>CM046882.1:175269506-178141796 GCA_025667525.1 Glebionis coronaria | reverse complement strand
GATTTTTCATTTTTGTTGAATCCTTCATCTTGTAAGCTTTTAATCTTTTTCCTTTGATTGTTTAAACCTTAATCATCAATATAATCTTTCCATTTCATCTTGTTCATCTTCTCTTTTTATTCAAAGTTTTAAAGTTCTTGTTTGGTTGATTTTGATCTTCTAAAGTTAATGGGTTTTGTGTTTTTATGATTGGGATTTGTTGTTTATGGCTAGTAAATGATTAGAGATTAGTTTGGTTTAAATCTTTTGGTTAGATTTGGCTTATTTTGATCAAAAATCGTCTTCCCCTGTTATTTCGGTTTACTGTTCTTCATTCCCAGTTTATTCCGAATTGCTGTTTACTTTGTCCCTTATTCGGAATATTCGTTTATTCCGGATAGTCTGCTTACTTTGTCCCTTATTCGGAATATTTGTTTATTCCGGATAGAGTTCATTATTCCGAATAGGATCTTTATTCCGAGTAGCCAAATTATTCCTGATCACCTTTTTATTCCGCATAGTACCTTTTATTCCGAGTAGTAAAATATTCCGAGTAAGCCTAATATTCCGAATAGCAATTTTATTCCGGGTACAACATTTATTCCGCATAGCATCAATATTCCGGATAGAACCCTTTATTCCGGATAGGAGTATTATTCCGAGTAGCATTTTTATTCCGCATAGCCCATTATTCCGAGTAGCCATTTTATTCCGAGTAGTCAATTATTCCAGGTAGTATTGTTATTCCGGATAGCCCATTATTCCGAGTACCCTTTTTATTCCGCATAGCCAAATATTTCGGGTAGCAGTTTATTCCGGATAGCATTTATTCAGCATGATCATTATTCCGAATAGAGCATTTTTAAGGTTATTTTCAAGTTACTGTTTTATTTAAATTTTAATTCAAGTTTTATTTTTTATTGATTAACTGTTTCTAGTTTACCTTTTAGTTACTTCACGCATTCACCTTTTTAGTAGAATAGAAAACCAAATGCCCTATTTGTCACCAAGAACAATCATTCCACTTTGAGCTGTGATCAATTCGAGGAGATTCCGAAGATTAATTTTGAACCCATATAAAACCGCTGGTATCAAATGGTGCCGCTGCTGGCTCTTCTCGTTAAGATTACCAGTTTTTTGTGAGAACTTGGATTTTGGGATCCGTTCACCGTGAACGTTACTTTTTCATAAAAAATTTCAAAAACCCTAAAAATATAAAATTTTCAAAAATACAAAAAAAATAAAAAACCATAAAAACCAAAAATATTTCTTGTTTGCTTTGTTAGTTCTTTTCCAGGTGCATGCGTACACGATCAACGTCTTATCAAGAGCCCGAGCCTCTCGAAGACTTAGACATGGTCGGTGTACAAAACAACAACAATAACTCACCTCAAAACAACAATAACAATCCACCTCTCAACAACAATAATAACAACAACAATGAACCTCTACCGGATAATCGCCCGATGATTGAACTTTTGCAAGCATATGTAGACGGAAACAATGATCCAATTGTCATACCCGCGATTGCAGCCAACAACTTTGAGCTCAAATCCGGCTTTATCCAGATGGTCGCTGCTCAACCATTCTTGGGGCGTACCATTGATGATCCACATGACCACATCAAGAGATTCTTGTAACTCACGAATACGGTCAAATTCAATGGTGTTCCACAAGAGGTAATCCGTTTACAACTTTTTCCCTTTTCTTTAGAGGGACAAGCCCGGCATTGGCTTGCTAAGGAACCGCCACAAAGTATTCTTACGTGGACGGATTTGGAGACCAAGTTCATAAATTACTTTTTCCCACCCTCTCGTACTACCGCTTTGCGGAATGAAATTATCAATTTTGAACAAAAGTACGATGAGTCTTTTAGTGAATCTTGGGACCGTTTTAAAGATCTTTTAAGAAAGTACCCACAACATGGTTTTACCAAAGTGCACCAAATTAACACTTTTTATAATGGTTTAAGCATGAATGACCAAGATTCACTAAATAGTGCCTCGGGGGGTAATATTTTGGTTAAGACTTCTAATGCCGCTTGGGATATCATTGAGAATAAGTCTCGAGTGCAAACCAAGAGTGTGCGGACCAATGCCGCTAGTGCTAGTACTAGTGACAGCGACAAGCGACTTGACAAAATTACTACGCTTCTTGAATCGCTTGTTACCCACACCGCTAACAACACCAACAGCATCAACGCTAAAAACGCTCAAGACGATCAAGTCAATGCTGTTAGCCAACCATGTGAGATATGCGGGGGTCCTCACTCTTACACCACTTGTACCGCCACCCAAGACTATCCTTCTGAGAATATTAATGCAGCATACGGTACCTATCCTCCGGCCGCTTATCAAGCTCGCCTACAAGGTGACCGCAACTTGCTTAGCTACCGCTCAAACAACTTTCTTTCCCCACCCGGTTTTCCTCCTAGCAACCCAAACCAACAACAAAACCTCAATCGCCCTCCTCAACAACAACAACAACCTCGTGCACCATACCTACCACCTCACAAACAACCATATCCACCTCAAAGAAACAACCAAGTTTACCAACAACCTGCTTATCAACCACTCGCCTACAATGCTCTTCCCAACCAACCCACCGCATTACCCCAAGATATTGGAACCTACATGAGGACTAATGATGTGATCGTGGACAATCTCCAACGGGAAGTGCTCAACTTGAAAGCAGACATGGTGAAACAAGGGAACGATCTGCGAGCTGATATGAGAAACACTTTGGCTAGTCAAACGAATGACTTAAGGAACATGATGGCTAGTTTCTTCCAAGGTAATCAACCCTCTTCTTTGGGTACCAAGGAACCCGAGCTTCCTATACCTCCACCGGTGATTGTGACTAAGGAAAACGAGTCACCTGCTCCTATTCCTCATCCTTCTACTTCCCCAATTTCTCCACCTCTTACTTCCACCCCTCCTCCACCCAAGGATGTGAGTGATCCTATTCTCCCAAAGCCTTCCTCTTCTTCCGATATACCTTATCCCTCAAGGTTGAGGAAAGAGAAGCTCAAAAGCAAGGATGATATTCAGGTTTCGAACTTTCTAAAAATATTTAAACAATTGAATTTTAACATCTCCTTCGCTGAGGCTCTCGCTCACATGCCTAAGTATGCGAAAATGTTCAAAGATCTTCTTAGCGACAAGGAGAAGCTTATTGATATTGCTAACACCCAACTTAATGAGAATTGCTCTGCAGTGCTCTTAAGGAAATTGCCAACCAAGCTTGGTGATCCGGGTCGTTTCTTAATCCCTTGCAACTTCCCGGGAGTAGATAATTGCATGGCCCTAGTCGATCTAGGTGCCAGTATTAACTTAATGCCTTTAAGTGTGTGGAAGCAATTATCTCTCCCTGAGCTAGTCCCCCCCAAAATGACTTTTGAATTAGCTAACCGTACGGTTGCTTATCCAGTGGGGATAGCCGAAGACGTCTTTGTAGGAGTCGACAAATTCACTTTTCCTGCCGATTTCGTTGTCATTGACTACGACATGGACCCTCATGTGCCATTGATCGTTGGTCGTCCATTCTTGAGGACCGGTCGCACTCTCATCGATGTTGAAGCCGGTGAGCTTATCATGAGAGTGGGTGACGACAAAATCGTCTTCAACATGGGAAAGCTTTCTAAACAGCCTTATTCATACGAGAGTGTTAATTGTATTGACGTTCTTGATGAGGCTTGTGAAGAACACTTCAAAGATTCTTGTAAAAGTATTCCTACCTCTCTTCCCAATGTTGAGACCGTTTCCTCTATTGGTTATCACTATCTCTATTTGGAGAAAGTGATTTCCTTTGGAACGATTTGGAAGCCACCATGGGAGATGTGAACTTAGCTAATGACGATTCTCCCACCGATTGGGATGAAGATCTTCGCCTCATTGAGAACCTTCTTAACGAAGACAATCTTTCTCCACCATCTCCCAAGGATATTGCTATCGATGAACCGACTTTGAAAACGCCTCCCATCGAAAATCCTCCGGATTTAGAACTTAAGGAGTTACCGCCCCATCTCGAGTACGTGTTCCTTGAAGAAAAGAAGAAGTCGCCTATCATCATTGCTAAGGACTTGAACGAAGAAGAAAAATCTCGCCTCTTCGCCGTGCTTAAAGATCATAAGAAGGCAATTGCTTAGAAAATTTCCGATATCTGTGGAATTGATCCGAACTTTTGTACTCACAAGATTCTCATGGAAGATGACTTTAAACCCGCAATCCAGAGCCAAAGAAGGGTTAATCCTCGCATTCATGACGTCATCAAACAAGAGGTTATCAAACTTCTTGATGCCGGCTTGATTTACCCTATTTCGGATTCGCCATGGGTAAGTCCCGTCCATTGTGTGCCCAAGAAGGGCGAATTAACCGTTGTTCCCAATGAACACAACGAGTTGATTTCAACTCGTCTCGTTACTGGGTGGAGAGTTTGTATCGACTATCGTAAACTCAATGATGCCACGAGAAAATATCACTTTCCTCTTCCTTTCATGGATCAAATGCTCGAGCGTCTAGCGGGTAATGATTATTACTACTTCTTAGACGGTTTCTCCGGGTATTTTCAAATTCCCATCGATCCCAAAGACCAAGAGAAGACCACATTCACTTGTCCTTACGGAACATTTGCTTACAAACGCATGCCTTTCGGTTTATGCAATGCTCCTGGGACGTTCCAAAGGTGTATGATGGTTATCTTCCATGACATGGTTGAAGAATCTATGGAAGTATTCATGGATGATTTCTCGGTTTATGGCGATTCATTCTCTGCTTGCCTTGCCAATTTAGAACGTATGCTTAAGCGGTGTGAAGACACTCGCCTTGTTCTTAATTGGGAAAAATGCCATTTCATGGTAAAAGAAGGCATCGTGCTAGGACACAAAATCTCCAAAGCCGGTCTTGAAGTGGACCGTGCTAAAGTCGATGTTATTTCTAAGTTGCCTCCACCTTCAACCGTGAAGGGTGTGATAAATTTCCTTGGTCATGCGGGCTTTTACCGACGTTTCATCAAAGATTTTTCTAAAATCGCTCGCTCGATGACCCACCTCATGGAAAAAGATACTCCTTTTATCTTTTCCGATGAGTGTATTGAAGCCTTCAACTTGCTTAAGGATAAGCTAACTAAGGCACCCGTCTTGGTTACCCCTAATTGGGAGCTTCCCTTTGAGTTGATGTGCGATGCTAGCGACTTTGCTATTGGAGCGGTTCTGGGCCAAAGAGTGAACAAACACTTCCAACCGATCCACTATGCTAGCAAGACAATGACGGGGGCACAATTGCATTACACGACAACCGAAAAAGAGCTTTTAGCTGTTGTCTATGCTTTTGAAAAATTTCGCCCCTATCTTGTCCTTTCTACCACCATCGTGTATACCGATCATTCCGCGTTGAAGTACTTGTTGACTAAGCAAGATTCCAAACCAAGACTTCTTCGCTGGGTTTTGCTACTCCAAGAATTTAAAATCGAAATTCGCGATAAGAAAGGAGCTGAAAACCTAGCCGCGGATCATCTCAGCAGACTTGAGTATCCTTATCAAGGGGAACATCCGAACAAAGAGATCAATGACTCTTTTCCCCTGGAGACCTTAATGTCTATCAACTCGACTTCTGATGAAACCCCGTGGTTTGCGGACATTGCAAACTACTTGGCGGGTGGAATTCTCGTCGACGGGTTAACTTCCCAACAAAAGAAGAAGTTCTTCAAAGACATTAAGACTTACTTTTGGGATGACCCGTATCTATTCAAACAATGTGCTGATTTGATTATTCGCCGATGTGTTGATGGACCGGCAGCTTTAGAAATCCTTGACGCTTGCCACAAAGGACCCACCGGTGGTCACTTTGGTCCCAACTACACTGCCAAAAAAGTGTTTGACTCGGGATTTTATTGGCCCACCATCTATCGTGACGCTCACGAGATGTTTAAACGTTGTGATGCTTGCCAAAAACAAGGCAAGATCACACATAAAGACGAGATGCCTCAAAATTTCATACAAGAATGTGAAATCTTTGATGTTTGGGGTATCGACTTTATGGGGCCATTCCCTTCCTCTAAAGGAAACAAATACATCCTTGTAGCCGTTGACTACGTCTCAAAATGGGTTAAAGCCAAAGCTTTACCTACTAATGACGCAAGGGTGGTTTGTAACTTTTTGAAGTCGCTATTTGCTAGATTCGGTGTGCCTCGTGCCATTATTAGTGATCGCGTGACTCATTTTTGCAATGATCAATTTGCTAGAGTCATGGCTAAGTATGGTGTAAATCATCGTCTTTCCACCGCATACCATCCACAAACTAATGGCCAAGGTAAAATATTTAACCGAGGATTAAAGCGAATTCTTGAAAGAACCGTGGGAGAGCATCGTGCCTCATGAGCCGATAAACTTGATGATGCTCTATGGGCTTTCCGTACCGCATACAAGACTCCGATTGGTTGTACACCATATCGTCTCGTGTACGGGAAAGCATGCCACCTCCCCATTGAGTTGGAGCACAAGGCTTACTGGGCCTTGAAGTGGGCTAATTTTGATATCAACAAAGTCGGTGACCTACGCAAGATCCAACTCAATGAGCTCAACGAACTCCGTAATGAGGCTTATGAAAACTCTTTGATCTATAAAGAAAAGACTAAGCTCATTCACGACTCCAAGATTAAAAACCGAGAGTTCCAGATTGGAGACAAAGTTTTACTCTTTAACTCTCGGTTGAAAATCTTTTCGGGCAAGCTGAAATCTCGTTGGTCCGGCCCATTCACCATTGCCCAACTCTCGAGCTCGCTCAACCTAATGGACCTAATTTTAAGGTGAATGACCAATGAGTGAAGTTGTACTTTGGTGAGGACATCTCTCATGAGATGATTCCATCCCTCACCACGTTCCCCATGAACTAATTTTGGGTCGAGTCAGGCTCGTGACTCGGTTATCAAAAACAAGCGCTCCTCGGGAGGCAGCCCGCGTATCTATCCTTTTCCGTTTTAACCTCCTAAGTGTAGGGGGACCTCTATAAGTTCTTTGTGTTTGTGTGGTGATGTGATTACAGGGATGAATGCACTTTTGGAACCTTTGAAGAACCGTGCTCCCGTGTTATCCGAAATCCGGTTGTATCTCTCAACTATCGTGATTCAATTTTCTTCATACTCACATTTGAAATTGATCACGTTAGTCGTCTCTTCCTTAACTTTAGTTAACCAACGTGCACAATGTCATAAGTGTAGGGGAGACTTTTCCCACATGCTTAAACATTGGGGACAATGTTTATCTTAAGTGTAGGGGGGACTTCTATCGAAGTTTTAAGTGGACTTTTCCATGAAAATGCCTTCATTTAATCGGAAAATCATCTTTTTCAACATTTTTCAACTTTTTAATTAACTTTGGCCATTTAGTCGTAATTTTTAAATTTTTATCGTTGCTTTCATATGTATATATCCCGCAAATAAGTCAAAAATATTAATAAAGTGGTGTAGCTAGTTTTGAAATCTTTGACATATTAGGCCCGTTGCGATTATTTTGACTCAACCCGAATAGACTTATCCAAGTTTATTCTAGCTAGTATCCTTAACCATGTAGACCTTAATTGGTTTATTAGGCTAAGTATCCACGAGTCTCATTACTTGAGATTTTAAATTGTGGAGAACGAGAAATGATAGAGTCAATTATAAGTCGGTATTCTTGCACAAGCTCACTTGGTGTAATTATCTGCCTATTCTCCCATCACTTGCTAATAATTTATCTGCAATAAGTAAGGTCGTACGATTTGAAAAGTTACTTAGCTTCTAGCCCAAGATCGTTTGAAAGTTGCTCGGTAATGATAAGAGTTCATAGCCAAGGCATAACTTATGAAGCGGGGCGCGAAGATTGGCGAGTCCGAAAAGGCCCTAACAAGGCATGAGGATTCAATCTTATTGCTAAAGATCCAAAGTGATGTGAAAAGCATTATTCCCAAAATCAATATGAAGGATCAAGACTCACGACGAAAAGCAATCAACTCCCATAAAGATCATGGAGAAGTCTATCCGAAAAGACCCTAACAAGGTATGAGGATAAATAGATCCAAGTCCGAAAAGGAGGCGGATCGTTGTATCTCAAAATCCCAATTAGAGATTGAAGAAATAATCATGAAGTCGTGGTCAACAAAGTTGGAGTACCCCTCAAAAGTCTCCAAGTGAAGAAACTCTATTACGAAGAGAAGACCATTATCTCAAGAACGTCTCTCAAGATATGAAGTATGAAGTACATGCCAAATATCGGCCCGAGAAAGGTCTCAAATCGTGAACCGAGTTATGCCAAGATATGAACTTTTTGATATCCCGAGAAGCAGTATTAAGAGATTTTGTCCTTTAGCTAACTATTGATCAAATCGTCCTACTTTGCTTTCAGCCTTAATAAACTATCGAAATAAGTCCAAAAATACATCTTCATGATCATTCTAAGACAAAAATAAAATATAAGAGATACACCTAGGAATAAGGGAGTTTATGCATATAATTAAGCCATGTGTGTAAGTGTTTGATTTGCTAACTTATAATAACAATGATCTTGTTTTTAAGCTTAGTTTGGGGAACGTGAAACTTGAGGGTGATAAATCTTCGCAGCACCAAAGCCCTAATGTAAGTCCTTGATCTCTTTGCAAGTTATTTCCATGTAGCTATTTTCAAGTGAAAATGGTTTTCTATCCTTTTGTTTCCTTTAAAGATTTTAATTTCTCTTAGTACTTTAATTTTTGTTTAGTAGTATTTTAATAAGGCCAAGGTTGATTGATTATGAGAAGAGTGTAAAATTGCTTTATCACAAAGCATTGCATGAGGGCATGTCAATGGTTAAGTGTAGGGGATTTGATAGGTGTGAAAACACCCATCCTTTTACCACTTATTTCTTACTAAAACAAGACCAAAACGCGTGTTTAATATCATTTGTTTGGAATTATGCGTGGTTTTTGTGTTTATTGTGTTTTCAGAGTCAACCGGATGAATATTGAAGAAAACATGGGATTGCACGGGTTTTATCGAGGAAAAAGACTCAAGACGAAGTCTATTGTCCAAGAGATGCAAAAGATTGGAAGTCAATGGGCCTATTTGAAGATTTATCGAAGAAAAGGACCAAAGATGGAAGATTTACATATGTCGAAGAAACTCAAGTCTATTAAACGAAGAAATTAAAAGACGAGTTGAATTTAATCGTCGACAAATCCCGAATCAGAATCGAAAACGTCAACTTTTCTGAAAAGACGAGAAGACAAGAAGAAAGGGAGAAAGCCCACTCACCAACCAACCACTTAGCCTATAAAAGGAAATCACCCTCACACTTTTGGGACTAGTTTTTCATTTCCCAGTTTTCTTCTTTTCTTTCGTAGGAAGCCAACACCACTAAGGTGTTGGTGATTTTTCATTTTTGTTGAATCCTTCATCTTGTAAGCTTTTAATCTTTTTCCTTTGATTGTTTAAACCTTAATCATCAATATAATCTTTCCATTTCATCTTGTTCATCTTCTCTTTTTATTCAAAGTTTTAAAGTTCTTGTTTGGTTGATTTTGATCTTCTAAAGTTAATGGGTTTTGTGTTTTTATGATTGGGATTTGTTGTTTATGGCTAGTAAATGATTAGGGATTAGTTTGGTTTAAATCTTTTGGTTAGATTTGGCTTATTTTGATCAAAAATCGTCTTCCCCTGTTATTTCGGTTTACTGTTCTTCATTCCCAGTTTATTCCGAATTGCTGTTTACTTTGTCCCTTATTCGGAATATTCGTTTATTCCGGATAGTCTGCTTACTTTGTCCCTTATTCGGAATATTTGTTTATTCCGGATAGAGTTCATTATTCTGAATAGGATCTTTATTCCGAGTAGCCAAATTATTCCTGATCACCTTTTTATTCCGCATAGTACCTTTTATTCCGAGTAGTAAAATATTCCGAGTAAGCCTAATATTCCGAATAGCAATTTTATTCCGAGTAGAACATTTATTCCGCATAGCATCAATATTCCGGATAGAACCCTTTATTCCGGATAGGATTATTATTGCGAGTAGCATTTTTATTCCGCATAGCCCATTATTCCGAGTAGCCATTTTATTCCGAGTAGTCAATTATTCCGGGTAGTATTGTTATTCCAGATAGCCCATTATTCCGAGTACAATTTTTATTCCGCATAGCCAAATATTCCGAGTAGCAGTTTATTCCGGATAGCATTTATTCAGCATGATCATTATTCCGAATAGAGCATTTTTAAGGTTATTTTTAAGTTACTGTTTTATTTAAATTTTAATTCAAGTTTTAGTTTTTATTGATTAACTGTTTCTAGTTTACCTTTTAGTTACTTCACGCATTCACCTTTTTAGTAGAATAGAAAACCAAATCCCCTATTTGTCACCAAGAACAATCATTCCACTTTGAGCTGTGATCAATTCGAGGAGATTCCGAAGATTAATTCTGAACCCATATAAAACCGCTAGTATCAAAGCTCTAATCCCTGCACATGATAAGAAAGAAAACAAGAAACACCAGGGGCTCCCCCTGCACTTATGGTAAAGATAGATAGATAATTGGGTTGCCTCCCAAAAAGCGCTTGTTTATATTAACCGAGTCACGAGCCTGACTCGTCCCTGAATTAAATGGTCCATGGGGAAGCCTCGAATGCAATACCGGGATCAAAGACCTTGTCCTCGTTCCCGGTTGACATCAACAAAGGAGAGGCGGGGGGATAAGTCTTGAATGGGAGAAAAACCCTTTCAACATACGAAAAGTATGTTAAATCAAGATCCACGAGAGGTGGGTTGGGTAAAGTAAGCACATTGTCCTCCCCCAAAGACAATAGATGCTGAGCAAACGGCAAAGCCGTAATGGTATCAATCATAGCATAATCAATGTCACCTCCCGGGTCAAAGCACTCATCCTTCGTGATAGTGGCTAAGGGGAGGATGCAAGGTGCTCGGGAGGGGGACTTGGGACCATACCTTCCTGCAGCAAATCATCAAAAATAATATCCCCCTCCGTATCATTATCATCAATACCTAGAGGCATGGAGTGAATGTCGATTTCTTCCAGCAATGGGTCATTATCTTCAACGGGAGGAATAGATGGAGGTAAAGACTCGGGAAGAGAAGGAGAAGTCAACTCTTCGATTTGAGCAATAAGAAGGTGAACTTTCTGTAATCTATCGCGAAGAAGCACGTCTTCTACCTCATCCACAAGATCAAGTTCATCGGTGAACTTCTCGTAGGTCGAAGAGAATAAATCGTCATCACCCGCATCTCCCGGTGGAGATTGAGAAATTTCAAAAGTGAAATTCTCATAGCAGAGAGAAGAATCGTCATCACTAGGATCGATCTCTTCCGTAAGAGCAACGTCGTCCTCAGGCTCCATAGCAGGTAAGTCACAAACCTCATCATCCAATAATTTGTCGAGACCAACATCACTAAGCTCATTCAACGAATCTAGATCCTTAGACGCAATAGGAACATCGAGAGTAGGAGCAGAAACTTCAGAAGATTGGTTGAAAGTGTAGACATCATCGTCGTCGTCATCATCATAATAGATGGGACGAGTCTAGTTAGGAGTGACGTAGTCGGCTAACTCTTCCTTGATAACCTCCACATCTTTAAGAAGCTCATGCAACAACTTTTGTTGTTCATCTCCCCGAGTATGTTCAATTTCACCAATTCTATCCCACGCTGTAATTAAACATTTAGGTGTAGAAAAGAAGGGAAAACGACTAAATTGGCTCAAAAAGGTGTCAGTGGTTTTCAAGGTTTCGTCCACATCAAGCAAAGGTTGCTTTTCCGGATGCAAGTCAGCTCGAAGTTGAGCTATACTTTCTAGAATGCCATTCAAGGTAGTGAGTTGTTGATCAAGACTAATTTGCTGAGAGGATTGATGATTGAGGGTGTGATGTGGGGGCTCAAAGTTATAGACACTAGGATGATAGCACGGTACTTTCTCAAAGACTTGCGACGGATCACAAAAAGAAGCATCGTGAGGGCCCCAACAAATATAGCACCATGGGTATGGAGAGAAATTGGGTGCTTCTTGTGGATAGCTATTACCATTGTCATAATTGTAACCCGGTTCTTGCTCATGACCATACGGGTATCGAACCGGGCACGAAACATGCCAATGAGAATCGCTTCCACAATAGATGCACGGGGGAACAGGAGGAGGTGGGTTCAAAAAGGACGAATTAGTCGAGTTGCACAAAGGACAAAATACGAAGTGGAATTGTGTATTGTCGATATCGTTTCCGCACCGCTCACATGTACACCATTGACATGAGTCGTTCCCGTACAACCGTCTCCCACACCCGACGCAATGGACATAAAAATCCATAAAGAAAGATAGATAAGCAAGAAGAATATTTTTGGTGCAAAACTTTGAAAAAGAAATGCTTTTTATGATTTTTCAAATGTTTTTGGGATTTTTGAAAATTTTTGACACGAAAAATAACGTTCATAAGTGAACGGATCCCAAAAGCCAACGCGTCTCTCACAAAAAACCGTTAATCCTCACGAAAAGAGCCAGCAGTGGCGCCATTTTAATGTAGAGATTTTACTAGTTGAAAAAAAGTTCGTTTCTCGGAATCTCTTCGAATTGATCTCTAGTTAATTGTGCGACTCAGTTGTTCTTGGTGAATCAAATAAAAGAGTTGTCGTTCTCTAAAACTAATTAAAAATAAAGACTTGAAACAAATAAGAATAAAGTAAAGACGGTAAAAAGAAATGCTGAAAGATAAAAAAACTTGACGAAGAGTAAATGACGAGAAATTAAAAGCAATAAAGGTAAATAACTCAAACTAAAACTTAAAGTAAAAGGAAAGCAAGTAAAATTGCAAATAAAGAAAAAGGCGGGAAAAATAAAGCTTAAAACTTAAAACTGAAAAACTCATTCAGAATAAAGGTTCTACTCGGAATAAAAGGTTCTATCCGGAATAAATTGCCATCCGGAATAATTGGGCTACTCGGAATAAATGGCAATCCAGAATAAAAGTCCTACTCGGAATAACTATGCTACTCGGAATAAAGGTTCTATCCGGAATACTTGAACATTCCGAATGGAACACCCTATCCGGAATAACCTAACATTCCGAATAAAGGACTCTATCCGGAATAACAAGTATTCCGAATAAAGGACTCTATCCGGAATAGAAACATATTCCGAATAAGGGACTCTATCCGGAATAAACAGATTTTCCGAATAGAAGACTAAGTAAGCATACTATCCGGAATAACTGGGCAAGATACAGTAAGTAGGAACATAAGAACAGTAGGATGAAAACCAAACACGAATTTAATCAAATCTAACCAAAACACACCAAAAGATTAATCCAAAACAACCACAAATGATCTAGTAACAATAATTAATCAAAACAAATCATCAAAACTAACAAACAAAGCCAAATCAATCAAAACCCACTTGATCAAAACCATAAAAACTCAAGAACATGAACACAAAGATTAAGAAAAAATCAAACGAGAAAGGTAGATGAGAGATTGAACAAGAAAAGTAAAGATTCAACAATAATTAAATGTAAACTTACTTGGAATTAAAAGGAATTTAAAGGTGCATAAAAGTGAAATTAAGGTGCATCAAAATTAAAGTACAGGAAATGAAAATGGGGGAAGGATGGGTTGTCAAGCCACCAACCACTTGAAATGAAAATGAAATGGAAATATATAAAGGGAGATTAGGGAGGAGCTTAGGAAGCTTCCTCCTTCTTTCATCTTTTCCTTAATTGCATACTTAAGTCCTTGATCTTCTTAATCTTTTGTTAATCTTCTTAATACTTGGACTTTGTCTTGGGATTTCTTCAAACTCGTCTTGTAATCTTCAATAAATTAGACTTGAGTTCTTCAGCTTTTTAGTAAACTTTCGTCTTTTGACTTTTTCTTCGATAAATCTTCAGAATTGGTCTTGGACTTCCGTTCTTTTTCCACTTTTGATCTTTCGACTTTGTCTTTTGCCTTTTTCTTCGATAAAAGCCCGTGAAATCCCGTGTTTTCTCCACTTTTCACCTTTTCGTCCTAAATCACAACAAAAACACAAACCACGCATAATTCCGACATAAATGACATAAAATACACGTTTTGGCTCGGTTATTATTGTAATTAAGTGGTAAAAAGATGGGTGTTTTCACACCTATCAATCTTTATCTGAAGAAGTTGTACTGATGGAAAATTTTGAAGGCAGACATCGCCTTATACATTAGTAAACGTCTAACTATTGCAAAGGTCATCATCTGAATTTGATTCGATATGGGTCATCGTCGACAGTCTGACCAAATCTGCTAATATCATTCCCGTTAATGATAAATTCTCGATGAAGAAATTGACTCTTTGTATTTAAAGGATTTATGTAAGCATGGTGTGCCTGTATCGATCATCTCTATCAAGATCCTCGCTTCGCATCGAATTTCTAGAGATTTGCTCAGAAGTCATTAAGAACGAATCTTGATGAGAGTACTGTGTACCACCCCAATCGAAGGGACGAGGTAAAGTAACGATACAAAACACTAGAAGACTTGTTTTATGTTTGAATGATTGACCTTTGGTAATAAACCGTATAATCGTTTTCCTTTGGAGAGATTATCATTGATAATTATCGTATTAGGATCGAGATCGAATCTTGTTAGGATCTAAATATTAGAGCATCTGTAAGCAGGAGTTGGGATGAAGACACCCGACATACACCCATTGTGAGTTGGACATGTCTTTTAGGTTTAAGGTTTTCTATGACGACAAACCTAACCTTACAAAATACCCGACCCGCGAGACCTGAAACGATTGTTGAAATTAGGATCTGATTATTGACTGCCAGTAGTGGGCAGGAGGTTATATGAAAGTGAAATGTAGATCTTGAAGTGCAGGATGGGTAGCGAAGTTAAGCCAAAAAATTTCACCATAGAAAGATGAATTGAAGATCTGAAAGATCATGGAATTAAGTCCCCGTTGTATGGGACCATTGAGATGATGTAAAAGTTGGTTTGAAAGGCGTATAAGCTGGATCTACCCTATGACTTCAAGAGTTACGTGAATTATGTTTCGTATATCAAACTTGATAAAATGCCTATCAAGTGAAAATCTGACTATTCCTTAATGAAGTTTAGATCGGCGAAAAGTTGCATTCATCAAAAACCCGTGAACATCATGGATAGAGAAAGTAAGTCAACAATAAGCCTGATCTTATTCCCGTAGTTATGTCTTATGAAACTCGCGTATTGTAATGAATTACACTTGTGAGAAAAGACCGAATGTGGAGGAAATACCCACATGGCTTTAACTTTATAAGAAGCGAGTAGTAAGATAAGATGATCTTTGAGGACAAAGATCCTGTTTAGGGGTAAATGCTGTGACAATCCGTCAACTTATGGTTTATATTTTATTCTCAGATATTATTTAAAAACATTATTTTAATGTTATATTATGAACTCACTCATTTATGGGAAGAGATTTGGGTTTACGTCTTGAAGTAGCATCGACTACGTCTAAACCGGAGGATTCTACGTTACGTGCTCACGTTTACATACACCGTCTTTGGTGACAGTCCGACATTTCAGGAAAATAAATTTATTCGTGGATATTATTTTGGAATTTAAATTTGTGTTGGTTCATAAACTTACAAATTTACGAGAAGAGATTAGGACTTACGAGTATAATTTAACGTCCTTTACGACTAAACCGGAAACCCTAGGATTACGTATTTACGTTTTTGAACTCCATTTTTGATGAGACAATTTTTATTAGATTCGTTTTGTGCCGTTGATTCATAATTTATAAAAACGTTTTTCGTAAAACGACCCGAGGGCACGCAAATCAAGGAAACTAGAATCGAGAAGTACCCGTAAATTAGTGGGATGAGACAAGTTTACACTTACCTCACCCCAACATGAGATGGCTAAAGCTTAGCCAACACACTTGAGGTGTGTCAACTTTACATGAAAAACTAGGACGCTTGTCCTAATCTTTACACCAAACTAGCAACCTAACAAAACCATTCAACATTAAACCACTTCCTCACTTTTCTACATGCAAAACAACTCACAACTCTCTCTTGTTCTCTCTCTATGAACGTCCCATATACCCTCATAAACCACCATTTGATCAAAAATTCAACCATGAATCATGTGTTTAACTTGCACAAGATGAAAACCCTTTGAAGATATGAAGATTGGAGGTGATCTTAACATGTGAAAAGGAGTTTTCATGGAGGTCTTTGGGATGATTTTCAAGGAGTTTAGGGCTGATTTCATGGAGGTGTTCATTGATATTATGCTTTTGCTATGGGTTCAAGATTATGTCTCGGTATCTCCTCGAATTGATCACGGCTCTAAGTGGAATGATTTGTTCTTGGTTAATAAAAAGGTTTTGGGTTGTTTATCTATTTTAAACTAATAACAAGTAAGTGAGTGTCGAAGAGTAAAATTAAAGCTTTAAAAGATTTAAACTAAATTGACAAGTTAAAACTAAATGCTTGAAAACTTAAATTAAGGCTTAGAAAAATACTTGAACACTTAATAAAACTAACACTTGGAAACTTTGTAAAAACAATAAATTTAAACAAGCGGAAAATCAAATCGGAATATTAGACAAATATAACCAATCGGAATGTTCAAAGAAAATCCAAATCGGAATGTGGCAAAATAAGTCCAGATCGGAATATATTCCGATCTGGAGATCGGAATGTTGGAAATGAGTTGATCGGAATACTACAAAACTCCACCAGTCGGAATATAAACAAAGGCCACCAATCGGAATATGATTAAGTTACCCAGATCGGAATAACTCAAAACTAGTACAATCGAAATATCTAAAAACATGCAAATCGGAATGCTAGAACTAAAGGTACAGATCGGAATATTCAAAAGGGACAAATCGGAATCTTCAAAACCCTTTTCCGATCAATACGATCGGAATAAGGGTGCTGCTGGTCGGAATACACAAATCGGAAAGGGGTTTATAACCCTTTCCGATTACCACTTTGATCCGAAAAATAAGCAAGGTAAATAAGCTATTTCAATAAGCTAATACCCAAACCAGCTCGAATCTATAATGAAACGGATTAAATAAGCTCAAATTACAACTTAACTAAACTTCAAATAAACAACTTTTAAATCGAATCAATAAAAAGATGAACTTTTTATAAAAACATTAAAAAGTAAATAAGCTAAACTTACAAATAAGCCAATAAGCACAAAGATCTTAAAGCTTATTCGTGTAGAAACTTAAGGAAACATAAAAAGATTAACTTTTAAGCACGAAAATATAGATGAACAACACGGATCATAAGTAATTCGTACCAAAAGCTAACTAAAATCAAGAAAGGTAGAATGAGATTAAAGATTAAAAGCTTGAATTGAAACTTGATTAATGAAAAACAATACGAAAGTTTGATCTTGAAGAAAAGAAAGATGAAAACTAGTGAGAGAAAGTTTAGAACTTTCTCTCTCTAAAACTAGAGAGAATGAAAAAAAACTAAAAACTAACTAACTCCAAATTTTGTGAAGTAAAGTCCTATTTATAGGCGTGTGATGGTGGGCTTGTGAATGGGCTTTGGTTTGGGCTTCTTTTCTTCTTTCTTCTTTAGTCTTCACGTTTCTTTAAATAAACGTTTCCGACTTTGGATTTTGAGAAGTGTCGGTGAATAATTCCAACTCGTCTTATAATCTTTTGTTTAATAGACTCGAGTTCTTCGACATATATGAATCTTCCATCTTTGGCTCTATTCTTCTTTAAATCTTCAAATAGGCACAATGACTTCAAATCTTTTGCATCTCTTGGACAATAGACTTCGTCTTGAGTCTTTTTCCTCGATAAAACCCGTGCAATCCCATCTTTTCTTCAATATTCTCCCGGTTGACTCTGAAAACACAATAAACACAAAAACCACGCATAATTCCAAACAAATGATATTAAATACGTGTTTTGGTCTTGTTTTAGCCAGAAATAAGTGGTAAAAGGATGGGTGTTTTCACACCTATCAAATCCCCTACACTTAACCATTGTCATGCCCTCATGCAATGCTTAGTGATAAAGCAATTTTTCACTTTTCTCATAATCAATCAACCTTGGCCTTATTAACATTCTACTAAACAAAAATTGAAGTACTAAGAGAAATCAAAACTTTAAAGTAAACAAAAGGATGGAAATAACTTGCAAAGAGATCAAGGACTTACATTAGGGCTTTAGTGTTGCGAAGATTTATCACCCTCAAGTTTCACGTTCCCCAAACTAAGCTTAAAAACGAGATCATTGTTATTATAAGTTAGCATATCAAACACTTACACACATGGCTTAATTAAATGATTAAACTCCCTTATTCCTAGGTGTATCTCTTATATTTTATTTTTGTCTTAGAATGATCATGAAGATGCATTTTTGGACTTATTACGATAGTTTATTAGGGTTGAAAGCAAAGTAGGACGATTTGATCAATAGTTAGTTAAAGGACAAACTCTCTTAAAACTACTTCTCGGGATATCAAAAAGTTCATATCTTGGCATAACTTGGTTCAGGATTTGAGACCTTTCTCGGGCCGATATTTGGCATGTACTTCATACTTCATATCTTGAGAGACGTTCTTGAGATAATGGTCTTCTCATCGTTAATAGAGTTTCTTCACTTGGAGACTTTTGAGGGGTACTCCAACTTTGTTGACCACGACTTCATGATTATTTCTTCAATCTCTAATTGGGATTTTGAGATACAACGATCCGCCTCCTTTTCGGACTTGGATCTATTTATCCTCATACCTTATTAGGTTCTTTTCGGATAGAATTCTCCATGATCTTTATGGAAGTTGATTGCTTTTCGTCGTGAGTCTTGATCCTTTATATTGATTTTAGGAATAATGCTTTTCACATCACTTTGGATCTTCAGCAATAAAATGGAATCCTCATGCCTTGTTAGGGCCTTTTCGGACTAGCCAATCTTCGCGCCCCGCTTCATAAGTTATGCCTTGGCTATGAACTCTTATCATTACCGAGCAACTTTTAAACGATCTTGGGCTAGAAGCTAAGTAACTTTTCAAATCGTACGACCTTACTTATTGTAGATAATTTATTAGCAAGTGATGGGAGAATAGGCAAATAATTACACCAACTGAGCTTGTGCAAGAATACCGACTTATAATTGACTCTATCATTTCTCGTTCTCCACAATTTAAAATCTCAAGTAAAGAGACTCGTGGATGCTTAGCCTAATAAACCAATTAAGGTCCATATGGTTAAGGATACTAGCTAGAGTAAACTTGGATAAGTAAACTCGGGTTGAGTCAAAATATTCACAACGGGCCTAATATGTCAAAGACTTCTAAACTAGCTACACCACTTTATTAATATTTTTGACTTTATTGCGGATATATACATATGAAAGCAACGCTAAAAATTTTAAAAAATTACGACTAAATGGCCAAAGTTAATTAAAAATTTGAAAAATGTTGAAAAAGATGATTTTCCGGTTAAATGAAGGCATTTTCATGGAAAAGTCCACTTAAAACTTCGATAGAAGTCCCCCCTACACTTAAGATAAACATTGTCCTCAATGTTTAAGCATGTGGGAAAAGTTTCCCCTACACTTATGACATTGTGCACGTTGGTTAACTCAAGTTAAGGAAGAGACGACTAACGTGATCAATTTCAAATGTGAGTATGAAGAAAATTGAATCACGATAGTTGAGAGATAGAACCGGATTTCGGATAAACGGGAGCACGGTTCTTCAAAGGTTCCAAAAGTGCATTCATCCCTGTAATCACATCACCATACAAACACAAAGAACCTATAGAAGTCCCCCTACACTTAGGAGGTTAAAACGTAAAAGGATAGATACTCAGGCTGCCTCCCGAGGAGCGCTTGTTTTTTATAACCGAGTCACGAGCCTGACTCGACCCAAAATTAGTTCATGGGGAACATGGTGAGGGATGGAATCATCTCATGAGAGATGTCCTCACCAAAGTACAACTTCACTCGTTGGCCATTCACCTTAAAATTAGGTCCATTAGGTTGAGCGAGCTCGAGAGTACCATATGGAAAAATTTGGGCAATGGTGAATGGGCCAGACCAACGAGATTTTAGCTTGCCCGAAAAGATTTTCAACCGAGAGTTGAAGAGTAAAACTTTGTCTCCAACTTGGAACTCTCGGTTTTTAATCTTAGAGTCGTGAATGAGCTTAGTCTTCTCCTTATAGATCAAAGAATTTTCATAAGCCTCATTACGGAGTTCATTGAGCTCATTGAGTTGGATCTTGCGTAGGTCACCGGCTTTGTTGATATCAAAATTAGTCCACTTCAATGCCCAGTAAGCCTTGTGCTCCAACTCAATAGGGAGGTGGCATGCTTTCCCGTACACGAGACGATATGGTGTACAACCAATTGGAGTCTTGTATGCGGTACGGAAAGCCCACAAAGCATCATCAAGTTTATCAGCCCATGAGGCACGATGCTCTCCCACGGTTCGTTTAAGAATTCGCTTTAATCCTCGGTTGGATATTTCAGCCTGGCCATTAGTTTGTGGGTGGTAGGCGGTGGAAAGACGATGATTTACACCATACTTAGTCATGACTCTTGCAAATTGGTCATTGCAAAAATGAGTCCCGCGATCACTAATAATGGCACGAGGCACACCGAATCTAGCGAATAGCGATTTCAAAAAGTTACAAACCACCCTTGCGTCATTAGTGGGTAAAGCTTTGGCTTCAACCCATTTGGAGACGTAGTCAACGGCTACAAGGATGTATTTGTTTCCTTTAGATGAAGGGAATGGCCCCATAAAGTCGATACCCCAAACATCAACGATTTCACATTCTTGAATGAAATTCTGAGGCATCTTGTCTTTATGTGTGATCTTGCCTTGTTTTTGGCAAGCATCACATCGTTTAACCATATCGTGAGCGTCACGATAGATGGTGGGCCAATAAAATCCCGAGTCAAACACTTTTTTGGCGGTGTAGTTGGGACCAAAGTGACCACCGGTGGGTACTTTGTGGCAAGCGTCAAGGATTTCTAAAGTTGCCGGTCCATCAACACATCGGCGAATAATCAAGTCGGCACATTGTTTGAAAAGATACGGGTCATCCGAAAAGTAAGTCTTGATGTCTTTGAAGAACTTCTTCTTTTGTTGGGATGTTAACCCGTCAACGAGAATTCCACCCGCCAAGTAGTTTGCAATGTCCGCAAACCACGGGGTTTCATCAGCAGTCGAGTTGATAGACATTAAGGTCTCCAAGGGAAAAGAATCATTGATTTCTTTGTTCGGATGATCCCCTTGGTAAGGATCCTCAAGTCTACTGAGATGATCCGCGGCTAGGTTTTCAGCTCCTTTTTTATCGCAAATTTCTATTTTAAATTCTTGGAGTAGCAAAACCCAACGAAGAAGTCTTGGTTTAGAATCTTGCTTAGTCAACAAGTACTTCAACGCGGAATGATCGGTGTAAACGATTATGGTGGAAAGGACAAGATAGGGGCGGAACTTTTCAAAAGCATAGACAACAGCTAAAATCTCTTTTTCGGTTGTCGTATAATGTAATTGAGCCCCCGTCATTGTCTTGCTAGCGTAACGGATCGGTTGGAAGTGTTTGTTCACTCTTTGGCCCAGAACCGCTCTAATAGCAAAGTCACTAGCATCGCACATCAACTCGAAAGGCAGCTCCCAATTAGGGGTAACCAAGACGGGTGCCTTAGTTAGCTTATCCTTAAGCAAGTTGAAGGCTTCAATACACTCGTTAGAAAAGATAAAAGGAGTGTCTTTTTCCAAGAGGTGGGTCATCGGGCGAGCGATTTGAGAAAAATCTTTGATGAATCGACGGTAGAAGCCCGCATGACCAAGGAAACTTCTCACACCCTTCACGGTTGAAGGTGGAGGCAACTTAGCGATAACATCGACTTTAGCACGGTCTACTTCAAGACTGGCTTTGGAGATCTTGTGTCCTAGCATGATGCCCTCTTTTACCATGAAATGGCATTTTTCCCAATTAAGAACAAGGCGAGTGTCTTCACACCGCTTAAGCATTCGTTCTAAATTGGCAAGGCAAGCAGAGAATGAATCGCCATAAACCGAGAAATCATCCATGAATACTTCCATAGTTTCTTCAACCATGTCATGGAAGATAGCCATCATACATCTTTGGAACGTCCCAGGAGCATTGCATAAACCAAAAGGCATGCGTTTGTAAGCAAATATTCCGTAGGGACAAGTGAATGTGGTCTTTTCTTGGTCCTTGGGATCGATGGGAATTTGAAAATACCCGGAGAAACCGTCTAAAAAGCAGTAATAGTCATTACCCGCTAGACGCTCGAGCATTTGATCCATGAAGGGAAGAGGAAAGTGATCTTTTCTCGTGGCATCATTGAGCTTGCGATAATCAATACAAACTCTCCACCCAGTAACGAGACGAGTGGGAATCAACTCGTTGTGTTCATTAGAAACAACGATTATTCCGCCCTTCTTGGGCACACAATGGACGGGACTTACCCACGGTGAATCCGAAATAGGGTAGATCAAGCTGGCATCTAGAAGTTTAATAACCTCTTGTTTGATGACGTCATTAATGCGAGGATTAACCCTTCTTTGGCTCTGGATTGCGGGTTTAAAGTCATCTTCCATGAGAATCTTGTGAGTACAAAAGTTTGGATCAATTCCGCGGATATCGGAAATTTTCCAAGCAATTGCCTTCTTATGATCTTTAAGCACGGCGATGAGGCGAGATTTTTCGTCTTCTTTCAAGTCCTTCGCGATAATGACGGGTGACTTCTTCTCTTCTTCAAGGAACACGTACTCGAGATGGGGCGGCAACTCCTTAAGTTATATATCTGGAGGATTTTCGATGGAAGGCGTTTTCAAAGTCGGAGCATCGATAGGGCAATAACCGTGGGAGATGGTGGAGAAAGATTGTCTTCTTTGAGAAGGTTTTCAATGAGGCGAAGATCTTCATCCCAATCGGTGGTAGAAGCGTCATTAGCTAAGTTCACATCTCCCATGGTGGCTTCCAAATCTTTCCAAAGGAAATCACTTTCTCCAAATAGAGATAGTGATGAATCGATAGAGGAAACGGTCTCAACATTGGGAAGAGAGGTAGGAATACTTTTGCAAGCATCTTTGAAGTGTTCTTCACAAGCCTCATCAAGAACGTCAATACAATTAACATTCTCGTTAGAATAAGGCTGTTTAGACAACTTTCCCATGTTGAAAACGATTTTATCGTCACCCACTCTCATGATAAGCTCACCGGCTTCAACATCGATGAGAGTGCGACCGGTCCTCAGGAATGGACGACCAACAATTAATGGCACACGAGGGTCCATCTCGTAGTCGACGACGACGAAATCGGCAGGAAAAGTGAATTTGTCGACTCCTACAAAGACGTCTTCGGCTATCCCCACTGGATAAGCAACCGTACGGTTGGCTAATTCCAAAGTCATTTTGGTGGGGACTAGCTCAGGGAGAGATAATTGCTTCCAAACGCTTAGAGGCATTAGATTAATACTGGCACCTAGATCGGCTAGGGCCATGCAATTCTCTACTCCCGGGAAGTTACAAGGGATTAAGAAACGACCCGGATCACCAAGCTTGGTTGGCAATTTCCTTAAGAGCACTGCAGAGCAATTCTCATTAAGTTGGGTGCTAGCAATATCAAGAAGCTTCTCCTTGTCGCTAAGAAGATCTTTGAACATTTTTGCGTACTTAGGCATGTGAGCGAGAGCCTCAGCAAAGGAGATGTTAAAATTCAATTGTTTAAACATTTTAAGAAAGTTCGAAACCTGAATATCATCCTTGCTTTTGAGCTTCTCTTTCCTCAACCTTGAGGGATAAGGTATATCGGAAGAAGAGGAAGGCTTTGGGATCGAAGGATCACTCACATCCTTGGGTGGAGGAGGGGTAGAAGTAAGAGGCGGAGAAATTGGGGAAGTAGAAGGAGGAGGAATAGGAGCAGGGGACTCGTTCTCCTTAGTCACAATCACCGGTGGAGGTATAGGAAACTCGGGTTCCTTGGTACCTTTGCCACTGCGAGTGGTGATTGCTTTCATCTCCCCTCTTGGATTCGTAACGGTGTTACTCGGAAGAGTACCCGAAGAAGAGGGTTGATTACCTTGGAAGAAACTAGCCATCGTGTTCTTCAAGTCATTCGTTTGACTATCCAAAGTGTTTCTCATATCAGCTCTCAGATCGTTCCCTTGTTTCACCAGGTCTGCTTTCAAGTTGCGCACTTCATGTTGGAGATTGTCCACGATCACATCATTAATCCTCATGTAGGTTCCAATATCTTGGTGTAATGCGGTGGGTTGGTTGGGAGGAGCATTGTATGCGGGTGGTTGATAAGCAGGTTGCTGGTAAACTTGGTTGTTTCTTTGAGGTGGATGTGGTTGTTTGTGAGGTGGTATGTATGGTCCACGAGATTGTTGTTGTTGTTGAGGAGGGCGGTTGAGGTTTTGTTGTTGGTTTGGGTTGTTAGGAGTAAAACCGGGTGGTGAGAGATAGTTGTTGGAACGGTAGCTAAGCAAGTTGCGGTCACCTTGAGGACGATCTTGATAAGCGGGTTGAGGATAGGTACTGTATGCTGCATTCACATTCTTAGAAGGGTAGTCTTGGGTGGTAGTACAAGTGGTGTAAGAGTGAGGACCCCCGCATATCTCACATGGTTGGCTAACAGCATTGACATGAGCGTCGTGAGCGTTTTTAGCGTTGATGCTGTTGGTGTTGCTGGCGGTTTGTGTAGCAAGCGATTCAAGAAGCGCAGTGATTTTGTCAAGTCGCTTATCGTTGTCACTAGTACTAGCACTAGCGACATTGGTCCGAACACTCTTGGTTTGCACACGAGACTTATTCTCAATTATATCCCAAGCGGCATTAGAAGTCTTAGCCAAAATATTACCCCCCGAGGCACTGTTTAGTGAATCTTGGTCATTCATGCTTAACCCATTATAAAAAGTGTTAATTTGATGCACTTTGGTAAAACCATGTTGTGGGCATTTTCTTAAAAGATCTTTGAAACGATCCCAAGATTCACTAAAAGACTCATCGTACTTTTGTTCAAAATTAATGATTTCATTCCGCAAAGCGGTAGTACGAGAGGGTGGGAAAAAGTAGTTGATAAACTTGGTCTCCAAATCCGTCCACGTAAGAATACTCTGTGGTGGTTCCTTAGCAAGCCAATGTCGGGCTTGTCCCTCTAAAGAAAAGGGAAAAAGTTGTAAACGGATTACCTCTTGTGGAACACCATTGAATTTGACCGTATTCGTGAGTTGCATGAATCTTTTGATGTGGTCATGTGGATCATCAATGGTACGCCCCAAGAATGGTTGAGCAGAGACCATCTGGATAAAACCGGATTTGAGCTCAAAGTTGTTGGTTGCAATCGCGGGTATAACAATTGGATCATCGTTACCATCTACATGTGCTTGCAGAAGTTCAATCATCGGGCGATTATCTGGTAGAGGCTCATTGTTGTTGTTATTATTGTTGTTGAAAGGTGGATTGTTATTGTTATTATTATTGTTTTGAGGTGGGTTATTGTTGTTGTTTTGTACACCGGCCATGTCTAAGTCTTCGAGAGGCTCGGGTCTTGATAAGACGTTGATCGTGTACGCATGCACCTGCAAAAGAACTAACAAGGCAAAAACAAAGCAAAAATATTTTTGGTTTTTATGGTTTTTTAATTTTTTAGGATTTTTGAAAATTTTATATTTTTTTGGGTTTTTGAAAATTTTATATTTTTTAGGGTTTTTGAAAATTTTTATGAAAAAGTAACGTTCACGGTGAACGGATCCCAAAATCCAAGTTCTCACAAAAAACTGTTGATCTTAACGAGAAGAGCCGGCAGCGGCGCCATTTGATATTATGCTTTTGCTATGGGTTCAAGATTATGTCTCGGTATCTCCTCGAATTGATCACGGCTCTAAGTGGAATGATTTTTTCTTGGTTAATAAAAAGGTTTTGGGTTGTTTATCTATTTTAAACTAATAACAAGTAAGTGAGTGTCGAAGAGTAAAATTAAAGCTTTAAAAGATTTAAACTAAATTGACAAGTTAAAATTAAATGCTTGAAAACTTAAATTAAGGCTTAGAAAAATACTTGAACACTTAATAAAACTAACACTTGGAAACTTTGTAAAAACAAGAAATTTAAACAAGCGGAAAATCAAATCGGAATATTAGACAAATATAACCAATCGGAATGTTCAAAGAAAATCCAAATCGGAATGTGGCAAAATAAGTCCAGATCGGAATATATTCTGATCTGGAGATCGGAATGTTGGAAATGAGTTGGTCGGAATACTACAAAACTCCACCAGTCGGAATATAAACAAAGGCCACCAATCGGAATATGATTAAGTTACCCAGATCGGAATAACTCAAAACTAGTACAATCGGAATATCTAAAAACATGCAAATCGGAATGCTAGAACTAAAGGTACAGATCAGAATATTCAAAAGGGACAAATCGGAATCTTCAAAACCCTTTTCCGATCAATACGATCGGAATAAGGGTGCTGCTGGTCAGAATACACAAATCGGAAAGGGGTTTATAACCCTTTCCGATTACCACTTTGATCCGAAAAATAAGCAAGGTAAATAAGCTATTTCAATAAGCTAATACCCAAACAGCTCGAATCTATAATGAAACGGATTAAATAAGCTCAAATTACAACTTAACTAAACTTCAAATAAACAACTTTTAAATCGAATCAATAAAACGATGAACTTTTTATAAAAACATTAAAAAGTAAATAAGCTAAACTTACAAATAAGCCAATAAGCACAAAGATCTTAAAGCTTATTCGTGTAGAAACTTAAGGAAACATAAAAAGATTAACTTTTAAGCACGAAAACATAGATGAACAACACGGATCATAAGTAATTCGTACCAAAAGCTAACTAAAATCAAGAAAGGTAGAATGAGATTAAAGATTAAAAGCTTGAATTGAAACTTGATTAATGAAAAACAATACAAAAGTTTGATCTTGAAGAAAAGAAAGATGAAAACTAGTGAGAGAAAGTTTAGAACTTTCTCTCTCTAGAACTAGAGAGAATGAAAAAAAAACTAAAAACTAACTAAAAACTAACTAACTCCAAATTTTGTGAAGTAAAGTCCTATTTATAGGCGTGTGATGGTGGGCTTGTGAATGGGCTTTGGTTTGGGCTTCTTTTCTTCTTTCTTCTTTAGTCTTCACGTTTCTTTAAATAAACGTTTCCGACTTTGGATTTTGAGAAGTGTCGGTGAATAATTCCAACTCGTCTTATAATCTTTTGTTTAATAGACTCGAGTTCTTCGACATATATGAATCTTCCATCTTTGGCTCTATTCTTCTTTAAATCTTCAAATAGGCACAATGACTTCAAATCTTTTGCATCTCTTGGACAATAGACTTCGTCTTGAGTCTTTTTCCTCGATAAAATCTGTGCAATCCCATGTTTTCTTCAATATTCTCCCGGTTGACTCTGAAAACACAATAAACACAAAAACCACGCATAATTCCAAACAAATGATATTAAATACGTGTTTTGGTCTTGTTTTAGCCAGAAATAAGTGGTAAAAGGATGGGTGTTTTCACACCTATCATTCATCCATTTGAAGGACTCAAGAAGTTGCCTTGCTAAAGTTGAAGATTTGGTAACAAGGAACCAAGCCTTGTTCATCAAAATCCCATCTTTTCATCATCTTGGTGGTATAGAGATTATTTCTCCCTATCATCTTGTTATTTTGAATATGTAATCTTGTATTTTATTCATTTATGTATATGTGTATGATGATGAATGATGATCAAAATATTATGTGGGGATTTGGTGTGGATAGATTTGGTTAAAAAGATTGAAAACTACAAGAAAATATGTTAAAATCTTGCTTAAAATAGTAGGCTGTATAAAACAGTAAAGAACCTTATGATAAACTGATAAAATGGTATAGATAAATTTATATACAGTAAGTATTACATTTCATACACATATGAGAGTTGGCCATGCAATGGAATCATCAAAATGAGTGAGATATGATCAAAACAAAATTAGTATACCAATCTGAATAGTCTGTTTTGTAGGGACTGTTAAGGATACTTAGACATGGATTGAGCAGTAGCTATAACTAACTTATTTGTAGCACATAATATGAAGTTTATGTCAAAATGAGCTTCTATCTCCTTATAGAACTCAAGATATGATAAAAATGGTGAAAGTGAAACTAAAAATCAGATTTTGTGAAATTAAAGTTTAATAGTATTATATAAGCACTCAAAATAATATAGTATAAAATGTGAAATTAAAACCCACTAACTTATATATTTCATTTATATAAATATGTATAAGGATAAATAAATGGACATTATATAAAAATGATAGTTTGGTAAGTTTTATAAGTTATAAAAACTGTAAACATGATTTTTACGTCTTTTCGGCTAGTACCGTAAAATTAACGTTTTTCGTCAATTAAAACTTAGACGATCAGACCCGTCTAATGTAAACTTTTTAAAAGACATATACTGATATATAAGTACTTAATACAAGTAAAAACCGATAAAACTCGAACTATATAACATACGGACATTAACGGGCTAAGTTAGCATTATTGGACTAATAATCCAACTAAATGGGCTAAACACTTATAGATTTACTTATTGGGCTTAACCCACTTGGGACCAACATGTAAAGTATAATACTGATAATAAAAGTGTAAAATGGACTAATATAAGGTATTGGGCTTATAATAGGCTATTGGGCCTAAAACATGTGAATAAGTAAAACTAATAAACAAGTATAAAAATTACCAATACATAACACTAAAATGAGTAAATGAGAGTGTATAAACCCACTTGATCATCATCATATATATAAAATTATCATATGTATACATAATTGTTATTTTTATAAAGTCATTGGACAAGAGTCTAAGACGAGTATTATTTGTCTAGGTTTCCGTGATTGAAGCACGTACCGTACATCCGAATTGCCGATAACCCGCCTTCCCACATCAACGTGAGTTCATAGCCTCGCACTCTTTTAAATGTTTTATGTAATGTTTTATAACCCGCGAGGGAGATAACATGTTAGTTTTACTAAAATAGGACACCATTTGTCCCGATTATTTGTTTATTGATTTGGACCCGAATGATTGTATGACCCGATGAATGAATATATGACCCGATAAATGAAATGAAATGGATTATAAAAGTTAGGTTACGTCACTAAAAGTACCATTAGCATGAATTGTGAACTACCAGGATTTGGTAGACGCTTATGCATATAATAGTACTATTTGGGGACGATCACCCCAGTTCGTGCCTTGACGGTTGATCCCGGTCGTGCCACATTGATTGGTAAGCGAATTTATGTATGAGAAGATTTACACAAGCGTGATTATTGTGACGACACGCTAATTTAGATGGGCAAGTGAGTTTCGGGTTAGCTACCCGTTGTTTGTTGTAGTAAGGTAACAATGTCATGCGGCTTATAATAATCCAAAAATAACAAAATACTGCTATACGCACTAAATTACGATATATTGCCTAACTAGCAATACGGGGTCTTACTATTGATATTATGTTCGTGTTTTGGTTTTTCATAACCATATTCATATAACGGTTTTTATTTCTATACAACGTTATAAAACGTATTTATGATATTTTTACGACATTAGTTCGTATAATGGTTTTGAAGGCGAAAGCCTATATTATGATTTTGATAAGGATTTGTATAAAATGACTTTGGCTATTTTATGGCCTATTACAAAGATTTGTGCAAAATGATTTTCGGTAATAATTATATACCGATGATATATTAATGGTTTCATTAAACTCTATGAATTCACTCGGCGTTATCGCTGACCTTTTCTTTTAACATGTTTTGTCTCAGGTACTTGAAGGTAATTCTCGGGAAGACAACAAGAATTCATGGCCCGCACTTAAATAATAATTTCCATTCAAATGTTTTGTAAAATTTTATGAAATGACTATGACTTGGGACCTATGTAAACTTGATATTTATGAATGGAAATGCTTTATTATTAAACGACGCGATTTATAAGCGTTGTCTATGATGTGAGTAATGTGCTATCCCGTAACACCAACGAGTCTTCCGTTGTATTGAATTGTGTAAATTTGGGGGTGTTACAGCACACTTCATAAACGGCTTTAAATTTAACGGTTACACCCTTTCCATGCTAGATTATGCATTCGACTACGTCTCTAGTATGGGGGTGTTTGCACCCCTAGACTCGAAACATTGAGGACAATGTTTAACTTTAGCATGGGGGGTGAATAGATACTTGCCTTGCCAAATGTTCACGCTTTCCAAAGTTTACCTTTTTTTTATTGTTTTGTTGCAAAATAAGGCTAAAAAATGGCCAAATTTTAAAAATTTTCTCATGTTTTATAAGTGTTTGAAGACACGAATGTAGGTTTTCTGATGGCGAGAATAAGAGTAATTTTTTACTCGACCGTGCGTGTTGAGCACTTAGCTTTGATTCCTTAACTTTACATTAGGCTAAGTCTCTTAAATGAGGACGAGAAATGATAGATTTAATTATAAGTTACTATGCTAAACGTAGAGTACTCGTATTCTTTCAAAAACTCATGTGTTCTCGTTGTTTGCTTATTCTCCCTTCGCTTGTAAATATTTTTTGCTTAATAAATATTGACTTAGCGGTTTAGTCTTGATTGTTGGTTTCTAGTCTTTTCTAGTAGCTTCCATGTAATTAAATTGGGAAGACATTAAGGTATCGCCAGCGTCACGGTTTTGAAGTATTGGCACCCGAATAATCGAAAGCTTCACCCAATAATAAGATTTCAAGTGCTCACCTAAATCTAGCAAACAATTTGAAGCTCACAAGGCCAAAAAATCTATGCAAAATTGAAAGTGAATCAAGCCTTAATCTTTGAAGCTTTAAAGATCCAAAATTCGCCTTAGCGTGAGGATATACGTCTTTCGCTAATAAAACCACCGATGAGGTGGATAATAAAAGGCAAGGCAATACCGAAGTCATAATAAAATCTTCATGGTGAATTTGAATAAAAGATGGAGGTAAACCTATGATAATAAGGCCCTTCCGTTAGGGGGCGTATGAAAGTCTTGGTAATAAGTCTCATGTTCAAAACCGTTAGAAAACTGTGTTTATCGATCCTTCTTGTTGACTTAATTTTTTGACATCGTTGTCTATTAGGAGGGGTTATTAATTTGATGGTCTTGATTACACCGTTAGGACTCTACTTTTAGACCTAAATCTCTATTATCGCATAAGTCAAACAATGTATCCTCGTGAAACATTCAAGACAAAATAAAATATAAGAGATACAACTTAGGAAAATGGGAGGATAAGTACGTGATTAGGGCATATGAGTAGTGTTAGCATTGCTAACTTATAATGACAATGATCTCGTTGCACGCTTGGCATGGAATTGGGGTAGAAATCGAGGACGATGAAATTATTTCTAACGAAGCATTCACGTGTTCTTGTTCTATGAACCTAAACGTCCCATTTTGCGATGAAAATCATGCATTATGTCTAAAACGCAAGTAGTAGTAATAGTAGTAGTGTAGCTAGTTTATCATTCAATAAAAGTGAATAAAAATTAATTTTGGAGGTGCTACGATACTTTATTCTAGCATTGCTTGAGGTTACGGCAATGGTTTAGTATGGGGGAGTGATGAGACTGCTTTTATACATAGTCTCATCGTCCAAAAAGGGCTTTAAATGCATTAAATATCATGAAATTGGCCAAATATATGCTTGTGTTTGTTGCTTGTGTATTTTAGGTACGGATATTGAGAAAATGACAAAAGATCACAAGAATCATACAAAAACGAACACGGGAAACGAAGCCGCACATTAAACCAAGCCCTAATGAAGAATTTTCCAAGACAAACCCTTGAAGATTTGAAGATTATGCAAGAAGGGTCCTCCAATATTGAAGAATTGACACTTTAAATCATTGTATCTTCATAAATTACAAGATTGGTCCCTAAAGTTTGTCAATATTGCAAAAGGGCCCTCCACTTTGAAGAATTGGCAATTATAGTCCTTTAACAAAACTAAATTTTCAATATTAGTCCTCCTTAAAGTCAAACATACCATGAAGGCCTTTAAGTTACAAGAAATTACAAGTTCGGTCCTTTAAATATGTCAAAATTACCAAAAGGACCCTTGACTTTGAAGAAATGGCAAAAATGGTCCCTCATAAATCATGATTTGTCAAAATCATTCCTCCAAGAAGTCAACAAGACAAGTCAAGACCATTATCATTGAATAAAATGCCAAATCAGCCCTTCAAGAATCAAGAATTGGCAAGAAATACCCCTGAAAATACTTTGGAAAAGTATTTGGTGCAAAAGTATGAAAATGAAAACTTCATATACAAAGGGAATCGAGTTTTAGCCTGTTTAATACAAAGTGGCAAGATTTAAAGAAACAAGGGACTAAATGTAGCAGACAACAAAAGCAACCTAGACCTATGGGCTTGTGACACGTGCCCCACTATCAAAAACCAACCAATCACCTCTCTCCCAGGTGCCACCTCACATCCCACTCACCCCTTTATTTAACTAATCTAACTATTTAGTTAAATTTGGCGCTTAACATGTTTTTAAACACAAATCCAGATTAAACATGGCACTATTCCCTCAAGAACACGATTTGGGGTTTTGTTAATTACTTATAATTAAGCCACCAACTGCTCCAGATTAGTGATTAATGACCTTTTAATCATAACCCAACTCACAAATAACTTGCCACGTCACCCATCAACCCCACATGAGATTCCCCTGCTACACTCTTGTGTAAACTGCCAAAACTTGGACAGTCATCCAACGTCCCATATCATTGCTTGGAAGTTAATCTTAACCAAGACCATTGGATGCAATTTTCACCTTGCCAGCTCCACAACAAAACAAGAACTAGTCACATGAGCAAGATAACTTCAAAACCCTCAAGGGCATAACTGGAACATCATTAGCTAGGGTTTCACGTTTTTCAGCTTTCCTAGTTCACTTGTAAGCCTATTTAAAGGCCTTAGGATACTTCATTTTTTCTTTGCTCTTGAATTTTCCTTGTTCACTTTTCTGTAAATCATATATTCAGTTTAATGAAATGTGTTTGAAATTGTGAAGAAAACTCAAGTGCCAATCATTATATCTGCTTGTTATTGTTCTTTGTTAAGTAATCTTGAATCCTAAAACCTGTTTTCAAAGGAGTGTGCAAAAGTTTGCATATTTTCCTATTATCTTGATATTTTGCTAAGTCTTGTTCAAACCTTGGAATTCTTGGGCTATAAAGCTGATCATAGCATCCTGATATTGTGATATCAAGGTGTTGTGAAGCTTATAACTTGGGGATAATCAAGTGTGGGGAACTAAGGTTGCATTAATCAAGGATTTTTCATTTTTCTGATTTTGATATTTTGCTTCTAACCTTGTTGAATCTTAGCAGGCTTTATTGTGGAAGCTTGTGCTTGTTCTTGCTAGCATATAAGCTCAAAATTCGTGGGTGTGGATGTACATCCATGAGGTTTGCACCATTCTACCTAAAATCTGCTTAAAATCTTGATTTTTGGTGATTTTGTGTGTTGCTTGTGTTCTTGCTGAATTTGTGGTCTAATCTTGTTCAATACTGCATATTATACTTGTTAATGTGTTTGATTGGGCTTGGGTAGTCTTGGAATACACTTATACTTGTTTAAATTGGATTTGGAAAAGATAAGGGGTGTTTGGGATTATCGGTTTAAGATCATTGAGTGTTATTGTGTTGTTGAAAGTGGTTGTTTATGCTTGTTATCTGTTATCTACTTGGTTGAGAACTAAAACCTGCAAGTTATTGGGTTTAAAACCTTGAATCAAAGATTGTGCTATAACTTATTGATTTTGACTGTTTTTAACCTAAAATCTTGGTAATACTTAGAGTATATGCATGTTTAGGGATATAAGCTGTTAAATCAAAGTTTTCATAACCTATCTAAGAGATTTGAGTGTTTGAATTGGCTTGGTGGTCAAATACATCAGCAAGTGTTCATAATTGCATGTTCATAGTTCATCAGTAACTTTTTGTGCTTGAATCTTGACCTACACTTTGAATCATTGCATGAAACCTGTTTAGATTTGTTCATTTGAATTAATTATAGCTTGTGTATGCATTTGGTGAAGTTTGGTTGGCTGAATTGTGCTATAAGTGCATATTAAACCATAACTGCTTATTTGTTCATGTCTGGGCTAGATCTGGTGATGTTTTGAATTAACTGCACTGATTGGCTGATTGTGATTGTGTTTTTGTGATTGTTATTGACTAATTGTGATTCACTGATCACAAGGGTGCCTTGTTTGTAACCTGATTCCAACAAAAAGTCACTAAAGACAAAAAAGTCAATTAAGTCAAGCAGTGGAAAAAGTTTCCACTGCTTAGACACCAAAACTAGCCCCTACGAGTGTTAATTTTCAGTTATCTTATTAATAAGCCATATTGGCTTATCCAGACCTGCAACAACTTATTTTTTGTGATCAATCTTCCTCATTTGACCCATTTGTTTGAACTGGAGCTTATAAGACCTTGACTTTGACTTTTTGCTAGAAAACTCATAAAGTTGACTTTTAATTAAGTGCTTATTTGCTTATTTCAGCTTATTCAGTGAACTTATTGAAAAACTTTTTGTTGATTAAGCTTAGTTAAGTTATTTAAAAGCTTTTGAAACTTGAATCAGCTCTTGGGGTGGCCTAGAACTTGAAAACGACTATTTTGTCGTTTTGTGAAGATAGCTTATTGCTTTTTCAAATTTCTTTTTACAGACCTCTTAGGTAACTCAAAAGAAGCTTGTGTGTCTAATTTGAGCTTATGGCATCAGCTTATAGCTTAATGGGCCAAAAAGCCCATTAAGAATAAGCTGCTTTGAAATAAGCTAGCTTATACTCATTTTCAGCTTTTGGGCCTTCAGAGTTTTGTTCTTAAAATCAAATTTTGAGTCAGATAGGAGCTTTTGGGTTTATTTGGACAATATTTTTCTTATTGGGCCTTAATTAGCCCATTAAGCTAACTGTTTGGACTTTTGGCCCATTCTAGGCCCATTAGGGGTATTTAGGTAATTTCAACTTCATTTCTGTGTTTATTAGGTTAAACTAAGCTAGTTTGCAACTTTTTAGAATTTTTTATAAATTTTGGATTTTTAATATTATTTTATTATTATTTTATTATTAAAAATTAAATTTTAGATTTTTCAAGTTTTTATATTTTTCTTAGGTTAAATACATTAAGTTAGGAATTTTACAATTTTTAGAATATTTTTATTGTCCTTAGATTAATTTTTATAACTATTTTAAGTTTAAATAGTTTTTAATTGTTATAAATAGTTTTTATTAATTTTAAAATTTTCAAAAATAGTTTTAAATTTAGTTAAGTCATTTTAGAGGTTTACAATTGAAAAAAATTCTCATTTTGGGCTTTTTATTAATTAAATTGATTTTTTGAGCTTTAATTAGCATTAAAAAATTATTATTTAATTAAATAAAAGGTTTGAGTGATTTTTGATTTTTTTGTAAACTCTAATTACATTATTTAGGATTTATTGCAATTTTCTAGGAATTTTTAGGGTAAATTTTTAATTTTGCTACTTTTTACGGTTTTACGTGTATGACTTTATCGTCTTAGTTTAATTCGTCATCGTAACCGTCATTCTCTTCTTATCTCATTTCTATTTTCTTTTCTCATAATCATAATCACATCATTGATCATCTCTTAACACAACGCACTAGCCTCCTTGGGAAACGAACTTGAACCACATTGGTCATTAGTGCTCGGTTTTCCTAAACCGACACTTAATACTTTCCCAATTTTACTCTCTTTTCCTAAAGAGGTGTGAAAACCACTACATCACGTATAATTGCTCAACCGGCGCGTGCTTGGATTGTGAACAAGCTACGCAGAATCATGTACACGTGCATCATTTTGCATAACATGATTTTGAAGAATCAAAAGTTTGCGATATCCGAAGCAGCTGAATGTACATCCCTCCTAGGAACAATTTGTTACGGTCATGGGTCGAGCGATGTGCAATCCGTCGCAGGAAACAAAGAGAACTCTGATATGGAGAAGTACATTCAAGCCTTCAACGGAACCTCATTGAGCATCTCTGGGCACAAGAGCAACCATGAATAATCGACCGTATTTTATATCGTATTTTTTTCGTATTTTTTTTAAGTATTTGTATTTTTATTTGAAGTATTTGTAATTTTTAATTTTATGAAATGAATTTTTATTTTGTGTGAAAAATGAAAAAAAGAAATAAAATGGTGAGTGGTGAGACCCAAGTGAAGAAGAGAGAGACTAGTGGTGAGTGAGAGTGTGTTTAGTTGGTTTTTTGTTTTGGTTAGTTGAGATAATGTGGCGCTAAGGTGGCACAAGTGAAGATGAGAATCCTCTTCGTGACACTTTTACTCTTAGTATTATAAATATCTCATACCCCACTCATTGTGTACAATCTATAAACTCCAACCATGTTTTACATCATGTTTACGGTACAACATAGTATTTTTTTGTTTTTCTTTTGTAGTTTATATCAAAAAATTTAAATAGGTCAAAATCTATATTTTTTTCTTTTTAGCTTGCACCTTTTGTTTTAAAACAAGTTTTTCTTGCCCGCGCTTCACTGCGACACGTTTGTGTACACATAATTTTGTTAATGTATGTGATCGGAGTCATTTTACTATAGCGATTATGGGCAAGCAGTGAAACAATAATGGTGGCCTCATGTTTTGTGTCACGATGATACAAAGTGCGTCGATAACAAAATGTCTATAAACAGTGTGTTTTAAAACACACTCAACTTGTTGCAGACATAAAATGGCAACATTATCATCACATGTCATGCGGGTTGTAACATGTAATCTCTTTGGAATGAATTGGACTCCGCATCAGCAATCCAATAATCTCTTCAGCTAGTTTTGGTTCAACATAATGGTCATGGAGATCTTCATCTACTCCTACAGTCCTACTGTATCAAATGTGAAGCTACAGTTTCACGACATTAAAGGGTAAAACTAAAGAATTTTGCATAATGACAAACAGTGTAAATTTATTTGTTACACCTTCGTGCAAATTTTCTATAATCGAAGGAAAAGAATCGCATTATATAACATGAAAACTTCATTAAGTTATGATATTTCTCCACTAACACATTAGTCTCGGTGGTAGCACTCTTGTCGACTTCTCTTCTTCCTTGATTGGCTCGGGAGCCTCGAGGGGCTACATATAGAGATCTTAAACACCTGAACATCAGTTGAAGTGGGTGTAAGTGGTAGTTGTTGTTGGCGGTCTTTTTTAATAAGGTGTTGGGGTATAATCCAGTGGATCCATCTAAATGACTTCCTGAACATTCATTTAGATTAGTCTTAGGCATATAGTCATCTTCACATTTATTTGGTTATAACAATAACAGACAATCTAAACATTCAATTATGAGTAAGAAGCTAAGGTGCTCATGCACTGCATCTGTTACAATTAGTTTTTTGGAGAAATTACCTTAGAATCTCTTTGATAAGAGACTATAACTCGTTATGTTGGTGAAAGCATGACTTTGGTCAACCTCGTCATATTCAGATTATGTTGGACTACTCGCATTTGAGCCACAGTCGCACCTGTCGTCTTCTGCAATTAAATCAGATTTCGACTTTTTAAAACCCCAAAAAATCTATGAAACAATAGTTACCAAATTACCATTATCGTTCTCACGACATTGAGATACTTGACCTCAAAAGTCAAAAGCACACTTTTAACATACCATATGGTAAAACTATAAAACTAAACAAAAAAATTAGTATTAGTCCTGCAAACTACCGCCTCAGCTAGGTTTGTCAAGTTTGTTCCAGATTGCCATGTTAATTTAGTAACTGTTACAGCTTGAATCTTGTAACGAAGAAGCAACTCGCCTCACACACCTATGTTTCCAGAAATAATCGGGCATATCTATCAGCGTTGGAGTAAACTATCTAAGAGAATCTTTGGTTTGCTATTGGGCTGACTATTTGGTTAGTAAGACTTTAAGTCACACGGACACAAATTAACTGTTTGGAAGAATAGATTCACAACAGAGGTTTCATGTTTGTGATGACTGTGTGAAACCTAATTATTAATGATGTAATTACCCGAATTTGCCCCTACCCTTTAAATCCACCGCTTGAACAAATACCATAAACACGTCCCTTGAACACAGCTACTGAACAAACACGCATAATTTTCCAACAATCATGTTATTATCTGTTTCGAAAGCTAACAATAATTTAAGAAAAGGGATTGCATCATTGACAGCCATAATCTGTGCAAATGTGTATGTATAACAGCATAGAATATTCGTAAGTAAAGAGGTATATCGTTTTCTGCAAAGATGTATTCGAGTCACTTTATATCTAAGATTTTGGAATTTAAAAGTTTAATACACACAATGAGAAAAAAAAGTTCGCAACAATTAACCCATATATAAAGATATTCACCAAAATCTTGAAAATTCTTTACCTTTACCGAAGCTCCTTGTTTAATTTCGGATTCGAGCGTTGCATCTAGAACTACAACAATTCGCGCACCTTCAACAAATGAACAGCTGTGCACAAAGGTTTAAAGCAGATATAAGGAAACCATTATATTATTAAGGTTACCCTGATGCTTGCAATAATTTGAGGTATATATAATACCTAAAGATTGGGCCTTTAGACGTCTCTTAGAAAAGCTTCCACCTCCTCAGTCATCCCAGAGACTACATAAAAGTGCTTACTGTCTCCTTTAGCAGCATAGAGGGTGATCTGCATAACATAACAATAGCACAAGGATGTCAAAAGGCCTACTCTGGGTGGATCATAATTCATTTACAGATAGTCAAACGGGTCGACACGGTCAATATTATTTTTTGACTCGTTTGTCACATTATAATTACGTAGTATATAAATTTTACGATCTTATTTAAAGTTTTTAGTAGATTATTAGATTGTTATTTCCATAAAATAGGATGGTCTAATACTTAATTGCGACAAACTCACAAAGCAAGGGTGATTCATTTTACTTGCTACCAGTACAACGATTGTTATATACGTCGTGTATTAGACATCAAAACACTAACTTAAACACGCACGCTAAACTTCACTTCTTTAAAACATGGGTTGTACTAAATGTCCTTTTTTACTAATAAGCTACAACAAATAGCCGTTTAATACGCAATTCTTTCCATGTAACAATTCAACTAAATATATAGATGATATTCACTCACCAAGATCAAGCCCACCCTTCGCCGCCATATTCAGAAACCAAATACCAGTACGACAAACCAAATTCCGAACAACCTTAGAGTATCATCCCAACTCTCATTTGTCACATCAGCTGCAAAAGTCACAGCATATCATTAAATTCACTACAGATAAAACGGTACGTTGTCGTATATGCAAAAGGCCGTGTACTGTAATTTGAACCGATTGTGTATGATTTATTATATTCAAAACTATAATAAATTCTAGAGGAACTTACTAAGGTTCAACAACTTTAGCTCCCTCAAAGTCATCCTCTCCCAAAAAGTTTCTGAATCAGCACTTCGTTAGACTGCATAAGCAAATTGAACACGTGAATACATCTTAAAATTTTTATTACACTGACTTTCAGCAATATACTATAAATTATACAAAATCAGTTCAAAAATGAGTGATCTCAAACGCCCTATAAACTCGTTCTTTCTCTTATTAGAGTCATGTACTGTAATTATCATGAGACCTATAAGATGAAAAAAAAAACTTACCACCATTCTTTTAATTTCCATCTTAAATTTTCTATTTTCATGATCCTCCCAAACACCCTTTATCAGCCCTTAGTGTTTTTAATTTCTAAACGTGATTTAACCAAACAATTGAGGCTTATAATTTCAATCTCATCTAGCCTCGTTAATGCAAGCATAAGCAAGAATTACAAACATAAAGAACATTGCATAACATCAGTATATGCAAAAACCATGATATTAATTAGAAACTGGCTTTAAAAACTGCAATCAAAAAATAAGCACATAGTAATTACCTTAAATACAAATATACTGCCACACCAGTATCCCGAATAAATCTTGCGTATAACATTAAAGCAAATCAAAAAATTAGACGGCACAAAGTTACAAAATAAATTTAGGATCTTAAAATTATGAAATTATAAGCCACATAAGTTTGACAAAAACATCATTTTTCAGCTTTTTCTTTCGTGTATTTTACACAATGACAATTTTATCCTTAACCAATTAATTTACAACTTTTTTATTGTGTGTAATAATACCTCATGCGAAGGTAATATGATATATTAATTTACATTTCTTATCTATTTTTAGACTGGACTATTAATATGGAACGTCCAAAAATAATAACGTGGACTATTAATATGGAACGGAGGGAGCAGCAATTAGTGGCAGTTGTTTGATACCAAATATATATTAAAAATAATAGGTTATTAAAAATAGTAGGTTATTGTTCCTAAGAATTAAATATTATATTTTTCGAGTTACAGTTCACTTGTTCACTTGTGAGGGAAATCTATCACCATAAATGTATATATTAGTAATTTCATAATAAATATAAAATTATGAAAAACACATAAAAGGTATTTACATAATGTTTGCATCATTTTTGGTAAGTTAGTGAACGAACTGAACGTTGAGCGGGTCGTTTGGCGAGAAACTCGTTTATGTTTATTTATTTAATAAATAAACAAAAACAAGTAAGATTTTTGGAGCGTGTAATTAATGAATAAAAATAAACAAACACTTTGTTCGTTCATATGCGTTCGTGAATGGACGATTATATTCGTTTGATTACGTTCAGTTAGTCCGATCAATTACACTCGATTATCTATTCGATTAACATTTCAAATATTAAAAAATAGTTTATGTATCTCGAAGATCGTTAACAATAATTTAAATTATATATTAATTATTTCAAAAATCAAATGAACAACTTAAATTTCAAAGTTTATGTATATTTACTTTCGTTTAATTTATTACTAATAAAAAAACATAAACGAACATGAATAAGTACAAATTTAAATAAACAATATAAACAAAATTTTTGATCTGATTATGTGTACGGATTCATATATTCATTGGCTAAATTTAAATAAACGAACAAGACACGTCTTGGCTCGCTTAAGAACGTGATTTGATCATAAAAACTAAAAGACATAGATGTAGTTACATAAGTTATTTTTCTTTTTTACCCACTTAAAAACATAGTTCTTGTTTACTTTTATTTTCGTTTTCTTATGTAAAGTATAAACAGCATTTTCTTTACTGTATTTCTTTTTACAGTTTTCTCTTCTTTTTTTTCCTTGTCTAAAACTAGAGAACCTAACCTAATGTTAGCGGCTATCAATAACATACCCCTTTATTTTTGTCTGTTTTTTTAAGAACTTTACCAAGACACCCTGTTACCACTTACCAGTTGTGTCGGTGTTTGCCATTTGTGAGTGGACCACTCATCGACTCAGGTACTTCACTTGATCTTCGTGTTTTTATATACGATTTCCTTTTACTCTTTACTTTTTAGTTAGACAGAATTAATCTTACAATAATCGTACATGGTTTTTCTGGTCTATATGGATGATGTTACAAAATGTTGGATTATTGTTGTGTGTGTAGTGTGATCACTTTACTAAAAGTATTTCAACCCTATATGCCTCTCAGGAATCCATAATCGGATATGATAGATTTGGCAATTGAATTCTAAGGCACGATTAAATCAATCACAAAACTTTATAGCGGTGCGGCCCCCTTGACCCCACGGCTTTGTCGTTGGCGGTATCAAGCTAACTATAAAGAATGTGCACACCCCACCTCCTAACTCATCTTGAGCTAAACCTATATAAGGCCCGTTGGTCTCGCGTAAAACACAATCACCTAAACTAGTTGATAACACTAAAATAACCAACACAAAATGGAATTAAGGCTACCTGCAACGGTGCCATTTTGTATCGATCGCAAGTAGGTCGCGTTGTTGCGGCGATTCGGTCGTGATTTTTTTTTCAGCAATTAGGTCGTATGTAGGATCTATTTGAGCATTCGGTCACCACTTTTCTTTCTTCTTTTTTTTCTTTTTTACATATTTTGTGGATAATTTATATTAGTTTTAATTAAGTTTTAATTAGATAAAATTTGTAAAAAAATTCCAAATTTTAATATATTGAGTTTTGTTTAATTCCTCACAACATATATTAATTTGACAATTTTTGGAGTTAGTTTTACCTAATGCATTTTATCCTCTTACTTCTAATTAAGTCTTTTTTTAATCATTTCTTTAACGATATTTAAGTTTAAATAGTATTGTAATGTTTTTTATTTTATTTAAATAATTATTTGAAAAAAAATGTTTGTATTAAAAAATTGAACTAGGTCGCCTTGTTGGGGCAAATAGGTCGCACTAAGTCGCAGGAGAGAGAAAACTGAAAAATCAAGGTCGCTGTTGCAGGTAGCCTAAGACATAACAATCTTTTATGACATTGGCAATTATACTTTAAAGTTTGATCCGTATCGGTTTAGTTAATCAGTACGTTAAACTTTGTAATGGCGTTACCTTTTCGACATTTTTATATCATAAGATCGCAATAGTACTTTCTGAAATGTTCACATCAGTCATTGTAAAATGAAGAAAATGAAACACTTGTACTAAGACTAATGACTAAAAGTGAAACATGATCAAATGATAAGAAATGTGGCAAGTTGATCACTTTCCTGGAATGAAGCAGGTGAAGAATGGCGGGAAATGTGGGACTAAATGCTAACGAAGAATTTGTTTATAGAATTAGCACTGCTGGTGAGTGGTCTGAATTGCAAACAAGTGGATGTACGTACGGTCAGCAACTTGACAAGGATTCCCGTTATATCCATCTTAGCAAGCTCAATCAGGTGCCATATGCTTTTCTCATTAGAATACATTATACTTGCACGCGAGACCTTTGTCCCAGTCTTGCAATGAAATCTAGTTGCATAATTTTATGATACAGATTGTGTACACTTGCCAATGTCTTTACCTGATTACTGCATTTTGGTACAACATATAATTGATTGATTGATTATTGTATTTTCTTACAGCATCAGCAAATCCAAACACTATCTTCTGCATCCTATATTCCTGCATCTGATTATCAGTATATAAGTTTCTTAAAACCATAAGCAATCCCAAACACACCCTTAATATTCGGACAAACTGACTTTGCTTCTTTTTGTTATTATTTGAGTTAAAAGAAACAATTATAAACCGCTTGAGGCTAAAATGATGATTAGAAGGAATCAGAATAGGACCATGTTTGCACAAGAATGTTTACAGTTATGGTCATTTTATCCTTCAGTTATTAACTAATCAAAATCTGTCAAAGTACTCGAACAAAGACCAATCATGTGACTGTTACAACTTTAAACAGTAAAAGCACATCTCAACTGCCCAAAACTACCTGGTGATTTAGTATAACCTATTTGAAGCTGCAACATCCTTGCACGTACTCAGGCATCTTTTTGGATCTTGTGATAGACTGATAGGTTAGTTGTTTAGTTGGTCATCCATTTGCTCAACCTATAAATATAATCATTCATTCACGTTCAGTAAGTTTCCGGTTGTCTCAAAAAAGTACGAGAAAATGTGAACTTGGTAAATTATTCTCAATATGACCTGTGATGCACTCTTAATAACCTACTCGTATGTTTCAATTACTTTTGGTTTAGCATAATCCCAATTTATCTAACAGAAAGTTAAGACCACTTTACTGGAATTAAGGATGGTTTCGCAAATGCTTAGAAACAGGGAATTCAAAATCTTGCTATGATTCTGGATAATTTATTCGTTGCTGATAGTACTGTCTGTGTACTGTGTTGTAGGTAAAGTCAACCTTAGAAAGGTTTTACATGAATACTTCAGATGATCTGTTCCTGCTCCAGATTGAGTGTAAAAAGGTAATATTGAAATATCTTCGCTAAGATCTTTGTGCCAACTGATTTTGAATATCTTGATCGTTTAGTTCACTTTATGTGGATATAGAAAACATTCAGATTGCAATATAACCATGGCAGAATCAGGAAACAACTTGTCACGTTAAATATGCAATAATGTTTTCGGTCGGATTAGATATGGAAATTTCAACCCATTTACCTATCAATGGGTTGATAAGGGTTATCATAATGGGTAAAATAATCAACGTTGGCTACAAAGAATATGAGTCACGATGGGTCAATAGTCACTAAAGTGTATTTACAATGCATAAAACCTCCTAAACCATTTTATCCCAAACACTGGCTTAGGACTAAAATAACATGTTTTTTGTAATCATACTTGACAGTTGAAGCCATTTATAAAAACCGTTAAAACGTCTAGATACTTATAGTTGAATCCCACCCTTTTTCGCCCATAGAAAAATTAATCATCATGACCCGTTATTTAACCCGCCCATTTGCCACCTTTACTCAGGGTATATAGTTTCTGTCTTTTCCAAACAGAATGCTTTTCTGTAATTTGAATTTGTTTTTGCAGCTTGGAGATGGATTACTCTATGAAGATGTAGATGGCTCGAACGTCTTTCCCCATTTTTATGGCCCATCTGGAAGTTACGTTCCTCTCACCCTTGACATGGTTGTGAAAGCAGAGAGAATCGTATCATCAAATGACCAATTTATTTGTAGCATGTTAAGCTAGCCAGGTCGTTTTGTCATATTTGAAACTCATGCCTATTCTCTTATTATGTGTGCATCTTTGATTTGTATGAGATGTTTGATATAAGTTTTGTTGGTTGTATGATGCTTTTCATCAACTTTGAACCTGATTATCTATATGCATCTATGTAATAGCTTGCGCCTTTTGCATTCTCGTTAAAAAGAGCTTCGTAACGGGCGGGCTAAGATACTTCCAAACTGAAGTTGATGAAAATAAGATATAATTAAAGCAAAGATTGAAAAGTGAAACTTATCCCACATCAGTTGGATAGCGATCTATTGAGGCTTTATAATTGGAGACCGTGGCTGTCTAGTAGACTTTGGTTTTCCTCGAATGCTTACAAGCAAGGTTGGCAAACATCATTTGTTAGTGGTTATGAAAAAGTTGAAACTGATTGCTTTATATGCACAGAATCTACAATCAGGTAAAACATGAATTTACACATAAATGCAAGCATATCAAACACAAACATATCAGCCAATTGGAAAAGAATAGTCATGTTTCTAATCAACAAATAGAATTCATAAAGATAAAGCTTCGAACCATAAATGACAGAAACCTTGCCAGCCTCTAGAAGAAACAAGCATTGTGTAAAGAACCTGCCTGTAACAAAATCTGGCTGCAAATATAAACAAAAAAAAAAATTAAACTAATAGGAGAATGCAGAACATATTCTAATGAGTGATAATGAGAGAACTACATAATGTTGTTCAAAAGAAACTCTACATAACTATATGAAAGAACCACAAACTGGCACCAATTTGTGTGCGCACACAATTCATTGTGTATGGACTACACTGGCACCCCTAGGATATACATCTGGACCATCAAATAACTACTTATTTTGATCATACTATAGCGAGATTATCCTCATCAAGTAGAAATGGCTAATAACTGTATGTATTCTTGTGTTTGGGATTGCTTGTGCCTTTTTACCCAAAGATTAAGGGTGTGTTTGGGATTGCTTATGTAATTAAATTTCATTAGTTTGCAAACTAAATATAAAAATCAAAAGAGAATAAACAGAAACAAACAATTTCCATTCCATAAAACTGATTCCATGTGACCATTGAGAATCATAAACTACTCTAAATTGACTTAAGAAATCAACCGAAATTACATGAAACTAATCTTATGCTGCTGCTTTCTTAGGAGACTTTCCGGCTTTGGATGGAGACTTTGGTGTAGATTCTTTAGCAGCGGTTTTCTTAGGCAACAAAACAGGGTTAATGTTTGGCAAAACTCCGCCATGAGCAATGGTAACACCAGACAACAGCTTTCCGAGCTCCTCGTCATTCCTAATCGCCAACAACACATGTCTCGGAATAATCCTAGTCTTCTTGTTGTCCCTTGCTGCGTTTCCTGCCAATTCCAACACCTGAAAAACAAACATTACAAGATTAATACCCAAAACAAAAGGTTAAAATATAATTAATTTGAAATGTAAAAAAGCTTACTTCAGCTGCGAGATACTCGAGGACTGCAGCAAGATAAACAGGAGCACCAGTACCAACACGCAGAGCGTAACGACCTTTCTTCAAATACCTTCCGATTCTACCAACCGGAAACTGAAGCCCGGCTTTAACAGATCGAGTAACCGACTTCTTTCGTGGACCGCCTGCTTTCCTTCCTGCTGCTCCCTTCTTGATTTTACCGGTTCCCTCCATTCTTTTATTTATAAAAGTGTTTATGTGTTTGTGTGTTTGATATTGTGATGAGAAGATTGGGTAGGGGTGCTTGTTTATATAGGAAATGGGTTGGGGTTTAAGATTTCAGATGGGGTGATATTGGCCGTTAGATGCCGATCCGTGTGATGTGAAATGGACCAATGGGAGTGAGTAATGAAAAAATTTGAATATTTGGAATCCGTTCGAATTTTTTCATGTTCCCCCAGTCCCGCCTAAAGGTGTTTTTCTTTTCCTTTTTGCTTTTCAAATTTTGCCACTACGTTTAACATAACAGAAACTTAAAAATAAAAGTTTGTATTTTCTGACGTCACTCAACATCGAAACAATAAATAAGCAAAAGATTGTTTTTGATTGAAGGTAAAGCTTTTTCGTTGCACCTACGGGCTACGGGGTTTGAGTAAATAGTAAGGTTGTAAATATTGTGAATATGTAATCGGAAGGTCAGTTTTTTTACTTTGTAATCGGTTTAGTCTAGATTAATCAGCGATTAATAGGATTGACATTTCCGAAAAAATTTAAATACTTTCAACAAGTTTTAAATATTTCCGTTAAGATTTAGTAATAAAAACAGGTTGTGACATATATGGACACCTACTATAAGTGATTAAAACAAAATTTATGTTGAGTTTGATATTTCTGGCAAATTTTACATGTTTTCGAAAAGTTTGACCATCATTTATCGTCGTTGACCGTGTTGACCACTGTTGGCCAATAATGCTTATACGGTGGTTAAGCGGCCTTAGAGTGTTAGGTAAGGCAAGCCATTAGGCTGTTTTATACCAATGGTGCCATAACACACCGCATTAACGCATCGTTCATCGTTTAGCCAAGTGGCGGCTTACCAATGTTTATTTTTTTTATTCTAAGTGTGTAGGTATTTTTGGGAGACCATATATACGAATAACATGTCATTGTATTTTAGTTATTCGTATATTATTGGGAAGATGATGTAGTGATGAGTTGACATGCGAATAATGTGTTATTCGCTCTCCCTATAGCGAGCAATTTTATAAGCCATTTGTTTCAACATTGGCAAATAGTACATGTAATAATAATTTTATAATTTTGTTTTTATGTTAAATATTGGAGTTAACTGCATTTTTGATCCTCGTGGTTTGTCACGTTTTCACTTTTGGTCCAAAAACTTAAATAGTTTCGATTTTGACCAAAAAGGTAAACCTTTTCTTCACTTTTGGTCCAATTCCGTCAACTCCGTCAGTTTGACCTGTTTAACTGTTAGGGTATTTTCGTCTTTTAATTATACTAGAATGGTACCCGCGCAATGCAGCGGCGAGTACCTAATAACGAATTTTGAGACTAAAAATATTGATCTCTTACTCATCATAAGTTATAAAAAATCGAATTAAAAAAACCCACTAAAATTGAAAAAAACTAAAAATTAATAAAAATATATCAAAATAGATATCGAATTAAAAAACATAAAATTTTAAAATATAGTGAAATTAGATTATAACAATAATAAAAAATAAAAAGATTTTTCTATTTAAAAGAAAAATGTTATTTTTAAAGGTTGTTACAAAAGTTTGTTATAAAAGGTTGTTTGAAAAAGGTTTATAGTATATAATGTTGATGAAAATATAACTACTTGCTTTATTTAGTAGGTAAAAAAGTCTTAATTTTCAGCCTTACTATTTTAGGAATGTCCCAAATACTTTATATAGTAGTATAGATATATTATACAATTAACACTTTTTGTTTATACTCCATATTAAATATAAACTAACTATTTTTCTTTTTTATAATCACTGTTTTTTTTGTTTAATACAAAGTATTCACTTTCTTCATTGTTCATATCTCCCAGATCCAAACACATTTCACTCCTTTATTTGGTCAAACCTCCAATACTTGCAAGAATACAAATGATCCATGAATCAGAAACCTTTTATCTATTATTTCCCTTAATTAAAACACAAAACCATTAACCTATATTCTTCTGATGCAAATCCGAAGAGCAAGAATAGTATTATTCTTCTTCGTTTTTCAAAGGCACAAGAATGAATGTTCTTCAAGATTTGAAATATGGTTTCGGGCAAGTTGTATTTACATTCTTGTGTTCACCAAATCGAATTAAAGAAGTATGATAACATATTTTTTATACATCTATCTTGAATTTCGTATATAAAATAGATGGGTTTTACCTTTATATTGTTTGAGGATCTTTAAAGGTCTTTAGTAGTGATTGTATCACACGATTGCAGATATGAATCTGAGATTATTGTGTTGATGGAGATGGGATTATTTGTAACGAAGGGATTAATAGGGAGTGTTTGTGTGGTTTCTGTTAGATCTTTAAGTCAAGTTTGTGTTGGTGGGGATAGAAGGAGCTCGGATGTAGTGTGGGAACTGAGAAGAACAAATACTAAAGAAAATATAGTTGATACTCACGTAGGAAATCGATAAGCAGAGAACAAATAAATAAGTGATATACCATAAGCAATGTGCTACTAATAAAAATAGTCTTTCAAGTGTTGTGTGTAAAACCTCTGATTTTACCTTATTGACTTTGTCAACTGTTATACTCTTTATTTTTGGAATCTATATAATTTCACTTTTATATGACTTATTATTAATCATATACCTTTTGTCATACTACCTTTCATATTTATTTTTATATTTATATGGACCTTTAGTCATTTTTTACTACTCTGGCAACTGACTGGCCACTTGAATGAACAAGGACTCATCACCTTAGTACATATTTTGAGATAAACTGTAACCTTACTTAATTTAATTATTAAGTACTTGGACTTATTTTTATATGTACATATTTACATATATTACATAATAGAAATAAAAACCTAACACCTTAAAACAATGTACATTATTTTACATTGTCATTTATTTACTTTATTTTAGTAAAATAATTATAATGAGGTATTCATTATATACTTTCACTAAGTTGCCTAAAAGCTTCAACTAAAATACCTATAACTTAACAAATGCCTACAATAATATACAAGAACCATTATTCTCATACAACACTTGATAAAAATTGTCAAAACCCCTCCCACATGCATATATATGCCGTGTATGGGCAATGCATACTCCAAAAACCAATGAGATACTAACTTGTATCTAGGACTAATCATGGGGACTTTTGTCAACCTAAACCATGCTTTCTTACACATCCATGCTATACTACTTACACACACCATACATAACACTATGCAAGACTTTTCTTGTCCCCTTTTGACCTCAAAACAAACGGCAACTCTTTGTCACTTTAGGGAAAAAGTCCATTTTGCTATTTTAAGCATGTGTGGGAAAGGAAACAAGTATATCCCAACCAAATCACAAAACATATATAGGTAAGATTCATTGTACAAACAAAGATCACATAAGGATCCTCTCTTTCTTCATAAGCCGAGACATACACACACATGCCAACACAAAACATTTGAAAACCAAATCTCACATCTCTCTCTCTCAACCTACGGCTCAAACACTTTTCACCATTACCAAAACCTTCAAGCTCATTTACTAGGTCACCTCCTACTTGAATGTTAATCATTGGTTCATTCTTACAAGTATCTTAATCATCAAGTCAAGAAAAGAAGCCCTAGAAGCTCCCCTGAAGCCCACGGCTTATTTTTAGCTACTAGAACCACCATTTTTGAAGCTTAGCTCTTGTTCCTACTCATTCTCCTATTCACTCCTAAACCTATCTAAACAAGTAAGTCAAACCTAAAACCTATCTTTCTATATATTTACTTTCATTCACATTAATATACACATGGTTATTTCTTGTAAAACTTAATGTTGAAACAAAAATATGCAACCCTAGACCTAATATAGGTCACGGCTTAATATATTTCATGAGCTCAAATGATGAAAAACCTTAATAATCATGATGAACATGACACTATGAGCAAGCTAAACTTGAAGATCTATGAAAAACGTATCCATGCATATATTGGACGTGGGTTTTAACCCCATGGTTCAATATGGGTTAAGCATTTAATGTTTAAATGTGACTAGAAATACTAGATCTATAATTATAGTTGCCTTAAAATGAAGCTCACTATTTATGCCTTATAAGATTTTGTTTTAAGCTCACTATAATAAGTTTGCCTAAATAAATCTTCATTATTGCTAAATAATGTTTAATTAAAACTTTTGGTGTCAAAAATATAACTTTATAAAGTTTCGGGTTAAAAACATAGATCTATAAATGTTTTGGATTAAAATGAAAGATATATGAAACTTTGGGTTAAAATACTAAATCTATAATTTTTCGGGTTAAAATGGAAAAATATAATACTTTCAGGTTGGATTTGTAATTTTACTAAGTGTAGGGATCTAAATGAACAAGTATAGAAACTTATTTTCCAAAAATATAAACCTTAGGGTCACTTTTGTAAAAAGCCGTGAGTGGAGGGTGGTGTTTTGACACTATCCGAAACTTCAAGTTAACAAAAAGGACTTAAATGAAATTACTAAGGCGTTTGGGTAATTTGTGTAACTTAATAAAAACCTAGGGATTACTTTTGCCATTTACTGAAACTTAAGGTAAGCCCTAGGGACCTATTTTGCCATTATAGCAAACTATATCAAGCCCTAGATAAACCCTAGGGGTGATTTTTGGCTTAAGCCGAAACTTATATAGCCCTAGGGGGCATTTGTGAAACTTATAATAAACTTAATATAAGCCGAATATTATAGGGACTAAATTTGCCATTTAATGAAACTTAAACAAACCCAAGTTACACGTGTAACTAGGGAGAGACCAATATTGTAATTACTTGAAATATTTAGAAACCCTAGGGGTATAAAAGTAATTAAACCACGGGTAATTATATAAGTAGAGGGACTAAAATGTAATTTATACAAAGTATAACAAACCCTAAAATTATTATATATTTATATCCGACATTTAAGACGTAAAACTTAAATAACACAACGTTTGTTATCTTTCCAAACATATAATCTAATAATTATATACACTACGTAAACGTGGAATTTAATTAAAATGTTATACGTTTTACAAACCTTATTTATATATAAAATATAAATTAAAAATGATTAACTTATAAAAATAAATATATTAACTATATTTATTTTTCTATTACTTTAAATATATAAAACTTCCTTTATAAATATTTAAATTGTTTTATAAACAATATAAGTACGAGAATATTAATTAAATAGATTAATTAATTTAACATTATTATTTATTTCATACTTAAAATAAATACTACTATAACTTGTACAACGACGAACTAAAATACAATTATCATAATAAAGTGCTTAAAACCAGTATAAGCATGCACAGATTTATTCTGAAACTTTTATGCATTATATTATGCATTTACTGAGACCTTATAATTATTTAGGACGTTGGCTGTATCGTGAGCATCATATCAGATTTATCCATTGACTTATTGTTGTATTATTGAGGTGAGTTCATGGCCCCACTTTATATATTGACAAACTTTTAAACCTTTTATTGGGGAAGAAAACATGCAACATATTTTATTTTATGGACATGAATTGAACTGTGAAACCTTTGATTACTGATGTTTAGATTTTGCTAGTAGAAAAAGTTCGTTTCTCGGTATCTTCTCAAATTGATTTCCGGTTCAAAATGCGACTCAATTGTTTTTGGTGAAAAAGAATATTTTTGGTTGTTTTAAAATAAATGTGCAAGACGTAAATGAAAATGATGTTAATTTAAATCTAAATCTAATTTAAAATAAATGGCAAGTATTTAAAAGCGTGACGGAAAATTAAAAGGGCAAATAAAGTAAATAACGCAAAACTATCTAACTAAGGCAAACTTAAAACGCAACTAAAACTTAAAACTAAGGCAAGGCTAAAATAAATCTAAGGCAAATAAACTTAAAGTGCAACTAAGGAAAAAGGCGGGAAAAATAAAGCTTGAAGATTAAAAACAGAAAGTTAAAAACTGAAACTAAAAAGAACCTGAAAACAGCTCATTCGGAATAATCCTTCGTTCGGAATAATCACTCATCCGGAATGTCACCTTCGTTCGGGATGATTCTTCTTCACTCGGAATATTTACCAAAACCCTTGATCCGGAATAAATCCTTTATCCGGAATATGTCACTTATCCGGAATAAAGTCTTGATTCGGAATACTTAAGCTTGATCCGGAATGTTGCTGATCCGGAATATATTCCGAATAAGTCCCTTGATCCGGAATGTTGAAGGTTCTGGATGAAGACCTTGATCCGGAATAATTAATTATTCCGAATAAAACTCCTTGATCCGGAATATTTGGTATTCCGAATGAAAGGTTTGATCCGGAATGTTAAATTATTCCGAATAAACAAGACTGATCCAGAATGTTTAATTATTCCGAATAAACAAGACTGGTCCGGAATGTTTAATATTCCGGATGAACAACCCTTGATCCGGAACAACTTTCAACAAAACCTTGATCCGGAATGTGCTGTTGATTCGGAATACCTGGGGAAGAACAGTAACAGAAAAACGAATAACAAGGAAGCACAAAATAATACGAATCTAATCAAAACTAATCAAAATCAACCAAAAGATTAAATCAAACTAATCAATAAACATCTACTAATCATAAACAAACAATCCAAATCAACAAAACTAACAATAATGATCAAAATAATCAAAACCCACTTAATCAATTTAACAAAAACTCAAGAACATAAACATAAACAATAAAGCATAAAAATTAAGATCAAACAAGAAAGGTAGATAGGAGATCAAACAATAAAAATAAAGATTGACAATAATTAAAAGGAAACTTGCTTGAAATTAAATGTATTTAAGGTGCAAGACAATTAAGTAAATGACATGTAATTAAATGTGCAAAATTAAAGTGGAAGAGTATAGTTTGTCAAACTAGCCAACAAGAGAAAATGAATGAAATCCTAATCTATTTATAGGAGAGGATTAGGGAGGTGCTTAGGAAGCTTCCTCCCCTCTTTCTTCTTTCTTTAATTGCATGCTTAAGTCCTTGTCTTCTTAATCTTTTGACTTAATGACTTTGTCTCAGAATTTCTTTAAACTCGTCTTTTAATTCTTCAATAAATTAGACTCGAGTTCTTCGGCTTTTAGTAAACTTCCGTCTTTTGACTTTTTCTTCGATAAATCTTCAGAATTGGTCTTGGACTTCTGTTCTTTTTGCACTCTTGATCTTTCGACTTCGTCTTTCGTCTTTTTCTTCGATAAAAGCCCGTGAATGCCCGTGTTTTCTCCACTTTTCATCTTTTCGTCCTAAATCACAACAAAAACACAAACCACGCATAATTCCGACATAAATGACATAAAATACACGTTTTGGCTCGGTTATTATTGTAATTAAGTGGTAAAAAGGATGGGTGTTTACACACCTATCAATTACATTGCCTATTGTAGATGAACCCGCATGACCCGTGCATCTGAAACTGTTAGAATTATTGAATTACCTGAATGTTATAAATAGATCTATTTGGGATTGACCGTCCCCATTTGGGTGAGTCATGCTCACTGTGCCTAGGCCAGGACAACAGATGTTTCACATGTCAGCACTTATTATTTTTATGGGTGCCTTTTTATAAGGCGAAGGGTCCTTATTTGTTAAGGACTTAACTGTCAAGTCTCAGTTTCAGGCAATATGAGAATGTAATTACTTTTAAGTATTGATGTTTTGTGCATTACTACTTCAGTGAATGTTTATTGTCCAAACTTATTTTATTAAACCTGTGAATTCACCAACTTTATGTTGACTCTCTAAGCATGTTTTCTCAGGAAACTGAAGCAGGTAATGGTGTGCATGGAGTCAAGCATCATGATAGGCTGCATTTATAGAGCTCATATGGGGTTTAATAAACTGGGGAATAATTCAAACTGTTGAACAATGTTTAAGACTATTTTAATATTATTTGCACTTTTATCCATGTAATAAATGTAATGATAATCTTTTATCTGCCGCTCTATACGTTATCTGCTGTTGATCCACCTACGTGACACTCAAATATTATTTCTGCTGCATTTGACTCAATTTGGGGGTGTCACATTGTGGGGAATGTTGATTGTTCATACTTTCAGTTTGAAAAGGAAAATTAGTGAAACTCTCTCTCTCTCTCTCTCTCTCTCTCTCTCTCTCGATGGTGTGTCATTTTATACTTATTTTAAGGGTCATTTCAATCCCGTATTTGCCTAAACGTCTTAAAAACGTAAATCATTTCTGTAACAACTCGAATTTTTCGATTATTAAATGGACGTGCTCGTTGCACTACGTTTCATTTGTTAACGGTTTGTGTCGTACGAATACACTACATTATTTTGAGAACACGAAGGTCCATTGTTATTCATGCTACAACGTGTAAACTCCCACGTTTTTTTATGTGACCATGATGTGTCATGCGGGATAGAACGCCAAACATAAGCGAGAATCAAGTAGTACTATATCGTCAAACTAAACAACGACAATCCTACTATTTTTACGTGGATTATAGAGCTTATTCGAGTCTAAGAATACTAGGAAGAGTCATTGGACCAAATCGGATTGAACACTACAAAAATCAAACAAGTCCCACTTTATTATTTACTTGGGCCGAAGCCCAAGTGTGACATTACAAGTTAACATACCATCTGGAAACAAACACAAGCCTGGACACAAACTTGAGACCCCAACTGGGTCAACAAAAGTCAATACCACAAATAATACTACTTAAACCTCACTAACAGCCAACCCACATGCCGAGATTGCCCTAAATGGGTAGATCACAGGCATGCCATTTCTAGAAGTGGTAAAACCCTAAGCCAAACTATTACAAATATATACCCAATGTTTTACATACACCCACATCACAAACACAACACAAATTACAACAAATCTGGGCGAGAACCATAGGCTGCAAGAATCAGTCAACACCATCAAGCCACAGCCAGCCGAATCAAAGCCTCCCTTGTGTCCGAAACCATCTAAGCCGAAAACCTAAAACCACCATCTGTGAGTCTTTCTACTCCCTCTATTGCATCCATGTATTGTCATTAGTACTCATTCGGCCGAGACCTGGGAAACATATAACAAATGGGTTAGATAATAATAACCGACCCACTATGTACACATTTTTAGTGAAAAACTGATAAAAACCTAATGAATCAAGGAGTTAATGTTATTAGACGACCAATTGATCAATACAACACAAATTTATAATCGGACATATAGTAAACACCCAGGAAATTAATAACTTCATCCAAAATCATACATTATGTTCGAAAACTACACATAGGACATCAAATTTATATTCGAATGATAAAAGCTCCAAATGTCTAAACCCTATTTTCTGCGAATCGAATTAGAAACCCTAATTTAACCAAATCCACACCCGAATCAGTAAGATAATTAGACCAAGAACCAAGAATGAGCCAAACCCTAAATCAACCCGAAACCCTAATTTTATAAATCGACCAATTAGTCTAATTAAACACGTTTTCTTAAAATAAACATCACTTAATCATACAAATATGCAATATCCAGTAAAACCCCCAATTGTTACGAAACCCTAAATTTTGATTTAATCCAATACGAGTTAGATCCATCTAATTGAAGCACGTATAAGACGATTTAGACAAAGAAACATGTCATACGATACAGATTTAGCAATAAAAACCCAAAACCATTATAAAAAGAGAAAATAAGGTCAAGACTTATCTTTTATGGATAAATCATCCATAGAAATCATGGGATTTCATTAGATTCGGACTAAGATACGAAACCCAAAAAACCCGAACCATAAATTGAAACAAGACGTCAATATATGATGTTATTAAGCAGATTCATCAACATACGAATTTAGAGATGAAAGATAATATAAGGATTTATGATTTTAATGATGAAAACCCAGATTTAGTTTCACTAGAGAGAGAGAGAAGTGAAACGGTGGGAGCGTGTGTGTGTTTTTGTGGCGATCAAATGGTGAAACTCAACAGACAGAGAGTATAAATCTCTTTGTCTCAACATTGTTTGTAACGCCGGGTTGGGCCGGGTCTGGGATGGGTTGGGTAATAAGTTGGGCTGGACTAGCTAAGTTTTGGGGCCAAGAGTTATTAAAACAAGTGAAGTGTTGGGCCTTAAGCCCAAAGTTAATAAAAACTGGTTTTATATATATGGGCCGGGTACATTATTGGGCTGAATAAGTCCGATAACGAAAGCAACGGTATTTTAATAAACGTGAAAACCGTCAATAATACGTGTTCGTGTCTAAGTCACAACGCATAAAAACCCAATGAACCGTACCTACATTACTTCATGCACATGTATTATAGAATAACATAGTCATAACGTTATGTTTATACCTCATTTAGGTCGTGGGTAGCGTGGACGTGTTCTCAACTTTCTTTGCATTTTCATCCATTTGCTTAACTAACGAGGTGAGTTTATAGCCCCACTTTTACTTGTTTTATCACTTTGGGGTGAGAACATTGCTTGTTTTAAATGGATGAACATAAGTGCCTAAAACTCATACGTGCCTACATGATGTCTAAGTAGCGATACCCCTAGATGCTTTAGCCCACTATCATGAACCGTTAATTACTTTGTGTAAGCGTGAATGTTATGGATAGATCTATTGGGATTGGCCTCCCTATCTATTGTTGGTTGTGTGACCAAATTAGATACAAATACATTTGAGGTTGTTACGAATACTTTGGGGTAGTATTTGCTTGGGCACACTCTTATATAAACTGGTTTGTACGGTTAACGCTTCGGTGTCATGAGCTTAGACGTAGGATATCATGAACGTATGCTATTTGATAATAATCTTGTATTTGTTATAAGATTATTGGACGGTTGCCTAAATAAAATCTTATGGTTCATCACATTACTTAAACTTAAACCTATAAACTCACCGACCTTTGTGTTGACGTTTTAGCAATGTTTTTCTCAGGTGTCAAGGCGGAGGAGTGACGTGGTTGTGCTATGGAGATTAATAAAAATTATCATGATTTAACTTTGAGACTTACTTTGGATGTATGATATTTGGAAACTCAAACAATGTTATCATGAGATGTAAAACAATTTTCCGTGGGACCAATTCTAATTTTATGTCTTATGAATGAAAAATGACTTTTCTTAGTTATTCTTGTATCTATGTCTCTTGGTTGTCATGATAGTCACATCATCGTGTAATTGTACACGTGGGCCAAATTGAGGGTGTGACAGATTGGTATCAGAGCCATGGTTATAGAGAACTAGGTTACTTTTATAAAATCATTTTTTACAAAGGTTTTGGTCAAAAAATGAAATTTTGGAAAAAGAGTAATACTAGACTATAACTACCTCCATCTCCATAGAACACATCACTTCGCGCCTTCGACAAGTAAGTTGTACCTTTAAATTGTACCTTTAAGTTGTATCATTTCATTGCTCTTAAGTACTTTATTAAGTAAATTGCTAAAAGTATCAAGTAACGTAATTTATGACTATATGCTAAATGGTTTGTGCCATGCTACGAGAATATAAAATCGATGTTTATTTCAACACTACATGAAACTCTATGCTAAATGGTTTGTGCCATGCTATACGAATACAAAATCGATGTTTATTTCGACACTACGTGAAATTCTATGCTAAATGGTTTGTGCCATGCTATATGAATACAAAATCGATGTTTATTTCGACACTACGTGAAATTCTATGCTAAATGGTTTGTGCCATGCTATATGAATACAAAATCGATGTTTATTTCGACACTACGTGAGACTCTATGCTAAATGGTTTGTGCCATGTTACGTGAATGCAAAATTGATGCGGTTATATTTCTTGAAAACCCTACGTTAAATGGTTTGTGCCATGCTATGCGAATACAATATTGATCTTGTATCAACGTGTCTTAAAATTTTTGTGCTAAATGGTGTGTGCCATGACAAACTAAAACTTCAACATATTGCAAAATTGATTTATTCTTACACATGCCTTTCTGATTTGGCAATGACATGTCTATCTCGTCCGAATATTCGTTGTACTACTTGAGCTCATCTACGGATGGAGCATGACGCGAGTCCACTACTAGTGGTGCTTCGCCACTATCATCTACTCGAGGAGAGCCAAGTGCTCATGTACCTACTCGCGTGTCACCACCACCACTCATTTGCTACCAAAGGCGTGGCAAGGCACCGATGGTTCCTCCCTCCACATCCTCATCTCATGCCCTTAAGGCCCCTCGCCAAAACCGCACCGCGAGGATGTCCGTGAGAGCTTCTATGATTGGGAAGAAGTTGGCCTCTAGACATGTGAGCTCTACCCGCAAGTCTTCGAAGTCACCGTCCGTGAGAGTGCCCCTAAGGCACGATGCCCCTCGGCGACCTACTATGCCCATGCCACCCCCACCTTGCGGCTATAATGGATCCGAATGCTCCGCGGCCGCCGAGGCTCGAGGAATGCCCCCTCATCGTTTTACTAGGCTTGCTACATTACAAGGCAAGGTGACCCACGTGCTTCGTAATTTGGGTGGTTTGTCTCATGAGTCATTGGTTCGACTCGAGACTTGTTACGAGGCGGTCATCGCGGGTTTGGGTAGGAATGCCCCACCCCCACCCGACCATTTCGCGAGACTAGCTAGGAGAGTCGAGGACCAACATTACGAGATAGGAGCTTTACGCACTCTTCTCCATAGGGCATTGATTGATTTATCCGAGAGGATTGCCTCCCTTGAGCACCGTTTCTATTAGATTTACGTTTAGCTTATTTGTGTACACTTTCATTCCAAATTTCCCTCCTTGTGTTGTAATCCCTCAGAATTCTAAAACAATGTGTTAACTCTTTGCATTTCTTTTTCGAATCATGGAATGAATTATTTGTGCACTACATAACTTGTTGATTATCACTTCATTGGATGCTATATTGTGTTTTGTGACATGCTTGTACTCTCTAGCCATGAACTCGTAATGCTAACCTTGCCATAAACTTTGTTATGAATTTAGGAACATGGCACCAAAAACCCGCAAGAATAGAGTCGATCCAACTCCGGCCGCACCTATCACCGTCGACCCATCGGTTTTGAGTCAAATGATCGCCGATGGAGTTGCCGCCGCTCTTGCCGCCAACGAAACAAATCCAAGCACGCAAGAGGAGACTAATCGAGTGCCAATTCCGGTACCTCCTACGCGTGCATGCTCATACAAGGAGTTTCGTTCATGCTTCACAAGTACCTTTAATGGCACCGAAGGTGCCATGGGACTTGCACGATGGATTGAGAGACTTGAGTCTCAATTTAGCGTAAGCAATGTCGTCGAAGGTGATAAGGTGAAGTTTAGCTCTAGCACCTTGGTTGATGGTGCACTAACTTGGTGGAACATCCATGTGAAGGCCGTAAGTTTGGATGCGGCCAATGCTACTCCTTGGGCTCATTTCTAGGGAATGCTTCTCAAAAAGTATTGCCCTAGGAATGAGATGAAAAGGTTAGAAGCCGAGTTGTGGAACCTCCGTGTACATGGAGTTAACTTGATGGCTTACACTCAACGTTTCCAAGAGTTGAGGTTGATGTGTCCCGAAATGATACCAAATGAGACACGAGCCGTGGAAAGGTACATCGTTGGACTACCGACTTCAATCCGAGGAGACGTCATCTCTTCAAAACCCAATGATTTGAACGAAGCCATTGAAATGGCGGACGGTTTGATGGACTCCGTCACCTTGGAAAGTGGTGATAACAAACGAAAATGGGAAGGAAACCATGGCCCCAATCATGGTGACCACCCTAACAAATGCCAAGATGTGGTAAAGGTGTTCAATGTGAACGGTGGATCCGGTTACCAAGGAAAACTACCGTTTTGTGGTAAGTGTGGTAAACATCACAATGGTGCGTGTGGAGGCACATGTCACAATTGTGGGAAAACCGGTCACTTCGCCAAGGATTGTCGAAGTGCACCAAAGCCCACGAACCAACGGACTCCTATCACTCCAAATGCTCAATACGCATATGTCACTTGCTATGGTTGTGGCGAAAAGGGTCACTTTAACAATAGGTGTCCCAAAGCTACCACTCAAGGCCGAGGAAACCAAATCCGAGGCAACAACAACAACCAAGCTCGTCGACAACCTCATCAAAACCACGGTAATCCGAATGGGCGGAACAATGGGAATCAAACGGGAGCACCGGGACGTGTGTACGCTCTATGTGCCGAAGCGGCCATTCAAGACAACAACGTGGTCACCGGTACGTTTCACATCAATAACATCTATGCTTCCGTATTATTTGATTCCGGTGCCGATAGAAGTTCTGCCTCCATTGCCTTTAGTGAACTATTAAATGTGAACCCCAATCCATTAGAAGTCGACTATAATGTGGAACTAGCCGATGGTAAAGCGATCACTACAAACACCGTACTTAAGGGTTGTACCCTAAGCCTCCAAAATATTCCTTTCATCATCGATCTTTTACCTATCGAACTTGGAAGTTTTGACATTATTGTTGGTATGGATTGGCTATCCAAGTACCATGCGGAGATAATTTGCCACGAGAAACAAGTCCGTATTCCTTACGGAATCCGAACCCTAACCATCCTCGGTGAGAAGAACGGTGTGAAAAGCCGGGCTAGTTTGAATGTCATCTCATGTACTAATACCCAAAAGTATATCGAAGAAGGTCGTCCTATTTTTCTTATCCAAGTCACTAGCAAAAACGAACCCGAACCAAAGGAGAAGAAAATTGGAGACGTACCAATTGTTTGCGACTTTCCCGAAGTTTTTCCCGAAGACCTACCCGGGTTACCTCCACTTCGCCAAGTGGAATTTCACATCGAATTAACTCCCGGAGCCGCACCCGTCGCGAGGGCACCTTATCGACTAGCGCCCGCCGAAATGAAGGAATTAGCCGACCAACTAAAAGAGCTTACCGACAAAGGATTCATAAGACCGAGTTCCTCACCTTGGGGAGACCCGGTTTTATTCATAAAAAAGAAAGACGGATCATTCCGTATGTGCATCGATTATCGAGAATTGAACAAACTTACTATAAAGAATCGTCACCCTTTACCAAGGATCGATGATTTGTTTGATCAACTTCAAGGTTCGAGCATTTATTCAAAGATTCACCTTAGGTCGGGTTACCACCAACTTAGAGTTCGAGAGGAAGACATTTCCAAGACGCATTTCGAACCCGATACGGTCACTTTGAATTCCAAGTCATGCCATTTGGGTTAACCAATGCACCCGCGGTATTCATGGACCTTATGAACCGTGTGTGTAAACCTTATTTGGACAAGTTCGTGATCGTGTTTATTGACGACATCCTTATCTACTCTCTAGTAAGGAAGAACATGAGGAACACCTAAAGAAAATTTTGGAATTGTTGAAACAAGAACAATTATACGCCAAATTTTCAAAGTGTGAATTTTGGATTCACACGGTACAATTCCTTGGTCACGTAATCGATAGTAGTGGTATTCATGTGGATCCCGCTAAAATCGAAGTGGTAAAGGATTGGGCGACTCCTACCACACCTACGGAGATTCGCCAATTCCTTGGTCTTGCCGGCTATTATAGACGATTTATCGAAGGATTCTCGAAAATCGCTAAGTCTATGACGGAATTGACTCAAAAGAACAAGAAGTTTATTTGGGGAGACGACCAAGAAACTTCTTTCCAAACTTTAAAACAAAAACTTTGCGACGCGCCCATTCTCGCATTACCCGAGGGTAGTGAAGACTTTGAAGTATGTTGTGATGCTTCGATTAAAGGTCTAGGCGCGGTTCTCATGCAAAGGAAAAAGGTCATAGCTTATGCCTCTCGACAGCTAAAGCCGAACGAAGAAAACTACACTACTCACGATTTGGAGCTAGGCGTGGTTGTCTTTGCTCTCAAAATTTGGAGACACTACCTCTACGGAACTAAGTGTGTAGTTTACACCGATCACAAAAGTCTTCAACATATCTTAGACCAAAAAGAACTCAACATGAGACAACGACGTTGGTTGGAACTACTTGGAGACTACGATTGTGACATTCGTTATACCCCGGGAAAAGCTAACGTTGTAGCCGGTGCTTTGAGTAGAAAACCCCGTGAGCGACCCCTAAGGGTTCGAGCCTTAGTGATGACTATTAGCTTGAACATACCCGCAAAAATCATAGAAGCCCAACGAGAAGCTATTAAGATAGAAAACATCGATAAAGAAGAAGCCGGTGGAATGATCACCAAAAATCTCGTTGCACGTACCGATGGAACATTGTGTCTTGACAATAGAAGTTGGTTACCTCGTTACGGTAATGTCCGAGAACTAATCATGCATGAATCGCACAAGTCTAAGTACTCGATCCACCCCGGATCGGACAAAATGTACCATGACATGAAAATGTTCTATTGGTGGCCAAACATGAAAGCCGACATCGCGACTTATGTTGGTAAATGCCTAACTTGCGCCAAAGTTAAGGTTGAACACCAAAAGCCTTCCGGATTACTAGTCCAACCTAGGATCCCAGAATGGAAATGGGAAAGAATTACTATGGACTTCATTACCAAACTCCCAAGAACATCCGCGGGTTATGACACGATTTGGGTCATTGTCGATCGTTTGACGAAATCCGCGCATTTTCTTCCCATAAAAGAAAACAATAAAATGGATCAATTAGCACGAACGTACTTAAAGGAGATCGTTACTAAGCACGGAGTGCCAATTTCTATCATATCGGACCGAGACGGTCGATATTGCTCAAGATTTTGGCAATCTCTCCAAGAAGCGTTAGGAACGCAATTGGACATGAGTACGGCTTATCATCCTCAAACGGATGGTCAAAGTGAAAGAACCATCCAAACATTGGAAGATATGCTTCGCGCATGCGTAATCGACTTTGGAAACGGATGGGATCGACACCTACCGTTAGTGGAATTTTCGTACAACAATAGCTACCACACTAGCATTAAAGCGGCACCGTTTGAAGCACTTTACGGTCGAAAGTGTCGTTCACCCGTTTGTTGGGCGGAAGTTGGTGATGCACAACTTACCGGTCCGGAAATTATTCACGAAACAACGGAGAAAATCGTACAAATCAAGAGTCATATGCAAGCGACTCGTGATCGACAAAAGTGTTACGCCGACAAGAGACAGAAACCATTGGAATTTAAAGTCGGAGATCGGGTAATGTTGAAAGTTGCACCATGGAAAGGTGTAATTCGTTTTGGTAAACGAGGAAAACTAAACCCACGATACATTGGACCATTCGAAATTATTCAACGCATAGGTGACGTTGCCTATCGTTTGGATTTACCTCAAGAACTTAATCGCGTGCATAATGTGTTTCACATTTGTAACTTGAAGAAATGCTTATCCGACGAAACGCTCGTTATACCTATGGACGAAATCCAACTCAACGACAAACTCGTGTTCGTTGAAGAACCCGTCGAAATTATGGAACGAGAAGTCAAACGTCTTAAACAAAGTCGTATACCTATTGTTAAGGTACGATGGAATGCACGAAGAGGACCCGAATTCACATGGGAACGTGAAGACCAATTCAAAGCGAAATACCCTCATTTGTTTACTAACGTAGTGTCAACTTAAATGTATCGTTTGTTTTGCTTTGCGGACAAAGCCCTCTTTAGGGAGAGCGAATGTAACAACTCGAATTTTTCGATTATTAAATGGACGTGCTCGTTGCACTACGTTTCATTTGTTAACGGTTTGTGCCGTACGAATACACTACATTATTTTGAGAACACGAAGGTCCATTGTTATTCATGCTACAACGTGTAAACTCCCACGTTTTTTATGTGACCATGATGTGTCATGCGGGATAGAATGCCAAACATAAGCGAGAATCAAGTAGTACTATATCGTCAAACTAAACAACGACAATCCTACTATTTTTACGTGTCGCGTGATTATAGAGCTTATTCGAGTCTAAGAATACTAGGAAGAGTCATTGGACCAAATCGGATTGAACACTACAAAAATCAAACAAGTCCCACTTTATTATTTACTTGGGCCGAAGCCCAAGTGTGACATTACAAGTTAACATACCATATGGAAACAAACACAAGCTTGGACACAAACTTGAGACCCCAACTGGGTCAACAAAAGTCAATACCACAAATAATACTACTTAAACCTCACTAACAGCCAACCCACATGCCGAGATTGCCCTAAATGGGTAGATCACAGGCATGCCATTTCCAGAAGTGGTAAAACCCTAAGACAAACTATTAAAAATATATACCCAATGTTTTACATACACCCACATCACAAACACAACACAAATTACAACAAATCTGGGCGAGAACCATAGGCTGCAAGAATCAGTCAACACCATCAAGCCACAGCCAGCCGAATCAAAGCCTCCCTTGTGTCCGAAACCATCTAAGCCGAAAACCTAAAACCACCATCTGTGAGTCTTTCTACTCCCTCTATTGCATCCATGTATTGTCATTAGTACTCATTCGGCCGAGACCTGGGAAACATATAACAAATGGGTTAGATAATAATAACCGACCCACTATGTACACATTTTTAGTGAAAAACTGATAAAAACCTAATGAATCAAGGAGTTAATGTTATTAGACGACCAATTGATCAATACAACACAAATTTATAATCGGCCATATAGTAAACACCCAGGAAATTAATAACTTCATCCAAAATCATACATTATGTTCGAAAACTACACATAGGACATCAAATTTATATTCGAATGATAAAAGCTCCAAATGTCCAAACCCTATTTTCTGCGAATCGAATTAGAAACCCTAATTTAACCAAATCCACACCCGAATCAGTAAGATAATTAGACCAAGAACCAAGAATGAGCCAAACCCTAAATCAACCCGAAACCCTAATTTTATAAATCGACCAATTAGTCTAATTAAACACGTTTTCTTAAAATAAACATCACTTAATCATACAAATATGCAATATCCAGTAAAAAACCCAATTGTTACGAAACCCTAAATTTTGATTTAATCCAATACGAGTTAGATCCATCTAATTGAAGCACGTATAAGACGATTTAGACAAAGAAACATGTCATACGATACAGATTTAGCAATAAAAACCCAAAACCATTGTAAAAAGAGAAAATAAGGTCAAGACTTATCTTTTATGGATAATTAATCCATAGAAATCATGGGATTTCATTAGATTCGGACTAAGATACGAAACCCAGAAAACCCGAACCATAAATCGAAACAAGACGTCAGTATATGATGTTATTAAGCAGATTCATCAACATACGAATTTAGAGATGCAAGATAATATAAGGATTTATGATTTTAATGATGAAAACCCAGATTTAGTTTCACCAAAGAGAGAGAGAAGTGAAATGGTGGGAGCGTGTGTGTGTTTTTGTGGCGATCAAATGGTGAAAGTCAACAGACAGAGAGTATAAATCTCTCTATCTCAACATTGTTTGTAACGCCGGGCTAGGCCGGGTCTGGGATGGGCTGGGTAATAAGTTGGGCTGGACTAGCTAAGTTTTGGGGCCAAGAGTTATTAAAACAAGTGAATTGTTGGGCCTTAAGCCCAAAGTTAATAAAAACTGGTTTTATATATATGGGTCGGGTACATTATTGGGCTGAATAAGTCCGATAACGAAAGCAACGGTATTTTAATAAACGTGAAAACCGTCAATAATACGTGTTCGTGTCTAAGTCACAAAGCATAAAAACCCAATGAACCGTACCTACATTACTTCATGCGCATGTATTATAGAATAACATAGTCATAACGTTATGTTTATACCTCATTTAGGTCGTGGGTAGCGTGGACGTGTTCTCAACTTTCTTTGCATTTTCATCCATTTGCTTAACTAACGAGGTGAGTTTATAGCCCCACTTTTACTTGTTTTATCACTTTGGGGTGAGAACATTGCTTGTTATAAACGGATGAACATAAGTGCCTAAAACTCATACGTGCCTACATGATGTCTAAGTAGCGATACCCCTAGATGCTTTAGCCCACTATCATGAACCGTTAATTACTTTGTGTAAGCACGAATGTTATGGATAGATCTATTGGGATTGGCCTCCCTATCTATTGTTGGTTGTGTGACCAAATTAGATACAAATACATTTGAGGTTGTTACGAATACTTTGGGGTAGTATTTGCTTGGGCACACTCTTATATAAACTGGTTTGTACGGTTAACGCTTCGGTGTCATGAGCTTAGACGTAGGATATCATGAACGTATGCTATTTGATAATAATCTTGTATTTGTTATAAGATTATTGAACGGTTGCCTAACTAAAATCTTATGGTTCATCACATTACTTAAACTTAAACCTATAAACTCACCGACCTTTGTGTTGACGTTTTAGCAATGTTTTTCTCAGGTGTCAAGGCGGAGGAGTGACGTGGTTGTGCTATGGAGATTAATAAAAATTATCATAATTTAACTTTGAGACTTACTTTGGATGTATGATATTTGGAAACTCAAATAATGTTATCATGAGTTGTAAAGCAATTTTCCTTGGGACCAATTTTAATTTTATGTCTTATGAATGAAAAATGACTTTTCTTAGTTATTCTTGTATCTATGTCTCTTGGTTGTCATGATAGTCACATCATCGTGTAATTGTACACGTGGGCCAAATTGAGGGTGTGACAATTTCTTTTTTGTTTTTTTATCAATATGAAAGTACTTGGAGTATTTTGGATGATTTAAAGATATTCTTATGAAAACTAGAATGGGAGGTTGAATAGTTTATCGGTTACGATTGCATTTTGAAAAATAATTTACTTGTTAAAATGTTAGATTCAAGATCATATCAATTCCACTTGCAACCAATACGAGTATGCAATAGTTTATGCTAGCTAATAATGTAAATTACAATCATAAACTAAGTAGTAAAAAAAGTATGCGAACCACAACACCAAGATTTATTATGGTTCGACTACGATGTGGAATCCATTGGATCGTTAGACTCAATGGTTTACACTTTACACCATTTATCTAGGTTGTCAATTGTACATGTGATGAATCACAGCGAAATAGTACAATTAATATGAACAAGATGTTTAACAAATATTAAGTTTTCCCAAAGAGTTTGTATTAATCATTAACACAAACCACTCTAGGTGTGTATACATTGAATCCCACACCTAGATATCATAGACACTGTAGGTTACATTTGTAAATGGAAGATATGTAAAACAACCAACGTATGGTTCCTTTTATAACATAAGGAAACCTAGATTAAATGGAAACTAAATAAAGTATTAATGAATAAATCAAAACAGAAATATTCATAGTTATCATGTTCTGACCAAAACTCCATCTTTTAATATATGGCAGGGGAAACTTCTAGCAGTGGAAAGTTTCACTAGCAGGGGGAACCAATCCATATTTTTTCCACCAGCTTGAAGTTTCACATAATGTCCTATTTGGTCCTTGATAGTTGTAAAAATACACTTTTGTTTTAGGAAAAACAAAGAGCGTAAATTAGGGTAAGTATTAAACGGTTTAGGAAAACCACTTGTAAATGACCCAAAGGGGAGAGAGTTCGTTCTCAAGGAGGCTAGTGTATTGTGTTAAGAAGTGATTAACTATTTGAGATTATGATTATCAAGAAAGAAAATAGAAAATAGAAGAGAATGACGGTTATGAATTAAAATTACACTAAGACGAAAAATAGTGCACGTAAAACCATAAAATATGACAAAAAATAATTAACCTAAAAATTCCTAGAAAATTGCAATAAATCCTAAAAAATATAACTAGAGTTCAAAAAAAATCAAAATTCACTCAAACCTTTTATTTAATTAAATAATAATTTTTTAATGCTAATCAAAGCCCAAAAATCAGTTTAAATAACAAAAAGCCCAAAATGAGATTTTACACTTTGTAAACCTCTAAAATGACTTAACTAATTAAAAACTATTTTTGAAAAATTTAAAATTAATCAAAACTATTTAAAAATGATTAAAAACTATAAAAACCTTAAAATAATTCTATAAATTAATTAAATAACAATAAAATTAATCTATAAGTTTTAAAATTCCTAAATTAATGAATTAAACCTAGGAAAAATGAAAAAGTTGCAAAATTCTCAAATTTACTTTTTAATAATAAAATAATAATAAAATAATATTAAAAATCCAAAATTTATAAAAAAATCTAAAAAGTTGCAAAATAGTTTATTTTGACCTAAATAAACTGAAAATGAATTTGAAATACCAAAAATACCCCTATTGGGCCTCCAAATGGGTCAAACAGTGAAACAGGCCCTTAATGGGCTAAAAATAGGCCCAATAAGAAAAAGTCTACCAAAATGCCCCAAAACTTCCAGTTAAGCTTAAAATTCAATTTTAAACACAAAATTTCAAAGGCCCAAAAGCTGAAAGTGAGCTTATCACAGCTTATTCTTAATGGGCTTTTTGGCCCATTAAGCTATAAGCTGATGCCATAAGCTGAGATTTGACACACAACCTTCTCTTGACCAAATTAAGCTGTTTGTAAAAAGAATTTTTAAATAAGCCCAAGTAATAAGCCTGAAATAAGAAAAAGCTCTCTACAGAAAACGACAAAATAGTCGCTTTTGAGTTCTAGGCCACTTCAAAAGCTGAATCAACTTGCAAAAGGTTTTAAATGACAAACCTAAGCTTAATCAACAAAAAATTTTCCAATAAGCACACTCAATAAGCTGAAATAAGCAATAAGCTGTTTTTGAAAAAGACAAAATAGTCGTTTTCTAGTCAAAAGTTAAAACCAAAAGCTGTAAACTTCAAAACTGATTTATAAGCTCAAACTATTAAGATCTATCACAAAAAATAAGTTGTTGCATAATGTTTAGATTTTACTAGTTGAAAGTTCGTTTTCTCGGTATCTTCTCGAATTGATCACGGTTAACTGTGTGAGATTAATTGTTCTTGGTGAAACAAAAGTTTTTGGTTTTGGTAAAATAAATGTGCAAGACTTAATAATAAAGGACGGGAAATTAAAACTAAAACTAGTTGAAACGTAAACGGTGCAATATTTAAAACGTTAAAAGTAAATGACGAGAATTTAAATGACGTAAATTTAAAACTTAACAAAAAGTAAATTGACAATTAAATAAAAATGCAAGACTTAATTAAAATAGACTAAAGATAAAACGAGTGAAGAGGCGGAGAAACAAACAAGCATAACACTAAAACAAAACAAAACAAAACATTCCGATCGGAATACACCCGATCGGAATAGTGCCAGGTCGGAATATTAAAAGGAGCTCTGATCAGAATATAGGAAAATGGTACATGATCGGAATATCTTCCACAGTCGGAGTGTAAACACCACCCAATCGGAATATAGAGAAAATGCCAAATCGGAATAATCAAATTTGCACTAATCGGAATAATGGAAAAAGAGGCACATCGGAATGAGCAAAACCCTTTTCCGATTGGAAAAAGGGTATGCTGGTCGGAATAACCGATCGGAAAGGGGTTTCCCCTTTCCGATTACAAGGATGATCCGAAATTTTAGCAAGGAAAATAAGCTACAAAAATAAGCTAATCTCTAAATCTTAAATGAATCAATAATGGAAATAGACTTAATAAGCACGAAACTTAAAAATAAACAAACTTTAAAATCAAATCATAAAAAGATTAACTTAAAGACACGAAAAGTTTAAAAGATCAAAACTTTAAATAAGAACTTGATGAAAAGATGATGAAAACAAGATTAAGATTAACAAGAAGAATTAATAATATGAATATTAAGACAAGATTAAGCTCAAAAAGTAAAGGTTCGATTGAAAACAAGAAAGATAAAAGATGAAAGATTAAAGTTCTAGTGAGAGAAACTGTCACTTTCTCTCACTAAAACTAAACTACTCCTACTCCTAAAACTAAAACTAACCTAAATGACTAACACCCCTTCATGTGGTGAAATGAAGGGTATTTATAGGAAAGGAGAGTGGTTGGTGGCTTCCTCTTTTCTTTCTTTCTTTCTTCACGTCTTTTCGTCTTTTAAGTTCTTCGACTTTTTTCGACTTTGTCTCGGGATTAATTTAAACTCGTCTTATAATTTCTTCATTTATTAGACTTGAGTTCTTTGGCTTAATTAAACTTCCGTCTTTAGACTTGTTCTTCGATAAATCTTTAGAATAGGCCTTGGACTTCCGTTCTTTTTGCACTCTCGATCTTTTGACTTCGTCTTTTGTCTTTTTCTTTGATAAAAGCCCGTGAATGTCGTGTTTTCTCCACTTTTCACCTTTTTGTCCTAAATTACAACAAAAACACAAACCACGCATAATTCCGACATAAATGACATAAAATACACGTTTTGGCTCGGTTATTATTGTAATTAAGTGGTAAAAAGGATGGGTGTTTTCACACCTATCAAATCCCTTACACTTAACCATTGCAATGTCCTCATGCAATGCATTAGTTACAAAGCACGTTTTACATTTTCCATTATAATCAACCTACCTTGGCCTTTATTAAACAACTAAGGAAAATCAAAAAGATGCAAAACTTGTAAAGAAATCTAAAACTTACATTAGGGCTTGTGTGTCATGAATGTTCATCACCCTCAAGTTTCACGTTCCCCATGCCAAGCTTAAAAGCAAGATCATTGTTAGTACAAGTTAGCATAACAAACATTTACTCATGTGGTTCAATTAATCACTTAAACTCCCTTATTACTACGAGTATCTCTTATATTTTATTGACGTCTTGAATGATCACGAGGATGCATTGTTGACTTATTTCGATAATTTATGTAGGCTGAAAGCAAAGTAGGACGATTTGATCAATAGTTAGCTAAAGGACAAAATCTCTTAAAACTGCTTCTCGGGATATCAAAAAGTTCATATCTTGGCATAACTTGGTTCGCGATTTGAGACCTTTCTCGGGCCGATATTTGGCATGTACTTCATACTTCATATCTTGAGAGACGTTCTTGAGATAATGGTCTTCTCATCGTAATAGAGTTTCTTCACTTGGAGACTTTTGAGGGGTACTCCAACTTTGTTGACCACGACTTCATGATTATTCTTCAATCTCTAATTGGGATTTTGAGATACAACGATCCGCCTCCTTTTCGGACTTGGATTTACTTATCCTCATACCTTGTTAGGGTCTTTTCGGATAGACTTCTCCATGATCTTTATGGGAGTTGATTGCTGGAATGTAGTATAATGCAAGTTCGTTTTCTCAGTTCTTAACCAATAGAAAGTCCAATCAATATCAGATTTATTATTGTTCTTGGTTGTTCAAGCTTGCTTGGTAATCTATGCTAATTCAAACAAAACTATTTAAAAATGAAAAATATTAAACTACTTATACGTAAAACATATTGCAAATACCAATTCTTATTCAAGTAAAAGTCTAAAATGCAAAATATAAAACTAAAAGGACTGAAATTGTAATTTCTATGAAATGTAAATGCTTGAAATGTAAATTCTATCAACTATAGGGACCAAAAATGTAAAACAGTTAACTATAAGGAGCAACAATGCAAAAACTTTAACTAACTAACTAAAAATGTAACAAACCAACAAGTTTCTAACTGAAATTTAACAACTCTCAAAAGTAAAGGACTAAATCTATGCAAACCCTAATTTCTAGAAAGATTAGCCAAAGATTAAACACTTATAGAAAAGAAAGGACTAAAGTGCAATTAAACTAAGTTTTTAATTAAAAACGGGACAAAAGCAAGAATAAGCTCGTTTGAGCTTATTACTCAACCAAATCTAATGAAACCACTTGCAAAAGTCTTCTAATTCAATTTAAGCAACGTGTGTTCAAGGATTTAAGCTAAAAGTCAGAAATAAGCAAAAGAGTGCTTATTGATAAGCACAAAATAAGCTACAGCTTAAACCAAACAGTCACAACTTGATTTTTGTTATGAAACTGATTAAGCAACTTATTATAAGAACGGGAAATCAATCCAGAACTTTTTTCATCAAGAAATGAACCAGAAATCTGAAATAAGCTCTTTTGAGCTTATGTTGACCAAGTTTGACCGGATTTTTGGAAAAAGCTCAAAACTTCAAAAATCAATATTCAACACTAACTAACTAGATTTGTGAAAGAAAATCACAACTTTTATGAAGTGGAAATGAAGATCTAGGAAAACAGTCACAAGCTTATCACAGAGAATGAGAAATGCTCAGACCTTGACCAAAAAGCTTATTTCTAGCTTAAAAGCTAATACTGTAGAATTTCCTCTTAGAATCTAAAAGTTTATGATATAAGCTAAAACTAGGAACAAATTTGAGGAAATTTTATCAAGTAATGAATGAGAAATCAGCAATTGAAATTGGCAAGTTTTAAAGAACAAAGCTGAATAAAGGATGACCCAAACTATTCTATTGCCATTTGCCTTTTTGACTTTGAAATTGACCTGTAAAAGGCTTAAAACTACTTGTTACCACTTAATGACTAGAAATGAACTCTTAAACACAACTTTCCAACACTTGAAATCTATTTAAGATCTATCCCCAAACACTCCTTTATATGCTTCTAACAAGATTTTACAAAGGCTTATTAAGAATTGGATTAAGCTGATTCAAAAGCTTTAGCAGACTAGATTCAATGGACTAAATGAAATGTATAAAAGCTGTAATCAAACAATTAGCAAGACTAGAACAGCAAATAAGCTATAAGGCTAAAAAGATGACAAAAATGATGCAGTAACTACAAAGCTCTCAATTCAGTAAACAAGAAGGCAAGATTAAGCTACAAATGAACTAAGATCAATCAAACTTCAACTATTATCAAGTAAAACATGCAGCCATCAGAATTAGACTAGAAAATTGAGCATGCAATTGACTGTTTAGAGGAACAAAAACAAGAACTTTGGAACCTAATGAAGATATCCTTTGGGAAGAAGAGGAGCGCTGAGCTCTCTTGCCCTAGTGATAACCACCACCTATCACTAGTATTCAACAAACATCAACCATCAAACAGCTACAATTCATCTGTAATCATCATTCTGCTACAAATCTTCAAATGAACAATAGTATGGACTGAATTCTGATCAAACAGCTACAAGACTTCACCAATGTCAGTTATGATCAATGTATGATCATAACAAACATCAAACAGCAACAACAAGATCTCTCAATAGCAGGAAAGGAACTGGAATGATAAGAACACTTTTGGCGGGAAAAAGGTAATTTGAATTTTATTGAATGAATTCAGTTACAAAGTTGGTTACAAGCTAACAACTAACTAACTAACTCAAGAGTTTGTCAGACTCTTGAGTAGTTAGGGGAAAAGTGAGGGAAAAAAGGTAAGGAAAGTAAGAACTATGTGTTTTACAAAATTAAGCTACAAATGAAAAATGAAGTACAAGCTATCTATTTATAGGCATGAAATGAGAGTTTGTTGGAGTTGGTGACGTGTCAGAACCAGTAATAACTTGCCACGTGGAAAAATTCTGCATTTGGCACTTGAAGGTATGATCAATGATTTGGGTGTTTTTGATTGAGTGAGTGATATGTTAATTGGATTGCACCGTTGAACTCGTCTCTCCAAAACGATCATCTTTGGTGTTTATATCTTTTTCTGAAATTGCTTCTATCAAAAACGCGATCCTGGAAATTTTTCTTGTTCTTGAAGATGACACGTGGCATTTCCTGGTTGGCTCTCATCTGGTCACACGGATCATTATCCAAAATTGGATAATAGGATTATGGAGTGGCGTTCTCTCATTGGTTGATTTTAAAGGTAGTGCGCTTTCCTGTTGAGATCTTGCATTTAATGGAAAAACGGCGCTAGTGGCTGACGTGGTGATCCATGTTTATTATTTACTGGCTTCTTATTGGCCATTCAACACTTCACACGGATTAAACTTCAAATTACTTTCAACAATTGGCAGAACTAGTCCTTGTACTTGGCAGATTCTTGTTTCAAGCTAGGATCTTCATTCCTTTGACATTTTTGGTCCTTTAACTTCCATAACTTGTACAAAATGGTCCTTTGACTGAGCTGACTTGATAGTTGACCAGGTTTGACTTGAATCTTGACTTTTACATTATTTCACTTTTAGTCCTTCAACTTTCATAACTTGTCAAGATAGGTCCTTGAACTTCAAAGTCTTGTCACTTTTGATCCTCTTTTGTCTTTTTCATCCATTTGAGCTTGATTTTTCCTTGTTTGCTTGAAAATGTATCTTCTTACCTACACAAGTGCACACAAACACAAACATACCACATAATACTGTTTTTGCCAAATAATTTGGTATTTTGCTTCATGTTTTAGGGTTATTTGTTGATAAAAGGATATGAGTTTAAGCTCATATCAATTGCTTTTCGTCGTGAGTCTTGATCCTTCATATTGATTTTGGGAATAATGCTTTTCACATCACTTTGGATCTTTAGCAATAAAATGGAATCCTCATGCCTTGTTAGGGCCTTTTCGGACTCGCCAATCTTCGCGCCCCGCTTCATAAGTTATGCCTTGGCTATGAACTCTTATCATTACCGAGCAACTTTTAAACGATCTTGGGCTAGAAGCTAAGTAACTTTTCAAATCGTACAACCTTACTTATTGCAGATAAATTATTAGCAAGTGATGGGAGAAAGAGATCATAATTAACTCACATAAGTTAATGAGAGAATACCAAACTTGTAACTAACTCTATCATTTCTCGTTCTCCATAATTTAAAATCTCAAGTAATGAGACTCGTGGATGCTTAGCCTAATAAACCAATTAAGGTCTACATGGTTAAGGATACTAGCTAGAGTGAACTTAGATAAGTAAACTCGGGTTGAGTCAAAATATTCACAACGGGCCTAATATATCTAAGATATCTAAACTTGCTAAAACCATTTTATTAAAATGCTAGAAAGTAACAAAAATAAAGGAGACTACAACTAGGCCAAAATAGATTAAAAACTTTGAAAAATGTCGAAAAATTGATTTTCCGGTTAAAATGAGGGCAAATACAAGGAAAAGACCACTTAACTTCGATAGAAGTCCCCCCTACACTTAATATAAACATTGTCCTCAATGTTTAAGCATGTGGGAGTAAACTGCCCTGCACTTAGGACATTGTGCACTTTGTTTAAATCTCGTTAAGGAAAAGACAACTAATGAAATTCCTATTTGAATATTGGAAAATATAAAATAGTGAATCGAAAAGAGTTTAGGATAGAACCGGGAAGAAGGGAACACGGAATCACGGTTCGTCAAAAGTCATCAAACGTGTGTCTTTGAAGCTCTAATCCCTGCACATGATAAGAAAGAAAGCAAGAAACACCACGGGGCTCCCCCTACACTTATGGTGAAAATAGATAGATAATTGGGTTGCCTCCCAAAAAGTATAAAAACTTCCCCTACACTTATGACAATGAATAGACTTTGCTTAACCCAAGTTAAGGAAAGGACTACTATTAGTGAAATCATGTTTAAGCACAAGGTGTCAATGAAAAATCACTAAAGTAACGAAGTGAACCGGATACAAGGGCCTCCTCCATAAGCTCCAAAGCATGAGATGAGTGAGCAACCCTACAAACAAGCATGAAGACAAAAGAAGGTCTCCCCTACACTTATCTCCAAGTCTATGCCTTTATTGCTAACCTACCACACTCTAAACCTAGTTATACGATGCTTGAGTTAATGAGTCTCTAGCTCGACTCGTCCCTCAATGAACTAATTCATGGGGAAAATGGGGACCTCTTGGACCATTTCAACGGAAATGTCCTCCCCAAAGTAGTGTTTAACACGGTGACCATTCACTTTAAAATTTGGACCATCGTTTTGGGACAACTCAAGAGTTCCATATGGAAACACTTGAGCAATAGTGAATGGACCGGACCATCTCGACTTAAGCTTGCCCGCAAAAAGCTTCAATCTTGAGTTAAAGAGGAGAACCGGCTCTCCAACTTTGAACTCACGATTCTTGATCTTAGCATCATGCAATTTCTTAGTCTTTTCCTTGTATAGCAAAGAATTCTCATAGGCATTGGCTCTCAACTCATCCATCTCATTGATTTGATCTTTCCTATGTGAACCGGCTTGGTTTAAATCAAAGTTAGCCCACTTGAGAGCCCAAGATGCCTTATGTTCTAACTCAAATGGAAGGTGGCACGCTTTTCCATAGACAAGCCTATAAGGAGTACAACCAATTGGTGTCTTAAAGGCCGTCCTAAACGCCCACAAAGCATCATCAAGCTTATCCGACCAAGAAGCTCTATGCTCTCCCACCGTTCTTTCTAAAATTCTTTTTAAACCACGATTTGTGACCTCGGTTTGACCATTTGTTTGAGGGTGATACGCGGTAGAAAGTCTATGATTCACTCCATATTTCTTCATAACTCTCGTGAATTGATCATTACAAAAGTGCGTACCACGATCACTTATGATGGCCCGAGGTACACCAAATCTAGCAAACAATTGTTTCAAAAACTTTACAACCACTCTAGCATCATTAGTAGGTAAGGCTTTAGCCTCCACCCACTTGGACACATAATCCACCGCCACAAGTATATACTTGTTTCCCTTAGAGGATGGAAAAGGTCCCATGAAATCTATTCCCCATACATCAAATATCTCACATTCTTGGATAAAATTTTGTGGCATCTCATCACGTTGTGTAATTTTTCCTTGTCTTTGACAAACATCACAAAATTTCACCATCTCTTGGGCATCCTTGTAAATGGAAGGCCAATAGTAACCCGAATCAAAGACTTTCTTGGCGGTGTAGTTAGGCCCAAAATGTCCACCCGTAGGTCCTTTATGACATGCCTCTAAGATTTTAAATGCCTCGGGCCCATCTACACACCGTCTAATGATTTGGTCCGCACATTGCCTAAAAAGATATGGATCATCCCAAAAGTAATACTTAACTTCCTTAAGAAACTTTTTCTTTTGTTGATAAGTAAGATCCTCAATAAGCACATTGCCCACAAGATAGTTTGCTATATCCGCAAACCAAGGTGTGGCATCCTCTTGGGAAGAGATAGACATGAGCTCCTCTAGTGGAAAGGATTCATTGATTTCTTGATGTGGGAAATCTCCTTGAAAAGGATGCTCAAGTCTACTCAAATGATCCGCCGCTAAATTCTCAGCCCCTTTTTTATCACGAATCTCTATCTTAAACTCTTGAAGCAACAAAACCCATCTCAAAAGCCTAGGCTTAGCATCTTGTTTTGTCATAAGATACTTGAGAGCGGAGTGATCCGTATACACTATGGTCTTGGAAAGCACAAGGTATGGTCTAAACTTCTCAAAAGCATATACTATAGCAAGCAACTCTTTTTCCGTGGTAGTGTAATGAAGTTGTGCACCGGTCATGGTTTTACTCGCATAGTGTATAGGTTGAAAATGCTTATTAACTCTTTGTCCTAAGACGGCCCCCACCGCATAATCACTAGCGTCACACATAAGCTCAAAAGGTAATTCCCAATTTGGAGAAACCAAAACGGGAGCCTTTGTCAATTTTTCCTTAAGGGTCTCAAAAGAGTCTAAACAAGCTTGATCAAAAATGAAAGGAGTCTCTTTCTCCAAGAGATGAGTCATCGGTCTAGCTATCTTAGAGAAATCTTGTATAAAGCGCCTATAAAATCCCGCATGACCTAAGAAACTCCTCACACCTTTAACCGAGGTGGGTGGGGGAAGCTTAGCAATCACATCAATTTTAGCTCGATCAACTTCTAATCCCTTATTGGATATCTTGTGTCCTAAAACAATCCCCTCTTTCACCATAAAGTGACATTTCTCCCAATTAAGCACCAAACGTGTTTCCTCATAACGCTTAAGCATTCTCTCAAGATTGGTAAGACAAGAGCTAAAGGAGTTCCCAAATACGGAAAAGTCATCCATAAAAACCTCCATGGTTTGCTCTATCATGTCATGGAAAATCGCCATCATGCACCTTTGAAACGTCCCCGGTGCATTACATAGGCCAAAAGGCATCCTCTTGTAAGCAAATGTACCGTAGGGACAAGTGAATGTGGTCTTTTCTTGATCCTTAGGGTCAATGGGTATTTGAAAATAACCCGAAAAGCCATCAAGAAAACAATAGTACTCATTTCCCGCTAAGCGTTCAAGCATTTGATCCATAAAGGGAAGCGGGAAATGGTCTTTTCTAGTTGCCTCATTGAGTTTTCTATAATCAATGCAAACTCTCCAACCGGTTACAAGTCTCGTGGGAATAAGCTCATTGTTCTCATTAGGCACCACGGTGATTCCACCCTTTTTTGGAACACAATGAACCGGGCTAACCCATGGAGAGTCGGAAATGGGGTAAATCATACCCGCATCTAAGAGTTTAATCACTTCCTTCTTAATAACCTCATGAATTTTTGGGTTAACTCTCCTTTGGTTTTGAATGGCGGGTTTATAGTCGTCCTCCATAAGGATTTTGTGAGTACAAAAATGTGGATCAATTCCCCTTATGTCGGATATTTTCCATGCTAAGGCTTTCTTGTGTTTCTTAAGGACTTCAATAAGTTGCTCCTTCTCATCCTCTTTCAATTCCTTAGCAATAATCACCGGTAATTGGTCTTTTCCTTCTAAGAAAGCATATTCTAAGTGGGATGGAAGTTCCTTAAGTTCAATGGGAGGTGGACTCTCTATGGAAGGTTTTACTATGGAAGGTTCCTCAATGGTAATCTGTTGTGGAATAGGGGAAGGAATAGGGTCCTCATTGAGCAACTTTTGGATTGTAAGAATATCTTCTTCCCAATTAATGGGAGAATCATCATCACCAAGAAAGTTGGACTCAAATTCCTCCAAGAGGAAATCACTCTCTCCAAAAGGTGTTAAAGAGGGAGCAATTGAGGCCACGGTTTCAACATGTGGAATCTCATCACTAGCATTCTTACAAGCATCATGAAAGTGTTCATTACACACTTCATCTAGCACATCCACAATGTTAATAGTCTCACAAGGTCTAGACTCCTTAACCTCTTTTCTATCACAAACTTTCCCTAACTTAAACACCACTTTCTCATCCTCTACTCTCATAATTAATTCTCCTTCCGCCACATCTATCAAGGTATGACCCGTTCTCAAAAACGGTCTACCAACAATCAAAGGCACTCTAGGATCCATGTCATAATCGACCACTACAAAGTCGGCCGGAAAGGTAAACTTATCCACACCTACAAACACATCTTCCGCTATACCTACGGGGTGAGCTATGGTTCGGTTGGCTAGTTCAAGAGTCATCCTAGTGGGAGTGAGCTCGGGAAGAGAGAGTTGTTTCCAAACCGATAAAGGCATGAGATTTATGCTCGCCCCTAAATCCGCCAAAGCCATGCAATTTTCAACACCGGGAAAATTACAAGGTATCAAGAAGCGCCCCGGATCTCCAAGTTTTGTTGGTAAGGTTTTAAGTAGCACCGCGGAACAATTTTCATTAAGTGATGTGTTGGGCAAATCAACCAATTTTCTTTGTTTGAGAGCAAATCCTTGAACATCTTAGCAAACTTTGGCATATAAGCAAGAGCTTCCGCAAAGGATATGTTGATATTGAGTTGCTTGAACATCCTTAAGAAATTGGAGACTTGTATGTCATCTTTGTTCTTTAATTTGTCCTTTTTCAACCTTGAAGGATATGGAAGAGTGGGTTTTGGTGTAGGTGGAATAGGTGTTGTGGTGGAAGATTTGTCTTTGTTAGCCTTTTCATTGGGAAGTGTGGAAGGTAAAGGAGAAGTATGAGGTGGTTGAGAAGGTGTGTTTGAATGAATAGGAGCACTTTGAGGAGGTGGAGTAGAAGTAGAAGGCTTATCACAAGTAGGAGCACAAGTGGGTTGAACAATAGTAGGTTTAGGAGGTGAAGGATCCTTTGTTGTTGTTCCACTCCTTGTTGTAATAGCATTGACATTGACCCTAGGGTTTGTTTGTGTGTTAGAAGGTAAAGCCCCTTGTGGTCTTTGAGTTACCGCCACTAAAACCCTATTGATTTGTTCCTCCATTGTACGTTTCACTTGGTCATTCATTCTCTTCTCAATTTCACGCATTTTCTTGTCAACATACTCTTGAGTCTCTTGCATCCCATATCCTTGAGTTTGATTTTGAGGGTAAGCTTGATTTGGTATTGGAGCATATGCTTGATTGGGAATAAATGGAAGTGGTTGATTAAATCCTTGTTGTGGTGGATAAAAGGTATTTGCTTGAGGTTGAAATTGATTGGTTGCTTTGTAATTATTTCCTTGGTATGGTTGTCTTTGCCCTTGATTCCTTGCTAAAATTTGAGGAGGATTTTGTGGAATTTGGGTGGGTGGTTGGGGTGGGAAGCCGGGTGGAGTAAGGTAATTTTGGGATTTGTAAGAAAGGTTATTTGGATTGATGTTAGGCTTGAAGTGTTCACGATGTTCCTCTTGGTAAGCATAGCATTCCCCTTGATACCCTTGCACCTTGTCACATTGTTCATAAGAGTGGGGACCTCCACAAGTAACACAAGAAATGGTGATGGCATTCACATTATTTGAGGAATTGTTCAATGTCATGCTCTTAAAATCTTGAAACATGCCTTGAGTAATTTCTTGTCCTTGTTTGACTGTTTGAAGGATCTCTTTAAGAAGTTGTATTTCACAAGGAGTTTGAGAAGTGTTTTGGATGACATGAACCTTTTCTTCAAATGGATTGTTTGTTTGAACCATTGCCTTAGTCTCAATAATGTTCAAAGCCTCGTGGTATGTCTTGAAAAGAATACTCCCTCCCGCGGAAGCATTTAGTGAATCTTGGTGGTGAGGTTTAAGGCCATTATAGAAGGTATTGATTTGGCTTAGATCATCCATTCCATGGTTAGGGCATCGCCTCAACAACTCACTATACTCTTCCCAAGCATCACTAAAGGATTGACTAGGTTTTTGTGTAAAGCCCATAATTAAATTCCTCAAAACCATAGTCTTTTGTGGAGGAAAGAATTTGTTCAAAAACTTAGTGGTAAAATCATCCCATGTGGTGATACTATCGGGTGGTTGGGTGTCTAACCAATGCTTAGCACTCCCATCTAAGGAAAATGACACTAACATCAATCTAATGACCTCAGGTGGAACCCCATTATGCTTAATGGTATTGCAAAGTGAAAGGAATCTCTTAAGGTGAGCATGGGGATCCTCATTTTGTTTTCCAAAGAAAGGTGATGAAGAAACCATATTGATCATAGATGTATGTAGCTCAAATGTGTTAGCGGGAAAGTCGGGAATCTTAATGGCACTAACATATCCATGAATGTTGGATTGCATACGTTCATACAAAGTACGATTATCAATAGCCATGGCTTCTTGTGGTGGTGACAAAGCACGATTCTCGTGATCGGCTTGGTAGACGGTGGTGGTCTTACTCTTTCTCTTTTTCTTCCTTTTCGGAGGAAGAGGTTGTACACCAATCGGTATTTGTGCACGCCCGCGAGTGAGCATGCAACTCAATACGAGGAATGAGAGAGAAGCTCTCGTGTGACTTTGAAGAGAAATGGATTATCCTCTTCGAGTTTCAATATTAAATATCCACAAGAAAATAACAATATATGTATTACTACTTTGGGTGCAAGACCCTCAATGAAGCCTTCCTTCTTAGACTACTCCCAAGTGAACGGGGGGTTAGGTGGCGCGAAGCACTTAAGTACCTATTGACCCTTAGATGGCTTTTTATAGCACATCGCCTTTCTATTCACTTAAATGTTCGTATTCTTCGAATTGTTGCTTATTGAGAGTATTTATCTATTCTTGCTTTATTTTATTTGATCGATACGCGTGTCAAGGACCGGAACGCCCCTCAACACGGTGTATTGCCTCGGCAATACTTATGGAAGATATGTAGATTGATTGTTCTTATACGTATACGTATTTACTTATAATAATATATGGAAAATATTTTTGTATTTATGAGTTTTTTAAAGGAAAATACTATATGTACATAAAAACCGAGAGAATCCAATAATATATTTTTTTTTGGGTGCAATCTCTTAGGAAAAAGATTGCTTTTTGGATTTTTTAATTTTTTTGGTCAATTCTTTAGGAAAAGAATTGTTTTGTTAATTTTTTAGTTTTTATATTTTTGATTTTTTATTTGTTTTTGATTTATGATACGTAAAAATAACGTTCACAAAATGAACGGATCCCAAAAGCCAATGAAAACCGTCAATCGATAGTCTCTCGTGTAGTCAAAGAACCGGCAGCGGCGCCATTTGGAATGTAGTATAATGCAAGTTCGTTTTCTCAGTTCTTAACCAATAGAAAGTCCAATCAATATCAGATTTATTATTGTTCTTGGTTGTTCAAGCTTGCTTGGTAATCTATGCTAATTCAAACAAAACTATTTAAAAATGAAAAATATTAAACTACTTATACGTAAAACATATTGCAAATACCAATTCTTATTCAAGTAAAAGTCTAAAATGCAAAATATAAAACTAAAAGGACTGAAGTTGTAATTTCTATGAAATGTAAATGCTTGAAATGTAAATTCTATCAACTATAGGGACCAAAAATGTAAAACAGTTAACTATAAGGAGCAACAATGCAAAAACTTTAACTAACTAACTAAAAATGTAACAAACCAACAAGTTTCTAACTGAAATTTAACAACTCTCAAAAGTAAAGGACTAAATCTATGCAAACCCTAATTTCTAGAAAGATTAGCCAAAGATTAAACACTTATAGAAAAGAAAGGACTAAAGTGCAATTAAACTAAGTTTTTAACTAAAAACGGGACAAAAGCAAGAATAAGCTCGTTTGAGCTTATTACTCAACCAAATCTAATGAAACCACTTGCAAAAGTCTTCTAATTCAATTTAAGCAACGTGTGTTCAAGGATTTAAGCTAAAAGTCAGAAATAAGCAAAAGAGTGCTTATTGATAAGCACAAAATAAGCTACAGCTTAAACCAAACAGTCACAACTTGATTTTTGTTATGAAACTGATTAAGCAACTTATTATAAGAACGGGAAATCAATCCAGAACTTTTTTCATCAAGAAATGAACCAGAAATCTGAAATAAGCTCTTTTGAGCTTATGTTGACCAAGTTTGACCGGATTTTTGGAAAAAGCTCAAAACTTCAAAAATCAATATTCAACACTAACTAACTAGATTTGTGAAAGAAAATCACAACTTTTATGAAGTGGAAATGAAGATCTAGGAAAACAGTCACAAGCTTATCACAGAGAATGAGAAATGCTCAGACCTTGACCAAAAAGCTTATTTCTAGCTTAAAAGCTAATACTGTAGAATTTCCTCTTAGAATCTAAAAGTTTATGATATAAGCTAAAACTAGGAACAAATTTGAGGAAATTTTATCAAGTAATGAATGAGAAATCAGCAATTGAAATTGGCAAGTTTTAAAGAACAAAGCTGAATAAAGGATGACCCAAACTATTCTATTGCCATTTGCCTTTTTGACTTTGAAATTGACCTGTAAAAGGCTTAAAACTACTTGTTACCACTTAATGACTAGAAATGAACTCTTAAACACAACTTTCCAACACTTGAAATCTATTTAAGATCTATTCCCAAACACTCCTTTATATGCTTCTAACAAGATTTTACAAAGGCTTATTAAGAATTGGATTAAGCTGATTCAAAAGCTTTAGCAGACTAGATTCAATGGACTAAATGAAATGTATAAAAGCTGTAATCAAACAATTAGCAAGACTAGAACAGCAAATAAGCTATAAGGCTAAAAAGATGACAAAAATGATGCAGTAACTACAAAGCTCTCAATTCAGTAAACAAGAAGGCAAGATTAAGCTACAAATGAACTAAGATCAATCAAACTTCAACTATTATCAAGTAAAACATGCAGCCATCAGAATTAGACTAGAAAATTGAGCATGCAATTGACTGTTTAGAGGAACAAAAACAAGAACTTTGGAACCTAATGAAGATATCCTTTGGGAAGAAGAGGAGCGCTGAGCTCTCTTGCCCTTGTGATAACCACCACCTATCACTAGTATTCAACAAACATCAACCATCAAACAGCTACAATTCATCTGTAATCATCATTCTGCTACAAATCTTCAAATGAACAATAGTATGGACTGAATTCTGATCAAACAGCTACAAGACTTCACCAATGTCAGTTATGATCAATGTATGATCATAACAAACATCAAACAGCAACAACAAGATCTCTCAATAGCAGGAAAGGAACTGGAATGATAAGAACACTTTTGGCGGGAAAAAGGTAATTTGAATTTTATTGAATGAATTCAGTTACAAAGTTGGTTACAAGCTAACAACTAACTAACTAACTCAAGAGTTTGTCAGACTCTTGAGTAGTTAGGGGAAAAGTGAGGGAAAAAAGGTAAGGAAAGTAAGAACTATGTGTTTTACAAAATTAAGCTACAAATGAAAAATGAAGTACAAGCTATCTATTTATAGGCATGAAATGAGAGTTTGTTGGAGTTGGTGACGTGTCAGAACCAGTAATAACTTGCCACGTGGAAAAATTCTGCATTTGGCACTTGAAGGTATGATCAATGATTTGGGTGTTTTTGATTGAGTGAGTGATATGTTAATTGGATTGCACCGTTGAACTCGTCTCTCCAAAACGATCATCTTTGGTGTTTATATCTTTTTCTGAAATTGCTTCTATCAAAAACGCGATCCTGGAAATTTTTCTTGTTCTTGAAGATGACACGTGGCATTTCCTGGTTGGCTCTCATCTGGTCACACGGATCATTATCCAAAATTGGATAATAGGATTATGGAGTGGCGTTCTCTCATTGGTTGATTTTAAAGGTAGTGCGCTTTCCTGTTGAGATCTTGCATTTAATGGAAAAACGGCGCTAGTGGCTGACGTGGTGATCTATGTTTATTATTTACTGGCTTCTTATTGGCCATTCAACACTTCACACGGATTAAACTTCAAATTACTTTCAACAATTGGCAGAACTAGTCCTTGTACTTGGCAGATTCTTGTTTCAAGCTAGGATCTTCATTCCTTTGACATTTTTGGTCCTTTAACTTCCATAACTTGTACAAAATGGTCCTTTGACTGAGCTGACTTGATAGTTGACCAGGTTTGACTTGAATCTTGACTTTTACATTATTTCACTTTTAGTCCTTCAACTTTCATAACTTGTCAAGATAGGTCCTTGAACTTCAAAGTCTTGTCACTTTTGATCCTCTTTTGTCTTTTTCATCCATTTGAGCTTGATTTTTCCTTGTTTGCTTGAAAATGTATCTTCTTACCTACACAAGTGCACACAAACACAAACATACCACATAATACTGTTTTTGCCAAATAATTTGGTATTTTGCTTCATGTTTTAGGGTTATTTGTTGATAAAAGGATATGAGTTTAAGCTCATATCAATTGCTTTTCGTCGTGAGTCTTGATCCTTCATATTGATTTTGGGAATAATGCTTTTCACATCACTTTGGATCTTTAGCAATAAAATGGAATCCTCATGCCTTGTTAGGGCCTTTTCGGACTCGCCAATCTTCGCGCCCCGCTTCATAAGTTATGCCTTGGCTATGAACTCTTATCATTACCGAGCAACTTTTAAACGATCTTGGGCTAGAAGCTAAGTAACTTTTCAAATCGTACAACCTTACTTATTGCAGATAAATTATTAGCAAGTGATGGGAGAAAGAGATCATAATTAACTCACATAAGTTAATGAGAGAATACCAAACTTGTAACTAACTCTATCATTTCTCGTTCTCCATAATTTAAAATCTCAAGTAATGAGACTCGTGGATGCTTAGCCTAATAAACCAATTAAGGTCTACATGGTTAAGGATACTAGCTAGAGTGAACTTAGATAAGTAAACTCGGGTTGAGTCAAAATATTCACAACGGGCCTAATATATCTAAGATATCTAAACTTGCTAAAACCATTTTATTAAAATGCTAGAAAGTAACAAAAATAAAGGAGACTACAACTAGGCCAAAATAGATTAAAAACTTTGAAAAATGTCGAAAAATTGATTTTCCGGTTAAAATGAGGGCAAATACAAGGAAAAGACCACTTAACTTCGATAGAAGTCCCCCCTACACTTAATATAAACATTGTCCTCAATGTTTAAGCATGTGGGAGTAAACTGCCCTGCACTTAGGACATTGTGCACTTTGTTTAAATCTCGTTAAGGAAAAGACAACTAATGAAATTCCTATTTGAATATTGGAAAATATAAAATAATGAATCGAAAAGAGTTTAGGATAGAACCGGGAAGAAGGGAACACGGAATCACGGTTCGTCAAAAGTCATCAAACGTGTGTCTTTGAAGCTCTAATCCCTGCACATGATAAGAAAGAAAGCAAGAAACACCACGGGGCTCCCCCTACACTTATGGTGAAAATAGATAGATAATTGGGTTGCCTCCCAAAAAGCGCTTGTTTTTGTTAACCGAGTCACGAGCCTGACTCGTCCCCGAATTAAATAGTCCATGGGGAAGTCTCGAATGTGATACCGGGATCAAAGACCTTGTCCTCGTTCCCGGTTGACATCAACAAAGGAGAGGCGGGGGGATAAGTCTTGTATGGGAGAAAGGTCCGTTCAACATACGAGAAGTATGTGAATTCAAGATCCACGGGAGGTGGGTTGGGTAAAGTAAGCACATTGTCCTCCCCCAAAGACAATAGATGCTGAGCAAGCGGCAAAGCCGTATAGTTATCAATCATAGCATAATCAATGTCACCTCCCGGGTCAAAGCACTCATCCTCCGAAATAGTAGCTAAAGGGGAGGATGAAAGGTGCTCGGGAGGGGGACTTGGGTCAATACTTTCCTGCAGCAAATTATCAAAAATAATGTCCCCCTCCGTGTCATAATCATCAATACCTGGAGGGATGGAGTGGATATCGATTTCTTCCAGCAATGGGTCATTATCTTCAACGGGAGGAATAGATGGAGATAAAGACTTGGAAAGAGAAGGAGAAGTCAACTCTTCGATTTGAGCAATAAGAAGGTGCACTTTCCGTAATCTATCGCGAAGGAGCACGTATTCTACCTCATCCACAAGATCAAGTTCATCGGTGAACTTCTCGTAAACCGGAGAGAATAAATCATCATCGTCTGCATCTCCCGGTGGAGATTGAGAAATTTCAAAAGTGAAAGTCTCATAGCAGAGAGAAGAATCGTTATCACTAGGATCGACCTCTTCCGTAAGAGCAACGTCGTCCTCAGGCTCCATAGCAGGTAAGTCACAAACCTCATCTTCCAATACTTTGTCGAGACCAACATCACTAAGCTCATTCAACGAATCTGGATCCTTAGATGCAATAGGAACATCGATAGTAGGAGCAGCAACTTCAGAAGATTGGTTGAAAGTGTAGACATAATCGTCGTCATCATCTTCATAATAGATGGGACGAGTCCAGTTAGGAGTGACGTAGTCGGCTAACTCTTCCTTGATAACCTCCACATCTTTAAGAAGCTCATGCAGCAACTTTTGTTGTTCGCCCTGAGTATGTTCAATTTCACCAATTCTATCCCACGCTGTAATTAAACATTTTGGTGTAGAAAAAAAGGGAAAACGACTAAATTGGCTCAAAAAGGTGTCGGTGGTTTTCAAGGTTTCGTCCACATCAAGCAACGGTTGCCTTTCCTGATGTAAGTCAGCTCGAAGTTGTGCTATACTTTCTAGAATGTCATTCAAAGAAGTGAGTTGTTGATCAAGACTAGTTTGCTGAGAGGATTGATGATTGAGGGTGTGATGTGGGGGCTCACGGTTATAGACACTAGGATGATAGCACGGTAATTTCTCAAAGATTTGCGACGGATCACAAAAAGAAGCATCGTGAGGGCCCCCACAAATATAGCACCATGGGTATGGAGAGAAACTGGGTGCCTCTTGTGGATAACTATTATCATTTTCATAATTGTACCCCGGTTCTTGCCCGTGACCATACGGGTATCGAACCGGGCACGAAACATGCCAATGAGAATCGCTTCCACAATAGATGCACGGGGGAACAGGAGGTGGGTTCAAAAACAATGAATTAGTCGAGTTGCACAAGGGACAAAATCCGAATTGTGTGTAGTCGATATCGTTTCCGCACCGCTCACATGTACACCATTGACAAGAGTTGTTCCCAGATAATTGTTTCCCACACCGGACGCAATGAACATAAAAATCCATAAAGAAAGATAGATAAGCAAGAAGAATATTTTTGGTGCAAAACTTTGAAAAAGAAATGCTTTTTATGATTTTTCAAATGTTTTTGGATTTTTGAAAAGTTTTGATACGAAAAATAACGTTCACAAGTGAACGGATCCCAAAAGCCAACGCGTCTCTCACAAAAAACCTTTAATCCTCACGAAAAGAGCCGGCAGCGGCGCCATATTAATGTTTAGATTTTACTAGTTGAAAGTTCGTTTTCTCGGTATCTTCTCGAATTGATCACGGTTAATTGTGTGAGATTAATTGTTCTTGGTGAAACAAAAGTTTTTGGTTTTGGTAAAATAAATGTGCAAGACTTAATAATAAAGAACGGGAAATTAAAACTAAAACTAGTTGAAACGTAAACGATGCAATATTTAAAACGTTAAAAGTAAATGACGAGAATTTAAATGACGTAAAATTAAAACTTAACAAAAAGTAAATTGAAAATTAAATAAAAATGCAAGACTTAATTAAAATAGACTAAAGATAAAACGAGTAAAGAGGCGGAGAAACAAACAAGCATAACACTAAAACAAAACAAAACAAAACATTCCGATCGGAATACACCCGATCGGAATAGTGCCAGGTCAGAATATTAAAAGGAGCTCTGATCGGAATATAGGAAAATGGTACATGATCGGAATATCTTCCACCGTCGGAATGTAGACACCACCCAATCGGAATATAGAGAAAATGCCAAATCGGAATAATCAAATTTGCACTAATCGGAATAATGGAAAAAGAGGCACATCGGAATGAGCAAAACCCTTTTCCGATTGTAAAAAGGGTATGCTGGTCGGAATAACCGATCGTGTTGGAAATACGTTTTACGTATTAGAAAGGATCGGTCACTCCAACGATAGTCTATGTTATAGCTCGTAGTTTAGTTATTTACATTTATTAAACAAAGCCCAAAACCGAGCCCATGAAGTGTATGGGCCGGCGGCCTAATGTAAACCCAAGCCCATCTCATAGGCTTGGGTATATAAACCCTCTCCTTTGATGGAGAGGGTGTGTGGTTTCATAATTTACACATAGTTCTTATTAACTTTCTCTCTCTAAAAGTGTGAAATCCACCATCTTTCTATCTCTTTCTCTCTCTAAAAACATAAGCATAGATTTACAAATCTACAGATCGGAAAGGGGTTTTCCCTTTCCGATTACAAGGATGATCCAAAATTTTAGCAAGGAAAATAAGCTACAAAAATAAGCTAATCTCTAAATCTTAAATGAATCAATAATGGAAATAGACTTAATAAGCACGAACATCAACTTATCAAACTTAAAAATAAACAAACTTTAAAATCAAATCATAAAAAGATTAACTTAAAGACACGAAAAGTTTAAAAGATCAAAACTTTAAATAAGAACTTGATGAAAAGATGATGAAAACAAGATTAAGATTAACAAGAAGGATTAATAATATGAAGATTAAGACAAGATTAAGCTGAAAAAGTAAAGGTTCGATTGAAAACAAGAAAGATAAAAGATGAAAGATTAAAGTTCTAGTGAGAGAAACTGTCACTTTCTCTCACTAAAACTAAACTACTCCTACTCCTAAAACTAAAACTAACCTAAATGACTAACACCCCTTCATGTGGTGAAATGAAGGGTATTTATAGGAAAGGGGAGTGGTTGGTGGCTTCCTCTTTTCTTTCTTTCTTTCTTCACGTCTTTTCGTCTTTTAAGTTCTTCGACTTTTTTCGACTTTGTCTCGGGATTAATTTAAACTCGTCTTATAATTTCTTCATTTATTGGACTTGAGTTCTTTGGCTTAATTAAACTTCCGTCTTTAGACTTGTTCTTCGATAAATCTTTAGAATAGGCCTTGGACTTCCGTTCTTTTTGCACTCTCGATCTTTTGACTTCGTCTTTTGTCTTTTTCTTCCATAAAAGCCCGTGAATGTCGTGTTTTCTCCACTTTTCACCTTTTCGTCCTAAATTACAACAAAAACACAAACCACACATAATTCCGACATAAATGACATAAAATACACGTTTTGGCTCGGTTATTATTGTAATTAAGTGGTAAAAAGGATGGGTGTTTTCACACCTATCATTGCACAATGGAATAAGCTAGAATGACTTAATAATAAGTTGTTAACCAATTTACACTAGCAGTGGCTAGCAGTAGGGGAAAGGAGTTCCCACTGCTTTGACTTTTTGACTTTGCTTTTTAGAGAGATTCACTTGATGATTTTGGACAATAAGGGCACCCCTACAACCAGTGAGTTGTAGGGAGTCACAATCAAGCAGAAAAACACAAATTCACTTAGCCAAATGATACAGCTTAATCAATTAGTCCACAGACATGGCACAAACATGTAATAAGCAGATCTGGTGATATAAGCTAATGTTTAAGCTAGTATAAGCTTACCACAATCCACCAAATGCATATACAAGCTCAATAGAACTTAATGACACACAGATTAACTCATTTCATGCACTGATTCCAAGTTTTGAACAATATTTAAGCATAAACAGTTACTAATGAACAAAGATGAACACAAAATCCCACTTGTTGATGTACTTGACCTCAAATCCAATTTTAAAGCCTTAGATCTATTACTCAAGTTGCAATGATTATGATTTAACACTTGTTAGCCCTAGATTATCATGCAAACTAGGTGTGCACAAGATTTCAAGTCAAAATAACAAGTTTTCAAGATTTTATAGCCAAATGTTTGATTTAGGTGATACAAAGCACAAAGCATGCATATATCAGAACACAAACACCTTAACAACAGATATAAACTCAAACAATACACCAATTCCTACTTAAACTCATGCAGATTTGAACCAACAGACAATCCCAAACACCCTTTTAACTTTTTAAAGCTAATTTTAAACAAGTCAAAGTATTCTCAAGACAAATTTAAGCCCAGATAAGCATCATAACATCCAACATATGAATCAAGAACCAAGTTGCATGAATAAAAACACACCTACACTAGCAGAATCACAAAAATCACTTAGAACCAAGATTTTATCAAATTTTTGGGAAAATATGACAAACCTAATGAATGTACATCCACACTCATGAATTTTGAGCTTATGTGGTAGCTTAACAACCACAAGCTTCCAACAAGCTGCTAAGAACACCAAGGTTAGAACAAAACAGATTATATGAACAAAAATGAAAAATGACCAAGATCTTTTCAAGCTTGATCCCCACCCCTTGATACTTCCCAAACAACAAGCCTCACAAAACCTTAATAAACTCTTTATCAGGGTATTATGATCAACTTATAGCCCAAAAATTTCAAGTGTTTGAACAAGGACTTAGAAAAAATCAAGTTTTTGAAAAACTTGCAAAAACTTGCACAATCTTTAAAACAAATCTTTCAAACTTCAAACTCACAAGCATATATCAATAACAACAAAATATAAAGGTTGGAACTTGGATTTCGTCACAAAATCAAACACTTTTTTCATTCACTTGAAAACAAGGATTTACAGATTTTTGACCAAAGAAAACCAAGAACAAGTTGTAATGTAAAGTCCTAATGCCTTTATATAGGCTACATATGAGCTAAGAAACTGATAGAAAACATAAAACCCGTTATGAAGTTCCTGAAATGCCCCTTGTTGAATTTTTTAATTTTCATGCCATGTGATAATCTTGGACGTTTGTGGAGGTATAAAGGGGTGGAATTGATCAAAGGGCTCTCAATGATGCTTGAAATGTAAGCAGCATTGTGGATGGTAGATTTTCTACATGTTTTTGTCATCTTCCCCCAAAAACGTGTAGCAGGTTGGTATCATGTGAACTTGTGATGATGTGGCATGGGTTTTGAGGGTGCGTTTAGGATTAGTGTGACCCTAATCATATTTCTGGATAGTTTTAGGGCTTAATTCCATGTAATAAGCAAAACCCCAATTTTGTTCTTATGATGAATAGTGGTGGTTTTGATTTGGATTAGGATTTGAATATGTGTTAGGCGCCTAAATTAAGTAACTAATAAAAATAAGTTATTAACCGATTGTAGTGGATTGGTGAGGTGGAGGATTGGTGGTATGTGATTGGTTGATTTGTGTTAATGGGGCACGTGTCACAACATGGTTGGTCTAGGTATCTTCTTTGTCTGCCCAGCTTTGGTCCCTCAATTCCTTTAATCCTTTCATTTCAGTTTTAAATAGAACAAACTCAGAATCCTTTGTTAACAACTTTTGTTTTTCATACTTTTGCCACAAAAAGTTTTGCAAAGGGATTTAAAGGACTTGTTTTGCCATTTGATGATATTTGAAGGACCAATCTTGTAATGTCTTCGTTCTTCAAGGTCTTGACTTGTATTGTTGACTTTGTAGAGGACTAAAAGTGACAAGTCTTCAAATATGATGGACCATACTTGCCAATTCTTCAAAGTGGAGGGTCCTTTTTGCAATTTGACAAACTTTAAGGACCAAACTTGTAATTATGATTATACAAGGCTTTAAAGTGTCAATTCTTCAATATTGGAGGACCCTTCTTGTACAATCTTCAATTCTTCAAGGGTTATTCTTGGAAAATCAACTCTAGGGCTTGGTTCATTGTGCGGCTTCGTTTCCCGTGTTGGTTTTTCTTTGATTCTTGTGATCTTTTGTGATTTTCTCAATATCCGTACCTAAAATACACATGGAACAAACACAAGCATATATTTGGCACATTTTATGATATATTATGCATTTTAAGCCCATTTTGGACGATGAGACTATGTATAAAAGCAGTCTCATCAGTCCTTCTTGTTTCCATGGTGATTTGACTCATCAACTTTTTACCCAACAATCTTCCCCTAGTTGATGATGTCAAAACACTTCCCCTTAAGCATACAACACTAAAGATCAACAGGCTGAACATTCTCTGTAGACTCTTCCCCTTTTTGACATGATCAAATAGGGGTCTTGTATGTAACCAACCTTGACTTTCAACTACTACCAACCAATATCATACATCAAACCCAAGTATTTTACTTTTCAAAATACCCTCCATGAAGCTCATAGGTAGGGAGATCCTAGTAAAAATTATTTTGAGCAGTAGATACTCACATTAGTTGTAGTAATACCAATGAGTAGTAGTAAAAATCTTCACCTTAATGTTATATGTGAATGACTAGCACTTCAACAATTTAGCTTCCCCTTAAATTATGCTAATCATTTATGAATCTTCAGTTATGTAGGCTTTGAAAGTAATAATCATAAACGAAGAAAATTCAGTATCACCTATTTGATGTAGTAGTAGAAAAATCTGAATCCATGAGTTATAATGCGCACTATCCATATGACGTCAAACGTATATCAACCATTGATGTATAAGGGGTCTACATGCCCTTGACAAATACCTCATCTTCTAGGAGACACGACCACGATGATAGCAAGTATGAGCTTAAAGCACCATAAGAAAAATATCATACACTTGCCAGTATTTATTGTTAATTCTTCGTCATATAATAAAGCACGAATAAAACACGTACTCGAACCGTTCTACTTCATCTTCAAATAGCTAATAGTCAATTACCTTCATGATTATGTAAACAATCAATATGAAAAACTTTTATACCTTTAGGACTAGTTGCTGTGAATAACAAAACTCCAAACCAGTGTTGTCCAAAAATCAGATTTGACAGCAGGGGAAACGTCCCAAAAGAAATAGGATTTAATGAAGACAGGGGGAACGCAGCAGGGGGAACTTTTTCCAAAAACAGTAGAAACTTTTTCCAAATCAGGGGGAACTTTTAATGCCACTCTTTTTGTTATTAACTGTGCCAAACCCGCACACAGTGGGAATGAATTTATAACAGTGGAATAAATAACAAAAACATGGTGAATTAAAAATTACCTTACTGTGAACCATCTGCACTTTTCACCCTTTCTGTGCTATGAACCAATGCTAATCCTTGAGAAAATAGCATCACGTGGATCACTACCTTTTACTTTGCTTGTGTCCAATCAAAATACCCCATACTGTTAATAAGTACCATTCCTTTTTTATTTAGGCTACTATGTCAATTATGAATCAAAGAATGAACACAATTAAATGTAGCATACCTACGTTTACCACTACTACCCCTTTTCTTTGCTTTCAAATGCACAACACCCATCATTCTCGTGATTATTGTATAAAGTGGGACCACATACACACAACCAATGACGTGCAACATAGATCCAACAATGCTTAAGTTAGAAAACCACAAATGGACAAAATCTTTATTACCATTCACTGTTGGGACCATTAAACCTTCACGTGATCTCAAACTTGGCATCTTTTCATACCAATTTGTTTAACCACCTGTTGGGACCCCACAATATTGTCGTGTGAACATTGGTATGCTTTAATTTACTAGCCAATCCCATGTGATGGCCATACGCCCCATCTTTCTTTTGCTTTAATTATATCCCACACCTTTTGATTGAGAGACCAATCACACGTGACCTAAGTGGGAGTAATATTTGACTACGTCATTATCTGCTCTAATTATAGTTTCGGGGCCACAACAAATAATCACCAGAGACTGCTTCTCTTGTTTTATTTGATCATCTGAGCAAATAACAAACTTTATTGATCCCACAAATCACAGCAATTTACATTCGAACATTTAATCATTCTTCTTTGCTGTTTGCACATATGTACGAATATGTAAACCAGCGGCACTAATATTATATCCCCACAACAACAAAAAATAATTATCTAGGTTTCAACATAAACCTTAGATCTTCACAACAACAATATTAAACATCTTGATTCTTCTAGATATTTAAAGCCACCCGCTCTGATACCAATTGTGGAATCCATTGGATCGTTAGACTCAATAGTTTACACCATTTATCTAGGTTGTCAATTGTACATGTGATGAATCACAACGGAATAGTATAAATAATATGAACAAGATGTTTAACAAAGATGAAGTTTTCCCAAAGAGTTTGTATTAATCATTAACACAAACCACTCTAGGTATGTACACATTGAATCCCACACCTAGAGATCATAGACACTGTAGGTTACATTTGTGAATGGAGATATGTAAAACAAACCTACGTCTGGTTCCTTTTATAGTTTCGTCATTTCCGGAAAGTGTAGGGACAACTGCCCTTTCCCCTTTTCACAATGTTCGTTAAGGAAACCTAGATTACATGGAAACTATATAAAGTATTAATGAATAAATCAAAAAAGAAATATTCATAGTTATCATGCTCTGACCAAATCTTCATCTTTTAATATATGGCAGGGGAAACTTCTAGCAGTGGGAAGTTTCACTAGCAGGGGGAACCAATCCATATTTTTTCCACCAGCTTGAAGTTTCACATAATGTCCTATTTGGTCATTCTTGTTTCCATGGTGATTTGACTCATAAACTTTTGACCCAACATACGAAGCGCCTCTTCGCCCTACTCGACTCCTCGAGTACCTTACTCGAGATTTCACTATATCAATAAGCTCCTTTCAAGGTAGAGAAAATCGTGCACACGTCGCTTACGATATTTAGCGACACAATGCTAAATGTTATACACGATCACACGTATTTTCACACACTTATTTCCTTTCCTTGGAATTACACTTATTTCCTTTCCTTGGAATTACACTCACGATCACCCAATCTATCTACTACACACTTATACACGATCACACGTATTTTCACACCTTCCAAATACACACACAAATCTCACAAATATCTACACTGTAAGATCTCACAAGATCATACAAGACTAAAACAAATGTATGATGTACAATAACAAACTATCTCATATGATTATTATGCTTCAAAACTTGATCTTTGAAGATATCACAAGTATTATTCTCTTACACTAAGTAGAGTTATAGAATTAGATCACTAGTAAACAAGTATATACAAGTTATGTGATCAAAGGAAGAATAATTAAAGAAGGAGAGTTTCAACAATGAGTTTTTAGCTGTGCAAAGAAGTATTTGACCAAGTTTAACAGTGGGCTATTTATACTGAGAGACCCACGTAAGGAGTATAGTCGATACACTAAACACTACAGTCGGTGTAGATAGTTAATTACATTGACTGCCTAGTCTAGTGTACCCGTTAGACTAGACGCTCTCTTTTGTCTTTTAGTAGTGAAGGTATTGAATGGTATAGGTTTTAAAGCGTTGGAGAGGACTAGAAATTCAAAGTTATATTTAGTTTCAAACATTTTATTTAAATTGGAAAAATGCATTCAATATGTCTGACGGTACTTACTTTAAATAGTAAATGGGGCATTATTTGCGGGGGAGAAAATGTGAGACATATTCAATATCTAAATTGGTTTCATGAAAAAGGCTTAAAAACAACTCTGTAGCATAAGTTGGGTGCTAAGATAATTAAATTTACCTATATGCTCCTTGTGTGCTATGTGTTTTTGTGCCTTCGGGATTATGTGAGAATGATAATATTGATTGTGTGTGTAGTTTAAAACATCGAGGGGCTTGTTGTGATAGTTTTAAAACTAAGTCATAACCTAAAATTACAAACAAGCCGAAAGTTGAACAATAATGGAAGTTAAGAGACTAATGTGCAAAATCAAAAAGTTATAACCTAACCCAACCACACGCGTCGTTACAAACAAGAAACTCACACACACAAACTTTATAACTTTTCATTTTCCCTCACAGCCAATCGAACCACCATAATCTTCATTCTCTAGACGTTTTCAGAACAAAGGTATAACTAGAAATTTGTTCTTCGTTCCCTAATGAGCATACATCTCGAAGGATTTACATATTCATCCATTTTTTAACTCAAGATTCCTAAAAATCGTATTAAGGTTCATGAAATTCAAAAGTGGTTTGAAGTGTAAATTGATAGAGTGCTTATGATCATCTAGGGTCAATAAACAGTGGCTTGTTACAATTTTTAATTTCATTAACATATAAAGATGTTAGGACGATTTCTTGATTCAAAAATTTGAGTGGATGGTTAAAATGTTTGGGTTTCATGTGTAACACCATATATATGCAATATTATGTATGATTGTTGTGTTATCATGCATAAAGTATGACGGTTTTTTCATATGTGTTCCTAGGGCTCAAAATCTTTAATCTATGTGATTACATGGACGAACTATGTTATAACTTGGCAAAATTATTGTTATCAGTGTTATAAGGCTTAGTGTAAGCTTAGATCATCGGTTAAAACATGTTTGGTGAAAACTTCAATATGAGGCAAAATTATAGTCTCAAATGAGGTGAAATTGCAATTAACAAGGAAAGCGAAATAGACATAATAAACAGGGGGCGAAATAGCATTGTGCATTCAAGGCGAAATTGCATTTTAGCAATTAAGGTGAAATAACATCTTCTGCATTGGAGGAGAAATTGCATTGTTATGAAGGAGGTGAAATAACAATTTTTGCAATGGAAGCGAAATAAAGTTTTTATTTATGAGGCAAAATTGCATATTTCTCCTTACAAGGAGAAACTACAATTTTCCTCAAAGGCGAAATAACAACTTTCGAAGTGAGGCGAAACAGGATGTTTACTAGGCGAAATTGCAACTTATTACTAAAAGGCGAAACTGCAAAACCCTTAACAAGGCGAAATTGCAAGTTTTTCTTTGCAAGGAGATACAACAAGTGACCATAGGAACCAAAGTGTCGTGTTGAATAGTATCAAATTTTCCTTGTTATCATATGGGATACAAATGACAATGTGACTTAAACATTAATACACAACAACATTAAGTTGACTAAATCATTTACATAAACATATAAATGGTTCACATAAACCTTATCATATTAAAAGGCTAATCAATGGAAAATATAATCTCATGAGTCTAACACTCATATGTGTTAAGTTGATAATGCTTTTATATGTTGTGTATACCTTTGTTTGATGTAATATGATTCTAAATGCTATTATATCTAAAATGATGGCATAAATGAACTTGTTTCTTTATCAACCTCTTGTGATCTTATTTTACTATAATCATGGCAATGCCATATACTCAGTAAACAACACTTGATGATACACTTGTGGTACCTAAAGATCGTTTCAAGTTTGTGCAATGTAACCAGAGACTTGGAGAGTTAATCAACCTGAAGGAGACAACATTCAAGGTCGCCCTAGATATTCTCATTATTTCTCCCATCCACAACGCCTTTGTTGCCTCAATAGTTGTTCCTCAATATACATGCATGAATTTTGGGCCTCAACAACAACAAACAAATCAAATGACTTGTTTACAATCAACAAGAAGAAATATACTCTTCATCAGGATATATTCAAAGAAATGTTCAACATGTGTCCAAAGGTTGAAGAATAATCTTTCACTGCACTTCTTCTCGCACATGAAATCTTAGAGTTTATTAACAACTTGGAACATACTAGAGATATTACCAATGACGAGACTCGTATTATACATGTTTTCATACCCCAAATAGGACTTGTAACGAATAAAATATCATTAAAAACGTGCCGTATACCCTTGTATTCTTTGTTTGTGTATGTGTTGGCACGGATATTGAGAATTCACTTGGAAATCACAAAATCAAGCAAAAACGATAACGGAAGACGAAGCCGTACAAAAGAACTGAAGTCAGATGTGAAAATACCAAAATACCCTTGAATATTTGAAGATTTACAAGAATGGTCCCTCAAGTTTAAAAGAGTTACACTTTATACCCTCAAATACCACAAATATCATTGGGGTCCTTAAATTTTGGAGTTTATACAAGAAAATCCCTTGAAGAATGTTTAAATGACAAAACAAATCCTTGGAAATAGATTCATAAAGTTTAGGGACTAAAATTACCATTTCATAAAGTTAAATAAATGGTATTACGCCTAGATGAATGTTAACAAAAGGCAGGGACCTTTATGTCAGTTTTTGAAAGATGTCCATAGGTACCAAATGTGACAACATCACCAAAGTTTCAAGTATACCAAGTCAACAGCAAGGTCAACAAAGTTTGAAGGGCCTTTTGGTCGTTTTTCAAACTTACAACACAAAGGATTAAGACGTTTTATGTTTACAAAACAATAAGGACCAAAAGTGAAAATAACCAAAGTTTAAAAGATAAACTCGCGCTAAACACCTAATTTTTCTCAAGACGGATCAAGTTTAACACTATTCATCATAAACGCTAAAAACCTAACCCAGACACAATTACTTTTAAAACAAAGGGGAAAGTAAAATTGGTTTTGTGGATTCACTATCTACCTCACACCCAACTATTTACCTCACTCAAAAAAAGCGACCTTACCATCTCTTGTCCCCTTACCAACTATCTACATGTGAAGTTTTTGGGACAAAGACAAAGGAATGCATGCTTTGGACGACTAGGATCTCCCAACTTGTTCTCCAAACAAATTCTAGGGCCAAGATCATTTATGCAAGTTGTACATACACATTGCTCACATGAACATAATTTGACCCAATTTAAAATTGGGATCAAAGATTATTCCAAGGAATCTCTACAAGGGCATTTTTGGAAGTTTAGCATTAGGGTTTTTAAGTTATAGTATCTTCTTACATTGTATATAAAATGATATAGTAGAATTCAGTTAAGTTGTTCCAAATTTTTGTACTTCAACTTTTTCTTTGTAATGAAAAATTGAACGATGCAACGTATTTGAGTTCTAATTTATTTTCTTGCCATTTACTTTTTAAAGCATTTTAATTTTCTGCACTTGTATTTCCATTTTTTATCTAAAATCTTTTTCAAATAATTTTGTAAAAAGTTGTTTGGCGATCCTTCTTTGATTTTTAAGTGGGTTTCACTTGACAACTAAAGCTAAGCCTAAGAGTCAAAGAAAGTTAAATTTTTGTCTTTTAAATTCTTGCAAATTAGTTTTTCCAAAAATTTTTAGAAATCAAAAGATTTTTTTATTATTGGTTACTTTTATTGTAGTATAATCTAAAAATCCCCTAATCTAACAAATAAAGAAGCTTATTAGCTTATAGTATTTAAAGTTCTTGTTTGTGTTGTGTGTAGGTATCCAGTTAGTTAGAAGACATTTCACTCACCTTATTTACACTGGATTATTGTAGTCCTTGTTTTGCAAAAGCTATCATCATCTTATCTCCATAAGCTCAGAAAGAACCTCAAGCTATTTGCATCAGCTATAGGTTAGTTTGGATGTGGGTTAACCACTGTAAGCTTTGAACTCACTTTTTGTTGCTTATTCTTCCTTACTTGTGCCTTTTATGTAGATTGCTTGTGCCATGCTTATTTTGTCTGTTTTATTGATCATCTTCATGTTATTTATGCTTATTCATGTGTTCCTGTTTTTAGTTTTCTTTCAATTGCTTTAAGACTATCTTTATTAGCAACCTAAACCAACCCAACTTTTCACTAAAATATTAATTTCTCACTCTTCCACCTATACAGTATATATATACAACCAATTCTAATCTTTTTACCATTTATCAACAACCCAACCCAACCTAACAATATTATTTTTTATATAAAATTTAATTACTTAAAATTCTATATAAAGTCATAAATTCAGTAAAATATTTACTACAATTATTTATTTAAATTGCTAATTGCTTTAAAATTTTATTTTGTTTATAAGAAAGATACTATCAGTAATAAAAGTATGAACATACATACACCACCATTTTCTAAAATTGATTACCAAATACACTAAAGTAAAAAGTAACAGTGTATTAGTCTTGGGTTCATAATAGTATATTATATGTATTCTTTTATCTACTCCTTATGCATAGAAAATATTATCACTATGTATTGTCTTCTTCACTTGGCCAACCACCAAGACACCATAGATACAACCATCGAAATATTATTCCTTAATGTAAAAACTATTTATAACACTTAAACCAATTGGCCACTCCTAGCATGACATGTTGCGAGGTCGGATCAGACATTTGCAAGTCACTAAACGACATGGTCGTGAGCATTTCTTTCACCCTTTTGTGTACTTTCAATATAATATTAATTATTCGTGTCCTTTGTGTCCTTCAACCGGTTGGGTAGAGTCACCAATAAACATAGTCTAAAATCTTATAGTCCTTTGTTATTTTTTGTTGCTTTGACCAATTAGGGGTGTTTGGGACTATCTGTTTGGACCTTAAGTGACATAGGGTTTAAGCCTATTAGTACCTGGACACTTGTGTTGGTTTAGGTTGGTTCTTAGTTTGCATTAAAAAAATCTTGGTAGATTTAAATTTAGATTTGCATGTTTATTTTTTTTTCCTTTGTAACAGACATTGTAGGATAGTGATGTCTAAGATTGTTGTGATGTGTTGTCTGATATGTGTGAGCTTTACCTGAACTTATCTAATAAGTCTAAGGTTGGGTGAGTTCTTGTGTGCTTGTTTAAGTCCAAACTTGTACAAAATTTGTGTCTTCTACCAGTCAATTGCATCAGATAACTTTTCAGCTTTGATTTTAGGTTCAGTGGATGAAAATTAGGATTTAGATGGTTTGTTAACTTTCTTTGATTTATTTGTGGTTAGTTTTTGATTTTTAGCTTGCTTGAAGCTTATACAATAAGCCAAAACTCAACTAATAACCTATAACAACCTTGCTTTAGCCACTGAAAGGATTTAGCTTAATATTTCATTGTTTTTATTTTTTTCTTGCATTTGTGGTTTTTTGGTGTGTTTTGAGTGCTTATTTGTTTTTATTTGAACTACCGTACACCTAATAAGCCCAACTGCTTATTGGGGTTGTCTGTCCATAAAAAAATCAAAAAGAAGCAAAAATGAGCATAAGTGGGAATTGAAACCCTTACCCCCCCCCCCCTCAACAAAACACACACTCACCAATACGCCCTTGGGACTTTTCTGTCCAAAGGGCTTGTTGGTTTTCTTTTATTACAACTTGTACAAAATGGCCAAAATAAGCTGTTTTGGCTTATTTCGCTTTTCCAGCTTATTCCTATTAGCAACAACTTATTTTTGTACTCATTCTCATTATTTACAGCTTATTAATTAGATTCCAGCTTTTGGTTTTATTTTGTTAAGGTTTATTTGGTTAAGGTTTTAGTAGGAAACGAATTAGTTTACATTTGGTTTTTGTGCTTATTTAATTTTCAGCTTATTCTAGAGGGTTTATTGCCATTTTCTTGTTTGTATTATTTTAATAAGATCAAAACAAAGCATTGGGTCCAAACCAGAAGCAAAATAGTCAAGGGATTCGAAAACCCGACTATTTTGTCTTCTCGTGAAAACCAAAAAGCTTTTGGTTTGAGCTTATTAGGTTAGGCTTTCCAAACATTATTTTTGCAGTTTCTTTGTATTCCCGAAAGATTAAGGTCTACCAATTTTCAACTTATAAGCTTGAGTTTTGAGCTTATTGGGCTTATTAGACCTAATAAGCTAGCTTATAGCTTAATTCTGGCTTTTTGGCTAGGTTTCAGCTGTTGGGCCTCTAGAGAAAGTTGTTTAGAATATCATTTTTAGTAAGACTAGCCTTTTTTGTTTTAAATTTTACTCAAAATGTTCTTAGTGGGCCAAAAAGCCCATTAAGCTTTGCTGATTTTAGATTTGACCCATTTCAAGGCCCAAAACACTTTTTATTTCGTTTTTGAATTAATTAGGTTAAAATTAGTTAGTTTTAAAGTTTTCGTTTTCGTTTGTTAGTACTATATTGTATTTACGTAGAACAAATAAATTTACATATCCTCCAAAAGAGTGAAAACTCACCCCACTTATTATCTGTCCGATAATTTTTGGTGGTATCGATTAAACAAAGTTTAAGGCAAAATAGATAAATAATGTTTAGAAATTTGATCTTGATTGATGCAAACTATAAGGTGGGTATAAGGCGGTTGTTTTATAATATAACCTAAAGAAAAAGGCTCTTAAGTGCTTCGCATCGCCTCCTTTCTTCGCTCGCTTGTGCATACTTTGAAAGTGATGATTAATTAAGGGTTTTCCAACCTAAATTGTTATTGATCTTAGTTGTTTGATTTATATTATTGAATCCTCGAAACGTATTGGTTTTAATCAATCGTTTCAAAGTCGAATGAAGGTTTTTACTCCGCGTAATTACTTTCATTCATTTAGATTCTTTAATCAAAAGTTTGATTTGAGGAGAGATTTTTGTGGATTTGTTAATCCATATTAACGTAATACACCAAAAAACCAAAAAAATTTGAACAATCAATGTAACACCCCATTTTGATAAATGGAATGTCACGCGTGATTATGGCGTGTCATCAAAGCATACAAGGAAAAATGTCTAAACATTACATGACCATAAAGGAAATACTGGAATCAAACATCGGTATTCCAAAAGTAGAACTCACCACACACAAACATAAGTACTATAAATGAAAGGACTAAACAATATCCATGGAAATGAGTATCAATGTATAAATAAATGCATAAAGTAAAGAAGGCTAGGAAGCTTCCAATCCATATGCACGTACACTTAAAGTCTACGAGCGTCCCTGAGTACCTGCCGTTTTGGGAACATAAAAAGGAAAACGGCTGAGCATAACGCTCAGTGAACGGATATACAAGTATAGCATGAATAATATAAGCATATAAACATGAAGCAGCGGAAAAGACTAAGTCCTGGATAACCTGGTTATATCTTAGTAAAACTGGTTTTATAGTTTGAAAAGCCTTATGTTTTATCTTGTAAAAACTGTTTAACATATTTGCCATTAGCCAATATAGATCATAAAATATCAACGGGCATGAATACTTGGAGGGGTGACCTCGTCATGCAAATTAGAAGGGCTGCCTCTAATTTAATATACTGGTTTTGGGTAGGAGGGATCAGCTCCTTATGAAGGATGCAAGGCACACACCACATTCACACTGAATAATCTGCTGAAAACATGTAAACTAGGATGCACCCATACGCCCCACCTGATAATAATAATATGGCCAAAAGCTGAAAGGGACGCCACGAGCTATCACTCCGCCATGGTGAAGTCATAACACTGGTGCCTCCAGTGTTATGGTTACGGTACCTCCATAACTAGGTGAAACTGGTCATGCATGTATATGGATTTAGGTATTCTAATTTAAACATAAGCAATTCAAAAACATATAAAACATATACTGGGGAAAACAGTTGGCTGCATAAGGGGAAATCCTAATAAGGAAGAATGTGCATACTGAAAGGACAGAGAATCCGTTCCTTATGTCCAGTGAACGAAGAAGACGAACGAAAGAGAGTCATACTTCGGTATCACTAATGCTACATGAATACATACGTGTATAAGTATCTGATCACTGAGTACGTACTGGTTTTATATCATGTCTTAGCTTGTTTTATATGTTCATGTCATGTTTTACTGATTTAAGCTTAATACTGTGTTTATCGTATATTATGTCTATTCTGATTAAGTATTACTTGTATTTCATGTATTATTATACTTGTTGTGTAATAATAAGTAACTTTCTAAAAATAGCAGGTTTCCTAAAATAGAAAGTTTCCAAAAATAGAAATTTACCAAAAATAGAAAGTTTCCAAAAATAGAAAATTTCCAAAAATAGATTTACTGCTTAAAATAGATAAGTTTCTAAAAATAGAAAGTTTCCATAAATAGATTAGTTGCCTTAATTAAATAAGTTTCTAAAAATAGAAAGTTTCCATAATTAGATATAAGCTGGATAATTAAGCTAATTATATAAGCTTAAGTGTTTACTTATTAATATTCTAAGTCATGTAATTAAATAGTATAGTTTATTAATAATTTTATGTGAATTAAATAAACTATAGGTTAAAGTATTTAATTAAATATATCATGGTTTAATTAAATAAAGGTGAAAATACTTAGGTTAAAACATGTATTATTATCTATTAATAATATAACCTAAGTCATGTAAATTAATTAATTATAGGTCATGATTTTAATAATTAATTAATTATATAGTCTAATTAAATGGAAAAATACTTAGGTTAAAATTCATGTATTAATAATAAAATTAATAACCTAAGTCATGAAAATTAAATTAATCATGTTCATGTTTTAATTAATTTAATTTAAGTCTTGTACAAATATAACTTGTAAAAATATTTAACCTTGTAAAAATAACTCATGAACCGGACCGTGTTTTATTCTAAACATGTATGAACCGGACTCGTGTTTTAACCCGTGAACCGGACCCAATACACCCTTGGTCAACCTAGCCGCCGGCTAGCCAAGGGTTCCCACCGGCTAGCCGGTGTTCCCCTTGCTGTCGTGGCCTACCAGAACACCACCATGCCCCGACCGAGGTCGCGGTCTCCCTTTTTCCTGCTGCCGTGACACACCACCACCACACCGATACCATAAGGTCTCAGTTGGTGCGAGAAAAATCAAGCCGAGACCCCCTTGGGGCTCGGTTTAGGCGTCGACCAAGAAAAAAACACCCCTTAACCATTTATTAATTTACCCCATGATTAAATTACATGCTTTATATCTTGTTTTTAATTTGTTAATAAAAACATTCATGATTTTATGTGATTAGTAAATAAAAAATATAAAATAAAATAGGTTTGAGTTTTTACCGATCACGTGAATCAAAGTAGGATGAACACACAACGATCCTTGCAATAATCGAACACCAAAAATCAATCAAACACCCCCTTTGGTGTGTGTAAACCCGGCGGCCAAAGAACAAAGAGAAGGAGAAAAGATTTTTAGGGTTTCTTGCTTTTTCTAAATTTTTGTTATTATGGAAATAATTTTTCCCCTTAATCCTTGTTTAGTAAAAATTAATGGGCTAGGCCCTTTTCTCTTGTTGTAACCGCGGGTAGGGACCCATATGGGGGTAACCCGAACATTTTCCGTGTCTAAATAATAAGGGTGTTCTCGTGTTCGTGTTTTACGTGATTTAATAGTCATCGTTCGTGTCTTATTATTTTTATTCGTGATCGTAATAAATATACATACATACGTAATATTAGCTCGTGATTAATTTACGTTCATGATTTCATGTTCGTATGTTCGTGATTATAATTATTACTGAAATAATTTTCGTGTGTTAATACATAATAAATACTTATCGTGTTATAACACGTACGTAATACTTGTAATTCTTGCTCGTTAAACGTAAACATGTTATAAAAGTAAAGTCCTAATCATGTACGTACGATCGTAAGGGTACTATTCACGGTAAAAGCATGCGGGTTTTACAATCAAAAAGAAAAAATAATATTCTTTGCTATCTCATTCTAATTTTTTTCTCAACCCCTCTAATTTATTTGTTAGTGCATGTGCACTAGATCGTCCAATTATCCTAATTTTAACAACGTGACGAATCAACGACATCGTAATCGAAAGAATCAACAACAAAGACGAGAAGTAGGACCCGAGATTCCTAATATTTTTGTTTTAACTCAAGAAACGATGGCAGAAAATCGAACGATGATGGAGTTACTCCAAGCACTCACTGAGGGCTATGAAGAGGCGATCGTGATTCTCGACGTACTTGCGGAAAATTTTGAAATCAAGTCGGGAATGCTTTCTTTAATTCAAGCGACGAAGTTTAACGGGTTTGAGAAGGATAATCCTCATCACCACATTCAGGATTTTAATCGTCTTACGGCTACTTGCAAATTTAGGCAAGTGCCTAATGAAGCAGTTAAGCTCATATGTTTTCTTATTCTCTCGATGGCCCTGCCAAAATTTGGTACGAGAAAGAACCACCTCGGTCTATATTGACGTGGGGCGATCTCGTTTTCAAAATTGTTAATCATTTTTTCCCGCCGTCCAAGACCACGTTTTTCAAAAACGAAATCACACGGTTTACCCAAAAACCTAATGAATCGCCAGATATGCGTGGGATCGTTTCAAGGAATTTCTTAGGCAATGTCCTTATCACGTATTTACCGAGTTTCACCAAATCGATACGTTTTATAATGGTCTTAATCCTCACGAGCAAAATTCGTTAAATTTCACCGCGTGTGGCAATTTTTTTGTATAAAAGTCCTAGGGATCCGTTAATGATTATCGAGAATAGGTCAAAAATCTTCCAACTCCGTAGCACACCGAGTGATGCCAATGTTTACAATGTTATGTACGCTAATCACGACATTAAGAAAGTTGATGCGAAAATCGATAAATTGACCCATGTTTTTACGAGCTTGTTGAGTAAATTGAGGAGGAAGGGCGAACCCGCTATGGTGAAAGCGGTTGAGGTTTCGTGTACGTTTTGTGGTGGACCTCATAATTATTACGAGTGTGCGGCTACGGATGGCCAAACGTCGAGTGTTAATGCGGTTAATGGAAATTTTAATTTTATTAAAAATAACACGGGTCCACCGCAAGGGAATTTTGGTCAAAGCAATAATATTAATCGAAACAATTTTCAAAATAAAGGAAATAATCAAGGTGAAAATTATTACCAAGAGCAAAATTTAAGATTTCAAAATCAAGTTTTAACAACAATCAAAACCAAAATTTTAATCAAGGTCAAAGTTCAAATGGTAATTATAGCAACAACAATCAAGGGAATTTTCAAAGTGAGAATCAAAACCAAGGCAACTTTAATAAAAATCAAGATGGTTTTCAAAACGATTTTCAAAATTACATGAAATATAATGAAGCTAACATGAAAAGATTAGAGGGTCAAATTGGTACTTTGAAAAATGAGTTTTCCAATACTTTGAAAGGTCAAAACAATAAAACTGAACAAAATCAAAGTAGGCTCGAGAATACGCTATCGGTTATCTTGAACAAACCGTCGACTTCGGGTTCGTTACCAAGCAACACCGTACCAAACCCAAAGAAGAATGTTAAAGGCGTTACATCTCAAGGGACTCGTGGTCGTGTGATTACCCCTACGGCCTACTCTTGATGGTTTTTGTTGTGCATTCGTCTCAACCCTCGACCTCATCATCATGTTCTAAGGTAGAAGGGAAGAACGTGGTGACCATGGATGAGATTATACATACTTATTCTTCTAAATCTACTATTTCTCCTTCTACTTCTAAACCCTCTCGTGTATCTCATATCCCATCCACCATTCAAAAGAAAAGCTTCATTGATTTTACCAAAGTGTACCTTTAAGAAACTTGTGTTGCGGTCTTGCTTAAGAATCCAAGATTTGCAATTTTTTTTAAAAGTCTTATTTTTTCTCAAAACTCTATAAAATTGCTTTTTTAAGTCCACTGTATGCGGATCCTTAAAATCTGCACGGTGCCTTATTTATAAGGAACTGCGGGTTCCTTTAAAGAACGGCGGACAGCAAGCCATTCTCTGGCTCGTTTTTGGTCTTTCTACTTTGACCACAGTCTTTTTCAAGATTCTTTTTTTTGCCAATTTTGGCTAAACATTACTTAAAACATTTTGTTTTCATTTCAAATCTTTGGTTTGTCTATTTTCTTTAAATTCTCTTCTTTTAGGAGTTCTTCTTATCATCCCTCACATTGTCTAACTCTTCTAACCTTAACATTAACATGTCTTTGTCACAAACTTCTAAACCTAAGGCTTCTTCTACTAAGCTTTCCAAGAAACCGAAAATCTCGGTTTGACCCGTTTAGATCAAGAAAAACAAGGATCATCATGATTCCTCTTCTTCCAAACCTTGCAAGACTTCTTTTTCTCTAATTGCGTATTGGAATGAGACTTTCTCAATCCATCCAATTACCGGAGAAAGAGACGTTCTTCCACCACCACCTAAACCTTGCAACATTCCACCTCTCAATGAACTTTCTTCTTTCCCTAATCTTACTAGGCATTGTGAAAACATTGCTTATCCATTATCTCCCTCTCCTCCACCACCCTCTCATCTTGATGATCCCCCCATCTAACGACTTCGTTTCGCATCATGGAAGCTCGTGTGCTTGTTGTCGATTTCAACAAATTGAACTTGCTCATGTATATGACAAGTTGAATTTTCTTGAAATTCTTCTCACTCGACCTCCTATCAAAGTATTTGTTCGTATGAACAAATCTTTGAATGATGCCTCGTCGTCTTATTTTTCCACTTAAATCACACTTTGTGTTTTAGTTGTTTGAGTCAAATAAAAACTTAAGCAAATCTTGGAAGATTATCACTACTAGAGTAGTTTATGCTTATGTTGTTTATGTGTTGTTTCTAATATTCATATTGTGTGTATGAATATTTTTATTGTATGTTCCTTCATATTTATGTAATATGAATGTTATGTGTGTTTTCCCTTTCCCAACAATTCTTTTTAACACATTGTTTAGAGTAGATCATGGTTAAAACCTACAATTGTTGTTGGGTGATTTCACCAATTGTATGTTTCTAACGCTTTGACATATTATCACTTCAGTTGGTATGGATGTTTCTTTTCTACCTCTATTCCACCAATTGAACTTTGATTTTGTCAAAACACCCTCTTTGGACATGCTTACCAAATACTTACTTCTAATTTGAGATTTCTTTTCTTTCTCCCTCTCAAGTTACTTAGTAGGTAGTGACTATATATACATTGGTGTTTCTTTTCTTTCTACTAACCTTTGTGTAGCATGTCACCTTAGCTCATTCACTTGTTGCCCCAAGCAAGGGGGAGTAAACACCAAGGGGGAGCTTCTAGCAAAGTAACTTCTTCTCTTCCTCAAAGACTTGTGCTAACCTTTTTGCTTCGACAAAGGGGGAGAAATGATAGTGATAAACTCGTTAATAATTCGAACAATTTTGGATTTTACATAAATGACTTTATAGTTTGTCTTAATCAAAAAGGGGGAGATTGTTAATGCAAAGTAATGCCTAAAAACATTATTAGTGTTAACTAATCTTTCTTAGTTTTGATCACGACAAACTAAAAAGACATTTATTGTCAAATACAATCAAAAGACGAATTATCTAACAAACACTATCATCAAGGTAATAATCATTTAAGTATTGCACTAACATATCTTAATCATGATTAGTGATCATAAAAGTGATTAGACCTAAACTTACATTTTGTCAAATGTGACAAAAGATTTTTTAATAAACTTTCTTTTTAAGAAAATGTTTTATTAAAATAAAAAATGTAAATTAGAATATGGCATAATCCAAATGCCATAGGAATATCCTTTGAAGGTAAAAACTTACCTCAAATATTACTCCCCCACTAAAAGACAAAAGGGAGCGGAGTCTATGAACACGGATCCTTAAATGCCTATGCGGTTCCTTAGTGATAAGGCACCATAAGCACAATTAAGGAACCGCGTTCAAGGAGTCGTTCGCTTTTGTCTCCTATAAATAGTGGATCAAATATGCATTTTCCATAACCCTTTTTGGACACTCTTTCTACCATTTTTCTCTTTTCTAATTCCTAATCATTTGTAAATGATCACTTAATGTGTTAAGTATGTTTACCTATGATTATCCCCTTAATCTCCTTCTTTACCTTGTCCAAAGAGAAGATCACTCACACACTTGTGATGTGATTAAAGATGAAGCCTTGATGAAGATCATCCTCTCCTAAAGATCTAGTCATGTTGATCATTTATTTTATTTGAGTCTTGTGTAGATCTAATGTATTTGTAAATATTTAAATTAGTTATGTTAATCCATTGTATTTGTGCATACTTGTATTAAATCTTGTGTAAATCCATTGTATATGTGTATGCTTGGATTTGTGTTGTGTATATCCAAGTTACATGTGTATACTTGGATATGTGTTTTATTGAGTTGTAATAGTTGTGTCTTGTAAGTTCTCACTAAACTATAAAGTGATGTGGTTGTGTCTTGTAAGTTCTCACTAAACTATAAAGTGTTGTGGTTGTGTCTTGTGAGTTCTCACTTAGCTTCAAAGTGAAGAGTCGTGAAGATTGGTTCTAGATTTCGATTAGAACTCGACATCTAGCCTTGTGCGTAAAATGGTGAAGTAGGCAACATTGTGAAGATTGGTTCTATCTTTCGATTAGAACTCGACATCTAGCCTTGTGTCGTAAAATAGTGAAGTGGGCGACGTTGTGTAGATTGGTTCTCGCTAAGATTAGGCCTCGACATTTAGCTTAGTGTCGGAAAATAATGTAAGCGACTTTTAAGGTTTTCTTCGCCAAGAAGGGAGCTTGTGGATATAGTGGAAATCTCGAGTAAGGTGTACTGAGGAGTGGAGTAGGAACGAAGATATAGTTTTGTTGCCGAACCACTATAAATCTTGGCGTCTTCGTATTAGGTTGTTCCTTTCCTTATTCTTTACTTACCTTCATTATTACTTCACACACCATTATCATTTGTCATTTTTAATGCATTAGAATTGAACCTAATCATTATGAAACTAGCTTTCAAGCAAAAGGTAGTTTTGAGACAAACCTAATTGAAAGGAATTTTAATTATGACATAAACCGAAGAGAAACTATCCACCCCCCCTCTAGTTTCAACAATTGGTATCAGAGTGATGGTCACTCAAGATCTTTGAAGTATATTGTACATTAAAACTTGGATCGATCCATTATCTCCTCAAATTAGAAGGTTTCGTTGTAATAAAGTTTCTCTTTGGTGAAAACTATTTTTTCATTGAAAATAGGCCTTTTAATTGGTAATATTGCATCTCATCCAGATTAATAGCATTCATACATTTTAGATTTATTCTTGAAATGTATCTACTAGTTTGTATCATGCTATGTGTAGGTACTCATGAAGATTAATCACTTGAGTGATTGTGAATTGAGTTACTTACACTTGTAGAAGACTCATCTTCTTTGATTCCCAACATCATTGAATGATGATACCAAGATGAATGAGAATGATACTAGTCCTTGTAGACTTAGTAGTCATTTTAATAATTTTTGGGCTTTGCATTGGCCCCTTGAAGTCTTGGAATGCTATTTGCGGCTAAGGTACATTTTCGTCATTTCACACGCCCTATTGATCATGCTTTTGATCATTACTTGAATATATGCTCGCTCTTGGCATCCTTGCCTTGACAGTTGTTTGTGGTGTGTGATTCTTTTCTTACACTATCTCAAACCTTCATTGCTTGGATACTTGACTCACTTAGGAGATGTAGAGTGAGTTAGTAGTAGCGTAAAGTATCAAGCATGATTTTCATGGTTTGCACCCATACAGTTAGTAGGACCTTTATCATGTGTAATGTGGAATTGAGCTCATCTCTAGGATGATTGATTAATCCCTTGAGGTACCAAACTACTCCATAAGTTATAGTTAGGATATTACACATTTAAAATTGAAATACTCCAAGGATGATGTTATTGTAAATCCTAGCAATAATAATTGTCTGATCATGTGGGAGAGAAAGTGAATCTATACTTTACTCATTACTTGAAATAGCATTAAGACTACTTTTGAAAACGATCTTAATCTATTTCTACAAAATTGCTTAGTATGGTTCATTACCAAAGCTGTTTAGACTTTCACCGGAAAGGCATGTCTTAAACCACTATAAATGACACAAGCTCTTCATTTCTACCACTTGAAGATTGTCACTTGTCTCTTGAGCATTGACCTTGGTCTTTATTCACTCCTTTGGTTTCTTTCTTCTTTGCTTATTTGCTACGAGTAGTCGTTCTTCCATTTTGGTCACATTCGGTCTTTTTCGGTCTCAATTTAACTCGTAATCCTTCATTAAGGCATTATTACCTAGTATTGAAGTGGCCAAATGATTTCCAAAAGGCTTAAGATATATTTTAAGTATATTAGAAAAAACTTGGTTTTGAAAAATCCTTTGTGTTTCTTTGTTAAAAACCTGCCACTGTACGCGAATCTTTAATTGTCACGGTGCTAACCCACGGTGCCATATCGATAAAGCACCGCGGTCCCACCAGGTGACTAAAATAATCAGTTTTTGTTAAATAACACTATTTCAAACAAACCCTCCCTTTCTTCTCCACAGAGGCGACGAGATTTCTTCATTCCACCATTTTTGGACCTTTAAAAACACCAAATCACTCAAGATTAATTGATTCCAAGTTATGGGTTTCAATCATCCCTCTTCCAACATCAATTAACTGTAAGTAATTTCATTCAATTTTAATTAAATTGTTCTAGGGCTCTTATTTTTATAATTGGGGATTTTTAAAATTAATATTGAATTAGAACCTTGCTAGGAATGTGGGTTGGCATGGTTATTTTACTATGATTCCTTAGGTTCGAATTTATTGAGATTTCACTAAAACCCATTTGTAGAACAATCCGAATTTTGACTAAATATTTTTGGTTGAATGATGGAATTGATAGGAACCAATGAACAAATTGATAATTGCATTGTTAATGCTTACCCAAAAATGTTTTTGAAAAACCTTTGTTCAAAATTCATGGTTGATTTTACATTCTTCATATGTTATAGTCAATGATGAATTTGGTTCATTGTGAACATGGAAATGTTAAGGATTAATCCTTCATTTGACAATCATTTGATCAAACACATTTTTCATGATTTTGGTTTTTGGTAATTTTGTAACATAAGAGTGATTAGAACATTATTTGCTTTATGTTTAGGTACTCAATCATGCATTTGGAAAATGATAAAGATCATGAGAAAACTAAAGAATACATGCCTAATCTTTGTTCCTCGTGTCAATCTCGTTCCTTCAAAAATACTTTTCGATCTCTTAGAATCTCGTAGTTTTCATGAAGGACGTTTTGTTCCTTATAACTTTCTTAGACTTGACTTCATTTAATTCATGTTCAAATCCATTGGCTGATTGCTTGCTTGATATTGATGAGCCAATCTTTCCTTCCTTCCTTTTGGAATTCTTTAGCTCATACACATTAATGTGCATCAATAATGGTTTATCGATAAGATTTTCCATCAAGGGGCAAACCTTTGTATATAATCTTGAAGAATTTGGTGAAATTCTCAATATTCCATACAAAGGTCAATGTAGGTTCACCGATGCTAGGAGTATCAACTCTTTAGAATTGGCCCCAATTGATGTGCATTACGTGACCGAGCTACCCTTGCATTCGGCTATTTCTTGTGCCATTGCCAAACCTCGTGAACATCACATTCTTGGTAAGCTTCAAGGAGAAGTTTGTGCTCTCATTCCTTGGGAATTACTCACTAGTGATCTTAATGATTTTATGATCCTTTGGGCCGAAATCATTAGGGAAAATGCAATGTGTCTCGGTGGTGATCGCAAGCATGTGCCTGCTTGTCTTGCACATATGTTGTATTGTGTTGCAACTTCCACCCCATACAACATTGCATTTTTCATAGCTAGAAGAATTAAATTTGTTCTCGTCAGGTCTCATTCTAGTATCCCTTTTGCAATGATTCTCTCGCGCGTTCTTAAAAGAACTCTTCTTGACTTTCCACCTTTAAATGCATCATCATTTTACTTTGTTGATCGTGTTATACTTCCCGTGGAAGGGAACCTCTCACTTGAACCCAAGCATGATTCAAATGAAAATAGAAATGTCCTTCAAGAGAATTCTCTCAACTCTAATGACACTATCTCATCTACCATCTCTCAGTTGTCATCTCTATAAATTGATTCAGACTATGAATTCTATCTTAAGCATCACCTTCTAAAAGATCTAAGGAATGGGTCAAGACAATTGAGAAATGCTCATGAAAGAAAGTGTGTTGAAGCACCACTCATGGTTGTTACCACGCGTGTATCTTGAACTTATTTATGTTTCTTATTCTTAGGATTTGTTGTTATTTAACTTTGTGTTTGTATTACTAGATATTGTAATCCTAATTCGTTCACGCTATCGATCTTTCGATGTGCATGACTTTGTGCAATTTTTGTGATTAGTTAGTTCTCTATATATTGGCTTATAATCCACTTTGGCCTGATATAGACTTGTGATAAATCTGGGGTTTTGAAAATTGCTAGAACATCATTTTTATGAGTTCACTGTCCATGGTACCTTAAACAACCGCGGTTCCTTAGTGATAAAGATCCGTAGTCCTATTTAAGGAACCACAGGCTCTGGTCACAATAGATTCTTTACTTTACACTATTTTCTCTAAAATTCTGTAATCATTGATGAAATTTTTGCTAAAACCAGTGTTTTCCTAAACTAGCCTATCTATTTTCATTATTCACCAAAATGAAATTTAACCTATTACTAGTTTGGATCACCTCCTTCCCTTCTTAAACCTCTCTTGTTTGATCTTGTTCTCCATCATTCAAACCTTATTCCAAACCTAGACACTCAACCATGGTGTCCACAAGATCATCTAATTCCTCCAAACAATCCACATCCAAAAGAAACCTTAAGATCAAATTCAAGTTTCCTAAACTTAGCTCTCCATCTACTCACAAACCCAAGAGTGAGATTTATCCTATTCTCATAACTTCAGCACCCTCACCACCTCTTGCACCATGCAAGAGAAACTCAACTCATGGTACCAACCATTCTTATGGTTCTACCTCATCTTCATTCCAATCTAGAATGAATGAGTTGTCCTCACCCTTCACTCCTAGTCCTCCTTTGGATGTGAACCCTCAACCTCTTCAAAGCATTCCCATTGTGAATGACTTTGTTAAGCCTTTGGTCACCTCACCTTTCACTCCATCAAATTCACCCATCTCACTATTGGACACCATGCCTACTCCTCCTCTCTCAAACACTCCAATTTTGGGTGTTCACATTTCCGATTTCATGGGTGATCCATACTTTTTTGGTTTTCTAGAAGCCCATGGTGCTAATTGTCTATGTTGCCTCTATAACAACTACATAATTCAAAACCTAAGAATTGAGATGTTTGGACTTCATAGGAGGTTGCAAGACTTCTTGCTTTCATTGTTTTCCATGGCTCCACCTCCTACGAGATGAATGATGATTTTCTTAACAAATGTTTTTAATAAAAAATCAATCCAAGGAAGATTATTAAGAACTAGTTTAGCTAACTTTGTAATAGTTAGTTGTTGTTTTATTTCTTGTATATCCTTTCCTTTATGAGTTTTCATGAAGATGTGTTATCGATTTAGCTTTTGTGTGTTTCAAATCTATGTGCTCACACTAATCAACCTTAATTTATTTAAAATTGAACCTAAATCTATCACAACCTCTAAAACTTGACTAAATTTGAATCAAAATGTTATTTAAATATTTTGTCACCTTTTGTCAAGACACTCTTTGTGAGTGTGTTGCCTTTGTGCAACCAAAGCATAATCTAGTGCTAAAAGAGGTAAAATTCCAAGATTTACAATTTTTTTAAAAAGTCTTATTTTTTCTCAAAACTTTGTAAAATTGTGTAAGATATTGTAAATCTATGCTTAATCTAGAGAGAGAAAGAGATTGAAAGATGGTGAGAGCACACACCCACTTAGAGTGAGAAGCTGTAGAAAACACACTTTACTATGTGTAAAATGAAATGAACCACCACCCTCTCCAACTAAGGAGAGGGTTTATATACCTAATAAGTGTGAAAACACTTATCCTTTTACTACTTATTTCCAATAATAACAAGACCAAAATGTGTATTTTATGTCGTAAAAGTCGGAATTATGCGTGGTTTATGTTTTTATTGTGTTTTAGGACCAAAAGATGAAAAAGGAAGAAAACACGGGCTTTCACAGGCTTTTATCGAAGAAAACGAGAAAAGACGAAGTCAAAAGATCAAGAGTGCTTAAAGAACGGATATCCGAGACCTATCCTGAAGATTTATCGAAGAAAAAGTCTAAGGACGGAAATTTAATGAAGTCGAAGAACTTAAGTCTAAATTAAAGAAGAAAATTATTAAGACAAGTTCAAATCCCGAGACGACGTCGAGAAAAGACAAAGAATTAAATCGAGTCGAGAAGAAAAGAAAGAAGGAAGCACCACACATGCACTTCCCACTTCCCTATAAATACCCTCCTAATCACATTAGGAGGGTGGTTAGCTAGTTTTATTTTTTAAGTTTTTTTCTAGTTTTTAGAGAGAGAAAGTTCTAAACTTTCTCTCACTAAGTCTTTCATCTTTCCTTTCTTTTAAGCTTTCATTAATCTTTGTATTTGAGTTTCTTTAATCAAAAGTTTAATTTTAAGCTTTGTGTTCTTTAATCTCCTTCTACATTTCTTGGTTTATTTTATCTTTTGATCCGAATTGCACTCTTCATTCGTATGAATTGATGTTTTAGTGGTTAAAAGTTAATCTTCTTCGTTTACATATAAGCTCTTACATGTATAAGCTATAAGCTCTCTATGCTTATTGGTTTATTTCTTGGTTTAGCTTATTGATTTTCAGATTTCTCTAAGGTTTTAGTCATTTTAAAGTTCCTTTCATAAAGTTTATGATCTTTTCGTTTAAGAAGTTGTCAAATTTAAGCTTTTTGAAGTGTTTAAGTTTCGGATAAAATAGCTTATTGATTGTGCCTATTGAGTTTTAAGGTTGCCACCAATTTCGGATTAACATTGCTTCCATCGCAATCTTGGGGATTCTACACGTTCCGACGGATTACCTGTTTTGATCGCAATAACCCTTAAGGGTTTTACTTTGCGATCGGTTGGTCATTTCCCCCTTATTCCGATCTGGATTGCGATCGCTCATTGCGATCGCACATTCCGATGGGACTAAGGTCCTTGTTAAGACGAAACTCTGCCCAAATTTACTTTACAACATTCCGACAGTGGTGCATTCTGACAAAAGTGTTTACAACTTTCCGATCTGAAACATTGCGATCTAAAACATTCCGATTGTGATCATTCCGATAAGCATCATTCCGACAGAATTGCATTTTACATTCCGATGGGTATTCAGATTGGTATTCCGATGGACCTGTGCATGGATTATTCCGATGGCTTGTTTTAACTATATTCCGATGGTTTTAGCTTTGGTGCATTCCGATAGAAATAAATTGCAATATTCCGATAGAACATGTTTTAAGTTTTAAAGTTTTACATAAAGTCTTTTTCTAAATAGCTTTTAGTTTAATTCTTAAACGCTTAAATTTTACTCAACGACATTTTCATACTTGTTTTTAGTTAAAATTAGATAAACAAAACCAAACCATTCTCTTGTTCACCAAAAGACGACTGAGTCGCACTTTGGACTGGAAATCAATTCGAAAAGATCGGACGAAAATATTTTATACTAGGGTAAAACCGTGTATTAAATGGCACCGCTGCCGGCTCTTTTCATTAAGATTAACGGTTTCTAGTGAGAGACGCATTGAATTTTGGGATCCGTTCTTTGAACGTTATTTTCCTTGCTTTAAAATTTTTTCAAAACCCCCCAAAAAAATATAAATTTTTTCAAAAATACAAAAACATTGAAAAATCATAAAAAGCAATTCTTTTCCTAAGGTTTTGCACCATAAATTTTATATAGATATTCTCTCTGTATATTTTTCTTCTGCTGGTGTATGCGTACTAGATCTTCAAACTATTCTGAGCCGAGACTCGAGAAGATTTAGATATGGCTGGTGTTCATAACAACAATAATAACCCACCTCTACCCAATCTGAATAACAATAACAACAACAACAATGTCCCCCTACCTGATTTACGAACAATGGAGGAATTGTGTCAACCCACCATGAACGGACGCAGAGGCCCGATTGCGCCGATGCACATCACGGCTCAGGAGTTTTCGTTGAAGCATCACATAATCCAACAAGTGCAAACTAACCCATTTCGCGGAATTCCGGATGATGATGCCAACAAACACCTCGACAAATTCATTACCATCACCCAAAGCATGAAGTCACCCGGTGTTTCTATGGATGACCTTCGCCTTCAACTATTCCCCCACTCGCTTTCCCACCATGCCGAAAAATGGTTTGACCGTCTCCCAAAGAATTCTATTCATACTTGGAATGACATGACTCAACGCTTTTGTCGCGCTACTTCCCACCATCCATGGTCACAAGCCTTCGTAACCAAATTAGTGGATTCATGCAAGACAATGATGAATCGCTCTTTGATACTTGGGAACGATACAATGATTTGATCGACCGTTGTCCAAATCACAACATGCTCCCCGTCACTCTCATTGATACTTTCTACAATGGTCTCACTTTTCGTGATCGTGACATGATCAACGCCGCCGCCGGTGGTACTTTCATGAAAAGGAGACCGGAGGAGTGTAGAGAGTTGATTGAAAACATGACTACTCACCACAAGAATTGGGATTCATCCGCATCCTCAAGATCTAACCCGAGAGTCAATGTTTCTTCTACTACTTCCAATCCCGAGATGACCGAAATTACCCGACAACTCGCAAAGATGAACAAGAATTTCATGACCATGGCCACAAATCACTTTCAACAAGCTAAAGCCGTTTCTATTTCTTGTGACACATGTGGTGGTCCTCATTCCTACAATGATTGTCCTTCCACTCAAGGCAATTGTTGTGAAAACGTTAACGCAACATATGATACTTATCCCACGGGAGGCTATCAAGCTCGTCCTCAAGGAGACCGTAGCTTGCTAAGTTATCGTTCAAACAACTATCTTGCTCCACCCGGTTTTCCTCCTCTAAACCAAAACCAAAAACAAAGCTATAACCGAAACAACCAATCCCAACCTCGTGCTAACAATCAATATCAATCCCAAAGAAACCCATACCCACCTCAAGGAAATTCTCAAGCTTACCAAGCTCCACCTCTCAATCAACCGATGGCATTGAATCAAGACGTAGAGACATTTATGAGGACTAATAGAGAGATGGTGACGAATCTTCAGAGTCAATTCATCAACTTGAAGGGAGAAATGGCAAAACAAGGGAGCGATATTCGAGCCGAGCTAAGGAATGACATGGTGAAACAGAGCAATGATATTCGTGCCGACATGAGAGACTCTTTCAGCACCCAAGCGGATAATTTACGTGATATGTTAGGTTCGCTCTTCCAAGGTAATCAACCCTCTTCTTCGGGTACTCTTCCGAGTAACACCGTTGCGAATCCAAGAGGGGAGATGAAAGCAATCACCACTCGTAGTGGAAAAGGTTATACGGAACCCGAGCTTCCTACACCTCCACCCGTGATTGTGAACAAGGAAAAAGAGCAACTTTGCTCACCTCCTTCACCTTCTATCACCATTCCTCCACCACCCGTGGTTGTGAGTGATCCTACTCCCCTAAAGCCTTCTTCTTCATCCAATATACCTTATCCTTCAAGGTCGAGGAAAGAGAAGCAAAAGAGCAAGGATGATATTCAAGTTTCAAACTTTCTAAAAATGTTTAAACAATTGAATTTTAACATCTCCTTTGCCGAGGCTCTCGCTCACATGCCTAAATACGCGAAGATGTTTAAAGATCTTCTTAGTGACAAGGAGAAGCTTCTTGACATTGCTCAGACCCAACTTAATGAGAATTGCTCCGTCGTCCTCTTAAGGAAATTGCCCACCAAAATTGGTGATCCGGGTCGCTTCTTAATTCCTTGCAACTTCCCGGGAGTAGAGAATTGCATGGCCCTAGCCGATCTAGGTGCCAGTATAAACTTAATGCCTTTAAGTGTCTGGAAGCAATTATCTCTCCCCGAGCTAGTCCCCACCAAAATGACTTTAGAATTAGCTAACCGTACGGTTGCTTATCCAGTGGGGATAGCCAAAGACGTCTTCGTTGGCGTTGATTAATTCACCTTCCCGGCGGATTTTGTTGTCGTTGACTACGAGATGGATCCTCGTGTTCCATTAATCGTTGGACGTCCCTTCTTGAGGACCGGTCGCACTCTCATTGATGTAGCCGCAGGCGAAATAATCATGAGAGTTGGTGACGATAAATTTGTCTTCAACATGGGTAAGATTTCTAAGCAACCTTATTCATATGAGAGTGTTAATGCTATTGATGTTCTCGATGAGGCTTGTGAAGAACATTTTCATGAAGACCCGTTTTCTCCTCCTTCTCCTAAAAAGGTGACTAATGATGATCCATCGTTAGTTACACCATCTATTGAGGATCCTCCTACTCTTGAGCTTAAGGACCTACCGTCTCATCTCGACTACGTTTTCCTTGAAGACAACAAGAAGTTACCGGTCATCATCGCAAAGGACCTGAAAGAAGAAGAAAAATCCCGACTTATCGCCGTGTTGAAGAATCATAAGAAAGCGATTGCTTGGAAAATCTCCGATATTCGTGGAATTGATCCTCACTTTTGCACACATAAAATTCTCATGGAGGACGACTTTAAACCCACTATTCAAAGCCAACGAAGGGTGAATCCTAAGATCCATGACGTTATCAAAAAAGAGGTTATCAAACTTCTTGATATGGGCTTGATCTATCCTATCTCGGATTCACCGTGGGTTAGTCCAGTCCATTGTGTGCCTAAGAAAGGCGGAATCACCGTTGTTCCCAACGAAAACAACGAGTTGATTCCTACTCGTCTCGTTACAGGGTGGAGAGTTTTTATAGACTATCGCAAACTCAATGATGCTACGAGAAAGGATCACTTTCCCCTTCCTTTCATGGACCAAATGCTTGAACGTCTAGCGGATAATGATTATTACTGCTTCTTAGACGGTTTCTCGGGTTATTTTCAAATACCCATCGATCCCCATGACCAAGAGAAAACCACATTCACTTGTCCTTATGGAACATTTGCTTACAAAAGAATGCCTTTCGGCTTGTGCAATGCTCCTGGGACATTCCAAAGGTGTATGATGGCTATCTTCCATGACATGGTTGAAGAAACCATGGAAGTCTTCATGGATGATTTCTCGGTCTATGGTGATTCATTCTCTTCTTGCCTTGCCAATTTAGAACGTATGGTTAAGCGGTGCGAAGACACTCGCCTTGTTCTAAATTGGGAAAAATGCCATTTTATGGTAAAAGAAGGCATTGTGCTAGGACACAAAATCTCTAAAGACGGTCTTGAAGTGGACCGTGCTAAAGTGGATGTCATAGCCAAATTACCTCCACCTTCAATCGTGAAGGGTGTGAGAAGTTTTCTGGGTCATGCGGGCTTCTATCGTCGATTCATTCAGGATTTATCTAAAATCGCTCGCCCGATGACCCACCTCTTGGAAAAAGATACTCCTTTTATCTTTTCCAAAGAGTGTATTGAAGCCTTCAATCTTCTTAAGGATAAGCTAACTAAGGCACCAGTCTTGGTTACCCCTAATTGGGAGCTACCTTTTGAATTGATGTGCGATGCTAGCGACTTTGCTATTGGAGCGGTTTTGGGCCAAAGAGTGAATAAACACTTCCAAACAATCCATTACGCTAGCAAGACAATGATGGGGGCTCAATTGCATTATACGACAACCGAAAAAGAGCTTTTAGCTGTTGTCTATGCTTTTGAAAAATTTCGCCCCTATATTGTCCTTTCCACCACCATCGTGTATACCGACCATTCCGCGTTGAAGTACTTGTTAACTAAGCAAGATTCTAAGCCAAGAATTCTTCGTTGGGTTTTGCTCCTTCAAGAATTCAACATTGAAATTCGTGACAAAAAGGGAGCCGAAAACCTAGCAGCGGATCATCTGAGTAGACTTGAGGATCCGTGTCAAGGTGATCATCCGAACCAAGAGATCAATGACTCTTTTCCCCTTGAGACCTTAATGTCTATTCAGTCTAATCTTGATGACACCCCGTGGTTTGCGGACATTGCAAACTACTTAGCGGGTGGTATTCTCATCAAAGGGTTAACATCCCAAGAAAAGAAGAAGTTCTTTAAAGATATTAAGACTTACTTCTGGGATGACCCTTATCTATTCAAACAATATGCTGATCTGATCATTCGTCGATGTGTTGATGGACCGGCAGCTTTGCAAATCCTTGATGCTTGCCATAAAGGACCCACCGGTGGTCACTTTGGTCCCAACTACACCGCTAAGAAAGTGTTTGACTCAGGATTCTATTGGCCCACCATTTATCGTGATGCTCACGAAATGGTTAAGCATTGTGATGCTTGCCAAAGACAAGGCAAGATCACACATAAAGATGAGATACCTCAAAATTTCATACAAGAATGTGAAATCTTTGACGTATGGGGCATCGACTTTATGGGGCCATTTCCATCATCCAAAGGGAACAAGTACATCCTCGTAGCCGTTGACTACGTATCCAAATGGGTTGAAGCTAAGGATCTTCCTACGAACGATGCGAGGGTGGTTGTGAACTTTTTAAAGCAGCTTTTCGCTCGATTCGGTGTTCCTCGTGCTATAATCAGTGACCGCAGGACTCATTTTTGCAATGATCAATTTGCAAGAGTCATGGCTAAGTATGGTGTTAATCATCGTCTTTCCACCGCCTATCATCCCCAAACCAATGGGCAAGCCGAGATTTCCAACCGTGGATTGAAGCGAATTCTGGAACGTACTGTGGGAGAGCATCGTGCCGCGTGGGCCGATAAGTTAGATGATGCTCTGTGGGCTTTCCGTACAGCTTATAAGACCCCGATTGGTTGTACACCTTATCGTCTTGTGTATGGGAAATCATGCCACCTCCCCATCGAGCTGGAACATAAGGCGTACTGGGCCTTGAAATGGGCTAACTTCGACATCAACAAAGCCGGTGATCTTCGCAAGATTCAACTCAACGAGCTCAACAAAATGAGGAATGAAGCTTACGAGAACTCACTGATCTACAAAGAGAAGACCAAGATCATCCATGATGCAAGAATTAAGAACCGAGAGTTCCACGTTGGTGATCAAGTTTTACTCTTTAACGCTCGGTTAAAGATATTCTCTGGCAAATTGAAGAGCCGCTGGTCTGGTCCATTCACCGTCGCCAAAGTCTTTCCATATGGCACCATTGAGCTTTCTCAGCCAAATGGGCCCAATTTCAAGGTGAATGGCCAGCGTTTGAATCTGTACTTTGGTGAGGACATCTCTCATGAGATGATTCCATCCCTCACCATGTTTCCCATGAACTAAATTTGGGTCGAGTCAGGCTCGTGACTCGGTTATAAAAAACAAGCGCTTCTCGGGAGGCAACCCGTGATCTATCCTTACTGCTTTCATAATAAGTGTAGGGAGGAGCCCCGTATGTGTTGGTTGTCTTGTTTCTTATTTTGTGCAGGGATTCAAGCTTCAAAGAGCACCTCGATGACTTTTGACGAACCGTGATCCCGTGTTCCCATCTTCCCGGTTCTATCCTAAACTCTCGTGATTCAATATTTCATATCTTATATGTTCACATTGAAATCACTATAGTTGTCCTTTCCTTAGCAAGATTTAAACAAAGTGCACAATGTCATAAGTGTAGGGGAGTTTACTCCCACATGCTTAAACATTGAGGACAATGTTTCTCTCAAGTGTAGAGGGGACTTCTATCGAAGTAAGTTGTCTTTTCCATGAATTTGTCCTCATTTTAACCGGAAAATTTGATTTTTCGACATTTTTCAAAATTTTTAATCTATTTTGGCCTAGTTGTATAGTTGTATTTTCCTTTGTTATGATTGTTTTCTTTCCTTGTTAGAATGAATTTTAATAAAGTGGTTTTATTTTTCAAAGTCGTGAATATTTTGACTCAATCCGAGTTTACTTATCTAAGTTTACTCTAGCTAGTATCCTTAACGTGTTTAAGTCAAGTTTTGCTAGGCTTTTATTTAGGGAGCTTTAAAACGCAAAAGTCTTAACTCTCACGGGTTAAGAACAAGAACTTTTCGTAAGTTCCTATAATTGATCCTAGAGAGTCGTTTATCAAAGGAACTTTAAAACACAAATTCTAAACTTGAAAGAGTCTAAGAAGATGCAAGATCCTATAGGCGACTCGAAAACCCAAAACTTTGATTTAATTGGCTAAGCATCCACGAGTCTCATTCTTTGAGATTTTAAACTGTGGAGGACGAGAGATGATAGAGTCAATTATAAGTTTGGTATTCTTTCGTGAATTTATGTGAGTTAATTATGAGCCTATTCTCCCATCGCTTGTTAATAAATTTATCTGTAATAAATAAGGTTGTACGATTTGAAAAGTTACTTAGCTTCTAGCCCAAGATCGTTTAAAAGTTGCTCGGTGTCAATTAGAGTTCATAGCCAAGGCATAACTTATTGAAGCGGGATGCGAAGATTGGCGAGTCCGAAAAGGCCCTAGCAAGGCATGAGGGCTACATTTTGTTGCTAAAGATCCAAAAGTGATGTGAAGAATCATTTATCGAAAATCAATATGAAGGATCAAGACACACGACGAAAAGCAAATACTCCCCTAAAGATCATGGAGAAGTCTATCTGAAAAGACCCTAGCAAGGTATGAGGATAAATAGATGCAAGTCCTAAATGGAGGCGGATCGTTGTATATCAAAGTCCAAAATAAAGATTGGAGAAAAATGAGGAAGTCGTGGTCCAAGTATGAAGAATCTCTCAAAAACTTCAAGTGAAGAAATTCTTGTTATGAAGAGAAGACCATAATTTCAAGAACGTCTCTCAAAGATTTGAAGTATGAAGTCGCTGCCAAATATCGGTCCGAGAAAGGTCTCAAATCACGAAGCGAGTTATGCCAAGATATGAACTTTATGAGGTCCCGAGAAGCAGTTTTAAAAGATTTTGTCCTTTAGCTAACTATTGATTAAATCGTCCACTTTATTTTCGGCCTAAATAACTATCGAAATAAGTCAAACAATGCATCCTCGTGATCATTTAAGACAAAAATAAAATATAAGAGATACACCTAGGAATAAGGGAGTCTAAGTGAATAATTGGCCTACATGAATTCGTGTTAGTTTGCTAACTTATAATAGCAATGATCTCATTTTTAAGCTTGGTATGGGGAACGTGAAACTTGAGGATGAAAAACGTTCATGGTAGCCAAAACCCAATGTAAGTCTTTAACTTCTTAACTTGTTTTTATCTTTTTATTTAGTGTTGAATAAAGGCCAAGGTAGGTTATTTATGATGGAAAATGTAAACCGTGCGTTAAAATTAATACATTGCATGAGGACATTGCAATGGTCAAGTGTAGGGGATTTAATAAGTGTGAAAACACTTATCATTTTACTACTTATTTCCAATAATAACAAGACCAAAACGTGTATTTTATGTCGTAAAAGTCGGAATTATGCGTTGTTTGTGTTTTTTATTGTGTTTTAGGACCAAAAGATGAAAAAGGAAGAAAACACGGGCTTTCACGGGCTTTTATCGAAGAAAACGAGAAAATACGAAGTCAAAAGATCAAGAGTGCTTAAAGAACGGATATCCGAGACATATTCTGAAGATTTATCGAAGAAAAAGTCTAAGGACGGAAGTTTAATGAAGTCGAAGAACTTAAGTCTAAATTAAAGAAGAAAATTATTAAGACAAGTTCAAATCCCGAGACGACGTCGAGAAAAGACAAAGAATTAAATCGAGTCGAGAAGAAAAGAAAGAAGGAAGCACCACCATGCACTTCCCACTTCCCTATAAATACCCTCCTAATCATATTAGGAGGGTGGTTAGCTAGTTTTATTTTTTAAGTTTTCTTTCTAGTTTTTAAAGAGAGAAAGTTCTAAACTTTCTCTCACTAAGTCTTTCATCTTTCCTTTCTTTTAAGCTTTCATTAATCTTTGTATTTGAGTTTCTTTAATCAAAATTTTAAGTTTAAGCTTTGTGTTCTTTAATCTCCTTCTACATTTCTTGGTTTATTTTATCTTTTGATCCGAATTGCACTCTTCATTCGTATAAATTGATGTTTTCGTGGTTAAAAGTTAATCTTCTTCGTTTACATATAAGCTCTTACATGTATAAGCTATAAGCTCTCTATGCTTATTTGTTTATTTCAAGGTTTAGCTTATTGATTTTCAGATTTCTCAAAGGTTTTAGTCATTTTAAAGTTCCTTTCATAAAGTTTATGATCTTTTCGTTTAAGAAGTTGCCAAATTTTAGCTTTTTGAAGTGTTTAAGTTTCGGATAAAATAGCTTATTGATTGTGCTTATTGAGTTTTAAGGTTGCCACCAATTTCGGATTAACATTGCTTCCATCGCAATCTTGGGGATTCTACACATTTCGACGGATTACCTGTTTTGATAGCAATAACCCTTAAGGGTTTTACTTTTCGATCGGTTGGTCATTTCCCCCTTATTCCGATCTGGATTGCGATCGCTCATTGCGATCGCACATTCCGACGGGACTAAGGTCCTTGTTAAGACGAAACTCTGCCCAAATTTACTTTACAACATTCCGACAGTGGTGCATTCCGACAGAAGTGTTTACAACTTTCCGATCTGAAACATTGCGATCTAAAACATTCCGATTGTGATCATTCCGATAAGCATCATTCCGACAGAATTACATTTTACATTCCGATGGGTATTCAGATTGGTATTCCGATGGACCTGTGCATGGATTATTCCGATGGCTTGTTTTAACTATATTCCGATGGTTTTAGCTTTGGTGCATTCCGATAGAAATAAATTGCAATATTCCGATAGAACATGTTTTAAGTTTTAAAGTTTTACATAAAGTCTTTTTCTAAATAGCTTTTAGTTTAATTCTTAAACGCTTTAATTTTACTCAACGACATTTTCATACTTGCTTTTAGTTAAAATTAGATAAACAAAACCAAACCATTCTCTTGTTCACCAAAAGACGGTTGAGTCGCACTTTGGACTGGAAATCAATTCGAAAAGATCGGACGATAACTTTTTATACTTGGATAAAACCTTGTATTAATACCCAAGCCCATGAGATGGGCTTGGGCTTACATTGGGCCGTCGGCCTCACACAAGTTGTGGGCTCGGCTTGGGCTAGTTTGATTAATAATGTAAAACTAAACTATGAGCTATTACTTAGACTATTGTTGGAGTGACCGATCCTTTCTAATACGTAAAACGTATTTCCAACAATCTCCCCCTAAGGGAGGTTACTACAAACAAGAGCGTTACCCAAGTTACAATAATAAAATAAACCTAGCATACTATGCTTGTCTTGAACTCGTAGTCTTCGTCTTTCTTTTCTTTCTTTTCTGGTGAACATGTTAATGTGATCTTAGATATCAATCTTGAGCAATAATCTCTTGCCTTTATCTTGTGCATCCATCACTTGTGAACTTCGCCTCTTCGTGTCTTCATGTCCCACATACTTATACCTTCATAATTCTTGAAAGCTTTAGAGTTCGATATAGTGGAAGACTTGACTTTTAGGCTTTCTATAATTAGATGAAGTATTAAGTGCATAAAGTATAAGCATGCAGGGACGACTTCTTCTCTGATTCCGCAATGCCACCGTCTTCAAATGCCGCAACATACGTAGACACGAACGAAATGGCTTTGAACATTTCATTCTAATTCGGTAGCATTTTACCTCCGGTAGGTGAAGACCGTTGGACGATATAAAATATTGTTCTTGTGGCAGGTAAATTTAATTAAAAATCTCCTTGACAAGATTTCGCGGGTAAACCCGTTCTCTTTACTCGACCGTCTAAAGCTGACTGTGAACGTAAAGAGTGAATCATTTGGATAAAATTTCCGCATGATTGAAACCGTCAATTTCGATTCCTGGAACAAGTTTGATTCATTAAAGAATCGCACCATCATTGCTTTCCAGTTGTCACGAGCTTGATTCATATTGAATCTTGCAAGTTACCTACCAAGTGCTGTTTGAGGTTAACACTAGAAAGATTTCCACTCATCACTGTGAACACTAAGGTGTCACTCTGAGTGTTCTGGCAAGATTATTGAGATATTGCGTAGAGGCCTGGAACGTGTTTAAATTCAATTGAGAATTAAACAACTGTTGCTTTCCAGTTATCACAAGTTTGATTCGTAAAGAATCGCACAAGTCACCTACCATGAGCTTTTTGATATTTGCTCAAGAAGGATTTCCATCTTCATTGTAAATAATTTCGTATTACTCGGATGTTCAGGCAAGATCATGAAGATTTTGCGTAGGACTCTTAAGATATTTCATACTTTTCACAGTGTGTGAAGAAGCAAGGAAATATGGAAGTGTGTCCTAATGAGATATTTGATGATCTCAAATGGCTCTAGACTCGATCGAGTATTTTGGATTTTTAGTGATCGGAGGCTGGAGAGGAGTGCCACCTATTCAATATCAATATATTCGGAGTGAATAAATCGATAGATAATGCGTTGTCTCCGTGTGAATAAAACAAATATATTTTGAGAGATATCTGAGTTAGCTGGGATGGGTTGTGCATTGCATCACTGGGTCCATGATGTCTATCTTCAATATCGAGCATCATTAAAATGATCTCAGTAGCATATGTGTTGACCCGGTTTCTGCCTAAGGTTGTAAGGAGGGCTTCTTTCTTTAGACCCTTTATCTTTACAATTCTTTTTCATTCTTCAACCCCTTCAATGCTTACCAATACGTCATAACTAGCACCTTGTTGTGATTGTTCCAGTGCTAACTTAAGTACTTGGTCGGCATTCAGCTACATTCACAATCTTTCTCCATCTTTCCTAAGGACTACTATTCTAGCTATGGAATGTCCTTAGGAAGATTCCTCCGGTTTTGGAAGAATCATTGGACTTAACCTATCCTACCATCCTTATGTCACCACAATCTTCATCGTCGTGAAATAAATGGGTTTAGGGTAAGTATATGTCACCATGAAATCCATTTTAGATGTGCAAATCCGTTTTGATCCCCCTTAACATATGCCACGATATTCGAAAACATTTCGCACATGTCGGGATGAGCTATCACGTTAAGTCAAACCATTTTTGATTAATCATTTCCCATATTAAATCACATTTTCTCCCCCATATTAAAAATATTAACCCAATCGATGTTTTTAATATCAATTGATTTAATATCATTTTAAGAAAATTTGGGAAGAAAAATGCAAATCCAATTATCTTCATGATACCAAATGTTGAGATACGATACCAATTAGTAAAATAATCACAGATTCACCATATTAGAATAAATTGACAAGGTTAGACCTGATTGAGGAGAACATCATATGATAATATCAAATGCTTCTTGTCGGTAAATGTTGGTCGCCTCGTCACGTCTGAAGTCATCTCTTGACACCACATGTACGATTGGTATTTTTTTCTTGACACCAATTTGTGAACTTGGCACGTTCAGAATTAAAGATTCTGAATGCTTGACAATTTCTCCCCCTCAATTGTTGACCCATGTTCTATTGAAAGAGCTATAGTCGTCGTTTGAGTAATCGCATCGTCGAAAATGAGATTTCCATTCTCTTTGTTCAACATATAAAGTTTCATTCGGGAAGCCCAATCCTCGTACATAGTCTTCACCAACACTGGTGGATGATTATCCGTACCCGAGAGGATGGACTTATCCGTAAAAGATTTGTACTCCATTTAGATAAGTTAAGATTTACAAAAGTTGATCGAACAATGAGAGAAAGTAAATGTGCTTGTTTTCGTGTGATGAAGTCGAGAAAAATGTTGAATTCCCTTAATAATTGTTCTCGAGAAACAAAAAATTCCAAGCAAACAAAAACTCACGATTTTCAAAAACACGTTTTTGAAAAAAAATCTTGGAATACTTGTCACTCTATCGCAATGCCTATCGGAATGTTGATTGGAATGCTATCGGAATGCTATTGCAATGCTATCGGAATGCCTGATCGCAATGTAGATCAGAATGTCTGATCGTAATATAGATCTGAATGTCTGATCGTAATGTAGATTGGAATGTCTGATCACAATGTAGATAGGAATGTCTGATCGCAATGTAGATCGGAATGTCTGATCGCAAATGTAGATCGGAATGTCTGATCGCAATATGTCTGATCGTAATGTCTGATCGCAATAACCGATCAGAATAGCCTATCGCAATGTCCTTATCGCAATATAACTATCGGAATAAGCAATCGCAATAATGGATTACAAAAACGGATCGCAATGTTGGATCACAATAACCGATCGCAATATGGATCGGAATGTTGAAACCTTATCTGAATGTTGGATCGTAATACCCGATCAGAATGTTGATCGCAATCCAAAACCCTTATATATTCCGATATGCACTTTTCTCGGATAATTGATGAGACTGCTTTTATACATGGTCTCATCGTCCAAATCGGGCTTAAAATGCATTAAATATCATTAAAACTGCCAAATATATGCTCGTGTTTGTTGCTTGTGTATTTTAGGTACGGATATTGAGGAAATGGCAAAAGATCACAAGAATCAATCAAAAACGAACACGGGAAACGAAGCCGCACAATGAACCGGACCCAAATCTGGAATTTCCAAAATGGACCTTGAAGAATTAAAGATTGGCAACTTTAGTCCCTCATTTTTGAAGACTTGGCAAGACTAGACCTTGAAGAAATCATCATTGGCAAAAGAAGACCTCCATGTTTGAAGATTACGCAAGTTCTACCCTTGAAGAATTCCAAAATATGCATTTATGGTCCTTGTTTTAAGTTTGGAAACATAATGTGCCAAAAATGACAATCTGCCAAAGTTATTTACAAAGGAATGAGAGTTTGTTGCTGTTTAAAACAAAATGAACAAAAGAAAGGAGTATGGGGACTAATACTGCCAAACAAGCAAACCCTCACCACCACTCATATCCTTACACGTCACCATACCCACCCATTTACCCAATACCTACCCATTAACCCTACCCAAACCCGCAACCCAACCCACCAGGTTTATTAAATAAACCTGGTCAACAAAACCTGGTCAACTCCCTAATTTCCCCCCTAAACACTTTTTTTAAAATGTTTTTCCCCCAAAAACAGATTAAAACTCACACTAATCACCCATAAACCCTATTTTCCCCAGTCACAATCAAGAGCAAATCAAAGGGGTTTTTCCCAAAATCCTCCAGATCAGTAATTAAGGGTGATTTAACCCAAACCCACTCTCATTTTCAAACCCCACTCAACCCATGTGACCCCCCAAGATTCCCTGCAAACGTCTTTTTCCCCCAAACCCAAGAGTAGACAAGATAAACGTCCAGGATTTACCTACTTGGTCCCCAAGGCTTATTGAACGTCCCAAGATCATTCAACAACAGTTGGCCATCACATGTATCCATTTTGACCCAAGTTTCAGTCAAAATCAAGGGCATATTCAGATTTTCAGGCATTAGGGTTTTCAGTTTATTATTTCTTTATTCCAGTATCTAGATAGTTCTATTGATATCTATATAAAGCACCTATCAACATGTGATAGGGCTTGTTCCAGATTTTTACTCCAAATTTGTAATCCCTTTTTAATTATTTATAAAGTTGGTGTTTGTTTAAAATTGTAATTCCTTTTATGAGTTTTAAAAGTTGGTAAATGTTTGTTGAGTATTAATCTGAGTTCCATATTATATTTGTAAACACCTTGTGTGTTTAAGGTTTCAAAAAGGTTTTTATTTGGTTCAAATTTCAGAAATCAAAGACTCCAAAGAAGTGAAAGTGGATTTGGAGTTTTGGATTTGTGAATTTGAACTTGTTTTAAAACGTATTCCAAGTTCAAGTTTCACGAGTTTGTGAAAAGGTTTAAGAAAATTTTCAAAAATCAGAAAGTGTATTTTGCTTGTTTCCATTTTGATCTTAGCAGGTTTTAAGTGGAGGCATTGTTTGTTCAAGGATCAGCTCAGGCCCCAGCCTGAAGGAGATGGCAAAGCAGCCATAGTGGGACCTGGATGTGGGTCCCACAAGGTAGTCCCTTGTTCCCTTTTTCAGTTTTATAAATTTTGCTGTTTTGTGTGATTTTGCTTGAAAGTTGATAAGTGCTGTTTGAGTGTTTGAAATTGCTCACTTTAGGTTTTTATGCATGATTAGAACTTGTGTAATCACTTTGGTTGAGTTTTAGAAGTAATTGGTTTGTTAATTTCATTATCAGAAATTTAAAGGGGTGTTTGGATTAGGGTTTATTTTGGGATAGAAGATTTCAATCTTGCTTGTAAACCTGTCTCACACATTTCTTTGATGCTTGTTATGTGTTATGTGCAATAAGGTTTATGTTTGGGTAGAGTTTGAGCACTTGTGCATGCTAAAAATTGGATAAACTAGCTAAAAACAGTCAATCCCTTTTTGTGCATGTTTTGTGAGAATTTTGCCATTGAAACTTTGTAATCTGCTAGATACTAGGTTTAAGCAGGGTGTGCTATTGCTTATTTGTTGTTTGGTTGATTATTGTTCAAGATATTGGCCTTGGAAATTCGTTTTTATGCAAGTAATTTAGGTGTCACTGTTAATCAGTCAACATAAGCTTAATCAGAAACTTGGTGTGCTTCTTGTGAGAATTTTGTGAAGTGTTTGTGTGTTTTTTGTGTTTACTCAGACTCCCCACAACCCAATTGGTGTGGGGGTGCCTTGTGGTCCAAAGAAAACCAAGCCCAAAAGCTTTCCTAAGCTATAAGGTCACCAGACCTAGAATTAACACTACCAGTGGGAACTCCTTTCCCACTGCTAGCACACTTGTTTCCCCTGCTAAGCAAACAGACAAAACTTGTCAACATGTCACTATCAGATTTTGGATTTTTTATCTTTTGTGGGTGAAAATTAGATTTAGGACTTAAAACTAGTTCCATTATTTTTCTTATTTTAATTAGGATTTTTCTGTTTAATTATTTTTTATATTACTGTTCATTTAGCATTTTTTTGATTAAATAGCATTTTTAATTATCTTTTTAAGTTTCTGTTTTTGGCATTTAGTGCCAAAAATACTTGTTTTTCAGTTTAAACATTTTTCCTAGACTTAGAATAATATTTTAAGATTTTTGGTTGAAAAATATTCTACTGTTCATCTTTTATTTATTTTTTAGAATTAATTTAAGTTAATTAGGGTTTTAATTTAAAGTTGTTTTGTCTTTTAGTGGTAAATTTAATATTTTTCAAACTTTTTCATTTTTCTACTGTTCCTTAGAGTAAAATAGGATTTTTAAAATTGGTAAATTATTTTTAGCATTATTTTATTATTTTTTATAATTATTTTAGTTTAAAAATAGTTTTTAGTGATTTAAAAATAGAAAAATAGTTTTTAAAAATTAGGAAAAATACTTTTTAGTCTTTAGATAATATAAGTAAGTTATTTGTTCAATAAAATAATGTTTTGGACATTTTGATTAATTATATTTAATTTTAGGGCTTTAATTAGCATTTAAAATTGAATATTTAATTAATAAAAGGTTTTAAAATATTTTTATTGGATTTTTATTCTTATTTATATTATTTTAGACTTGTTTTAGCTTTTTATTAATTTTTAGGTTTAAAATTTTTAATTTTGTAGTTTTTACGGTTTTACGTGAACTCTTTTTCGTCTTAGCTCGATCCGTCTTCGTAACCGTCTTTTCTAATCTCATTTCTCTTTTCTTTTCTTCTCATAACAATAAAATCATCATTAATCAATTCATCACACAACACACGTGCCTCCTCGAGAACGAACTCACTTCACTCTAGGGTCATTCACACACGGTTTTCTTAAATCGTCGTGCCCACTTGCCCTATATTTTAGTTGCTTGTTTTTCCTAAAGCAAGTATCTAATAATACAACTATCATTTTGGCGTCGCTGCCGGGGAGGCGTGTTGTGTTTTGATTGAACAATTGTTGTTTTCTATATAACCATAATTAGTATTTGTATTAGTAGCACTCTACTAATACGTATTATCGTTTTTCGGTTTTTGTGTGAATATTATTAATATATTGTATACGTAGAACAATAAATTCACAAGTACTCCAAATACGTGAGAAATCACAACCTTGACTTGGGAGGTCATTACCCAATCATTGTATTCGAATCTCAAACCAAAGAAAAAAGACAAAAATAGATAAATACTTTCGTGAAGCTCGATTTTGAAAATACAAACTATAAGGTGGGTATAAGGCGGTTGTATTTCACGACCTAAAGGAAAAAGGCTCTTAAGTGCTTCGCGCCGCCTCGTTTCCTCCGCTTGCTTGTGCGTATTTGATTTTGAGAGTGAATCGAGGGTTTTGCCGCCCAAAGTATTATTACATATCATATATATTTTCTTGGTTTCTATTGATTAAACCCTCTTGAACGATTTGGTGTTCCACCATCGTTCTAAAGTCATCGAAGGCGTTCACTTCACGTGATCGTTTTCATTCCTTGAGGTTTCTTTAAATCAAGAGATTTGATTAAGGAGGAGATTTGTAGATTTTTGTCTACTTAATACATTCACCAATTTCCAAAAAAGTTAATACCATCAAAAACCACAAAAAAATTGAAAAATTAAAAACACCAAAAAGAATCTTATTTGCTCGTCTCCTCGTTGTACGTGACGTTTATGCTAACTCGTAATCAAGCAAAACGTCACGTAGACGAAAGAACAAAACTCCCACTCCAACTCATTCTAGTGAGGAGTCTCCTATTGACGAACCCATTGTACGAGAAGCACCAACCATGACGAATCGAACTATGATGGAGTTACTTCAAGCACCCACCGAGGGTTATGGAGAAGCTATTGTGATTCCTGCTATCCTTGCGGAGAATTTTGAGGTGAAAACGGGTTTGTTGTCGATGATCCAAAACAACAAATTCCGTGGTGATAAGAAGGACAATCCCCACAACCATATCCACCAATTTAATCGTCTTACCGCCACGTGCAAATTTAAGGATGTCTCGAATGACTCGATTAAGATGATGCTTTTTCCGTATTCCTTAGCGGGGCCCGCTAAAATTTGGTTTGAGAAAGAGCCACCCAATTCTATATTGACGTGGAAGGATCTCGTTTCAAAATTCGTGAACCAATTTTTTCCGCCCTCTAAGACTACGCATTTGAAAAATGAGATTTCTAAATTTTCACAAGAATCAAATGAAAGTTTTTCAACGACTTGGAATAGGTTTAAGGAGATGTTACATGAATGTCCTCATCACGGTTTTTCCGACTTGCATCAAATAGACACGTTTTACAATGGACTTAATGATCATGAAAGAGATTATATAAATGCCGCCGCGGGTGGTAATTTTTTGTGTAAAACGGTTGAGGAAGCTTTGGTCATAATTGAGAATAGGTCTAAGGTTTATAGCCCTCGTAACACACCGAGTGTTGCCAAAATGGGCTCATCATCGTCTCGTAGCATTAATGCCTTACATGATGAAGCAAATGAAGAAAATCGGTTTTTTGATAGATTTGCTAGCCTTATGTCCCATTGGAAAGCTCAAGAAGCTTCGAATTCCGCTTTGTTTAAAGCGGTTTCTAAGAGTTGTTTATCGTGTGGTGGAGCTCATGATCTTTCCGAGTGCATTACCGCGGATGGTAACACTTCGAGTGCTTATGTAGCCACGGGAACTTATAACCAAAACGGCCAAGGTTCCCGCCAAAATCAAGCTCCACCAAATCAAAATGCTAATAACTATTGAAACAACAACCAAGGTGGTAATTATCAAGGAAATCAAAGGAATTACAACAAGGGTAATTATCAAAGTGGAAATGGGCAAATTTCAAATCAAAACCAAAACCGTGATTTTCAAACTTCTACTCAAGGTTTTCAAAATGATCACACCAAAAATCTTCAAGGAGAATTTTTGAATCATGCTAAGGCTAATGATGCTAAGTTTGACAATATGCAACGTGAAATGGTTAGCTTAAGATCCGAGTTGAAAAACGAGCTTAAAAACGAACTTGCTAATGAACTTAAAACTCATGCTAATAAAATGGAAGGAAATGTCACACGTCTCCAACAAAATCAACAAAAAATGGAGCAAGGACAACATGAGATTAAGCAAGAGTTGTTAAAAGCGGATGCTAGGCAATCTAAATTTGAAGACCGAATGGCTAAAATGTTTGAAGCTATCATGTGTAAGCCCTCTTCTTCGGGTGGTCTTCCTAGTGATACCATCGTGAACCCGAAAGGAGAATTGAAGGTTATTACTACTCGTAGTGGTAAAACTTTCAAAGAACCCATTTCTCGTCCAAGCACTTCTATGGAGAAGGAAAAAGAGAAAGAACCCGAGGTGTTGGTTGAAAAGGAGAAAATTCCAAGCCCACGAAGTACCGCTCAAACCACACCTACGGTTGAACCAATACCAATCATGGAACCCGAGATTCCAAGGCCGATGCCTATGCCTATGCCTATGCCCCAACCCACACCACCTTTACCCTACCCTTCAAGACGAGACAAGGAAAAGGCACAAGAACGAAATAATTATCAATTTGAACTTTTTATGAAAATGTTTCGTGACTTGCATTTCAATATAAGTTTTGCCGACGCCTTATTCATGATGCCTCGATTTGCCGCGAACTTCAAAAGTATGTTGAATAACAAAGAGAAATTGCAAAAATCGTCTAGTTGTTCTTCGGTTTTTCTAAGCCGCATACCTCAAAAAGTCGGTGATCCTGGAAAGTTTTTAATCCCATGTGCTATACAAGACATGGAAGAATGCTACGCCTTGGCCGATCTTGGTGCTAGTATTAATTTGATGCCTCTTGAGATTTTTAAATCACTCAATCTTCCCAATCTCACTCCTTCAAGAATGTCAATCGAAATGGCCGATCATTCTACGATTCTAGCTTGTGGAGTTGCCGAGGACGTCTTTGTGAAAGTTGGAAAGTTCTACTATCCCGTAGACTTTATTGTTGTTGACATTCCCATCGATCCTAAAGTTCCGTTAATTTTAGGTCGATCATTTTTGGATACCTCGAGAGCACTTATCGATGTGCATGCAAGGAAAATCACTCTTCGTTTCAATGAGGAAGAACTCGTCATTAATGCAACCCAAAACTCCACTCTTTCTCATGTGTATTCTATCACGTCTTTGTACAATGTCAATCCCATCAAAAACATTTGCAAAAAGATTTCAAATAGAGTTTTAGGAGTTGTTGAGAAAAATGAAGTTCCGTCCCCTCCGCCGGTGGAGGTTAAGAGTGTTAAGCCTACGATTCCAATCTCGAGTGATTCTTCGGATGATGAATACGTTGATCCCGATGGGGGAGTTTTCTTTGTCGACAAACGTTTTGAAAACTTACCACCACCTTTATCAAAACGGTTTCAAAATGTGAGAATTTTTAGTGTGACTAACATTGCTTTAGATACACCAAATATTTTTGACATAATTAAATCGGGTTTTCACAAGGAGAGTTTAAAAGATGAAAAAGGAAAAGATTTTGAATTGAATTTAAAAGATTTTTCTACAACTCTAACTCCGTCATCACCACGTGTATTGAGTGCTACAAGCTCGTCTTCTCCTTTTGACGATGCTTTGTGTGGACTTAGTGTGGGGGAAACCCCTTATGTTCCCTTCCCCTTCTCCACCGAGGACGAGATATTTGATCCTGGAATTGCTTATAAAGGGAAATCTCGGTCTTCCATCGATGCAATAAATGGAAAATCTTTTCATTTGATTGGTGCGAGTCTACCTCGAGTAGCTCAATGTTTTCATGACTTACCCATTGTCCCACCCTTCTATTTTTTCTCATATATTTTCTTGAAACTCTTTGAGTTTTTGTTGGCATACGATGAAGTGGCGTTGGTTTGTTTTTCCAATGAAAACGAGAACGCCATCTTCGATCCCGGTATTTTGCACCATCAAAGGACTTAGTCCTTAATACCAGTTGTTTTTGGGCCTTGTTTATCATGTAAGCCCCACTAAAAATTGACCATACCAAGATAATCCCTAAATGATCACATTTATGGGGACTCAAGTCGAGCTTTTGACTCGGTTATCAAAAACAAGGTGCCTCGTGGGGGAGACCCATGCTTATCCATGTACATATTATCGCTTTCTAATTAGTTAATGTGAGGGGATTTGTGCCCTTCCAACCTTTGTTCCGTGGTTGTTTGTGCATTGTGGTTTTTAGATCATGATCTTCACGATTGGAGCCTCTCGTGTTCGTTTTATGGGAGCACTCGATCGTTTGCTTTGAAGACATTTATCAATATCCAAATGATATATCCTTGATTATTCTAACCTTAGGTTATTAGCACACTTCATAAACGGCTATTAATTTAATGGTTGCACCCTTTCCATGCTAGATTAGGCATTCGACTTCGTCTCTATTATGGGAGTGTTTGCACCCCTAGACTCGAAACATTGAGGACAATGTTTAACTTTAGTAGGGGGGGGGGGGGTGAATAGATACTTGCCTTGCCAAACCTTCACGCTTTCCAAAGTTTATCTTTTTGTTATCGTTTTTGTTGAAAAATAAGGCTAAAAATGACCGAATTTTAAATTTTTCTCATGTTTCATAAGTGTTTGAAGACACGAATGTAGATTTTCCGATGGCGAGAATAAGAGTAATTTTTGACTCGACCGTGCGTGTTGAGCACTTAGCTTTGATTCCTTAACTACACATTAGGCTAAGTCTCTTAAAAGAGGACGAGAAATGATAGAGTTAATTATAAGTTACTATGCTAAACGTAGAGTACTCGTATTCTTTCAAAAACTCATGTGTTCTCGTTGTTTGCTTATTCTCCCTTCGCATGTAAATATTTTTTGCTTAATTAATTTGACTTAGCGGTTTAGTTAGGATTGTTGGGTTTCTAGTCTTTTCTAGTAGCTTCCGTGTAATTAAATTGGGAAGATATTAAGGTATCGCCAGCGTCACGGTTTTGAAGTATTGGCACCCGAATAATCGAAAGCTTCACCCAATAATAAGATTTCAAGTGCTCACCTAAATCTAGCAAATAATTTGAAGCCCCACAAGGCCGAAAAATCTATGCAAAATTGAAAGTGAATCAAGCCTTAATCTTCGAAGCTTTAAAGATCCAAAATTTGCTTTAGCGTGAGGATATACGTCTTTGGCTAATAAAACCACCGATGAGGCGAATAATAAAAGGCAAGGCAAGACCGAAGTCATAATAAAAGCTTCATGGCGAAGTTGAATAAAAGATGGAGGTAAACCAAAGATAATAAGGCCCTTCCGTTAGGGGGCGTATAAAAGTCTTGGTAATAAGTCTCATGTTCAAAACCGTTATAAAACCGTGTTTATCGATTCTTCTTGTCAACTTAATTTTCTAACATCGTTGTCTATTAGGAGGGGTTATTGATTTGATGGTTTTAGTTACACCGTTAGGGCTCTATTTTTAGACCTAAATCTCTATTATCACATAAGTCAATGATGTATCCTCGTGAAACATTCAAGACAAAATAAAATATAAGAGATACAAGTTAGGAATAATGGGAGGATAAGTACGTGATTAGGGCATATGAGTAGTGTTAGCATTACTAACTTATAATGACAATGATCTTGTTGCACGCTTGGCATGGAATTAAGGTGAAAATCGAGGACGATGAAATTATTTCTAACGAAGCATTCACGTGTTCTTATTCTATGAACCTAAACGTCCCATTTTGCGATGAAAATCATACATTATGTCTAAAACACAAGTAGTAGTAATAGTAGTAGTGTAGCTAGTTTATCATTTCAATAAAGTGAATAAAAATGAATTTTGGAGATGCTACGATACTTTATTCTAGCATTACGTGAGGGCACGTCAATGGTTTAGTATGGGGGAGTGATGAGACTGCTTTTATACATGGTCTCATCGTCCAAATCGGGCTTAAAATGCATTAAATATCATTAAAACTGCCAAATATATGCTCGTGTTTGTTGCTTGTGTATTTTAGGTACGGATATTGAGGAAATGGCAAAAGATCACAAGAATCAATCAAAAACGAACACGGGAAACGAAGCCGCACAATGAACCGGACCCAAATCTGGAATTTCCAAAATGGACCTTGAAGAATTGAAGATTGGCAACTTTAGTCCCTCATTTTTGAAGACTTGGCAAGACTAGACCTTGAAGAAATCATCATTGGCAAAAGAAGACCTCCATGTTTGAAGATTACACAAGTTCTACCCTTGAAGAATTCCAAAATATGCATTTATGGTCCTTGTTTTAAGTTTGGAAACATAATGTGCCAAAAATGACAATCTGCCAAAGTTATTTACAAAGGAATGAGAGTTTGTTGCTGTTTAAAACAAAATGAACAAAAGAAAGGAGTATGGGGACTAATACTGCCAAACAAGCAAACCCTCACCACCACTCATATCCTTACACGTCACCATACCCACCCATTTACCCAATACCTACCCATTAACCCTACCCAAACCCGCAACCCAACCCACCAGGTTTATTAAATAAACCTGGTCAACAAAACCTGGTCAACTCCCTAATTTCCCCCCTAAACACTTTTTTTAAAACGTTTTTCCCCCAAAACAGATTAAAACTCACACTAATCACCCATAAACCCTAGTTTTCCCCAGTCACAATCAAGAGCAAATCAAAGGGGTTTTTCCCAAAATCCACCAGATCAGTAATTAAGGGTGATTTAACCCAAACCCACTCTCATTTTCAAACCCCACTCAACCCATGTGACCCCCTAAGATTCCCTGCAAACGTCTTTTTCCCCCAAACCCAAGAGTAGACAAGATAAACGTCCAGGATTTACCTACTTGGTCCCCAAGGCTTATTGAACGTCCCAAGATCATTCAACAACAGCTGGCCATCACATGTATCCATTTTGACCCAAGTTTCAATCAAAATCAAGGGCATATTCGGATTTTCAGGCATTAGGGTTTTCAGTTTATTATTTATTTATTCCAGTATCTAGATAGTTCTATTGATATCTATATAAAGCACCTATCAACATGTGATAGGGCTTGTTCCATATTTTTACTCCAAATTTGTAATCCCTTTTTAATTATTTATAAAGTTGGTGTTTGTTTAAAATTGTAATTCCTTTTATGAGTTTTAAAAGTTGGTAAATGTTTGTTGAGTATTAATCTGAGTTCCATATTATATTTGTAAACACCTTGTGTGTTTAAGGTTTCAAAAATGTTTTTATTTGGTTCAAATTTCAGAAATCAAAGACTCCAAAGAAGTGAAAGTGGATTTGGAGTTTTGGATTTGTGAATTTGAACTTGTTTTAAAACGTGTTCCAAGTTCAAGTTTCACAAGTTTGTGAAAAGGTTTAAGAAAATTTTCAAAAATCAGAAAGTGTATTTTGCTTGTTTCCATTTGATCTTAGCAGGTTTTAAGTGGAGGCATTGTTTGTTCAAGGATCAGCTCAGGCCCCAGCCTGAAGGAGATGGCAAAGCAGCCATAGTGGGACCTGGATGTGGGTCCCACAAGGTAGTCCCTTGTTCCCTTTTTCAGTTTTATAAATTTTGCTGTTTTGTGTGATTTTGCTTGAAAGTTGATAAGTGCTGTTTGAGTGTTTGAAATTGCTCACTTTAGGTTTTTTATGCATGATTAGAACTTGTGTAATCACTTTGGTTGAGTTTTAGAAGTAACTGGTTTGTTAATTTCATTATCAGAAATTTAAAGGGGTGTTTGGATTAGGGTTTATTTTGGGATAGAAGATTTCAATCTTGCTTGTAAACCTGTCTCACACATTTCTTTGATGCTTGTTATGTGTTATGTGCACTAAGGTTTCTGTTTGGTTAGAGTTTGAACACTTGTGCATGCTAAAAATTGGATAAACTAGCTAAAAACAGTCAATCCCTTTTTGTGCATGTTTTGTGAGAATTTTGCTATTGAAACTTTGTAATCTGCTAGATACTAGGTTTAAGCAGGGTGTGCTATTGCTTATTTGTTGTTTGGTTGATTATTGTTCAAGATATTGGCCTTGGAAATTCGTTTTTATGCAAGTAATTTAGGTGTCACTGTTAATCAGTCAACATAAGCTTAATCAGAAACTTGGTGTGCTTCTTGTGAGAATTTCGTGAAGTGTTTGTGTGTTTTTTGTGTTTACTCAGACTCCCCACAACCCAATTGGTGTGGGGGTGCCTTGTGGTCCAAAGAAAACCAAGCCCAAAAGCTTTCCTAAGCTATAAGGTCACCAGACCTAGAATTAACACTACCAGTGGGAACTCCTTTCCCACTGCTAGCACACTTGTTTCCCCTGCTAAGCAAACAAACAAAACTTGTCAACATGTCACTATCAGATTTTGGATTTTTTGTCTTTTGTGGGTGAAAATTAGATTTAGGACTTAAAACTAGTTCCATTATTTTTCTTATTTTAATTAGGATTTTTCTGTTTAATTATTTTTTATATTACTGTTCATTTAGCATTTTTTAGATTAAATAGCATTTTTAATTATCTTTTTAAGTTTCTGTTTTTGGCATTTAGTGCCAAAAATACTTGTTTTTCAGTTTAAACATTTTTCCTAGACTTAGAATAATATTTTAAGATTTTTGTTTGAAAAATATTCTACTGTTCATCTTTTATTTATTTTTTAGAATTAATTTAAGTTAATTAGGGTTTTAATTTAAACTAGTTTTGTCTTTTAGTGGTAAATTTAATATTTTTCAAACTTTTTCATTTTTCTACTGTTCCTTAGAGTAAAATAGGATTTTTAAAATTGGTAAATTAATTTTAGCATTATTTTATTATTTTTTATAATTATTTTAGTTTAAAAATAGTTTTTAGTGATTTAAAAATAGAAAAATAGTTTTTAAAAATTAGGAAAAATACTTTTAAGTCTTTAGATAATATAAGTAAGTTATATGTTCAATAAAATAATATTTTGGACATTTTGATTAATTATATTTAATTTTAGGGTTTTAATTAGCATTTAAAATTGAATATTTAAAGGTTTTAAAATATTTTTATTGGATTTTTATTCTTATTTATATTATTTTAGACTTGTTTTAGCTTTTTATTAATTTTTAGGTTTAAAATTTTTAATTTTGTAGTTTTTACGGTTTTACGTGAACGCTTTTTCGTCTTAGCTCGATCCGTCTTCGTAACCGTCTTTTCTAATCTCATTTCTCTTTTCTTTTCTTCTCATAACAATAAAATCATCATTAATCAATTCATCACACAACACACGTGCCTCCTCGAGAACGACCTCACTTCACTCTAGGGTCATTCACACACGGTTTTCCTAAATCGTCGTGCCCACTTGCCCTATATTTTAGTTGCTTGTTTTTCCTAAAGCAAGTATCTAATAATACAACTATGAATAATACACAACCAAGTCGAGATTTTAAGCCAAAAAATGATCCAAACACCCAAAAATTTTGTGTTTTTAAAACAATACCAAATCACTACCACAAGTATGTAGATGATTTGTATCAAGATTAAACCATAAAAACACAAAAAAAATTGTTCGAATGATATAGATCAAAATAGGCAAGAAAATCAAGAACACAAACACATAAATAATACAATCATCCCATGGCTCTTGATATCATTTGTAGGATATTGTAAATCTATGCTTAATCTAGAGAGAGAAAGAGATAGAAAGATGGCGAGAGCACACACACACTTAGAGAGAGAAAGTGTAGAAAACACACTTAACTATGTGTAAAATAAAATGAACCACCACCCTCTCCAACTAAGGAGAGGGTTTATATACCCAAGCCCATGAGATGGGCTTGGGCTTACATTGGGCCGCCGGCCTCACACAAGTTGTGGGCTCGGCTTGGGCTAGTTTGATTAATAAAGTAAAACTAAACTACGAGCTATTACTTAGACTATTGTTGGAGTGACTGATCCTTTCTAATACGTAAAACGTATTTCCAACAAATTGATTTTTTAAGTCCACTTTATGCGGATCCTTCAAATCTGCACGGTGCCTTATATATAAGGAACCGCGGGTTCCTTTAAAGAACCGCGGACAGCAGGCCATTTTCTGGCTCGTTTTTTGGTATTTCTACTTCGACCACAGTCTTTTTCATGATTCCTTGTTTGCCAATTTTTGCTAAACATTAATTAAACCTTTTTGTTTTCATTTCAAATCTTCGCCTTGTCTATTTTCTTTAAATTATCTTCTTTTGGGAGTTCGTCTTCTCATCCCTCACATTGTCTAACTCTTCTAACCTTAACCTTGACATGTCTTTTTCAGAAACTTCAAACCTAAAGCTTCTTCTACTAAGCTTTCCAAGAAACCAAAAATCTTGGTTCGGCCCGTTTGGATCAAGAAAAACAAGGATCATCATGATTCCTCTTCTTCCAAACCTTGCAAGGCTTCTTTTTCTCCAATTGCGTATTGGAATGAGACATTCTCAATCGATCCAATTACCAGAGAAAGAGAAGTTCTTCCACCACCACCTAAACCTTCCAACATTCCACCTCTCAATGACCTTTCTTCTTTCCCTAATCTTGCTAGGCATTGTGAAAACATTGCTTATCCATTATCTCCCTCTCCTCTTGATGGTCCTCCCCCATCTAACGACTTTGTTTGCATCATGGAAGCTCGTGTGCTTGTTGTCGATTTCAACAAATTGAACTTGCTCATGTATATGACAAGTTAAATTTTCTTGAATTTCTTCTCACTCGACCGCCTATCAAAGTATTTGTTCCTATGAATAAATCTTCGAATGGTGCCTCGTCGTCTTATTTTTCATATTAAAACACACTTTGTGTTTTAGTTGTTTGAGTCAAATAAAAACTTAAGCAAATCTTGGAAGATTATCACTACTAGAGTAGTTTATGCTTATGTTGTTTATGTGTTGTTTTTAATATCCATATTCTGTGTATGAATATTTTTATTATATGTTCCTTCATATTTTTTTAATATGAATGTTATGTGTGTTATTCCTTTTTCCATCAGTTCTTTTTAACACATTGTTTAGAGTAAATCATGGTAAAAACCTTTACACTTGTTGTTGGGTGATTCCACCAATTGTAAGTTTCTAACCCTTTGACATATTATCACTTCAATTGGTATGGATGTTTCTTTTCTACCTCTATTCCACCAATTGAACTTTGATTTCGTCAAAACACCCTCTTTGGACATGTTTAGCAAATACTTACTTCTAATTTATGATTTATTTTCTTTCTCCCTCTCAAGTTCCTTAGTAGGTAGTGACTATATATACATTGATGTTTCTTTTCTTTCTACTAACCTTTGTGTAGCATGTCACCTTAGCTCATTCACTTGGTGCCCCAAGCAAGGGGAGTAAACACCAAGGGGGAGCTTCTAGCAAAGTCACTTCTTCTCTTCCTCAAAGACTTGTGCTAACATTTTTGCTTCGACAAAGGGGGAGAAATGATAGTGATAAACTCGTTAATAATTCGAACAATTTTGGATTCTACATAAATGAGTTTATAGTTTGTCTTAATAAAAAAGGGGGAGATTGTTAATGCAAAGTAATGCCTAAAAACATTATTAGTGTTAACTAATCTTTCTTAGTTTTGATCACGACAAATTAAAAAGACATTTATCGTCAAATACAATTATAAGACGAATTATCTAACAAACACTATCATCAAGGTAATAGTCATTTAAGCATTTCACTAACATATCTTAATCATGATTAGTGATCATAAAAGTGATAAGACCTAAACTTACATTTTGTTAAATGTGACAAAAGATTTTTTAATAAACTTTCTTTTTAATAAAATGTTTTATTAAAATGGAAAATGTAAATTTGAATATGGCATATTCCAAATGACATGGGAATATCCTTTGAAGGTAAAAACTTACCTCAGATATTACTCCCCCACTAAAAGACAAAAGGGAGCGGAGTCTATGAACACGGATCCTTAAATGCCTATGCGGTTCCTTAGTGATAAGGCACCGCTAGCACAATTAAGGAACCGCGCTCAAGGAGCCGTTGGCTTTTGTCTCCTATAAATAGTGGATCAAATTTGCATTTTCCATAACCCTTTTTGGACACTCTTTCTGTCATCTTTTTCTTTTCTAGTTCCTAATCATTTGTAAATGATCACTTAATGTGTTAAGTATGTTTACCTATGATTATCCCCTTGATCTCCTTCTTTACCTTGCCCAAAGAGAAGATCACTCACACACTTGTGATGTGATTAAATATGAAGCCTTGATGAAGATCATCCTCTCCTAAAGATCTAGTCATGTTCATCATTTATTTATTTGAGTCTTGTGTAGGTCCACTGTATTTGTGAATACTTGGATTAGTTTGGTTAATCCATTGTATTTGTGAATACTTGGATTAAATCTTATGTAAATCCATTGTATATGTGTATGCTTGGATTTGTAAGTTTATGGACTTATATTTAATAGTCGTGTGATCGGATCGAACTCGAGATTACGGGATTGCACACAATACGTAAAGAGTTAATATAATTAATAAATATATTTATTGTATTTATTAATTTATTTAATAAATATATATTTATGTATTTATTAGATTAAACCGAGACATAACTTTAACGATCGTTAATTAATCAATAATTAAGTATTAACGATGGTTAAATAAATATATAGTAAGTAAACAAAAGGAAAGAAGTTTGGAAGATTCCGGAACACCCCTTATGGGGTGTTTGGTCGGTCGGTTATAGGAGAAAAAGGAAGGGGAAAAAACTTCCTTTTATTTGTTTATAGATACAAGATTATGCCTATATAAACAAATCCTTCTCCTCGTAATTCATCAAAAAAACAAAAATTTCTCCCCTCCTTCTCTTTTGGTCGATCGCAAGAATACCCACAAAGGGGTATTTGGTTGGTTTTCTTGGTTGATCTATTTCCTTACAATCTATTCCTAGCCCCTCTCTAGGGTTGTTGGGTAGATTATATACACGCGTTGTAGCTCGGTTTTCACGTGCTAGAATCACGGTTAGCTCGTTGTATTACGTGTGTACAAGATCGTAATATAGTCTTACTTTAGACTATATCTTGGTGTATACGGTATAAACCCGAATTGGTGATTCGTTCTTCGTCTTGTGGATTTGCTTTAGCGTAAAGGTATGTAACCCTAATTCGATTAATTATAATTGTGTTATTATTATGATCTTGTTAAATCGCTTCCGCTATACGTGCTTTGATCTCGTTTAGGGTTTTATATAATTGTTATGATATTTATAATCATTCAGTGACATCGAGAGCCGTTTTAACATGTTATAATTATCAAAAGTCTAAAGTTTTTTAATTAATAGTTGTTTTGAGTTAAAACTACGTTTTTTAGGTTTTCATAAAATTAGGGTTTTGTTTTTTTAAAATTAGGGTTTTGGCCGAATTTGTAATAAAAAAAAGTATTGTTTTGAAACCCTAAATTACATGTGGGATAATTTTAAATTAAATTGCATGATTAATTGTTATGTTATGTATGGTTACGATCTATAGAGATTTAATTGTTAAGATTTGTGGGGAATCCATGATAATGCGCATGTTTTCATGGATCGTAAAATTATATGTTTGTATGATTTTATGTGCTACGTGATTATTTGATTCAATAAATCTAGAATTAGGGAAGACTTTTATATGAATATGAAGACCTAGATTTGATGATTATTGAATAAATCGTATGCATGTGGCTATTTGGTTTATTTGTTGCACATATAAATTGTTATTATGTGCTTATGATTTAGTTTTTTTTACTTGTTTATATAAAAATTATTCAATTGTTGTAAATAAGGATTTTTTTATCAAAAGAAATAATATGGACTAAATCATATTAAAATAATGATTTGTTAGGGAGTTAAATTACATAAGATTACGTTGATTGGTGAATTGCAATAATAATCTAACAGCCTACTCCTTTTGACAAACTATAAAGTGCGTATAACGCAGCGCTGGTCATGTACCCGGTTAAGGAAGGAGGTGTTATGCCATTAGTCGCTGACCAAATTCCCGGCTCGCCTAAGCGTCAAATTGAAATTACCTACGATTATTAATTGAATTATACCTTAAGGGTGATTTATCACAAATTCACATCCGAAACAAATGAATAAGGGTATTGCTTTGTGCGTAGCCGAGTTCTAGCAAAAATACGTTGTGAATAGTTGTGGGTAAATTCTTTAATTGGTTTAACCAATACCACAACATAATTTATGAAGAATTTTTAATCTTGTGAAAAATTTTACTAAATTTTTTATTAAACTTATGCTATGGAGATTGTATGCATGCTTCTCTATACATTGATTTTGACATCAAAATTTATACCCTTAAAATTTAAGTCGAATGCTCCTAATAATATCTGGTTTTTGTCCAGTATAAAAATATCGTTGTTCCAGTCTCTTCGAATTGACTATTGGTTAACGGTGCGACTCAGTCGTCTTTTGGTGGGAAACAATAGTCTGTCGTTGTAGTAAAGTAAATGTACAAGACATTAAAGTAAATGACGGTTAATTAAAACTAAAACTAATCAAAACATAAATGGTGCAAAATTAAGACTTTAAAATTGAATGACGAGAAATTAAATGACATAAAATTAAAGCGCGACGAAAAGTAAATTTGACAAGTTAATTAAAATGAAAGTAAAATTGACAATTTAATAAAAATAAAAGCTTTAAAAATTAAACTAAAAATTACTAGAAAAACACTTGGCAAAAACAGAGATTTTGGGAAGCGTGAAAAATTTGAAAACTTAAAACGTAATGAAAAGTAAGCTTGGAAAATTAAGATAAAAACAAAGACAAAAGTTAGATCGCAGTCACGATCGTAACTCACGATCGTACCCTGGATCGTACTCTCGATCATGGCCCAGATCGCAACGAGCGATCGCAGCCAAGAAGCTTAAGATTGGATCGTAACCACGATCGCAACAAGTGGATCACAGTCATGATCATACTCTTCGATCGTACTACCAGATCGTACCCACGATCTCAGCCAATGAACGTGGCTTGGATCGCAATGGCCAATCGCACCCTGGATCGCACTCTATGATCGTAGCCACGATCGCAACAAGTGGTCGTGGTGTGGATTAAGGAGTGTGATTGTACTGAACGATCGTACTATGGATCACAATAATGGATCGCAAGTAGAAACCCTAGGGGCTTATGCGATCACACTTACTCGATCGTACTGGGTAAACTCTTAAGAAAGTTACGATGGAATCAAATAAGCAAATAAGCTAAACTAAATAAGCTAACTTTGACAATAAGCACAAATCAAAACTTTACCAAAGTAATAATAAGACGAATACAATAAGCACAACTTTAAAGATTTTCAAAACACAAAATAAACAAACTTTATAAAATAAACTTTAAAAACGTAAAACTTTTAAGAAAACTTTAAAACAAATAAGCTAAATACAAAATAAGCCAATAAGATTGTCAAGCTTATAGCTTAATTCGTATAAAAGCCTAGATAGAAATGAAAAGATAAACTTTTTAATCAAATAAGCAATAAGATTAAGCAAAATTAATGCTTAATCCGAATTGAAAACAAACCAAAAACAAGAAAAGTAGAAGAAGAATGATAATGAAAAGCTTGATTAAAGGAAAATAAAGATTAACAACAAAATTAAGACTTACTTGAATTAAAGGCAATAAATTTAAGGTGCAAAACAAGGTAATTAAATTGACAATTAAGTAAATGACATGAAAATAAATGTGCAAGTAATGAAAATGGTGGAGAGCTAAGTTGTCAAATTAGCTAACAAGAAATGAAATGAGATGGAGTGCATCTATTTATAGGGAGAAGGGAAGGAAGCATGTGTTGCTCTTTTCTTTCTTCTTCACGTCTTTTCTTTCTTGTCTTTTCGTCTTCTAAATTTTTCGACTTTTTCGACTTTGTCTCGGGATTAATTAAACTCGTCTTGTAATTTATTCATTAATTAGACTTGAGTTCTTCGGCTTTATTAAACTTTCGTCTTTAGACTTTTCTTCGATAAATCTTCAGAAATAGGTCTTGGACTTCCGTTCTTTTTGCACTCTTGATCTTTTGACTTCGTCTTTTGTCTTTTTCTTCGATAAAAGCCCGTGAAAGCCCATGTTTTCTTCCCTTTTTACATTTTGATCCTAAATCACAACAAAAACACAAACCACGTATAATTACGACATTTACGACATAAAATACACGTTTTGGCTTGGTTATTATTATAATTAAGTGGTAAAAGAATAAGTGTTTTCACACTTATTAAATCCCCTACACTTGACCATTGTAATGTCCTCATGCAATGCATTAATTACAAAGCAAGTTTTACATTTTCCATCACAATCAGTCCACATTGGCCTTTATTAAAGAGACAAAATATTTAAAGGAAGAAAACAAGTAAAAAGATCAAAAACTTACCTTGGGGTTTTGGAATGTCATGAATGATTATCATCCTCAAGTTTCACGTTCCCCATACCAAGCTTAAAAACAAGATCATTGTTATTATAAGTTAGCAAACTAACACAAATTCATGTGGGCTAATTATTCACTTAGACTCCCTTATTCCTAGGTGTATCTCTTATATTTTATTGTTGTCTTGAATGATCACGAGGATGCATTATTGACTTATTTTGATAGTTGTTTAGGCTGAAAATAAAGTGGGACGATTTAATCATTAGTTAGCTAAAGGACAAAATCTTTTAAAACTGCTTCTCGGGACCTCATAAAGTTCATATCTTGGCATAACTCGCTTCACGATTTGAGACCTTTCTCGGACCGATATTTGGCATTGACTTCATATTTCAAATCTTGAGAGACGTTCATGAAAAAATGGTATTCTCTTCATAACAGGAATTTCTTCACTTGAACTTTTTTGAGAGATTCTTCATATTTGGACCACGACTTCTTCATTTTTCTCCAATCTTTATTTGGGATTTTGATATACAACGATCCGCCTCCTTTTAGGACTTGGATCTATTTATCCTCATACCTTGTTAGGGCCTTTTTGGATAGAATTCTCCATGATCTTTACGGGAGTATTTGCTTTTCGTCGTGTGTCTTGATCCTTCATATTGATTTTGATAAATGATTCTTCACATCACTTTGGATCTTTAGCAACAAAATGTAGACCTCATGCCTTGTTAGGACCTTTTTGGACTCGCCAATATTTGCATCCCGCTTCAGTAAGTTATGCCCTGGCTATGAACTCTAATTAATACCGAGCAACTTTTAAACGATCTTGTGCTAGAAGCTAAGTAACTTTTCAAATCGTACAACCTTATTTATTGCAATTAAATTTATTAACAAGCGATGGGAGAAAAAGCTCATAATCAACTAACATAAATTCATGAAAGAATACCAAAATTATAATTGACTTTATCATCGCTCGTTCTCCACAATTTAAAATCTCAAGGAACGAGACTCGTGGATGCTTAGCCTATTAAATAAATGTTTCGGGTTTTCAAGCCATCTATAGGATCTTGCAACTTCTTAGACTTTTTCAAGTTTAGAATTCGCATTTTAAAGTTCCCTTGATAAACGAATTTCTAGGATCAATTATAGGAACTTGCGAAAAGTTCTCGTTCTTAACCCGTAAGAGTTAAGACTTTCGTGTTTTAAAGTTCCCTATATAAAAGCCTAGCAAAACTTGACTTAAACACATTAAGGATACTAGCTAGAGTAAACTTAGATAAGTTAACTCGGGTTGAGTCAAAAGATTCACAATGTTTGAAAATTAAAACCACTTTATTAAACTTTATTCTAGCAAAGAAAGAAAATAACTATAACAAAGATAAACACTAATAGGCCAAAATAGATCACAAATTTTGAAAAATGTCGAAAAATCAATTTTCCGGTTAAAATGAGGACAAATAAAAGGAAAAGCCCACTTAACTTCGATAGAAGTCCCCCTACACTTAATATAAACATTTTCCTCAATGTTTAAGCATGTGGAAGTAAACTCCCCTACACTTAGGACATTGTGCACGTTGTTAAAATCTTGCTAAGGAAAGGACAACTAAAGTGATTCCTATTTTAATATTGAAGAATATAAAATAGAGAATCAAAAGAGTTTAGGATAAAACCGGGAAGACGGGTACACGGAATCACGGGTCGTCAAAAGTCATCAAGAATGGGTCTTTGAAAGCTCGAATCCCTGCACATGATAAGAAAGAAAATAACAAACAACATACTAGGGTCTCCCCCTACACGTATTATAAAAACAAAGAAAAAGGATAGATACTGCGGGTCGCCTCCCGAGAAACGCTTGTTTTTGTTAACCGAGTCGTGAGCCTAACTCGACCTTGATTAGCATAGGAAGAAGCTTGAAGCACATCCACCGGGATCAAATACATGGTTTTCGTCCATCAAATATCACAAGCGTAAGGCAAACAAGGCAAGCCAAAGAAGAGTAGGCAAGGTTCCCTTAAGCAGAGATGGAGCACGGTGGTAGCAAGTGTGCTGAGGTGCAAGCATATCTCCATAAGTTCCAAAAATCTTTCCTTTTATTTCATCATATGGATACTGAGATGGCTTAAAAATTGCAATACCGGGATCGAACACCTTTTCCTTTAGGGGAAAATAACACTCAGGCTCAGTAGACCTTGAAGAGGATCCGATTATAAATCGCACAATCTTATCCTCGGAGGGAGGATAGAGAGGTGTCAAGACATAAGTACTGCGGATATCGGTGTCGTCCGGCTTCTTCTCCTTTGAAGCGAGTTTCTTCATATCCAAAGGAGGATAAAGACCATAATCATCAAAGTCCAAAGGAGGAGCATCACTCTTATTTGGGAAGTAAGTATTGAGAAAAGTAGCAAAGTCTTCCTCAAATGAGTAGTCATCCATAGTAGGATCAAGCATTGTTGGTGGAGGATCTTCATCAAAAGTAGGAGTAAGGTCATCATGAGAAGAATCACTCGAGAGAGTATCAGCCTCAACAAAATCATCATAAGTGGGCATGTCTGGATACTCAGAAGTAAAATCATCAGAATCATCCATATCAGAACTCGAATCATCATCGTAGTCATCATAGATCGGTGGAGACTCATGAATTGGTGGAGGATCTAAATTGGAGAGAGAATCATCCACATCATCTTGGAATAGTGGATTATCATAGCAATAATCGAATAGAGGATTGTTGTAGACGACAAAATCATCAAGCACATTAATCATATTCGCTGATTCTCTTCCATTGGATTTGGTTGTGATCTTCCCCATTTTAAAAACTTGTGCATCATTCCCGACCCTTAAGATTAAATCACCTTCGGCAACATCGACTAATGCTTTTCCGGTTCTCAAGAATGGCCGACCAAGTATTAGTGGAATACGAGGGTCCATTTCATAATCAACAACAACAAAGTAGACCGGGAAAGTGAAGGTGCCAACTTTAATGAACACATCTTTGGCAATAACAACGAGGTAAGCGAGAGTGCGCTTTGCTAGCTCAAGATTCATCTTCGTTGGAGTAAGATCGGGTAATGATAACTTTTTCCAAACACTTAAAGGCATCAGATTTATACTTGCCCCGAGATCGACTAAGACAGTAAATTCTTTGGTTTGGTGAAAAGTACATGGTAGCACAAAACGACCGGAATCTCCAAGTTTCTCCGAAAGTTCTTTAAGAAGGACCGCAAAACAATTTTCATTCAATCGAGTATTAACAAACTCGGCCATCTTCTCCTTCTTATTAAGCAATTCCTTAAACATCTTAACAATTTAGGCATTTGTGCAAGAGCTTCAACAAGGCTAAAGGTGATGGTCAGTCCCGAAATCTTCTTCAAATAGTTCGACACTTGAATGTCATCCTTGGTTTGCAGTTTGGCCTTGTCTAAGCGAGATGGATAAGGAATGTTGGGTTTAGTTGGTGTAGGTGTAGCAGGTAAAGGTTGAGATGTTGAAGGTTTAAAGGTGGAAGGTGGGGTTGGTGAAGGGTTCTTGGGTACTACAGTAAGAGGTGGAGACGGTAATAGAGAACTAATACTAGGCGTGGGAGTAGGAGGGATAAATGGTGGTGGAGGAGGTGTAGATGGAGCAACTGGGGGAGGGATAGATGGTCCTACTAAGGTTGCTCCACTGCGTGTAGTAATAGCACTGACATTCGCTCTTGGGTTGGTGACGGTATTTAAAGGAAGAGAGCCCGAAGTAGAGGGTTGAGGAATTGGTAAGAAACTAGCCAGCATATTTTTCAAGTCATTTGTTTGAGTGCTAAAAGAGGTTTGTATATCATGTCGAAGCTCAGATCTAATATCATTACCTTGCTTAGTGATATCTCCTTTCAAATTGATAATTTGGCTTTGCAGATTCTTAATTTGCTCTCCTTGGGTCCTCATGAAAGCTTCAACATCTTGATTAATGGGTGGGGCTTGTTGAGCGGGTAGGTGATAAGGATTAGAAGCTCGAGGTGGGTTTAGGTTGTTTCTATTGTAGTTGTTGGGGTTGTGGTTTTGAGGAGAAAAACCGGGTGAAAGAAAGTTGTTAGAACGGTAACTTAGCAAGTTACGATCACCTTGAGGTCGAGCTTGATGGTTTTCCGTGGAATAGTTACCATAAGCTGCATACACGTTTTATGGATTGTCATGAGTATAAGGACAATTAGTGTATGAATGAGGACCCCCGCAAATCTCACAAGAAGTTACAACAGCTTTAACTTGTTGTTGTTGATTTGTCGCCAAAAGTTGCATGTTTTTGCGCATTTCGACCATTGCGCGGGTCAATTCGGTGATATCAGGGTTTGAAGAAGTAGAAGAAACATTGACTCTCGGGTTATTCCTTGAAGATGCGGATGAATCCCAATTTTTGTGATGAGTAGTCATGTTCTCTATAAGCTCTCTACACTCCTCGGGTCTTCTTTTCAATAATGTGCCACCGGCGGTTGCATTAATCGTATCACGATCACGAAAAGTTAAACCATTGTAGAAAGTATCAATTAAGGTGACGGGGAGCATGTTGTGGTTTGGACATCGATCGATCAAAACATTATATCGTTCCCAAGCATCAAAAAGTGATTCATCGGGTTCTTGAGTAAATCCACTAATTTGATTTCGAAGGCTCGTGACCATGGATGGTGGAAAGTAGCGCGACAAAATGCGTTGAGTCATCTCATCCCATGTATGAATTGAATTCTTCGGAAGACGATCAAACCATTTTTCGACATGGTGGGATAAGGTGTGTGGAAATAGGTGAAGGCGAAGAAAATCCATAGTAACCCCGGGCAACTTCATGCTTTGAGTAACGGTAATGAATTTGTCGAGGTGTTTGTTGGCATCATCATCCGTTAATTCGCGAAATGGACAAGTGTTTTGAACTTGTTGGATCATGTGATGCTTCAACGAAAACTCTGGAGCCGTGATTTGCATCGGCGCAATCGGTCCTCCTCGTCCATTCATGGTTGGTTGACAAAGCTCCTCTATCGTTCGAAGGTCGGGTGGTGGAAGAACATTGTTGTTGTTATTATTGTTGAGGTGCGGTGGGTTATTGTTGTTGTTCACACCTGCCATATCTAAATCTTCACGAGTCTCGGGCTCTGAATAAGTTGAAGATCTAGTACGCATACACCTGCAAAAGCAAAAGAAAAAGATACCAAAGAAATAGAGAATGTATATGTACGTGTAAAAAGAAAAATAATTTTTTTTTTGGATTTTTAAAATTTTTTAATTTTTATGGATTTTTAATAGTTTTTAATTTTTATGATTTTTGAAAATCTTTTAAGCAAGAAAATAACGTTCACGAGTGAACGGATCCCAAAATTCAACGCGTCTCTCACAGAAAACCGTTAATCTTCACGAAAAGAGCCGGCAGCGGCGCCATTTAATAACTAGCTTTTACTCAGTTAAAAATATCGTTGTTCCAGTCTCTTCGAATTGACTATTGGTTAACGGTGCGACTCAGTCGTCTTTTGGTGGGAAAAAATAGTTTGTCATTGTAGTAAAGTAGATGTACAAGACGTTAAAGTAAATGACGGTTAATTAAAACTAAAACTAATCAAAACGTAAATGGTGCAAAATTAAGACTTTAAATTTAAATGACGAGAAACTAAATGACGTAAAATTAAAGCGCGACGAAAAGTAAATTTGACAAGTTAATTAAAATGAAAGTAAAATTGACAATTTAATAAAAATAAAAGCTTTAAAAATTAAACTAAAAATTACTAGAAAAACATTTGGTAAAAACAGAGATTTCAGGAAGCGTGAAAAATTTGAAAACTTAAAACGTAATGAAAAGTAAGCTTGGAAAATTAAGATAAAAACAAAGACAAAAGTTAGATCGCAGTCACGATCGTAACTCACGATCGTACCCTGGATCGTACTCTCGATCATGGCCCAGATCGCAACGAGCGATCGCAGCCAAGAAGCTTAAGATTGGATCGTAACCACGATCGCAACAAGTGGATCACAGTCATGATCATACTCTTCGATCGTACTACCAGATCGTACCCACGATCTCAGCCAATGAACGTGGCTTGGATCGCAATGGCCAATCGCACCCTGGATCGCACTCTATGATCGTAGCCACGATCGCAACAAGTGGTCGTGGTGTGGATTAAGGAGTGTGATTGTACTGAACGATCATACTATGGATCACAGTAATGGATCGCAAGTAGAAACCCTAGGGGCTTATGCGATCACACTTACTCGATCGTACTGGGTAAACTCTTAAGAAAGTTACGATGGAATCAAATAAGCAAATAAGCTAAACTAAATAAGCTAACTTTGACAATAAGCACAAATCAAAACTTTACCAAAGTAATAATAAGACGAATACAATAAGCACAACTTTAAAGATTTTCAAAACACAAAATAAACAAACTTTATAAAATAAACTTTAAAAACGTAAAACTTTTAAGAAAACTTTAAAACAAATAAGCTAAATACAAAATAAGCCAATAAGATTGTCAAGCTTATAGCTTAATTCGTATAAAAGCCTAGATAGAAATGAAAAGATAAACTTTTTAATCAAATAAGCAATAAGATTAAGCAAAATTAATGCTTAATCCGAATTGAAAACAAACCAAAAACAAGAAAAGTAGAAGAAGAATGATAATGAAAAGCTTGATTAAAGGAAAATAAAGATTAACAACAAAATTAAAAGACTTACTTGAATTAAAGGCAAGAAATTTAAGGTGCAAAACAAGGTAATTAAATTGACAATTAAGTAAATGACATGAAAATAAATGTGCAAGTAATGAAAATGGTGGAGAGCTAAGTTGTCAAATTAGCTAACAAGAAATGAAATGAGATGGAGTGCATCTATTTATAGGGAGAAGGGAAGGAAGCATGTGTTGCTCTTTTCTTTCTTCTTCACGTCTTTTCGTCTTCTAAATTCTTCGACTTTTTAGACTTTGTCTCGGGATGAATTAAACTCGTCTTGTAATTTCTTCATTAATTAGACTTGAGTTCTTCGGCTTTATTAAACTTTCGTCTTTAGACTTTTCTTCGATAAATCTTCAGAAATAGGTCTTGGACTTCCGTTCTTTTGCACTCTTGATCTTTTGACTTCGTCTTTTGTCTTTTTCTTTGATAAAAGCCCGTGAAAGCCCATGTTTTCTTCCCTTTTCACATTTTGATCCTAAATCACTACAAAAACACAAACCACGCATAATTCCGACATTTACGACATAAAATACACGTTTTGGCTTGGTTATTATTATAATTAAGTGGTAAAAGAATAAGTGTTTTCACACTTATTATTGATGAACACTTGAAATTACTTCGTCATCAAATGAGATTTTTGGGTGATGTTGTGATGGAGAGAAAACCTTTCATAGAATCAGAATACGTATGCTGGTTTTACGTTACTCAGATTAGACGACTTAATTAAGTTACTCAATGAGATTTGGAAGCTTAATGCATTCAGAAGGGATGAAACATGTTTACAATGCAAAACATTTGTTTGGCAATGTAAATCCCTTAAATATCTAGAAATTGAAAATTGTTTGTCACTTGAATTGTTCGACAAGTCGCTATGTTGAGTACATTCATTACTAGCATATCAACTGATGTAATGGATTTATATCAATATAGTTCTAGAATTTAAGGAAAATAATATGGTTTTATACCAAGGTAATTTTATTTTCTTGAAAGTATTTTGTTATCGAATATACTAATATTTGAACTTATTTCTGTAGAAATGGCTCAACCCGCCAATAACATTATAAGTTCTACGTTCAAGGCATTCTTTGAACGTCACGAACTTACTGGCCCAAACTTCAATGATTGGTACCGCTCGCTAAGAATTGTCTTAAGAGTAGCGGGTACTATCGATATCTTGACTACTCCCTATCCGGAGGATCTTGCTGAAGTAGCATCTGATGCGCAAAGGCTTGAACACGCTGCTAATATTAAGAAGCACTCGGAGGTGACTTGCTTAATGCTAGGAAAAATGGATCCTCCACTTCAACAGAAGTATGAGCTATTTTCACCTAAGCGAATGCTTGATGAGCTCAAGGCTATATTCGAGAAGCTGCAAGCTGTGGAGATCTATGACTTGATAGATGCTTTGCATAGCTGCAAGCAAGCTCCAGGAAAGTCTGTAAGTGCCCATTGCTTGGAAATGATGGGTTATATGGAACATATCATTGCACTAGGACAACCCTATGATCATAATATGGCTATCAACTTGATCAATAGGTCCCTTAACAAGGACTTTAATGATTTCGTTAGAAACTATAATATGCATTGCACGGGGAAGACAATTAATGATTTTCATGCAATGCTCATTGATTATGAAAAGGGGTTGAAAGACAAGGCATCTACCGCTACGCCTTCTGTACTAACCATACAAAAGGGTATAGTGAGTAAGCCAAAACCGCAAGCGAATAAGAAGAAAGGCAAAGGCAATGGTGACAAGGGCAAACAAGTTGCGACTTATTCAAAACCTAAGCAGCACTTTGTCAATAAAAATAGATCTCAGGAGGATGAGACTTGTCACCATTGCAAGGCAAGTGGTCACTTGAAGAGGAATTGGCCTCTTTACCTCGAAGAATTGCGAGAAATAAAGAATAAGTCTGAGTAGAGCGCTGCAGCTTCAGGTACTTTATTTATGATTATTGTTCAATTTAACATACAAATTAAATTCATGGGTATATGATACGGGATGCGGTATTAACATTTGTAATACGCTGCAAGGATTTAATCTGGAAAGGAAGCTTTCTTGTGGGGAACAATTTCGACAAGTGGGCAATGGCGCACAAGCAGCGGTTGAAGCTATAGGAACATTTAATCTAGTTTTACCTTCGGGTTTAGTACTAATTTTAAATGACTGTCATTATGCACCTACAATTGTTAGGGGTGTTATTTACTTTTCTTGTTTGTTAAATAATGGATTCGTTCATACGATTGATAATAATGGAATTTCTGTTTGGAAAAATGGTATTTTCTATTTTAATGCAATTTATGTTAATGATGTGTTCGAAATAGACATGCATGATAATGAATCCTAGAATGATAAATATGTCTTTAACATAAGTAAGAAGATAAAGTTTGACAAGAACTCTTCTTATCTTTGGCATTGTAGACTTGCCCATATTGGGAAGACTCGTATACAAAAGCTTCAACGTGAAGGTCTTTTGGAAAATATCAATGATGAATCATTCGATAAATGTGAGTCTTGTATCTCTGGAAAGATGACCAATAAACCTTTTAATAGCAATATTGAAAGAGCTATTGATCTACTTAGACTTATACATATTGATGTGTGTGGACCACTTAGAAATACGTCAAGGAAAGGTGCTAGCTACTTCTTAACATTTACGGATGATTATAGCCGTTATGGTTATGTTTATTTACTTAAGCATAAACATGAGGTATTTTAAACATTCAAAGTGTTTAAAGCAGAAGTAGAACTGCAATTAGGGAAGAAGATTAAAGCTCTTCGTTTTGATAGAGGTGGTGAATATTTAAGTCAAGAGTTTATAGATTATCTAAGTGAGAATAGAATTGTTCAACATCTTACTTCTCCTTATACTCCACCACAAAATGGTGTACCCCAAAAGGAGAAATCGTACTTTATTGGATATTGTGCGAGTTATGTTTAATCTTACAACTTTACCTTTATCCTTTTGGGATTATGCTTTAGAGTCTGATGTTCACATTTTAAATATGGTTTCCACAAAGAAGGTCGATAAGACACCATATGAACTATGGCATGGTAAAAAGCCATATTTGTCTTATTTAAAGGTCTGGGGTTGCGAGGCGTATGTGAAACGTGACTCGGGGTGAGAAACTCCAACAACGATCTATAAAATGTATTTTTGTATGATACCCTAAGGAAAATATGGGTTACTAACTTTATTATCCACCTGAGAACAAAGTGATAGTTGCTAGGTATGGAGACTTCCTTGAATCTGATCTTGTAAATCAAGAATTTAGTGGGAGAAATTATGATCTTGAAGATGGTCATATAGATACATTACCTTCTGAAAAGATTAGCGATGTAATTCCTGTAGAACCAAAACGTTTGGAGGTTCCATCGGAATTAGTTCCTCTACGTATATCTGCAAGGATTAAAAACGCAAATAGCAATATATGTCTTAACATAGAGGATGATGATGAGTTAGGGGATCTTGGTAAACTCGCTAATTATAAATCTGCCGTACTTGATCCTGAGAAGGATAAGTGGATGGTTGCTATGGATGAGGAAATGAAATCCATGAAAGTAAATGATGTTTGGATTCTTGTAGAACCACCACCAAATGCTAAAGTAGTGAGACATAAGTGGATATACAAGAAGAAAACCGACATTGACGGAAAATTACAATCCTATAAAGCTCGTTTAGTAGCTAAAGGTTTTACTCAAACTTTTAGCGTAGACTACGAGGAGACTTTTTCTCCTGTAGCAGACTTAAGAGCTATTAGGATTCTCATAGCTATATTAGCATACTATGACTATGAGATATGGCAAATAGATGTTAAAACTGCCTTCTTGAACGGTCGCTTAGATGAAGACATCTATATGCAACAACCAGAAGGGTATATTGATCCTGAGAATCCAGGACGTGTGTGAAAACTTCAAAGGTCGATTTATGTTTTGAAGCAAACATCACGTCAATGTAATAAAAGATTTGATGAAGAAATCAAAAAGTTTGGATTTATTTAGACTCGTGATGAGCCATGTGTATATCGCAAAGCTAGTGGGACTGATGTAATATTCCTAGTCCTATATGTTGATGATATATTAATCATGAGAAGTAACATTCCAAGACTTAAAACTGTTAAGGATTATCTTGGTAAATGTTTTTCTATGAAGGATTTAGGAGAAGCTACATACATTCTGGGAATTAAGATCTATCGAGATAGGAAAAGACGGTTAATTGGTCTATGTCAATATGCTTATAGATAAGATTTTGAAGAAGTATAATATGCATAATTCCAAGAAAGGTTTTCAACCTATGGAAATTAAGCATAATATGAGTCATGAGATGGATGCATCAACTCCTGAAGAGGAGTCATACATGCAGAAGGTGCCTTATGCTTCGGCTGTAGGATCTATAATGTCTGTTGTTAGATGCACAAGGCCTGATGTGGCGTTTGCTCAGAACTTGGTTAGTAGATACCAACAGAATCCAGGGAAGATCCACTGGACCACTGTTAAACATATTCTAAAGTATTTGAGGAGTACGAAAGATATGTTTTTGGTATATGGGGGAAAACCAGACACAAAACTGAATGTGATAGGTTTCTGTGATGCGTCCTGGAAATGTGATAAAGACTATACGAAGTCTTAGACGGGCTACGTTTATGTTATCAATGGAGGAGCAGTTGATTGGAAGAGCAAGAAACAAACAACGATTGTAATGCATGCTACTCTATCTGAGTACATGGCTGCTTCAGAAGCTGCAATGAAAGCTGTTTTGATTAGGAAGTTTATTGAAGATCTTGGAGTGATGCCTTCAGTTAAAGAACCTATAGATATGTATTGTGACAATTCTGCCACAATAATATTTGGCAATGACCCTGGAGTCATGAAAGGCGTCAGACACTTTATGCGTAGACATCACTACGTTTGAGAACAAGTTGAAGCTCGTGAAATCAAATTGATAAAAGTTCACACAGATGATAACGTAGCCGATCCTTTAACTAAGGCTTTGCCTAGACCAAAGGTAGTTAAGCATGCCAAGGCGATTGGGCTGCAACTAGCTAGCGAACTCATGCAATAAGTCTGTGACTATTATTTGGATAAAGGATGTTATGACATTGTTATATAATGAATAAAGATTGGGTTTCGTTTATTCCTATTATTTAATAAGTGTATCCTATTTTACATGTTTTAATCCATGAATAAATGTTATGCTAAATGTCCATTGTCGATTAATAATATGGTAATATTATTAAATTAAGACAAATCAAAATAGTTATAGAGTATACTTGAAAGTATATTGATCAATTTTGGATGATATTTGATGAATCGAACATTGGACTTATCCTAACTATATGGTTTTACTTTATGGATCTTTCTCATCAAGTAAAACATAAATAGTTATCCTTAGACTTGAGATACCAGGAAACTGTTATGAATCTAGTGCATCTTTGTGGAATAATCTAACGCTAAACGTAATTGGTAGCTATAAGGATTATTTTCGGAAGTGTTGCAAAATTCATAAGTTTTGCTCGTAGTAAATATGGAATTTATTTCCTCCAATTTTGTTTTGGAGTTTAATACAGCTGGGCCCCTCGTGGGATTAGTAAGATGTTTGTGTGGCCACACCCAAATTTGTTTTCGTAATCTTGTTGAATATGTGAACGAGAAAAGAATGGTTAATGAAAGGAATGACTGAGATCCATATCCTTATTAACGTTGTATTAGAAATAAAAGGATAATAATAACGATGTAGAATCGTTAAAAGGTTTTGTCCAGGAGATCTTACTCGAGTTGTACTAGAGACATTGCTAAGTGTAACTAGACGCTAGTCAATGTAATCACGATATTCGAAATATGTCCAAGTGGGAGCTGTAAGTTTATGGACTTATATTTAATAGTCGTGTGATAGGATCGAACTCAAGATTACAGGATTACACACAATACGTAAAGAGTTAATATAATTAATAAATATATTTACTGTATTTATTAATTTATTTAATAAATATATATTTATGTATTTATTAAATTAAACCGAGACATAACTTTAACGATCGTTAATTAATTAATAGTTAAGTATTAACGAGGGTTAAATAAATATATAGTAAGTAAACATAAGGAAAGAAGTTTGGAAGATTCTGGAACACCCCTTATGGGGTGTTTGGTCGGTCGGTTATAGAAGAAAAAGGAAAGGGCTAAACTTCCTTTTATTTGTTTATGGATACAAGATTATGCCTATATAAACAAATCCTTCTCCTCATAATTCATCAAAAAAAAAAATCTCCCCTACTTCTCTTTTGGTCGATCACAAGAATACCCACAAAGGGGTTTTGGTTGGTTTTCTTGGTTGATCAATTTACTTACAATCTAGTCCTAGCCCCTCTCTAGGGTTGTTGGGTAGATTATATACAAGCGTTGCAGCTCGGTTTTCACGTGCTAGAATCACGGTTAGTTTGTTGTATTACGTGTGTACACGATCGTAATATAGTCTTACTTTAGACTATATCTTGGTGTATACGATATAAACCCGAATTGGTGATTCGTTCTTCGTCTTGTGGATTTGCTTTAGCGTAAAGGTATGTAACCCTAATTCGATTAATTATAATTGTGTTATTATTGTGATCTTGTTAAATCACTTCCGCTATATGTGCTTTGATCTTGTTTAGGGTTTTATATAATTGTTATGATATTTATAATTCTTCAGGATTTGTGTTGTGTAGATCCAAGTTACATGTGTATACTTGGATATGTGTTTTATTGAGTTGTAATAGTTGTGTCTTGTAAGTTCTCACTAAACTATAAAGTGATGTGGTTGTGTCTTGTGAGTTTTCACTAAACTATAAAGTGATGTGGTTGTGTCTCGTGAGTTCTCACTTAGCTTCAAAGTGAAAAGTCATGAAGATTGGTTCTAGATTTCGATTAGAACTCGACATCTAGCCTTGTGTCGTAAAATGGTGAAGTAGGCAACGTTGTGAAGATTGGTTCTATCTTTTGATTAGAACTCGACATCTAGCCTTGTGTCATAAAATAGTGAAGTGGGCGACGTTGTGTAGATTGGTCCTAGCTAAGATTAGGTCTCGGCATTTAGGTTAGTGTCAAAAAATAATGTAAGCAACGTTGTAAGGTTTTCTCCGCCAATAAGGGAGCTTGTGGATATAGTGGAAATCTCGAGCAAGGTGTACTCGAGGAGTGGAGTAGGAACAAAAATAGAGTTTCGTTGTCGAACCACTATAAATCTTGGCGTCTTCATATTAGGTTGTTCCTTTCCTTATTCTTTACTTACCTTCATGATTACGTCACACACCATTATCAATTGTCATTGTTAATGCATTAGAATTGAACCTAATCATTATGCAACTAGCTTTCAAGCAAAAGGTAGTTTTGAGACAAACCTAATTGAAAGGAATTTTAATTAGGACATAAACCGAAGAGAAACTATTCAACCCCCCTTATAGTTTCAACAAAAATCTTCTAGTGCCTTCTACAATTTGAATCCAAGATGTATAGATGTCGACATTTTGTATAATGGATTTTATACCCGTTAAATTGAAGTAGAGACCAAGGAATTGATCTCAAACGTCTAATTGGTCAAAACATGTCCAATCTGTGATCTTTATTTGGCTTCAAGTGCATAGTTAAAAGGTATCTATCACGTGGGATAGAATATACTTGGCCTGAATTATCATTCCCCTAAGTTAATTATGATTTGCCCTTTAATTCATAGTGATTAATTATGGGTGAAAATGTTAGGGTTTATGGTGATGAACAAAAGGAAATAGAAGTTTAATATGTTTAGGGAATTAAAATATTGTTTCCCACTAATTATTTTGAAGTCACAATTGACTAATAGGAAATCTCATTTTTCCGTGATAATGTGAAAGGACTCAATTCCTTCTAAAGTAGTATTAAATGAAAGTTTTACTAAAGTTGGTATGAATAGTCCCTCGACTTGGCTGATACTTTTATTGATATTTCCCAAAAGGATCTTTTGAAACTAGGGCTGAATGATCTTTGGGAAATGACAAAATCAGTCCTTGTGAATGTTAACGTTCATTATGTGTAGTTAACATTCTTTTAATCTTTCCAATTTAGTAGATTTGGTCCCTCCACTTGTTATAACCATTTCCAAGGGCTAAAATTGCAATATTTGCAAACTTCAAGGACTATAATGATACTTTAGGATATGTGAAGGGTGTAAGTTGTAGACATGGGAAAGTCGAGGGGCAATTCGGTACTTTCATAATTCTTCAAGGGCTATTGGTCTTTTTGGAGAATTAAGGTTTCAAATCCGGCATCGGTTTTCTTGTACGTCTTTGTTCCTCGTGTCCATTTTGTCTTAATTTTGTGCTTTCCAATTGATTTCTTGATATTCATGCATGCACATACACAAACAAGAAAACAAGCATATATGGTGCATTTTTTACGATATATTACTCTTTTTAAGCCTATTTTAAGGTAAGAAAATATGTGTAGTTAGAGTTACATCAGTTGTCGAAATTTCTCTTATTTTAATTCCTCAATCCATTCTTCATTATGTGGACATTCAGTAGCCAAGTGAGGACCTCCACACGTATCGCATCCAGCTTGTATAGCGTGCACGTTCTCTCGTAATGTCTTCATATTACGCCCTATATTTTCAATTTGGACCACATTAACTCCTCCACCATTTTTCATTATGTCTTACACGGTTCCATCATACCATTTCTTAGAATGCTTCCCCTATCTTTAATTTCCTTGAGACCCTCATTTGATTTCATACTCGAAACAGGTGTTTGAGAGTCAAGACTTTGACGAGTGAAGTTATCAAACCCCTTGTAGAAGATGTATACCTTCTGATAATATTCAAATCATGGGTAGGACATTGTAGAGTAAATCATCATATCTATCCCATGCATGATCTAATGTTTTGTTTTCTATCTGCCTAAAACTATGGGTGTTTTCCATTTGTTTTGCTATTTTTGAGGGTGGTCAGAATCTTTGTATGAATGCCTTCATGACCTCATCCGACGTCCTGATCGTTCTTGATGGAATTTTATCAAACCATCGTCTATCCGTCCCTTCTAAAAAGATAAGGAATACCCGTAGCATAATTGTGTGATGAGAAATGTTTGGATGACGGAATAATCCAACAATATCTTACACGTCGTCAACATGCTCGTGGGCATCATCTTCACCTTTTCACGAGAACAACTTCCTTCTTATTCATTTAAGTAGTGACCTCTAATTTGAAAGGAACTTCGTCAGGAATCTTAGGTTTGACCACTCCTCGCGTTTGGTCATTACGAATGTTGGCTAAATACTGCTCCTTTGTGAGCTTACTAATGTCAACTTCGGACATCTTTATATTCTGCAAAATTTGTTAGTAAACTAAAACAAAATACTAGCTCCCCGACAGCGACGCCAAAAGGTTGATGCGTACTTATTTCAAATATTATTTATCAAATTTTAAATTTATAAAACTTTGACTCACCTACAACGCACTGATGGGCAAAGAACCCGGTCCCGTGAAGTATTTGGATGATAAATACGAGGTCGTCTAAATAGCTAAGTGTAAAATTGGTTTTAGTTTCAAAATGTCACGAAAACTAAATAATCAAAACTAAAATTGATAAATGCATAAATAGAATAACTGAAAAGTATATACCAGATTAAGTCAAGAAGGAGAAAATGTACTAGCCTAACTACTCTATTATTGTTACATTATGATAGTGACCTGTATATTAGTGATCTAGGAGATATGTTGTGCACATGTATAACCTGGTTCAAACTCTTAGACATTACATGTAGGAACTCAAAGTAGGAGCTTACTACATAAATGACTAATAACCTAGTATTTATGTTAACTGTTTAGTGGTCATGGAATCAGTAAGCCTATTTGTTCAGCAGCCCTTACTCTTTGTCTTCTAAATCCCAACTATCGCTTTCGTGACTAGCTGCGTATATAAAGTCGACAATGATTGAACCTCAACTATCCATACGACCTAGTTATTCTGACGTGCCACCATTTTACTTGTATATTTTAAGTATTAAAGCTTATAGAGGGCAGTGACCATTAAGCCCAACACACTCGCGATAGTTTCCAACCTATTCATTGTAAATCCCTTCTTGAAGTTAACAACAATCAGTTCCTATATATCTAGTACAGGCCAAGTGAATCTTGAAATAAGCCAATACTACCAATACACAAGGGTTTCATAACAGGCATAAAGATGTCATAAACAATCAACATAAACTGAACAAGCATCACACCGACAATAATAATATCATAACTAGGCCAACACTAGAGTGCTTAGCCTCTCATAGCACACACACACATAAGGTAAACATAAACATACTTGTATTATGAATCATGCAAACCTTACAAAGATGTGAATGATGAATGCTTTAGACACTTGGTTCTCGAATACAAAATCTTCCCTCTATTGGCGGAACCTGGTCGAAACCAGACCCTTACAAGCCTCTAAAATCGACCATAAACTTGTTGTGTTAGGGTTTATTGAATAGCATGTAGAAACCAAAAATGAGGCCCTCTATTTACACTAATCGGGTCCCTACGCGGTAGGGAATATTGTGCCCTACGTCGTATGGAATACAATATATCCTTCCTTATTTAACAGATTTCCTACACCGTAGGGGGTACAAACACATACGCCGATCACGCTGAAATCTATGGCGTAGATGGAACAATAGCCTACGTCATAGGTCTTCTTTCTTCAAATAGTCTCATCTTATCGACTAGAGAATCTTGTTAACAAAATAACACCTACGTCGTAGACACAATATCTGTCTATGTCGTAGGGCCTTCAAAATATGGTTACTATGTCAATGTATTACCTACGACATAGGGTAGATAATATCTACGGTGTATGTGCCTTTAAATTTGTGCTTGTCGCCTTTTCTTGTCTATTTCCAGCGGTTTATCCTCGCTTTCCTTCACTCGCTCAATTTCACATGCAAAACATAAAATACCCAAAACTATGAAATATTGGATGTTAATTGGCACTAAATTGAGCATAATCAAATGGATATTGCGATAAAAAACATTGAACTATTTGATGTTATCAGGATACTAAATTATACTCATAAATCATACCATTTGTACATAATATAATACTAGAGCGGGGGAACTTGATAGCATATCATTCTTAGTGGACCATGTCCACTGAATACACACACGAATCAAGCCATTACTAAGGCCCATCAGTCAACACTTGATAGTAGCCTAAGTATAACCCCATGTCTTGTTTGGCTTGCTAAAGGTCATAGGAAAACATAGTACACAATGGACCAATACTCCCCTACTTACGAATGACACGAGCTACCCTTTTGCTAAATGACGAACGACGCGTTGAGCCGGTGTGCTATGGCGTCATTGGTACCGAAAACAACCCAATGGGTTGTGTATGGCTTGCCTTACATAACACTCTAAGGCCGCTTAACCACCGTATAAGCATTACTGGCCAACAGTGGGCAACACGGTCAAAGACGATAAACGATAGTCAAACTTTTCAAAAACATGTAAAATTTGCCAGAAATATCAAACTCAACGTAAATTTTGTTTTAATAACTTATAGTAGGTGTCCATATATGTCACAACCTGTTTTTTATTACTAAATCTTAACGGAAATATTTAAAACTTGTTGAAAGTATTTAAATTTTTTCGGAAATGTCAATCCTATTAATCGCTGATTAATCTAGACTAAACCGATTACAAAGTAAAAAAACTGACCTTCCGATTACATATTCACAATATTTACAACATTACTATTTACTCAAACCTCGTAGGTGCAAGGAAAAAGCTTTACCTTCAATCAAAAACAATCTTTTGCTTATTTATTGTTTCGATGTTGAGTGACATCAGAAAATACAAACTTTTATTTTTAAGTTTCTGTTATGTTAAACGTAGTGGCAAAATTTGAAAAGCAAAAAGGAAAAGAAAAACACCTTTAGGCGGGACTGGGGGAACATGAAAAAATTCGAACGGATTCCAAATATTCAAATTTTTTCATTACTCACTCCCATTGGTCCATTTACATCACACGGATCGGCATCTAACGGCCAATATCACCCCATCTGAAATCTTAAACCCCAACCCATTTCCTATATAAACAAGCACCCCTACCCAATCTTCTCATCACAATATCAAACACACAAACACATAAACACTTTTATAAATAAAAGAATGGAGGGAACCGGTAAAATCAAGAAGGGAGCAGCAGGAAGGAAAGTAGGTGGTCCACGAAATAAGTCGGTTACTCGATCTGTTAAAGCCGGGCTTCAGTTTCCGGTTGGTAGAATCGGAAGGTATTTGAAGAAAGGTCGTTACGCTCTGCGTGTTGGTACTGGTGCTCCTGTTTATCTTGCTGCAGTCCTCGAGTATCTCGCAGCTGAAGTAAGCTTTTTTACATTTCAAATTATTTATATTTTAACCTTTTGTTTTGGGTATTAATCTTGTAATGTTTGTTTTTCAGGTGTTGGAATGGGCAGGAAACGCAGCAAGGGACAACAAGAAGACTAGGATTATTCTGAGACATGTGTTGTTGGCGATTAGGAATGACGAGGAGCTCAGAAAGCTGTTGTCTGGTGTTACCATTGCTCATGGCGGAGTTTTGCCAAACATTAACCCTGTTTTGTTGCCTAAGAAAACCGCTGCTAAAGAATCTACACCAAAGTCTCCATCCAAAGCCGGAAAGTCTCCTAAGAAAGCAGCAGCATAAGATTAGTTTCATGTAATTTCGGTTGATTTCTTAAGTCAATTTAGAGTAGTTTATGATTCCCAATGGTCACATGTAATCAGTTTTATGGAATGGAAATCGTTTGTTTCTGTTTATTCTCTTTTGATTTTTATATTTAGTTTGTAAACTGATGAAATTTAATTACATAAGCAATCCCAAACACACCCTTAATCTTTGGGTAAAAAGGCACAAGCAATCCCAAACACAAGAATACATACAGTTATTAGCCATTTCTACTTGATGAGGATAATCTCGCTATAGTATGATCAAAATAAGTAGTTATTTGATGGTCCAGATGTATATCCTAGGGGTCCCAGTGTAGTCCATACACAATGAATTGTGTGCGCACACAAATTGGTGCCAGTTTGTGGTTCTTTCATATAGTTATGTAGAGTTTCTTTTGAACAACATTATGTAGTTCTCTCATTATCACTCATTAGAATATGTTAGATATATGGGTGGATCAAATAATCCGAGAGTCGTGTCAAACACTTTCAGATCAAAGTATTTCGATGGTTCTATCGAAATCTCTAATCGGATAAAACTCAGATTCGAACTGTTTATGTGTTTTGATGTTATGATCAGAACCAGAAAAATGAAGAACATATGACCAAATAACGTCTGTATGGTTGTAACTGCCAAAAGCAGTTATAATGCCCAAAACCGACACTTTTAACAACGGGCAGAAATTAGTCCAAATTCCCGGGAATTTTATTTTCAAGTGCGTTTTCGACCCCAGCCAGGGGCGCTGCCCCTTGGACCCTGCCAGGGGCTGCCGCCCCTTGGACCCTGCCCAAGGGCGCTGCCCCCGGACCCCCGTCGTACGAGGGCTTCGCCCCCGTATGATAACCGTAATAATGTCATAAAAGCGTGCACTCCGCACAACCCCGACTTGATGAACGTTTATCACGATTACACATTGGTCAACAAAGTAAATACATTACACTTAAATCATTATTGGTAACACAAAATCACCAACAATCCTCCCCCATTTAAGTGTAATCTTGATTAACTTAAAGAAATAATAACACAATCAAACTGATGCATAAATGAAATGTCGACATGATTGAATTTCACATTAGTATATTAGAATTCCAAATATTCGAATATTAGAGTGTCACTAAGGATTGAACTCTTCTATTCATAAACAATACCTGAAGATAATATACACAATAGTTTACACATTTACATGTTCTACATGACACTATTTTTACTAGCTTGTGTCCTATCCTTCAATAAGCATATCAAAGCCAAGTCCCAAACTTCTTGAAGCAGCTAAACTTCATGCTTATATAGGTGATCTTTTCTTCTTGCTCCTGCACATCAAATTTGTCAAAAGATCATTAAGAAATATAATTTCAACCTCCTTTACTTGCAGTTCTGAACACATACCGTGGGATGATGTAATTATGCGTTCCAAATCAAAATATCAAGCTTTCCACATTGAATTCAGCACCTAACATTGCGTTAGGTGGGAATTGGGTATCTTGATACAAGGATTTTATTAGGTGGACTTTAAACCCATCCCAATAGCCGCCTTGCGCACGAGATCTCTTACTAACCCTTTGGTTAAATGGTCGGCTAAATTCAACCGAGTTTTCACAAACTCCACAGATATCACACCATTCATGATAAGGTCACGAATCATACTATGTCTAACACCTAAGTTTCTAGACTTACCATTGTACACATGACTATAAGCCCTAGCCAAGGTAGCAGCACTATCACATTTGATAGAAATGGTAGATACCGGTTTAGGCCATAAAGGAATTTCATAAACCAAATTCCTTAGCCATTCATCTTCTTTACCAACAGCAGCCAAAGCCACAAACTCAGACTCCATAGTTGAGCTTGTAATACAAGTCTGTTTCTTAGAAGCCCAAGAAATAGCACCTCCTCCAAGTAGGAATACCCAGCCACTCGTAGACGAGTGATCCTCCATGTTGTTAATCCAACCGGCATCTGAGTAACCTTCTATCACAGAAGGATAACCGCTATAAGTCAAACCAAAATTCATGGTTCCATTCAAGTATTGAAATACTCGAGTAAGAGCTTGCCAATGTAAAGCACTAGGATTGCTAGTATACTTACTAACCTGTCCTACAGCAAACGCTATATCCGGCCTAGTGCTAATCATGGCATACATAAGACATCCAACAGCACTAGAGTATTCTAGCTGAGATACTGCAATTCCCTTATTAGGAATCAGTTTCACAGTAGAATCAAATGGAGTATGAGCAAAAATACAATCAACAAAGTTAAACTTTGCTAGTATCTTCTCAATATAATGAGATTGAGGAATCGAGATACCATTGTTTCCTCGTTTAATTCTAATACCAAGAATCACCTCAGCCTCCCCCAGATCTTTCATATCAAACTTAGATGACAAAAATTCCTTTGTCTTATCAACTTGATCTTGGTCAGTGCCAAAGATCAACATGTCATCTACATATAAGCAAATGATTACTCCCGTACCAGAAGCATCAAATCTGCTATACACACATTTGTCAGATTAGTTTAAACAAAAACCATTAGACAACACCACATCATCAAACTTTTGATGCCATTGTTTTGGTGCTTGTTTTAGACCATACAATGATTTCTTCAATTTACATACCTTGTTTTCATGTCCAGGCATCACAAACCCTTCAGGTTGTTTCATGTAAATTTCTTCATCCAAATCACCATTCAAGAATGCAGTTTTCACATCCATTTGGTGAATAACAAGATTGTTAATAGCAGCAATAGCTAATAACAATCTAATAGTGGATATCCTGGCAACAGGAGCATATGTATCAAAGAAGTCAATTCCCTCCTTTTGTCTAAAGCCTTGGATTACCAATCTGGCTTTAAACTTATCTATGCTTCCATCCACTTTTATTTTCCTTTTGAGGATCCATTTACCTCCTAATGCCTTGAATCCCGGAGGTAAATCAACTAATTCCCAAGTATCATTCTGCATGATGGAATCAATCTCACTTTGAATTGCTTCTTTCCAGAAGGCAAAATCCCTAGACGCCATTGCCTTACTCAAGGTCTTTGGATCCTCCTCAACAGTGAAACAATATTCACGTAGAGATATAGTCTTATCTCTCGTTCCTTCAACCAAATAAAGTTGAAAATCAGAACCAAAAGACTTAGCTTTTCTTGTTCTAGTGCTTTTCCTAGGAACCGATGGACCAGGTACATCATCCGCACCTTCAATCTCATCATCAGCTATCTCACTTGAAGATGGCTGAATCATACCTCTTGGTCTAGGTATAGATGAAAATCGTTCTTCATCAAATATTGCATCTCTTGACTCTATTATAGAGTTCACCGACACATAATCATTAGGTTCTATAACATAAAACCTGTAACACTTGGAATGCTCAGCATACCCAATGAAGATACAATCTATACCTTTCTCACCCAAATTTTTCATCTTGGGCTGAGTCAACCTTACGACTGCTCGACAGCCCCAAACCCTTAAATAAGCCAAATTTGGTACCTTCTTGGTCCAAATTTCATAAGGAGTTTGTTTGCTATGTTTGTTTGAGTTCTATTCAGAATATAACAGGCTGTCAACATTGCCTCACCCCAAAATCCTTCACTTAGTCCAGAATAGGATAACATGGAATTCACCATTTCCTTTAAGGTCCCATTCTTCCTTTCAGCCACACCATTCTGTTGTGGTGTGTAAGGAGCCGTGGTTTGATGTATTATTCCAGTAGATTGGAAATAAACTGGATCATAATACTCACCACCACGATCAGTACGAAATACTTTTATTGAAGTTTGTCTTTGAAGTTCTACTTCTTGTTTATAAATTTTAAATTTATCAAGAGCTTCATTTTTAGCATGCAAAAGATATACATAACAATATCTAGAAGCATCATCAATAAAAGTAATAACATACTTATTTTGTCCTAGTGAAGGATTGGCATGAAAATCACATAGATCACTATGTATGAGATCTAATACATTGCTTTCCCGATTAACACCCTTAAAAGGTTGTCTAGTAATCTTTGTTAACATACAAGTTTTACAACTTTTATTTGTCATGTCAAAAGAAGGTATTAGACTCATTTTAGCCATATCTATCATTCTCTTGTAATGAACATGTCCTAGTCTAGCATGCCACAATTCAGAATTACTTACATCATTACTATGACCAGAAGTAATCATACAAGTAGAAGCATTAAACAAAGGATAATTCAGATTTAATCTAATCATTCCATTACATACACAACCAAATCCAACAAAAGTACCATGTCTTGACAAGATATACTTGTCACTTTCCAACACCTGTTTGTAGCCACACTTATTCAACACAATTTCAGAAACGAGATTCTTTCGAATCCCGGGTACATACAACACATTATCTAAACATAAAGTTTTTCCAGAAGTGAAAGTTAATAAAACACGCCCTATTCCTTTGATTGGTTCAGTAGCAACGTTTCCCATCTTTACAAATGATCCATCTTCAATTGATTTACAGGCTTGAAACCAACGAAGATCCTTGCAAACATGACTTGTTGCACCCGAATCAACCCACCAAGCAACATCATCATCCTGAACATAAAATGCATCAGAAATAACTGAAACATAATGTAAATCATTATCAATATTCTGAATAAGATCAGAATTATAACCTTGTTGCTTTTCAGGATCCTTAGACCCATTTGAACCAGCGCCTTTTTTGTCCTTAGAACGACAATCCTTCTTCATGTGACCAGTTTTGCCACATTTCCAACAAGCCCCCGCAACCTTCTTGTTGCCAGACTTATTATCACCACTGTTGTTGTACTTACGTTTGTTCTTATTGTTGTTTGAATTCTTGGCTCCATCTCCTTCAACCATGTTGACAGAAGATGACCCAATTTGGTTCTTTCCTTTAGGGTTATTTTCAAGTTCCTGATTTCTTAACCCTTCCTCAATTCGGAGAGCACTACCGAGTTGAACCAAATTTAATTCTTCCTTCTTATGTTTCAACCCATGTTTGAATTCTTTCCAAGAAGGGGGCAGTTTATCAATGATAACTGCAACCGAGATGGCCTCATCCATCAACAGTTTGTGTTGGGTAATCTGTCCCAGAATCCTTAACATCTCATGATATTGGTCCATTACAGATCTGGAATCAACAATTCTGTAATTCATGAAATTGCTTACCAGAAACTTCTTTGTAGAAGCATCTTCAACCATCTATTTGGATTCTAGGGACTCCCACAGAGCCTTTACAGATTCAGTATTTTGATAGATATCAAAGAGTGAGTCAGACATACCATTCAGAATATGACCACGACATACGTGGTCGTCGTTTTCCCACTTCATCCGATGCCTAGTGGTTTCCAGCGTTTCATCCTCCGACCATTCGGGACTTGGTGTATTCAGAACATACACAACCTTCAAAGTGGTAAGAAGAAAGTGCATCTTCTTCTGCCAACGACGAAAATCCTGCCCTTCAAACTTAGCCAACTTATCGAACTTATGTCCTTCACAGATTCACCGTTTGCCATGATCACAGAATACTTTGATCTTTGTTAGATATATGGGTGGATCAAATAATCTGAGAGTCGTGTCAAATAATTTCAGATCAAAGTATTTCGATGGTTCTATAGAAATCTCCAATCGGATAAAACTCAGATTCGAACTGTTTATGTGTTTTGTTGTTATGATCAGAACCAGAAAAATGAAGAACATATGACCAAATAACGTCTGTATGGTTGTAACTGCCAAAAGCAGTTATAATGCCCAAAACCAACACTTTTAACAACGGGCAAAAATTAGTCCAAATTCCCGGCAAGGGGCGCTGCCCCTTGGACCCTGCCAGGGGCTGCCGCCCCTTGGACCCTGCCCAGGGGCGCTGCCCCCGGACCCCCGTCGTACGGGGGCTTCGCCCCCATATGATAGCCGTAATAATGTCATACAAGCGTGCACTCCGCACAACCCCCGACTTGATGAACGTTTATCACGATTACACATTGGTCAACAAAAGTAAATCCATTACACTTAAATCATTATTGGTAACACAAAATCACCAACAGAATATGTTCTGCATTCTCCTATTAGTTCAATTTTTTTTGTTTATATTTGCAGACAGATTTTGTTACAGGCAGGTTCTTTACACAATGCTTGTTTCTTCTGGAGGCTGGCAAGGTTTCTGTCATTTATGGTTCGAAGCTTTATCTTTATGAATTCTATTTGTTGATTAGAAGCATGACTATTCTTTTCCAATTGGCTGATATGTTTGTGTTTGATATGCTTGCATTTATGTGTAAATTCATGTTTTACCTGATTGTAGATTCTGTGCATATAAAGCAATCAGTTTCAACTTTTTCATAACCACTAACAAATGATGTTTTGATTTTTCTGCACAGAAGCAAAGGTTGTTATCTACAGACTGCCCGTGGACAGCCAACCTTGCTTGTAAGCATTCGAGGAAAATGAAAGTCTACTAGACAGCCACGGTCTCCAATTATAAAGCCTCAAAAGATCGCTCTCCAACTGATGTGGGATAAGTTCACTTTTCAATCTTTTCTTTAAGATTTAAGTTCATTTAGATACCAAACTTATCTAAGATATGAGGGGACTCATCCTCACCATCCATTTCTTTACCATCTAATGGTTGAGATTAAATCCTCAATTTATATTGGAGGGGTATTTTCGTCCTTTCACATGCTCACTATATAAGTCATTTTCTTTATGTCTTTCTCATAAAAACACACACACCAGCTTCTATTTCTCTCTCTCTACCTTAATCTAATTTCTCTCTCTATAATTGATTGATCGAGACTTATAATCACGCATCCCTCAAGAACATCATCAGAAATTCATCATGAATCGATTAATTAGATCTATAATCAACACAAATTCATGATTAGGCACGAACCCATCATCAGGTTTTTATAAAATCTATTCTTATTTTTAGCTTATATGATTTTGAACAAGCTTATTAATTTCTTATCATGTTAATAATAAGTTTTTAATTAGCTTATTTTGAACGAATTATTTTGATTGAATGTTCTTATTTATAAGCTAACTTCTTAGGTGATTTATGTGAATAAGCTTATTTGTTTGAATAAGCTTTTGATTTAGATGAAAGTTATGAATAAGCTTGTGAATTAGATGATTTGGATTTATAGTGTTGATTTATAAGCTAGCTTATTAGCTTATTTTCATGAATTAGAAGGTTTTATGAATAAGAGAGTTATGAACAAGCTTATTTTCATGTGAATAAGCTGTATTATTAGGATTTATTATGTAGCTGATGTATGCTGAATTAAGCTTAATTTATCATATATGATAACTTATTTATCATATATGATAGATATATTATATATGATATATGATAGGTGGATATCATATATGATACACGGGGTATCATATATGATGTTTCTGAATAAGGTTAAGTTAGTGTGAATAAGCTGTATTATTAGGCATTTTTTAACTTTGTTGTTAATGTAAGCTTATTAGGTTGGATGTATCATTAATGATACCTCATTTATAATACATGATAGTTATATGATATGTGATATATGATAGATATATCATATATGATATATGATGTATCATATATGATGTATCTAACAAGCCATAGAAAAAATCAGACTTTGATATTACACATGATTTTTTACACTTTTGACCTATTGTGCATTTTGATATTGTCTGCATCATAATTCACTTGTTGATAAAATGGTGTCTAATATGTTCTTTCATCTTTTTTATAAATACAGACCGTGCGAACACAACGAGCAGATATAGATGCGACAATTTCTCGGTTGGAGCAAAGCATGAGGACGTACACGCATATATGTAAGGATAAGATGAAGTTGTCGTCGAGGCCAAAGAAGATTTACAAGAAAAAAGTAATTTGGTTGAAAATGAAGAAGAATTTATCGAAGATGAGGGATAGTAGTTCTAATAATAATAATGTTATGGTTTTAGTTATGAATTCATTAGAATCTTTTGTTTTTGTATCTTTTTCATCAATTATATGCTCTTAAAAGCACTTTTATTTTATGAACAATTGTTTAGTCATTGATTCAACAAGAAGTCATGAAGTCAGCAAACCTTTAGTTTAATGTTTCAATAAAAAATTGAGTATCATATATATTACTCATGAAAAAAAAATACGCTTTTTATTTTCTAGACAAGTGAATCCAGCAGACCCCTTATTTTAATCATGAACTCAACAGAGCATTTGTTCAATATGTTAATTTTTTTTGTATCATATATGATACTACATTATCATATATGATAATGCAATGTCATATATGGCAAAATTTAAGAGTTACAGGTGTTATCATATATGATACTAAAAAAAGTAAAAATGTTCAGGAATATGATAAAAACTTTAACAAAATAACCATATAATTCAAAACTTACATCTACAGAAGTTTCGCCATTTCATATTAAAAAATGATAATGATTGAGTACCATTGCAAAGTTAAACCAATACATCACCATAAACAAATTACTAAGAGATAAACTATTCAAATGTTTAATGCAATGGATGTTTATCTCCTTCATCAACATTTTTGTTGCAAACTTGGCGCTCGTCTTTGTCTTCTTCATGCACCTAATCTTGTTATTTAAGTCGTGAATCCAATGTTCCACTTTTTGGCCCTGAGATAATTGAGTTCTTCAAAATGCATTGAAAACAGCTTTCACTACACAAGTAAAAATATTTGGTTTTAGTTTCAAACAGATTATCATATATGATATACTGCAGAAGTTGAATCTCAATCAGATTATCATATATGTTAATATACACACAAGTAACTTTTAACTACCCAACAGGAGATCACAGACTTGCTTGTATCTGTTTTGAAGCACATTATCATATTATCATATATAAAACCTGTATATATCATATATGATATATATTTATCATATATGATATATAGAGGTATCATATATGATACATCTGTTAAGCGTAGCCTACATTTTCAACATAAATCTCCTAATAAGCTTATTTACATAAGTCATCTTATGCTTATTCTACAACTTCAAAAACTCTATATAACCTCATTCACATAACTCTATTCTAATTTGTAAGCTTACTCATATAAATCTACTAATAAGCTTATTCATATTAAGCTTAATTATTAGACGTCAAATAAGCTTAGTTATAACACATTAAATAAGCTAACACATCCATAATCACATCAAAATAAGCTAAAAATAAATAAATTGATAAGCTAAAAAAAGTTATCATCTTATTCACACCAAATCAACTAGTATATAAATTCACGTCATATAAGCTTAAAAAATAAGCTTGTTTACATCAAATAAGCTAAAAAAATATAGATCATGATGATGCTACCTTATGTTCATGAATTGCTGAAGGAGATGATCGAATACGAAATATATGATGAGATAAGAGATCAAATATGAATTCGAATTCATGTTTTTTAAATTGGAATGATGGATCAAATAAGGATTTGTGTGTGTTTTTTGTGTGTGTGTTTTTAATGGTAGATCTGAAAAAAGACGGGGTATGAGATATGGTGGGAGGTGTTGTTAGGTGGGAGCGCTGAAAAGACCAAATTGCCCTCCGCTTTTAATAATTAGTAAAAGTGGGGATCAATCACAGCCTTTGATTTTTTATGGATGGATGGTGAGGATTGGTCCCCTTGTATCCAAAGGATATAAGGTATCCACAATAACCCTTCTCTTTCTTTAATTATATCTTATTTTCATCAACTTCAGTTTGGAAGTATCTTAGCCCGCCCGTTACGAAGCTTTTTTTAACGAGAATGCAAAAGGCGCAAGCTATTACATAGATGCATATAGATAATCATGTTCAAAGTTAGAATGCAAAAAGGTATATAGAGGGTTACTAATACTTGTCATTTGTCACCTATAGTATTGATGTAAAAACTTTCTAAGGTTGACTTATTTGGTCTCTATTGGCTTCTAATACTGTGTAACCGTTTTGCAGGTAAAGTCAACTTTAGAAAGTTTTTACATCAATACTATAGGTGATATTTTCCTGCTCCAGATAAGAAGGTAATAATGCCATATCACTGAGTTCTTTGTGCCAACTGGTTTTGAACATCTTGATCATTTATTTTTTGAGAAATAAATGCTTTGAGTCAGTTTGAGGTGGAAAATTGGACCAATTCACCTATCAATGGGTCGATATGAGGTCATATTTTATCTGTAACCGGTAAAATAGTACAGTAAAATTTGGCTACGTAGAAAACGAGTCAAAATGGGATACAAGTCACCAAAGTGTTACGCCGCCAACGCATAATGCCTTCTAAACCATTTTATCCCCAAAACAACTATTGATAGGAATATTCAAATAACATAAATTTTATAATAATGTTTAACACACCATCAACAAATTGTTTAAAACGGTGCACAAAAGGTGTTTCAGGTTTAATATCGCTCAAAATGCAACTTCAGTGCAAGAACATCTGAAACATTTTATCCAAGAAATTGGATTATGACTGAAGTAACCTAAGTTTTGTAATAATATTTGATAGACTATAGCATTGTTGAAGTGTTGGTTGTGCCAAGCTAATTCTACATTGTTTGGAATATAATTACTACATCCGTCCCAAAATTATTGTTCACAGACAAAAGAACACACTGTTTTAGAAAAACATCACTTTTTCAGCTTTTTCTCTCTTACTTTTTTTTTTTGCAGTATAACAGTTTTACCCTTAAACAATTAATTTTATACTTCTTTATTGTTTGTAATAATAACCTCAAGTGAGGGTAATATGATAAACTCAAACAAATTTCTCTATCTAATTTTGGAAGTTTTGAAAGTGGACAATAATATTGAGACAACCCAAAATGAAATAGTGTACAACAATATTAAGACGGAGGTAGTATAAAATAAGCATTCCCGATTCATTATATATAATGGAACCATAGTTGAACTTGATGATAATTGAACCAGTGTTGGATCCTAGATTCCTAGTATACCTTGTGCTAAAAGTTAGCTGATGTAAGACGACGTGTTTTGATGGAAACCATGATGGAACATGACTTAAACGAGCTTAATACTCTATAAAAACCAACATGTAAGCGGATTCCTAATAATTTAGGGCCGTTTGGTTCATAAAATATTTTTGAAGGAATTGTAATCTTAGGAATGAATTGTAATTTGATATAATTGTAATTTAAAAGGTTTGTAATTTGTTGCAATTTTAATGTGTTGTAATTGTAATTGATTAAATTTGTTAATATGTTTGATTGACTTGCAATGTAATGTAATTCATATTTTATATTAAATTAATAAAAATGAAAAAGTAAGAGTTAAAATATAATATTATAATAGATTATAAATGAGTAATAATAAAAATTATTATAATTAAAAAATAATATAATAAAAAATATTTATATTTTTTATTATTTATATAAAAATAAAGATTAAAAATGCTATTAATAAAAGTAATAAAAAATATTTTTTCTTTATTTTATTACTTTTATATTAATATTTTTATAAAAAATTTTTTTTTAAAATTTTTTTTAACTAAAAAATAAAGAAAGATTTTTATTTTAATAAAAATAAAAAATAATAATAATAATAATAAAAAATTATTTTTTATAAATATTTTTATTTTTATTATTAAAATAAAAAATAAAAAATATTTATTTTTTATAAAAATATTTATTTTTTATAAAAATATTTATTTTTATAAAAATATTAATATAAAAAATAAAAAATAAGAATAATAACTAAGTGTAATAAAAAATAATAATAATAATAATAATAATATAATATTATTATTAACATTAATATTAATAAATAATATAACTATTAATACTAATATTAAAAATAAGTATTATTACTTTTTATTTTATATAATGTTAATAGGAATATTATTATTATTATTATTATTATTATTTATTACTATTATTTTATATAAATAATCATATTTTAATATAAAAATATTAAATTACGACGTAATTCAAAAGTTTCCATCCAACTTCTTATGTAATCTCAATCCCTCATTGAATGTAATTGTAATGTTTGAATTACAATTACAAAACAAACCAAACATTTTACGTAATGTAATTCGAATTACAATTCCCTTCATTTGTGAGCCAAACAACCTATGTAATGTAATCTTGATTACAATTACATCCAATTATAATAGATTACACCGAACCAAACGCACCCTTAGGGATTAAGACATTTAATAGCTACGTATTTTCTCAAATATATCCATATCATACCCGTACTCATAAAAATGCCAATATAATACTTAAACTTCCGGTTTACCTGTTAATATGGTACCTCAAACCTTTTTCTACCTATTTTACCCTTCAGGCCAATGCCAAATTTTGCATCGTTAATCCTTTAACTAACGATCGTTTTTCAGAAAAAAAATGTTTAACTTAAAAGAAAATTATAGTTTTTCCAAAAATAATTTAGAGTTAAAAAAACATTTTTTTGCTTTTTACGCTTTTCCTGAAATTGTTTAAATTAAGTTTCGGTTTTTTTTGAAAAAAAAAGTTTATTTTTTTCGAAAAAAGTTAAACCTTTTTTTTACATTTTCTCTTAATTTTTTAAAGTTATAAATAACTCACATGATTTTCTTCTAAAAAATTAAAAAAATTTAAAAAATTAAAAAATTTAAATTATTCAAAAACATATTTGTATTTCCTAAATTAATAATTTTAAAACATTTTAAACATTTTAAAACATTTATTTTTTTTAGAACATTTTAAATTATTCCTTTATTGATCTTTTTATAAAAAAACTTAATTTTAAATTAAAAGTTTACGTTTTTCTCTTATTTCAATTTACTTTTAAAAAATTTTATTTATTTCCGAAAATACAAAAAAAATTAAAAAATTTTAAATTTTTCTGGAAAAAAATCATTTAGTTATTTTTAACTTTTAAAAAATATTCAGAAAAAAATTATTTTTTCTAAAAATATAAACTTTTTTTAAAATAATGAAACAAGATTTAAAACCATTTGAAATTTTTTAAAAGTTAAAAAAGGTTTTCGTAACTTCGAATTTTTTTTAACATAATGTTTTTATATTTTAAATATGTTTGGAAAAATTATAATTTTTTTATAAGTTAAAACTTTTTTTTTGGAAAACAAAAACAATGGTTAGTTAAAGGACTAACGATGCAAAATTTGGCATTTGGGTGAAGGGTAAAATAGGAAAAAAAAAAGCTAGATGCACCATATTAACAGGTAAACCGGAAGTTCAAGTATTATCTTGGCAATTTTATGAGTACAAGTATGATATGGATAAATCTAAGAAAGTACGTAGCTATTAAATGCTTTAAACCCAATAATTTATCCAATTACAATGACTTAACTACAAATGCACCTTTCTTTTATCAAAGGGTTTTTCTATCTTGTGCCATAAGGACACATAATAAGAAGGTAAAAAATACACCGGGTCCCACAGAAAAGTACACAGGGATTCACACTTTGTGGATTCCTGTGCACTTTTCTGTAGAACCCGATGTACTTTTTATGTACTTTATGTGTTCTTATCATGTGCCCTTAGGGCACAAGATAGAAAAACCCTTTATCAAATGTTAGGACATGGTCTATTCAGGAGGGTAGTATTTTTATCATGGTGTCAAATATTAAGTTTTGATGGATTCCTTCTTTGTTACAGGGGTCCATCCAAAGCTATAATATCTCAAAATGTGGAGGCCATATCCTTCTGCTGATAGAGCCTTTTCCCAGTCCACGGAGCCCCAACCAGGAAGGGTCCAAATTGCTAATCCCTCTTTTTGTGCTACTCCTAATCCTAGGGCACGAAGCATTCTCTTGGTTTCCCATTATATGTATATCGTTTTAGAATGTACTCAAGCTAAGATGTGTTTAAAATGATATATCGTCTTCAAAAATGAGTCGTTTGATGCAAAAAAATAGATATAGGAACAGAAGTGGAATTTGTCCCACATAGACAGGAGAGTAATATTTAGAAAACTATATAAAGGTTAAAAGTTATAAAATATCAATCTTACTTATTGATTTGTGCCGACTTTAAACACTTAGGAGTGTTTGGTTCATTGCATTTAGTGTAATTTAGTGTAATTGTAATTTAAATTTCAATTACATAGATTGTTTGGTTGCATAATGTATGTAATTGTAGTTTAATAAATTACATTGGGCCCACTTTTAGTTGTAATCTCAATTACACCACTTTGATAAAGGAATTCTTTTACATTCATTGGAATGTTATTATTTTATTATTATCATTTGCATTTGGCTCACTTTTAATACTATTTTTTAAAAATTAAACACAATTAAGTAAATAAATTTTTATTCAATTACATTACATACTACTAACCAAACACATGTCATACTTTAATAATTCCAATTACAATTCATCCAAATTACAATTCCTTTAACAAATTACAATTACAATAAAAACATTCAACCAACCAAACGGCCTTACTATTTTATCTCGTGACTTTACCATTGTACTTTCAAATTTGTTTTGACTATACCAATATTAGTCTAAAATGACTATACTACCCTTGTAATGACTAATATACCCTTTGTCTTCTTCACTTTGACCACCAGACAAGAACACAACAGCTGGAACTGCTGAGGGCATGGTCCTCTGCAAGCTCAATCTAGTGTTGTTAAGATCTAGAAAGTTTTCATGTTGACATGTCGTGTCTGACCTCAAAACTCTTTATAGCTCAAACTATCGTATTCAATTTTCTAGCCAAACAGTAAAATTGATTATGTATATCTTGACAGGATTGTGGTGATATCCGAAGGGCATTCTTCAAACTTTTTAACAAAGATGAATTATAGAATACGGAGAATCGATCTAATAAGTAAACTATTTGCACCTGTCGTTACTGGATTCATGATCAGTTTTGTGTCAATGATTCCTCTGCAGTCAGTTTAGCAATTTGGAAGATATTCTCGATTTTTTTGCAGTATTGGCTCTTACACTCAGTATATAAAGGGATCCCTGCTTTATCAAAGAGTAGCAAAAAAAGAAGATGATAAAGTTATAAATTATAAAAGTTGATTTTTTTTCAGTTTATGTTGGCTCACAAAGAGAGAAACTGCAATGGAGTAGAGTGAGATGCTATGGGAATAAACGTAATTATGTTGAAAGATACATGGGTAATATAGTCATTTCAGGCTAATATTGGTATAGTCGAAACAAATTTGAAAGTACAATGGTAAAGTTACGAGATAAAATAGTAAGTGTTTAAAGTCGGCACAAATCAATAAGTAAGATGCTATTTTATAACTTTTACCCCTATATAAATGAGGTCATAAAACTTTTAGTAAAATATCTTCCATTTCCTACGATCCTTGTGTGAGATGGTGAAGGTGTGTAGTCAGGGGCGGACACAAATTATTTTCAGGATATGTTAGCCTCAAAATATTGAGTCAAACAAAAATGTTCGGTCATAGGTTTATATTGTAACATTTAGTAGAACGTTGTAATAGTTAGTTATTATAGTCGTGACATTACGGGCTTGATGGCTAGCTTAAAATGCCTCTTATAAGGTACTAAGCACTTATTCAAGCCCGACCCAATCAAACTATAGCCCATTAAGCCACATGTAGGCAAAGGCTATAAATACCCTTCCTAGCTTGTTAGGAAGGGTGTTGGTTGTCTCATTTTCTAATCTAATATCACAAAAGTTTAACACACACTTCTCTCTACTTTCTCTCACTACTTTATCTCTCTAGAAAACTTCCATCTTTTATCTACCTTTTTTTCTTCTTTATTCGTGTAGAATCATCATAAATATAGGGACAACAATTGGTATCAATCGCCATGGGGTAGTTTTTGTTATTCGTTGTTGCTATTATATTTGGTTCGTGTGATTTACTCCTAACATCATCTCGAATTCAAGTATTTTCTTGTTTTTCGTTGAGTTTCGTGTTCTAAATCATTCTATAGATTATCTACATACTTGTGGTAAGATTTTGGTTACTTTGGTTTGGATTGACACACGAACTCCCAGGTAAAGTTCTCATCTTTCTTGTTGCCTAAAAGTCTCGAACTCCTTACTTGTTACGATCTGAATATTGCGATCGCATAAACCTGGGGTTTCTACTTGCGATCGAATATCACGAGCACATCTTACGATTCGTATTACGATCAGTGACTGCGATCAATTGTTACGATCGGTGACTGCGATCACGTGTTACGATTGGTGACTGCGATCACGTGTTACGATCGGTGACTGTGATCACGTGTTACGATCAGTGACTGCGATCACTTGTTACGATCGGTGACTGCGATCACTTGTTACGATCTAGCGACTGCGATCACTTGTTACGATCGGTGACTGCGATCACGTGTTACGATCTAGCGACTGCGATCAATTGTTACGATCGGTGAATGCGATCACGTGTTACGATCAAGGGGTTGCGATAAAGGTTGCGATAAGGGTTGCGATCAGGGTTGCGATAAGGGTTGCGATAATGTTTGCGATAAGGGTTACGATAAGGGTTGCGATAAGGATTGCGATAGGTTTGGACATTGCAACTATTGAAGGATTTCTTACAAAATTCTAAAAATACATTTATAAATTGTGTGTTTTTTGGTTTTTGAGAATTTATGGTTTTTTCGAGAACATAATGTTAAGGGATTTCAACACTTTTTCTTCTCAACAATAATCACTATATCAACTACTTAAGATCTATATTCATTTCTAAATTCAAAGCTTATCAAGATGGATTCTACTACAGAGTATCGTGTAACAAACAACAATATCATGGTAGCGGGCAATAAAGAGAGACCACCAATGCTTGTGACTAGTAGATATGCACAATGGCAATCACGATTTCTTCGATATCTTGACATTAAACCCAATGGTGATGTTCTTCGACGTTGCATCAAAGAAGGACCATATACTCTCTCTGCAATAACCATTCCTGCAATTCCAGCAACCGAATTGACAACTGGTTCTGATGAGAAAACTATTGAGGAAACATATGAGAACACTTCGAAAGAGAACCATGCTTGGATTGATGCAGAGAAAGAAGCAATCTATTTTATTCTCAGTGGGATTGGGGATGATATTTACTCAACGGTTGATGCATGCTCTACTACAAAAAAAATGTGGTTTGCCATTGAACGCTTGCAACAAGGAGAATCACTTAACAAGCAAGGTGTCAAAACTAACTTGTTCTGGAACTTTGGTAAGTTTACTTCATTAGATGGGGAATCAATTGATTCACACTACTCAAGGTTCTACAAGATGATGAATGACATGACAAGAAAAAATTTGCAAGTCTCCACCATGCAAGTCAATGTGCAGTTTCTACAACAACTTCAACCCGAGTGGACATGATTTGTAACATTGGTGAAACAAAAAAATAAGTTGGACGAGGTCAACTATCATACACTCTTTGACATTTTGAAACAATTTCAGAATGAGGCAAATGAACTTCAAGCTGAACAGGTAGCAAAGACTGCTAATCCACTTGCTTTGGTGTCTACCACTCACCATGTCCAAGATCACCGCTCTCGTGCTCCAAAATCATACTCAACTACATCCTCATCACCAAGATACTCCACCACATCCTCTTCACCAAGATACTCCACTTCATCTAAGTATTCAGCTCCCATAAGATCACGAGACAAAGAACCAAGAGCACCATCACCATCACCTGAGCCATCATCTGAAGAGGACAGTGATGAAGAACTAGCTCAGAAGGATAGGGAGATGAAGCAACAAATTGCTTTCATTATGAAGACCTACAAGAAAATCTTCAAACCCACCAACAACAATCTTCAAACATCATCAAATACAAGGAATCAATATGTTGAGACTCCTCGAAGGTATGAAACACGTCAAAGTGATGAAAGTCCTCCAAGGTATGATCGACGTAATCCAACACATGTTGAGGGTTCTGCACGGTATGATCGACAAACTGCTAAGTATGATGCTCAGAGGATTGCTACTGCTACTGGGAATAGGGACACTGTTGGTACTCAAGTGGTTCAGAAAAGTGGGATTCAATGCTTTAATTGTCAAGGTTATGGGCATATGGAAAAGAAATGCAGAAAGCCAAAACGAGTTAGGGACTCTGGTTATCATAAGGAAAAGATGCTGCTTTGCAAGAAGATGGAAGCTGGGGTTAAATTGTCGGCTGAGGAAGGAGCAATGCTTGATGATATTGATGATGAAGCCTCCGACCAAGAACTTGAAGCACATTACTCGTACATGGCAAAGGTTGAAGAAGTTCTCAACGTCACTGAAGATGACAATGATCCTATCTTTGATACTGAGCCAATTGATAAGGTACACACTGAAGAGGAATATAATGTGTTTGGTAATATTCATGAGCATTGTGAGCTACCCAAAGCCATTAATGACACATGTATGATGGAAACGGTTGATAACAATACCACAACCGATTCATCAGACATGTGCAATAATGAGTCTGAGGATGATCAACATGCAAATGAGTATGATGACGACGAGGAGCGTATTGCGCTTGCTAACTTAATTGATTCTTTACAAAAATATGTCAAAGAAACTAGAAAGAGTCAAAAGCAATTAAAGAAGGCAAACGCTACGCTCACTCAAAATTTTTGAAGAATGAAAAGCTGCTCTAATTAACTCTAATGAGACCATTGATAGCTATAGAGCTCAGCTTCTTCAAAAGACCAATGAGATTGAGGTGTACAAAGAGTGTTTGATTAATGTCAAAAAGGACGATTTTCTACAGAAATATAACGGAACTCTTAAGCTTCTAGAACAAGAGAAACGTAATTATAACACCTCTTTGAGTACTGAACGTCACAAAACATATCTTGCTACCATGAAAGTCAATGAGCTAACTCAAGTAAATGGTTTTCTTCAAGAGGATAAAACTAAACTTGTTAATGAAAAGAAAGTAGTGGTTGAAAAGTTGGAAAAGGATTTCAAAACTAAACAAGCGAAAGATATCGACAAAATGGTGGAACTTGAAACTCAAATTGATTTTTACAAGAAAATTGTTTACAAAACTAATCAATCAGTTCAAACCATGAGAATGTTGGCACCTCGTTCGTTTTTAAGGATCGACCTAGTTTTGCTAATCCTAAGTACCTAGAGCAAGCTCAATCTGAGAATCAGCACTTATATCTTGATGAGTCCCAATGGACCGATCTTGATTGCCTTGTTGTTAGGCCCGATAGTGAAGAGACAAACGATTTGGAAGAAGAGAGTAGACCAAAAGTTAATAAAGATCTTGTTAAACCATATAATTATGCTTATGAAAACAATCTTTATGGTCTTTTCAAACGTCAAACACAGAAAGCTCGTGAGTAAATATTTTTCGAATGTGAACAAATAAGAATTAAATGGAGACAAGCTTTTGCCACTAAGAAAACTAATTTTTCAAAATTTATTGATTACTTGCCATTTAAAGCTTCTGTAAGCAAGAGTAAGCAAGCACTTAGTATTCTCAAGAGTAACATTGAAAATTTCAAAAAGGTTGTTGATGATGACTGGAAAAAACGTGAACTTTCGAAAGGAGACAAAGAAATTCCTCACGATATAACTATGCTTGTGAAAAGTATTTTGATTCCGCTTGCGGAAAGAACGCAAAAACATATTTTGGAATTTGAAACACTAATTAAGAAAGAAATGTTTGATGATTTGAATTATGTTGAATCTCTTGAACAAGAAGTGAACGACCATCAACCTGAAAGAGACGAGTTTTCTACCGCATATGATCTACTCTTACATGAATGTCTCTCAAAAGATATTATATGTGTTTATGTTACATCTTGTGCTGATATTGATGAATATTCTGATGTTGCATGCAAATATCTTGATCAAGTTAAAGAGTGCGAACGTCTTGAAACTGAGCTTTCGAATAAAGTTGACCAAAAAGAGTTTTCGTTACTTCAACGTATATATGATTATCTTCAAAAAACATTGTCATTCACTTGAACTTGCCTCGCAAAAGAAAGTTGGCAGTTTTTCAAATGATACACCTTTGGAAGTAAAATTATCCGAGTCATGTCGATTAATAAACGAAAAATGTCTTGATATCTCGGATTTGAAAGCTCAGTTACAAGAAAAAGACATCGCTATAGCAGAGTTGAAGAAACTCGTTGCTAAGATGGGTGGGAAAGTTGTGGAACCTAGCATTAAGAAACCTGTTCTTAGACAACCCAATGCCTCTAAAGTAAATAGATCCTCCATCTTGGGAAAACCATCTGCTTTCTCAAATTCTTCGTTTGCAAAACCTGTGTTTGCCCCCAAGATGGATGGAGGTTACCACATACTCAACCCATAAGAAATATTGTAGCACCAAGCGTTAAGCACAATAATGTGATTAAACCAGGAATGTATAGAATGACCACTAAACCCACAAACAAAGTTAGTCACTCGCCTCAGACTTCTAGAAACACTAATATTCGTGTGTCTTCTACTATAGGAGTAGTCTCCACTGCTAGTGTTAGCCGGCCTCAGCTTAAGAGCACTCAAGTGAATGATAAGGTTTGGAAACACAAGAGTAAAGGGAAGATGAAGGAAGTAGAAGAACACCCTAGGAATTTGTATGTTTCTAAGAATAAAACGTGTGTAATCGCATGTAATGAAGATTTGAATGATTTGACTGCTTTGAATGCTTTAAATGTTAAGTTTGTTTATGTGAAATGTGGAAAATATGCTAATGCTAATCATTCTATGTGTGCTATGAATAATGTCAAAGGCGTAGATACTAGAACTAAGAAGCAAGTTGCGATGCCTATTAGTGCTAGTAAACCCAAACGTAAAGTGAACCATTATGATGCAACCCCCACTAAGAAAAGTAATGCATCAGACTCCACCACTAAGAACCCTAGAAGCAGAATTAGGGAATTATATGAGTATGCTAGCAAGTCTTGGAAATGGTGGTTTGCTAATCAATGTCCTCCAGGATATAAATAGATGCCTAAATTTAGGACAGAAAATGTGACAACGAGTGTTAGTATGCCTTTAAATGTTGCTAAGGACACTAATTATTCTACAATCACAACTACTGTGGTATCCAATTTAGCAAATGCTCCATTGTGTTCTAACTCTTCTGCAGGTAATACAAATATTTCTCTTCATACCGGACTTCGGATGCACGAAGCACATGACGGGGAATCTCAAGCTTCTAATTAACTTCAAGGAGAAGTTCCTGGGTACGGTCCGATTCGGAAATGATCAATTTGCACCGATCCTAGGATATGGAGATTTGGTTCAAGGGAATATCACGATAAAAAGGATATACTACGCCGAAGGGCTCAATCATAATCTTTTCTCGGTTGGTCAATTCTGTGATGCAGATTTGGAAATTGCTTTCAGAAAGAAGACATGTTTTGTTCGTGATTATGATGGGAATGACTTACTTACCGGTACATGGGGTATTGATCTTTACACAATTTCACTACAAGACACAAATTCATCAACTCCAATTTGCTTCATAGCTAAAGCTTCAACGACTCAGGCATGGTTATGGCATCAACGTCTATCTCATCTCAACTTTGATACCATCAACTTGCTTTCTAAGAAAGATATTGTGAGAGGCCTTCCAAGCTTGAAATTAATCAAAGATCATCTTTGTTCTTCTTGTGAGCTTTGTAAAGCTAAACGAAGTAGCTTTAAGACAACGACTACACCAAGCTCTAAAGGACGGTTATATCTTCTTCATATAGATTTGTGTGGTCCCATGCGTGTTCAAAGTATCAATGGGAAGAAATATGTTATGGTAATTGTCGATGATTACTCAAGGTACACATGGACTCACTTCTTGAGGTCCAAGGATGAAACACCCGAAGTTCTCATCAGCTTCCTTAAACTGATACAACATGGTCTTCAAGCTTAAGTAAAAGTGGTTCGCACTGACAGAGGCACATAATTTTTGAATTCAATTCTGAGAAACTATTTTGAAGCTAAAGGAATTGAACATGAAACATCTATTGCCCGAACACCCGAACAAAACGGCGTTGTTGAAAGACGAAACCGTACTTTAGTTGAGGCTACTCGAACATTATTATCTGCTTCAAAACTTCCACTATACTTTTGGGCCGAAGCCGTGTCAACCGCATGCTACACACAAAACCGATCCTTAATTATCCCAAGACACGAAAAGACACCATATCACATAATCCATGATCGAAAACCTTCACTCAAACACCTTCATGTTTTTAGATGTACTTGTTACATAATTCGAGATGGTGAAAATTTGGATAAGATGAAAGACAAAGGTGATGCATGTATTCTAGTGGGATATGTAACTCAGTCTAAGGGATATAGAGTTTACAACAAGAGAACAAAACTGATAGTCGAGACTATTCATATCAGATTTGATGAATTACAAGAAATGGACTTGAACAAAACAGTTTAAGTCCCGATCCACAAAGACAAACGACTTCCATTCACAACCGCACGGAATTCAGAACTCAAGACCACAACAATGAACCGTCAAGTTCAAAGTTGGTTCAAGGAATTGTTCCTAGAGTAGATATGACAGTAAACACGACAATTGAAGAGTTGGAAATGTTATATGGACCAATGTATGATGAATATTTCACGGGGGAGAAACAAGTTGTATCGAAGTCTTCCGCTGTCACTCATGATAAGAATGATGATACCGATCATCGTCAACAAAAGGATACAACTTCATCTACTTCAACACGGGTTGCTGCAAATTTACCTCCTCAGAATATCACATCAACAACCGTTCTTACAACATCCACAACTACTGTCATTGCTCCAGAGAACACAAATCAAGCAAACAATGCATTAAATGACGAAGACGAATTTATCAACCCATTTGGTACACCGATACACGAAACTGGAGAGTCTTCTACTCGCCATGTTGATCCGTCAAATATGCATACGTTCTACCAACGACATCCTTCAACACATCATGGACCCGAGATCATCCTTTGGTTCAAGTAATTGGAAACCCTTCACAGCCCGTTCGTACAAGACGACAACTTAACACCGATGGCGATGTTTGTATGTTCGCACTCGCCGTGAATTCAGCTGAACCGAAAAACATCAAAGAAGCCATGGCTGATCATGCTTGGATTGAATCGATGCAAGATGAACTTCTTCAATTTGAAAGACTTAAAGTCTGGGAACTTGTTGACAGACCATACGACGTAATTCCATTAAATCTTGTTGTGTCATAGTTGTGAAGATCCAAGTAGTTGTGTCTATTTGGAAGTTGTGTATGTACTAAGTATAGTTGTGTAGATTGGTCCTAGCTACGATTAGGGCTCGACTTCTAGCTTAGAGGTCGGAAATTGGTTAAGAGACGTGTATGGTTTTCTCCACCATAAGGAGCTTGTTGTGTAGTGAACTCTCGAGTAAGGAGTACTCGAGGAGTGGAGTAGGAACGAGGAGTGAGCTTCATTGCCGAACCACTATAAATCCTTGGTGTTTGGTTTGATCTTTCTTTACCCTTAACTCTTTACATTCTTTATTCTTTGTGCATATATATTAGTTAGTATTAGTTTAGTTACACTATCATTGTTTATATTGTGCATAAGAAGATTTCACTTATTTCCTTAAGTCTAAGTTTTTGAGATAAAAGGATTTTTTGAAAACCATCATTTAACAACTAAATATAAGAAACTATTCAACCCCCCTTCTAGTTTCTACAATTGGTATCAGAGCTGGTTGCTCAAGTATTTTTAAAGTATATTGTATTTTAAAACTTGAATCCATCTATGGATTCCAACAAGTACCTAGAAGGGCAATCTATGCAAAGACCACCACTTTTTGAAACCGATAGTTTTATTTATTGGAAAAATAGATTTGAGACTTATGTGAAATCAAAAGATTTAGATCTTTGGCATGTTATTACCAATGGTGATTTTTTACCTTATCAATTTAATGAAGTTTCTAAAACAAAGGAATTGGTCACTTTTGACAAAGCTAATGACGATACTAAAAAGAAACTTTCGAAACATAATGAGGCTAAAATGGTGATTTTAATGCTTTACCTAAGCAAGAGTATGAAAGGATTTTTATGTGTGAAACCGCTAAAGATATTTGGAACACTCTTTTAGTAACCCACCAAGGTAATAGCCAAGTCAAAGAAAGCAAAATCGATCTTCTTGTCCAACAATATGAACAATTTGTCATCTTAGAAGATGAAGCTATTGATAGTGCGTTTGCTAGATAACACTATTATTACTAGTCTAAAAGCACTTGATGAAGGTTTTTCTAGCAAGAACAATGTTAGGAAGTTTCTAAGGGCCTTACATCCGAAGTGGAGAGCAAAAGTCACGGCGATCGAAGAATCAAAAGATCTCTCAACTTTATCACTTGATGAACTCATAGGAAACTTGAAGGTTCATGAGATGATAATTTTAAAGGACTCGGAATTGGTGAAAACCAAGAAAGAAAGGAAGTCTATTGCACTCAAAGCCAAGAAGGCACAAAGCGATCATGATAGTTCCTCGGATAACGATGACGAGGAGTATGCATTGGCGGTGAGAGATTTCAAGAGGTTCTTCAAAAGACGAGGTCAACACGTGAGGCAACCCAAAAATGACAAGAAACCATTCTTAAAGAATAGGTTTGCCAAGAACGAAAAGGTGATAGGAATTTCTTTAGATGTGGTGATCCAAATCATTTCATTAGTGAGTGTCCAAAGCCTTCACGCGATAAGAATCACACGACATTCGTTAGTGGTTCTTGGAGCGATAGCGGTGAAGATGTTGATGACAACCCCAAAGAGGAGAAATGTCTTATGCTCAAACTTCTAAAGAGGTACATTCTGAAACCGAATATTATAGCAATGATAGCTCCACCTTAGATGATATTGAATTAGAAGGCCAATATGATAATTTACACAAACTTAGCCTTAAATTCATAGAAAATAACAAAACCTTAAAATCAACTAAAACTAAGCTTGAAAATGAGATTAATGAACTTAGGGAAAAATTAGCCAAGCTTGAGAAAAATAAAGAAGTTGATGTAGGTTGCGTAAGTTGTGAGAAACTTAGACTAGAGAATGAAGATCTCAAGAGCACCTCCATTAAACTGGAAAAGTTCATGAAAGGTACTAGTACTCTTGATGATATGTTAAACAAACAAATTTATTCTAAGGAAAGACTTGGTGTAGTTTTTAACTCAAATGAAGCATCAACCAGTGAACCTAAACAAGTCAGATTTTCAGAAAACTGTCTGCTGTACGCGATCCCAGATTGTATGGGGCGGTTCCTTATCACTATGGAACCGCCGCCATAGATAAGGAACCGCGGCCAGAAAGTATTTTTACTGAAAATCTTGAACTTTCTGAAAAGTCATTTTTAGGTGAACATCCTAAGCATCTCATTGTTAACAAGGTCAAATTACCCATACTTGACGACAATGCCGTTGATAAGTTCTATAAGCCTTTGAGTAAACCTCTAATGGGAAATAGAAGTTTATCAAGACCATCTTCTACTCCACCAAGAGTACGGAATGAGTCTAGGCCTAAAAGTAGAATGACAACACCTAGAAGAGATAGTCAAAACAATTCACGACCTAGAAGTAAAACTCCAACACCTAGAAGGAATGACCACAACTCTAAACCAAGATCAAATACACCTAGGAGAAATAATGAACAATAAAATGGTTATATGAATTATTATCCTCCTCCCTTTTGTTCCCCATGGGGAACCCCTCCTCCATTCATGCATCCCAACCAAATGCAAGGGATGTTTGGAACTAAAAATTTTGGACCTATGAGATATTGGGGACCAAATGTTTGATCGTGTGTGTTGTTACCTAGATATGCTTGGGAATTTATTTGGAGCCCAACGAGTGGATTAAGGATAGTGGTTGTTCTAAACACATGACGGGTAATCGAAGTTTGTTCTCGCGCTACAAAGCATATGATGGAGGTAACGTCACATTCGCTAGTAGTCTACGTGGTAATATCATTGGCAAAGGTACGGTTTCTCTTGACTCCATGACTTGTGAAAATGTTGAGCACGTAGATAATTTAGGGTTTAACCTTTTAAGCATAGGTCAAATTTGTGACAATAAGTGTAAGGTCATCTTTTCGGAAAATGACAGTGAAATCGTAAAATATGAAAAGGTCATTGGAAAAGGTGTTAGAAAGCATGAGCTTTATGTCATGAAGGTCAATAAGAAGTCAGAAGACAACATATGTCTTGCGACTGTAGATGATAGTTCTACTCTTTGGCATAAGAGATTAGGTCACGCTAATATGCGTCTAATTCAATCTTTAGTCTCTAAGGAGTTGGTAAGACACCTCCCCAAGATGAAGTTTGATAGTCATTTTGTGATGCTTGCAAAGTTGGAAAGCAAGTTCACTCAAGTCACAAAGCCAAGAATTTGGTTTCAACCTCTCGGTGCTTAGAACTCCGACATATGGATCTCTTTGGACCTTCCGCCATACAGAGTTATGGAGGTAACCTTTATACCCTAGTTATAGTTGACGACTACTCTAGATTCACTTGGACTAGATTTTTGGCATCTAAGAATGAAGCTTTCGATCATTTCAAAATCTTTAGTGGAAGAATTGAAAATCAACTAGAATGTCCAATTGTCTCTATTAGGACGGATCATGGTAGGGAATTTGATAATGAAGTGCAATTTGGTGCCTTTTGTGAAGCTCATGGTATTACCCATAACTTCTCGGCTCCTCGCACTCCACAATCAAATGGGGTCGTTGAAAGGAATAATAGGACCATCCAAGAGATGAGTAGGACGATGTTAAACGAGCAATCTTTGCCTCAAAAGTTTTGGTGCAATGCCGTGGACACATCGACTTATATTCTCAACCGAATTCTTATTCGACCTTTCCTAGGAAAGACCCCCTATGCGATTCTTAAAAACCCTCATTGGAATACTTTAGGGTGTTTGGAAGAAAGTGCTTTATCCTCAACACCAAATACTACCTTACCAAGTTCGACCCATAGTCTTACGAAGGTATCTTTTTAGGTTATTCCCAAACTAGCAAAGCCTACATAGTCCTCAATAGAACCTCAGGCGTAATTGAAGAATCACTTAACGTGACTTTTGATGAAACCCCTCCTTTACCCAAGACACCACCATTGGTTGATGATGACTTGGATGAAGTAGAAGTAGTTAAAGCCAAAGAGGTTAGAAAAATAGGAGTTGAAGACCTTAGTGTTGAAAAGGAAGTAAACATTAAGGAGTCTAAGGATCATACTCTCAATAATACATTGGTGACTTAAATCAAAGGACCCTAAGATCTCAAGTCCAAAACCAAAGCAACTTCTTTTGTTTCGTCTCCTTGATTGAACCAAAGAATGTTAAAGAAGCTTTGACGGATGAGAGTTGGGTCATTGCGATGTAAGAAGAATTGAATCAATTCGTTGCTAATGATGTTTGGGAACTTGTTCCTCCACCTAGAAGTTCTACCATTATAGGAACCAAATGGGTATATAGGAATAAGCTAGATGAGAATGGTGTTGTGTCTCGTAACAAAGCTAGACTTGTAGCTCAAGGCTATAATCAACAAGAAGGGATTGATTATGACGAGACATATGCACCGATAGCAAGATTAGAATCCATTAGAATCCTTTTAGCCTACGCTTGTGCCTTAGATTTTAAGCTTCAACAAATGGATGTAAAGAGTGTGTTTCTTAACGGTTTGATCAATGAGGAGGTATATGTGGCTCAACCTCCTGGCTTCATTGATTTTGAGAAACCGGATCATGTTTACAAGCTTAAGAAGGCACTTTATGGTAATAAACAAGCACCCAAAGCTTGGTATGATAGACTTAAAGCGTTTCTTGTTAAACATGAGTATACCATGGGGATGGTAGACAACACACTCTTTACAAAGAAGAAAGGTTCTCACCTCATAATCGTGCAAATATATGTTGATGACATTATATTTGGCTCAACTTGTCAAGAATTGTGTGATGACTTTTCCAAAATCATGCATGATGAATTTGAAATGAGTATGATGGGAGAACTTAACTTCTTTTTAGGACTCCAAATTAAACAAATGGACGATGGTATTTTCTTTAGTCAATCTAAGTATGCTAAAGAAATGCTAAAGAAATTTGGATTAGAAGAATCTAGACCAATGAAGACCCCAATGGCCTCGGATACTAAACTCACCGTAGATGATGACTGTGAGTCGGTAGACAACACCAAATATAGAGGTATGATTGGTAGTTTGTTGTACCTAACGGCAAGTGGACCGGATATCATGTTTAGTGTTTGCCTTTGTGCTCGCTTCCAAGAGGCTCCCAAAACCTCTCACCTTGAAGCGGTTAAGCGTATCTTCTGATACATTAAGGGCACTATACATTTAGGATTATGGTATCCTAAAGGGACCAGCGTAGAAACCATTGTCTACGCGGACTCGGATCATGCGGGAGACTATGTGGACCGGAAAAGCACTAGTGGTGTTTGTACCTTCATGGGTTGTTGTTTAACTTCTTGGTTCTTCAAGAAACAAACCGCTCTTGCGATATCCACCACGGAAGCCGAGTATGTGAGTGTCGGAAAAGCATGCTAACAAGCTCTATGGATGAAGCAAGCGCTTGTTGATTACGGGATTTGTCTTAATGATGTTCCCATCATGTGCGACAATAAAGGTGCTATAGACCTTAGCAAGAATCCCGTGCAACATTCGCGAACCAAGCACATAGAAATTTGTCACCATTTCCTTAGGGATAATGTTCAAAAAGGGAACATTTCAATTGAGAAGGTACCCTCTGAGGATAACTTAGCCGACATCTACACTAAGCCACTTAAGAGGTAACCTTTTAATTACATGCGTCTAGGTCTAGGATTAATGAAACATATTCCTTAATTGCTTTACCTTTATTGAGTCTCTTATTTTCTTTTGAGTCTTGTATCACTTTGAGTCATTGAGTCTCCTAAACTCTTCTAGAAAATCTTCTCTTCTCCTTTTCAAAATCCTCAAAGTCTCTTTCGAAAATGGTCAAGAAATGTTTTGACATTGTTAATTCAATCTAAAGACGTTTTTCATAGATTCTTGCTATTAATCTCGAGCTTACATAATTCATATGTATGATTTTCTCAAACATAGCAAGAACAAGATAGAATCATGGAGGATCATTGTGTCGTGACTTAAGGTCTTGTCTTACACACCTCCTACATCGATTTTTATGTTTTTAAAAATCCATGTATTTTGGTCAAATCCCTATTTGGTGAGTTAGTATGTGTTCTCTTTGTCTATATTTGCTTTTAAGCATATCCCTATGATAAGTTAGACTAGAAAAATAAGATTTGCTGAAAAATCTTCCTTCACCACCAAAACACAGCTTCTATAGACGGTTCCATATATGAACCGCGGTCCCTTATCAATAAGGAACCGCTGGAAGCAATAAGGAACCGCTTACAGTGCTTCCTTTTTCGGGTTTTACTGAAATTCCAAATTTGTTCCAACACTTTTGGGAATCTTTGTTTCAACCCTTTGACCACCCTAAAATTACCTTGATCCTTCCCTATTTAACCATAAGCATTTTGCCATACTTCACATCCCAAAATGTCTTATTCTCCCAATGAAAGCCTTGATTCTCCTCCATTTTCCCCAATTGCTTTCAATCCCAACTCACCCAAGAACACTTTCAATCCAAATTCACCCAAGAACACTCTTAATCACATTTCTCCTACCAAGAATGTTGATTGTGGAACATCTTTTCTTCCACCACCACCCTTTAGTGTTCTTCCTCCTTCTCATGATAATGTCATGCACCATGGGACATATTGTCATTGTTGTCAATATCAACATCTTGCTATGGCACACATCTATGAGGAGTTGAGATACATCAAGAGTCTCTTAATCAAGCCTCCTCTTCACTTTGATTATGAGATCTCCACCAAGCCACCACCACCACCTTCCGCCACTACCTTGTCTTTCATATAAGCATTGGTTGCTTATCCACAAGACACCTAATTCAAGCAAATCTTAGAATTCTAGATTAACTAGGATTAGATTTATGCTTTTGGCTTGTTTCCTCTTTCATACATCTTTGTATGATTCTTTTTATTTTACATGACTTCACTTGGATCTTAGTCTTTGTGTTTTCTTCTCTTTTTATTTTTTTGTGACCTATAGCTATTTCTTGTTGGTTGTCTCTTTTGTTCAACTAACCCTTCTATGTAGCTTGTCACCATATCTCGATTCCTCGGTGCCCCAAGCAAGGGGGAGTAAGCACCAAGGGGTAGTCTTTGCAAAGTCCGTCTCTTCAACACCGACTTGTGCAACATTTTTGCTTCGACAAAGGGGGAGAAATGAATAAACTCGTCTTCGAAATTCTTGTTTTTGAGTGATTGAGTTTATGTATTGTCGGAATCAAAAAGGGGGATATTGTTAATGCAATAATGCCTAAAAACGTTACTTGCATTTTTCGATCTCGCTTAGTTTTGATTACGACAATATGTAAAAACAAGCATTTATGAAAACAATGAAAAACGAATTCTTGAGTTCAAGTATTTTTCATTTTTCCCATTTTTACTTAAGGTATGAATAAACAAGTACTAACCTTAATCAAGTGATCAAGTGATTTAATCTTTTCTTAAAACTCACTTTTTATTAAGTGTGACAAGTTTTTAATTAAACTTTCTTTTTAAGAAAATGTTTTATTAAATTAAATATTTGAAAATTTGAAAATGGTATATTCTTTTTTGATTTGGAATATTCTTTCAGGATATTTTATAATTAGATATGTAGATTTTTGATAATCTTGTAAATTAATAAGGTGGGTTGATGTTTCTAGAGAGAGAAACTAGAGAGAGAAAGTGAGAGAAAATGTGTATATTCAATAAACAAAGTGAAACAACCAACCCCCTTTCCTTAGGTGGAAACGGGTTTATATACCCAAGTCACTAATGGACTTGGGCCTCCAACCCATGACAAGCCCATGGGTCGGGTTTACTAATAAGTAACTTAACATTCAACTACGAGCTATATAACATTTAATAATATTGTGGAGTGACCGATACTTCTAATATACGTTGAAAACGTATTTCCAACAATCTCCCCCTAAGGGAGGTCACTCCAAGTTACAAAGTCCTAAACCTAGCATACTATACTAAGTCTTCGTTCTTCAGCTCGTAGTCCTTTCTTCTTTTATTTTTTCTTTTCGTTGTGAATATGTTGATGTTAATCTTTTAGGCTTTGGCTTTAGAGCATTGTTCTTTTGACCCTTCACGTGCGATCTTTGCCTTCTTGTGATTCTTACCTCCTCGTGACTCCATGTTCCACACACTTATGTTTTTGTTGAATTCTTGAAAGCTTCAGAGTTTGGTACAACGGAAGACTTCATTTTGAACTTTCTTGAATTTTGCTGAAATTGATGCAGAAAGAAAACATAAGCATGTGGAAACGACTTCATATGGTACACCACAACGCCACCGTCTTCAAATGCCGCAACATAACAAGACATGAATGAAATGGCTTAGAACATTTCATTCTTAATCGATAGCATTTTACCTCTGGTCGATGAAGACCGTTGGACGATATTAGATATCGTACCTGTGACGGATAGTTTCAATTAAGTAACTTCCTGACAGGATTTCATGGGTAAACCCGTTCTCTTTACTCGACCGTCACTAAGCCTGACTGCGAACATAAAGAGTGAAACACTTGGATAAATTATCCTTGTGATTGAAACCGTCAATTCATGAACCTGGAACAAGTGAATCTCAATTAAGATTTTCACCATCGTTGCTTTCCAGTTATCACGAGCTTGATTCATAAATAATCTTGCACGTCACCTACAAAGTGCTGTTTGATGTTAACACTAGAAGGATTTCCACTCGTCACTGTGAACACTAAAGAGTGTCACTCTGAGTGTTCTGGCAAGATCATATGATAATGCGTAGAGGCCTGGAACGAGTTTAATTTCAATTAAGAATTAAACTACTGTTTCTTTCTAGTTTTCACAAGATTGGTTCTTAAAGAACCGCACGTGTCACCTACCATGAGCTTGTTTGATGTTGGCTCAAGCAGGATTTCCATCTTCATTGTAATACTTGCGTATCACTCGGATGTTCTGGCAATATTACAAGAATACTGCGTAGGACTCATAAAGATCTCTTACTTTTCACAGTGTGTGAAGAAGCAAGGAATAAATGAAAAGTGTCATAATGAGACTTTTGATGATCTCGTGGCTCTAGACTCGATAGTGCGTTTTGATGTAGTGAGCGATGGCTGGAGAGGAGTGCCACCTATTCAATATCAGTCTATTCGGAGTGAATAAACCAATAGATAACGTGTTGATCTCCGTGTGATTAAAACAAATACCTTTTGAGAGATATTTGAGTTAGCTGGGGAGGGTTGTGCATTGCATCACTGGGTCCATGATGTCTTTCTTCAGTATCGAGAGTCATTAACAAATGATCTCAATAGCATATGTATTGACCCGGTTTCTGCCTAAAGTTGTAAGGAGGGCTTCTTTCTTTAAACCCTTTATCTTTACAATTCTTTTTCATTCTTCAACCCCTTCAATGCTTACCAATACGTCATCACTAGCACCTTGTTGTGATTGTTCCAGTGCTAGCTTAAGTACTTGGTCGGCATTCAGCTACGTTCACAATCATTCTCCATCTTTCCTAGGACTTCTAATTCTATCTAGGGAATTGTCCTTGGGAAGATTCCATCGGTTCTGATGAATCATAGGACTAATACCTATACCTACCACCCTTTTGTCACCACATCCGTCGTGAATTAAGTGTGTTGTGGGTAAGTATTGTCACCATGAAAAATCCTTGAAAATCACTTAAGGCACTTGTGATATTATAATCAAAGTTTTTGTGCCTTAAGTGTTTTTGTTCATCAAAATCGCTCCCCCTTAACACATGCATTACACATATTAAGTTGGATTATCTTTAAGTCCTTTTCATCATTAGCCAAATATCATTAAGTCTCCTTAATCCCATTTTCTCCCCTTATCCAAAATGTTAACCATTAATATTTGGGATATTGAATGGATTAACCGGTCTTTGGGTAAAAATGAAATTAATGTATGGCCATAGAACATATTAATGCTCCCCCTCAAATTAATGAGGGTTAGTTGTAGTGCTTGAGTACGATATATTTTGAAAGATTTAGAATCTCGTGAGAAATTCTTGAAAAATTATCATACCTTCACACTACATCAAGCCACAAAAGCATAATATTCACAGTATCTACATATTCACAATTAACGTACAGTATGGAGTTGACCTTAGTGAAGACGACCCATATTAAATGGATCGTTGCATAAGTCTGAAGTGCCCTCCATACGGTCTGCCACCCACGAACCTTTCTAAGCTCCTCATCAACCTACGTTCCCTGAGCTTTTCATCAATCTTCTTGATTACATATGTAGCCATTTCTGATAACCCGGATGCCAATCCTCAATCACTTCTGGTAATTTCCCGCCAGAATTGAGATGCTTCAATTTGTCTTTGACGTGTGAGAGAGTCCCATTACTGTACTTATGAAGCTCAGCTACCCTCATAAACTTCATGATCCCACGACTGTTCAAGTAGAAAATCCCGCACATCGGAAGGGTTGTGCCGGTATAGGCACATCTATCGACATGTTGAGGTAATACTTGATTAAGTGGAGGAGTCATGTTAAGCTTGTGTTGATAGCTTTCAACTCCCAGTTGTAGGTCTTCTACATGTTTCTTGATGACAACGCTTCGTGTAAACATACGAAGTGCTGTGTTCAGAGCAATGATTTCTTCACGAGTATGATGTGTAAGCTGATCACGGGTCATGAAAAGCAACATATCTTCTATATCTTCAAGGCGAATGATTGAAAAATCTCCTTGCTGTATCTTTTATTCTCGATCATCTTCTTTTTTTAGTAGAATTTCCGTCACATGATGATATCCATTCTTGGGTTCAATCTTCATTCCTAATATACTTGTGATTCGAAGATTGGATCTAATGATACTACCTGAGTTGACTAAGCAGCAACCTCTGTATGCCCTTCGGACTCGCTCGTCCCAATGTGATGCTCCTATAGCAGCATACATGTCATAATTACGGTTTATCTTTGGAACCCAGAGGCGATTGACCTTTTCTTCGATCCAAGGTATTGACCCCCAAGAAGCAGCTTTCAACAAAGTCAGGAGGGTCGCATAGGGCAATTGCGGCTGCTCTAGCATCTTGGAGTTCTTGCACGGTTGGATTAGTCATGGTTTCTGCTTAAGATAATACATAAAAGGTTGATACACAGATATATATATATATACCATTATGTTTTTACTTCTAAGCATGACACAATTCATCAAGTAATTATAACAAGCAAACAATTATCAATCCAACAATCCTTCATTCGGAATAAATTCTTTCATTCGAAAAAAACCTTCATTCGGAATGCCTTCATTCGGAATGCCTTCATCCGGAATGCCTTCATCCGGAATCCCTTCATCCGGAATCCCTTCATCCGGAATGCCTTCATCCGGAATGCCTTCATCCGGAATGCCTTCATCCGGAATGCCTTCATCCGGAATGCCTTCATTCGGAATACCCTTCATTCGGAATACCCTTCATTCAGAATATCCTTTATTCGGAATACCCTTCATTCGGAATACCCTTCATTCGGAATACCCTTCATTCGGAATACCCTTCATCCGGAATATCCTTCATCCGTAATATCCTTCATCCGGAATATCCTTCATCCGAAATATCCTTCATTCAAAATATCATTCATTCGGAATATCCTTCATCCTGAATATCCTTCATTCGGAATATCCTTCATCCGGAATAATTCAAAAACATGTTCATTCGGAATAGTTTTGTTCATCCGGAATAATTCAAAAACATGTTCATTCGGAATATTTTTGTTCATCCGGAATAAAGCTTTGAAAAACCTGCTCATTCGGAATAACCCTAAACGCGTTATATGAGAGATTAATCTAAACGCATGAGTGAGTTATAAGGCAATCTAAGGCAACTAAACTTGTTCTAATCCTATTCCGAGACAAACCCAACTTAAACCCCTAATCAATTAGACCTAATTTGTGTAGAAACCCTAATTTGATTGAATTGATTAGAACGAATCAATAACTTGTATTTAACGAATGAATGGGACTAATTAGAAATCAAAGAATTGATGTTTGTACCTTTTTTTGATCAAATGAAATGGATTGAGTGATTAAAATGAGATTTATGTGAGCTTGTGTGTGTGTATCAATGGCGGCCAGAAAAACAAAGAAGAAGAAAGAAAAGAAAACGGGGGGGGGGGGGGTTGGTTTGACTTAGGTCAAAATTTTCAAATTTCATCCAATTGGCAATCTTAGTCCTTCCACTTTCCTTTTTCTTTTCTCTTTTAGTTAATAACTCTTTTTAGGATAACGTCCGTTAACTAAACAAACGTTAGGCGTATCTCATTGTATTAACTATTCTTGCCCGCACACAACTTAAACATTTTTCTTAAGAACAAATATCCAAGAGCTAAAACTCACGATAAATCTGAAGAATCACAAGTCGTATGCCAAAGAAACTCCAGTTATTAACCATTTGACAGATTAATTTTTCACGAAAACTTTTGAAGATGTTTTGATGATGAAGATGATTTAATATTTTCTCCCCCTTAAACGATGACCCGTTTTTTATTTAAAGAGCTGTAGTCATTGTTTAACGAGTCAAATATTGAGGAAATAATTTTCCAATTAATGTCTTAGAAAAATTGATTCGTGGTGGCAATAAGATTTCTATTATTTAAACAAATTAATGCACTGAGACGTACACTAATTCGTGTTAGACCAAGTTATAAAGTAAACTTGATCCCTTTGTATGATTTGGCTTGTAAATCATACCCGAGAAAATTAATTCCCGTTGTGAGCCAACGTTTTCTAAGGAAATACGTGACTTTAATGCGAAAAACGGGTTGCAGTCTGAAATAACTACAAGCCATAATGGGCATGTTTTAAAAATGTACAACTTTTATACGGACTCTATTTATGGCGCCGTGTCAATATTAATCGACATTTCTAAAGCCGTAAATATTACTGTACTAAAAGACATGCCCGATTAAAAAGACGAAAATATTTTTGGGTTTTCTTGGTTTTATATTTTTTTATGGTTTTTGTAGGTTTTATATTTTTGTATTTTTCTTTTTGTGGTTTATATATATACGATAATATACATGATCACGATCAAAGGATACGCATGAATAGTTTACCACCACTATTCTGCTGATTCTTCTGTCAACTCTTTGAGAGTCGCTGGAGAGAAGGATTTCATGCCAAGCTTGTCGATCAAAAACTCGATTCGTCCTCGATCTAAGGCTTTTGTGAACATATCTACCAGCTGATACTCAGTGGTGACAAAATACAGCTCGATCACTCCATTTTCCACTTGATCTTTAATAAAATGGTAGCGAATGTCAATGTGCTTTGCCCGGGAGTGTTGAACGTAGTTGCAGCAAAGGGCAATGGCGCTCTTGTTGTCACAATACATCGGGATTTTGTTGAATCCAAGACCGTAGTCAGTTAGTTGTGATCTCATCCAAAGGACTTGAGCACAACAACCGGACATGGCAATGTATTCAGCCTCCGTGCTTGAAATTGCAGCGCTTTTCTGCCTTTTTGAAGACCAACTAATCATTCTGTCTCCAAGGAGTTGCACAGAACCAGAAGTGCTACGCCTAGTGTCTTGACACCCAGCATGATCGGCATCTGCATATGATATTAAAGCAATAGAGGAATCTTTCGGATACCATAGACCACGATGAAGTGTTCCTTTGAGATACCGAAAGATCCTTTTAACAGCATGTAGGTGCTTTTCGGTAGGCCGAGCGTGATACCGGGCACACATGCATACGGCAAATTGCAGATCAGGCCTGCTAGCAGTCAGATAGAGAAGGGTGCCGATCATCCCACGGTAGAGTTTCGGATCGACAGCAATCCCATTCCTATCTTCATCTAACTTGGATTTCTCCACCATTGGAGTATCCACGGGGTCACAATTTTCAAAGTTATATTTCTTTAATGATTCTAGAGCATATTTATATTGATTAATAAAGATGCCTCTAGGATTCTGAGAAATTTGTAATCCTAAGAAAAATGAAATTTTTCCCATCATTGACATCTGAAAGCGTGTGGACATTATTTTCTCAAAGCGGTTTGACAATTCTATGTTAGAGGCAGCAAATATTATATCATCAACATAAATTTATACCAGTATCATGTCGTTTTCTTCCTTGAGAGTGAATAGAGTAGGGTCCACCTTGCCTTTGGAGAAGCCTTCCGAAATGAGATATGTTGAAAGGAGATCATACCACGCGCGTGGAGCTTGTTTCAACCCATAGAGAGCCTTCTTAAGCTTGTACACATGATTAGGAAACTCCGTGCTAACGAACCCATTTGGCTGACTAACATAGACTTCTTCCCTTAGTTCACCATTCAGAAATGCCGTCTTCACATCCATTTGATAGACGATCATGTTCATATGAGCAACATACGCAAGGAATAGTCTAATAGCCTCCAATCTTGAAACAGGAGCAAAAGATTCTTCAAAGTCGATACCCAAGGCTTGTTTGTATCCTCTAGCAACCAATCTAGCCTTATTCTTCAAAACTCCACCCATCTCATCGAGTTTAACCTTATAAACCCACAACAAAGTAAGGATGTTAACCTTGTCAGGGAGAGGAACTAATTCCCATACTTCAAGTCTTTGGAATTCATTTAGTTCCTCTTGCATGGCTTCAATCCAAGATAATTGAGTCATAGCATGTTGCCAGTTTTTAGGTTCAACTTCGGAGAGAAATGCATCAAAATAGCAATAGAGTGCACTCTCTTGTAATTGATGGCGTGTCGAGACTGGTCGATTGAGACCTCCAATAATATTCCTAATTGGGCGATCTTTTGTCCATTTGGTGCTGTGATTTTCAATCCGTGGTGGTCTGGAGTAAACGTTTGTAGGAGCATCTTCTGAGGTAGACGCGGCTGAAGGATTTTCAGGTATCGGTATACCAAAGAATGGAAGCGCTTGTTGGTGAGCATATTCCAAATCGTGATCAACAAAATCCTCTTCATCATCATTAGGCACAAGTAAGGGTGAAGATTTAGGTGTAGTTTGAGAATTACTTGGTGGAGGTGCATCCGGTTCAATGTTAATTGAAGATGCATTTGATGAAGCTTCATTAGCTTGAGCAACAACTTTAGGAATTGGAGCTATCACTACAGGTGCTGGAGCTTCATCACTTGGGGGATCAAAGAATTCATCAAATAAAGGTTGAAATAGTTCATCCCACTGAGGCCTTGTAGGTGGTATAAATGATGTAGAAGTAGGATTATTGGGAACTAATCCGGAACTAATAGCACCGGTTCCCATCTCGTGAAGCACGGGTTCAGAGCTGCGTTGCTCAGAAGCCATCGCTGTCAGCTCATCAAAATCTGCGTCCATAGTTTTTACTATCTTACCAAGACGACGGTTATTGATAGGTGTGAAAACACCCATCCTTTTTACCACTTAATTACAATAATAACCGAGCCAAAACGTGTATTTTATGTCATTTATGTCGGAATTATGCGTGGTTTGTGTTTTTGTTGTGATTTAGGACGAAAAGGTGAAAAGTGAAGAAAACATGGGATTGCACGGGCTTTTATCGAAGAAAAAGACGAAAGATGAAGTCGAAAGATCAAGAGTGGAAAAAGAACGGAAGTCCAAGACCAATTCTGAAGATTTATCGAAGAAAAAGTCAAAAGACGGAAGTTTACTAAAAGCCGAAAAACTCGAGTCTTATTTATGAAGAAAATCCAAGACGAGTTTGAAGAAATCCCAAGACAAAGTCCAAGTATTAAGAAGATTAACAAAATATTAAGAAGTTTAAGGACTCAAGTGTGCAATTAAGAGAAAGAAGAAAGAGGGAGGAAGCTTCCTAAGCTCCTCCCTAATCCCCCTATATATAGATTAGGTAGTTTCAATGTTTAGAGTGTTGGTGGCTTGACAAGCCTCTCTTCCACCATTTTCAATTCCATGTTCTTTACTTTTATGCACCTTAATCTTCATGTAACACACCTTTAATTTCCTTTTAATTCCAAGTAAGTTTACATTTAATTGTTGTTAATCTTTACTTTATTGCTATTCTCCTCCTTCCTTTCTTGTTTGATTTGTTCTTAATTTTTGAGTTCATGTTCTTGAGTTTTTATGATTTTAATCAAGTGGGTTTTGATTGATTTGGTTTTGTTTGTTAGTTTTAATGATTTGTTTTGATTGATTATTGTTAGTTAATGTTTATTGGTTGTTTTGGTTTAATCTTTTGGTTTGATTTGGTTAGATTTAATCAAATTCGTGTGTTGTTCTTCATTCCCTGTTTCACGTTTAAAGTTTCTGCCTTCTGTTCTTCAGCCCAGAATATTCCGAATAGCTGCTTAGTTTTCCCTCTATGCGGAATATTTCTTTTATTCCGAATCATCTGTTTTCATTCTTCCTTATGCGGAATATCAGTTATTCCGAATAGGAGTTCTATGCGGAATGTTTATTTATTCCGAATAGGGATTTCTATGCGGAATGATCTTTATTCCGAATAGGCCTTCCTATGCGGAATGTTTATTTATTCCGAATAGGGCTTCCTATGCGGAATGTTTATTTATTCCGAATAGGGCTTCCTATGCGGAATGTTTGATTATTCCGTATAAGTGTTTTTTTTCCGCATAGGCGTTTTTATTCCGCATAGTTTAAATATTCCGAATGGTTTTTTATTGAGTTTTTAGTTTTCAGTTTTAAACTTTATTTTTTCCCGCCTTTTTCTTTATTTACACTTTTACTTGTTTTCCTTTTATTTAAGTTTTTATTTGCGTCATTTACTTTTATTGCCTTTAACTTCTCGTCATTTATTTCCCGTAAAGTTTTTATCTTTCATTGTTTCCTTTTACCGTCTTTACTTTATCTTTATTTGTTTCAAGTTTTTATTTTTAATTAGTTTTAGACAACGACCATTCCCTTTTTATTCCACCAAGAACAACTGAGTCGCGCAATTAACCAGAGATCAATTCGATTAGACACCGAGAAACGAACTTTCAACTAGTAAAAATCCAGTTATTAAAATGGCGCCGCTGCCGGCTCTTTTCGTGAGGATCGAAAGTTTTTTGTGAGAGAAATGTTGGCTTTTGGGATCCGTTCACTTGTGAACGTAATTTTTCGTGTCCAAAAATTTTCAAAAATCCCAAAAACATTTGAAAAATCATAAAAAGCATTTCTTTTTCAAAGTTTTGCACAAAAAAAATATTCTTCTTGCTTATCTATCTTTCTTTATGGATTTTTATATCCATTGCGTCCGGTGTGGGAAACAATTATCTGGGAACAACTCTTGTCAATGGTGTACATGTGAGGGTGTGGAAACGATATCGACTACACACAATCCGGATTTTGTCCCTTGTGCAACTCGACTAATTCATTCTTTTTGAACCCACCTCCTGTTCCCCCGTGCATCTATTGTGGAAGCGATTCTCATTGGCATGTTTCGTGCCCGGTTCGATACCCGTATGGTCACGGGCAAGAACCGGGGTACAATTATGACAATGATAATAGCTATCAACAAGAGGCACCCAGTTTTTCTCCATACCCATGGTGCTATATTTGTGGGGGCACTCACGATGCTTCTTTTTGTGATCCGTCGCAAATATTTGAGAAAGTACCGTGCTATCATCCTAGTGTCTATAACCGTGAGCCCCCACATCACACCCTCAATCATCAATCCTCTCAGCAAACTAGTCTTGATCAACAACTCACTTCTTTGAATGGCATTCTAGAAAGCCTAGCTCAACTCCGAGCTGACTTGCATCATGAAAGGTAACCGTTCCTTGATGTGGACGAAACCTTGAAAACCACCGACACCTTTTTGAGCCAATTCAGTCGTTTTCCCTTCTTTTCTACACCAAAATGTTTAATTACATCATGGGATAGAATCGGTGAAATTGAACATACTCGGGGCGATGAACAACAAAAATTGCTGCATGAGCTTCTTAAAGATGTGGAGGTTATCAAGGAAGAGTTAGCCGACTATGTCACTCCTAATTGGACTCGTCCCATCTATTATGATGATGACGACGACGATGATGTCTACACTTTCAACCAATCTTCTGAAGTTGCTGCTCCTACTGTCGATGCTCCTACTGCGTCTAAGGATCTAGATTCGTTGAATACGCTTAGTGATGTTGATCCCGACAAAGTATTGGATGATGAGGTTTGTGACTTACCTGCTATGGAGCCTGAGGACGACATTGCTCTTACGGAAGAGGTCGATCCTAGTGATGACGATTCTTCTCTCTGCTATGAGAATTTCACTTTTGAAATTTCTCAATCTCCACCGGGAGATGCGGGTGATGACGATTTATTCTCTTCGGCCTACAAGAAGTTCACCGATGAACTTGATCTGGTGGATGAGGTGGAAGACGTGATTCTTCGCGATAGATTACGGAAAGTTCATCTTCTTATTGCTCAAATCGAAGAGTTGACTTCTCCTTCTCTTTCCAAATATTTACCTCCATCTATTCCTCCCGTTGAAGATAATGACCCATTGCTGGAAGAAATCGATATCCACTCCATCCCTCCAGGTATTGATAATTCTGACACGGAGGAGGACATTATTTTTGATAATTTGCTGCAGGAAAGTATTGACCCAAGTCCCCCTCCCGAGCACCTTTCATCCACTCCGTTAGAAACCATCACGGAGGATGAGTGCTTTGACCCGGGAGGTGACATTGATTATGCTATCATTGATGACATCACGGCTTTGCCGATTGCTCAACATCCATTGTCTTTGGGGAGGACAATGTGCTTACTTTACCCACCCCACCTCCCGTGGATCTTGAATTCACATACTATACGTATGTTGAAAGGACCGTTCTCCCTTTCAAGACTTATCCCCCTGCATCTCCTTTGTTGATATCCTACGGGAACGAGGACAAAGTCTTTGATCCCGGTATCACATTCGAGGCTTCCCCATGAACCATTTAATTCGGGGACGAGTCAGGCTCGTGACTCGGTTAATATAAACAAGCGCTTTTTGGGAGGCAACCCAATTATCTATCTATTTTCACCATAAGTGTAGGGGGAGCCCCGTTGGTGTTTCTTGCTTTCTTTCTTATCATGTGCAGGGATTAGAGCTTCAAAGACACACTCTTGATGACTTTTGACGAACCATGACTCCGTGTTCCCTTCTTCCCGGTTCTATCCTAAACTCTTTTCGATTCACTATTTTATATTTCTCAATATTAAAATAGGAATCTCTTTAGTTGTCTTTTCCTTAACAAGATTTAAACAAAGTGCACAAGGTCCTAAGTGTAGGGGAGTTTACTCCCACATGCTTAAACATTCAGGACAATGTTTATATTAAGTGTAGGGGGGACTTCTATCGAAGTTAAGTGGTCTTTTCCTTGTATTTGTCCTCATTTTAACCGGAAAATCAATTTTTCGACATTTTTCAAAATTTTTAATCTATTTTGGCCTAGTTGTAGTCTCCTTTATTTTTGTTACTTTCTAGCATTTTAATAAAATGGTTTTAGCAAGTTTAGATATCTTAGATATATTAGGCCCGTTGCGTTTATTTTGACTCAACCCGAATAGACTTATCCAAGTTTATTCTAGCTAGTATCCTTAACCATGTAGACCTTAATTGGTTTATTAGGCTAAGCTTCCACGAGTCTCATTCCTTGAGATTTTAAATTGTGGAGAACGAGAAATGATAGATTTAGTTACAAGTTTGGTATTCTCTCATTAACTTATGTGAGTTAATTATGATCTTTTTCTCCCATCACTTGCTAATAAATTATCTGCAAATAGTAAGGTCGTACGATTTGAAAAGTTACTTAGCTTCTAGCCCAAGATCGTTTAAAAGTTGCTCGGTAATGATAAGAGTTCATAGCCAAGGCATAACTTACGAAGCGGGGCGCGAAGATTGGCGAGTCCGAAAAGGCCCTAACAAGGCATGAGGATTCCATTTTATTGCTGAAGATCCAAAGTGATGTGAAAAGCATTATTCCCAAAATCAATATGAAGGATCAAGACTCACGACGAAAAGCAATCAACTCCCATAAAGATCATGGAGAAGTCTATCCGAAAAGACCCTAACAAGGTATGAGGATGAATAGATCCAAGTCCGAAAAGGAGGCGGATCGTTGTATCTCAAAATCCCAATTAGAGATTGAAGAATAATCATGAAGTCGTGGTCAACAAAGCTGGAGTACTCCTCAAAAGTCTCCAAGTGAAGAAACTCTATAACGAAGAGAAGACCATTATCTCAAAAAACGTCTCTCGAAGATATGAAGTATGAAGTACATGCCAAATATCGGCCCGAGAAAGGTCTCAAATCGCGAACCAAGTTATGCCAAGATATGAACTTTTTGATATCCCGAGAAGCAGTTTTAAGAGATTTTGTCCTTTAGCTAACTATTGATCAAATCGTCCTACTTTGCTTTCAGCCTAAATAAATTATCAAAATAAGTCAACAATGCATCCTCGTGATCATTCAAGACATCAATAAAATATAAGAGATACTCGTAGGAATAAGGGAGTTTAAGTGATTAATTGAACCACATGAGTAAATGTTTGTTATGCTAACTTGTACTAACAATGATCTTGTTTTTAAGCTTGGCATGGGGAACGTGAAATTTGAGGGTGATGAACATTCATGACACACAAGCCCTAATGTAAGTCTTAGATTTCTTTACAAGTTTCTTCCTTGTTGCATCTTGTTATTTTCTACCTTTTTTATTTTCCTTAGTTGTTTAATAAAGGCCAAGGTAGGTTGATTATGATGAAAAATGTAAACTTGCTTTGTAACTAATGCATTGCATGAGGACATTGCAATGGTTAAGTGTAGGGGATTTGATAGGTGTGAAAACACCCATCCTTTTTACCACTTAATTACAATAATAACCGAGCCAAAACGTGTATTTTATGTCATTTATGTCGGAATTATGCGTGGTTTGTGTTTTTGTTGTGATTTAGGACGAAAAGGTGAAAAGTGGAGAAAACATGGGATTGCACGGGCTTTTATCGAAGAAAAAGACGAAAGATGAAGTCGAAAGATCAAGAGTGGAAAAAGAACGGAAGTCCAAGACCAATTCTGAAGATTTATCGAAGAAAAAGTCAAAAGACGGAAGTTTACTAAAAGCCGAAAAACTCGAGTCTTATTTATGAAGAAAATCCAAGACGAGTTTGAAGAAATCCCAAGACAAAGTCCAAGTATTAAGAAGATTAACAAAATATTAAGAAGTTTAAGGACTCAAGTGTGCAATTAAGAGAAAGAAGAAAGAGGGAGGAAGCTTCCTAAGCTCCTCCCTAATCCCCCTATATATAGATTAGGTAGTTTCAATGTTTAGAGTGTTGGTGGCTTGACAAGCCTCTCTTCCACCATTTTCAATTCCATGTTCTTTACTTTTATGCACCTTAATCTTCATGTAACACACCTTTAATTTCCTTTTAATTCCAAGTAAGTTTACATTTAATTGTTGTTAATCTTTACTTTATTGCTATTCTCCTCCTTCCTTTCTTGTTTGATTTGTTCTTAATTTTTGAGTTCATGTTCTTGAGTTTTTATGATTTTAATCAAGTGGGTTTTGATTGATTTGGTTTTGTTTGTTAGTTTTAATGATTTGTTTTGATTGATTATTGTTAGTTAATGTTTATTGGTTGTTTTGGTTTAATCTTTTGGTTTGATTTGGTTAGATTTAATCAAATTCGTGTGTTGTTCTTCATTCCCTGTTTCACGTTTAAAGTTTCTGCCTTGTGTTCTTCAGCCCAGAATATTCCGAATAGCTGCTTAGTTTTCCCTCTATGCGGAATATTTCTTTTATTCCGAATCATCTGTTTTCATTCTTCCTTATGCGGAATATCAGTTATTCCGAATAGGAGTTCTATGCGGAATGTTTATTTATTCCGAGTAGGGATTTCTATGCGAAATGATCTTTATTCCGAATAGGCCTTCCTATGCGGAATGTTTATTTATTCCGAATAGGGCTTCCAATGCGGAATGTTTATTTATTCCTAATAGGGCTTCCTATGCGGAATGTTTGATTATTCCGTATAAGAGTTTTTTTTTCCGCATAGGCATTTTTATTCCGCATAGTTTAAATATTCCGAATGGTTTTTTATTGAGGTTTTAGTTTTCAGTTTTAAACTTTATTTTTTCCCGCCTTTTTCTTTATTTACACTTTTACTTGTTTTCCTTTTATTTAAGTTTTTATTTGCGTCATTTACTTTTATTGCCTTTAACTTCTCGTCATTTATTTCCCGTAAAGTTTTTATCTTTCATTGTTTCCTTTTACCGTCTTTACTTTATCTTTATTTGTTTCAAGTTTTTATTTTTAATTAGTTTTAGACAACGATCATTCCCTTTTTATTCCACCAAGGACAACTGAGTCACGCAATTAACCAGAGATCAATTCGATTAGACACCGAGAAACGAACTTTCAACTAGTAAAAATCCAGTTATTAGTTATAAATTCGGTATACTTTCTTTGAGGGTGAGTAACCAATGAAAATACCTATATCGGCTTTCGGTTGAAGTTTGCCCATATTCTCACTATTAATGTTTGGATAACAAAGAGCACCAAACACATGAAAGAATGAAACATCGGGTTTACTATCATGTAGAAGCTCGTAAGGTGTTTTTCCATGGTGTTTCCGAATGATAGAGCGGTTTTGGGTGTAACATGCAGTAGATACAGCTTCTGCCCATAAGAATAACGGAGCGTTCGCATAAATCAGCATAGTCCTAGCAGCTTCCATAAGCGTACGATTCCGTCTTTCAACGACACCGTTTTGTTGTGGAGTACGTGCAACGGATGTTTCATCTGAGATACCAACTTCTTCATAGTAATCATGAAGAGTCTGGTTGACGAACTCTGTTCCATTATCAGTACGAATACGGCGGACAGTAGTATTTAAACGTACCTGAATGAATTTCAGGAAAGTGATGATAGCCTTCGGTGCTTCATTCTTTGTACGTAGAAATGTAACCCATGTAAACCTCGAAAAATCATCCACCATAACAAGGATGAATTTCTTACCACTCACACTTTCGGTTCGCATTGGCCCACAAAGATCCATATGCAAAAGATGAAGTTTTTCTTGATTGGTGTCTTCAGCTTTGGGCTTGTATGATTTCTTGGTGCTTTTCCCCCTTGAACACGCGGAACATAAATGATCCTTGTGAAATTTGAGCTTTGGAAGACTACGAACTAATTCGTTTTTAGCCAAATGATTAATAGCATCAAAGTTGAGATGAGATAATCTGCGATGCCATAACATAACTTGGTCTTAGATGCTTTGGAGAGAAGACATACTGGAGAGGCAGCCATCATGTCTTGTAGGGACAAAGTATAAAGATTTGCACCACGAGACCCCTTCAACAAGTCTTTTCCTTCCAAGTTGCGGATGAAACAAGTGTGTTGTCGAAAAGCAACCTCTATGTTGGAATCACAGAACTGTCCTACTGAAAATAAATTATGACCAAGACCTTCTACATAGTATACCCTTGAAATCGTGACATTTCCAATCTGATATTCACCATACCCCATTATCTTTGCAATATGATCATTACCGAATTTAACCGTTCCAAGAAACTTGCTGACGAAATTTCTAAGCATCGAGCGATCTCCGGTCATATGCTTTGAGCAACCGGAGTCCAAATTCCAGAGGATGATTTGGACCACTAAAAATATCACCAGACGAGGACAATGTATAGGTTTTGGAATCTGAATGTTCCTTGTTATTAGCAGATACATATTTAATGATCTTAGATTTGCTAACATTAGGTTTCTTAGATTTCCTAGCCTTCTTCCTAGTTGGTGGTGTAGATTCAAGTTGGCTTAAATCCTGAGGTATTTCTTCACTGATAGGCACTATAGTGGGGGCTGACCTAATTAAAGGGCGCGGTTTTCATACTTTAGTGCTAGTGTGCCTAATTAAAGGACGCTGAGACCTAACCTCAATGGATGCATTCCTAGTTAAAGGGCACATTTTTCCATCTAATGTAAAGGTCCTACCAGTGGGACGCCATTTCCATCCAACTTGGGTACGAGTTCTCCCAGTTGGTTTCCATTCAAGATCATTCCTAATGGCATTCATTTCATTCACATGATCAATAAGACACAAATCATGACGCTGAGAAAACATGCATTCATTACAATTCCAACATTTCACATCAGAATTCACAAATGGCTTAGGCTTCTGCACAGGCGCAGAGCTTTTAGTCTTAGCAACATGATTCTTTTTATTTAAATCTGAAATAACATCCCTAGGGTGAGCTTCTACTTTCTTCTTGATGGTACTACTAGTGGAGGGCTTGATCCTATCTTTCTTGACTTGTGATCCTTTAGCCTTAGTAGACTCTTTTACTCCTGTAGAAGGCAAAGTGGGAACATTAGCAATAGATTTTAAAGGTGCCTTAGTTGATGGTGTCAATGACGGTTTTGCTCCTGGTGTCTTATTGAATGGAGTTACAGCAATGGGTCGATTAGTGAGTAGTGTAGAACCCGGTTTTCCTATGTATTGCAAATATGCTAAGCAATATTGAACTCGCTGAATATATGCATGAGCTGAATAATAGTAACTGCTTGAGGGATCTAACGCATACAAATCATCTAAAATATCCCTAACAAGATCCACGTGCTTAATTGCATTCATCATATAAACATCGTAAGTATTCAGATTTTGCTTATGGTGCGGGTTCTTATAGATCACCACTGAATTGGTTGATGGAGCACTAGAGGACGGTGCAGAGTTGGTAGCTAAGTTATTAACAACTTCTTGTCGGGTGATAAGAAGTGTCTCCTTTAACTCGGCCAAGACCATGTTTTTGTCAATGAGCTGGATATTTAAGTCAGAGATTTCCTTACACTTTTGGTTTAATTGTTCAACATAAGATTGTTGCTGTGCCGCATTAAAAGCGAAGCGTTCTTCTAGTGAACCATAAAGAGTGGAAATTCCCTGTCTTGCACGTTCCATCTCCCCTAGAATAGACGAAAGTCTAGTTTCTAAGCACTCGTTTTTAGACTCTGCAGCCTCTAGTTCCAAATTTAGTGTTTTGTTCGATGATAAATCTCTCTTTAATCTCATAATCTCTTCCTCTAATGCCTTAACTATCTCAATCATCTTGTCACTCGTCTCAACACTGTTTTCACAACCATTTGTTACCAAAAGATCCTCATTTTGAGTTTGGTGTTTTAATTATAAAGATATACAATGTTGTTCAAGTTGATTAAAACGTTTTGCAAGTAAATTGTAAGAATCTTGAAGCTTTAAAAATTCAGCGTTAGACTCGTGACAAGAATTATTATCTACGTCATTTACAGTCTTAGCAATATTTACAGAGAGATCATGCACATCATCACATATATTCACAACATCACATTTATTCATAGCGGATGTAAGCTCATTCGAATAATTAACATTCACAGTAGTAAGCACATCGTATGATATTACTTGGGACAAGAATCGGTCATATTCGGATAAAATCTTTTCCTTTTCAATTAATTGTAGTTCGTAAGCGGTGTCCATTTCATAAAACACTTTTTGAACTTCTTTAATTTCAAAATCGATATTTTCCGAAAGACATGCAAAACTTCTTTTTAGATTTTCGACAAAAGGGTTGATCTCATTCTTAAATACCTCGTTCATGTGTTCGAAAGCCCATTCTCCGGCGTTTAGACCATTTGAAGTCATACATTCCCGGATGACCTTGTCAAAACTAGCAAAGTATTGATTAATCTGTTGCAAGTTTATCCATACAGTGCTAACAGGTGGAAGATCCTTTGGAATTTCCTTAGGTCCTTCCATTTTGACAAGTGTAGGAAGTGTACTAGGGTTTTCTTCATTTAACATGTAGGTTGGTGTTGTGATGAGATCTTTATCAATATGGAAGCGAATTCTAAAGTCCTTATTTGAAAACTCCTGATTCATTTTAAAATAATCACACTGAGGATATTTTGCAAAGTTGTATGACCGACTCTCATCAACTAGAGCCTTATTCTTGCGATCCTCGAAAATAACAATCGGATCTAAGACCAATCCTAATTTGGTTGCATCATAAAGTCTTGGATTATGGATAAAAGCTTGTCTTGCATACCGTGGGTTAGGGGGAAGGTCTGTTTGACGCGATAAGTTAAAATCTCTAAACGATGAGTCAAATAAGTGCACTAGTTGAGAGGCAGCGTATTGTCTTAAAAGCAAATAATCTAAACTTTTAATCCTATTAGCCGCATTAATTTCCATTTCATTCTTTTTAGACTCGAGTAGTTCGAAATCCGTTTGAAGTTTGTGAAAATTAGTGACCACTAATTCTTTTTCTTTAAGTTCGTTGGAAAGATTTGCTCTTAAGGTTTCAATTTCTTGCAAATGAACCATTTGTTTGTTTCGAAAATGATCATATTCGGGATTTGTTAGAACATTGGACGAAGGAACTAATTCCAAAGTTTGAACTTTTTCGTTGCACAAGGTAAGCTCTACAGACAGATTCTTATTCGTAGCTAGGGTTTCTAAGAGTGCAATATTCATTTGGCTAAGTAACTTTGCAGGAACCATGACCAAATCTTGTTTAGCAGGAGTATGCGTATGCGAAATGACTCCCGGTTGTGATTCACTCAAAGTCTGGGGACTTGCATTAATATTACTATCATTGATTGTCTCCTCATTTAAAAGACTCACCACCGAAGACTCATTCGGATCAGCATCCTCTTGCCCAACTTGATGTGGTTGAATACTAGTATCAGTGGTATTAGTAAGTACCTAAGATATTTGATCTGACCCAAAGCGAGAGATAGTTGCCATAAGATCTGCCTGAGCAGTTTGACGATCATCACAGTCTGAATCGTAAGCATCCAGATCATCTGCTTGGTATGCTGCATTCTGTGTAGTGAGAACTTCTTGTTCCGCAATCCCTGGATCAGCAAGAAATGCTTACTCCTCTTCATCAAGTTCATGTCCTTGTGCTTGAGCATTCACCAAATAAATCTTCTCTACAAACCATTGACCATCCCTTCTCCTCTTGGGTTTTGTGCAATCCCTAGACATGTGACCTTCTTCCTTACAGTTGTAGCATGTGATCATTCTCAACTTACCTGTGGAATTAGCCCGTGGAGCAGTAAACATTGGAGCAGTGTTGACCATTGGAGCAGGATTGACCATGCGTGCATTGGTGGTTGATGTAGTGGGTCTCCCCTGATAAGGTTGAATAGGTTGAACCATTACCCTGCCATTCTCAATGGTAGCTTGTTGCCGAGAATTAGATGAGTTCCTCAGCTGATTGTTAGTAGGAGCTGGTCCTCTAAATCCTCGTTTGCTCAATGTCCTTGTGAGGTAAGCAGACATAGTGGCTAACACTTCAGCTGGGTCAGTTCCTTGTTTGAATTCAGGAATGGGAACCTCATCATTATCACAATACATTGCTTGGTCTTGTTGAGCGGCATAAGCACTAGAAGGAGTACTTATGTGGTGAGAATAGCTTGGTGGATATGCTGCATTTTATTGATATGGAGAGTATGATGACTGAGCATAGGGTGCAATGCTTGCTGGTGAATATGGGTGAGGTTATGGAGCACATTGTGATGCTTGTGATTCTCTCTGAGACAAAGGTGCATTAAACCGATATTGTTGCTGATGTGAGGTAGGTGGTTGAGGTAGAATCGAATATTGGGGGAAGCTTGGATTCATGTACGGAGATGGATGATAAGCTTGGTGTCCCATCATATAAGGAGTGTTGTTATATGACAAGCTTGGTTGATTTGCCATCAAAGCTAAAGGTTCAGGGTACATACCTCGAGGCATACGGTGCATGATCACGTGTTTCTCATGCTGCTGGAGAAAAGCATAGAGTTGATCCAAATTGGACTTATGCAAATCCCTAGTTAACTTAACATCAGTAATATTCTCACCCCATTCAGCTTGAGGTAAAGTATTCAAAAACTTGGTGTTAACCTGGAATAGAGCAATAACAAGATTGTACACATTCAAATCATTCATGAGAGTAGTGAATCTGAAGTAGTAGTCGTGAAGCGTTTCCCTGGGACTGTATGTGAACCTATCAAACAGGTCATACAACTGACATTCGCGTTCCTGTTTAGTAAGAGACGTACCTTGTAGCAAAACCTGTAGACGTTCCCATAACTCCTTTGCGACCGTATATTGACTTACCATTCGATAGATGTCATGTGGAAGAGCTTGGAGAATGGTTTGAAGAGCCTTTTCATCTGCATCGGCAATAAGTTGTTGAGCTGGCGTAAGTTCTTCAAACTCCTGTGGTCGAGTCACATTGTTAACAACGATGGTACCATAATCAAGTGGACCATTTAGAATTGACTTGACCATAAGCCTCCCATATGTCGGTTTTCCCTTAATGTATGACATCATACGGCCTTGCTATGCTTCAAAGACTTCTTTAATGAGCATTGGATGGCGATTATCCGTTCCCGTTATGACGGAGATATCTGTAAGTGATGTCATTTGAGGCATTAATGAACTCGGGTTCATTTTGATCACTTTAAAGAATCAAAGATTATCGGTTGATCGAGCAGTGAAGTAAGGTTGTGAGTTGTGTTGTGTTGTTCAAGTAAAACGTGTGTAAAAAACCAATATTAAATCCTCTAAAAATCGTCGAAAAAACTAGTAAAATATCCCTTGGTTCGGAATAATATCCCTTGGTTCGGAATAATTAAGTTGATTCCGAATAAAAATACCTTTATGCGGAAAAAGACCTTGGTTCGGAATAGATACCTTAATTCAGAAAAATCTCTTGATTCGGAATAAGCTTGGTTCGGAATACCTTGGTTCGGAATATCACTTATCCGAAATAAGTTGTTGATTCGGAAAAGATTGATTCGGAATAATTTGGTTCGGGAAAATCACTGATTCGGAATAGCTTGGTTCGGAATATCGCTTGATCCGGAATAACCTAGTTCGGAATATCACTTTATCAGGAATAACGTGTTTATCCGGAATAACTTGTTTATCCGGAATAACAGTTGGTTCAGAATAAGTTGATTCGGAATGGCTTTGTTCGGAATAACCTGTTTATCCGGAATACTTGTTTATCCGGAATAACTTGTTTATCCGGAATACTTGCTTATCCCGAAAAACTTGTTGGTTCGGAATAAACTGGAAAAACTAGTTCGTATGAACAGTCGTATGTGAATATTAAGAACAAACCCAGATTTTTACCAAATTACATGAAAAGTTTTGTGATTTCTACAAAAATAAGTAAAACCCAATACTTATCTACTAATCCCAACAACAAAATCACCAAAAACTTCAAGATTCAAGATAGATTTTCCTAAAAACCACTAATACAATCAAAAACTAAAAAACAACACAAATCATTACCTTAAATCACCCCATGGCTCTCTGATACCAATTGTAGATTTGTGATAATCTTGTGAATCAATAAGGTGGGTTGATGTTTCTAGAGAGAGAAACTAGAGAGAGAAAGTGAGAGAAAATGTGTATATTCAATAAACAAAGTGAAACAACCAACCCCCTTTCCTTAGGTGGAAAGGGGTTTATATACCCAAGTCACTAATGGACTTGGGCCTCCAACCCATGACAAGCCCATGGGTCGGGTTTACTAATAAGTAACTTAACATTCAACTACGAGCTATATAACATTTAATAATATCGTGGAGTGATCGATACTTCTAATATACGTTGAAAACGTATTTCCAACAAGATAAGACCTCCACCACTAAAGGACAAAAAGGGAGCGGAGTCTACTCCGGCTGTTCCCTAGCGCCTAGGCGGTTCCTTATCGATAAGGTACCGCCGGCTGAGATAAGGAACCGCGGGCAGATATAGCCGTTGGCCCTTTGTCCTATAAATAGTGGACCTTTCTCAGATTTTCTCTTCACCTCTTTTGCACACAAATTTCCAGATTCAACCATACTTCTTAAATCACTCAAATCCTTTATCATTTGATTGATTACTACTTGTTTAGAAGTGAATCTATCTCATCCATCCCTTCCTCTTCAAGTGCAAAGAGAAGAACACTATCCTTGTGAAGTGTTGAGTCCACCACCAAAGATCCTTTGAAGATCAAATCTTATACATTTGTTGTTGTTTCATAGTTGTGAAGATCTAAGTAGTTGTGTCTATTTGGAAGTTGTGTATGTACTAAGTATAGTTGTGTAGATTGGTCCTAGCTACGATTAGGGCTCGACTTCTAGCTTAGAGTCGGAAATTGGTTAAGCGACGTGTACGGTTTTCTCCACCATAAGGAGCTTGTTGTGTAGTGAACTCTTGAGTAAGGAGTACTCGAGGAGTGGAGTAGGAACGAGGAGTGAGGTTCGTTGCCGAACCACTATAAATCCTTGGTGTTTTGTTTGATCTTTCTTTACCCTTAACTATTTACATTCTTTATTCTTTGTGCATATATATTAGTTAGTATTAGTTTAGTTACACTATCATTGTTCATATTGTGCATAAGAAGATTTCACTTATTTCCTTAAGTCTAAGTTTTTGAGATAAAAGGATTTTTTAAAAACCATCATTTAACAAGTAAATATAAGAAACTATTCAACCCCCCTTCTAGTTTCTACATACACTTATACTATGAATTTAGAAACATTGCTTGCAGCCAAGGTAACAATAGAGTGATCTATTGACCCCCTATTTTGATCTAGTTTTTAGATATTTGGATTTTACTTTCACTTCACCAGACGCAGCTCCTTTATCTTGGACAAGAATGTTTATAGTAGAAGAACATCCTAACAGTCAATCTACTACCTCCTACAGCTTGTTTTAGCACAACTAATTGTTTATTACGATGAAATTGATGATTAGGTAAAGCATAATCACTATTAAAAACCCATTTAAAGTTTAAACATCCTTCGACCTACTCCAGCGTTTCTTGGAACTTGTAATCAGGGCCATCTCATTGATTTTGGTGGCCCTGTGCCGTAACTACATAGTGGCCCTACTAATCACGACAAATTTAGATAAATGCATAGCTATGCATTAGTAATACGCAAGTATATCTCTCAGTTCTATTTAAAAATATATGCATTTCACTTAATAATAAATAAAAAAGTTTAACTTTCAATAACATTAGTACCAAATCAGGTGTAATGGCAAACTTTTTTTTGTTAACTAATAATACTACAAACTGACTAGAGTACTACCTATTATGTGGTCCCTACTTTCTTAAATACTATTGACACTAGTTATATTTTATTAATAAAGTACTCAAACCTTATCTTTTTTGTGTACAAAATGCGTCTTCTCCAACTAATACTGCAACTTTGGTTGGAATTTTTTTAAATTTCGTATCTTTGTTCTTCTCTTTGTTTACATTTCTGAACCCTTAAAAGTAAAGTCTGAGATACGTGTATATATATAAGGAAAGCTTTGTCGAATTTGGTGGCCCTCCTCTCGAGGAGGCCCTGTGCCGTCGCACCGCTGGCACACCCCAATAGCCGGCCCTGCTTGTAATAGGTTATTCATCTGCTCGACCTATAAGGATGATAACGTCGAATACAACATCACGTGTGGGGTTATGATGTGTTATCGTGTCTGGCGCCGTATTAGCTACCCCAATTAAAGGGCATAACGCGAGAGCACGACACGAGACACCGTATCGACCACCACATTATGACTTCGCGTTGCGAGATTTCTTTTTTAATAAATTTTTAAAAAAGTAAAGGTTATATTTTTGAGAATTTTAAAAAATAGCCGTTGGGGGCTTTATTAAACCCATTTTCTTTTCATATTTTTACCATAAATTGTTCTATATAAAACCTCTACGAATTTTTATTTTTTTCACTTGCAAACAAAAAATACTTCTCTTACAGGGTTCTTAAAATTATATAGCGGTTATAATTTATTTTGAGTGGGCTGTATTAATGAAATCGTTTAGTATAACAAGGATTATTGATATTGAGTATTTGCAAGTTCGTTTTTTCTCGACTCAAGACAAATTGAAAGGCCAACTAATATCAAGCTTTAAATTGTTTTTGGTTGTTAAAATGTTATTTGGATTCTAGGTCTAATTCAAACAAGCATGTATAAAATGAAAATATTATAGAACTATTTATCCGTAAAACAAAGTGCAATTACCAATTAATATTCACAAAGTACAAGTATTTAATGCATGAAAAGTAAAAGTGCTTGAAATGTAAAGGAAATGAAAATGTAGGGATTAAAAGTGCAAAATCAGAAACTATAGGGACCAAATATGAAAATTTAAACAAACTAATGCAACAAAGTAACAAACTTGAAAACTAACTAACCAAAATTGTAACAACCAGAAATTCAGGGACTAACTCTTGCAAAACCTAAAAACTTGGAAGTTTCAAAGCTGATTAACAAATCTTAGAAAAGCTAGGGACTAAAGTGCAATAAAAGTGGTAACTTTCTAAAAACGGGCACAAGCTTAATAATAAGCTCGTATGAGCTTATTTCTCAACCAAAAACGATCTGGTTTTTTCTAAAATGCTTAAAATCCAATTTAAGCTAGACTGGTCAAAGGAATTTTTCTAAAAGCTTCTAAATCTCTAGATAGCTTATCACAATAAGCTCAAAAGGAATCCAGACATCCACTATGTGATTTTCTTGCAAAAACTGATTAATCAAGCCTAAAGAAGCTTGGAATGTCTTTTGGTTTTGAAAATGGTTAAGAAAATAAGCTGTAATCCTGAATAAGCCAAAAACAGCTTATGTTGACCAAGGTTTGACCAAAATTATCAAAAAGCTGAAAATTTCAGGATTCACTAATGACATGTTTGCAAATGGTTTTGTGAAAGAAAATGGGTTGATTAATGAAGTAGATTGTGAGATCTAGGAAAACAGAAAGATATTTATCACAAAGAATGCAATATGGTCTAGTGCTTATTAATAAGCTGAAATCTCACTCAAAATCTAATACTGTATGATTTACTTATAAACAGTGAAAGTTTAGATGTTAAGATACAAGTAGAAAAAGATTTCAACAAAAATCATCAAGAAATAAAGAAATGCCATTGAATCAAAAGTCACTAGTTTTAACTGATGAACTTTTCAAAGAGCTTGACCCAAAGTTTTTCAAGGTCAATTGCCTATTTTGACTACAAAGCTTGACCAAAATGCTCACACTAACTGACTTAGTGTAAATGAACATTATACAACAGGTTTTACCAACTGATTCAACAAAAAGGACTTGATCCAAACACCACTTACAAAAGCTGATAAGAACTTTATCAAAGACTTTTTGAGCAATTGGCTAAGACAACAAAAGGCTTTTATTAAGACTTGTTCAAATGATAAAATGAAAGGGTTTAGAGTAAAAAACTAACAGGTTTACTGATTAAACTACAAAATGAGTAGCTAATGAACAATGACTGATGAAAGATCAATTTTAACCAAGTAAAACTTAATGAAAAGCTGTTAAACTACAAGTAAGCTATCAAATCAACAATCTTACACTACAATCAAGCTAATCACACTCTCAGTTCAGCATTTAAGATTTACACTAGGTATTTAGCATGCAAAGACAGTTTAGTGGAATTTAAATGAGTAAATTGTGTTCCTTTTAGCAATAAGCCACCACTGATGGAGTAGAGGAGCGCTAAGCTCTCTAAGAACAACTAAAACACCATAAATCATCCAACAATAACCATCATCATCATCATCATAATCTGCTAAATGAACACCCCTGCTACAAATGGCTGAAATGGCTATGAAATGGTCTGTAAATCAATTCTGAACCAGCTACAAGTCTTCAAAACATCAATCAAGTTTCATTGATCATAGATGATCAAAAGAAACACACACTACCACTAAGAGTATGATTATGAAGGTATATGAATGGGATTGAGTAAAAGTGAAGGTTTGAATTTCATTAATGGTGGAGAAATCTGTGACAATCTAACATTTTCAGGTAGTGAATTATTTTCTCGTATAATATTTTGAAACTTATTTTTGTGTTGGTTGACGAACTCACAATTTACGGATTTAAAGTTGGGCTTACGTGCATAATTTAGCGTCTTTTACGACTAAACCGGAAACCTTAGGATTACGTATTTACGTTTTTGAACTCCGTTTTTGATGAGACAATTTTTATTGGATTCGTTTTGTGACGTTGATTCATAATTTATAAAAACGTTTTCGTAAAACGACCCGAGGGCACGCAAATCGAGAAAACTAGAATCGAGGAATACCCGTAAACTAGTGAGATGGGACAAAATACATTGTCCCACCCCACTAGCTATGTTGGACGACACACACATGACACCACACATTAGACGTGGCATCATGTTAGCCCAATGCTTACAAGTGTAAGCATAGCTTACTCTTTAAGCTATACTTCCACTCCACTAACTCAAAACTAGCAACTAGTTTCATTCTACCATTTCCTTACATGCAAATCAACACAAAATTCTCTCAAACACTCCTCCCTTGCCGTCCACTTTGAAGCAACAAACAACCCTTTTGATCTTTTCTAGCCATGAAATACATGTTTACTAGCTCTATTAAGGAGTTATCTTGAAGCCTTGATCATTTGGTGGCCATATTAACAACATTGGAGGTGATTTGCTTGTGTCCTAGGGCTGATTTCCCAACATATGTTTTTGGTATTTGATGGTCTTGGAGTTACTTGTGGTATTCATCAAGTTCTTGTCTTCCAAAAACAAGAAATACACTTGGTTGGTAAAGAAGATCATCCTCTCCATTTTTCTCTTGTTATTTTGTAAAGAACAAATGTATTTTCTTTATTATTGTATATGTATATGATGTATATATGATGATAAAAATGTAGTGCGGGGATCAAGTGTTGATAGATATGCTTAAAAAGGTTAATAACTATAAGAAATGAGGTTAAAATCATGCTTATTTAGTTGGCTGTATAAAAACAGTATATAACTAAAACTTTAACTGATAAACTTTCATGGTATGATCCATTTACAGTAAGTACAAGATGTTATACACATGTGAGAGTTGGCCATACAATGGAATCAATATAATGAGTGAGATATGATCAAAACAAGTTGGGTGTTCTAATCTGAATAAGCTGTTTTGTAGGGGCTGTTAAGGCAAGATAAACTTACAATGAGCAGTAGCTATAACTAAGTTAAATGTAGCACATAATATGAAGAACATGTCACCCAAAAATAAGCTTCTAATTCATTATAGAACTCTAGATATGATAAAAATGGTGAACATTAAAATAAAAATCAGATTTTTAGAATTATTGTTTATTATTATTATATAAGCACTCAAATTTTATTGTATAAAATGTAAAGTAAAAACCCACTAACTTATGAAACTTATTTATATAAATATGTAAAAGGTTAATTAAATGGATAAATTATATAAATGGTAGTGGAATAATACTTATAAGTAATAAAAACTATAAACTTGATTTTTACGACTTTTTCGGCTATTACCGTAAAATTAACGTTTTTCGCCAATTAAAACTTAGACGATCAAACCCGTCTAATGTAAAGTTTATAAAAGTCATATACTGATATATAAGTAACTAATACAAGTAAAAACCGATAAAACCCGAACTATAGGACATACGGACATTAACGAGCTGACTAAGCATATTGGACTAATAATTGGGCTAAATAAGTTAAACACTTATAAAAAGAACTTATTGGGCTTAACCCATTTAGGCCTAACATGTAAAGTATATATACTGATAATATAAGTATAAAATGGATTAAAACAAGTTAAAGAACTTATACTAAGCTTATTGGACTTAAAATAGATAAATAGGTAAGACTAGTAAACTAGTAAAAAGTTACCAAAACGTAAACACTAAAATGAGTAAACAAGGATATATAAACCCACTTGATCATCATCATATGTACAAAATCATCATATGTATATTGTTATTTTGATAAAAGTCATTGGACAAGAGTCTAAGACCGATTATTATTTATATAGGTTTTCGTGACCGAAGCACGCCCGTAGCCGATAATCCGCCTTTCATTATCAACGTGAGTTCATAGCCTCGTACTCTTTTAAATATTTTATAAAATGATTTGTAAACCCGCGAGGGAGATAATTGATAAAAATAGAACACAAGTAGTCCCGATGGTATGCTTAATGATATGGACCCGAATGATGCTATGACCCTATAAACGAGACTAAAAGGATTATTAGTAGTTAGGTTATGTCACTTAAAGTCCCATTAGCATGAATTGTGAACTACCGGGATTTGGTAGACGCTTATGCATTTGATAGTACTATTTGGGGACGATCACCCCAGTTCGCGCCTTGACGGTTGATCCCCGTCGTACCACATTGATTGGTAAGCGAATTTATGTATGAGAAGATTCCATAGCGTGATTTTTGTGACGACACGCTAACTTAGATGGGCAAATTGTTTGTCAGGTTCGCGGCCCGCTGTTTTCATAGTAAGGTAACAATGTCATGCGGCTAATAATAATCCTATATAATCTAAATATCCAATATGATACGACGCTAATAACGATGAAAATATTACCTATCATGGTAATATAGAGACTACGGTCTCATGGACGGTTTAAGATGTATGCTTGATTTATATATTGCCTGACTAGCAATATGAGGACTTACTTCCGATATTATACTTGTGTTTTGATTTTAAATGATTGTTTTATATAACGGTTTTTATTAAACTCTATGAATTCACTCGGCATTCGCTGATATGATTTTTGCATGTTTTTATCTCAGGTGATTGAAGGTAATCCGGATAGAGATCGACTCTGATGGCCCACATAATATTAAAAATGTTCATTCGATCTATGTTTTGTAAACTTAATGACCTGTATAATTTGGGACCTGTTGTACGCTTTTAAACTTTTTATCGAATGCATGTATGTTAAACCTTGAACAACCATTTTTATGTGTTGTCTATGATTGGAGTTATTGTGCGATCCTGTAACACTCTAAAAGACCCTTCCGCTGTACCGATACGAAAATTGAGTGTTACAGTTTGGTACCAGAGCTCTCGTTATAGAGAACAAAAGATTTTAAAAACCAAGGTTTTGAACAAAACTTTTCAAAATCTTTTGACAATGAACATTTAAGAAAATATTTGAAAAATATTTTGACTATAACGGTGCCAGAGATCTCCGACGTTACCAACAAGCCCTATTGAGAAGATATATTTTGATATATATAATTTAATTTATATATATGTATATATCGTGATTTCATTATGTAATTGTTTAACTAGTATGTTATCCTAATACGAGATATATATATAAATGCAGATTGTCATGGCTGACCCTAATATTCCTGTAGAAAACCATGCTATTCCCAAACCTAATGTAGATGATGATCTTTATTTAGACTTAGTAGATTATGATATGGATGATGAGGAGGAACCATTTGAGGATCCCGAGCCCGAGTTAGGACTAGGAGATCAGATTGCCCCTCAGGTTGACTTGGTAGAGAATGAGATTGAGAATGTTGATATTGAGAATGATGAGGAGATTGGGTTAGATAATTTAGATGATGAGATTGACGACGAGGATGTCGAGGAGGAGGTAGGTATAGACGTTGAGGTCGATGATGATGAGGAAGCTGAGCTTATTTACCCTTATGATGTTCCAGAGGGCGAGCCTTTTCCCCCACCAGTTTATTTGTCTGATTCTAAGGTTGAGTTACCTAGGGATGAAATGTCTGAATCATCTGAATCTGATTCTGAATCAGAGGAGGATGAGGATGATGATGCACCTGACGGTACTGATGGTATTGCTACTCGTAGACGTGAGATAGGAGAGTCGTCTAGTACTCGAGAGGCTACTCATATTGATGGTCTTGCACCATGGGCCTTGAGACGTGATCTAGATGCTTCCCATGTTAAGAGTTGTATGACAGAGGTTGGATTAGGTGTTGTTCAGACTCAAGTTGCTTATTTGGAGTCGAAGGCTAAGGTTGGCGAGAAAGAGCGGGAATTGCTTAGTTTGGATTTGACTGATGTAGAACGTGGTTTGAATGAGGCTTTTAGGAGATTATCGGTGTTGGAAAGTGGGGAGTTTGCTGAAATGAAGAGAAAGGTGAATTCTATGGAGATTCAGTTGAGTGTAGCTCGTGCAATGCGTGAGAAAGCTGAAAAGGAGTTGAATATATCCGTGGGTTGAAACAGTAGATTTTATGCCGACATGGTTGAAAGAGGAGTGATCCCTAAGCGCCCAGCTGAAGATGTGTCTAGTGATCGTCCGATGAAGATTCAGAAGACGATGGATGATGGACCATCTAGCGGTTCTCAGTAGACCAGTCTGTATTTACTAGTGACCTTTGTATCTTTTGTACTTTAGTAGCTTTGGCTGAACCGACTTGTTAGTAGTAGACTTGGCACGAATTTTGAGTATATATAGTGCTAGAACTTTGATATGGGATGTAATAAGACAATACTTTTGTTTCAAATCGAATGAAATATGTATCTTGTCTTGAATTCCATATTGTGCCTTATTTGTATCTTGATTATGAATTCAATCCATATTATATGAATCCTTTGTTGGGTGAATGCTTAATACTTTGAAATTGTGAAATTATAGAACTATGCCTCCCAAGAAGGCTGTGACTGAGGATGATGTACGTAGGATTATTACGGAGCAAGTTACCGCATCTATGACTGAATTTATGGCAAATGCTAGAAATGAAGCTGGCGGTAGTGGAGCTGGCGGTAGTGGAGCTGGCGGTAGTGGAACTGGCGGTAGTGGAATTGGCGGTACTAATGTGAATGTGAATGCTAATAATGTGAATGCTAATGCTGGAGGAAATGTAGGAGGACTTGGAACTAATGCACCTGAAGTTGGTGGCTGTACTTATGTGACGTTCATGAAATGTGAACCTCTACCTTTTAATGGAACTGAAGGTGTTGTAGGACTAAGCCAGTGGATTGAGAAGATTGAGTCGGTGTTTCGGATTAGTAAGTGTAAGGAGGAAGATAAGGTGACTTTTGCTATGGCTACTCTTAAAGGTCGTGCGTTGACTTGGTGGAACGGGAGAATTGCTTTCATGGTTCTTGATGCTGCTAATGCTACTCCTTGGGCTGAAATTAAGAAGTGGATGACTTCGGAATTTTGTCCTCGTAGTGTGATCATTAGGTTAGAACAAGAATTGATTCATTTGAGAATGAAAGGTGTGGACATTGATAGTTACACGAACCGATTCCATGAGTTGGCCTTGCTATGTCCTCGATTGGTTGAACCCGAAGAGATCCGAATTGAGAAATATATTAAAGGGTTGACCAGGAATATCCGGGGGGATGTGACATCATCGAAACCACTGACCATTGATGATGCTGTTCGAATGGCTTACCAACTCATTGGACAGATAATTCAGGATAGGGAAGATGAATCCCGTGTATGTGAGAAAAGAAAGGGAGACGGTGATCGTGTAGATAGAGGTGATAATAGGAAGAATTTCAATCGTCGTCAGAACCAGAGAAAGGGGAATGCAAATGCTCTTACCTAAAATACACCGCGCAACGATGATAGATGTCCTAAGTGTGGCAACAAGAGGCATGCTGGCGACTGCTGGAAGTGCCAAAATTGCGGAAAGCTTGGACACGAGGTTGAAAGGTGTAAGAAGGGAACCATTTGCTTCAACTGTAATGAAGAAGGTCATAGGAAATCGGAATGCCCCAAGTTGAAAGCGATTGTACCTGGAAGAAACCCCCAGGGTGGTATCTATCAACTTGGAACAATTGAGGTGAAGAAAGAGGATCCGAATGTCGTTACCGGTACGTTTTTACTCAACAATCATTATGCTGTTGCTTTATTCGACTCGGGTGCTGATAGGAGTTTTGTATCCACTAAATTTAGTGCCCTTATTGACATTGAGCCTGTTGAGATAAATACCAGTTACGAGGTGGAATTGGCTGATGGCAAATTAGTGAAAACTAATAAGCTCTTAGAAGGATGCTCTCTAAATCTCTTAAACCATTCCTTTCCGATTGATTTGATGTTGATGGAATTAGGTAGTTTTGATATTATTATTGGTATGGATTGGTTGTCGTTGAATAATGCTACTATTTTATGTGGAGAGAAGAAGGTTAAGATTCCTCTTAGGAATAGGACGTTAGTAATTGATGGTAGCCGAGGTGAATCCCGTTTGAAAATCGTTTCATGTATTAAAGTCCAAATGTACATCAGGAACGGTTGTGAGTTATTCTTAGCTCAAGTGACCGGGAATGAGTCTAGGGAGAAACGATTGGAAGATGTACCTATTATTTGTGAATTTCCTGAGGTATTTCCTAAAGATTTACCCGGACTTCCACCGATAAGGCAAGTAGAGTTTCGAATCGATTTAATTCCTGGTGCTGCACCGGTGGCATGTGCGCCTTACCGATTAGCCCCTTCTGAATTAAAGGAGTTATCTGAGCAACTTAAGGAGTTGTCTGATAAAGGTTTTATTCGACCAAGCTCGTCGCCTTGGGGAGCTCCAGTCTTGTTTGTTAAGAAGAAGGATGGATCTTTCCGTATGTGCATTGATTATAGGGAACTGAATAAGTTGACAATTAAAAATCGATATCCTTTACCTAGGATTGATGATTTGTTTGATCAACTGCAAGGATCTAGTGTGTATTCTAAGATAGATTTGCGGTCAGGATATCACCAACTTCGCGTCCGTGAAGAAGATATTCCTATAACTACATTTAGAACTCGTTATGGACACTATGAATTTCAAGTAATGCCATTTGGGTTAACTAACGCACCTACGGTTTTCATGGATTTAATGAATCGAGTGTGCAAGCCCTACTTGGATAAATTTGTAATTGTGTTTATTGACGATATTCTGATCTTTTCTAAGAACGAAGATGAGCATAGAGAACATTTAAGGATTGTTTTGAATTTGTTGAAGGATGAAAGGTTGTATGCTAAGTTTTCGAAATGTGATTTCTTAGATTCTGTGCAATTTCTTGGTCATGTGATTAACAAGGATGGAATTCATGTTGACCCTGCAAAGGTTGAAGCTATTAAGAACTGGTCTGCACCGACAACGCCAACGGAAGTGAGACAGTTCTTAGGATTGGCTGGCTATTATAGGCCATTCATTAAAGAATTTTCTTTGATAGCTAAACCCTTGACTAAGCTTACCCAGAAGAATAAAACTTTCGTTTCGGGAAGTGATGAAGATGGAGCATTTCAGATATTGAAGCAAAAATTATGTAGTGCGCCAATTCTATCATTACCCGACGGGAGTGAAGATTTTGTAGTATATTGTGATGCATCTCTTAGAGGTTATGGAGCTGTTTTGATGCAGCGAGAAAAAGTGATAGCTTATGCTTCTAGGCAATTAAGGAAGAATGAGGAGAATTATACTACTCATGATCTTGAGTTAGGAGCTGTAGTCTTTGCTCTTAGGTTGTAGAGACATTATCTGTATGGCACCAAGTTAACGGTATTCACCGATCACAAAAGCCTACAGTATATTCTCGATCAGAAGGAATTGAACATGAGGCAACGAAGATGGATAGAGTTGTTAAGTGACTATGATTGTGATATAAAATATCACCCAGGAAAAGCCAATGTTGTTACCGATGCGTTAAGTAGGAAAGATAGAGAGCCTATCAGGGTGCCTTCTCTAGTCTTGACCGTGCACAATAATTTGCCTGAGCAAATTAGAAATGCGCAAATAGAAGCTTGTAAGAAGGAGAATTTTGTTAATGAAGGGTTCCGAGGAGAAGGAGATCCTTTAGAGGTTAGAGCTGATGGAGTGAAATGCTTAAGAGGTCGTATGTGGATACCTAAGTTTGGAGGCTTAAGAGACTTGATTATGTTAGAATCCCACAAATCTAAGTATTCCATTCATCCGGGATCTGATAAGATGTACCATGATTTGAAGAAGTTGTACTGGTGGCCGAATATGAAAGCTGACATAGCTATGTATGTTTTTCAATGCTTGACTTGTGCTAGATTCAAAGCTGAACATCAAAAGCCATCAGGACTACTTCAACAACCAAAGATTCCTGAATGGAAGTGGGAGCAAATTACGATGGACTTTATCACCAAGCTTCCTAGAACATCATCTGGAAACAACTCGATTTGGGTTATTGTCGACAGACTGACCAAATCAGCACACTTCATTCCGGTTAAAGAGTAGTTCTCACTGGAGAAGCTGACTCGTATATACCTTGATAATGTTGTATGCAAGCATGGAGTGCCTGTATCGATCATTTCATATCGAGATCCTAGATTCGCATCGAATTTTTGGAAATCCCTCCAAAGATCTTTGGGAACGAATCTCGACATGAGCACTGCTTATCACCCCCAGACTGATGGGCAGAGTGAAAGGACGATACAAACACCGGAAGATATGTTGAGAGCTTGTGTGTTAGATTTTGGTAAGAATTGGGATAAACATTTGCCGTTAGCAGAGTTTTCGTATAACAATAGTTACCATTCTAGTATTAAGGCTGCACCATTTGAAGCTTTGTATGGTAGGAAGTGTAGATCTCTTGTATGTTGGAGTGAAGTTGGGGATACCCAGCTCACGGGACCGGAATTGATCCGGGAGACTACGGAGATGATAGTTCAGATTAAGAATAGGTTGTTGACTGCCCGTAGTAGACAAAAAAGTTACGCGGATGTGCGGTAGAAGCCAATGGAGTTTAAAGTGGGTGACCGAGTAATGTTGAAAGTATCGCCATGGAAAGGCGTTATAAGATTTGGAAAGCGAGGGAAATTGAATCCCCGTTATATTTGACACTTTAAGATTTTATCTAGAGTAGGTCCATGGGCTTACAAACTAGAGTTACCCCCAGAACTTCATGGTGTTCACAACACATTCCATGTATCTAATCTGAAGAAATGTCTAGCAGTGAGTGATGAGAAAATTCCGTTAAGTAAGGTTCGAATAGATGGGAAGTTGCATTTTATCGAAGAGCCTGTAGAGGTTATGGATCGTGAGGTAAAGCAACTGAAACAAATTCGGATACCTATTGTTAAGATCCGATGGAATTCAAAGAATGGACCGGAGTATACTTGGGAGCGAAAGGATGAAATGTGGAAGAAATATCCGCACCTCTTCGATTTCAATAAGAAACGGACATCCAAATGAAATGGATCACGAGGACGTTGATCCCTTTTAGGAGGACAAGCTATGACAATCTAACATTTTCAGGTTGTGAATTATTTTCTCGTATAATATTTTGAAACTTATTTTTCTGTTGGTTGACGAACTCACAATTTACGGATTTAAATTTGGGCTTACGTGCATAATTTAGCGTCTTTTACGACTAAACCAGAAACCTTAGGATTACGTATTTACGTTTTGAACTCCGTTTTTGATGGGACAATTTTAATTGGATTCGTTTTGTGACGTTGATTCATAATTTATAAAAACATTTCGTAAAACGACCCGAGGGCACGCAAATCGAGAAAACTAGAATCGAGGAATACCCGTAAACTAGTGAGATGGGACAAAATACATTGTCCCACCCCACTAGCTATGTTGGACGGCACACACATGACACCACACATTAGATGTGGCATCATGTTAGCTCAATGCTTACAAGTGTAAGCATAGCTTACTCTTTAAGCTATACTTCCACTCCACTAACTCAAAACTAGCAACTAGTTTCATTCTACCATTTCCTTACATGCAAATCAACACAAAACTCTCTCAAACACTCCTCCCTTGCCGTACACCTTAAAGCAACAAACAACCCTTTTGATCTTTTCTAGCCATGAAATACATGTTTACTAGCTCTATTAAGGAGTTATCTTGAAGCCTTGATTATTTGGTGGCCATATTAACAACATTGGAGGTGATTTGCTTGTGTCTTAGGGCTGATTTCCCAACATATGTTCTTGGTATTTGATGGTCTTGGAGTTACTTGTGGTATTCATCAAGTTCTTGTCTTCCAAAAACAAGAAATACACTTGGTTGGTAAAGAAGATCATCCTCTCCATTTTTCTCTTGTTATTTTGTAAAGAACAAATGTATTTTCTTTATTATTGTATATGTATATGATGTATATATGATGATAAAAATGTAGTGTGGGGATCAAGTGTTGATAGATATGCTTAAAAAGGTTAATAACTATAAGAAATGAGGTTAAAATCATGCTTATTTAGTTGGCTGTATAAAAACAGTATATAACTAAAACTTTAACTGATAAACTTGCATGGTATGATCCATTTACAGTAAGTACAAGATGTTATACACATGTGAGAGTTGGCCATGCAATGGAATCAATATAATGAGTGAGATATGATCAAAACAAGTTGGGTGTTCCAATCTGAATAAGCTGTTTTGTAGGGACTGTTAAGGCAAGATAAACTTAAAATGAGCAGTAGCTATAACTAAGTTAAATGTAGCACATAATATGAAGAACATGTCACCCAAAAATGAGCTTCTAATTCATTATAGAACTCTAGATATGATAAAAATGGTGAACATGAAAATAAAAATCAGATTTTTAGAATTAATGTTTATTATTATTATATAAGCACTCAAATTTTATTGTATAAAATGTAAAGTAAAAACCCACTAACTTATGAAACTTATTTATATAAATATATAAAAGGTTAATTAAATGGATAAATTATATAAATGGTAGTGGAATAATACTTATAAGTAATAAAAACTATAAACTTGATTTTTACGACTTTTTCGGCTATTACCGTAAAATTAACGTTTTTCGCCAATTAAAACTTAGACGATCAAACCATTCTAATGTAAGGTTTATAAAAGTAATATACTGATATATAAGTAACTAATACAAGTAAAAACCGATAAAACCCGAACTATAGGACATACAGACATTAACGAGCTGACTAAGCATATTTGACTAATAATTGGGCTAAATAAGTTAAACACTTATAAAAAGAACTTATTGGGCTTAACCCATTTGGGACCAACATGGAAAGTATATATACTGATAATATAAGTATAAAATGGATTAAAACAAGTTAAAGAACTTATACTAAGCTTATTGGACTTAAAAGAGATAAATAGGTAAGACTAGTTGTTGGAAATACGTTTTACGTATTTATGAAGGATCGGTCGCTCCAATGATAATTATGTAATGGGCTCGTGATCTATTTACTTTATGTATGGTCCATATAGCCCACATGTAGGGTGGGCTATATATAACCCCTCCTAGCATGTTAGGAGGGGGTTGTTGATTCTCATTTTCACTTAATCATATTTTCCACTTTCACTTTCTCTCTCTAATTCTCTCCCTTCTCTCCTTTCTCTCTCTAATCCCTCATCTAATTCCTTCATTTCTTCTTTATTAATCAGTCAATCAACCAACCTAATCCACCAAATCCATGATCTAGAATAGGCCATTAATTACGTAGACCTTCAATTGGTATCAAGAGCCATGGTTAGTTTGGTTTATTCTTCTTTTATTTTGTTTGATTTTGGTGGGTTTTGATTTAATCATGCTTAAACTTTAAAAAGTTTGTATTTTTTATAAAAAGTTTGTGTTTTTATGTGTTAAATCATATCAAATCTTCAAATTTTTTTACTTTTTAGATAAAAATCACAAATTTTTATATAAAAATCAAAAATTTCTTTATCAAATGTTAAAAAGTTTGTGTTTTTATATAAAAGTTTTTTGTTTTTCTCTTTTTAATTTTGTGTTTTTATAAAAAGTTTGTATTTTTTCTTTGTTTTTTATCTCAAATTTAATAATCAATTTATATAAAAAGTTGGTATGTTTTCTAAATTTTTTCAATTTATATAAATTTTTATCAATTTTTATCCTTTTTATTTTTTTTAATTTTTTTTAATCAGTTTTTTATATAAATTTTTTAATCAGTCCTTCAGTCCTGCTGTCCAAAATCAAGGTTTTTGTCCAGTTGTCCATTTGTCCTCCTGTCCTACAGTCCTTCAATATCCAAGTTTCTCATAATCGAGGTTTTTGGTCTCAAGTTTCAGTCTGTCAGTAGTGTTTGTCCTGTTCCGGGTGAACTGAATATTTCTGAATAGAAAAGTTCCGAATCAAACCAAACTCTTCCGAACCAAACTGTTCCGAATGAACAAAACATCCGAATCAACAACATCCGAATGAACAACTTCCGAATGAACAACTTCCGAATCAACTTTTAAGAAAAAACTTCCGAATCAAGAACATCCGAATGAACAAAACATCCGAATCAAAAACTTCCGAATGAACAACATCCGAATGAACAACATCCGAATCAAGACTCTTCCGAATGAATAAAACTTCCGAATGAAGCTCATTCAAACATAACGGGAATTTTTTGTTTTTGACTCGACTCCAATTTTAAAACACTCATTTACCCACCCTAACCAAAACACCCTCGTCTCACCACAACTCTCGACACCAACACCACCACTCACACACCCTCTCGACTAAACAGACCCAACGATCAAAGACTCTCGACCATTTCAACCATAACCTCCGACCCTCACTCCCTCACACCCTCTCGAATCCTCTCGACATCACTGGTCAAAGTTAGACATCACTCGACTCCTCTCGTCTCTCGATGCCCTAACAATCTCAAACCAAACAAATCTTTACATCTCTCGTATCAACCACCCACCCTACCCCTCGACCAAACCACTCTCACCCCGACTCGACCCTCACACTCATCCACTCTCGACTCTCCCACACCAAACAGACCCAATCTATTTACCCACCCTCACCAGCACACCCACTCGACTCTTGTTACCACCTCACCCTCGTCCCCACCAGACCCTCGTCCCCTCACACAACCCTTCAACCCTATTTTTAAAAGACACTAACAACACTTCCCCAATACCACCCTCGGTCACACCTTCACATTAATCAAAACCATTTTTCTCGACTCATCACAAACAAGAAAGACTCAACAGATGAAGAGAGAGGGACTCAATCAAAACAAAAATTAGAAAACCTACCCGAGACCCTTAACAGATCTTGACGACATCTCTTGATTTCACTTTGAATGATTCAATTATGAAGTGATTGATCCAGAAAACAGGCGGATTTATATGTGTGGAGTTGTGGATTTGGGAGTTGAAGATTTTGAGATTGAAGATTTGTTGAGAGAAAAAGAGGACGGAGGATCCAAAGTTTGGTTCTAGGTGCTTATTAGATTTATTGTGAGAGAGAGATTAGGTCTATTCTCTGTGTGTGTGTTTTTTAGTTTAGGAGAGAGAGAGAGATATCCCGTTTTTGAGTTATGTGGGGCGGAGATAACAAAAACGTGAGTGGGGCGGTGGCTCTTTGTTGATTGGGCCACGTATAGGAGAAAACAAAGCAGATTGAATTTTTTATTTGACGGAGTTTACAAGAAGAGTCAATGTCACACACGTCCCATTTATATATTTAAACATTTTAAATTTCCAAATAAACATTTTCATTGGATATATTAAATGCACTCTTTTTATTTTTTAGTTTCCAAATAAAACGTTTTTTTAGATTTTTTGTTAAGTTAAATTATTTTTTTTATATATTTAAACATTTTAAAAGTAAATTTTTTTTAGTTAAGTTATTTTAGATATTAATTTTTACTTTGGATATTAATTTTTATTTTGATTTTTATTCAAATTTTTATTTTTATTTTTTATTTTTTATTTTATTATTTTATTTTGAAAAATTTTGTGGCCGGATTTGAAGACGAAAGTGACGAGTCAAAGTGACGGGAATTATTTTTAGTGGCTACGAATTTTTGAACGGGTTTAATTCATAATCGTTTGGGCCGACAACATCTTTTGAGCCGACTCGAATTGTAAAAATCCTGCAAACTACTACATCTATATCATCTTTCCTCGATTTTCAATGGATTCGGTCAAATCGAACAAGGGAGAATTGCATCAAGTGCAAGCCAACGCTAGAGAAAGTGGCATCAATTCATTTCAAATGCTTCAGTATCATCTGGTCACTCTTTCGAGGATTCAAGGAGGGAGCGAATTTGTGACAATCTTTGGACAAGATCGTCATATATTCATCGACTCGATTTTCACCACTTTGACCGAACTCGCCGAGCAACTCAACCATAAAAGCTTTAATCACTCTGCATCGGCACTTGCTTATAAGGCTCTTGTGACACAACTCACGCCTTTCCTCCAGTTCAATATCATCAAGTCTGAAAGTTCAATGATTTGCCAATCATTTCTTCGAGATACACATACTGAACTTCGAGTCTTCCGTGATACAATTCTGAAACTCATGACATCAGTTTCGTCTTCGATTTATGAAAGATCTCAAATTCAGCAAACGTATGATAATGGAGTGCAAGAATCAATGCCGCAGATGCAAGAGGAGAATGGTCATACGGTTGACAACTTGGAGCCTAACGATGGCAAGAGCACGGATTCAGAAGGACAACATGATATCAGTGGCACGTCGGGGAATGTTCACGAGATTTCTCTTGATGACACCTTACCCATTTATGACGAAGAGCCTGCAAACATGGTACAATGTGATGTTGGTTATGATGTATATGCTGATAACATGCCGCATATTGAGCATTCTGAACCTAATTATGACAAACATGGGATGGAAAAGAGTGATAGAAATACTACTTCTGATTCATCCGATGTAAGTCATAATGGGGGAGAGATTGTTCAGAATGCTATAGTACATCATGAAAATTGTATTATAACTGCTTCATTGTCTGCTTCTGATTCCAAGATTAAAGAGCTCGAAACGATCGTAGCTCGGCAATCAAAAGATCTTGAGGATGCCAAACTTGAATTTTCTAAGAAAACGGCCAAATTTGAAACATACTTTGAAAAACTTGAAAAGTTAAACGTTGTTCTTGAAAGAAAATTGGATCAAACTGTTCTAGATTCTAAAGCTGAAAAGGATAATCTTTTGAAACAAATTCAACTGCTTGAATCTAAATTGGCATCCCAAGATAACGTGCTCAAAGAAAATGAAAGATTAAAGGCCCAATTACAGGAAAAGGTTTTTGCTATAGCTGCATTGAAAAACGAGTTAAGGAAAACTAGAGAACCTAGTGTGGACACTAAGCTTGAAAAACCATCAATCTTGGGGAAACCGCCTACAAATCAGTTCGTTAGACAACCGATTGTCAGACAACCTACTGCATTTAGATCCGAGCGACCACAATCCTCGAGACCGCGGTTTGCCTCCCAAGTTGATTTGGTTCATCTTATTAGACCAGTCACTCCAGCAATTAGGCCCAATGTGATCACTCCAGCTTTAGCAAGACCAAATCATATGATTGCCTCTAGTTTCCCTAAAAATACCAAGACCACGTCTAGAACTAGTTCAAATGACGTTTGCCATGAATCTGATCTTAGGGAAGCTAAGCAAAAGACACATGTAAGAGATAGGAATTCCAAACCTAGTCAGATGCCTTCTAGTTTACCCAACACTGCTAACCGTAGCATGTCCAATCCTAGGAGCATCAATCAATCGTCTAGGGATTCTAGATCTTACTCGGACATTAAATATGCTACTTGTAAAACATGTAGAAAATGTGTCTTTACGGCAAATCATGATTCCTGTATCAAAAAATTGCTTAATGAGGTGAACTCCCGTGCTAGAATTAAGTCCCAGTGGATAGCTAAAATCAAACCCGTTGGTAAAGATTGGCGCCCCACTGGTAGAACTTTTACTCTTGTAGGAAACGAGTGCCCTTTAACTAGGATAGTCTCCGATTCTACGAAGACTACTAGGGAGGAAATTGCAAAGGATGATACATCACTTAAGCCTGAACTTAAGATTTTCTATAAAAGGAAACGTTTGCCCACTAAGACAAGTGAATCATCACCTCAGGCCACCTCTGACACTAGAAAAGCCAACTGTGATCCCCCACGTGCTTCAAAAATAGATATCTCTAACCCATGCAAAAGTATACAAACTCCTAATGAGAATGCAGGTACCAAAGTTGATGTTCCAAAAGAACGAAGCGGTCCAATCGTTGTGTACCGTTCAACTAAGGACACTCTTAGAGTTTGGTTGCTGAAGAAGCAGATATCAGAGAAACAAATGTCTCAGGGGATTCATGGTTAAGCTGCAAGCAAGGACTTACAGTCACATAACAGACTGTAACTCGATCCTCAAAGAAAGGAAAGTTTATCGCCGATGATAAACTTATCCTAAAAACGAGAAATTCATTTTTCTCGGGCATGAGTTTATATCGAAAACATTCCAAGTTTTTAAGCTCATGCATTAAGGCTTATAGATAAATGACAGTCTATAACCCGCTCTTCAAAGGCAGGAAAGTTTATCGCCGATGATAAACTTATCCTTACAACGAGAAATTAATTTTTCTCGGGCATGAGCTAATATTAAAAACATTCGAAGTTTTTAAGCTCATGCACAATGACTTACAGTTAAATGTCAGACTGTAACTCGAACTTCAAATAAAGGAAAGTTTATCATTAATGATAAGCTTATCCTCATAACGAGAAATTCACCTTTCTCGGTCATGAGCTTGTATTAAAACATTCGAAGTTTTAAGCTCAGAAAGGAAAGTGTATCTTTTAAATAAGAGAACTTTTCCTCATAACGAGAAATTAACCTTTCTCGGTCATGAGCTTTCCGTTAAAACAGTCAAAGTTTTCAAGCTCATGAACACGACTTCTAAGTAAATGTCAGCTTAGGACTCGTTCTTCAGATAAAAGGAAAGTTTATCGCCGATGGTAACTTATCCTTAACAACGGGAAGTTCACAACTTCTCGGACTTGAGCTCGCTTTTAAGATATTCAACATCTTAAGCTCAAGTAATTGTTTTTCAAAACTTTGAACACAATTTTTCGAGAATTTCTCAAAAGGTTTTTCTAAATCTTTCAAAATTGTGTGTTCAAAAACGTTTTGATAAAACGAGCATGTCTTCTGGAATCGATAATATTTACGAACCTAGAAATGTCATTCAATAATGACACGGGGTTGTAAATAAAGTTCGAGCAGAAGTTTAAAAGATTTAAAACATGCTCCAAATGGTTTGCTATTATTTCAGATAGCAACCCGCTTTTCATAATTAAGTCAAGCATTTCACCGGAAAGCTTTGACTCTACAACGAGAATTAATTTTCTCGGGGACGTGACGAGGTGACCAACATTCGTGAACAAGAACCATGTGCTTCTTTCATATGCTGTTCTCCATTATTCAGGTCCAACCTCGTACATTGCTAATCTTGTGAATTCATTATTATATCTGATCTTTGCACGTAATAAATACCTTACACTTGTGTTTAAAAGGTATTTATTTTACGTTTCAGCACACCCTCATTAATTTGAGGGGGAGCTTGTGTAACTCATGAAGATAATTGGGTTTGCATTTTTCTTCCCAAATTTTCTTAAAATGCTATTAAATCAATTGATATTAAAAACATCGATTGGGTTAATATTTTTAATATGGGGGAGAAAATGTGATTTAATATGGGATATGATCAATCATAAATGGTTTGACTTAACGTGATAGCTCATCCCGACATGTGCGAAATGTTTTCGAATATCGTAGCATATGTTAAGGGGGAGCAAAATGGATTTGCACTTCAAAGTGGATTTCATGGTGACATACACTTACCCAAAAACATCTCTATTCACGACGGTGACGATTGTGGTGACATAAGGATGGTAGGATAGGTTAAAGTCCAATGATTTCTCTAGAACCGGAGGAATCTTCCCAAGGACATTCCATAGCTAGAAATAGTAGTCCTTAGGAAAGATGGAGAAAGATTGTGAACGTAGCTGAATGCCGACCAAGTACTTAAGTTAGCACTGGAACAATCACAACAAGGTGCTAGTTATGACGTATTGGTAAGCATTGAAGGGGTTGAAGAATGAAAAAGAAATGTAAAGATAAAGGGTGTAAAGAAAGAAGCCCTCCTTACAACTTTAGGCAGAAACCGGGTCAATACATATGCTATTGAGGTCATTTTTGCTAATGATTCTCGATATTGAAGAAAGACGTCATGGACCCAGTGATGCAATGCACAACCCTTCCCAGCTAACTCAAATATCTCTCAAAAGGTATTTGTTTTAATCACACGGAGATCAACATGTTATCTATTGATTTATTCACTCCGAATAAATTGGTATTGAAAAGGTGGCACTCCTCTCCAGCCTCCGATCACTAAAAAATCCAAAATGCACGATCGAGTCTAGAGCCATTTGAGATCATCAAATATCTCATTAGGACACACTTTCATATTCCTTGCTTCTTCACACACTGTGAAAAGTAAGAAAGAACTTAAGAGTCCTACGCAAAATCTTCATGATCTTGCCTGAACATCCGAGTAATACGAAAGTATTTACAATGAAGATGGAAATCCTTCTTGAGCGAATATCAAAAAGCTCATGGTAGGTGACTTGTGCGATTCTTTATGAATCAAACTTGTGATAACTGGAAAGCAACAGTGGTTTAATTCTTAATTGAAATTAAACTCGTTCCAGGCCTCTTCGCAGTATCATATGATCTTGCCAGAACACTCAGAGTGACTCTTTATTGATCACAGTGACGAATGGAAATCCTTCTAGTGTTAACATCAAACAGCACTTGGTAGGTAACTTGCAAGATTCTTTATGAATCAAGCTAGTGACAACTGGAAAGCAACGATGGTGCGGTTCTTAATTGAACTTCACTTGTTCCAGGAACATGAATTGACGGCTTCAAATCATGCGGATAATATTATCCAAATGATTCACTCTTTACGTTCGCAGTCAGCTTTGGACGGTCGAGTAAAGAGAACGGGTTTACCCGCGAAATCTTGTCAAGGAGGTTCTTTATTGAAACTACCTGTCACAAGTACGATTTTAATATCGTCCAACGGTCTTCACCGACCGGAGGTAAAATGCTACCGAATTAGAATGAAATGTTCAAGGCCATTTCATCCGTGTATATTGTTTGTTGCTAACTGTCTTATGCAGCGTAACAAAAAGGTGGCATTGCGGTGTACAATCCAGAAGAAGTCGTCACCACATGCTTATACTACATACAATTAGTACTTCAACAAATTCAAGAAAGCCTGAAGGTCAAGTCTTCCGCTGTATCAAACTCTGAAGCTTTCAAGAATTTAAAAGTATAAGTATGTGGAACATGAAGTCACAAAAGAGGCAAATATCACAAGTGAAGAATGCACAAGGTCAAGGCAAGGAAACATGCTCAAGACTAAAGTCAAAGATCACATCAAGCATATTCACAAGAACAAGATCAAAGACTCAAGCATAGATGCTAGGTTTAAGATTTTGTAAAAAGATGTGACCTCCCTTAGGGGGAGATTGTTGGAAATACGTTTTTCCCAATAAAGTCTCGGTCACATCTTAGTTAGCATAGATCACGAGATATAGACTATTTAGAACTTTGTAACTTGGAGCGACCTCCCTTAGGGGGAGATTGTTGGAAATACGTTTTACGTATTTATGAAGGATCGGTCGCTCCAATGATAATTATGTAATGGGCTCGTGATCTATTTACTTTATGTATGGTCCATATAGCCCACATGTAGGGTGGGCTATATATAACCCCTCCTAGCATGTTAGGAGGGGGTTGTTGATTCTCATTTTCACTTAATCATATTTTCCACTTTCACTTTCTCTCTCTAACTTTCTCTCTCTAGAAATTAACAAACCCCTTCATAGATTCATTGATTATCAATATTCTACACTAGTAAACTAGTAAAAAGTTACCAAAACATAAACACTAAAATGAGTAAACAAGGATATATAAACCCACTTGATCATCATCATATGTACAAAATCATCATATGTATATTGTTATTTTGATAAAAGTCATTGGACAAGAGTCTAAGACCGATTATTATTTATATAGGTTTCCGTGACCGAAGCACGCCCGTAGCCGATAATCCGCCTTTCATTATCAACGTGAGTTCATAGCCTCGCACTCTTTTAAATGTTTTATAAAATGATTTGTAAACCCGCGAGGGAGATAATTGATAAAAATAGAACACAAGTAGTCCCGATGGTATGCTTAATGATATGGACCCGAATGATGCTATGACCCTATAAACGAGACTAAAAGGATTATTAGTAGTTAGGTTATGTCACTTAAAGTCCCATTAGCATGAATTGTGAACTACTGGGATTTGGTAGACGCTTATGCATTTGATAGTACTATTTGGGGACGATCACCCCAGTTCGCGCCTTGACGGTTGATCCCCGTCGTACCACATTAATTGGTAAGCGAATTTATGTATGAGAAGATTCCATAGCGTGATTTTTGTGACGACACGCTAACTTAGATGGGCAAATTGTTTGTCGGGTTCGTGGCCCGCTGTTTTCATAGTAAGGTAACAATGTCATGCGGCTAATAATAATCCTATATAATCTAAATATCCAATATGATACGACGCTAATAACGATGAAAATATTACCTATCATGGTAATATAGAGACTACGGTCTCATGGACGGTTTAAGATGTATGCTTGATTTATATATTGCCTGACTAGCAATATGAGGACTTACTTCCGATATTATACTTGTGTTCTGATTTTAAATGATTGTTTTATATAACGGTTTTTATTAAACTCTATGAATTCACTCGGCATTCGCTGATATGATTTTTGCATGTTTTTATCTCAGGTGCTTGAAGGTAATCCGGATAGAGATCGACTCTGATGGCCCACATAATATTAAAAATGTTCATTCGATCTATGTTTTGTAAACTTAATGACCTGTATAATTTGGGACCTGTTGTACGCTTTTAAACTTTTTATCGAATGAATGTATGTTAAACCTTGAACAACCATTTTTATGTGTTGTCTATGATTGGAGTTATTGTGCTATCCCGTAACACTCTAAAAGACCCTTCCGCTGTACCGATACGAAAATTGAGTGTTACAAAATCTGTTACAAGACTGTTACTAACTGTCTAACTAACTCTTAGGTGGTTTTCAAACACCTAAGAGTGATAGCTAACTAACTTGATAAACTGGAAATGAGAGAAAATTGAGTAGTGTGTGTTTGCACACCTACAGGCTACAAATTACAAATGAAGACTACTAGGGTATTTATAGACTGAATTGGGAGTATATTGGGGATGGTTGACGTGTCCAAGCCAATAAGAATCTTCCACGTGTAACAATTTGTTCAATTGCAAATTCCAGCTCATGAACAAATTTGGGGATTTTTGAATGAATGAATTTCAGTCCAATTAAGTTGTTGGGTTGAATTCCTTGTTTGATTTCAAGCAACTTTCATGTTTATATCTTCACTTGATATGCATTGTAGCAAAATCCCGTTCCTGGGCTTGTGTTAGCTTGAAGATGACACGTGGCGTTGTTTTATTGGCCTTCATTAGCTCACACGGATCGTTATTCACTTTGGATATATTAAATATTGCATGGCTAGTTCTCACTGGTTGAAATGAGTTGAATGGGAATTTACTGTTTGGATTCGGTCATTTATGACTGGTGGCTGCTAGTGGAAGTATTTGGCAATCCTTGTCACACGAATTCTAGCACCTCATTGGTTGATTCCATTTCACCCGGATTAAGCCCAAAAGTAGTATGAAATTTGTCAATTTTTAACCCTTGTAGTTTAGCAGATTATATGTGACAATCTAACATTTTCAGGTAGTGAATTATTTCCTCGTATAATATTTTGAAACTTATTTTTGTGTTGGTTGATGAAATCACAATTTACGGATTTAAATTTGGGCTTACGTGCATAATTTAGCGTCCTTTACGACTAAACCAGAAACCTTAGGATTACGTATTTATATTTTTGAACTCCGTTTTTGATGAGACAATTTTTATTAGATTCGTTTTGTGCCGTTGATGCATAATTTATGAAAACGTTTTTCGTAAAACCACCCGCGGGCACGCAAATCGAGGAAACTAGAATCGAGGAATACCCGTAAATTAGCGGGATGGGACAAACAAGTTTATCCCACCCCCTAACTATGGGACGACCAAAAGACGACACCACATCTTTGATGTGGCATCCTTACACTTAACTAGCTTACACTTGTTAAGCATAAGCTTAACAAGTAAGCTACTCATCCACCAAAATAGCAAAAACCACTAACACATACCATTCACTCCATTTTAACATGCAAAACAACTAAATCTCTCCTCTCTCTCTCTATACTTGCCGTCCCATTTCACCATCCTACACCACCATTTGATCTTTTCTAGCCACAAATCTCATGTTATCTAGCCATATTATGGAGAAACCTTGAAGCCTTGATTGATTGGTGGCCATATTAACAACAAAGAAGGTGATTTGCTTGTGTCCTAGGGCTAATTTCTCAACAAACTATCTTGGTGGTTGATGATCTTGGAGATATATTTGGTGTTAATCAAGTTATTGTCATCCAAAAACAAGATATAATCTTGGTTGGTAAAGAAGATCATCCTTTCCATTTCTCTTGTTATTTTTGTAAAGATCAAATGTATTTTCTTTCTTGTTGTATATGTATATGATGAATATATGATGATAAAAATGTTGTGTGGGGATCAAGTGTTGATAAACATGCTTAAAAAGATGAATAACCATAAGAAACAAGGCTAAAATCTTGCTTAAATTGTTGGCTGTATAAAAACATTAAGTAACCAAGTCTTAAACTGATAAAATTGCATGTAGGAATCCATTTACAGTAAGTATAATATATCATACACATGTGAGAGTTGGCCATGCAATGGAATCATCAAAATGAGTGAGATATGATCAAAACAAGATGAGTGTGCTAATCTGAATAGTCTGTTTTGTAGGGACTGTTAAGGATAGTTATACATGGAATGAGCAGTAGCTATAACTAACTTATTAGTAGCACATAATATGAAGTTTATGCCATCCAAAAATGAGCTTCTATCTCCTTATAGAACTCAAGATATAATAAAAATAGTGAAGATGAAACTAAAAATCAGATTTTGAAGAATTAATGTTTAATACTATTATATAAGCACTCAAAATAATATAGTATAAAATGTGAATTAAAACCCACTAACTTATAAATTTCATTTATATAAATATTTATAAGGTTAAATAAATGGACACTTTATAAAAATGGTAGTTGAACAAGATTTATAAGTTATAAAAACTATAAACATGATTTTTACGACTTTTTCGGCTATTACCGTAAAATTAACGTTTTTCGCCAATTAAAACTTATACGATCAAACCCGTCTAATGTAAAGTTTTTAAAAGTTATATACTGATATATAAGTACCTAATACAAGTAAAAACCGATAAAACCCGAACTATATGATATACGGACATTAACGAGCTAAGTTAGCATATTGGACTAATAATTGAACTAAATAAGTTAAACACTTATAAAAATTACTTATTGGGCTTAACCCATTTGGGCCCAACATGTAAAGTATAAATACTGATAATACAAGTATAAAATGGATTAAAACAAGTTAAAGAACCTATAATAGGCTTATTAGACCCAAAATATGTAAATAGGTAAAACTAGTAAAAAGTTACCAATACATAAACACTAAAATGAGTAAATAAGAATATATAAACCCACTTGATCATCATCATATGTACAAAATCATCATATGTATATTTGTTATTTTGATAAAGTCATTGGACAAAAGTCTAAGACCGATTATTATTTATATAGGTTTCCATGACCGAAGCACGCCCGTAGCCGATAATCCGCCTTTCATTATCAACGTGAGTTCATAGCCTCGCACTCTTTTAAATGTTTTATAAAATGATTTGTAAACCCGCGAGGGAGATAACATGCTAGTTTTTGATAAAAATAGAACACAAGTAGTCCCGATGGTATGCTTAATGATATGGACCCGAATGATGCGATGACCCAATAAACGAGATAAAAAGGATTATTAGTAGTTTGGTTATGTCACTCAAAGTCCCATTAGCATGGATTGTGAACTACCGGGATTTGGTAGACGCTTATGCATATGATAGTACTATTTGGGGACGATCACCCCAGTTCGCGGCTTGACTGTTGATCTCCGTCGTACCACATTAATTGGTAAGCGAATTTATGTATGAGAAGATTTTCATAGTGTGATTTTTGTGACGACACACTAACTTAGATGGGCAAATTGTTTGTCGGGTTCGCGGCCCGTTGTTGTGATAGTAAGGTAACAATGTCATGCGGCTAATAATAATCCAAATGTAATCTAAATATCTGACATGATACGATGCTAATAACGATAATAATATTACCTATAATGGTAATATTGAGGCTACGGTCTCATGGACGGTTTAAGATGTATGCTTGATTTATATATTGCCTGACTAGCAATACAAGGACTTACTTCTGATATTATACTTGTGTTCTGATTTCAACGATTGTTTTATATAACGGTTTTATTAAACTCTATGAATTCACTCGGCACGCTGATATGATTTTTGCATGTTTTTATCTCAGGTGCTTGAAGGTAATCCGGATGGAGATCGACTCTGATGGCCCACATAATAATAAATATGTTCATTCGATCTATGTTTTGTAAACTTAATGACCTGTGTAATTTGGGACCTGTTGTACACTTTAAAACTTTTTATCGAATGAATGTATGTTGAACCTTGTACAACCATTTTTATGTGTTGTCTATGATTGGAGTTATTGTGCTATCCCGTAACACTATAAAAGACCCTTCCGCTGTACCGATACGAAATTTGAGAGTGTTACAGTTTGGTACCAGAGCTCTCGTTATAGAGAACAAAAGATTTTAAAAACCAAGGTCAAAATTTTCAAAATCTTTTAACTATGAACATTTGAGAAAATATTTGAAAAATCTTTTGACTATAACGGTGCCAAAGATCTCCGACGTTACCAACAAGCCCTATTGAGAAGATATATATTTTGATATATATAATTTAGTTTATATATGTATATATCGTGATTTCAGTATGTAATTGTTTAATAAGTATGTTATCCTAATACGAGATATATATATAAATGCAGATTGTCATGGCTGACCCTAATATTCCTGTAGAGAACCATGCTATTCCCGAACCTAATGTAGATGATGATCCTTATTTAGACTTAGTAGATTATGATATGGATGATGAGGAGGAACCATTTGAGGATCCCGAGCCCGAGATAGGACTAGGAGATCAGATTTCCCCCTCAGGATGATATGGTAGAGAATGAGATTGATAATGTTGATATTAAGAATGATGATGAGATTGGGTTAGATAATTTAGATGATGAGGTTGACGACGAGGATGTCAGGAGGATATAGGTATAGACGATGAGGTTGATGATGATGAGGAAGTCGAGCTTATTTACCCTTATGATGTTCCAGAGGGCGAGCCCTTACCCCTCAAGTTTATTTGTCCGATTCTGAGGTTGAGCTACCTAGAGATGAAATGTCTGAATCGTCTGAATCTGATTCTGAATCAGAGGAGGATGAGGATGATAATGCACCTGACGTTACTGATGGTATTGCTACTCGTAGACGTGTGATAGGTGAGTCGTCTAGTGTTAGAGAGGCTACTCATATGGATGGTCTTGCACCATGGGCCTTGAGACGTGATTTAGATGCTTCCCGTGCTCAGAGTAGTATGACAGATATTGGATTAGGTGTTGTTCATACTCATGTTGCTTATTTGGAGTCAAAGACTAAGGTTGGTGAGAAAGAGCGGGAATTACTTAGTTTGGATTTGACTGATGTAGAGCGTGGTTTGAATGAGGCTTTTAGGAGGTTATCTATGTTAGAAGGTGGTGAGTTTGCTGCTATGAAGAAAAAGGTGAATTCTATGGAGATTCAGTTGAATGTAGCTCGTGCGATGCGTGAGAAAGCTGAGAAGGAGTTGAATATATCTGTGGGTTGGAATAGTAGATTTTATGCTGACATGGTTGAAAGAGGAGTGATCCGTAAGCGCCCAGCTGAAGATGTGTCTAGTGATCGTCCGACAAAGATACAGAAGACGATGGATAATGGACCATCTGGCGGTTCTCAATAGACCAGTCTGTGTTTAGTAGTGACCTTTGTATCTTTTGTACCTTTGTAACTTTGACTGAACCGACTTGTTAGTAGTATACCTGGCACAAATTTTGAGTATGTATAGTGCTAGAACTTTGATATGGGATGCAATTAAGACAATGCTTTTGTTTCAAATCCAACGAAATATGTATCTTGTCTTGAATTCCATATTGTGCCTTATTTGTATCTTGATTATGAATTCAATCCATATTATATGAATTCCTTGTTGGGTGAATGCTTAATACCTTGAAATTGTGAAATTATAGAACTATGCCGCCCAAGAAAGCTGTGATTGAGGATGATGTACGTAGGATTATTACGGAGCAAGTTACCGCATCTATGACTGAATTTATGGAAAATGCTAGAAATGAAGCTGGCGGTAGTGGAGCTGGCGGTAGTGGAGCTGGAGGTAGTGGAATTGGTGGTACTAAAGTGAATGTGAATGCTAATACTGGAGGAAATATAGGAGGACTTGGAACTAATGCACCTGAAGTTGGTGGCTGTACTTATGTGACGTTCATGAAGTGTGAACCTCTACCTTTTAATGGAACTGAAGGTGCTGTAGGATTAAGCTAGTGGATTGAGAAGATTGAGTCGGTATTTCGGATTAGTAAGTGTAAGGAGGAAGACAAAGTGACTTTTGCTATGGCTACTCTTAAAGGTCGTGCGTTGACTTGGTGGAACGGGAGAATTACTTTCATGGGTATTGATGTTGCTAATGCTACTCCTTGGGCTGAAATTAAGAAGTGGATGACTTTGGAATTCTGTCCCTATAGTGTGATTATTAGGTTAGAACAAGAGCTGATTCATTTGAGAATGAAAGGTGTGGACATTGATAGTTACATAAACCGATTCCATGAGTTGGCCTTGCTATGTCCTCGATTGGTGGAACCCGAAGAGATCCAAATTGAACAATTTATTAAAGGGTTGACCAAGAATATCCGGGGGACGTGACATCATCGAAACCACTGACCATTGATGATGTTGTTCGAATGGCTTACCAACTCATTGGACAGATAATTCAGGATAGGGAAGATGAAGCCCGTGTTGGTGAGAAAAGAAAGGGTGATGGTGATCGTGTAGATAGAGGTGATTATAGGAAGAATTTCAATCGCCGTCAGAACCAGAGAAAGGGAAATGCAAATGCTCTTACCAACAACACACCGCGCAACGATGATAGATGTCCTAAGTGTGGCAACAAGAGGCATGCTGGCGACTGCTGGAAGTGCCAAAATTGCGGAAAGCTTGGACACAAGGATGAAAGGTGTAAGAAGGGAACCATTTGCTTCAACTGTAATGAAGAAGGTCATAGGAAATCGGAATGCCCCAAGTTGAAAGCGATTGTACCTGGAAGAAACCCCCAGGGTGGTGTTTATCAACTTGGAACAATCGAGGTGAAGAAAGAGGATCCAAATGTTGTTACTGGTACGTTTTTACTCAACAATCATTATACTGTTGCTTTATTTGATTCGGGTGCTAATAGGAGCTTTGTATCCACTAAATTTAGTGCCCTTATTGACATTGAACCTGTTGAGATAAATACCAGTTACAAGGTGGAATTGGCTTATGGTAAATTAGTGAAAACTAATAAGCTATTAGAAGGATGCTCTCTAAATCTCTTGAACTATTCCTTTCCGATTGATTTGATGTTGATAGAATTAGGTAGTTTTGATATTATTATTGGTATGGATTGGTTGTCGTTGAATAATGCTACTATTTTATGTGGAGAGAAGAAGGTTAAGATTCCTCTTAGGAATAGGACGTTAGTAATTGATGGTAATCGAGGTGAATCCCGTTTGAAAATCGTTTCATGTATTAAAGTCCAAAAGTACATCAGGAACGGTTGCGAGTTATTCTTAGCTCAAGTGACCGGGAATGAGTCTAGGGAGAAACGATTGGAAGATGTACCTATTATTTGTGAATTTCCTGAGGTATTTCCTAAAGATTTACCCGGACTTCCACCGATAAGGCAAGTTGAGTTTCGAATCGATTTAATTCCTGGTGCTGCACCGGTGGCACGTGCGCCTTACCGATTGGCCCCTTCTGAATTAAAGGAGTTATCTGGACAACTTAAGGAGTTGTCTGATAAAGGTTTTATTCGACCGAGCTCGTCGCCTTGGGGAGCTCCAGTCTTGTTCGCTAAGAAGAAGGATGGATCTTTCCGTATGTGCATTGATTATAGTGAACTGAATAAGTTGACAATTAAAAATCGATATCCTTTACCAAGGATTGATGATTTGTTTGATCAGTGACAAGGATCTAGCGTGTATTCTAAGATAGATTTGCGGTCAGGATATCAGCAACTTCGCGCCCGTGAAGAAGATATTCCTATAACTGCATCTAGAACTCGTTATGGACACTATGAATTTCAAGTAATGCCATTTGGGTTAACTAACGCACCTGCGGTTTTCATGGATTTAATGAATCGATTGTGCAAGCCCTACTTGGATAAATTTGTGATTGTGTTTATTGACGATATTCTAATCTATTCTAAGAATGAAGATGAACATAGAGAACATTTAAGGATTATTTTGAGTTTGTTAAAGGATGAAAGGTTGTATGCTAAGTTTTCGAAATGTGATGTTTGGTTAGATTCTGTGCAATTTCTTGGTCATGTGATTAACAAGGATTGAATTCATGTTGATCCTGCAAAGGTTGAAGCTATTAAGAATTGGTATTCACCGACAACGCCAACGGAAGTGCGACAGTTATTAGGATTGGCTGGCTATTATAGGCGATTCATTAAAGAATTTTCTTTAATAGCTAAACCCTTGACTAGGCTTACCCAGAAGAATAAACCTTTCGTTTGGGGGAAGTGATGAGGATGGAGCATTTCAGACATTAAAGAAAAAATTATGTAGTGTGCCAATTTTATCATTACCCGACGGGAGTAAAGATTTTGTAGTGTATTGTGATGCATCTCTTAGAGGCTATGGAGCTGTTTTGATGCAGCGAGAAAAAGTGATAGCTTATGCTTCTAGGCAATTAAGGAAGAATGTGGAGAATTATACTACTCATGATCTTGAGTTAGGAGCTGTAGTCTTTTCTCTTAGGTTTTGAAGACATTATATGTATGGCACCAAGTGTACGGTGTTCACCGATCACAAAAGCCTACAGTATATTCTCGATCAGAAGGAATTGAACATGAGGCAACGAAGATGGATAGATTTGTTAAGTGATTATGATTGTGATATAAAATATCACCCAGGAAAAGCCAATGTTGTTGCTGATGCATTAAGCAGGAAAGATAGAGAGCCTATCAGGGTACGTTCTCTAGTCTTGACCGTGCACAATAATATGCCTGAGCAAATTAGAAATGCGCAAATAGAAGCCTGTAAGAAAGAAAATTTTGTTAATGAAGGGTTCCGAGGAGAAGGAGATCCTTTAGAGGTTAGAGCTGATGGAGTGAATTGCTTAAGAATTCGTATGTGGATACCTAAGTTTGGAGGCTTAAGAGACTTGATTATGTTAGAATCTCATAAATCTAAGTATTCCATTCATTCGGGATCTGATAAGATGTACCATGATTTGAAGAAGTTGTACTGGTGGCCAAATATGAAAGCTGATAATGCTTGACTTGTGCTAGAGTCAAGGCTGAACATCAAAAGCCATCAGGACTACTTCAACAGCCAAAGATTCCTGAATGGAAGTGGGAGCGAATTAAGATGGACTTTATCACTAAGCTTCCTAGAACATCATCTGGAAACAACTCGATTTGGGTCATTGTCGAAAAACTGACCAAATTAGCACACTTCATTCCGGTTAAAGAGCAGTTCTCACTGGAGAAGCTGACTCGTATATACCTTGATAATGTTGTATGCAAGCATGGAGTGCCTGTATCGATCATTTCAGATCGAGATCCTAGATTCGCATCGAATTTTTAGAAATCTCTCCAAAGATCTTTGGGAACGAATCTCAACATGAGCACTGCTTATCACCCCTAGAGTGAAAGAACGATACAAACACTAGAAGATATGTTGAGAGCTTGTGTGTTAGATTTTGGTAAGAATTGGGATAAACATTTGCCTTTAGCAGAGTTTTCGTATAACAATAGTTACCATTCTTGTATTAAGGCTGCACCGTTTGAAGCTTTGTATGGTAGGAAGTGTAGATCTCCTGTATGTTGGAGTGAAGTTGGGGATACCCAGCTCACGGGACCGGAATTGATCCGGGAGACTACGGAGATGATAATTCAGATTAAGAATAGGTTGTTGACTGCCCGTAGTAGACAGAAAAGTTACGCGGATGTACGGAGGAAGCCGATGGAGTTTAAAGTGGGTGACCGAGTAATGTTGAAAGTATCGCCATGGAAAGGCGTTATAAGATTTGGAAAGCGAGGAAAATTGAATCCCCGCTATATTGGACCCTTTAAGATTTTATCTAGAGTAGGTCCGGTGGCTTACAAACTAGAGTTACCCCCAGAACTTCATGGTGTTCACAACACATTCCATGTATCTAATCTGAAGAAATGTCTAGCTGTGAGTGATGAGAAAATTTCGTTGGATAAGGTTCGAATAGATGGGAAGTTGCATTTTATCTAAGAACCCGTAGAGGTTATGGATCGTGAGGTAAAGCAACTGAAACAAAGTCGGATACCTATTGTCAAGATCCGATGGAATTCAAAGCATGGACCGGAATATACTTGGGAACGAGAGGATGAAATGTGGAAGAAATATCCGCACCTCTTTGATTTCAATAAGAAACGGACATCAAAATGAAATGAATCAGGAGGACGTTGATCCCTTTTAGGAGGAAAATCTCTGACAATCTAACATTTTCAGGTAGTGAATTATTTTCTCGTATAATATTTTGAAACTTATTTTTGTGTTGGTTGATGAACTCACAATTTACGGATTTAAATTTGGGCTTACTTGCATAATTTAGCGTCCTTTACGACTAAACCAGAAACTTTAGGATTACGTATTTACGTTTTTGAACTCCGTTTTTGATGAGACAATTTTTATTAGATTCGTTTTGTGTCGTTGATTCATATTTTATAAAAATATTTTTCGTAAAACGACCCGAGGGTACGCAAATCGAGGAAACTAGAATCGACTAATACCCGTAAATTAGCGGGATGAGATAAACAAGTTTATCCCACCCTACTAACTATGGGACGGCCAAAAGAGGACACCACATCTTTAATGTGGTATCCTTACACTTAACTAGCTTACACTTGTTAAGCATAAGCTTAACAAGTAAGCTACTCATCCACCAAACTAGCAAAAACCACCAACACATACCATTCACTCTATTTTCACATGCAAAACAACTAAATCTCTCCTCTCTTTCTCTATACTTGTCGTCCTACTTCACCATCCTACACCATTATTTGATCTTTTTTAGCCACAAATCTCATGTTATCTAGCCATATTATGGAGAAACCTTGAACCCTTGATTTATTGGTGGTCATATTAACAACAAAGAAGGTGATTTGCTTGTGTCCTAGGGCTAATTTCTCAACAAACTATCTTGTTGGTTGATGATCTTGGAGATATATTTGGTGTTCATCAAGTTATTGTCATCCAAAAACAAGATATAATCTTGGTTGGTAAAGAAGATCATCCTTTCCATTTCTCTTGTTATTTTTGTAAAGATCAAATGTATTTTCTTTCTTGTTGTATATGTATATGATGAATATATGATGATAAAAATGTTGTGTGGGGATCAAGTGTTGATAAATATGCTTAAAAAGATGAATAACCATAAGAAACAAGGCTAAAATCTTGCTTAAATTGTTGGCTGTATAAAACAGTAACTAACCAAGTCTGAAACTGATAAAATTGCATGGAGGAATCTATTTACAGTAAGTATAAGATATCATACACATGTGAGAGTTGGCCATGCAATGGAATCATCAAAATGAGTGAGATATGATCAAAACAAGATGAGTGTGCTAATTTGAATAGTCTATTTTGTAGGGACTGTTAAGGATAGTTAGACATGGAATGAGCAGCAGCTATAACTAACTTATTTGTATCACATAATATGAAGTTTATGCCATCCAAAAATGAGCTTCTATCTCCTTATAGAACTCAAGATATGATAAAAATGGTGAAGATGAAACTTAAAATCAGATTTTGAAGAATTAATGTTTAATACTATTATATAAGCACTCAAAATAATATAATATAAAATGTGAATTAAAACCCACTAACTTATAAATTTCATTTATATAAATATGTAAAAGGTTAAATAAATGGACACTTTATAAAAATGGTAGTTGAACAAGATTTATAAGTTATAAAAACTATAAACATGATTTTTACGACTTTTTCGGCTATTACCGTAAAATTAACGTTTTTCGCCAATTAAAACTTAGACGATCAAACCCGTCTAATGTAAAGTTTTTAAAAGTTATATACTGATATATAAGTACCTAATACAAGTAAAAACCGATAAAACCCAAACTATATGACATACGGACATTAACGAGCTAAGTTAGCATATTGGACTAATAATTGAACTAAATAAGTTAAACACTTATAAAAATTACTTATTGGGCTTAACCCATTTGGGCCCAACATGTAAAGTATAAATACTGATAATACAAGTATAAAATGGATTAACACACGTTAAAGAACTTATAATAAGCTTATTAGACCTAAAATATGTAAATAGGTAAAACTGGTAAACTAGTAACAAGTTACCAATACATAAACACTAAAATGAGTAAATAAGAATATATAAACCCACTTGATCATCATCATATGTACAAAATCATCATATGTATATTTGTTATTTTGATAAAGTCACTGGAGAAAAGTCTAAGACCGATTATTATTTATATAGGTTTCCGTGACCGAAGCACGCCCGTAGCCGATAATCCGCCTTTCATTATCAACGTGAGTTCATAGCCTCGCACTCTTTTAAATGTTTTATAAAATGATTTGTAAACCCGAGAGGGAGTAAACATGCTAGTTTTTGATAAAAATAGAACACAAGTAGTCCCGATGGTATGCTTAATGATATGGACCCGAATGATGCGATGACCCAATAAACGAGATAAAAATTATTATTAGTAGTTAGCTTATGTCACTCAAAGTCCCATTAGCATGAATTGTGAACTAGCGGGATTTGTTAGACGCTTATGCATATGATAGTACTATTTGGGGACGATCACCCCAGTTCGCGCCTTGACGGTTGATCCCCATCGTACCACATTGATTGGTAAGCGAATTTATGTATGAGAAGATTTACATAGCGTGATTTTTGTGACGACACGCTAACTTAGATGGGCAAATTGTTTGTCGGGTTCGCGGCTCGTTGTTGTGATAGTAAGGTAACAATGTCATGCGGCTAATAATAATCCAAATGTAATCTAAATATCTGACATGATACGATTCTAATAACAATAATAATATTACCTATAATGGTAATATTGAGGCTACGGTATCATGGACGGTTTAAGATGTATGCTTGATTTATATATTGCATGACTAGCAATACAAGGACTTACTTCTGATATTATACTTGTGTTCTGATTTCAACGATTGTTTTATATAACGGTTTTATTAAACTCTATGAATTCACTCGGCATTCGCTGATATGATTTTTGCATGTTTTTATCTCAGGTGCTTGAAGGTAATCCGGATGGAGATCGACTCTGATGGCCCACATAATAATAAAAATGTTCATTCGATCTATATTTTGTAAACTTAATGACCTGTGTAATTTGGGACCTGTTGTACACTTTAAAACTTTTTATCGAATGAATGTATGTTGAACCTTGTACAACCATTTTTATGTGTTGTCTATGATTGGAGTTATTGTGCTATCTCGTAACACTCTATATGACCCTTCCGCTGTACCGGTATGAAATTTGAGAGTGTTACGTTATACAATTAAGCTCCAAGCATCATTTCTTTGGCAATTTTGATCCTTTGACTTTCATCTTGAACATTTGAAGCCCTTTGACTTGTTTGACTTGAAGGTTGACCAGATTTGACTATGATCTTTGACTTTCTCAAAATTTCACTTTAGTCCTTCATCTTTTGAATGTTGTCAAGATAGGTCCTTTGTCTTTGCAAGGCTTGTCACTTTTGATCCTTCTTTTGTCTTTTCTTCATCTTTAAGGCTTGATTTCAATTGTTTGCTCCAAATTTGTATCTTTGTTACCTAAGCAAGCACAAACACAAAACATACCCTTTTATGTATAAAAGTTAGGTATTTGCTATGTGTTTTAGGCTGATTTGTGATATTATTGATATGAGATTTTGCTCATATCAAATCCCCTACATTTGATCATTGCCATGACCTCATGCAATGCCACATTTTAAAGCACCAATTTACATTTTTCTCATAATTAATCCACATTGGCCAATATGAAATGCTTTTATACTACTCTACACTATATGATGCATGATTTTGATTTTATACAATGAAATGCAAAGGAAAATAATTCTATTTATTTATTTTTTTGATTTTCTTGAAATGGTTTTGATGGAAATAACTCATAAAGAAATCAATGACTTAGATTTGGGATTTTGGTACCATGAACACTGATCACCCTCAAGTTTCACTTTCCCCATACCAAGCTTAAAACCAAGATCATTGTTATCCACAAGTGAAAGTGCGTCAACTTATTCATATAGATTAATTGTGTTACTCTCATACCCCCACTTATTATGCCTCTAAGACCGGTTATTATTTGAGCAAATTGCTTGAGAGAAAATTTGTCACTATTTAAAGCGTGAAATATGAGAAATGTAAAATCTCAAGATAAGGAAGCACGGTTTTAATCCTAAGTAATCCTCTCATCCATTACTCGAAAAACCGCCCACAATTAAGATAAGTCCGACTCAAGAGTAATAAGTCATTTGCCTTATGTGTAAAATCCTTATGTTATGCATTAATAAGTAGCTACACACTCGCTAAGGAAAGAAAAACAAAATCACACAATAATTTATATCCTCCGCCTTTTTGGGACTTTGGATCTTCAATCCCGCAACCCGTCAAGGTAATATTGGATTGGAGAAACTATTAAATCCCCGCAACCCTTGTGAGAGTAATATTGGAATTCAATAGCTACTATAATTAACACTTCACTGCCCCTCTTGGGAGTCTTGTATAATTATTTTTTTTCTTTTTTTTTCTAGCCACTCATTTTTTTCATAAGCCGCTCTTATTTTTCTTTATTCCTCACAAAGAAATTTGAAAAGAATAAAAGAAAAAACACCCGCTAAGTATTAAACATGACATAAGTCTAGTAGACATAAAACGTTCTAACTTAGAATCTTAAGACGTACTTATACCAACCACGAATGATTAGTCAAAAATGCATAAGAGACTACAAACCAATTAAAACCGTTCTTGATTATTTATTAACATATATACTTGCGTTGACAAGAAAGTAAAGGTTATGAAAGGGGATATAAAAGCCACAATTAATGAATATGAGGTTTATCTAGCCCTTAAAACTTATTTCACACTCTATCATCTCTTGTTCTCCAGAGTTTAAAATCTCAAATAATGAGACTAGTGGATGCTTAGCCTAATAAACCAATAAAGGTATACATGGTTAAGGCTACTAGGTAGAGAGTGCTAAGATAAGCAAACTCGGGTTGAGTCAAAGTAATCATGGCGGGCCTAATATGTCAAAGAAGTCTAAATTCGTTAAACCATATCCTTTATTATATTTTTTCCTTTTTATATATTTTTGATGAAAAATAAAAGAAGAAATACATACAATGTAAATGTGTTATGCAAATGAAAAAATGATTGATGCAAAAATTATGAATGCATATTTTTGGTGGCCAAAGTAGATCAAAAATTTGAAAAATGTTTGAAAAATTAATTTCCAAGTTATCAGGAAGGTCAATGATAAAGTTCTAGGTAAGGTTACTTCGATAGAAGACCCCCTACATTTAAGAAAAACATTGTCCTCATTGTTTAAGAGTATTGGAGTAAACGCCCCTACACTTATTACATTGACAACTTTGCTTAACCCAAGCTAAGGAAATATCATTTATAATGAATTCATTTTAAGCACAAGGTGGTTATGAAAAATCAAAATAGTAACAAAGTGAACCGGATATAAGGGCCTCCTCCATAAGCTCCAATGCACGTGATGAGAGAGAGCAACCCTACAAACAACATGAAGACCAACGGAAGGTCTCCCCCTACACTTATCCTTAACTTTATACCCTTATTTCTATCCTACCACACTCTAAGTCTAAAAACTCTAAGCCTAGTTATTCAAGCTTGATTTATGGAGTCTCTAGCTCGACTCTTCCCACAATGAATTAATTCATGGGGAAAATGGGGATCTCTTGGACCATTTCCACGGAAATGTCCTCCCAAAATAGTGCTTAACACGGTGACCATTCACTTTGAAATTTGGGCCATTTGGTTGTGACAACTCAATAGTCCCATATGGAAACACTTGAGCAATAGTGAATAGACCGGACCATCTTGACTTAAGCTTTCCCGCAAAGAGTTTTAACTTTGAGTTAAAGAGGAGAACCGGCTCTCCAACTTTGAACTCATGGTTCTTGATCTTAGCATCATGAAATTGCCTAGTCTTTTCCTTGTAAAGCAATGAGTTCTCATAAGCATTGGCTCTCAATTCATCCATTTCATTGAGTTGGTCTTTTCTATGCGAAACTGCTTGGTTTAAATCAAAGTTTGCCCATTTGAGAGTGTATGAAGCCTTATGCTCTAACTCGAATGGGAGGTGGCCTGCTTTTCCATAGACAAGCCTGTATGGAGTACAACCAATTGGTGTTTTAAAAGCCGTCCTAAAAGCCCACAAAGCATCATCAAGCTTATCCGACCAAGAAGCTCGATGCTCTCCCATCGTTCTTTCCAAAATTTTCTTTAAATCACGATTTGTGACCTCGGTTTGCCCATTGGTTTGAGGGTGATACGCGGTAGAAAGTCTATGGTTAACATCATACTTCTTCATAACTCTTGTAAATTGATCATTTCAAAAATGAGTCCCACGATCACTTATGATAGCCCGAGGTACACCAAATCTAGCAAATAAATGCTTCAAGAATTTCACTAGAACTCGAGCATCATTAGTAGGCAAGGCTTTGGCCTCAACCCACTTTGAAACATAGTCCACGACTACGAGTATGTACTTATTTCCCTTAGATGATGGAAAAGGTCCCATGAAATCTATTCCCCATACATCAAAAATCTCACACTCTTGTATGAAATTTTGTGGCATCTCATCTCGTTGATTAATTTTTCCTTGTCTTTGACATACATCACAAAATTTCACCATCTCTTGAGCATCTTTGTATATTGAAGGCCAATAGAAACCCGAATCAAAGACTTTCTTGTCGGTGTAGTTAGGCCCAAAATGTCCTCCCGTAGGTCCCTTATGACAAGCTTCTAAGATCTTAAATGCTTTGGGCCCATCTACACACCGTCTAATGATTTGGTCCGCACATTGCCTAAAGAGGTAAGGGTCATCCCAAAAGTAGTATTTGACTTCCTTAAGAAATTTCTTCTTTTGTTGTGAAGTGAGACCCTCTATTAACACATCCCCCACAAGATAGTTTGCAATATCTAATAACTGAGTTTTTCTCGTTAAAAGTTCGTTTCTCTCGGTGTCTAATCGAATTGATCTCTGGTTAAAAGTGTGACTCAGTCGTTTTTGATTAACAAAAAGAAGGTTTTGGTTATCTATTTCTATTTGAAAGGTAAATGCGAAAAGTAATATAAATAAGCCAAAACAAATAACTAATAATAAAGGAGCGAAACAAATAATAAAACGAAATTTAAAACAAAATAATTAATTAAAATAAAACTAAAAGAAAAAAATTAACTTTCGACTTGAAAATAAAGTTTACCTAATGAAAAAGGAGGAAATAAAACTAAGTGGCTACTTTAAAACTAAACCAGGTAAAAACTAAAGCGAACACTAAATAAAAGATAAAGCTAAAGCGGACACTAAATAAAAATACTAATACTAAGAATTGACGAAAAATTCAACTAAAAATACGTGACTTTCAGAATTAAAATCGGAACAACTTTCAGATAAAACTAAATGATTATGGAACAATATTAATTAATAAACAAGCATGCAAGCACACACCTCAAGCAGGCAACCAGGCTGCTCAAAATGGGGGGGGGGGGGGAACTTACAAGCTAGCAAGCTGCCAGGCATGACAATTTCTAAAGTTTATACGAAATACTTGTTTTTGAGGTGTGTTATCCGGAAGGTTTTTAATTACACTATCCAGAATATTTTTCATTACACTATCCGGAATAACTTTTTTACAAGTTATCCGGAATTTCTTTTTTGGGCTTATCCGGGATATCGAAAACGCTATCCGGAATGTCTAAAATCTCTAATCCGGGATCCAAATTTTGCTTATCCAGAATAAACAATTTACTAGCTAATCCGGAATGTTAGAAAATGCTTATCCGGGAAACGAGGGTCTTGGGAAAAAACCTGGATAAGAACAAAAACAAAATAAGCTAAAGACCAAAAATAAAAAAAAATCTAATAAGCACTTAACCAAAACTTTAACCAAAATTAATTTTAGGAAAAACTAAATAAGCCAAAATTTCAAAACTTTTAAAAACACTAAATAATTAAAATATTTAAAATCAAATTTTTATAAAATAACTTTTAAAAACACTTAATTAAAATTAAGAAAAGCACACAATAAGCTATAAGATCAATAAGCTAACATAATCAAACACATAAAAACTTAACAAACAATCAAATAAGCATGACAATAAGCAAATAAGCATAAAGATTAAGCAAACAAGAAAGGTAGAATGAGAGATTAATTAAAACTTGATTAAATATAAAGATTCAACAACAAAATTAAAAAATTACTTGAAATAATCTTGAAATTAAAGAACAATTGAGTAAATGACAATATGAAAGTGCAAGTAAATAAAATGGAAAGACTAATTTGTCAAATTAGCTAACACCTCCTAATGACACATTAGGAGGGTATTTATAGGGAGATGACATGTGTTGATCTTTTTTCTTTCTTCTCGTCTTTTCGTCTTTTAAATTCTTCGACTTTCTCGACGTTGTATTGGGATTTGTCGATATAAATTGAACTCGTCTTATAATTTTCTTCATTTATTAGACTCGAGTTCTTCGACTTCATTAAACTTCCGTCTTTAGACTTTTTTCTTCGATAAATCTTCAGAATAGGCCTTGTACTTCCGTTCTTTTTGCACTCTTGATCTTTTGACATCGTCTTTTGTCTTTTTCTTCGATAAAATCCCGTGAAAGACCGGTTTTTCTTCCCTTTTCACATTTTGATCCTAAATCACAACAAAAACACAAACCACGCATAATTCTGAGATTTAGGACATTAAATACATGTTTTGGCTTGGTTATTATTATAATTAAGCGGTAAAAGGATAGTGTTTTCACACTTATTAAATCCCCTACACTTGACCATTGCAATGCCCTCATGCAATGCATTAATTACAAAGAAAGATTTACATTTTTCATCATAATTAACCCACCTTGGCCTTTATTAAATACAAGACATTAAGGAAACTTAAAAAGATAGAAAATCACAAAAATATTCAAAGGGAAGAAAACAAGTTAAGAGATCGAGGACTTACATTAGGGCTTTAGTTTGTCATGAATGTTTATGACCCTCAAGTTTCACGTTCTCCATACCAAGCTTAAAGACGAGATCATTGTTATTATAAGTTAGCAAACTAACACAAACTCATGTGGCCAAATTATTCACTTAGACTCCCTTATTCCTAGGTGTATCTCTTATATTTTATTGTTGTCTTGAATGAACACGAGGATGCATTGTTGACTTATTTAGATAGTTATTTAGGCTGAAAATAAAGTAGGACGATTTAATCAGTATTTAGCTAAAGGATAAAATCTTTTAAAACTACTTCTCGGGACCTCATAAAGTTCATATCTTGGCATAACTTGCTTCACGATTTGAGACCTTTCTCGGATCGATATTTGGCATTGACTTCATACTTCAAATCTTGAGAGACGTTCATGAAATAATGGTCTTCTCTTCATAATAGGAGTTTCTTCACTTGAACTTTTTGAAAGATTCTTCATATTTGGACTACGACTTCTTCATTTTTTCTCTAATATTTATTTGGGATTTTGATATACAACGATCAACATCCTTTTAGGACTTGGATCTATTTATCCTCATACCTTGTTAGGGCCTTTTTGGATAGACTTCTCCATGATTTTTAGGGGAGTATTTGCTTTTCGTCGTGTGGCTCGATCCTTCATATTTATTTTTGATAAATGATTCTTCACATCACTTTGGATCTTTAGCAACAAAATCATGTCTTGTTAGGACCTTTTCGGACTCGCCAATCTTCTCATCCCGCTTCAATAAGTTATGCCTTGGATATGAACTCTAATTAATACCGAGCAACTTTTAAACGATCTTGGGCTAGAAGCTAAGTAACTTTTCAAATCGTACAACCTTACTTATTGCAACTAAATTTATTAACAAGGGATGGGAGAAAAAGCTCATAATTAACTCACATAAATTCATGAAAGAATACCAAACTTATAATTGACTCTATCATCTCTCGTTCTCCACAATTTAAATCTCAAAGAATGAGACTCGTAGATGCTTAGCCTATTAAATCAAAGTTTCGGGGTTTCAAGTCATCTATAGGATCTTGCATCTTCTAATACTTTTTCAAGTTTAGAATTTTCATTTTAAAGTTCCCTTGATAAACGACTTTCTAGGATCAATTATAGGAACTTGTGAAAAGTTCTTGTTCTTAACCCGAAAAAGTTAAGACTTTCGCGTTTTAAAGTTCCCTATATAAAAGCCCAGCAAAACTTGACTTAAACACGTTAAGGATACTAGCTAGATTATACTTAGATAAGTAAACTCGGGCTGAGTCAAAAGATTCATGACGTTGAAAAATATCAAAGACATCTAAACTTATTAAAACCATTTTATTAAAAACTTATTCTAAGAAAGAAAACAAAGATAATAAAAGGAAATACAACTAGGCCAAAATAGATTAAAAATTTTGAAAAATGTCGAAAAATCAATTTTCCGGTTAAAATGAGGACAAATACATGGAAAAGCCGACTTAAATTCAATAGAAGTCCCCCTACACTTGATATAAACATTGTCCTCAATGTTTAAGCATGTGGGAGTAAACTCCCCTACACTTAGGACATTGTGAACTTTGTTTAAATCTTGCTAAGGAAGAGAAGACTAAAGTGATTCCTATTTTAATATTGAAGAATATAAAATAGTGAATCAAAAGAGTTTTGGATAAAACCGGGAAGACGGGAACACGGAATCACGGGTCGTCAAAAGTCATCAAGAATGGATCTTTGAAAGCTCGAATCCCTGCACATGATAAGAAAGAAAACAACAAACACATAGTAGAGTCTCCCCCTACACTTATTATAAAAATGGATATAAAAGGATCGATACTCGGGTTGCCTCCCGAGAAGCGCTTATTTTTGTTAACAAGTTGTGAGCCTGACTCGTCCCCGAATTAAATGGTCCATGGGGAAACCTCGAATGTAATACCAGGATCAAAGACCTTGTCCTCGTTCCCAAAGGACATCAATGAAGGAAAGGCGGGAGGGTAAGTCTTGAAAGGTATAAAAGTCCTCTCAACATACGAAAAGTATGTGAAATCATGATCCATGGGAGGTGGGGTGGGTAAAGGAATCAAAATGTCAGCCCCAAAAGACATATACTTATCACTGAGCGGCAAAGTCGTAAAGGTGTCAATCATGGAATGGTCAATGTCACCTCCCGGGTCAAAGCACTCATACTCAGTAATGGTCTCCAAAGTATGGGATAAGAGGTGCTCGGGAGGGGAACTAGGTACAATATCTTCATGCATCAAAGTATCAAAAAGAACATTCTCCTCTGTGTCATCATCATCAATACCCGGAGGTATTGAGTGACTGTCGATTTCTTCCATAAATGTGTCATTATTCTCAACGGGAGTAAGAGACGGAGGTAATGACTCGGAAATAGGAGCAGAATTCAACGCTTTAATTTTAGCAATAAGAAGATGAACTTTCAGTAATTTGTCGCGAAGAATAACGTCTTCCACCTCATCTACAAGACCAACTTCAGTGGTGTACTTCTCGTAAGTCGGAGAGAATAAATCAACATCGCCCTCATTTCCCGGAGGGGATTGAGAAATTTCAAAAGTAAAATTCTCATAGCATGGAGAAAAATCATCATTAAGAGCGACCTCGTCCGTAGGCTCCACAAAATTCGGTGCATCACAAACCTCATCAAAGAATTTTTCAAGACCAAAATCACTAATCTCACTCGATGTATCACTATCCTTAGACGTATTAGGGATATCAAGAGTAGGAGTAGTAGAAGATGGGTTGAGATCATAGATATCATCCTCGTCATCATCATAATAGTAGTATGGACGTACAAGAGGAGGAGTATAAGCACTAAGATTAGCTACTTGCTCTTGTTGCTGTCACTTTTCCTTCTCCTATGCTTCTTTTAGTTGAACTACGGCTTCTTCAAGTTTTACAAGAAGGGCTTGTGTTTCGTCATTCGGATTCAAAGAAGGTTGATGATCGAGGGTGTATTGTGGGGGCTCAAAATTATGAAAACCAAAATTATAGCACGGATGTGGTCCATCATAAATCATCGGTTGAAAGGAATTAGAACACGGATTTGGCTCATAATAATTCATCGGCTCACAATAAGAAGTATCATGAGGGCCCCCACAATTATTGCAACATGGGTATTAAGAAAAACCCGGTGCATTTGGCAGATAGCTATGACCATTGTCATAATTGTAACCCGGTTCTTGCTCGTCAAGAGACGGGTATCGAATAGGACATAAAATATGCCAATAAGAATCGCTTCCACAATATATGCAAGAGGGGGGGAGTAGGTGCATTAGAAGCAAAGGATGAATTAGTCGAATTGCACGATGGACAAAATCCAAAATGTGAAAATTAATCGGAAACGGTTGGAAGATCTTTTACGCATTGCTCGCAATAACACCATTCACATGATTCGAAACCATATAATCGTCTCATACACCTTACGCAATACGAATCCATGAAGAATTAAAAATAAGAGGGGTTGAGAAAAAGAATTAAACACAATAGAGGGTTAAGAGGAATACTTTTGGTGCAAAACTTTGAAAAAGAGATGCTTTTTATGACTTTTTAAATGTTTTTGTATTTTTGAATTTTTTGATTTTTTATGGATTTGTGAAATTTTTTTGAAAAATGCAAGAAAAATAACGTTCACGAGTGAACGGATCCCAAAATCCAACACATCTCTCACAAAAACCGTTAATCTGAACGAAAAGAGCCGGCAGCGGCGCCATTTTAATAACTGAGTTTTTCTCATTAAAAGTTCGTTTCTATCGGTGTTTAATCGAATTGATCTCCGGTTAAAAGTGTGACTCAGTCATTTCTGGTTAACAAAAAGAAGGTTTTGGTTATCTATTTCTATTTGAAAGGTAAATGCGGAAAGTAATAAAAATAAGCCAAAAACAAATAACTAATAATAAAGGAGCGAAACAAATAATAAAACGAAACTTAAAACAAAACAATTAATTAAAATAAAACTAAAAGAAGAAATTAACTTTCGACTTGAAAATAAATTTACCTAATGAAAAAGGAGGAAATAAAACTAAGTGGCTACTTTAAAACTAAACAAGGTAAAAGCTAAAGCGGGCACTAAATAAAAGATAAAACTTAAAATTTTCGAAAAATACTAATACTAAAAATTGACGAAAAATTCAACTAAAAATACGTGACTTTCAGAATTAAAATCGGAACAACTTTCAGATAAAACTAAATGATTAGGAACAATATTAATTAATAAACAAGCAGGCAAGCACACACCTCAAGCAGGAAACCAGGCTGCTCATAATGGCGGGAAAACTTACAAGCTAGCAAGTTGCCAGGCATGACAATTTCCAAAAATTTTATACGGAATACTTGTTTTTGAGGTGTGTTATCCGGAATGTCTTTCATTACACTATCCGGAATATTTTTCATTACACTATCCGGAATAACATTTTTACAAGTTATCCGGAATTTCTTTTTTGGGCTTATCCGGGATATCGAAAAGGCTATCCGGAATGTCTAAAATCTCTAATCCGGGATCCAAATTTTGCTTATCCGGAATAAACAATTTACTAGCTAATCCGGAATGTTAGAAAATGCTTATCCGGGAAACGAGGGTTTTGGGAAAAAACCCGGATAAGAACAAAAACAAAATAAGCTAAAGACCAAAAAATAAACAAAAATCTAATAAGCACTTAACCAAATCTTTAACCAAAATTAATTTTAGGAAAAACTAAATAAGCCAAAATTTAAAAACACTAAATAATTAAAATATTTAAAATCAACTTTTTATAAAATAACTTTTAAAAACACTTAATTAAAATTAAGAAAAGCACACAATAAGCTATAAGATCAATAAGCTAACACAATCAAACACATAAAAACTTAACAAACAATCAAATAAGCATGACAATAAGCAAATAAGCATAAAGATTAAGCAAAAAAGAAAGGTAGAATGAGAGATTAATTAAAACTTGATTAAAAATAAAGATTCAACAACAAAATTAAAAATTTACTTGAAATAATCTTGAAATTAAAGAACAATTAAGTAAATGACAATATGAAAGTGCAAGTAAATAAAATGGAAAGACTAATTTGTCAAATTAGCTAACACCTCCTAATGACACATTAGGAGGGTATTTATAGGGATATGACATGTGTTGATCTTTTTTCTTTCTTTTCGTCATTTCGTCTTTTAAATTCTTCGACTTTCTCGACGTTGTCTTGGGATTTGTCGATATAAATTGAACTCGTCTTATAATTTTCTTCATTTATTAGACTCGAGTTCTTTGACTTCATTAAACTTCCGTCTTTAGACTTTTTTCTTCGATAAATCTTCAGAATAGGCCTTGGACTTCCGTTCTTTTTGCACTCTTGATCTTTTGACTTCGTCTTTTGTCTTTTTCTTCGATAAAATCCCATGAAAGACCATGTTTTCTTCCCTTTTCACATTTTGATCCTAAATCACAACAAAAACACAAACCACGCATAATTCTGACATTTACGACAATAAATACACGTTTTGGCTTGGTTATTATTATAATTAAGCGGTAAAAGGATAAGTGTTTTCATACTTATTAGTATCCGCAAACCATGTGGTAGCATCCTCTTGTGAAGAGATAGACATGAGCTCCTCTAATGGAAAGGATTCATTAATTTCCTTATGAGGTAATTTACCTTGAAAAGGATGCTCAAGTCTACTCAAGTGATCCGCCGCTAAATTCTCGGCTCCTTTCTTATCATGTATCTCAATGGAAAAATCTTGTAGAAATAAAACCCATCTCAAAAGTCTAGGCTTAGCATCTTGCTTCGTCATGAGGTACTTGAGAGCGGAATGATCCGTATACACTATGGTCTTTGAAAGCACAAGATAAGGTCTAAATTTCTCGAAGGCATAGACTATAGCAAGCAACTCTTTTTCCGTGGTGGTATAATGAAGTTGAGCACCTGTCATTGTTTTACTAGCATAGTGTATAGGTTGAAAATGCTTATTCACTCTTTGTCCTAACACGGCCCCCACGGCATAATCACTAGCGTCACACATGAGCTCAAAGGGCAAATCTCAATTTAGAGAAACCAAAACAGGAGCCTTAGTCAATTTTTCCTTAAGTATCTCAAAAGAGTCTAAACAATCTTGGGTGAAAATGAAAGGAGCCTCTTTTTCCAAGAGGTGGGTCATCGGTCTTGCAATCTTAGAAAAATCTTGTATAAAACGTCTATAGAAACCCGCATGACCCAAAAAATTCCTAACTCCTTTCACCGTGGTAGGTGGGGGAAGTTTAGCAATAACATAAATTTTAGCATGATCCACTTCTAAACCCTTATTAGATATCTTATGTCCCAAAACTATTCCCTCTTTGACCATGAAATGGCACTTCTCCTAATTAAGAACAAGACGTGTCTCTTCACACCTCTTAAGCATACGTTCTAAATGGGAGAGACAAGAAGTGAATGAATCTCCAGAAACCGAGAAATCATCCATGAAAACTTCCATAATGTGCTCAATCATGTCATGAAATGTTGCGATCAATTCCCCTTATGTAGGATATTTTCCATGCTATGGCTTTCTTATGTTTTTTAAGCACCTCTATGAGTTTTTCCTTCTCATCATCTTTCAAGTCTTTGCTATGATGACGGGTATTTGGTCTTTTCCCTCTAAGAAAGCATATTCAAGGTGTGATGGAAGATCCTTAAGTTAAAGGGAAGGTGGACTCTCAATGGAAGGTTTCACTATGGATGGATCATCAATGGTAACTTCTTGTGGAATAGGTGAAGGAATGGGATCCTCATTGAGCAACTTTTGGATAGTGAGAATGTCTTCTTCCCAATTGATGGGAGAATCATCATTACCAAGGAAGTTGGACTCAAATTCCTCCAAGAGGAAATTACTCTCTCCAAATGGTGTTAAGGAGGGAGCAATTGAGGCAACGGTCTCTACATGAGGCATGTTTTCACTATCATTCTTACAAGCCTCATGAAAATGCTCATCACACACCTCATCAAGAACATCCACTATGTTAATTGTTTCACAACCTTGAGACTTCTTAGTTACTTTTCCTAGCTTAAACACCACTTTCTCATCCTCAACTCTCATAATTAATTCTCCTTCCGCCACGTCTATAAGAGTACGATGTAAAACCCCAAAATTTGGGCTTTTGACACGTAACTGACTTCATTATTATTATCCTTCATTATTTAATATTTTACGGACCACCTTTACAATATATCATCACGAGACTTATTTCGTACAAAAATCATTATTTTGGTATATAAAAATAGTGTAGTATTTTTAACTTACTATTACGTGGATACCTTTACCTTAACATCGCTATAAATAATTATCGTCACATTTAAAATACAACGTATATTATTAAGGATACATAAAATCTAACCAAAATACACTAGATCTACCTAAGATCCTAACAAGATAGCAAATCTAGCTACCCTAACCACACTACATAAAACATACGGGTCCTACCTAGAATGTGTGCAAGATTTAGCCACATGCCTTATGCCTTGTACAAACTTCACATCCTAATCACCTTGTCCCTTAATCCTTCCCAAAAGCCTAGATTGTTGGAAATTTAGTGCAATTGTGGGATCGATTCATACTTGTAAATGGGTTTGGAGGTACGAAGTGTATACCCATTAAGTCCTTGACCTCCCTGGACTCAATATAGTGGTTGAAAGTTCATCAATAGGAAGCTGCTCCTGGTTAGGAAGTTGCTATGGTTAGGAAGTTGCTCCTGGTGATGAACCTCATGCTAAAAGTCTTTGTAACCTCTTTGACCAATCAATGAGGGTTTAATATTGACTTGATGACTAGGTTTATGGTCATGTAACCACTATGCTTTAATGTAGGTAATTATGAGCTTAATTGGCCGATTAATGCTCTTAATACCTTTGACTATGAGTTACATCCTTCTAGGACTAGGATCACTATAAATAGTGATCATATTTGCATGATGAGACATATAGAAATAAGAAACACTTACACGCACAGAGTTCTTGATTTGTGCCTATAACAAGAACTAACTCTTGGTTTTATCCCAAGGAGGTATTCGTGTTAACCCAGGCATAGGGTCAAATAATCTTCTTTGGAAAGTGATTACACGACTTCAAGATATATCCGGTAACCATTCATTGGTACGTAGTTAGGCTATTGATTATCTTCACCCTGTTGGAACGAAGTAAACCCCAACAATCAAAGAAGATTATTTTGTGATAATCAATGGCGGCGGCAATGAAGCATATGGTGGCTAACTTCTCCAAACTGGACAAGTTTGAAGGGGTTGATTTTAGGATATGGCAAAAGAAGATGCACTTTCTTCTTTCTACCATGAACGTGGTGTACGTGCTGAGCACTCCCATTCCTGATGGTGGTGATGATGCTACTTTGGAGGAGATGCGGAAAAGGAGCAAATGGGAGAATGATGACTATGCGTGTCGTGGTATTATTCTCAATGGTATGTCTGATTCCTTATTTGATATTTACCAAAAATTTGAATCTGGTAAAGAACTATGGGATTCCTTGGAAGCCAAATATATGGCTGAGGATGCATCAAGTAAGAAGTTCCTTGTGAGTGATTTCACAAATTACAACATGACTGATTCAAGACCAGTCATGGAACAATACAATGAACTTCTTGGAATACTTGGTAGATTTACACAACATAAAATGAACATGGATGAGACCATTCAGGTCACGTGTGTCATTGACAAACTACCTCCTTCTTGGAAATATTTCAAGCACAAATTGAAACATAAGAAGGAGGAGTTAACTTTGGGCAGTCATTTACGCATTGAGGAATCCCTCGGGGTGCATGAAAGTGATAAGCCAAAGAGCCACAATGTTGCTGGTTCATCTGTTGTCAATATGGTGGAGCATAACAACTCTACCAGGTACAATAACAACAAAGGCAAACGTAAGCATCAGGATAACACCAAAGATAATCCTAACAAGAAGTCATCAGTGGCTTGTTGGAAGTATGGGAAACCTAGACACTTCAAAAGGGATTGCAAAGGTGTTAGCATTGGAAACAAAGCTAATGGATCAGCCACAAAAGGTCAGAATATGTTTAATGAATCTCTTAAGATTTATTATGTTACATATGTATCTGAAGCTTATTTTGTGCAGGATGATGATGTGGCGTGGTGGGTTGACTATAGAGCAACAGTTCATGTGTGTAAAGATAGATGTTGGTTCAATACTTATGAGTCAATGAATGATGGATCTATACTTCACATGGGAAATGAGTCAACAACCCTAGTACATGTACGTGGTTGTGTAGATCTTAAATTTAGTTATGGAAAGATTGTTTCTTTGTTTAATGTTTTGCATGTTCCTAATATTAGGAAGAACTTGGTTTCTAGGAGTGTTTTGAATAATTGTGGTTATAAACAAGTGATTGAATCTAATAAATTTGTTTTATCTAAACATGGTGTGTTTATTGGTTTTGGCTATTTGAGTAATCAAATGTTCAGGCTTAATATTGATTCTAGTATAAATGTTGATTCTGTCCTGATGACTACCACTAAACTGAATGATTCATCACTATGGCATGCTAGACTAGGCCATGTCCACTATAAGAGGATGCAAGATATGTCTAAGGATGGGTTAATTCCAGCTTTTGACATAGACACTGATAAGTGTCAGACTTGTATGCTGAACAAAATCACTAAGAAACCATTTCAGGATGTAAAACGTGAAACTACAGTTTTAGAGCTAATCCATAGTGACCTATGTGATTTGCATGCTACCCCCTCATTAGGGAATAAGAAATACTTGGTAATATTTATTGATTATGCTACAAGGTTTTGCTATGTTTATTTGTTACATACTAAGGATGAAGCATTAGATAAATTTAAAGTATTTAAAACTGAAGTTGAATTACAACAAGGAGTCCAAATCAAAAGTTAGGACTGATAGGGGAGGTGAGTACATGGATACTTTGTACTTTAAGTCTGTTGTAATCATCCACGAGACAACTGCTCCCTATACTCCACAACAAAATGGTATATCTGAAAGGAAAAATAGAGTACTAAAAGAGATGGTTAACTCCATGTTGTCCTACTCAGGACTAAGTCAAGGGTTTTGGGGAGAAGCTATGTTAACAGCTTGCTATTTGTTAAATAGGGTTCCTAACAAAAGGAACAAGATTACCCCTTATGAACTCTGGACTAAACAGAAACCAAACTTGAACTATCTCAAGGTTTAGGGTTGTAGGGTTGTTGTAAGACTCCCTAATCAAAGGTAAAAACCTTGGGTGAAAGAGGCATTGAATGCATCTTTGTTAGATATGATGAGCATTCCAAGGCTTATAGGTTCTATGTTACTGAACCTAATGATTCAGTTTCAATAAACTCGATCATTGATTCAAGGGATGCTAACATTGAGGAGACTAGGTTCTCATCAGTCCCTAGACCAAGACTTAGGACTCCTACTGGAATTGAGGACATTGGTGCTTCAGTGGAACCTCAAAGGGTCACTGATGAGGTTGTGGTTCAGCAACCTGAGCCTGAGCTTAGAAGAAGCACAACGCATAGGAATCCAAAGAATTTTGGGCCTGAGTTTCAACAATACTTAGTTGAAGGTACAAGGGATGAGGTCTCTGACCAGTACTACTATTGCTTTAATTTTGAGGATGATCCCAAAACATTTGATGAAGAAATGAAGTCCTAAGATGTTGCTTTCTGGAAAGAAGCAATCAATGATGAGATGGATTCCATCATGGGCAACAACACTTGGGTTTTGGTTGATCTACCTCCAGGTTGCAATCCACTTGGATGTAAATGGATCTTCAAAAGAAAGATGAAGGTAGATGGAACTATTGAAAAGTTCTAAGCAAGGTTAGTCATTCAAGGATTTAGACAAAAGTCAGGAATAGACTACTTTGATACTTATGCTCTTGTAGCACACATAAGTACCATAAGAATGTTGATTGCCTTGGCAAGCATTCACAATCTGATTATTCATCAGATGGATGTGAAGACAACATTCTTGAATGGTGATTTAGATGAGGAGGTTTATATGAACCAACCTTAAGGTTTCATCATGCATGGTCATGAAGGTAAGGTGTGTAAACCGATTAAGTCCTTATATGGACTCAAACAGGCACCTAAGCAATGGCATCAAAATTTTGATGAAGTGGTTTTGTCTAATGGTTATTTACTTAACCAAGCTAACAAATGTGTATATAGAAAATTTGATGAATCTAGTAAAGGAGTCATCATTTGCCTATATGTTGATGACATGTTAATCTTTGGTACTGACCAAGTTCAGGTTGATTTAACCAAAGAGTTTTTGTCATCAAGGTTATCTATGAAAGACATGGGGAAGGCTGATGTTAGCCTTGTCATAAGGATTAAACATGAAAGTGATGGTATTGTAATTTCGCAGTCTCATTATATTGAGAAGGTCCTGAAGAAATTCAATCACTTTGATTGTACTCCAGTGAGTACACCTATGGATACAAGTGAGAAACTAATGCCTAACAATGGTCAGGCTATCTCCCAACTTGAGTATTCTAGGGTGATTGGTTGCTTGATGTATGCCATGACTAGTAATAGGCCTGATATTGCTTTTGCAGTGGGTAAACTGAGTAGGTATACTAGTAATCCTAGTACTCAGCATTAGCAAGATATTCAGAAGGTACTAAAGTATTTGAAAGGAACAATGGATTATTGTTTGTCATATACTGGATATCCTTGAGTGTTGGAAGGTTACACTGATGCAAGTTGGATGAGCAATACTGAGGATAATTCATCCACAAGTGGCTGGGTATTCCTTCTTGGTGGTGGTGCAATTTCTTGGGCATCCAAGAAGCAAACTTGCATTACTGGTTCAACAATGGAATCTGAATTTGTGGCTCTAGCACCTGCTGGCAAAGAAGCTGAATGGTTGAGAAACTTGCTTCTTGATATTTCATTGTGGGTCAAACCTATGGCACCCATTTCTATCCGTTGTGATAGTGCAGCTACATTGGCTAAGGCATATAGCCAAATGTACAATGGTAAGTCAAGACACTTAGGTGTTAGACATAGCATGATTCGTGAGTTAATCATGAATGGGGTGATTTCAATAGAGTTTGTGAGGTCTCAACAAAACTTAGCTGATCACTTGACGAAAGGATTGGCTAGAGACTTGGTTATAAAGTCTGCTAAAGGGATAGGTTTAAAGTCCAAACTAGTCACTGAATGCTAGGACACCCAACTCCCTCCTGAGGAAACTTGGGATTTGAGTTCAATGTGGAAATCTGAACATTCAGATGACTGAAGCACAGGTTTTACATATTATCCCAAGGATGTGCTTGTACCCGCTGAAAGAAGGATGAAGTTATAAACTTCTTAATGGTTAATTTCTTTGAAAAAGTGCTTAAGCAGGAGCACAAAATAAAGAGGAACCACCTATGTAAGTGTTGAGGTTTCGCCGCCTCAAGGAGCATGGACTTTGGCTCTTACAACATTTATGAATTGGATATGGACACATGGCTTGTATAGTGTCAGGAGCGTTTCAAGTGTTTGAAAACTTGTGTGTATTTTATCTTCAGGTATTCAAAGTAGTTGAAGGGTTCAACTCTTAGAACACCCTGATTCTCGAATATTTGAAGTGATGTACTAATATGGAAATTCAATCCTCATGAAATTTTCATTTATGCGCACTTGTTTTGTTAAAGTTGATTTTCATGCAAAAGGAATTGTACTAAATTGGGGAGGATTGTTCGAAATTTAGTACAATTCTGGGATCGAGTCATACTTGTAAATGGGTTTGGAGGTACGGAGTGTACACCCATTAAGTCCCTGACCTCCCTGGACTCAATATAGTGGTTGAAAGTTCATCAGTATGAAGCTGCTCCTAGTTAGGAAGTTGCTCCTGGTTAGGAAGTTGCTCCTGGTTAGGAAGTTGCTCCTAGTGATGAACCACATGCTAAAAGTCTTTGTAACCTCTTTGACCAATCAATGAGGGTTTAATATTGACTTGATGACCAGGTTTATGGTCATGTAACCTGTTAGGAATAATCACACGACTTAAAGAACAAGAAATAGAGATGATTAAGAACAAGATTAAAACTAAGAATGGAATATTAGATTAGATGAAGAAGAAGGAAGAAAGATACAAAGTAGGTGATTCTAGTGAGAGAAACTAAGGAGAGTTTCTCTCTCTAAAACAAGAAGAAGAGAAAAATACTATGGGAGACACGCACACACAAATGAGGTTGATGTGCCTTTTATACTAAGGATTACATGAATAGGAGGCCTTCCTCATTTTTTTGTTCGGGACTAATTCCCGTTACATACATAACAATGACATAGAACTCTCGACACCGTTGAATAGCATTTTCCACGAGCTTCACAACGGTATATTATATGACCATCACTTTAAATACTTCTAACAATCTCCCCCTAAGGGGTGGTCATATAATATGTGACTTCACTTCTTTGTTGTTGCAGACTTTGAAGCTCGTTGTCTTGAGAGTTCTTTCATCGTTCCTTTCATGACTTGTGATCTTGGATCTTTGATCTTTGCCTTGACTTGATCTTGATACTTTGCCAGCTTGTGTTCTTGTGTATTTCCCCACATACTCATATTTTATGTTGACTTGAAAGCTAGTTAACAATCTCCCTTGATTATCAGAGTAGCGGAAGTCTTTGTTTGAGATGTTCTTGAGCTTTCTTCTTTTATATGAGCATGTGGTCTTGAATTACGACTCTTGAGGTTACGCCACCGTTTGCATTCCTCCGGTTTCCCGTTATATAGTACGAATACTGTAACTGTGATTAGGTAAGTTCAAAGAACTTCCTTGACAGGGTTTCCGGCTGTGGTAGCCGTTCTCATTACTTGAACATCTCGAAAGATAGTTCATAGTAAAGAGTGAATCATGCAGTTCCATTCTGCTGATTAAGTCATCAGTTCATTTCCTGGAACAAGTTTGAATCAGTTAAGAACCAAATCGTTGTTGCTTTCCAGTTGACACAAGTTTGATTCGTATAGAATCTCACAAGTTACCTACCACAGTGCTGTTTGATGATGACACTGGAAGGATTTCCATTCGTCATAGTAGATACTAAGAAGTATTACTCTGAATGTTCTGGCAGGATCATAAAGATATTGCGTCAAGACCTGGAACGAGTTTGAATCACAGAAGAATCAAACCACTGTTTCTTTCCAGTTAACATATGTTCAACTCAAGTGAATCTTACATATGACCTACCGCAGTGCTGCTTGATGTTAACACTGGAAGGATTTCCATTCATCACTGTGAATACTAATGAGTATCACTCTGAATGTTCTGGCAATATCAAAAGGATAGAGCATAGGACTCTGTAAATTATCGCATGTGTTCTTGTGATGAACAACAATTGATATATGGAATAAGTGTCCTAATGAGATTTTTTTGATGAATCTCGTTGGCTCTAGACTCTATAAGTGCACGTTTATTTGGTGATCGGAGGCTGGAGCATATTGCAACCTTTTCAATATCTACTATCTCGGAGTGAGAAAGTTGATAGAAATGAGTTGAACTCCGTGACAATAAAACAAACTTCTTTTTAGAGAAGCTTGAGTAGGCTGGGAAGGGTTGTGCATTGCATCACTGGGTCCATGATGCTTTGTCTTCAGTATAAGAAATCATCAAAGTGATTCTGATAATAGATGTATTGACCCGGTTTCTGCCTAAGTTCTATGGAGGGTTTCTTTCTTTACACCCTTTATCCTTACATTTATTTTTTATTCTTCAACCCCTTCAATGCTTACCAAGACGTCATAACTAGCACCTTGTTGTGATTGTTCCAGTGCTAGCTTAAGTCATTAGTCGGCATTTTTCCCGTACACTCAACTACTCCATCTTTCCTAAGGACATCTAAATACTAATGGATTGTCCCTGGGAAGATCCCTCCGGTTCTGGTTGGATCATAGGACGAATACCTAACCACCTTTTGACACCAATACCATCGTGAATTCATGTGTTGAAGGGTATAGATATCATAACCAGAAAAACCTGTTGAAAAAGCAATCAAGGTGTTGATGAAATCAGTGTTTACACCTTGAAGGTTTTTTGTATCACCAAAACGCTCCCCCTACATATGTGCATCATAAAAGGAAAGGTTTTTGCACATATTAGGAAGAGAAAGCACTTATATCAAAGATCTTATCCAAGATGAGACATTTTGAACATATTTTGATCACTATTCTCCCCCTCACAAAATACATGTGATTGAATTTTTTGTGAAATTAGTGATGAAACATGGAGAGAATAATGTTGCATGAAAGTTTGTACTCCCCCTCGAAAAGAAATTCTAATTAAAATAGGGGAGTATATGAGCACACAATTTGAAATACCTTGAAAAATTATGCTCAAACCCGAGAAAACTGAATTTCCCGTTGTTGAGGAAAAATGTACATAAATGAACATTTTCCTTGAGTTCACGAGCTTAAAACTTTGAATGTTTTAACATAAGCCCATGACCGAGAAAAAATAATTTCCCGTTGTTGAGGATAAGTCATAGACTTTCCTTTCTTTGGGGACCAGGTTATAGTCTACATATGACTATAAGCCATTATGTTGAGCTCAAAACTTTGAATGTTTTGTGACAAGCTCAACCCGAGATAGATTGCTCTACCCGTTATTAGGATAAGTGATCTTTAAAGATACACTCTCCTTTATTTAAAGTTCGAGTTACAGTCTGAAAATTAACTTTAAGTTGTTTACATGAGCTTAAAACATGGAATCTTTTTATCGGAAGCTCATGACCGAGAAAGTTCTATTTTCTCGTTGTTAAGGATAAGTTATCGTCCGTGATCAACTTTCCTTTCTTTAAGGAACGAGTCACAATCTGAGGTAATTGCAAATCATCTGAAGAAAAAGGAAATGACATGTTTTGAAAACATATGAACTTTCATTCGAGCTTTATGTACATGCCCGTGTCGTTATTGAGCGACATTTCTAGGCATGTCCATATTATCGAAACTGAAAGACATGTCGAGGAGAATATTTTTGGAATTTATGAAAGATTTTTTCATTTTTTATTTTGTTTTTATAGGTTTTATATTTTTGTATTTTGATTTTCAATGTTTTTGAAAATAATCCAAAATAGACCTTTGTACAACAGAAGAAGGTGATGTCGAATGTACATAATTGGAACCCTTTGAAGAAATGGATTCAGAATCCGTTGTTGTACCTGCAATGACAGAAGAAGAGTTTGCACAAATACTAGTGTTGGGAGTAACAAATGTATTTTCTACATTTAGCACACTCGCATTAGTGCTGGAGCAGGTGTCATCACTCTTCTCGATGGGAATCCACTTAAGACCAACTTCCTTGAAGATCCGACCCGTTGGTTTCCACTGAAGACTAGATCTAGGAGTAGTGTTCTCTTGTACAGCGGAAGACTTCTTAGGGGAGAAACTAGTTCCTGCATTGATCCTCTTTGAAGATTTCTTGTCATTGCTTTTCTTTGTGATGGGTGTGAATCTCCTTGTTGTCTTATGGGATTCTGCATTCTTTCTTTGTGTGAAGGCACGAGAGTTTACCTCATAGAGGTATTGCAAAATGCAATGAGCATGGTTTCCATGGTGAATTCCCTTTTTGCACGTGGGGCATACAGGGAGTTTGGGATTCTCGAAAAGCCTTGTGTATCTAGGGTTTGCTGACCGTTCAGGCACCATGTTCGAAACACGACTACTCATTGGTGGTTGCCAATTTCTAGGTTGTTGGGAAGGGGTCCTAGGTTTTGGTTGATTACCATTAGGAGTGTGTTAAACTCTAGCGGTTGTTGGTTTACTAGGTTTTGAATACACATGGTTTACTTTCTGAATGTTCCCTTTTTGCTTACCATCCCCTAGGTTGTTGGTTTGACCAACGTCAGTTGAACCTTTAGATTCCTTTGTGGGCGTAAAAGTCACACACTTGGGAGTACTCTTAGAAGTAGTGCAAGGTGCATTCACATAGTTGTGTTTAGCAAGAGTGGGTTTTCTAAATGGAGGAACATAGGGTGATATGGTTGGTTTTGGTACAGTCGATGGCACATCGGTATTAGGAGGTAACCTAGAAACATTAGAAGGCGGTTTTCCTAAGATAGATGGATTTGGTACTTTGTACGCACTGGGTTGTCTAACAACTGATTTTACAACCTTAGCTTCCACAGTTTTTCCACCCATATTTCCAACAAGTTTCTTCAACTCAGCAATCGCGATGTCTTTGTCTTGCAGCTGAGCTTTCAGATCAGAAATATCCTTACTCTTTTCATTCAATTCACGAAATGATTCAGAGAGTTTTACTTGTAAATTACTGTCATCGGGAACTTTTCCAACTTTATTTTGCAAAGCAAGTTCAAGAGAATGACAATGTTTCTGAAGAAAATCATATCGGTGTTGAAGAATCGTGAACTCTTTTTGATTAACATTTGTTGAAGGCTCACTGTCACGACATTCGCCTCCTAACTGAGCTTGCAATTGTTCGATTGCTTGTTGCATTTCACTGTAAGCTTTATCATACGAAAGTTTGTCTTCCCTACATTCATCACATTTTTTGACATATTTATTCCAAAGATCTGTGAATTCGTTGTCCTTTTTGATGACATAAGACTCCATTTTCTCTTTCGTACGATCAAGCTCATTTTGGAGGGTTTCATTGTTTGACACATAGATGTTTACCGCAACGGGGTTACTATCAACACAATCACCTCTGTCAATTGCTTTCGAGAGACATGTAAGGTCACTTTCCAAAACTTTAATTCTATCAAGAGATTCATCAGCCTCCTTCGCCAACGATTTAAAGTCTTCAACAAATTTGGCTAGTTCTTTTAGAAAAGCGTTCTCAAGATTGCCTATCCTCGCATCAACTTGATTAATAATCGGATTGATTTCAGTATGAAGCACTTTTTGTAACTCGACATGAACGGGTGATGTAAAGTTTCCTCCAGTCATTTTGGCGTTAACAACCCGTTTGAGAATGACAAAATTATCTTTGAGCTCGTTTAGATACCTACGTGTGATACTCGATTTCGGAGGGTCACCAGACAATCCCTCACTTGGTAGCAAAAGCATTTCAGAACTCGTTTTAGACCGAACAAAATAGTTGGAGGATTAACTTTTGGGTAATAAACAGGTGTCACTTCTTTATCAAGTTTTTTCATTCTTAAACGAGTCTCTACTGCAAGTTCAGTAGTTTCCTCGGAATCATGCACACTAGGAGGATCATGCTCATCAGACAAGAGCATACTACCATTATATAAGGTTTCATTAGTGGCCTGAACTTGCTTAAGATATCCTGGATTAGGAGGAAGGGGACAACTTAAGGCCAATTTGTATCGAGTGTAGTTTATCTCATTCACTTTTGGTGCGAGCATATTTATTGTCTGCATAGTTTGGCCACGCTTTACCAAAAGGTTATCTAACTCCCTAATCCTATCTTGAGCTTTGCAAAAATCCTTAAGAAGCCCACCTTCTCGAATTTTGAAATCATTTTTCATCTTTTTTCGTTCTTCTTTTAAATCCAAAATGATAGATTTTTCAGTTGAAAGTTGTTTATTAAGAGAGGTGATTTCATCATTCAAATCGCTTATCTTTTTAGCACTACTTAAATGTAAGGCATTTAATTTCTTTGTGGTTCATTTTTCTTGATAAACCGATGTAGCATGAGCTTGTTCAAGTTTCTTGATTTTAGCATGATGAATCTCAAAACTTTTCTCCCGTTCCTTATATCCCGCAAGCTCAGTAGTCAATTTGGCATTCGTTTCTCGAAATTTATTATTAACCACATTCGCATGAGCAACATCCTTGGCAAGCTTATCAAATAATGATTTATAATACGCATGCGTCTCGTCAGGAAGGATTGTAGGTTGCGCTACTTGATCTCCACTAAGGTCCACACTGGGCGCATTAGAAATAATATTGCTATTATTCGTTTGAACCCCGTGTGTCTCAGTGGAAGGCTCAAGTGACTCAGTATACTCTTCTTCCTGATTAGACATATTATATAACTCATTATCATTGAGACGTGGGTGTACCTCAGAGGAACCGTCAGAATCATACACAGGAGCTCTGTCAGGTTGAACTACCGATGTGGATGATTGCTGCGAATTAGCCATCAAGATGGAGTCGGTAGTCACCTCTTCTTCCTCATCATATGCTGCTGCAGATGCCATGAGATCAAACTCTTCAGCTAGAAGTGGAAATCCTGCTTCTTCCTTTTGTGCTATAAGAAGCTGAGACTGGAGATGGGCAGCATTCCTCTTCTTTCTTACATGGCTATCACGATGCTCAAAACCCGCAGCATCACTGTCTTGTTGATAAGTCATAGTAGAAGTCGTGTGAAAAACAGGATCTCAATTCGTAGAAAGAGTGTGTTGGAATGTCAACAAAATCAAACTTTGCCTAAATTTTCCAGCCCGACAAAAAATTCCTCAGTCCGACAAAACGGTAAGCCGAAAAAATTTTGAAACACTAAATTTTGAAATCGAGTTAGAAATAGCCAATAACTAGTAGGGAAAAAGTTTGAAAAAATGAAATTTTTAATGACAAATAAAACCTACAAAATTTGAAATTTGGCCTAAAAATTTGAATTTTGGTCCGAAAATTTGAATTTTTGGTCGAAATTTTTTTTCGCATTGCCAAAATTTGAAATTGAAGCTTAAATGGCCTAAAAATGGTCTAGGAAAAAATAAATTTTACTATGGTTTTTCCGCCAAAAAACTCTTTTTTATCTTCGTGTAAACTATGTGCCGGGACTTGTCTAGATAGTGGCTAAGTCTAAAAAATACTCAAACAAAATTTCCATCGGAATGTCCATCGGAATACATATCGGAATGGCCATCGGAATACATGTCGAAATGTCTATCGGAATGTGCTATCGGAATACCTGTCGGAATGTGCTACCGGAATACCTGTCGAAATGTGTGTCAGAATGTTCTATCGGAATATCTGTCGGAATGTACTATCAGAATACCTCTCCTATCGCAATGTCACACTTATCGCAATATCACTTCTATCGGAATATGAGGACTATCACAATAAGGCAAATGAATTTTTGGCAGAGTGACGTTTCAATAAGCCTTAAAGCCGTCGCAATCCACGATCGCAATGAGCGATCGCAATATACGTCGGAATAAGGGAATCACAATACATGGTGATCACAAAGTAAAACCCTAGGGTTATTGCGATCAAACTCTACTTACCTGTGCAATTCCGATGAAGTCAGTCGCAATGGGAAGATCAAATTCGCAACTTTAAGCCTAAGAAATTCGCAACTTTAAGCCAAAAGATTTGTGTTTTAACCCAAACCAAAATACCCAAATCACAAATACTACTATGATGAGGGTATACAAATCACTTAGAACACAAAAACACGAAAAAAGTTTGATCAAAAGGACACAGATGTCCACGGACAACACCAAAGAGCTATCCACGAATCCCTTGGCGAATGATACCACTTGTTAGGAATAATCACACGACTTAAAGAACAAGAAATAGAGATGATTAAGAACAAGATTAAAACTAAGAATAGAATATTAGATTAGATGAAGAAGAAGGAAGAAAGATACAAAGTAGGTGATTCTAGTGAGAGAAACTAAGGAGAATTTCTCTCTCTAAAACAAGAAGAAGAGAAAAATACTATGGGACACACACACACACAAATGAGGATGATGTGCCTTTTATACTAAGGCTTACATGAATAGGAGGCCTTCCTTATTTGTGTGTTCGGGACTAATTCCCGTTACATATATAACAATGACATAGAACTCTCGACACCGTTGAATAGCATTTTCCACGAGCTTCGCAACGGTATATTATATGACCATCACTTTAAATACTTCTAACATAACCACTATGCTTTCATGTAGGTAATTATGAGCTTAATTGGTCGATTAATGCTCTTAATACCTTTGACTATGAGTTACATCCTTCTAGGACTAGGATCACTATAAATAGTGATCATATTTGCATGATGAGACATATAGAAACAAGATTACACGCACATAGTTCTTGATTTGTGCCTAAAACAAGAACTAACTCTTGGTTTTATCCCAAGGAGGTATTCGTGTTAACCCAGGCATATGGTCGAATAATCTTCTTTGGAAAGTGATTACACGACTTCAAGAGATATTCGGTAACCATTCATTGGTACGTAGTTAGGCTATTGATTATCTTCACCCTGTTGGAATGAAGTAAACCCCAACATAGATGCGACAAACCAAAGGGGCAAGTCAAGTATATCATAGATTTTTATATCTAACAAAAATCTTACAAGATGTTACCATATCACATGTAATCTACCAAAGATCTTCCTTAATCTTCCAAGATTCTATACTTCCTATATTTGATACTCTTAGTCGTGTGTTTTATCACACACACATACAAAACAACTTCACAAATATCTCTCAAGCTCATCCTTGGTCGAGACATAATAAGCAACCACAAACAAACCCTTCCTTTCTGTTCTTGTTGTCCTCGTTGGTAAGTAATAGCAACAAAAGGACCCTTTATCATCAAGATACAAAACCCTCTTTGTCTTCCTAGTCTCTACACCCCATGTGAAAAACAACACGAACACAACATGAAATCTTCGGTTCTTCGCTGATGCAATCACAAGGAGCCATGCGTTCTTGTGGAGCTTTGGTTTGGCACGTTGATGTGGCTGAAAAGGGCGCAAGCTTCTCATTGCAAGCAAACATGCGACTCTAGGTATTGTGAGTCCATCCAACCCTCGTTCTCCACTTATTTTTTTTATGTCGTATGCATATATTTTCCCATTAATATCTTATGCCGTAATGAACAAAACATAAAAGTACTAGCTTACCTCACTAATGTTAATACAACCTCCTGATGTAGTAATGACACCACTAGGAAACGTGTATTTAGAACACGAGCTGGGAAAAATGGGTATACTAGGTCTTAAGTTACGCCTTAGTTAGTATCCTTGCCAAATTTGAACATAAACGGAGTACGTTTGCTAGGATAAACGAGTTAAACATAAGCGTTATTTCATGTGAAAAAGTAGCCCGAGCAGCCCACTTTAGAGCCCGTTTAGACCTAGTATCACCCCAATTATAGATATGTTTATGGGGGAATGTCGTAGATCACCTAACCAGCTTTCCGTAGCTTTTTGAATCACCCAAAACGGAGCTATAACGAAGCGGGAAACTGAATTTGAAAATATGCGTTTCATACTTAAAATATGTCAGCACTTGGTTAAAGCTGACAGCATTTGCAACGTGGGCTGACCCGCCGACTTTGGCTGCGTTTTTGAGCATGTTAGAGTCAGATCTGGACTTCGACACCAACTAGGTTATTGTAGATCTCCTGGCTACCTTTCCGTAGACACCAAGAACACTAAAAACGGATTTATAACGAATAAACTGCCGCCTTTTGAAAATCTGTCCGAGACACTTCAAAAACTCAGCAAAAGCTGATGAAAACATTGAATTCTGATCCATTGACTTTTAACCCGTTTTTACCATTTTGGAGCCATTTTCACACAAAACTTAATGAACGAAACTTGTAGACGGGATACCCGAGAGTACATATATGTTTTATGTTCGTATTATGGTTAGGTAACGAACCCGTTAATAATTTTCAAAAATCAATGTTCACCATGTGAAACTTCATAAATTACTTGAAACACAAGGACTAAACTTGCCATTTTTGAAACCTAAAACGAGCCCTAGGTTATTAATGGGGAACTTTTCGTGCCTTAAGTGGCATGTTACTAATTTAAAGGACCAAACGTGCACTAATAAACATGGAGGGGCTGATTTTGCCAACCGTCGAAACTTTAATAAACCCTAAAATGCTTAAGGCCGATAAGAGGCAATCTATGTTTGAGGATAAACTTTCATCTATGTTTGAGGCTATAATGTGTAAATCGTCTTCTTCGAGTAGTCTTCCTAGTAACACCATATCGAACCCTAAGGGAGAGATGAAAGTGATTACCACACGTAGTGGTAAGGCACTTAAGGAACCGACTCATCAACCAATTACTCCAACGGTGGAGGAAATTGAGGAAGAATCCAAGGTGGTGGTCGAAGAGGAGCATATCCTAATCCCATGAAGTATCGCTCAAACCACACCTACGGTTGACCCATTACCATCATTGGAACCCGAGATTCCAAAGGCTATGCCTATGCCTCAACCCACACCACCTTTGCCTTACCCATCGAGACTTCGTAAGGAGAAACGGCGAGAACGTGAGAATTACCAATTTGAGCTTTTTATGAAAATGTTCCGTGATTTGCATTTTAATATAAGTTTTGTCGACGCTTTGGTCATGATGCCTCGATTTGCCGCTAACTTTAAGAGTATGTTAAACAACAAGGAGAAATTACAACAATTTTCTAGTTGTTCATCGGTTTATCTTAACCGCATACCTTAAAAAGCGGTGATCTCGGTAAATTTTTGATCCCATGTGCTATTCAAGATATGGAAGAATGCTATGCCTTGGCCGATCTTGGTGTTAGTATTAATTTTGATGCCACTTGCAATCTTCAAGTCGCTCAATCTTCCTAATCTTACTCCTTCACTAATGTCTATCGAATTGGCCGATCATTCCACGATTCCCGCATGTGGATTGGCCGAAGATGTTTTTGTGAGAGTGGGAAAGTTCTATTATCCGGTAGACTTTATCGTTTTCGATATTCCCACAGATCCTCAAGTTCCTCTTATTTTAGGTCGTTCGTTTTTGGATACGTCAATGGCGTTGATTGATGTGCATGCTAGAAAAATCACCTTACATTTCAACGACGAGGAACTTGTTATAAACGCAACACAAAACTCTAAAATTTCTCATGTTTATTCCGTCGCGACTATAAACCTCGTTGATATGATCGACGTCGTTTGCGAGGAATTTTCACAAGAATTTTTAGGTTTTGGTGACGATGAAACTAGTGGCAATCCCACTATGCTCGATCCTATTCTTGATAATTCGACACCATCCTTCACTCCATTTGATGGTGGTGGTTTTACGTTGGAAGAATTTGATGTTCATCGTACTTGTAACGAAGACCTCGACAACGATGAGTACTTCTCGATTATCAAGGATTTTCTTAACGATTTCCCATTTCCTCCGCCCGAGGAGGTTATGAGTATCGAACCCAAATCTTCAATTGAGAAACCACCAATCCCCGAGTTGAAAGATTAACCTCCTCATCTTGAATACGTTTTCTTGGAAGGAGACGATAAGTTGCTGGTTATTAATGCGAAGGATCTTTTGGATGATGAAAACACCGCACTTATCGATGTTCTAAAGGACCACAAAAGGGCGATTGCGTGGAACTTATCCGACGTTAAGGGGATCGATCCTAAATTTTGTACCCACAAAATCTTAATGGAGGAGGACTACAAGCCCGCAATCCAATGTCAAAGGAGGGTGAACCCCAAAATTCACGACGCCATCAAAAAGGAGGTCCTTAAACTCCTTGACGCGGGAATGATTTACCCTATTTTCGATAGCCCTTGGGTGAGTCCTATTCATTGTGTCCCTAAGAAGGGAGGAATGACCTTTGTGCCAAACGATGACAACGAGTTAATTCCAACTAGACTCGTGACCGGTTGGAGGGTGTGTATCGACTATCGTAAGTTAAATGACGCCACTCGTAAAGACCATTTTCCCTTGCCCTTCATGGACCAAATGTTGGAGCGTCTTGCGGGAAACGATTTCTATTGCTTTTTAGATGGTTTTTCCGGTTACTTCCAAATCCTAATCGATCCTCGTGATCAAGGATAAACTACGTTTACGTGCTCATATGGAACGTTTGCCTATCGTAGAATGACATTCGGACTTTGCAATGCACCGGGAACCTTTCAAAGGTGCATGATGGCTATTTTTCATGACATGATCGAGAAGACGATGGAAGTCTTTATGGATGATTTTTCCGTGTTTAGTTGTTCGTTCGCTTCATGTTTGTCGAATCTTGAGAGAATGTTAAAACGTTGTGAGGAAACCAACCTTGTTCTCAGTTGGGAAAAATGTCATTTTATGGTTAAGGAAGGAATCGTCTTAGGGCACAAGGTCTCGAAAGCGAGGATTGAGGTAGACAAAGCTAAAATTAACGTCATCGCCAAATTACCTCATCCCAAAACCGTTAAGGGAGTTAGGAGTTTCCTAGGCCACGCGAGATTTTATCGTCCATTCATCAAGGATTTTTCAAAGATTTCTCGACCTATTACACATCTCCTCGAAAAAGATGTTCCTTTTGTCTTTAACAAAGATTGTGTACGAGCCTTTGAAATCCTTAAGAGGAAACTTACCGAAGTTCCCATTCTTGTTGCTCCCAATTGGTACCTCCCCTTTGAGCTCATGTGTGACGCTAGTGATTACGATATTGGGCCATTTTGGGGCAACGTCATGAAAATCACTTCTTTCTTATTCACTATGCTAGCAAGACGATGACCGAGGCTCAACTTAAGTACACTACAACGGAAAAGGAATTCCTTGCCGTGGTGTATGCATTTGAGAAATTCTGACCTTACCTCGTCTTGACCCAATGCATAGTGTATACGGATCACTCGGCAATCAAGTATCTCATGGCTAAACAAGATGCAAAGACGAGATTGCTTTGTTGGATGCTCCTCCTACAAGAATTTGATGTCACAATCCTTGACAAAAAAGGAGCCGAGAATCTAGCGGCCGATCATCTTTCTCGCTTGGAAGATCCTCACCAAAGTGTATACGAGAAAAAGAAAATCACCGAAACATTTCCTCTCGAGACACTTGGTGTAGTGAATTCTAAGGTTGACTCATTCACCCCATGGTTTGCGGACATCGCAAATTACCATGCGGGGAACTTAATCATTAAGGGTATGACGACTCAACAAAAACGAAAATTCTTTCGTGACGCCAAGTTCTACTTTTGTAACGACCCTTACCTATTTCAGACCTGTGCGGATCAAATTATTCGACGTTTTGTTTTTGGCACTGAAGCTTCTAATATCCATAGAGCTTGTCACAAGGGACCAACGGGTGGTCACCATGGTGCTAATCTCACGACGAAGAAGGTCTTTGATGCCGGTTTAAGTTGGCCTACTATTTACCGAGATGCACATGCACTTGTCAAGTCGTGTGACTCATGCCAACGACAAGGAAATGCCTCACAAAACAATGAAATGCCACAAAACATTATCTAAGTGTGTGAGATCTTTGACGTTTGGGGAATTGATTTTATGGGGCCGTTCCCATCATCATGTGGTAATAAGTACATCTTTGTCGCCATTGACTACCTATCCAAGTGGGTGGAAGCTAAGGCTTTGCCCACGAACGATGCCCGTGTGGTAGTCAAGTTTTTGAAGAATTTGTTTTCTCGTTTTGGAACCCCTCGTGCTATTATAAGCGATCGTGGAACCCATTTTTGCAATGAACAATTTGAAAGAGTTTTAAAGAAATATGGGGTTACACATCGGCTTTCAACGGCTTATCACCCACAAACGAGTGGGCAAGTCGAGGTTTTAAACCGAGCGTTGAAGAGGATCTTGGAGAGATCGATAGGGGAGAACCGACAATCATGGTCAGATAAGTTAGACAATGCTTTATGGGTCTTTCGTACCGTTCATAAGACGTCCATTGGGTGCACTCCTTACAAGCTCGTATATGGGAAGAATTGCCCCTTTCCAATTGAACTCGAACACAAAGCTTATTGGGCCCTTAAGCATTGTAATGATGACATTGAGACCGCAGGAAAACACCGAAAAATGAAACTTAATGAATTGGATGAATTGAGAGACATTGCTTATGAAATTTCATTGATTTACAAAGAGAAAACTAAAAACCTTCATGATTCTAAAATTAAAAACCGGGTTTTTAACATTGGAGATAAAGTGTTGCTTTTTAACTCAAGATTGAATATCTTTTCCGGCAAGTTGAAATCCCGTTGGTCGGGTCCATTCACCATTACCCAAGTGTTTCCTTATGGGACCATCGAGCTAGCTCAAAATGATGGCCCTAATTTTAAGGTGAATGGACATAGGTTGAAGCACTACTTTGGTGGGGAAGTTCCCTCTTTGAACTACCTCCACCAAGTCACCTTCCCCAATGATAATTAGTATTGAGGGGATCGAGTCGAGCTCATGACTCGGTAAGAAAATATGAGGTGCCTCTTTGGGGAGTCCCATGCTTATCCATGTACATATTATCGCTTTCTAATGTAGCTTACGTAAGGGGATTTGCGCCCATCCAACCTTTGTTCCATGGTTGTTTGTGATATGTGGTTTTTAGATGATCATGATCTTCACGATTGGAGCCTCTCTTGTTCGTTTTATGGGAGAACTCGATCGTTTGCTTTGAAGAATCTCTCGGTATCCACATGATATATCCTTATATGTTCTAACCTTAGGTTTTTAGCACACTTCATAAACGGCTATTGATTTAATGTTACACCCTTTCCATGCTAGATTAAGCATTCGACTTCGTCTCTAGTATGGGGGTATTCTACCCTTAGACTCGAAACATTGAGGACAATGTTTAACTTCAGTATGGGGGGGGGGGGGTTGAATAGATACTTTCCTTGCCAAACCTTCACGCTTTCCAAAGTTTATCTTTTTGTTTATCGTTTTGTTGCGAAATAAGGCTAAAAAATGGCCAAATTTTAATTTTTTTCTCATGTTTTATAAGTGTTCGAAGACACGAATGTAGATTTTACGATGGCGAGAATAAGAGTAATTTTTGACTCGACCGTGCGTGTTGAGCACAATGCTTCGATTCCTTAACTTTATATTAGGCTAAGTCTCTTAAATGAGGACGAGATATGATAGAGTTAATTATAAGTTACTATGCTAAACGTAGAGTACTCGTATTCTTTCAAAAACTCATGTGTTCTAGTTGTTTGCTCTCCCTTCGCTTGTATATATGTTTTGCTAATAAGTATTGGCTTAGCGGTTTAGTCTTGATTGTTGGTTTCTAGTCTTCTCTAGTAGCTTCCATGTAATTAAATTGGGAAGACATTAAGGTATCGCCAGCGTCACGGTTTTGAAGTATTGGCATCCCGAATAATCAAAAGCTTCACCTAATAATATGATTTCAAGTGCTCACCTAAATCAAGCAAACAATTTGAATCTCACAAAGCCGAAAAATCTATGCGAAATTGAAAGTGAATTATGCCTTAATCTTTGAAGCTTTAAAGATCCAAAATTCGCCTTAGAGTGAGGATATACGTCTTTGGCCATAGTAAAACCACCGATGAGGAGGATAATAAAAGGCAAGGCGTCATAATAAAAGCTTCATGGCGAAGTTGAATAAAAGATGGAGGTAAACCTATGATAATAAGGCCCATCCGTTAGGGGGCGTATAAAAGTCTTGGTAATAAGTCTCATGTTCAAAACCGTTATAAAACCATGTTTATCGATCCTTCTTGTTGACTTAATTTTTTGACATCGTTGTCTATTAGGGGGGTTATTAATTCGATGGTCTTAGTTACACCGTTATGACTCTATTTTTAGACCTAAATCTCTATCATCGCATAAGTAAAAAATGTATCCTCGTGAACATTCAAGACAAAAATAAAATATAAGAGATACCATTTAGGAAAATTAGAGTCTAAGTACGTGATTAGGGCATATGAGTAGTGTTAGCATTACTAACTTATAATGACAATGATCTCGTTACATGCAGGTGAGTTCGGTCATTTCAGGGTTTGCTGAAGTGGAAGAAACATTGACTCTCGGGTTGTTCCTTGAAGAAGCGGAGGAATCCCAGTTTTTGTGGTGAGTAGTCATGTTCTCAATTAGCTCTCTACACTCCTCGGGTCTCCTTTTCATGAATGTGCCACCGGCGGCAGCATTAATCGTATCACGATCACGAAAAGTCAATCCGTTGTAGAAAGTATCAATTAAGGTCACAGGGAGCATGTTGTGGTTTGGACAACGATCAATCAAGACATTATATCTTTCCCGAGCATCAAAAAGAGATTCATCGGGATCTTGCATGAAACCGCTGATTTTATTGCGAAGGCTTGTGACCATGGATGGTGGAAAGTAGCGCGACAAAAAGCGTTGAGTCATGTCATCCCAAGTGTGAATAGAATTATTCGGGAGACGATCAAACTATTTCTCGGCATGATGTGATAAAGTATGTGGAAAGAGTTGTAGGCGTAGAACATCCATTGTGGCACCAGGCAACTTCATGCTTTGGGTGATTGTAATGAACTTGTCGAGGTGTTTGTTGGCATCATCATCAGGCATTCCGGCGAATGGATTAGTTTGCACTTGCTGAATCATGTGGTGCTTCAACGAAAACTCAGGAGCGTTGATTTGCATCAGCGCAATCGGTCCTCCTCGTCCAAACATGGTAGGTTGACAAAGCTCCTCCATTGTCCGAAGATCGGGCTGTGGAAGAACATTGTTGTTATTATTGAGGTGCGGTGGATTATTATTGTTGTTAACACCTGACATAGCTAAATCTTCTTGAGTCTCGGGCTCTTGATAATTCGAAGATCTAGTACGCAAACACCTGAAAATGCAAAAGAAAAAGAAACCAAACACAAAGACAATATATATACACAATAAAGATAAAATCTTTTTAGATTTTTGAAAATTTTAATTTTTTATGGTTTTTTAAATTTTTTAACAAGAAAATAACGCTCACAAGTGAACTGATCCCAAAAAGCAACACGTCTCTCACAGAAAACCGTTAATCTTTACGAAAAGAGCCGGCAACGGCGCCATTTGATACAAGGTTTTGACACCCTGTATAAAAAAATTAGTTCGTTTAAGTATGTCTCTTCGAATTGAAAAAGGAGTTTAATGTGCGAATCGGCTGTTCTTTGGTGAAATAAAAGTGTGTCGTTGTAGTATATTAAAAATGTGCAAAACAATTAAAGTAAATGATTTAAAAATAAAATGACGTTAAAATAAAATCTAAGTAAATTGATTAAAGCAAATATTTAAAAACGTGACGGAATGTAAATTGACGAAGTATTAAAATGTAAACTTAAAAATTAAACAAGACAAAACACTAAACCAAACTCACCATCGGAATGTATTCCGATCAAACCTCGTCGGAATGTACTACCCTTTCCTGTCGGAATGTTGATCGGAAAATGCCAATCGGAATACTGTCACCTACACGATCGGAATACCAAGCAAAAAAACCTCAGATTGGAATGTAACAAACCTACCTGGTCGGAATGTTGATCCCGTCGGAATGTGGAGTGAACTTGGTCGGAATGCTGGTCGGAACCCCTTGATCGGAATATCGTCACTATACCTGATCGGAATACCAAACAAGCAACTCGATCGGAATGAGGGAAGGAGAACCAATCGGAATGTTGTCACAACCCCTAATCGGAATACTCAAAACCTCCACTGATCGGAATACCAAGACCCTCTCGTCGGAATGTGTAAACCCTTTTCCGACCAAGCAAGGAACGCTGGTCGGAATAATAAACCCCTTTCCGATCGTACAGATCGGAATATGGTGAAATGGATGAAAAATAAGCTAGAAAAATAAGCTATTAATCAAATAAGCACACAATGAAAATCCTAAGGTAAACCGTATAAAAATAAGCTACTAAACTAAAATTTAAAGACTTTTAAAACACGAAATGAATAAGCTTTACGAAAAACAACTTCTATACAAAAATAACTTTTATAAAACTTTATAAACTTAAAGATAAACACAATAAGCTATAAAAATCAAAGATCCAAAACAATCAAAAGAATAAAAACACAATCTTTAATCAAATAAGTAACACAATAAGCATGTAAACAACAAGATCAAGCAAGAAAGAAAGGTAGAATGAGAGATTTAACAAGTAAAGTAAAGGTGCAATTAAAATAAAATTAACTTGGAAAATAAGGTGCAAGACAAGGTAATTAAAGTGCAAATAAGTAAATATGCATAAAACTAAATGTGGAAGAACTAGTGTCACTTTAGCCAACAAAAGCTAATGAAATGAAAAATGAGAAGTATTTATAGGAGATTAGGAAGGTGTTTAGAGGAAGCTTCCTCCTCTCCTTCCTTTCTTCTTAATTGCACCATTAAGTCCTTCTCTTCTTAATCTTTTGTTAATCTTGGACTTTAATGACTTATGGCACGGGATTTCTTTAAACTCGTCTTTTAATTCTTCAATAAAATAGACTTGAGTTCTTCGGCTTTTGATAAACTTCTGTCTTTCGACTTTTTCTTCGATAAATCTTCAGAATTGGTCTTGGACTTCCGTTCTTTTCGCACTCTTGACTTCTTGACTTCTTCTTTCATCTTTTTCTTCAATAAAAGCCCGTAAATGCCGTGTTTTCTCCACTTTTCACAATTTCGTCCTAAATCACAACAAAAACACAAACCACTCATAATTCCGAAATAAAAGACATAAAATACACGCTTTGGTTCGGTGATTATTGTAATTAAGTGGTAAAAAGGATGGGTGTTTACACACCTATCAAATCCCCTACACTTGACCATTGCAATGTCCTCATGCAATGCATTAGTTACAAAGCACGTTTACATTTTTCATCATAATCAATCCACGTTGGCCTTTATTAAAGAGATAGAAAATTATAAACATTAAAAGTAAAGAAATCAAAAGCATACCTTGGGTTTTGGAAATGTCATGAATAATCATCATCCTCAAGTCTTCACTTTCTCCAAACCAAGCTTAAAAACGAGATCATTATTATTATAAGTTAGCAAACTAACACGAACTCATGTGGGCCGATTACTCACTTAGACTCCCTTATTCCTATGGGTATCTCTTATATTTTATTTTTGTCTTGAATGATCACGAGGATGCATTTTTGACTTATTTCGATAGTTATTTAGTCCGAAAATAAAGTGAACGATTTAATCAATAGTTAGCTAAAGGACAAAATCTTTTAAAACTGCTTCTCGGGACCTCATAAAGTTCATATCTTGGCATAACTCGCTTCGCGATTTGAGACCTTTCTCGGACCGATATTTGGCAGCGATTTCATACTTCAAACCTTGAGAGACGTTCATGAAATTATGGTCTTCTCTTCATAATGGAATTTCTTCACTTGAAGTTTTGAGAGATTCGTACTTGGACCACGACTTCTTCATTTTTCTCCAATCTTTATTTTGGACTTTGATATACAACGATCCGCCTCCTTTTTGACTTGGATCTATTTATCCTCATACCTTGCTAGGGTCTTTTCGGATACACTTCTCCATGACTTTTGGGGAGTTTTTGCTTTTCGTCGTGTGTCTCGATCCTTCATATTGATTTTCGATAAATGATTCTTCACATCACTTTGGATTTTTAGCAACAAAATATAGCCCTCATGTCTTGTTAGGACCTTTTTGGACTCGCCAATCTTCGCATCCCGCTTCAATAAGTTATGCCTTGGCTATGAACTCTAATCCATACCGAGCAAATTTTAAACGATCTTGGGCTAGAAGCTAAGTAATTTTTCAAATCGTACAACCTTATTTATTGCAGATAAATTTATTAGCAAGCGATCGGAGAATAGGCTTATAATTATCTCACATAAATTCACGAAAGAATACCGAACTTATAATTGGCTCTATCATCTCTCGTTCTCCACAGTTTAAAATCTCAAGTAATGAGACTCGTGGATGCTTAGCCTATTAAATCAAAGTTTTGGGTTTTCGAGTCGCCTATAGGATCTTGCAAATTCTTAGACTTTTTCAAGTTTAGAAAACGCGTTTTAAAGTTCCCTTGATAAACGACTCTCTAGGATCAATTATAGGAACTTGCGAAAAGTTCTTGCTCTTAACCCATGAGAGTTAAGACTTTCGCGTTTTATAGCTCCATATATAAAAGCCTAGCAAAACTTGACTTAAACACGTTAAGGATACTAGCTAGAGTAACTTAGATAAGTAAACTCAGGTTGAGTCAAAAGATTCACAACGTTTTGAAAATTAAAACCACTTTATTAACATTTATTCTAGCAAAGAAGGAAAAATAACTATACAAAAGGAAAAACTAATAGGCCAAAATAGATCAAAAGTTTTGAAAAATGTCGAAAAATTGATTTTCCGGTTAAAATGAGGGCAAATACAAGGAAAAGGCCACTTAACTTCGATAGAAGCCCCCCTACACTTAATATAAACATTGTCCTCAATGTTTAAGCATGTGGGAGTAAACTCCCCTACACTTAAGACATTGTGCACTTTGTTTAAATCTCGCTAAGGAAAAGACAGCTAAAGAGATTCCTATTTTAATATTGAGAAAATATAAAATAGTGAATCGAAAAGAGTTTAGGATAGAACCGGGAAGAAGTGAACACAGAATCACGGGTCGTCAAGAATCGTCAAGAGTGGATCATTGAAGCTCGAATCCCGGATTAAGAGAAGAGAAGAGAGGAAAGCAAACCAACGGGTCTCCCCCTACACTTATGATAAAGAAAGCGAAAAGATAGATGCATGGGTTGCCTCCCAAGAAGCGCTTGATTTTTGTTTACCGAGTCGTGAGCCTGACTCGACCTTGATCATCATAGGGAGAAGCATAAATCATATCCACCAGGATCAAAGACATATTTTTCGTCCATCAAATAGCAGAGGCTTAAGGCGAACAAGGTAAGCCAAAGAAGAATAGGCAAGGTTCCCTTAAGCAGCGATGGAGCATGGTGGAAGCAAGGGTGAAGTGGTGCAAGCATGTCTTCATAAGTTCCAAAGATATTTCCTTTTATTTCATCAGGTGGATACTGAGATGGCTGCAGAATATCGATACCGGGATCGAACACCTTTCCCTTTAAGGGAAAATAGCACTCAGGCTCAACAGAATGGGAAGAAGATCAGCGAAGAAGCACAACCTCGTCCTCAGACGGGGGACAAAGAGGTGTTAAATCATATGTGCTGCGGATATTGGTGTCGACCGGTTTCTTCTCCTTTGAAAGAATGTTCTTCAAATCCAAAGTAGGATCAAGACGATAATCTTCAAAATCATAAGGAGGAGCATCACTCTCATGAGGGAAGTATGTGTTGAGAAACGTAGAAAGTAGGATCGAGTGATGGCGGAGGATCTTCATCGTGAGAAGAATCGCTCGAAAGAGTATCAGCCTCATCGAAATCATCATATGTGGGCAGCTCGGGATACTCAGAAGTAAGGTCATCATAATCATCCGAATCTGAGCTAGAATCATCATCATAAGCATCAAAGACCGGTGGAGAATCATAAATGGGAGAAGGTTCCAAAGTGGACCGAGAATCATCCACATCATCTTCAAAAAGTGGATTATCAATGGGAGAATCGAATAGAGGATTGTTGTAGACGACAAAATCATCAAGCACATTAATCATATTCACTGATTCGCGGCCTCCAAAGGTTGTACTTGTAAGCTTCCCCATTTTGAAAACTTGTGCATCATCCCCGACTCTTAAGATTAACTCACCTTCGGCCACATCCACTAAAGCTCGTCCGGTTCTCAAGAATGGCCGACCAAGTATTAAATGAATACGAGGGTCCATTTCATAATCAACCACAACAAAATTGATCGGGAAAGTAAATGTGCCAACTTTGATGAACACATCTTCGGCAATACCAACGGGGTAAGCGAGAGTGCGATTTGCAAGTTCAAGAGTCATCTTTGTTGGAGTGAGGTCGGGCAATGATAGTGTTTTCCAAACACTCAAAGGCATCAAATTAATACTGGCCCCGAGATCAGCAAGGGCAGTAAATTCTTTAGTTTTGTTGAAAACGCAAGGCAACACAAAACGACCGGGATCTCCAAGCTTTTCCGGAAGTTCTTTAAGAATAACTGCAGAGCAGTTTTCATTTAAGCATGTGTTGGCGAGTTCAATCAGCTTCTCCTTCTTGTTAATCAATTCCTTAAATGCTTTAACAAATTTCAGCATATGGACAAGTGCCTCAAGAAAGCTAATGTTGAAGTTCATTTGAGAGATCATCTTCACATAGCGTGACACTTCAGCGTTATCCTTGGTTAGCATTTTGGTATTGCCTAAGCGAGAAGGATATGGGAGATTAGGTTTGGGTGGTGAAGGTGAAGGCGTAGCAGGTAAAGGTTAAGATGTTGAAGGTTCCTTCCTAGAGACATCGTCATGACGAGGCGGAGACAGTAATGGTGCATTAATACTAGGTGTAGGAGGAGTAGGGATAAATGGTGGTGGAGGAGGTGTAGATGATGGGGGTGGGATTGGTGGATCGATAATGGTAATTCCACTACGAGTAGTAATAGCACTCACATTTGCTCGCGGATTGGTGACGGTGTTTGAAGGTAGAGAACTTGAAGAGGAAGGTTGAGCTGCGGGCAAGAAACTAGCAAGCATATTCTTTAAATCATTGGTTTGATTGCTGAAGGAGGATTGAATATTATCTCGAAGCTCGGATCTTATCTCATTTCCTTGCTTTGTGATATCTCCTTTAAGATTGATAATTTGACTCTGTAGATTCTTGATTTGCTCACCTTGGGTTCTCATGATGGCTTCAACATCGTGGTTAATGGGTGGGGTTTGTTGAGCGGGTGGGTAATAAGGATTAGAATCTCTTGGTGGGATTTGGTTGCTTCTATTGTAGTTGTTGGCGGGGTTTTGGTTTTGAGGAAAAAAACCGGGTGAAAGGTAATTGTTTGATCGGTAACTCAACAAATTTCTATCCCCTTGTTGTCGAGCTTGGTAATTTTCCGGTGAATAATTACCGTAAGCTGCATACACATTTTTCGGATTTCCTTGTGTTGAAGGACAATCGGTGTATGAGTGAGGACCGCCGCATGTTTCACAAGAAGGTGCAACCGCTTTAACTTGTTGTTGTTGTTGGTTTGAAGCGAGAAGCGTGATACTTTTGCTCATTTCAGTCATCATGCGGGTGAGTTCGGTCATTTCAGGGTTTGCTGAAGTGGAAGAAACATTGACTCTCGGGTTGTTCCTTAAAGAAGCGGAGGAATCCCAGTTTTTGTGGTGAGTAGTCATGTTCTCAATTAGCTCTCTACACTCCTCGGGTCTCCTTTTCATGAATGTGCCACCGACGGCAGCATTAATCGTATCACGATCACGAAAAGTCAATCCGTTGTAGAAAGTATCAATTAAGGTCACAGGGAGCATGTTGTGATTTGGACAACGATCAATCAAGACATTATATCTTTCCCAAGCATCAAAAAGAGATTCATCGAGATCTTGCATGAAACCGCTGATTTGATTGCGAAGGCTTGTGACCATGGATGGTGGAAAGTAGCGCGACAAAAAGCGTTGAGTCATGTCATCCCAAGTGTGAATAGAATTCTTCGGGAGACGATCAAACCATTTCTCGGCATGATGTGATAAAGTATGTGGAAAGAGTTGTAGGCGTAGAACATCCATTGTGGCACCAGGCAACTTCATGCTTTGGGTGATTGTAATGAACTTGTCGAGGTGTTTGTGGGCATCATCATCAGGCATTTCCCAGTGAATGGATTAGTTTGCACTTGCTGAATCATGTGGTGCTTCAACGAAAACTCAGGAGCGTTGATTTGCATCGGCGCAATCGGTCCTCCTCGTCCAAACATGGTAGGTTGACAAAGCTCCTCCATTGTCCGAAGATCGGGCTGTGGAAGAACATTGTTGTTATTATTGAGGTGCGGTGGATTATTATTGTTGTTAACACCTGACATAGCTAAATCTTCTTGAGTCTCGGGCTCTTGATAATTAGAAGATCTAGTACGCATACACCTGAAAATGCAAAAGAAAAAGAAACCAAACACAAAGACAATATATATATACAATAAAGATAAAATCTTTTTGGATTTTTGAAAATTTTAATTTTTTATGGTTTTTTAAATTTTTTAACAAGAAAATAACGCTCACAAGTGAACGGATCCCAAAAAGCAACGCGTCTCTCACAGAAAACCGTTAATCTTTACGAAAAGAGCCGGCAGCGGCGCCATTTGATACAAGGTTTTGACACCTTGTATAAAAAATTAGTTCGTTTAAGTATGTCTCTTCGAATTGAAAAAGGAGTTTAATGTGCGACTCGGTTGTTCTTTGGTGAAACAAAAGTGTGTCGTTGTAGTATATTAAAAATGTGCAAAACAATTAAAGTAAATGACTTAAAAATAAAATGACGTTAAAATAAAATCTAAGTAAATTGATTAAAGCAAATATTTAAAAACGTGACGGAAAGTAAATTGACGAAGTATTAAAATGTAAACTTAAAAATTAAACAAGACAAAACACTAAACCAAACTCACCATCGGAATGTATTCCGATCAAACCTCGTCGGAATGTACTACCCTTCCCTGTCGGAATGTTGATCGGAAAATGCCAATCGGAATACTGTCACCTACCCGATCGGAATACCAAGAAAAAGAACCTCAGATTGGAATGTAACAAACCTACCTGGTCGGAATGTTGAACCCGTCGGAATGTGGAGTGAACTTGGTCAGAATGCTTGTCGGAACCCCTTGATCGGAATATCGTCACTATACCTGATCGGAATACCAAACAAGCAACTCGATCGGAATGAGGGAAGGAGAACCAATCGGAATGCTGTCACAACCCCTAATCGCAATACTCAAAACCTCCACTGATCGGAATACCAAGACCCTCTCGTCGGAATGTGTAAACCCTTTTCCGACCAAGCAAGGAACGCTGGTCGGAATAATAAACCCCTTTCCGATCGTACAGATCGGAATATGGTGAAATGGATGACAAATAAGCTAGAAAAATAAGCTATTAATCAAATAAGCACACAATGAAAATCCTAAGGTAAACCGTATAAAAATAAGCTACTAAACTAAAATTTAAAGACTTTTAAAACACGAAATGAATAAGCTTTACGAAAAACAACTTTTATACGAAAATAACTTTTATAAAACTTTATAAACTTAAAGATAAACACAATAAGCTATAAAAATCAAAGATCCAAAACAATCAAAAGCATAAAAACACAATCTTTAATCAAATAAGTAACACAATAAGCATGTAAACAACAAGATCAAGCAAGAAAGAAAGGTAGAATGAGAGATTTAACAAGTAAAGTAAAGGTGAAATTAAAATAAAATTAACTTACTTGGAAAATAAGGTGCAAGACAAGGTAATTAAAGTGCAAATAAGTAAATGTGCATAAAAGTAAATGTGGAAGAACTAGTGTCACTCTAGCCAACAAAAGCTAATGAAATGAAAAATGAGAAGTATTTATAGGAGATTAGGAAGGTGTTTAGAGGAAGCTTCCTCCTCTCCTTCCTTTCTTCTTAATTGCACCATTAAGTCCTTCCCTTCTTAATCTTTTGTTAATCTTGGACTTTAATGACTTATGGCACGGGATTTCTTTAAACTCGTCTTTTAATTCTTCAATAAAATAGACTTGAGTTCTTCGGCTTTTGATAAACTTCCGTCTTTCGACTTTTTCTTCGATAAATCTTCAGAATTGGTCTTGGACTTCCGTTCTTTTCGCACTCTTGACTTCTTGACTTCGTCTTTCATCTTTTTCTTCAATAAAAGCCTGTAAATGCCGTGTTTTCTCCACTTTCCACAATTTCGTCCTAAATCACAACAAAAACACAAACCACGCATAATTCCGACATAAAAGATATAAAATACACGTTTTGGTTTGGTTATTATTGTAATTAAGTGGTAAAAAGGATGGGTGTTTACACACCTATCAAGTAGTGTTAGCATTACTAACTTATAATGACAATGATCTCTTTACACGCTTGGCATGGAATTAGGTGAAAATCGAGGACGATGAAATTATTTCTGTTAGCCTCAAAATATTGAGTCAAACAAGAATGCTCGGTCATATGTTTATTATGTATTGTATATTAGAACGTTGTAATAGGTAGTAGATTAGTCGTGTTATACGGGCTTAACTTTAGGCTAAAGTTCATTCATAAGTAACTAAAGCCCAAAAAGAAAGCCTGACCCATTAGAATATAGTCCATAACCAAACCCGCATGTGGGTGGACTATATATACCCTTCCTAGCATGTTAGGAAGGGTGTTGGTCATTTTCATTTTTAATTATCTAATCTAATCCTCCAAAAGTTCCAACCATTCTCTCTACTTTCTCTAACTACTTTCTCTCTCTAGAATTCATCTATATTCTACCTTTCTTTCTTGTTTAATCATCACGAATTGATGGGAAAACAATTGGTATCAATCTCCATGGGGTAGTTTTGTGATTCATTGTTGATATTATACTTGGTTCGTGTGATTTACTCCTATAATCATCTCGGATTCAAGTTTTTCTTGTGCTTTCCGTGCTCTACATCTTGATTTACATCTCCTACATAGTTGTGGTAGGGATTTGATTGCTTTTGGTTGGTTAAAATCAAGGATGTTTGTCAAAAATCTCACTTTTTTACCAAAAGTTTCGGAAAAGTACAAGCATTCCGACAGAATTCCATCGAAAAAGGGTATAATATTCCGACAGTTATTCCGATAGCACTCCATCGGAAAAGGGTTTTAATATTCCGGCCGTTATTCCAATAGTGTATTCCGATAGGTTATCCCGACAGTGATTACAGGGATACCGACAGCCTTATTCTGACAGTGATTCCGATAGGTATTCTGACAGCTCATATTCCGACAGTACTACATTCCGACAGTATTTCGATACAACATTCTGACAACATTCCGATGATCATTCCGATAGCACATTCCGATGGACATTCCGATGATATGTTTAGCTAAATTTTGTTCGAGTATTTTTTAGACATAGCCACTATCTAGACTAGTTTCGAAATATCGTTTACACGAAGATTAAAAAAAAAGTTAAAATTTTCCCGTCAAGTAAATTCAAATTTTTTCCATACTAGTTTTAGGAAATTTCTAGCTCGATTTCAAAATTTTGTGATTACAAAAATTTTTGGTCTACTGTTTTGTCGGACTGGGGAATTTATTGTCGGACTGAAGAAAATATGCAATTTTCGGAATTTAAACCAAAACAACAATCACAACACATCTACTTAAGATCCATATTCACTTCATCATTTCAGAGAATATTGAGATAGATTCTACTGCCGAATATCGTGTGACGAACAATAACATAATAGTGGCGGCTAACAAAGAGAGACCACCAATGCTTGTGTCGGGTCGATATGATCAATGGCAATCCCGTTTTCTACGTTACCTTGACACAAAACCTGACGGTGATGCTTTAAGGCAATGTATCTTTGATGGACCCTATAAACTCTCAAGGATTCAAGTTCATAGAGTACCAGCCACAGACACAACTGAAGAACAACTTGCATATGAACGTGATGAAAAGAGAAACGACCTCACACCAGAAAACCGTGCTTGGTTTGATGTAGAAAAGGAAGCAATCTACTTAATTCTCAGTGGCATTAGAGATGATATTTATTCCACGGTTGATGCTTGTTCTACTGCTAAAGAAATGTGGACGGCTATTGAAAGATTGCAACAAGGTGAATCACTTAACAAACAAGACATGAAAAATAAGATGTTTTGGGACTTTGGCAAGTTTACATCAAAGGATAGGGAATCAATTGATTCTTATTACTCCCGATTCTACAAAATGATGAATGACATGACCCGAAACAACTTTCAAGTTTCCACCATGCAAGTCAATGTCCAATTTCTACAGCAACTTCAACCAGAGTGGACACGGTTTGTCACCTTGGTGAAACAACAAAAAAAGTTAGATGAAGTTTCATATCATACGCTCTTTGATGGTTTGAAACAATTTCAAAATGAAGCAAATGAACTTCGAGCTGAACATGCTGTAAAGGTTTCAAATCCATTTGCTTTGGTGTCTACCACTCAACATTACCCAGATTAGCGTTCTCGTGTTCCAAAGACCTACTTCACTCAATCATCATCATCACCACGATCATCCACTGTCTCTAAGTCACAAGCTCCAACAAGATCTCGAGACAAAGAAGTTGTAAGAGCACCATCACCCACACCTGAGCAATCCTCCGAAGAAGACAGTGATGAAGAACTTGCTCAAAAGGATAGGGAATTCAAGCAACAAATGGCTTTTATTATGAAACATTACAAGAAAATCTACAAACCTACCAACAACAACCTCAGAACATCATCTAACACGAGGAACAACTATGCTCAAAGTCCTCCAAGGTATGACACACGAAGACGTGTTGAGAGTCCTCCAAAGTATGACCGACAACCCGCAAAGTATGATAATCAGAGGGTTGCTACTGTTGTTGGAAATAGGGAAACTGTTGGTACTCAAGCTGTGCAACAAACTGGGATTCAATGTTTTAACTGCCGAGGTTATGGGCATTTGGCTAGGGAATGCAGGTAGCCAAAGAGGGTCAAAGATTATGGTTATCATAAGGAAAAGATGCTGCTATGCAAGAAAATGGAAGTTGGGATCAAGTTATCAGCTGAGGAAGGAGAAATGCTTGACGACACAGATGATGAATTCTCCGACCAAGAACTCGAGGCACATTATTCATACATGGCAAAGATTCATGAGGTCCTTAACGTCACTGAAGATGACAATGGTCCTATCTTTGATACCGATCCAATTGATAAGGTACAACATGATGATGAATATAATGTGTTTGGTGATACACATGAGCATAGTGATCTACCAACAACAATTACTGACACGTGTATGATAGAAACGATTGATAGCAATACCACACCCGATTCATCAGACATGTGCAATAATGAGATTGAGGATGATCAACATGCAAATGAGTATGATGATGAGGAGCATGTCACGCTTGCTAATTTAATTGCTAGTTTACAAAAAGATGTCAATGAAAATAGAAAGAGTCAAAAGCAATTAAAGAAGGCAAACACAACATTCACTTAAAACTTTGAAGAAAGCAAAGCCGCTCTTATAAAATCTAGTGAGACTATTGATAGTTATAGGGCTGAGCTTCTTCAAACGACCAAAGAGCTTGAGGGGTAAAAAATTCGTGTTCTCAACGTTAAAAAGGACGATTTTGCAAATAAATACAACGAAGCTCTTGCTTTGTTAACAAAAGAAAAACGTCAATTTAATGTCTTATTAAGTGATGAACGTCAAAAAACGTACCTTGCCACAACAAAAGTTAATGAACTTGAATAGAGGCTTTCTATGAATACCACCGATTCTGCTAAAATTCTTGACGAAAAGAAACAAGAGGTTGAAATATTAAAACAAGATTTCAAAAATAGACAAGGCAAAGATACGGAAAAAGTAAAGGATCTCGAAGAACAAGTTGATTTTTTGAAAAAAGTGGTCTATAAAACGCATGACTCTATTCAAACCGTTAGAATGATAGCACCTCGGTCGTTTTTCAAAGGTCAACCTAGCTTTGCCACCTCAATTACCTCGAACAAGCTCAAGCTGCTAACCCTCACTTATATCTTGATGAGTCCGAATGGACCGATAATGATTGCCCAGTAGCTAGCCTCGATAATGAAGAGACGTCCCTTTGGGATGAGGAGAGTACCGGTCAATAAAGATTTTGTGAAACCATATAACTATGCTTATGAAAACAGTCTTTATGGTCTTTTCACTCCACAAAAACAGAAGTCTCGTGAGGAATTGTTTTTAGAATGCAAACAAAGACGAATTCAATGGAAGAAAGCTTTTGCCACTAAGAGGAAAACGAATGTTTTTAAATATATTAACTATTTGCCTCTTGTGCTTCTAAAAGCAAGAGTAGACACTTAGTTTTCTTAAACAGTATATTGATAATGTTCACTCAATTGTTGAAAGTGATAGGGAAAAACGTCAAAAAGTGTTGTACCTAATATGTGATGTTATACTACACGAATTAAAGAAAGAAAGGAAGATATGAGAAGAATTCTAGAGAGAGAAAGTAGTGAGAGAAAGTAGAGAGAAAATGGTTGGTGAAACTTGTGGAATATTAGATTAGAAGAAAATGAAATGACCAACACCCTTCCTAACATGCTAGGAAGGGTTTATATAGCCTTTGCTTACATGTAGCTTAATGGGCTATATGATCATGGGCCGGGATTTCCTTTTGGGCTTTTGTTACTTATTAATGAACCTTAGCTTAAAGTTAAGCCCGTAATAACACGACTAATATACTACCTATTACAACGTTCTAAAATACGATACATAATAAACATATGACCGAGCATTCTTGTTTGGCTCAATATTTTGAGGCTAACAATCTCCACCAATGAGAGGTCATAAACCTTAGTCATTTAGGAAATTTGTAGAGATTACTAATCTCGCCATAAATGAGTCTTGAACGTGTAATCGTAGTCTTGTTCCTTCATGCTGTGATCTTTGAGCCTTTGTCGTTGTCTTTCGACTTTGTCTTTAAGCTTGAGATCTTCAAATCATCCTTGACTTGTCTTCGCCATCTTGCGATCTTGTGTCTTCATCCACATGCTCACACTATTAATTGTTGAATATGTTTTTAGGCATGAGTATGTGGTTTCTGAATCATTGACTTTGCTGAGTACACCGTGACGCCACCTTCTCGAGACAAAACATAGACACGGACTGAATGGCTTTGACATTCGTCCTAAATCGGTAGCGTTTTACCTCCGGTCGGTGAAGACCGTTATACGATATTAAATATCGTACCTGTGATCAGGTAGATTCAATTAAGAATATCCTTGACAGGGTTTCGCGGCTGTACTAGCCGTTCTCTTTACTAGACCGTCTCAAAGCAAGACTGCGAACATAAAGAGTGAATCAATTGGATAGATATCCGCTTGATTAAAGTCGTAAATTCAAATTCCTGGAACAAGTGTGATTCGTAAAGAATCTTACCATTGTTGCTTTCCAGTTGACACAAGTTTGATTCATAAGAATCTCACAAGTCACCTACCGTAGCGCTGTTTGATGTTGACGCTAGAAGGATTTCCATTCGTCACTGTGGATATTAATGAATATCACTCTGAATGTTCTGGCAAGACCATAAAGATATTGCGTAGAAACCTAAAACGAGTTTGAATCAATTAAGAATCAAACCACTGTTGCTTTTCAGTTTTACACATGTTCAATTCATAAAGAATCTTACATATGACCTACCGCAGTGTTGTTTGATGTTAACACTGGAAGGATTTCCACTCATCATTGTGAATACTTAGTAGTATCACTCTGAGTGTTCTAGCAATATCACAAGGATATAGCGTAGGACTCTCTTGATCTTCATCCGTGTGTCCTAACGAGATTTGATTGATCTCTTGGCTCTAGACTCGATTTGTGCACTTTTAGTGGTCGGAGGCTGGAGCAGATGCCACCTATTCAATATCAACTATCTCGGAGTGAGAAAGTCAATAGAAGTCATGTTGATCTCCGTGACAATAAAACAAACTTCTTTTGAGAGAAGCCTGAGTAGCTAGGAAAGGGTTGTGCTTCACATCACTGGGTCCATGATGAGTTTGTCTTCATGATGAGTTGACCCGGTTTCTGCCTAAGTTGTATGGAGGGCTTCTTTCTTTAGACCCTTTATCCTTACATTTCTTTTTCATTCTTCAACCCCTTTAATGCTTATCAAGACATCATTACTAGCACCTTGTTGTGATTGTTCCAGTGCTAGCATCAGTACTTAGTCGGCATTCAGCTACGTTCACATTCTACTCCATCTTTCCTAAGGACTTCTAATAATCTATTGGATTGTCCCTGGGAAGATCCCTCCGGTTCTGGTTGGATCATAGAACTTAAACCTAACCACCCTTTTGACACCAATAACGTCGTGAATTAAAGATGTTGTGGGTATTTGATCGTAACCATGAAAACCACTTTAAATTCTAACAAAGTGTTTGAAAAACATTTAACACCTTGCTAGTTTTGTCGTTTTTAGAAATGCTCCCCCTTCACATGTGCATCGATAATCGAAAGTGTTTCGCACATGTAGGTAAGAGTTAAAGTGCATGAGTCTTATATTAGATCACATTTTAATCACATTTTCTCCCCTATCTCTAATATATAAAATCTTTTGATATTAGAGATACCAAATTTGATTAAAATATTTTCTGAAAAATAGTCTTGAAAATCTTTGGGAGAAAGATGTGTCAATCTATGCATGAAGTTGAAATGCTCCCCCTCAAAAATTGATCCAATTGAATTGTCATTATGAGGATATGATCCACATTTCGCTTTTTGAGGATGGGAGTTGTTGAACACACAATTTTTGAAAGATTTTGAATATCATTGAAAAATTCTTGAAAAAATTGTGTTCAACGCTTTTTGAAAAATCAATTCTTTTTGTCGAAGAGGTTTTTCTAAAGCATAAACTTGAGTTCATAGACTTTGAATGTCTTGACGAATCCACTCAAGTGTAAGAAGATTTAACTTCTTTTGCTAAGGGTAAGAGCACGAAATCGTACACTCCCCCGTGAATATAGTTCCGGGTTGCAATCTGAAAGTAATTACAAGCCATTGTGTTGAGCTCAAAACGTTGAATGTTTTGTGACAAGCTCAACCCGTGATAGATTGCTCTACCCGTTGTTTGGAAATATTTGTCCAAAATAGACAATTTCCTTTATTAAAAGAAGAAATGACATGTTTTGAAAAATATTTACAACTTTCATTCGAGCTTTATGTACACACCCGTATCGTTATTGAGCGACATTTCTAGGCACGTCCATATTATCGATACTGAAAGACATGTCGAGAAGAATATTTTTGGATTTTGAAAGATTTTTAATTTTGTGTTTTGCTTTTATGTGTTTTATATTTTTGTATTTTGCTTTTTCAAAGATATTTACAAGTTGATGTTTGATAGATAAATCAAGCAGGCACCTTTGCCAGAATCTCCAGGTCTGCTGGAGTCAAACATCTCATACCAATTTGCCTAACGAGGTACTCAAACCTATCTTTCGACAGAGCTTTCGTAAACAAGTCGGCTAATTGGTAATCCGTTCCAACAAAGTATAGTTCAACGATACCTCTTTCTACTTGTTCCTTTATGAAGTGGTATCTGACATCGATGTGCTTCGTGCGGGAATGCTGTACTGGATTGCAGGAGATGGCTATGGCCGACTTTGAGTCACAGTACAAAGGTACTTTATCAAAGTGGAAGCCATAATCCGTGAGTTGTGTTCTCATCCATAGAACTTGAGCACAACACGCAGATAGAGACACATACTCTGCTTCGGCTGATGAAAGTGACGTGCAATCCTGCTTCTTGGAAGACCATCCCACAAGCTTATCTTGTCCTAGAAATTGTGCACCACCAGAAGTACTTTTTCGTGTATCAAGACACCCTGCATGATCAGAATCTGAATAGGCTGTTTGAAAGAAACCGGTTTCCCTCGGATACCAGAGTCCCAAATGAATGGTATTCTTGAGGTACCAAAAGATCCGTTTAACCTCCTTGAGGTGCTTTTCAGTGGGTCGTGCTTGATAACGTGCACAATAACACGTAGCATGATGAATATCAGGTCTGCTTGCTGTTAAATACATGAGGGACCCGATCATGGAACGATATCTCGTTTGATCTATAGGTAATCCCTCCAAGTCAGCATCTAGCGATGTGGTTGATAACGGTGTCCCAACGGGGTCACATGAAGTCATACCATGCTTTTTGATTATCTCTTGACAATACTTAGCTTGGTTTATAAAAATACCACTTGGGGATTGGTGAACTTGAATTCCTAGAAAGAATTTTAGTTCGCCCATCATAGACATTTCAAATTTGCTGTGCATTACTTTTTCAAACCATTTTGAAAGTTTTGGGTTTGTAGACCCGAAAATAATGTCATCAACATAAATTTGCACAAGCAGAATGTCATCCCCATATTTATAAGTGAACAAAGTTAAATCAATGGAACCTTTTGAGAAACCTTTGGATACCAGAAATTTCGAGAGCTCGTCGTACCACGCCCTTGGAGCTTGCTTGAGTCCATAAAGTGCTTTGTGGAGACGATACACCTTGTCAGGATAATGAGGATTGACGAATCCTTCCGGCTGCGTGACATAGACTTCTTCCTTCAAAGGACCGTTAAGAAATGTCGTCTTTACGTCCATTTGATAGACAGTGAATCCCTTATGTGCAGCATAAGCAAGAAAAATCCTGACTGCTTCCATCCGAGCAACTGGTGCAAATGATTCATCAAAATCAATTCCCTCTTTCTGGCCATACCCCTTAGCCACTAGCCTAGCTTTGTTCTTGATGATCGTATTCTCTTCATCCATCTTGTTTTTCCAGATCCAACGAAGATTTAATGGAGTCACATCGTATGGTCTGTCAACAAGTTCCCAGACTTTAAGTCTTTCAAATTGTTGAAGTTCATCCGTCATCGATTCAATCCAAGCATGATCAGCCATGGCTTCTTTGATGTTTTTCGGTTCAGCAGTACTTACGGCGAGTGCGAACATACAAACATCGCCATCGGTTGCTAGTTGTCGTCTTGTACGAACAGGCTGTGAAGGGTTTCCAATTACGTGAACCAAAGGATGATCTCGGGTCCAACGATGTGTTTAAGGATGTCGTTGATAGAACGTATGCATATATGACGAATCAACATGGCGAGTAGAAGACTCTCCAGTTTCGTGTACCGGTGTACCGAATGGGTTGTGAAAATCGTCATCGTCAGATAATGCATCGTCTGCTTGATTTGTGTTCTCTGGAGCAATGACAGTAATTGTGGATGTTGTAGGATCGATTGTGAAGTGATATTCTGAGGAGGTAAATCTGCAACAACCCGTGTTAAAGTATATGAAGTTGTATCCTTTTGTTGATGATGAACGGTATCATCATTCTTATCATGAGTGACAGCGGAAGACTTCGATGCAACTTGTTTCTCCCCCGTGAAATATTCATCATACATTGGTCCATATAACATTTCCAACTCTTCAAGTATCGTGTCCACTGTCATATCTGCTCTAGGAACATGTTCAGGAACCAGCTTTGAACTTGACGGTTCATTGCTGTGGTCTTGAGTTCCGAGTTCCGCGCGGTTGTGAACGGAAGTCGTTTGTCGTTGTGGATCGGGACTTAAACTGCTTTGTTCAAGTGCCATTTCTTGCAATTCATCAAATCTTATATGAATAGTCTCGACTATCAATTTTGTTCTCTTGTTGTACACTCTGTATCCCTTTGACTGAGTTGCATATCCCACTAAAATGCATGCATCACCTTTCTCTTTCATCTTGTCCAGATTTTCACCATCTCGAATAATGTAACACGTACATCCAAAAACATGAAAGTGTTTGAGTGAAGGTTTGCGATCATTAATTATGTGATATGGTGTCTTTTCGTGTCTTGGGATAACTAAGGAGCGGTTTTGTGTATAGCATGCGGTTGACACGGCTTCGGCCCAAAAGTATAGTGGAAGTTTTGAAGCGGATAACAATGTTCGAGCAGCCTGAACTAAAGTACGGTTTCGTCTTTCAACAACGCCGTTTTGTTCGGGTGTTCGAGCAATAGATGTTTCATGTTCAATTCCTTCAGCTTCAAAATAGTTTCTAAGTTTTGAATTCAAAAATTCAGTACCTCTGTCAGTACGAACCACTTTAACTTGAGCTTGAAGACCGCGTTGTATCACTTTAAGGAAGCTGATGAGAACATCGGGTGTTTCATCCTTGGACCTCAAGAAGTGAGTCCATGTGTACCTTGAGTAGTCATCGACAATTACCATAACGTATTTCTTCCCATTGATACTTTGAACACGCATGGGACCACACAAATCTATATGAAGAAGATCTAACCGTCCTTTAGAGCTTGGTGTAGTCTTTGTCTTGAAACTACTCCGTTTAGCTTTACAAAGCTCACAAGAAGAACAAAGATGATTGATGTAGTGATTTTACTACCCTTTAGGAAAAGAGCGTAAAAAGCGGTAAGTATTAACGAGCGGTTTAGGAAAACCACAAGTTTTGACCCTTGATGGGGATCGTTCTCTCGAGGAGGCACGTGCGTTGTGTAATGAATGATTGATTTTGTTTATTAATGAGTAGAAAGGAGAAGAGAAAATGACGAAGACGAAAACGAAAACGTATTAAGCTACGACGAAAAAGACGTAAACGTAAAGTCGTAAAAAGGACAAAAATTAAAATTTTAACCTAAAAATTCCTAAAAATTACTAAAAATCCCAAATAATATTCTAAGAGTTTACAAAAAATCCAAACTTGCCAAAACCTTTTAATTAATTTAATAATGACTTTTTAATGCAAATTAAAGCCCTAAAAATCACTTTTAAATATTAAAAAGCCCTAAACAAGATTTAATAGTTTGTAAACCTTAAAATGACCTAATTAAGCTAAAAACTATTTTTAAAAATTTTAAAACCAATTTAAACTATTTTTAAACTCCTAAAAACTATTAAAATCTATTAAATCTTAAATTAATTCTAAAAATTAATTGAAAAGCCTAAAAATTAATTGAAAAGTGACAAAGGTCCTATTTTAATGTCTAGAATCTAGGAAAAATAAAAAAAAGTTAAAAATAAAACTTTGAATTTTTATGAATAAAATAATAATAAAATAATCCAAAAAATTAAAAGTTCTCAAATAAATTCTAAAAAATTCTCAAAAATCCTAAATATTATAACTAAGAAGAAAATGCAAATTAAAGCTCCTAAAACCTTTTTTATAATTTTATAAAAATAATTAAAGTTTATAAAAAACAATAAAATAATATAAAATTAAAAATTAAAGTTTATAAGACCAAAACTAGATGTAAACCTCAAGATATTTATTTAAAAACTAAAAATTATTTTTCCCTAATTAAAAACTACTTTTAACTATTTTTTAATGATTTTATAAAATACGGCTAATAAATAAATTATAAAAAATAAATAAAGAAAAGGAAAAATTAAACTAATAGCCAGGAAAATCCTAATAACTATTACTAGCCTAGGAAAAATGAAAAGAAGCTAAAAAGCTAAACCAATAAGCTCAAATGAGCTTATTTGGTCACGGCTTATTTAGAAAAGTCAAAAGAAGAAAGGGGTTAAATACCCTTTGTTTTCAACCTATAACAGAAAAACACATCTAGATTACCGGTAGAGCCCTTTACTCCTGAGCTGCAGGTCGAGGGTTCGAGTCCGGTACGGGTGTTGTTTTGCAATTTTTTTTTCTTTTTTATTTTTTTTCTTTTCCAATCCAAACAGTGACCCTTGTATGCTTAGAAACACAACACAAATTCAATTTTAATTAAGTTTTAATCCAAATTAATGATCAAAAATGTGTCAGGTTTCAATTTTTAAGAACACAAGTTCTTGTGTTCTTTCTTTATTTTCTTCACAGGTGGATAAAGCCAAGAGGTCTTGGCTGTGGACTTTTTTGGTGGTGTTTTTGGAACACAATGGCACCCCTACACTCTTTCTGAGTGTAGGGAGTCACAACAAGCAACAATCAAGCACTTAGCAAGCAAATCAAAGCCACAATAGCACAAAAATGACAAAACCAAGTTGCTGTGATAATTTTGTAGGTCTGGTGGTCCAATTTGCTTTTGACTTGCACACTTTTGATTTTCAAAGTCCAAGAATTAGCATACACATGCACCAAGTACCACACAACAAACATACAATCATGTAATTACCTACTTCTAACAGGTTTCAAGAGATTTAAGCACAAAATCAACAAAACTTGAGCAGAAATTGACTAACCCGATTTTTAAACTGCTTTTCACTTTTTTACTCCACAACCTGATTTAAATCTTGTTCCAATCCAAACCAATGTTAACATGAAACCTAACTCAACCCTATTAAACACTTCTCACAGTCTTATACTACAAAACTCTCTCAAAACCTCCCTGCAACACTTAAACCCAAACACTCCTTTATATTTTGAAAACGATTTTAACACATCAATTCCTTGCAAAACTTCTAAAATCTGACTTGTTTTATTCTCAACATGCATAAAACAATCCTATGAGTCAATTTCAATCAATCTTAACAACAAATTCCACCTTTCATGCAAATTCACAAAATTCTTCACTTTAACTAAAAATAAAAAGGTAGAAAGTTCTTACCCAAGGGATTTACATCCAAATCCCTTGTAGATAGTTAATCCACCTCCTATATGCCCGGGCATATGCAGAACAATGATCAACTCAATCTCCCAACACCTGCTAAGAAGAAAATCAAAAGCAAACACAAATATATCCAATATTCTGTTTTCTGTTTATCTTCTTAAAAATCTTTCTTAAAAATCCTTACAACCTTCAAACACGTTTTAAAAACATCTAACTTCAAAAATCAACAACCCTTCAGTCCACTTTCACTTTCTGAAAGATTTGATCTTTTGAAAGTTAAGACACTTTTTAGGAAAACTTGAAAACTCACAAAACCTTTCACAAATTTAAATGGAACTCAGTATTTGCATATAACATACACCAACTTTTATCAAGATTAAAAAGGAATTACTATTGCATATAACAAACACCAAACTTTTAATTTTTAAAAAAAATGATTACAAATGTTATGCAAAAACTGGAACAAAGGAGAATGAACAGGCTCATCCTCCTTTTATAGCTAACAATAGAACTATCTAGATGATAAAACCCTAGCTCTTGGATTGCCAAAAGTGCCCTTGAGTTCTTGGTCTTCAAAATCGGTCAAAACTTGCCCATGTGATATGCCAGCTGTGGGAATGAATCTTGGACGTAGGATTCAACTTGGGGACCAAGGAGAGTGATCCAATCGCTAAACTTGTTGGTTTTTAGGGTTGTGGGAAAGAGACGGGTGCAGGGGAGTGCTTGGGTGAGGACCACAGGCCACGTGGCAGGTTTTAAAGAGGTGGGTTTGGGTGAGGTCGGGTTGAATTAGTGAACTGGAAGGTTATAGGGGATAACCCCTTGATTTAGGGTTTAATTAATCTGGGGATTAATTAGGGTTTAACAGGATAAAAGGGGGTTTTAATCCGGTTTTGGGTAAAATGAGATTTAAATATGTGTTAAGGGAGGGAAATGGGTTTAAGTGGGAGGTTTGACCTTTTGACCATTTATTTAAATGGAAACCGGTTTGGGTAATGGATATAGGGTCGGGTGTGTGGGTTGTTGGGTGGGTTGTGATGAGGTGTCACCATGTGACTGGGTGAGGAGGTTTGGTGGTTTGGCAGATTTGGCCCCCAAGTCTTTCTTTTCTTTCCACTTTGTAAATAAAGGTTATCAGTGCCCAATTTGCCTTTGTCAACTTTGCACAAGTTGTCAAAAATGGCACAATCAATTCCAAAACTTTTCCAAAGGGTATTAAATGTATATTCTTCATATTCCAGGGACTGGTCTTGTAATATCTTCAAATATTAAGGTCTATACTTGTACAATTTACATTTGGAGGGTCAATTGTGACAAGTTCTTCAAAGATGAGGGACTAATTTTGCCAATCTTCAAAACTTCAAGGGCCTTTTTGAAAAATTCCAAACTTGGGCCCGGTTCATTGTGCGACTTCGTTTCCCGTGTTCGTTTTTGAATGATTCTTGTGATCTTTTGCCAATTCCTCAATATCCGTACCTAAAAATACACAAGTAACAAACACGAGCATATATTTGGCATATTATATGATATTTTATGCAATTTAAGACCGATTTGGACGATGAGACCATGTATAAAAGCAGTCTCATCACTCCCCCATACTAAACCATTGCCGTGCCCTCACGCAATGCTAGAATAAAGTATCAAAGCATCTCCAAAATTTAATTTTTTTCACTTTTATGAAAGATAAACTAGCTACACTACTACTATTACTACTACTTGTGTTTTAGACATAATGTATGATTTTCATCGCAAATTGGGACGTTTAGGTTCATAGAATAAGAACACGTGAATGCTTCGTTAGAAATAATTTCATCGTCCTCGATTTTCACCCCAATTCCATGCCAAGCGTGCAACGAGATCATTGTCATTATAAGTTAGTAATGCTAACACTACTCATATGCCCTAATCACGTACTTATTCTCCCATTATTCCTAAGTTGTATCTCTTATATTTTATTTTTGTCTTAATGATCACGAGGATACATTATTGACTTATGCGATAATAGAGATTTAGGTCAAAAAATAGAGTCCTAACGGTGTAACTAAGACCATTAAATCAATAACCCTTCCCAATAGACAACGATGTTAAAAAATTAAGTCAACAAAAAGAATCGATAAACACGGTTTTATAACGGTTTTGAACATGAGACTTATTACCAAGACTTTTATACGCCCCCTAACGGAAGGGCCTTATTATCTTTGGTTTACCTCCATCTTTTATTCAACTTCGCCATGAAGCTTTTATTATGACTTCGGTCTTGCCTTGCCTTTTATTATCCGCCATCATCGGTGGTTTTATTAGCCAAAGACGTATATCCTCACGCAAAAGCGAATTTTGGATCTTTAAAGCTTCGAAGATTAAGGCTTGATTCACTTTCAATTTTGCATAGATTTTAGGCCTTGTAGGGCTTCAAATTGTTTGCTAGATTTTGGTGAGCACTTGAAATCTTATTATTAGGTGAAGCTTTCGATTATTCGGGTTGCCAATACTTCAAAACCGTGACGCTGGCGATACCTTAATGTCTTCCCAATTTAATTACACGGAAGCTACTAGAAAAGACTAGAAACCCAACAATCAAAACTAAACCGCTAAATCAATATTTATTAAGCAAAAAATATTTACATGCGAAGGGAGAATAAGCAAATAACGAGAACACATGAGTTTTTGAAAGAATACGAGTACTCTACGTTTAGCATAGTAACTTATAATTAACTCTATCATTTCTCGTCCTCATTTAAGAGACTTGGCCTAATGTGTAGTTAAGGAATCAAAGCTAAGTGCTCAACACGCACGGTCGAGTCAAAAATTACTCTTATTCTCGCCATCGGAAAATCTACATTCGTGTCTTCAAACACTTATGAAACATGAGAAAAATTTTAAAATTTGGCCATTTTTAGCCTTATTTTGCAACAAAAACGATAAATAAAACGATAAACTTTGGAAAGCGTGAAGGTTTGGCAAGGCAAGTATCTATTCACCCCCCCATACTAAAGTTAAACATTGTCCTCAATGTTTCGAGTCTAGGGGTGCAAACACCCCCATACTAGAGACGTAGTCGAATGCCTAATCTAGCATGGAAAGGGTGTAACCAATAAGTAATAGCCGTTTATGAAGTGTGCTATAAACCTAAGGTTAGAACATAAAAGGATATATCATGATGTGGATATTGGGAAAGGCCTCCAAAGCAAACGATCGAGTGCTCCCATAAACGAACACGAGAGGCTCCAATCGTGAAGATGATGATCTAAAAGACACAATTCACAAACAACCACGGAACAAAGGTTGGAAGGGCACAAATCCCCTCACATTACACTAATTAGAAAGCAATAATATGTGCATGGATAAGCATGGGTCTCCCCCACGAGGCACCTTGTTTTTGATAACCGAGTCAAAAGCTCGACTCGAATCCCCATAAATGTGATCATTTAGGGATAATCATGGTATGGTCAATTTTTGGTGGGGCTTACATGATAAACAAGGCCCAAAAGTACGTGGAGTACTTTAAAAATCCGATAAACGTATACCGGGGTCAAAGATAGCGTCTTCGTTTTCGTATGAAAGACGAAACAACACTACTCCAACACAAATCCCAATGGGATAGAAGAAAATAGGAGAGAAGAAATAGAAGGGTGGGAAAATGGGTAAGTCAAAACATTGAGCTACTCGAGGTAGACTCGCACCAATCAAATGAAAAGATTTTCCATTTATTGCATCGGTGGAAGACCGAGATTTCCCTATGTAAACAATTCCAGGATCAAATATCTCGTCCTCGGTGGAGAAAGGGGAGGGAACATAAGGGGCTTCCCCCACACTAAGTCCACACAAAGCATCGTCAAAAGGAGAAGACGAGCTTGTAGTACTCAATAAACGCGGTGATGACGGAGTTAGAATTGTAGAAAAATCTTTTAAATTAAATTCAAAATCTTTTCCTTTTTCATCTTTAAAACTCTCCTTGTGAAAACCCGATTTAATTATGTCAAAAATATTTGGTGTATCTAAAACAATGTTAGTCACACTAAAAATTCTCACATTTTGAAATCTTTTTGGCTTAGGTGGTGGCAAGTTTTCAAATCTTTTGTCAACAAAGAAAACTTCCCCATCGGGATCAACGTATTCATCATCCGAAGAATCACTCGAGATTGGAATCATAGGCTTAACACTCTTAACCTCCATCGGCGGAGGGGACGAAACTTCATTTTTCTCAACAACTCCTAAAACACTATTTGAAATCTTTTGACAAATGCTTTTGATGGTATTGACATTGTACAAAGATGTGATAGAATAAACATGAGAAAGAGTGGAGTTTTGGGTTGCATTAATGACGAGTTCTTCCTCATTGAAACGAAGAGTGATTTTTCTTGCATGCACATCGATAAGTGCTCTCGAGGTATCCAAAAAAGATCGACCTAAAATTAACGGAACTTTAGGATCGATGGGAATATCAACAACAATGAAGTCCACGGGATAATAGAATTTCCCAACTTTCACAAAGACGTCCTCGGCAACTCCACAAGCTAGGATCGTAGAATGATCGGCCATCTCGATTGACATTCTTGAAGGAGTGAGATTTGGAAGATTGAGCGATTTAAAAATCTCAAGCGGCATCAAATTAATACTAGCGCCAAGATCGGCCAAGGCGTAGCATTCTTCCATGTCTTGGATAGCACATGGGATTAAAAACTTTCCAGGATCACCGACTTTTTGAGGTATGCGGCTTAGAAAAACCGAAGAACAACTAGACGATTTTTGCAATTTCTCTTTGTTATTCAACATACTTTTGAAGTTCGCGGCAAATCGAGGCATCATGACTAAGGCGTCGGCAAAACTTATATTGAAATGCAAGTCACGAAACATTTTCATAAAGAGTTCAAATTGATACTTATTTCGTTCTTTTGCCTTTTCCTTGTCTCGTCTTGATGGGTAGGGTAAAGGTGGTGTGGGTAAAAGTGGTGAATTAGGCATAGGCATCGGCCTTGGAATCTCGGGTTCCATGATTGGTGTAGGTTCAACCGTAGGTGTGGTTTGAGCGGTACTTCGTGGGCTTGTAATGTGCTCCTTTTCAACCACAACCTCGGGTTCTTTCTCTTTTTCCTTCTCCATAGAAGTACTTGGACGAGAAATGGGTTCTTTGAAAGTTTTACCACTACGAGTAGTAATAACCTTCAATTCTCCTTTCGGGTTCACGATGGTATCACTAGGAAGACCACCCGAAGAAGAGGGCTTACACATGATAGCTTCAAACATTTTAGCCATTCGGTCTTCAAACTTAGATTGCCTAGCATCCGCTTTTAACAATTCTTGCTTAATCTCATGTTGTCCTTGCTCCATTTTTTGTTGATTTTGTTGGAGTCGTGTGACATTTCCTTCCATTTTATTAGCATGAGTTTTAAGTTCATTAGCAAGTTCGTTTTTAAGCTCGTTTTTCAATTCGGACCTTAAGCTAATCATCTCACGTTGCATGTTATCAAACTTAGCATCATTAGCCTTAGCATAATCTAAAAATTCTCCTTGCAAATTTTTAGTGTGAGCATTTTGAAAACCTTGAGTAGGAGTTTGAAAATCACGGTTTTGGTTTTGGTTTGAAATTTGCCCATTACCACTTTGGTAATTACCCTTGTTATAATTCCTTTGATTTCCTTGGTAATTTCCACCTTGATTGTTGTTTCGATAGTTATTAGCATTTTGATTTTGTGGAGCTTGATTTTGGCGGGAACCTTGACCGATTTGGTTATAAGTTCCCGTGGCTACAAAAGCATTCGAAGTGTTACCATCCGCGGTAATGCACTTGGAAAAATCATGAGCTCCACCACATGAAATACAACTCTTAGCAACCGCTTTAACCGAAGCGGTGTTTGAAGCTTCTTGAGCTTTCCAATGAGACATAAGAGTCGAAAACCTATCGAAAAACCGATTCTCCTCATTTGCTTCATCTTGCAAGGCATTAATGGAACGAGATGATGATGAGCCCAAATTGGCAACACTCGGTGTGTCACGAGGGCTATAGACCTTAGACCTATTTTCTATGATTTTCAAAGCCTCATCGGTCGTTTTGCACAAAAAATTACCACCCGCGGCGGCATTTAAATAATCTCGTTCATGTTCATTAAGCCCATTATAAAAAGTGTCAATTTGATGCAATTCGGAAAAATCATGGTGTGGACATTCATGTAACATTTCTTTAAACCTTTCCCAAGCCATTGAAAAACTTTCATTTGGTCTTTGTGTAAAACGTGAAATCTCGTTTTTCAAATGTGTTGTCTTAGATGGTGGAAAAAATTGATTCACAAATTTAGACACGAGATCGGCCCATGTCAAAATCGAATTCGGCGGTTCTTTCTCAAGCCATATCTTGGCGGGTCCATCTAACGAGTAAGGAAACAACATCATCTTAATGGCATCGTGTGGTACATCCTTAAACTTGCTTGTCGCGGTAAGACGATTAAATTGCCTAATGTGATAATGTGGGTTGTCTTTTTCGTGACCGCAAAACTTGTTTGCTTGAAGCATAGACATTAAACCCGTCTTGATCTCAAAGTTCTCCGCAAGGATGGCGGGAATCACAATGGCCTCTCCAAAACCCTCGGTGGGTGCTTGAAGCAACTCCATCATAGTACGATTAGCCATGATAGCTTCTTGTTCTACAATAGGTTCCTCACTTGGAGACTCCTCACTAGAATGAGTTTTAGTAGGAGTTTTGTTCTTTCGTCTACGTGCACGTTTTGCTTGATTACGAGTGAGCATAAACGTCACGTACAACGTGGAGACGAGCAAAGAAGATTCTTTTTGGTATTTTGTGTTTTTTCAATTTTTTTGTGGTTTTTGATTGTATTAACCTTTTTTGGAAATTGGTGAATGTATTAAGTAGACAAAAAGTCCACAAATCTCCTTACTAATCAAATCTCTTGATTAAAAAGGCCTCAAAGAATGAAAACGATCACGTGGAGTGAACGCCTTCGATGACTTTAGAACGATGGTGGAACACCAAATCGTTCAAGAGGGTTTAATCAATATGAAACCAAGAAAATATATATGATATGTAGTAATACTTTGGGCGGCAAAACCCTCGATTCACTCTCAAAATCAAATACGCACAAGCAAGCGGAGGAAACGAGGCGGCGCGAAGCACTTAAGAGCCTTTTTCCTTTAGGTCGTGAAATACAACCGCCTTATACCCACCTTATAGTTTGTATTATCAAGATTAAGCTTCACGAAAGTATTTATCTATTTTTGCCTTTTTCATTGGTTTGAGATTCGAATACAATGATCGAGTGATGAAATCCCGAATCAAGGTTGTGATTGCTCACGTATTTGGAGTACTTGTGAATTTATTGTTCTACGTATACAATATAGTAATAATATTCACACAAAAACCGAAAAACGATAATACGTATTAATAGAGGGCTATTAATACAATTACTATTATGGCTAATATAGAAAACAACAATTGTTCAATCAAAACACAACACGCCTCCCCGGCAGCGGCGCCAAAATGATGTAGTGATTTTACTACCCTTTAGGAAAAGAGCGTAAAAAGCGGTAAGTATTAACGAGCGGTTTAGGAAAACCACAAGTTATGACCCTTGATGGGGATCGTTCTCTCGAGGAGGCACGTGCGTTGTGTAATGAATGATTGATTTTGTTTATTAATGAGAAGAAAGGAGAATAGAAAATGACGAAGACGAAAACGAAAACGTATTAAGCTACGACGAAAAAGACGTAAACGTAAAGTCGTAAAAAGGACAAAAATTAAAATTTTAACCTAAAAATTCCTAAAAATTACTAAAAATCCCAAATAATATTCTAAGAGTTTACAAAAAATCCAAACTTGCCAAAACCTTTTAATTAATTTAATAATGACTTTTTAATGCTAATTAAAGCCCTAAAAATCACTTTTAAATATTAAAAAGCCCTAAACAAGATTTAATAGTTTGTAAACCTTAAAAATGACCTAATTAAGCTAAAAACTATTTTTAAAAATTTTAAAACCAATTTAAACTATTTTTAAACTCCTAAAAACTATTAAAATCTATTAAATCTTAAATTAATTCTAAAAATTAATTGAAAAGCCTAAAAATTAAATGGAAAGTGATAAAGGTCCTATTTTAATGTCTAGAATCTAGGAAAAATAAAAAAAAGTGAAAAATAAAACTTTGAATTTTTATGAATAAAATAATAATAAAATAATCCAAAAAATTAAAAGTTCTCAAATAAATTCTAAAAAATTCTCAAAAATCCTAAATATTCTAACTAAGAAGAAAATGCAAATTAAAGCTCCTAAAACCTTTTTTATAATTTTATAAAAATAATTAAAGTTTATAAAAAACAATAAAATAATATAAAATTAAAAATTAAAGTTTATAAGACCAAAACTAGATGTAAACCTCAAGATATTTATTTAAAAACTAAAAACTATTTTTCCCTAATTAAAAACTACTTTTAACTATTTTTTAATGATTTTATAAAATACGGCTAATAAATAAATTATAAAAAATAAATAAAGAAAAGGAAAAATTAAACTAATAGCCAGGAAAATCCTAATAACTATTACTAGCCTAGGAAAAATGAAAAGAAGCTAAAAAGCTAAACCAATAAGCTCAAATGAGCTTATTTGGTCACGGCTTATTTAGAAAAGTCAAAAGAAGAAAGGGGTTAAATACCCTTTGTTTTCAACCTATAACAGAAAAACACATCTAGATTACCGGTAGAGCCCTTTACTCCTGAGCTGCAGGTCGAGGGTTCGAGTCCGGTACGGGTGTTGTTTTGCAATTTTTTTTCTTTTTTATTTTTTTTTCTTTTCCAATCCAAACAGTGACCCTTGTATGCTTAGAAACACAACACAAATTCAATTTTAATTAAGATTTAATCCAAATTAATGATCAAAAACGTGTCAGGTTTCAATTTTTAAGAACACAAGTTCTTGTGTTCTTTCTTTATTTTCTTCACAGGTGGATAAAGCCAAGAGGTCTTGGCTGTGGACTTTTTTGGTGGTGTTTTTGGAACACAATGGCACCCCTACACTCTTTCTGAGTGTAGGGAGTCACAACAAGCAACAATCAAGCACTTAGCAAGCAAATCAAAGCCACAATAGCACAAAAATGACAAAACCAAGTTGCTGTGATAATTTTGTAGGTCTGGTGGTCCAATTAGCTTTTGACTTGCACACTTTTGATTTTCAAAGTCCAAGAATTAGCATACACATGCACCAAGTACCACACAACAAACATACAATCATGTAATTACCTACTTCTAACAGGTTTCAAGAGATTTAAGCACAAAATCAACAAAACCTGAGCAGAAATTGACTAACCCGATTTTTAAACTGCTTTTCACTTTTTTACTCCACAACCTGATTTAAATCTTGTTCCAATCCAAACCAATGTTAACATGAAACCTAACTCAACCCTATTAAACACTTCTCACAGTCTTATACTACAAAACTCTCTCAAAACCTCCCTGCAACACTTAAACCCAAACACTCCTTTATATTTTGAAAACGATTTTAACACATCAATTCCTTGCAAAACTTCTAAAATCTGACTTGTTTTATTCTCAACATGCATAAAACAATCCTATGAGTCAATTTCAATCAATCTTAACAACAAATTCCACCTTTCATGCAAATTCACAAAATTCTTCACTTTAACTAAAAATAAAAAGGTAGAAAGTTCTTACCCAAGGGATTTACATCCAAATCCCTTGTGGATAGTTAATCCACCTTCTATATGCCCGGGCATATGCAGAACAATGATCAACTCAATCTCCCAACACCTGCTAAGAAGAAAATCAAAAGCAAACAAAATATATCCAATATTCTGTTTTCTGTTTATCTTCTTAAAAATCTTTCTTAAAAATCCTTACAACCTTCAAACACGTTTTAAAAACATCTAACTTCAAAAATCAACAACCCTTCAGTCCACTTTCACTTTCTGAAAGATTTGATTTTTTGAAAGTTAAGACACTTTTTAGGAAAACTTGAAAACTCACAAAACCTTTCACAAATTTAAATGGAACTCAGTCTTTGCATATAACGTACACCAACTTTTATCAAGATTAAAAAGGAATTACTATTGCATATAACAAACACCAAACTTTTAATTTTTTAAAAAAATGATTACAAATGTTATGCAAAAACTGGAACAAAGGAGAATGAACAGGCTCATCCTCCTTTTATAGCTAACAATAGAACTATCTAGATGATTAAACCCTAGCTCTTGGATTGCCAAAAGTGCCCTTGAGTTCTTGGGTCTTCAAAATCGGTCAAAACTTTCCCATGTGATATGCCAGCTGTGGGAATGAATCTTGGACGTAGGATTCAACTTGGGGACCAAGGAGAGTGATCCAACGCTAATCTTGTCGGTTTTTGGGGTTGTGGGAAAGAGACGGGTGCAGGGGAGTGCTTGGGTGAGGACCACAGGCCACGTGGCAGGTTTTATGTAGAACAATGATAATCTTGTGAAACAAGGGGTTGATGTTTTTCTAGAGAGAGAAAGTTAGAGAGAGAAATGGAAGAAAACACATATATTGAAATGAGAGAATAAAACAACCAACACCTCTTTCCATGGTGGAAAGAGGTTTAAATACCCCAAGTCCTTAAAGGACTTGGGCTTCCGGCCCATGAACATGCTCATGGGTCGGGCTATGTAATAAATAACACTTAACTTAACTACGAGCCTATAACTACATGGTTGGAGTGACCGAGACTTTCTAAATGCGTAAAACGTATTTCCAACAATCTCCCCCAAAGGGAGGTCACTCCAAGTTTACAAAGTCCTAATCTAGCATGTTAGATTTTGTTCTTGAGCTCGTAGTCTTCTTTTCTTTCTTTTTCTTTTCTTTTGTGAATATGTGTTGAATGATATCAGCCTTTTTGCTTGGAACATGTTCTTTTGGCCTTTCACGTGCGATCTTTGCCTTTCTTGTGAATTTGCCTTCTCGTGACTCCATGTTCCACACACTTATGTCTTTTTGTTGAATTCTCGAAAGTTTCAGAGTTTGGTACAGCGGAAGACTTTATCTTGTACTTTCTTGAATTTTTGTTAAACTTTGATGCAGAAAGACATAAGCATGTGAGAACGACTTCTACAGGTACACCGCAACACCACCGTCTTCACTGGTACTCAGCAACGCCACCGTCTTCAACAGGTACACAGCAACGCCACCGTCTTTAACAGGTACACAGCAACGACACGAATAAAATGGCTTTGAACATTTTATTCTAATTCGGTAGCATTTTACCTCCGGTCGGTGAAGACCGTTGGACGATATTAGATATCGTACCCGTGACGGATAGTTTCAATTAAGTAACTTCCTGACAGGATTTCGCGGGTAAACCCGTTCTCTTTATTCGACCGTCCAAAGCTGACTGCGAACATAAAGAGTGAATCACTTGGATAATTTATCCTTGTGATTAGAAGCCGTCAATTAATGAAACCTAGAACAAGTGAATCTCAATTAAGATTTTCACCATCGTTGCTTTCCAGTTGTCACGAGCTTAATTCATAAAGAATCTTGCACGTCACCTACCAAGTGCTGTTTGATGTTGACACTAGAAGGATTTCCACTCGTCACTGTGGTCAATAAAGAGTCACTCTGAGTGTTCTGGCAAGATCATATGATAATGCGAAGAGGCCTGGAACGAGTTTAAGTTCAATTAAGAATTAAACCACTGTTACCTTCCAGTTTTTCACAAGATTGATTTTAAAAGAACCGCACGTGTAACCTACCATGAGCTTGTTTGATGTTGGCTCAAGCAGGATTTCCATCTTCATTGTAATACTTACGTATTACTCGGATGTTCTGGCAATATTACAGGAATATTGCGTAGGACTCATGAAAATCTCTTACTTTTCACAGTGTGTGAGAAAGCAAGGAATAAATGAAAAGTGTCCTAATGAGACTTTTGATGATCTCTTGGCTCTAGACTCGATTGTGCGTTTTGATTTAGTGAGCGATGGCTGGAGAGGAATGCCACCTTTTCAATACCAGTCTATTCGGAGTGAATAAACCAATAGATAACGTGTTGATCTCCGTGTGATTAAAACAAATACCTTTTGAGAGATATTTGAGTTAGCTGGGAAGGGTTGTGCATTGCATCACTGGGTCCATGATGTCTTTCTTCAATACCGAGAATCATTAGCAAAAATGACCTCAATAGCATATGTATTGACCCGGTTTCTGCCTAAAGTTGTAAGGAGGGCTTCTTTCTTTACACCCTTTATCTTTACAATTCTTTTTCATTCTTCAACCCCTTCAATGCTTACCAATACGTCATCACTAGCACCTTGTTGTGATTGTTCCAGTGCTAGCTTAAGTACTTGGTCGGCATTCAGCTACGTTCACATTCTTTCTCCATCTTTCCTAGGACTTCTAATTCTATCTAGGGAATTGTCCTTGGGAAGATTCCATCGGCTCTGATGAATCATTGGACTAAACCTATTCCTACCACCCTTTTGTCACCACATCCGTCGTGAATTAAGCGTGTTTTGGGAAGGAATTGCCACCATGAAAAATCATTGAAAAATCACCTAAGGTACTTGTGATATTGAAATCAAAAGTTTTGTACCTTAGGTGTTTTGTTTATCAAAAACGCTCCCCCTTAACACGTGCTTTACACATATTAAGTTGGATTATCGTTAAGTCTTTTTCATCTTTTAGCCAAGTATCACTTAAGTCTCCTTAATCCCATTTTCTCCCCTTATCCAAAATGTTAACCATTAATATTTGGGATATTGAATGGATTAACCGGTCTTTGGGTAAAAATGAAATTGATGTTTGGCCATAGAACATGTTAATGCTCCCCCTTAATTAAATAAGGGATAGTTGTAGTGCTTTAGTATGATATATTTTGAAAGATTTAGAATCTCGTGAGAAATTCTTGAAAAATTATCATACCTTAACACTACAACAAGCCACAAAAGCTGATAAAGTAAAAAGATAACATATTCACAATAATGTACATATGGAGTTGACCTGTAATGAGACGAACCAAAATTAATTGGTTCGTTCCGTAAGCCGATGGTGAGCTCCATATGGTCGTCCACCGACGAATCGTTCTATGCTTCGTAGCAACCGGCGCTTCCTTAGCACTTCCTCAATCTTCCTGATTGCATACGAAGATCCTTTTCGGCACTGGGTTGTCCATGTGTATGTGACTGCCGGAAGAGGTAAGTTGGAGTTGAGAACTGACAAATCATCTCGAACATTCTTTAGCGTTCCATCACTGAATTTGTGCAGTTCTGAGAATCGCATGTATTGCATGACGCCAGTCTGATTCGGATAAAAGATTCCTGCTTCCGGCTTGGTAGTCCCCATGTAGACCTTCTTGTCCTTGTGGAAGTTACTGAGTGGAGTCGTATGGGGACGTTGCAGGTTTAGCTTCTTCTGATAGCTTTCTACCCCAAGTTGAAAATCTTCCACCCGGTGTTGAATGACAATTTTCCTGGCATATTGACGAAAGTTTGAACTCAAGGCTATGACAATATCAGGTGATAGATGGTCAACTTTCTCTTGAGCCAAGAGCAGCAATAGATCTTCTATGTCTTCAAGTTGAAGGTACTGGAGATCACTTTCGTCAATGCGGTATTCTTTCTCATCGGTACGTTTGAGCAAGATTACATTTAAGTAATCGTAACCGAAAACCGTCTGAGTAGTTGCCCCAAGGATACTTTTGATTCTGTGAGATGAGACGATAGAAGCACCTCTCTTAGGACGATGGAAGTGATTATAGGCTAACTTCTTCTTTTTGTCCCAGTGAGATATGCCAAGTGAAGCATAGGTGTCATAAAATTTGAGCAGCTTCTTTCTCCAGATTGAGTCAGGCACTTTGTCTTCTATCCAAGGAACATTCTCCAAGTTGACAGCCTTGAGCATTGTTAGTGACGTGGCATACTTCTTTGCTCCATTTTCAAGGTATTCAAGATCGTGAGAGACAAAATGCTCGATTGGGATAGTGGCAGAACTAGTGATGACCGTTGGTGTAAGAGGTTGCAATACGGGAGTTTGAATTCCTGTAGTTGTCGCTCTCATTGCTTTGGTAAGCTCATTCAGGTGATATTCTGCTTCATTATGGGTGATCTTTAATGTGTCAAAGAAGTCCACATTTGCAGCTGCCATTTTGATCAGATCCGGGGTCATCGTTGGTTTCCCATGAGAGTACCTTAGAAAAGCCGAGAAGTCGATAGGGTTATTGAGGAATTGAGTCATCTCCATTACAGTTGCAGTTTCAAATGGATGATGTGGTGCTGCGTTTGTTAGCCAAAGTTGTTCTTGTACCGTATCATCAATGATAAGAGTTTCAGCAAATGTCGGTTCTGGAACATGTAAATCTTCAACTTCCATATCATCATCATGCTGAGCTGTAGAGGATGTGGAAGGTTGAGTTTGCGTCACTGGTGTATCATCGTGATGTTCTTCTTCAAGCATTGTGTCTGTCGGTTCTTCTGCTTGCATGTATTCTACAGTCTCAATATGAGAATCAGTAGTGAATTCTGGTGCAGTAGATATACCTGAAGCAGCCTGCTGAGTTTCTGATACTGTTGTCTCCAGTGGCTTATCTGTGGTGTCAGCAACCGTTTCTGCAATGTCCTCGAAACCTTTCTCGGTGGCCGTTTGATTGTCATCCTTGCTTGTCTCGTCGGCATTTGTACCAGTGTTGTCATTCTTATCACCCTTGTTGAGTTCATTACCCTTGTCATTATCGTCATCGTCATCCTGATCATCATCTGTATCCTCGTCCTCGTCCTTATCATCATCAACATTCTTATCCTTTCCTTGTTCATCCTCTTCATCCTCCTCATCTCCTTCCTTATCCTTATCCTCATTCTCATCATCCTTTTCACCATGTTCCTCGTCATCTTCCTCTTCTACCTCATTCTCATCATCAGACTCAGAGTCGGTAGTGTCTGCAGGATTCTCTTCATCAATTGCGTAATTGAGATATTGCAGAACTTTGCGTTTGTATTTTGATTTATGCGCTCCCAAGTCTAGCAGACGTTTCTGAAGCAATGTCATGATTTGAAGAGTAGATAGACCATTACCGACCAGATGTGGTAATTGTTGATCAACATAAGACTTGACTTCGCGTTGAATGATCGCGGTCATCTGCTCGTCAATTGACCCGAGAAAAGCAGCATTTTCTTTATCCCGAGTTTTCTTCTCTTTACGAAATGCTTTATGTTGTTCTTTGAGCTTTGACACTTTGTCTGATAGTTTTTGAAGAATGGGCTCATCAGGATGCGGTTCCTTTGGAGGAGTAGCAAACCTTTCTGTCAACATAGCTATTTGGGTCGCTTGAGCCTCTAGCTGTTGTTGAAGAGACTGGATCAACGGATCATTGATTGTGAGAAAAGGATTTGATGTAGATGAAGTTTGTGGTTCTGTTGGTGGAGGTGTGACCAAAACCGTTAAAGTGGTCGTGGATGATACTGGTTCTACCGGGATAGGTGTTGATGTAGATGCAGTGGTTAGGACGGTGGTTGATACAGGTTGTTCAACTGTAGATGCCGGTGTAGATTCCGTGGTAATGGTGGTGGTTGATACTTGTTGTTCAACAGTTGCGGGTGTGATGGTGGTGGTCGGGACCTCACTGATAATTGGGGTTGAAAGTAGGGAAGTGGTGGTCGATGTAATAGTGGTTATAGGGACATCCACCATTTGTTCGTTTGTTGACGGATCAGTGTTGGTGACCTCAACACCCTCCCCTTCTAAATTAAGATATTTCAACACATCATCAGAGTTTGAAGTAGACTTACTTTGAAGTTGTGTGTCTGGAATGAAAGTTGCATGAGCATCTTCATTTAGTACCATGTGAGTCGGTTCAGGCAGAGATGTGGTGATATTTGCATCCCGATACATCATACTTGTATCTGTGTCAGCACTGCTCTCACATTCTTCACTTGGTTCCCGACTTTCAAGTTGAAAGGTAGCAGCATCTTCATACTCATCTTCATAAATATTTTCTTCGTCGAAGAATTCCGTATCATCATCAGGATTACCAAAATCTGCTAAATCATCAAATACCCTTGAGCCTGATCCACCAAAGGCTTCCTGTCGACTTTGTTGAAGAATAATACGAAGTCTTTTTTCTTCAGAAAGTTGTTGTTGAACAGGATCATTTTGAGCAACACTTGCCTCTTTGCCTTTAGCTTTCCTTGCTTTCTTAGTCCTGTGGAGTGGTACTTCTTCTTCTTGTTCATCTTCAGTGTGGATCAGCTCATCTTCATCATCTTCATCAACAATTTGCATTTTTCCTGAGCGTTTATCTTTAGGAGCAGTTGGTTGACGCTGTGACACTCGTTTCTTGCGTTTACCTTTTTGCTTCTCTGATGGTGGTAAATTTGCCCGCTTGAATTGTGCGTCGATGTCACGAAGCATTTCTTGGTATTTATCACTCTCCTTGATTCCATCATTAATCATCGTGTCAGGTACTAGTGCAGGAAGTAATGCATACTTTGTGGAATTTGTGTCTGCATTCATTGAGAGAATCACATAATCATCATCTTTCGTGTGATAAAAGAACTTCCCGCGAGTATCAATGGTTGGGTCATTCTTCATAAAATAGTGTATAATGAGCTTGGTGAATCTCGGGAATGGGAGATGCACAGATTTCTTCTTCGTTCCAGTAATCTGATAACAAAATTCTTGCCAGAGAAGAAGTGCATAATCGACTTTTGATGCAGTATACAATCCCCAAAATAAGTGAGCCTGTGGTGGTCGCATTGCATCGGTGCCCCTAGTTTTACCAGTGAGACACTTGACGATGATGGTGATAATTGCTTTCCAGGGTTGCCCTATGTGTGAAGTGTTAAATTGTGATGGACTGTTAATTTCACCCTCATAATTCATGGCACGAATAACTCGAAGCACTTCATCATTCTTTGGGTTAGGCACAAATTGTTCTCCTTGTGCCAACCTAGGGAGCTTAAACAATTTCCTAAAAATGCTCAAGTTGAGTACCCTCGGTGTTTTGTTCAATTCGAAAGATATGATCTTGTTATCGAAAGATGCAGTATTCCAGAATTCATGGATGTAGACTTCGGGAACAGATGCAGTACGTCTGAGTGTGTCGCTGATGGGTGATATGTCTAGGATATCCGTGGCAATTTTGAAAGCAGGTAAAACCGGATCAAAATCATCTTGCAACCTAGTGTTGTTCTCAGCATATGGGAGCCTATGACTGAGTGGGACAAGTTCAAGATCACGGACTCGTTGTTCTTCCTCGGTGATTGACATTTTCCTGCTTTGATGACATATTCACAAATGATATACACAACATATGTAGATATATTCAATCAATGCCAATTTTAAACACAGGAAAAATATCATTACACTTATTACCACAACATTCACACATACATCAGATGAACAAGGTCTTTACATATAGCAATGCACTTAGGAAAATTGCATGAGAGCCAGTGATAATTTTATTCTAAGGAGATACCGTCCTAGCCTTAGTTCTTACAATATTTGGATTTCTTGGTGGTCATGACCAAAACCTCAGCAGGTTTTGGGTTGATTTCAACCAAAACTTCAGTGGGTTTTGATTTAGTTTCAACCACTACCTCAGTAGGTTTGGGTTTGATGTCTACTAACACCTCAGTAGGTCTTGGTTTGATTTCAACCAAAACTTCAGTGGGTTTTGATTTAGTTTCAACCACTACGTCAGGAATTGTAGGATTACCCTCAACCCAAATGATAGTGGGCTTGAACAAAGATGAAGCTTTGTCTGCCATGGCCTGGAAACACAAACCCAAGACATTGAGTAAGTAATTTGTATCTCTTTTGTTTACATCGGAATCAACTTATTAAATAAGATGAACTTTTGTAATAAGAAACCGTTCAAGTATTCTTATGAGATAAAAATTGGCTTATTTCAACAACACTTGGTTTCGTTTAAATGGCCCTAAAGAACTAAAAACTATAGAAGGATTAGTGCAAGCTAGGCCGAACTCATGGTATATCCTAAGGCAATAGCATAAGAATAAGAGACCTAATTCCATCGCAATGTAGCAAACCATCAGAATCCTAGCCATACCATCGCAATGAAAAAATCATCGGAAACCTAATGAAATGACATCCTATCGCAATATCTAAGGCATCGCAATCAGTGTATTTCCATCGGAAAATCTTAGAAATCATCGCAATATAACCCATCGCAATACATAGAGCGAATCCATCGCAATGACACATCGGAATGTGCCATCGCAACACGCCATCGCAATGAACCATCGAATGGCTATCGCAATGAGCTGTCGCAACGAGCCATCGGAATGACTCGTCGCAACGACTCATCGCAATAAGACCATCGCAATGACTCATCGCAATGAGCATCGCAATGAGTCATCGTAATGACTCATCGCAATAGCCCATCGCAACGAATCATCGAAATGACTCATCGCAATGACGTCATCGCAAAGATGTATCGCAATATGCATCGAAATCCGTGACAGGGATTCGATCTCAACTTTGACTTCACGATCTGGGTTTTTAGGCAACGTTTTAATCGATTCTGAACAAAACCATTGTGTAATAGGGTATCCTTAACAAATCCCAGCACTAAAAATACATGTTCATGGCACAAATTAAAACCCTAAATCGAGGAACTTGAAACTATGGTTTCTGGGTTAAGATATGATGATTAAACATGTAAGACGAGATGAATTCAATCATAGATATGTTACCTAGGTTATGAAGCAATCAAGAGATAATCAATAAATCGTAGATCAAGATGAAGATTGGAGGTCTTCAACAATGGCAGCAAGGTGTGTTTTTTGTGTGTGTTTCGAATGCGACGGGAAGGAGAGAGGGGGGGGGGTTTGTTTTTGACTTGGTCAAAGTTGATTCAATCCCCTCCCATTATTGCAAATTTGCAAAACGAGTCCCCCTATTTTGTAAGTTAAGTGAAAGTTCAAGTTATCTTGGCACATAACAAACTTTTTCCCAAACACAAACACAAATACTTGTCGCCAAAGTGTTAATGACCTATCCAGGTTATACTTAATTCACACATGGCACACATAGCGTGACTGAAGATGATGGGTAGCTAATATTTTCTGATAAACCTGTTGAACGACCAAATTTGTTAACTTTAAAGAATTAATATTTGCTCCCCCTTAATCCCTGACCCGTTTTCTAATTAAAGAGCTGTAATCAAAGATATTAGGGACACAACTATTAATGAGGACATTTGCCGATTAAGTGATTGTATAGAACGATTCTGGTGGAAATAAGATTTCTCTTATTTTAAACAAGATAAGTGCACTGAAACGTACACGAATTTGTGTTAGACCAAGTTATTAAGTAAACTTGGCCCCTTACAAGGTTTTAAAGTAAAACCTTGCCCGAGAAACTTAATTCCCGTTGTGAGCCAACGTTTTCAAAAGAAATACGTGACTTTAATATGAAAAGCGGGTTGCAGTCAGAAATAACTACAAGCCATAATGGGCATGTTTTAAAACTTGTACAACTTTTATACGGACTCTATTTATGGCGCCGTGTCAATAGTAATCGACATTTCTAAAGCCGTAAATATTACCGTACTAAAAGACATGCCCGAGTTGAATCGAAAAATATTTTTGGGTTTTCTTGATTTTATATTTTTTATGGATTTTCTTGGTTTTATATTTTTTATGGTTTTTTCGTGGTTTTATATTTTTGTATTTTGCTTTTGATGGTTTAAGTATGTACTATAATATACAAGATCACGATCAAAAGGATACTAGAGAATAGTTTACCAGTACTATTCTTCAGACTCTTCTGCCAACTCCTTAAGTGTCGCTGGTGAAAATGATTTCATGCCTAGTTTTTCGATCAAAAACTCGATGCGTGCTCGATCTAAGGCCTTTGTGAATATATCTGCCAGCTGATACTCAGTGTTGACGAAGTATAATTCGATCACTCCATTTTCCACTTGCTCCTTGATGAAATGGTAGCGGATGTCAATGTGCTTTGCTCGAGAGTGTTGAACATAGTTGCAGCATAGAGCGATTGCACTTTTGTTATCACAGTACATCGGGATTTTGTTGAAACCAAGGCCGTAGTCAGTCAATTGTGATCTCATCCAAAGAACTTGAGCACAGCAACCGGACATAGCTATGTATTCAGCCTCAGTACTTGATATCGCAGCGCTTTTCTGCCTTTTTGATGCCCAACTGATAAGTCTATCTCCAAGGAGTTGCACACTGCCAGAAGTGCTACGTCTTGTATCTTGACACCCGGCATAATCTGCATCTGCATATGAAATTAATGCAATAGAAGAATCCTTCGGATACCACAAACCACGATTAAGTGTTCCTTTTAGATACCGAAAGATCCTTTTCACAACATGTAAGTGCTTTTCGGTAGGCCGAGCCTGATACCGGGCACACATGCCTATAGCAAATTGCAAATCAGGCCTGCTAGCAGTCAGATAGAGAAGGGTGCCGATCATTCCACGGTAAAGTTTAGGATCGACAGCTATCCCTTCCTTATCTTCATCTAACTTGGATCGCTCCACCATTGGAGTATCCACGGGGTCACAGTTTTCAAAGTGATATTTCTTTAAGGATTCAAGAGCAAATTTGGATTGATTAATAAAGATGCCTCTGGGATTCTGAGAAATTTGCAACCCTAAGAAAAATGAAATTTTTCCCATCATTGACATCTTAAAACGTGTGGACATAATTTTCTCAAAACGGTCAGACAAACGTTGATTAGTAGCAGCAAATATTATATCATCAACATAAATTTGTACCAGTATCATGTCGTTGTCCTCCTTGAGAATGAATAATGTAGGGTCCACTTTGCCTTTGGAGAAGCCTTTGGAGATGAGATACGTCGATAAGAGATCATACCACGCGCGTGGAGCCTGTTTCAACCCGTAAAGAGCCTTCTTGAGCTTGTACACATGATTAGGATACTCTGAATTGACGAATCCATTCGGCTGGCTTACATAGACATCTTCCCTTAATTCACCATTAAGAAATGCCGTCTTAACATCCATTTGGTAGACGATCATATTCATATGAGCAGCATAAGCAAGGAATAGTCTAATTGCCTCCAATCGTGCAACAGGAGCAAAGGATTCTTCAAAATCGATACCCAAAGCTTGTTTGTAACCTCTAGCGACCAATCTAGCTTTGTTTTTCAGCACACTACCTAACTCATCAAGCTTAACCTTGTATACCCACAACAGTGTCAAGATTTCCACGTTGCTGGGTAACGGAACTAATTCCCACACTTCAAGACGTTGGAATTCATTAAGTTCCTCTTGCATTGCTTCAATCCATGATGATTTGGTCATGGCTTGTTGCCAGTTTTTAGGTTCAGTGTCTGACAGAAATGCATTAAAATAGCAATATAATGTATGTTCTTGGAGTTGATGGCGTGTTAAGACTGGTCGATCGATGTCACCAATAATATTTCGGATTGGGTGATCCTTTGTCCATTTAGTGTTGTGAGTTTCAATCCTTGGTGGACGGGAGTGAACGATTGCAGGAGCTTCCTCTGAGGTAGACGCACCCGTAGGGTCATCAGGTATATGTGAACCAAAGAAAGGAAGCTCTTGTAAGTGAGCATATTCCAGATCGTGATCATATAATTCCTCTTCATCATCATTAGGAACGAGTGGGGGTGATGATTCAGGTGTTGTTTGAGAATTGGTAGGGGATGGTACATCTTGATCAAGAGTAACAGTAGTTGTCTCGGATTCATTTCCATTATCTTGAGCAACAACTACGGGAATCGGAGCCACTGCTACGGGTACTGAAGAATCATTACTCTGTGGATCAAAGAATTCATCAAACATAGGTTGAAATAACTTATCCCACTCGGACCTTGTTGGTGGTATGAATGATGGAGAAGTAGGGTTGTTGGGAAGTAAGCCGGAGCTTATTGTACCGGTTCCCATCTCGTGTAATGCGGGTTCAGAGCAGTGTTGCTCAGAAGCCATCGCTGTCAGCTCATCAAAATCGACATCCAAAGTTTCTACAATCTTGCCAAGACGACGGTTATAAATCCGGTAAGCTTTCTTTGCAGGTGAATAGCCAATGAAAATTCCAATATCAGCCTTCGGTTGAAGTTTTCCCATATTTTCACTATTTGTATTTGGATAGCAAAGTGCACCAACACATGAAGAAAGGAAATATCGGGTTTATGTCCATGAAGAAGCTCATATGGAGTTTTACCATGACGTTTGCGAATGGTTGAGCGGTTTTGGGTATAACATGCGGTTGCCACTGCTTCTGCCCATAAGAATAAGGGAGCATTCGCATAAATTAACATAGTTCTAGCAGCTTCCATCAGTGTACGGTTACATCTTTCAACGACACCATTTTGTTGTGGAGTGCGAGCCACAGATGTTTCATGAGAAATACCAACCTTTTCGTAATACGTTCGAAGAGTCTGATTAACGAACTCAGTGCCGTTATCAGTCCGAATGCGGCGAACAGTAGCATTCCGACGGACTTGGATCATTTTTAAGAAGGTGATGATACACTCTGGTGCTTGATCCTTAGATGCTAAAAACTTTACCCATGTAAACCTTGAGAAATCATCCACTATGACGAGGATGTATTTTCTACCACTCACACTAGCTGTACGCATTGGCCCACAAAGATCCATGTGCAAAAGATACAGTGGTTCTTGGTTGGTGTCTTCTGCTTTAGGTTTGTAAGATTTCTTGGTGCTTTTCCCCAATGAACACGCGGAACATAAATGATCCTTGTCGAACTTAAGTTTTGGAAGACCACGAACAAGTTCGTTTCTAGCCAAATGGTTAATAGCATCAAAGTTAAGATGAGATAACCGACGATGCCACAACCATGACTTGGTCTTAGATGCTTTGGAGAGTAAGCAAACAGGAGAGGCGGCCATCATGTTTTGAATAGACAAAGTATATAGATTATCCCCTCGAGAACCCTTTAACAAATCATTTCCTGCAAGATCGCGAATGAAGCAAGTATGTTGTCGAAAGGCCACTTCAAGGTTAGAATCGCAGAATTGTCCTACTGAGAATAGATTATGACCAAGTCCCTCTACATAGTAAACCCTTGAAATCGTGACATTCCCAATTTGATATTCACCATAACCCATAATCTTTGCAATATGGTCGTTGCCGAATTTTACCGTTCCTAGAAACTTGCTGACGAAATTTTTGAGCATCGAGCGGTCTCCAGTCATATGTTTGGAGCACCCCGAGTCCAAATACCAAAGAATAATTTGGACGACCTGAAAATTTTACCAAACATAGACGATGTATCGGATTCTAATTGTTCTTCTGAGTTAGCAGGTACAGATATAGTTATCTTAGATTTGCTATCAGACAAAACTTTAGGTTTCCAGATTTTCTTACTAGTGATTGGCTTAGATTCTAGTTGTCTAGTATTCTGAGGTACTTTGTGACTGGGGACATTACCACTGGTAGGCACATTAGTGGGGGCAGACCTAGTTAAAGGGCGCTTGTTCCTTTTCTTGGTGCTAGTGTTCCTATTTAAAGGACGCTTAGACCTAACTTCCGTGGATGTGATCCTAGTTAAAGGGCACGTAGTTCCATTTGCAGTAAAGGTCCTACCAGTGGGTTTCCATTGCCACCCAACTTGAGTAAATTTCTTACCTGTTGGCTTCCATTCAAGATTGTTCTTTATAGCATGCATTTCATTCACGTGATCAATAAGGCATAAATCATGATGCTTAGAAAACATACATTCGTTACAATTCCAACATTTCGCATTAGAATTCACACTTTGCTTAGGTTTCCACTCATAAAGAGGACCTTTTGTCTTAGCTACATGATTCTTTTTATTTAAAACTGAAACAACGTTCCTAGGGTGCACTTCTACTTTCTTCTTCTCAGTCCTATTAGTGGAAGGCTTGATCCTATCTTTCTTTCCTCGAGATCCTTTAGCCTTAGTGGACACTTTTACTCCTGTAGAAGCCAAGGGAACATTAGTGACAGATTTTAAAGGTGCCTTTCTTGATAGTGTCAATGACGGTTTTGCTCCTGGAGTCTTATTGAATGGAGTGACAGCAATAGGCTTATTATTAAGTAGTGCAGAACCTGGTGTACCTATGTATTGCAAATATGCTAGGCAATATTGAACTCGCTTAACATATTCATGAGCCGAATAATAGTCGCTACTTGAGGGATCTAAGGCATACAGATCGTCTAAAATATCCCTAAGAAGATCGACATGCTTAATGGCATTTCTCATATAATCATCGTAGGTAACCGGGTTTCTCTTATGAAGTGGATTCTTATAAAGCACTACTGACTTGGTTGTTGGAGCACTAGTGGACGGTGCAGAGTCGGTAGCTAAGTTATCAACAACTTCTTGTCGGGTGAAAAGAAGTGTCTCCTTTAACTCGGCCAAAACCATGTTTTTATCTATGAGCTGAATTTTTAGGTCAGAGGTTTCCTCACATTTCTTGTTCAGTTTGTCAATTAAAGACTTTCGCTCTGTCGCATTAAACGCGAGTTGTTCTTCTATTGAACCAGAAATTTGTGAGTCTCCCTGCCTTACTTGTTCACGCTCTCCTAGTATAGAATTAATTCTTGTTTCTAGGACATGATTGTTAGCCTCTGCAGCCTCTAGTTCCGTTTTTGTTTCTACTAATTCTCTCTTAAGTCTCATCATTTCTTCTTCTAAATTTTGAACCATCTGAATCATCTTGTCACTTGTCTCAACGGAGTTTCCACCATCATTTAGTTTTGAAAGAGTTTCATTTTTAGATTGATTCTCAATTTCAAGAGATATAGAATGTTGTTGAAGCTCGTTAAAACGTTTTGAAAGTGTATTATATGAATCCTGAAGCTTTAAAAATTCAGCGTTGGATTCATGACAAGAATGATTTTCTACAGTATTCACATGTTCAATAGTATTCACAGATTTATGCACATCATCACAAATATTCACAGTAGATGAAATTTCATGAGTATATTGAATAGTAACAACTTGCATCACGTCAAGAGACACCATATGTTCTAAAAAGCAGTCATATTCTGATAAAATCTTTTCCTTTTCAATTAAGTGTTGTTCATAAGCATCATCCATGTTATTGAAAACTTTTTGAACTTCACCAAGCTCAAATTGTAAATTACACACTAGATCATAGACTCCTTGTTTAATATGGTTCACAAACGGAACGATCGCTTCTTCAAACACCGATTTCATGTGTTCGAATGCCCATTCTCCAGCAGTTTGAGCTGTTGGAGTCGTACATTCCAAGATGACCTTGTCAAAATCGGTAAGGTATTGCCCAATCTCTTCAATACTGAGCCTTACCGTACTAACCGGGGGAAGATTCTTAGGAATTTCCTTTGGTTTATCCGAGTTGACAAGTGTAGGAATTATACTAAGGCATTCTCTAGTCGGCATGAAAGTGGATGTTTGGAGAGTTTTCTTTTTCATATTAAAACGAGTTCTAAGATCTATTGTGGCATTTTTTGCATTCATTGAAGCATAATCATATTCAGGATAGGTCAAAAGTAATTTTAACTGCTTTTCATCATATGGTGATATAGAATCACTTGAGAACACTATCGGGTCTAATGCCAAACCTAACTTTGTTGCATCATACAGTCGGGGGTTGTGGTTAAGTGCTTGCCTTGCATAACCCGGGTTAGGTGGTAAGTCTATTTGACGCGATAAGTTGAACTCTTTAAATGAAGCATGAAACAAGTGTACTAGATGTGAAGCGGCATATTGTTTTAAAAGCTTAAGTTCCGTTTCTTTTATTCTGTTAGACGTCTTAATTTCCAGTTCAAGCTGTTTGGATTCCAGAATTTCAAAATCTGTTTGAAGTTGTTGAAAATTAGTGACGACTGACTCTTTTTCTTTAAGCTCATTCGAAAGGTTTGCTCTTAAACTTTCAATTTCAAGCAGATTGTCCATTTGAACTTTCCTAAACCTATCAAATTCAGGATTGGTTAAGGTAGTGGACACAGGAGTCATTTCCAAGGTTTTAACCTTGTCTTTATGCAAAGCAAGCTCAGCAGATAAAGTCTGATTAGCATTAAGGGTTTCACGGACTGCAATATTCATTTTGCTAAGCAAAGATGCAGGGACCATAACCAAATCAGGTTGAGCAGACGAATTAATAGTCATAGGAGCTTCCAGTTGTGGTTCACTCAAAATTTGAGGACTTGCAATGTTATTGCTATCATTGTTTGTCTCATCGATTGAATTACTAACCACCGGAGGCTCTTCCGAATACTCAGACATTTGCTCAACTTGATAAGGTACAATGGTAGTATTTGTAGCAGTATTTGGTACCTCAGCAATGGTGTCAGTCCCATAGAGTGAAAGATTTGCCATAAGAGCTGCTTTAGCGGTGTTAAAATCATCACAATCCGAGTCATATGCATCCAAATCATCGCATTGATAAGCAGCATTGTTGGTGATGACTGTTGTGGGACGATCAGTTTCCGCTACTCCTGGATCTGCAAGGAATGCCAATTCTTCTTCATCAAGCTCACGACCTTGGGCTTGAGCATTCACCAGGTAGATCTTCTCCTTAAACCAAGTGTCGTCCCTTCTCCTCTTAGGCTGCTTGCATTCTCGGGCCATGTGCCCTTCCCCTTTGCAGTTGTAGCAAATAACCACCTTCATTTTACCAGTGCTGTTGGTCCTTGTAGCAGTAGTATTGGATGAACGTGCACCAGCAGTAGACGAATTTGATCTCCCTTGAAGTGGTTGCACCATGACCCTGCCGTCCTGAATTGTTGCCTGTTGTCGAGAGTTAGACGAGTTCCTTAACTGATTGTTAGTTGGTGCTGAACCTCGGTAACCTCTTTTGTTTAAAGTTTGACTTAAAAATGCAGACAACAGAGCTAGGACTTCAGTATGGCTATCTCCTTGTTTAAATTCAGGGACAGGGATGTCATCTTCACAGTATAATGCTGATGCTGGTTGAGCAACAAACTGATTGGTTGGAACACTTTCTTGATGTGAGTAATGATGTTGAGGAGCCTCGAGTTATGGATAGGTACTAACAGGGTTTGTGGGAGGTTGATACGGTGAATACTGGTGTGAAGCATAAGGTGATGGGTGTGAATCTCCTTGTGATGATGATGTTGCTGGTTGGTGATAAGATGTTGGTGGCGGTGGCAGAATCGAGTATTGTGGAAAGCTTGGTGTTTGATACACAGGTTGATATGAAGATTTGTGTCCTACAGCAAGCTGAGAGTTGTGATATGACAGTGTAGGATGATTTGCCAATAATGCCATTGGTTCATGATAAGGTCCTTGAGAGATTCGGTTTTGGATCACATGCTTCTCATGTTGTTGTAAGAAAGCATATAGTTGATCTAAATTGGACTTGTGTAGATCACGAATCATTTTGACATCCGTCACATATTGACTCCATTCAGGGGGTAGTGTGTTCAAAAACTTGGTGTTTAACTGAAATTGTTCAATCCTTAGATTATAGACATTCATGTCATTCATCAGAGTAGTAAAACGCCAGTAAAAATCATGAAGAGTCTCCCCTGGAATGTATTGGAATCTATCAAACAAATCATATAATTGACATTCTCGTTCTTGCTTAGTGAGAGATGTCCCTTGTAGCAAAACCGCAAGTCGATCCCAAAGATTCTTAGCCACTTTATGTTCACTCACCATTCTGAAGATATCAGGTGGAAGGGCTTGAAGAATTGTTTGCACAGCCCTTTCATCGGCATCTGCAATGAGTTTGTTGGCATCGGTTAACTCATGATACTGCCTTGGCCTTGTCACATTGTTAACTGTAACCTCTCCCCAATCTAATGGACCTTTGTCAATTGATTCTAGCATAAGTCGACCACTTTGTTTGCCCATGATGTATGTTCTCATTCGACTTTGCCATGATTCAAATAAGTCTTTAATGAGCAAAGGCGGGCGAGTATCGGTACCCGAAATGATCGATATATCGGTGAGTGAAGTCATAGTTGGCATAAATGAATGTGAATTCATTTTGTGATCCCTTGAATAAGATTATCAAAGATGATCGAACAATGAAATAAAGTTATGATTTTTGTGTTGTTAACTAAAAAGTATTGTTATCTTGTTGTAGTGTTAGCTTTTGAACGTTTCCAAATTAAATGCCAAATAGAAGAAAATCCACTAAGTATCTAAAACCAGTTCTGTCGCAATGTGCTTTCTGTCGGAATACCTAGATCGGAAAGTCTCACTATCGGAATCAGCTCAGATCGTAATGATTTTAGATCGCAATGTAACCTTGTGGCAATGATGATGGTATCGGAATGTTCCAGATCGCAATGCGATGTTTATCGGAATGCTTCAGATCGCAATGCGATGTCTATCGGAATGCTTCAGATCGCAAAGTGGTTTACAAAATTTGAGCAGAGTAACAACTTAACACACCTTCCTTATACCCGTCGGAATCTCAGATCGCAATAGCTATCGGAATGATTCAGATCGGAATAAGTAATGAAAAACCAACGATTGCAAAGTAGTACCCTAACCCTTTCCGATGGTTAAAGTATTGCGATGGAGTCCCAAGTACCTTTTGTACTTTCCGATGGATACGTCTGCTGAAATTTCGGAATGTAGAAAAACACACTTTTTTGCACTTTTGATCCAAGAAAACTGAAATTTTAATGAAATCCAAGATACCTAGAACACGTTTAAGCCCAAATTCCTATGTTACACTACTTATCACTATGATCAAACGAAAAAAAAATTTGAATATTTTGGCCAAAAAGCTAGTTTGTACTTTACGAATGTAAATACACAACTCAACACAAAAACAAGCCTTTATCTCATCCCATGCTCTTGATACCAATTGTAGAACAATTATAATCTTGTGAAACAAGGGGGTTGATGTTTTTCTAGAGAGAGAAAGTTAGAGAGAGAAATGGAAGAAAACACATATATTGAAATGAGAGAATAAAACAACCAACACCTCTTTCCATGGTGGAAAGAGGTTTAAATACCCCAAGTCCTTAAAGGACTTGGGCTTCCGGCCCATGAACATGCTCATGGGTCGGGCTATGTAATAAATAACACTTAACTTAACTACGAGCCTATAACTACATGGTTGGAGTGACCGAGACTTTCTAAATGCGTAAAACGTATTTCCAACATTTTAAAGAGGTGGGTTTGGGTGAGGTCGGGTTGAATTAGTGAACTGGAAGGTTATAGGGGATAACCCCTTGATTTGGGGTTTAATTAATTTGGGGATTAATTAGGGTTTAACATGATAAAAGGGGGTTTTAATCCGGTTTTGGGTAAAATGAGATTTAAATATGTGTTAAGGGAGGGAAATGGGTTTAAGTGGGAGGTTTAACCTTTTGACCATTTATTTAAATGGAAACCGGTTTGGGTAATGGATATAGGGTCGGGTGTGTGGGTTGTTGGGTAGGTTGTGATGAGGTGTCACCATGTGACTGGGTGAGGAGGTTTGGTGGTTTGGCAGATTTGGCCCCCAAGTCTTTCTTTTCTTTCCACTTTGTAAATAAAGGTTATCAGCGCCCAATTTGCCTTTGTCAACTTTGCACAAGTTGTCAAAAATGGCACAATCAATTCCAAAACTTTTCCAAAGGGTATTAAATGTATATTCTTCATATTCCAGGGACTGGTCTTGTAATATCTTCAAATATTAAGGTCCATACTTGTACAATTGACATATGGAGGGTCAATTGTGACAAGTTCTTCAAAGATGAGGGACTAATTTTGCCAATCTTCAAAACTTCAAGGTCCTTTTTGCAAAATTCCAAACTTGGGCCCGGTTCATTGTGCGACTTCGTTTCCCGTGTTCGTTTTTGAATGATTCTTGTGATCTTTTGCCAATTCCTCAATATCCGTACCTAAAAATACACAAGTAACAAACACGAGCATATATTTGGCATATTTTATGATATTTTATGCAATTTAAGACCGATTTGGACGATGAGACCATGTATAAAAGCAGTCTCATCAATGATCTTTGATGAATTTCAAGTTAGGAAGGCCTCGCACAATATCTTTCTTAGAAAGCAAGTTGATGGTATCGAAGTTAAGATGAGATAAACGTTGATGCCATAACCAAGCTTGAGTCATTGAAGCTTTAGCCATGAAACAGATTGGAGTTGAAGATGTGGAGTCTTGTAGTGAAATAGTGTAGAGATCAGTACCCCGTGTTCCGGTAAGTAAGTCATTCCCATCATAATCACGAACAAAACATGTCTTCTTTCTAAAAGCAACCTCCAAATCCGCATCACAGAATTGACCAACCGAGAAAAGATTATGATTGAGCCCTTCAACATAGTAAACCCTTTTGATAGTGATATTCCCCTGAACCAAGTCTCCATATCCTAGGATCGGTGCAAATTGATCATTTCTGAATCGGACCGTACCCAGGAACTTCTCCACGAAGTTAATTAGAAGCTTGAGATTCCCCGTCATGTGCTTCGTGCATCCGGAGTCCATTATGAAGAGAATTACTTCGATCACCTGCAGAAGAATTAGAACACGATGGAGAATTTGCTAAATTGGATTCCATGTTAGTTGTGATTACCGATTCATTAGTTTCCCTAGTTTCATCACTTAGAGGCACACTAACGCTCGTAGTCACATTTTTTGTCCTAACCTTAGGCATCCATTTATATCCTGGAGGACATTGGTTAGCAAACCACCATTTCCAAGGCTTGCTAGAAGACTCATATAATTCCCTAATTCTGCTTCTACGGTTCTTAGTGGTGGAGTCTGATGCAATACTTTTCTTAGGGGGGGTTGCACCAGAATGGTTCACTTTGCGTTTGGGTTTTCTAGCACTAATAGGCATCACAGTTTTCTTCTTAGTTCTAGTTTCTACGCCTTTGATATTATTCGAAACACACATAGCATGATTAGCATTAGCACACTTTCCACATTTCACACAAACAAACTTAACTTTCATAGCATTCAAAGTCGAATCATTCAAATCGTCATTACACGCGATTACAGACGTTTTATTCTTAGAAAAATTGAAAATCCTAGGGTGGTCTTCTACTTGCTTCATCTTCCCTTGACTTTTGTTTTGCCAGACCTTTTCATTCATGCGAGTGCTCTTAAGCTGGGGCCGGCTAACACTAGCAGTGGGGACTACTCCTGTAGTAAAAGACACACGTCTATTAGTGTTTCTAGAAGTCTGAGGTGATTGACTTTCTTTGTTTTGTGTGGGTTTAGTGGTCAATCTATACATCCCTGGTTTAACCACATTAGTGTTCTTAATGCTTTGTGATCGAATATTTGTTTTGGGAGTGTTTTGTGGTAACCTATCCTTCCCATCCGTCTTGGGGGCAAACACAGGTTTTGCAAATGCAGAATTAGAGAAAACAGATGGTTTTCCCAAGACAGAGGGTCTAGTCACTTTTTGAGCATTGGGTTGTCTTACAACAGGTTTCTTAACACTAGGTTCCACAATCTTCCCACCCATCTTAGCAATGAGTTTCTGCAACTCTGCTATCGCTCTGTCCCTGTCTTGTAACTGAGCTTTCAACCCTTTAATTTCCAAATTCTGTTCGTTCATTTCTCGAAACGTTTGGGAAAGTTTTTCTTGCAATTTATTATCATGTGGAAAACTACCAACGTCTTTTTGCAAAGCAAGTTCAAGAGAATGACAATGTTTTTGAAGGAAATCAGTTTTGTGTTGAAGTAACTCAAAAGCCTTTTTATCAACATTTTCTTTATGTTTCGAAAGCTCAAGTTCAAGACGCTCACACTCTTTGATTTTATCAAGATATATGCATGCAACATCAGAATATTCATCGATATCAGCACAAGATTGAAGAGTAACACACAAAGTATCTTTGGAGAGACATTCTTCTAAGAGTAGATCATATTCGTTTGAAAATTCTAATTTGTCATTTTGAAGGTCATCAATTTCTTTTTCAAGGGACTCAACATATTTCAAATCATCAAACATTTCAGTCTGAATTAAATTTTCAAACTCAAGAACATGTTCTTTTATTATCTTCGTATTTGGTATTAAAAGTTCTTTCACAAGCACAGTTATGTCGTGAGAAATCTCGGTTTTCCACTTATCCTTTTGACGTTTCTCCCAATCGCTTTCAACAATTGATTGAACATTATTAACGTGGTGTTTAAGAAAACAAAGTATTTTTCTACTTTTGCTTTTAGAAGCATCTAGAGGCAAATAATTAATATATTTAAAAACATTAGTTTTCCTCTTAGTGGCAAAAGCTTTTTTCCATTGAATTCTTTTTTGTTTGCATTCTAAAAATAATTCCTCACGAGACTTCTGTTTTTGTGGAGTGAAAAGACCATAAAGACTGTTTTCATAAGCATAGTTATATGGTTTCACAAAATCTTTATTGACTGGGGATCTACTCTCCTCATCCCAAAGGGACGTCTCTTCACTATCGAGGTTAGCTACAGGGCAATCATGATTGGTCCATTCGGACTCGTCAAGATATAAATGGGGGTTTGCAGCTTGAGCTTGTTCGAGGTACTTGGGGGTGGCAAATCTAGGTTGACCCTTGAAAAACGACCGAGGTGCTATCATTCTTACGGTTTGAATAGAGTCATGTGTATTATAAACAACTTTTTTCAAAAAATCGACTTGTTCTTCGAGATCCTTTACTTTTTCAGTATCTTTGCTTTGTCTATTTTTGAAATCTTGTTTTAATATTTCAACCTCTTGTTTTTTCTCGTCAAGAATTTTAGCAGAATCGGTGGTGTTCATTGAAAGCCTTTGTTCAAGTTCATTAACTTTTGTTGTGGCAAGATACGTTTTTTGACGTTCATCACTTAATAAAACATTAAATTGACGTTTTTCTTTAGTTAACAAAGCAAGAGCTTCATTGTATTTATTTTCAAAATCGTCCTTTTTAACGTTGATGACACGACTTTTGTACCCCTCAAGCTCGTTGGTCTTTTGAAGAAGCTCAGCCCTATAACTATCAATAGTCTCACTAGATTTTATAAGAGCGGCTTTGCATTCTTCAAAGTTTTGAGTGAGCGCTGCGTTTGCCTTCTTTAATTGCTTTTGATTCTTTCTATTTTCATTGACATCTTTTTGTAAACTAGCAATTAAATTAGCAAGCGCGACACGCTCCTCGTCATCATACTCATTTGCATGTTGATCATCCTCAAACCCATTATTGCACATGTCTGATGAATCGGGTGTGGTATTGCTATCAACCGTTTCCATCATACACGTGTCAGTAATTGTTGTTGGTAGATCACTATGCTCATGTGTATCACCAAACACATTATATTCAGCATCATCTTGTACCTTATCAATTAGCTCGGTATCAAAGATAGGACCATTGTCATCTTCAGTGACGTTAAGGACCTCATGAATCTTTGCCATGTATGAATAATGTGCCTCGAGTTCTTGGTCGGAGAGTTCATCATCTGTGTCGTCAAGCATTTCTCCTTCCTCAGCTGATAACTTGATTCCAGCTTCCATTTTCTTGCACAACAGCATCTTTTCCTTATGATAACCATAATCTTTAACCCTCTTTGGCTGCCTGCATTCCTTGGCCAAATGCCCAAAACCTCTACAGTTAAAACACTGAATCCCACTTTGTTGCACAACTTGAGTACCAACAGTTTCCCTATTTCCAACAACAGTAGCCACCCTCTGATTATCATACTTAGGTTGTCGATCATACTTTGGAGGACTCTCAACACGTCTTCGTGTGTCATACCTTGGAGGACTCTGTGCATGGGTGTTCCTCGAGGTTGAAGATGTTCGAAGGTTGTTGTTGGTGGGTTTGTAGATTTTCTTATATTGCTTCATAACGAAAGCCATTTGTTGCTTGAATTCCCTATCCCTTTGAGCTACTTCTTCATCACTGTCTTCTTCGGATGATTGCTCAGGTATGGGTGATGGTGCTCTTGCAACTTCTTTTCCTCGGGATCGTGTTGGAACATGTGACTTGGAGACAATGGATGATCGTGGTGATGATGATTGAGTAGAGTAGGTCTTTGAAGTACGGGAGTGATAATCTGGGTAATGTTGAGTGGTAGACACCAAAGCAAGTGGATTGGAAATCTTTGCAACTCGTTCAGCTCGAAGTTCATTTGCCTCATTTTGAAATTGTTTCAAGATGTCAAAGAGCTTGTGATATGAAACTTCGTCTAACTTTTGTTGTTGTTTCACCAAGGTGACAAACCGTGTCCACTCAGGTTGAAGTTGCTGTAGAAATTGGACATTGACTTGCATGGTGGAAACTTGCAAGTTGTTTCGGGTCATATCATTCATCATCTTGTAGAATCGGGAGTAATAAGAATCAATTGATTCCCCATCCTTTGATGTAAACTTGCCAAAGTTCCAAAACATCTTAGTTTTCACATCTTGTTTGTTAAGTGATTCACCTTGTTGCAATCTTTCAATGGCCGTCCACATTTCTTGAGCAGTAGGACATGCGTCAACCGTAGAATAAATTTCATCTCCAATGCCACTGAGAATTAAGTAGATTGCTTCCTTCTCTGCATCAAACCACGCACGGTTCTCTGGGGTGAGGTCGGTCCTCTTTTCATCACGTTCATATGCGGGTTGTGCGTCACTTGTGTCTGTGGCTGGTACTGCAGGAACTTGAATCCTTGAGAGTTTATAGGGTCCTTCCAAAATACATTGCCTTAAAGCATCACCGTTAGGTTTTGTGTCAAGGTAACGTATAAAACGGGATTGCCATTGATCATATCGACCCGACACAAGCATTGGTGGTCTTTCTTTGTTACCTGCCACCATTATGTTGTTGTTCGTCACACGGTATTCGGCAGTAGAATCCATCTCAATATTCTCTGAAATGATGAATCGAATGTGGATCTTAAGAGTTGTGTTGTGATTGTTTGGTTGTTGAAATTCCGAAAATTGCGATTTTTTTTTCAGCCCGACAATAAATTCCTCAGTCCGACAAAACGGTAGACCTAAAAAATTTGTAATCACCAAATTTTGAAATTGAGCTAGAAATGTCCTAAAACTAGTATGGAAAAAATATGATTTTACTTGACCTAAAAATTTTAACTCTTTCTTTTTTTTTTTTTTTTTTTTTTTTTTAATTTTCGTGTAAACTACGTTCCGAAACTAGTCTAGATGGTGGCTAAATCTAAAAAATACTCAAACGAAATTAAGCTAAACATGTCATCGGAATGCGCCATCGGAATCCTTAGATCGGAATGTTCTGATCGGAATGTTCAGATCGGAATGTGTAGTTGTCGAAATCCTTCAGATCGGAATATTCAGATCGCAATGTGTACCCTATCGAAATCCCAGATCGGAATATTTAGATCGTAATAATCTGTCGCAATGACACCTATCGCAATGTGCCTGTCGCAATGTGGGCAGAGTAACGTTTCAAGATTGCCTTAAATCCGTCGCAATCCAGATCGCAATAACGATCGGAATGTCCAGATCGGAAAAAGGGGCTATCGCAATACTGATCGCAAGGTAAAACCCTAGGGTTATTGCGATCGAAAACCGTACTACCTTTTCCGAAATTCAAGCTGTCGTAATAAGGGACCTTTTTTCCAACTTTTTAGACAACGATTTTAGCAACTTTTAGGCAACAAATTTAGCAACTTTTAGGCAGCAAGATCGTGTTTTTAACCAAACCAAAACAACCAAATCTCTACAACAAGATTAAGGAAGTTATACGATTAAGAAACACAATCAAAAACAAGAAAAATCTTGAAGACGAGGAAGAAAAATAGATCAAATCAAACGGATCATATGAAAACACAACAACCAATCACAAAACTACCCCATGGCGATTGATACCAATTGTTGTCCCTAATATGTGATGTTATACTACACGAATTAAAGAAAGAAAGGAAGATATGAGAAGAATTCTAGAGAGAGAAAGTAGTGAGAGAAAGTAGAGAGAAAATGGTTGGTGAAACTTGTGGAATATTAGATTAGAAGAAAATGAAATGACCAACACCCTTCCTAACATGCTAGGAAGGGTTTATATAGCCTTTGCTTACATGTAGCTTAATGGGCTATATGATCATGGGCCGGGCTTTTCTTTTGGGCTTTGGTTACTTATTAATGAACCTTAGCTTAAAGTTAAGCCCGTAATAACACGACTAATATACTACCAATTACAACGTTCTAAAATACGATACATAATAAACATATGACCGAGCATTCTTGTTTGGCTCAATATTTTGAGGCTAACAAAAAGATAAGTGGAAAACTGAGATTCCTCACGACATAACTGTTCTTGTGAAAGAACTTTTAATACCAAATACTAAGATAATCAAAGAAAATGTTCTTGAGTTTGAATAATTGATTCGGTCTGAAATGTACGATGATTTGAAATATGATGAGTCTCTTGAAAAAGCAATTGATGAACTTCAAAATGACAAATCTGATTTTTCAAACGAATATGATCTATTAGAAGAATGTCTCTCCAAAGATATTTTGTATGTTACTCTTCAATCTCTTGCTGATATCGATGAATATTCTGATGTTGAATGCAAATATCTTGATAAGATCAAAGAATGTGAGCGTCTTGAACTTGAGCTTTCAAAACGTAAAGAAAATGTTGATCAAAAGGCTTTTGAGTTACTTCAACACAAAACTGATTTCCTTAAAAAACATTGTAATTCTCTTGAACTTGCTTTGCAAAAAGACATAGGAAGTTTTCCACATGATAATAAATTGCAAGAAAAAATTTCCCAAATGTGTCGAGAAATAAATGAAAATAGTTTGGAAATTAAAGATTTGAAAGCTCAGTTACAAGACATGGAAATAGCGATAGCAGAGTTGAAGAAACCCGTTGCTAAGATGGGTGGGAAAACTATGGAACCTAGTGTTAAGAAACCTGTTGTGAGACAACCAAATGCGCACAAAGTGACTAGACCCTCTGTTTTGGGAAAACCATCTGTTTTCTCTAATTCTGCATTTGCAAAACCTGGGTTTGCCCCCAAGACGGATGGGAAGGATAGGTTACCACAAAACACTCCCAAAACACATATTCGATCACAAAGCATTAAGAACACAAATGTGGTTAAACCAGGGATGTATAGATTGGCCACTAAACCCACACACAACAAAGAAAGTCAATCACCTCAGACTTCTAGAAACACTAATAGACGTGTGTCTTTTACTACAGGAGTAATCCCCACTGATAGTGTTAGCCGGCCTCAGCTTAAGAGCACTCGCATGAATGAAAAGGTTTGCCAAATTAAAAGTCAAGGGAAGATGAAGACAGTAGAAGACCACCCTAGGATTTTCAATGTTTCTAAGAATAAAACGTCTGTAATCGCGTGTAATGACGATTTAAACGATTCGACTTTGAATGCTTTGAATGTTAAGTTTGTTTGTGTGAAATGTGGAAAGTGTGCTAATGCTAATCATGCTATGTGTGTTTCGAATAATATCAAAGGCGTAGATACTAGAACAAAGAAGCAAATTGTGATGCTCATTAGTGCTAGAAAACCCAAACGCAAAGTGAACCATTCTGGTGCAACCCCCCCCCCCCCCCCCCCCCCCCGAGAAAAGTATTGCATCAGACTCCACCGCTAAGAACCCTAGAAGCAGAATTAGGTGATTATATGAGTCTGCTAGCAAGTCTTGGAAATGGTGGTTAATAAGTGTGTAAACACTTATCCTTTAACCACTAAAATCAATGAAAAACAAGACCTAATCATCTGTCTAATATCAAAAAAGTCGGAATTACGCGTGGTTTTGTGTTTTTGTGTGAAATAGGTACAAAAGATCAAAAGGAAAGAAAAACACGGGATTTCACGGTCATTTGTTGAAGAAAAGTCAAAGAAAGAGTAATAAGTGTGAAAACACTTATCCTTTTACCACTTATTTCAATTAATAACAAGACCAAAACGTATATTTTATGTCGTAAAAGTCGGAATTATGCGTGGTTTGTGTTTTTATTATGTTCTAGGACCAAAAGTTAAAAAAGAAAGAAAACATGGGCTTTCACGGGCTTTTATCGAAGAAAAACGAGAAAAGACGAAGTCAAAAGATCAAGAGTGCAAAAAGAACGGAAGTCCAATGCCTATTCTAAAGATTTATCGAAGAAAAAGTCTAAAGACGGAAGTTTAATGAAGTCGAAGAACTCAAGTCTAATAGAAGAAGAAAATTACAAGACAAGTTCAATTTACATCGACAAATCCCGAGACGACGTCGAGAAAGACAAAGAATTTAAATCGAGTCGAGAAGAAAGAAAGAAAGAAGGAAGCACATGCACCTCCCCATCTCCTATAAGTACCCTCCTAATGACACATTAGGAGGGTGTTAGCTTGTTTATTTTTCTTTCTTTAGTTTTCATTTTAGAGAGAGAAAGTGTTTAACTTTCTCTCACTAAAACTTCATCTTTTCTTTCTTTCATGTTTAAGCTTTAATTCACTTTTGTAATTTTGAATCTTTAATCTACAGGTTCAAGTTTAATCTTTTAATCTTAATCTTCTTCTACCTTTCTTTATTTTTAAGTTGTTTTTTGATCCGTTATAATCTTTGATTTTGCTTAAATTTTGATGTTTTGTGACTAAAAAGTTTATCTTTTTGTTCCTTACTAAGTTTTTATATGGTTTAAGCTTTAAGCTTGTTGTGCTTATTGGCTTATTTCGTATATATAGCTTATTGTCCTTTAAGTTTTCTTAAAAATTTAGTCTTTTTAAAGTTTTATTTATAAAAGTTTGTTTATTTCGTGTTTTAAAAGAAAAGTTTTAAATTTTATACTTGTTTTGATTTTGTTAAGGTTTGAACAAGTGCTTATTCGTATTTACTTATTAGTGCTTATTGAGTTTTTAGCTTTATCCATTTTCGGATTAATTTGTGCTCCATCGCAATCTTAGGGGTTTACTCATTCCGACACTACATTCCGATGGTTTCAGTGTGATCGCAATAACCTTTAAGGTTCTACTTTGCGATCAAGTGTTTCCCCCCTTATTCCGATCGTGATTGCGATCTCTCATTGCGATCGTACATTGCGACGGGTCTTAAGGTTACTTTAAGACGAAACGCTGCACAATTTTTGTTAGCAACATTCCGACAGAAAACCTTGGATTCCGATAGATATTGTATTCCGATAGACTTGTATTCCGACAGAATTGATATTCAGATAGTTTTATTCCGATGCTTTTGGATTCTGATACTAGACATTCAGTTAGAAGTTACATTCCGATAGAATTAATTTACACTTATTCCGATGGTTTCTTCTTTGATACATTCTGACAGTAACATTCAGATGACATTCCGACACAAACATTCCGATGGTGTAAGTTTTTTTAGTTTTACAAAGTTTTAAGTTTTAAATTCATTACGTTTTAATTTCTAAAAATTGCACGCTTCCCGAAATCTCTATTTTTACCAAGTGTTTTTATAGTAATTTTTTAGTTTAATTTTTTAAGCTTTTATTTTACTCAACGACATTTTCATATTTACTTTTAGTTTAAAATAGATAACCAAACCATTTATTTTTTCCCCAAGAACGACTGAGTCGCACTTTCTACTAGTAATCAATTCGAAAAGACTGGAAAAACGAACTTTCATAACTAAGTAAAACCTAGTTATTAAAATGGCCGCCGCTGCCGGCTCTTTTCGTGAAGATTAACGGTTTTTAGTGATAGACGCGTTGGATTTTGGGATCCGTTCATTCGTGAACGTTATATTTCTTGCATTTTTCAAAAATATTTTCAAAAATCCTAAAAATCAAAAATTTCAAACATACAAAAACATTTAAAAAATCATAAGAAGCATTTCTTTTTCCTAGAGTTTTGCACCATAAACATTCCTCTTCACCCTCTATTGTGTTTAATTCTTTTTCTTAACCCCTCTAATTTTTAATTCTTCATGGATTCTTATGTCCATTGCGTAGGGTGTGGGAGACGATTATATGTTCATGCGAGCAATGCGGAAAAAATCTTCCACCCATTTCAACCGATTCACCATTTGGATTTTGTCCATCGTGCAATTCGACTAATTCATCCTTTTCTCCTAATCCACCTACTCTCCCCCTTGCATATATTGTGGAAGCGATTCTCGTTGGCATTTTTCGTGTCCAATTCGATACCCGCCTCATGGCGAGCAAGAACTGAGTTACAATTATGACAATGGTAATAGCTATCTACAAGAAGCACCGGGTTTTCCTCAATACCCGTATTGCAACAATTGTGGGGGCCCTCACGATACTTCTTATTGTCAGCCGATGAATTATTATGAGCCAAACCCGTGTTCTACTTCTTTTCAACCAATGATTTATGATGGACCACATCCGTGCTATAATTCTGGTTTTCACAATTTTGAGCCCCCACAATACACCCTCGATCATCAACCTTCTGTTGGAATGTGTGAAGAAGAACGAGCCATTTTTTTGAATACACTTCAATAAGTTCAACAAGAATTAGCTAGCATACGCGAAGCAAGGGAGGAGGAAAAAGCGACAACAACAAGAACAATTATCTAATCTTAGTGACTATACTCCTCCTCTTGTGCGTCCATACTACTATTATGATGATGACGAGGATGATATCTATAATCTCAACCCATCTTCTGAGATTACTACTCCTACTCTTGATATCCCTAATGCGTCTAAGGATAGTGATACATCGAGTGAGATTAGTGATTTTGGTCTCGACAAATTCTTTGATGAGGTTTGTGATGTGCTGACTTTTGAGGAGCTTACGGAAGAGGTCGCTCTAAATGATGATGATTTTTCTCCATGCTATGAGAATTTCACTTTTGAAATTTCTCCTTCTCCTCCGGGCGATGAAGGCGATGTTGATTTATTCTCTCCGGCATACGAGAAGTTCACCACTGAACTTGGTCTTGTAGATGAGGTAGAAGACGTTATTCTTCGCGACAAATTACTAAAAGTTCATCTTCTTATTGCTAAAATTGAAGCGTTAAATTTTGCTCCTATTTTTGAGTCTTTACCTCCGTCTAGTACTTCAGTTAAGAATAATGATACAGCTATGGAGGAAATCGACATTCTCTCAATACCTCCGGGTATTGATGATGATGACACGGAGGGGGATATTCTTTTTGATACTTTGCTGCATGAAGATATTGTCCCAAGTCCCCCTCCCGAGCACCTTTTATCGCAACCTTTAGAAACCATTACCGAGGATGAGTGCTTTGACCCGGGAGGTGACATTGACCCTTTTATGATTGATAACCTAACGGCTTTGCCGCTTTCTGAACATCAATTGTCTTTGTGGGATGACAATTTGCTTACTTTACCCACCCCACCTCCGTGGATCATGATTTCACATACTTTTCTTATGTTAAAAGGACTTTTCTACCCTTCAAGACTTATCCTCCGGCCTCTCCTTTATTAATGTCCTCCGGGAACGAGGAAAAGGTCTTTGATCCCGGTATTAAATTTGAGGCTTCCCCATGGACCATTTAATTCGGGGACGAGTCAGGCTCGCGATTCGGTTAACAAAAACAAGCGCTTTTTGGGAGGCAACGCATTTATTTATCCTTTTATTCCGTTTTTATATTAAGTGTAGGGGAGACCCTAGTATGTGTTTGTTGTTTTCTTTCTTATCTTGTGCAGGGATTCGAGCTTTAAAAGATCCATTCTTGATGACTTTTGACGAACCGTGATCCCGTGTACCCATCTTCCCGGTTCTACCCTAATCTCTTTTGATTCTCTATTTTATATTCTTCAATATTAAAATAGGAATCACTTCAGTTGTCTCTTCCTTAGCAAGATTTAAACAACGTGCACAATGTCCTTAGTGTAGGGGAGTTTACTCCCACATGCTTAAACATTGACGACAATGTTTATACTAAGTGTAGGGGGACTTCTATCGAAGTTAAGTGGGCTTTTCCTTGTATTTGTCCTCATTTTAACCGGAAAATTGATTTTTTGATTTTTTTCAAAATTTTTAATCTATTTTGGCCTTTTAGTATTTACCTTTGTTATAGTTATTTTATTTCGTTGCTAGAATAAATTTTAATAAAGTGGTTTTAATGTTCAAAAAGTCATGAATCTTTTGACTCAACCCGAGTTTACTTATCTAAGTCTACTCTAGCTAGTATCCTTAACGTGTTTAAGTCAAGTTTTGCTAGGCTTTTATATAGGGAACTTTAAAACACGAAAGTCTTAACTCTTACGGGTTAAGAACAAGAACTTTTCGGAAGTTCCTATAATTGATCCTAGAAAGTCGTTTATCAAGGGAACTTTAAAATGCGAATTCTAAACTTGAAAAAGTCTAAGAAGTTGCAAGATCCTATAGACGACTTGAAAACCCAAAACTTTGATTTAATTGGCTAAGCATCCACGAGTCTCATTCCTTGAGATTTTAAATTGTGAAGAACGAGAGATGATAGAGTCAATTATAAGTTTGGTATTCTTTCATGAATTTATGTGAGTTGATTATAAGCTTTTTCTCCCATCGCTTGCTAATAAATTTATCTACAATAAATAAGGTTGTACGATTTGAAAAGTTACTTAGCTTCAAGCACAAGATCGTTTAAAATTTGTTCGGTATTAATTAGAGTTCATAGCCAAGGCATAACTTATTGAAGCGGGATGCGAAGATTGGTGAGTCCGAAAAGGTCCTAACAAGACATGAGGGCTACATTTTGGTGCTAATGATCCAAAAGTGATGTGAAGAATCATTTATCAAAAATCAATATGAAGGATCGAGACACACGACGAAAAGAAAATACTCCCCTAAAGATCATGGAGAAGTCTATCCAAAAAGGCCCTAACAAGGTATGAGGATAAATAGATCCAAGTCCTAAAAGGAGGCGGATCGTTGTATATCAAAGTCCAAAATAAAGATTAGAGAAAAAGGAAGAAGTCGTGGTCCAAATATGAAGAATCTCTCAAAAACTTCAAGTGAAGAAATTCCTATTATGAAGAGAAGACCATAATTTCAAGAACGTCTCTCAAGATTCGAAGTATGAAGTCGCTACCAAATATCGGTCCGAGAAAGGTCTCAAATCGTGAAGCGAGTTATGCCAAGATATGAACTTTAAGAGGTCCCGAGAAGCAGTTTTAAAAGATTTTGTCCTTTAGCTAACTATTGATTAAATCGTCCCACTTTATTTTCGGCCTAAATAAACTATCGAAATAAGTCAAACAATGCATCCTCGTGATCATTTAAGACAATATTAAAATATTAGAGATACACCTAGGAATAAGGGAGTCTAATTGAATAATTGGGCCACATGAGTTCATGTTAGTTGGCTAACTTATAATAACAATGATCTCGTTTTTAAGCTCGGTTTAGGGAACGTGAAGCTTGAGGATGATAAACATTCATGACGGCCAAAACCCCAATGTAAGTCTTTGATTTCTTTACTTGTTTTGTACATATTTCTATCTTTTTAATCTCCTTAAAGTTTATTATTTAATAAAGGCCAAGGTGGGTTATCTATGATGAGAAATGTAAAATGTGCTTTGAAATTAATTCATTGCATGAGGGCATTGCAATGGTCAAGTGTAGGGGATTTAATAAGTGTGAAAACACTTATCCTTTTACCACTTATTTCCAATAATAACAAGACCAATACATATATTTTATGTCGTAAAAGCCGGAATTATGCGTGGTTTGTGTTTTTATTGTGTTTTAGGACCAAAACTTGAAAAAGGAATAAAACATGGGCTTTCACGGGCTTTTATCGAAGAAAAACGAGAAAAGACGAAGTCAAAAGATCAAGAGTGCAAAAAGAATGGAAGTCCAAGGCCTATTCTAAAGATTTATCGAAGAAAAAGTCTAAAGGCGGAAGTTTAATGAAGTCGAAGAACTCAAGTCTAATAGAAGAAGAAAATTACAAGACAAGTTCAATTTACATCGACAAATCCCGAGACGACGTCGAGAAAGACAAAGAATTTAAATCGAGTCGAGAAGAAAGAAAGAAAGAAGGAAGCACATGCACATTTCCATCTCCTATAAAAACCCTCCTAATGACACATTAGGAGGGTGTTAGATAGTTTATTTTTCTTTCTTTAGTTTTCATTTTAGAGAGAGAAAGTTTTTAACTTTCTCTCATTACAATTTCATCTTTTCTTTCTTTCATGTTTAAGCTTTAATTCACTTTTGTAATTTTGAATCTTTAATCTACAAGTTCAAGTTTAATCTTTAATCTTAATCTTCTTCTACCTTTCTTTATTTTTAAATTGTTTTTGATCCGTTATAATCTTTGATTTTGCTTAAATTTTGATGTTTTTGTGACTAAAAAGTTTATCTTTTTGTTCCTTACTAAGTTTTTATATGGTTTAAGCTTTAATCTTGTTGTTCTTATTGGCTTATTTCGTATATATAGCTTATTGTCTTTTAAGTTTTCTTAAAAATTTAGTCTTTTTAAAGTTTGATTTATAAAAGTTTGTTTATTTCGTGTTTTAAACGAAATGTTCTAAATTTTATGCTTGTTTTGATTTGGTTAAGGTTTGAACAAGTGCTTATTCATATTTACTTATTAGTGATTATTGAGTTTTTAGCTTATCTCCATTTTCGGATTAATTGGTGCTCCATCGCAATCTTAGGGGTTTACTCATTCCGACGCTACATTCCGATGGTTTCAGTGTGATCGCAATAACCTTTAAGGTTCTACTTTGCGATCAAGTGTTTTTTCCCCCTTCTTTTGATTGTGATTGTGATCACTCATTGCGATCGTACATTGCGACGGGTCTTAAGGTTACTTTAAGACGAAACGCTGCCCAATTTTTGTTAGCAACATTCCGACAGAAAACCTTGGATTCCGATAGATATTGTATTCCGATAGACTTGTATTCTGACAGAATTGACATTCAGATAGTTTTATTCCGATGCTTTTGGATTTCGATACTAGACATTCAGATAGAAGTTACATTCCGATAGAATTAATTTACACTTATTCAGATGGTTTCTTCTTTGATACATTCCGATAGTAAAATTCAGATGACATTCCGACACAAACATTCCGATGGTTTAAGTTTTTTTAGTTTTACAAAGTTTTAAGTTTTAAATTCATTATGTTTTAATTTCTAAAAACTGCACGCTTCTCGAAATCTCTATTTTTACCAAGTGTTTTTCTAGTAATTTTTTAGTTTAATTTTTAAAGCTTTTATTTTACTCAACGACATCTTCATATTTACTTTTAGTTTAAAATAGATAACCAAACCATTTATTTTTCCACCAAGAACGACTGAGTCGCACTTTCTACTAGTAATCAATTCGAAAAGACTGGAAAAACGAACTTTCATAACTAAGTAAAACCTAGTTATTAAAATGGCGCCGATGCCGGCTCTTTTCGTGAAGATTAACGGTTTTTAGTGAGAGACGCTTGGATTTTGGGATCCGTTCATTCGTGAACGTTATATTTCTTGCATTTTTCAAAAATATTTTCAAAAATCCTAAAAATAAAAAATTTCAAACATACAAAAACTTTTAAAAAAATCATAAAAAGCATTTCTTTTTCCTAGAGTTTTGCACCAAAAACATTCCTCTTCACCCTCTATTGTGTTTAATTCTTTTTCTTAACCCCTCTAATTTTTAATTCTTCATGGATTCGTATGTCCATTGCGTAGGGTGTGGGAGACGATTATATGGGTGCGACTCATGTCAATGGTGTTCTTGCGAGCAATGCGGAAAAGATCTTCCATCCATTTCAACCGATTCACCATTTGGATTTTGTCCATCGTGCAATTCGACTAATTCATCCTTTTCTTCTAATCCACCTACTCTCCCCCTTGCATATATTGTGGGAGCGATTCTCATTGGCATGTTTCGTGTCCAATTTGATACCCGCCTCATGGCGAGCAAGAACTGGGATACAATTATGACAATGGTAATATCTATCTACAAGAAGCACAGGGTTTTCCTCAATACCCGTATTGCAACAATTGTGGGGGCCCTCACGATACTTCTTATTGTCAGCCGATGAATTATTATGAGCCAAACCCGTGTTCTACTTCTTTTCAACCAATGATTTATGATGGACCACACCCGTGCTATAATTCTGGTTTTCACAATTTTGAGACCCCACAATACACCCTCGATCATCAACCTTTTGTTGGAATGTGTGAAGAAGAATGAGCCATTTTTTTAATACACTTCAATACGTTCAACAAGAATTAGCTAGCATACGCGAAGCAAGGGAGGAGGAAAAGCAACAGCAACAAGAACAAATATCTAATCTTAGTAATTATACTCCTCCTCTTGTGCGTCCATACTACTATTATGATGATAACGAGGATGATATCTATAATCTCAACCCATCTTCTGAGATTACTACTCCTACTATTGATATCCCTAATGCGTCTAAGGATAGTGATACATCGAGTGAGATTAGTGATTTTGGTCTCGACAAATTCTTTGATGAGGTTTGTGATGTGCTGACTTTTGAGGAGCTTACGGAAGAGGTCGCTCTAAATGATGATGATTTTTCTCCATGCTATGAGAATTTCACTTTTGAAATTTCTCCTTCTCCTCCGGGCGATGAAGGCGCTGTTGATTTATTCTCACCAACATACGAGAAGTTCACCACTGAACTTGGTCTTGAAGATGAGGTAGAAGACGTTATTCTTCACGACAAATTACTGAAAGTTCATCTTCTTATTGCTAAAATTGAAGCGTTGAATTTTGCTCCTATTTCTGAGTCTTTACTTCCGTCTAGTACTTTAGTTGAGAATAATGATACAGCTATGGAGTAAATCGACATTCTATCAATACCTCCAGGTATTGATGATGATGACACGGAGGGGGATATTCTTTTTGATACATTGCTACATGAAGATATTTTCCCAAGTCCCCCTCCCGAGCACCTTTTATCCCAACCTTTAGAAACCATTACCGAGGATGAGTGCTTTGACCCGGGAGGTGACATTGATCATTTTATTATTGATAACCTAACGGCTTTGCCGCTTTCTGAACATCAATTGTCTTTGGGGGATGACAATTTGCTTACTTTACCCACCCCACCTCCCGTGGATCATGATTTCACATACTTTTCGTATGTTGAAAGGACTTTTCTACCCTTCAAGACTTATCATCCGGCCTCTCATTTATTAATGTCCTCCGGGAACGAGGACAAGGTCTTTGATCCCGGTATTACATTTGAGGCTTCCCCATGGACCATTTAAATCGGGGACGAGTCAGGCTCGCGACTCGGTTAACAAAAACAAGCTCTTTTTGGGAGGCAACCCACTTATCTATCCTTTTATTCCGTTTTTATAATAAGTTTAGGGGGAGACCCTAGTATGTTTTTGTTGTTTTCTTTCTTATCTTGTGAAGGGACTCGACACAAACATTCCGATGGTTTAAGTTTTTTTAGTTTTACAAAGTTTTAAGTTTTAAATTCATTACGTTTTAATTTCTAAAAATTACACGCTTCCCGAAATCTCTATTTTTACCAAGTGTTTTTCTAGTAATTTTTTAGTTTAATTTTTAAAGCTTTTATTTTACTCAACGACATTTTCATATTTACTTTTAGTTTACAATAGATAACCAAACCATTTATTTTTCCACCAAGAACGACTGAGTTGCACTTTCTGTTAGTAATCAATTCGAAAAGACTGGAAAAACGAACTTTCATAACTAAGTAAAACCTAGTTATTAAAGAGACAAAGTCAAAGTCAAAGAACCAAAAGTGTACCGAAGATCACGAAAACCGGCAAAATCAACACGACTTTGAAGAAAAGATCATCAAAGCCAAATACAAGCTCGATTTTAGCGGATTTAATCTTTTATGAAGTTAATTGGGCTTGTGGGTCCCACATTTGGGTATTGGGCCCAAAAGCCCATTAACAAAATCAAAGTAACTACATTTTCACCAACCCAACAAAAGCCCAATTCTAATATACAAGATATACGGATGTGTGTATATTTGGGCCAACAGCCCAATCATTACAACAAATAAACATGAGATGGTGGGAATTATTTTTGGACCAAGAATTGGTCAAGGCCCAAAAGATGTAACGGTGAAACAAGGATATATTAACTTCTTGGTCAAAGGTTTTATTTACCAACTCACACACACACACGTTTTTTTCTACCCACCACACACAGACTTCGATATCACCAAAGTCCCATTCATCTCTCTCTCACCATTTACCCCCATGCCTGTAAATATACTATTTACTCAAAACCCTAATCACAAAAAGTATCAAATAAATTGGGGCTTTTGTCTGATACGTGTGATTCACACGTATGGGAAATAAATCCCAAAGTTTTTAGGAGCAAAGAAGATGTTGCACCAATCCTACGTGGCTCCTTTTCCTTGTTTTAATTGGCCAATACACCTCACCACCAATCACCCACCTATAAGATGATGCCATATCAGCTTGGAGAAAGCACAAGAAACACAAACCATCCACGGTGGCAATCCGTGTGACGGGTAAATGTTTATCAGCCGGAGATCAAGAAAAAGAGAGAGAAAAGATGGATTCAAGGGTCAAGATTGAAGATGTGTGCTCAATAAACCTTCCTCAGCAAGTTTTAGGGTTTGCCTATAAAACCCCCTCATTCTGTAATTTTTAGTTTGTCCCATTTTTATTTTTATTGTTATTATGCTAAATAGTTTTTAGGTTATTAGTATTTTTCCTTTTCAGTATTGTAATCACTTCTTAATATTAATAAAATTTTATTCAAGTTTAAATCAAATCATGTCTTATTTTTTTTCTGTTAAATTTCTTATTATTGCAATTAATTCTTCAAACTGTTTATTATAATAATTAAAATATTATTTAATCAAGTTAAATAATAGCTTGTTTAGATAATAGAAAATAAATTTTTGTTGATAAAAACTTCCCCACTGGAAGTTTATAAAAATCTGATTCGTACGTTGATGTTTAATGGTGTTGATGGCTCGATAGTGTTTGGCGAATGGTGGTTAGTTAGTTTCGTTTCGATTAAATAAGGAGGCTCAGCGCCGTCCTTCTTCTCAACGGATTTCTTCAAAAGGTTTAATCTCTTTTTTTTATTCTCATGTTATTTAAATTCTAGATTTAATCTGTTTAAGCTTCTGTCTATTAAATCTGTTTAGTTGATATCTGATTTAAGTTTTATTTACTGTAAGTCTGCTAGTCTGTTTTTATCATCTGTTTAGTTTTTAAGTTTATTTGAGTAGGAAATCTGAGTTTAGATCTGGTTTTTGCTTATTGTTTGCTTTTGTTATAGATTTGATTTTATCTGCTAGGTTTGGTATTGGTATGTTTAGAATTGCTGATTATCTTTTGTTGAATATTTAGTTAATCAGATTTAGCTTTACTGCTTTTATTTAGATATTCTTTAGTCATTTGTTATTATCTGTTCTTGTTTAAGCTGCTTGGTTTCTGATTTTAGATAACTAAGCTTTAAGTTCGAGTCTGATATTAGCTTTTATTTGGTTTTTTTACCTTGTTGTTTAAATAGTTAGTTTTTCTCATATCTTAAACGTTTACTAGATTTGATATTATAAGTACTTTGCTGATACAATTCTAGCTTGTTTATTTTAGTTTTCTTATGATGATAGTAGTTTTGGTTTACTGAGTTGCTGATATATTAGGTTCACTTTGTATTTTTTTTTGCTGTTAATTTGCTAGTTGTTGATATTTTTGTGTAAACTTAAGCCATCAGATTCAATTAATCTGATTGTTCAAAACTGATTTCTATCAGTTCCCAAAAAAAAAATATATTATCCAAATTTTTCCACTCTGGGACTCGAACCCTTGACCTCTAGGATAACAGCCAAACGTGATAACCACTTGTACCAGCCTCAGTTTTGAGTTTTAATACTGCTTTTAATTTTAATATAGTATTTCTAGTTAGCTGTCAGTTTTAATATATTTAAAAATACTAGTTTTTATTTTAATAAATTTCAATTAACTTTACTTTTAGTTTTAAAATTAATAAATAGATTCAAAGTATAAAAAAAATAAAATAAAAATATTTTATAACTTTTAGAAATTTAAATTGTTTTTAATAAATTAGTTTTAAATAAATTAGAAATTTAAAAATCTTTAATAGTTTTAAATTAGTTTAATTATTTTAATAGATTTTGTTAAATTAAAATGTGAGAGTAATTTCTTTTTAAATAGATTAAATTAGATTTAAGTTTTGTTTAAATTTTAAATAGTTTTTTTTCAATTTGTTTAATTAGAATTTTTAATAGTGAAAAAGTATTTTTAATTAAATATTTTCTTTTTAATTAGATGAAATAGTTTTTAGTTTTTAAATACTAAACAAAGTACTATTCACCGAAAACAATTAATCTTGTGTTAAAATCCGATATCAATTCGAGTCGAGTCGAGGAACGAAAAATAGACATAAAAAGAATTGCAAAATTCATACATTAAATTGGCGCCGCTGCCGCTTCGCTCGTTACGATTGACGATTTTTCGTGAGAAGCTTTGAATTTTCGGATCCGTTCATTTTGAACGTTATTTTATTGTTAAAAAATCAAAAACATAAAAAAAAAATTAAAAAACATAAAAAAATAAAAAATAAAAAACTTAAAAATATAAAAAAATAAAAGATCATCAAAAGCGAACTTTTTCCTATGATTTGCACCAGAAAAATTAAAAAATCCAAAAGTTATACTTTTCCTAAAGTATTACACCAAAAATATTACGTATTATTGTTATTTTTGATTTCGATTTCTTTCGTTTTTTATTGTGAATATATATTTTTCTAAAAAAATACAAAAAGATTTTTCTTTTACTATATTGTATTACGTAGAACAATCAATTTACCTACTTCCAAATAAGACCTTAGTTGGGATTTCATCACCTAGCTATTGTATTCGAATCCAAAACGAAAAAAACAAGGCAAAATAGATAAGTACTAATAAAAAGTTTGAACTCGATTTATACAAACTATAAGGTGGGTATAAGGCGACGCGCTATAAAAGTCCGTCTAAGGAAAAAGGTTTTTAAGTGCTTTGTGCCACCTCATTTCCCCGCTTGCTCGTGCGTATATTGAGAGGGATGACCGATTATTGGTTTGCCAACTCAAGTAGTATTACATATATATTTTTTGTAGCTTTTTGATATTGAACCTCGAGAGGGATAATCCCTTTCCTCTCAAAGTCAACCGAGGTCTCCTACCTCATTCCTCAAGTTTAGTTGTATGCGCACTCGCGCGCGTGCACACATACCGAGTGGTGTACCAGATACTTCTAATTCTTCCAAAAAGAAGAAGATTAACAAAAAGACCGTCAATCAAGCCGATCCCGAGAATCGAGCTTTGAACAACACGATGGTAACGGATAATCGACCAATGATTAAGATTCCACAATCTCACGTTGAAGGAAATGATGACACGATTGTGGTGCCGGATATTGGAGGAAATAATTTTGAACTAAAAACGGGTTTTATTCAAGTGGTTTCCGCTACACCATTTTTGGGCCGTACTAATGATGACCCACACGCTCATATAAAACGTTTCATATAATTGTTAAACACCGTCAAATACAATGGGCTGCCACAAGAAGCCATTCGTTTACTCCTTTTTCCTTTTTCCCTCGAGGGAAAAGCCCGAAATTTGGCTTGATAAGGAACCACCCCAAAGTATTACCACATGGATTGATTTAGAGACCAAGTTCATTAACTACTTTTTTCCACCATCACGGACCACCTCTTTAAGGAATGACATCATTACCTTTAAACAACTATATGGGGAAACGTTTAGTGAGTCTTGGGACCATTTTAAGGAGCTTTTACGAAAATGTCCACAACATGGTTTTACAAAAGTGCATCAAATCAATACGTTTTCAATGGTTTAACTCTTAATGACCAAGACTCACTTAATAGTGCCACGGGGGGTAATATTCTTGTGAAATCCATGAACGAGGCTTGGGCAATAATTGAAAACAAGGCAAAAGTACAAACCAAGAGTGTTAGGGCTACTATGGCAAGTGCTAGTACTAGTGAGGCCGACAAGAAAATTGACAAGCTTACTTCAATCATGACCGACATTGCTTTACATGTTAAGAACAATGTGCAAGTAAATGCCTTAAAAGAGACTTGTGAAACGTGTGAGACTTGTGGTGGACCACATTCGTATTATAATTGTGACAAGGTTTACAATCAACAACTAGAAGTTTATGCTTATAACAACAATGAAAATGAGCGGGTTCATTTCAAACCAAATGTTGATGTTAACCATTTATCTTATAAGTCTAATAACTATTTGGCTCCCCTGGGTTTTGTAGCTCCACAAAGACCACCCCCACCCGCCCAAAATATGAACCAAGGTCCTCAACGGGGTAATTTTCAAGGGAATTCTAATACAAGGGGTTTTAATCAAAATTAAGGGAATTTTTCAAGGGCAAAGCCAAGGGTTTAATAATCAAAATCAAGGATTTAATAACCAAGTTTTTCAAAATCAAGGATTTAATCAAGGTTTTCAAAATTTTAATCAATATCAAAACCAAGGTTTTCCTAATCAAGGTTTTCCTAATCAAGGGTATAATCAAATGAACATGCATAATCCTCAAATGGACTTGGTTCTACAAAAATTAAACGAACATGAGCGATGTGACAACCGCGGTTTTGAGGTTCGTCACTTAGTTTTTTTGTGCTAGTTACGTGTCTTTACGTGTTTATGTGCTAATTGGTGTGTATAGATTGTGGTTTGGATATCGCTTCTGGTACGGGGTACCTTGTGAGTGAAACGATGTGTGATGATTTCATGTTCATGAGCTCACATGGTAGTGACTATGAAATGAGATGGTATTATTTAGTGGTTTACGTATACGTATATGTATTATAGAAAATCGTATTTTTACGATTTACGGTTTAGCATTTTGAGGTCTCAGATGAGGTATTTAGTCACGGGAATAATTTACGGGATGGTTTTAAGTCCTTTATGACTTAGTTATAAAGTTTATTTCAAAATTTAAGATTTTTTTTAAAACTGTATATTTTACGGTATACGCGTAAACTGACTAGTTTTACGGTTTTGAGGTTCGGGAGGTCTTAAAGGCTGAAATAAATTAAGGTAAATTAAGGTATTATTAATAATATATTAATAAGTAATAAAAAATTATTAAAGGGGAGTCGGTTTGGGACGAACCAAAAGAGAAAAAGGGAAAAAGGAAAAGGGAGTTGGGCTTGAGTTGGACTAGGGCTCACCCACACTCTATATAAAGTTTATACTAAACCAAAAATTCATTATTTTTCTCCTGGAGACAAAGAAAAGTCGTGGGTTTCACAAGGAATTAGGGTTCTTCAGTAAAAATCTTGTTTTTCAAAAATCAAAGGTAAATCTTTAAAATCCCTTTTCAATTTAATTGTTTTTAATGTTTTTATAATCAATATATGATGGATTTAGGTTAGGTTTAATTATAACATCTGTATTCTAATGATATATTAATGATTAGAATAATTAGGGCTTGTAATTAAATAAATTATGGGTAATTAATTAGGTTAGTTTAATTAAATTCGTCATTAAAAACTGGGCAGAATTTTTGTGTCATTGTTTTGATCATATAGGGAGTTCTACAAACTATTCTTTTGCGATCCAAATATCCCTGGAAAGGTAATTGAAGTGAATTTCAAATGCAAGAAACGAGAACTAAATTGGAGGTGGGGAAGTGGGTCAAAAATAGGTTACAACAGTCGTAGGTCAAAACAGTTTTGAAATCAACATGTTTTCTTTTTATGTTTTGGGTTGTTTGGGGTACTTAGGGTTGTATTGGGATTTTCAAACGAACATCGGAGTTGGTTTATATATTATAGGAAGTATCTGCATTAGGGCTAATATTGTGGGTTAGGGTAAGACCCCCTAATCATAACAAACTTTTTGTATGTTCAAAATCAGTAAAATCCGGATAGACAAAAGTATTTATATATATATCGGGGCCTTAACAGTAGCTTTAAGGTTGGGGCAAAAAGGAGGAGTTAGATAACATATGTAAGGGCATAGGGTTTTCTTTACAGAGGTCATGGGTATGGTTAGGTGGGCGTTTGGCTTATAGTTTGGAGACCTAAAAGTTGGGACTGTTTTGTGTAAAATATGAACGGGATAGGTATCAAGCTTAACCAAGTTAAGGACTTGTTAGGGAAGGGTAACAGGGTGTTTAGAGAATATTAATCAGGATCATATATAGGAGAAGGCTAGATGTCCATCATAGGTTGATGATCCATTTTAGTGATTGGTTCATGTGTTGATTTTGTGTTTTTGTTTGTTAGCTTTTTGCTAGTGCGCGGACTTTTGGAGAAGCTCAATCAGGTGAGTTTCATAGTCCCATGTCTACTAATGATTTTGACTTCCAGATGGGATGGAAGAGATACTGTCTTGTTTTTATAAATTATGCTGTGAATGTTTTGTGTTTGGTGATGGACTTGTGCATACTTATGTGATTAACTGCTAGTTGATTCATGATTGTTTTATGTTTTGACTTGGTACCAAGGGGATGCTGACAAGGCGGGGCCTTGGGGAGGTATATAGAGGTGTGAGCATCTATGGGACCAATGGATAATGACAAGGCGGGGCCTTCGAATTGGTACATAGGTGTATGGGCGCCTATGGTACCATGGTGTTTGGTAAGGCTGGGAGCCTTGGATTTGGATTGGTTTGTTAAATCTTGAATATTAGTTGTTAATGCATGTTTGTATCATATTGTCCATATGTTCTTAGATTTGGTTATTATTCACAGCTTATGGTTTGATTTTGGCGTTGGAGTCTAAACCTATGACTCTCACCAACTTTATGTTGACGTGTTTTAGTGTCTCTTTCAGGTGATATTGTGGTTAAGCGTGAGAACATACGTGGATAGGATTTGGAGTTGCGTAGGAATGCATTTAGAAGGAGATCCCCGTTCCTTCTTAGTTTCTTTTGTTTGTTTAATAAGTGATACTGTTGTCACCTATATGTTTGCTTTGTTTATGTTAATTGTTTGTCTTGGTTAAGTGGTAGGACTGTTACCTACTTACCTAGACTCCTTTATTGTTGAGATATTGTCATGACATTTGTGTCACCATTTTATGAAATTTCTTATTTCATTTAGTTATCTCTATAGACACGCCATGTTGTGATGATATCCATACGTCGCGCTCTATATTCCGCCATGGTGGGGTGTGACAGAATGGTATCAGAGCCAATGGTTATAGAGAATTAGGTTGCCTAGTCGCGTAGCCTAGTCTATACCTTAAGGGTCCCTGCATATAGGCGTCATAGGAGTATGTGTGCATTTTATAATAATTGATGTGTTTGGATGTTATTTTGTGATGTTTGTTAAGTTATGAACTACTATGGTTCATACTTAGCCACATGTTATTTTCTTTTCGGGTTGTGACTAGTGCGGGTTGAACCATAATCGTCCACGCTAGTCATTGTTGTATTTTGCTTAAATTGTACATTATAGTACATAATTTAGTACAAGGTAGTTTCTATCTTTTGTTGAGTTATTTTATGTACCTGAGGTATGTTATTTTTCTTTTGATGTTTAAGTCACGTTCCCTAAGAATCGTGTGATGGTTCGAGTTACTAGGAGTACATGGGTAGGAAGGATTTTAAGGTGTTTCCATTCTGATGGGCGACATGACATATAAATGATTATGTTTTCGTTTTGGATTTTGTCTATGCTGTTTTAGCTAGACTATGGATTTCTGTATTCCAAGAGTTTGACTATGTTATTTTATTAGTTGGAGTTTTTGATCTTATTGTTTATGTGGTTATGTGCTTAGGTGAGTTGATGGATTTATGTGTTATGTGTTGTATTGATGCTTATAAGTGTCATCATAGGAGGGAGTGCATTGGGGAAAGGGTAATTGTATAAGTATGGTGGTCAACATAGTTATACAAGTACCACAACTTTAATGGGTTCCTAAGTATGATTGCATGAAAGAGGGTTAGTACATGCTTGTATATGATGAGAATTGGTATATGTATAGTATATGGGTTTATGTAACGGTTACCTACAATATGGATATTTATGAGTGTGTTATTGTTTTGGGTTATAGGTCATGTTGTGTGATTATGGGGTCACACGATAACGGACTGGTTTTAGTGATGGGTTTTATGCCTTGTGTAAGATGGTGGTTACTCGTAGTAAAAAAAACGAGTGTATGACGCGATTGGTTGATCTGACATTTATGGGTAACGAGTATGTTTTGGGTGATTTAATAGGTATATATATGCGGATGTATATATACTACTATGTGTTAAGTTATGGTATATGGTCGTTCACTAGTTATTATAACTTGAACGTACCTTGTGTTTGTTCGTGTTTTATGGTGCTGGAGTTTGATGGAGTTCCAACGACATTTTGAGTCTTTTGGATGTGTGTCTACATTCGGGTATGTATTTTTATTAATGCGAACTACTAAATTTTCTTGCAAATAAGTCTGGCTAATTATAGGAAAACGGTTTTGAAATAATTTGTAAGTGTATGGTATGATATCGTAACTTACATTTTTTTAGTTGTAGTAGTAAGTTATAAAAAAAATTTGTCTTGAATATAATTGGATTAGTCTTCTATGTAACATGTGATAATATATTTTAAAGGGGTAAAGAAATTTTACAATAATTTTCTTAAGTGGAGTTAAATTTTTAGAATAATTTAACTAAGACGAAAGAGTAAAAAAAAGAGATTTTATTATAGTAATGATAATAATAACACCACACCTTGTAGTAGTTTAGTTATAACCAACCTAAATGAAAAAAAGTGTATTTTATAAACATGTATTGGTTTCATAATAACAAGTGAAATAAGTTTAATATGGGTAAACAAGATAATGGTTAGAATAAGATTGTAGTATACTAACTAGTTGATATCTTGATAGAATGATGAAGATAAAGGATGAGTTATTGGTTAAAAATGAGTATGATTGATCTTAGTAGTATTGGAGTTTGGTTCTTATGAGAAGTAACTAATTGGGAGGAAAGTTTAAAAAAAAAATTCTAAGGTATCGAGATTTGGTAATACTAATCGTGAAGAGTCTAAATTTTTCGTTTTTGGCACACTCCATTGATCTTTCGGATTACATTGTTTTGTTTTTCAGTTGTTTTGGCTAGGGTTCGTTTTACCCTTTATTTTATTGGGGACACGGTTGTTTGGAATTCTTTTGTTACACGTCATGGCTGATTTAGTTATGCGGTTTTGGAAACGTTAGGATGAGAGGATAAAGTTGTGTAGTATTACTTATGGTTTGATATTAGAATGGAGAAATGTGTTTTGGTTTAAAGGTTGTGTTGAAGGAATGATTAAGATTTGTGGAATTTGGAAACTTAGATTGGTTACGGGAATAAGAGGGTAAGTAAAGTTAGTTGACTGTAGTGGGAACGAGAAGTCATGCTATGATAAGTTGGTTGAAGTACCATTAGGAGATTGATGAAAGTACTAGCGGATGTGAGGGTAGAGTATAAAGTTTATACTAATGGAAAGGTTGGGTAAATAACACGCAAGGGATTGGTATAGTTTTGGGTTGAAGTACTTTTAGAAATACTGTGGTAGATGAGTTGAAGTTAGAAGCTACTGGTAGTGTGAAGTTCCTAGGTAACATCATGGAGACGAGAAGGAGTGCGTAAAGAGCTACATCGCGGAGCAAGGAACTGAAAGGACTACGTGTCGGCTGCAAGAAGGATGTACGAGATTTCGAAGGAGTCACAAAAGTTGCGAGCACTGGAAAGGTGACAAGCACTATGATGGGAAATTTACGTATGGTTCATGACGAAGAAGGGCAGATCGAGTATCAGAGTGGAGCTACAAAGAGCTGAACCAGTGGATCGTGATGAAATGAATACATGACATGGGAGATTAAGAACTCGAGGAAGTAAAAAGGGGATCGAGGGATGAAGTGAAGCTGAGGTGAATAAGTTTCGTGGAGAAGTGATTAGAGAGTCGGTTTTGTAAAGGTGTTATGAAAGATCTTTGGAATAGACAGCTATGCATTATCCAATGCACTAGTGATTTCCATAGATTTGATGAATGAAGTATGGAACTTTTGTTGGACGGGATAGTGTAGGAATAAGGGAGAACCATGGAAGGAGAGAACCAAGTATTCCTAGAAGATGATGATTGAAAATACCTCATATTGGGTGCAAGATCAAAGTAGAAGTATGAGATTTGAAAAAGAATTCAAAATATGGCTTAGTAGACAAATGGAAACTAATGTGGGTATAAGATGAGAGTTGTGATCCGCATGGGAATCACATGAAACTCTAGTCTGTCCCTATTAGGAGGGAGTAGGAGAACTGGTTGTGAGGAAAAAAACAAGTGAAGCTACTTGGAAAATTTTGGCGTATAGATGACTAGATAGACTTAGTTAGTGGAGCTGGATTGTTATATCGGCCTAGAATTCTAGAGGCATTTGGGGTACGAGACGTAGAGAATGATCTATACAGATCATGAACGTCTCCAACACATATTTAATCATCTTGATTTAACATTTCGAAAAGGTGATGGGTGGAATTAAGTGATGAAAGAAAATTGCAAGGCCAAGTACCATCTGGGAAAGGCAAGCATGGTTGATGAGACATGGAATAAGAAGAATGAAGTGAAGCTGAGACGAACTTGAACTATATGGATGGCGAATTAGGATGGTTTGGATGAAGGATGTAGGTTGCACGAGTTGAGTTGTCTAAAGCAGATAACGCGTCAACATGTATGCTGCATGGCTTGGACAATCATATGGAGAAAAGGGACGTAGACTATACTTCCTACATAGATAGGAGTAGCTTAGAAAGGGCGATGTAGGAATGAAATTGGTGAAAGGGATACATAATGGGGTGGAGAATAAGTACGACGAGAGTTGGGTGATAGTCGATAGACTAACTAATTCATCTCATATTTCAAGAGGAATGAGAAGTCACGTAGTTGAGAAGTTGGAAGGATCTCGTACGGATGTGATGGAATAGAGGGTTTTGCGTAAAAGTTAGCCTAATATGTATGGAATGCCTTATGAAGGATTATGGCAAGGGAAGAAACGATGGGAAAGCATCACATCGTGATGTATGGTAAGAGTTGAGGAAGAAGAAGGAAGTGTGTATAGAAGCAAAGCATGAATGAAATTAGGTCGAGATAGGAACCGAAGGTAAAACTTTGGTAGAGCTTAATGAGTAGAATAAAGCACGACGCAGGCTAATACTATCGTAGTGTGGAAAAGGAAATGGCACTGACCTATACTGATTGTTTGGGAGGCTTAGTATCGATAACAGATGGATCAGGGTTATAGGTGTGATGTGCCATAGGGACGAAGGGCTTGGTTTAACTGAGACAAGATGAGGAGCAATATGACCTTGAAGGTAGGACATTGTGTAGGTATAAAGGAAGTGTTGGGTATAAAAAAATCATGAAGAAAAGTGAGAAAGAAGTGTATAGGTGCTAGTAATGAGCTATCCAAATTTAATGGAAGTAGTTGTAGCATGGGTTTGGATGGCAGTTGATAGACTAACTGAGATAACCGTCCTTTTTGATGATGTGTATAGATCATAAGTTGATTTGGATTGGAAGAACTAATGGATATATGAAAGACCCGCCATAGGTCACTTTGTAAGGAAATTGGAATTTTTAAGTAGTTTGGGGTACGGACTAAAAGGGAGTTGATGAACATGATTGGATATGAGTATATCCAGCTAACTGGAAAAGGATGGGCAAGTGAGATATTTATACAACCTTAGGAGTTACACTGAGGGCATGGGTGATTGATTTAGAGGTAGTTATGAAACTCTTTAGCGATGGCTGAGTTTTCATATAATGATAGTTATCATACTAGAAGTCGATAAATGCCATTTGAGGCACTATATGAAAGGATAGGGTGAGTTGTCCCCATTGTGGACTAGAATTAGTAAAAGAGGCTACTAATGTGGTAATGGTGTTTGTGGAAAGGATGAGAGCAACAAGGGATGCTATGTTGAAAAGGAGGAAACCACTAGGGTTAAGTGACAAAGTTATGTATGAAGTTTCACCCATAGTAACGGGTGGTATGTTTTGGTAAATGGAAGAGTTGATGTAGAGTTTGGTAGGTCCATTTATAATCTTTGGAAAGATCAGACCAGTAGCTTATGAGCATAGAATTACCCTGGGGGGAAATGAGTGGTATACATGTTATATTTCATGTATTAAGATTGGTAATTGTTGTTTGAGAATGCATATTTGCATGTACGGTTATTCGGGATTTTTGTTAATAAGGGTTTGTGTTATCAAAGAGTCATTTGTGAGATTTATTGACTGTGAGGTCAAGAGTTTGGCAATGAATTTAAATATTGTTGTTTAGTAAATGTGGTAATTTGAGACTTGAACTAAAGTTCACGTGGAAATGAGAGGAGTTCATTTAGAACAAGTATCCTTAGTTGTTTGCTAATGGTATGTTTGATCCTAAGGAGTAAATCTCGGGACGAGATTTTTATTAGGAGGGAGTGATTGTGACAACCGCGGTTTTGAGGTTCGTCACTTAGTTTTATTTTGTGCTAGTTACGTGTCTTTACGTGTTTATGTGCTAATTGGTGTGTATAGATTGTGGTTTGGATATCGTTTCCGGTACGGGGTACCTTGTGAGTGAAACGATGTGTGATGGTTTCATGTTCATGAGCTCACATGGTAGTGACTATGAAATGAGATGGTGTTATTTAGTGGTTTACGTATACGTATATGTATTATAGAAAATCGTATTTTTACGATTTACGGTTTAGCATTTTGAGGTCTCGGATGAGGTATTTAGTCACGAGAATAATTTACGGGATGGTTTTAAGTCCTTTATGACTTAGTTATAAAGTTTATTTCAAAATTTAAGATTTTTTAAAACTGTATATTTTTACGGTATACGCGTAAAACTGACTAGTTTTACGGTTTTGAGGTTCTGGAGGTCTTAAAGGCTGAAATATATTAAGGTATTATTAATAATATATTAATAAGTAATAAAAATAAAAAAAATAAAAATATATTAAAGGGGAGTCGGTTTGGGACGAACCAAAAGAGAAACAGGGAAAAAGGAAAAGGGAGTTGGGCTTGAGTTGGACTAGGGCTCACTGATATGTGTGAAAACACCCATCCTTTTACCACTTAATTCTTACTAAAACAAGACCAAAACACGTATTTAATATTATTTGTTTGGAATTATGCGTGGTTTTTGTCTTTGTTTTGTTTTCAGAGCCAACCGGATAAATATTGAAGAAAACATGGGATTGCACGAGTTTTATTGAAGAAAAATACTGAAGACGAAGTCTAGAGTCCAAGAATGCAAAAGATTGGAAGTAAATGGACCTATTTGAAGAAAAGGTCCAAAGACGGAAGATTTATATATGTCGAAGAACTCAAGTCTATTTAACGAGAAATTAAAAGTCGAGTTGGAATTATTTACCGACACTTCTCAAAATCGAAAGTCGGAAACGTTTATTTAAAGAAACGTAAAGACTAAAGAAGAAAGAAGAAAAGAAGCCCATGAACAAAGCCCATTCACAAGCCCACAAGCAAATGCCTATAAATAGGACTTCTCCTCACAATTTTGGATGCTAGTTAGTTTTTAGTTTTTAGTTTCACTTTTCATTTTTCCTTTCTAGTTTTAGAGAGAGAAAGTTCTAAACTTTCTCTCACTAAGTTTTCATCTTTCTTTCTTTTAATCTTTCAAGATTAAACCTTTTGTATTGTTGATTTCATTAATCAAGTTTAAGTTTAAGCTTTTAATCTTTCATCTCTTTCTACCTTTCTTTGATTTTTTGAATTAATTTTGGTACGAATTTCATTTGATCCGTGTTGTTCTTAATGATTTCGTGCTTAAAAAGTTAATTTGTTTATGCTTACTTAAGTTTTCATACGAATAAGCTTTAAGATCTTTGTGCTTATTGGATTATTTATATGTTTAGCTTATTTACTTTTTAAAAGTTTTCTTAAAAAGTTTATCTTTTTATGGTTTGATTTAAAAGTTTGCTTATTTTAAGTTTAGATAAGTTGTTATTTGAGCTTATTTAGTCCTTTTCACTTTAGATTCGTTTAAGTTTTGGTGATAGCTTATTCCTAGTAGCTTATTGCCTAGCTTGTTTTTCGGATCATAAGGTAATCGGAAAGGGTAAACCCCTTTCCGATTTGGTATTCCGATCACACCCCCTTTATTCCGATCGTCTGATCCGAAAAGGGTTTTGTAACATTCCGATTGTGTTGGTTTTGAGTGATATTCCGATTGGCTTGATTCTTTAATATTCCGACGGGTGAATCATTTGACATTCCGATTGGGTACCTTGCCAAACATTCTGATCTAGGATATTCTTGTACATTCCGACGAGGGTGTTTTTGGTATTCCGATTAGACCTATTTTCCAAGTATTCCGATCAGTCTTCTTGTTACACATTCCGACCAGTATTGCTTGTTTGCATTCCGATCAGCCTTCTTTCCGACCTATATTCCGATCAGAATCCGATTTGGCAACTTTCCGATGGTTTTAGTTTCTTGTTTTTACAAAGTTTTCAAGTGTTAGTTTTATTAAGTGTTCAAGTATTTTTCTAATCTTGCCTTTAAGTTTTCAAGCATTTATTTTTAACTCGTTATTTTAGTCTAATCTTTAAAACTCTTTTCGCTCAACGACATTTACATTTATTTGCTATTAGTTTAAAATAGATAACAAACCAAACCCTCTATTTGTCACCAAGAACAATCATTCCACTTTGAACCGTGATCAATTCGAGAAGATTCCGAGACATAATCTGAACCATAGCAAATTTCTAGTATCAAATGGTGCCGCTGCCGGCTCTTCTCGTTAAGATTAACAGTTTTTGTGAGAACTTGGATTTTGGGATCCGTTCGCCGTGAACGTTACTTTTTCATAAAAACTTTCAAAAATCCTAAAAAATATAAAATTTTCAAAAATACAAAAAAAAAAATAAAAAACCATAAAAACCAAAAATACTTCTTGTTTGCTTTGTTAGTTCTTTTGCAGGTGCATGCGTACACGATCAACGTCTTATCAAGAGCCCGAGCCTCTCGAAGACTGAGACATGGCCGGTGTACACAACAACAACAATAACCCACCTCAAAACAATAACAACAATAACAATCCACCTCTCAACAACAATAATAACAACAATAATGAACCTCTACCGGACAATCGCCTGATGATTGAACTTTTGCAAGCACATGTGGAGGGCAACAATGATCCAATTGTCATACCCGCGATTGCAGCCAACAACTTTGAGCTCAAATCCGGCTTTATCCAGATGGTCTCTGCTCAACCATTCTTGGGGCGTACCATTGATGATCCTCATGACCACATCAAAAGGTTCCTGCAACTCACGAATACGATCAAATTCAATGGTGTTCCACAAGAGGTAATCCGTTTACAACTTTTCCTTTCTCCTTAGAGGGACAAACCCGACATTGGCTTGCAAAGGAACCGCCACAAAGTATTCTTACGTGGACGGATTTGGAGACCAAGTTCATAAACTACTTTTTCCCACCCTCTCGTACTACCGCTTTGTGGAATGAAATAATTAATTTTGAACAAAAGTACGATGAGTCTTTTAGTGAATCTTGGTACCGTTTTAAAGATCTTTTAAGAAAGTGCCCACAACATGGTTTTACCAAAGTGCACCAAATTAATACTTTTTATAATAGTTTAAGCATGAATGACCAAGATTCACTAAATAGTGCCTCGGGGGGTAATATTTTGGTTAAGACCTCTAATGCCGCTTGGGATATTATTGAGAATAAGTCTAGAGTGCAAACCAAGAGTGTGCGGACCAATGTCGCTAGTGCTAGTACTAGTGACAACGACAAGCGACTTGACAAAATTACTATGCTTCTTGAATCGCTTGCCGCCCAAACCGCCAGTAACACCAACAGCATCAACGCTAAAAACGCTCAAGTCAATGCTGTAAACCAACCATGTGAAATATGCGAGGGTCCTCACTCTTACACCACTTGTACCACCACCCAAGACTACCCTTCTGAGAATGTGTATGCAGCATACGGTACCTATCCTCCGGTGACCGCAACTTGCTTAGCTACCGCTCTAACAACTTTCTTTCCCTACCCGGTTTTCCTCCTAAAAACCCAAACCAACAACAAAACCTCAATCGCCCTACTCAACAACAACAACAACCTCGTGCACCATACCAACCACCTCAAAGACAACCATATCCACCTTAGAGAAACAACCAAGTTTACCAACAACATGCTTATCAAGCACCCGCCAACAATGCTCCTCCCAACCAACCCATCGCATTACACCAAGATATTGGAACCTACATGAGTACTAATGATGTGATCGTGGACAATCTCTAGCGGGAAGTGCTCAACTTGAAAGCAGACATGGTGAAACAAGGGAACGATCTTCGAGCTGATATGAGAAACACCTTGGCAAGTCAAACGAATGACTTAAGGAACATGATGGCTAGTTTCTTCCAAGGTAATCAACCCTCTTCTTCGGGTACTCTTCCGAGTAACACCATTGCGAATCTAAGAGGGGAGATGAAAGCAATCACCACTCGCAGTGGCAAAGGTACCAAGGAACCCGAGCTTCCTATACCTCCACCGGTGATTGTGACTAAGGAAAACGAGTCACCTGCTCCTATTCCTCAACCTTCTACTTCCTCAATTTCTCCACCTCTTACTTCTACCCCTCCTCCACCCAAGGATGTGAGTGACCCTTCGATCCCAAAGCCTTCCTCTTCTTCCGATATACCTTATCCCTCAAGGTTGAGGAAAGAGAAGCTCAAAAGCAAGGACGATATTCAGGTTCCGAACTTTCTCAAAATGTTTAAACAATTGAATTTCAACATCTCCTTCACTGAGGCTCTCGCTCACATGCCCAAATATGAGAAAATGTTCAAAGATCTTCTTAGCGACAAGGAGAAGCTTCTTGATATTGCTAATACCCAACTTAATGATAATTGCTCTGCAGTGCTCTTAAGGAAATTGCCAACCGAGCTTGGTGATCCGGGTCGTTTCTTAATCCCTTGCAACTTCCCGGGAGTAGAGAATTGCATGGCCCTAGCCGATCTAGGTGCCAGTATTAACTTAATTCCCTTAAGCGTTTGGAAGCAATTATCTCTCCCTGAGCTAGTCCCCACCAAAATGACTTTGGAATTAGCTAACCGTACGGTTGCTTATCCAGTGGGGATAGCCGAAGACGTCTTTGTAGGAGTCGACAAATTCACTTTTCCTGCTGATTTCGTCGTGGTCGACTACGATATGGACCCTCGTGTGCCATTAATTGTTGGTCATCCATTCTTGAGAACCGGTCTCACTCTCATCGATGTTGAAGCCGGTGAGCTTATCATGAGAGTGGGTGACGATAAAATTGTCTTCAACATGGGAAAGCTTTCTAAACAGCCTTATTCATACGAGAGTGTTAATTGTATTGACGTTCTTGATGAGGCTTGTGAAGAACACTTCAAAGATGCTTGTAAAAGTATTCCTACCTCTCCTCCCAATGTTGAGACCGTTTCCTCTATTGATTCATCACTATCTCTATTTGGAGAAAGTGATTTCCTTTGGAAAGATTTGGAAGCCACCATGGGAGATGTGAACTTAGTCCATGACGATTCTCCCACCGATTGGGATGAAGATCTTTGCCTCATTGAGAACCTTCTTAAAGAAGACAATATTTCTCCACCATCTCCCAAGGATATTGCTATCGATGAACCGACTTTGAATACGCCTCCCATCGAAAATCCTTCGGATTTAGAACTTAAGGAGTTGCTGCCCCATCTCGAGTACGTGTTCCTTGAAGATAATAAGAAGTCGCCCGTCATAATTGCTAAGGACTTGAACGAAGAAGAGAAATCTCGCCTCATCGCCGTGCTTAAAGATCATAAGAAGGCAATTGCTTGGAAAATTTCCGATATCCGCGGAATTGATCCAAACTTTTGTACTCACAAGATTCTCATGGAAGATGACTTTAAACCAGCAATCCAGAGCCAAAGAAGGGTTAATCCTCGAATTCATGACGTCATCAAACAAGAGGTTATCAACCTTCTTGATGCCGGCTTGATTTACCCTATTTCAGATTCGCCTTGGGTAAGTCCCGTCCATTGTGTGCTCAAGAAGGTCGGAATAACCGTTGTTCCCAATGAACACAACGAGTTGATTCCCACTCGTCTCGTTACTGGGTGGAGAGATTGTATTGACTATCGCAAACTTAATGATGCCACGAGAAAAGATCACTTTCCTCTTCCTTTCACGGATCAAATGCTCGAGCGTCTAGCTGGTAATGACTATTACTGCTTTTTAGACGGTTTCTCCGGGTATTTTCAAATTCCCATCGATCCCAAAGACCAAGAAAAGACCACATTCACTTGTCCCTATGGAACATTTGCTTACAAACGTATTCCTTTTGGTTTATGCAATGCTCCTGGGAGGTTCCAAAGGTGTATGATGGCTATCTTCCATGACATGGTTGAAGAAACTATGGAAGTATTCATGGATGATTTCTCGGTTTATGGCGATTCATTCTCTGCTTGCCTTGCCAATTTAGAACGTATGCTTAAGCGGTGTGAAGACACTCGCCTTGTTCTTAATTGGGAAAAATGCCATTTCATGGTAAAAGAGGGCATCGTGCTAGGACACAAGATCTCCAAAGCCGGTCTTGAAGTGGACCGTGCTAAAGTCGATGTTGTTGCTAAATTGCCTCCACCTTCAACCGTGAAGGGTGTGAGAAGTTTCCTTGGTCATGCGGGCTTCTACCGTCGATTCATCAAAGATTTTTCTAAAATCGCTCGCCCGATGACCCACCTCTTGGAAAAAGATACTCCTTTTATCTTTTCCAAAGAGTGTATTGAAGCCTTCAACCTTCTTAAGGATAAGCTAACTAAGGCACCGGTCTTGGTTACCCCTAATTGGGAGCTGCCTTTCGAGTTGATGTGCGATGCTAGTGACTATGCTATTGGAGCGGTTTTGGGCCAAAGAGTGAATAAACACTTCCAACCGATCCATTACGCTAGCAAGACAATGACAGGGGCTCAATTGCATTACACGACAACCGAAAAAGAGCTTTTAGCTGTTGTCTATGCTTTTGAAAAGTTCCGCCCCTATCTTGTCCTTTCCACCACAATCGTTTATACCGATCATTCCGCGTTGAAGTACTTGTTGACCAAGCAAGATTCCAAACCAAGACTTCTTCGTTGGGTTTTGCTACTCCAAGAATTTAAAATCGAAATTCGCGAAAGAAAGGAGCTGAAAACCTAGCCGCGGATCATCTCAGTAGACTTGAGGATCCTTACCAAGGGGATCATCCGAACAAAGAGATCAATGACTCTTTTCCCCTGGAGACCTTAATGTCTATCAACTCGACTTCTGATGAAACCCCGTGGTTTGCGGACATTGCAAACTACTTAGCGGGTGGAATTCTCGTTGACGGGTTAACATCCCAACAAAAGAAGAAGTTCTTCAAAGACATTAAAACTTACTTTTGGGATGACCCGTATCTATTCAAACAATGTGCTGATTCGATTATTTGCCGATGTGTTGATGGACCGGCAGCTTTAGATATTCTCGCAGCTTGCCACAAAGGACCCACCGGTGGTCACTTTGGTCCCAACTACCAAAAAAGTGTTTGACTCGGGATTTTATTGGCCCACCATTTATCGTGATGCTCACGAGATGGTTAAACATTGTGATGCTTGCCGAAAACAAGGCAAGATCACACATAAAGACGAGATGCCTCAGAATTTCATACAAGAATGTGAAATCTTTGATGTTTGGGGTATCGACTTTATGGGGCCATTCCCTTCCTCTAAAGGAAACAAATACATCCTTGTAGCCGTTTACTACGTCTCAAAATGGGTTGAAGCCAAAGCTTTACCTACTAATAACGCAAGGGTGGTTTGTAACTTTTTGAAATCGCTATTCGCTAGATTCGGTGTGCCTCGTGCCATTATTAGTGATCGTGGGACTCATTTTTGCAATGACCAATTCGCAAGAGTCATGGCTAAGTATGGTGTCAATCATCGTCTTTCCACCGCCTACCACCCACAAACTAATGGCCAGGCTGAAATCTCTAACCGAGGATTAAAGCGAATTCTTGAAAGAACCGTGGGAGAGCATCGTACCTCATGGGCTGATAAACTTGATGATGCTTTGTGGGATTTTCGTACCGCATACAAGAATCCGATTGGTTGTACACCATATCGTCTCGTGTACGGGAAAGCATGCCACCTCCCCATTGAGTTGGAGCACAAGGATTATTGGGCCTTGAAGTGAACTAACTTCGATATCAACAAAGTCGGTGACCTACGCAAGATCCAACTCAATGAGCTCAATGGACTCCGTAATGAGGCTTATGAAAATTCTTTGATCTATAAGGAAAAGACTAAGCTCATTCACGACTCTAAGATTAAAAACCGAGAGTTCCAAGTTGGAGACAAAGTTTTACTCTTTAACTCTCGGTTAAAAATCTTTTCGGGCAAGCTGAAATCTCGTTGGTCCGGCCCATTCACCATTGCCCAAATTTTTCCATATGGTACTCTCGAGCTCGCTCAACCTAATGGACCTAATTTTAAGGTGAATGGCCAACGAGTGAAGTTGTACTTTGGTGAGGACATCTCTCAAGAGATGATTCCATCCCTCACCATGTTTCCCATGAACTAATTTTGGGTCGAGTCAGGCTCGTGACTCGGTTATCAAAAACAAGCGCTCCTCGGGAGGCAACCGAGTATCTATCCTTTTTCGTTTTAACCTCCTAAGTGTAGGGGTACCTCTATAGGTGTTTGTGTTTGTGTGGTGATGTGATTAAAGTGATGAATGCACTTTTGGAACCTTTGAAGAACCGTGCTCCCGTGTTATCCGAAATCCGGTTCTATCTCTCAACTATCGTGATTCAATTTTCTTCATACTCACATTTGAAATTGATCACGTTAGTCGTCTCTTCCTTAGCTTGATTTAACCAACGTGCACAATGTCATAAGTGTAGGGGAGACTTTTCCCACATGCTTAAACATTGAGGACAATGTTTATCTTAAGTGTAGGGGGGACTTCTATCAAAGTTTTAAGTGGACTTTTCCATGAAAATGCCTTCATTTAACCGGAAAATCATCTTTTTCAGCATTTTTCAAATTTTTAATTAACTTTGGCCATATAGTCCTAATTTTTAAATTTTTATCGTTGCTTTCATATGTATATATCCCGCAATAAAGTCAAAAATATTAATAAAGTGGTGTAGCTAGTATTGAAATCTTTGACATATTAGGCATGTTGCGATTATTTTGACTCAACCCGAATAGACTTATCCAAGTTTATTCTAGCTAGTATCCTTAACCATGTAGACCTTAATTGGTTTATTAGGCTAAGTATCCACGAGTCTCATTACTTGAGATTTTAAATTGTAGAGGATGAGAAATGATAGAGTCAATTATAAGTCGGTATTCTTGCACAAGCTCACTTGGTGTAATTATTTGCCTATTCTCTCATCACTTGCTAATAATTTATCTGCAATGAGTAAGGTCATACGATTTGAAAAGTTACTTAGCTTCTAGCCCAAGATCGTTTAAAAGTTGATCGGTAATGATAAGAGTTCATAGCCAAGGCATAACTTATGAAGCGGGGCGCGAAGATTGGCGAGTCCGAAAAGGCCCTAACAAGGCATGAGGATTCAATCTTATTGCTAAAGATCCAAGGTGATGTGAAAAGCATTATTCCCAAAATCAATATGAAGGATCAAGTCTCACGACGAAAAGCAATCAAATCCCATAAAGATCATGGAGAAGTCTATCCGAAAAGACCCTAACAAGGTATGAGGATAAATAGATCCAAGTCCGAAAAAGAGGTGGATCGTTGTATCTCAAAATCCCAATTAGCGATTGAAGAAATAATCATAAACTCATGGTCGACAAAGTTGGAGAACCCCTCAAAAGTCTCCAAGTGAAGAAACTCTATTAACGAAGAGAAGACCATTATCTCAAGAACGTCTCTCAAGATATGAAGTATGAAGTACATGCCAAATATCGGCCCGAGAAAGGTCTCAAATCGTGAACCGAGTTATGCCAAGATATGAAATTTTTGATATCCCGAGAAGAAGTTTTAAGAGATTTTGTCCTTTAGCTAACTATTGATCAAATCGTCCTACTTTGCTTTCAGCCTAAATAAACTATCGAAATAAGTCCAAAAATGCATCTTCATGATCATTCTAAGATAAAAATAAAATATAAGAGATACACCTAGGAATAAGGGAGTTTAAGCATATAATTAAGCCATGTGTGTAAGTGTTTGATTTGCTAACCTATAATAACAATGATCTCGTTTTTAAGCTTAGTTTAGGGAACGTGAAACTTGAGGGTGATAAATCTTCGCAGCACCAAAGCCCTAATGTAAGTCCTTGATCTCTTTGCAAGTTATTTCCATATAACTATTTTCAAGTGAAAATGGTTTTCTATCCTTTTGTTTACTTTAAAGATTTTAATTTCTCTTAGTACTTTAATTTTTGTTTAGTATGTTAATAAGGCCAAGGTTGATTGATTATGAGAAAAGTGCAAATTTGCTTTATCACTGAGCATTGCATGAGGGCATGGCAATGGTTAAGTGTAGGGGATTTGATAGGTGTGAAAACACCCATCCTTTTACCACTTAATTCTGACTAAAACAAGACCAAAACACGTATTTAATATCATTTGTTTGGAATTATGCGTGGTTTTTGTCTTTGTTTTGTTTTCAGAGCCAACCGGATAAGTATTGAAGAAAACATGGGATTGCACGAGTTTTATTGAAGAAAAAGACTGAAGACGAAGTCTAGAGTCCAAGAATGCAAAAGATTGGAAGTCAATGGACCTATTTGAAGAAAAGGGCCAGAGACGGAAGATTTATATATGTCGAAGAACTCAAGTCTATTTAACGAGAAATTAAAAGACGAGTTGGAATTATTTACCGACACTTCTCAAAATCGAAATTCGGAAACGTTTATTTAAAGAAACGTAAAGACTAAAGAAGAAAGAAGAAAAGAAGCCCATGAACAAAGCCCATTCACAAGCCCACAAGCAAATGCCTATAAATAGGACTTCTCCTCACAATTTTGGAGGCTAGTTAGTTTTTAGTTTTTAGTTTCACTTTTCATTTTTCCTTTCTAGTTTTAGAGAGAGAAAGTTCTAAACTTTCTCTCACTAAGTTTTCATCTTTCTTTCTTTTAATCTTTCAAGATTAAACCTTTTGTATTGTTGATTTCATTAATCAAGTTTAAGTTTAAGCTTTTAATCTTTCATCTCTTTCTACCTTTCTTTGATTTTTTGAATTAATTTTGGTGCGAATTTCATTTGATCCGTGTTGTTCTTAATGATTTCGTGCTTAAAAAGTTAATTTGTTTATGCTTACTTAAGTTTTCATACGAATAAGCTTTAAGATCTTTGTGCTTATTGGCTTATTTATATGTTTAGCTTATTTACTTTTTAAAAGTTTTCTTAAAAAGTTTATCTTTTTATGGTTTGATTTAAAAGTTTGCTTATTTTAAGTTTAGATAAGTTGTTATTTGAGCTTATTTAGTCCTTTTCACTTTAGATTCGTTTAAGTTTTGGTGATAGCTTATTCCTAGTAGCTTATTGCCTAGCTTGTTTTTCGGATCATAAGGTAATCGGAAAGGGTAAACCCATTTCCGATTTGGTATTCCGATCACACCCCCCTTTATTCCGATCATCTGATCGGAAAAGGGTTTTGTAACATTCCGATTGTGTTGGTTTTGAGTGATATTCCGATTGGCTTGATTCTTTAATATTCTGACGGGTGAATCATTTGACATTCCGATTGGACACCTTGCCAAACATTCCGATCTAGGAGATTCTTGTACATTCCGACGAGGGTGTTTTTGGTATTACGATTAGACCTATTTTCCAAGTATTCCGATCAGTCTTCTTGTTACACATTCCGACCAGTATTGCTTGTTTGCATTCCGATCAGCCTTCTTTCCGACCTATATTCCGATCAGAATCCGATTTGGCAACTTTCCGATGGTTTTAGTTTCTTGTTTTTACAAAGTTTTCAAGTGTTAGTTTTATTAAGTGTTCAAGTATTTTTCTAATCTTGCCTTTAAGTTTTCAAGCATTTATTTTTAACTCGTTATTTTAGTCTAATCTTTAAAACTCTTTTCGCTCAACGACATTTACATTTATTTGCTATTAGTTTAAAATAGATAACAAACCAAACCCTCTATTTGTCACCAAGAACAATCATTCCACTTTGAACCGTGATCAATTCGAGAAGATTCCGAGACATAATCTGAACCATAGCAAATTTCTAGTATCACTCACCCACACTCTATATAAAGTTTATACTAAACCAAAAATTCATTATTTTTCTCCCAGAGACAAAGAAAAGTCGTGGGTTTCACAAGGAATTAGGGTTCTTCTGTAAAAATCTTGGTTTTCAAAAATCAAAGGTAAATCTTTAAAGTCCCTTTTCAATATAATTGTTTTTAATGTTTTTATAATCAATATATGATGCATTTAGGTTAGGTTTAATTATAAAATATTTATTCTAATGATATATTAATGATTAGAATAATTAGGGCTTGTAATTAAATAAATTATGGGTAATTAATTAGGTTAGTTTAATTAAATTCGTCATTAAAAACTGGGCAGAATTTTTGTGTCATTGTTTTGATCATATAGGGAGTTCTACAAACTCTTATTTTGCGATTCAAGTATCCTGGAAAGGTAATTGAAGTGACTTTCAAATTCAAGAAACGAGAACTAAATTGGAGGTCGGGAAGTGGGTAAAAAACAGGTTACAACAGTCGGAGGTCAAAACAGTTTTGAAATTAGCCTGTTTTCTTTTTATGTTTTGGGTTGTTTGGGGTACTTAGGGTTGTATCGGGACTCTCAAACGAACATGGGAGTTGGCTTATATATTATAGGAACTATATGCATTGGGGCTAAGATTGTGGGTTAGGGTAAGACCCCCTAATCATAACAAACTTTTTGTATGTTCAAAATCAGTAAAATCTGGATAGACAAAAGTATATATATATATATCGGGGCCTTAACAGTATCTTTAAGGTTTGGGCAAAAAGGAGGAGTTAGCTAACATATGTAAGGGAATAAGGTTTTCTTTACAGAGGTCTATGGTTAGATGGGCGTTTGGCTTATAGTTTGGAGACCTAAAAGTTGGGACTGTTTTGTGTAAAATATGAACGAGATAGGTATCAAGCTTAACCAAGTTAAGGACTTGTTAGGGAAGGGTAACGGGGTGTTTAGAGAATATTAATGAGGATCATATATAGGAGAAGGCTAGATGTCCATCATAGGTTGATGATCCATTTTAGTGATTGGTTCATGTGTTGATTTTGTGCTTTTGTTTGTTAGCTTTTTGCTAGTGCGCGGACTTTTGGAGAAGCTCAATCTGGTGAGTTTCATAGTCCCATGTCTACTAATGATTTTGACTTCCAGATGGGATGGAAGAGACACTGTCTTGTTTTTATAAATTATGCTGTGAATGTTTTGTGTTTGGTGATGGACTTGTGCATACTTATGTGATTAACTGCTAGTTGATTCATGATTGTTTTATGTTTATACTTGGTACCAAGGGGATGTTGCCAAGGCGGGGCCTTGGGGAGGTACATAGATGTGTGAGCATCTATGGGACCAATGGATAATGACAAGGCGGGGCCTTGGGATTGGTACATAGGTGTATGGGCGCCTATGGTACCATGGTGTTTGGTAAGGCTGGGAGCCTTGGATTTGGTTTGGTTTGTTAAATCTTGAATATTAGTTGTTAATGCATGTTTGTATCACATTGTCCATATGTTCTTAGATTTGGTTATTATTCACAGCTTATGGTTTGATTTTGGCATTGGAGTCTAAACCTATGACTCTCACCAACTTTATGTTGACGTGTTTTAGTTTCTCTTTCAGGTGATATTGTGGTTAAGCGTGAGAACATAAGTGGCTAGGATTTGGAGTTGCGTAGGAATGCATTTAGAAGGAGATCACCGTTCCTTCTTAGTTTCTTTTGTTTGTTTAATAAGTGATACTGTTGTCACCTATATGTTTGCTTTGTTTATGTTAATTGTTTGTCTTGGGTAAGTGGTAGGACTGTTACCTATTTACCTAGACTCCTTTATTGTTGAGATATTGTCATGACATTTGTGTCACCATTTTATGACATTTCTTATTTCTTTTAGTTATCTCTATAGACACGCCATGTTGTGATGATATCCATACGTCACGCTCCATATTCCTCCATGGTGGGGTGTGACAAGCGAATCATGAGAGAAATGCAAGAATCGGCCGATAAGAAATTTTTGCAAATGATTCAAACCCTTCGTCCCCAAGGTGCCCTCCCTTCTAACACCGTGACCAATCCTAGGGCTAACGTTAATGCCATCACTACTAGGAGCGGTAAGACCACCGAAGAACCTTTTTATACCCCACCTAAACAAGGACCCGAGATTCCTTCTTCTTCTACCCACCCTCCTTCACCTTCTACTTTTGACATACCACCCGTTATGCCTTCGTCTACACCTTATGTACCACCTTTACCTAAATCTTATACCACACCTTCGGTTCCCAAACCTGTTTCTTCACCTTCCATTCCTACCCCTCTTCCACCAAAGGATGTGAGTGAGCAATCCACTCCAAAGCCTTCATCTCAACCCAATATACATTATCCCTCAAGGTTGCGGAAAGAGAAATTGAAGAATAAGGATGATATTCAAGTTTCGAACTTCCTAAAAATGTTCAAACAATTGAATTTTAATATCACCTTTGCCGAGGCTCTCGCTCACATGCCTAAGTATGCTAAGATGTTTAAGGACCTTTTAAGTGATAAGGAAAAATAGCTCGATATTGCCAGTACCCAATTAAATAAGAATTGTTCTGCGGTTCTTTTGAGAAAATTACCGGTTAAGTTAGGAGATCCCGGTCGATTCCTTATTCCTTGCAATTTTCCGGGTGTTGAGAATTCTATGGCCTTGGCGGATCTCGGAGCGAGTACCAATCTTATGCCATTGTCCGTGTGGAAACAATTATCTTTACCCGAGATAGTCCCCACTCGTATGACCTTGGAATTAGCTAAACGTACGGTTGCTTATCCGGTGGGGATAGCCGAGGATGTTTTTTGTAGGAGTCGACAAATTCACTTTTCTCGCTGATTTCTTTGTAGTCGACTATGAGATGGATCCCCGTGTTCCCTTAATTGTGGGACGACCCTTCTTGAGGACCGGGCGTACATTGATTGATGTAGCCGCGGGTGAGCTTATCATGAGGGTAGGGGATGATAAAATCGTCTTTAACATGGGTAAACTTTCCAAACTTCCCGATGAGCTCGAATCCGTGAATTACATCGATGTGCTCGACGAAGCATGTGAAGAACATTTTCACGAGGCTTGTAAGAGCGGGATTTCTCATTTACCTCATGTTGAGACCGTAGCTTCTATTGCTCCTTCATTGACTCCATTTGGAGAAAGTGATTTTCTTTTACAAGAATTTGAAGCAAGTTTAGGGGACGTGGATTTAAAATATGACGATTCTCCCACCGATTGGGAAGAACACATTCGTACCATTGAGAGACTTCTCAATGAGGACCATATTTCTCCACCTACTCCTAAGGAAGTTACAAACGATGATCCTAATTTGACTAAGCCTTCCACTGATAATCTACCGGATTTAGAGCTTAAGGATTTACCGTCTCATTTAGACTACGTTTTCTTAGAAGAGAATGACAAGTTACTCGTCATTATTTCTAAGGACTTAAAAGAAGATGAAAAATCTCGCCTAATCGATGTGCTTAAAAATCATAAGAAAGCAATTGCTTGGAAAATCTCCGACATCCGCGGAATTGATCCTAACTTTTGCACTCATAAAATTCTCATGGAAGATGACTTTAAACCCGCAATCCAAAATCAAAGAAGGGTAAATCCAAAAATTCATGAAGTCATTAAGAAAGAAGTTATCAAACTTCTAGATGCCAGAATGATTTACCCTATTTCGGATTCGCCATGGGTTAGTCCCGTCCATTGTGTGCCTAAGAAAGGCGGGATAACTGTTGTTCCCAATGAAAACAACGAGTTAATTCCTACTAGACTTGAAACGGGTTGGAGAGTTTGCATAGACTATCGTAAGCTCAATGATGCCACTCGTAAGGATCATTTTCCTCTTCCTTTGATGGATCAAATGCTCGAGCGTTTAGCGGGTAATGACTACTATTGCTTCTTAGAAGGTTTCTCCAGATATTTTCAAATCCCTGTCGATTCAAAAGACCAAGAGAAAACCACATTCACTTGTCCTTATGGAACATTTTCTTATAAAAGAATGCCTTTCGGCTTATGCAATGCTCCCGGGACTTTCCAAAGGTGTATGATAGAAATATTTCATGACATGGTTGAAGAAACTATGGAAGTCTTTATGGACGATTTCTCGGTCTATGGTGATTCTTTCTCTTCTTGCCTTGCCAATTTAGAACGTATGCTTAAACGGTGTGAAGACACTCGTCTCGTTCTTAATTGGGAAAAATGCCATTTCATGGTAAAATAAGGCATCGTCCTCGGTCATAAAATTTCAAAAGCCGATATCTAAGTCGACCGTGCTAAAGTTGACGTCATTGCTAAGTTGCCTCCACCTACCACCGTCAAAGGAGTTAGAAGTTTTTAGGTCATGCGGGATTTTATCGACGTTTCATCCAAGATTCCTCTAAGATTGCTCGCCCTATGACTCATCTCTTAGAAAAAGATGCTCCTTTCATCTTTTCTCAAGAATGTCTCGACTCTTTCGAACTTCTTAAAGGTAAATTAACTAAGGCACCGGTCTTAGTCTCTCCAAATTAGGAGTTACCTTTCGAGCTCATGTGCGATGCTAGTGATTTCGCGGTAGGAGCGGTTTTAGGTCAACGAGTTAACAAACACTTCCAACCAATCCATTATGCTAGTAAGACAATAACGGGGGCTCAATTGCATTATACCACTACCAAAAAAGAGCTTTTAGCTGTAGTGTATGCTTTTGAGAAATTCCGCCCCTATCTTGTGCTTTCCACCACCATAGCTTACACCGACCATTTCGCCTTGAAATACTCGTTGACCAAGCATGATGCTAAACCGAGACTCCTTCGTTGGGTTTTGCTCCTACAAGAATTTAAAATCGAAATTCATGATAAAAAGGGAGCGGAAAACCTAGCTGCGGATCATCTTAGTAGACTTGAGGATCCTTATTAAGGGGAACTTCCAAATCAAGAGATTAATGAATCTTTTCCCCTTGAGACCTTAATGTCTATTAATTCCAATCTTGATGATACCCCATGGTTTGCGGACATTGCAAACTATTTGGCGGGTGGTGTTCTTATCGAAGGGTTAATGTAACACCTTATTTTGATAAATGGAATGTCACGCGTAATTATGGCGTGTCATCAAAGCATACAAGGATAAATGTCTGAAACATTACATGACCATAGGGATAACCGGAATCAAACATCGGTTCCCAAACATAAGCCCAAAACATAATAAAGTAAAAGAAATGAATGAAAGACTAAACAAGCATAAGTATATGAGGGCAAGAAGGAAAAGAAGTCTCTAGCAGCTTCCATCCTATGCACATCCTCCAAATGCTCGAGTCTTCCCTAGGGTACCTGCCGTTTTGGGACATGGAAAGGAAAGTAACGGCTGAACAAAATGCTCAGTGCACGGATATAGACATAGTATGAATGACTAAGCATAATAAAGACTTAATAGCAGCGGAAATGTATAAGGCCTGGAAAACCTGGAACATGTTCATAAAACTGGTTTTATAGTTTGAAAAGCCTTATGTTTATCTTATGAAAACTGTTTAACATATTTTACCATTAGCCAATATAGGTCATGAAAATCCATCGTGCATGAATACTTGGAGGGGTGACCTCATCATGCAAATTAGAGGGGCTGCCTCTAATTTAATATATTGGTTCTGGGTAGGAGGGATCAACTCCTTATGAAGGATGCAAGGCACACACCACATTCACCATGAAATCCTGACTAAAAACATGTAACTAGGATGCACCCATACGCCCAACATGATAAATATAATATAAATGGCCAAAAGCTGAAGGGACGCCACGAGAAATCACTCCGTCGTGGTGAAGTCATAACATCAGTGCCTCTAATGTTATGGTTATGGTACCTCCATAACTAGGTGAATTTTGTCATGCATGTATATGGCTTTAGGTATTCTAATTAAACATAAGCAATTCAGAAACATATAAAACAAATACTGGGAAAATAGTTGGCTGCATACGGGGAATCCTAATAAGGAAAGAATGTCCATACTGAAAGGACGGGAATCCGTACCTTATATCCAGTGAATGAAGAAGATGAACTGAGAGGAATCCTACTTCCGTATCACTAATGCTACATAAATACATACATGAATGAGTATCTGCTTACTAATACGTAACTGATTTTATGTCATGTCTTAGCTTATTTTATATGTTCTTGCCATGTTTTACTGTTTTAAGCCTTAAACTGTGTTTACCTTATATTCTGTTTACTCTGATTAACTATTTCTGGTATTTCATGTATTATTATACTTACTCTGTAATAATAAGTAACTTTCCAAAAATAGCAGGTTTCCTAAAATAGAAAGTTTCCAAAAAATAGAAAGTTTCCAAAAAGAGAAAGTTTCCAAAAATAGAAAGTTTACAAAAATATAAAGTTTCCAAAAATAGAAAGTTTCCAAAAATAGAATTACTGCTTAAAATAGATAAGTTTCTAAAAATAGAAAGTTTCCATAAATAAATCAGTTGCCTTAATTAAATAAGTTTCCATAAATAGATTAGCTGCCTGAATTAAATAAGTTTCTAAAAATAGAAAGTATCCATAAATAGATTAGTTGCCTTATTTAAATAAGTTTCTAAAAATAGAAAGTTTCCATAAATAGTTATAAGCTGGTTAAATAAGCTAAGTATATAAGCCTAAGTGTTTTCATGATTATTTTCTAAGTCATAATGATATAATGTATAGTTTATTAATTATTTCATGTAATTAAAATAAACTATAGGTTAAAATATTTAATTAAAGTATATCATGTTTTTAATTAAATAAAGTTAAATACTTAGGTTAAAACATGTATTATTATTTATTAATAATATAACCTAAGTCATGTTAATTAATTAATTATAACCATGGTTTTTAAATAATTAATTAATTATAAGTCTAAAAATATAAAATACTTAGGTTAATAATTTCATCATTTTAATAATTAATATAACCTAAGTCATGTTATTAAATTAATCATGTCATGTTTATTAATTTAATTTTAACATATGATTATAAAAATAATAATCTTAACATACACCGTGAACCGGATCTTGACTAGGAACCATGAACCGGACATGAAATCGACACCATACCCCGAACCACATCGGGGTTCCCCTTCTCTTGCTGCTGCGGTGGGACCCACACCAACCAACCGGGACCATATGGTCTCGGTGGTGGTCAAATAGCCAAACCGAGACCCCCTCAGGTTCGGTTTAGGCGGCGGCCAAGAACAAACACCCCTAAAACATCCCTTTTGATTTATTCCAAAACCAATTTCATGTTAGATCTATGATTTAATTAGGTTTTTTAAAAAAAACATATCATGTTCTTAATTGTTTAAAAGATTAAATCAAAAGAAAAGGGTTAAAAGAATTACCGAATGCGTGGATCTAAACAATGATGAACAAACACGAACACTAGCAACAAATCCAAAATCAAAGATCAATTAAACACCCCTTTGGTGTGTTTGAGGGTGGCGGCCAAAAAGAAAAGAAGAGGAGGAGGAAGAACTTTTAGGTTTTTGTAAAAATCCTCTGCAAGTGAAAATGAGTAGTGATCTTTTCCTAATTCCTTGTTTTAGTAAAAATTGATGGGCTAAGCCCATCTTCCCTCCCTAATTTCGTGGTATGGGGCCCACATGGGGTAACCCATACATTTCCTGAGTCTAAATATTATAGTGTGTTCTCGTGTTCGTAATTTACGTGTTTTAATTAGTTATCGATCGTGACTTAATATATTTATTCGTGTTCATAATAAATATATATACGTAATTACTATTAGCTCGTGATTTAATTATGTTCATGATTTCATGATCGCATGTTCGTGATTAATTATTGTTTAAATAATTATTGCGTGTTAGTGCGTAATAAATACTTATCGTGTTCTAACACGTACGTAATACGTAAAATCCTAACACGTAAACGTAATCGTACTATAAAAGGAAAGTTTTAATCTAGTACGTACGATCTTAAGGGTACTATTCATGGTAAAAGCATGCGGGTTTTACAACTCTTCCCCCCTAAAAAGAATAATTCGTCCCCGAATTATAGATAACGTAACTGAAAGAGAAACATACCCGAATCAAACTGAGAGGGTATGTAAGATTAATGAACGTACAGGTGACATGGTAGAAGGAACGTGGAACGTGACATGTCTTGAAAAGACATGGAACGTGACGTGACTGAAAGGACATATCTAATTGATGAGAGAAAACGGATAAAAGTCCGGATGAACTTGTCTGTTTCCAAGTGGCCTCCCTCTTGGAACGGTTCCTTCAGAAGATCTTGACACAAATGATAAATCTTGGTCCTCCTGACCTTGACTTGGAATACGAAGAAATTCTTGGTTATCAACGGAAAGTAGATCCCCTAAATTCGATCGAGGAAAAATAAGAGTTAACGTGCTAGGGTAACTGAAACGTTACGATGCAAGACAATCTGAATTAACTGATAATTAGAAACGATGTGCGAGTCATAAAGAAACGTAGTACGTGAAAATTTTTGAACGTGATACGTGAAAATTTTTGAACGTGCTACGTGGAGATATGGCGAGTGTAGTATGAGTAAACATATCGTGATCCATGATACGTGTAACATATCTTGATCATGATATGAGGAACGTGGAATGAACATGACATGTGAAACATATCGTGAACATAGAATATAATGGCGGTAACACCAAACGCTACAAGGTGAGACGTGGGATATGACGTGAAACGTCTATCTGATGATGGAGAGTTATACTAAACTTGGGTCTAGTCTCTCAAGTTCTTGCAAAACTTCCCAGAACGAAATGAACGTAAAATCGTAAGCCCAGATATGATCATGAACGTGAATAGTGTCATGAACGCGAGCGTGAAAGCAAGTCGTGGAATCAGAATGAAGAAATGAAGTAATTTAGGAGTACAATTGCGAATCTTTGTCTGACCCGATAGCTGAGGGATTGCCAAGTGGTTAGATGAGCCTTGGCTGGAACATGTCCAATCAATCTGTTGGTTCTACAATCCTTGCGGATGTAAGGATTCTGCAGACTTGATGAAACTGTTTGCAATAACCCAGATTGCATCATGCTTCTTCTGAGTTTGCGTAAATCTGGTAACCAAAATCCGTGGAGATCTTGTCCCATTTCAATTCACAATTTCAGATGATGAAAACAACCTAGTTTGTTGGTGTCCTATCTTAACCAGTTGGTATGTCAGGTACATAGATATGAACGTAACTGTATCTTGCTTCGTAGAACTTGATACATAGGAGTTTGCGAAACTCTGAGTCTATGAATCTAAACTTCTCTTAGCGTAGGATCTTCTATAACACCTAATGTAATGTAGGGTTATCTCCTTTACGCATAAGATGAGTCATGGTAAGATTAACCATGCAAATCCATGTGATCCAGCATGTCACTGTGATCAACCAGAACCGATATAGGAAATTTTCAGGGTGGACTTTCTCTTGTCATAGAATTTGCAACATAGTGCAGATATGGTCTTCCTGTTCTTCTTCTAGGCTTAAAGGAAATCAGGTTATCCTCAATGAAAACACTGATGAATTTGCTATTAGTTCATGGAAACTCATTCTTATAATGCCGTTGGAGCATTGATGAGACTAATTCAAAATCATAAATCTAGCATGACCGAGTCGTGTACGATAGCAGTCATGGACATGTCTTGCTCTTTCCCTCGTCACTGTTGGCAGCATGATCATGAGTTCAATCTTGGAAAAGTGATTAACACTATAAGGTCGATTGGACATGTTGCCAATACGTGGAGGAGAATAACGGTCATTAATGGGATTTATTTTAAATAGACGGTAGTCAACACATAATCTCATGGTACCATTCTTCTCCTTGTAGGTTCTTCTGGAATGTATAGGAATATTTTGGAATAATCATCCGACAGCTAGAAAATTTTAGCTACCACGGCTAACAACGCACATGCTTGTAAGCATAGATAATTTGTACAGATTTTCCTAATGGAAAATCAAGCTGAATGTATTCAGGAGCCTGAACATTACTATACATAATTATGAATCGTAGCATGGTGTGCTGTTCATAGTCCATAATTAAGATAAAATTCTTCTCGTGTCTGTCCGAGGAAATGCGTTAGCAGCTTGGATCTCATCATTAAGCTGGAGGAAAACCTTCGTATACGTGGGAATACGAAAGGCGTCCTTCATGGTCATGAATATATGAAATATGATGAAACAAATGAAAGTGACATCGGCAACGTGACAGTTCTCACTGATGCGCCGATAATGGTATTGAAATTCTTGTGGCCTGATTAATACATGGCACAACAAAATAGATATACCCTTGGAGGGTACCCTGAATTTCTTAGAAATGTTCCATAGTTGGACGTGAGTCATGTGTCTTGACTCGTTTCTTGGAACTATAAGCATGACATATGTCTTGACTGGTGTCTTGACATGTGTCTTCAGGAAGTATACGTGAGACATGTGTCTTGACTGATGTCTTGACATGTGTCTTGACTGATGTCTTGACATGTGTCTCGAGATGTGAAACAATTAGAACTACAAATATTAGGTTATTATGCCAGAATTGGCGGATCGGTTGGACTACTGATCCTTTGTATGTCTGATCACGTCCGCGGCCGGAGCCTCGGTTACGATTTCTAGGATAGTTGCTGTCATAGTAGTGGTTACTATCGTCCTGTCTGTCAGTTCCATGATGGTCATTCTCATGACCGTGATTCATGTAACTATTCAGCTGAGTGGCCGGCTGGTATCAGTTTGCACTCATATGGCTGAAATGACAACTGAATGACGTGTGACATGTAACTAAGAATTTGGGACAATGATTGATGAAGATCGTCTGATGGTGAAGTATCTTCTCGTCCAATAGCTTTGCTCTGGCGCCTTTGTCTTCGTCTTGTAGGATCTCCAGGTTGTGAACAGCATCAGCATCTCGTAGCGTCTCCAACATCAACAACGTCAATTCCTAGTAACATCTCCAAGCTATGAGCGTCATCGGCAATCTTGTAGAATATCAGCAAGTGAACATACGCGTGAGATGATTTAGAATCGACTAGCGAATACTCGTGAAGTATTGCAAGTGAAATACACATGGATTTAGGTACGTGTAATACACAAGGAATACGGTACATGGAGTACACATGGAATGCACATGAAATGATCGGTATAGGGGTCGATCATTTGTCATGATTTAAGGAAAGTATATCGGTTAAACGGTTATGAAAACCATCATGATAACCTGGCAGTATTAGCATACACATCATTCTGGTTGTATCGAAAGACGTTAAAGTGTGGTTACACAAAATTCAACGATGATTTGCCTGACAGCATGATCAATGAAAACCAACCATGACTATCATGAAAGCAGGATTCAATGAAATCCAACAATGTCTTGCATGAAGGCATAAATAACAAAAGAGGCGTAAGACGTAATCAACATGAAGACGGAATTATCATGAAGAAACATGAAACCATCTATCATGAAGGAGTGTATAACATAATCAGCACGAAGCTGGAGTTAACCATGACAGTATGAAAACATACTTGACATAAAAACATATTAACTTATGAGGGGACATGAAAAAAATTTATGCCAATAAATCATGAGAAAAATTTTATGCATAAAAGACAGTGCATGAATGCGTAATGTAGTTTATAAAAACCTTTTATATGTGCGAGGGGACGCCTATGGGTGGGTCCCAAAACAAAAGACATGGCGAGGGGGACGCCTATGGGTCGGTCCCAAAGTGAAAAGTTTCGATAAAAGCACATGCGACTAAAGAGGGCCAGTCCTGTACCAACCATTACTTAGTCATAATCCCTGCAACAATGATGCATGAAACATAAATAAATGAAACTTATCTGTCAAAACTTATCAGAAAAAATTTTATGTGACTAATTATGAACTACTGGGATTCAGTCCACATAGTCACAGTTCACGAGGAACATTATGCATGAAACAATGACACATAACTAAATATGAATGACGGTTGTCCATCCATATTAGTAAAACAATATCGATGAAAACATCAAGGTTAAAACCTCAGGGTGCTGAAAACATCATGGTTAAAACAACAATGCGCTGAAAACATTAATACGTAGAATAACAGACGTTGGCTTAGGAAGCTCCTGGTGACTACCCACTAGTCACAGGTCAAGTTTTAGAGCCTACAGGTCGAAGCCTTGGCTCTGATACCATAATTGTAACACCCCATTTTGATAAATGGAATGTCACGCGTAATTATGGCGTGTCATCAAAGCATACAAGGATAAATGTCTGAAACATTTCATGACCATAGGGATAACCAGAATCAAACATCGGTTCCCAAACATAAGCACAAAACATAATAAAGTAAAAGAAATGAATGAAAGACTAAACAAGCATAAGTATATGAGGGCAAGAAGGAAAAGAAGTCTCTAGCAGCTTCCATCCTATGCACATCCTCCAAATGCTCGAGTCTTCCCTAGGGTACCTGCCGTTTTGGGATATGGAAAGGAAAGTAACGGCTGAGCAAAACGCTCAGTGCACGGATATAGACATAGTATGAATGACTGAGCAAAATAAAGAATTAATAGAAGCGGAAACGTATAAGTCCTGGAAAACCTGGAACATGTTCATAAAACTGGTTTTATAGTTTGAAAAGCCTTATGCTTATCTTATGAAAACTGTTTAACATATTTTACCATTAGCCAATATAGGTCATAAAAATCCACCGTGCATGAATACCTGGAGGGGTGACCTCATCATGCAAATTAGAGGGGCTGCCTCTAATTTAATATATTGGTTCTGGGTAGGAGGGATCAACTCCTTGTGAAGGATGCAAGGCACACACCACATTCACCATGAAATCCTGACTGATAACATGTAACTAGGATGCACCCATACACCCCACATGATAAATATAATATAAATGGCCAAAAGCTGAAGGGACGCCACGAGCAATCACTCCGCCGTGGTGAAGTCATAACATCAGTGCCTCTAATGTTATGGTTATGGTACCTCCATAACTAGGTGAAACTGGTCATGCATGTATATGGCTTTAGGTATTCTAATTAAACATAAGCAATTCAGAAACATATAAAACAAATACTGGAAAAACAGTTGACTTCATACGGGGAATCCTAATAAGGAAATAATGTCCATACTGAAAGGACGGGAATCCGTACCTTATATCCAGTGAACGAAGAAGATGAACTGAGAGGAATCCTACTTCCGTATCACTAATGCTACATAAATACATACATGAATGAGTATCTGCTTACTAATACGTAACTTGTTTTATGTCATGTCTTAGCTTATTTTATATGTTCTTACCATGTTTTACTATTTTAAGCCTTAAACTGTGTTTACCTTATATTCTCTTTACTCTGATTAAGTATTTTTGGTATTTCATGTATTATTATACTTACTGTGTAATAATAAGTAACTTTCCAAAAATAGCAGGTTTCCTAAAATAGAAAGTTTCCAAAAAATAGAAAGTTTCCAAAAATAGAAAGTTTCCCAAAAATAGAAAGTTTCCAAAAATAGAAAGTTTCCAAAAATAGAAAGTTTCCAAAAATAGAAAGTTTCCAAAAATAGAAAGTTTCCAAAAATAGAATTACTGCTTAAAGTAGATAAGTTTCTAAAAATAGAAAGTTTCCATAAATAAATCAGCTGCCTTAATTAAATAAGTTTCCATAAATAGATTAGCTGCCTGAATTAAATAAGTTTATAAAAATAGAAAGTTTCCATAAATAGATTAGTTGCCTTATTTAAATAAGTTTCTAAAAATAGAAAGTTTCCATAAATAGATATAAGCTGGTTAAATAAGCTAAGTATATAAGCCTAAGTGTTTTCATGATTATTTTCTAAGTCATAATGATATAATGTATAGTTTATTAATTATTTCATGTAATTAAAATAAACTATAGGTTAAAATATTTAATTAAAGTATATCATGTTTTTAATTAAATAAAGTTAAATACTTAGGTTAAAACATGTATTATTATTTATTAATAATATAATCTAAGTCATGTTAATTAATTAATTATAACCATGGTTTTTAAATAATTAATTAATTATAAGTCTAAAAATATAAAATACTTAGGTTAATAATTTCATTATTTTAATAATTAATATAACCTAAGTCATGTTATTAAATTAATCATGTCATGTTTATTAATTTAATTTTAACATATGATTATAAAAATAATAATCTTAACATACACCGTGAACCGGATCTTGACTAGGAACCATGAACCGGACATGAAATCGACACCATACCCCGAACCACTTCGGGGTTCCCCTTGTCTTGCTGCTGTCGTGGGACCCACACCAACCAACCGAGACCATATGGTCTCGGTGGTGGTCAAATAGCCAAACCGAGACCCCCTCGGGTTCGGTTTAGGCGACGGCCAAGAACAAACACCCCTAAAACATCCCTTTTGATTTATTCCAAAACCAATTTCATGTTAGATCTATGATTTAATTAGGTTTTTTAAAAAAACATATCATGTTCTTAATTGTTTAAAGATTAAATCAAAAGAAAAGGGTTAAAAGAATTACCGAATGCGTGGATCTAAACAATGATGAACAAACACGAACACTAGCAACAAATCCAAGATCAAATATCAATTAAACACCCCTTTGGTGTGTTTGAGGGTGGCGGCCAAAAAGAAAAGAAGAGGAGGAGGAAGAACTTTTAGGTTTTTGTAAAAATCCTCTGTAAAGTGAAAATGAGTAGTGATCTTTTCCTAATTCCTTTTTTTAGTAAAAATTGATGGGCTAAGCCCATCTTACCTCCCTAATTTCATGGTATGGGGCCCACATGGGGTAACCCATACATTTCCTGAGTCTAAATATTATAGTGGGTTCTCGTGTTCGTAATTTACGTGTTTTAATTAGTTAACGATCGTGACTTAATATATTTATTCGTGTTCGTAATAAATATATATACGTAATTACTATTAGCTCGTGATTTAATTATGTTCATGATTTCATGATCGCATGTTCGTGATTAATTATTGTTTAAATAATTATTGCGTGTTCGTGCGTAATAAATACTTATCGTGTTCTAACACGTACGTAATACGGAAAATCCTAACACGTAAACGTAATCGTACTATAAAAGGAAAGTTTTAATCTAGTACGTACGATCTTAAGGGTACTATTCATGGTAAAAGCATGCGGGTTTTACAGTTAACGTCCCAACAAAAGAAGAAATTCTTTAAGGATGTTAAGCACTATTATTGGGACGACCCTTATCTTTTCAAACAATGTGCGGATCTTATCATTCGTAGGTGTGTTGATGGGCCGGCGGCTTTACAAATCCTTGAAGCTTTCCACAAAGGACCCACCGGTGGTCACTTTGGTCCTAACTACACCGCTAAAAAAGTTTTCGACTATGGATTCTATTGGCCCACCATTTATCATGACGCTCATGAAATGGTTAAGAATTGTGATGCTTTCCAAAGACAAGGCAAGATCACACATAAAGATGAGATGCCTCAAAATTTCATCCAAGAGTGTGAAATCTTTGACGTATCGGGCATCGACTTTATGGGGCCATTTCCATCATCCAAAGGGAACAAGTACATCCTCGTAGCCGTTGACTACGTATCAAAATGGGTTGAAGTAAAGGCTTTACCTACTAACGATGTGAGGGTGGTTGTTAACTTCTTGAAACAATTGTTTGCTCGATTCGGTGTGCCTCGTGCTATTATTAGTGATCGCGGGACTCATTTTTGCAATGATAAATTCGCACGAGTCATGGCTAAGTATGGTGTCAATCACCGACTTTCCACCGCGTATCATCCACAAACTAATGGTCAAGCCGAGGTTTCCAACCGTGGACTTAAGAGAATCTTAGAGCGTACCGTGGGAGAGCATCGTGCCTCATGGGCCGATAAATTAGATGATGCTTTGTGAGCTTTCCGTACCGCTTATAAGACACCTATAGGTTGTACTCCTTATCGCCTTGTGTACGGAAAGGCGTGCCACCTCCCCACTGAGTTGGAGCATAAGGCTTATTGGGCCTTGAAATGGGATAATTTTGACATAAACAAAGACGGTGATCTTAGGAAAATCCAACTCAATGAACTTAATGAACTTAGGAATGAGGATTATGAGAATTCATTGATCTACAAGGAGAAGACTAAGCTCATTCATGATTCCAAGATTAAGAACCGAGAGTTCCACGTTGGTGATCAAGTTTTACTCTTTAACTCTCGGTTGAAAATCTTTTCGGGTAAACTTAAGAGCCGTTGGTCCGGTCCCTTCACCGTGGCCCAAATCTTCCCTTATGGCACCGTTGAGTTACCCCAACCAAATGGGCCCAACTTTAAAGTGAATGGCCAACGGGTTAAGTTGTACTTTGGAGAGGACATCTCTCATGAGATGATTCCATCCCTCTCCATGTTTCCCTTAAATTAATTCGGGAAATCGAGTCGAGCTAGAGACTCGTGATAAATAAATCAAGCATCGTATAACTAGGTTAGATTTTTACCTTTTCCATCCTTTCCACCGTTTTCACCTTCACCCATTTCCACCAATAAGTGTAGGGGGATCCAAGTAGGTTGTTTGTTTTGTGATGTTGTGCAGGGATGTGTGCTTTAATGATCCACTTTTGGTGTTTTTGACGCGACCCGTGATCCCGTGTACCCGGTTCTATCAAAACTATTGTGATTCATACATGTATATAAATAAGATGAATAAATGTAAGCACTTTAGTTGTCTCTTCCTTAGCTCGATTTAAACAACATACTCAATGTCCTAAGTGTAGGGGAGTTTATTCTCCCACATGCTTAAACATTGAGGACAATGTTTATATTAAGTGTAGGGGGGGACTTTTATCAAATTTTAGTGGGCTTTTCCATGAATTTGACCTCATTTAACGAGAAAATTAAAATTTTTCAACGTTTTTCAAATTCCTGATCTATTTTGTTCTAGTAGTATTTCCATTTATTTTCTTTTTTTTTCTTTCCTTTTGTCATCGCATCGTATTTATATTTTCCATTTCAAGAATAAAATCAAAAATAAATAAATGAATAAAATGGTTTTAACAAGTTTAGATGTTTTTGATATATTAGGCCCGTCGTGAATATTTTGACTCAACCCGAGTTTACTTATCCAAGTTTACTCTAGCAAGTATCCTTAACCATATGGACCTTAATTGGTTTATTAGGATAAGCATCCACGAGTCTCATTCCTTGAGATTTTAAATTATGGAGAACGAGAGATGATAGAGTTGATAATAAGTTTAAGGGTTAATTCTTGCTTATATGAGTTTTTGTGGCTCTTTCTTCCCGCTTGTATTTTTAATTGCTTAATAAATGAGGTTTTTTGCGGTGTAGATTCGATATCTTAGCTCTTAGCCAAATCTTTTATCTACTTGTAATTAAAGCATGAACACATTAAGGGTGCCAGCATTGTGGACTTCCGACTAAGGTGGCTCATAACCACTAAGTAGGAGGTATTCAGACCATGGGACCACGGAATTTGGCCTAATATAATATCATAAATAAAGAAAGAATAAGATTAAAACATGACCTCAAGGAGCCTTAGGGTGTGGGGCATGTAGCACGAACCTTGCCATTAGAGCCTTAGGGTGTATGGCATGGTAAGTGTTGAATAAAAATTGATCAAAAATCAATTCCCTTGTTTATCGTTCAAGGAGCCTTAGGGTGTGGACAATAGATGAGGAGCATTTTTACATCTTAAAGAGCCTAAGGGTATATGATGTGAATTTGCTAAACTCCACATAAAGTCAACATGACTATGGAGGAATAAATAATAAGTAGTACTATTGGCCAAATTTCAGATCCGAGAATTTATTCCCCAAATCGTGTTAAATTATCCTTGATGTGGGCTTACTTTAGTGACAACGTTTTTGAGGACGAGGTTAGGTTCTGAGTGTCGGGTTTGCACTGTTTTGCCTTCAGTTTTGGACTAAAGATTATTAAATAAGTCAAATGAGCCTACGGGTGAATGACAATCTTTAAAATCTAGAGATACAACTTAGGAATTGGAGAAAGAGTATTACATAATTGTCTTATATAAGTGGTTTTAACTCAAGAGCTTATGGTAAACAATGATCTTGTTTTTAAGCTTGGTATGGGGAACGTGAAACTTGAGGGTGATTAATATTCATGACACCAAAGCCCTAATTTAAGTCTTAGATTTCTTTACGAGTTTCTTCCATCAAACAATTTCAAAGTTAATAAATTAATGAAAATTATTATAACTTTTGTTTCCTTGAATAAAGTTTTTATCTTTTCATCGTTCTTTAGTAGTAATAGTGTATCGTAATAAAGGCCAAGATGGGTTAATTATGAGGAAAATGTAACTTTATGCTTTAAAATTATGCATTGCATGGAGTCATTGGAATGGTCAAGTGTAGGGGATTTAATAAGTGTGTAAACACTTATCCTTTTACCACTAAAATCAATGAAAAACAAGACCTAATCATGTGTTTAATATCATAAAAGTCGGAATTACGCGTGGTTTTGTGTTTTTGTGTGAAATAAGTACAAAAGATCAAACAGAAAGAAAAACACGGGATTTCACGGTTATTTGTTTAAGAAAAGTCAAAGAAAGAGACGAAGTCAAAGTCAAAGAACCAAAAGTGTACCGAAGATCACGAAAACCGGCAAAATCAACACGACTTTGAAGAAAAGATCGTCAAAGACAAATACAAGCTCGATTTTAGTGGATTTAATCTTTTATGAAGTTAATTGGGCTTGTGGGTCCCACATTTGGGTATTGGGCCCAAAAGCCCATTAACAAAAGCAAAGTAATTACTTTTTTACCAATAGCCCAAACAAAAGCCCAATTCTAATATACAAGATATACGGATGTGTGTATATTTGGGCCAACAGCCCAATCATTACAACAAATAAACATGAGACGGTGGGAATTATTTTTGGACCAAGAATTGGTCAAGGCCCAAAAGATGTAACGGTGAAACAAGGATATATTAACTTTTTGGTCAAAGGTTTTATTTACCAACTCACACACACACACATTTTTTTCTACCCACCACACACAGACTTTCGATATCACCAAAGTCCCATTCATCTCTCTCTCACCATTTACCCCCATGCCTGTAAATCTACTATTTACACAAAACCCTAATCACAAAAAGTATCAAATAAATTGGGGCTTTTGTGGGATACGTGTGATTCACACGTATGGGAAATAAATCCCCAAGTTTTTAGGAGCAAAGAAGATGCTGCACCAATCCTACGTGGCTCCTTTTCCTTGTTTTAATTGGCCAATACACATCACCACCAATCACCCACCTATAAGATGATGCCATATCAGCTTGGAGAAAGCATAAGAAACACAAACCCATCTACGGTGGCAATCCATGTGATGGGTAAATGTTTATCAGCCGTAGATCAAGAAAAAGAGAGATAAAAGATGGATTCAAGGGTCAAGATTGAAGATGTGTGCTCAACAAACCTTCCTCAGCAAGTTTTAAGGTTTGCCTATAAAACCCCCCTCATTCTGTAATTTTTAGTTTGTCCTATTTTTATTTTTATTGTTATTATGCTAAATAGTTTTTAGGTTATTTGTATTTTTCCTTTTTAGTATTGTAATCACTTCTTAATATTAACAAAAGTTTATTTAAGTTTAAATCAAATCGTGTCTTATTTTTTTTCTGTTAAATTTCTTATTATTGCAATTAATTATTCAAATTGTTTATTATAATAATTAAAATATTATTTAATCAAGTTAAATAATAGCTTGTTTAGATAATAGAAAATAAATTTTGGTTGATAAAAACTTCCCCACTGGAAGTTTATAAAATTCTGGTTCGTACGTTGATGTTTAATGGTGTTGATGGCTCGATAGTGTTTGGCGAATGGTGGTTAGTTAGTTTCGTTTCGGTTAAATAAGGAGGCTCAGCGCCGTCCTTCTTCTCAACGGATTTCTTCAAAAGGTTTAATCTCTTTTTTTTAATTTTCATGTTATTTAAATTCTCGATTTAATCTGTTTAAGCTTCTGTCTATTAAATCTGTTTAGTTGATATCTGATTTAAGTTTTATTTACTTTAAGTCCGCTAGTATGTTTTTATCATCTGTTTAGTTTTTAAGTTTATTTGAGTAGGAAATCTGAGTTTAGATCTGATTTTTGGTATTGTTTGCTTTTGTTATAGATTTGATTTTATCTGCTAGGTTTGGTATTGGTATGTTTAGAATTACTGATTATCTTTTGCTGAATATTTAGTTAATCAGATTTAGCTTTACTGCTTTTATTTAGATCTGCTTTAGTCATTTGTTATTATCTGTTCTTGTTTAAGCTGCTTGGTTTCTGATTTTAGATAACTAAGCTTTAAGTTCGAGTCTGATATTAGCTTTTACTTGTTTTTTACCTTTCTGTTTAAATAGTTAGTTTTTCTGATATTTTAAACGTTTACTAGATTTGCTATTATAAGTACTTTGCTGATACAATTCTAGCTTGTTTATTTTAGTTTTCTTATGATGATAGTAGTTTTGGTTTACTGAGTTGCTGATATATTAGGTTCACTTTGTATTTGTTTTTTTTGTTGTTAATTTGCAAGTTGTTGATATTTTTGTGTAAACTTAAGCCATCAGATTCAATTAATCTGATTGTTCAAAACTGATTTCTATCAGTTCCCAAAAAAAAAAGAAAAAGAAAAATATATTATCTAAATTTGTCCACTTTGGGACTCGAACCCTTGACCTCTAGGATAGCAGCCAAACGTGATAACCACTTATTCCAGTCTCTCTTTTGAGTTTTAATACTGCTTTTAATTTTAATATAGTATTTCTAGTTAGCTGTCAGTTTTAATAGATTTAAAAATACTAGTTTTTATTTTAATAAATTTCAATTAAATTTACTTTTAGTTTTAAAATTAATAAATAGTTTCAAAGTATAAAAAAATAAAATAAAAATATTTTATAACTTTTAGAAATTTAAATTGTCTTTAATAAATAGTTTTAAATAAATTAGAAATTTAAAAATCTTTAATAGTTTTAAATTATTTTAATTAGTTTAATAGATTTTGTTAAATTAAAAAGTGAGAGTAATTTATTTTTAAATAGATTAAATTAGATTTAAGTTTTGTTTAAATTTTAAATAGTTTTTTTTTTAATTTGTTTAATTAGAATTTTTAATAGTGAAAAAGTATTTTTAATTAAATATTTTCTTTTTAATTAGATTGAACATTTTTTAGTTTTTAAATACTAAACAAAGTACTATTCACCGAAAACAATTAATCCTTGTGTTAAAATCCGATATCAATTCGAGTCGAGTCGAGGAACGAAAAATAGACATAAAAAGAATTGCAAAATTCATACATTAGTGGTTTGCTAATCAATGTCCTCCAGGATATAAATGGATGCCTAAAGTTAGGACAGAAAATGTGACTACGTGCGTTAGTGTGCCTCTAAGTGATGAAACTAGGGAAACTAATGAATCAGAAATCACAACTAACATGGAATCCAATTTAGAAAATGCTCCATCGTGTTCTAATTCTTCTGCAGGTGATCAAAATAATTCTCTTCATACTGGACTCCGGATGCACGAAGCACATGACGGGGAATCTCAAGCTTCTAATTAACTTCGTGGAGAAGTTCTTCGGTACGGTCCAATTCGGAAATGATCAATTTGCACCGATCCTAGGATATGGAGACTTGGTTTAGGGGAATATCACTATCAAAAGGGTTTACTACGTCGACGGGGTCAATCATAATCTTTTCTCGGTTGGTCAATTCTGTGATGCGGATTTGGAGGTTGCTTTTAGAAAGAAGACATGTTTTGTTCGTGATTATGATGGGAATGACTTACTTACCAGTTCACGGGGTACTGATCTCTACACTATTTCACTACAAGACTCCACATATTCAACTCCAATCTTTTTCATGGCTAAAGCTTCAACGACTCAAGCTTGGTTATGGCATCAACGATTATCTCATCTTAACTTTGATACCATCAACTTGCTTTCCAAGAAAGATATTGTGAGAGGCCTTCCATATTTGAAATTCATCAAAGATCATCTTTGTTCTTCTTGTGATATTTGTAAAGCTAAACGAAGTAGTTTCAAGACAAAGACTACACCAAGCTCTAAAGGACGGTTAGATCTTCTTCATATAGATTTGTGTGGCCCCATGCGTGTTCAAAGCATCAATGGGAAGAAATACGTTATGGTAATTGTCGATGACTACTCAAGGTACACGTGGACCCTCTTCTTAAGTTCCAAGGATGAAACACCTGAGGTTCTCATTAACTTTCTTAAGCTGATACAACGTGCTCTTCAAGCTCAAGTAAAAGTGGTACGTACTGACAAAGGCACAAAATTCTTGAATTCAACTCTGAAGAAATATTTTGAAGCCGAAGGGATTGAACATAAAACATCTATTGCTCGAACACCTGAACATAACGGAGTTGTTGAAAGACGAAATCATACTTTAGTTGAGGTTGCTCGAACATTATTATCTGCTTCAAAACTACCACTATTCTTTTGGGCCGAAGCCGTATCAACCGCATGATACACACAAAACCGTTCCTTAATTATCCCAAGACACGAAAAGACACCATATCACATAATTAATGATCACAAACCTTCACTCAAACACCTTCATGTTTTCGGATGTACGTGTTACATTATTCGAGATGGTGAAAATTTGGACAAGATTAAAGAGAAAGGTGATGCATGCATTTTAGTGGGATATGCAACTCAGTCTAAGGGATACAAAGTGTACAACAAGAGAACAAAATTGATAGTCGAGACTATTCATATCAGATTTGATGAATTTATAAGAAATGACACTTGAACAAAACAGTTTACGTCCCGATCCACAACGACGAAAAGACTTCTGTGCACAACCGCACGGAACTCGGAACTCAAGACCACAACAATGAACCGTCAAGTTCAAAGCTGGTTCCTGAACATGTTCCTAGAGCAGATATGACAGTGGACATGACACTTGAAGAGTTGGAAATTTTATATGGATCAATGTTTGATGAATATTTCACGGGGGAGAAACAATTTGTATCAAAGTCTTCCGCTGTCACTCATGATAAGAATGATGATACCGACCATCGTCAACAAAAAGATACAACCTCATCTACTTCCACACGGGTTGCTGCAGATTTACCTCCTCATAATATCACTTCAACAATCGATCCTACAACATCCACAACTACTGATTACTCCAGAGAACACAAATCAAGCAGACGATGCATTATCTGACGATGACGATTTTCACAACCCATTCGGTACACCGGTACACGAAACTGGAGAGTCTTCTACTCGCCATGTTGATCCGTCAAATATGCATACGTTCTACCAACTAAATCCTTCAACACATCATTGGACCCGAGAACATCCTTTGGTTCAGGTAATTAGAAACCCTTTATAGCCTGTTCGTACAAGACGACAACTAGCCATCGATGGCGACGTTTGTATGTTCGCACTCGCCGTAAGTACTGCTGAACCGAAAAACATCAAAGAAGCCATGGATGATCATGCTTGGATCGAATCGAGTACGGATGAACTTCAACAATCTGAAAGACATAAAGTCTAGGAACTTGTTGACAGACCATACGATGTGATTCCTTTAAATCTTCGTTGGATCTGGAAAAACAAGATGGATGAAGAAAACACGATCATAAAGAACAAAGCTAGGCTAGTGGCTAAGGGGTAAGGCCAGGAAGAGGGAATTGATTTTGACGAATCATTTGCACCAGTTGCTCGTATGGAAGCGGTCAGGATTTTCCTTGCTTATGCTGCACATAAGGGATTCACTATTTATCAAATGGACGTGAAGACATCATTTCTAAATGGTCCTTTTAAGGAAGAAGTCTATGTTATGCAGCCGGAAGGATTCGTTAATCCTCATTATCCTGACAAGGTGTATCGTCTCCACAAAGCACTTTATGGACTCAAGCAAGCTCCAAGGGCGTGGTACGATGAGCTCTCGAAATTTCTGGTATCCAAAGGTTTCTCGAAAGGTTCCATTGATCTAACTCTGTTCATTTATAAATATGGGGATGACATTTTGCTTGTGCAGATTTATGTTGATGACATTATTTTCGGGTCTACAAACCCAAAACTTTCAAAATGGTTTGAAAAAGTCATGCACATCAAATTTGAAATGTCAATGATGGGCGAACTAAAATTCTCTCTAGGAATTCAAGTTCACCAATCCCAAGTGGTATATTTATAAACCAAGCTAAGTATTGGCAAGAGATAATCAAAAAGCATGGTATGACTTCATGTGGCCCCGTTGAGACACCATTATCAACCACATCGCTAGATGCTGACTTGGAGGGAAATGCCATAGATCAAACGAGATATCGTTCCATGATCGGTTCCCTCATGTACTTGACAGCAAGCAAACCTGATATTTCACATGATACGTGTTATTGTGCATGATATCAAGCACGACCTACTGAAAAGCACCTTAAGAAGGTTAAACGGATCTTTCGGTACCTCAAGAATACCGTTCATTTGGGACTCTGGTATCCGAGGGAAATCGGTTTCTTTCTAACGGCCTATTCAGATTCTGACCATGCAGGGTGTCTTGATACACGAAAAAGTACCTCTGGTGGTCCACAATTTCTAGGTCAAGATAAGCTTGTGGGATGGTCTTCCAAGAAGCAGGATTGCACGTCACTTTCATCAGCCGAAGCGGAGTATGTGTCTCTATCTGCGTGTTGTGCTCAAGTTCTATGGATGAGAACACAACTCACGGATTATGGCTTTCACTTTGATAAAGTACATATGTACTGTGACTCAAAGTCGGCCATAGCCATCTCCTGCAATCCGGTACGACATTGTCACACCCCATCATGGCGGAATATGGGGCGCGACGTATGGATATCATCACAACATGGCATGTCTATAGAGATAACTATATGAAATAAGAAATGTCATAAAATGGTGACACAAAAGTCATGACAATATCTCATCAAATGCAGGAGTCTAGGTAAGTAGGTAACAGTCCTACCTCTCACCCAAGACAATCAAATATCACAAACAAAACAAACAAAAGAAACTAAGAAGGAACGGGGATCTCTTTCTATATGCAATCCTAAGGCATCCAAGTCTAGCCACTTCTATCCTCAAGCTTAAACACATTCACACCTGAAAGAGACACTAAAACACGTCAACATAAAGTTGGTGAGAGTCATAGGTTTAGACTCTAACGCCAAATCAGTTATAAGCTGTGAATAACAACCATCAACACAATAACATATGGACAATGTGTTACAAATATGTATTAACAACTAACATTCAAGATCAATTATACCAAACCAAAATCTAAGGCCCACAGCCTTACCAAAAACCATGGTACCATAGATGATCACACTATGTACCTATCCCAAGGCCACTACCTTGTCATTATCCATTGGTCCCATAGACGATCACGCTATGTACCTATCCCAAGGCCCCTACCTTGTCAAACCACAATAACTGAGACGACACGTGTCCCCCGATCCAAATCATACACAATCGAGAATCACATAGCAGTTAATCACATAATTGTACACACAAGTCCATCTCAAATCACAAACACATTCACATCATCAATTTAGAAAATAACTCAACACAGTGTCTCTTCCATCCCATCTGGAAGTCAAAATCAATAATAAACATGGGACTATGAAACTCACCTGATTGCTTCTTCACAAGTCCTCGCACTAGCAACAAGCTAACAAACCAAAACACGAAATCAATACATGAACCAATCACTAAGATGGCTCACCAACCTATGATGGACATCTAGCCTATTCCCACATAAATACCTCATTGATAAGCTCTAATCACCCCATTACACCCCTCTATAAAGCCCTTAACTCGTTTTACTTCATAACACATCTCGTTAACATTTTACCAAAAACAGTCCCAGTTTTTGGTCTCCAAACTATAAGCCAAGCCCACTTAAACATACCCATAGTTTTTGTAAAATAAATATTCATACTTTTACATATGTTAGCTAAAACCTCTCACTTGACCTAACCTTAAAGCTACTTTTACGGCCCCTATATATGTATATATATTGCTACCTATCCAGAATTCACTGATTTTAAACGTATGAAAAGTTTGTAACCATTAGAGGGTCTTAACCTAAACCACAACCTTAGCCCAAGTGCAGATACTTAATAAAATATATAAACCATCTCTCATGCTCTTGAGAATATCCCAATGCAACCCTAAGTACCCCAACCAACCCAAAACTTAAAAAGAAAACAGGCTGATTACAAAACTGTTTTGACCACCGACTGTTGTAACCTGTTTTTGACCCACTTCCCGACCTCCAATTTAGTTCTAGTTTCTTGCATTGGAAAGCTACTTCAATTACCTTTTCAGGGAACTTGGATCGCATCTTGAATGTTCCTAAAACTCCCGATATGATCAAAACAATTGACTCAAAATTCTGCCCAGTTTTTAAAAACGGGTATAACAATATCAACCTCATTAATTAACCCTAATCCCTCTAATTACAAGCCCTAATCTATGTAATCATTATAACACCATTAATATAACATTAATTTACTGTTTTTAAATTAAACCCTAACCTAAATCCATCATAAGATGATTAAGACATCATTAAAATAATTAAATTGAAAAGGGATTAAAGACTTTACCTTTGATTTATGAAAACCCCAAAAAAAATTATGAAGAACCCTAATTTTGTGGAAACTCACGAATTTTATTTGTCCCAGGAGAAAAATAATGAATTTTGTTTTTAATAAATAAATTATATAGGGTGTGATAACCCATTCCTAGCCCAACCCAAAAACCTCTTTCCTTTTTCTTATTTTTTTTTCCTTTTTTTCTTTCTTCCTTGCGTCCATACCGACCCAACACCCCTTAAAATTTGTTTTTTTTCTTTTTATTATATATTATTAAGTTATTAATAATACATTAATTTTCCTTAATTTATTTCAGCTCCTAAAGCCTCCAAAACCTCAAAACCGTAAAACTAGTCAGTTTTTACGCGTTTTACCGTAAAAGACGTAAAATATACACTTTTATAAAAAATCTCAAATTTTGAAATAAACTTTATAACTAAGTCCTAAACGACTTAAAACCATCCCGAAAAATATCCATATGACTAGTTACCTCCTCCGAGACCTCTAAATGCTAAACCGTAAATCGTAAAAATACGATTTTCTATAATACATATACGTATACGTAAAACCACTAAATAACACCATCTCACTTCATAGTCACTACCATGTGAACTCATGAACATGAAATCATCACACATCGTTTCACGCACAAGGTACCCCGTACTAGAAACAATATCCAAACCACAATCTATACACACCAATAAGCACATAAACACATAAAGACACGTAACTAGCACAAAATAAAACTAAGTGACGAACCTCAAAACCAGGGTTGTCACATCACTCCCTCCTAATAGAAATCTCGTCCCGAGATTTACTCCTTAGGATCAAACACACAAACAACAAATCACATGAGGATACTTGTTCTGAACGAACTCCTCTCATTTCCACGTGAAATTTAGTTCAAGTTTCAAAATACCACATATACAAACCAAAAAATAATTAAACTCATTGCCAAACTCTTGACCTCACAGACAATAAATCTCAAAAATGACTCTTTGATAAAACAAAGACTCTTATTAACACAAGTCCCAAATAACCGTACATGCAAAATGCATTCTCAAACAACCTTTACCAAATCTCAATACATGAAATGTATCATGTATACAACTCATTTTCCCCAGGTAATTCTATGCTCATATGCTAATGGTCCGATCTTTCCAAAGACCATAAATTGACCTACAAAACTCTACATCAACTCTTCCATTTTACCAAAACGTACCACCCGTTACTATGGGTGAAACTTCCTACCATACATCACGATGTGATGCTTCCCTTGCCATAATCCTTCATAAGGCATTCCATACATATTTGGCTAACCTTTACACAAAACCCTCTATTCCATCACCTCCGTACGCACTCCTTCAAACTTCTTAACTACGTGACTACTCATTCTTCTTGAAATATGAGATGAATTAGTCAGTCTATCGACTATCACCCAACTCTCGTCACCTTCCCCAGTTTCGTCCTTACACCCCCCTTTCTAAGCTACTCCTATCTATGTAGGAAGTATAGTCTACGTCCCTTTTCTCCACATGATTTTCCAAGCCACGCAACATACATGTTGACGCGTTCACTGCTTTAGACAACTCAAATCGTGCAACCTACATCCTTCATCCAAACCACCCTAATACGTCATCCCTATAGTTCAAGTTCGTCTCAGCTTCACTTCATTCTTCTTATTCCATGTCTTATCAATCATGCTTGCCTTTCCCAGATGGTACTTGGCCTTGCAATTTTCTTTCATCACTTAACTCCACCCATTACCTTTTCCAAATGTTCAATCAAGATGATTAAATATGTATTGGAGACGTTCATGATCTGTATAGATCATTCTCCACGTCTTGTACACCAAATGCCTCCATCATTCTAGGCATATATAACAATCCAGCTCCACTAACTAAGTCTTATCTAGTTCTTCCAAATCTTCAGTTCTTGCAACGTATAAGCAATCGCCTTTCTTTGTCGTTCTCGTACCCATCCAAATCCTTGCTCCACGTATCGTCATGCTTCGCAAATTCATCTGGTTCTTCCGATAATGCCAAAATCGGCTCATTATCTAATCCACCTCTTCAGCCTCCAAAATGCTTCCTCATCCTTCCTCACTTCACCCTTGCTGGTTTCATGATATGCCATCATCTCTAACTACTCATCATGGTAGACTTAATACTAAAACTCACACTTGAAAATCTCACGTATAATTCCACTCCAAAACCAACACATACTTCGCCTCACTATCCTTCTTAGACTTTGAGTAGATCAAGATGTCGTCGATACTCCCGATGACAACTCGTTTATATACGTTCATGCACCCTCGGTTCATTGACTCCATGAGGACCGCTAGTGCTTTGGCGAAGCCAAATGCATAACCGTAAACCCAAAGCGTTCATACAACATCCTTAGCAGTTTCAACTATGCCCTCCTTGCACCCTCTCTTAGCGGCAATACGAATAAATTCCTACCTCGTTCTACTTGCAAAATTCTACACGCATTTTAAAAGACCAATGCTTCCTCTCATCAGACCACTCAACCGCTTACCACATCCAATCTACTACTAAGCAACTCGACTTTTACCTTGTATCCGTTGCAATTTCCATCAACTCTTGTTCTTGGAATCATTCCATCAACAATTTCCTTGGAAAGACACTAACTCCAACTCCTCTCACTTCTCCTACTTGCTCTATTTATGGTTCTACCTCAAAATAATAGGCAAACCTACTAATTTCAGGAAGTTTTCAGAAAACATATTTGCCTTACGAACAATATCCCCTTCCCACACTCTCTATGGCACGTTACTTGTGCCAATATCCATACATCTCACAAGTCTCTATTCATCTCTCTTGGCACTCCTAATAGACTTCATGACCACATTAGTTCGTCTACGAACCTCTTTCCTCCCCACTAAGGGTATTCCGACCGTTCTCTCATGTACACCTACTTAAGCGTGTAGGCGCGACCAAGTCTTTCATATGACTACCTCAACGCTCCCGAACAATACGAAACCAAAACTACATCTGAATCCATCAGATACGATCAACGAATCAAACCCACGGATAACTAACGACATTTCACGTGTACCAGTTAAAACAAGTCAAAAACCACGAGTCTCAAAAGAAAACTCAAACCCAAAACGTGTATCAATTCAAATGACCCATGACAACGAGAAATAATCCAAGAAACACCCAATGGCAACCAAACATATTACGCCCCGTGACATATTTTTTTAAACCGTGCAAAAGATCGACTTTTCCAAAAGATTATATATCTTTTTCTTTATTTATTTATTTATTATTACCTCCCACATATATGTGACTCAAACAATCTACAAACAACCCTCTTGACGAACTCAAAACTTAACTAAAAAACCAGGTATCCCGTGCATCCCAAATCATAAAAATAAACTACTATTCAAACTCAACCTCTAACCCGACACTTGTACAATAATTTCGGCCAAGATACTGACCTCCCATGACTATACATTCTGAATATTTGAAAAGTACGTTCCGAGTACATAATTTTTGGCTTTTGAATCACTCAAAAAGCTCTAAAAACGAACAAGTTATGACCAAATCAGTTTTATACTAGTTGTTTTAAAAAAACTAAAGAATAAACTTAGTGATCAATGTAATCCTTTTAAATGACAGATATAATTGTATGTGAAATCTTCATAAAATCAACTTAACCTTGTATTAATAATTATAAATGACGTGAATCGGTTAAACACAATTACATAAATTATGTAAGTAGAAAGAAATTTTACTTCGCTTTATTTTAAAGAAAGTCTTTTAGAATTTGAAATAAATAAGTGTTGATTAAAAAAATTCTTATGTTGCACCTTGTTTCAAACACGACTCCAACACCTTACCCTTACTTTACCGAATACAACCAACTATCTAACCCTATAATAGATTTCCAAGTCCCCCTTTTTCTCAATATATACCGACCAAAAGAAATGTAAGACCCAACACAAAAGATTTCATTATTTCCAAAGAAATCCCAAATTATTTCAATAGACTTGAAACCAAAAACACCTTTTTAAAACGTACACGTGAAATACGAGACTAAAAGAATACGCTACAAGACACACTTCAAAAGATTCAAAACGTCGTTGGAACTCCAACAAACTCCAGCACCATAAAACACGACAAACACGAGGTACGTTTAAGTTATAATAACTAGTGAACAACCATATACCATAACCCAACACGTAGTAGTATATATACATCCGCATATATATACCTATCGAATCTCCCAAACATACTCGTTATCATACATGTCAAGTCAATCAGTCGCTTTATACGCTCGTTTTTCCATACAAGTAATCACCATCTAACCGTGCCACAACAAGGCATAAAGCCCACCTCCAAAAGCAAACCATATCGTGTGACCCCATAATCACACAACACAACTATAATCCAAAACATATAACACAAAAAGAACAATATCCATATCGTAGGCAGCCGTTACATAAACCCATATATTATACGTATACCCAAATTCTACATCTCATCATATACAAGCATGTACTAACCCTCTTTCATGCAATCATACTTGAGAACCCATTGAAGTTGTGGTACTTGTATAACTATGTTGGCCACCATACTTATACAATTACCCTTCCCCCGATGCAATCCCTCCTATGATGACACTTATAAGAATCAATACAACATATAACACATAAATCCATCTACTCACATAAGCTCATAACTACATAAACAATAAAGTCCAAAACTCCATCTATTAAAATAACATAGTAATACTCTTGAAATACGTAAATCCATAGTCTAGCTAAAACAGCATAGACTAAATCCAAAATGAAAACATAATCAGTTAAAAGTCATGTCGCCCGTAAGAGTGGAAACAGCTTAAAATCCTTCCTATCCACCTACTCCTAGTAACTCGAACCACCACACGATTCTTAGGGAACATGACTTAAACATCAAAAGAAAAATAACATACCTCAGGTATGTAAAATAACTCGATAAAAGATAGAATCTACCTTGTACTAAATTATGTACTATAATGTACAATTTAAGCAAAATACTACAGTGACTAGCGTGGACGATTATGGTTCAACCCGCACTAGTCACAAACCCGAAAAGAAAATAACATGTGACTAAGTATGAACATACTACGGTTCAATTCATACTAGTCAAAACATCGCAATAAATAACATCCAAACACATCAATTATTATAAAATGCACACATACTCCTATGACGCCTATATGCAGGGACTCTTAAGCTATAGACTAGGCTACGCGACTAGGCAACCTAATTCTCTATAACCTGTCTCAGATACCATTCTGTCACACCCCACCATGGCGGAATATGGGGCGCGACGTATGGATATCATCACAACATGGCGTGTCTATAGAGATAACTATATGAAATAAGAAATGTCATAAAATGGTGACACAAAAGTCATGACAATATCTCATCAAATGCAGGAGTCTAGGTAAGTAGGTAACAGTCCTACCTCTCACCCAAGACAATCAAATATCACAAACAAAACAAAAAAAAAGAAACTAAGAAGGAACGGGGATCTCTTTCTATATGCAATCCTAAGGCATCCAAGTCTAGCCACTTCTATCCTCAAGCTTAAACACATTCACACCCGAAAGAGACACTAAAACACGTCAACATAAAGTTGGTGAGAGTCATAGGTTTAGACTCTAACGCCAAATCAGTTATAAGCTGTGAATAACAACCATCAACACAATAACATATGGACAATGTGTTAAAAATATGTATTAACAACTAACATTCAAGATCAATCATACCAAACCAAAATCCAAGGCCCACAGCCTTACCAAAAACCATGGTACCATAGATGATCACACTATGTACCTATCCCAAGGCCACTACCTTGTCATTATCCATTGGTCCCATAGACGATCACGCTATGTACCTATCCCAAGGCCCCTACCTTGTCAAACCACAATAACTGAGACGGCACGTGTCCCCCGATCTAAATCATACACAATCGAGAATCACATAGCAGTTAATCACATAAGTGTACACACAAGTCCATCTCAAATCACAAACACATTTACAACATCAATTTAGAAAATAACTCAACACAGTGTCTCTTCCATCCCTTATGGAAGTCAAAATCAATAATAAACATGGGACTATGAAACTCACCTGATTGCTTCTTCACAAGTCCTCGCACTAGCAACAAGCTAACAAACTAAAACACGAAATCAATACATGAACCAATCACTAAGATGGCTCACCAACCGATGATGGACATCTAGCCTATTCCCACATAAATACGTCATTGATAAGCTCTAATCACCCCATTACACCCCTCTATAAAGCCCTTAACTCGTTTTACTTCATAACACATCTCTTTAACATTTTACCAAAAACAGTCCTAGTTTTAGGTCTTCAAACTATAAGCTAAACGTCCACTTAAACATACCCATGGTTTCTGTAAAAGGAATATTCATACTTTTACATATGTTAGCTAAAACCTCCCACTTGACCTAACCTTAAAGTTACTTTTAAGGCCCCTATATATGTATATATATTGTTACCTATCCAGAATTCACTGATTTTAAACGTATGAAAAGTTTGTTACCATTAGAGGGTCTTACCCTAAACCACAACCTTAGCCCAAATGCAGATACTTAATACAATATATAAACCATCTCTCATGCTCGTGAGAAGATCCCAATGCAACCCTAAGTACCCCAACCAACCCAGAACTTAAAAAGAAAACAGGCTGATTACAAAACTGTTTTGACCTCCGACTGTTGTAATCTGTTTTTGACCCACTTCCCGACCTCCAATTTAGTTCTCGTTTCTTGAATTGGAAAGCTACTTCATTTACCTTTTCAGGGATACTTGGATCGCATCTTGAATGTTCCTAGAACTCCTGATATGATCAAAACAATTGACTCAAAATTCTGCCTAGTTTTTAAAAACGGGTATAACAAAATCAACCTCATTAATTAACCCTAATCCCTCTAATTACAAGCCCTAATCTATGTAATCATTATAAAACCATTAATATAACATTAATTTACTGTTTTTAAATTAAATCCTAACCTAAATCCATCATAAGATGATTAAGACATCATTAAAATAATTAAATTGAAAAGGGATTAAAGACTTTACCTTTGATTTATGAAAACCCCCCAAAAAATTATGAAGAACCCTAATTTTGTGGAAAATCACGAATTTTATTTGTCCCAGGAGAAAAATAATGAATTTTGTTTGTTGATCCCAAACTTAGATCGATTAGCTTTGTGTATACGAGATTAGATCAAGTAATACACGTAGAGAAACCTTTGTATATGCTTTATGAATCTAAGTGTTATGCGGAATTTAACACTTAAACAAGAACACAAGATGTAAACAAAACTTTCACTTTGATTATGAATATCGAACTTGCTTACAATGAAAGATGTTTACGAACGAAAACTTATATGAAACTTAATATTGAACATTAACCTAAAGGCCTTCTTTTATAGACTAAGAAGCCTTGTACAATAAGCTACGTATCAACTATTCTAGGTAAAGATAAATATAGAAAATACATTGTCCTTTCTATCCTTACTAGAAGTATTCTAGAATATAATAAACGTGTAGCTTATATCTTCCATCAGTGCTTGTCTTCAATCTGTCAACGCTTGACTTTAACTTGTCAACGCTTGAGCTGTCAGCGCTTGCTTTGTTCTTGTCAATGCTTGAATTGTTTTTGTCAGCGCTCAAGTGATCTGGCGTTAATTTATTCCCAACAATCCTCCCCTAAACTTGATATCCACTCTTATGATCAAGTTTCTGAATAAGAATTAAGAACTTGGAGGAGTCTGACAAACCTTCTCATATTGGTAATGAATAAATCTGATCAAATCCTTTGCCACGTCACTTGAATAATCTATCTCCAGCTGAGTCTCCTTCATCTTTTCCAAAACAGCCTTGGATATGAAATACTGAGCATCCACAAGTAGATACTCAGCAAACTTTGTAGAACTCAAATGGTATACACCAGCAGCTGAATATAACCTCCATTGAAGACCACGGAGGTCATCTTCAAGATCCTTCCATATTTCAGGATCTTCCTCTTTTGTCCCACACATTCTTTTGAATGTGGTCCAAAGTTTTATTCCATTAGCTGAAGTTGGTGCTTCAGCCTCATACTTGGTCTCTAGTAACCTCCAAAGGTCCACCAAGTCTTCTCTATCACAACTTGCAAATGAAGATATGAGAGTGGTAAAAGTGTGTACCTCCTTGCGAAATCTGCCAATCTTCCAGAATCCACATTCATCTCCTTCATAGCTCACAATTGGATTCCTGGAATCTAATGGTAACACTTGCACCATATCTGAAGCTTCTAATGGGGAGAGCTTGAGGCTCTTTCTTATAACTGCTTCACTTGGATATAGTGGATCCATATCTTTTGGAAACTCAAATTTAAATCCCTTCTTCACTGGCCTGGGAATCATCATAGCTTTCTTGATTTCCATTTCTTCTGCAAGTTGCTCCTTTCTTTCATCTGAAAGAAGTCTGAGAGTGTTTGCTTCCTGCACTCTCACCCAAATGGGATAAGCTCTATGTTCCAGCTCATCAAATGTCAAAGCCTTCAACTTCTGATGTGTCCATCCGACTCCATGACATCTGAGCAACATAAAGTAGAGCTCCCTTCTATCCCTTTTCAACTCTGAGAGAATATTGCTTGCCTTGTGCTTCAAAATCACCTTACAATCCTTCTGAACTCTAAGAAGAAGCTCCAAACCCCATATTTGATCTGAAATGGTCAAGTCTGGATTATCCATGCAGCTTTCTTCCCAAGAATTGTACATTTGAACCACCTCTGGCATGTCAAAGTCAACCTGCAATTTCAAGTCTCTCAACTTTTCCCTAGCAAGCTCATCACCATACTCAAGCCTTTCTGGTTCTAAAATCATCACACTTGAGTCTGAGCTAGCTCCATCACTTTCTTCTTCAGAAGTCACAACAAATGGTGACTTTTCCTTCTCATCTTGTTCCAACATTTGTTCAGCCAATCTTCTATCAAATTCAACTTGGGCTGCATCCTTTGGAACAATTTCTTCTACCAATTTACCCATACCCTTATCTGATGGTGCAATGGTTTGTAAGGTAGATGGTAATACCTGAGTAGGAACTTCCTTGATGATAGATGATGACTGGGATACATCACCTTCATGTGCAGGTCTGTCAACGCCCAGATTTATCCTATCAGCGCCCAAAATACTTCTATCAGCGTCCAAATTTGCCTTGTCAACGCTCAAATATTTTCCCTCAGCGCCTTGTGTAACCTCTCTCAACATAGCTGTAAATGATAAATTTAGGTTGGTTGGAGAAATTAAGGATGTATCAAAACCTGTTTGTTCCTTCAAAGTCGTAAGGGCTTCAGCAACATCCATTGATTGACCATCTTGGCTGCCCTTATCACTCAGATTTATTTGATCTTCCTCCCCTTTGGAAGACTCCTCCATACCCCTCCTAGCACGATCACTTTCCAAAACAACAATCCTCTCCCTCAATTGCTTGAGTTCAAGGCCTTGTGAGTTGACAATTTGTACTAAGTCTGCATTTTTTTAATGTGCTTGGCGAGCCTGTTGATAACTTAGGTCCTGTAGATCAAAGCATAACATTTCCTATTCATAGATCGGCGCCTGCCTTTATACAGTTAGATACAAAATTATCTATTTTTGAAACCGGAATTAAAGTAGTAGATCTTTTAGCCCCTTATCGTCGTGGAGGAAAAAGGGAACGGACCGGAGGGAACCGCAGCATGGGGAATGTCCGCGTCTCGTCGCAAGGCTCATTTTGAGTTGTGGGTCATAGGGCGGGCAGCTTTTTCTGATCAGGGGCCGGGGCACAAGGGTCCTAGTACTATCCAGGTGCGAAGAAGCCCGGAGGTGACTTTTTGCAAGCTAATGCAGACTGCCGTCAATTCCAAAAGAGTCATTGGTTCCAGTCTGCCCTCTTCTGAAATGGGAATTTGACCTCCCAAGTCAGATTCATTGGGCATGGATGAGGACTTAATTATGGTGGGACTGCCTTGGCTAGCATCTAAGCCAGAACCAATAGTCCCAGCCTCATCCAGGTCACCAGCCACACTTGTGGTGGTGGTTCTCTCTGCTACATGGCTAGGACCACCAGAGGAGAACACTCTAGTAGTCCTTTGGCGTTTCATCAACCTATAGTCAGGTGGTGTGGAAGATGGTGTGGAAGAATGGGTAGATGTGGATTGGTTAAGGGGTGTTTGGGATTGTGAAGGTTAGGTGTCAGCGTGAGAAATAGGCACATCAACGCCAACATTTAAGGTATCAGCGTTGAAGGGTTCTTGGTCAAGGTGCATGTGTTCAGGTGAGGGTAAAGGTTCAGGAATGGGTTCAAGTTGTGGTTGAGGGTTTGAGGTTGGGGGTCTGGTTGGGGTTGTGCTGCTGCAATAACAGCAAGCATGGCTGGGGTTAAAGGTAAGTATCTATGAGGTGGTGAATCCATCTTCATAAAAATAGCTTTCTTTTGCTCATGGATCTTATAAAAATCATTGTGATCCCTTGAGCAGTAACCTTGATCATCAAAAATCATTTGCAGAAAACGGGGATAAGCTAAAGTCATTTTTGTCCCCTTGTTTTTACACATCCCTTTAAAAATCATTTTAGAATAGTTATATTTTTACCCTGTTGCAATGCACACAATAGCACTGGCAATGGATCTATTGATCTCATTGTGTGCAGTACATTTGGGACTCAAACATTGAAGGAGGATGTGGATGAGGTACTTCCAGGCTGGGGGAAACTCCTGCTTATGATACTTGTTTAGAGTACCTTCATCAGGAAAAGGATATCCCAAAGCCCTAAGCCCTTGTTCTATTTCATTTATGGGAAGGATGGCTACACCATCAGCATCATCAAGATGCAAGGCTTGGCGTACCAAGGCCTCAGTAACCACCCAAGACCTCCCATGAACAATAGAAGTTAATGTGGCCACTCCATTAACTGTTGAGGAACTGACAGTGTTCCAAAACTGCTTAATGTGTGTGACTGGAATGAGTGGTGCATGAGAAAGAGCATACCTTAATGGGGATGCATTCAAATACGCCACCATTTGTGTGTATTGAGGAAACAGAGTATCATCAACAGCAAGATAAGCAATCATGTTGTGTTGAGACTTGAACCCCAATTCCAATTCTGTTGAGTTAAACTTTGGTGCCATTGATGAAAGCTGTTAATTTTAAGTGTAGAAAATGAAGTTGATAAGAGAAAAGTGTTAGACAAGAATTATAGATACCCTGTTTAAAATAGTAGCCAAATTTATAGGAGAAAAAGAATGCATGTGATTGGCCCAAAAATAGGCAAAGATTTTCAAAAACTAATCATGAAAATATTGAAAAAATTATAAGTTATCTCATGCATTAAATGAAAGTAACAACTCCTAAAACTACGGCTTGAAAATATGTCAAAAAGTAACAACTGGGTAGGTCCCATTGAGTGTCAACGGTAAAAAATAACCCATCAACGCCCAACGGCTATAATCTTGTCAACGTTCGCCTAAAGCCATGTCAGCGTCCAATTTGGTCACAACAACGCTTGGAAAATTCTTGTCAGCGTCCAAAAATAAAAACATTTTAAAAAGTGAAAAATGACCTTAACAAGTAATTTATCCTAGAGAAGATAACCAAAAGCTGATAATTATCATAGGGCGGCAAGCACTGTCCAGTTATGCACACTTGCATAAGCAAGATAGACATAACAGTCCTCTAGTGTCCCTTGCTAACCAAAATTCTTAACAACAAAGTTACCTTATAAAATCCTTGTTACTCCCAGGTAAATCCCATATCAAAATCATTCCCAAGTCTCCCAACAGACCACAACCAATTCAAGCGTTGACAAGAACAAAGCAAGCGCTGACAGCTCAAGCGTTGACAAGTTAAAGTCAAGCGTTGACAGATTGAAGACAAGCACTGATGGAATATATAAGCTACATGTTTATTATATTCTAGAATACTTCTAATAAGGATAGAAACGACAATGTATTTTCTATATTTATCTTTACCTAGAATAGTTGATACGTAGCTTATTGTACAAGGCTTCTTAGTCTATAAAAGAAGGCCTTTAGGTTAATGTTCAATATTAAGTTTCATATAAGTTTTCGTTCGTAAACATCTTTCATTGTAAGCAAGTTCGATATTCATAATCAAAGTGAAAGTTTTGTTTACATCTTGTGTTCTTGTTTAAGTGTTAAATTCCGCATAACACTTAGATTCATAAAGCATATACAAAGGTTTCTCTACGTGTTATACTTGATCTAATCTCGTATACACAAAGCTAATCGATCTAAGTTTGGGATCAACAAGTGGTATCAGAGCTTGTTGAGGAACTTTTGATCTTTGAAGAACACCAGAACCATACACGAACACCAAAACCCTAATTTTCTCAGAAACCCTAAAAACACCAAAACCCTAACAATATCATGTCTGAAGCAATAACCTCCTCCTCCTCAGCCTTACCTAACATCGAGATTCCCATGCTTGATGCAACCCACTTTGACCTATGGAAGTTCAACTTTGAACAATATCTGGGGATCTATGACTACACACTCTGGGAGATTATTGAATATGGAAACTCATTCAATAAGGCTCAAAAGATTCAGGATGCCATTACTTAAAGATCAGCTGTTGAAGGATGCCCTGATGAAGATAAGAGAGAAAAACCTGGAGATGGTAGAGCTGTAGGTGCTGAAGATATTGCAAAGAAAAGGGTTGACATGAAAGCCCTAAATATTCTGAAAGTTTCTTTGGGACAAGAAAACCAGCACAAATATAGAGGGTATGAATCTGCTAAGGATCTTTGGGAAGCACTTGAAGTTGCATATGGTGGCAACGCAGACACTAAGGAAGAAAAGAAAAAGCAACTTCTGCATGATTATGCTGTCTTCAAAGCTTAACCCAATGAGAAACTGATGTAGTGTGAGAAGCAGATTGCTTGACATCACAAGCAAGTTGTCCTTCATGGGGACACAAGTAGGTGATGTTGACACCAATGCTACCTTTCTTAAAAGTCTTGGTGAGGCATGGAAGATTGAGGCAAGATCTATTCTTGCCAACAATACTTACAAGAGCTCCTCGTTTGATGACATCTACAACAAACTAAGACTGTTGGAAGATGAAAATCTTTCAGATCATGGAAGCAAATCTAGCTCCAGCAACATGGCCTTCTTCTCTCATAGTGAAGGTCAATTCAATAAAAAGGACTCTTATATGCATCCAGTTACTGGATCATCATATGTCAGCGCTGGAACAAGTCCTGTCAACGTCTCTTTTTCAGACGCTGACACATTCAAGAATGACTCTCCAAGAGTTAAACCTGCTGGTTTGGATTTGGATACTGTTTGTGCTTACATTGCTTCTTTGCCCAATGGTTCAGTGATTACTTATGAGGACCTTGAGCAGATAAGTGATGAGCACTTGGAAGAGATGGACATCAAGTGGAACATGGCTCTTGCTAGTATAAGAGCAAATAGGTGGAATAGAAGGTTCAAGAAGAAGATGACCTTCAATGCTAAAGATACAGCTGGATTTGATAAATCCAAAGTTGAATGCTACAACTGTCATCGTATGGGGCACTTCATGAGGGAATGCAGATCTCCTAGAAGATCTGATGCTGGTAAACCCTTAAGTCAGGTTGTTAAAGCTCAAGATTCCAAAGCCATGGTTGCAGTTCAAGGAATTGATGGTACAGGATGGGATTGGAGCTATCTGGCTAAGAATGATGAAGAGGATAAAGCTTTGGTTGCTGATATTGAAGAAGAAGAGCATGCTGAATATGCTCTCATGGCACACTCCTCCTCTTCATCTGACAATGAGGTATATGATGATGCTTTTTGTAGCAAAGGTTGTAGGTTAAACACTGAAAGACTTAACAAAGAGGTGTTAAAACTAAAAGATGATATGAGCACTGAAAGGTGTAAATTGTCTAATTACCAACTAGCTCTTACTGAAACTGAGAAAACCGTTTCTGAATACAAGAAAATGGAATTTGACCTAAAAGATAAGATCAATATCTTAAAACATGAGCTAGAGGGTAGTATGGATATAAGAAACATCATGACAAAGGTTAATAGAGATCTACAGGCTAAGTTAGATGAGGCTATTAAGAATAAAGATAATGTTGACCTCAAAATTCAAAGATTTGATAGAGCCACCCAAACCCTAGGAGACTGTGTAGCTAAACAAAGGGATCCTAAGGACATGACTGGGATTGGGATGAATGATTACTCTCTAGTTCCACCACCAGCTGGTGACTTCTATGGTGTCCTTAGAAATGACCTGTCTTGGACTAGTATACCAGAATGCCAAGAGGAGGAATTCATTCCTCCACCAACAGTTGTCACCATAGTAGAAGAGTATCAAAAAAAACTGACTGACCTAAATGAGTGGAAGAAAGCTAACCCTACTTTATTTGTTAAGGGAGGTTTGCTATGTGAAAGTCCCAATGAATCATCACCCATTAAGGTTACTAACCCAATCACTGGTAAACCTGTTGACCTAGGCTCAAACACTGTTAGAAGACCTACCATTAAATATGCAGAGATGTATAGGAATAATAGGTCACCCAAGAGCCAAGTTAGCAATCATGGAACATGTTTCTTCTCTTCTAGACCTAAGAGTGTGTCTAAGAAAGCCTGTTATACTTGTGGTAGCTTTTCACATTTGGCATACAAGTGTGTCAACGCTCCCAAAGCCAGCGCTGACAGGAACAATTTCAGCGCTGATAGGAAGAAAGTCAACGTTGTTAGAAAGTCAAACGTTGTCAGACCCAAACCTTGTGTGCAGTAAAGTACACAAGTGATTAGACATGCCCCATTCTTTTCTAGAAGGTCTAACACTCATGGACAAAGACCTTTTCAAAAGACAAACACCTGGTCAAATAGGCAATGGGTTCCTGTAGCAAACCCTAGGTTCAACGCTGACAAAGGTAATTTCAGCGTTGACAGGACAAAATTCAACGCTGACAGAAACGTGACCAGACCTAAATATTTGCAGCCACAAGGTAAGGGGTCTAAAGCTTCTTCAAGCTTAACATGGAGACCCAAGAAAGATCAAAACCCTAATGATAATGGAATTTCAATGACTTGCAATAGATTTAATTACATTTCAAAGGTCATTACAAAACCAATTGGGGTTAACTGGGTATTTCATCCTAAAAAGGATGAGAATGGGGTTGTTGTGAGAACTAAGTCTGTTCTTATTGAACAACCAGATGAATCCAAGTCTTCTGAGACTTGGGTTCCCAAAGAAAACTAATTTGTTTTCTTTATGTGCAGGGCATTCAAAGACAGATCAATGATTATGGATATTGGGATAGTGGATGCTCAAGGCACATGACAAGGAAGGAAGACTATCTGACGAATTTCATCCCTATTAAAGATGGTGATAAGGTATACTTTGGAGGTGGCTATGGCACCATTACAGGCAAAGGAACCCTTCTCACCAACAATCTGCGTTTTGAGAATGTCTTCCTGGTAAAAGAACATGATTATAATCTGTTTAGTGTATCACAAGTTTGTGATAACAAAAATAAGGTTCTTTTCACTGATACTGAGTGTTTGGTGTTAAGCAAGGATTTAAGATCCCTGATGAGAAATATATTGAGTATAGAACACCTAGGCATAAGGACATATATAATGTGAATTTAAATGGGATTAAAGTGAATACCAATATGTCTTGTTTTTATGCTAAGGCCTCAGTAGATGAAAGTAATTTGTGGCACAGGAGACTAGGGCACATAAATTTTAAAAATATAAATAGACTTGTGAGGCTTGGTTTAGTTGATGGTTTGCCTGAGAAGGCCTTCCACAATGACCACTCTTGTGTTGCATGTCTTAAAGGCAAGCAGCACAAGGTCTCATTTAAGTCCAAACAGGTGCATACTAGTTCCAGACCTCTTCATATGCTTCACATGGACCTCTTTGGTCCAACAAATATAGAGAGTTTGAATGGTAAGTCATATTGCTTTGTTGTCACATATGACTTTTCTAGGTTCACTTGGACATTCTTTCTAGCTATGAAGAGTGACACAGCTGATGTTCTTATTGATTTTATCACTCAGATTGAGAAAAGGTCTGGAAATGAGGTTAAAATGCTTAGGAGTGATAATGGTGGAGAATTTAGGAACAAGAAGCTAGATGATTTTTGTGCCAGGAAAGGAATTACTAGGCAATTCAGTATTGCTAGAACCCCACAACAAAATGGGGTTGCTGAAAGGAAAAATAGAACCCTAATTGAAGCAGCCAGAACAATGTTGGCTGATGCTCACTTTCCTATAGCCTTTTGGGATGAGGTTGTTAATACAGCATGCTATGTGCAAAATAGAGCATTGGTTAACAAAATTCAGAACAAAACACCTTATGAGTTACTTTGGGGAAGAAAACCTAATATTGGTTTTCTCAGACCTTTTGGATGTCATGTAGTAGTATTGGATACTAGTGATGCCTTAGGGAAATTTAGTGTAAAAGGTGATGAAGGTTACTTCATGGGGTATTCAGTCCAGAGCAAGGGTTATAGGGTTTATCTTAAAGAGGACAAACGGATAGTTGCGAGAGTACATGTTAGGTTCTTAGAGAATAAACCTAGTGATCCTGAGAGTGGTCCTAATTGGTTGTTTGATTTGGAACCCTTATCTAGAACTTTAAATTATAAGCCTGTCACTAATCCAGACATTGTGAAGGTAACTTCAAATGTTGTGGAGGAACAAGTTGTTCATGGTTCAGGTACACAGGTTCATGAGAAGGTTGGATCACAAGCAGAAAAGGCATCTCCTACATTTGAATATGTCACAATTCCCATTTGGACAAATGCTTTTGTTGCTGCTGCTGCTGGACAAGATAATGGTGGTTTCCAAATACCACCAGATACAAACATGCATGGTTCTTCAGGCGCTGACAAAGGAAAATCTAGCGCTGACAAGACCAATTCAGACGTTGATGGCTCAGACGTTGACAACAACATTTCAAGCGTTGTTAGCCCAAGCGCTGACAAACAAGGTTCAGACGTTGACAACACCTTTGCACATCTTTTCTCTTCCACTTTTGAACAAGGTGAACCTTCCAATTCTTATGAAGAAGGTCATCCTTATGTTGATATAAGAGAGTCTGATGAAGAAGACATTGGCAACATGGAGCATGAGGTTGAGGACACCAGACTTTTTGAAGGAGGGGTTTTCACTTCCACAATGAAGAATCACCCCACATCTCAGATCATTGGTGATATTATGACTCCAGTTCAGACTAGAAGATCTCATCAAGGTCTTGGTGGATTTATTGCCAATATACACAAGAAGGTTGATACCCCTCTTGTGCAAGCATGTTTGTTTGCATGTTTTCTGTCACAAGAAGAACCCAAGAAGATATTTGATGCTCTCAAAGAATCAAGTTGGGTGGAAGCAATGCAGGATGAGCTTCATCAATTTGCAATTCAGGATGTTTGGGAGCTGGTTGATTGTCCTAGATATGTCAGACCTATAGGGACAAGATGGGTTCTCAGGAACAAAAGAGATGAAAGAGGTATTGTGGTCAGAAACAAGGCAAGGTTAGTGGCTCAAGGTTATACACAAGAGGAGGGGATAGACTATGAGGAGGTCTTTACACCAGTTGCAAGGATTGAAGCTATTAGGATTTTTCTAGCCTATGCTTCCTGCATGGGCTTCACAGTCTATCAAATGGATGTCAAGAGTGCTTTCTTGTATAGCACCATTGTTGAGGAAGTATATGTCATGCAACCTCCTGGTTTTGAGGATCCAAAGCATCCAGATAAAGTGTATAGAGTCAAAAAGGCTATGTATGGCCTTCATCAAGCCCCTAGAGCATGGTATGGTACTTTGTCTACCTATTTGGTGGACAATGGATTCAAGAGGGGCACCATAGATCAGACACTGTTTACAAAGAAGAAAGGCAAGGATGTGTTGCTTGTTCAGGTCTATGTTGATGATATCATTTTTGGGTCTACTGATCCAAAGATGAGTGAGGATTTCTCCAAGCTTATGACAGACAAATTCAAGATGAGTGCTATGGGGGAGATGAACTTCTTTCTTGGTTTACAAGTTCAGCAGAAAGAGGATGGTATCTTCATCTCCCAGGACAAATATGTTGCTGAAATCTTGAAGAAGTTTGGCTTTTCTCCACATGAAAAGAGGGCTACTACTCCTATGGATAGAGAACACCCTTGGGGAAAGATTGGAGATGGGAAAGATGTTGATGTCAGGCATTATAGATCCATGATTGGATCCTTGATGTATCTTACTGCTTCCAGACCTGATATCATGTTTGCTGTGTGTGCATGTGCACGTCATCAAGTGACTCCCATAGAATGTCACCTTTATGCTGTGAAGAGGATCTTTAGGTACCTAAGATGCTACCCCAGTCTTGGTTTGTGGTACCCAAAGGATTCACCATTAGAGCTGATTGCATATTCAGATAGTGATTATGGAGGTGATAAGTTTGATAGGAAATCCACAACTGGTGGATGTCAGTTTCTTGGGAGCAGGTTAATATCTTGGCAATGCAAGAAACAAACAGTGGTGGCTAATTCTACAACTGAAGCAGAGTATGTGGCTGCAGCAGCATGTTGTGGTCAAGTGTTGTGGATTCAGAACCAGCTGTTAGACTATGGGTATAATTTCATGCATACTAAGATATTTGTTGACAATAATAGTACTTTATGCATCATTAAGAATCCTGTACATCATTCTAAAACTAAACACATAGAAATTAGACACCATTTTATAAGAGATTGCTTTGAAAAAGGTTTAATACAACCAGATAGGGTTGACACTGAGGAAAATGTGTCAGATTTATTAACTAAACCTTTTGATGCTGGAAGATTTCAATACTTGGTAACAAGTATTGGAATGGTTAACCTCACTTAATATGTGTTTTGGATTCTTTTTGTAAAAGTATGTACAGGATGATGCTTTATTATTATTGGTCTTATTGATGATTTAGATTTTCCACTATATTTTTCTAACACTGACAAAGGTTGCTTGAACACTGATAAGTGTTTCTGCAATGTTGTCAGCAATATAATTGTCTAACGCTGACAAAACTTCCTTCAACGCTGTCATGTGTTATCGGGGCGTTGTCAGCAACAATGTTAGTTTTGTGGTTTTTAATCTAAATGTGCAGATGGTGTTAGCAGTATACCATTGGATACAGAGTTGCTTATGGATCAATGGAGAAGCATTTGGACAAGTTTTTATTTATGGATGATGGTTGGAATGTTTCATTCCTATCTTGACATAAATTTTTTATGTTCATGCATGATTTTAGCAAACTTTTTGTATCATAGTTTAAGGGGAGGTTTTAGGAACCTTTAGGATTTTTGGGTATCCATGTGATACTCTTATCACAATTCTAGATTGTGTCCACAGGTGAGTATGGGTTAGTTTTACTAAACCATGAGGCACTGTAGCATGCATAGTATATCAACTTTGCATGCTGCCAAGACATTTTTGGCCTAGAATTGGTTGTGGTCTGTTGGGAGACTTGGGAATGATTTTGATATGGGATTTACCTGGGAGTAACAAGGATTTTATAAGGTAACTTTGTTGTTAAGAATTTTGGTTAGCAAGGGACACTAGAGGACTGTTATGTCTATCTTGCTTATGCAAGTGTGCATAACTGGACAGTGCTTGCCGCCCTATGATAATTATCAGCTTTTGGTTATCTTCTCTAGGATAAATTACTTGTTAAGGTCATTTTTCACTTTTTAAAATGTTTTTATTTTTGGACGCTGACAAGAATTTTCCAAGCGTTGTTGTGACCAAATTGGACGCTGACATGGCTTTAGGCGAACGTTGACAAGATTATAGCCGTTGGGCGTTGATGGGTTATTTTTTACCGTTGACACTCAATGGGACCTACCCAGTTGTTACTTTTTGACATATTTTCAAGCCGTAATTTTAGGAGTTGTTACTTTCATTTAATGCATGAGATAACTTATAATTTTTTCAATATTTTCATGATTAGTTTTTGAAAATCTTTGCCTATTTTTGGGCCAATCACATGCATTCTTTTTCTCCTATAAATTTGGCTACTATTTTAAACAGGGTATCTATAATTCTTGTCTAACACTTTTCTCTTATCAACTTCATCTTCTACACTTAAAATTAACAGCTTTCATCAATGGCACCAAAGTTTAACTCAGCAGAATTGGAATTGGGGTTCAAGTCTCAACACAACATGATTGCTTATCTTGCTGCTGATGATACTCTGTTTCCTCAATACACACAAATGGTGGCGTATTTGAATGCATCCCCATTAAGGTATGCTCTTTCTCATGCATCACTCATTCCAGTCACACACATTAAGCAGTTTTGGAACACTGTTAGTTCCTCAACAGTTAATGGAGTGACCACATTAACTTCTATTGTTCATGGGAGGTCTTGGGTGGTTACTGAGGCCTTGGTACGCCAAGCCTTGCATCTTGATGATGCTGATGGTGTAGCCATCCTTCCCATAAATGAAATAGAACAAAGGCTTAGGGCTTTGGGATATCCTTTTCCTGATGAAGGTACTCTAAACAAGTATCATAAGCAGGAATTTCCCCCAGCCTGGAAGTACCTCATCCACATCCTCCTTCAATGTTTGAGTCCCAAATGTACTGCACACAATGAGATCAATAGATCCATTGCCAGTGCTATTGTGTGCATTGCAACAGGGCAAAAATATAACTATTCTAAAATGATTTTTGAAGGGATGTGTAAAAACAAGGGGACAAAAATGACTTTAGCTTATCCCCGTTTTCTACAAATGATTTTTGATGATCAAGGTTACTGCTCAAGGGATCACAATGATTTTTATAAGATCCCTGAGCAAAAGAAAGCTATTTTTATGAAGATGGATTCACCACCTCATAGAGACTTACCTTTAACCCCAGCCATGCTTGCTGTTATTGCAGCAGCACAACCCCAACCAGACCCCCAACCTCAAATTGACCCTCAACCACAACTTGAACCCATTCCTGAACCTTTACCCTCACCTGGACACATGCACCTTGACCAAGAACCCTTCAACGCTGATACATTAAATGTTGGCGTTGATGTGCCTATTTCCAACGCTGATGCACAACCTTCACAATCCCAAACACCCCTTAACCAATCCACATCTACCCATTCTTCCACACCATCTTCCACACCACCTGAATATAGGTTGATGAAACGCCAAAGGACTACTGGAGTGTTCTCCTTTGGTGGTCCTAGCCATGTAGCAGAGAGAACCACCACCACAAGTGTGGCTGGTGACCTGGATGAGGCTGGGACTATTGGTTTTGGCTTAGATGCTGGCCAAGGCAGTCCCACCATAATTAAGTCCTCATCCATGCCCAATGAATCTGACTTGGGAGGTCAAATTCCCATTTCAGAAGAGGGCAGACTGGAACCAATGACTCTTTTGGAATTGACGGCAGTCTGCATTAGCTTGCAAAAGCAAAATGCAGACTTAGTACAAATTGTCAACTCACAAGGCCTTGAACTCAAGCAATTGAGGGAGAGGATTGTTGTTTTGGAAAGTGATCATGCTAGTAGGGGTATGGAGGAGTCTTCCAAAGGGGAGGAAGATCAAATAAATCTGAGTGATAAGGGCAGCCAAGATGGTCAATCAATGGATGTTGCTGAAGCCCTTACGACTTTGAAGGAACAAACAGGTTTTGATACGTCCTTAATTTCTCCAACCAACCTAAATTTATCATTTACAGCTATGTTGAGAGAGGTTACACAAGGCGCTGAGGGAAAATATTTGAGCGTTGACAAGGCAAATTTGGACGCTGATTGAAGTATTTTGGGCGCTGATAGGATAAATCTGGGCGTTGACAGACCTGCACATGAAGGTGATGTATCCCAGTCATCATCTATCATCAAGGAAGTTCCTACTCAGGTATTACCATCTACCTTACCAACCATTGCACCATCAGATAAGGGTAAGGGTAAATTGGTAGAAGAAATTGTTCCAAAGGATGCAGCCCAAGTTGAATTTGATAGAAGATTGGCTGAACAAATGTTGGAACAAGATGAAAAGGAAAAGTCACCATTTGTTGTGACTTCTGAAGAAGAAAGTGATGGATCTAGCTCAGACTCAAGTGTGATGATTATAGAACCAGAAAGGCTTGAGTATGGTGATGAGCTTGCTAGGGAAAAGTTGAGAGACTTGAAATTGCAGGTTGACTTTGACATGCCAGAGGTGGTTCAAATGTACAATTCTTGGGAAGAAAGCTGCATGGATAATCCATACTTGACCATTTCAGATCAAATATGGGGTTTGGAGCTTCTTCTTAGAGTTCAGAAGGATTGTAAGGTGATTTTGAAGGACAAGGCAAGCAATATTCTCTCAGAGTTGAAAAGGGATAGAAGGGAGCTCTACTTTATGTTGCTCAGATGTCATAGAGTTGGATGGACACATCAGAAGTTGAAGGCTTTGACATTTGATGAGTTGGAACATAGAGCTTATCCCATTTGGGTGAGAGTGCAGGAAGCAAACACTCTCAGACTTCTTTCAGATGAAAGAAAGGAGCAACTTGCAGAAGAAATGGAAATCAAGAAAGCTATGATGCTAGGGTTTTTCTTCAAGCTTAACATGGAGACCCAAGAAAGATCAAAACCCTAATGATAATGGAATTTCAATGACTTGCAATAGATTTAATTACATTTCTAAGGTCATTACAAAACCAATTGGGGTTAACTGGGTATTTCATCCTAAAAAGGATGAGAATGGGGTTTTTGTGAGAACTAAGTCTGTTCTTATTGAACAACTAGATGAATCCAAGTCTTCTGAGACTTGGGTTCCCAAAGAAAACTAATTTGTTTTCTTTATGTGCAGGGCATTCAAAGACAGATCAATGATTATGGATATTGGGATAGTGGATGCTCAAGGCACATGACAGGGAAGGAAGACTATCTGACGAATTTCATCCCTATTAAAGATGGTGATAAGGTATACTTTGGAGGTGGCTATGGCACCATTACAGGCAAAGGAACCCTTCTCACCAACAATCTGCGTTTTGAGAATGTCTTCCTGGTAAAAGAACTTGATTATAATCTGTTTAGTGTATCACAAGTTTGTGATAACAAAAATAAGGTTCTTTTCACTGATACTAAGTGTTTGGTGTTAAGCAAGGATTTTAAGATCCCTGATGAGAAATATATTGAGTATAGAACACCTAGGCATAAGGACATATATAATGTGAATTTAAATGGGATTAAAGTGAATACCAATATGTCTTGTTTTTATGCTAAGGCCTCAGTAGATGAAAGTAATTTGTGGCACAGGAGACTAGGGCACATAAATTTTAAAAATATAAATAGACTTGTGAGGCTTGGTTTAGTTGATGGTTTGCCTGAGAAGGCCTTCCACAATGACTACTCTTGTGTTGCATGTCTTAAAGGCAAGCAGCACAAGGTCTCATTTAAGTCCAAACAGGTGCATACTAGTTCCAGACCTCTTCATATGCTTCACATGGACCTCTTTGGTCCAACAAATATAGAGAGTTTGAATGGTAAGTCATATTGTTTTGTTGTCACAGATGACTTTTCTAGGTTTACTTGGACATTCTTTCTAGCTATGAAGAGTGACACAGCTGATGTTCTTATTGATTTTATCACTCAGATTGAGAAAAGGTCTGGCAATGAGGTTAAAATGCTTAGGAGTGATAATGGTGGAGAATTTAGGAACAAGAAGCTTGATGATTTTTGTGCCAGGAAAGGAATTACTAGGCAGTTTAGTATTGCTAGAACCCCACAATAAAATGGGGTTGCTGAAAGAAAAAATAGAACCCTAATTGAAGCAGCCAGAACAATGTTGGCTGATGCTCACTTTCCAATAGCCTTTTGGGCTGAGGCTGTTAATACAGCATGCTATGTGCAAAATAGAGCATTGGTTAACAAAATTCAGAACAAAACACCTTATGAGTTACTTTGGGGAAGAAAACCTAATATTAGTTTTCTCAGACCTTTTGGTTGTCATGTAGTAGTTTTGGATACTAGTGATGCCTTAGGGAAATTTAGTGCAAAAGGTGATGAGGGCTATTTCATGGGGTATCAGTCCAGAGCAAGGGTTATTGGGTTTATCTTAAAGAGGACAAACGTATTGTTGAGAGAGTACATGTTAGGTTCTTAGAGAATAAACCTAGTGATCCTGAAAGTGGTCCTAATTGGTTGTTTGATTTGGAACCCTTATCTAGAACTTTAAATTATATGCCTGTCACTAATCCAGACATTGTGAAGGTAACTTCAAATGTTGTGGAGGAACAAGTTGTTAATGTTTCAGGTACACAGGTTCTTAAGAAGGTTGGATCACAAGCAGAAAAGACATCTCCTACATTTGAATATGTCACAATTCCCATTTGGACAGATGCTTTTGCTGCTGCTGCTGCTGGACAAGATAATGGTGGTTTCCAAATACCACCAGATACAAACATGCATGGTTCTTCAGGCGCTGACAAAGGCAAATCTAGCGCTAACAAGACCAATTCAGACGTTGATGGCTCAGACGTTGACAACAACATTTCAAGCGTTGTTAGCCCAAGCGCTGACAAACAAGGTTCAGACGTTGACAACACCTTTGCACATCTTTTCTCTTCCACTTTTGAACAAGGTGAAGCTTCCAATTCTTATGAAGAAGGTCATCCTTATGTTGATATAAGAGAGTCTGATGAAGAAGACATTGGCAACATGGAGCATGAGTTTGAGGACACCAGACTTTTTGAAGGAGGGGTTCTCACTTCCACAATGAAGAATCACCCCACATCTCAGATCATTGGTGATATTATAACTCCAGTTCAGACTAGAAGATCAAATCAAGGTCATGGTGGATTTATTGCCAATATACACAAAAAGGTTGATACCCCTCTTGTGCAAGCATGTTTGTTTGCATGTTTTCTGTCACAAGAAGAACCCAAGAAGATATTTGATGCTCTCAAAGAACCAAGTTGGGTGGAAGCAATGCAGGATGAGCTTCATCAATTTGCAATTCAGGATGTTTGGGAGCTGGTTGATTGTCCTAGATATGTCAGACATATAGGGACAAGATGGGTTCTTAGGAACAAAAGAGATGAAAGAGGTATTGTGGTCAGAAACAAGGCAAGGTTAGTGGCTCAAGGTTATACACAAGAGGAGGGGATAGACTATGAGGAGGTCTTTGCACCAGTTGCAAGGATTGAAGCTATTAGGATCTTTCTAGCCAATGCCTACTGCATGGGATTCACAGTCTATCAAATGGATGTCAAGAGTGCCTTCCTCTATGGCACCATTGTTGAGGAAGTATATGTAATGCAACCTCCTGGTTTTGAGAATCCAGAGCATCCAGATAAAGTGTATAGAGTCAAAAAGGCTATGTATGGCCTTCATCAAGCCCCTAGAGCATGGTATGGTACTTTGTCTACCTATTTGGTGGACAATGGATTCAAGAGGGGCACCATAGATCAGACACTGTTTACAAAGAAGAAAGGCAAGGATGTGTTGCTTGTTCAGGTCTATGTTGATGATATCATTTTTGGGTCTACTGATCCAAAGATGAGTGAGGATTTCTCCAAGCTTATGACAGACAAATTCAAGATGAGTGCTATGGGGGAGATGAACTTCTTTCTTGGTTTACAAGTTCAGCAGAAAGAGGATGGTATCTTCATCTCCCAGGACAAATATGTTGCTGAAATCTTGAAGAAGTTTGGCTTTTCTCCACATGAAAAGAGGGCTACTACTCCTATGGATAGAGAACACCCTTGGGGAAAGATTGGAGATGGGAAAGATGTTGATGTCAGGCATTATAGATCCATGATTGGATCCTTGATGTATCTTACTGCTTCCAGACCTGATATCATGTTTGCTGTGTGTGCATGTGCACGTCATCAAGTGACTCCCATAGAATGTCACCTTTATGCTGTGAAGAGGATCTTTAGGTACCTAAGATGCTACCCCAGTCTTGGTTTGTGGTACCCAAAGGATTCACCATTAGAGCTGATTGCATATTCAGATAGTGATTATGGAGGTGATAAGTTTGATAGGAAATCCACAACTGGTGGATGTCAGTTTCTTGGGAGCAGGTTAATATCTTGGCAATGCAAGAAACAAACAGTGGTGGCTAATTCTACAACTGAAGCAGAGTATGTGGCTGCAGCAGCATGTTGTGGTCAAGTGTTGTGGATTCAGAACCAGCTGTTGGACTATGGGTATAATTTCATGCATACTAAGATATTTGTTGACAATAATAGTACTTTATGCATCATTAAGAATCCTGTACATCATTCTAAAACTAAACACATAGAAATTAGACACCATTTTATAAGAGATTGCTTTGAAAAAGGTTTAATACAACCAGATAGGGTTGACACTGAGGAAAATGTGTCAGATTTATTAACTAAACCTTTTGATGCTGGAAGATTTCAATACTTGGTAACAAGTATTGGAATGGTTAATCTCACATAATATGTGTTTTGGATTCTTTTTGTGAAAGTATGTATAGGATGATGCATTATAATTATTGGTCTTATTGATGATTTAGATTTTCCACTATATTTTTCTAACACTGACAAAGGTTGCTTGAACGCTGATAAGTGTTTTTGCAACGTTGTCAGCAATATAATTGTCTAACACTGACAAAGCTTCCCTCGACGCTGTTATGTGTTATCGGGGCGTTGTCAGCAACAATGTTAGTTTTGTGGTTTTCAATCTAAATGTGCAGATGGTGTTAGCAGTATACCATTGGATACAGAGTTGCTTATGGATCAATGGAGAAGCATTTGGACAAGTTTTTATTTATGGATGATGGTTGGAATGTTTCATTCCTATCTTGACATAAATTTTTTATGTTCATGCATGATTTTAGCAAACTTTTTGTATCATAGTTTAAGGGGAGGTTTTAGGAACCTTTAGGATTTTTGGGTATCCATATGATACTCTTATCACAATTCTAGATTGTGTCCACAGGTGAGTATGTGTTAGTTTTACTAAACCATGAGGCACTGTAGCATGCATAGTATATCAACTTTGCATGCTGCCAAGACATTTTTGACCTAGAATTGGTTGTGGTCTGTTGGGAGACTTAGGAATGATTTTGATATGGGATTTACCTGGGAGTAACAAGGATTTTATAAGGTAACTTTGTTGTTAAGAATTTTGGTTAGCAAGGGACACTAGAGGACTGTTATGTCTATCTTGCTTATGCAAGTGTGCATAACTGGACAGTGCTTGCCGCCCTATGATAATTATCAGCTTTTGGTTATCTTCTCTAGGATAAATTACTTGTTAAGGTCATTTTTCACTTTTTAAAATGTTTTTATTTTTGGACGCTGACAAGAATTTTCCAAGCGTTGTTGTGACCAAATTGGACGCTGACATGGCTTTAGGCGAACGTTGACAAGATTATAGCCGTTGGGCGTTGATGGGTTATTTTTGACCGTTGACACTCAATGGGACCTACCCAGTTGTTACTTTTTTACATATTTTCAAGCCGTAGTTTTAGGAGTTGTTACTTTCATTTAATGCATGAGATAACTTATAATTTTTTCAATATTTTCATGATTAGTTTTGAAAATCTTTGTCTATTTTTGGGCCAATCACATGCATTCTTTTTCTCCTATAAATTTGGCTACTATTTTAAACAGGGTATCTATAATTGTTGTCTAACACTTTTCTCTTATCAACTTCATCTTCTACACTTAAAATTAACAGCTTTCATCAATGGCACCAAAGTTTAACTCAGCAGAATTGGAATTGGGGTTCAAGTCTCAACACAACATGATTGCTTATCTTGCTGCTGATGATACTCTATTTCCTCAATACACACAAATGGTGGCGTATTTGAATGCATCCCCATTAAGGTATGCTCTTTCTCATGCACCACTCATTCCAGTCACACACATTAAGCAGTTTTGGAACACTGTCAGTTCCTCAACAGTTAATGGAGTGACCACATTAACTTCTATTGTTCATGGGAGATCTTGGGTGGTTACTGAGGCCTTGGTACGCCAAGCCTTGCATCTTGATGATGCTGATGGTGTAGCCATTCTTCCCATAAATGAAATAGAACAAGGGCTTAGGGCTTTGGGATATCCATTTCCTGATGAAGGTACTCTAAACAAGTATCATAAGCAGGAATTTCCCCCAGCCTGGAAGTACCTCATCCACATCCTCCTTCAATGTTTGAGTCCCAAATGTACTGCACACAATGAGATCAATAGATCCATTGCCAGTGCTATTGTGTGCATTGCAACAGGGCAAAAATATAACTATTCTAAAATGATTTTTGAAGGGATGTGTAAAAACAAGGGGACAAAAATGACTTTAGCTTATCCCCGTTTTCTGCAAATGATTTTTGATGCTCAAGGTTACTGCTCAAGGGATCACAATGATTTTTATAAGATCCCTGAGCAAAAGAAAGCTATTTTTACGAAGATAAATTCACCACCCCATAGAGACTTACCTTTAACCCCAGCCATGCTTGCTGTTATTGCAGCAGCACAACCCCAACCAGACCCCCAACCTCAAATTGACCCTCAACCACAACTTGAACCCATTCCTGAACCTTTACCCTCACCTGAACAAATGCACCTTGACCAAGAACCCTTCAACGCTGATACCTTAAATGTTGGCGTTGATGTGCCTATTTCTCACGCTGACACCCAACCTTCACAATCCCAAACACCCCTTAACCAACCCACATCTACTCATTCTTCCACACCATCTTCCACACCACCTGAATATAGGTTGATGAAACACCAAAGGACTACTAGAGTGTTCTCCTCTGGTGGTCCTAGCCATGAAGCAGAGAGAACCACCACCACAAGTGTGGCTGGTGACCTGGATGAGGTTGGGACTATTGGTTCTGGCTTAGATGCTGGCTAAGGCAGTCCCACCATACTTAAGTCCTCATCTATGCCTAATGAATCTGACTTGGGAGGTCAAATTCCCATTTCAGAAGAGGGCAGACTGGAACCAATGACTCTTTTGGAATTGACGACAGTCTGCATTAGCTTGCAAAAGCAAAATGCAGACTTAGTACAAATTGTCAGCTCACAAGGCCTTGAACTCAAGCAATTGAGGTAGAGGATTGTTCTTTTGGAAAGTGATCATGCTAGGAGGGGTATGTAGGAGTCTTCCAAAGGGGAGGAAGATCAAAGAAATCTGAGTGATAAGGGCAGCCAAGATGGTCAATCAATGGATGTTGCTGAAGCCCTTACAACTTTGAAGGAACAAACAGGTTTTGATACGTCCTTAATCTCTCCAATCAATCTAAATTTATCATTTACAGCTATGTTGAGAGAGGTTACACAAGGCGCTGAGGGAAAATATTTGAGCGTTGACAAGGCAAATTTGGACGCTGATAGAAGTATTTTGGGCGCTGATAGGATAAATCTGGGCGTTGACAGACCTGCACATGAAGGTGATGTATCCCAGTCATCATCTATCATCAAGGAAGTTCCTACTCAGGTATTACCATCTACCTTACCAACCATTGCACCATCAGATAAGGGTAAGGGTAAATTGGTAGAAGAAATTGTTCCAAAGGATGCAGCCCAAGTTGAATTTGATAGAAGATTGGCTGAACAAATGTTGGAACAAGATGAAAAGGAAAAGTCACCATTTGTTGTGACTTCTGAAGAAGAAAGTGATGGAGCTAGCTCAGACTCAAGTGTGATGATTATAGAACCAGAAAGGCTTGAGTATGGTGATGAGCTTGCTAGGGAAAAGTTGAGAGACTTGAAATTGCAGGTTGACTTTGACATGCCAGAGGTGGTTCAAATGTACAATTCTTGGGAAGAAAGCTGCATGGATAATCCAGACTTGACCATTTCAGATCAAATATGGGGTTTGGAGCTTCTTCTTAGAGTTCAGAAGGATTGTAAGGTGATTTTGAAGCACAAGGCAAGCAATATTCTCTCAGAGTTGAAAAGGGATAGAAGGGAGCTCTACTTTATGTTGCTCAGATGTCATGGAGTTGGATGGACACATCAGAAGTTGAAGGCTTTGACATTTGATGAGTTGGAACATAGAGCTTATCCCATTTGGGTGAGAGTGCAGGAAGCAAACACTCTCAGACTTCTTTCAGATGAAAGAAAGGAGCAACTTGCAGAAGAAATGGAAATCAAGAAAGCTATGATGATTCCCAGGCCAGTGAAGAAGGGATTTAAATTTGAGTTTCCAAAAGATATGGATCCACTATATCCAAGTGAAGCAGTTATAAGAAAGAGCCTCAAGCTCTCCCCATTAGAAGCTTCAGATATGGTGCAAGTGTTACAATTAGATTCCAGGAATCCAATTGTGAGCTATGAAGAAGATGAATGTGGATTCTGGAAGATTGGCAGATTTGGCAAGGAGGTACACACTTTTACCACTCTCATATCTTTATTTGCAAGTTGTGATAGAGAAGACTTGGTGGACCTTTGGAGGTTGCTGGAGACCAAGTATGAGGCAGAAGCACCAACTTCAGCTAATGGAACTTTGGACCACATTCAAAAGAATGTGTGGGACAAAAGAGGAAGATCCTGAAATATGGAAGGATCTTGAAGATGACATCAGTGGTCTTCAATGGAGGTTATATTCAGCTGCTGGTGTATACCATTTGAGTTCTACAAAGTTTGCTGAGTATTTACTTGTGGATGCTCAATATTTCATATCCAAGACTATTTTGGAAAAGATGAAGGACACTCAGCTGGAGACAGATTATTCAAGTGACGTGACAAAGGATTTGATCAGATTTATTCATTACCAATATGAGAAGATTTGTCAGACTCCTCCTAGTTCTTAATGCTTATTCAGAAACTTGATCATAAGAGTGGATATCAAGTTTAGGGGAGGATTGTTGGGAATAAATTAAGGCCAGATCACTTGAGCGCTGACAAGAACAACTCAAGCGTTGACAAGAACAAAGCAAGCGCTGACAGTCCAAGCGTTGTCAAGAGTTAATCAAGCGTTGATAAGAGCAAATTAGGCGTTGATGGCTCAAGCATTGTCGTGTGCAATCCAAGCATTGTCACATGCAATTCAAGCATTGACAAAACATAGACAAAGAAGCTTATGGAAGCTTCTATTTAGATAAACATGCAAAAGATATTCTGCATAAGTTTATTTAAATAGAAGATTTACTTGTTTATTCATCATTATCTCTTGTAAACCCTAATCCTTACACTATAAAAGGAACCAAGGGTCTTAGGTTTTATTCATTCAATTCATTCACAATGTAAACCTAAAGTGTATGTCGACTAGACGTGGGATTCAATGTATACACGTCTAGTGGTTGTTCGTTATTAATATAATGGGCAATCCAATTGTGTTTTAATTCATGTTTTGTGCCTAAACACCTTGTTAATGATTGTTGTTCTAATTCCGCTTTGATTGTATAATCATATGAACAATGATCATTCCTAGTAGCTTAAAAGATCCGGAAACCAAGGTTTCCACAATTGGTATCAGAGCCTCGTGGCTCGTGATGCTAGGACCAACAAGGTGTTCGTGTTTCGAGAAGAAAAGAAAAATCCGTCTAGGGTTTTTCTGGACGTTTTTGTGTGCGCAGCAGTATTCAGAAGGTCATAACTTTTGATTGAACCGTTGGATCGTCACGAAATTTTATATGTGTATTCTACATACATATATCTAAACATCCACTGGAGGGATTGTCGAGTTTTATCCCCAGGCAAAAGTTATTAAGCGTCAAAGTCAGCAGTAGGATGAATGCAGTTTTCTGTGGACAGCCATGTTCAAAACACGATCTCTTCTTCGTTAACCGTTGGATCTTCGTGATTTTTGAACTGTACATTCTTGGCACTTGTGTCTAGAATCTCACAGAAGGGATTTTCGATCTGAGCCCTAATGAAGACATTATTCAGCATCGAAGTTCACTGTTTAAGGTAATGATGTTCTTGCTTTTTCACATGAAATCATGACCTAGGGTTCCTCGAACCCTAGATCGACATAAAAAGCAGAAGGCTGTGAAGTGTGCGGCTGTTAAAAGATATGAGGGTTTTCAATTCTTATTAATTATTATTAGGGTTTTGTAAACCCTAAATCTGCTCATAATGAACGATAAAGAATCTGAGTTGCCAATTGAAAAGAGGATTGATGATCGACTATTAAAACAACAAACATAAAGGTTTATTTTTAATCATGATATGCAACGAGTGGTCCCAAGGCTGCACAAAAGAAGATTGTGTTAAAAAGAAGCTATACAAGATTTGGTCCCTGTGATGCTGCTATATTATTATGGGACCAACAAACAAAACATGTGATGCTTTCTTTTGGATGACAAAGACTATCAATAGACAAGTGAAAAAGACGTGTGAAGGGATGACTTTTGTTCTTTTTCTACATCATTATTCCAAGTATAGCAGACGTACAGTTGTTCACGTGGGCAAGAATAAAGTGGGCCAAGCAAGGGCTAAGATATGATGAATTATCTTAAACATCACTTGACGTTTGCAACTTCACGTGGGTATGGAATATACATGGGACCAACAGTATTCATAAAGAAAAAGTAAACAACTGCTGTTCATGTGATGATGATAATATGGGCAGCGAGATTTATTAAAGGTCATTGTAATGTGACTTATATAAGTAGAAAGCTCATGAGACAAATGATGGAAAGCATGTGGCCTTGGCTCAATATAACGTGGGGTCACAAAGTGATAGTATGTTTACAATGTCAGATCCAAGGAGTACAAGGTGGGTCCAGCAATGCTTCAAACGTGGGTTAAAAAGTATAAAGCATGATTGTGCAACTAGTTTATTGAAGAATTGATTCACGTGAGATATGCTTGGGTATAATGGACGTTGATGTTTGTTAGTTTGACGCTGATAAAAGTTTTGATTGAGACGCTGATAGGTTTTGGCGTAGACGCTGACGTTTGTAATTTTGACGCTGACAGAATAAGTCAACGCTGATAGGTTGACAATGTTGTCCGATATATGGTATTTCAAGCGCTGATAAGTATTGTCCGATATTGGACAATACATCTGGTAAAGATATTGGACAGAAGAGGATGCTGGACAACACAAGGAAGGCTGCTGTTTGAGAAAATTGGACGTTTTTAGCACACAAAAAGGAGGAAAATACACACGAAGGTACATGGAATCTCCGTTTTAATTTAGAATATCATGGTGATATTTATGGCTCGGATATTTTTAAAAGGAATTAATGATCTTAAAGCAAGTTAGCAACTATTCGTGAGAATTTGATGGATATTTTAAACTATGTAATCGGGATAGCCTTGTGAAAGAGTTATCCATTGCCATACTTTTACATATGGTATGAAGATGTTATTTCATTAAAATTCGTCATGAAGAGGTGTTGGCTTAAGGGGAAGAATTCTTATGGTAAGTTTGATGATTGAAGAAGATTTTCGCGAGTTTGTGTTCTATCATATCTTGAAGTCATGCACTTCCAGTCATAGAATTTAAAGGTAACTTGTTCGTGCTTTACATGTTTGGTGACGAAGACTTGTCATAACACTTGAAGGAGTTACATTATCGTGCTCAGTGTCTCACAAAGGATGAGAATATTGACAAGGGATCAAGGTCTACTTATACTTTGTGCCATGAGTATAAGTTCTTCATCACATGGATTAAACAAGACATGGAACATAGGTTTGGGTTACTCTATTTCTACATCAAGAATACTTTATTTATTTTTCTTCAAGATCATTACACAGAGCCTACATTTGGAGAATCTTCAAAGATTGCAGACATTGTTTACTTTCCTTGTTGATGTGACAAAAAGGGGAAGAAATACGTGCTACACTTGAGGGGAAGCAATTTGAAGATCATGTACAACTTACAAGAGATACACATAGAGTTTTGCCACTATCAACTAGGGGAAGATTGTTGGGTCAAAAAGTTGATGTGGCAGAAACTCAAAACGAAGAAAACATGAAGAAATTGTCCAAGCGTTGTCAAGAGTTAATCAAGCGTTGATAAGAGCAAATTAGGCGTTGATGGCTCAAGCATTGTCGTGTGCAATCCAAGCATTGTCACATGCAATTCAAGCATTGACAAAACATAGACAAAGAAGCTTATGGAAGCTTCTATTTAGATAAACATGCAAAAGATATTCTGCATAAGTTTATTTAAATAGAAGATTTACTTGTTTATTCATCATTATCTCTTGTAAACCCTAATCCTTACACTATAAAAGGAACCAAGGGTCTTAGGTTTTATTCATTCAATTCATTCACAATGTAAACCTAAAGTGTGTGTCGACTAGACGTGGGATTCAATGTATACACGTCTAGTGGTTGTTCGTTATTAATATAATGGGCAATCCAATTGTGTTTTAATTCATGTTTTGTGCCTAAACACCTTGTTAATGATTGTTGTTCTAATTCCGCTTTGATTGTATAATCATATGAACAATGATCATTCCTAGTAGCTTAAAAGATCCGGAAACCAAGGTTTCCACAATTGGTATCAGAGCCACGTGGCTCGTGATGCTAGGACCAACAAGGTGTTCGTGTTTCGAGAAGAAAAGAAAAATCCGTCTAGGGTTTTTCTTGAGGAACTTTTGATCTTTGAAGTTAATGTGGTCAACAAATATCTTAGTATGCATGAAATTATACCCATAGTCCAACAGCTGGTTCTGAATCCACAACACTTGACCACAACATGCTGCTGCAGCCACATACTCTGCTTCAGTTGTAGAATTAGCCACCACTGTTTGTTTCTTGCATTGCCAAGATATTAACCTGCTCCCAAGAAACTGACATCCACCAGTTGTGGATTTCCTATCAACCTTATCACCTCCATAATCACTATCTGAATATGCAATCAGCTCTAATGATGAATCCTTTGGGTACCACAAACCAAGACTGGGGTAGCATCTTAGGTACCTAAAGATCCTCTTCACAGCATAAAGGTGACATTCTTTGGGATTCACTTTATGACGTGCACATGCACACACAGCAAACATGATATCAGGTCTGGAAGCAGTAAGATACATCAAGGATCCAATCATGGATCTATAATGCCTGACATCAACATCTTTCCCATCTCCAATCTTTCCCCAAGGGTGTTCTCTATCCATAGGAGTAGTAGCCCTCTTTTCATGTGGAGAAAAGCCAAACTTCTTCAAGATTTTAGCAACATATTTGTCCTGGGAGATGAAGATACCATCCTCTTTCTGCTGAACTTGTAAACCAAGAAAGAAGTTCATCTCCCCCATAGCACTCATCTTGAATTTGTCTGTCATAAGCTTGGAGAAATCCTCACTCATCTTTGGATCAGTAGATCCAAAAATGATATCATCAACATAGACCTGCACAAGCAACACATCTTTGCCTTTCTTCTTTGTAAATAGTGTCTGATCTATGGTGCCCCTCTTGAATCCATTGTCCACCAAATAGGTAGACAAAGTACCATACCATGCTCTAGGGGCTTGATGAAGGCCATACATAGCCTTTTTGAATCTATACACTTTATCTAGATGCTCTGGATCCTCAAAACCAGGAGGTTGCATGACATATACTTCCTCAACAATGGTGCCATACAAGAAAGCACTCTTGACATCCATTTGATAGACTGTGAAGCCCATGCAGGAAGCATAGGCTAGAAAAATCCTAATAGCTTCAATCCTTGCAACTGGTGCAAAGACCTCCTCATAGTCTATCCCCTCCTCTTGTGTATAACCTTGAGCCACTAACCTTGCCTTGTTTCTGACCACAATACCTCTTTCATCTCTTTTGTTCCTGAGAACCCATCTTGTCCCTATAGGTCTGACATATCTAGGAAAATCAACCAGCTCCCCAACATCCTGAATTGCAAATTGATGAAGCTCATCCTGCATTGCTTCCACCCAACTTGGTTCTTTGAGAGCATCAAATATCTTCTTGGGTTCTTCTTGTGACAGAAAACATGCAAACAAACATGCTTGCACAAGAGGGGTATCAACCTTCTTGTGTATATTGGCAATAAATCCACCACAACCTCATGCTCCATGTTGCCAATGTCTTCTTCATCAGACTCTCTTATATCAACATAAGGATGACCTTCTTCATAAGAATTGGAAGGTTCACCTTGTTCAAAAGTGGAAGAGAAAAGATGTGCAAAGGTGTTGTCAACGTCTGAACCTTGTTTGTCAGCGCTTGGGCTAACAACGCTTGAAATGTTGTTGTCAACGTCTGAGCCATCAACGTCTGAATTGGTCTTGTCAGCGCTAGATTTGCCTTTGTCAGCGCCTGAAGAACCATGCATGTTTGTATCTGGTGGTATTTGGAAACCACCATTATCTTGTCCAGCAGCAGCAGCAGCAGCAAAAGCATTTGTCCAAATGGGAATTGTGACATATTCAAATGTAGGAAATGCCTTTTCTGCTTGTGATCCAACCTTCTCATGAACCTGTGTACCTGAAACATGAACAACTTGTTCCTCCACAACATTTGAAGCTACCTTCACAATGTCTGGATTAGTGACAGGCATATAATTTAAAGTTCTAGATAAGGGTTCCAAATCAAACAACCAATTAGGACCACTCTCAGGATCACTAGGTTTATTCTCTAAGAACCTAACATGCACTCTCTCAACAATACGTTTGTCCTCTTTAAGATAAACCCTATAACCCTTGCTCTGGACTGAATACCCCATGAAATAACCCTCATCACCTTTTGCACTAAATTTCCCTAAGGCATCACTAGTATCCAAAACTACTACATGACAACCAAAAGGTCTGAGAAAACCAATATTAGGTTTTCTGCCCCAAAGTAACTCATAAGGTGTTTTGTTCTGAATTTTGTTAACCAATGCTCTATTTTGCACATAGCATGCTGTATTAACAGCCTCAGCCCAAAAGGCTATTGGAAAGTGAGCATCAGCCAACATTGTTCTGGCTGCTTCAATTAGGGTTCTATTTTTTCTTTCAGCAACCCCATTTTGTTGTGGGGTTCTAGCAATACTAAACTGCCTAGTAATTCCTTTCCTGGCACAAAAATCATCAAGCTTCTTGTTCCTAAATTCTCCACCATTATCACTTGTTGGGTCTAACAGATATAGATCTTGCAGCCTGTCAGGACCGGTGAATGACTTCTGTAATCACAAGTCAAATCACAAAGAGACTCTATACACAATATGAATGTAGAATATAAATATAAACAAGAGAAACAGAATAACTATGAAGACTTGATCCTTTCTAAGGATTTCTAATATTAATAAAGACTAGAACTACGTTTTGTGAATCAATATCTAACCCTTCTGCCTAAGGTTCCTTTTATACTACAAGGAAACCCTAATACAGCTTACAAGAAAACGTGTAAAACTGATATGCATATCTTCTCCTAATATAACTCATGCATATCCTAACAGAATATTAAGTAAATAACAATGTTTGACTTTGATTAGGACCAGGAGCAGGACTTGCTCCTACTACGACTAGGACCAGGAGGAACTACATACCTCCTAGTCTACCTATTACATATAACTATTACAATGGTCCTAACAATCCTCCCCTAAACTTGAATTTGACCTGTTGAGTTCAAGTTTCCTGGAAAACGTGCAAATAAAGCCCGAGGATTGTAGCAGCAAAACAAACAGCAACATCAATAAGATAAGAATCAGAAGAACAGCCGCACGAACTACTAGAAGCTTCTCCAAAGCTTGGAACAAATCAGCATCGTGTTGAATCTTTGCAGCAACATGAGCAGATTTGATGAGCCTTTACCAAGTAGCTGCTCGCTCTTGGGCTAGCTAGTCATTCTGGTGGAATAAACATCACCCTGGGAGACTAGAACCCAGCCCAACTCTTAGAACGTGAATCAATGGTGAGTGGGGGTACCCTGATGATTTTAGGCAAACCATCACAGCCGTCAACGGATTTGATGCGTCTTTACCAGAAGCCGTACCCCTCTGGACTCGCCAACTCTTAGCAATAAAGCATCGGTGAGTTGAACACCCTATAGCTTTAAGCAAGCTATTACAGATGTCAACGGATTTGATAAGATCTTTACCAAGAGCCGTACCCCCTTGGATTAGCCACTTTTCAGTCCAATACTATGGCAAGTGAAAACCATCCAGTTTTAGGTAACCTGGCAACCATCAATGGATTTGATAATCGCACCAGGAGCCGTACCCTCAAGGTGAATCAACTTTTTCTTGTCGATGAGACATGGTAAGTTGAGAACCATTTGTTGTGTGGACCACGTCCAACACCAAGTGAAACCAAGGACCAGAACAATCTCAAACCAGGAACCACAATTCAAACCATCCAAGGGATATTATGTACAAGTATAAAAGCTAAACTGTGTTAAAGTATAAGCAGATATTATATAAAATGTATATTTTTTTTTTTTTTAAATGTTTTTTTTTTTTTTTTTTTTTTTTTTTTTTTTTTTTTTAACTATAAAGAATAAAAGTCACCAATCACTATACATATTGGTGAAAAGAATCAAAATAAGAAGAAAAATCAAAGTATAATTACTTACAACCCATTCACCTTACATACCAGAAGCTGCCTTCTTATCCGCCAACAACCGTGCTTGAATACCCTCGACCAAAGATGTGGCCATACTCGACTCATTCCCAGAAGGAGCAGTAGAAATCTGCAAATGACATGCCAACATTGCTTCCATGGAAGAAATAGTCAAAGGATACACAACATCCGTCAACATAAACGCCACATGACCAGAACCTAACTCCAACACATGGACTCCACAACCAGCATAGAGCTTCCAGCGAACAATCTCCCATTGCATTTGATCTTGCCATACACCCAAAGGAGTAGCAGATGGAGGAGGATCCAACATAAGCTTGAGATCAGCCCAAAGACGAATACCAGGCCAGGAAGACACCGCCATTGGGTCAAATGGCATACTAGAATCAACAAGCCCAAACAATGCCATAAGATCCATCCGGTCAGCCCATGATAACACACCCTGCAAACTCGTTACCAATCGCACAGTCCCATCACTCAAAGTAATCCGATGAGAGACGCCACCAGGAAGTGTTGTAGACCTCTCAACCGTATAACCCGTAATACTTCCATTGCCTAAAGGTAAGTCAGAATCACTATCCGAAGCTGCATCAATTAAGTTTTCAGGATCACGCTTCTCAAAAGGAACTGATTTACCGCGGCGAACACGACGAGTAAGTTTCTGGCGAGTAGAACGTCGAGGCGTGGGATCCGAAGGAGTGGATTCAACCTTCACCTGAACTTCATCAACAGCAGGAGAAGCAGTAGGAGTAGACTCAGGAACATGTCCACCCAAAGAACCACTCGGAGCTGCATCAGAAGTGGGAGTAGGTTGTGTTGCAGAAACTGGTGGTGATGAAGATGGCACATCAGATGGAGCAGCAGCAGGTATGGTGGAATCAACAAAAGTGCTTGCAGGAACAGGAGTGGTGGAAGTACCAGGTGTGGTGGGGGAAACATGAGTGGTGGTGGTTGTCACAAAGATAGTAGTAGCAGGACCAGTAGTAGAACCAATAGGCGCAACCAAGGGTGTAGTAGAAGGACCAACAGAAATAGCACCAGAACCAGAAGAACTACCATTGGAACCAGGAATGGGCAAGGATGAAGAAACAGTAGAAGTAGCAGGCATCGAAGCTGTCACACCACGAGGATGGTAAACAAATTTTTCCGGTATAGGTTGACTCGCACGCCTCACCATATTCTCATAAAGTTTCTTGAGCTCATCAAAAGTCAAAGCCCGTACCCGTGCCCAAGTCCAAGGAGCATTGAAATGAGCAGCAGATTGAAATTTGACATAACGTTGCATCTGCTGGCGCTGCTCAGCCTGAGAAAGAGGTCTGTTCCTACGCTGTTTCTTGAGTTCCTCAGCAAGAGTCAACTGATGCTTACGCATCATTACCATAGCACGCGGAATGCAGTTGTGTTCATCAACATCATCACCCAACAAATCTTTAAACTGAGCATAATCCCGAGTGAGAACAGTTAACACTTGCATCCATTCGCCATCAGTCCAGTGCATAGCATCATGCTGAATTTGCGCACGCCTTCTTTCACGGAGCTCTTCCGCAGCAGCAATGTCCTCCGCATCAAGCTCAGCCTGAACCCGACGAGCAGCCTCTTCACCAAGTCTGTCTTCTTCAAGCTGGCGACGAGAGCGCTTGCGGGTTGGAGATGGAGGATCAGTCATTGGAGCTTTGCCCTTAGGATCATGTGAGGGATCAGCATGAGAACCAGCAGCAGCATCAGAAGCACCACCCATAGAAGGGGGAACAGTACTAGAAGAAGGAGCATGGGAGGACATTGGAGGACCAGGCAGATCATCATAAACTTTATCAGCAAAGGCAGCCTTTGCCAGCAACGTCAAGCCATCCTCAACATTCTCCGAACCCTCATCCTCAGACTCGGAAAGAACCACATGCTTCTTTCGACGACGCTGTTGATTCTCCAATACCTTAATACGATCGGCCAGAGGAAGAACAAATTCCCGTGTGAGCTTCCGATGTTGGTTCAAGTCAGCTTCCAAGCAAATCATCCTCTCATGGTACCTGTGCATAAGATCTAGCAAAGATGTCAGAGTAGTAGGCTCCTCTGCCTGCCCACCAAGAGAGCTTGGATCAGGGAAAGCATCACGGGAGCCCGAAGCAACATTGGGGTCAACGTGTGGAGAACTAGCAGCAAAGGGGATATCTGTCGAGTGTGGGGCAGGACTAGGAGGTGGAGTCTCCACAAATGGAGACCTTTGTGGAGCCGAGGAAGGACCAGCCTTGGGAGGGGATGGTTGTTCAACCACCACCTCCTCAACTAGCTCCTCCTCTACCACAGGAGTGGCATTACCAGCAGGAGCCTCCTCCTCCTCCATGGGGTCATCATCTAACACAACCAACTCAGGAGCCTCCTCCTCCTGATCTATAGGACCCTGAGCCAAGCCCATCATGGCTTCAGTCAGGGGCCTCCAATACCCAGTAAACCCATGCATCATGTTGTAATACACTTTCGCTGTCAGTTTAGATGGTACATGCTCAGCCCTATCACGTGGAATGCAAACAAGCATTTCTTGAATAAACCTAGGGTACATAAGGAACTTTTTCCTAGAACCAGCAGTTGACAAATTACTAGCCATCCCCTCAAAGATATAATGTGAAAAGTTAAACACTCTACCCTGGGCTAAACATATAAGACCAGTAGCCAAAGGAGTAGGGAACGCATCCCAACTCCCCGACTTGGGACTCAGACAATGGATTAAATAGTGAACCAGAAGCTTCCACTGAGGGGAAAACCTATTCTTTTGGAAGTTAAACTTCCCCCCATGTTCATAACCTATGGCAGCCATACCCTCTAAAACTTCCGAATTTGGAAGTGATACAACACCCCCTCATCTTGAAAATGAAGAGAAGAGCGAATAGATGCTTCAGTGACCACATAAGCACGTCTATCTATGGTAGCATGGATTGCTCGTGAACGTCCAGCCACATTCACAAGTTCAGCAGACGCCCAAAATTGACGTACCACACTATCATATATGATAGGACAAACAGTAAATGCATACCTTAAGTTTGAAGCTTCAATAAACTCCAAGATATCAGCAAAATGTTCACTATTAGGACCATCACCCAGATAAGCAACACGATTATGAGCAGGTTGATAAGCAAGAGCAGCCATGGATCTAGATGAATGGATTGAAGAAGGATTTAGATTGGGATGAGAGGAGTAGAAGCGGTTTTTGTGTGTGTGTTAATTGTAATGAGTGTATGTTGACCATATAGGAAGAAAATAGTAACTGTTCATTGACCCCTATTAATGGGGGGTTGCCCTTTCAAATTATGCCATAATGGCATACTAACCACTTGCCCTTTTTAACATAATAACTTACCCCCAATTTATTTGATGTATTTAAACTTGTAAATATCAGTATTGGAAGCGTTGACCAAAAGTCAAAGTGCACAATAGTCGGACCAGGAGCAAAACGTGATTAATAAAGGACAAAAGGAATGAACAGTAGCCAGACCAGTACCAGCACCCATAGCCAAACACCACTAGACTGGGAAGGATTTGAGACCACCAGAAGGCATCCAATCATAACTAGAAGCTGACCAACTAGGACCAGAAGCCAGTCATGTAAGGCCATATCCATCAGAAGAGAGCAAAAATCCTTTATCAGAAACACCACACACCACCAGAACCAAGAAAGTATGTTGTTAAATACTACGAATACGTTAGACTAACCTAATATGTACACAAAGCCTCCCCTTAGGCTTTGCCTCCCCTCAATCCTAGACTTCAAGGATTGACCATCCCAATATGAACCACCAAGTGGTTAAACCGAGGACCATCAAAAGCTTTAGTCAACAGATCAGCAACATTGTCATCCGTATGAACTTTAAGAACCTGTATCAGCTTCTTCTCATTGGCATCGCGTATAAAATGATGCCGAATCTCAATATGTTTCGTCCGCTGATGAAATACAGGATTCTTCACAATACAAATAGTGCTTTGATTGTCAATAAATATTTTGGTATTCATAAAATTGAACCCATAGTCCAACATCTGATTTTGGATCCATAAAACTTGACCACAACAACTAGCAGCAGCCACATATTCAGCTTCTGTTGAAGAAGTAGCTACTATTGTCTGTTTCTTACATTGCCATGAAATAAGTCGACGACCCAAAAATTGACAACCACCAGTAGTTGACTTCCTATCATTATTAGCACCAGCATAATCACTATCACTGTATGCTTCAAGTAAAAATGGGGATTCTCTAGGATACCATAGACCCAATTTAGGTTGAGCCTTGATATACTTGAAAATCTTCTTAACTGCATTCAAGTTCGAAACCGTTGGAGTCACCTGGTGTCTAGAACAAGCACTTACTGCAAACATAATATCCGGACGTGATGCAGTCAAGTACATGAGGGAGCCAATCATAGACCTGTACATATGAACATTTACGGGTGGATCTGGCTCATTCTTAAGTTTGATTTTAGCAACTTCATAAGGAGTTGCTGCTGGTCAAAGAGGATCCATGTCAAACTTTTGAAGAATCTCATGAACATACTTATCTTGACTGATGAAAATCCCATCCGATTGTTGCTTGACCTGAAGACCAAGGAAAAATGACAGTTCTCCCATGGCACTCATCTGAAATTCGCCTTTCATCAAGTGTTCAAACTCATCACACCACTCCTTCCTCGTAGAACCAAAGATAATGTCGTCCACATAAACCTGAACAAGGATAATATCCTTGTAATTCCGCCGAAGAAATAGTGTTTTGTCAATAGTACCTCTTCTATAGCCATTCTTTAACAAGAAAGTGGAGAGACGCTCATACCAAGCTCTAGGAGCCTGATGTAAACCATAGAGAGCCTTGACCACCTTGTAGACTTTCTTTGGATGAAGTGGATCAACAAACCCCTTAGGTTGAGTAACATACACTTCTTCGTCAATTTTTCCATAGAGAAATGCACTCTTGACATCCATCTGGAACACCGTAAAGCCAACATACGAAGCAAAAGCCAAAAACAGACGAATGGCCTCAATCCTTGCAACAGGCGCAAAGACTTCAGTATAATCAATGCCCTCAATTTGAGTGTGTCCTTGTGCGACAAGCCTAGCTTTATTTCTGACCACAATTCCCCGTGCATCCTTCTTGTTTTTGAGAATCCATTTGGTATTGATAGCTGTCTTCCCATCCGATAAGTCAACCAGAACCCAAACATTCTGAAACAAGAATTGCTGCATTTCCTCCTGCATAGCCTCCACCCAACTTTGATCCTCAAGAGCATGAGAAACAGACCTAGGTTCCACCTGTGAAAGAAAACAAGCAAACAAACAGTGTTGAAAGTCCGTATGATTATTACGCTTTTGATCCTCAATGTAGCCCACAAGAGCATGATGATCAGACGAGGCCTTCTGCTGCATTCTGCGTGTCTTGACGGTAGAACCAGGATCTCCTATAATTTGAGTGGTGGGATGGTCTTTATGTGATTGCAAGACTGGATTGGAGGTAACCTCCACTTCTGGTGCCATGTTACCGAGATCACCAACGAAATCAGCATCATATGAAGCATGTTGGAAAATCCCGTCTACTGGTTGTTTATGAATATCATCCAGCTTGGTAGAAGACTCTTTTCATGATTCCCCAAATCAGAAGGACTGGAGAAACGTGTATTTGAAGCAGACTCACTAGCCGAAGTACCAGTAGGTGAGTGACTAGCACTAGGAGCAGAAGCTGGAGTACTAGGAGCAGCTTTGTCAGTAGGCTCAACCAAGGGAAACTCAAAACTACCTTGAGCCGCCGCTTTAGTAGCTTCTTGTTGTTGCTTCAGAAGAGTATCAAGAGCTGCTTGGGAATCCTGTACTTCCAATGGAGTTGCATCACTAGGAGGAGTAGGAGAAACTGTGGTGGAATAGGATGGAACCACAAAAATGTCATCCTCATCATCTGAATCAGAAAGACTAGTAGGAACACCAGTACTAGAAGTTGCAAACACTTGTGGTCCTGCATCATGGTTAGTTTTGAAACGAAAATATCCTAACGAATCACTAAGATAATCAAGATCAAAATACCATTCTGGACATGTTCCTTGTATGTTTGTCTTCTCCTCAAAATACCTGAGATTAATAGTTTCAACTATTCGTTTGGCTTGAAGATTGTAGACACGATACGCCCGAGAATGAGCTGAATATCCCACAATATATCCTTCATCAGCCTTGCCATCAAACTTCCCCAAATAGTCACTAGTATTCAGAATGGTGACTGGACACCCAAACGGCTTCAAATGAGCAATATTGGGAACTTTGCCCGTGAGCAGCTCATAAGGTGTTTTCTTGTGTGGATTAGTAATAGACACCCTATTCAAAACATAACTGGCCGTATTAACAGCTTCTGTCCAGAACATGGTCGGAAGCTTGGAATCGGCAAGCATAGTCCTTGCTGCTTCTATTAGTGTCCGGTTCTTTCTTTCTGCCACACCATTCTGTTGAGGAGTCCGAGCAGCACTATAATCTCTTTTGATGCCCTTAGCATTGCAAAGTGCGATGAGGTCTCTATTTTTAAACTCGGTTCCATTGTCGCATCGAATACCTTTAACTTTCTTGGACAACTGATTCTCTATTAAGGTAAGAAAAACTCGAAGAATTGAGTAGGTCTCACTTTTGGTAGCCATGAAAAACACCCACGCAAACCTGCTATAACCATCAGTCACCACCAAACAGAATTGCTTGTGGTCTATGCTTCTGATGGAAGTAGGACCAAATAAGTCCATATGTAGAAGCTGCAATGGTTCAGTAATGAGACTTAAAGCAGTAATGGCCTTGAAGGATGCTTTATGTTGTTTGCCTTTGCTGCAGGCAACACAATTTATGTCATTTCTAAACGTCTTGGGAGGTAAACCAGAGACCAGATTCAAATTGGCAAGCTTGTGAATGGTCTTGAAGTTCACATGTCCCATCCTTCGGTGCCATTTTGTGGCTTCATCTTCCGAGGCTTTTGCAACCAGACATGCTAGTTGACCAGTAGGGTTGACTTCATTCAACTTGATGCTATAGAGATTGTGTCTTCTAGGGATTCTGAGTAAAACTTGTGAGTCATCCGGAAGCTTAAAATCTTTGGAGAGCACAAGTGCATCAGTATCGGTGAAGAGTACAAACTGCTTCTTGTCACAAATCTGAGAGACCGATATCAAGTTGAAGTGTTGAAGTGCTTCCACATAGTAGACCTGCTCAAAATTGAGATTTGGAGTCTTTATCGTTCCCTTGCCAGTGATTCTGCCTTCACCTCCACCAAAGTAGACCTTGCCCTCATAAAATGGTACAAAGTTAGAGAGAAGGCCTTTATTGCCAGTCATGCTCCTGGAGCATCCACTATCAACAATGCCTAGACTAGGATCCTGGTATGGAGTAACCTACAACAACAAGATAATCACAATGCAAAAGTTAGTGTCTTAAGGGGACCCAAACCTTTTCAGGTTTGAGCCTGCCTTGTGGATCATTAGTAGAATGCCAAGAAGATTGATGAGATCCACTATTGTTCCTTGGTTGCCTATTCATCATAAGGGTATTATTATTTGACCAGGAACAACCTGCTGAGGGCTTAACAGCAGTTCCCAAATCTCCCAAACCAAAATACGTGTGGTCAAAATGATGCGCATAGTTTGGATTATAATTTGGAAAATAATTACTAGTTGTCTGGAATCCATTTTCTCTCCAATAATCAGACATGTAAGGAGAGGATACTCTAGAAGTATGAAACATTGGAGCACAAGGATTAAGTCTTCTAGTAGTATATGGAGCAGCTCCTGGTGATCCAGGAGCAAGTAAAGCATGATTAACAGATGCATGTGTGTCATAATAATCACAATCTTTAATTAAATGAAAGGGACTGCCACAAACAAAACATGTTTTGAAAGACCTTTTATTAGAATGAGACTGTTTCATACTGCCTACTTTATTACACACAGTTCTAGAAAAAACATTCTTCCTAGGACTCAATAAACAAGGACCAGACACACTTGACTTGACAGCGACTTTTTCTTCACACTTCCTAGCACCAGTAGCAGCATGTTCATTCGACTTGGAACTCGTAGGTCTTGACTCTTCACTTGAACCATTAGATGCAGAGTCACCGGCTTTGTCACTGAAAGTACATGAGACAAAGTCGTTAGACTTAGTAGAACTTGTTGGGGACTCAAGCATCTGTGATCCATCCGAGTCATTATTCCATGAGGTAGGCATGAAAGTTCCAGTAAGAGGAGGAGGAACAGCATGCATTTCTGCTGCTGGTTTAAACCTATTGTAACTAGGTTTGCCCTCATCCTCTTTGTCGGCATCAAAGACGCTTGAGAAAGATAAATCAAATACATCTTCAGAATCAATATATTTTTCAAATCCTAAGCCTCTTTTAGTTCTGCCAGACATGCTACTATGAATTAATTTTGAAAGATTTTTAGGTGCCTTTTGCCATTTGTAAAATCTTAACATTGTAGCATCTAATTTAGCTTGCATCTCCTCTTTTTCTTTGATACTAGCATCTCTTTCAGTTTCTGTATATTTAAGCATATTTGTAGTGTTTTCTAAATCAATGCTTAGTATCCTGATTTTATCCTCATATGCACGTTGTGTATCTTGTAACCACTTCTTTTGTTGTTCCAATGTGTTTAATGAAGCTTTATAGGCTTGTACCTCTAAGTAATACTTATCATTTTGTTCATTTACTTCATTAAATTGGGACAACAGTTCTGTGTATTTATCATGACAACCAAGGGGACAATGTTGTACCTGAGGTGAGATGCCCATAAGAGCAAACTCTTCTGCTTCTTCTGCATCAGAGAGATTCCCAGCAATCATTGCCAACACATGTTGATTCCGCTGATTCCAGAGTAGAAGCCTGATGATCATTCCAGTTGACCATGGAGTCAACAGATACCAATGCTTTCTTGTCATCTTTAACCTCCTGAACTTTGAAAGCGGAGTACCTGCTCTTCTCCTGATCATTCTTGCTAGGGCACTCTCTAGCAAAGTGACCCTGTTGCTGACAGTTATAGCACCGTACCTTGCTTCTATCGAATCTTGCTGGCTCCCGAGGGTTGTAATTAAACTTCCTTCCTGCTTTCTTCTCAAACTTGTGAACCCTCAGAGTAAGCATGGCCATCTTCCATTTAAGATCTATCTCATCCAGATCCAGCTTATCGATCTGTTTGAAGTCATCAAACGTAAGTTGTTGTTCAGCAGTAACATCAGCAACAAAAGAATGAAGAATAGCTTCTACCATACTACCAGACTTGGCAGGGGGATCAGAAGCAGAAGACATGGGACTAGATGCATATGACATGGGACTAGTATGCTGAATAGTATGCTGGATAGTATGCTGGGGAGACACATTATTGCTCTGGCTACTTGCATATGCCATGGGACTAGACGCCATAGAGCTCACAAAGGCTGAATTAGCAGGAGTGGGAAAAGAGTCACTCGGATATCCTCTCACATGAGGTTCGAATGTTCTGAGCCTATGAAACAAATCATCAAAACTGAGATAATCAAGCCCACCTTTGGCATTAAGAGAGATTACCACCTGGTTCCAAGAGTAGGGTAGGGCTTTAAGAAACCTTGCATTAACATCACCATCATCAGGCTTGGACCGAAGTTGATTCAACTGGCTCAATATTTTCTGGAACCTATCATACCCTTGATTCAGGCCTTCAGTTTCTGAGATTTTGAACTCTGTGAATTCATCTCTCAGCATGGACATTCGCATTTTCTTTGACTCCTCATTTCCGCCAAACCTTGCTTTTATGCCGTTCCAGATCTCTCTGGCATCATCCAATTGGTAGAAGTCACCCATGTGATCTTCAGGAAGAGATTGAAGCAAAATTGTTTTTGCTTTTACCTCCTTCTGAATAGCGATAATTTCCTCATGAGTTTTAGGGTCAAGAAGAGTAATATTACCGTTCTTGTCTCGTCCAGTAAGCTTTCTGCTGTTTCCATTCAGAATGATCTTCCAAAGATCTTGATCAGTGTTGGTGATCCACCATTCCATCTTCATTGCCCAGTTGTCATATTCACCTTTCTTCTGAAGAGGGAATTTTCCATTCGTGTTGGAAACCATAGCCAGGATCTACTGAGGTTGCACAATTTTAGGAGTGCCTTCTTCTCCTGTTTGAGTAGAAGTTGAGGCAGACATGATAAACAGATTGTTAAAAATAAGAGAACTTGATTCTTGTTGTATAGAGACCCTCCCAGGCTCTGATACCACTTGTTGGGTCTAACAGATATAGATCTTGCAGCCTGTCAGGACCGGTGAATGACTTCTGTAATCACAAGTCAAATCACAAAGAGACTCTATACACAATATGAATGTAGAATATAAATATAAACAAGAGAAACAGAATAACTATGAAGACTTGATCCTTTCTAAGGATTTCTAATATTAATAAAGACTAGAACTACGTTTTGTGAATCAATATCTAACCCTTCTGCCTAAGGTTCCTTTTATACTACAAGGAAACCCTAATACAGCTTACAAGAAAACGTGTAAAACTGATATGAATATCTTCTCCTAATATAACTCATGCATATCCTAACAGAATATTAAGTAAATAACAATGTTTGACTTTGACTAGGACCAGGAGCAGGACTTGCTCCTACTACGACTAGGACCAGGAGGAACTACATACCTCCTAGTCTACCTATTACATATAACTATTACAATGGTCCTAACATCACTCCTAAGCATTTTAACCTCATTGCCAGACCTTTTCTCAATCTGAGTGATAAAATCAATAAGAACATCAGCTGTGTCACTCTTCATAGCTAGAAAGAATGTCCAAGTAAACCTAGAAAAGTCATCTGTGACAACAAAACAATATGACTTACCATTCAAACTCTCTATATTTGTTAGACCAAAGAGGTCCATGTGAAGCATATGAAGAGGTCTGGAACTAGTATGCACCTGTTTGGACTTAAATGAGACCTTGTGCTGCTTGCCTTTAAGACATGCAACACAAGAGTGGTCATTGTGGAAGGCCTTCTCAGGAAAACCATCAACTAAACCAAGCCTCACAAGTCCATTTATATTTTTAAAATTTATGTGCCCTAGTCTCCTGTGCCACAAATTACTTTCATCTACTGAGGCCTTAGCATAAAACAAGACATATTGGTATTCACTTTAATCCCATTTAAATTCACATTATATATGTCCTTATGCCTAGGTGTTCTATACTCAATATATTTCTCATCAGGGATCTTAAAATCCTTGCTTAACACCAAACACTCAGTATCAGTGAAAAGAACCTTATTTTTGTTATCACAAACTTGTGATACACTAAACAGATTATAATCAAGTTCTTTTACCAGGAAGACATTCTCAAAACGCAGATTATTGGTGAGAAGGGTTCCTTTGCCTGTAATGGTGCCATAGCCACCTCCAAAGTATACCTTATCACCATCTTTAATAGGGATGAAATTCGCCAGATAGTCTTCCTTCCCTGTCATGTGCCTTGAGCATCCACTATCCCAATATCCATAATCATTGATCTGTCTTTGAATGCCCTACACATAAAGAAAACAAATTAGTTTTCTTTGGGAACCCAAGTCTCAGAAGACTTGGATTCATCTGGTTGTTCAATAAGAACAGACTTAGTTCTCACAACAACCCCATTCTCATCCTTTTTAGGATGAAATACCCAGTTAACCCCAATTGGTTTTGTAATGACCTTTGAAATGTAATTAAATCTATTACAAGTCATTGAAATTCCATTATCATTAGGGTTTTGATCTTTCTTGGGTCTCCATGTTAAGCTTGAAGAAGCTTTAAACCCCTTACCTTGTGGCTGCAAATATTTAGGTCTTGTCACGTTTCTGTCAGCGTTGAATTTTGTCCTGTCAACGCTGAAATTACCTTTGTCAGCGTTGAACCTAGGGTTTGCTACAGGAACCCATTGCCTATTTGACCAGGTGTTTGTCTTTTGAAAAGGTCTTTGTCCATGAGTGTTAGACCTTCTAGAAAAGAATGGGGCAGGTCTAATCACTTGTGGTCTTTGCTGCACACAAGGTTTGGGTCTGACAACGTTTGAATTTCTAACAACGTTGACTTTCTTCCTATCAGCGCTGAAATTGTTCCTGTCAGCGCTGGCTTTGGGAGCGTTGACACACTTGTATGCCAAATGTGAAAAGCTACCACAAGTATAACAGGCTTTCTTAGACACACTCTTAGGTCTAGAAGAGAAGAAACCTGTTCCATGATTGCTAACTTGGCTCTTGGGTGACCTATTATTCCTATACATCTCTGCATATTTAATGGTAGGTCTTCTAACAGTGTTTGAGCCTAGGTCAACAGGTTTACCAGTGATTGGGTTAGTAACCTTAATGGGTGATGATTCATTGGGACTTTAACATAGAAAACCTCCCTTAACAAATAAAGTAGGGTTAGCTTTCTTCCACTCATTTAGGTCAGTCAGTTTTTGTTGATACTCTTCTACTGGGGTGACAACTCTTAGTAGAGGAATGAATTCCTCCTCTTGGCATTCTGGTATACCAGTCCAAGACAGGTCCTTTCTAAGGACACCATAGAAGTCACCAGCTGGTGGTGGAACCAGAGAGTAATCATTCATCCCAATCCCAGTCATGTCCTTACGATCCCTTTGTTTAGCTACACAGTCTCCTAGGGTTTGGGTGGCTCTATCAAATCTTTGAATTTTGAGGTCAACATTATCTTTATTCTTAATAGCCTCATCTAACTTAGCCTGTAGATCTCTATTAACCTTTGTCATGATGTTTCTTATATCCATACTACCCTCTAGCTCATGTTTTAAGATATTGATCTTATCTTTTAGGTCAAATTCCATTTTCTTGTATTCTGAAACGGTTTTCTCAGTTTCAGTAAGAGCTAGTTGGTAATTAGACAATTTACACCTTTCAATGCTCATATCATCTTTTAGTTTTAACACCTCTTTGTTAAGTCTTTCAGTGTTTAACCTACAACCTTTGCTACAAAAAGCATCATCATATACCTCATTGTCAGATGAAGAGGAGGAGTGTGCCATGAGAGCATATTCAACATGCTCTTCTTCTTCAATATCAGCAACCAAAGCTTTATCCTCTTCAGCATTCTTAGCCAGATAGCTCCAATCCCATCCTGTACCATCAATTCCTTGAACTGAACCATGGCTTTGGAATCTTGAGCTTTAACAACCTGACTTGAGGGTTTACCAGCATTAGATCTTCTAGGAGATCTGCATTCCCTCATGAAGTGCCCCATACGATGACAGTTGTAGCATTCAACTTTGGATTTATCAAATCCAGCTGTATCTTTAGCATTGAAGGTCATCTTCTTCTTGAACCTTCTATTCTACCTATTTGCTCTTATACTAGCAAGAGCCATGTTCCACTTGATGTCCATCTCTTCCAAGTGCTCATCACTTATCTGCTCAAGGTCCTCATAAGTAATCACTGAACCATTGGGCAAAGAAGCAATGTAAGCACAAACAGTATCCAAATCCAAACCAGCAGGTTTAACTCTTGGAGAGTCATTCTTGAATGTGTCAGCGTCTGAAAAAGAGACGTTGACAGGACTTGTTCCAGCGCTGACATATGATGATCCAGTAACTGGATGCATATAAGAGTCCTTTTGATTGAATTGACCTTCACTATGAGAGAAGAAGGCCATGTTGCTGGAGCTAGATTTGCTTCCATGATCTGAAAGAGTTTCATCTTCCAACAGTCTTAGTTTGTTGTAGATGTCATCAAACGAGGAGCTCTTATAAGTATTGTTGGCAAGAATAGATCTTGCCTCAATCTTCCATGCCTCACCAAGACTTTTAAGAAAGGTAGCATTGGTGTCAACATCACCTACTTGTGTCCCCATGAAGGACAACTTGCTTGTGATGTCAAGCAATCTGCTTCTCACACTACTCAGTTTCTCATTGGGTTGAGCTTTGAAGACAGCATAATCATGCAGAAGTTGCTTTTTCTTTTCTTCCTTAGTGTCTGCATTGCCACCATATGCAACTTCAAGTGCTTCCCAAAGATCCTTAGCAGATTCATACCTTCTATATTTGTGCTGGTTTTCTTGTCCCAAAGAAACTTTCAGAATATTTAGGGCTTTCATGTCAACCCTTTTCTTTGCAATATCTTCAGCACCTACAACTCTACCATCTCCAGGTTTTTCTGTCTTATCTTCATCAAGGCATCCTTCAATAGCTGATCTTTGAGTAATGGCATCCTGAATCTTTTGAGCCTTATTGAATGAGTTTCCATATTCAATAATCTCCCAGAGTGTGTAGTCATAGATCCCCAGATATTGTTCAAAGTTGAACTTCCATAGGTCAAAGTGGGTTGCATCAAGCATGGGAATCTTGATGTTAGGTAAGGCTGAGGAGGAGGAGGTTATTGCTTCAGACATGATATTGTTAGGGTTTTGGTGTTTTTAGGGTTTCTGAGAAAATTAGGGTTTTGGTGTTCGTGTATGGTTCTGGTGTTCTTCAAAGATCAAAAGTTCCTCAACAAGCTTTGATACCACTTGTTGATCCCAAACTTAGATCGATTAGCTTTGTGTATACGAGATTAGATCAAGTAATACACGTAGAGAAACCTTTGTATATGCTTTATGAATCTAAGTGTTATGCGGAATTTAACACTTAAACAAGAACACAAGATGTAAACAAAACTTTCACTTTGATTATGAATATCGAACTTGCTTACAATGAAAGATGTTTACGAACGAAAACTTATATGAAACTTAATATTGAACATTAACCTAAAGGCCTTCTTTTATAGACTAAGAAGCCTTGTACAATAAGCTACATATCAACTATTCTAGGTAAAGATAAATATAGAAAATACATTGTCGTTTCTATCCTTACTAGAAGTATTCTAGAATATAATAAACGTGTAGCTTATATCTTCCATCAGTGCTTGTCTTCAATCTGTCAACGCTTGACTTTAACTTGTCAACGCTTGAGCTGTCAGCGCTTGCTTTGTTCTTGTCAACGCTTGAATTGTTCTTGTCAGCGCTCAAGTGATCTGGCCTTAATTTATTCCCAACATTGTTTTTAATAAATACATTATATAGGGTGTGATAACCCATTCCTAGCCCAACCCAAAAACCCCTTTCCTTTTTCTTGTTTTTTTCCTTTTTTTCTTTCTTCCTTGCGTCCAAACCGACCCAACACCCCTTAAAATTCGTTTTTTTTCTTTTTATTATATATTATTAAGTTATTAATAATACCTTAATTTTCCTTAATTTATTTCAGCTCCTAAAGCCTCCAAAACCTCAAAACCGTAAAACTAGTCAGTTTTTACGCGTTTTACCGTAAAAGACGTAAAATATACACTTTTATAAAAAATCTCAAATTTTGAAATAAACTTTATAACTAAGTCCTAAATGACTTAAAACCATCCCGAAAAATATCCATATGACTAATTACCTCCTCCGAGACCTCTAAATGCTAAACCGTAAATCGTAAAAATACGATTTTCTATAATACATATACGTATACGTAAAACCACTAAATAACACCATCTCACTTCATAGTCACTACCATGTGAACTCATTAACATGAAATCATCACACATCGTTTCACGCACAAGGTACCCCGTACCAGAAACGATATCCAAACCACAATCTATACACACCAATAAGCACATAAACACATAAAGACACGTAACTAGCACAAAATAAAACTAAGTGACGAACCTCAAAACCAGGGTTGTCACTGACATTCACGCACGAAGCAAATTGATGTCAAATACCACTTCATAAAGGAACAAGTTGAACGAGGTATCGTTGAACTATACTTTGTTGGAACGGATTACCAATTAGCCGACTTGTTTACGAAAGCTCTGTCAAAAGATAGGTTTGACTACCTCGTTAGGCAAATTGGTATGAGATGTTTGACTCCAGCAGACCTAGAGTGTTGGAAATTCACTTTATGTGACGACATTTAAGAATTCCCATTAGTTATCATAGTCACACACGCTTAGACTAGACTAGGTACAATGTATAGTTAAGTGTTTGGTGTGTGGCTATATATACCCCTCCTAGGCTTCCAAGGAGGGGTGTTGATTGTGTTTTCATTTGTTTTCATTTTGTTCAATACACATTTTTTTAACCTTTAACACACAACCTCTCTTCTCTCTCTCTCAACAATGGCTTCCACCTTCCACCACCCACCTAGACCACCGGATTAGCTAAAAGCAAATCCACAATTGGCATTAGAGCCTCGGTTCAACCCTTGGATCGTGTTCTTGTTTTCGATTTGGTGGTCTAAAATTTTTTTTTGTCTCGTTCTATCACTTTTTGGTCCGATTTGTTACTTTCTTGTCACGTTGGGTATATTTTTTTGTCACAATCTGTCTAAAAAGTTCCTTTTTTGACACAGTCCATCATGTTTATCGTCTTTAGTCCATCATAATTGTCATATCTGGGTTCACAACTGGTCACAAATCATGGTCATATGGTATTCATATTTTGTCCCTGGTCTATAAGTCCACATCTAACAATCAAACGTTTCCTGGTCTTGTCCTTGTATTCTTCCTGTCTGGTTAAAAAGTTGTGCATGTTTTTCTGGTAAAAAACCCAAACTTTACAGTTTTTCTGGTATTATTTTGAAGATGAGATGATAAAAACTTGATCCAGAAAAAAAACGGAAAGTACAACTTAAGGATAAGGGTTTTCAGACATTCAGATCGGAATATTGCGATCGCAAAAACCATTGGTTTCTACATTGTGATCGAATATTCCGATGGAACACATTTGATGCATTCCGATGGAACACATTCCGACGGATGCATTCCGACGGATGCATTCCGATCGGGTGTCGAGAAATCATTGCGATGGGACCTCTACTAACATTCCGATGGAAGTTCTTATTTTTTTTAAAAACATTGCGATGGAATCTTTTTTGATTTCGATGGGTTTATTAAAATAGAAAGATTGCGATGGGTGTTGAGAAAACTTTGCGATGGACTTTGTTTAAAAAGAAGAACATTGCGACTGTTTTTTTAACAACTCATCTTTTGACCAGTACCAAGACTAAACCAGTAACCATGATTCAACATAACCCGAGACCAGTACCGACTTAGCACTCCAACCTTTTAACTCCGAACCAACACCATGATCTAATCCTATACCCGTCGTCATCTATTCCCCCATCAAATCTAGACTCAAACAGTAAATTAATTTTAAATGATCTCAGATTATTTTCATTTTTTATACAATCTTTTAAGATTTTATAAAAATGAAACTTACATCATCACTGATCTTTGTCAGGGTATAACCCTTTATTAATATTCGACCATAAAAGATTGAAGATAAATAAGAATGTTTTCCTCATCTTTGTGTCGAATGAAAGTCAAACCGAGTTAAATGAAATCTTACTTGAGACAATATTTCATATCTGAAGCCAAAGAACTCTTTAATTAAAATGAATAACTGTTGGATGTCGAAGGTTATCAATTTAACACGATTGTTTTTTTTAGATCAATGAATTAACAATCGTGATCTTGATCTGTTAATTATTTTGGTTTGCTGGGATATAGATGAAAAGGAGGGTGGATGTTACGAGATTTGGTGAGATTAGATGATTTTGGGGGGATGGAGTTTTTAGTTTACTGTTGGGAGAGAGTATGGGGGTGGAGTATACGAAGAATGGGATTAGGGTTATGACTGTGAGTGCAATTAGGGTATGAATCCCATGTGTTATATCCCATGTGTGATGGACCGGGTATTTTGTTTGGAAATTGGGCCATGGACTCACGATTATTTAACAAATGTTGGGCCGTGTGACTTTATTATATACACACAATTTTTTAACACAAATTCGTATTTTTGTATAAACTTTGTGTGTAGTAAGTTATACTTCGGTCATCATCGGGACGAGACAACAAGACGTGACAAAGTGACGAGACAACGTGACAAAATTTATTTTGACGTGACCAAAGAAAAATTTGGCAATTTTTTTTGTGGATACGGACTCATTTGATCGGGTATTAATTATTCGAAGTTGGAGACGGATTTTTCGAAGGCGTTAACTTATTTTATCTTTCAAAGATAACTTGCTCGTGCTTAATCTTAGAATGACGAATTGTTTATCTAGTTTCCAGGTTCGGGGTGGTTGGTTGATGACTCGGATAACTATCACTTAAAGGGGTTACATTTTTGTACTCAATGTCACGCGCTTAGCCGACGTGGATAATTTCAAGAGGTGTTGTGCCTATAGACTTCTTCAGTGATGCATTGGGTACTTAGAGATTTCTCCACCGTTCCTCATTCAACAATAGTGCACGCTTAAGTCACAAGATCGAAGGATTCTTATTCAGTTTCAAGTTTGATGTATCCGGTTCATTTTATCAGTGGTCAATTCAAATTGCTTACAAGTGGGTTGGTAAAGATGGCCATGGAGAGTTTCTGAGTAGAGAATTTCGATCAACAACTGATTCTCACCGAATATATAATTCTGCTTATTTATTATTCTCACGAGATTTCAGGTTCATGTGCATACGATTTATTGATGGTTCCGAGTTTCGAAACCATCAAGGGGGAAGAAGAAGACACATTGAACGCACAACGAGTACACGTGATGAACTTCATACCTTCTTTTGATTTGAAGACATTCCGGGATGACATTTGTCATTGCCGCAGAGAAAATCAGTGTTTTAACTCGTGGTGTTATCAATCTCTAAACGGTACACTACTGATTCGATGTTTAATTGTTTGGTTGTTGAAATTATTCATCATTATTATCCTATATGGAGAGATATGCATTCCCGGGACTTAATTGACTCTAGTGCATCTCCGGAAGAAGATATGTGCATTTCCGGGACTTAATTGACTCTGGTGTTACGATGTCAACTTCATGAATGGGATAAAGTGTCTACTTCAGTATTTGAGCTTCATACTTGGGATTGATTTATTTTCTTCAACTATGAAGGGGAAGAAATGTCTTGATTATTTCTAGTATGCATAACTTGAACTCTCAAGGGGAAGAAAAATTCAGAAGAATTATTCTAGCGTGAGAAGAGAAGTTGTTGATCTACTTGGTGTGCCCCAAACTTTCAATCCCTCTTAGCAACGTTATCATGTTATATGATGGGGTTTGCTTGTTAAATTCCGTTGTGCGCTTAATCATTCTAAGCTTTATTGAAAGCTTTAAAGTTGCTTACGAGGATTTTCGGTTTAGGGGGAAGCTATTTAAAAGCTTCTACATCAATTTTATGTGGCATGAATTAGGGGGAAGTTAATTCAGAAGCTTCTCCTTAACCAGAAGTGTATGGGTTACTTAGCTCGTGCCGTTACAGTATTTCTACTACAAGTTACTTTAAAGATGAGTCGTTTTGAAGTCAAAGGCCTCAGAAGACATCATCAGCATTGGACGCTTCATGAAAGCTTTTGTTCTTAATCATTATGTACTTGTTAGGAAAAATATTGTAAGTAATTCTACACGTCGTCCCATGGGGGAAGATTGTTGGAAATTCACTTTATGTGACGACATTTAAGAATTCCCATTAGTTATCATAGTCACACACGCTTAGAATACACTAGGTACAATGTATAGTTAAGTGTTTGGTGTGTGGCTATATATACCCCTCCTAGGCTTCCAAGGAGGGGTGTTGATTGTGTTTTCATTTTCTTCAATACACATTTTCTTAACCTTTAACACACAACCTCTCTTCTCTCTCTCTCAACAATGGCTTCCACCTTCCACCACCCACCTAGACCACCGGATTAGCTAAAAGCAAATCCACATGCAGATTCTGGCAAAGGTTCCTGCTTGATTTATCTATCAAACATCTACTTGTAAATACCTTTGAAAAATCAAAATACAAAAATATAAAACATATAAAAACAAAACAAAAATTTAAAAATCTTTCAAAATCCAAAAATATTCTTCTCGACATGTCTTTCAGTATCGATTATATGGACGTGCCTAAAAATGTCGCTCAATAACGACACGGGTGTGTACATAAAGCTCGAATGAAAGTTGTAAATATTTTTCAAAACATGTCATTTCTCTATTAATAAAGGAAAATGTCTATTTTGGACAAATTTTTCCAACAACGGGTAGAGCAATCTATCTTGGGTTGAGCTTTTCACAAAACATTCAACGTTTTGAGCTCAACACAATGACTTGTAATCACTTTCAGATTGCAACCCGGATCTATATTCACGGGGGAGTGTATGATTTCGTGCTCTTACCCTCTGCAAAAGAAGAGAAATCTTCTTACACTTGAGTGGATTTGTCAAGACATTCAAAGTCTATGAACTCAAGTTTATGCTTTAGAAAAACCATATCGCCAAAAAGAATGGATTTTTCCTAAAGCGTTGAACACAATTTTTTCAAGAGTTTTTCAATGATTATTCAAAATCTTTCAAAAATTGTGTGATCAACAACTCCTATCCTCAAAAAGCGAAATGTGGATCATATCCTCACAATGACAATTCAATTGGATCAATTTTTGAGGGGGAGCATTTCAACTTCATGCAAAAGATTAACACATCTTTCTCCCAGAGATTTTCAAAGACTATTTTTCAAAATATATTTTAATAAAATTTGGTATCTCTAATATCAAAAGATTTTATATATTAGAGATAGGGGGAGAAAATGTGATTAAAATGTGATCTTATATAAGACTCAAGAACTTTAACTCTTACCTACATGTGTGAAACACTTTCGATTATCGATGCACATGTGAAGGGGGAGCATTTCTGAAACGACAAAACTCTCAAGGTGTTAAATGTCTTTCAAACACCTTGTTAGACATTTGAAGTGGTTTTCATGGTTACGATCAAATACCCACAACATCTTTAATTCACGACGTTATTGGTGTCAAAAGGGTGGTTAGGTTTAAGTCCGAAGATCCAACCAGAACCGGAGGGATCTTCCCAGGGACAATCCAATAGATTATTAGAAGTCCTTAGGAAAGATGGATTAGAATGTGAACGTAGCTGAGTGCCGACTAAGTACTGATGCTAGCATTGGAACAATCACAACAAGGTGCTATTAATGATGTCTTGGTAAGCATTGAAGGGGTTGAAGAATGAAAAAGAAATGTAAGGATAAAGGGTGTAAACAAAGAAGCCCTCCATACAACTTAGGCAGAAACCGGGCAACACATCATGAAGACAACTCATCATGGACCCAGTGATGCAATGCACAACCCCTCCCTAGCTACTCAGGCTTCTCTCAAAAAAAGTTTGTTTTATTGTCACGGAGAACAACATGACTTCTATTGACTTTCTCACTCCAAGATAGTTGATATTGAATAGGTGGAATCTGCTCCAGCCTCCGACCACTAAAAGTGCACAAATTGAGTCTTGAGCCTAGAGATCATTCAAATCTCATTAGGACACACAGAATGATGATAAAGAGAGTCCTATGCCATATACTTGTGATATTGCTAGAACACTCAAAGTGATACTACTTATTATTCACAACGATGAGTGGAAATCCTTCCAATGTTAACATCAAACTACACTGCGGTAGGTCATATGCAAGATTCTTTATGAATTGAACATGTGTAAAACTTAAAAGCAACAGTGGTTTGATTATAAATTGATTCAAACTCGTTTCAGGTTTCTACGCAATATATTTATGGTCTGGTAGAACATTAAGAGTGATATTCATTAATATTCACAGTGACGAATGGAAATCCTTCTAGCGTCAACCTCAAACAGCGCTACGGTAGGTGACTTGTGAGATTCTTATGAATCAAGCTTGTGTCAACTGGAAAGCAACAATGGTAAGATTCTTTATGAATCACACTTGTTCCAGGAATTTGATTTGACGACTTTAATCATGCGGATATTTTTCCAATTGATTCACTCTTTATGTTCGCAGTCTTGCTTTGAGACGGTCGAGTAAAGAGAACGGCTAGTACAACCGCGAAACCCTGTCAAGGAGATTCTTAATTGAATCTACCTAATCACAGGTACGGTATTTAATATCGTATAACGGTCTTCACCGACCGGAGGTAAAACGCTACCGATTTAGGACGAATGTCAAAGCCATTCAGTCCGTGTCCATGTTTTGTCTCGAGAAGGTGGCGTCACGGTGTACTCAGCAAAGTCAAAGATTCAAATTCACATACTCATGCCTAAAGACATATTCAACAATTAATGGGGTGAGCATGTGGATGAAGACACAAGATTGCAAGATGGCAAAGACAAGTCAAGGATGATTTGAAGATCTCAAGATCAAAAGACAAAGTCGAAAGACAACGACAAAGGCTCAAAGATCACAGCATGAAGGAAAAAACTACTATTACACGTTCAAGACTAATTTATGGTAATATTAGTAATCTCTACAAATCTCCAAAGGACAAAGGGTAATGACCTCTCATAAAGGGTAATGACCTCTCATTGGGGGAGATTGTTAGCCTCAAAATATTGAGTCAAACAAGAATGCTCGGTCATATGTTTATTATGTATTGCATATTAGAACGTTGTAATAGGTAGTAGATTAGTCGTGTTATACGGGTTTAACTTTAGGCTAAAGTTCATTAATAAGTAACTAAAGCCCAAAAGGAAAGCCCGACCCATTAGAATATAGTCCATAACCAAACCCGCATGTGGGTGGACTATATATACCCTTCCTAGCATGTTAGGAAGGGTGTTGGTCATTTTCAATTTTAATTCTCTGATCTAATACTCCAAAAGTTCCAACCATTCTCTCTAATTTCTCTCACTACTTTCTCTCTCTAGAATTCATCTATCTTCTACCTTTCTTTCTTGTTTAATCATCACGAATTGATGGGACAACAATTTCTAACGAAGCATTCACGTGTTCTTGTTCTATGAACATGAACGTCCCATTTTGCGATGAAAATCCTACATTATGTCTAAAACGCAAGTAGTAGCAAGTAGTGGTAGTGTAGTGTAGTTTATCATTCAATAAAAGTGCATAAAAATTATTTTTAGAGGTGCTACGATAGTTTATTCTAGCATTACGTGAGGGCACGACAATGGTTTAGTATGGGGGAGTGATGAGACTGCTTTTATACATAGTCTCATCGTCCAAAACGGGCTTAAAATGGTAAAAATATCATAAAATGTGCCAAATATATGCTTGTGTTTGTTCAATGTGTATTTAGGTATGGATATTGAGAAAATGGCAAACGATTACAAGAAACAAGTAAAAACAAACATGGGAAACGAAGCCGCACAAAGAACCGGGCCCTAGAGTTGATTTTCCAAGAAAAACCCTTGAAGAATTGAAGATTGTACAAGAAGGGTCCTTCATTATTGAAGATTTGACACTTTAAACCCTTGTATATTCATAATTACAAGTTTGGTCCTTAAAGTGTGTCAAAATTACAAAAAGGACCCTCAACTTTGAAGAATTGGCAAGAATGGTCCCTCAATTATGAAGACTTGTCACTTTTAGTTCTCCACAAAGTCAACAATACAAGTCAAGACCTTGAAGATTGAAGACATTACAATAATCACCCTGCAAATATCATCAAATGGCAAAACAAGTCCTTGAAATCCCTTTGCAAAAATTTTTGTGGCAAAAGTGTGAAATCCAAAACTTATTTTACCAAGGAAAAACGTTTATGGCGGTTTGAAATGCAAATGAAAGGAGAAAGAAAGATGGAGGGTTTAATATGGACGACAAGTAAACTTACCTAGACCACTCAGAGTTTGCCACCTCACCCCACTCACCACCACAGCCAATCACAACACCCCATTCATCCACATCACTTCCCACTCACACCCGTTTATAACTAACCCTCAATTAATAATTAATTTTGGACGGTTAACACTTTTTTAAACCCAAAACCAGATTAAAACCTTAACTATTCATCATATGAACACAATTGGGCAATTCTTAATTACTAAGAATTAAGTGTTAAAACCCTTCAGATTTATGATTAACCTATCACTAATCATAACCCAAACCTTAAACCCCATGCCACATCATCACATGACTCACATGAAACCTCCCATGCACACGTTTTTGGGGAAAATGACAAAGCCATGCAGAGAATGAACCATCCACAATGAAGCTTACAACTTAGGCTTATTTTGGACCCTTTGATCAATTGGCATACCTTTTACACCTCCACAATCAGCCAAGAAGACTTCACATGTTCATGAGATATTCAAACTGCAAGGGAATTCTTTGAACTTCATAGTTAGGGTTTCATGTTTTTTATTCAGTATTTTAGTCTCTTTGTAGCCTATATAAGGCATTAGGCTCATTACATTAAGCTTTGCTCTTGGTTTTTCTTTTGGTCAAGAATCTGTAAATCCTTTGTTCAAGTAATGAAAACATGTTTGATATCTTTGACGAATTCCAAGTGCCATTCTCATTTACTTATTGTTATTGATTGTAGTTTGTGATTGTGAAGTTTCAAAACTTGTTTTTAAAGATTGTGCTAGAAATTGCAAAAGTTTCAAAATCTGATATTTTTCTAAGTTCTTTGTTCAAACCCTTGGAATTTTTGGGTCAAAGGTTGATCACATCACCCTGATTTGAAGATTATCAAGGTGAGGTGAGATCTTGGCTTGGGGATAATCAAGGAGTGAGGTACAAAGCTTGAATCAATCAACTTTATATTTCATTTTCTTTTTCATATAATCTGTTATTTCTAACCTTGTTGTTCTTAGCAGCTTATTGGAAGCTTGTGCCTTGTTAAGCTAGGAACATAAGCTCTTAAATTCGTGAGTGTGGATGTACATTCATGAGGTTTGAGCCTTCTTTCCAAAAATCTGTTTGAAAAGTTGTATTAAGTGATTTTGTAACCTGCTGTTGTTTTGTGTGTTCTTGATGCATGAATCTCGTTGATTATGCTTTGTGATGTTGTTATGATGCATATCCAAGCTTGGCTTAACCTGAAATACACATTTGCTTGTTTAAATCTTGGATTAAAAAGTTTAAGCGGTGTTTGGATTTACTGGTTTATGCTTTGTATGCTAGTTTGAGTAGGTGATAAGTGTTTGTTTGAGTTTGTATCTGATATACAAGTGTTTGAGTTCTGATATTTGCAAGTTTTGCTCATTGAAACATCAAAATCTAATATGTGCCATAACTTGCTTGTTTTTGCATATTTTGACCTAAAATCTTAGGAACACTTAGAGTGTATGCATGTTTAGGATTAACAAGTGCTTAAACCAAGTTTGTGTAACCTGTTTAAAAGATTTGAGGGTTTGAAATTGGGCTTGTGGTCAAATACATCAGTAAAAGGATCCTGTGTTCATCATTTGTTCATCAGTTAACTTTCATAGCTTGAATCTTGGTCTAATCTTTAAACTAGTGTTTGAAACAAGTCTATGTATGCTTAATCTGCTTATTACTCAAAAACTGCTTAATGTTCATGTCTGTGCTGGATCTGTATGCTGTTTGATTAAACTGTATCAATTGGCTTAGTGAAGTTATGTTTTCTTGGTTGATTGTGACTCATTATAACCCACTGGTTATAAGGGTGCCTTGTTTGTTCATTGATTCCAACAAAAGTCCACAAAAGACAAAAAGTCAATTAAGTCAAGCAGTGGAAACTTTTCCCACTGCTGGACACCCAAAACTAGCCACTACTAGTGCAAGTTTTCAATCAGCTTATCAATAAGCTATAATAGCTTATTTAGACCTGCAAAAACTTTGTTTTCGTAATCAATCTTCCTTAATTGACCCATTTGACTATTCTGGAGCATTTGAGACTTTGAGTTTTAGGTTTGACTAGAAAACCAACTTAGTTGACTTTTACATAAGTGCTTATTTGTTTCTTCCAGCTTATTCATTGTGCTTTTTGGAAATCTTTTTGATTATTTAGCTTAGTTAAGTGATTTTAAACATTTTTCAAAAGGAATCAGCACTTGAAACTGCCTAGAACTCGAAAACGACTATTTTGTCGTTTTGTGTAGAGAGCTTTTGCTTATTTCAGGCTTATTTCTTGGGCTTATTCAAAAATTCTTTTTACAAAAGGCTTAGTTAGGTCAAGAGAAGAACTTGTGTGAAATTATACGTTATGGCATCAGCTTATAGCTTAATGGGCCAAAAAGCCCATTAAGAATAAGCTGTTTTAAAATAAGCTATGATAAGCTCATTTTCAGCTGTTGGGCCTTTGGAATTTTGTGTTTAAAATTGAATTTTAAGCTTAACTAGAAGTTTTGGGCCATTTTTGTGAACATTTTTCTTATTGGGCCAATTTGAGCCCATTAAGGGGTCTGTTTTACTATTTGGCCCATTTAGAGGCCCATTAGGGGTAATTTGGTCATTTCAAGTTCATTTTCTGTTTATTCAAGCTAAATTAAACTAGTTTGCAGGTTTTTAGAATTTTTTATAAATTTTGGATTTTTATTAATATTTTATTATTATTTTATTATTAAAATTAGTTTTTAATATTTTTGCAACCTTTTCTTTTTTCATAGGTTAAATACATTATGTTAGGATTTTAAAAGTTTTAGATTAATTTTCTTGTCATTTAATTAATTTTTAGGTTTATTTTAATATTTTTATAGTTTTTAATCATTTTTAAATAGTTTTAATTAATTTTAAATTTTTCAAAAATAGTTTTTAGCTTCATTAAGTTATTTTAGAAGTTTACAAATTGAAAAATCTCATTTTGGGCTTTTTGTTAATTAAATTGATTTTTTGGGCTTTAATTAGCATTAAAAAATTATTATTTAATTAAATAAAAGGTTTGAGTGATTTTTGATTTTTTGTAAACTCTAATTACATTTTTTAGGACTTATTGCAATTTTCTAGGAATTTCCAAGGTAATTTTAATTTTCTTCATATTTTACGGTTTTACGTGTACGACTTTCGTCTTAGTGTAATTTTAACCGTAACCGTCATCCTTTTCTCTTTTCTTTTCTCATAATCATAATCACAAATATTAATCATCTCCTTACACAACATACTAGCCTCCTTGAGAACGATCCCACACCATTTTGGGTCATAAAACACTTGGTTTTCCTAAACCAGTTGTTTAATACTTTCCGCTTTTACCTCGTTTAATACATCTCGCCCTCTAAGACTACGAATTTGAAAAACGAGATTTCAAAGTTTTCACAAGAGTTTAATGAGAGTTTTTCTATGGCTTGGAATCGGTTTAAGGAAATGTTACATGAGTGTCCTCATCATGGTTTTTCCGACTTGCATCAAATTGACACGTTTTACAACGGATTGAACAATCATGAGAGAGATTATCTTAATGCCGCCGCGGGTGGTAATGTTTTGTGTAAAACGATCGAGGAAGCGTTGTTGATTATTGAGAATAGGTCTAAGGTCTATAGTCCTCGTAGCACATCGAGTGTTCATAAGACTTCGTCTTCGGCTTCGCCTTCATTGTCTCATACCATCGATGCTTGCCAAATCGAGGCAAATTTGGAGAACAAAATCTTTGATAAGCTTAAGGGACTTTTGATTGAGTTTAAAGTTGGTGAACAATCCACTCCGACTACGGCTAAAGCGGTTGAGGTTTCTTGTATGTATTGTGGTGGAGGTCATGATTTCTCCGAGTGCATTACCAACGGTGGTAACACTTCGAGTGCCTACGCGGCCACGTGAACTTATAACCAAAACGGTCAAGTTACCTGCACTAATCAATTGACTCTACCGGGTTTTGCACCAAATCAAAATGCTAACAATTATCGAAACAATCAAGTTGGTTATCAAGGAAATCAAAGGAACAATTATAAGGGTAACAACTATGGGAATCAAGGGGCTAATAATCAAGTGCAAAACAAAAATCAAAACAATGATTTTCAAAACAACAAGAGTTTGCAAAACTTGAAAGATCTTCCAAATAAATTTGTTGAATATGCAAATGGTAATGATGCTAGGTTTGATAATATACAAAGGGAGATCATTAGCCTAAGATCCGAGTTTAAGAATGATTTGAAAAAGTAGTTGAAAAACGAGTTAGCAAATGAACTTAAGATTCATATCAACAAAATGGAGGGTAATGTGACTAGGTTACAACAAAAGCAACAAAAGATGGAACAAGGGAAACATGAGATAAAACAAGAGATGCTTAAGGCCGATAAGAGGCAATCTATGTTTGAGGATAAAATTTCATCTATGTTTGAGGCTATAATGTGTAAACCGTCTTTTTCGAGTAGTCTTCCTAGTAACACCATATCGAACCCTAAGGGAGAGATGAAAGTGATTACCACACGTAGTGGCAAGGCACTTAAGGAACCGACTCCTCAACCAATTACTCCAACGGTGGAGGAAATTGAGGAAGAATCCGAGGTGGTGGTCGAAGAGGAGCATATCCCAATCCCACGAAGTACTGCTCAAACCACACCTACGGTTGACCCATTACCATCATTGGAACCCGAGATTCCAAAGGCTATGCCTATGCCTCAACACACACCACCTTTGCCTTACCCATCGAGACTTCGTAAGGAGAAACGGCAAGAACGTGAGAATTACCAATTTGAGCTTTTTATGAAAATGTTCCATGATTTGCATTTCAATATAAGTTTTGCCGACGCTTTGGTCATGATGCCTCGATTTGCCGCTAACTTTAAGAGTATGTTCAACAACAAGGAGAAATTGCAACAATTGTCTAGTTGTTCATCGGTTTATCTTAACCGCATACCTCAAATATTCGGTGATCCCGGTAAATTTTTGATCCCATGTGCTATTCAAGATATGGAAGAATGCTATGCGTTGGCCAATCTTGGTGCTAGTATTAATTTGATGCCACTTGCAATCTTCAAGTCGCTCAATCTTCCTAATCTTACTCCTTCACTAATGTCTATCGAATTGGCCAATCATTACACGATTCCCGCATGTGGATTGGCCGAAGACGTTTTTGTGAAAGTGGAAAAGTTCTATTATCCGGTAGACTTTATCGTTGTCGATATTCCCATGGATCCTCAAGTTCCTCTTATTTTAGGTCGTTCGTTTTTGGATACGTCAATGGCGTTGATTGATGTGCATGCTAGAAAAATTACCTTACGTTTCAACGACGATGAACTTGTTATAAACGCAACACAAATCTCTAAAATTTCTCATGTTTATTCCGTTGCAACTATAAACCTCGTTGATATGATCGACGTCGTTTGCGAGGAATTTTCACAAGAATTATTAGGTTTTGGTGACGATGAAAATAGTGGCAATCCCACTATGCTCGATCCTATTCTTGATAATTCGACACCATCCTTCACTCCATTTGAAGGTGGTGGTTTTACGTTGGAAGAATTTGATGTTCCTCGTACTTGTAACGAAGACCTCGACAACGATGAGTACTTCTCGATTATCAAGGATTTTCTTAACGATTTTCCATTTCCTCCACCCGAGGAGGTTATGAGTATCGAGCCCAAATCTTCAATTGAGGAACCACCAATCCGATAGCCCTTGGGTGAGTGTTATTCATTGTGTCCCTAAGAAGGGAGGAATGACCTTTGTGCCAAACGATGACAACGAGTTAATTCCAACTCGACTCGTGACCGGTTGGAGGGTGTGTATCGACTATCGTAAGTTGAATGACGCCACTCGTAAAAACCATTTTCCCTTGCCCTTCATGGACCAAATGTTGGAGCATCTTGCGAGAAATGATTTCTATTGCTTTTTTGATGGTTTTTCCGGTTGCTTCCAAATCCCCGTCGATCCTCGTGATCAAGAAAAAACTATGTTTACGTGTCCATATGGAACGTTTGCCTATCGTAGAATGCCATTCAGACTTTGCAATGCACCGAGAACCTTTCAAAGGTGCATGATGGCTATTTTTTATGACATGATCGAGAAGACGATGGAAGTCTTTATGGATGATTTTTCCGTGTTTGGTTGTTCGTTCACTTCGTGTTTGTCGAATCTTGATAGAATGTTAAAACGTTGTGAGGAAACCAACCTTGTGCTCAATTGGGAAAAATGTCATTTTATTGTTAAGGAAGGAATCGTCTTAGGGCACAAGGTCTCGAAAGCGGGGATTGAGGTAGACAAAGCTAAAATTGACATCATCGCCAAATTACCTCATCCCAAAGCCGTTAAGGGAGTTAGGAGTTTCCTAGGCCACGCGGGCTTTTATCGTTGATTCATCAAGGATTTTTCAAATATTTCTCGACCTATTACACATCCCCTCGAAAAAGATGCTCCTTTTGTCTTTAATGAAGATTGTGTACGAGCCTATCCTTAAGAGGAAACTTACCAAAGCTCCCATTCTTGTTGCTCCTAATTGGAACCTCCCCTTTGAGCTCATATGTGACACTAGTGATTAAGCTATTAGGCCGTTTTGGGGCAACGTCATGAAAAGTACTTCTTGCCTATTCACTATGCGCAAGACGATGAACGAGGCTAAATTTAAGTACACTACAACGGAAAAGGAATTCCTTGACGTGGTGTATGCATTTGAGAAATTCCGACCTTACCTCGTCTTGACCCAATGCATAGTGTATACGGATCACTAGACAATCAAATATCTCATGGCTAAACAAGATGCAAAGCCGAGATTGCTTCGTTGGATGCTCCTCCTACATGAATTTGATGTCACAATCCTTGACAAAAAAGGAGCCGAGAATCTAGCGGCCGATCATCTTTCTCGCTTGGAAGATCCTCAACAAAGTGTATACGAGAAACAGGAAATTACCGAAACATTTCCTCTCGAGACACTTGGTGTAGTGAATTCTAAGATTGACTCATCCACCCCATGGTTTGCGGACATCGCAAATTACCATGCGGGGAACTTCATCATTAAGGGTATGACGACTCAACAAAAACGAAAATTCTTTCGTGACGTCAAGTTCTACTTTTGGAACGACCCTTACCTATTTCGGACTTGTGCGGATCAAATTATTCGAGGTTGTGTTTTTGGCCCCGAAGCTTCTAATATCCTTAGAGCTTGTCACGAGGGACCAACGGGTGGTCACCATGGTGCTAATCTCACGACGAAGCTACTATTTACCGAGATGCACATGCACTTGTCAAGTCGTGTGACTCATGCCAACGACAAGGAAAAGCCTCACAAAACAATGAAATGCCACAAAACATTATCCAAGTGTGTGGGATCTTTGATGTTTGGGGAATTGATTTTTTGGGGCCGTTACCATCATCACGTGGTAATAAGTACATCCTTTTCGCCGTTGACTACCTATCCAAGTAGGTGCAAGCTAAGGCTTTGCCCACGAACGATGCTCGTGTGGTAGTCAAGTTTTTGAAGAATTTGTTTTCACGGTTTGGAACCCCTCGTGCTATTATAAGCGATCGTGGAACACATTTTTGCAATGACCAATTTGAAAGAGTTTTAAAGAAATATGGGGTTACACATCGGCTTTCGGCGGCTTATCACCCACAAACGAGTGGGCAAGTCGAGGTTTCAAACCGAGCGTTGAAGAGAACCTTGGAGAGATCGATAGGGGAGAACCGATAATCGTGGTCGGATAAGTTAAACGATGCTTTATGGGCCTTTCGTACCGCTCATAAGACGCCCATTGGGTGCACTCCTCACAAGCTCGTGTATGGGAAGAATTGTCACTTTCCAATTGAACTCGAACACAAAGCTTGTTGGGCCCTTAAGCATTGTAATGATGACACTGAGACCACGGGAAAACACCAGAAAATGCAACTTAATAAATTGGATGAATTGAGAGACATTGGTTATGAAAATTCATTGATTTACAAAGAGAAAGCTAAAAACTTTCATGATTCTAAAAATAAAAACCAGGTTTTTAACATTGGAGATCAAGTGTTGCTTTTTAACCCAAGATTGAAAATCTTTTCCGGAAAGTTATAATCCCGTTGGTCGGGTCCATTCATCATTACCCAAGTGTTTCCTTATGGGACCATCAAGCTAGCTCAAAATGATGGCCCTAATTTTACGGTGAATGGACATAGGTTGAAGCACTACTTTGGTGGGGAAGTTCCCTCTTTGAACTACCTCGACCAAGTCACCTTCCCCAATGATAATTAGTATTGAGGGGATCGAGTCGAGCTCATGACTCGGTAATATAAAACGAGGTGCCTCGTGGGGGAGTCCCATGCTTATCCATGGACATATTATCGCTTTCTAATGTAGCTTACGTGAGGGGATTTGTGCCCTTCCAACCTTTGTTCCGTGGTTTTTTGTGATATGTGGTTTTTAGATGATCATGATCTTCACGATTGGAGCCTCTCGTGTTCGTTTTATGGGAGCACTGGATCGTTTGATTTGAAGAATTTCTTGATATCCACATGATATATCCTTATATGTTCTAACCTTAGGTTTTTAGCACACTTCATAAACGGCTATTGATTTAATGGTTACACCCTTTCCATGCAAGATTAAACATTCGAATACGTCTCTAGTATGGTGGTATTCTACCCTTAGACTCGAAACATTGAGGACAATGTTTAAATTTAGTATTGGGGGGGTGAATAGATACTTGCCTTACCAAACCTTCACGCTTTCCAAAGTTTATCTTTTTGTTTATCATTTTGTTGCGAAATAAGGCTAAAAAATTGGCCAAATTTTAAATTTTTTTCTCATGTTTTATAAGTGTTTGAAGACACGAATGTAGATTTTCCGATGGCGAGAATAAGAGTAATTTTTGACTCGACCGTGCGTGTCGAGCACTTAGCTTCGATTCCTTTTCTTTATATTAGGCTAAGTCTCTTAAATGAGGACGAGAAATGATAGAGTTAATTATAAGTTACTATGCTAAACGTAGAGTACTCGTATTCTTTCAAAAACTCATGTGTTCTAGTTGTTTGCTTATTCTCCCTTCGCTTGTATATATATTTTGCTAATAAGTATTGGCTTAGCGGTTTAGTCTTGATTGTTGGTTTCTAGTCTTCTCTAGTAGCTTCCATGTAATTAAATAGGGAAGACATTAAGGTATCGCAAGCGTCACGGTTTTGAAGTATTGGAAACCCGAATAATTGAAAGCTTCACCTAATAATAAGATTTCAAGTGCTCACCTAAATCAAGCAAACAATTTGAAGCTCACAAGGCCGAAAAATCTATGCGAAATTGGAAGTAAATTATGCCTTAATCTTTGAAGCTTTAAAGATCCAAAATTCGCCTTAGCGTGAAGATATACGTCTTTGGCCATGATAAAACAACCAATGAGGAGGATAATAAAAGGCAAGGCTAGACCGAAGTCATAATAAAAGCTTCATGGCGAAGTTGAATAAAATATGGAGGTAAACCTATGATAAAAAGGCCCATCCGTTAGGGGGCGTATAAAAGTCTTGGTAATAAGTCTCATGTTCAAAACCATTATAAAACCGTGTTTATAGATCCTTCTTGTTGACTTAATTTTTTGACATCGTTGTCTATTGGGGGGGGTTATTTATTCGATGGTCTTGGTTACACCGTTATGAATCTATTTTTAGACCTAAATCTCTATCATCGCATAAGTAAAAAATGTATCCTCGTGAACATTCAAGACAAAAATAAAATATAAGAGATACCATTTAGGAAAATAGGAGTCTAAGTACGTGATTAGGGCATATGAGTAGTGTTAGCATTACAAATTTATAATGACAATGATCTCGTTACCCGCTTGGCATCAAATTAGGTGAAAATCGAGAACGATGAAATTATTTCTAACGAAGCATTCGCGTGTTCTTGTTCTATGAACCTAAAGGTCCCATTTTGCGATGAAAATCCTACATTATGTCTAAAACGCAAGTAGTGGTAGTGTAGTGTAGTTAATCATTCAATAGAAGTGCATAAAAATGAATTTTGGAGGTGCTACGATACTTTATTCTAGCATTGCGTGAGGGCACGACAATGGTTTAGTATGGGGGAGTGATGAGACTGCTTTTATACATAGTCTCATCGTCCAAAACAGGCTTAAAATGGTAAACATATCATAAAATGTGCCAAATATATGCTTGTGTTTGTTCAATGTGTATTTTAGGTACGGATGTTGAGAAAATGGCAAAAGATCATAAGAAACAAGCAAAAACGAACACGGGAAACGAAGCCGCACAAAGAACCGGACCCTAGAGTTGATTTTCGAAGAAAAACCCTTGAAGAATTGAAGATTGTACAAGAAGGGTCCTTTATTATTGAAGATTTAACACTTTAAACCCTTGTATATTCATAATTACATGTTTGGTCCTTAAAGTTTGTCAAAATTACAAAAAGGACCCTCAACTTTGAAGAATTGGCAAGAATGATCCCTCAATTATGAAGACTTGTCACTTTTAGTCCTCCACAAGATCAACAATATAAGTCAAGACCTTGACGATTGAAGACATTACAAGAATCACCCTTCAAATATCATCAAATGGCAAAACAAGTCCCTGAAATCTCTTTGCAAAACTTTTTGTGGCAAAAGTGTGAAAACAAAAACTTATTTTACAAAGAAAAAACGTTTATGGCTGTTTGAAGTGCAAATGAAAGGAGAAAGAAAGATGGAGGGTTTAATATGAACGACAAGTAAACTTACCTAGACCACTCAGAGTTTGCCACCTCACCCCACTCACAACCACAGCCAATCACAACACCCTATTCATCCACATCACTTCCCACTCACACCCGTTTATGTTAGCCTCAAAATATTGAGTCAAACAAGAATGCTCGGTCATAAGTTTCTATTGTAATATATATTAGAACGTTTTAATAGATAGTTAAATAGTCGTGGTTCACGGGCTTGGATTTAAGCTACTTAAAGCCCAAAAGACAAGCCCGGTCCAAACAATATAGCCCATTATGGTTACATGTAAGCTCGGCTATATAAGGCCCTTCCTAGCATGTTAGGAAGGGTGGATGGTCATTAGAACTCTAATCTTCTCTAATCTAATATTCACCAAGTTAATCATCTCTCTCTACTTTCTCTCACTACTTTCTCTCTCTAAAATTCATATCTTTTCCATCTCATTTCTTAATCTATCATCATATTATTTGGGACAACAATTGGTATCAATTGCTATGGGGTAGATTCGTGTTTAGTTTGTGGTTTTTCATATTTTGATTCGTGTGATTTTATCCTCTGAATCATTTCGTCTCAAAAAGTTTTTGTGTTTATCATTTTCTTGATTCGAAATAATTTTAATCATCCAGATTATAGGAGTCTTGGTTTGATTCTTGAAAAAGTTTGAACAAAATCAAGTTTTTGGAATGTTTCGGTTTGGATTTTGATATCCAGAATAAGGGGGTTTCATTATTCCGGATAAGCAGAAGGCTGGCCTTCCAGATAAAGGCAATTTCATGTATTTCGTGGTAAGCTTGTATTATTCCGGATAACACGCAAGAGTAGAAAGTTCCGGATAAGCATACGAAGTTTGGATTCCGGATAAGCCTCAAAAGATTAAGATTTTGGATAAGGTGTTGCAGTGAATTCCGGATAAGCAGCATTATTTCATTCCGGATAACACGTTTGTCTTCCTGATTCCTGATAAGCTTCACCTCAGTATTCTGGATAACCTCTCGGACTCTATTCCGGACAAGCAGTTTGGCAAATATTGCGGATAAGGATTTTATAGTCTTCATTCCGGATAAGGGTGAGTTGATATATTCCGGATAAGAAACAAAAGGAAGGATTCCGGATAAGACGTTAAACTGATTCCGGATAAAGGTTCTTTCACGGATTCCGGATAAGGGAAACTTGTCATATTCCGGATAAAGGTCACGACACGTATTCCGGATGAGACCAACATCGAACATTCCGGATAAGAGGATTTAAAGATTCCGGATAAGAACTTTTTGGTAATATTCCGGATAAGACGAAGATCAGCTTATTCCGGATAAGACGATTTAAAGATTCCGGATAAGGATTTTTTGGTAATTTTCCGGATAAAGGTATTTTTCCGGATTTGCAATTTTATAGATTCCGAATTTGTCATTCCGAATTTTGTAGTGCTTATTATTCCGGATACAAGTTTTCACAATTTCTTGAAATTTCAACCACATTATTCTCACAACTTCATCTACTTAAGATCCTACTCACTTCACATTATTTTTTAGATGGATTCTACTCAAGAATATCGTGTCACAAACAACAATATCATGGTGGCCGGTAACAAAGAGAGACCACCAATGCTCGTGTCTGGTCGGTATGCTCAATGGCAATCACGTTTCATAGGATATCTTGATACAAGACCTAATGGTGATGCCTTGAGGAAATGTATTACTCATGGACCATATGTTTTCAAGAAGATCTCAATTCCTCCAAGACCAGCCACTGATACTACTGATGCAGTTCCCGCAAGTGAACGTGATGAAACAAGATCCGATCTCACACCTCAAAATTGTGCTTGGCATGATGCGGAGAAGGAAGACATCTATATGGTTTTAAGTGGGATTGGAGATGATATTTATTCCGCGGTTGATGCATGCCCTACAGCACATGAAATGTGGACTGCTATTGAACGCTTGCAACAAGGAGAATCACTCACAAACAAGATGTCAAAACAAACTTGTTTTGGAATTTTGGCAAGTTTAATTCAAGGGATGGAGAATCAATTGACTCTTACTACTCCAGGTTCTATAAGATGATGAATGACATGACAAGAAATAATCTGCAAGTCTCCACCATGCAAGTCAATGTCCAATTTCTTCAACAACTTCAAACCGAGTGGACACGATTCGTCACTTTAGTCAAACAACAAGAAAAGTTAGACGAGGTCTCATATCATCGACTCTTTGATATCTTGAAGCAATTTCATAATGAAGCAAATGAGATTCGAGCTGAACGTGTTGCCAAGACAGCTAATCCACTTGCTTTGGTGACTACAACTCGACATGTTTAAGGTCATCACTCTCGTGCTCCTAAGTCATATTCCACTACATCATCTTCACAACGATCTTCCACATAATCTAAGTCTTCATCATCCACAAGATCTCGAGGTAAAGTGCCAAGAGCACCATCACCACAATCTGAGTCATCATCTGAAGAAGATAGTGATGAAGACCAAGCCCAAAAGAACCGAGAGATGAAACAACAAATTGCTTTCATAATGAAGACTTACAAGAAAATCTACAAACCCATCGACAACAATCTTCGTACATCATCTAACACAAAGAACCGATATGTTGAGAGTCCTCCAAGGTATGACACACGTCGACCTGGTGAAAGTCCTTCTAGGTATGATCGACATAATCCAACGCATGTTGAGGGTTCTGCAAGGTATGATCGACAAACTACCAAGTATGATACTCAGAGGATTGCTGCTGCAACTGGGAATAGGGAAACTATTGGAAGTCAAGTGGTTCAGAGGAGTGGGATTCAATGTTTTAATTGCCAAGGTTATGGGCATATGGCAAAGGAATGCAGGAAGCCAAAACGGGTTAGAGACTCTGGTTATCATAAGGAAAAGATGCTGCTATGCAAAAAAATGGAAGCCGGGGTTAAATTGTCAGCTGAGGAAGGAGAAATGCTTGATGACACTGATGATGAAGATTCTGATCAAGAGCTCGATGCACATTACTCGTACATGGCAAAGGTTGAAGAAGTTCTCAAAGTCACTAAAGATGACAATGGCCCTATCTTTGACACTGAGTCAATCGATAAGGTACACAATACTGATGAATATAATGTGTTTGGTGATATTCATGAGCATAGTGATCTACCCAATGCCATTAATGACACGTGTATGATGGAAACGATTGATAGCAATGCCACACCTGATTCATCAGACATGTGCAATAATGAGTCTGAGGATGATCAACATGCAAATGAGTGTGATGAAGAGGAACGTATTGCGCTTGCTAATTTAATTACTACTTTACAAAAAGATGTCACTAAAAATAAAAAGAGTCAGAAGCAATTAAAGAAGGCAAACGCTACGCTCACTCAAAATTTTGAAGAATGCAATGCTGCTCTTATTAAATCAAGTGAGATGACTGAAAATTATAGAGATGAGCTCCTTCAGAAAACCAAAGAGATTGAGGGGTACAAGGGTAGTGCGTTAAAAAGTCAAAAGGACGATTTTGAAAACAAATACAATACAACTCTTGAGTTATTAGCCAAAGAGAAGCGTCAATATAATGTTTTCTTAATGGACGAATGTCAAAAAACGTACCTTGCCAACACCAAAGTTAATGAACTTGAACAAAAGCTCTCTATGACCACTACCGATTCTGCTAAAATTCTTGAGGATAAGAAACAAGAGGTAGATGCGTTAAAACAAGACTTCAAAAGTAGATATGATAAAGAAACTGAAAAAGTAACGAAACTAGAAGAACAAGTCAAATTTTTGAAGAAAGTTGTTTATAAAACGCATGATTCTATTCAATCCGTAAGAATGCTAGCACCTCCGTCTATGTTTAAGGGTCAAGCTAGCTTTGCAAGTCCTGAGTACCTTGACAAAGCTCAAGCTACGAACCTGTGTCTTTATCTTGATGAGACTGAAAGGACTGATCTTGATTGCATGCCTGTTAATGCCGATAGTGATGAGACTGCCCTTTGGGATGATGATAGTCGACCACTTGTCAATAAGGAGTTTGTGAAACCATATAATTATGCTTACATGAATAGTCTTTATGGCCTTTTCAACAAACAAACTCAGAAAACCCGTGAGGAAGTGTTTTTAGAATGCAAACAAAAGAGAATTCAATGGAAGAAAGCATTTTCCCCTAAGAAATCTAATGTTTACAAATACATTAACTACCTCCCTCTAGATGAATCTAAAAGCAAGAGTAGGAAAACATTAGGTATTCTTAAACACCACATAGATTATGTTAAATCCATTGTTGAAAGTGATTGGGAAAAACGTGAAAAGGATGAGTGGACTCGCCCGATTCCTCAAGATATTACCTTGCTTGTGAAAGAACTATTAATCCCAAATACGAAATTAATTAAAGAAATTGTTCTTCAGTTTGAGGAGTTCATTCGGACTGAAATGTATGATGATTTAAAATATGTTCAATCTCTTGAGAAACACATTGATGATCTTCAAATGGAGAAGTCTGATTTTTCAGATGAATATGATTTACTCTTGCAAGAATGCGTTTCTAAAGATGTTATGTGTGCTTATTTTACATCTTGTGCTGATATTGATGAATATTCCGATGTTGCATGCAAATATCTTGATAAGATCAAAGAATCTGAGCGTCTTGAAATTGAGCTTTCGAAACGTAAAGAAAATGTTGATAAAAAGGCTTTTGAGTTACTTCAACACAAAACTGATTTCCTTCAAAAACATTGTCATTCTCTTGAACATGCTTTGCAAAAAGACGTTGGTAGTTTTCCACATGATAATAAATTGCAAGAAAAACTTTCCCAGATGTTTCGAGAAATGAATGAACAGAATTTGGAAATTAAAGGGTTGAAAGCTCAGTTACAAGACAGGGACAGAGCGATAGCAGAGTTGCAGAAACTCGTTGCTAAAATGGGTGGGAAAGTTGTGGAACCTAGCATTAAGAAACATGTTGTTAGACAACCCAATGCCTCTAAAGAGTATAGATCCTCTATCTTGGGAAAACCATCTGCTTTATCAAATTCCTCGTTTGCAAAACCTGTGTTTGCCCCCAAGATGGATGGAAAGGAAAGGTTACCATAGAATCAACCCATAAGGAATGTCACTACACCAAGCGTTAAGCACAATAATGTGATTAAACCAGGGATGTATAGAATGACCACTAAGCCCACAAACAAAGTTACTCAATCGCCTCAGACTTCTAGAAACACTAGTATTTGTGTGTCTTCTACTACAGGAATAGTCTCCACTACTAGTGTTAGCCGGCCTCAGCTTAAGAGCACTCAAGTGAATGATAAGGTCTGGAAACACAAGAGTCAAGGGAAGATGAAGAAAGTAGAAGAACACCCTAGGAATTTGAATGTTTTTAAGAATAAAAAGTCTGTAATCGCATGTAATGACGATTTGAATGATGTGAATGATTTGAATGCTATGAATGTGAAATTTGTATGTGTCAAATGTGGAAAGTGTGCTAATGCTAATCATTCTATGTGTGCTATGAATAAAGTCAAAGGCGTAGATACTAAAACTAAGAAGCAAGTTGCAATGCCTATTAGAGCTAGTAAACCCAAACGCAAAGTGAACCATTCTGGTGCTACCCCCAATAAGAAAAGTAATGCATCAGACTCCACCACTAAGAACCCTAGAAGCAGAATTAAGGAATTATATGAGTCTGCTAGTAAGTATTGGAAATGGTGGTTTGCTAATCAATGTCCTCCAGGATATAAATGGATGCCTAAAGCTAGGACAGAAAATGTAAAAACGAGTGTTAGTATGCCTTTAAATGTTAATAAGGACACTAATGATTCTACTATCACAAATACTGTGGTATCCAATTTAGAAATTGCTCCATCGTGTTCTAACTCTTCTGCAGGTGATACAAATAATTCTATTCATACTGGACTCCGGATGCACGAAGCACATGACGGGGAATCTCAAGCTTCTAATTAACTTCGTGGAGAAGTTCCTAGGTACGGTCCGATTCGGAAATGATCAATTGACACCGATCCTATGATATGGAGATTTGGTTTAGGGAAATATCACAATCAAGAGTGTATACTACGTCGAAGGGCTCAATCATAATCTTTTCTCGGTTGGTCAATTATGTGATGCAGATTTGGAAGTTGATTTCAGAAAGAAGACATGTTTTGTTCGTGATTATGATGGGAATGACTTACTTACTGGTACACGGGGTACTGATCTTTACACAATTTCACTTCAAGACACAACTTCATCAACTCTAATTTGCTTCATGGCTAAAGCTTCATCGACTCAGGCATGGTTATGGCATCAACGCTTATCTCATCTTAATTTTGATACCATCAACTTGCTTTCCAAGAAAGATATTGTGAGAGGCCTTCCAAGTTTGAAATTCATCAAAGATCATATTTGTTCTTCTTGTGAACTTTGTAAAGCTAAACGAAGTAGCTTCAAAACAAAGACCACACCAAGCTCTAAAGGACGGTTAGATCTTCTTCACATGGATCTGTGTGGTCCCATGCGTGTTCAGAGTATTAATGGAAAGAAATATATTTTGGTTATTGTCGATGATTACTAAAGGTACACATGGACTCACTTTTTTAGATCCAAGGATGAAACACCCAAAGTCCTCATCAGCTTCCTTAAATTGATACAATGTGGTCTTCAAGCTCAAGTTAAAGTGGTTCATACTGACAGAGGTACATAATTTTTGAATTCAAATCTAAGAAAGTATTTTGAAGCCGAAGAAATTGAACATGAAACATCTATTGCTCGAACACCCGAACAAAACGGCGTTGTTGAAAGACGAAACCGTACTTTGGTTGATGCTGCTCGAACATTACTATCCGCTTCAAAACTTCCACTATACTTTTGGGCTGAAGCCGTGTCAACCGCATGCTACACACAAAACCGCTCCTTAATTATCCCAAGACACGAAAAGACACCATATCACATAATTCATGATCGAAAACCTTCACTCAAACACCTCCATGTTTTTGGATGTACTTGTTACATTATTTGTGATGGTGAAAATTTGGATAAGATGAAAGAGAAAGGTGATGCATGTATTCTTGTGGGATATGCAACTCAGTCTATGGGATATAGAGTGTATAACAAGAGAACAAAATTGATTGTTGAAACCATTCACATTCGATTTGATGAATTACAAGAAATGGCACTTGAACAAAACAGTTTAAGTCCCGATCCACAACGACAAACGACTTCCGTTCACAACTGCACGGAACTCGGAACTCAAGACCACAACAATGAACCGTCAAGTTCAACGCTGGTTCCAGAAAATGTTCCTAGAGCTGATATGACAGTCGACACGACAATTGAAGAGTTGGAAATGTTATATGGACCAATGTATGATGAATATTTCACGGGGGAGAAACAAGCTGTATCGAAGTCTTTCGCTGTCACTCATGATAAGAATGATGATACCGATCATCGTCAACAAAAGGATACAACTTCATCTACTTCAACACCGGTTGCTGCAGATTTACCTCCTCAGAGTATCACTTCAACAATCGATCCTACAACATCCACAACTACCGTCATTACTCCAGAGAACACAAATCAAGCAGACAATGCATTATCTGACGAAGACGAATTTATCAACCCATTCGGTACACCGGTACACGAAACTGGAGAGTCTTCTACTCGCCATGTTGATCCGTCAAATATGCATACGTTCTATCAACGACATCCTTCAACACATCATTGGACTCGAGATCATCCTTTGGTTCATGTCATTGGAAACCCTTCACAGCCCGTTCGTACAAGACGACAGCTTCACACCGATGGCGATGTTTGTATGTTCGCACTCGCCGTGAGTTTAGCTGAACCGAAAAACATCAAAGAAGCCATGGCTGATCATGCTTGGATTGAATCGATGACGGATGATCTTCAACAATTTGAAAGACTTAATGTCTGGGAACTTGTTGACAGACCATACGATGTAATACCATTAAATCTTCGATGGATCTGGAAAAACAAGATGGATGAAGAGAACACGATCATCAAGAATAAATCTAGGCTAGTGGCTAAAGCGTATGGAAAGAAAGAGGGTATTGATTTTGAAGAATCATTTGCACCAGTGGCTCGAATGGAAGCGGTTAGGATTTTTCTTGCTTATGCTGCACATAAGGGATTCATTGTCTACCAAATGGACGTAAAGACGGCGTTTCTTAACGGTCCTTTGAAGGAAGAAGTCTATATCACGCAGCCAGAAGGATTCGTCAATCCTCATTATCCTGACAAGGTGTATCGTCTCTACAAAGCACTTTATGGACTCAAGCAAGCTCCAAGGGCGTGGTACGACGAGCTCTCGAAATTTCTGGTCTCCAAAGGTTTCTCAAAAGGTTCCATTGATCTAACTTTGTTCACTTATAAATATAGGGATGACATTTTGCTTGTGCAGATTTATGTTGATGACATTATTTTCGGGTCTACAAACACAAAACTTTCAAAATGGTTTGAAAAAGTAATGCACAGCAGATTTGAAATATCTATGATGGGCGAACAAAAATTCTTTCTAGGAATTCAAGTTCACCAATCCCCAAGTGGTATATTCATTAACCAAGCTAAGTATTGTCAAGAGATAATCACAAAGCATGGTATGACATCATGTGACCTCGTTGGGACACCATTATCAACCACATCCCTAGATGCTGATTTGGAGGGATTAGCCATAGATCAAACGAGATATCATTCCATGATCGGGTCCCTCATGTACTTGACAGCAATCAGACCTGATATTCATCATGCTACATGTTATTGTGCACGATATCAAGCATGACCCACTAAAAAACACCTCAAGGAGGTTAAACGGATCTTTCAGTACATTAAGAATACCATTCACATGGGACTCTGGTATCCGAGGGAAACCGATTTCTTTCTAACGGCCTATTCAGATTCTGATCATGCAGGGTGTCTTGATACACGTAAAAGTACTTATAGTGGTGCACAATTTCTAGGTCAAGATAAGCTTGTGGGATGGTCTTCCAAGAAGCAGGATTGCACATCATTGTCATCAGCCGAAGCGGAGTATGTGTCTCTATTTGCGTGTTGTGCTCAAGTTCTTTGGATGAGAACACAACTCACGGATTATGGCTTCCACTTTGATAAAGTACCTATGTACTATGACTCAAAGTCCGCCATAGCCATCTCTTGCAATCCGGTACAGCATTCCCGCACGAAGCACATTGATGTCAGATATCACTTCATTAAGGAACAAGTTGAAAAGGGTATTGTTGAATTATACTTTGTTGGAACTGATTACCAATTAGCTGACTTGTTTACAAAAGCTCTTTCGAAAAATAGGTTTGCGTATCTTGTTAAGCAAATTGGTATGAGATGTTTGACTCCAGCAGAACTGGAGGTTCTGGCAAAGAAGCCTGCTTGATTCATCTATCAAACATCTACCTGTAAATATTAATGAAAAAGCAAATACAAAATTAAAAAATCTTTTATAATCCAAAAATTTTCTTCTCGACATGTCTTTCAGTATCGATAATATGGACGTGCCTAGAAATGTCGCTCAATAACGACACGGGTATGTACATAAAGCTCGAATGAAAGTTGTAAATATTTTTCAAAACATGTCATTTCTATCTTTTTCAAAGGAAATTGTCTCTTTTGGACAATATTTCCAACAACGGGTAGAGCAATCTATTACGGGTTGAGCTTGTCACAAAACATTCAACGTTTTGAGCTCAACACAATGGCTTGTAATCACTTTCAGATTGCAACCCGAAAATATATTCACGGGGGAGTGTACGATTTTGTACTCTTACCCTTAGCAAAAGAAGTTAAATCTTCTTACACTTGAGTGGATTCGTCAAGACATTCAAAGTCTATGAACTCAAGTTTATGCTTTAGAAAAACCTCTTCGCCAAAAAGAAATAGGATTTTTCAAAAAGCGTTGAACACAATTTTTTTCAAGAATTTTTCAATGATTATTCAAAATCTTTCAAAAATTGTGTGTTCAACAACTCCCATCCTCAAAAAGTGAAATGTGGATCATATCCTCACAATGACAATTCAATTGGATCAATTTTTGAGGGGGGGGGGCATTTTAACTTCTTGCAAAAGATTAACACATCTTTCTCCCGGAAATTTTCAAGACTATTTTTCAAAATATATTTTAATCAAATTTGGTATCTCTAATATCAAAAGATTTTATATATTAGAGATAGGGGAGAAAATGTGATTAAAATGTGATCTTATATAAGACTCAAGCACTTTAACTCTTACCTACATGTGCGAAACACTTTCGATTATCGATGCACATGTGAAGGGGGAGCATTTCTGAATCGACAAAACTAGCAAGGTGTTAAATGTTTTTCAAACATCTTGTTAGAATTTAAAGTGGTTTTCATGGTTTCGATCAAATACCCACAACATCTTTAATTCACGACGTTATTGGTGTCAAAAGGGTGGTTAGGTTAAGTCCTATGATCCAAACAGACCGGAGGGATCTTCCCAGGGACAATCCAATATATTATTAAAAGTCCCTAGGAAAGATGGAGTAGAATGTGAACGAAGCTGAATGCCGACTAAGTACTGATGATAGCACTGGAACAATCATAACAAGGTGTTATTAATGATGTCTTGGTAAGCATTGAAGGGGTTGAAGAATGAAAAAGAAATGTAAGGATAAAGGGTCTAAAGAAAGAAGCCCTCCATACAACTTAGGTAGAAACTGGGTCAACTCATCATGAAGACAAACTCATCATGGACCCAGTGATGTGAAGCACAACCCTTTCCTAGCTACTCAGGCTTCTCTCAAAAGAAGTTTGTTTTATTGTCACGGAGATCAACACGACTTCTATTGACTTTCTCACTCCGAGATAGTTGATATTGAATAGGTGGCATCTGCTCCAGCCTCCGACCACTAAAAGTGCACAAATCGAGTCTAGAGCCAAGAGATCAATCAAATATCGTTAGGACACACGGATGAAGATCAAGAGAGTCCTACGCTATATCCTTGTGATATTTCTAGAACACTCAGAGTGATACTACTTAGTATTCACAATGATGAGTGGAAATCCTTCTAGTGTTAACATCAAACAGCACTGCGGTAGGTCATATCCAAGATTCTTTATGAATTGAACATATGTAAAACTGAAAAGCAACAGTGGTTTGATTCTGAATTGATTCAAACTCGTTTCAGGTTTCTATGCAATATGTTTATGGTCTTGCCAGAACATTCAGAGTGATATTCATTAATATTCACAATGACGAATGGAAATCCTTCTAGCGTCAACATCAAACAGCGCTACGGTAGGTGACTTGTAAGATTCTTATGAATCAAACTTGTGTCAACTGGAAAGCAACAATGGTAAGATTCTTAATGAATCAAACTTGTTCTAGGAATTTGAATTGACGACTTTAATCAAGCGGATATTTATCCAATTGATTCACTCTTTATGCTCGCAGTCTTGCTTTGAGACGGTCGAGTAAAGAAAACGGCTAGTACAGCCGCGAAACCCTGTCAAGGATATTCTTAATTGAATCTACCTAATCACAGGTACGGTATTTAATATCGTATAACGGTCTTCACCGACCGGAGGTAAAACGCTACCGATTTAGGACGAATGTTAAAGCCATTCAGTCCGTGTCTATGTTTTGTCTCGAGAAGGTGGCGTCACGGTGTACTCAGCTAAGTCAAAGATTCACAACCACATATTCATGCCTAAAGACTTATTCAACAATTAATAGTGTGAGCATGTGGATAAAGACACAAGATCGCAAGATGGCAAAGACAAGTCAAGAATGATTTGAAGATCTCAAGATAAAAGACTAAGTCTAAAGACAATGACAAAGGCTTGAAAATCACAGCATGAAGGAACAAAACTACTGTTATACTTTCAAGACTCATTTATGAGAAAATTCATAAATCTCCATTGGAATCTAAATATCGAAGAGGAATGACCTCACATTGGGGGAGATTGTTAGACTCAAAATATTGAATCAAACAAGAATGTTCGGTCATAAGTTTCTATTGTAATATTTATTAGAACGTTGTAATAGATAGTTAAATAGTCGTGGTTCACGGGCTTGGATTTAAGCTACTTAAAGCCCAAAAGACAAGCCCGGTCCAAACAATATAACCATTATGGTTACATGTAAGCCCGACTATATAAGGCCCTTCCTAGCATGTTAGGAAGGGTGGATGGTCATTAGAACTCTAATCTTCTCTAATCTAATATTCATCAAGTTAATCATCTCTCTCTCAACTTTCTCTCACTACTTTCTCTCTCTAAAATTCATATCTTTTCCATCTCATTTCTTAATCTATCATCATATTATTTGGGACAACAGTTTATAACTAACCCTTAATTAATTATTAATTTGGGCGGTTAACACTTTTTTAAACCCAAAACTAGATTAAAACCTTAGCTATTCATCATATGAACACAATTGGGCAATTCTTAATTACTAAGAATTAAGTGTTAAAACCCTCCAGATTTATGATTAACCTATCACTAATCATAACCTAAACCTTAAACCCCATGCCACATCATCACATGACTCACATGAAACCTCCCTACACACGTTTTTGGAAAAAATGACAAAGCCATGCAGAGAATCAACCATCCACAATGAAGCTTACAGCTTAAACTTATTTTGGACCAATTGATCAATTGGCATACCTTTTACACCTCCACAAACAGCCAAGAAGACTTCACATGTTCATGAGATATTCAAACTGCAAGGGCATTCTTGGAACTTCATAGTTAGTGTTTCATGTTTTTTTATTTAGTATTTTAGTCTCTTTGTAGCCTATATAAGGCATTAGGCTCATTACATTAAGCTTTGCTCTTGGTTTTTCTTTTAGTCAAGAATCTGTAAATCCTTTGTTCAAGTAATGAAAAAGTGTTTGATATCTTTGACAAATTCCAAGTGCCATTCTCATTTACTTATTGTTATTGATTCTAGTTTGTGATTGTGATGTTTCAAAACTTGTTTTTAAAGATTGTGCAAGAAATTGCAAAAGTTTCAAAATCTGATATTTTTCTAAGTTCTTTGTTCAAACCCTTGGAATTTTTGGGTCAAAGGTTGATCACATCACCCTGATAAGAAGATTATCAAGGTGAGGTGAGATCTTGGCTTGTGGATAATCAAGGAGTGGGGTACAAAGCTTGAATCAATCAGCTCTATTTTTTATTTTCTTTTTCATATAATCTGTTCTTTCTAATCTTGTTGTTCTTAGCAGCTTATTGGAAGCTTGTGCGTTGTTAAGCTAGGTACATAAGCTCTAAAATTCGTGAGTGTGGATGTACATTCATGAGGTTTGAGCTTTCTTTCCAAAAATCTGTTTGAAAAGTGGTATTAAGTGATTTTGTAAGCTGCTGTTGTTTTGTGTGTTCTTGATGCATGAATCTTGTTGATTATGCTTTGTGATGTTGTTATGATGCATATCTAAGCTTGTCTTAACCTGAAATACACATTTGCTTGTTTTAATCTTGGATTAAAAAGTTTAAGGGGTGTTTGGGTTTACTGGTTTATGCTTTGTATGCTAGTTTGAGTAGGTGCTAAGTGTTTGTTTGAGTTTGTATCTGATATACAAGTGTTTGAATTCTGATATTTGCAAGTTTTGCTCATTGAAACATCAAAATCTAATCTGTGCCATAACTTGCTTGTTTTTGCATATTTTGACATAAAATCTTTGGAACACTTAGAGTGTATATGTTAGGACCATTGTAATAGTTATATGTAATAGGTAGACTAGGAGGTATGTAGTTCCTCCTGGTCCTAGTCGTAGTAGGAGCAAGTCCTGCTCCTGGTCCTAGTCAAAGTCAAACATTGTTATTTACTTAATATTCTGTTAGGATATGCATGAGTTATATTAGGAGAAGATATGCATATCAGTTTTACACGTTTTCTTGTAAGCTGTATTAGGGTTTCCTTGTAGTATAAAAGGAACCTTAGGCAGAAGGGTTAGATATTGATTCACAAAACGTAGTTCTAGTCTTTATTAATATTAGAAATCCTTAGAAAGGATCAAGTCTTCATAGTTATTCTGTTTCTCTTGTTTATATTTATATTCTACATTCATATTGTGTATAGAGTCTCTTTGTGATTTGACTTGTGATTACAGAAGTCATTCACCGGTCCTGACAGGCTGCAAGATCTATATCTGTTAGACCCAACAAGTGGTATCAGAGCCTGGGAGGGTCTCTATACAACAAGAATCAAGTTCTCTTATTTTTAACAATCTGTTTATCATGTCTGCCTCAACTTCTACTCAAACAGGAGAAGAAGGCACTCCTAAAATTGTGCAACCTCAGCAGATCCTGGCTACGGTTTCCAACACGAATGGAAAATTCCCTCTTCTGAAGAAAGGTGAATATGACAACTGGGCAATGAAGATGGAATGGTGGATCACCAACACTGATCAAGATCTTTGGAAGATCATTCTGAATGGAAACAGTAGAAAGCTTACTGGACGAGACAAGAACGGTAATATTACTCTTCTTGACCCTAAAACTCATGAGGAAATTATCGCTATTCAGAAGGAGGTAAAAGCAAAAACAATTTTGCTTCAATCTCTTCCTGAAGATCACATGGGTGACTTCTACCATTTGGATGATGCCAGAGAGATCTGGAACGGCATAAAAGCAAGGTTTGGCGGAAATGAGGAGTCAAAGAAAATGCGAAGGTCCATGCTGAGAGATGAATTCACAGAGTTCAAAATCTCAGAAACTGAAGGCCTGAATCAAGGGTATGATAGGTTCCAGAAAATATTGAGCCAGTTGAATCAACTTCGGTCCAAGCCTGATGATGGTGATGTTAATGCAAGGTTTCTTAAAGCCCTACCCTACTCTTGGAACCAGGTGGTAATCTCTCTTAAAGCCAAAGGTGGGCTTGATTATCTCAGTTTTGATGATTTGTTTCATAGGCTCAGAACATTCGAACCTCATGTGAGAGGATATCCGAGTGACTCTTTTCCCACTCCTGCTAATTCAGCCTTTGTGAGCTCTATGGCGTCTAGTCCCATGGCATATGCAAGTAGCCAGAGCAATAATGTGTCTCCCCAGCATACTATCCAGCATACTATTCAGCATACTAGTCCCATGTCATATGCATCTAGTCCCATGTCTTCTGCTTCTGATCCCCCTGCCAAGTCTGGTAGTATGGTAGAAGCTATTCTTCATTCTTTTGTTGCTGATGTTACTGCTGAACAACAACTTGCGTTTGATGACTTCAAACAGATCGATAAGCTGGATCTGGATGAGATAGATCTTAAATGGCAGATGGCCATGCTTACTCTGAGGGTTCACAAGTTTGAGAAGAAAGCAGGAAGGAAGTTTAATTACAACCCTCGGGAGCCAGCAAGATTCGATAGAAGCAAGGTACGGTGCTATAACTGTCAGCAACAGGGTCACTTTGCTAGAGAGTGCCCTAGCAAGAATGATCAGGAGAAGAGCAGGTACTCCGCTTTCAAAGTTCAGGAGGTTAAAGATGACAAGAAAGCATTGGTATCTGTTGACTCCATGGTCAACTGGAATGATCATCAGGCTTCTACTCTGGAAACAGCGGAATCAACGACTGATGTGTTGGCAATGATTGCTGGGAATCTCTCTGATGCAGAAGAAGCAGAAGAGTTTGCTCTTATGGGCATCTCACCTCAGGTACAACATTGTCCCCTTGGGTGTCATGATAAATACACAGAACTGTTGTCCCAATTTAATGAAGTAAATGAACAAAATGATAAGTATTACTTAGAGGTACAAGCCTATAAAGCTTCATTAAACACATTGGAACAACAAAAGAAGTGGTTACAAGATACACAACGTGCATATGAGGATAAAATCAGGATACTAAGCATTGATTTAGAAAACACTACAAATATGCTTAAATATACAGAAACTGAAAGAGATGCTAGTATCAAAGAAAAAGAGGAGATGCAAGCTAAATTAGATGCTACAATGTTAAGATTTGACAAATGGCAAAAGGTACCTAAAAATCTTTCAAAATTAATTGATAGTAGCATGTCTGGCAGAACTAAAAGAGGCTTAGGATTTGAAAAATATATTGATTCTGAAGATGTATTTGATTTATCTTTCTCAAGCGTCTTTGATGCCGACAAAGAGGATGAGGGCAAACCTAGTTACAATAGGTTTAAACCAGCAGCAGAAATGCATGCTGTTCCTCCTCCTCTTACTGGAACTTTCATGCCTACCTCATGGAATAATGACTCGGATGGATCACAGATGCTTGAGTCCCCAACAAGTTCTACTAATTCTAACGACTTTGTCTCATGTACTTTCAGTGACAAAGCCGGTGACTCTGCATCTAATGGTTCAAGTGAAGAGTCAAGACCTACGAGTTCCAAGTCGAATGAACATGCTGCTACTGGTGCTAGGAAGTGTGAAGAAAAAGTCGCTGTCAAGTCAAGTGTGTCTGGTCCTTGTTTATTGAGTCCTAGGAAGAATGTTTTTTCTAGAACTGTGTGTAATAAAGTAGGCAGTATGAAACAGTCTCATTCTAATAAAAGGTCTTTCAAAACATGTTTTGTTTGTGGCAGTCCCTTTCATTTAATTAAAGATTGTGATTATTATGACACACATGCATCTGTTAATCATGCTTTACTTGCTCCTGGATCACCAGGAGCTGCTCCATATACTACTAGAAGACTTAATCCTTGTGCTCCAATGTTTCATACTTCTAGAGTATCCTCTCCTTACATGTCTGATTATTGGAGAGAAAATGGATTCCAGACAACTAGTAATTATTTTCCAAATTATAATCCAAACTATGCGCATCATTTTGACCACACGTATTTTGGTTTGGGAGATTTGGGAACTGCTGTTAAGCCCTCAGCAGGTTGTTCCTGGTCAAATAATAATACCCTTATGATGAATAGGCAACCAAGGAACAATAGTGGATCTCATCAATCTTCTTGGCATTCTACTAATGATCCACAAGGCAGGCTCAAACCTGAAAAGGTTTGGGTCCCCTTAAGACACTAACTTTTGCATTGTGATTATCTTGTTGTTGTAGGTTACTCCATACCAGGATCCTAGTCTAGGCATTGTTGATAGTGGATGCTCCAGGAGCATGACTGGCAATAAAGGCCTTCTCTCTAACTTTGTACCATTTTATGGGGGCAAGGTCTACTTTGGTGGAGGTGAAGGCAGAATCACTGGCAAGGGAACGATAAAGACTCCAAATCTCAATTTTGAGCAGGTCTACTATGTGGAAGCACTTCAACACTTCAACTTGATATCGGTCTCTCAGATTTGTGACAAGAAGCAGTTTGTACTCTTCACCGATACTGATGCACTTGTGCTCTCCAAAGATTTTAAGCTTCCGGATGACTCACAAGTTTTACTCAGAATCCCTAGAAGACACAATCTCTATAGCATCAAGTTGAATGAAGTCAACCCTACTGGTCAACTAGCATGTCTGGTTGCAAAAGCCTCGGAAGATGAAGCCACAAAATGGCACAGAAGGATGGGACATGTGAACTTCAAGACCATTCACAAGCTTGCCAATTTGAATCTGGTCTCTGGTTTACCTCCCAAGACGTTTAGAAATGACATAAATTGTGTTGCCTGCAGCAAAGGCAAACAACATAAAGCATCCTTCAAGGCCATTACTGCTTTAAGTCTCATTACTGAACCATTGCAGCTTCTACATATGGACTTATTTGGTCCTACTTCCATCAGAAGCATAGACCACAAGCAATTCTGTTTGGTGGTGACTGATGGTTATAGCAGGTTTGCGTGGGTGTTTTTCATGGCTACCAAAAGTGAGACCTACTCAATTCTTCGAGTTTTTCTTACCTTAATAGAGAATCAGTTGTCCAAGAAAGTTAAAGGTATTCGATGCGACAATGGAACCGAGTTTAAAAATAGAGACCTCATCGCACTTTGCAATGCTAAGGGCATCAAAAGAGATTATAGTGCTGCTCGGACTCCTCAACAGAATGGTGTGGCAGAAAGAAAGAACCGGACACTAATAGAAGCAGCAAGGACTATGCTTGCCGATTCCAAGCTTCCGACCATGTTCTGGACAGAAGCTGTTAATACGGCCAGTTATGTTTTGAATATGGTGTCTATTACCAATCCACACAAGAAAACACCTTATGAGCTGCTCACGGGCAAAGTTCCCAATATTGCTCATTTGAAGCCGTTTGGGTGTCCAGTCACCATTCTGAATACTAGTGACTATTTGGGGAAGTTTGATGGCAAGGCTGATGAAGGATATATTGTGGGATATTCAGCTCATTCTCGGGCGTATCGTGTCTACAATCTTCAAGCCAAACGAATAGTTGAAACTATTAATCTCAGGTATTTTGAGGAGAAGACAAACATACAAGGAACAGGTCCAGAATGGTATTTTGATCTTGATTATCTTAGTGATTCGTTAGGATATTTTCGTTTCAAAACTAACCATGATGCAGGACCATAAGTGTTTGCAACTTCTAGTACTGGTGTTCCTACTAGTCTTTCTGATTCAGATGATGAGGATGACATTTTTGTGGTTCCATCCTATTCCACCACGGTTTCTCCTACTCCTCCTAGTGATGCAACTCCATTGGAAGTACAGGATTCCCAAGCAGCTCTTGATACTCTTCTGAAGCAACAACAAGAAGCTACTAAAGCGGCGGCTCAAGGTAGTTTTGAGTTTCCCTTGGTTGAGCCTACTGACAAAGCTGCTCCTAGTACTCCAGCTTCTGCTCCTAGTGCTAGTCACTCACCTACTGGTACTTCGGCTAGTGAGTCTGCTTCAAATACACGTTTCTCCAGTCCTTCTGATTTGGGGAATCATGAAAAGAAGTCTTCTACCAAGCTGGATGATATTCATAAACAACCAGTAGACGGGATTTTCCAACATGCTTCATATGATGCTGATTTCGTTGGTGATCTCGGTAACATGGCACCAGAAGTGGAGGTTACCTCCAATCCAGTCTTGCAATCACATAAAGACCATCCCACCACTCAAATTATAGGAGATCCTGGTTCTACCGTCAAGACACGCAGAATGCAGCAGAAGGCCTCGTCTGATCATCATGCTCTTGTGGGCTACATTGAGGATCAAAAGCGTAATAATCATACGGACTTTCAACACTGTTTGTTTGCTTGTTTTCTTTCACAGGTGGAACCTAGGTCTGTTTCTCATGCTCTTGAGGATCAAAGTTGGGTGGAGGCTATGCAGGAGGAAATGCAGCAATTCTTGTTTCAGAATGTTTGGGTTCTGGTTGACTTACCGGATGGGAAGACAGCTATCAATACCAAATGGATTCTCAAAAACAAGAAGGATGCACGGGGAATTGTGGTCAGAAATAAAGCTAGGCTTGTCGCACAAGGACACACTCAAATTGAGGGCATTGATTATACTGAAGTCTTTGCGCCTGTTGCAAGGATTGAGGCCATTCGTCTGTTTTTGGCTTTTGCTTCGTATGTTGGCTTTACGGTGTTCCAGATGGATGTCAAGAGTGCATTTCTCTATGGAAAAATTGACGAAGAAGTGTATGTTACTCAACCTAAGGGGTTTGTTGATCTACTTCATCCAAAGAAAGTCTACAAGGTGGTCAAGGCTCTCTATGGTTTACATCAGGCTCCTAGAGCTTGGTATGAGCGTCTCTCCACTTTCTTGTTAAAGAATGGCTATAGAAGAGGTACTATTGACAAAACACTATTTCTTCGGCGGAATTCCAAGGATATTATCCTTGTTCAGGTTTATGTGGACGACATTATCTTTGGTTCTACGAGGAAGGAGTGGTGTGATGAGTTTGAACACTTGATGAAAGGCGAATTTCAGATGAGTGCCATGGGAGAACTGTCATTTTTCCTTGGTCTTCAGGTCAAGCAACAATCGGATGGGATTTTCATCAGTCAAGATAAGTATGTTCATGAGATTCTTCAAAAGTTTGACATGGATCCTCTTCGACCAGCAGCAACTCCTTATGAAGTTGCTAAAATCAAACTTAAGAATGAGCCAGATCCACCCGTAAATGTTCATATGTACAGGTCTATGATTAGCTCCCTCATGTACTTGACTGCATCACGTCCGGATATTATGTTTGCAGTAAGTGCTTGTTCTAGACACCAGGTGACTCCAACGGTTTCGAACTTGAATGTAGTTAAGAAGATTTTCAAGTATATCAAGGCTCAACCTAAATTGGGTCTATGGTATCCTAGAGAATCCCCATTTGTACTTGAAGCATACAGTGATAGTGATTATGCTGGTGCTAATAATGATAGGAAGTCAACTACTGGTGGTTGTCAATTTTTGGGTCGTCGGCTTATTTCATGGCAATGTAAGAAACAGACAATAGTAGCTACTTCTTCAACAGAAGCTGAATATGTGGCTGCTGCTAGTTGTTGTGGTCAAGTTTTATGGATCCAAAATCAGATGTTGGACTATGGGTTCAATTTTATGAATACCAAAATATTTATTGACAATCAAAGCACTATTTATATTGTGAAGAATCCTGTATTTCATCAGCGGACGAAACATATTGAGATTCGGCATCATTTTATACGCGATGCCAATGAGAAGAAGCTGATACAGGTTCTTAAAGTTCATACGGATGACAATGTTGCTGATCTGTTGACTAAAGCTTTTGATGGTCCTCGGTTTAACCACTTGGTGGTTCATATTGGGATGGTCAATCCTTGAAGTCTAGGATTGAGGGGAGGCAAAGCCTAAGGGGAGGCTTTGTGTACATATTAGGTTAGTCTAACGTATTCGTAGTATTTAACAACATACTTTCTTGGTTCTGGTGGTGTGTGGTGTTTCTGATGAAGGATTTTTGCTCTCTTCTGATGGATATGGCCTTACATGACTGGCTTCTGGTCCTAGTTGGTCAGCTTCTAGTTATGATTGGATGCCTTCTGGTGGTCTCAAATCCTTCCCAGTCTAGTGGTGTTTGGCTATGGGTGCTGGTACTGGTGTGGCTACTGTTCATTCCTTTTGTCCTTTATTAATCACGTTTTGCTCCTGGTCCGACTATTGTGCACTTTGACTTTTGGTCAACGCTTCCAATACTGATATTTACAAGTTTAAATACATCAAATAAATTGGGGGTAAGTTATTATGTTAAAAAGGGCAAGTGGTTAGTATGCCATTATGGCATAATTTGAAAGGGCAACCCCCCATTAATAGGGGTCAATGAACAGTTACTATTTTCTTCCTATATGGTCAACATACACTCATTACAATTAACACACACACAAAAACCGCTTCTACTCCTCTCATCCCAATCTAAATCCTTCTTCAATCCATTCATCTAGATCCATGGCTGCTCTTGCTTATCAACCTGCTCATAATCGTGTTGCTTATCTGGGTGATGGTCCTAATAGTGAACATTTTGCTGATATCTTGGAGTTTATTGAAGCTTCAAACTTAAGGTATGCATTTACTGTTTGTCCTATCATATATGATAGTGTGGTACGTCAATTTTGGGCGTCTGCTGAACTTGTGAATGTGGCTGGACGTTCACGAGCAATCCATGCTACCATAGATGGACGTGCTTATGTGGTCACTGAAGCATCTATTCGCTCTTCTCTTCATTTTCAAGATGAGGGGGGTGTTGTATCACTTCCAAATTCGGAAGTTTTAGAGGGTATGGCTGCCATAGGTTATGAACATGGGGGGAAGTTTAACTTCCAAAAGAATAGGTTTTCCCCTCAGTGGAAGCTTCTGGTTCACTATTTAATCCATTGTCTGAGTCCCAAGTCGGGGAGTTGGGATGCGTTCCCTACTCCTTTGGCTACTGGTCTTATATGTTTAGCCCAGGGTAGAGTGTTTAACTTTTCACATTATATCTTTGAGGGGATGGCTAGTAATTTGTCAACTACTGGTTCTAGGAAAAAGTTCCTTATGTACCCTAGGTTTATTCAAGAAATGCTTGTTTGCATTCCACGTGATAGGGCTGAGCATGTACCATCTAAACTGACAGCGAAAGTGTATTACAACATGATGCATGGGTTTACTGGGTATTGGAGGCCCCTGACTGAAGCCATGATGGGCTTGGCTCAGGGTCCTATAGATCAGGAGGAGGAGGCTCCTGAGTTGGTTGTGTTAGATGATGACCCCATGGAGGAGGAGGAGGATCCTGCTGGTAATGCCACTCCTGTGGTAGAGGAGAAGCTAGTTGAGGAGGTGGTGGTTGAACAACCATCCCCTCCCAAGGCTGGTCCTTCCTCGGCTCCACAAAGGTCTCCATTTGTGGAGACTCCACCTCCTAGTCCTGCCCCACACTCGACAGATATCCCCTTTGCTGCTAGTTCTCCACACGTTGACCCCAATGTTGCTTCGGGCTCCCGTGATGCTTTCCCTGATCCAAGCTCTCTTGGTGGGCAGGCAGAGGAGCCTACTACTCTGACATCTTTGCTAGATCTTATGCACAGGTACCATGAGAGGATGATTTGCTTGGAAGCTGACTTGAACCAACATCGGAAGCTCACACGGGAATTTGTTCTTCCTCTGGCCGATCGTATTAAGGTATTGGAGAATCAACAGCGTCGTCGAAAGAAGCATGTGGTTCTTTCCGAGTCTGAGGATGAGGGTTCGGAGAATGTTGAGGATGGCTTGACGTTGCTGGCAAAGGCTGCCTTTGCTGATAAAGTTTATGATGATCTGCCTGGTCCTCCAATGTCCTCCCATGCTCCTTCTTCTAGTACTGTTCCCCCTTCTATGGGTGGTGCTTCTGATGCTGCTGCTGGTTCTCATGCTGATCCCTCACATGATCCTAAGGGCAAAGCTCCAATGACTGATCCTCCATCTCCAACCCGCAAGCGCTCTCGTCGCCAGCTTGAAGAAGACAGACTTGGTGAAGAGGCTGCTCGTCGGGTTCAGGCTGAGCTTGATGCGGAGGACATTGCTGCTGCGGAAGAGCTCCGTGAAAGAAGGCGTGCGCAAATTCAGCATGATGCTATGCACTGGACTGATGGCGAATGGATGCAAGTGTTAACTGTTCTCACTCGGGATTATGCTCAGTTTAAAGATTTGTTGGGTGATGATGTTGATGAACCCAACTGCATTCCGCGTGCTATGGTAATGATGCGTAAGCATCAGTTGACTCTTGCTGAGGAACTCAAGAAACAGCGTAGGAACAGACCTCTTTCTCAGGCTGAGCAGCGCCAGCAGATGCAACGTTATGTCAAATTTCAATCTGCTGCTCATTTCAATGCTCCTTGGACTTGGGCACGGGTACGGGCTTTGGCTTTTGATGAGCTCAAGAAACTTTATGAGAATATGGTGAGGCGTGCGAGTCAACCTATACCGGAAAAATTTGTTTACCATCCTCGTGGTGTGACAGCTTCGATGCCTGCTACTTCTACTGTTTCTTCATCCTTGCCCATTCCTGGTTCCAATGGTAGTTCTTCTGGTTCTGGTGCTATTTCTGTTGGTCCTTCTACTACACCCTTGGTTGCGCCTATTGGTTCTACTACTGGTCCTGCTACTACTATCTTTGTGACAACCACCACCACTCATGTTTCCCCCACCACACCTGGTACTTCCACCACTCCTGTTCCTGCAAGCACTTTTGTTGATTCCACCATACCTGCTGCTGCTCCATCTGATGTGCCATCTTCATCACCACCAGTTTCTGCAACACAACCTACTCCCACTTCTGATGCAGCTCCGAGTGGTTCTTTGGGTGGACATGTTCCTGAGTCTACTCCTACTGCTTCTCCTGCTGTTGATGAAGTTCAGGTGAAGGTTGAATCCACTCCTTCGGCTCCCACGCCTCGACGTTCCACTCGCCAGAAACTTACTCGTCGTGTTCGCCGCGGTAAATCAGTTCCTTTTGAGAAGCGTGATCCTGAAAACTTAATTGATGCAGCTTCGGATAGTGATTCTGACTTACCTTTAGGCAATGGAAGTATTACGGGTTATACGGTTGAGAGGTCTACAACACTTCCTGGAGGCGTCTCTCATCGGATTACTTTGAGTGATGGGACTGTGCGATTGGTAACGAGTTTGCAGGGTGTGTTATCATGGGCTGACCGGATGGATCTTATGGCATTGTTTGGGCTTGTTGATTCTAGTATGCCATTTGACCCAATGGCGGTGTCTTCCTGGCCTGGTATTCGTCTTTGGGCTGATCTCAAGCTTATGTTGGATCCTCCTCCATCTGCTACTCCTTTGGGTGTATGGCAAGATCAAATGCAATGGGAGATTGTTCGCTGGAAGCTCTATGCTGGTTGTGGAGTCCATGTGTTGGAGTTAGGTTCTGGTCATGTGGCGTTTATGTTGACGGATGTTGTGTATCCTTTGACTATTTCTTCCATGGAAGCAATGTTGGCATGTCATTTGCAGATTGCTACTGCTCCTTCTGGGAATGAGTCGAGTATGGCCACATCTTTGGTCGAGGGTATTCAAGCACGGTTGTTGGCGGATAAGAAGGCAGCTTCTGGTATGTAAGGTGAATGGGTTGTAAGTAATTATACTTTGATTTTTCTTCTTATTTTGATTCTTTTCACCAATATGTATAGTGATTGGTGACTTTTATTCTTTATAGTTAAAAAAAAAAAAAAAAAAAAAAAAAAAAAAAAAAAAAACATTTAAAAAAAAAAAATAAAAAAAATATACATTTTATATAATATCTGCTTATACTTTAACACAGTTTAGCTTTTATACTTGTACATAATATCCCTTGGATGGTTTGAATTATGGTTCCTGGTTTGAGATTGTTCTGGTCCTTGGTTTCACTTGGTGTTGGACGTGGTCCACACAACAAATGGTTCTCAACTTACCATGTCTCATCGACAAGAAAAAGTTGATTCACCTTGAGGGTACGGCTCCTGGTGCGATTATCAAATCCGTTGATGGTTGCCAGGTTACCTAAAACTGGATGGTTTTCACTTGCCATAGTATTGGACTGAAAAGTGGCTAATCCAAGGGGGTACGGCTCTTGGTAAAGATCTTATCAAATCCGTTGACAGCTGTAATAGCTTGCTTAAAGCTATAGGGTGTTCAACTCACCGATGCTTTATTGCTAAGAGTTGGCGAGTCCAGAGGGGTACGGCTTCTGGTAAAGACGCATCAAATCCGTTGACGGCTGTGATGGTTTGCCTAAAATCATCAGGGTACCCCCACTCACCATTGATTCACGTTCTAAGAGTTGGGCTGGGTTCTAGTCTCCCAGGGTGATGCTTATTCCACCAGAATGACTAGCTAGCCCAAGAGCGAGCAGCTACTTGGTAAAGGCTCATCAAATCTGCTCATGTTGCTGCAAAGATTCAACACGATGCTGATTTGTTCCAAGCTTTGGAGAAGCTTCTAGTAGTTCGTGCGGCTGTTCTTCTGATTCTTATCTTATTGATGTTGCTGTTTGTTTTGCTGCTACAATCCTCGGGCTTTATTTGCACGTTTTCCAGGAAACTTGAACTCAACAGGTCAAATTCAAGTTTAGGGGAGGATTGTTAGGACCATTGTAATAGTTATATGTAATAGGTAGACTAGGAGGTATGTAGTTCCTCCTGGTCCTAGTCGTAGTAGGAGCAAGTCCTGCTCCTGGTCCTAGTCAAAGTCAAACATTGTTATTTACTTAATATTCTGTTAGGATATGCATGAGTTATATTAGGAGAAGATATGCATATCAGTTTTACACGTTTTCTTGTAAGCTATATTAGGGTTTCCTTGTAGTATAAAAGGAACCTTAGGCAGAAGGGTTAGATATTGATTCACAAAACGTAGTTCTAGTCTTTATTAATATTAGAAATCCTTAGAAAGGATCAAGTCTTCATAGTTATTCTGTTTCTCTTGTTTATATTTATATTCTACATTCATATTGTGTATAGAGTCTCTTTGTGATTTGACTTGTGATTACAGAAGTCATTCACCGGTCCTGACAGGCTGCAAGATCTATATCTGTTAGACCCAACAGTATGCATGTTTAGGATTAACAAGTGCTTAAACCAAGTTTGCGTAACCTGTTTGAAAGATTTGAGGGTTTGAAATTGGGCTTGTGGTCAAATACATCAGTAAAAGGATCTTGTGTTCATCATTTGTTCATCAGTTAACTTTCATAGCTTGAATCTTGGTCTAATCTTTAAACCAGTGTTTGAAACAAGTTTATGTATGCTTATTTGAATTTACTATAGCTTGTGTATACATTTGGTTCAATTTGGTTGGCTTAATATTGCTTAATATGCTTATTACTCCAAAACTGCTTAATGTTCATGTCTGTGCTAGATCTGTATGCTGTTTGATTAAACTGTATCAATTGGCTTGGTGAAATTGTGTTTTCTTTGTTGATTGTGACTCTTTATAACCCACTGGTTATAAGGGTGCCTTGTTTGTTCATTTATTCTAACAAAAGTCCACAAAAGACAAATAGTCAATTAAGTTAAGCAGGGGAAAATTTTCCCACTGTTGGACACCCAAAACTAGCCACTGCTAGTGCAATTTTTCAATCAACTAATCAATAAGGTATAATAGCTTATTTACACATGCAACAACTTTGTTTTTGTAATCAATCTTCCTTAATTGACCCATTTGACTATTCTGGAGCATTTGAGACTTTGACTAGAAAACCAACTTAGTTGACTTTTACATAAGTGCTTATTTGTTTTTTACAGCTTATTCATTGTGCCTTTTGGAAATATTTTTGATTAAAACATTTTGCAAAAAGAATCAACACTTGAAACTGCCTAGAACTCGAAAACGACTATTTTGTCGTTTTGTGTAGAGAGCTTTTGCTTATTTCAGGCTTATTTTTTAGGCTTATTAAAAAATTATTTTTACAAAAGGCTTATTTAGGTCAAGAGAAGAACATGTGTGAAATTATATCTTATGGCATCAGTTTATAGCTTAATGGGCCAAAGAGCCCATTAAGGATAAGCTGTTTTAAAATAAGTTGTGATAAGCTCATTTTTAGCTTTTGGGCCTTTGGAATTTTGTGTTTAAAATTGAATGTTAAGCTTAACTGGAAGTTTTGGGCCGTTTTTGTGAACATGTTTCTTATTGGGCCAATTTGAGCCCATTAAGGGTCTGTTTTACTATTTGGCCCATTTGGAGGCCCATTAGGGGTAATTTGGTCATTTTAAGTTCATTTTCTTTTTATTCAAGTTAAATTAAACTAGTTTGCAAGTTTTTAGATTTTTTATAAATTTTGGATTTTTATTAATATTTTATTATTATTTTATTATTAATATTAATTTTTAATATTTTTGCAACCTTTTCAATTTTCCTAGATTAAATACATTAAGTTAGGATTTTTAAAAGTTTTAGATTAATTTTCTTGTCATTTAATTAATTTTTAGGATTATTTTAACATTTTTATAATTTTTAATCGTTTTTAAATTGTTTTAATTAGTTTTAAATTTTTCAAAAATATTTTCTAGCTTAATTAAGTTATTATAGAAATTTACAAATTGAAAAATCTCATTTTGGGCTTTTTGTTAATTGAATTTATTTTTTGGGCTTTAATTAGTATTAAAAAATTATTATTTAATTAAATAAAAGTTTTGAGTGATTTTTGATTTTTTGTAAACTCTTATTTCATTTTTTAGGATTTATTGCACATTTCTATGAATTTTTAGGGAAATTTTTAATTTTCGTCATATTTTACGGTTTTACGTGTACGAATTTCGTCTTAGTGTAATTTTAACCGTAACCGTCATCCTTTTCTCTTTTCTTTTCTCATAATCACAATCACAAATATTAGTCATCTCTTTACACAACACACTAGCCTCCCTGAGAATGATCCAACACCATTTTGGGTCATAAACACTTGGTTTTTCTAAACCACTTGTTTAATACTTTCTGCTTTTACCTCGTTTTTCTAAACGAGTGTGAATTTACAACTATCATGTACTAAAACAATATTTGTATCAATTGTATTTCAAAATCATGTAATTATGATCAATGCTTTGTATGCCATTTGTTCTGTGATCCGCAACGTGACACCCAATTACTATTCCGCTGCAAACCTGATTTGGGGATGTCACAGAATGGTATCAGAGCGATGGTTATAGAGAATCATATCGAAAATAAATTTTTTATTTTATTAACTGAACTATAACCGGACAAAATTTTAAAAACTTAGATTCCAAAAACTGGGTTTTTGACGGGGACATATTCATAGAGCATTTAGCATAAAGAGCATGCATAACTATAAGATTTAAATGCACATTCATTATCCTATGCATTTATAATTTATGATAGTACTAGATGCTAACCATTTACGTGCTTACATATTACGACTGTTTAATATCCTTATGAAGATATTAAAATATTAAAATACTTAAGGTATTTAATGAAACATATAAACATGTCATGTTAGTAGGGAGCATTATACTAAAGATGTTCCATCTTGATATTACGTTTTGACTGAGTGGTTGGGTTTATGATTTAAAGTGCCCTCGCTCCTCAAACGTTTATAGAATGGCTTCTGACGTATGATGGCCCGAACAATGCATTATAACCACAAACAACCTAATACATAACAAACCATTAGAAATATCTAAATGGAAATCTAAATAAAATCGTGGAAATATTTGGAAATCTAACCAAATCTTTGGAAATATTTGGAAAAATCTAATCAGATTTTACAAATCTTTGGAGAATCTGAATGTATCTTTAAAGATCTTACCATATCTTTAGGAAAATCAAACTAGATTTTATAAATTTTAGAAAATCTAACCAGATTCTATAAATCTTTGAATAATCTAATCAGATTTTATAAATTTTGGAAAAATTTAAAATAAGATTTTCATAAATCTTAGAAAAATCTAAAGGATTTTGTAAATATTTTCTTGAAGAATCGTATTTTGGAATAATCTAATCAAATTTTGGAAAAATCTAAATTAGATTTTTTTATCTTGAGAAATCTTATTTAATATTTGGAAATCTGTTTTTGATCTTCATCTTATTTGAGCATTGGGAATCCTATTTTATTTTTGAAAATCTAACAAAATCATTTGGTACCTGACTAAATCTTTACGAATCTCATACTAAAGTTTACGGCTAATATTACTAGCCAGTGTTTGAAATTTACTCTCTATTTTGTTTTAAACCTTGTACAAACAGTTACCAATTGACAAATATACTCGATATTATATTAATATTCAAGTAAATCCTAAAATCTCATACTAAGATTTTCGAATCCTTCATGACTACTTGTTGTATCTGTTTAAGCTTATACGTTGTTTGCTCATTATATATATTTGATAACTTTTATAATATATCATTATATTATATACAAGATTCCCGTTTGATTCATATTTTAACGCACGTGATTTATAAACAAGTGGGCTTAAATATATTCGACGTGAATCATTATTGATATTATTTTATTAATCTAGGTATTGAGTGTATTCCTTTTGATTCGCGAATTTTCCAAACATATCTTATCACTATTACATCCTTATCGAGAAACCTAAGGAAGATTCGTGTTCATCTCTCTTGGATCATAGCATTGTGCTATTGATTTTCGGCTTATTTTTGACCCAAAATCACATAAGCTTATTGAAGCTTAATAGACTTAAAAATCTCTTGAAGAACTATTAAAAACGTTAATGAACCTTATCTATGCATATCGAGGCCCAAGAAGGCCCATGAAGCACATTTAAGTAAAACCAAGACCTAAAACGAGCTTGTCATAATTTATTCAACATTGTGAACTTATTAAAAGACGAATATGATTTAATGAACCTTTTATTAAATATTTTGGGCTAAACTTGAATTTTAGAGCTATCGGGGACTTGTTTTGCCATTTGTCAAACATATTATAAGCCCTAGAATATTGAGACGAGAGTTGTAAAACTCTAAGGGCTAAACGTGGACATTAACAAACTTAAAAGAATCCCTAGTTGATTTAACACGGATTAAAAACCCTAGAGGTTGATTTTGCCACTTTTGAAACTAAAAATGAGTCCTAAGTTATTTTCATTGGAAACTATTCGTGCCCTAAGGGCCACATTACAAAAATAGAAGGACCAATTATGTAAATTATCAAAACATAAAAGACGAGTTACTTTATGCATTAAAACTTACTCATCGGAGGAATACGGTCAATAACTATATTTTAAATATCAACTATGAGTCTAAACTTGAGTTCGCAAGATTACACGTTCAAGAAAAAGTGTCCTCACTTGTTCCCTGGACGAGTAACTTCATTTTAAGCTTTGAGGACAAAGCTAAAATAACGGGTAGGCGCTGCAAAACCCCAAATTTTGGGCTTTTGACACGTCGCCGACTTTATTATTATTATCCTTCATTATTTAATATTTTACGGACCACCTTTACAATATATCATCACGAGACTTATTTCATACAAAAATCATTATTTTGGTATATAAAAATAGTGGAGTATTTTTAACTTACTATTACGTGGATACTTTTACCTTAACATCACTATAAATAATTATCGTCACATTCAAAATACAACGTATATTATTAAGGATACATAAAATCTAACCAAAATACACTAGATCTACCTAAGATCCTAACAAGATAGCAAATCTAGCTACCCTAACCACACTACATAAAACATACGGGTGCTACCTAGAATGTGTGCAAGATTTAGCCACATGCCTTATGCCTTGTACAAACTTCACATCCTAATCACCTTGTCCCTTACCCCTTCCCAAAAGCCTAGATGCGGCAAACCAAAGGGGCTATTCAAGTATATCATAGATTTTCATATCTAACAAAAATCTTACAAGATGTTACCATATCACATGTAATCTACCAAAGATCTTCCTAAATCTTCCAAGATTCTATACTTCCTATATTTGGTACTCTTAGTCGTGTGTTTTATCACACACACACACATACAAAACAACTTCACAAATATCTCTCAAGCTCATCCTTGGTCATGACATAATAAGCAACGACAAACAAACCCTTCCTTTCTCTTCTTGTTGTCCTCGTTGGTAATTAATAGCAACAAAAGGACCCTGTATCATCAACATACGAAACCCTCTTTTTCTTCCTAGTCTCGACACCCCATGTGAAAAACAACACGAACACAACATGAAATCTTCGGTTCTTCGCTGATGCAATCACAAGGAGCCATGCGTCCTTGTGGATCCTTGGTTTGGCACGTTGATGTGGCTGAAAATGGCGCAAGCTTCTCATTGCAAGCAAACATGCGGCTCTAGGTATCGTGAGTCCATCCAACCCTCATTCTCCACTTATTTTTTTTATGTCGTATGCATACATTTTCCCATTAATATCTTATGCCGTAATGAACAAAACATGAAAGTACTAGCTTACCTCACTAATGTTAATACAACCACCTGATGTAGTAACGACACCACTAGGAAACGTGTATTTAGAACACGAGCTGGGAAAAAATGGGTATACTAGGTCTTAAGTTATGCCTTAGTTAGTATCCTTGCCAAATTTGAACACAAACGGAGTACGTTTCCTAGGATAAACGAGTTAAACATAAGCGTTATTTCATGTGAAAAAGTAGCCAGAGCAGCCCACTTTAGAGCCCGTTTAGACCCAGTAGCACCCCGATTATAGATAAGTTTATGGGTGCATTTCGTAGATCACCTAATCAGCCTTCCGTAGCCTTTTTAATCACCCAAAACGGAGCTATAACGAAGCGGTAAACTGAATTTGAAAATCTGTGTTTCATACTTAAAATCTGTCAGCGCTTGGTTAAAGCTGACAGCATTTGCAACGTGGACTGACCAGCCGACTTTGGCTGCGTTTTTTAGCATGTTAGAGTCAGATCTGGACCTCGACACCAACTAGGTTATTGTAGATCTCCTGCCTACCTTTCCGTAGTCACCAAGAACACTAAAAACGGATAAATAACGAATAAACTATAGCCTTTTGAAAATCTGTCCGAGACACTTCCAAAACTCAGCAAAAGCTGATGAAAACATTGAATTCTGATCCATTGACTTTGAACCCCTTTTTAACCCTTTTGGAGCCATTTTCACACAAAACTTAATGAACGAAACATGTAGACGGGATACCCGAGAGTACAAATATGTTTTCTGTTCGTATTATGGTTAGGTAACGAACTCGTTAATAATTTTCAAAAATCAATGTTCACCATGTGAAACTTCATAAATTACTTGAAACACAAGGACTAAATTTGCCATTTTTGCAACCTAAAACGAGCCCTAGGTTATTAATGGGGAACTTTTCATGCCTTAAGTGGCATGTTACTAATTTAAAGGACCAAACGTGCACTAATAAACATGGAGGGGCTGATTTTGCCAACCCTCGAAACTATAATAAACCCTAGGGGTTTATTTGGCTAATATTATAAATTCGAGGACCTTGGTGAATTTTAATTAGAGTTATTAATATTAAATATACTTAGGGTTTTTAATGTGAATCATAGAAACTTGAAGGACTCACTACGTATATTGTTATGTATAAATAAATACATACAGATCGGGTAATAAACGACAAGATAATTAAAACAAGTATAGGCATATACTTTAATTATCCAGACGCATCTATATATTATATACTGAGATCATTTAAATTACTTAGGTAATTAACTGTATCGTGAGCATACTATCTGGACTATCTGTGATATTATCCGGACACTGCTATTCAGGTGAGTTCATAGCCTCGCCTTTCACTACTATTGATGTTTTTACTAACCCGCGAGGGGGAGACATGCTATAACTTGTTTTGACTATATGATTTTTATATCGTGAGATCGTAGCCCCACACTTATACGTAATAAACTGTTGATCGAGGAGAAAATAATATTTCATAGGACGTAAATTGAACTGTTACCCTTAATTACATTTGCCTATTGTAGATTAACCCGCATGACCCCTGCATCTGAAACTGTTAAAATTGTTGAATTGCGTGAATGTATAAATAGATCTATTTGGGATTGACCATCCCCATCTGGGTGAGTAGCGCTCACTGTGCCTCGGCCAGGACAACATATGTTTATCATGTCGGAACGGAATATTGGATGCATTTTTATTAATGCGAAGGGTCCTTATTTATTGTGGGCTTAAGGTGTCAAGTGTCAGTTTCGGGCAATAGGAAATGTAATTACCTTATAGTATTTGGCTTTGTGCGATACTACGTTTGTGATGTTTGCGGTCCTAAACTTGACTTTATATTACTTAATGCATTACTACATGGAACATACTGAGATCTCTGAACTGGATTTTATCACACCTTGTGCAGTACAATATGGAACGTTTTGATATTTATGAACTTGATTTTTATCAAACCTTATGAAATACTATACGGGATATTTTGAGATACTAAACTTGATTTTTATATCAAATGAACTACGATTTTACAAAACTCTATGAATTCACCAACTTTATGTTGACTGTTTTAATCATGTTTTTCTCAGGGAATTAAGCTGGATATTTGAGCATGGACTGTGCATCATTTAGGAGCATCATAATAATTGGGGGATCTGTTTTCATTGGGATACTTGTAACAACTGTTCAACATTTCAACTGATTGTACTAAAACAATATTTGTATCAATTGTATTTCAAAATCATGTAATTATGATCAATGCTTTGTATGCCATTTGTTTTGTGATCCGAAACGTGACACCCAATTACTATTCCGCTGCAAACCTGATTTAGGGGTGTCACATACGACCCGTCCTCAAAACTGGTCTACCAACAATAAGAGGAACTCTCGGGTCCATATCATAATCAACCACTACAAAATCCGCAAGAAAGGTAAACTTATCAACCCCTACAAACACATCCTCCGCAATGCATACCGGATAAGCTATGGTACGGTTGGCTAACTCAAGGGGCATCCTAGTAGGAGTGAGCTCGGGAAGAGAGAGTTTTTTCCAAACCGATAAAGGCACGAGATTAATGCTTGCCCCAAGATCCGCTAGTGCCATGAAATTTTCCACCCTGGGAAAATTACAAGGGATCAAAAACCTCCCCGGATCTCCAAGTTTTGTAGGTAAGGTTTTGAGCAACACGGCGGAGCAATTCTCATTAAGTGATGTGTTAGGCAAATCCACCAACTTTTCCTTTTTTGAGAGGAGATATTTGAACATTTTAGCAAACTTTGGCATATATGCAAGAGCTTCCGCAAATGAGATGTTTATGTTAAGTTTCTTAAACTTCCTCAAAAAGTTAGAGACTTGAATATCATCCTTGTTTTTAAGTTTCTCCTTTCTCAATCTTGATGGGTAAGAAAGGCTTGGTTTTGGTGTAGGTTCAGTAGTTGTTGTTGTGGAAGGTTTCTCTTTGTTGGTTTCTTCATTCGTAGGTGTGGGAGGTAAAGGAGAAGTGGGTGTAGGATTAGAAGGTGTAGGTGTTGAAGTTGTATAGCTTGAAGGTGGTGAGTTTGATGTTGAAGGCTTATCATAAGATGGAACCATAGTAGGCTTCAAGTAGGTATAAGAGGTGAAGGATCATTAGTTCTCTTTCCACTTCTTGTTGTGATATCATTGACATTAGCCTTTGGATTTGTTTGTGTGTTTGAAGGTAGAGCCCCTTGTGGCCTTTGATTAAGAAGCATCATAAATTTCTTGTTAGTCTCCTCATGCATAGCTCTTATTTGATCTTGTGTTATCTTTTCACTTTCACGAATTCTTCTTTCGGTTTCTTGGTTCATCTTTTAGAGTAGCTCAAAGGTATCATTTTGCCCATATCCTTGATTTTGACCTTGATGGTATCCTTGATTTTGAAAGGGTGGAGGTGGTTGGTTAAATCCTTAATTGTTTGCATGAAAGTTATTTCTTTGATGTTGAAAGTTGTTGGGTGCTCTATAGTTGTTTCCTTGGTAGTTCGGCCTAGGCCCTTGATTTCTTTGAAGCAATTGAGGAGGATTGGGTTGATTTTGGGTGGGTGGATGGGGTGGAAAGCCGGGTGGAGCAAGGTAGTTATTTGACTTATAAGAGAGATTGTTTAAGTTGATGTTAGGTTTGAAGTTCTCTCTATGTTCATCTTGATAAGCATAACATTCAACTTGGTAATTTTGAACCTTGTCACATTGTAGGTAAGAATGAGGACCTCCACAAGTCTCACATGAAATAGCAATGGCATTCACATAATTGGAAAAGTTGTTCAAGTAAAGGCTCTTAAGGGTTTGGGCTATGTCTTGATTTGTTTTTAGATTCATCTCTTGATTTCTTTCCATTATTTTAAGTATCTCTTGCTGACTCTTGAGGATTTAATTATCAAAGGATGTTTGAGAACTATCTTGCACAACATGAACCCTCTCATCAATTTCGTTATTTGTTTGCCCCATGGATTTAGTCTCAATAATGTCCCATTCCTCTTGAATGGATTTGGAAAGAATATTCCCACCCGCGGAGGAGTTGAGGGAATCTTGATGATGTGGTCTTAATCCATTGTAGAAGGTATTGATTTCGTGAACTTCATTGAATCCATGATTGGGTCATTTTCTCAATAACTTCTTGTACTCTTCCTAAGCATCACTAAAGGTTTGGCTAGGTTTTTGTTGAAATCCAATAATTAAGTTTCTCAAAGCCGTGGTCTTAGATGGAGGAAAGAACTTGTTCAACAACTTCTTAGTAAAGTCATCCCAAGTGGTAATGCTCTTAGGTGTTTGTTTATCTAGCCAATACTTAGCATTGCCCTCTAAGGAGAATGGAACTAGGATCAACTTAATAGCATCATGGGGAACTCCATTGTACTTAAGGGTTTTGAAAAGAGATAGAAACTTCTTGATATGATCATGTGGATCATCATTAGGTCTCCCGCAAAATGGTGTATTTGAAACCAAGGTAATCATGGATGTCTTAAGCTCAAAGGTGTTTGCGGGTATCTCAGGTATAACAATAGCATCGGCATATCCTTGCACATTTGATTGGAGGTTCTCCATCAAAGGTTGATTGTCAACGGCGGCTATGGCTTCTTGTGTGTTGATCAAAGCACGATTCTCGGGATCGTCTTGATGGACGGTGTTGTTATTACTCTTTCTCTTTTTCTTCCTTTTGGGAGGAAGGGGTTGTACACCAAAAGGTATTTGTGCACGCCCTCGGGTGAGCATGCAACTCAAATCAAGGAGTGAGAGAGAAGCTCTCGTTCGACTTTGGAAAAGAAGAGATTATCCTTTCCGAGGTTCAATAAGTAATATCCACAAGAAAGTATAGTATATGTAAGTAATACTTAGGTGCAAGACCCCCAATCAAGGTTTCCTTCTTAGAATACTCACTAGTGAACGAGGGTTTAGGTGGCGCGAAGCACTTAGTACCTATTAACCCTTAGACGACATTTTATAGCACGTCGCCTTTCTATTCCCTTTGTAGTTTGTATTCTTTGAATTCTTGCCTATTGGAAGTATTTATCTATTCTTGCTTTAATTAAATTTGATCGATACACATGTCAAGGACCGGAACGCTCCCGAACATGGTGTATTGCAAAATCAATACTTATGGAAGTATGTGTATTGAGTGTTCGTATACGTATACGTATCTACATATAATAATATATCAAAAATATTTTTGTATTTATTCGGTTTTTAAGAAAAATACTATATGTACGTAAAAACGATGAAAACCGATATAATATATATTTTTGGGTGTAATCTTTTATGAAAAATATTACTTTTTGGATTTTTTATTTTTTTGGTTCAATTCTTTAGTAAAAGAATTGATTTGTTATTTTTTTTAAGTTTTTATATTTTTATACTTTTGATTTTTTATCTTTTGGATTTATGATACGTAAAAATAACGTCCACTCGGGGAACGGATCCCAAAATCTAATCAAAACCGTCAATCAATAGTCTCTCGTAATGTCATGAACCGGCAACGGCACCATTTGATATTGAGTATTTGCAAGTTCATTTTTTCTCGACTCAAGACAAATTGAAAGGCCTACTAATATCAAGCTTTAAATTGTTTTTGGTTGTTAAAATGTTATTTGGATTCTAGGTCTAATTCAAAAAAGCATGTAAAAAATGAAAATAATATAGAACTATTTATCCGTAAAACAAAGTGCAATTACCAATTAATATTCACAAAGTACAAGTATTTAATGCATGAAAAGTAAAAGTGCTTGAAATGTAAAGGAAATGAAAATGTAGGGATTGAAAGGGCAAAATCAGAAACTATAGGGACCAAATATGAAAATTTAAACAAACTAATGCAACAAACTAACAAACTTGAAAACTAACTAACCAAAATTGTAATAACCAGAAATTCAGGGACTAACTCTTGAAAAACCTAAAAACTTGGAAGTTTCAAAGCTGATTAACAAATCTTAGAAAAGCTAGGTACTAAAGTGCAATAAAAGTGGTAACTTTCTAAAAACAGGCACAAGCTTAATAATAAGCTCGTATGAGCTTATTTCTCAACCAAAAACGATCTGGTTTTTTCTAAAATGCTTAAAATCTAATTTAAGCTAGACTTGTCAAAGGAATTTTGCTAAAAGCTTCTAAATCTCTGGATAGCTTATCACAATAAGCTCAAAAGGAATCCAGACATCCACTATGTGATTTTCTTGCAAAAACTGATTAATCAAGCCTAAAGAAGCTTGGAATGTCTTTTGGTTTTGAAAATGGTTAAGAAAATAAGCTGGAATCTTGAATAATCCAAATACAGCTTCTGTTGACCAAGGTTTGACCAAAATTATCAAAAAGCTGAAAATTTCAAGATTCACTCATGATATGTTTGCAAATGGTTTTGTGAAAGAAAATGGGTTGATTAATGAAGTAGATTGTGAGATCTAGGAAAACAGAAAGCTATTTATCACAGAGAATGCATTATGGTCTAGGGCTTATTATAAGCTGAAATCTTACTCAAAATCTAATACTGTATGATTTCCTTATAAGCAGTGAAAGTTTAGATGTTAAGCTACAAGTAGAAATAGATTCCAACCAAAATCATCAAGAAATAAAGAAATGCCATTGAATAAAAAATCACTAGTTTTAACTGATGAACTTTACAAAGAGCTTGAGCCAAAGTTTTTCAAGGTCAATTGCATGTTTGACTTTTATTTTGACTACAAAGCTTGACCAAAATGCTCACACTAACTGACTTAGTGTAAATGAACACTATACAATAGGTTTTACCAACTGATTCAACAAAAAGGAATTGATCCAAACACTACTTACAAAAGCTGATAAGAACTTTATCAAAGACTTTTTGAGCAATTGGCTAAGACAGCTAAAGGCTTTTATTAAGACTTGTTTAAATGATAAAATGAAATGGTTTAGAGTAAAAAACTAACAGGTTTACTGATTAAACTACAAAATGAGTAGCTAATGAACAATGACTGATGAAAGATCAATTTTAACCAAGTAAAACTTAATGAAAAGCTGTTAAACTACAAGTAAGCTATCAAAACACCAATCTTACACTACAATCAAGCTAATCACACTCTCAGTTCAGCATTTAAGATTTACACTAGGTATTTAGCATGTAGAGGCAGTTTAGTAGAATTTAAATGAGTAAATTGTGTTCCTTTTAGCAATAAGCCACCACTGATGGACTAGCAGAGCGCTGAGCTCTCTAAGGACAAATAAAACACCATAAATCATCCACCAATAACCATCATCATCATCATAATCTGCTACAATGAACACCCTGCTACAAATGGCTGAAATGGCTATGAAATGGTCTGCAAATCAATTCTGAACCAGCTACAAGTCTTCAAAACATCAATCAAGTTCCATTGATCATAGATGATCAAAAGAAACATACAGTACCACTAAGAGTATGATTATGAAGGTATATGAATGAGATTGAGTAAAAGTGAAGGTTTGAATTTCATTAATGGTGGAAAAATCTGTTACAAGACTGTTACTAACTATCTAACTAACTCTTAGGTGGTTGTCAAACACCTAAGAGTAGTAGCTAACTAACTTGATAAACTGGAAATGAGAGAAAATTTAGAAGTGTGTGTTTGCACACCTACATGCTACAAATTACAAATAAAGACTAATGGGGTATTTATAGACTGAATTGGGAGTGTTGGGGATGGTTAACGTGTCCAAGCCAATAAGAATCCTCCACGTGTAACCATTTGATCAATTACAAATTCCAGCTCATGCACAAATTTGGGGATTTTTGAATGAATGAATTTCAGTCCAATTAAGTTGTTGGGTTGAATTCCTTGTTTGATTTCGAGTAACTTTCATGTTTATATCTTCACTTGATATGGATTGTAGCGAAATACCATTCCTGGGCTTGTGTTAGCTTGAAGATGACACGTGGTGTTGTTTTATTGGTCTTCATTAGCTCACACGAATTTCGTTATCCACTTTGGATATATTAAATATTGCATGGCTAGTTCTCATTGGTTGAAATGAGCTGAGTGGAAATTTACTGTTTGGATTCGGTCATTTATGACTGGCGGCTGCTAGTGGGAGTATTTGCTAATCCTTGTCACACGAATTCTAGCACCTCATTGTTGATTCCATTTCACTCGGAATAAGCCCAAAAGTAGTATGAAATTTGTCAATTTTAACCCTTGTAGTTTAGTAGATTATACATTTAAGCTCCAAGCTTCATTTCTTTGGCAATTTTGATCCTTTGACTTTCATCTTGAACATTTGAATCCCTTTGACTTGTTTGACTTGAAGGTTGACCAGATTTGACTATGATCTTTGACTTTTTCAAAAATGCACTTTAGTCCTTCATCTTTTAAATGTTGTCAAGATAGGTCCTTTGTCTTTGCAAGGCTTATCACTTATGATCCTTCTCTTGTGTTTTCTTCATCTTTAAGGCTTGATTTCACTTGTTTGCTCCAAATTTGTATCTTTGTTACCTAAGCAAGCACAAACACAAAACATACCCCATAATACTGCTTTTATGTATAAAAGTTAGGTATTTTCTATGTGTTTTAGGGTGATTTGTGATATTATTGATATGAGATTTTGCTCATATCAATGATAAAACAATAAAGTTTAAAAGAATTCAAGAGAGTGCAAGAAAAGGTATTAAATGAGCATTTGGAAACCTATAAGGTCGGTGGAGAATTATTCAACAACTCACACGTCAGTATAGAATGGACACGATTAAAAGAATCATGTATTGTTGTATCATATTACACAACGTGATATTAAAAGATCAAAAGTTTGCTATTACTGAAAATGGGACATGTTCGCTTGCCGAGGACCTGATATTCAACATTATTGGATCGAACGATGTGAGATAAGCTAAAGAAAACAAAGAGAACTTCGGGATAAGAAAGTTCATGGTGATCTTCGACATGATCATGTGAAGCATTTGTGGAATCCCAATCATAAAGTTGTATTTTTTATATTGTTCTTTATGTTTTTTTTATTTAATATTTTTTATTTGATGTAAAGTTTTTTATTATATGTAATTTTTTTATTAATTAAATTTGGATTTTATTTAAATATTTTAAGTTAAAAATAATAATAATAAAGTGAAGGGTTGTTACGGTGATTTTGGTGTTATGAAAAAAAACCGAGATGTGGCATGTATTTTTTCCATAACACCAACCCACGACACTACACTGTACCCCATGCTTTGAAAGGTCGTTTGAGTAAGGTCTCCCATTTTGGACGCATCCCTCCCTCTACTAGCAAAAAAGAACGCGTCCTACCCTCTTAAATTGAATGTTATAATCGCCTACCCAACCGAACAATAGGTATGAATTTTGAAAAAGTATCAGTTGCTACATTTTAAAATTCCTCAAAAGTTTATAAACTCTATCTCATAAAATATTTTATACACTCTTTCCTCATTAAAAATTTAAGTAATACAAATTATCAAACATATACAAGTCAATTAAGCATCATACTATCTTTTTAACATTTTATGCACTCTCTCTTCATTAAAATTTTAATTAATACAAATTTTAAAGCATATTTTACAAGTCAATTAAATATTATAATCATTTTTCAAATATTACGTATTACCAATAATATAGCTAATGGTACAAGTATTTAATACACTCTTAACATTAATTTTAATTAATACATACATCATATATTACAAGTATGCATTAATTAATGTATTAAACATAATAATGAATACAATATTTAAAATACCCCTAAAATAAAATATACATGTTGTTATACATATTGTACTGTGACAACCGCGGTTTTGAGGTTCGTCACTTAGTTTTATTGTGTGCAAATTACGTGTCTTTACGTATTTATGTGTTAATTGGTGTGTATAGATTATGGGTTGGATATCGTTTTCAGGTACAGGGTACCTTGTGAGTGAAACGATGTGTGGTGTTTTCATGTTCATGAGCTCACAAAGTAGTGACTATGAAATGAGATTGTGTTATTTACTGGCTTTACGTATACGTATATGTATTATTAGAAACTCGTGTTTTTACGATTTAGGGTTTGCATTTAGGAGTCTCGGATGAAGTATTTAGTCATGGGAATAATTTACGAGATGGTTTTAAGTCATTTAGGACTTAGTTATTTAGTTTATTTCATATTTCAAGAGTTTAAAAAAAACGTATATTTTAAGTCTTTTACGGTATACGCGTAAAACTGACTAGTTTTACGGTTTTGAGGTTTCCGAGGCTTTAGGAGCTGAAATAAGTTAAGGGAATTTAAGGTAATAATAATTAATAGTTAATTTACAGTAATATAATTTAAAAAGTCGGCCATACGATTTTGGACTTGGTTTTGGGCCGAATTTTTCTTAAGGAAGGTAAGGGGAGCCAGTTTGAGTACTATTAGGCTTCCTGGTTAGTTTTAATTACCCATACTACTCCTTTTAGCCCCAAAAACGAATTTATCCTTTCCTAACTCTATCTCAGTCAAATTTATCAATGGAGGATCAAGAAAACCAAATAATTTAATTAGGGTTTAAGGTAAACACTTACTATGTTCAATTAACGTTTAATTTACGTATTTGTAACCTAGTATGATGGATTAGGGTTTAGGAATTCATAATTTTTATTAGGGTTTGTTAATGATCTGTAATTAGTGACGTAATTAATGATCTTTTATCGGAAATTGTTTTTAGGTTTTAATTAGGGTCTATGGATGATTAATTAGGTTAATTGTATTAAATTCATCATTAAAAACTGGGCAGAATATTATGTCAATTATTTTGATCATATCTTGATTTCTGCAAACTTTCATGATCTGATCTAAGTACCCCTGTAAAGGTATTTGAGTTATCTTTTGAATGCAAGAAACGAGAACTACATTGAAGGTCGGTAAGTGGGTCAAAAGCATGTTACATTAGTCGGGTGTCAAAGTAGTTTTTGGATCAGACTGTTTACATTTTATGTTTTGAGTTGGTTAGGGTGATTAGGGTTATAGATAGACCTTCAAACGAATATGGGAGTTATTTTACATATTATAGAAAGGATCTTTAGTGGGGATAAGTAAATGGAATATGTTAAGACCCTCTGCTCATAGCAAACTTTTCATATGTTCAAAATCGATAAATTTTGGATAGGTAAAGGTATAAGTTGCATATCGAGGACTTAGAAATATCTTTGAGGATGGGGAAAGGGCTGAGAACTTTGATAACACATATAATTTTATGATTTATTCATTGAAAGGAATATGGTTTAGTTTTGGTGGGCGTTTGGCTCATAATACAGAGTATGAAAATCAGGAGTGTTTTGGGTTAAATGTTAACGGGAAGGGTTATGAACTTAACTAAGTTAAGGGCTTTATAGAGGGGTGTAATGGGATGCTTATGACATATAAATGAGATTAAGTTGTAATAGAAGGTTCTATATCCATTATAGATTTATGATCAATTTTGGTATATGGTTCATGTCTTGATTTTATATGTTTGTGTGTTTAGATTTTGCTAGAGCGCAGATATTTGGAGAAGCTTGATCATGTGAGTTTCATAGTCCTATATTTTTATGATTATAATTGTTTTGACTTCCAGATAGGATGGAAGAGACACTGTATGGTTTTTTAAATAATGCTATGAATGTTTTTATGGTTTGTGATCGACTTGTGTGTACACTTATGCGATTAACTGCTATGTGATTCTTGATTGTGTTTATGATTTGGATCGAGACACGTACCGTCTCAGTTATTGTGGTTTAACTTGGTACTAAGGGGATATTGACATGACGGGGCCTTGAGATGTGTTCATAGGTGTATGGGTGCCTATGGGACCATGGTGATTGGTAAGGCTTGGATCCTTGGAATTGTGGTGAATGGTTAATTTTGAATATTAGTTGTTAATGCATACTTGTAGCACATTGTCCATATGTTCTTTTATTTATGGTTTTTATTCAAAGCTTGTGATTGATTTGGCGTTAGAGTCTAAACCTATGACTCTCACCAATATTATTGTTGACGTGTTTTAGTGTCTCTTTCAGGTGAGAATGTGGTTAAGCGTGAGAATAGGAGTGACTAGCTGGGAGGCTTAGGATTGCATTTGGAGGAACCCCCTTTTCCTCTTAGTCTTTATTTAATGTTTGATTAAGTGATACTTTTTAGACACCTATATGTTTGTTGTGTGTTATTTGAATGTCTTTGGTAAGAGGTATACATGTTACCTACTTACCTAGACGCCTGCATTGTTTGAGATATTGTCATGACATTGTGTCACCCATTTATGACATTTCTATTTCATTTAGTTATCTTTATAGACACGCTATTGTTGTGATGATATTCATACGTTGCGCCCCATATTCCGCCATGGTAGGGTGTGACAAAATGGTATCAGAGACAATGGTTATAGAGAATTAGGTTGCCTAGTCTAGCAGCCTCGTCTATAGCTTAAGGGTCCATGCATGTAGGTGCCATAGGGGTATGTGTACATTATAGTGTATGGAGTGATTAAGTGTTAATTTCGTTTTGGATATTTATTTACTTTCATACTTACTTATTGAGATATAGTATATGTAATTACATTCATTTATTTTCTATTGATGCAACGTATGAACCGGAAGTGTAAGAACCTATTTAGTGTTACCCGTGTCGCGTAGAAGAAGAGGTGCGCTAGGTAATAATATGATAGTACCGATGTTGAGTCTGCGACTAGTAGTAGATTCGAATTTCCGCCTGAATTGTTATGATCTTTTTCTAATGCTGGATATTTTGTTGCTATTGATTTTTTTTGGCGTTTGAGCCTAGAGTTATGAATGAAGCTAGGGTTGACGTATAAGATGTTCTTATTTTACCTATACGGTATATATATAGAGTTTATTTTATGTGGTAGATATGTGGTAGACTTATGTGTTCAGTGTAGTACTAATTTCTTATAAGCGTCGTCATAGGAGGGAGTACATGGGTGAAAGGGGACATCTATAATTATGGAGGCCTACGTAATTATATATGTGCCACAACACCGATGGCCTTCCAAGTATGGTTGCATGAAAAAGGGGTTAGTACATGCTTGTATATGATGAGATGTGTATTTTGGGTAATTCTAGACAATAAGGGTTTATGTAACGGTTGCATATGATATGTCTATTTTTTGTGTGTTATATGTTTTGGGTTATAATTGTTTTGTGTGATTATGGGGTCACACGATATGGGTTGGTTTTGGCGATGGGTTTTATGCCTTGTTGTGGCATGGTGAGATGGTGATTACTCGTATAGAAAAAACGAGCGTATGACGCGATTGATTGACTTGACATGTATGATAACGAGTATGTTTCGGGTGATTTAATAGGTATATATATGCGGATCTATATATACTAGTAGATGTTATGTGATGATATATGGTCGTTTAGTAGTTATTATAACTTGAACTTACCTAGTGTTCTCTCGTGTTTAAACAATTTGTTAGTGCTGGAGTTTGATGGAGTTCCAACGACGTTTTGAATCTTTTGAAGTATGTCTACATTCGGGTATGCATTTTAATTTATTAGAACTACCAAATTTGCTTGCAAAGGAGTCTACCTAATTAAAGGAAAATGCTTTTGAAAATACATTGTAAGTGTACGGTATGATATCCTGACTTACATATCTTTTCTTTAGGTTTATTGGTATTAATTTAAAAAAAAATCTTGACAATGAATGGATTAGTTTTCTAGGTAACATGTGATGGTGCATATAAAGGGTAAAGAAATTTTATGATAATTTTCTTAAAAGTGGAGTTAAAATTTTAGAAGTATTTAAATAGACGAAAAAAGTAAAAAGAGTGATTTTATTATAATCTAGAGCATAAACCTAAAAAGATTAAAGAGGCCCATTTAAGAACAAGAAAACGACATCGTGATTTAGAAATAATAATAACATAGAATAAAAAGAATAAAAACACTATATTTTATAAACACGTATTGGTTTCATAATAACAAGTGAAATGAGTTTAATGTGAGTAAACAAGATAATGGTTACAATAAAATTATACTATACTAACTAGTGGATACCTTTGATAAAATAATGAAGATAAAAGATGAGTTTATTGTTAAATGAGATGATAGATAAAGCGAATTTTAGTACACTAACTGAGTTGTACTGTTTGATAGTAACAGAGATGGTAAAATATGACTATGATTTCATTTATTAGAGTTAAAATATGGTCTTAATGTGAGGTAACTAATTGAGATGAAAATTTAAAATTTTTTAAGATATTGAAATTTGGTAATACAAATCGTGATGAGTTTGACTTTTGTTGTTGGCACACTCCATTGATCATTCAGATTACATTGTTTTGTTTTCAGTTGTTTTGTCCAGGGTTCGTTTTACCCTATATTTTATTTTGGGACACGAATGTTTGGAATTCTTTTAGTACATGTCATGGATGATTTAGTTATGCGGTTGTGGAAACGTTAGGATGAGATGATAGAGTTGGGTAGTATTACTTATGGTTAGATATTAGAATGGAGAGATGTATTTTGGTTTAAAGATTGTGTTGAAGGAATGATTAAGATTTGTGGGGTTTTGAAACTTATATTGGTTACGGGAATAAGGGAGTAAGTAAAGTTAGTTGACTGGTCGTGGGAATGAGATGTCATGCTATGAGAAGTTGGTTGAAGTACCATTAGGAGATGGATGAAAGTACTACCGGATGTGAGGGTAGAGTAGAAAGTTTCTACTAATGGAAAGAAAATAACACGCAAGGGAATTGGTATAGTTATGGAGGCAAGGTAGTAGTAGACACGCGAAGGAAAACATGGATGTGAAAGAATGATTGGTAGGATGTTTATTAATGGTGAAGTACAACAAGTAAGGAAGAGTGAGACATTGAGGGGTTCAAGTACCTTTAGAAATATTGTGGTAGAGGAGTTAAAGTTAGAATCTATTGCGTAGTGTGAAGTTCCTAGGTAACATCATGGAGAAGAGAAAGAGTGTGTGAAGAGCTAGATCGTGAAGCAAGGAGCTGAAAGGACTACGTGCCGGCTGCAAGAAGGATGCAAGATATTTCGAAGGAGTTACACAAGTTGCAAGGACTGGAAAGGTGACACACACTATGATGGGAGTCTCCGTATGGTTCGTGACGAAGAAGGATAGATCGAGTACCAGAGTGGAGCTACAAAGATCTGAACTAATGGATCATGATGGAGTGACTACATAACATAGGAGATTAAGAACTCGTGGAAGTAACAAGGGGAGTTGAGTAAATACACAGAGATAGAAATTCATGGTTATCAATATCGACGGATGAGTAGTAAAGCTAGAGCTGTATAAGTTCGTGGAGAAGTGATTAGAGGTACGGTTTAGTGAAGGTGTTTATGAAGGATCTTGGTAAGAGACAGTTATGCATTATCCAATGCACTAACGATTTCCATAGAGTTGATGAATTGGGTGTGAAATTCTGGTTGGACATGATAGTGAAGGAATTAGGGAGAACCCTCGAAGGATAGAACCAAGTATCCCTAGAACATGATGATTGAAGTACAACATGATAGGTGCAATGTCAAGAAGAGAGTTATGAGACCTATGTAAGAATTTATAATATGGCTTGGTTTAGACAAATGAAAACTGATATGGGTTTTAGATGAGAGTGTGATCTGAGTAGAATCACGAGAAACTCTAATCTGTCCCTATTAGGAGGGAGTAGGAGAATTGGTCGTAAGGAAAACAAGTAAAGTAACTTAGGTAATTCTGACGTGTAGATGACTTGATAGACTCGAAGCATCACTTCGTGATGTATGGCATGAGTTGAGAAAGAAGAAGGAAGTGTGGATAGATGCGAATCATGAATGAAATAGGTCGAGATAGGAACCGAAGGTAAAACTTTGGTAGAGCCTAATGAGTAGACTAAAGCACAAAGCATGCTAATATTGTTGTAGCGTGGAAAAGGGAATGACACTAACCTATGTTGTGTGATTGAAATTCTTAGCATCGATAATCGAAGGGACGAGGAGTTATAGATGTGATGTGTCATGAGAGACGGAGGGTTTGGTCTAACTGAGATGAGACGAGGAGCACTATGACCTTTAAGGTAAGACATTTTGTAGATATAAAGGAATAAATGTAGCTAATTGTCTTAGAAAGAGTTGAATATGTTCAAGGGTAAGTTCAGTATAAAGGATCATTAAAAATCCTTCATTGAGTAAAGTGAGAAAAGAAGTGTATGGGTGCTATTAATAAGTTATCCAAATTTAATGGAAGTAGTTGTAGCATGGTTTTGGATGGTAGTTGACGTAACTAACTAATGAATATATGAAAGACCGTCATAGGTCACTTTTGTAAGGAAATTGGAATTTTTAAGTGGTTTGGGGTACGGACTAAAGGGATTTGATGACATGATTGGATATGAGTATATCCGGCTGGTTGGAAATGAATGGACGAAGTGAGAAATTTATACATGTATTGTTGAGAGCTTGGGTGATTGATTTAGAGGGAGGTGGAAAACTCGTTAGTGATGTCTGAGTTTTCATATAATGATAGTTATCATACTAGAAGTCGATGAAGGCCATTTGAGGCACTATATGGAAGGATAGGGTGAGATGTCCTTATGGTGGACTAAAATTGGTGATAGAGACTACTAATGTAGTAATGGTGATTGTGGAAAGGATGAGAGCAACAAGAGATGCTATGTTGAAAAGGAGGAAACCACTAGAGTTTAGTGACAAAGTTTTGTACGAAGTTTCACCCATGGTAACGGGTAGTATATTTTGGTAAAAATGGAAAAATTGATGTCGAGTTTTGTAGGTCCATTTATTATCTTTGGAAAGCTCGGACTAGTGTCTTATGGGTATAGAATTACTTGGGGAATTAAGTTGTGTACATGATATATTTCATGCATTAAGATTTAGGAAATGTGGTTTGAGAATGCATATTTGTATATACGGTTATTCGAGATTTGTGATAATAGGCGTATTTGATTTTCAAAGAGTCATATGTAAGATCTATGGACTGTGAGGTCAAGAGTTTGAGAATGAAGTTAAATATTTTTGTTAATATATCTGGTAAATTGAGTCATGAACAAAAGTTCACATTGAAATAAGAGGAGTTCATTTAGAACAAGTATACTCATGTGATTTGTTGATCCTAAGGAGTAAATCTTGGGACGATACCTCTATTAGGAGGGAGTGATGTGAAAACCGCAGTTTTGAGGTTCGTCACTTAGTTTTATTTTGTGCAAATTACGTGTCTTTACGTGTTTATGTGTTAATTGGTGTGTATAGATTGTGGTTTAGATATCATTTTCAGGTACGGGGTACCTTGTGAGTGAAACGATGTGTGATGTTTTCATGTTCATGAGCTCAGGAAGTAGTGACTATGAAATGAGATGGTGTTATTTAGTGGCTTTACGTATATGTATATGTATTATTGGAAAATCGTGTTTTTACTATTTAGGGTTTGCATTTAGGAGTCTCGGATGAAGTATTTAGTCACGGGAATAACTTACGAGATGGTTTTAAGTCATTGAGGACTTATTTATTTAGTTTATTTCATATCTCAAGAGTTTTTATAAAAACGTATATTTTTACGTCTTTTACGGTATACGCGTAAAACTGACTAGTTTTACGGTTTTGAGGTTTCAGAGGCTTTAGGAGCTGAAATAAATTAAGGAAATTTAAGGTAATAATAATTAATAGTTAATTTACAGTAATATAATTAAAAAAAGTCGGCCATGTGGTGTTGGACTTGGTTTTGGGCTGAATTTTGCTTAAGGAAGGGAATGGGAGCCCAGTTTGAGTACTATTAGGCTTCCTGGTTAGTTTTAATTACCCAGACTACTCCCTTTAGCCCCAAAAACGAATTTATCCTTTCCCTAACTCTATCTCATTCAAATTCATCAATAGAGGATCAAGAAAACCAAATAATTCAATTAGGGTTTAAGGTAAACACTTACTATGTTCAATTAACGTTTAATTTACGTATTTGTAACCTAGTATGATGGATTAGGGTTTAGGAATTCATAATTTTTTATTAGGGTTTGTTAATAATCTGTAATTAGTGATGTAATTAATATGTTTTTATCATTGGAAATTGGTTTTAGGTTTTAATTAGGGTTTATGAATAATTAATTAAGTTAATTGTATTAAATTCGTTATTAAAAACTGGGCATAATTTTAGGTCAGTTATTTTAATCATATCTAGAGTTATGCAAAATTTCATGATGCGATCCAAGTACCCCTGTGAAGGTATTTGAGTAAGTTTTTTAATTTTTAAGAAACAAGAACTAAATCGGAGGTCGGGAAGAGGGTCAAAAGCAGGTTACATCAGTCGGGTGTCAAAACAGTTTTTGGATCATCCTGTTTATATTTTATGTTCTGTGTTGGTTTTGGTGTTTAGGGTTATAGATATACCTTTGAACGAATATGGGAGTTATTTTATATATTATAGAAATAATCTGGAGTGGGTCTAAGTAAATGGAATAGGTTAAGACCCTCTGCTCATAACAAACTTTTCATATGTTCAAAATCGGTAAATTTTGGATAGGTAAAGGTATAAGTTGCATATCGAGGACTTAGGAATATCTTTGAGGTTGGGGAAAGGTCCGAGAACTTTGATAACACATATAAGTTTTTGATATATTCATTGAAAGGAATGTGGTTTAGTTTTGGTAGGCGTTTGGCTCATAATACGGAGTATGAAAATCAGGACTATTTTGGGTTAAATGTTAACGGGAAGGGTTATGAACTTAACTAAGTTAAGAGCTTTATAGAGGGGTGTAATGGGATTCTTATGGCATATAAATGAGATTAAGTTGTAATAGAAGGTTAGATATCCATCATAGATTTATGAGCCATTTTGGTATGTGGTTCATGTCTTGATTTTATATGTTTGTGTGTTTAGATTTTGCTAGAGCGCGGATATTTGGAGAAGCTTGATCAAGTGAGTTTCATAGTCTCATGTTTTTATGAGTATAATTGTTTTGAATTCCATATGGGATGGAAGAGACACTGTATGGTTTTGTAAATAATGTTGTTAATGTTTTTATGGTTTGTGATGGACTTGTGTGTACACTTATGTGATTAACTACTATGTGATTCTTGATTGTGTTTATGATTTGGATCAGGGGACACGTACCGTCTCAGTTATTGTGGTTTGACTTGATACCAAGGGGATATTGACAAGGCGGGGCCTTGGGATTGGTTCACAGGTGTATGGGCGCCTATGGGACCATGGTGATTGGGAAGGCTTAGAGCCTTGGAATTGTGGTGAATGGTTAATCTTGAATGTTAGTTGTTAATGCATAATTGTAGCACATTATCCATATGTTCTTTTATTTTTATGGTTGTTATTCACAGCTTGTAATTTAATTGGCATTGGAGTCTAAACCTATGACTCTCACTAACATTATTGTTGACGTGTTTTAGTGTCTATTTCAGGTGAGAATGTGGTTAAGCGTGAGAATAGGAGTGGCTAGCTGGGAGGCTTAGGATTGCATTTGGAGGAACCCCTTTCCTCTTAGTCTTTATTTAATGTTTGATTAAGTGATACTTTATAGACGCCTATATGTTTGTTGTGTGTTATTTGAATGTCTTTGGTAAGAGGTAGACATGTTACCTACTTACCTAGACGGTTGTATTGTTTGAGATATTTTCATGACATTGTGTCACCCATTTATGACATTTCTATTTCATTTAGTTATCTCTATAGACACGCTATTGTTGTGATGATATCTATACGTCGCGCCCCATATCCCGCCATGGTGGGGTGTAACATGTACCAACTAATAAAACATACAAAACTTCATATATTTACATGTGGGTAGTACATATGGTTTTAAAACAACACCGAACTAACAGGTTTAATCGAAAACTAGAGTAGACTGAAACGGAGATATCCATGAGAGCTCGATACAAACAAATGAATGTTGGACTATGATAATTTTTCTTATTATTCTCCGGGTAACCAGTTTATCATTTTAATTTTCTAACACTAAAAACTTTAATTACAGGTACCCGCAACCGCAACGCGCGGTTACCCAGCTAGTCTATTTTATATAATAAAACAAAATAATTTACAATTCCTTTAAAGCACAAACATTTAATAATGAATTAAAAAATATTTCCTAATATACCTCTAATATACACCATATTTAAGCTAAAACAATTAAAAACATTACCATAAATAATCCCTAAGAAAAAATCTCGTTTTAACAAATGTATTTTGTGAAACATTGGTGACCCATTTTTACGTTTGACATTATCCAATTTTTAATAGTATTCAAACGTGAATTGATTAAATAAGTAAACAATAATTTATTTTTGTAAACTTAGAAAAAGAGCATTTTATAATTTGCTATATTCTTAAAAAAACATTCCATAAATCTTAAACAAAAATGTTTCATCATTTTTTATTTTTGTGAACTATTGTGACACCCTAGAACCGAGGTCATTAACGTTACCCTAAATTACGCTAATTTTTGAAATTTTTAATAAATTTTAAATTTCTATATTTATAAGTATATTGGTTAAAGCCGATGTTCGAGGTTATAATTTTTACGTTTGACGATTCAAGAAGGACGATGACGATTACGATCCCGATGGATGCCCAAATTTTTATAATTATTGACGATTTATCGATAATGTAATTTTTCGAGAATTTTACTTACGATTCGTGTTAAGTTGAGTCGGGTGAGTTTTATAGCCTTCCGAGTACATTTAAAGTATCCCAAAAATATTTTGGAGTGTTCGGGATGATTTCCGACTCCCGTAAAATTTTCAAAATTGACTAGTGAGTCGAACCCGCAAAGTTTTAATGGCGTTTTTGCTTAAGGCCAAAAGAAACCTTTATTTGCATTTTGGTCCCTCCCAATACCACAAAAAGGCACTAAACACAAACACATAGTAACACTTGACAAAAAAAAAATCAAACTCCTCCCTCTCTTGTCCTTAAAGCCGACGGTCACCCCCAAACCACCAAGAACACCATCAAAAAATTTTTTCTACTTGATTTTCATTGAAATTAAGGTTAGACCACATCTAATCTTGTCATTCCCCACCTTTCTATTTATTTAAATCCCACATGCATTCAAATAAATTTTCCAAAAATTTTCAAGAACAATCAAATTCGTTTTTGAGGCTAATTGTTGTGATGCATGTTAAATTCATGTGTAATGGAAGCATAATCACCAATAAAACCCACCAAAATCAATTTGGTTGTGGTGATTTGGTCACCCAAACCCCACAGCACAAGGGGGTGTTTGGGGAGCCATGGTGGTTGATGATTTTGAGTATTATCTTTGTGTTTGGTATTGTGTTTAGTGATGTTTTAGATAGGTTTAAGTGGTTGCATGTTCGTTTTTAGATGATTAGGATTATGAGGTTGGTTGATCAATAGGGGTAGGACTGAAAATTTGTGTTTGGTTGTGATTAAGGAAGCTTAGGATGATGCCTAGTGGTGATTAGTAGGATTGGAATCGAGTTTAAGCATGATTTTGGAGTAGTCAAATTTAGGCAGAAACTTTGAGGTCATTTCATAAAAATTATTTTTCCTACAGGTCTTGAAAACTAAATGTAGTTATAGAGGGTCTTTTTATCTTTAATTTGGTATAAGGTAGAGCCCGTGACTCAAAACGAGCTAAAAGTTATGAGGTTTTAAAGATCGAGTACCGGGAGACGAGAACTTTCATAATCCGAATTTATGTATAGTTTTAGTCAAATCCCGAGGACCACAAGTATGAATTGGTAAATGGTCAAGGGTCAAAATTTGGTCACAAACCTGTGTAAATGAGTCTATGAGTTGACTTAGGAGTCAAAGAAGTCAAAGGTGCATTTCATATAGGTCAAAGAGGTCAAAGTTGGTCGAAGTACAATTTCAGCCCGTAAAATGTAGTTTTTGAAAAGCGTTGAGTAACGAGTCGTAGAAGTAAAAACTTTTATTGGGATTAAAAACATGTTATCTACAGGTCTTATAGGATTTTTGAGAATTTTGTCAAATTTTATAAGTATGGTTAAATATGGTAAAACAGCCCGTACTTTCGGTAAGTACCGGCGAGAATGAGTAAAAATGGATAGCGTAAGTAATAAGAACGAATGGTGTAAAATGAGTGATGCTTGTTGTATTGTTTTGGCGTGAGTTATAATTGTCCTAAGTGACTAGTATATATGTATTTTATACAGTACCGTAAGGTATTTAAAATGAGATTACTCATTACGCGTTATTTGTGATAGGTGTTGATTTATCCGGGCATCCGTTTCGTCGTCAGTGATCATCCCTCGAACTACCGACTACTTAATATCTAAGGTGTGAATTTATAGCCTCGCTTATATTTATTTCAAATTGTTTTACCCGCGAGGGAAATGCATGCTAGTTTTTAAAAGGAACGTATATCATGAATGATTGTTAGACCCGAATGTTGCCTTAGAAATTGTGTTGAGTACCAAAGTTGCAAAAGACCCTAAATTCATGAACTATTAACTATTGTCCTGCCCTCGAGTAGGGGGAAATAGCCGCTTATACAATTTGTAGTACTACGGGGCTAACGACCCAATGCTAGCCGAGAAGCTGTATGTTGAGTAAGTTCTGCGGTAGATTATCTTGTATGAGAGATAAGGTATAATTGCAACTGATGCCTTTAGAAGGGGCACTGGTTTCATCTGAATCACGCCGGTAATTATTACGCGGGTGATTGAGTTAACGGATTAGTGTCATGAGCTTAAACACAATTGTCAGTATCCTGAATATAGATTGTTTGATCGACAAGTCTATAAATGATCACGAATGGTTTTTATTTTATATACGTTCAAATTGATTGTAAAACCTATGAATTCCACTCAACGTTTTCGTTGACCAAAATTTTGGCATGTGTTTCAGGTAACCGCTGAAGTGTAGAATGGAGCGTGCATGGGATGGATGTTGTGTGTATGGCTTGGAGTCTGCTTGTTTTTCCTCCCTTTTCTACTTAAACAATTTTTAAGTTTAATGTTATGTTGTTGTAAAACTGAAATTCTTGGGTTGAGATTCATGGGGACCGAAAACGCTAAACTCTGTTGTACCAATTGGGGTTGGAAAAACCATGGACATGTATCATCTAACAATTTTAAATTCAAGTTTTAAGTTGACGTCTTTTTAGCGTCGTTTGATATATCTTGTGTGCAATGAATACTGTGTAGCACCCAATGTTGTAGTTCCGCTGCGCATAGCATTTGTGGGGGTGTTACAGATTGGTAATCAGAGCCATGAGTTATAGAGAACTAGGTCGTTTTTGAAAATCCTAAACTATAACTTTTGGTGTCGTAAGAAATGGTCCAAGCACACACAAGTATCCTGCATGGCTCCGGTAAGATTTATTGTTGTATTTATGGTATTTGACGTATACTTTTGAGTTGAAGTATATATGTGGGTAATTATTACGTAAGTATGGGAATTACTATATGTAGACGCTGAATTATACGTGGAATATCCGACATCGTAATTTTTGTATTAATCATGCATGAGCATCATATTATTACATTTCGGGCATATGTACCACCTTTGCATTGCATTTGCATGCATGTATTTATAAATATTGTATAATTACTTATGTACCCTCCGAAATTCGCTGTTATTGCAGGAATGGCCGAGGTACCGCCTAATGATAATGGAAACGATTACGTCGTAGGTCACGAAGGGGGACCGTTCCCTCCGAACCCGCCGGACAATGATAATGGATGGATCGCTCCAGAAGAGGAAATAGGGCCGGAAAACGACAATGACGAAAGTGAGGTGGATAATTTTAGCATTAGTAGTGACGAGAGTGAGGATTCTGAAGAAGAGCCCGAGGAGCTAATGGATGATGGCATTCCCGAGAATGCTGTAGGCCAGACCGAACCAGATTTGTTTCAATCTCCGAATTCGCCAAAGGGTTATGAAGTACCACCAACCGGTCGATATGAGCAGCAACCCTTTAATCGCCCGATAGACAATTGTAAGGACTATTTGAGAACAGTGCCAGGATTTGTTCGAGTAAGTAATGGGAGCAGTGGAGAGTCCAGCAAATCATCCAAGTCGCCATCGATTCATGAGAATATTGCAAGGGTCTACTTTCCGAGACCAAGACACTACTGGGATCCCGCAGGTCGTTTGAGGAGGATGGAGAGGTTGATGTATGAGCGGTTTGTAGTCGAGACCAGGGTGATTAAGAGGTTTGATAAGAATGAAAAGGAACACCAAAGACTGTTGGAAAGGACTGCAAGAATTGAGTATGATGGAAATGTGAACAAAAGTGACATCAACAGTCTAAGATCGATGGTTGCAAATTTAAGCGCTAGTCTTGACCGTGTTAGAGAGGATCAAGTGAGGTTGTCAAGGATGCAGAGTTGGGAGCATCGAGTTAGAGCATCATTGCCCCCGGATTGGAGATTCGTGGACGATTTGGAGATGGAGGCTAATGACTTCATGATTCAGCCGCCTACTAGAGGTGCTTGTATTACGATGGGAAGTCAGGTAGTGATTGAGTGTGGATCCACATCAGGGACGAAAAAGGAGACGGAATGTGGGCCGGATGACAAGGGAAAGAGAAAAATGGATGATGTGGATGAGGACGATAGTGATGAGGAACCCGAGGAAGACGATGACGAGCCGCCATCCAAGAGGCCGTGTGGATCACCACATGCCTAGTTACTTATTTTGTATTTTTCTTTGATCATTGTAATAGAACTGTTTTAGACTTTTGTATGATGGCATTATGACGAGAAACTTAAGTACTTGAGTTTTGTGGTGAACGATTGTAGTGGCAATACTTGTCACGATTTTGGTTAATTATCAATACAATCTATGTTACCTTTCATGATCTGTGATATGTCTTAAATTTGATCTTTTGTGATGTGAATTGATGAATATAAGTAACTCCGTAGTGATGTGTCGTTGTATGTATATTATGTCTCGGAAACTTGATATGTATACTTATATTGTTTTTCTATTTTCCCTGTCTTGCAGAAAGAGATATTCGATAACACCATGCCTCCAAAGTTGACCGCCGATCGTGTTAACACCATGATTCAGGAAGCTATAGCAAATGCGCTGGAAGCGGACCGAGCCGGGAGAAATCAGGACCAGGGAAGGAACGCGGGGAGACAGCAAGCCCCGAGAGTGTGTACCTATTCTAGTTTTATGAAATGCGGTCCCACGCAGTTTCGTGGAACGGGTGGACCTTTAGAACTTAGACGATGGTTGGAAAAGGTTGAAAGTACTTTTGAGATCAGCGGTTGTGCAGAAGCGGACAAAGTGAAGTTTGCGGCTGCTACGTTTCTTGATGATGCGTTAAGTTGGTGGAATACTCAGGTAGCCACGGTTGGATTGGCTGTAGCAAATGCAAGGACGTGGAATGCGACAAAAGCTCTGTTGACTAAGAAGTTTTGCCCAGAAGAGGAATTGGGACAATTGGAGGATGAGTTGAGGCACTTGACCTTGAAGAACAACGATATCACTGCCTACACTAGGAGGTTTAACGAATTAAGCCTTTTGTGTCCAGATGTTTTTGCCAATGATGCCAAGAAGATGAAGCAGTACATTAAGGGTTTATCTAGCAATATCAAAGGTGAAACAACTTTGTCGAAACCTGGGTCGTTTAATGAAGCGGTCCAGATGGCTCACGCATTGATGGACGTCAAGCTCCAGGACAAGCAGAACTCCATTGCTGAAGGGAACAAGAGGAAATGGGAAGCGGCACAAAGCAACCAATCCCAGGGCCAGAACCGAGGTGGGAATCGAAACAACCATGGTCCGAACCGAAATCAGCAGTTTAACCAGCGAAGGAATGAAGGGATGAGGGCAGTGACGAACCCTAGAGGAGTAAAAGTGAATCCCCATTGTGGTAGGTGCAATTTGTACCATGTTGGGAATTGCCCGCCTGCATGCGGCAAGTGTGGAAAGGCAGGTCATAGGACGTCTGGTTGCCGAACGGGAGGAGTAGCCACTGGGGCGAATGCTATCAGAATGAGAGGATGTTATGGATGTGGAGAGAGAGGTCATGTGCAAGTGAATTGCCCGAAGGCAGGAAACAAGCGGGGAGGTAACAACGCGGCTGCGGTGTATCAAGTGGGAACGGCTGATAAACCACAGGGTCCTAATGTGGTTACCGGTACGTTTTTGCTAGACGCTTGTTATACTAGTATTTTGTTTGATTCTGGCTCCGCCAAGAGTTTTGTAGATGTTAAATTTAGTCGTTATATCGATAGAAAACCGGTGTTGTTAGCGACTAGTTATAACGTTGAGTTAGCCGATGGAAAAATTGTTAGTACGAATTCTATACTGAGAGGGTGTACCTTGAAGTTAGGAAATTACGCTTTTAAAATCGACTTGATGCCTATAGAGCTAGGATCGTTTGACGTGATTGTGGGAATGGATTGGCTAATGGCGCACAGTGCTATGATCGTCTGCGGCGAGAGATTAGTTCAGATTCCGTTGCGGAATAAAGTTTTGACGGTGAAGGGAGACGAATGCACTTCTCGTTTGAAAGTGATTTCCTGTTTGAAAATGATGAAGTACGTAGAGAACGGATGCGACGTGTTTTTGGCACAAGTTTCGAGTGATGGTGAGTTAGAGGCGAGGATTGAAGAGGTACCTGTTATCTGCGAATATCCGGAAGTTTTTCCAGACGAGTTGCCAGGTTTACCACCTACCCGTGAGGTCGAGTTTCGAATTGATTTGGTGCCAGGAGCTGCGCCGGTTGCACGTGCACCTTATCGCTTAGCACCATCTGAGTTAAAGGAATTATCGGATCAACTGAAGGAATTGATGGACAAAGGATTTATTAGGCCGAGCTCATCACCTTGGGGAGCGCCAGTGTTGTTTGTGAAGAAGAAAGATGGATCGTTTCGGATGTGTATTGACTATAGGGAACTCAATAAGCTGACGGTTAAGAATCGGTACCCATTGCCGAGGATTGACGATTTGTTTGATCAATTGCAAGGTTCCAGTGTATACTCAAAGATCGATTTAAGATCAGGGTATCATCAACTGCGTGTAAGAGAGGAGGATATCCCTGTAACCGCCTTTCGTACGCGGTATGGACACTTTGAATTTCGAGTGATGCCGTTTGGGTTGACAAACGCGCCTGCTGTGTTCATGGACCTCATGAATCGCGTGTGCAAGCCGTATCTAGATAAGTTTGTTATTGTTTTCATCGATGATATACTGATTTACTCTAAGAGTAAGGAGGAGCACGAGAAGCACCTGAGGAAGATTTTGGAGTTGTTAAGGAGGGAGAAGCTGTATGCAAAATTCTCGAAGTGTGAGTTTTGGTTGGAATCAGTGCAGTTCTTAGGTCACGTGATTGATAGTAAGGGAGTTCGTGTGGATCCTGCCAAGGTCGAAGCGATCAGGGAATGGTCGGCACCGACAACGCCGACTGAAGTTCGACAATTCCTTGGTTTAGCTGGGTATTATCGAAGGTTCATTGAAGGATTTTCGTTGATTGCAAAACCATTGACGAGGCTTACCGAAAAGAATAGGGTGTATGAATGGGGAAATGAGGAAGAACTCGCTTTCAAAACGCTTAAGGATAAGTTATGTTCCGCACCGATATTGTCATTGCCTTAAGGAACCGAAGACTTCGTAGTGTATTGTGATGCATCTCGTAAGGGTTATGGAGCGGTATTGATGCAACGTGAAAAGGTGATAGCTTACGCGTCGAGGCAACTGAGGAAGAATGAGGAGAACTACACGACGCACGATTTGGAATTAGGAGCTGTAGTTTTTGCGTTGAAGCTGTGTAGACATTATTTGTATGGGACGAAGTGTGTTGTATTCACTGACCACAAGAGTTTGCAGCACATTTTAGATCAAAAGGAGTTGAATATGCGACAGAGACGATGGGTTGAACTACTAAGTGATTACGACTGCGAAATTCGCTACCACCCTGGCAAGGCGAATGTTGTAGCGGATGCACTAAGTAGGAAGGAACGGGAGAAACCTTTGAGGGTCAGAGCTTTAGTGATGACTGAGAGCGTTGACTTAACCGAAACTATACTGAAGGCTCAGGAGAGAGGACTAATGAAAGGGAATGTTGAAGCTGAGAACTTGGGACGAATGTTGAAACCTCTTTTCGTGATTAGGTCAGACGGACTGAGATATTTTGAGAATCAGATTTGGTTACCACTGTGTTCATCTGAGGAAGGAAAGCCTGGAGTTCGAGAATTGGTTATGAACGAGTCGCATAAGTCGAAGTATTCGATACATCCTGGATCGGATAAAATGTATCACGACCTGAAGAAAGTTTATTGGTGGCCGAATATGAAGGCGGATATTGCTCGTTACGTTAGTAAGTGTTTGACTTGCGCGAAGGTTCAAGCAGAACATAAGAAACCATCTGGATTGTTGGTACAACCAGAGATCCCAGAATGGAAATGGGAGAAAATCGCTATGGATTTCGTGACGGGTTTACCTAGGACTCCTAGTGGATGTGATATGATATGGGTAATTGTGGATAGGTTAACGAAATCTGCTCATTTCTTACCTATGAAGAAAACAGACAGCATGGAAAAGCTCGCCAGTGTGTACGTGAAAGAGATCGTCTGTAGACATGGAGTGCCGTTATCGATCATTTCGGATCGCGATAGTAGATTTACGTCGGAATTTTGGAAATCGCTTCAACGTGCGATGGGCACTGAATTGAGTTTAAGCACGGCTTATCACCCGGAAACTGACGGCCAGAGTGAACGAACTATTCAGACGATGGAGGACATGCTCCGAGCATGCGTGATTGATTTTGGAGGAAGTTGGGAGCGCCACTTGCCTCTGGTGGAATTTTCGTATAATAATATTATCATGCGAGTATCAAGGCAGCACCGTTCGAAGCATTGTATGGAAGGAAGTGTAGATCGCCTGTGTGTTGGAGTGAAGTGGGAGAAAGTCAATTGACTGGACCCGAAATGGTTTTAGAAACGACAGAGAAGATTGTGCAAATCAAGAACCGACTACTTGCTGCGAGAAGCTGACATAAGAGTTATGCCGATAACCGAAGGAAACCGTTGGAGTTTGAAGTTGGAGATATGGTTATGCTCAAGGTATCGCCGTGGAAGGGTGTAATTCGTTTTGGGAAGAAAGGAAAGTTGAGTCCGAGGTATATAGGACCATTTAAGATCGTTGAACGAATTGGACCAGTAGCGTATAAGTTAGAATTGCCGACCGAACTTAGTGCTATTCACGACACGTTTCACGTATCGAACCTGAAGAAGAGTTTGGCGGATAAGGAATTGGTGATTCCTTTGGACGAGATTCGACTAGACGACAAAATGCATTTTGTGGAAGAACCTGTGGAAATTATGGACCGAGAGGTCAAGAGGCTGAAGCGTAGTAGGATTCCTATTGTGAAAGTCCGATGGAATTCTAAGCGTGGACCGGAATACACTTGGGAACGTGAGGACTTTTTCAAGGAAAGGTATCCTCATCTGTTCCAGTAGAACGAAATGTGAGTACAAGAAGAGGCGAGCGCCGGGACGTCGCTCTCTTTAAGGAGGGGTGGATGTGACACCCTAGAACCGAGGTCATTAACGTTACCCTAAATTACGCTAATTTTTGAAATTTTTAATAAATTTTAAATTTCTATATTTATAAGTATATTGGTTAAAGCCGATGTTCGAGGTTATAATTTTTACGTTTGACGATTCAAGAAGGACGATGACGATTACGATCCCGATGGATGCCCAAATTTTCATAATTATTGACGATTTATCGATAATGTAATTTTTCGAGAATTTTACTTACGATTCGTGTTAAGTTGAGTCGGGTGAGTTTTATAGCCTTCCGAGTACATTTAAAGTATCCCAAAAATATTTTGGAGTGTTCGGGATGATTTCCGACTCCCGTAAAATTTTCAAAATTGACTAGTGAGTCGAACCCGCAAAGTTTTAATGGCGTTTTTACTTAAGGCCAAAAGAAACCTTTATTTGCATTTTGGTCCCTCCCAATACCACAAAAAGGCAATAAACACAAACACATAGTAACACTTGACAAAAAAAAAATCAAACTCCTCCCTCTCTTGTCCTTAAAGCCGACGGTCACCCCCAAACCACCAAGAACACCATCAAAAATTTTTTTCTACTTGATTTTCATTGAAATTAAGGTTAGAACACATCTAATCTTGTCATTCCCCACCTTTCTATGTATTTAAATCCCACATGCATTCAAATAAATTTTCCAAAAATTTTCAAGAACAATCAAATTCGTTTTTGAGGCTAATTGTTGTGATGCATGTTAAATTCATGTGTAATGGAAGCATAATCACCAATAAAACCCACCAAAATCAATTTGGTTGTGGTGATTTGGTCACCCAAACCCCACGGCACAAGGGGGTGTTTGGGGAGCCATGGTGGTTGATGATTTTGAGTATTATCTTTGTGTTTGGTATTGTGTTTAGTGATGTTTTAGATAGGTTTAAGTGGTTGCATGTTCGTTTTTAGATGATTAGGATTATGAGGTTGGTTGATCAATAGGGGTAGGACTGAAAATTTGTGTTTGGTTGTGATTAAGGAAGCTTAGGATGATGCCTAGTGGTGATTAGTAGGATTGGAATCGAGTTTAAGCATGATTTTGGAGTAGTCAAATTTAGGCAGAAACTTTGAGGTCATTTCATAAAAATTATTTTTCCTACAGGTCTTGAAAACTAAATGTAGTTATAGAGGGTCTTTTTATCTTTAATTTGGTATAAGGTAGAGCCCGTGACTCAAAACGAGCTAAAAGTTATGAGGTTTTAAAGATCGAGTACCGGGAGACGAGAACTTTCATAATCCGAATTTATGTATAGTTTTAGTCAAATCCCGAGGACCACAAGTATGAATTGGTAAATGGTCAAGGGTCAAAATTTGGTCACAAACCTGTGTAAATGAGTCTATGAGTTGACTTAGGAGTCAAAGAAGTCAAAGGTGCATTTCATATAGGTCAAAGAGGTCAAAGTTGGTCGAAGTACAATTTCAGCCCGTAAAATGTAGTTTTTGAAAAGCGTTGAGTAACGAGTCATAGAAGTAAAAACTTTTATTGGGATTAAAAACATGTTATCTACAGGTCTTATAGGATTTTTGAGAATTTTGTCAAATTTTATAAGTATGGTTAAATATGGTAAAACAGCCCGTACTTTCGGTAAGTACCGGCGAGAATGAGTAAAAATGGATAGCGTAAGTAATAAGAACGAATGGTGTAAAATGAGTGATGCTTGTTGTATTGTTTTGGCGTGAGTTATAATTGTCCTAAGTGACTAGTATATATGTATTTTATACAGTACCGTAAGGTATTTAAAATGAGATTACTCATTACGCGTTATTTGTGATAGGTGTTGATTTATCCGGGCATCCGTTTCGTCGTCAGTGATCATCCCTCGAACTACCGACTACTTAATATCTAAGGTGTGAATTTATAGCCTCGCTTATATTTATTTCAAATTGTTTTACCCGCGAGGGAAATGCATGCTAGTTTTTAAAAGGAACGTATATCATGAATGATTGTTAGACCCGAATGTTGCCTTAGAAATTGTGTTGAGTACCAAAGTTGCAAAAGACCCTAAATTCATGAACTATTAACTATTGTCCTGCCCTCGAGTAGGGGGAAATAGCCGCTTATACAATTTGTAGTACTACGGGGCTAACGACCCAATTCTAGCCGAGAAGCTGTACGTTGAGTAAGTTCTGCGGTAGATTATCTTGTATGAGAGATAAGGTATAATTGCAACTGATGCCTTTAGAAGGGGCACTGGTTTCATCTGAATCACGCCGGTAATTATTACGCGGGTGATTGAGTTAACGGATTAGTGTCATGAGCTTAAACACAATTGTCAGTATCCTGAATATAGATTGTTTGATCGACAAGTCTATAAATGATCACGAATGGTTTTTATTTTATATACGTTCAAATTGATTGTAAAACCTATGAATTCCACTCAACGTTTTCGTTGACCAAAATTTTGGCATGTGTTTCAGGTAACCGCTGAAGTGTAGAATGGAGCGTGCATGGGATGGATGTTGTGTGTATGGCTTGGAGTCTGCTTGTTTTTCCTCCCTTTTCTACTTAAACAATTTTTAAGTTTAATGTTATGTTGTTGTAAAACTGAAATTCTTGGGTTGAGATTCATGGGGACCGAAAACGCTAAACTCTGTTGTACCAATTGGGGTTGGAAAAACCGTGGACATGTATCATCTAACAATTTTAAATTCAAGTTTTAAGTTAAAGTCTTTTTAGCGTCGTTTGATATATCTTGTGTGCAATGAATACTGTGTAGCACCCAATGTTGTAGTTCCGCTGCGCATAGCATTTGTAGGGGTGTTACAACTATAAAAAAGTTTTTATTTTTGTAAAACTTAAAGTTGCATACTATTTGTTTTTTTTTTAATTTTTTATACTTAAAAAGTCTTAAAAATAACCTTTACTAACATATTGTTGTAAACTATTTGTTTTTCTTACTTTTTATACTTAAACGTATATTTTGGAAAGTTATTAACACAAAACGCGTTTTAAAAATTGTAAATTAACAAAATTTTCAAACCAAAACAGTTCTATACGTTATTTTGAAAAGTTACTAAAATCAAAACGCTTATTCTTAACATTTAAATAAATACGTTTTGAAATTTTATTTTTATAAACTTCAATCAGTTTTGTTAAATATATTAAAAACTTTTTTAGGCTACAAAAGTTAACAACTCATTGAAAACCTTACCTAAAATACTTAAAAAAAACTCAATATTTTTAGAGTCAGTTTATTGTACAAACTTACATTTTCATAGAAACTAAGGGACTGATACTGACCATTGGTTAGATGAGACCAGATCTTAAAATAAAAAACACGAAAGGACTAAAAATGACAATTTGTGAAAGAAAACGGTGGGACGAAAAGTGAAAAACTTGAAACTCTAACCCAACAACACTCTTGCTTCCTTACTTCTCATAACTCAACTTCTTTCTCTCTCTAAACTTACAATCGGCTGGTTTATCTATCTAAAAACAAACAATCACAAACCATAAAAAAATCCGTAAGTTCAACAAACGAAGATAAAAAAAATACAGAAATCGATAAATCGAAGATAAGAAAGGCCGATCTCGAAAAATACGGTGAAAATTGGCCGATGGAAGCTATGAAAAATGGTAATCTGTTTATTCACATTTTCTTAGAATTGATTTTAAAGTAACGTTGCAAATGAATTTGCAGTCTTTGATGTCGAATTCGAATCTGAATCCGAATATGATTACACCTTAGTTTAATGGTATGTTCAAGATGGGGACTTATAAGATGTTTTGTTAGGTATCTCCAGTTATTCCGTTTATGAATTTCATATGAAATCAGACTATTATCGAGGCTCTTGGTGACGCGGATAATAATCATATCATTGATTTTGATATCGGATTTGGCGCACAATTGGCGTCTTTTATCCAAGACCTACCAGATAGAAACAAAGCTAGTGGTGGTGGATGTTCAATAAAAATTACTGCCTTTGTTGAACTTCGATGGTTCTAATGTTGTTTTAGACGCATCAAATAAAATCGAAAGGTTCCTTTTCCAGCCTCAAATTGAATGTATGGTGTTAGGAAAACTTATGTCCCTTTTAGTAATTTCGCAGAGACATAAGCGGAATGTTTGGTCAAGTGGATGCAAGTTCAGGGGTTTCACATTGAAAAGAGGCTGGGGTCTCTTGTTTTATGCTGGCAGAACCGTGAGCTGATGACTGTAAGCTGTATAAGTTTTTCATTTGAATCAAGTTAGTTAGTCTGAGTTTCAGGTTAAAGAGTTTTTCAAGGTTTTATTCGTTTAAGCTGTTTTTGTGCAATTAGCTCATAAGCTCGATTGAGTTTATGAGAATCTTGCATTAAACTTTTTCACATTAAAAACATATCAAATAGTGTAGAGATACTTAGAGTTCACTGATTTTCAGAAAAGTGCAGAGGTTCAAGTTTTCAGTTCAGCAAAAGCGTATTTGGATCTTGCTGATATAATAAGCTGATCTTCAGCTTATGTCGTTAACTAGCTGATGTAACGGAGTTGTAATTTCAGTTTGAATTCAGCAGATAGAAGCTTCTTCGACAACGGACTGGCCTGGAAGTTCAGGTCACGTTTTATTTCAATTTCTGCATTTGTAGTGTATAATCGCTAGCTAGTTGATTATAGCATAATTCTGATTGCTACATGTTCATTTAGTTGTGTTGAATGTGGTTTGATAACTGTCTTAGTCCACTGCATCATTCTTTGTAGGTCCACGTAATCCTTGGATTATCTAAACCTTGGAATGATTACAAGAGAGAGAGATAGATGAAGAACTTAGAGAGAGAAAGTAGAGAGAGGTTGAAGATAATAAGAGAATATTAGATTAGAAAAGTGAGAATATGAGAAGCAACCCCTCCTAACATGCTAGGAGGGGCTATATATAGCCCACCCTACATGTGGGCTTTGTGGGTTATATTGTTACATGCTGGATCACGGGCCCATACTAGATGTATCTCGTTGGAGTGACCGATCCTTCCTAAATACGTAAAAACGTATTTCAAACAATCTTCCCCTAAGGGAGTTCGCTCCAACAGACAAAGTTCTAAATAGTCTATAGCTCGTGATCTATGCTAACAATGATGTGACCGAGACTTTCTTTAGAATTCCGTATTTCCAATAATCTCCCCCTAAGGGAGGTCACACCATTTTACAAAATCTTAAACCTAGCATACTATGCTTGAGTCTCCAATCTTGTTCTTGTGAATATGCTGATGTGATCTTTGACTTTAGTCTTGAGCATGTTTCCTTGCCTTGACCTTGTGCATTCATCACTTGTGATATTCGCCTCTTCGTGACTTCATGTTCCACATACTTATACCTTTATAAATTCTTGAAAGCTTTAGAGTTTGATACAGCGGAAGACATGACTTTTAGACTTTCTTGAATTTGTTGAAGTATTAAGTGCAGAAATTATAAGCATACGGGGATGACTTCTTCTGGATTGTACACCGCAACGCCATCTTCTTGTTACGCTGCATAAGGCAGTTAGCAACAAAACATATACACGGATGAAATGGCCTTGAACATTTCATTCTAAATCAGTAGCATTTTACCTCCGGTCGCTGAAGACCGTTGGACGATATAAAATATCATACTTGTGGCAGGTAGTTTCAATTAAGAACCTCCTTGACAAGATTTCTCGGGTAAACCCGTTCTCTTTACTCGACCGTTCAAAGCTGACTGCGAATGTAAAGTGATAGTTGTAAAATCACACTCGTTTAGGAAAAACGAGGTAATAAGGGTAAGTATTAAACAAACGGTTTAGGAAAACCACTTGAAAATGACTCAAAGGTGAGTTCGTTCTCAAGGAGGCTTATGTATTGTGTTAAGAAGTGATTAACAGTTTGTGATTGTGATTATGAGAAAAGAAAAGAGAAAATGATGACGGTTACGATTCTAAATTAAACCAAGACGAAAAGTCGTGCACGTAAAACCGTAAAAAGTGACGAAATTTAAAAATTAACCTAAAATTTCTATAAAATTGCAATAAATCCCAAAAAATGTAATTAGAGTTTACAAAATAACAAAATTCACTCAAACCTTTTATTTAATTAAATATTAGTTTTTAATGCTAATTAAAGCCCAAAAAACCAATTTAATTAACAAAAAGCCCAAAATGAAATTTTTCACTTTGTAAACCTAATAACTTAACTAAATTAAAAACTATTTTTGGAAAATTTAAAATCACTTAAAACTATTTAAAAATGATTAAAAACTATAAAAATCTTAAAATAATTCTAAAAATAAGTTAAATGACAAGAAAAGTAATCTAAAAGTTTTAAAATTCCTAACTTAATGTATTTAATCTATGAATAATGAAAAACTTGCAAAAATATTAAAAACTAATTTTAATAATAAAATAATATTAAAATAATATTAAAAATTCAAAATTTATAAAAAATTCTAAAAAGTTGCAAACTAGTTTATTTTAACCTAATTAACATAGAAATGAACTTGAAATGACCAAACTATCCCTATTGGGCCTCCAAATGGGCTAAATAACAAAACAGTCCCTTAATGGGCTTAGATTTGAGCCAATAAGAAAAAGATCACCAAATAAGCCCAAAATCTCCTATCTGACTCAAAATTCGATCTTAAACACAAAATTTCAAAGGCCCAAAAGCTGAAAGTGAGCTTATCACAGCTTATTTCAAAGCAACTTATTCTTAATGGGCTTTTTGGCCCATTAAGCTATAAGCTGATGCCATAAGCTAAAATTTGACACACAACCTTCTCTTGAACTAATTAAGCTATTTGTAAAAAGAATTTTTGAATAAGCCCAAGAAATAAGCCTGAAATAAGGAAAAGCTCTCTATAGAAAATGACAAAATAGTCGTTTTTGAGTTCTAGACCACTTCAAAGGCTGATTCAAGTTGCAAAATGTTTCAAATGACAAAACTAAGCTTAATAATCAAAAATATTTAAAAAAGAACCACTCAATAAGCTGGAATAAGCAATAAGCACTTATGATAAAAGTCAACTTAGTTGGTTTTCTAGTCAAACCTAAAAGTCAAACCCTAAAAAGCTTCAGAATAGTCAAATGGGTCAAATAAGGAAGATTGATTACAAAATCAAAGTTGTTGCAAGTATGGATAAGCTATTATAGCTTATAAATAAGCTGATTGAAAATTAACACTAGCAGGGGCTAGTTTTAGGTGTCCAGCAGTGGGAAAAGTTGCCATTGCTTGACTATCTTAACTTTTTGTCTTTTGTGGATTTTTGTTCGATTCAAAGCGCATAAAGGCACCCTTATAACCAGTGGGTTATAAGGAGTCAATCACAATCAAATAAACACAAATCCAAACAGCTAATTGATACAGTTAATTCAATTAAGCACCAGACATGATACAGACATGAACATAAGCAGTAATGAAAAAGATAAGCAGATTTAGCAAGATTAATCCAACCAAATTGAACCAAATGCACACAACAACTATAATAAATTCAAATGAACATAAATCAACTGGTTTCAGATTCAAGGTTTAGACAAAGATTCAAGCCAATAAACGTTACTGATGAATAATATGAAGAACACAAGTGAGGTTGCTGATGTATTTGACCACATATCAAATTTCAAACACTCAAATCTCTTTAACAGGTTATACAAACTTGATTTAAGCACTTTTTAATCCTAAACATGCATACACTCTATGTGTTACCAAGATTTTAGGTCAAAATATGCAAAATCAAACAAGTTATAGCACAATATTAGATTTGATGTTTCAAAGAGTAAAACTTGCAAATATCAGAACTCAAGCACTTATATAACATATACAAGCACAATCCAACACTTAGCACCTACTCAAACTAGCATTCAACGCATAAACCAGTAAACCCAAACACCCCTTAAACTTTTTAAATCAAAATTTAACAAAGCAAATGTGTATTTCAGGTCAAGCCAAGCTTAGATATGCATCATAACATCATTATCATGCATAATCTACAAGATTCAAGCACCAAGAACAACACATACAACAACAGTACACCAAATCACTTAAAACAAGTATTTTTAACAGATTTTTGGTAAGATGGATCAAACCTCATGAATGTACATCCACACTCACGAATTCTTGAGCTTATGTGCCTAGCGTAACAAGGCACAAGCTTCCAGTAAGCTGCTAAGAGTAACAAGGTTAGAACAAGCAATATATAAAACTGAAAAAATGAAAAAAAAGCTGATTAATGCAAACTTTGTACCCACTCCTTGATTATCCCCAAACCACAAGCTCACAATTCCTTGATAATCTTCTTATCAGGGTGTATAGATCACTTGTAATCCAAAAATTCCAAGGATGTACCAAACACTTAGCAAAATATCAGTTTTTGGAAAATTATGCAATTTCTTGCACAATCTTTGAAAACAGGTTTTGAGACTTTAAGTTCATTAACATATAACAATAACAACAATAGAAAGAGAGTGGCACTTGGAATTCGTCAAACAATTCAAACACTTTTCATTAACTTTGAAAGAGGATTTACAGAATGTTGATCAAAGAAAAACCAAGAGCAAGGATAAATGTTGCAGTCTAAGGCCTTTATATAGGCTACAAGAAACCTAAAAATGTTGAAAAACAAAGTGAAACCCTAGTGGTAAACTTCCAGAATTGCCCTTGGAAGTTTGAATATGCTTGATCATGTGAAGACTTCTTGGCTGTTTGTGAAGGTGTAAAAAGCATGCTAATTGATCAAGGGGTCCATATTGAGCTTAGTATAAAAGCAGCTTTGTGGGACGTTGGATAGCTGGAATGTTTTGGCCTCTTCCTAAAAAACGTGTGCAGGGGAAGGCTCATGTGAACTTTGGGGTGATGTGGCAAGGTAAAAGTGAGTTGGGTTTTATTTATAAGCACCTTAATAACAAATCTGGAGGTTATGGGGGTTTAATTGTTGCATAATCATAAACCCTTAATTTGTGTTCATGTGTGAATAGTGGAGGTTTTAATCCGGTTTTATGTTTGAAAAAGGTGTTAACCACCATAATTAGTTAACTAATTAATTTAGTTAAAAATATGGTGAGTGGGATTGTGACATGGCAAAGGGAAGGGATGTGACTGGCTGGTGGGATTTGGTGGGTGAGGTGGCAAGCTGTGGTTGGTAAAGGTTTCTTTTCATGTCTGCCAAGTTTGGACCATTGGCTTTCATTCTCCTTTCAATTGCATTTTAATCAACCATAAACGTTTTTCCCTTTGTAATAAAGTTTGGTTTTTTCTATTTTGGCCACCAAACTTTTTCCAAAATGTTTTAAAGGGTATTTCTTGCCAAGTTTTGATATTTGAAGGGATGATTTTGGCACATCTTCATTCTTCAAGGTCTTTACTTGTTTCTTTGTCTTCATGGAGGACTAAAAGTGATAAGTCTTCATAAATGAGGGACCATTCTTGCCAATTCTTCAAAGTGGAGGGTCCTTTTTGTAAATTTGACAAACTTTAAGGACCAAACTTGTAATTATGAATAAACAAGGGTTTAAAGTGCCAATTATTCAATATTATAGGACCCTTCTTATACAATCTTCAATTATTCAAGGGTTATTCATGGAAAATCAACTCTAGGGCCCGGTTCATTGTGCGGCTTCGTTTCCCGTGTTCGTTTTTTCTTGTTTCTTGTGATCTTTTGTCGTTTTCTCAATATCCGTACCTAAAATACACATTGAACAAACACATGCATATATTTGGCATATTTCATGATATTTTATTCATTTTAAGCCCATTTTGGACGATGAGACTATGTATAAAAGCAGTCTCATCACTCCCCCATACTAAACCATTGTCGTGCCCTCACGCAATGCTAGAATAAAGTATCATAGCACCTCCAAAAATCATTTTATGCACTTTTATTGAATGATAAACTTGCTACACTACTACTACTTGCGTTTTAGACATAATGTATGATTTTCATCGCAAAATTGGACGTTTAGGTTCATAGAACAAGAACACGTGAATGCTTCGTTAGAAATAATTTCGTTGTCCTCGATTTTCACCCAATTCTATGCCAAGCGTGCAACGAGAACATTTTCATTATAAGTTAGTAATGCTAACACTACTCATATGCCCTAATCACGTACTTAGACTTGCATTTTCCTAAGTGGTATCTCTTATATTTTATTTTTGTCTTGAATGTTTTACGAGGATACATATTGACTTATGCGATGATAGAGATTTAGGTCTAAAAATAGAGTCATAACGGTGTAATGAAGACCATCGAATTAATAACCCCCCCCCCCCCCCTAATAGACAAGGATGTCAAAAAATTAAGTCAACAAGAAGGATCGATAAACACGGTTTTATAACGGTTTTGAACATGAGACTTATTACCAAGACTTTTATACGCCCCTTAACAGATGGGCCTTATTATAATAGGTTTACCTGCATCTTTTATTCAACTTTGCCATGAAGCTTTTATTATGACTTCGGTCTTGCCTTTCCTTTTATTTAACCTCGCCACGAGGTGTTTATTATGGCCAAAGACGTATATCCTCACGCTAAAAGCGAATTTTGGATCTTTAAGCTTCAATGATTAAGGCATAATTCACTTTCAATTTCGCATAGATTATTCAGCCTTGTGAGCTTCAAATTGTTTGCTTGATTTAGGTGAGCACTTGAAATCTTATTATTAGGTGAAGCTTTTGATTATTCGGGTTGCCAATACTTCAAAACCGTGATGCTGGCGATACCTTAATGTCTTCCCAATTTAATTACATGGAAGTTACTAGAAAAGACTAGAAACCAACAATCAAGACTAAACTGCTAAGTCAATACATATTAAGCAAAATATATTTACAATCGAAGGGAGAATAAGCAAACAACGAGAACACATGAGTTTTTGAAAGAATACGGGTACTCTACGTTTAACATAGTAACTTATAATTAACTCTATCATTTCTCATCCTCATTTAAGAGACTTAGCCTAATGTAAAGTTAAGGAATCAAAGCTAAGTGCTCAACACGCACGGTCGAGTCAAAAATTACTCTTATTCTCGCCATCAGAAAATCTACATTCATGTCTTCAAACACTTATAAAATATGAGAAAATTTTAAAATTTGGCCGTTTTTAGCCTTATTTGGTAACAAAACGATAAACGAAAAGATAAACTTTGGAAAGCGTGAAGGTTTGGCAAGGCAAGTATCTATTCACCCCCCATACTAAAGTTAAACATTGTCCTCAATGTTTCGAGTCTAAGGGTAGGATACCCCCATAATAGAGACGTAGTCGAATGCTTAATCTAGCATGGAAAAGGTGGAACCGTTAAATCAATAGCCATTTATGAAGTGTGCTAAAAACCTAAGGTTAGAACAAATAAGGATTTATCATGTGGATATCGAGAAATTATTCAAAGCAAACGATCGAGTGCTCCCATAAAACGAACACGAGAGGCTCCAATCGTGAAAATCATGATCATCTAAAAACCACATATAACAAACAACCACGGAACAAAGGTTGGAAGGGCACAAATCCCCTCACGTAAGCTACATTAGAAAGCGATAATATGTACATGGATAAGCATGGGACTCCCCCACGAGGCACCTCGTTTTTTATTACCAAGTCATGAGCTCGACTCGATCCCCTCAATACTAATTATCATTGGGGAAGGTGACTTGGTCGAGGTAGTTCAAAGAGGGAACTTCCCCACCAAAGTAGTGCTTCAACCTATGTCCATTCACCTTGAAATTGGGTCCATCATTTTGAGCTAGCTCGATGGTCCCATATTGGGTAACTATGAATGGACCCGACCAACGGGATTTCAACTTTCCGAAAAAGATTTTTCAAACGTGAGTTAAAAAGCAACACTTGATCTCCAATGTTAAAAACCCAGTTTTTAATTTTAGAATCATGAAACTTTTTGGTTTTCTCTTTGTAAATCAATGAATTATTATAAGCAGTGTCCCTTAATTCATCTAATTCATTCAATTGCATTTTCTGGTGTTTTCCTGCGGTCTCAATGTCATCATTACAATGCTTTAGGACCCAATAAGCTTTGTGTTCGGGTTTAATTGGAAAGTGACAATTCTTCCCGTACACGAGCTTATAAGGAGTGCACCTAATGGGCGTCTTATGAGTGGTACGAAAGGCCCATAAAGCATCGTCTAACTTATCCGACCACGATTGTCGGTTCTCCCCTATCGATTTCTCATAGATCCTCTTCAACGCTCGGTTTGAAACCTCGACTTGCCCACTCGTTTGTGGGTGATAAGCCGTATAAAGCCGATGTGTAACCCCATATTTCCTTAGGACCCTTTCAAATTGGTCATTACAAAAATGGGTTCCACGATCGCTTATGATCGCACGAGGGGTTCCAAACCAAGAAAACAAACTCTTTAAAAACTTGACTACCATACGAGCATCATTCGTGGGCAAAGCCTTAGCTTCCACCCACTTAGATAGGTAGTCAACGGTGACAAGGATGTACTTATTACCACGAGATGATAAGAACGACCCCATAAAATCAATTCCCCAAATGTCAAAGATCTTACACACTTGGATGATGTTTTGTGTCATTTCTTCGTTTTGTGAGGCTTTTCCTTGTCGTTGGCATGAGTCACATGACATCACAAGTGCATGTGCATCTCGGTAAATAGTAGGCCAAAAGAATCGGGCATCAAAGACCTTCTTCGCCGTGAGATTAGCACCATGGTGACCACCCGTGGGTCCCTCGTGAAAAGATCTAAGGATATTAGAAGCTTCGGTGCCAAATACACAACGTCGAATAATTTTATCCGCACAAGTCCAAAATAGGTAAGGGTCGTTCCAAAAGTAGAACTTGACGTCACGAAAGAATTTTCGTTTTTGTTGAGTCATCATACCCTTAATGATGAAGTTCCCCGCATTGTAATTTGCGATGTCCGCAAACCATGGGGTAGATGAATAAAGCTTAGAATTCACTACACCAAGTGTCTCGAGAGGAAATGTTTCGGTAATTTCCTTTGACTCGTATACACTTTGGTGAGGATCTTTCAAACGAGAAAGATGATCGGCCGCTAGATTCTCGGCTCGTTTTTTCTCAAGGATTTGGACATCAAATTCTTGTAGGAGGAGAATCCAACAAAGCAATCTCGGCTTTGCATCTTGTTTAGCCATGAGATACTTGATTGCCGAGTGATCCGTATACACTATGCATTGGGTCAAGATGAGGTAAGGTCGGAATTTCTTAAGTGCATACACTATGGCAAGGAATTCCTTTTCCGTTGTGGTATACTTAAGTTAAGCCTCGGTCATTGTCTTGCTAGCATATTGAATAGGCAAGAAATGCTTATCATGACGTTGCCCCAATACGGCCTCAATAGCATAATCACTTGCGTCACACATGACCTCAAATGGGAGGTTCCAATTGGGAGCAACAAGAATGGGAGCTTCGGTAAGTTTCCTCTTAAGGATTTCAAAGGCTCGTACACAATCTTCGTTAAAGACAAAAGGGGCACCTTTTTTAAGGAGATGTGTAATAGGTCGAGATATCTTTGAAAAATCCTTGATGAATCGACGATAAAAGCCCGCGTGGCCTAGGAAACTCCTAACTCCCCTAACGGTTTTGGGATGAGGTAATTTGGCGATGACGTCTATCTTAGCTTTGTCTACCTCAATCCCCGCTTTCGAGACCTTGTGCCCTAAGACGATTCCTTCCTTAACCATAAAATGACATTTTTCCCAATTGAGCACAAGGTTGGTTTCCTCACAACGCTTCAACATTCTCTCAAGATTCGACAAACACGAAGTGAACGAACAACCAAACACGAGACTTCCATTGTCTTCTCGATCATATCATGAAAAATAGCCATCATGCACCTTTGAAAGGTTCCCGTGCATTGCAAAGTCCGAATGGCATTCTACGATAGGCAAACGTTCCATAAGGACACGTAAACGTAGTTTTTTCTTGATCACGAGGATCGATGGGGATTTGGAAGTAACCACAAAAACCATCTAAAAAGCAATAGAAATCGTTTCCCACAAGATGCTCTAACATTTGGTCCATGAAGGACAAGGGAAAATGGTCTTTACGATTGGCGTCACTCAACTTACGATAGTCGATACACACCCTCCAACCGGTCACGAGTCGAGTTGGAATTAAGTCGTTGACATCGTTTGGTACAACGGTCATTCCTCCCTTCTTAGGGATACAATGAATAGGAATCACCCAAGGGCTATCGGAAATAGGGTAAATCATTCCCACGTCTAGGAGTTTAAGGACCTCCTTTTTGATGACGTCGTGAATTTTGGGGTTCACCCTCCTTTGACATTGGATTGCGGGTTTGTATTCCTCCTCCATTAAGATTTTGTGGGTACAAAATTTGGGATCGATCCCCTTAATTTCGCATAATTTTCACGCAATTGCCCCTTTGTGGTCCTTTAGAACATCGATAAGTGCGGTTTTTTCATCATTCGAAAGATCTTTCGCAATAATTACCGGCAACTTATCGTCTCCTTCCAAGAATACATATTCAAGATGAGGAGGTAAATCTTTCAACTCGAGGATTGGTGGTTCCTCAATTGAAGATTTGGGATCGTTACACATAACCTCCTCGGGTGGAGGAAATGGGAAATCTTTAAGAAAATCCTTGATAATCTAGAAGTCCTCATCGTTGTCGAGGTCTTCGTTACAAGTACGAGGAACATCAAATTCTTCCAACGTAAAACCACCACCTTCAAATGGAGTGAAGGATGGTGTCGAATTATCAAGAATAGGATCAAGCATAGTGGGATTACCACTATTTTCATCATCACCAAAACCTAAAAATTCTTGTGAAAATTCCTCGCAAATGACATCGATCATATCAACGAGGTTTATGGTCACGACGGAATAAACATGAGAAATTGGAGAGTTTTGTGTTGCGTTTATAACAAGTTCCTCGTCGTTGAAACGTAAGGTGATTTTTCTAGCATGCACATCAGTCAACGCCATTGACGTATCCAAAAACGAACGACCTAAAATAAGAGTAACTTGAGGATCCGTGGGAATATCGAAAACGATAAAGTCTACCGGATAATAGAACTTTCCCACTTTCACAAAAACGTCTTCGGCCAATCCACATGCGGGAATCGTGGAATGATCGGCCAATTCGATAGACATTAGTGAAGGATTATGTGGGTTTGCTTTTTAGTAATCCGGTGGTCTAGTAGGGTGGTAGATGGTGGAAGCCATTGATGAAGTTTAGAGAAAGAGAGGTTGTGTATGAAAGAAAGAAAAGATTGTATTAAACAAAAATGAAACACAAGCAACACCCCTCCTTGGAAGCCTTGGAGGGGTATATATAGTCACACACCAACACTTAACTATACATTGTTCCTAGTCTAGTCTAAGCGTGTGTGACTATGATAACTAATGGGAATTCTTAAATGTCGTCACATAAAGTGAATTTCCAACAATCTTCCCCCATGGGACGACGTGTAGAATTCCTTACAATATTCTTCCTAACAAGTACATAATGATTAAGAACAAAAGCTTCCATGAAGCGTCCAATGCTGATGATGTCTTATGAGGCCTTTGACTTCAAGTCTTCCCTTCAAAACGACTCATCTTTAGAGTAACTTGTAGTAGAAATACTGTAACGGCACGAGCTAAGTAATCCATATACTTCTGGTTAAGGAGAAGCTTATGAATTAACTTCCCCCTAATTCATGCCCTATAAACCTGATGTAGAAGCTTTTAAATAGCTTCCCCCTATGTTAGAAATACGTTTTTACGTATATTAGAAGTATCGGTCACTCCACAATATTATTAATGTTGTAATAGCTCGTAGTTAACAAATAGTTATTAGTTGCTTATTAAGTTAAGTAAGAACCGGTCCATGGGCTTGTCATGGACCGGCCCAAGCCCATGTAGCTTGGAAGTATAAATACCCCTTTCCACCATGGAAAGGGGTTGGTTGTTGTCATTTTGCTAGTTCCATTTATTGAAATAACACATAGTTTTCTCTCACTTTCTCTCTCTTGTTTCTCTCTCTAGAAAACAACAAACCCCTTCATAGATTCATAGGTTATCTATATTCTACATTTGGTATCAAGAGCTATGGGGTGATTTAAGGTAGTGATTTGTGTGGTTTTTTAGTTTTTGATTGTATTAGTGTTCTTTAAGAAGATTCATCTTGATTCTTGGTGTTTTTGGTGTTTTTGTGATTGGGATTAGTGGATAAGTATTAGTTTTTACTTATTATTGTAGAAATCACAAAACTTTTTGGGTTATTTGGTCAAAATCTGGGTTTAATCTTCATTTTAGTGGTCGACTGTTCATCGGAACAAGGTTTCTGATTAACCCAGCAAAAGTTCCGAACCAAAAAGTTCCGGATCAAGAAAGTTCCGGATCAAGGAAGTTCCGGATCAAGAAAGTTCCGAACCAAGGAAAGTTCCGAACCAAGGAAAGTTTCGAACCAAGAACTTCCGAACCAAGAACTTCCGAACCAAGAAGTTCCGAACCAAGAAGTTCCGGATCAAGCCAAAAAAGTTCCGAACCAAGAAGTTCCGGATCAAGCCAAAAAGTTCCGAACCAAGAAGTTCCGGATCAAGCCAAAAAGTTCCGAACCAAGAAGTTCCGAATCAAGCCAAAAAGTTCCGAACCAAGAAGTTCCAAATCAAGCCAAAAAGTTCCGAACCAAGAAGTTCCGAATCAAGCCAAAAAGTTCCGAACCAAGAAGTTCCGAATCAAGCCAAAAGTTCCGAACCAAGAAGTTCCGAATCAACACTTCCGAATCAACAAAAATTCCGAATCAAGGGTTATTTTGCTTGTTTTTTTCGACGATTTTTAGAGGATTTAATCTTGGTTTCTTACAACAAAAACTCAACACAATTCACAAGCTTTACTTCACTGCTCGATCAACCGATAATCTTTGTCTCTTTGAAGTTAACAAAATGAATCCGAATTCAGTAATGCCTCAGATGACATCACTTACGGATATTTCCGTCATTACGGGAACGGATAATCGCCCGCCAATGCTCATCAAAGAAGTTTTTGAAGCAAAGCAAGGCCGGATGATGTCTTATCTTAAGGGAAAACCGGTTTATGGGAGGCTTATGGTTAAGTCAATCTTAAATGGTCCACTTGACTATGGTACAATCGTGGCTAACAATGTGTCTCGACCAAGAGAATTTGAAGAACTTACACCAGCTCAACAACTTGTTGCCGATGCAGACGAGAAAGCTCTTCAAACAATTCTCCAAGCTCTTCCCCATGACATCTATAGGATGGTAAGTCAGTATACGGTGGCAAAGGATTTGTGGGAACGTCTTAAGGTGTTGCTACAAGGTACGTCTCTCACCAAACAGGAAAGGGAATGTCAGTTGTATGACCTGTTTGACAGATTCACTTACAACCCAGGGGAAACGCTTCACGATTATTACTTCAGATTCACCACACTCATGAATGATCTGAATGTATACAATCTGGTGATTGCTCCATTCCAGGTTAACACCAAATTCTTGAATACTTTACCTCAAGCTGAATGGGGTGAGTATATTACCGATGTTAAGTTAACCAGGGATCTGCATAAGTGAAATTTGGATCAACTATATGCTTTTCTTCAGCAGCATGAGAAACATGTGATCATGCACCGTTCTCCACGAGGTATGTACCCTGATTCATTAGCTTTGATGGCGAATCAACCAAGCTTGTCTCACAACAACACTCCTTATATTTTGGGACATCAAGCCTATCATCCATCACCTTACATGACACCAACCTTTCCCCAATACTCGATTCTACCACAACCACCCACCTCACATCAGCAACAATATCGGTTTAGTGCACCTTCATCACAATATGCTACACAACCTCACCCAGCTAGTATTGCACCTTATGCTCAATCTTCATATTCTTCTTATCAAGAGAATGCAGCATATCCAACAAGCTACCCTGATCAAATGAGTATTCCTTCTAGTGATTATGCAGCTCATCAAGACCAAGCAATGTACTATGATGATGAGGAAGTCCCCGTTCCTGTATTCAAACAAGGTGCTGATCCAGTTGAAGTGTTAACCACTATGTCTGCTTATCTCACAAGGACTTTAAGCAAACGAGGATTTAGGGGATCAGCTCCTACCAACAATCAGTTGAGGAATTCATCCAATTCTCGCCAACAAGCTACTATTGAGAATGGCAGGGTAATGGTTCAGCCTATTCAACCATATCAGTGGAGACCTACCACATCAACTACCAATGCTCGCACAGTCAATCAGGCTCCAATGGTCAATCCTGCTCCACGGGCTAATTCCACGGGCAAATTGCGAATGATTACATGCTACAACTGCAAGGAAGAGGGTCACATGTCCAGGGTTGTAAGAAACCCAAGAGGAGAAGGGATGGACAATGGTTTGTAGAAAAGATCTATCTGGTGAATGCTCAGGCACAAGGAAGGGAACTTGATGAAGAGGAGGTTGCATTTCTTGCTGATCCAGGGATTGCTGAACAAGACACGGCCACCACACAGAATGCAGCATACCAAGCAGATGATCTCGATGCGTATGACTCAGACTGTGATGACTTTCAATCTGCAAAGGCTGCTCTCATGGCAACTATCTCCAGCTTAGGGCCAGAAAAGAGATTTGAGGTACTTATTAATACCACCGATAATACCACTGATGCTAGTATTCAACCACATCAAGTTGTGCAAGAGATTGTTGATTCGAATGAATCTTCGGTGGTGAGTCTTTCAAATGAGGAGACAAACAATGATAGTTATATCAATGTGAGTCCCCAGACTTTGAGTGAATCACAACCGGGACCCATTTCGCATACGCCTACTCCTGCTCAACAAGATTTGGTCATGGTTCCTGCTACATTACTTAGCCAAATGAATGCTGCACTCTTAGAAACCTTAGAGAAGAATAAGAATTTGTCTGATGAGCTTGCCTTAAGCAATGAGAAAGTTCAAACCTTGGAATTAGTGCCTTCGTCTAGTGTTCTAACTAATCCCGAATATGATCATTTTAGAAACAAACAAATGGGTCACTTGCAAGAAATTGAAAACTTAAGAGCTAATCTGACTAATGAACTTAAAGAAAAGGAGTTAGTGGTCACTAATTTTCAAAAACTTCAAACGGATTTTGAATCACTCGAGTCTAAGAAGAATGAAATGGGGATTAATGCTACTAATAAGATTAGAAGTCTAGATTACTTGCTGTTAAGACAATACGCTGCTTCTCAACTAGTGCACTTATTTGATGCTTCGGTTAGAGAATTTAACTTATCTCGTCAAAAAGGCCTTCCCCCTAATCCACGATATGCAAAACAAGCTTTAAGACATAGTCCTAGACTTTATAATGAAACTCAATTAGGATTGGCCTTAGACCCGATTGTTTTTCCCGATGATCGAACAAGTAAGGATCTAGTTGATGAGGATCGGTCATACAATTCTGCAAAATATCCCGAGTGTGATTATTTTAAATTGAATAAGGAGCTTGCAAAAACGGATTTTAGAATTCGCTTCCATATGGACAAAGATCTCATAACAGCACCAACCGACATATTAGATGAAGAAAACCCTAGTACATTTCCTACACTTGTCAATATGGAAGGTCCTAAGGAAATTCCAAAGGATCTTCCACCTGTTAGCACTGTATGGTTAAACTTGCAAGAGATTAATCAAAACTTTACTAATTTTGACAAGGTCATTTTGGAATGTACGACTTCAAATGGCTTAAATGCCGGAGAATGGGCTTTCGAACATATGAACGAGGTGTTTAAAAATGAGATCAATCCGTTTGTCGAAAGTCTAAAAGGAACTTTTGCATCTCTTAAGGAAAATCTTGTGTTTGAAATTGGTGAAGTTCAAAAAGTGTTTTATGAAATGGACACCGCTTACGAACTACAACTAATTGAAAAAGAAAAGATTTTAACCGAAAATGACTGATTCTTGTCTGCAGTAATCTCGTGTGATGTGCTTACTACTGTAAATGTTAATTATTCGAATGAGCTTACATCCGCTATGATTAATTGTGATGCTGTGCATATATGTGATGATGTTTGTGATCTCTCTGTAAATGTTGCTGATACTGTAAATGAGGTAGATAATCATTCTTGTCACGAATCTAACGCTGAGTTTTTAAAGCTACAAGATTCTTACAATTTACTTTCAAAACGCTTTAATCAACTAGAACAACATTGTATATCTTTAGAATTAAAACAACAAACTCAAAATGAGGATCTTTTGATATCAAATGGTTGTGAAAACGGTGTTGAGACGAGTGACAAGATAATTGCAATTGTTAAGACATTAGAGGAAGAAATCATGAGATTGAAGAGAGATGTGTCATCAAATGAAACATTAAAATTGGAACTAGAGGCTGCAGAGTCTAAAAACCAAGTCTTAGAAATTAGACTTTCGTCTGTTCTAGGGGAGATGGATCGGACAAGACAGGGATTATCCGCTCTTTATGGTTCACTAGAAGAACGCTTCGCTTTTAATGCGGCACAGCAACAATCTTATGTTGAACAACTGAACCAAAAGTGCGAGGAAATCTATGATTTGAACATCCTGCTCATTAACAAAAATATGGTTTTGGCTGAGTTAAAGGAGACACTTCTTCTCACCCGACAAGAAGTTGTTGATAACTTAGCTACCGACTCTGCACCGTCCACTAGTGCTCCAAAAACCAAGTCAGTAGTGCTTTATAAGAACCCGCTTCATAAGAGAAACCCAGTTACCTATGATGATTATATGAGGAATGCCATTAAGCATGTCGATCTTCTTAGGGATATTTTAGACGATCTTTATGCCTTAGATCCCTCAAGTAGCGAATATTATTCGGCTCATGAATATATTAAGCGAGTTCAATATTGCTTAGCATATTTGCAATACATAGGTACACCAGGTTCTGCACTACTTAATAATAGGCCCATTGTTGTAACTCCATTTAATAAGACTCCAGGAGCAAAACCGTCATTGGCACAATCAAGTAAGGCACCTTTAAAATCTGTTGCTAATATTCCCACTTTGCCTTCTACAGGATTAAAAGAGACTACTAAGGCTAAAGGATCGCCACTCAAGAAAGATAAGATCAAGCCCTCCACTAGTAGTGCCAAAAAGAAGAAAGTAGAAGTTCACAATAGGAATGCTAGTTCAGTTTTAAATAAAAAGAATCATGTTAAGACTAAAAGCTCTGCGCCTGTGCAGAAGCCAAAACCATCCGTGAATTCTGATTTGAATTGTTGGAATTGTAATGAATGTATGTTTTCCCAACGTCATGATTTGTGTCTGATTGATCATGTGAATGAAATGAATGCTATTAATAATGGTCTTGAATGGAAGCCAACGGGTAAAACTCGTGCCCAAGTTGGCTGGCAATGGCGTCCCACTGGTAGGACCTTTACATTAGATGGAAAAATGTGCCCTTTAACTAGGAATGCATCCATTGAGGTTAGGTCTGAGCGTCCTTTAGTTAGGAACACTCGCACTCAAGTATGGAAACAGCGCCCTTTAATTAGGTCAGCCCCCACTATAGTGCCTATCAGTGAAGAAATACCTCAGGATTTAAGCCAACTAGAATCTACACCACCTATTAAGAAAAAGAAGGCTAGGAAATCTAAGAAACCTAGAGTTAGCAAATCTAAGATTATTAAATCTGTACCTGCTAATAACAAGGAACACTCAGATTCCGATACCTCTACATTGTCTTCGTGTGGTGATATTTTCAGGTGGTCCAAATCATCCTGTGGTATTTGGACTCCGGTTGTTCAAAACATATGACCGGAAATCGCTCGATGCTCCGAAATTTCGTCAGCAAGTTTCTTGGTACGGTTAAATTCGGGAATGATCATATAGCAAAGATAATGGGGTATGGTGAATATCAGATTGGAAACGTGACGATTTCAAGGGTATACTATGTAGAAGGTCTTGGTCATAATTTATTTTCAGTAGGACAGTTTTGTGATTCCAACCTTGAGGTGGCTTTTCGACAACACACTTGTTTCATCCGCAACTTGGAAGGAAAAGATTTGTTGAAGGGATCTCGTGGTGCAAATCTATATACCTTGTCCTTACAAGACATGATGGCCGCCTCTCCAGTATGTCTTCTCTCTAAAGCATCTAAGACCAAGTCATGGTTATGGCATCGCAGATTATCTCATCTTAACTTTGATGCTATTAATCATCTGGCTAAAAACGATTTAGTTTGTGGTCTTCCAAAGCTTAAATTTCACAAGGACCATTTATGTTCCGCGTGTTCAAGGGGGAAAAGTACCAAGAAATCTTACAAGCCCAAAGCTGAAGACACCAATCAAGAAAAACTTCATCTTTTGCATATGGATCTTTGTGGGCCAATGAGAACTGAAAGTGTGAGCGGTAAGAAATTCATTCTGGTAATTGTGGATGATTTCTCCAGGTTTACATGGGTTAGATTTCTACGTACAAAGGATGAAGCACCGAAGGCTATCATCACTTTTTTGAAATTCATTCAGGTACGTTCGAATACTACTGTCCGCCGTATTCGTACAGACAATGGTACAGAGTTCGTCAACCAGACTCTTCGTGATTATTATGAAGGAGTTGGTATCTCACATGAAACATCCGCTGCACGCACTCCACAACAAAACGGTGTCGTTGAAAGACGGAATCGTACACTTATGGAAGCTGCTAGGACTATGCTTATTTACGCGAACGCTCCATTGTTTTTGTGGGCAGAGGCTATATCTACTGCATGTTTCACCCAAAACCGTTCTATCATTCGGAAACGCCATGGAAAAACACCTTATGAGCTTCTACATGACCGTAAACCCGATGTTTCATTTTTTCATGTGTTTGGTGCTCTTTGTTATCCAAACATCAATAGTGAGAACTTGGGTAAGCTTCAACCGAAAGCCGATATAGGTATTTTCATTGGCCACTCACCGTCCAAGAAGGCATACCGAATCTATAACCGTCGTCTTTGCAAGATTGTAGAAACTATGGACGCCGATTTCGATGAGCTGACAGCGATGGCTTCTGAGCAACACAGCTCTGAACCCGCGCTTCATGAGATGGGAACCGGTGCTATTAGTTCCGGATTACTTCCCAATAATCCTACTTCTACATCATTTTTACCACCAACAAGGCCCGAGTGGGATAAACTGTTTCAACCGTTGTTTGATGAATTCTTCGATCCCCCGACTGATGAAGTTCCAGCACCTGTAGTAATTGCTCCAATACCTGAAGTGGTTGCTCAAGCTAATGAACCTTTATCTAATGCATCTACAATTCACATTGAACCAGATGCACCTTCACCAAGTGATTCTCAAACTACACCTGAATCATCACCCCTACTTGTGCCTAATGATGTGGAAGAGGATTCTATTGATCACGACTTGGAATATGCTCACTTGCAAGAGCTTCCTTTCTTTGGTGTAGCGATCCCTGAAAACCCTTCAGCCGCGTCTACCTCAGAAGAAGCTCCTTCTATTGTTCACTCCAGACCACCTAGGATTGAAAACCATAGCACTAAATGGACAAAAGATCACCCAATTAGGAATGTCATTGGAGATCTAGATCGACTAGTTTCTACACGCCATCAATTACAAGAGAGTGCACTCTATTGCTACTTTGATGCATTTCTCTCTGAAGTTGAACCCAAAAATTGGCAGCAGGCTATGACTCAATCATCTTGGATTGAAGCCATGCAGGAGGAACTAAATGAATTCCAACGACTTGAAGTATGGGAATTGGTTCCTCTCCCTGACAAGGCCAATATCCTTACTTTGTTATGGGTTTATAAGGTTAAACTTGATGAGATGGGTGCGGTATTAAAGAATAAGGCTAGCTTGGTCGCTAGAGGATATAAACAAGCCTTGGGTATAGACTTTGAAGAATCTTTTGCTCCTGTGGCAAGATTGGAGGCGATTAGACTATTCCTTGCGTATGCTGCTCATATGAACATGATCGTCTATCAAATGGATGTGAAGACGGCATTTTTGAACGGTGAACTAAGGGAAGAAGTCTATGTTAGTCAGCCGGATGGGTTCGTTAGTACGGAGTTTCCTAATCATGTGTACAAGCTTAAGAAGGCTCTCTATGGGTTAAAACAAGCTCCACGCGCGTGGTATGATCTCCTGTCAACATATCTCATTTCGGAAGGCTTCTCCAAAGGCAAGGTGGACCCCACTCTATTCACTCTCAAGGAAGGCAACGACATGATTCTGGTACAAATTTATGTTGATGATATAATCTTTGCTGCCACTAACATAGAATTGTCAAATCGATTTGAGAAGATAATGTCCACACGCTTTCAGATGTCAATGATGGGAAAAATCTCATTTTTCTTAGGATTACAGATTTCTCAAAATCCCAGAGGCATCTTTATTAATCAATCCAAATATGCTCTAGAATCTCTTAAGAAATATAACTTTGAAAATTGTGACCCCGTGGACACTCCAATGGTGGAGAAATCCAAGTTAGATGAAGATAGGAATGGGACTATTGTCGATCCAAAACTTTACCGTGGGATGATCGGCACCCTTCTATATCTGACTGCTAGCAGGCCTGATTTGCAATTTGCTGTATGCATGTGTGCCCGGTATCAGGCTAGGCCTACCGAAAAGCACCTACATGTTGTGAAAAGGATCTTTCGGTACCTAAAAGGAACACTTCAGCGTGGTCTATGGTATCCGAAAGATTCCTTTATTGCCTTAATATCATACGCAGATGCCGATCATGCTGGATGTCAAGACACGAGGCGTAGCACGTCTGGATCTGTGCAACTCCTTGGAGATATATTGATCAGTTGGTCTTCAAAAAGGCAGAAAAGCGCTGCAATATCAAGCACGGAGGCTGAATACATCGCCATGTCCGGTTGTTGTGCTCAATTCCTTTGGATGAGATCACAATTAACTGACTACGGTTTGGGATTCAACAAAATCCGATGTATTGTGACAACAAGAGCGCCATTGCCCTTTGCTGCAACTATGTTCAACACTCCCGGGCCAAGCACATAGACATTCGCTACCATTTCATTAAGGAGCAGGTGGAGAACGGAGTGATCGAGCTGTATTTTGTCACTACTGAGTACCAGCTGGCGGATATGTTCACCAAAGCCTTAGATCGAGGACGAATCGAGTTTTTGATCGACAAGCTTGGCATGAAATCATTCACTCCAGCGACTCTCAAAGAGTTGGCAGAAGAATCAGCTGAATAGTCGTGGTAAACTATTCAGAGTATCCTTTGTTCGTGATCATGTATATTATCGTAAATATATAAACCACAAAAATAAAATACAAAAATATAAAACCAACAAAAATCATAAAAAATATAAAACCTAGAAAAACCATAAAAATTATAAAATCAAGAAAAACCAAAAATATTTTTCGTTTTTAAATCGGGCATGTCTTTTAGTACGGTAATATTTACGGCCTTAGAAATGTCGATTAATATTGACACGGTGCCATAAATAGAGTCCGTATAAAAGTTGTACATTTTTAAAACATGTCCATCATGGCTTGTAGTTATTTCTGACTGCAACCCGTTTTTCATATTAAAGTCACGTATTTCTTTGGAAAACGTTGGCTCAGAACGGGAATTAATTTTCTCGGGCGTGATTTACAAGCCAAATCATGCAAAGGGATCAAGTTTACTTTACAACTTGGTCTAACATGAATTTATGTACGTCTCAGTGCATTAATTTGTTAAAATAAGAGAAATCTTATTCACACCACGAATCAAACTTTTTCAAGATACAAATTGGAAATGCTTTCAACAATATTTGACTCTTTAAACAATGACTACAGCTCTTTAAATAGAAAACGGGTCATCGTTTAAGGGGGAGAAAATATTAAAATCATCTTAACCGACAATCCTCATAAGCAACTTCAAAGCTTTCAACAAAGCTTAGAATGATTAAGCGCACATCGGAATTTAAAAAAGCAAACCCCATCATATAACATGATAATGTTGCTATGAGGGATTGAAAGTAAGGGGTACACCAAGTAGATCAACAACTTCTCTTCTCACGCTTGAATAATTCTTCTGAATTTTTCTTCCCCCTGAGAGTTCAAGTTATGCATACTAGAAAGAATCAAGACATTTCTTCCCCCACATAGTTGAAGAAAATAAATCAATCCCAAGTATGAAGCTCAAATACTGAAGTAGACACTTTATCCCATTCATGAAGTTGACATCGTAACACAAGAGTCAATTAAGTCTTGGAAATGCACATATCTTCTTCTGGAGATGAACCAGAGTCAATTAAGTCTCGGAAGTGCATATGTCTCCCTATAGGATAATGATGATGAATAATTGCAACATAAAAACAATTAAACATCGAATCAGTAGTGTACTGTTTAGAGATTGATAACGCCACGAGTTAAAACACTGATTTTCTCTGCGGTTATGACAATTGTCTTCCCTGAATGTCTTCAAATCAAAAGAAGGTATGAAGTTCATCAGATTTACTCGTTGTGCGTTTAATGTGTCTTCTTCTTCCCCCTTGATTTGTTTCGAAACTCGGAACCAGCAATAAATCGTACGCACATGTACCTAAAATCTCGTGAGAATAATAAATAAGCTGAATTATATATTTTGTAAGAATCAACTGCTGATCGAAAATCTCTACTCATAAACTCTCCATGGCCATCTTTACCAACCCCCTTGAAAGCAATTTGAAGTGACCACTGATAGAATGAACCAGATACATCAAACGTGAATCTGAATAAGAATCCCTCGATCTTGTGACTTAAGCTTGCACAATTGTTGAATGAGGAACATTGGAGAAATCTCTAAGTACCCAATGTATCACTGAAGAAGTCTATAAGCACAACACCTCTTGAAATTATCCACGTCGACTAAGCGCGTGACACTGAGTACAACAATGTAACCCCTTTAAGTGATAGTTATTCGAGTCATCAACCAACCACCCCGAATCCGGAAACTAGATAAACAAGTCGTCATTCTAAGATTAAGCACGAGCAAGTTATCTTCAAAGATAAAATAAGTTCACGCCTTCGATAAAATCCGTCTTTAACTCCAAATAATAATACCCGATCCAACAAATCCGTAGTCACTAAAAATATCGCCAAATTTCTTCGGTTTCGTCAAATAATTTTGTCACTTAGTCTCCTCTTTTTGTCACTTTTAAATCCAATGTCTTGAACCTCGTCAAAAAAATTTCCCATAAAATGATTTATACAAAAATCGGCCGAAGCCGATTTTGTAAAAATAAAAAGAAAAATTTTGACATCAAAATAAAGAATTTGTCCAAATACAGCCTATGTTTAAAATTTGTCCACTCGGCCCACCAATGTGCAATACTATAACAAATGTACAATAATACTTTCGTATAATGCAACATCATTATTTTTCGTGTGCGTTTAAACTTTTAAGTATTTTTACGAAACCCGAGTCCCGTAAATATTTTCAAAATTGACTAATAATTATTTCCCACCTTTTAACTAACTATTTACAATTTTTAGCCACAACTTTTGCTAAATTGCAACTTGGTCCCTACCCCACTAAATAAAAACTTAAATTAAACACACACATTTCAGTTTTTACTTCCAAAATTCACCACTCTCTCTCTCTTCTTCTTGCTTTTGCCGAAACACCACCCAACCCCCCAAACCCATTCAATTTTCAATTTATCTCAAGTTTGAGGTTGATTCAAGTTAAACCAAGCATAGACCCATCTCTATTTTTGATCAAGGATCACATAGGTATAAAAATTTCACACATGCAAGCACTTTTTATTTTCATGATGTTGGTAGGTAGAAGCCATGGTCATGCATGGTGTTTTTAGCATGATCCATGGTGGTTCTTGCTAGAAATCTTGTTAAAAACCTTATTTTGATCTAAAGATTTTTATTTTTATTTTGATTTTGATGTTATGGTGGATGTATGATGACATTAGAGTATAGGAATGATCATTTCTATGGTTGGTTTTGGTCAAAAAGTTGATTTTGTACAAGATTTTGGTACCCATTTTATAGCAGTAAGTAAACTGAAAAATCCGAATTTTTATGTTTTGAAAATGACTTAACTTATAGCCTAGGGTTGTAGATAATTTCCTTAGCATCGATTTGATATAAGGTAGAGCTTCTAGCTCAAAACGAGCGCGAAGTTATGATGTTTTGAATGATCTTGTACCGGGAGACGAGTATCGGCACTACAAGTAGTTGTTGTCGATATTTGGATCGAATATCGGGGACTCTAAATGGATGTTTTAAAATGTGTAACCTACTGATAATGAGGTATTTATTTATTAGGTTGAGTTTACTTTAAAACCCGAGTGTCGGTTTTGTAAACGGAGTCGTTTAAATAAGTTAAAACGGTTGTATGAAAAATTTACGTAAATCTTTCCGGGTTTTGTGGTTTGAAAATGAGTCGAGTAAAGGACTTTAAAAGTAATTTCATTTGATAAACTTGTAGGAGGAATTTCTATATATAGTAAGTTAGTTTATCGAGTCGTTTCATAAACGGTTGACAAGTTTAAAAGGGGTAAATAAGCTAGTACATGTAGTATGTACCGGCGGATTTTGTTAAAAGTATAAAATGGTAAAGTAAATGAGTAGTAAAGTATAATGAAGTTATATATATCGTTTATTCTCGAGTGTATTGTGGTTTTGTGAGTTCGAGTTTGGTTTTGTTATGTATGAATTATTTCTCGAGTCTATTATTAAAGTACGCACCTTATTTGCTAGGTTGCGGTTATCGTGATTATCGGGCATCTACTATCGTCGGCGATTGTCTTCAACTACTATAAGTACTAAGGTGATTCTATAGCCTCGTTTGAGCTCATTCAAATATTTTAAAACCCGCGAGGGGGAATACATGTTTTGTAAACTTAGAACACAAGATTTTTATGGTATGCTTGTCCCTTTATGAATGGACCCGTGGTTGCCTTTAAATTGCATTAAGTGATTGCCTTTGTTAAAGCCTCAGTTATGGATCGTTAATTAATCTATGATGGGTTAACCGCTAGTACAATTAATAGATCTATGGGGGAAGCCGCCCCGGTTCAGTTTTTGTGGACTTGTCATAGAATCTTAGGCCCGACCTCCACACTGTTTGAACATATTGTATTGAGAAGTCAGGTATACGGCAATGTACCAATAATCTGGAGGTAACCGACAATTAATAAATCTCCTGTCTTATCAGACCTCTAAAGGGAGTGTCTAAGGGCTCGGTTCCATGAGCTTATTGCAATTTATGCTATATACAATTATCATTGTTGATGCAAATTATTATTCGATGCTTATTAAGCATGCCACAAACTTATAATCTTTGCTTGTGTTCAAAAGATTATATAAACCTATAGATTCACTCGGCATTTTTGCTGATGATTTTCTCACATGTATTTCAAGTAATCAGGAAGGGTGAAGCTTGGAAGCCACGGGAATGAATGTTGTGCACTATTTTTGTAATATAAACTCTTTGAATGTTTGTCGTTCCTTTTGTTCAAAACAATTTAAATCTTTTGTTTTGGTTGTACTTTGGTTACGATGTCTTGGACTACGCTACTCTGACAAATGTTTTAGGAACGATAAATCTAAAACGTCTCTTTTCGAGTCGTTCTTTATAAATTATGTGTTGTTGTATCATTGTTTAGCACCCAAAGATGTATTCCGTTGCGTGTAAATTTGGGGGTGTTAAAAATGCGTTGTCTCCGTGTGATTAAAACAAATACCTTTTGAGAGATATAATAGTTAGTTGGGATGGGTTGTGCATTGCATCACTGGGTCCATGATGTTTATCTTCAATATCGAGCATCATTAAAATGATCTCAATAGCATATGTGTTGACCCGGTTTCTGCCCAAGTTGTAAGGAGGGCTGCTTTCTTTTCACCCTTTATCTTTACAATTCTTTTTAATTCTTCAACCCCTTCAATGCTTACCAATACGTCATAACTAGAACCTTGTTGTGATTGTTCCAGTGCTAACTTAAGTACTTGGTCGACATTGAGCTACGTTCACAATATTTCTCTATCTTTCCTAAGGACTACTATTTCTAGCTATAGAAAGTCCTTGGGAAAATTCCTCTGGTTTTGGAAGAATCATTGGACTTAACCTATCCTACCAACCTTATGTCACCACAATCATCATCGTCGTGAAATAAATGGGTTGAGGGTAAGTATATGTCACCATGAAATCCATTTTGATATCCAAATCCATTTTGCTCCTCCTTAACATATACCACGATATTCGAAAATATTTCGCACATGTTGGAATGAGCCAGCACATTAAGTAAACTATTATTGATCTCAATATTAAATCATATTTTCTCCCCCATATTAAAAATATTAACCGAATCGATGTTTTTAATATCTATTGATTTAATGAAATTTTAAGAAAATTTGGGAAGAAAAATACGAATCCAATTATCCTCATGATTTTCACAAGGTCCCCCTCAAATTAGTGAAGGTGTACTTGAGACGTAAATTAAAAACCTTTTAAACATAAGTGTAAGGTATTTATCACATGCAAATATCATATATGATAATGTATTCACAAGATTAATAATTACGAGGTTGGACCTGAATGATGAGAACATCATATGATAGAATCACGTGGTTCTTGTTCACGAATGTTGGTCTCCCCCGTAACGTCTGAAATTATCTCCTCCTTTTTGAAAAGCGGTAATCTCTCATGACACCACATGTACGATTGATATAGTTGTCTTGACACCAATTTGTGAACTTGGCACTTTCGACATCGAAGATTCTGAACGCTTGATAATTGCGCCCCCTCAATTGTTGACCCGTATTCTATCTAAAGAGCTGTAGTCGCCGTTTGAGTAGTCGCATCGTCGAGTATGTGGATATCAATTGTAAATTGCTACGGTTGGTGGAGATGATAATTTCATAAAAACAAGATTTCTCTCATTTTAATAAATAAATGCACTGAAGCGTACATATATCGGTGTTTGATTGTGTTATTACGTACACACAATCCCTTACATGGTTAGAAAGTAAACCATGCCCGAGAAATTTAATTCCCGTTGTTGAGTCAAAGCTTTCCGGTGAAATGCTTGACTTTAATATGAAAAGCGGGTTACTATCAGAAATAATAGCAAGCCATATTGAGCATGTTTTTAAATCATTTAAACTTCTGCTCGAACTTTATTTACAACCCCGTGTCATTATTGAACGACATTTCTAGGATCGTAAATATTATCGATTCCAGAAGACATGCTCTTTTTATCAAAACATTGTTGAACACACAATTTTGAAAGATTTAGAAAAACCTTTTGAAAGATTCTTGAAAAATTGTGTTCAACGGTTTTAATAAACCAATTACTTGAGCTTAATATTTTGAGTATCTTACTAAACGAGCTCAAGTCCGAGAAGTTTTAAACTTCCTGTTATGAGGATAAGTTTATCATCGACGATAAAAATTCCTTTTAACTGAAGAACGAGTCCTAAGTTGACATTTACTTAGAAGTCGTTTTCATGAGCTTGAAAACTTTTGAATGTTTTAACGGAAAGCTCATGACTGAGAAAGATGAAGTTCTCGTTATGAGGAAAAGTTCTCTTATTTAAAAGATACACTTTCCTTTCTTAGCTTAAAACTTGGAATGTTTTAATACAAGCTCATGACCAAGAAAAATTAATTTCCCATTACGAGGATAGGTTATCATAAAAGATAAGCTTTCCTAAAATTGAAGTCCGAGTTAAAGTTTGATATTTAACTGCAAGTCATTATGCATGAGCTTAAAAAACTTTGAATGTTTTTTAATAAAAGCTCATGTCCGAGAAAAATTAATTTCTCATTGTGAGGATAAGTTTATCATCGCGCGATAAACTTTCCTTTCTTTGAAGTCTGAGGCATAATCTGAGATATAATTATACACCATATACACGAGCTTACAACCTTTGAATAGTTTTAATGTAAGCTCGTGTCTGAGAAAATTTAATTTCTCGTTTTGAGGGTAAGTTATCGTTGCATATATAAACTTCCCTTTATTTAAACTCCGGGTCATCGTCTGTCATTTAACAATGAACCATTATACAAGCTTAACAACAAATCCCATGAGACACTTGTTTCTTAGATATCAGCTTCTTCAACAACCAAACTCTGAGAGTGTCCTTAGTTGAACGGTAAACAAAGATTGGACCGCTTTGTTCGTGTTGAACGACAACTTTGGTACCTGCATTCTTATTAGGAGTTTGTATGTTTTGATATGGGTTAGAAATATCTATTTTAGAAACATATGGGGATCCACAGTTGTCATTTCTTGTGCCAAAGTCAACCTGAGGAGAAGGATCACTAGGCTGAAGTGATTGATCATCCTTTTGAATTTCCTCCCTATTCTTAGTAAGAGCGGAGACTATCCTAGTTAAAGGGCACTCGTTTCCTACAAGAGTGAAAGTTCTACCAGTGGGGCGCCAAACTTTACCAATAGGTTTGATTTTAGCTAACCACTGGGATCTAATTCTAGCACGGGAGTTCACCTCATTAAAGAATTGCTTGACACAAGAGTCATGATTTGCTCTAAAGACACATTTCTTACATGTTTTACAAGTAACATATTTAATGTCCGAGTAAGATCTAGAATTCATAGATGATTGATTGATGCTCCTAGGATATGACATGCTACGGTTAGCAGTGTTGGGTAAACTAGAAGGCATCTAACTAGGTTTGAAATTCCTATCTTTCACTTGTGTCTTTTGCTTAGCCTCCCTCAGACCAAATTTATGGAGAACGTCATTTGAATTAGTTCTAGACGTGGTCTTGGTATTCTTATAGAAACTAGATGCAATCATGTGATTAGGTCTTGCAAAAGCTGTTTTAGTCATATTGGGCCTAGTTGATGGAGTGACTGGTCTAGAAAGATGAACCAAATCAACTTGGGAGGCAAACCGCGGTCTCGAGGATTTTTGTCGCTCAGATCTAAATGCAGTCGGTTGTCTAATAGACTGATTTTGAGGCGGTTTCCCCAAGATTGATGGTTTTTCAAGCTTAGTGTCCATACTAGTTCCTTTAGTTTTTCTTAATTCATTTTTCAACGCAGCTATAGCAAAAACCTTCTCCTGAACCTGTGCCTTTAAAGTCTCGTTCTCTTTCTGCAATCTATCTTGGGATGCCACCTTAGATTCTAACAACTTAATTTGTTTCAAAAGATTATCCTTTTCAGCTTTAGATTCTAGAACTTTTTGATCCAATTTTCGTTCAAGAACAACGTTTGACTTTTCAAGTCTTTCAAAATATGCTTCAAACTTGTCCGTTTTCTTGGAAAATTCAAATTGGGTATCCGTAAGATGTTTAGATTGTTAAGCTAACATTGTTTCGAGCTCTTCAATCTTAGAAGAAGCAGTTATACAACATTTATCATGATTACCTCAACATTCAAAACAATCTCTCCCCCATTATGACTCAAATCGGATGAATCGGAAGTGGTATAAATGTCACCCTTTTCCATCCCATGTTTGTCATAATTCGGTTCGAAATGCTCAACATGCGGTATTTCATCAGAAAATACATCATATACCTCATTCCGTTGCACCATATTTGTAGGCTCTTCGTCATATATGGGTATGGTGTCATCATAAGAGATATCTGTAACATTCCATGACGTGCTACTGGTATCACGCTTTCCTCTCGATTCCATTCTCTTGCAACATTTAGGCTCCAAATTGTTAACCGTATGACCATTCTCCTCTTGCATCTGCATCGTACATTTTTGCACTCCACTATCATACACTTGCTGAAGTCGGGATCTTTCATAAATCGAAGACGAGACCGATCTCATGAATTACAATAGTGTATCACGGAACTCTTGAACCTCCGTATGTGTGTATTGAAGAAATGACTGACATATCCCTGAATTTTCAGACTTAACAACGTTGAATTGGAAGAAGTGCGTATGTTGTGTCACTAGAGCTTGATATGCAGATTCTGATGCAGAGTGATTGAAGTCTTCTTTGTAAAGTTGGTCAGCTAGTTGGTTCAAGTTGAGGAATATTGAATCGATGAATATGTAGCGATATTGACTGAAGAGTGTCACAAATTCGCTTCCTCCTTGAAGCTATGAAAGGGTTACAAGATGAGATTGAAGTAGGCGAAATGATGTTGTACCACTTTCTCTAGCTTTGTCTTGCATTAGATGCAAGTCTCCCTCTTGAGATATCGAATTCAATGGTTCCACTGAAGTTTGATGACAAATGAAGGTAAGGATTACTTGTCGATTGAGTAATGAATGAAAGTAATTGTGTTTGTTTTTGTCGAAAGTACTGTGTTTTACTAATCGTGGAGAAACCAAGAAACCATTTCGCGGGATTTTACAAACCACCGAGTCAACCGTAAATTATCCAAAGTTCTCGATTCCTTGATTTGTGAAGAAAAATTGATTAAATCCACTAATTATGTGTTCTCGAAAAACCAAAAATTATCCAAGACTAAAAAACTCATGAAATTTTCTAAATCATGTTTTTTGAAAAATTTCCAAATTCGTAATACCCAAGTGCAAATCCTGAATATCCACAAAGTATGAAATTCGGAATAATTATCTGACAAGAATTCGGAATGTATTGACCCTCAAGGAATTCAGAATGTATAACTGATTGGAATACGGAATATCTTAAGCCAAACTAAAATTCGAAATATATAGGTGAGTGGAAGTCGGAATATCTGTTTAACTAAATTCGGAATCCTCAAGTTTTTAAAAGTCGGAATCCACAATCTTTTAAAAGTCAGAATCCAAAACTTTTTAGAAGTCGGAATTCAACACTTTTTAGAAGCCGGAATCCAAAACCTTTCAAGAGTCGGGATCCAAAAATTTTAATAAGTCGGAATCCAAAATTTTTAAGAATTCGGAATCCAAACCTTTTCAAAAGTCGGTATCCAAACCTTTTCAAAAGTCGGGATCCAAAACCTTTTAAGAAGTCGGGATCAAAAACCTTTAAGAAGTCGAAATCCAAACCCTTTCAAAAGTCGGAATCCAAACCTTTTCCAAAAGTCGGAATCCAAAACAATTTACAAAGTTTGAAATCACAACACGTTTCAAAGTCTGAATAACTTATCTTTACCAAATTCGGAATACTTGCTGTTAAAGGATTCGGAATATGTTATCCCTCTACAATGTCGGAATGTGGACACTTGATTGAATTTTGGAATGTGGACACTTGATCGAATGTCGGAATATGTTATTCCTCAAATTAATGTCGGAATAACAAGTTTTCAAAATAAATGTCGGAATACAAGTCTCCAAAAAATGTCAGAATATCTTGATCTGAACTAAATGTCGGAATGTATGGAGGAGTAAATGTCGGAATAGAGACTTGACAAGATGTCGGAATGTAAATTCTTTGGTAAAATTCGGAATGTACCTTGGAACAAATGTCGGAATAGAGACTGTTTGCTGAAGAGATGTCGGAATATGAGTGCAAGCAAGCAAGAAGTCAGAAAATGGAGCTTGACAGGATGTCAGAATCTAGACCTTCACCAATGTCGGAATTCTTCTTCACTAAATGAATGAGAATAGAAACCTTCACTAATGTCGGAATTCTATTGAATTCGGAATTCAATTTGTGCAAAAGTCGGAAAAGAAATCTAACACAAGTCGGAATAATAAACCCTAATTCCGAAATCTTTGACTTCCCAAGAACTTTTCTTGATAGTTCGAACTTTTTACCCAATAATCAAGCCAAAACTTCCAATTTTTACGTGAAAATCACCAATATGAATATCACAAATTCCTACCACAACTGTGTAGGCAATTTGTAAAAAGATTGAAGGTGAAACACACGAAAAGATTTTAAAACACAGATAAATCTTGATTAAAAGAGCACAAAAACCAAAACTAACACAACAAAACACCTTATTTCACCCCATGACTCTTGATACCAATTGTAGGTCCACGTAATCCTTGGATAATCTAAACCTTGGAATGATTACAAGAGAGAGAGATAGATGAAGAACTTAGAGAGAGAAAGTAGAGAGAGGTTGAAGAGAATAAGAGAATATTAGATTAGAAAAGTGAGAATGTGAGAACAAACCCCTCCTAACATGCTAGGAGGGGGTATATATAGCACACCCTACATGTGGGCTTTATGGGTTATATTGTTACATACTGGATCACGAGCCGATACTTGATGTATCTCGTTGGAGTGACCGATCCTTTCTAAATACGTAAAAACGTATTTCCAACATTCTTATTAATTTTACTTTCTAAATTTCTGATTTTTTTGGGAATACGAGTGTTTGACACTATAGAATTTAGGTGCATTGGATGTAAGAATTTGTGGTTCATTTGTTGAATCAGTTTAGTACAGTATTACTAGTAGCATATAATTGATTTTGTTATTTACTTGTCCACTGAAGTATTAAAATGTTGGACCTAATCAGATACCCGTTTGTAACCTTAGGGACTTATTGTGTAACATTTCCTTTTTGCAGTTACACTTTGGACTTGGATTGTAGAGTGCTTAATGAGGTGGAGGGCTTTACATGGACAAATGGAAACTTGGAGCACTTGAGGATAAATGTACAAGCGTACATTGGACGCTAACGTCTCTTTGACCTTTGGTCTTATATTGAGACGCTCTCTTTCTTGTCTTCTTCATCTGGTTTTTGTGTGTGTGTTTTATCATCAAAATACTCTCTCAAAAATATGTAACCAGATCATGTTTAATCCTTTTTGTTCTTGTTATTGTAAGACTATTATCATTTAGATAATAGGGTCACACCAGTGTAGCTGTGGTGACCGTTTTAATCTTTTGATTCGTACTCGTTATGATTAATAGAAGTATTTGATTCAGTGTTCAAATCTTCTTCTTTGCCCTTATCCATTATTTCTTCATGGTATCAGAGCCATGGTTCTCTGAAATCGTTGGAAATATTTTTTAGGGTTTCAAAATATTTTTGGGGGTTTTTTAAATTGAAACATTTTTTGGATAGATCTGCTATTGAGATAGCCAGATTTAAAAAGATTTTGCTCTTATTGTTTCTTATTCATCCTAAAATCGATTATTTTATTTTAGGGTTTCAAAATATTTGGGGGGTTTTTATATTATATATGTTTTAACTTTGTTCGTGGTGCAGGGACGTTATTTATTAGATCTATTTCATAGATCTGTTGCTGGTTGCACCTTTCCCTATTTTTTCTTAAATTAGGGTTTGGTGAGGAGGTTCTGTTTCCTCTAGACTAAGTGAATCTAGAAGAAACAGTTCGATTGTGCTTTTGGTTTATGCATTGTAACATCTCTGCTCTCTCTTCTTATTTGTTTATTCAGTTATCTGCTTATTTATTTGTTCATACTTGTTCCTTGGGTGCTATCTGTGTTTATACTCTCTCCTTTTTTGATACTCGTTTTTTGCTGATCTTATTTTGGATTGTTGGGGTATTTTGCTTATTTGGACCCTTAATCACTGTCTTGCCCTTGACCTGCCACCCTTGAATGGTTTGGAAGCCTGGGAACTTTGTTGACTTTGATTAAGTTCATTTCTTTGGGAGTTTAGTTTCTGTGTCCCTTCACTATGACTAGTGTTCATGGTGACACAGACACTGAACATCAAGATGACCAGATTGGGGAAGAATCTGTTGTCACCTTGATAAGTAAGCTTGATATTAGTGACCCTTTGCATCTTCACCCAAATGACTCTGCCACACTGACTGTGATTTCTATTAAACTCAAAGGGACTGAGAACTATCAAATCTGGTCTAATGCTATGCTTTTGGCATTGGAAGGAAAAAATAAAACTGGTTTCATAAATGGATCTTGTAAAAGGTCTTTAACTAATGAAGTGTTGGGAAGACAATGGGACAGAGTCAATGCTGTTGTGTTAGGATGGATCCTTAATTCTATTTCTGATGAATTGTTTCTTGGTCAAATTTTTTCTAAGAAAGCTGAGCATGTTTGGAATGATTTGAAAGAAACCTATCATAAAGTTGATGGGTCTGTGATATTTAACTTGCATCATAAGATAAATACCTTGAAACAAAATGGCTCAAATTTGTCTGATTATTATCATACCTTGAATGCTTTGTGGAAACAATATGATGCTATGGTTGAGCTTCCTAATTGTGTGTGTTCTGCTACTAGTGAATTTAAGAACCATAATAGTCTGTTGAAATTAATGCAATTCTTAATGGGTCTTGATGACTCTTACATGACTATTAGAAGTTCTATTCTTTCTAGGGAGTCTTTACCTGATGTCAAAGGGGCTTATGCTATTATCTCTAGTGAGGAGTCTCATAGAGTTGCTTCTGGCAATGTGTCTAGTTCCTCCCAAAGGAATCAGACATCTGCCTTCTTTGCTAATGGGCCCACCAGAAATGTGGTTCAAAGAAATCAGAGTAATAACTCTGGTGGCTTTAGACCTAATTTCAATACTAACCCCAACTAAAATAGTAACCCTAGACCTAATGTGCCCAATGGGAATACCTATAGGCCCAATGGGAACACCTACAGACCTAATGTGAACTCTGAAGTGATTTGTGAAAATTGTGGGTACAATGGGCATACTATTGATAAATGTTTTAGACTCACTGGGTACCCTGCTGATTTTGGTAAAAAGAGACCTGGGCAAAACCCTAAAGGAAAAAATGTTTCTAACAATTCTGTGGGGACTAATCCCAATTCTGTCTTTTCTGATGAACAACTTTCTGCTTTACTTTCTCTTATCAAAGAGAACAATGGAAGTGAGAAGGGTGTGCAGGCCAATATGGCAGGTACTTACCTTAATTCCAGTAAAGCCTTCAATGATAACTTTAGTAACTTTTTTTGTTCTAATATTCATTCTAAAGTTACTCAACATGGGAAAGTGGTTGACTCTGGGGCTAACCAACATATGACTAATGATGAAAAAGAACTGGACAATGTTTTTGATATTTCTCACTTAAAAATTAAAGTCAGTCATCCTAATGGGACTGAAGCTTTCATATCTAAGATTGGAAATCTGAAACTGGCAAATGGCCTTGTCTTGTTTGATGTGTTGGTTATTCCTGAGTATTGTGTTACTTTGATATCTGTGCATAAATTAGCCAAGGATAACAAGATTTTTGTGGTTTTTGATGAGAATAAATGCCTTTTTTTGAATCAGGATTTGAATCTGAAAAACATTCTAGGGATTGGTAATCAATGTGGTGGTTTATACTACTTAGATACTAAAGGTACTAAGTGTAATGCTAGTCAAACTGTCCCTATTTGTTCTTTATCTTATTATGATTGGCATTTTAGACTTGGCCATCCTGGTGACCCTGCTTTAGATATCTTAAAAGCCACTTTGAAACTTGATAAAAATGATAAGTATGACTATTGTGAAGTTTGTCAAAGGGCTAAACAATCTAGAAATCCCTTTCCTTTAAGTGACCATAAGACTAAGTGCTTGGGGGACATTGTTCATCTTGATTTATGGGGTCCTTATAAGGTGACATGTCACACTGGCCATAGATATTTTTTGACCATTGTGGATGATTTTACCAGAGCTGTTTGGGTATATCTCATTAAGTCCAAGGATGAAGTTGTTACCTTTTTAGATGTTTTCCATAAAATGATTAAAAATCAGTTTAAAAGAAACATTAAAGTCTTTAGAAGTGACAATGGTACTGAATTTGTTAATCAAACTTTTAATAAGTTTTGTAACAACAATGGCATCCTTCATCAGACTTCATGTGCTTATAGCCCACAACAAAATGGGGTGGCTGAAAGGAAACATAGACACCTATTGAATGTTGCTAGGTGTCTTATGTTTCAGGGGGGAATTCCTTTGAAATTTTGGTCTGAATGCATTCTAACTGCTACTTTTCTCATTAATAGATTACCCTCTTCTGTGTTAAATGGAAAGTCCCCTTATGAAATGATTTACAATACTTGTCCTAATCTCTCTCTTATCAGAATGTTTGGCTGTTTATGTTTTGCTACTATCTTGAATCATGATAAATTGTCTAATAGGTCTGAAAAATGTGTTATGATGGGTTATTCTAATTCTCAGAAGGGTTACAGGCTTTTTAGTCTTGATAGGAATCAGTTTATTGTCTCTAGAGATGTAAGTTTTTTTTGAGTCTATATTTCCTTTTAAGGATTCTTTCTCAAAAAACAAGCATAATGAGTCTAATGTCCTTAGTCTTGGTCAAGATAAAAATTTACTAAACTTTTTTGATTTAGATAACCTTGAGCTACCTAATGATGATGAGAGAGTAACAAGTAGCCATAATAGTGACCATAAGTCACAAAGTGAGGTTAGCCACTCTCCCAACCTTGGGAACAATATGGACACTGTTGATTCTCCAAATATTGGAGATGATGCTCATAACAGTGAGGATATTGAAGCTAGGTTGGAAGAGGAGGCAGCAACACTTGATGAAAATAATGAGTCTGAAGGTCACTTGAACCATATTCCAAGTGCTCCTACTCAGGGTGTTAGAAGGTCTACCAGACCTTCTATTTTTCCAAAAAATTACAATGATTTTGTTGTTAACTCTAAGGTTAAATATGGTCTTGAAAAATTTGTAGGGTATTCTAGACTTAATCATGAAAACTTCTGTTTTGTCACCCAACTTAACAAAAACAGTGAACCAAAGAATTTTTTTGAAGCTTCTCAGAACCCTTATTGGGTTGATGCTATGAACTCTGAGCTTGCTGCCCTTCTTGAGAATGACACCTGAGAAATTGTTGAATTACCAAAGGGTAGGAAGGCCTTAGGTAGTAAGTGGGTTTGGAAACTTAAGTTTAAGTCTAGTGGTGAAATAGAAAGATACAAGGCTAGGGTTGTTGCCCAAGGCTTTGGTCAAAAGGAAGGTATTGACTTTGATGAAACTTTTGCCCCTGTTGTCAAGATGGTTACTGTTAGATGTTTGCTTAATATTGCTATTGTGAATTCCTGGCCTGTGTTCCAACTTGACATTAATAATGCTTTCCTTTATGGTGATCTTGATGAAACTGTTTACATGAAACCACCACAAGGATATCTTTGTGGTGGTGACAACATGGTTTGTAGACTTAAGAAGTCATTGTATGGGCTTAAACAAGCTCCCAGGCAATGGAATGCTAAGCTTACAGCTGTGTTAAGTGAAAATGGTTTTGTTCAAAGTAAATCTGATTATTCTTTGTACACTAAGTCTCTTGGTAATATTTTCCTTGCCTTGCTCGTGTATGTTGATGATATCATTATTACTGGAAACAATGTTGGTGAGATTGAAAAGATTAAGATGTTTCTGAAAACTAAGTTTATGATTAAAGACTTAGGCAAGTTGAAATACTTCTGGGGTATTGAGGTCATTGATACTAATGGTGGCATTTGCTTGAATCAAAGGAAGTATGTTTTGGATCTTCTTTCTGAGTATGGTATGTTGGCTTGCAAACCTGCTAGCACTCCCTTGGTTACTAAACTTGTTATTTCTAATGAGGCCACCATTGATGACCCCTTACTTGATAATATTGTTGACTTTCAAAAGCTGATGGGTAAGCTTATTTACTTAACCAATACCAGGCCTGATATATCCTATGTAGTTCACTGCTTGAGTCAATTTATGCACTCTCCTTTGAGATCTCATCTCAAAACAGCCTTCAAGATATTAAGATATCTTAAAGGTTCTCCAGGTTTGGGCATTCACAAGACTTCTGGTATGTTTCTAAATGCTTATTCTGATGCTGATTGGGCTAAGTGTGTTGTTACTAGGAGATCTGTTACTGGTTATTGTGTTTTTGTTAATAACAATCTTGTTTCCTGGAAGAGTAAAAAACAAAACACTCTCTCCAAATCTTCTACTGAAGCAGAGTATAGAGCTCTAGCTTCAGTAACCAGTGAAGTCATCTGGATTTTAAAGATTTTAAAAGACTTAAAATGTGAAAATCTTTTGCCTGTTACTTTGTACTGTGACAGCAACTCAGCTATTAAGATAGCTGCTAATCCAGTTTTTCATGAAAGAACTAAGCACTTAGAAATTGACTTACACTTTGTAAGGGAGAAAATTTTAAGTGGTGTTGTTAAGACTTGTAAGGTGGATTCTGCTAATCAAATAGCAGACATCCTCACAAAGGGACTGGATACATTGCAACACAATGTCCTTGTTGAAAAACTTGGCATGCTTAATATATATGAGGTATCTGATTAAGGGGGGATATTAAAATGTTGGACCTAATCAGATACCCGTTTGTAACCTTAGGGACTTATTGTGTAACATTTCCTTTTTGCAGTTACACTTTGGACTTGGATTGTAGAGTGCTTAATGAGGTGGAGGGCTTTACATGGACAAATGGAAACTTGGAGCACTTGAGGATAAATGTACAAGCGTACATTGGACGCTAACGTCTCTTTGACCTTTGGTCTTATATTGAGACGCTCTCTTTCTTGTCTTCTTCATCTGGTTTTTGTGTGTGTGTTTTATCATCAAAATACTCTCTCAAAAATATGTAACCAGATCATGTTTAATCCTTTTTGTTCTTGTTATTGTAAGACTATTATCATTTAGATAATAGGGTCACACCAGTGTAGCTGTGGTGACCGTTTTAATCTTTTGATTCGTACTCATTATGATTAATAGAAGTATTTGATTCAGTGTTCAAATCTTCTTCTTTGCCCTTATCCATTATTTCTTCATGAAGTGTAGTGTATAGATAATTTGCTAGAATTGTAGTATGATTTTGTCCACTGTGATTGGGTAATGTGCCGATATTAGACTTAGGATTTCGAGACTTTCAGTTAGTGAGGTTATTTGGATATCGATTAGGTACTATAGGACTCAATTTGTTTCAGCGTTATTAAATTTAAAAAGCTTTGTTAAGTAGCTATAATAGAGACTCAAAAAATAAGTTGTACATTAGAAATGGTATATGACTTCTTTTTTGATTTGCCAACTGTTGGAATATTAAGCAAGGTAGTGATAAGGTATGATTGATTAATACCTAGAGTTGTTAAGAAAGAGTTTACTAATAAGATTTTGCAAAAGATTTTTCATTGAGAAAGTTAAAGGGGAAAAAGAGTAGCTGTTTGAACCAAGGTTGTTAAGATTCCGATCTTAATCTTAGGATCTTACGATTTTACGATATTGTAAACAAAAAATAATCCGGATCTTACGTAGGATCTTTGCATTCTTAAGATCTTACAGGAACCCGATCTTGATCATAGGATCTTAGGATCTACTACGATCCGATCTTACTTTTTCTCAAACGACAAGCTAAAAAATTACAAATTTATAAGTTCTATTTTGTATAATATAAAAAACCACATGCAAATCTTCTTATAATTTAATAATCATAATTTAGGACAACATTTATAAAATATTCGTATAATATTGTGTTTATGGTTCATATTAATTTATATATTTGTAAAATATTACAAAGACTACTAAGAAAATTACATTATAGTAGGATCTTACAATCTCGATCCTACTCTACGATCTCGCTCTTGTAAAGACGAAAACGATCCTAGGTAAAAGCTCAGCAGTGGGAACTTTGGCATAACGGTGGGAACCGAGACCCACTAGGGGTGCTCGGTGGGAATGTGACGCAGCAGGGGGGACCCCATCCTTGGTTGGGGGCTGTGTGGCTCGGCGCAACAACAAGCCAAGAGCCGCAGGCTCTCGGTAAGTTGTTGTTGCTCGGTTATCGGGTTTCGGGTTCGGGCTCGGGTACTTGACATTTTTTTCAAACACTTAAATTAAACCAACTATTAAATTAAGTATGTATGTTTAATTAATTGATTTGTTAATTAATTTGGTTTAAGTAAAATAAAAACTTATGTTATATTTATTTAATTAAAACTAAGATAAAACATGTATTTACATTTAATTAAATAAACTTAGGTTATAATAATTAATTGATTTGATTATTTATGAACATGAATTTAATTAATTAAACTTTGGTTAAATTAATTAATATATTTTACGGTAAAGTTTAATAAGATGTATATGTAATATTATTAATTAATTATAAACTTATAATAAACATGACATGATATTATTAATTAATAATAAGATAAGTATTAATTAATTATTAAACTTTATATTATAATAATACATGACATAAATTGAACATATAATTAATTATAGAAACATATTAATTATGGAAGTATATTATTTATGGCAACATGATAAATACGGTAGCATGCTATTTATGGTAATATGTTAAATATGGTAACATGCTATTTATGGTAATACGTTAAATATGGTCACATACTATATATAGAAACATGCTAAATATGGAAAATTTTTATTTTTGGAAACTTACTAATTATGGAAACTTTCTATTTTTAGAAACTTACTATTTTAGGAAACTTACTATTTTTGGAAAGTTACTATATATGAAAACCTACTATTTTTAGAAAGTTACTATATATAGAAACCTGCTATTTTTAGAAAGTTATTCATAATGTTATAACAAGTATAACAACACTTAAAACATGAAACACATGAAACTATAAGGAATACATGATTAAAACATGAAACAATAAGACCAAACAAGAACAAGTATTATTAGTATCAACATGTCAAGTAAACCAAATAACATGTATGTATAAGTAAGATCGACTCTTATTCATGTCCCTTCATTATGTAGCTATTGTGAAGTCGAAGTGATCGTCTACGTCTGTTCCCGTCTTCATATTACTAGACATAAGGTACGGATATTTCGTCCTTCAGTAAGGACATCTTTCTTCCTTTATTAGGATTCCCCGTTTGCAGCCATCTGTTTTCCCCATTAGTTTAAGTGTCTAAAACACATCAGTATATGTATGCTTATTTTAGATTGCCTGAGCTATATACATGCATACCAATTTCACCTAGTTATCGGGGTTCCATAACCATAGCACTTGAGGCACCGGCGTTATGACTCATCTGCAGTGAGAGTGATTGCTCGCAACGTCCCTTTACAATATTTGGACTTTATTGTTATTATTATCATGTGGGGCGAATGGATGCATCCTAGGACAAGTAGTATGATTTCATGGTAACCATGGTGTGTTCCTTGCATCCGTTACAAGAGCTGATCCCTCCACTCATTTTATATATTAATTAGAGGCAGCCCTTATAATTACATGACAAGGTCACCCCTCTAATTATTCATGCACATTGATATAACATGACCTATATGGGCTCTCGGCATATTTAAAATACATATTTTCAAGATAAACTAAACATAAGTATTTTTAGAAATGTAAACCAGTTTTATGAACTTAACCAGGTTTTCCAGGACATTCATTATTCCGCTACTATGTTATTTATTTTCATTAATTACTTGCTTATGTTTATGCTTTACATTCTATGTTATATATCCGCACACTGAGCGTATTGCTCAGCCGTATTTCTCTTTCCATGTCCCAATACGGCAGGTACTAAAGGGCAAAGCTAGGAATCCAAGAGTACGTGCATGGAATGAGGCATCAATTTCTTTCATTATTTAAAGCATTTACATACTTTTGCTTTGATGGACATTGTTTAGTCCTTTCCTTACATTATATACTTATGCATTTCCTGTGTGGAGCTTATGTTGGATCCGATGTTTGTTTCTGGCTTCTTTATGGTCATTTAATGTTTAGACATTTACCTTGTATGCTTTGATGATATGCCATAATTATCCTGTGATATTCCATTTATCAAAATGGGGTGTTACAATTATGGTATCAGAGTCAGGGCTTCGACCTGTAGGCTCTTAAAATTGACTTGTGACTAGTGGGTAGTCATCAGCGTCGTCCTAGAACTGACAGTTTGTTTTCATGCATTCATTTCATGTATCATTGTTGTAGGAATTTTGACTAAGTAATGGCTGGGACAAGTGTAACACTTCACTTTGATAAGTGGACCTTTACACATAATTATGGCGTGTCATCAAAACATGCAAGGTAATATGTAGTAAAACATACATGACCATAGGGAAAACTGGAATCAAACATCGGTTCCGAAACATAAGCCCAAAACATAAATAAAGTAAATGAACTAGGAAAGACTAAACAAGCATAAGTATATGGGACAAAAAGGAGAAGAAGTCTATGGCAACTTCCATCCTATGCAATTCCTCTAAATGCACGAGTCCGTCCTTGGGTACCTGCCGTTTTGGGATATGGAAAGGAAAGTAACGGCCGAGCGTAACGCTCAGTGCACGGATATACGACATAGTATAAATGGCTGGAACATAACTAAGACTAATAGCAGCGGAATAACATAAGTTCTAAGATATCTGGATTCATGTTCATAAAACTAGTTTCATAGTTTGAAAAGACTTATGTTTCCTATGAAAATCTGTTTATTTAGCCAAATAGCCCATATAAATCATGAGGTTCCACCGTGCATGAATACTTGGAGGGGTGACCTCATCATGCAATTAGAGGGGTTTCCTCTAATTAAATAGTCTGGGTAGGAGGGATTAGCTCCTAGTAAAGGATGCAAGGCACACATCACATTCACTCTGCTAATACTGATAAACATGTAACTAGAATGCACCCATACGCCCCACATGATAATATAATATAATGGCCAAAATTGAACAGGGACGCCACGAGCAATCACTTCGCCGTGGGAAAGTCATAACACTAGTGCCTCAAGTGTTATGGTTATGGTATCTCCATAACTAGGTGACACTGGTCATGTATGTATATGGCTTAGGCTCTTATCTAACATAAGTATCAAACATATAAAAAAAATACTGGGTAAACAGTTGGCTGCAGACAGGGAATTCTAATAAGGAAAGAATGTCCATATTGAAAGGATGGGAAATCCGTACCTTATGTCCAGTGAATGAAGAAGACGAACGGAAGAGAGTCTTACTTCGATCTCACTAATGCTACATAAATAGTATACGTGTACAAGTATTCTGATTTCTGAGTACGTAACTGATTTTATCGTGTTTTAGCTTGTTCTATATGTTCATGTCTTGTTTTACTGATTTTAACGTTATACTGTGTTTATCATGTATTCTGTATATTCTGACTATGTAATACTTGTATTTCTTGTATTATTATACTAGTTGTGTAATAATAAGTAACTTTCTAAAAATAAAAGATTTCCTAAAATAGAAAGTTTCCAAAAATAGAAAGTTTCTAAAAATAGATTAATTTCTTAAAACAGATCAGTTTCTAAAAAAAGAAAGTTTTTAAAAATAGTAAGTTTCCTGAATTAGAAAGTTTTCATATTTAGGATTAAGCTGAATTAATAAGCTAATAATATAAGCTTAAGTTTACTAGTTAAATATGATAAGTCATGTGATTATATTATAGTTTATTAATAATAACATGCTAATTATATAAACTATAGGTTATATGGCTTAATTAAATATAAGCATGATTTAATTAAATTAAGGTGTATAAAATACTTAGGTTAAAATTTGTATTGATATTATATTAATATAACCTAAGTCATGATTATTAATTAATTACATTCCTTGTTTTAATAATTAATTAATATTATAGTCAAAATTAAATAAATAAATACTTAGGTTAAAACATGTATTATTTTCTAAATAATAATTAACCTAAGTCTATGACTAATTAAATTAATTACCTGTCATTTTATTAATTAATTTAACTTTCTTATACAAAAATAATATACTTGTAAAATGATTAAGCTTGTAAAAAAATAAATTAGCTTGTAAAACTCGAATAAAATGTGACTTGTAGAAAAGATTAACATGACCAATACCCGAACCCGTGAAATACAATAAGTCAAGTCAAAAGCCAAATCAACAATCAAACACCACAACCCTATGGTTGTGGTTTCTGCCACCGACAGCAGGTGGTTTCCCCCGGCTTAACCGGGTTCCCACTGCCAGGCCAAACACCACCCTGTTGGGTTGGTGTTGTTGCTGGCAGGCAGCCACTGGCAGTTGCCAGTTTACCCAGCTGCGTGCCAATTTCCCACCGAGATCACAAGGTCTTGGTTCCCACTGCCTGACCAAACACACCCCCGCTGGGGTTGCCACCGACAAAACAGACCAAGCCCACCCACTAGGGTTGCGGCTGGTGACAGTTTTTACCAACGAGACCATGAATGGTCTCGGTTTGTGTGCCAATCGAACACAACAATACCCATAGGAAACCCTCCCCTAATATAACTTGTTTTTAACATATTCTAGATCTTTGATCATGGATTCGTGGTCAATTAAACACTAGAATAAAAAAGGGACGAATTCAAGATCATTGAATTCGTTTTTAGGGTTTTTCTGTTAAGAAAATAAAACAAGATCAAACCTGGTTTTCTTGGATTCATTACCCGCGACTTCCTCCTGATTCTTGTGTTGTGGGACCCGACGACAGAAAGGACACCAAGGGGAACACAAAAAACTGTTTATCCCAAACATAGATCGATTAGCTTTGTGTTAACGAGATAGAATCAAGTTTAACACGTAGAGAAACTTTGTTGGTGTTACGAACAATCCAAGTGTTATGTGGAATTAACACTTAGAATAAAGAACAAGTAAAACAATTAAACCAAACTTTCAGTTTTTGATTGAAAATCGAACTTGCGTACAATGAAAGTTGAATACTGAATAATGTGTATATACTACAAACCCTACGACCTCCTTTTATAACATAAGGAGTCGTGTACAATGGATAACCTATCAACTATTCTAGGTAAAGATAAATATAGAAAATACAATATTGAGTATATCTTTACTTCAAATAATAAACATGTTGACTAAGTTTTCCTATCAGTGGTTGGACTTCTTCTTGTCAGCGCTTGGATATCTCTTGTCAATGCTTGATCTGTCAACGATTGATTTCTTCCTGTCAGCGTCCAATTTACTCTTGTCAGCGTCTGAGTGACTTAGCTCATTTTATAGTTGATCCCAAACTTAGATCGATTTAGCTTGTGTAAACGAGATTAAATCAAGTTAAACACGTAGAGAAACTTTGTTGTGTATAAAACGATTTAAGTATTATGCGGAATTAATACTCAAACAAGAACACACAAACAATGTAAACCAAACTTTCACTTGATTGATTAGAACAAACTTACGTACAATGAAAGTGTTAAACGTATGAAAAACTTATATGAGAACAAAACCTAAAGGTCTCCTTTTATAGAATAAGAAGCCTTGTACAAGAGTCTACATATCAGCTATTCTAGATAAAGATAAACATAGAAAATACATTGTCGATCATATCTTTACTAGAAACAAACTAGAAACATAATACGTGTAGACTAAGTCTTCTATCAGTGCTTGACTTCATCCTATCAACGCTTGACATCTTCATGTCAACGCTTGTTCTGTCAACGCTTGTTTTCTCCTTATCAACGTCCCGATTGCTCTTGTCAGCGTCCAAGTGTACTGGCTACATTTTATTCTCAACATTTATTCCCAACAATCCTCCCCTAAACTTGATATCTACTCTAGTAATCAAGTTTCTAAATAAAAACTAAGAACTAGGAGGATTCTTACAAATCTTATCATATTAGTAATAAACATGCCTAATCAAATCTTTGGCCACGTCACTTGAGTAGTCAATCTCCAGCTGTGTTGTCTTCATCTTTTCAAAAACTTCTTTGGACATGGGATACTCAGCATCCACAAGAAGATATTCTGAAAACTTTGTAGAACTCGAATAATACACACCATCAGCTGAATACAAATGCCATTGAAGTCCACTGATATCATCCTCAAGATCCTTCCAAACAAGATCTTCTTCTTCTGGTGCACACATTCTCTTGAATGTTGACCAATGCTTTATTCCATTGACGGAAGTAGGTGCTTCAGTCTCATACTTGGCCAGCAATAACCTCCAATGGTCTACCAAGTCTTCCCTATCCATACTTGCAAAGAGAGACATAAGAGTAGTAAATGTGTGTACCTTTTTCCCATATCTGCCAATCATCCAAAACCCACTTGCATCTTCTTCATAGCTAATGATAGGGTTTCTGGCATCAAGAGGTAACACTTGTACCATATCTGAAGCTTCCATGGGTGAGAGCTTAATGCTCCTTCTAATAACAGCTTCACTGGGAGTTATTTAAATCTTTAGGAAACTCAAGTGGAACTCCCTTCTTCAAAGGCCTTGGAACAATCATAGCCTTTTGAATCTCAATCTCTTCTACAAGTTCTTCTCTCCTTTAATTTGAGATAAGTCTGATAGTATTCATTTCCTGCACTGTTGCCCAAATGGGATAAGCCTTATACTCCAATTCTTCAAAGGATAATCCCTTCAATTTCTGAAATGTCCATCCTGTTTGATGACATCTGAGCAACATGTAATAAAGCTCCCTTCTATCTCTCTTCAGCAGTGAGAAAACATTGCTAGCCTTATGCTTCAGAATTACCTTGCAATATCTTTGAACTCTTAGAAGAATCTCCAATCCCTAAATTTGATCTGAAATTGTCATATCTGGATTCTCCATAACCTTATCTTCCCAAGCATGGTACATCTGAGCAACTTCTGACATATCATAATCTACCTGCAACTTTAACTCTCTAAGTTTCTCCCTTGCCAACTCATCACCATAGTCAAGTCTTTCTGGTTGTTCAATTATCATAACACTTGAATCTGAAATTTCATCATCACTTCCTTCTTGTTCCTTAGAAGTAACTACAAATGGTGATTCACCAACCTTCTTCTCTTCTTGTTCCATAAGTTGTACAACCAACTTTGAATCAAACTCTACTTGTGCTGCATCCTTTGGAACTCCTGTTTCTACCATGATTCCTTTACCCTTATCTAATGGATCAATGATGGGTAAAGATGATGATGGTACATGTGAAGACACTTTCTTGATGATAGCTGATGACTGGAATACATCAACCATATCTGCAGGTCTGTCAACGTTCAAATCCTGTGTGTCAGCGCCCAACTTATTCTTGTCAGCGCTTGGTGTGTCAGCGTCCAAAATCTGTTTGTCAACGCTCACCTTACTCTTCTCAGCGCCTCTTGTGAACTGCTCCATCATTGCTGTAAAGGACAAGTTCAAGTTTGTAGGAGTAACCAAAGATACATCAAAACCTGGTTGCTTCTTCAATTCAGTAAGAGCTTCAGCCACACCCAAAGATTCTCCATCATGTGAGCCTTTGTCACTCACATGTATATGCTCATCCTCCCCCTTGGAAGAATCCTCCATACCACGCCTATTGTTAGCATCCTCCAAAAGAACAATCCTCTCTCTCAATTGCTTGAGTTCAAGGCCTTGTTTACTGACTGTTTGTACCAAGTCTGCATTTTGCTTTTGCAAACTAATGCAGATAGCCGTCAATTCCAACATTGTGTATGGTTCCAATCTGCCATCCTCTAGAATGGGTATTTGACCTCCCAAAGTAGAGTCATGGGGCATGGATGAGGTCTTAAAGATGTTAGGACTGGCTTGGCCTGCATCTAAGCTTGTACCAATAGTCCTAGCCTCACCTATATCACCAACCACACTTGTGGTGGTGGTTCTCTCTGCAACATGGCTAGGACCACCAGAGGAGAACACTCCAATGGTCCTTTGGCGTTTTTCCATCCTATAGTCTGGGGGTGGAGAAGATGATGTGGATTGGGTGGTAGTTTGAAGGTTAAGGGGTGTTTGGGTCTGTTGTAGAAAGGTGTCAACGTCTGGATTTCAGGTATCAACGCCAACATTTAACATGTCAGCGTCGAAGGGATCTTGGTCAAGTTCCATGTGTTGAGGTGAAGGTGATGGTTCAGGCAATGGTTGTGGGTCAGGTTGAGGTTGTCCTGCTGTAATAACAGCAAGTATGGCCTGGGTAAGGGGTAAGTCTCTGTGAGGGGGTGAATTCATCTTACTAAAAATAGCTTTCTTTTGCACAGGGATCGCATAAAAATTATCATGATCCCTGGTGCAATACCTTTGTTCATCAAAAATCATTTGTAAAAATATTGGGTAAGCCAAAGTCATCTTATTACCCTTGTTTTTACACATGCCATCAAAAATCAATTTAGAAAAATTATACTTTTGCCCATTTGTAATACACACAATTTCACTAGCAATTGATCTGTTAATTTCATTATGTGCAGTACATTTGGGCCTCAAACATTGAAGGATGACATGTATTAAGTACTTCCAAGCTGGGGGGAATTCTTGTTTATTATATTTATTTAAAGTACACTCTTCAAGGAAAGGATACCCCAAAGCTTGAAGTCCTTGTTCTATCTCATTAATGGGTAGAGTGGTTATACCATCTGCATCATTAAGATGCAAAGCCTGGCGAACCAAGGCTTTAGTAACCACCCAAGAACGCCCATGAACAATAGCTATTAATGTAGTCACATTATTAAGCCTTGAGGAACTTACAGTGTTCCAAAACTATTTAATATGAGTGACAGGGATGAGAGGAGCATGAGAAAGAGCATACCGTAATGGAGATGCATTCAAATACGCCACATCTGGGTGTATTGAGGAAACATAGCATCATCAGCCTCCAAATAAGCAATCATATTATGCTGACTTCTAAATCCTAATACCAAGTCACTTGGTTTAAACATAGGCGCCATTGATGTAGAAAGCTGTTTGTGAAAGATTAAAAAAAAAAATTATAGGAGAAAAGTTGTTAGACAAGAATATGAGAGTACCCTGTTTAAAAAGTAGGAGCCAAATATATAGGAGTGCTAGGCACATGTGATTGGTAAAAAATGAGGCAAGTATTTTCAAATATAATGATGAAAATATTGAAAAGAAAATAAGTTATCTTGTGCATTAATTAAAAGTTATCAACTCCCAAAATTACGGCCCCAATTTTCGTCGAAAATAACAACTGGGTAGGACCCAATGAGTGTCAACGGTCAGAAATAACCCATCAACGCCCAACGGCTATATTCTTGTCAACGTTGGTAAAAGCCATGTCAACGTCTAAGTTGGTCACAACAACGCTTGGAAATATATCTGTCAACGTCCAAAAATAAAAATAATAAAAATGAAAAAGGACCTTAACAAAGTAATTTATCCTAGTGAAGATAACCTATAAATTGAAAATTACTATAGGGCGGCACGCACTATCCAATTATGCACACTTGCTTATGCAAGATAGACATAACAGTTCTCTAGTGTCCATTGCTAACCAAAATTCTTAACAGTTAAGTTATCTCATAAAATCCATTGTAACTCCCAGGTAAGCCTAATATAAATCATACCCAAGTCTCCCAACAGACCACATCTAATTCTAGGCCAAAAAGGTCTTGGCAGCATGCATAGCATATCAACTTTGCATGCTACAGTGCCTCATGAGATAGTAAACTAACTCATACTCACCAATGGACACAATCTAGAATTGTGATAAGAGTATCATAAGAATACCCAAAAAGTCCTAAAAGGTTCCTAAACCTCCCCTTAAACTATGATACAAAAGTTGCCAATTAATATGCATGTAAATAAAAATTTATGTCAAGAGAGGAATATTAATATTCCAACCATCATCCATAAATTGAAACATGCTCCAATAATGCTCCAAGAATCCATAAGCAACTCTGTATCCAATGGTACAATGTTAACAACGCTTGCACAATTAGATCAAAAACCACAAAACTAACATGTTGCTGACAACGTCACGATAACACTTATCAGCGTTAAGATAACCTTTGTCAGCGTTAGACAAATAAAGTGGAAAATCTAATTTCACATAAAGACCAATAACAATGCATATCATGTACATACTTTTACACTATGATCCCAAAACACATATTAAGTGAGATTGATCATTCTAATACTTGTTACCAAGTATTGAAATCTTCTAGTATCAAAAGGTTTAGTTAATAAATTAGACACATTTTCTTCTATGTCAACCCTATCTGGTTGTATCAAACCCTTTTCAAAACAATCTCTTATAAAATGATGTCTAATTTCTATGTGTTTTGTTTTAGAGTGATGTACATGATTTTTAATAATGCATAAAGTACTGTTATTGTCTACAAAAATCTTGGTATGTATGAAATTATACCCATAATCCAACAGTTGGTTCTGAATCCATAAGACTTGTCCATAACAAGCAGTTGCTGCATGATTGTGGTAAATTACACCTCTTAGGAAAAAGGCGTAAAAGCGGTAAGTATCAAACAAATGACTTTAGGAAAAATCAAGTGTTAATGACCCTTAATGGTGTGAAAGTTCGTTTCCCAAGGAGGTATATGTGTGTGAAAAACTTGTTAAATGTTTGTGATTAATGATTGGTTTAGAAGGGGATGAGAAAAGAAAATGAAGAAGACGAAAAAATAAAAATTAACAAAAAAAATCACTACTAGAAAGTTAAAACGTAGAACCTTAAAAATCACAAAAATAAAAATAAATTCTAAAAATTACCAAAAATTCACCAAAAATCAAAAATAATAAACTAAGAGTTTACCAATGATCAAAACTTTTGCAAACCTTTTAAATAATTAAATATTCAATTTTTAAATGCTAATTAAAGCCCTAAAATCAAATAAATTATCAAAAAGCCCAAATAAAGATTTTTCAATTGGTAAACCTCTAAAATGACCTAAAAAGATTAAAAACTATTTTTAGAAATTTTAAAACTAATAAAAACTATTTAAAATGATTTAAAAACTATTAAAATTAAAATAATTATAAAAATTAATCTAAAAGAGATAAAATTATTTTAAAAGTTGCTAAATTCCTAATTTAATGTAATTAACCTAAGAAAAATGTAAAAAGTTGGAAAATGTGAAATTTCAAAAATAATAATAAAATAATAATAAAATAATATTAAAAATCCAAAAATTATAAAAAAATTCTAAAAACTTGCAAACTAGTTTATTTTAACCTAAATAATCAGAAAATCAAAGTGAAATTACCAAAATACCCCTAATGGGCCCTCAAATGGGCCAAATCCAAAAACAGTCAACCTAAATGGGCTTTTGGGCCCAAAAAGTCAAACTTGGCCCAATTGACTTGGAAAAGCCCTATCTGACTTAAAATTCAATTCTAAGAACAAAACTCTAAAGGCCCAAAAGCTGAATGTGAGCTTATCACAGCTTATTGAAAACAAAGCTTATTCTTATTGGGCTTTTCAGCCCATTAAGCCATAAGCTAATGCCATAAACTCTAATTTGACACACAACCCTCTTTTAGGATGCTTAAGAGATCTGTCAAAAGAAATTTCCAAAAAGCTCACTCAATAAGCCAAAAATAGAAAAGCAAAAATCCACAAAACGACAAAATAGTCGTTTTTGAGAAATAATGCACCTCAGGACTTGATTCAACTTGCAAAAGCTTTCAAATGGACTCAATAAGCAATATCAATCAACAAAAATCCAATAAGCAAAACCAATAAGCCAGAATAAGCACAAATGAACTTATGTAAAAGTCAAAGGAGTTGGTTTTCTAGTCAAACCTAAAAGTCAACCACCCAAATGCTCCAGTATGGACAAATGGGTCAAAATATGAGCACCTATTACAAAAACAAAGTTGTTGCAGGTTGGAATAAGCTATTATAGCTTATTGATAAGCTGACACCAAATTTGCACTATCAGTGGCAACCAGCAGGGGAAAGGAGTTCCCACTGCTTTGACTATTTGACCAAGCTTTTATGAGAGTTCTGGTTTGATTCAATTGGAAACAAAGGCACCCTTGTGATCAGTGAATCACAAGGAGTCAATAGCAACAATAAAATCACAAAATGGTTCACACAATAAGCCACAATAAGCCAAACAGTTACCAGATATGCTCCAGATATGCAAATAAGCAGTTAAGCACTTAATAAGCAGATTTAAGCAGAATAAGCCAACCAAACTTAACAGGATGCATACACAAGCTATATAAACTAAGAAGAAACACAAAGCAACAAGAATCAAACACTGAATCAAAGTAATCAACAAGATCAAAGCACAAAATGTTTCTGATGAACAATGAACAATATGCAGACAAGTTTTGCTGATATACTTGACACTTGATCCAATTTCAAGCCTCAAATCCTTCTTCCCTGGTGTGATTAACTATGATTTAGCACTTGTTAGACCTAGCCTAAGCCTAGATCTAGGTGTCCTCAAAATCCTAGCCAATTTTACCAAGTTATGAAGATTTTATACCCAAATCAAGAATCAATGTGTTCAAAACCTCAAAACCTGCAAACAGATGAACAATATCACCCAAACAACAGATACCAATACTTGCTAACAACACACAAGCACTTAACAAACCACAAATCCAACTTATGCAGTAATCCCAAACACTCCTTAATCAGTCACTTATCAAAGAAACTTGTGATTTCTTCTAATAACCTACTGATTTCAATGATCAAAAACACTTACTAGGCAGCAACTAACACAATCAAACACATAAATCACCAGCACAAACACAAATACTCAAAATCAAAGCACAAAATCCAAAACAGTCATAAACATGAAATTTTTAGGGGAATCTTAACAAGAGCTTATACCTGCCTTCCACAACATCCTAGGAAGGCCAGCAATGCTCCTTGGACCTTGTTCAACAACTAGAACAAGACCAAGGTACTTCAAATAAGGAGAGGCAAATTGCCTTGGTTGATGGTTCAAAGTAGAACCTCAAGGACTTGATATCTTCAACACAAGCAGCAAACAAACTCAACCAAAGGCTTAGAATCCTTCTCAGGCTTGGTGTCAACAAGCTTGAAAGAACTCAAGGCTTAAGGCTAAGGGTTAGTACACAAAATAAGCCAAAACAAAACCTAGGATTTCAAGGTTTTCAAACCTTAAAAACCTAATGAAACAAGACGTGCATTAACCAGAAGATTAAGGTAGGCCTTAACAATCAAATGGAACTCAGAATTAGGCTACTCAAACACCAAACTTTTAACTAAATCAAAAAGAGATTTCAAATTTCAGAAATTCAAATTTTATTAAGCTTAAAAGGAATTACAAAGATTAATAGCCTAAAACTGGAACAAAGGGACTCTCACATGTTGAGGTCTCCTTTTATAGGCAAATGCCTGGCTAAACACTATTCACAAACCCTAGCAACTGAAATTCCTATTCTATCCTTGCAGAATCTTCTAGGTGAGTTGCCAGCTGTTTTGGGAGAATCCTGGACGTTTGTTGAGTGCTTAGGGACCAAGTAATGATTTGCAGCCCTTGATTTGGCCAAGTAAGGATCAAGTGCCAAGTGTCGTATGGTGAGTGGGGATGGGGGAATCATTCTGGTAGTGGGATTTAAGGTTTAAGGTGTGGGATGTGATTGAGGTGATGTGAATCACACGTGGGTTGAGTCAATTTTGATTTCCCCTTTGTTTTGCTCATTTTTGATCCTGGGTAAAAACTTGTTCTTGCCTGGTAAAAATCCAAACAGTAAGTGTTTGGCGCAATTTTAGGAATTTGAAGTTTGGAGATGGCAGTTTAGGTCCTTGAGTTTTGGAACAGAGTGAATAGCAAGTTTATTTTGTAAACAAAACGTGTTCCTTTGTTATTCAACTTTCACCACTTGGCAGTTTTGGCACAAACTTTCCAAAAAGTTTATCAAGGGTTAATTTTGACACTTTTGCATATTTCAAGGGCTGATCTTGGGTAATGTTGATCTTCAAAGGTCTTCAATGTATCTTAATCTTCATGAGGGACCATTGTTGGCAATTTTGATTTGTTGAGGGACTAATCTTGCCATTTCTTCAAAGTTGAGGGACCTTTTGTGTAATTTTGACAAACTTAAGGGACCAAACATGTAATTATTAATATACAAGGGTTTTAAGTGTCATTTCTTTAATGAATGAGGATCAATCTTGTTTGTCTTCAAGTCTTCAAGGGTATTTGTTGAGAATTCCATGATTAGGGCCCGGTTCTTTGTACGGTTTCGTTTCTCGTGTCCGTTTTTCCTTGTAACTTGTGATCTTTTGTCTTTTTCACGATATCCATACCTAAAATACACAAGTAAACAAACACAAGCATATATATGGTATTTTTATGACATTTTATGCATTAAAAGCCCGAAAAGAACGATGAGATCATGTATAAATGTCATCTCATCACTCCCCCATACTAAGCCAATGCCGTGCCCTCACGCAATGCTAGAATAAAGTATCTAAGCATCACCAAAGTTCAATTTTATTAACCTTTATTGAAGAGTAAAAAGTCTTGCAACATACTACGAAGATGTGTAAAGACATAACATATGATTTTCATCACAAAAAGTGACTTTTAGGGTCAAAGAATAGAAACAAGTAAATGTCCCTTAGAGTAAACTTCGTCATCCTTGATTGTCATACATTCCATGCTAAGTGCAAAAACGAGATCATTGTTGGTACAAGTCACAATGCTAACACTACTCATACGTCCAAATTGTGTAATACTTTTTCTCCCCGTAATCCTAGTTATTATAAAAGGAAATCGGTTACTAGCATTTTTTATCTATTTGTCATGGATCACAAGTGATTCATATTGACTTATTTGAGTAGTTATTAGTCCGAAAGCAAAGTAGCACGATTTGATCAATAGTTAGCCGACGGACAAAATCTTTTAAAACGGCTTCTCGTGTATCTCCTTAAGTTCATATCTTGGCATAACTCGTTTCACGATTTGAGACCTTTCTCGGACCAATATTTGGCATGTACTTCATACTTCAAATCTTGGGAAGACGTTCTCGAAATTATGGTCTTCTCTTCATATATTTGGAATTTCTTCACTTGACGTTTTTGAGAGATTCTTCATATTGGACCACGACTTCAACATTTTTCTTCAATCTTTACTTTGGATTTTGATATACAACGATCCGCCTCCTTTTCGGACTTGGATATATTTATCCTCATACCTTGTTAGGGTCTTTTTGGATAGACTTTCTCCATGATCTTTAGGGGAGTAATTTGCTTTTCGTCGTGTGTCTCGATCCTTCATATTGATTTAGGAATAATGATACTTCACATCATCTTTGGATCTTTAGCAAAAATAGAGCTCCTCATGCCTTGTTAGGGCCTTTTTGGATAATCGCCAATCTTCGCGTCCCGCTTCAAAAAGTTATGCCTTGGCTATGAACTCTATTCAACCCCAAGCAACTTTTAAACGATCTTGCGCTAGAGGCTAAGTAACCTTTCAAATCGTACGACCTTACTTATTGCAATTATGATTTATTCCTAATGCATTGATCTTATGGGAAGAAAAAGCCACAATTAAAAACATATGAGTTTTTGAAAGAACACTTTCATGTTCTACGTTTAGCATGATCACTTGTCTAACTCTATCATTTCTCGTTCTTCACTATATAAAGACCTCTAATTAAAGAGACTCGTGAATACTTAGCCATGCAAGTCAAAATTAAGCCAAACTTGGATTAGCTTTTATTAAGACTATATCAAATCAATGTTTTGGGTTTTCAAGCCACCTATAGGATCTTGCACTTTCTTGGACTTTTTCAAGTTTAGAGAAAGCGTTTTATAGTTCCCTTGATAAGTGACTTTCTAGAATCAATTATAGGAACTTGCGAAAAGTTCTTGTTCTTAACCCGTATGAATTAAGACTTTCGCGTTTTAAAGTTCCCTATATAAAAGTCTAGCAAAACTTGAATTGACCGGGTTAAGGAATGTAAATGGCTCCAAATGTCCATCAAGTCAAAAATTAACTCTTATTCTACCCATCGGAAAATATACATTCGTGTCTTAAAAACACTTATGAAAACTATGAAAATTTTTAAAATTTGGCCATTTTTAGCCTTATTAGCAAAACAAAACATTGAAAGTTGGAAAGCGTGAGGGCGTAGCAAAGCAAGTACCTATTCACCCCCCCATACTAAAAGTAAACATTGTCCTCAATGTTTCGAGTCTAAAGGTGGAGCACCCCCGTACTAGAGACGAAGAGTCGAATGCTTAGGGTCTAGCATGGAAAGGGTGATCAACAATATATCTAAAGCCGTTTATTAAGTATGCTAAAAGATAATTGTTAGAACAATAAAGGATATGTCATGGAATCGTGAAAAACTTCTTCAAACGAACGATGGAGGCTCACGTAAACGAACACGAGAGTCTTCAATCGTAGATGATGATGATGATCTAGATAACACAATCACAAACAACCACGAGACAACGAGTTGAAAGGGTACAAGTCCCCTTATTAGTGAATAGTAAGCATAAAAGATAAGCATGGGATCTCCCTCACGAGGCACCTCGTTTTTGATTACCGAGTCATGAGCTCGACTCGATCCCCTCAATGCTAATTATCATTGGGGAAGGTGACTTGGTCGAGGGCAACCACTGAAGGAATTTCCCCACCAAAGTAGTGCTTAAGCCTATGTCCATTCACCTTGAAATTAGGGCCATCATCTTGAGCTAGCTCAATGGTCCCATATGGAAACACTTGTGTAATGGTGAACGGACCCGACCAACGAGATTTCAATTTCCCGGAAAATATCTTAAGACGAGAGTTAAAAAGCAACACTTGTTCACCAACGTTAAAAACCCGGTTTTTAATCTTTGAATCATGAAACTTTTTAGTCTTTTCTTTAAAAATTAATGAATTTTCATAAGCATTATCTCTTAATTCATCCAATTCATTCAATTGTATTTTCCGGTGATCTCCCGCGGTCTTCAAGTCAAAGTTTGCATGCTTAAGGGCCCAATATGCCTTATGCTCCAACTCAATGGGCAAATGACAATTCTTCCCATAGACTAACTTATAAGGAGTGCAACTGATAGGTGTCTTATAAGCGGTCCTAAAGGCTCATAAAGCATCATCAAGTTTGTCGGACCATGAAGCACGGTTTTCTCCAATTGACCTCTCTAAAATCCTCTTCAAAGCTCGGTTCGAAACCTCGACTTGCCCACTCGTTTGCGGGTGATAAGCCGTAGAAAGACGATGAGTAACTCCATATTCTTTAGAACCTTTTCGAATTGGTCATTACAAAAATGGGTTCCACGATCGCTTATAATAGCACGAGGGGTTCCGAACCGAGAGAATAGTTGCTTCAAGAACTTCACTACCACACGAGCATCATTCGTAGGCAAAGCCTTAGCTTCCACCCACTTAGAAAGGTAGTCCATCGCGACGAGGATATATTTGTTGCCATGAGACGATGGGAACGGCCCCATAAAGTCTATTCCCCAAATGTCGAAAATCTCACATACTTGAATTATGTTTTGCGGCATTTCATCACGTTGAGACGATTTTCCATGACGTTGGCACGAATCACACGACTTCACAAGTGCGTGCGCATCACGATAGATAGAAGGCCAAAAGAAACCAGCATCGAACACTTTCTTAGCCGTGAGATTAGCATCGTGGTGACCACCCGTGGGTCCCTCGTGACAAGCTCTAAGGATATTAGAGGCTTCGGTACCAAACACACAACGTCGAACGAGTTGATCCGCACAAACTCGAAAGAGATAAGGGTCGTCCCAAAAATAGAACTTGACGTCACGAAAGAATTTTCGTTTTTGTTGTGTCGTCATACCCTTGATTATGAAATTGCCCACATGGTAATTTATAATGTCGGCAAACCATGGGGTGGTGTCTTTAGAATTCACTACACCGAGAGTCTCAAGAGGAAATGTTTCGGTAATTTCCTTGTTCTCGAAAACATCTTTGTGAGGATCTTCTAGACGAGAGAGATGATCGGCCGCTAGATTCTCGGCTCCTTTTTTGTCAAGCACGGTGACATCAAATTCTTGGAGGAGGAGCATCCAACGAAGCAATCTCGGCTTAGCGTTTTGCTTAGCTAAGAGATACTTGATAGCCGAATGGTCGGTATACACGATGCTTTTAGTCAAGACGAGATAAGGTCGGAATTTCTCAAAAGCATAGACCACGGCAAGGAATTCCTTTTCCGTTGTGGTGTACTTTAATTGAGCCTCGGTCATCGTCTTACTAGCATAGTGGATAGGACGGAAATGCTTGTCATAACGTTACCCTAAGACGGCCCCTATAGCATAATCACTTGCATCGCACATGATTTCAAAGGGTAATTCCCAATTAGGAGCAACAAGAATGGGAGCTTTGGTAAGTTTCCTTTTGAGAGTTTCGAAAGCCTTAACACAATCCTCATTGAAGATAAAAGGAGCATCCTTCTCGAGAAGGTGTGTCATAGGACGAGAAATTTTAGAAAAGTCCTTGATGAAACGACGATAAAAGCCCGCGTGGCCTAGGAAACTCCTAACTCCCTTAACGGTTTTGGGATGAGGTAACTTGGCGATGACGTCTACCTTAGCTTTATCGACCTCAATCCCCGCCTTCGACACCTTATGTTCTAAGACGATTCCTTGTTTACACATAAAATGACATTTTTCCCAATTAAGCACAAGATTGGTTTCTTCACAACGTTTTAACATTTGTTCGAGATTAGATAAACATGACGTGAACGAATTACCAAACACCGAGAAGTCATCCATAAACACTTCCATCGACTTCTCAATCATATCGTGAAAAATCGCCATCATACACCGTTGAAACGTACCGGGTGCATTACAAAGTCCGAAAGGCATCCTACGATAAGCGAACGTTCCATAAGGACACGTAAACGTAGTCTTTTCTTGATCACGAGGGTCGATAGGGATTTGAAAGTAACCGGAAAAAACCATCTAAAAAGCAATAGAATTCATTTCTCGCAAGTCGCTCCAACATTTGATCCATGAAGGGCAAAGGAAAGTGGTCTTTACGAGTGGCGTCATTTAACTTTCGGTAGTCAATACACACCCTCCAACCGGTCACAACACGAGTAGGAATTAACTCGTTGTTTTCATTAGGCACAACGGTCATTCCTCCCTTTTTAGGGACACAATGGATTGGGCTCACCCATGGGCTATCGGATATAGGATAAATCATTCCCGCGTCAAGGAGTTTAAGGACCTCCTTTTTAATGACATCGTGAATTTTGGGATTCACCCTTCTTTGACTTTGAATTGCGGGTTTGTAGTCCTCCTCCATTAAAATCTTGTGAGTACAAAATTTTGGGTCAATACCCTTAATGTCGGATATTTTCCACGCAATTGCCCCTTTATGAGCCTTAAGAACTTTCAAGAGCTCGGTTTTTTCATTATTAGCAAGACCTTTTGCAATAATAACCGGCAACTTGTCATCACCTTCCAAGAATGCGTATTCAAGGTGAGAAGGAAGATCTTTCAATTCAAGGATAGGTGGTTCCTCGATTGAAGATTTTGGTTCAACACTCATAACTTCCATCGGCGAAAGAAATGGTGGAATAGAAATTTCATCACTAATCAACACCTCATCTTCATTGTCGATTGCATTTGAAGTGAAATCGCCTCCTTGGAATGGAGTGAGATTTGGTGTGGAATTAGCAAGAATTAGATCCAAAATAGTGGGATTGCCACTTGACGAGCTATCAGAAAAACCTAACACTTCTTGTGAAAACTCATCGCAAACCACATCAACGATGTCAATGTGATTGATGGTAGCGATTGCATAAACATGAGAAGGTTTCGAGTTTTGAGTAGCGTTTATAACAAGTTCCTCTTCGTTGAATCTCAAAGTGATAGTTCTCGCATGAACATCGATAAGCGATCTCGAAGTGTCTAAAAATGATCGACCTAAAATTAGAGGAACTTGAGGATCCGCGGGGATGTCAACTACTATAAAATCAACGGGATAGTAGAACTTCCCCACTTTTACGAAAACATCTTCGGCTACTCCACATGCCATAATCGTAGAATGATCGGCCATCTCGATAGACATGTTCGAAGGAATGAGAGCCGGAAGCGAAAGCGATTTCCAAATGGAAAATGGCATCAAATTAATGCTCACACCAAGATCGGCCAAGGCGAGGCATTCTTTCATATCTTGTATGTCACAAGGAATGAGAAACTTTCCGGGATCACCAACTTTTTCCGGTATGCGGTTAAGATAAACCGAAGAACAATTAGCAAGCTTTGAAAGCTTTTCCTTATCGCTCATCATACTTTTAAAAGTGGAAGCGAAACGAGGCATATATAACAACGCGTCGGCTAAACTTACATCAAAATGCACTTGTTGAAACATTTTTATAAAAAGCTCGATTTGTTGTTTGTTACGTTCTTGCAACTTCTCTTTGTTTCGTCTCGAAGGGTAGGGTAAAGGTGGTGTGGGTTGGTCATTAGGCAACGGCCTTGGAAACTCGGGTTCCACAATTGGTATTGGTTCAACCGTAGGTGTGGTATGAGCGGTACTTCGTGGGATTGTAATGTGCTCCTTTTCGACCATCACCTCGGGTTCTTTCTCGATTTCCTTCTCCGTAGAAGTACTTGGACGAGAGATTGGTTCCTTGAAAGTTTTACCACTTCGTGTAGTAATAACCTTCATTTCTCCCTTCGGGTTTCCAATGGTATCACTAGGAAGACCACCCGAGGAAGAGGGTTTATACATGATTGCTTCAAACATCTTAGCCATTCGGTCCTCAAATTTTGATTGCCTAGCATCCGCTTTTAATAACTCTTGCTTAATCTCATGTTGTCCTAATTCCATCTTTTGTTGATTTTGTTGAAGACGTTGGACATTTCCTTCCATTTTGTTTGCATGAGTTTTAAGTTCATTAGCAAGTTCATTTTTTAGCTCGTTTTTCAACTTGGATCTTAAGCTAATCATCTCACGTTGCATGTTATCAAATTTAGCATCATTTGCTTTTGCATAATCCAAAAATTCTCCTTGCAAATTTTTAGTGTGAGCATTTTGAAAACCTTGTGTAGTGTTTTGAAAATCACGGTTTTGGTTTTGATTAGAAATTTGTCCATTCCCACTTTGATAATTCCCTTTGTTGTAATTACGTGTGTTGCCTTGGTAATTACCTTGGTTGTTGTTTCGATAATTGTTAACATTTTGATTTGGTGGAGCTTGATTTGGTCGGGAACCTTGGCCGTTTTGGTTGTAAGTTCCCGTTGCTACATAAGCACTCGAAGTGTTACCATCCGCGGTAATACACTCGGAAAGATCATGAGCTCCCCCACAAGATAAACAACTCTTAGCAACCGCTTTAACCGAAGCGGAATTGGAAGCTTCTTGAGCCTTCCAATGGGACATTAGATTAGCAAATCTATCAAAAAACCGATTTTCCTCATTAGCTTCATCATGTAAGGCGTTAATGCTACGAGACGATTGTGACGAAGATGACGAACCCATATTGGCAACACTCGGTGTGTTACGAGGGTTATAAACCTTAGATCTATTTTCAATGATTTGTAAAGCCTCATTTGTCGTCTTGCACAAAAAATTACCACACGCGGCGGCATTCAAATAATATCGTTCATGATCGTTAAGCCCATTATAAAAAGTATCCACTTGATGTAATTCTGTAAAATCATGGTGTGGACATTCATGTAACATTTCTTTAAAGCGTTCACATGCCATTGAAAAACTTTCATTATTTCTTTGCACAAATCGTGAAATCTCATTTTTCAAGTGTGTTGTTTTCGATGGTGGAAAAAACTTGTTCACAAACTTAGAAACGAGATCGGCCCATGTCAAAATCGAATTTGGCGGTTCTTTCTCGAGCCAAATTTTAGCGGGTCCATCCAACGAGTATGGAAACAACATCATCTTAATGGCGTCATGTGGAACATCCTTAAACTTGCTAGTGGCGGTGAGACGGTTAAAATTCCTAATATGGTAATGCGGGTTGTCTTTCTCATGACCTCTAAACTTATTTGCTTGCAACATCGACATTAAACCCGTCTTAATTTCGAAATTCTCCGCAAGGATGGCGGGAATCACAATAGCCTCTCCAAAACCCTCGGTGGGTGCTTGTAGCAACTCCATCATAGTACGATTAGCCATGACGACTTCTTGTTCTACAATAGGTTCAACAATTGGAGGTTCTTCAACAATCAACGTCTCTTGATTGGCTTGCTTTTGAAGTCGTTTACGAGCTCGTTTTGCTTGATTACGAGTGATCATAAACTTCACGAAGAATGGGAGGTGAGCAAAGAAGATTCTTTTTGGGTGTTTTGTGAATTTTCAATTTTTTTTGTGTTTTTGATGATATTTAATTTTTTGGATTTTGGTGTATCTTCGTAGACAAAAATCTACAAAATCTCTCCTCGAATCAAACTCTTGATTAAAGAAGCCTCAAAGGAATGAAAACGATCACGTGGAGTGAACGCCTTCGAATGACTTAAGAACTTTGGTGAAAACCAAATTGTTCAAGAGGGTTTAATCACAAAGAAACCAAGCAAATATATTATACGTAATAATACTTTGGGCGGCAAAACCCTCGATTAGCCTTCAATCTCAAAATACTCACAAGCAAGCGGGGAAACGAGGCGGCGCGAAGCACTTAAGAGCCTTTTTGCTTAGGGTATATTTTATAATACCCGCCTTATACCCACCTTATAGTTTGTATCTTTCAAAATCGAGCTTCACGAAAGTATTTATCTATTTTTGCCTTTTTCTTTTTGTTTAAGATTCGAATACAATAATTGAGTGATGAAATCCCAATTAAGGTTGTGTTTTCACACTTTTGGAGATATTGTAAATTTATTGTGATACTTAATACAATATAGTAATAATATTTGTACAAGAAAAACCAAGAAAACCGATAATACGTATTAGTAGAGTTCTACTAATACAAATACTATTTGGTTAATATTAAAAACAACAATGCAAATTAATCACGACACACCTCCCCGGCAGCGGCGCCAAAGTGATTGTGGTAAATTACACCTCTTAGGAAAAAGGCGTAAAAGCGGTAAGTATCAAACAAATGACTTTAGGAAAAATCAAGTGTTAATGACCCTTAATGGTGTGAAAGTTCGTTTCCCAAGGAGGTATATGTGTGTGAAAAACTTGTTAAATGTTTGTGATTAATGATTGGTTTAGAAGGGGATGAGAAAAGAAAATGACGAAGACGAAAAAATAAAAATTAACAAAAAAAATCACTACTAGAAAGTTAAAACGTAGAACCTTAAAAATCACAAAAATGAAAAAAAATTCTAAAAATTACCAAAAATTCACCAAAAATTCACCAAAAATCAAAAATAATAAACTAAGAGTTTACCAATGATCAAAACTTTTTCAAACCTTTTAAATAATTAAATATTTAATTTTTAAATGCTAATTAAAGACCTAAAATCAAATAAATTATCAAAAAGCCCAAATAAAGATTTTTCAATTGGTAAACCTCTAAAATGACCTAAAAAGATTAAAAACTATTTTTAGAAATTTTAAAAATAATAAAAACTATTTAAAATGATTTAAAAACTATTAAAACTTAAAATAATTATAAAAATTAATCTAAAAGAGATAAAATTATTCTAAAAGTTGCTAAATTCCTAATTTAATGTAATTAACCTAAGAAAAATGTAAAAAGTTGGAAAATGTGAAATTTCAAAAATAATAATAAAATAATAATAAAATAATATTAAAAAACCAAAAATTATAAAAAATTCTAAAAACTTGCAAACTAGTTTATTTTAACCTAAATAATCAGAAAATCAAAGTGAAATTACCAAAATACCCCTAATGGGCCCTCAAATGGGCCAAATCCAAAAACAGTCAACCTAAATGGGCTTTTGGGCCCAAAAAGTCAAACTTGGCCCAATTGACTTGGAAAAGCCCTATCTGACTTAAAATTCAATTCTAAGAACAAAACTCTAAAGGCACAAAAGCTGAATGTGAGCTTATCACAGCTTATTGAACACAAAGCTTATTCTTATTGGGCTTTTCAGCCCATTAAGCCATAAGCTAATGCCATAAGCTCTAATTTGACACACAACCCTCTTTTAGGATGCTTAAGAGATCTGTCAAAAGAAATTTCCAAAAAGCTCACTCAATAAGCCAGAAAATAGAAAAGCAAAAATCCACAAAACGACAAAATAGTCGTTTTTGAGAAATAATGCACCTCAGGACTTGATTCAACTTGCAAAAGCTTTCAAATGGACTCAATAAGCAATATCAATCAACAAAAATCTAATAAGCAAAACCAATAAGCCAGAATAAGCACAAATGAACTTATGTAAAAGTCAAAGGAGTTGGTTTTCTAGTCAAACCTAAAAGTCAACCACCCAAATGCTCCAATATGGACAAATGGGTCAAAATATGAGCACCTATTACAAAAACAAAGTTGTTGCAGGTTGGAATAAGCTATTATAGCTTATTGATAAGCTGACACCAAATTTGCACTATCAGTGGCAACCAGCAGGGGAAAGGAGTTCCCACTGCTTTGACTATTTGACCAAGCTTTTATGAGAGTTCTGGTTTGATTCAATTGGAAACAAAGGTACCCTTGTGATCAGTGAATCACAAGGAGTCAATAACAACAATAAAATCACAAAATGGTTCACACAATAAGACACAATAAGCCAAACAGTTACCAGATATGCTCCAGATATGCAAATAAGCAATTAAGCACTTAATAAGCAGATTTAAGCAGAATAAGCCAACCAAACTTAACAGGATGCATACACAAGCTATATAAACTAAGAACAAACACAAAGCAACAAGAATCAAACACTGAATCAAAGTAATCAACAAGATCAAAGAACAAAATGTTTCTGATGAACAATGAACAATATGCAGACAAGTTTTGCTGATATACTTGACACTTGATCCAATTTCAAGCCTCAAATCCTTCTTCCCTGGTGTGATTAACTATGATTTAGCACTTGTTAGCCCTAGCCTAAGCCTAGATCTAGGTTTCCTCAAAATCCTAGCCAATTTTACCAAGTTATGAAGATTTTATACCCACATCAAGAATCAATGTGTTCAAAACCTCAAAACCTGCAAACAGATGAACAATATCACCCAAACAACAGATACCAATACTTGCTAACAACACACAAGCACTTAACAAACCACAAATCCAACTTATGCTGTAATCCCAAACACTTCTTAATCAGTCACTTATCAAAGAAACTTGTGATTTCTTCTAATAACCTACTGATTTCAATGATCAAAAACACTTACTAGGCAGCAACTAACACAATCAAACACATAAATCACCAGCACAAACACAAATACTCAAAATCAAAGCACAAAATCCAAAACAGTCATAAACATGAAATTTTTAGGGGAATCTTAACAAGAGCTTATACCTGCCTTCCACAACATCCTAGGAAGGCCAGCAATGCTCCTTGGACCTTGTTCAACAACTAGAACAAGACCAAGGTACTTCAAATAAGGAGATGCAAATTGCCTTGGTTGATGGTTCAAAGTAGAACCTCAAGCACTTGATATCTTCAACACAAGCAGCAAACAAACTCAACCAAAGTCTTAGAATCCTTCTCAGGCTTGGTGTCAACAAGCTTGAAAGAACTCAAGGCTTAGGGCTAAGGGTTAGTACACAAAATAAGCCAAAACAGAAGCTAGGATTTCAAGGTTTTCAAACCTTAAAAACCTAATGAAACAAGACGTGCCTTAACCACAAGATTAAGGTAGGCCTTAACAATTAAATGGAACTCAGAATTAGGCTACTCAAACACCAAACTTTTAACTAAATCAAAAAGAGATTTCAAATTTCAGAAATTCAAATTTTATTAAGCTTAAAAAGGAATTACAAAGATTAATAGCCTAAAACTGGAACAAAGGGACTCTCACATGTTGAGGTCTCCTTTTATAGGCAAATGCCTGACTAAACACTATTCACAAACCCTAGCAACTGAAATTCCTATTCTATCCTTGCAGAATCTTCTAGGTGAGTTGCCAGCTGCTTTGGGAGAATCCTGGACGTTTGTTGAGTGCTTAGGGACCAAGTAATGATTTGTAGCCCTTGATTTGGCCAAGTAAGGATCAAGTGCCAAGTGTCGTATGGTGAGTGGGGATGGGGGAATCATTCTGGTAGTGGGATTTAAGGTTTAAGGTGTGGGATGTGATTGAGGTGATGTGAATCACACGTGGGTTGAGTCAATTTTGATTTCCCCTTTGTTTTGCTCATTTTTGATCCTGGGTAAAAACTTGTTCTTGCCTGGTAAAAATCCAAACAGTAAGTGTTTGGCGCAATTTTAGGAATTTGAAGTTTGGAGATGGCAGTTTAGGTCCTTGAGTTTTGGAAAAGAGTGAATAGCAAGTTTATTTTGTAAACAAAACGTGTTCCTTTGTTATTCAACTTTCACCACTTGGCAGTTTTGGCACAAACTTTCCAAAAAGTTTATCAAGGGTTAATTTTGACACTTTTGCATATTTCAACGGCTGATCTTGGACAATGTTGATCTTCAAAGGTCTTCAATGTATCTTAATCTTCATGAGGGACCATTGTTGGCAATTTTGATTTGTTGAGGGACTAATCTTGCCATTTCTTCAAAGTTGAGGGACCTTTTGTGTAATTTTGACAAACTTAAGGGACCAAACTTGTAATTATTAATATACAAGGGTTTTAAGTGTCATTTCTTCAATGAATGAGGATCAATCTTGTTTGTCTTCAAGTCTTCAAGGGTATTTGTTGAGAATTCCATGATTAGGGCCCGGTTCTTTGTACGGTTTCGTTTCTCGTGTCCGTTTTTCCTTGTAACTTGTGATCTTTTGTCTTTTTCACGATATCCATACCTAAAATACACAAGTAAACAAACAAAAGCATATATATGGTATTTTTATGACATTTTATGCATTAAAAGCCCGAAAAGAACGATGAGATCATGTATAAATGCCATCTCATCACTACAAAATACTCTGCTTCAGTTGTAGAATTGGCCACCACTGTTTGTTTCTTGCATTGCCAAGAGGTCAATCTACTCCCAAGAAACTGACATCCACCAGTTGTGGATTTTCTATCAAACTTGTCACCACCATAATCACTGTCTGAATATGCAATAAGCTCCAATGGTGAATATTTTGGATACCATAATCCCAGGTCTGGATAACATCTAAGGTATCTAAAGATCCTCTTGACAGCATGAAGATGACACTCTTTGGGAGTCACTTCATGGCGTGCACATGCACACACAGCAAACATAATGTCAGGTCTTGAAGCTGTGAGATACATCAATGAACCAATCATTGATCTATAGTGCCTGACATCCACTTCTTTTCCATCTCCAACTTTTCCCCAAGGTTGTTCTCTATCCATAAGAGTGCTATCCCTTTTCTCATGTGAAGAAAAGCCACACTTCTTCAAGATTTATGCTACATATTTATCTTGAGAGATGAAGATACCATCTTCTTTCTGCTGAGCTTGTAACCCTAGAAAGAAGTTCATCTCCCCCATTGCACTCATCTTGAACTTGTCTGTCATAAGCTTGGAAAAGTCTTCACTCATCTTTGGACTTGAAGAGGCAAAGATGATATCATCCACATAAACCTAGACAAGTAAGAAATCCTTACCAGTCTTCTTTGTAAATAAGGTCTGGTCTATGGTGCCCCTTTTGAATCCATTTTCCACTAGATAGGTGGTCAATATGTCATACCATGCTCTTGGGGCTTGATGAAGTCCATACATAGCTTTCTTCACTCTATACACCTTGTCTGGATGTTCTGAATCTTCAAAACCAGGAGGCTGCATTACATAAACCTCCTCTGTAATTGTGCCATAAAGAAAAGCACTTTTCACATCCATTTGATAGACTGTAAAGCCCATGCAGGAAGCATAGGCTAGAAAGATCCTTATAGTCTCAATCCTGGCAACTAGTGCAAATACCTCCTCATAGTCTATCCCTTCCTCTTGTGTATATCCTTGAGCCACTCAATGTGCCTTGTTTCTGACCATAATGCCTCTTTCATCCTTTTTGTTTCTAAGAACCCATCTTGTCCCAATAGGTCTGACATGTCTGGGACAATCAACCAACTCCCAAACATCCTAGATAGCAAATTGGTGAAGCTCATCTTGCATTGCTTCCATCCAACTTGGTTCTTTGAGAGCATCAAAAATCTTTTTGGGTTCCTGTTGTGACAGAAAACAGGCAAACAAACATGCTTGAACAAGAAGGGTATCAACATTCTTGTGAATATTGGAAATAAATCCACCAAGATTCTGATGAGATCTTCTAGTTTGAACAGGAGTCATAACATCACCAATAATTAGAGAAGGAGGGTGACTTTTTATTGTAGAAGTAAGCACTCATCCCTCAGTAAGTGTGTTGTCCTCAATCTCATCTTCCATATTACCAATATCCTCTTCAGAGTCTCTTCCATCAACATATGAATGAACCTCTCCATTTCTGTTTGATGGTTCACCTTGTTCAAAATTATTGGAAGAGAAAATATGGTCAAAAGAGTTATCAACGCCTGGACCAAGGTTGTCAGCGTTTGAGCCATCAACGCCTGAATTTGTCTTTTCAGCGCCCGAATTTCCTTTGTCAGCGCCTGAAAGATCATGCATGTTGTCAATTGGTGATACTTGGGGACCACTTTTTTCCTTTCCAGCAGCAGCAGTAGCAGCAAATGCATCTGTCCAAATGGGAATGGTAACATACTCAAGTATGGGTGCTGATTTGTCTGCTTGTGATCCAACCTCTTCATGAACCTGTTTACCTGAAACATCAACAACTGGTTCTTCCACAACATTTGAAGTTACCTTCACAATGTTTGGATTAGTAACAGGCATATAACTCAAAGTCCTAGATAGAGGTTCCAAGTCAAATAACCAATTTGGACCACTTTTAGGATCACTAGGTTTACTTTCTAAAAACCTACCATGTACTTTTTCAAGTATACGTTTTTCTTTCTTAAGGTAAACTCTATATCCTCTACTCTGCACAGAATAACCCATGAAGTAACCTTCATCACCTTTAGCACTAAACTTACCTAAGGCATCACTAGTGTCCAACACAACTACATGACATCCAAAAGGTTTAAGAAAACCAATATTAGGTTTCCTTCCCCAAAGTAACTCGTAAGGTGTTTTGTTATGAATCTTGTTGACTAATGCCCTATTCTGAACATAACATGCTGTATTCACAGCCTCAGTCCAAAAAGCAACGGGAAAGTGAGCATCAACCAACATAGTGCTAGCTGCTTCTATGAGGGTTCTATTCTTTCTCTCAGCTACCCCATTTTGCTGTGGGGTTCTAGCTACACTAAACTGTCTAGTAATCCCTTTCTTGGCACAAACATCTAAAAACTTATTTCTAAACTCACCACCATTGTCACTTCTAAGTATCTTAACCTCATTATCAGACTTCTTTTCTATCTGTGTAATAAATTTAATCAAAGTATCAGCAGTGTCACTTTTCAAAGCTAAAAAGAAAGTCCATGTAAATCTAGAAAAATCATCAGTGATGACAAAACAGTAAGATTTACCATTTAAGCTTTCTATATTAGTTGGACCAAACAAGTCCATATGTACCAAGTGAAGTGGTTTAGAACTAGAGTGCACCTGTTTAGACTTAAATGAGACCTTGTGCTGTTTGCCTTTAAGGCATGCAACACAAGAGTGGTCATTGTGGAAAGCATTTTCAGGCAAACCATCAACCAAACCATGTCTCACAAGTCTGTTTATATTTTTAAAATTAATGTGCCCTAATCTCCTGTGCCAAAGATTACTCTCATCAACTGAAGCCTTAGCATATAGACATGACAAATTATTATTCATCCTAATTCTATTAAGATTTACATTATAAATGTCCTTATGCCTAGGTGTTCTATAATCAATGAATTTCTCATCTGGTATTTTAAAATCTTTGCTCAACACCAAGCATTCAGTATCAGTAAAAAGAACCTTATTTTTGTTATCACAAACTTATGATACACTAAACAGATTATAGTCAATTTATTTTACCAGAAACACGTTTTCAAAACGCAAATTGTTGGTGAGAAGAGTTCCTTTGCATGTGATAGTTCCATATCCGCCTCCAAAGTAAACTTTGTCACCATCCTTAATGGGAGTGAAGTGTGTGAGATAATCTTCCTTCCCAGTCATGTGCCTAGAGCATCCACTATCCCAATAGCCATAATCATTAACATGCTTTTGAATGCCTTGCACATAAAGAAAACAAATTAGTCTTCTTTGGGAACCCAAGCCTGAGCAGACTTGGATTCATTTGGTTGTTCAACAAGAATAGACTTAGTCCTTATGACAACCCCTTGTTCATCTCTTATTGGATTAAACACCCAGTTAACCCCAATTGGTTTTGTTATGACCTTTAAAATATAATGAAATCTGTTACAGGTTATAGAAATCCCATCAAAATTAGGGTTTTGGTCTTGCTTAGGTCTCCATGTCAAGCTAGAAGAAGCTTTAGACCCCTTTCCCTTTGATTGCAAATATCTACCATTATTTGGTCTGACAACATTTCTGTCAGCGTTCAATTTGGTCTTGTCAATGCTGAAATTACCCTTGTCCGCGTTGAACCTAGGGTTTGCTATAGGAACCCATTGTCTATTAGACCATGTATTGGTCTTCTGAAAAGGTCTTTGTCCATAAGTATTAGACCCTTTAGTAAAGAATGGGGTTGGTCTAACAACTTGTGGACTTTGCTGGACAAAAGTTTTGGGTTTGACAGTGTTTGACTTTTTATCAGCGTTGACCTATGAAGAATTTACACACTTATAGGCTAAATGTGAAAAACTTCCACAAGTATAATAGGCTTTTCTAGACATAACTCTAGGTCTAGAAGAAAAGAAACCTATTCCATTATCACTAATTTGGCTTTTTGGTGACCTAGGTTTTCTATACATTTCTGCATATTTAATACTAGGTTTTCTATCAACGTTTAAGCCAAGGTCAACAGTCTTGCCAGTGGGTGGGTTTTTCACTTTGATGGGTGTAGACTCATTTGGGCTATCACTAAGCATGCCACCCTTAACAAACAAAGTAGGGTTGGCTTTCATCCATTGGTCCAAATCAGTCAACTTCTGCATGTATTCCTCAACTGGGGTAAGAACTCTTGGTGGAGGAATAAATTCCTCTTCTTGGAGTTCTAGTAAACCAGTCCAAGACAAGTCATAGAAGTTCCCAGCAGGTAGTGGAACACCAGCATATTCTTTCATCCTCCCAGCCATATCCCTAGAATTCCTTTGTTCACTAACACATTTTTATAGGGTTTGTGAGGCTTTATAAAATCTCTGAATTTTAAGATCTACATTATCCTTATTTTTTATAGCATCATCTAACTTAGCCTGTAATTCAGCATTGACTCTCTCCATGATGTTTCTAATATCAATACTAGAATTTAAATCATGTTTTAAAATATTGATTTGATCTTTTAGGTCAAGCTCCATTTTCTTATACTCAGCTACAGTCTTTTCAGTTTAAGTAAGAGCAAGTTGATAGTTAGACAACTTGCATCTTTCATTAACCACATCTGTTGACAATTTTAAAACTTCTTTGTTAAGTCTTTTAGTATTTAGACGACAACCCTTACTACAAGATGCATCATCATATACCTCATTGTCTGATGAAGATGAGGAGTGTGCCATGAGAGCATAGTGAACATGCTCTTCTTCTTCCTTTTCTGCAACCAAACCTTTGTTTTCTTCCTCATCCTTGGCCAAGTAGCTCCAATCCCAACCAACACCATCAATGTCTTGCATGGCAACCATAGCTTTGGAATCCTGAGCCTTGATGATTTGGCTTGAGGGTTTTCCAGCATCAGATCTTCTTGGAGATCTGCATTCTCTCATAAAGTGTCCCATACGATGACAATTGTAACACTCAACCTTGGATTTATCAAATCCATCAGTGTCCTTGGCATTAAAAGTCATCTTCTTCTTAAATCTTCTATTCCATCTATTTGCCCTTATGCTTGAAAGGGCCGTATTCCACTTTATGTCCATCTCCTCCAAATGTTCATCACTAATTTGCTAAAGGTCCTCATATGTAATCACTGAACCATTGGGCAATGAAGCAATGTATGCACACACAGTATCTAGATCAATACCAGCAGGCTTAACTCTTGGTGAGCCAACTTTGTATGTGTCAGCGTCTGAATGTGAGGCGTTGACAGGATTTGATCCAGCATTGACACAAGTTGATCCAGTAACGGGTGCATGTATGACTCCTTTTGATCAAATTGACCTTCACTATGTGAGAAGAAGGCCATGTTTCGATTGGTAGACTTGCTTCTATCATCCAAAAGAGTTTCTTTCTCCACCAGCCTCAGTTTATTGTAAACAGCATCAAAAGTAGAACTTTTGTGAGTATTATTAGCAATTATAGATCTTGCTTCAATCTTCCATGCATCACCAAGACTTTTAAGAAAAGTGGTGATAATATCAACATCACCAAGCACTATTCCCATGAAGGACAACTTGCTTGTAATGTCAAGAAGTCTACTTCTCACACTACTTAGCTTCTCACTGGGTTGAGCTTTAAAAACAGCATGCTCATGCAAGAGTTGCTTCTTTTTCTCTTGTACAGTATCAACCTTACCACCATAAGCAACTTCAAGAGCTGCCCAAAGATCTTTTGCAGACTCATAGCTTCTATATTTGTGCTGATTTTCTTGTCCCAAAGAGAGTTTAAGAATGCTTAGGGTTTTCATGTCACACCTTCTCTTTGCTATGTCCTCAGTTGAGACAGCTCTACCATCTTCAGGTTTTTCTCTTCGATCCTCTTTAGTAGAGCCTTGAACATTTGTTCTTTGTAAGATTGCAGCTGCAATCTTTTGAGCTTTATTGAATGTGCTTCCATATTCAACAATTTCCCATAGGGTGTAGTCATGGATTTGTAGATACTGTTCAAATTTAAACTTCCACAGCTCAAAATTGTCTGGGTCTAGCATGGGAATCTTGATGTTGGGGGTTGAGGAGGAGGAGTTTACTTCTGGGGTAGACATGTTGTTTTTAGGGTTTCGTGAAAATTAGGGTTTTTGGCGATTTAGGGTTCTTGTGTTCTTTAGATCAAAGTTTCTCAACAAGCTCTAATACCACTTGTTGATCCCAAACTTAGATCGATTTAGCTTGTGTAAACGAGATTAAATCAAGTTAAACACGTAGAGAAACTTTGTTGTGTATAAAACGATTTAAGTATTATGCGGAATTAATACTCAAACAAGAACACACAAACAATGTAAACCAAACTTTCACTTGATTGATTAGAACAAACTTGCGTACAATGAAAGTGTTAAACGTATGAAAAACTTATATGAAAACGAAACCTAAAGGTCTCCTTTTATAGAATAAGAAGCCTTGTACAAGAGTCTACGTATCAGCTATTCAAGGTAAAGATAAACATAGAAAATACATTTTCGATCATATCTTTACTAGAAACAAACTAGAAACATAATACGTGTAGACTAAGTCTTCTATCAATGCTTGACTTCATCCTATCAACGCTTGACATCTTCCTGTCAATGCTTGTTCTGTCAACGCTTGTTTTCTCCTTATCAACGTCCCGATTGCTCTTGTCAGCGTCCATGTGTACTTGCTACATTTTATTCCCAACATTTATTCCCAACAATCCTCCCCTAAACTTGATACTAATCTAGTAATCAAGTTTCAGAATAAAAACTAAGTACAAGGAGGATTCTTACAAATAGAAATTACTTGTTAATTAGATAATAAACAAATCTAATTAAATCTTTGCCAACATCACTAGTATAATCCATTTCTAGCTGTGTAGACACCATCTTCTTCAAAACATCCTTGGACATAGGATACTGAGCATCCACAAGAAGATACTCTGAAAACTTTATAGTGCTTAGATGGTAAACACCAGCTGCTGAATGTAGACGCCATTGTGGTCCACCGATATCATCCAGATCCAACCATATTGGATCTACTTCATCTGGTTGAATCATCCTTTTTAAAGATGTCCAGATCTTTATTCCATTAACTGAAGTAGGTGCTTCAGCCTCATACTTGGTCTTCATCAAGTTCTAAAGATCTACCAAGTCTTCTCTATCTAGGCTTGCAAATAATGAGATCAAAGAAGTAAAAGTATGTACCTTCTTGCCATATCTGGTGATCATCCAGAACCCACTTGCATCTTCTTCATAGTTAACTATTGGGTTTCTGAAATCCAATGGTAATACCTCTGCAACATCTGAAGCCTCCAATGGTGAAAGCTTAATGCTCTTCCTGATTACTACTTCACTAGGATTTAATTGATCAAGAACTGGGAATTCAATGGGAACTCCCTTCTTCACTGGTCTTGGTGCATATAAAGCCCTCTGGATCTGCATGTTTTCTTCAATCTCTTCTCTCCTTTCATCTAAGAGAAGCCTCATAGTATTCTCCTCACAAATTCTTACCCAAATTGGATAAGCATGATGTTCCAATTCTTCAAAAGAGATTCTTCTCAATCTATCATAAGTCCATCCACCTTGATGACACCTAAGCAACATGAAGTACAACTCCCTTCTATCCCTCTTGAGTTCAGAAAGTACCTTACTAGCCTTATGCTTCAATATAACCTTACAATCTTCCTAAACTCTCAACAATATCTCCAAACCCCAAATTTGTCCAGTTATAGACATATCTGGGTTCTCTTCAACCTTAGACTCCCATGCAAAATACATTTCCCTTACTTCTGGCATGTCAAAGTCCACTTTCATCTTCAAATCTCTTAGCCTCTCCTTGGCTTAGTCATCTTCCCCATATTCTAACTTCTCTGGCTCCTCTAATATCATCACACTAGAATCTGAGCTCTCATCATCACCACTACCATCTTTCTTTTTCTTTGTGGTAGTGTAATCATGTTCTTGTAGTTGTGCAGCCAAAACATGATCAAAGTGTACCTGTGCTGCATTCTTTGGTACCTCAACTTCAACTAAAATTGCTTTACCCTTGTCTTGTGCTCCAATAGCTGGTAAAGTAGTTGTTGGTACCTGTGTAACTACATCCCTAATAATAACTGGTGGTTGGGATTCACCAATCATACATGTGGGTCTGTCAATGCTTGCTTTGCTCTTGTCAGCGCTCAAACTCTGAATGTCAGCGGCCGACTTTGTAGCTTGTTCCATCATCTCTAAAAATGATAACTTCTTTGGAGTAAGTAATGAAACATCAAGAACAGGCTTCTCCTTCAAACTGGTCAAGGTTTAAGCAATTTCCACCTGTTTACTACCAAAAGAACCACCTTCTTTTTCCTGTGAGCCCTTGTCACTCAAGTTGAAAGATTTTGTTGGTGTATCTTCCTCCCCTTTGTAAGAATCCTTCCCAGATGAAAGAACTCTTGACTGCCTCCTCCTAGCATGGACAGCCTCCAAAACAACCAGCCTCTCCCTCAATTGAGTGAGTTCAAGACCCTGACATTTGACAACTTGTACAAGGTCTGCATTTTGCTTTTGCAAGCTAAGTGCAAAACGCCTTCAATTCCAAAATTGTATAAGGTTCCAATCTGCCCTCCTCTATGATGGGAATTTGACCTCCCAAAAGAGATTCATTGGGCATGGATGGGGTCATAAGGATGTTGGGACTGTCTTGACCTGCTTCTAAGCTAGAGCTAATAGTCTCAGCCCCACCCATGTCACCAACCACACTTGTGGTGGTGGTTATCTCTGCTACATGGCTAGGACCACCAGAGGAGAAAAATCCAGCAATACTTTGGCATTTTTCCAACCTATAATCGGGTTGTGAAGAAGAGGAAGTGGTTTGAGGGTCTGCTTGGGTGTGAGGGGGTGTGTGGGTGTATGGTAAAAGGGTGTCAGCATTTGGATTGGAAGTGTCAGTGCCCACATTATGAGTGTCAGCGCCGGATGGTTGTGGGTCAATATTCATATGCTGGGGTGATGGAGGGTGTTCTAGTAACGGGTCTGGTTGATGTTGTGGTTGAGGTTGAGGGTTTGCTGCTGCCTCAATGACAGCAAGCATGGCTGCGGTGAGTGGTAAGTCTTTGTATGGTTCTGTATTCATATTACCAAAAACTGTTTTCTTTTGAACATGGATCATATAAAAATGGTCATGATCCCTATTGTAGTAGCCTTGCATGTCAAAAACCATTTGTAAAAACCTAGAGTAAGCAACAGTTATCTTGTTAACCTTGTTATGACACATGCCATCAAATATCATTTTTGAAAAATTATACTTTTGCCCAGTTGCAATACACACAATGGCACTCCCAATAGAACGGCTGATTTCATTGTGTGAGGAGCATTTGGGACTCAAACATTGTAGGATGACATGTATAAGGTACTTCCAAGCTGGGGGAAATTGTTGTTTGGTATATTTATTTAAATGGCCCACTGGGGGCAAATTATAGCCCAAAGCTTGAAGCCCTTGCTCTAGCTTTGCAAGGGGAAGGGTGGTTATACCATCAGCATCATTAAGATGCAAAGCTTGGCGAGCCAAAGCTTCTGTAACCACCCATGGAACCCCATGAACAGTAGTAGTCAATGTAATCACTCCATTAACTGTTGAGGAACAAACAGTGTTCCAAAACTGTTTAATGTGTGTGATAGGGACAAGAGGAGTATGTGAAAGTTCATACCTTAAAGGGGACGCATTCAAATACCCAATCATATGAGTATATTGGGGAAACAGAGTATTATAAGCTTCCAAATAAGCCACCATGTTGTGTTGGCTTCTGAACCCTAATCCAATAGAGAAGGTTTAAACTTTGGTGCCATGAAGATTGATGAAAGAAAACTGTGATATGAAAATATGAAGGTTTGAGAGTTTTTAGTTAGACAAGAATAGCAGTTACCCTGTTGGAAAGAAATTAGCCAAATTTATAGGAGAGGTGAAAACATACGATTGGTTAAAAGATGAGGCAGTTATATTCAAAAAGTAATTATGAAAATCTTGAAAAATATATAACTTATCTCATACATTAATTAAAAGTTACCAACTCCTAAAATTACGGCCCATATTTTCGTCAAAAATAAAAACTGGGTAGGACCCAATGTTTGTCAACGACCAAAAATTAAACATCAGCGTCTAACGTCTTTATTCTTGTCAGCGTTGGAAATTTTCCATGTCAGCGTTCAAATTGGTCTTATCAGCGTTTTGAAAGAAAAATGTCAGCGTCCAAAAAGAAAAATAAGTAAAAATAAAAATGAACTTAACAAAGTAGTTTACCCTAGTGAAGATAACTCTTAGATTGAAAATGACTATAGGGTGGCAAGCATTGTCCAATAATGCACACTTGCTTAAGCAAGATAGACATAATTGTCCTCAAGTGTACCTTGCTAACCAAAGTTCTTAACAGTGAAGTTACCTCATATAAACCCTTTCTAACTTCCCAGGTAAGCCCAATAAAAACGTGCCCAAGTCTCCCAACTGACCAAATCCAATTCTAGGCTAAAAAGTCTTGGCAGCGTGCACAGTATATCAACTTTGCATGCTACAGTGCCTCACCATTTAGAAAACTAACTCGCACTCACCTGTGGACACAATCTAGATTTATGATAAGAGTATTCTAAGAATACCCAAAAGCCTAAAGGTTTCCTAGACCTCCCCTTAATTCATGATATACAAAGTTGCCAAAGAAAAAGTATGTAATAACAAATTATGTCATGACAGGAATGTAAACATTCCAACCATCATCCATAAGTTTTAACACATTCCTAGCAGCTAAAAGATCCATAAGCAACTCTGTATCCATTTGTGCAATGCTCATAATACATGCATGATTAGATCAAAAACCACAAAACTAACATATTACTGTCAGCGTCCATTTGGTCACTTGTCAGCGTTCAAATAACCTTTGTTAGCGTTAGAAAAATAAAGTGGAAAACCTAATCTTATACAAAGACTAATAACAGTACACATCCTGTACAAACTATAAATGAGTTCATCAACACGTTTAGGTGAGATTGATCATTCCAACACTTGTTACCAAGTACTGGAACCTCCCAACATCAAGAGGTTTAGTTAAAAGATCAGCCACATTTTCTTTTGTGTCTACCCTATCTGGATGTATTAAACCTTTTTCAAAACAATCTCTAATAAAATGATGTCTAATTTCTATGTGTTTTGTTTCAGAGTGATGTACAGGATTCTTAATAATGCATAATGTACTGTTATTATCTACAAATATCTTGGTATGTATAAAATTATACCTATAATCCAACAGCTGGTTCTGTATCCATAGAACTTATCCACAACAAGCAGCTGCAACAACATATTCTGCTTCAGTTGTAGAGTTGGCCACCACTGTTTGTTTCTTGCATTGCCAAGATATCAATCTGCTCCTAAGAAATTGGCATCCACCAGTTGTGTATTTTCTATCAAACTTATCACCTCCATAGTCACTGTCTGAATAGCCAATAAGCTCCAATGGAAAATCCTTTCGATACCATAGTCCTAAGGTGGGATAACACCTAAGGTATCTAAAGATCCTTTTGACAGCATGAAGATGACACTTTTTGGGAGTCACCTGATGGCGTGCATATGCACACACAACAAACATGATGTCAGGTCTAGAAGCTGTAAGATACATCAATGAACCAATCATTGATCTATAATGCCTGACATCTACTTCTTTTCCATCTCCAGTCTTTCCCCAAGGGTGTTCCCTATCCATGGGTGTGCTAGCCTGTTAATCCCACTTCAATCCATAACACAATATTTAGATGATATTATAGAGAGAAATAGATGAAGGTAGAGAGAGAAAGTAGAAAGATTATGGAAGGTTAAACACTTTTAGAGAGAGAAACAAAATGGTAACCAACACCCTCTTTCACACATGGAAGAGGGTATTTATATGCCACGGCCATAAGGCCTTAGTGGGCTTGTTCATGGGTCGGGCTTGGCTTTGCTTGGGCTTACGCCCCTAACTTAGACAATATTAGCTTAAAGTCTAAGCCCGGTTTTCCTGACTAACCTATTACAATACAAGACCAATAACGACTAAGATGAACTATTACATTCTTGTTCGACTATATAAAATATAGGGCTAACAATCTCCCCCAATGTATCGGTCATCATTAAATGCATAAGATGATTGAGTGAGTACATCTTTGTGGAGGTGATCTTCATTATTTGGTTTTGTATCTTGGTCTTGATCTTGTTTGCAATGGCTTTGTTCCTTCATGCTTTTGTGATCTTTATCTTGAGCCTTTGTCATTTGACTTTGAGTGCTTGAGATCTTCATCTTGTGCTCCTTGTGACTAAGATAACCTTTTACATTCTTACATTCTTAGGTATCTTGATTATCGCCATCTTGTGCTCTTGTGACTTCTGAATCAACATCGGTTAGTACACAACTACGCCACCTTCTTGATATGTAGCAACATATATAGAAATGGATAAAATCGCTTTGAACATTTCATCCTAACTCGGTAGCGTTTTACCTCCAGTCGGTGAAGACCGTTAGACGGTATCAGATACCGTACCTGTGATCGGGTAGATTCGATTAAGAACCTCATTGACAGGGTTTCCCAACGGTAGCAGCCAGTTCTCTTTACTCGACCGTCTCAAAGCAGACTGCGAACGTAAAGAGTGAATCATAAGGATAAATTATCCGTCTGATTGGGGTCGTCAATTCAGAATTCCTGGAACAAGTTTGATTCTATAAGAATCACACCATTATTGCTTTCCAGTTTGTCACAAGCTTGATTCATAGAGAATCTTGCGAGTTACCTACCGCAATGCTGTTCGATATTGACACTGGAAGAATTTCCATTCGTCACTGTGAACACTAATGAGTGTCACTCTGAATGTTCTGGCAAGATCACACGGATTTTACGAAGAAACCTGGAATCAAGTTTGAATCAATTAAGAATCGAAACTTAGTTGCTTTCCAGTTCTCACAAGTTTGATTCGTGTAGAATCGCACAAGTTACCTACCATGAGCTTGTTTAATGCTGGCTCAAGCATGATTTCCATCTTCATTGTGAATTGTATCACTTAGATATTCTGGCAATATCACAAGGATAATGCGTAGGACTCGATTGTGTCCTAATGAGATGATAGGTTGATCTCTTTTGGCTCTAGACTCGATAAGTGCATTTTGGTAATCAGAGGTTGGAGCAGACTGCCACCTTTTCAATATTAACTAACTCGGAGTGAGAAAGTCAATAGATACGTGTTGATCTCCATGACAATGAGACAAGTTTCTTTTGAGAGAAACTCGAATGGCTGGGAAGGGTTGTGCATTGCATCACTGGGTCCATGATGACTTGTCTTCAATAGATGTATTGACCCGGTTTCTGCCTAAGTTGCATAGAATATTCAACTCCTTCAATGCATACCAATAGGTCATCACTAGCACCTTGTTGTGATTGTTCCAGTGCTAACTTAAGTAATTGGTCCGCATTCAGCTTCATTCAACTCCATCTTTCCTAAGGACAACTATTTCTAGCTATGGAATGTCCTTGGGTAGATCCCTCCGGTTTTGGTTGGATCATAGGACTTAGTTTCCTATCCTAAACCACCTTTTGACTCCAACGTTCCGTCATGGATAGTAGGTTGTTTTGGGTATAGATCGTAACCATAAACCATCGAAAAGAATTCAAAGTGCTTGATAAAAATCAAAACTTTTAACACTTGAAAGTTTTACATTTTCGAAAAGCTCCCCCTATACACATGCATCGAGATACGAAATAGTTTGGCATGTGAAGGAAAGAGTTGCACTTGAGTCTTTAAGATCACATGTTGCGATTTATTACATTTGAATCACATTTTCTCCCCCTATCTCTAATATAAAGTTATAAAATTAGAGATACCAATTGATTAAAATATGACAATTTTCTAAAAATCGACGGGAGAGAAACATGTGTGCACGCATAAATCATGGAACTTTTTCAGTCAGGTCGCTCCCCCTCAACAATATATGTGTGTCTTGAGACAAAATTTGACAAAATTTTAGAAAAACGACACCACAATATATGTTGAGGTACAGAGTTGAGATGCCTGATAGGTGTGAAAACACCCATCTTTTCTACCACTTAATTACATTAAAACGGGACCTAAACGTATATTTTATGTCGTAAATGGCGGAATTATGCGTGGTTTGTGTTTTTATTGTGTTTCAGGGTCTAGATGGTGAAAAGTGGAGAAAACACGGCTTTCACGGGCGTTTATTGAAGAAAAAGACAAAAGATGGAGTCGAAAGATCAAGAGTGGAAAAAGAACGGAAGTCCAAGACCAATTCTGAAGATTTATCGAAGAAAAAGTCAAAAGACGGAAGTTTACCAAAAGCCAAAGAACTCAAGTCTAATTTATTAAAGAATACAAGACGAGTTTGAAGAAATCCCAAGACAAAGTCCAAGTATTAAGAGATTAACAAAATATTAAGAAGATCAAGGACTTAAGAGTGCAATTAAGAGAAAGAAGAAAGAGGGAGGAAGCTTCCTAAGCTCCTCCCTAATTCCCCTATATATAGTTCTCCTTCATTTTTGTTTAGTGTGGTTGGAGGCTTGACAAGCCTCCCTTCCCCATTTTTCATTTCTCTTGTTCTTTTAATTTGTGCATCTTAATCTTTATGTATCACACCTTTAATCTTCTTTTAATTCCAAGTAAGTTTACCTTTAATTGATGTTAATCTTTATTTTATAGCCAATCTTCTTCTACATTTCTTGTTTGATTTGTTCTTTATTTTGATTGTTCATGTTCTTGAGTTTTTATGATTTTGATCAAGTGGGTTTTGATTGATTTGGTTATGTTTGTTAGTTTTGATGATTTGTTTCGATCGATTATTGTTTGTTGATGCTTATTGGTTGTTTTGGTTTAATCTTTTGTTTAAATCTGATTAATTTAAGGATCGATTATTGTTACTGTACTTCCCCTGTTCTTCGTTTGGTTGTTACTGTATTCCATCATTCTCAGGTAAGCTTCATCCGGAACTTGAAAAGTTCCGAATGAAGCAAGCTTCATTCGGAAGATTGTTCTTTATTCGGAAGTTGGGCTTCATCCACAAGTTGGGCTTCATCCGGAAGTTTGGGCCTTCATCCGGAAGTTTATCCTTCATTCGGAAGTTGGTGCTTCATTCGGAAGTTTTGTCCTTCATTCGGAAGTTTTCCTTCATTCGGAAGTTTTTAACTTCCGAATCAAATGATCTGTCAAGTCTTCTTTCTGTTTTTAATTTTAAGTTTCCTTCTTTTAATTTCAAGTTTGATTTTTCCCGCCTTTTTATTTATTTGAATTTTTATTCACTTTTCTTTTAGTTTAAGTTTTTATTTGCATCATTTACTTTTTGTTAAGTTTTAATTTTACGTCCTTTCATTTCTCGTCATTTAATTTTAAAAGTTTTAAATATCGCACCGTTTACATTTTAACTTGTTTTAATTTCTCGTCATTTATTATTAAGTCTTGCTCATTTATTTTACAAAACCAAAAATATTTGTTTCACCAAGAACAACTAATCTCACACAATTAACCGGAAATCAATTCGAGAAGATACCGAGAAAACGAACTTTTTCAACTAGTAAAATCTTGTTATTAATTCCTTATCCGATATTGTATATTACATATAACAGTTTTAAACTATTTTTGGAATGTGTTGGATACATAAAATATGACAATTTCAGATATGTACCCGACAACATTGAAGGCTTGATTTTAAAACGCTCCCCCTCAAAAATTGATCAAAATAACATATGACAATTTTGAGATATAAAAACCACAGATGAGGAAGGGAGTGTTGAACACACAATTTTTAAAGATTAAAAAAATCTTTTGAGAAATTCTTGAAAAATTGTGTTCAACGGTTTTAAAATAATCAGGATAGAAGACTTCTCTTCTATTGCTTAGAGAAAGCGCATTGAAACGTACACTTCCCTTTCGGGTCCGTTTTTCATGAGCTCAAAACTTTGATTGTTTTGTGACTAGCTCATGACCGAGAAAATAAATTTCCCGTTGTGAAGGATAAGTTATCATCCGTGATAAACTTTCGTTAAGTTGAAGTTCGAGTTCTAAGCTGACATTTACTTAGAAATCGTTTTTCATGAACTTAAAAACTTAGAATGTTTTTATGAGAAGCTCATGTCCGAGAACTATGAATTTCTCGTTGAGAAGGATACGTTATCGTCTGTGATAAACTTTCCTTATTTGAGGTCTGAGTCCTAAGCTGAGATGCGCTTAGAAGTCATTATGAGAGAATATCAAGCAGCTTCATTTGCCAAAACCTCCAAATCTTCTGGAGTCATGTACTTCATACCAAGACGGCCAACGAGATACTGAAACCTATTTTGAGATAGGGCTTTAGTAAACAAGTCTGCTATCTGGTACTCAGTTCTGACAAAGTATAATTCCACGATACCACATTCCAATTGTTCTTTGATGAAGTGATATCTGACTGCGATGTGCTTGGTACGGGAGTGTTGAACCGGATTGCAAGAGATGGCTATGGCCGACTTTGAGTCACAATACATAGGTATTTTATCAAAGTGGAAGCCATAATCCGTGAGTTGAGTTCTCATCCAGAGGACTTGAGCACAACACGCGGATAGAGCCACATATTCTGCTTCAGCTGATGAGAGCGAAGTGCAATCCTGCTTCTTTGACGACCAGCTCACAAGTTTGTCTTCCCCTAGAAATTGTACGCTACCAGAAGTGCTTTTTCGACTATCAAGGCAACCTGCGTGATCAGAATCTAAAAAAGCTGTTAGATGAAAACCGGTTCCCTTCGGATACCAGAGTCCCATGTGAATGGTATTCTTAAGGTACCGAAAGATCCGTTTAACCTCTTTAAGGTGCTTTTGAGTAGGTCTGGCTTGATATCGTACACAATAGCATGTGGCATGATGAATATTAGGCCTGCTGGCTGTAAGGTACATAAGTGACCCGATCATACTGCGATATCGCGGTTGATCTATGGGATATGAGTACAAGTCAGCGTCTAGGGATTTGGTCGACAATGGTGTACCAACGCGAACACATGAGGTCATACCATGTTTTTTAAGTATCTCTTGAGCATACTTAGCTTGGTTTACGAAGATACCACGTGGGGATTGATGAATCTGGAGGCCAAAAAAGAATTTTAGCTCCCCCATCATTGACATTTCACATCTGCTGTGCATTAATTTTCAAAACGTGTTGAAAGCTTTGGGTTCGTAGAACCAAAAATAATGTCATCAACATTAACTTACACCAGCAGTATGTCATCCCCATATTTATTAATAAAGAGAGTAGGATCAGTAGAACCTTTGGAGAATCCTTTGGAAACCAAGAAGTTGGATAGTTCTTCGTACCATGCCCTTGGAGCTTGTTTAAGTATATATACAGCCTTCTTGAGACGATAGACTTTGTCAGGATGATTAGGATCGATGAATCCTTCCGGCTGATTCACATACACTTCTTCCTTCAAATGACCGTTGAGAAAAGCAGTTTTAACGTCCATCTAAAAAACCGTGAAGCCCTAATGTGCAACATAAGCAAGGAATATCCTGACAGCTTCCAAACGAGCAACTGGAGCGAATGATTCATTGAAATCTATCCCTTCTTGTTGACGATATCCCTTAACCACAAGACGAGATTTGTTTTTTATGATTGTTTGTTCTTCATCCAGTTTGTTTTTCCAGATCCATTTGAAATATAAAAGCGACATTCCATAAGGTCTGTCAACAAGTTCCCAAACATTTAGGTGTTCAAACTGATGAATTTTGTCTTGCATTGATTCAATCCAGACATGATCAGTCATGGCTTGTTTGATGTTTGTAGGTACAGTTGAACTCACGGTGAGTGCATACATACACACATCGCCATCGATGTTGAGTTGTTTGCGTGTTCGAACCGGTTGTGAAGGATTTCCAATTACTTGCTCCAATGGATGATCACGAGTCCAATGGTGAGTGTATGGATATCTTTGGTAGAATGTATGCATGTTGGACGGATCAATATGTTGAGTAGAAGACTCTCCAACTTCGCGTACCGGTGTATCGAACGGGTTGATAAATTCTTCTTCGTCAGGTTGTGCATCGACTGCTTGATTGTTTTTTCCTCCTTCAGCATTGACGGTTGGTGATGTTGGTTGTATGATAGTTTCTTGAGTTTGTTGAGTATCGAATGGAATTGTCTCTTGAGCAACGGTTGCTGAAGTAGATGTAGTTGTGTCTTGTTGATTTTGTTCGGGTACATCAGCAGTATTGACAGCGGAAGGCTTTAACACAACTTGATTGTTTCCATAGTAGTATTCATCAAACATTGGATCATATAATTCAACCAACTCATTCATTTGTGTTGTATCTGACGAGTCTGCTATAGGAGTACTCTCTTGACATTCTTGCACGGGACGTACACTGTTTTGTGTAGGTGCCATCGCTGGACAATGAGGTGCGGGACTTGAGCTGTTGTGTTCAAGTACCATTTGTGGCAATTCGTCAAAGTTCACGTGAATTGTTTCTACAATAATCTTTGTTCTCTTGATGTAAACTCGATATCCTTTCGACAATGTATCATACCCCACAAAAATACATGCATCACCTTTTTCTTTCATCTTGTCGAGGTTCTCACCGTCTTTACGAATGTAGCATACAGATCGAAATATGTGAAAGAATTTAATCGTAGGTTTCCTGCCATTGATGATGTGGTAAGGTGTCTTTTCATGTCTAGGGTTGACGATAGAATGATTCTGAGTATAACAGGCGGTTGCAATAGCTTCAGCCCAGAAGAATAGTGGTAATTTTGAAGCAGAAAGCATTGTTCGAGCTGCTTCTACCAAAGTGCGGTTCCGTCTTTCGACAAAGCTGTTTTGTTTAGGAGTTGGAGCAATAGACGTTTGATGTTCGATGCCTTCTTCTTGAAAGTAAGATTGCAAATTCTTGTTCAAAAATTCAGTACCCCTATCCGTTCTTACGGTTAAGACTTGAGCTTGAAGATTGCGTTGTATCATTTTGAGAAAGTTTTTGAGAACATCCGGTGTTTCATCTTTGGACCTTAAGAAGAAAGTCCATGTGTATCTAGAGTAGTCATCAACAATCACGAAAATATACTTTTTCCCGTTAATACTCTCTACACGCATGGGACCACATAAATCCATGTGTAGAAGTTCCAATCGTCATTTTGAGCTTGGGGTAGTCTTTGTTTTGAAAGACTTCCGTTTTGCTTTCCCCAACTCACAAGAAGAACAAAGATGGTCTTTGATGAATTTTAACTTAGGAAGACCGGTCACAATATCATTCTTCAAAAGCAAGTTGATGGTGTCGAAGTTGAGATGTGACAATCATTGATGCCATAACCATGCTTGAGAGGATGTAGCTTTCGCCATTAAGCAAATTGGATTTGATGAAGATGTATCTTGAAGAGTTACTGTGTAGAGATCAGAACCACGAGAACCTGTAAGAAGGTCATTCCCATCGTAGTCTCTAACATAGCAAGTAGTTTTCCGAAAAGCCACTTCCAAATCCGCATCACAAAATTGACCCACCGAGAATAAAATGTGATTCAGTCCCTCGACGTAATAAACATGTTTTATAGTGATATTCCCTTGAACCAAGTCTCCATATCCGAGTATCGGTGCAAAGTGATCATTTCCAAACCGTACCATACCCAGAAACTTCTCCACGAAGTTAATTAGAAGCTTGAGATTGTCCTTCATGTTCTTTGTGCACCAAGATTCCATTATGAAGAGAATGATCTCGACGAGCTGCATAAGCATTAGAAGACAATGTAGAGTTTGACAAATGGGAGCCCTTGATAAAAGTGGGTTCCAAAATATTAGTAGACATGGATTCTAAAGGCAAACTAACATTCATAGACCCAATTAGTATAGTGGTTGTCTTAGGTACCCATTTGTATCTAGGTGGTGTAAATATTGAGTACCCCTGTTTACATGTCCTACTCATGTTCTCATAAAGCTTCTTTAACATGTTTTGTTTACGTAGAGTAGTGGATTCTAACGCACTTAGTTTCTTAAGTGGTTGGGTAGTGGACTGGTTCAAAGTTCTTGTGGGGTTTCTAGTACTAGTGGGCACAAGAATAGGCTTCCTAGTTCTAGCATTCACGCCATTATGATTAAAAGCACAAGCATCATGATTGAAAGTACGAACACATTTTCCACATTCAACACAAATAAATTCAACATTTGAAGTCTTAACATTCAAACTGTCATTACATGCGATTACAAACGTTTATTCTTAGAAAACTTAAAATTCCTACGGTGATCTTCTACTTCCTTCTTCTTCCCTTGACTATTGTTAGGCATGACTCTATCTTCAATTCTAGTGCTCTTAAGCTGTGGTCCGCTAACGCTAGTAGTGGGAGTTACTCCTGTAGAAGAAGACACACGTTGATTAGTTTTCCTAGTATTCTGAGGTAACCGCGATGTTCCAGTTTGAGTAGACCTAGTGTTCATCTTATACATTCCAGGTGTTATCACATTTGTGCTCTTATCAGTTCCTAGCTTAGGCAAAGTCTGTGGGGGTTTGCCCAAAATAGATGATTTAGGGCATTTAACCGCGTTCGGTCGACGAACAGCGGATGGTTTACCCAAATCAGACTTTCCTTTCAGTTTCGCAATAAGCTTTTGTAACTCACTGATTTCCATGTCTCTTTCTTGTAGTTGAGCTTTCAAATCATATATTGCAAAATCTTTTTCATTTAAAGTACGAACCGAAGATGCTGCCATTTCTTGACATTTTTTATGATTATGAGATTGATCATCACTTTGTGAAGCAAGTTCAAGGGTGTGAAAAGTTTTCTCAAGATTAAAAAATCTTTTCTCAAGTTCTTTGAGTGACTCAACCTTTTTTGAAAGCTAAACCTCAAGATTTTGACATTTATCAACAACTATAACGTTCAGATGGTCTATACGATAATATTCTCGTGAAAGTCGATCAATTTCGTTAGAAAGATGGCTTTCTTGTATCTTTAATTTAGTTTGAAGAAAATCAACTTCATCTTCAAGAGATTTGACATATCTTAAATCAGTTGTCATTTCCTCAGTGAGAGCATATAAAACATTTCCACAGTGTTTGAAAGATCATCGATGGTTGGGACAATACATTGTTGAATGACGACTTCTACTTCTGGGTGAGGTTTAATATTCCAAACAGTATCTCTAGAAACTTTTTCATAATCGACAATACCTTTGTATAAATTTAGAACCCCTTGTTTTATAAACTCAAATTGCTGAACACTTTTACATTTTTCATCCCATTTACGTTTTTCATCCAAATTTGATTTTCTAACAAAATTGACTGTTTTTTCAGACCCCTTTTTGAAGAACTTTTTGTTTCAGTGTGATTATACGTTGGTGGAATATTTGGAAAATACTGTTGTTCAATTGAAAGCTCTCTTTTAGGGACAAAGTTAATGACATGTTTCTCATTCCATGTGGTATAATCATAGGGTGTGATAAAATCATGTAGGTTGGATTGACGTTCAGCATCACTGCGAAGGATTTCTTCGGAGTCATGGGAAAGCATAAGGGCAAGATTATCATTATAGCAACCGATATCATAAAGACCAGGCTTGATTGTTTGAACGTTCTTGAGATAGTCAGGCTTAAAAAAACTCGTTTTCATGTTTCTATTGAGCATATTCATAGTTTGAATAGACTGACCCGTTTTGTAAACAATGTTGTTTAACGTGTCGACTCTCTTTTCCAAAGAAAGAATTTTTTCAATATCATTTTCTTCACGAGTTTATAAAGCTCAGTTTGTTCTTTGTTAACCGACTCTAACTCAGTAATTTGGAGTTTATGTAGCAGCAGTTGTTCTTGAAGTTCCGATATCTTTTGTTTTGACATATGAATTTCGTGTGTTACTTCAGATCAATATTGTTCGTTGAGCACCTTACGTTAATATAACAATCCATTAGCTATTGCAACTCGTCGATCAGCTTCTTTTACATAATCACACTCTTTAAGCCTGTCTATCTCCTCGGCTAAGGATGTGTTTGCTTGCTTCAAACGTTTATTAGCCTCTTTGTTTTCCTCAATTTCATGTTTTAAAGAATCAACTATAGACGCAAACCAATCACGGTCCTCATCCGAGTCAGTATCCTGAGGAGCATTACCGTCATCATTACACATATGCTGTGAATCCGTAGAGATATTGCCATCCTCTGTGTCCATTACATATGTGTCATTGATGCTTTAGGGTTGCTCAGGATGCCGCCGTTCATTAGCAAACACATTATAGTTATCATATGTTGGTACCTTTTCAATTGGCTCAGTATCAAAGATAGGTCCAGAAGTATCAGCAGTCTCTGGAAGCACTTCTTGAATCTTTGCCATGTACACATAATGTGCCTCTAGCTCTTGATCATCGGCTTCATCATTAGTGTCATCACGCCAGTCAACTTCATCTGCTGTGAGTGGAATTCCTGCTTCTTCTTTCTTACACAACATCTTTTCCTTGTGATATCCCGAATCCTTAACCCGTTTTGGCTTCTTGCATTCCCTAGCCATGTGCCCAAATCCCTTGAAATTGAAGAATTGAATCCCAGTCTTCTGCACAACCAGAGTGCCTACAGTATCTCTAGTCCCAACTTGATTTGGCATCCTCTGATTATCATACCTAGCCTCACGATCATACCTAGGTGCATGATCAACTTCCTTATATCGAGCATTGGATGATGATCTGAGGTTGTTGTTGGTAGGTTTGTAGATCTTCTTATATGTTGTGGTGAGTAAAGACATGATTTCTTCAATATTCTTGTCCCTTAAAGTTTGTTCATCATCACTGTCTCCATCTGACTCGGTGTCATACTTTGGAGGTGGAGTAGGGACAATTGCTTTTGCCTTTTTAGCAGTAGCTGGAGGTTTGGTGGATGAGCTTGATGACTTTGAGGAATGAGTAGGTGGTTGTTGACGGTGTACGGGTTTTGTTGTAGTAGCAGCCACAAAAGCAATAGAGTTAGCAGACCGTTCTGCCTTTTCAGCCCTTAGTTCATTCACTTCATTATGATGTTGTTTCAGGATATCATAAATTTTGTGATAGGATATGGTCTTGATATATTCCCTTTGTTTAACCAACGTCACAAACCTTTGCCATTCCGGGTTGAGTTGAAGTAGAAACTGAACATTAGCATGATGATTAGAGATGGTGCACTGATTTCTAACAAGCTCTTTCATCATTTTGTAGAATCTCGAGTAATATGAGTCAATGGATTCACCATCTTCGGATGTGAATTTTACATAATCCCAAAGCAAATTAGTTTCGAGAACTTGAACGTTGATTGACTGACTCACCTTGCTTCAATCGATGAATTGCATTCCACATTTCCATAGCATTAGGACATGCATCAATCGTGGAATATATATCGTTATCAATCCCAGTGAGTATGTAGTTCACAACATCAGCTTCAGTTTGGAGGAGTTTCTTTTTCTCAGCAGGACAAGTATCGAAATTCTCTATGACTCGTGTAGTTGATGAAGTACCATCCTCTGCTTATGTGGTAATGGGTCCGAATTCAAAAACTGGAGGTGGATTCTCAAGGCAGTGACGAAGAGCAGTTCGGTTCTCTTTTCCATCGAGAAATCTAAGAAATCGAGATCTCCATTGAACATAGCAGCCGGCACTGAGCACAAATGGATTCCCATTGCCACCTTGTTCCAAACGAATTTGATTTGCAGTCGCATTGCTGATATTGTTGTTAGACATTGTCGATGATTGTGAATGGATTAGGATCTTAGTGGATGTGTTGTGATGAGGTGTGGTTGATGTTGTTGAGAAAAGATGTTAAAATCCCCTAAGAATTGTCTCTCTAGAAACCAAAAATTCCAAGGCCAAAAACAATCGATTTTTCTTTTTCGGAAAAATTGCCTTTTTCGGATAATTGAGTATCTTCGGAAATTTTAAGCATCTTTGGATAATTGAGTATCTTCGGAAATTTTTGTGTTTTTAGCCAAAATAACAAAACCAAATCTCTACCACAACTATGTAGATGATTTGTATCAAAGATAAACCATAAAAAACACAAAAAGAAAAATTTGGATCAAGGATTATGGATCAAATACCTCACAAGATCAATAAGAACGCAACCAAGAATCTTCAATCACCTATCCACTATAGGCTCTAATACCAAATGTTAATCCCACTTCAATCCATAACACAATATTTAGATGATATTATAGAGAGAAATAGATGAAGGTAGAGAGAGAAAGTAGAAAGATTATGGAAGGTTAAACACTTTTAGAGAGAGAAAAAAAATGGAAACCAACACCCTCATCTACACATGGAAGAGTGTATTTATATGCCACGGCCATAAGGCCTTAGTGGGCTTGTTCATGGGTCGGGCTTGGCTTTGCTTGGGCTTACGCCCCTAACTTAGACAATATTAGCTTAAAGTCCAAGCCCGGTTTTCCTGACTAACCTATTACAATACAAGACCAATAACGACTAACATGACCTATTACATTCTTGTTCGACTATATAAAATATAGGGCTAACATAGCCCGTTTTTCATGTGGAGAAAAACCAAACTTCTTCAAGATTTCAGCTACATATTTGTCTTGAGAGAAAAAGATACCATCTTCTTTTTGTTGGACTTGTAAACCTAGAAAGAAGTTCATCTCTCCCATTGCACTCATCTTGAATTTGTCTGCCACGAGCTTGGAAAAGTCTTCACTCATCTTTGGATTTCATGAACCAAAGATAATATCATCCACATAGACCTGAACAAGTAGAAAATCCTTACCAATCTTCTTGGTAAACAAGGTCTGGTCTATGGTGCCCCTCTTAAATCCATTTTCCACTATATAGGTGGATAATGTACCATACCATGCTCTTGGGGCTTGATGAAGTCCATACATTGCCTTCTTGACTCTATACACTTTGTTTGGATGCTCTGATCTTCAAAACCAGGAGGTTGCATGATATATACCTCCTCTTCAATTGTGCCATATAAGAAAGCACTCTTCACATCCATTTGATAAACTATAAAACCCATGCAAGAAGCATAGGCTAGGAAAATCCTTATTGCTTCAATCCTTGCAACCGGTGCAAAAACCTCTTCATCGTCTATTCCTTCTTCTTGTGTATATCCTTGAGCAACTAAACGTGCCTTGTTTCTGACCACAATACCTCTTTCATCCTTTTTGTTTCTAAGAACCCAACGTGTCCCAATAGGTCTAACATACCTTGGAAAATCCACTAACTCCCATACATCTTGAATGGCAAATTAGTGAATCTCATCCCGCATTGCTTCCACCCAACTTGGTTCTTTGAGAGCATCAAAAATCTTCTTGGGTTCCTGTTGTGACACAAAACAAGCAAACAAACATGCCTGCACAAGAGGGGTATCATCCTTCTTGTGGATATTGGCAATGAAACCACCTTAAGTCTGATGAGACCTCCTTGTTTGAGCAGGAGACAAAACATCACCAATGATTAGGGAAGGAGGATGATTTTTGACCGTAGTTGTAAGTATTCCTCCCCCAAGTAGTGTGTTGTCTTCGATATCAGTTTCCATGTTGCCAATATCATCTTCATTTCCACTCACATCCTCACTTGAATGAACCTCTTGATTAAGTATGGAAGGTTCACCATGTTCAAAAGTATTGGAAGAAAAGAAATGTCCAAACAGGTTGTCAGCGTTTGAGCTATCAGCGTCTGAATTTAACCTGTCAGCGTCTGATTTGTCTTTGTCAGCGCTTGAAGATGCATGCATGTTTTTATCAACTGGCCTTTCTTGTGGACTTTCTTCTTTCTTTTCAGTAGTAGCAGAAGCTTGTGTAAAACCATCAATCTATATAGGAATGGTAACATACTCAAGTATGGGGTCTGACTTAATTTCATGTGATCCTTCTCCCTTGGCAACCTGTTTACCTGCAATTTCAACAATAGGTTCTTCCACAACATTTGAAATCCTTTTCACAATGTCTGGATTAGTGACATGCATATAATTCAAGGTCCTAGATAATGGTTCTAAATCAAAGAACTAGTCTGGTCTACTCTTAGGATCACTAGGTTTACTTTCTAAAAACTTAACATGCACTTTTTCAAGTATGCGTTTTTCTTTCTTGTTGTAAACCCTATACCCTCTGCTCTGCACAGAATAACCCATAAAGTAGCCTTCATCACCTTTTTCACTAAACTTAACTAAGGCATCACTAGTATCCAATATCACTACATGACATCCAAAGGGTTTAAGAAAACCTATGTTGGGTTTCCTATTCCAAAATAGCTCATAAGGTGTCTTATTGTGGATTTTGTTGACCAACACTCTATTCTGAACATAGCAGGCTGTATTCACAGCCTCAGCCCGACATTTTCCTAGCTACTTCTATGAGTGTTCTATTCTTTCTTTCAGCCACACCATTCTATTGTGGAGTTCTAGCTATGCTAAACTCCCTAGTAATCCCTTTATTAACTCAGAAGGCATCTAACAATTTATTTCTAAACTCACCACCATTATCACTTATAAGTATTTTAACCTCATTCCCTGTCTTCTTCTCAATTTGGGTAATAAAGTTAATCAAAACTGTGGCAGTATCACTTTTTAATGCCAAAAGAAAGTCCAAGTAAATCTAGAAAAATCATTAGTTATAACAAAACAATAAGATTTACATTCAAACTTTCTATATTAGTTGGGCCAAATAAGTCCATATGTAGCAAGTGAAGTGGTTTAGAACTGGAATGTACAAGTTTAGACTTAAATGAGACTTTGTGTTGTTTGCCTTTAAGACATGCAACACAAGAATGATTATTGTGGAAATCTTTTGATGGCAACCCATCAACTAAATCATGTCTCACAAGTCTATTGATATTCTTAAAATTTATGTGCCCTAACCTTCTGTGCCATCAATTACTTTCATCTACAGAAGCTTTAGCATAAAGACATGACAAATTATTGTTCATCCTAATCCCATTAAGATTAAAATTATAAATTTCCTTATGCCTAAGAGTTCTATATTCAATAAACTTCTCATCAGGCATCTTAAAATCTTTACTGAACACCAAGCATTCAGTATCAATGAAAAGAACTTTATTTTTGTTATCACAAACTTGTGACACACTAAACAAGTTATAGTCAAGTTCTTTTACCAGAAAAACATTTTCAAAACATAAATTGTTGGTGATAAGAGTGCCTTTGCCAGAAATTGTACCATATCCTCCTCCAAAGTACACTTTGTCGCCATCTTTAATGGGGGTAAAGTTTGACACATAATCTTCCTTCCCCGTCATGTGCCTAGAGAATCCACTGTCCTAATATCCATGATCATTGAAATGCTTTTGAATGCCCTGCACATAAAGAAAAAAAATTAGTTTTCTTTGGGAACCCAAGCTTGAGCAGACTTGGATTCATGTGGTTGTTCAACAAGAACAGATTAAGTCCTTATAACAACCCCTTCTTCATCCCTTTATGGCCTGAACACCCAGTTTACCCCAATTGGTTTAGTAATGACCTTTGAAATATAATGAAATCTGTTACAGGTCATATAAATCCCATCAGAATTAGGGTTTTGGTCTTTCTTAGGTCTCCAAGTCAAACTAGATGAAGCTTTAGACCCCTTTCCCTTAGGCTGTAAGTACCTACTATTACTTGGTCTAATACAAGAACCAAAAACAGCTTGTTATGGCATTTTCATACCATACCTAGAGCTGTCAGCGTTGGAATTGTTCCTATCAGTGTTGAATTTGTACTTGTCAGCGCTGAATTCGTTCTTGTCAGCGCCCAAATTAAGGTTTGCTACAGGAACCCATTGTCTGTTAGACCATGTGTTGGTCTTTTTAAAGGGCCTTTGTCCATGAATATTTGTCCCTTTAGTGAAGAAGGGAGCTGGTCTAGTAACTTGTGTACTTGGTTGGACAAAAGGTATAGGTTTGACCATGGTTGACCTATTGTCAGCGTCGACTTTTGAGGCACTGACACATATAGGCCAAGTGAGAAAAACTCCCACATATATAACAAGCTTTTCTAGACAAAACCTTAGGTATAGATTAAAAGAACCCTGTCCCATTAACACTAGCTTGGCTTTGTGGTGACCTAGGTTTTCTATACATTTCAGCATATTTAACACTAGGTTTTCTCTTAATAGATGAGCCAAGGTCAACAGGTTTTCCAGTAGTAGGGTTAGTCACAGTAATGGGTGTAGGTACAAATGGACTTTCACTAAGCATCCCACCCTTTACAAAAAGAAAAGGGTTGTCTGCTTTCCACTTTTCAAGGTCAGTCACCTTTTGTTGATATTCCTCAACTGGGGTGAGCACTCTAGGTGGAGGAATAAATTCCTCTTCTTGGAGTTGTAGAATACCAGTCCTAGACATATTCACTCATCCTAATCCTAGACATATCCCTAGGGTTTCTTTGTTCACTTACATATTTTTCTAGGGTTTGGCTGGCTTTATCAAAACTTTTAATTTTAAGCCCTACATTTTATTTATCCTTAATGGCTTCATCTAACTTAAGTTGCACTTCACCTCTGGATCTCATCAGAGTGTCCCTAAGTTCAACATTAACTTTAAGATCATGAGACAAAACATTAATTTGATCTTTTAGGTTAAATTCCATTTTCTTATATTCCTCTACAGTCTTTTCAGTTTGTATAAGTGCCATTTGATAATTTGATAGCCTACATTCTACATCAAAAACATCTGATTTTAACTTTAAAATTTCTTTGTTAAGTTGTTCAGTGTTTAATCGACAGCCTTTACTACAGTAAGCATCATCATATACCTCATTATCTGATGAAGACGAGGAATTGGCCATAAGAGCAAAGTGAACATGCTCTTCTTCTTCCTTCTCAGCAATCAAAGCCTTATTCTCTTCCACATTGTTTGCCAAAAAGCTCCAGTCCCATCCAACACCATCAATGTATTGCATGGCAACCATAGCCTTTGGCTTACTATCTTCAACCTTGATGATTTGGTTTGAAGCCTTTCTAGCATCATATCTTCTTGGAGATCTGCATTCCCTCATAAAGTGACCCATCCTATGGCATTTGTAACACTCAACCTTAGATTTATAAAACCCAGCAGTGTCTTTAGCATTGAAGGTCATCTTCTTTCTGAATCTCCTATTCCATCTGTTGGCCCTTATGCTTGCAAGAGCCATATTACATTTAATGTCTATCTCTTCCTAATTCTCATCACTTATTTGCTCAAGATCCTTATAGGAATTAAGGAACCATTGGGCAATGCAGCAATGTATGCACATACTGTATCCAAATCAATACCAGTAGGTTTAAGCTTTAGTAAGTCAACATTGTATATGTCAGTGTCAGAATGTGAGGCGCTGACAAAGGTTGATCCACCATTGACATAAGTTGATCAAGTAACAGGATGCACATATGACTCTCTCTCATTGACTTGAGATTCACCATGTGAGATAAAAGCCATGTTTCCAGATGTCGACTTGCTTCCATGATCCAGTAAGATTTCATTCTTTACAATCTTTAGCTTATTGTAGACGTCATCAAAAGTAGAACTCTTATGGGCATTGGTAGAAATTATAGACCTAGCTTCAATTTTCCATGCGTCACCAAGACATTTAAGGAAAGTAGTAATGATGTCTTCATCATCATATTCTATTCCCATAAAGGTCAACTTGCTAGTGATATCTAGAAGCCTGCTTCTTACCTCACTTAGCTTCTCATTGGAAAGAGCTTTAAATACATTATGTTCATGCAAGTGTTGCTTCTTCTTTTCTTTAGTAGTGTCATCATTACCACCATAGTTGATTTGAAGAGCTGCCCAAAGTTCTTTGGCAGACTCAAAACTCATATACGTGTGCTGATTGTTTGGACCCAAAGAAAGTTTAAGAATGCTTAAGGTTTTCATGTCATTCCTTCTTTTGGCTATATCAGTAGTTGAGATAGCCCTACCATCATCAGGTCTTTCTCTACGTTCTTCAGCAGGAGAACCAGCAGTAGTCCTTGTTGCAATAGCAGCAATAACCCTCGCTGCTTTATCGAATTGATTTCCAAATTCAATAATTTCCTAGAGAGAATGATCATGAATTTGAAGGTATTGTTCAAAATTGAACTTCCATTGTTCAAAGTTTCCAGGGTCGAGCATGGGGATTTTTAGGTTGTGGTTTGATGAGGAAGAAGATTCTGTAGCAGACATCTTTTCTTGTTTTAGGGTTTTGTTATTCTTCTAAATCAAAGTTCCTCAACATGCACTGATACCACTTGTTGATCCCAAACTTAGATCGATTAGCTTTGTGTTAATGAGATTGAATCAAGTTTAACACGTAGAGAAACTTTGTTGTTGTTATGAACAATCCGAGTGTTATGCGGAATTAACACTTAGAATAAAGAACAAGTAAAACAAAACTTTCACTTTTTGATTGATAATCGAACTTGCGTACAATGAAAGTTGAATACTGAATAATGTGTATATACTACAAACCCTACGACCTCATTTTATAACACAAGGAGTCGTGTACAGTGGATAACTATTAACTATTCTAGGTAAAGATAAATATAGAAAATACAATATTGAGTATATCTTTACTTCAAATAATAAACATGTTGACTAAGTTTTCCTATCAGTGGTTGGACTTCTTCTTGTCAGCACTTGGATATCTCTTGTCAATGCTTGATCTATCAGCGCTTGATTTCTTCCTGTCAACGTCCAATTTACGCTTGTCAGCGTCTGAGCCACTTAGCTCATTTTATTCCTAACAATAACGACGACTTGTAGAGATATTTAGGGTTTTTGTGTGTTTTGTCTAAATGCATAAATCCCCCCCCCCCCCCAATCTCTTTCTTTTTAGTCGGTTATAAACCCACTTGGGCCTTGAGCCCAAGTCTTTCTTTTTCCTAGCTGTCAATAACAAAGGCCCAAAACCTTTTGTTTTAATTTATAACTCAAAATCATACGCGTGTTCGTGTTCTAAAAGTCGTGGATTATTATTGTAGTGATTTACATGTTATACGTAACTATTAGAATACGTGATTACTTATCGTATTTAATTAATATACCTAATAATCATATTATAGTTCGTGTTATAATATCCGTGATTATATGCTCGTGATCATAATTATTATAGTTAATAATTATCGTGTATTAATACGTGTTAAATAATTATCGTGCACTAACACGTACGTAGTTTTGTATTTAATATTCGTGACACGTGTCCATGTTATAAAAGGAAGGTTTCAATTTATTCATGTGTTTAAGTAGTGTATGTTCATGGTAAAAGCATGTGGGTTTTACAACTCTTCCCCCTAAAAAGAATAATTCGGCCCTGAATTATAGATAAAGTAAACTGAATGAGAAACATACCCGAATCAAACTGGATGGGTATGTAAGATAACGGAATATGAAGGTGACATGGTAGAAGGGAACGTGGAACATGACATGGCTTAAAAGGACATGGAACATGACGTGACAGAAAGAACTTATCTAATCAATAAGAAAAAACGGAGAAGAAGTCCAGATGTACTCCTTCGTTCCAAGTGGCTTCCCGCCTAGAACGGTCCTCTAAAAGGTCTTGGCGAAAATAACGATAAATCTTGGTCCTCCTGACCTTGACTTAAAAATACGTAAAAGTTTCTGGTTATCAACGTAAGATAGATCCCCTAAATTTAATCGAGGGGATAACAATTAACGTGCAAGGGTAACTGAAACGTTATGATGCAAAATAACCTAGGCTAACTGATATTAGTAACGTCTTAGCCATGATGCGCGAGACATACTGAAACATAGTACGTGAGCAATTGTGAACGTGATACGTGAACAATTGTGAACGTGATACATGGAGATATGGTGAGTGTAATATAAGAAACATATGGTGATCTATGATACGTGTAACATATCGTGAACGTCATATGAGAAACATGGAATGAACATGACATGTGAAACATATCGTGAACATAGCATAACGGCGGTGGTAACGCCAAATGCTATAAGGTGAGACGTGGAATGTGGCGTGAAACGAATGTCTGAGGATAGAGAGTTATACAAAACTTGAGTCTGGTCTCCCAAGCTTTTGCAAAACTTCCCAGAACGGAAATGAACATAAAATCGTAAGCCAGGATACGATCATGAACGTAAGCGTGAAAGCAAGTCGTAAAATTAGAACAAGGACGTGAACGTAAATAAGGAGCACAAATGCGAACCTTTGTCTGGCCCGTTAGCTAAGGGATTACCAAGTGATCGGATGAGCCTTGGCTGGAACATGTCCGATCAATCTGTTGGTTCTGAAATCCTTGCGGATGTAAGGATTCTGCAGACTTGATCAAACTGTTGGCAATAACCCAGATAGCATCATGCTTCTTCTAAGTTTGCATTAATCTGGTAACCAAAATCCATGGAGGTCTTGTCCCATTTCTGTTCACAATTTTTGATGATGGAAAAACATCCTAGTCTATTGGTGTTCTATCTTAGCATGTTGGTATGTCATGTACTTAGATATGAACGTAACTGTATCTTGCTTCGTAGAAACTTGATACATAGAAGTTTGCGAAACTCCGAGTCTCCGAAATTAGACTTCTCTTAGCGTAGGATTTTCTGGAACACCTAATGTAGTGTAGGGTTCTCACCTTTACGCATAAGATGAGTCATGGTAAGATTAACCTTGAGAATCCATGTGATTCAGCGTGTCACTGTAATCAACCGGAATTTATATTGGAAAATTTCAGAGTGAAATTTCTCCTGTCGTAGAATTTGCAACATAGTGCAAATATGGTCTTCCTGTTCTTCTCTAGACTTAGAGGAAATCAGGTTTTTCCTCGATGAAAACACTGATGAATTTGTTTTTTAGTTCATGGAAACTCATTTTATTAAGTCCCTAATGCTGCTGGAGCATCGATGAGACTAATTCAAAATGATGAATCTAGCATGACCGAGTCGTGTACGAATAGCAGTCATGGAAATGTCCTTCTCTTTAACTCGTCACTGTTGGCCGCATGATCATGAATCCGATCTTGGAAAAGTGTTTGACACCCTAAAGTCGATTGTACATGTTGTCAATGCGTGGAGGAGAATAACGGTTATGAATGGCGATTTGAAATCGACGATAGTCGACACATAGTCTCATGTTACCGTCCTTCTGCTTGAAGGTTCTTCTGGAATGTATAGGAAGATTTTGGAATAATCGACTGGTTATGCGTAAAAGAACTTCAGTGGTCGTGTCTTAACTGACATCTAGAAAATTTCAGCAGCCATGGCTAACAAAGCACGTGCTTGTAAAGCATTGATAATTCGTACAAATTTTCCTGATGGAAAAATCATTGTGAATGTATTTAGGAGCCTGAACATCACTATACATAACCATGAATCACAGCATGGTGTCCTGTTTGTAGTCTATAGTTAGGATTAAATTCAACTCGCATCTGTTCGAGGTAAGTTCATTAGCATATTGGTTCTTATCATTAGACTGGAGGAAAACCTTCGTATACATGGGTGATATGAATGGCGTCCTTTATGGTCTTGGATATATGAAATATGAAATCAAAATGAAAGTGTCGTGAAGCAAACGTGACAGGTCTCACTAAAAGTGTTTTGCTTGTCTGCGTGTCCAGAAGCGACTAATACGCCGGCGAATGTACTGAAATTCTTATGGCCTGGTTACTACATCGCACAACAAAATGGATATACCCCTTGGAGGGCATCCTGAATTTCTTAGGAATGTTCCAGAAAAGACGTGAGTCATGTCTCTTGACTCGTGTTTTGAGAAAAAGTGCTTATGACATATGTCTTGACAGATGTCTTGACATGTGTCTTCAGCAAAAGTACGTGAGACATGTGTCTTGACTGGTGTCTTGACATGTGTCCCTCGGTGTAAAACGAATAAAATTGAAACTCTTAGGTTATTATGCCAGAATTGGCGGATCGGTTGGACTGCTGACCCTTGTATTTCTGATCACGTCCGTGGCCGGATCCTCTGTTGCGATTGCTAGGATAGTTGCTGTTACAGTAGTGGTTACTATCATCTTGTCTGTCAGTTCCATGACAGTCATTCTCTTGATTGTGATTCATGTACTTATTTAGCTGAGTGGCCAGCTGGTACCGGTTCTTACTCATATGACTGAATCGACAACTGAATACGTGTGACATGTAACTAAGAATTTGGGACAATGATTGATGGAGATCATCCGGTGGTGAAGCATCTTCTCGTCCGATCGCTTTGATCTAACGCCTTTGTCTTCGTCTGGTAAAATCTACAGGTTGTGAACAACATCCGCATCTCGTAGCGTCTCCAAATATTCAGCAACATCAACTTTTAGTAACATCTCCAAGTTATGAGCGGCATCAGCATCTTGTATAACCTCAATAAGGGGAATACGCCTGAGATGATTTAGAATCGACTAGTGAATACTCATGGAGCATTGCAAGTAAAGTACACCTGGATTAAGGTACGTGTAATACACATGGGATACGGTACATGGAGTACACATGGAATGCACATGAAATGATCGGTATGAGGTCGATCATTTGTCATGATTTTAAAGGAAAAATAATTGGTTAAACGGTTAGAAAACCATCATGATAACCTGGCAATGCCGACATATACATCACTCTGGTTGCATAGAGAAACGCTAAAGTGTAGTTAAAAGAAATTTAACGATGATTTGCCTGAAAGCATAGTTAATGAAAACCAACCATGACAATCATGAAAGCAGGATTAAATGAAATCCAACAATGTCTTGCATGAGAGCATAACGACAAAAGAGACATAAGACGTAATCAACATGAAGACGAAATCATCATCAAGAAACATGAAACAAATTAACATGAAGGAGTATACAACATAATCAGCACGAAAACAAAGTTAACCATGACAGTATGAAAACATACTTGACATAAAAACATAGTAACTTATGAGGGGAGATGAAAAAAAAATTATGCCAATAAATCATGAGAAAAATTTTATGCATGAAAACAGTGCGTGAATGCATGATGTAGTTTATAAAAACCTTTATATGCGCGAGGGTAAATGCCTATGGTCAGTTTACTCAAACAAAAAAAGACATGGCAAGGGGACGCCTATGGGTCGGTCCCAAAGTTAAAAGTTTCGATAAAGGCACATGCGACTAAATAGGGCCAGTCCTGTACCAACTGTTACTTAGTCATAAACCTGCGACAATGATACACGGAATAAATGAGTGAAACACAGCTGTCAAAACTTAACAAAAAAAATTTATGTGACCAATTATGAACTACTGGAGTTCAGTCCACATTACTCACAGTTCACTAGGAACATCATGCATGAAACAATGACGCGTAACTAAGTATGGATGACAGTTGTTCCTCCATATTAGTTAAAACAATACCGATGAAAACATCACGGTTGAAACAAAAAAGTGCTGAAAACATCAATACGTGGAATAACAAGCGTTGACTTAGAAAGCTTCTAGTGACTACCCACTAGTCACAGGTCGAGTTTTAGAGCGTACAGGTCGAAGCCTTGGCTCTGATACCATAATTGTAACACCTCACTTTGATAAGTGGACCCTTACATGTAATTATGGCGTGTCATCAAAGCATGCAAGGTAATTTGTAGTAAAACATACATGACCATAGGGAAAACCGGAATCAAACATCAGTTCCCAAACATAAGCCCTGATGAGACTGCTTTTATACATAGTCTCATCGTCCAAAAAGGGCTTTAAATGCATAAAATATCATGAAATTGGCCAAATATATGCTTGTGTTTGTTGCTTGTGTATTTTAGGTACGGATATTGAGAAAATGACCAAAGATCACAAGAATCATACAAAAACGAACACGGGAAACGAAGCCGCACATTGAACCAAGCCCTAATGAAGAATTTCCCTAGACAAACCCTTGAAGATTTGAAGATTTACGAAGAAGGGTCCTCCAATATTAAAGAATTGACATTTTAAACCCTTGTATCTTTATAATTACAAGATTGGTCCCTAAAGTTTGTCAATATTACAAAAAGGGCCCTCCACTTTGAAGAATTAGCAATTTTAGTCCCTCAACAAAACAAAAATGTCAATATTAATCCTCCTTAAAGTCAAACATACCATGAAGGACTTCAAGTTACAAGAAATTACAAGTTTGGTCCTTTAAAAATGTCAAAATTACCAAAAGGACCCTTGACATTGAAGAAATGGCAAAAATGGTCCCTCATTAATCATGACTTGGCAAATTCAGTCCTCTAAGAAGTCAAACAAACAAGTCAAGACCATTAACTATGATGAAAATGCCAAATCAGTCCTTCAAGAATCAAGAAATGGCAAGAAATACCCCTAAAAATACTTTGGAAAAGTATTTGGGGCAAAAGTGTGAAAAAGTAAAATTACAATACAAAGGAAAATGGATTTTGGTGTATTTATTTGCAAGTGAAAGGATTTATAAAGGTGGGGGACTATTCTTGGCAGATAACCTAAGTTACCTTAACCAGTGTCATGGTGACACGTGTCCCACTAAACCAAACCAACCAATCACAGCTCACCTTCACTCCACCTCACCAATCCACTTCCCAGGTTTATTATTTTTTAACCTTGGCGCCTAAACACTAATTTAAACCTTAATCACTCCCCAAATCAGATTAAACACCATGTTCTTGGTGTTCTTCACAAAATTGGGTTTTTGCTTAATTGTAATTAGCACTTGATCACCTCCAGAATTACAATTAAGGTGACACTAAACACAACCCCACCCTTAAACCCTATGCCACATCACCACATGAGTCACATGATAAACCCTCTTCACACGGTTTTGGGGAAAAAGCCAAAAGATGCCAGGAAATCAACACTCCACATTCCAGCTTACTCCTTAAGCTTATTTGGAGCCATTGGATGCATTTTCACACATGCCACCTCCACAAAACGCCAATTCTCAGTCACATGTTCAAGATTCTTCAAGCAAGACGAGGGGCAAATTGGGGACTTCACAGCTTTAGGGTTTACGTTTTTAGCCTCTTAGCAAGTAGTTTGTAGCCTATAAAAGGCATAGGACTGAGTACATTTATCTTTGCTCTTGAATTTTCCATTTTTCACAAATCTGTAAATCATATATTCAGTTAATGAAATGTGTTTGAATTTGGTGAAGAAAAATGAAGTGCCAACCTTATTATCTGTTTATTGTTGTTTGATGTTTACTAATCTTTGATCTTAAAACCTGTTTTCAAAGGAGTGTGCAAAAGTTTGCACATTTTCCACTTTTCTTGATATTTTGCTAAGTCTTGTTCAAACCTTGGAATTATTGGGCTATAAAGCTGATCATAGCATCCTGATATTGTGTTATCAAGGTGTGGTGAAGCCTATAACTTGGGGATAATCAAGTGTGGGGAACTAAGGTTGCATTAATCAAGGATTTTCACTTTTTCTATTTTTGATATTGTGCTTCTAATCTTGTTGAATCTTAGCAGGCTTTATTGTGGAAGCTTGTGCTTGTTCTTGCTAGCACATAAGCTCAAAATTCGTGGGTGTGGATGTACATCTATGAGGTACACACCATTCTACTCAAAATCTGTTAAAAATTTGGATTTTTGGTGAATTTGTGTGCTACTTGTGTTCTTGCTGATTTTGTGGCTTAATCTTGCTTAAATCTGCATATTACATCTGTTATTGTGTTGATTTGGGCTTGGGTGGTCTTGAAATACACTTTTGATTTGAAAATATTGATTTGAAAATTTAAAGGGTGTTTGGGATTACCTGTTTTGAATCATTGAGTGTTATTTTGTGGTTGGAAGTTTGTGTTTGTGCTTTGTATCTACTATATACTTGGTTGAGTGCTATTGGCTGCAAGTTATTGGTCTTAAACCTTTTAATCAAACATTGTGCTATATCTCATTTTGACCTAAGATTTTGGTAATATCTATAATATATGCATGCTTAGGGTTAAAAGTTGTTAAATCATTGTTTATACAACATATGTGATAGATCTGAGTGTTTGAATTTGGCTTGGTGGTCAAATACATCAGCAAGTGTTCATAACTGCTTGTGTTAGTATTCATCAGTAACTTTGTGTGCTTGAATCTTGACCTACACTTTGTACCATTGCATGAAACCTGTTTAGACTTGTTCATTTAAGTTTATTATTGCTTGTGTATGCATTTGGTGAAGTTTGGCTGGATGAATTGTGCTATAAGTGCTTATTGAACCTCAACTGCTTATTGTTCTAAGTCTGGTGCATATCTGATGCTTAATTGAATTAACTGTACAAATTGGCTGATTGTGATTGTTATTTCTTTGTTGTTATTGACTCCTTATGATCCACTGATCATTTGGGTGCCTTTGTGTGACTTGAATCTCCAAAAAAGTCACTAAAGACAAAAAGTCAAGAAAGTCAAGCAGTGGAAACTTTTCCCACTGCTCAGACACCAAAACTAGCCCCTGCTAGTGTTAATTTTCAGTTAGCATATTAATAAGCCATATTGGCTTATTTAGACCTGCAACAACTTACTTTTTGTGATCAATCTTCATCATTTGACCCATTTGTTTGAACTGGAGCTTATCAGACTTTAGCTTTGACTTTTTGCTAGAAAACTCTTAAAGTTGACTTTTAAAGAAGTGCTTATTTGCTTATATCAGCTTATTTAGTGAACTTATTTGAAAACTTTTTGTTGATTAATCTTAGTTAAGTCATTTAAAAGCTTTTGAAATTGAATCAGCTCTTGGGGTGGCCTAGAACTCGAAAACGACTATTTTGTTGTTTTGTGAAGATAGCTTATTACTTTTTCAGGCTTATTCCTTGGACATTTTTCAAATTTCTTTTTACAGAAGTCTTAAGTAACTCAAAAGAAGCTTGTGTGTCTAATTTGAGCTTATGGCATCAGCTTATAGCTTAATGGGCCAAAATGCCCATTAAGAATAAGCTGTTTGAAATAAGCATGCTTATATCACATTTTCAGCTTTTGGGCCTTTAAAAAATTGTGTTCAGAATCAAATTTTGAGTCAGATAGGAGCTTTTGGGCCATTTTTATAAACATTTTTCTTATTGGGCTTATTTTGGCCCAATAAGGGTCTGTTTTGTACTTTGGCCCATTTGAAGGCCCATTAGGGGTATTTTTATAATTTCAACTTCATTTATGTGTTATTTAGTTTAAATTAAACTAGTTTGCAAGTTTTTAGATTTTTTTTAAATTTTGGATTTTTAATATTATTTTATTATTATTTTATTATTAAAAATTAAAATTTAGATTTTTCAAGTTTTTATATTTTTCTTAGGTTAAATACATTAAGTTAGGAATTTTACAACTTTTAGAATATTTTTATTGTCATTAGATTAATTTTTATAATTATTTTAAGTTTTAATAGTTTTAAATTGTTTTTAAATAGTTTTAAGTAATTTTAAAATTTTCAAAAAAAGTTTTAAATTAAGTTAGGTCATTTTAGAGGTTTACAATTGAAAAAATCTCATTTTGGGCTTTTTGTTAATTAAACTGATTTTTTGAGCTTTAATTAGCATTAAAAAATTATTATTTAATTAAATAAAAGGTTTGGGTGATTTTTGCTTTTTTGTAAACTCTAATTACATTATTTAGGATTTATTGCTATTTTCTAGAAATTTTTAGGGTAAACTTTTAATTTTGCTACTTTTTTACGGTTTTACGTGTACGACCATTTCGTCTTAGTTTAATTCGTCATCATAACTGTCATTCTTTTCTAATCTCATATCTTCTTTCCTTTTCTCATAATTAATATAATCACAAAGTTAATCATTTCTTAATACACACACCAAGGCTCCTTGAGAACGATCCTCACTTTGGGTCATAACTTGTGATTTTCCTAAATCACTTGTTAATACTTGCCCTAATTACGCTCTTTTTCCTAAAAGACGTATTTTTACAACCATCATTTTGGTGCCGCTGCCGGGGAGGCGTGTTGTGTTTTGATTTGGAAATTGTTGTTTTTATATATATCCATAATATCTATTTGTATTAGTAGCACTCTACTAATACGTATTATCGGTTTTTCGTTTTTTGTGTGAATATTATTAATATATTGTATACGTAGAACAATAAATTCACAAGTACTACAAAAGTGTGAAAACACAACCTTGACTTGGGAGGTCATTACCCAATCATTTTATTCGAATCTCAAACAGGAAAGAAAAGGCAAAAATAGATAAATACCTTCGTGAAGCTCGATTTTGAAAAATACAAACTATAAGGTGGGTATAAGGCAGTTATTATAAAATATACCCTAAGGAAAAAGGCTCTTAAGTGCTTCGCGCCGCCTCGTTTCCCCGCTTGCTTGTGAGTATTTGATTTTGAAAGCTAATCGAGGGTTTTGCCGCCCAAAGTATTATTAAGTATCATATATACTTTCTTGGTTTCATTGATTAAACCCTCTTGAACGTTTTGGTGTTCCACCAACGTTCTAAAGTCATCGAAGGCGTTCACTTCACGTGATCGTTTTCATTCCTTGAGGCTTCTTTAATCAAGAGATTTGATTAAGGAGGAGATTTGTAGATTTTGGTCTACTTAATACAATCACAAAAATCCAAAAAAAGTAAAAACAATCAAAAACCACAAAAATTGGAAAAATACAAAACACCAAAAAGAATCTTCTTTGCTCATCCCCTCGTTGTACGTGACGTTTATGCAAACCCGCAACCAAGCAAGACGTGCACGTAAACGAAGAAACCGAAAGGAGTCAACACCTACTCCTAATCTTTCTAGTGAGTAGTCTCCTATTGACGAACCCATTGTAAGAGAGGAACCAACCATGGAGAATCGAACTATGATGGAGTTACTTCAAGCACCCACCGAGGGTTATGGAGAGGCTATTGTAATTCCCGCCATCCTTGCGGAGAATTTTGAAGTGAAAACGGGTTTGTTGTCGATGATCCAAAACAACAAATTCCGTGGTGATGAAACGGACAACCCGTACAACCATATCCGCCAATTCAATCGTCTTACTGCCACTTGCAAATTTAAGGATGTTGCTAATGACTCGATTAAGATGATGCTTTTTCCGTATTCCTTAGCGGGGCCCGCTAAAATTTGGTTAGAGAAAGAGCCACCCAATTCTATATTTACGTGGAAGGATCTCGTGTCTAAATTTGTGAACCAATTTTTCCGCCCTCTAAGACTACGCATTTGAAAAACGAGATTTCAAAATTTTCACAAGATATTAATGAGACTTTTTCAACGGCTTGGAATAGGTTTAAGGAAATGTTTCATGAGTGTCCTCATCACGGTTTTTCCGACTTGCATCAAATTGACACGTTTTACAATGGACTTAATGATCATGAAAGGGATTATCTAAATGCCGCCGCGGGTGGTATTTTTTGTGTAAAACGGTTGAGGAAGCTTTGTGATAATTGAGAATAGATTTAAGGTGTATAGTCCTCGTAGCACGTCGAGTGTTCTTAAGGCTTCTTCTTCGGCTTCACCTTCTTTGCCTAATACCATCGATGCTTGCCAAATTGAGGCGAACTTGGAAAACAAAATCTTTGATAAGCATAAAGGACTTTTAATTGAATTCAAAGTTGGAGAACAAAGTGCTCCCGCTACAGCTAAAGCGGTTGAGGCTTCATGTATGTATTGTGGTGGAGGTCATGATTTCTCCGAGTGCATTACCAACGGTGGTAACACTTCGAGTGCCTACGCGGCCACGGGAACAAACAACCAAAACGGTCAAGTTACCCGCTCTAATCGATTGAGTCCACCGGGTTTTGCTTCAAATCAAAATGCTAACAACAACTATCGAAACAATCAAGTTGGTTTCAAAAACAATTACAACAAAGGAAACTATGGTAATCAAGGGGCTAATAATCAAGTTTCAAACAAAAATTAAAGTGATTTTCAAAACAACAACAAAGGTTTGCAAACTTTGAAAGATCTTCCAAATGAATTTGTTGAATAGGCTAATGGAAACGATGCTAGGTTTGACAACATTCAAAGAGAAATCATTAGCCTAAGATCCGAGTTTAAGAACGACTTGAAGAAAGAGTTGAAAAATGAGTTAGCAAATGAGCTTAAAATCCATACAAACAAAATGGAAGGAAATGTAACTAGGTGACAACAAAACCAACAAAAAATGGAACAAGGGCAACATGAAATTAAGCAAGAAATGATTAAGGCCGAGAAGAGGCAATCCATGTTTGAGGACAAAATTTCATCTATGTTTGAGGCAATTATTTGCAAACCGTCTTCGAGTAGTCTTCCTAGTAACACCATATCGAACCCTAAGGTAGAGATGAAAGTGATTACCACACGTATTGGTAAGACACTCAAGGAATCGACTCCTCAACCAATTTCTCCTACGGAGGATGCAATTGAGGAAGAACCCGAAGTGGTGGTCGAAAAGGAGCATGTCCAAATCCCACGAAGTACCGCTCATGCCACACCTACGGTTGACCCATTACCAACATTGGAACCCGAGATTCCAAAGGCTATGCCTATTCCTCAACCCACACCACCTTTGCCCTATCCATCGAGACTTAGAAAGGAGAACCGTCAAGAGCGCAAGAATTACCAATTTGAGCTTTTTATGAAAATGTTTTGTGATTTGCACTTTAATGTGAGTTTCGTCGATGCTTTGGTCATGATGCCTCGATTTACCGCTAACTTTAGGAGTATGTTAAACAACAAGGAGAAATTGCATCAATTTTCTAGTTGTTCATCGGTTTATCTTAACCGCATACCTCAAAAAGTCGGTGATCCCGGTAAATTCTTGATTCCTTGTGCAATCCAAGATATGGAAGAATGCTATGCCTTGGCCGATCTTGGTGCTAGCATTAACTTGATGCCACTTGCAATCTTCAAGTCGCTCAATCTTCCTAATCTTACTCCTTCACTAATGTCTATCGAGTTGGCCGACCATTCCACGATTCCCGCATGTTGATTAGCGGAAGACGTTTTTGTGAAAGTGGGAAACTTCTATTATCCGGTAGACTTTATCGTTGTCGATATTCCCACGTATCCTCAAGTTCCTCTCATTTTAGGTCGTTCGTTTTTAGATACGTCTATGGCTTTCATTGATGTTCATGCTAGAAAGATCACCTTACGTTTCAACGACGAGGAACTTGTTATAAACGCAACTCAAAACTCTCAAATTTCTCATGTTTATTCCGTTGCAACCATAAACCTCGTAGATATGATTGACGTTGTTTGCGAGGAATTTTCACAAGAAGTTCTAGGTTTCGGTGATGATGAAAATAGTGGCAATCCCACTATGTTAGATCCCATTCTTGATAACTCGACACCAACCTTCACTCCATTTGAAGGTGGTGGTTTTACGTTGGAAGAATTCGATGTTCCACGTACTTGTAACGAATACCTCGACAATGATGAGGACTTCTCGATTATCAAGGATTTTCTTAACGATTTCCCATTTCCTCCACCCGAGGAGGTTATGACTATCGAGCCTAAATCTTCAATTGAGGAACCACCTATCCTCGAGTTGAAAGATTAACCTCCTCATCTCGAATATGTATTTTTGGAGAAGGGCGACAAGTTGCCGGTTATTATTTCGAAAGAACTTTCAAATGATGAAAAAACCGCACTTTTCGATGTTCTAAAGGATCACAAAGGGGCAATTGCGTGGAAGTTATCCGACATTAAGGGGATCGATCCCAAATTTTGTACCCATAAAATCTTAATGGAGGAGGATTACAAGCCCGCAATCCAATGTCAAATAAGGGTGAACCCCAAAATTCACGACGTCATCAAAAAGGAGGTCCTAAAACTCCTTGACGCGGGAATGATTTACCCTATTTCCGATAGCCCTTGGGTGAGTCCTATTCATTGTGTCCCTAAAAAGGGAGGAATGATCGTTGTTCCAAATGATGCCAATGAGTTTATTCCCACTAGACTCGTGACCGGATGGAGAGTGTGCATTGACTATCGTAAGTTTAATGAAGCCACTCGAAAAGACCATTTTCCCTTGCCCTTCATGGACCAAATGTTGGAGCGTCTTGCGGGAAACGATTTCTATTGCTTTTTAGATGGTTTTTTCCGGTTACTTCCAAATCCCCATCGATCCTCTGATCAAGAAAAAACTATGTTTACGTGTCCATATGGAACGTTTGCCTATCGTAGAATGCCATTAGGACTTTTCAATGCACCGGGAACCTTTCAAAGGTGCATGATGGCTATTTTTCATGATATGACCGAGAAGACGATGGAAGTCTTCATGGATGACTTTTACGTGTTTGGTTGTTCGTTCACTTCGTGTTTGTCAAATCTTGAGAGAATGTTGAAACATTGTGAGGAGACCAACCTTGTGCTTAATTGGGAAAAATGTCATTTTATGGTTAAAAATGAAATCGTCTTAGGGAACAAGGTTTCGAAAGCGGGGATTGAGGTAGATCAAGCTAAGGTAGACTTCATCGCCAAATTACCTCATCCCAAAACCGTTAAGGGAGTTAGGAGTTTCCTAGGCCACGCGGGCTTTTATCGTCGATTCATCAAGGATTTTTCAAAGATCTCTTGACCTATTACACATCTCCTTGAAAAAGATGCACGTTTTGTCTTTGACGAAGATTGTGTACGAGCCTTTGAAACCCTTAAGAGGAAACTTACCGAAGCTCCCATTCTTGTTGCTCCCAATTGGAACCTCCCCTTTGAGCTCATGTGTGATGCTAGTGACTATGCTATTGGGGCCGTATTGGGGCAACGTCATGAAAAGCACTTCTTGCCTATTCACTATGCTAGCAAGACGATGACCGAGGCTCAACTAAAATACACTACAACGGAGAAGGAATTCCTTGTCGTGGTGTATGCATTTGAGAAATTCCGACCTTATCTCGTCTTGACGAAATGCATAGTGTATACGGATCATTCGGCTATCAAGTATCTTATGACTAAACAAGATGCAAAGCCAAGATTACTTCGTTGGATTCTCCTCTTTCAAGAATTTGATCACAAAATCGTTGACAAAAAAGGAGCCGAGAATCTAGCGGCCGATCATCTTTCTCGTTTGGAAGATCCTCACCAAAGTGTTTACGAGCCCAAGAAAATCACCAAAACATTTCCGCTCGAGACACTTGGTGTAGTGAATTCTAAGCTTGATACTTCCACCCCATGGTTTGCGGACTTCGCAAATTACCATGCGGGCAACTTCATCATCAAGGGTATGACGGCTCAAAAAAAACGAAAATTCTTTCGTGACGTCAAGTTCTACTTTTGGAACGACCCTTACTTGTTTCGAACTTGTACGGATCAAATTATTTGACGTTGTGTCTTTGGTACCGAAGCTTCTAACATCCTTAGAGCTTGTCACGAGGGACCCACGGGTGGTCATCATGGTGTTAATCTCACGGCTAAGAAGGTCTTTGATGCCGGTTTCTTTTGGCCTACTATTTACCGAGATGCACATAAACTTGTGAAGTCATGTGACTCATGCCAACGACAAGGTAAAGCCTCACAAAAAGATGAAATGCCACAAAATATCATCCAAGTGTGTGAGATCTTTGACGTTTGGGGCATTGACTTTATAGGGCCGTTCCCATCATCTCATGGTAATAAGTACATCCTTGTCGCGGTTGACTACCTATCTAATTGCGTGGAAGCTAAGGCTTTGCCCACCAATGATGCTCGTGTGGTAGTCATGTTTTTGAAAAGCTTGTTTTCTCGGTTTGGAACCCCTCGTGAGATCATAAGCGATCGTGGAACCCATTTTTGTAACGACCAATTCGAAAGGGTCCTAAGGAAATATGGGGTTACACATCGGCTTTCTACGGCTTATCACCCACAAACAAGTGGGCAAGTCGAGGTTTCAAACCGAGCTTTGAAGAGGATCTTGGAGAGATCCATTGGGGAAAACCGACAATCTTGGTCGGATAAGTTGGACGATGCTTTATGGGCCTTTAGGACCGCTCATAAGACGCCCATCGGGTGTACTCCCTATAAGCTTGTGTATAGAAAAAATTGTTACTTGCCAATTAAATTGGAACACAAGGCTTATTGGGCCCTAAAGCATTGTAATGATGACATGGAGACCGCGGGAAAACACCAGAAAATGCAATTAAATGAATTGGATGAATTAAGGGATATTGCTTATGAAAATTCATTGATTTATAAAGAAAAGACCAAAAAGTTACATGATTCAAAAATAAAAAACCGGGTTTTTAACATTGGGGATCAAGTGTTGCTTTTTAACTCACGTTTGAAAATCTTTTCCGGTAAGTTGAAATCCCGTTGGTCCGGTCCATTCACCGTGACTCAAGTTTTTCCATATGGGACCATCGAGCTAGCTCAAAATGATGGCCCTAATTTCAAGGTGAATGGACATAGGTTGAAGCACTACTTTGGTGGGGAAGTTCCATCCTTGAACTACCTCGACCAAATCACCTTCCCCAATGATAATTAGTATTGAGGGGATCGAGTCGAGCTCATGACTCGGTAATAAAAAACGAGGTTCCTCGTGGGGGAGTCCCATGCTTATCCTATGTACATATTATCGCTTTCTAATGTAGTAACGTGTGGGGATTTGTGCCCTTCCAACCTTTGTTCCGTGGTTGTTTGTGAATTGTGAATTTTAGATGATCACTACCTTCACGATTGGAGCCTCTCGTGTTCGTTTAATGGGAGAACTCGATCGTTTGCTTTGAAGACTTTCTCAATATCCATGATATATCCTTTGATGTTCTAACCTTAGGTTTATAGCACACTTCATAAACGGCTTTAAATTTAACGGTTACACCCTTTCCATGCTAGATTAGGCATTCGACTACGTCTTTAGTATGGGGGTGTTTGCACCCCTAGACTCGAAACATTGAGGACAATGTTTAACTTTAGTATGGGGGGTGAATAGATACTTGCCTTTCCAAACCTTTACGCTTTCCAAAGTTTATCTTTTTGTTTATCGTTTTGTTGCAAAATATGGCTAAAAATGGCCAAATTTTAAAACTTTTCGTATTTTTCATAAGTGTTTAAGACACGAATGTAGGTTTTCCAATGGCGAGAATAAGAGTAATTTTTGACTCGACCGTGCGTGTTGAGCACTTAGCTTTGATTCCTTAACTTCACATTAGGCTAAGTCTCTTAAATGAGGACGAGAAATGATAGAGTTAATTATAAGTTACTATGTTAAACGTAGAGTACTCGTATTCTTTCAAAAACTCATGTGTTCTCGTTGTTTGCTTATTCTCCCTTCGCTTGTAAATATTTTTTGCTTAATAAATATTGACTTAGCGGTTTAGTCTTGATTTTTGGGTTTCTAGTCTTTTCTAGTAGCTTCCGTGTAATTAAATTGGGAAGACATTAAGGTATCGCCAGCGTCACAGTTTTGAAGTATTGGCACCCGAATAATCGAAAGCTTCACCCAATAATAAGATTTCAAGTGCTCACCTAAATCAAGCAAACAATTTGAAGCCCACAAGGCCGAAAAATCTATGCAAAATTGAAAGTGAATCAAGCCTTAATCTTTGAAGCTTTAAAGATCCAAAATTCGCCTTAGCGTGAGGATATACGTCTTTGGCTAATAAAACCACCGATGAGGTAGATAATAAAAGGCAAGGCAAGACCGAAGTCATAATAAAAGCTTCATGGCGAAGTTGAATAAAAGATGGAGGTAAACCTATGATAATAAGGCCCTTCCGTTAGCGGGCGTATAAAAGTCTTGGTAATAAGTCTCATGTTCAAAACCGTTATAAAACCGTGTTTATCGATCCTTCTTGTTGACTTAATTTTTTGACATCGTTGTCTATTAGGAGGGGTTATTGATTTGATGGTCTTGGTTACACCGTTACGACACTATTTTTAGACCCTAATCTCTATTATCACATAAGTCAAACAATGTGTCCTCGTGAAACATTCAAGACAAAATAAAATATAAGAGATACAACTTAGGAAATTGGGAGGATAAGTACGTGATTAAGGCATATGCGTAGTGTTAGTATTACTAACTTATAATGACAATGATCTCGTTGCACGCTTGGCATGGAATTGGGGTGAAAATCAAGGACGATGAAATTATTTCTAACGAAGCATTCACGTGTTCTTATTCTATGAACCTAAACGTCCCATTTTGCGATGAAAATCATACATTATGTCTAAAACGCAAGTAGTAGTAATAGTAGTAGTGTAGCTAGTTTATCATTCAATAAAAGCGAATAAAAATGAATTTTGGAGGTGCTACGATACTTTATGCTAGCATTGCGTGAGGGCACGGCAATGGTTTAGTATGGGGGAGTGATGAGACTGCTTTTATACATAGTCTCATCGTCCAAAAAGGGCTTTAAATGCATAAAATATCATAAAATTGGCCAAATATATGCTTGTGTTTGTTGCTTGTGTATTTTAGGTATGGATATTGAGAAAATGACAAAAGATCACAAGAATCATACAAAAACGAACACGGGAAACGAAGCTGCACATTGAACCAAGCCCTAATGAAGAATTTCCCTAGACAAACCTTTGAATATTTGAAGATTTATGAAGAAGGGTCCTCCAATATTGAAGAATTGACACTTTAAACCATTGTATCTTCATAATTACAAGATTGGTCCCTAAAGTTTGTGAATCTTACAAAAAGGGCCCTCCACTTTGAAGAATTGGCAATTTTAGTCCCTCAACAAACTAAAATGTCAATATTAATCCTCCTCAAAGTCAAACATACCATGAAGGACTTCAAGTTACCAGAAATTACAAGTTTGGTTCTTTAAAAATGTCAAAATTACCAAAAGGACCTTTGACTTTGAGAAATGGAAAAAATGGTCCCTCATTAATCATGACTTGGCAAATCCAGTCCTCCAAGAAGTCAAAAAAACAAGTCAAGACCATTAACTAGGAAGAAAATGCCAAATCAGTCGTTCAAGAATCAAAAAATGGCAAAAAATACCCCTGAAAATACTTTGGAAAAGTATTTGGGGCAAAACTGTGAAAAAAAAACTTGCAATACAAAGGAACACGGATTTTGGTGTATTTATTTGCAAGTGAAAGGATTTATAAAGGTGGGGGATTATTCTTGGCAGACAACCTAAGTTACCTTAACCAGTGTCATGGTGACACATGTCTCACTCAACCAAACCAACCAAACACAGCTCACCTTCACTCCACCTCACCAATCCACTTCACCAGGTTTATTATTTTTTAACCTTGGCGCCTAAACACTAATTTAAACCTTAATCACTCCCCAAAACACATTAAACACCATGTTCTTGGTGTTCTTCACAAAATTGGGTTTTTCCTTAATCCTTGTAATTAGCACTTGATCACCTCCAGAATTACAATTAAGGTGACACTAAACACAACCCCACCCTTAAACCCTATGCCACATCACCACATGAGTCAGATGATAAACCCTCTTCACACGGTTTTGGGGAAAAAGCTAAATGATGCCAGGAAATCAACACTCCACATTCCAACTTACTCCTTAAGCTTATTTGGAGCCATTGGATGCATTTTCACACATGCCACCTCCACAAAACGCCAATTCTCAGTCACATGTTCAAGATTCTTCAACCAAGACAAGGGGCAAATTGGGGACTTCACAGCTTTAGGGTTTACTGATGAGACTGCTTTTATACATAGTCTCATCTTCTAAAAAGGGCTTAAAATGTATTAAATATCATTAAAATACCGAAATATATGCTTGTGTTTGTTGCTTGTGTATTTTAGGTACGGATATTGAGAAAATGACAAAAGATCACAAGAATCATGCAAAAACGAACACGGGAAACGAAGCCGCACAATGAACCAAGCCCTAATGAAGACTTTCCATAGATCCACCCTTGAAGATTTGAAGAATTATGAAGAAGGGTCCTCCAATTATGAAGAATTGACACTTTATACCTTGTATCCTCATAATTACAAGTTTGGTCCCTAAAGTTTGTCAAAATTAAAAAAGGACCCTCAACTTTCAACAATTGGCAAAAATGGTCCCTCAATTATCAAGACTTGGCAATTTCAGTCCTCCAAAAAGCTCATTATACAAGTCAAGACCATTACCCATCATAAAAAGGCCAATTCAGCCCTTGAAGAATTCAAAAATGGCAAGAAATACCCCTGAAAATACTTTGGAAAAGTATTTGGGGCAAAAGTGTGAAAAAAGAAACTTAAATAACAAAGGTAATCAGATTTGTGGGATTTATTTACAAAGTGAAAGAAGAAAGAAAAGAGAGGGACTTATTCTGGCCAACATCTAAACTTACCTAGACCACTCCAAGGGTGACACGTGCCCCACTCACCCTAAACAACCAATCAACACTCCCCATTGTGCCATGTCACCTTCCACCCACAACGGATTATAACTAATCTGATTAGTTTAATAAACACGCGCTAAACATAACTTTCAAATCCCAAAACAGATTAAAACACCCACTATTCACACATGAACACAAATTGGGTATTTGTGTTTAAGCCAAAATTAAATCACCAAAGCATCCAGATTAGTGATTAAGCTTGTCTTAATCATAACCCAACTCAAAAATCCTTTGCCACTTCACCACACATGTCACATGGGGCATGCCCTGCTACAAAAAGGGAGAAGATGCCAAAATAGCCAGAAGAATCCAACGTCCCACAAGCAGCTTACATACTAAGCTTACTTTGGACCCTTTGATCAAATTTCACCCCTGCCAACTCATGCAAACGTCCAAGAAAACATCACATGAGTCCAAGGTTTTCAAATCCTACAAGGGCATATTTGGGACTTCAACCATTAGGGTTTTTAGTTATTAGTTGTTCCTTAGTCACTTGTAAGGCTATATAAAGCCACTTAGGCCTTCACATTTCAGTTTGCTCTTGATTTTTCCTTGGTTCAAGTTTCTGTAAATCCTATTTCTAAGTTAATGAAATTGAGTTTGAAATCTTGAAGAAAAGTCATTGGCCAATCTTATTTACTGCTTTAATTTGTTATATGCTTGTTAGTTTTTGAAGTTCAAAACCTGTTTTCAAAAGAGGAGTGTGCAAAAGTTTGCATATTTCCTCATTTTCTTGATATTTTGCTAAGTCTTGTTCCAATCTTGGAATTCTTGGGCTATAGGGCTGATCATAGCATCCTAACTGAGTTGGTTAAGGTGTGGTGAGGCTTATAACTTGGGGATAATCAAGTGTGGGGTAACAAGTTTGCATTAATCAAGTTTTTCAAAGTTTCTGATTTTTATGATATTGTGCTTAACCCTTGTTTAATCTTAGCAGGCTTTTTGTGGAAGCTTGTGCTTGTTCTTACTAGCACATAAGCTCAAAATTCGTGGGTGTGGATGTACATCCATGAGGTTTGCATACTTAATCTCAAAATCTGCATAAATTGTGATTTTTGGTGATATTTGTATGAAACTTGTGTTCTTGTGAATTTTGTGGCTTGTTCTTGCTTGAATCTGTTTATTATACTTGTTTTAGTGTTAATTGATGCTTGGTTGGCCTAAAATCACATTGTGCTTTTGAAAATTTTGATTTGAAAGAGTTAAAGAGGTGTTTGGGTCTACTGGTTTATGCTTGTAACTTGTTATTGTGTTAAAGGAAGTTGTTGTTTATGCTTTGTATCTGCTATACCTTTGTTTGAGAGTGTTTTGCTGCAAGTTTTTGGGTTTGAACACTTGAATTAAACAATCTGCTATATAGACCTTGTTTCTGCTTGTTTTGACCTAGGATTTTGGGAACACTTAGTGTGTATGCATGCTTAGGGATAAAAGAGGTTTAAACAAAGTTAATATAACCTGTTTGAAAGATTTGAGGTGTTGAAATTGGCTTGTGTGTCAAATACATCAGCAAAAGTAGAAAACTGCATGTGTTAGTGTTCATCAGTAACTTGCATTGCTTGAATCTTGCTTAATTCTTTGAACCAGTGCATGAAACCTGTTTAGACTTGCTTATTGGAGTTTATTATAGCTTGTGTGTGCATTTGGTTGAATTTGGCTGGCTGATTTGTGCTAAAACTGCTCTTAAGTGCTAAACTGCTTATTGTTCATGTCTGTGCAATGTCTGATGATTGATTGATTAACCTGTATTAATTGGGTGTTAGTGATTGTGTTATTTTGATTGTGATTGACTCCTTTTGATCCAAAGATCATTTGGGTGCCTTTGTGAAATCTGAATCCAAGAAAAAGTCACTAAAGACAAAAAGTCATAATAGTCAAGCAGTGGAAAAAGTTTCCACTGCTCAACATCCAAAACTAGCCCCTGCTAATGCAATTTTGTCATCAGCTTATCATTAATCTATTCTAGCTTATTCTTACTTGCAACAACTTATTTTTTGTAATAGATCTTCATTATTTGACCCATTTAAGTGAACTGGAGCTTATGAGACTTTGACTTTGACTTTTTACTAGAAAACCAACTTGTTTGACTTTTAACATAAGTGCTTATTTGATTTTCCAGCTTATTTAGAGTGCTTATTGAGTAGGTTTTTGATTATTAAGCTTAGTTTTGTCATAAGAAATATTTTGCAACTTGAATCAGCTTCTGAGGTGGTCTAGATCATAAAACGACTATTTGGTCGTTTTGTGAATAAGTTTGTGACTTGTTTCTGGCTTATTAAGTGGGCTTATTTGAAAATTCTTTTTGCAGAAGTCTTTGTTAGGTCGAAAGAAGGTTGTGTGTTAAATTTTAGCTTATGGCATCAGCTTATGGCTTAATGGGCCAAAAAGCCCATTAAGAATAAGCTGCTTATTATAAGTTAGCTTATTTCACATTTTTAGCTTTTGGGCCTTTGGAAAAAGTTGTTTAAAATCAAATTTTGAGTCAACCTGTGCTTTTTGGGCTTATTTTGAACATTTTTTCTTATTGGGCCTTAATTAAGCCCAATAAGGGACTGTTTTGGGTTTGGCCCATTTTCTAGGCCTAATAGGGGTATTTAGGTAATTTCACTTTCATTTCTGAGTTATTTAGGTTAAATTAAGCTAGTTTGCAAGTTTTTAGAATTTTTTTATAATTTTTGGATTTTTAATATTATTTTAATATTATTTTATTATTAAAAATTAAAAGTCTAATTTTCTAGTTTTTTATATTTTTCCTAGGTTCTAAACACTTAATTAGGATTTTTGCAACTTTCCAATTATTTTTTTAGGTCTTTTAATTATTTTCTATAATTAATTTAAGATTTAATTTATTTTAGGAGTTTTTATATGGTTAAAAATAGTTTTAATTGATTTTAAAATTTTGAAAAATAGTTTTTAGCTTAATTAGAGTATTTTTGAGGTTTACAAACTTGAAAATCTTGTTTAGGGCTTTTTAATAATTAATTTTGATTTTTAGGGCTTTAATTAGCATTAAAAAGTCATTATCTAATTAATTAAAAGGTTTTTACAAGTTTTGATTTTTTGTAAACTCTTAGAATATTATTAGGGATTTTTGGTAATTTTTAGAATTTTTTAGGTTAAAATTTTAATTTTGGTGGGTTTTACGACGTTACGTGTACACCTTTTTAGCATTAGTTTAATCCGTCTTGATAACCGTCATTCACTTCTAATCCCTTTTCTATTTTCCTTTCTCAAATATAATTACAAATTAATCCATATCATTACACACATAACACACTAGCCTCCTTGAGAACGAACTTAATTGGTCATTAGTGCTTGGTTTTCCTAAACCGACACTTAACACTTGCCATTTTTGTCATCCTTTTCCTAAAGGGTAGCAAAAACTCAACATCATTTTGGCGCCGCTGCCGGGAAGACGTGTTGTGTTTTGATTTGGCATTTTTGTTTTTATACTAACCATAATTAGTATTTGTATTAGTAGCACTCTACTAATACGTATTATCGTTTTTTGGTTTTTGTGTGAATATTATTACTATATTGTATACGTAGAACAATAAATTTACAAGTACTCCAAATACGTGAGAAATCACAACCTTGACTTGGGAGGTCATTACCCAATCATTGTATTCGAATCTCAAACTAAAGAAAAAAGCAAAAATAGAGAAATACTTTCGTGAAGCTTAATCTTGAAAATACAAACTATAAGGTGGGTATAAGGCGGATATTATAAATATATCCTAAGGAAAAAGGCTCTTAAGTGCTTCGCGCCGCCTCGTTTCCCCGCTTGCTTGTGAGTATTTGATTGTGAGAGTGAATCGAGGATTTTGCCGCCCAAAGTATTATTACATATCATATATATTTTCTTGGTTTCTATTGATTAAACCCTCTTGAACGATTTGGTGTTCTAAAGTCATCGAAGGCCTTCACTTCACGTGATCGTTTTCATTCCTTGAGGCTTCTTTAATCGAGAGATTTGATTAAGGAGGAGATTTGTAGATTTTTGTCTACTTAATACATCTCACCAAACTCCAAAAAGTTTAATACAATCCAAAACCAAAAAAAAATTGAAAAATACAAAACACCAAAAAGAATCTTCTTTGCTCGTCCCCTCGTTGTACGTGACGTTTATGCTAACTCGAAATCAAGCAAGACGTGTACGTAAACGAAAGAACAAAACTCCCACTCCCAACAATTCTAGTGAGGAGTCTCCTATTGACGAACCCATTGTAAGAGAAGCACCAACCATGGCGAATCGAACTATGATGGAGTTACTTCAAGCACCCACCGAGGGTTATGGAGAGGCTATTGTGATTCCTGCAATCCTTGCGGAGAATTTTGAGGTTAAGACGGGTTTGTTGTCCATGATTCAAAACAACAAATTCCGTGGTGATGAGAAGGACAATCCACACAACCATATCCGCCAATTCAATCGTCTTACCGCTACTTGCAAGTTTAAGGATGTCTCTAACGAATCGATTAAGATGATGCTTTTTCCGTATTCCTTAGCGGGGCCCGCAAAAATTTGGTTAGAGAAAGAGCCACCCAATTCTATATTGACGTGGAAGGATCTCGTGTCTAAGTTTATGAACCAATTTTTTCCGCCCTCTAAGACTACGCACTTGAAAAACGAGATTTCAAAGTTTTCACAAGAATTTAATGAAAGTTTTTCAACGGCTTGGAATAGGTTTAAGGAAATGTTACATGAATGTCCTCATCACGGTTTTTCCGATTTGCATCAAATTGACACGTTTTACAATGGACTTAATGATCATGAAAGGGATTATTTGAATGCCACCGCGGGTGGTAATTTTTTGTGTAAAACGGTTGAGGAAGCTTTGGTGATAATTGAAAATAGATCTAAGGTGTATAGTCCTCGTAGAACGTCTAGTGTTCGTAAGGCTTCGTCTTCGGCTTCACCTTCTTTGTCTAATACCATCGATGCTTGCCAAATTGAGGCGAACTTGGAAAACAAGATTTTTGATAAGTTGAAAGGACTTTTGATTGAGTTTAAAGTTGGTGAACCAAGTGCTCCCGCTACGGTTAAAGCGGTTGAGGTTTCTTGCATGTATTGTGGTGGAGGTCATGATTTCTCCGAGTGCATTACCAACGGTGGTAACACTTCGAGTGCCTTTGCGGCCACGGGAAATTACAACCAAAACGGTCAAGTTTCCCGCTCTAATCAAATGACTCCACCGGGTTTTGGTTCAAATCAAAATGCTAACAACTATCGCAACAATCAAGTTGGTTTTAAGAACAATTACAACAAGGGAAACTATGGGAATCAAGGGGCTAATAATCAAGTTTCAAACAAAAATGATTTTCAAAATAACAACAAAAGTTTGCAAACATTGAAAGATCTTCCAAGTGAGTTTGTTGAATATGCTAGTGGGAATGATGCTAGGTTTGACAACATTCAAAGAGAAATCATTAGCCTAAGATCCGAGTTTAAAAACGACTTGAAGAAAGAGTTGAAAAATGAGTTAGCTAATGAACTTAAAATCCACACCAACAAGATGGAAGGAAATGTTACTAGGTTGCAACAAAACCAACAAAATATGGAACAAGGGCAACATGAGATTAAACAAGAGATGCTTAAGGCCAAGAAAAGGCAAACCGAAGCCGTATTGAGGCAATCTAATTTTGAAGATAAAATCTCGTCTATGTTTGAGGCAATAATGTGTAAACCGTCGTCAAGTGGTCTTCCTAGCAACACCATATCTAACCCTAAGGGTGAGATGAAAGTGATTACCACACGTAGTGGTAAGACACTTAAGGAACCGATTCCTCAACCAATTGCTCCTACGGAGGAAGCAATTGAGGAAGAACCCGAGGTGGTGGTCCAAAAGGAGCATGTCCCAATCCCACGAAGTACCGCTCATGCCACACCTACGGTTGACCCATTACCATCATTGGAACCCGAGATTCCAAAGGCTATGCCTACTATGCCTCAACCCACACCACCCTTGCCCTATCCATCGAGACTTAGGAAGGAGAAACGTCAAGAGCGCGACAATTACCAATTTGAGCTTTTTATGAAAATGTTTCGTGATTTGCACCTTAATGTGAGTTTCACCGATGCCTTGGTCATGATGCCTCGATTTGCCGCTAACTTTAGGAGTATGTTGAACAACAAGGAAAAATTGCACCAATTGTCTAGTTGTTCGTCGGTTTATCTTAATCGCATACCTCAAAAAGTCGGTGATCCCGGTAAATTTTTGATCCCTTGTGCAATCCAAGACATGGAAGAATGCTTTGCCTTGGCCGATCTTGGTGCTAGCATTAACTTGATGCCACTTGCAATCTTCAAGTCGCTCAATCTTCCTAATCTTACTCCTTCACTAATGTCTATCGAGTTGGCCGACCATTCCACAATTCCCGCATGTGGTTTGGCGGAAGACGTTTTTGTGAAAGTGGGGAAGTTCTACTATCCCGTATACTTCATTGTTGTTGATATCCCCACGGATCCTCAAGTTCCTCTCATTTTAGGTCGTTCGTTTTTAGATACGTCTATGGCTTTGATTGATGTTCATGCTAGAAAGATCACCTTACATTTCAACGACGAGGAACTTGTTATAAACGCAACTCAAAACTCTCAAATTTCTCATGTTTATTCCGTTGCTACCATAAACCTCGTTGATATGATCGACGTGGTTTGCGAGGAATTTTCACAAGAAGTTCTAGGTTTTGGTGATGAAGAAACTAGTGGCAATCCCACTATGTTGGATCCAATTCTTGATAATTCGACACCAACCTTCACTCCTTTTGAAGGTGGTGGTTTTACGTTGGAAGAATACAATGTTCCACGTACTTGTGATGAAGACCTCGACAACGATGAGGACTTCTCGATTATCAAGGATTTTCTTAACGATTTCCCATTTCCTCCACCCGAGGAGGTTATGAGTATCGAGCCCAAATCTTCACTTGAGGAACTACCTATCCTCGAGTTGAAAGATTTACCTCCTCACCTCGAATATGTCTATTTGTAGGAGGACGACAAGTTGCCGGTTATTATTGCGAAGGATCTTTCGAATAATGAAAAAACCGCACTTGTCGATGTTCTAAAGGCTCACAAAGGGGCGATTGCGTGGAAGTTATCCTACATTAAGGGGATCGATCCCAAGTTTTGTACCCACAAAATCTTAATGGAGGAAGATTTCAAGCCAACAATCCAAAGTCAAAGGAGGGTGAACCCCAAAATTCACGACGTCATTAAAAAGGAGGTCCTTAAACTCCTTGACGCGGGAATGATTTACCCTATTTCCGATAGCCCTTGGGTGAGTCCTATTCATTGTGTCCCTAAAAAGGGAGGGATGACCGTTGTGCCAAACGATGCCAACGAGTTGATTCCCACTAGACTCGTGACCGGATGGAGAGTGTGCATTGACTATCGTAAGTTGAATGAAGCCACTCGAAAAGACCATTTTCCCTTGCCCTTCATGGACCAAATGTTGGAGCGTCTTGCGAGAAACGATTTCTATTGCTTTTTAGATGGTTTTTCCGGTTACTTCCAAATTCCCATCGATCCTCGTGATCAAGAAAAAACTACGTTTACGTGTCCATATGGAACGTTTGCCTATCGTAGAATGCCATTCGGACTTTGTAATGCCCCGGGAACCTTTCAAAGGTGCATGATGGCTATTTTTCATGATATGATCGAGAAGACGATGGAAGTCTTCATGGATGACTTTTCCGTGTTTGGTGATTCTTTCACTTCGTGTTTGTCGAACCTTGAGAGAATGTTGAAATGTTGTGAGGAAACCAACCTTGTGCTCAATTGGGAAAAGTGTCATTTTATGGTTAAGAGTGGAATCGTCTTAGGGCACAAGGTCTCGAAAGCGGGGATTGAGGTAGATCAAGATAAGGTAGACGTCATCGCCAAATTACCTCATCCCAAAACCGTTAAGGGAGTTAGGAGTTTCCTAGGCCACACGGGCTTTTATCGTCGATTCATCAAGGATTTTTCAAAGATTTCTCGACCCATTACACATCTTCTCGAAAAAGAGGCACGTTTTGTCTTTGACGAAGATTGTGTACGAGCCTTTGAGATCCTTAAGAGGAAACTTACCGAAGCTCCCATTCTTGTTGCTCCCAGTTGGAACCTCCCCTTTGAGCTTATGTGTGATGCTAGTGATTACGCTATAGGGGCCGTTTTGGGGCAACGTCATGATAAGCACTTCTTTCCTATTCACTATGCTAGCAAGACGATGACCGAGGCTCAACTTAAATACACTACAACGGAAAAGGAATTCCTTGCCGTGGTGTATGCATTTGAGAAATTCCGACCTTATCTCGTATTGACAAGATGCATAGTGTATACGGACCATTCGGCTATTAAGTATCTCATGGCAAAGAAAGATGCTAAGCCGAGATTACTTCGTTGGATCCTCCTCCTTCAAGAATTTGATCACACCATTGTTGACAAAAAAGGAGCCGAGAATCTAGCGGCCGATCATCTCTCTCGTTTGGAAGATCCTCACCAAAGTGTTTACGAGCCCAAGGAAATCACCGAAACATTTCCGCTCGAGACACTTGGTGTAGTGAATTCTAAGCTTGATTCTTCCACCCCATGGTTTGTGGATTTTGCAAATTACCATGCGGGTAACTTCATCATTAAGGGTATGACGACTCAAGAAAAACGGGAATTCTTTCGTGACGTCAAGTTCTACTTTTGGAACGACCCTTACTTGTTTCAAACTTGTGCGGATCAAATCATCCGACGTTGTGTATGTGGCACCGAAACTTCAAACATCCTTAGAGCTTGCCATGAGGGACCCACGGGTGGTCACCACGGTGCTAATCTCACGGCTAAGAAGGTGTTTGATGCCGGGTTCTTTTGGCCTACTATTTACCGAGATGCACAAGATCTTGTGAAGTCGTGTGATTCATGCCAACGACAAGGAAAAGCCTCACAAAAAGATGAAATGCCACAAAATATCATCCAAGTGTGTGAGATCTTTGACGTTTGGGGCATAGACTTTAGGGGGCCGTTCCCATCATCTCGTGGTAATAAGTACATTCTCGTTGCGGTTGACTACCTTTCTAAGTGGGTGGAGGCAAAGGCCTTGCCCACCAATGATGCTCGTGTGGTAGTCAAGTTTTTGAAGCAATTGTTCTCTCGGTTTGGAACCCCTCGTGCTATCATAAGCGATCGTGGAACCCATTTTTGTAATGACCAATTTGAAAGGGTTCTAAAGAAATATGGGGTTACACATCGTCTTTCTACGGCTTATCACCCACAAACGAGTGGGCAAGTCGAGGTTTCAAACCGAGCTTTGAAGAGGATCTTGGAGAGATCCGTTGGGGAAAACCGACAATCTTGGTCGGATAAGTTGGACGATGCTTTATGGGCCTTTAGGACCGCTCATAAGACACCCATTGGGTGCACTCCCTATAAGCTTGTGTATGGAAAGAATTGTCATTTGCCTATCGAGTTAGAACATATGGCTTATTGGGCCTTAAAGCATTGTAATGATGATATGGAGACCGCGGGGAAACATCGGAAAATGCAATTAAATGAATTGGATGAATTGAGGGATATTGCTTATGAAAATTCATTGATTTATAAAGAGAAAACTAAAAAGTTGCATGATTCAAAAATTAAAAACCGGATTTTTAACATTGGGGATCAAGTTTTGCTTTTTAATTCAAGATTGAAAATCTTTTCCGGTAAGTTGAAATCCCGTTGGTCCGGTCCATTCACCGTGAATCAAGTGTTTCCGTATGGGACCATCGAGCTAGCTCAAGATGATGGTCCTAACTTCAAGGTGAATGGACATAGGTTGAAGCACTACTTTGGCGGGGAAGTTCCATCCTTGAACTACCTCGACCAAGTCACCTTCCCCAATGATAATTAGTATTGAGGGGATCGAGTCGAGCTCATGAATCGGTAATAAAAAACGAGGTGCCTCGTGGGGGAGTCCCATGCTTATCCTATGTATATATTATCGCTTTCTAATGTAGCTTACGTGTGGGGATTTGTGCCCCTCCAACCTTTGTTCCGTGGTTGTTTGTGATATGTGGTTTTTAGATCATGATCTTCACGATTGGAGCCTCTCGTGTTCGTTTTATGGGAGCACTCGATCGTTCGCTTTGGAGACATTTCTCAATATCCATGATATATCCTTTTGATGTTCTAACCTTAGTTTTATAGCACACTTCATAAACGGCTATTACTTATTGGTTACACCCTTTCCATGCTAGATTAGGCATTCGACTACGTCTCTAGTATGGGGGTGTTTGCACCCCTAGACTCGAAACATTGAGGACAATGTTTAACTTTAGTATGGGGGGGTGAATAGATACTTGCCTTGCCAAACCTTCACGCTTTCCAAAGTTTATCTTTTTGTTTATCGTTTTTGTTGCAAAATAAAGGCTAAAAAATGGCCAAATTTTAAAATTTTTCTCATGTTTTATAAGTGTTTGAAGACACGAATGTAGGTTTTCCGATGGCGAGAATAAGAGTAATTTTTGACTCGACCGTGCGTGTTGAGCACTTAGCTTTGATTCCTTAACTACACATTAGGCTAAGTCTCTTAAATGAGGACGAGAAATGATAGAGTTAATCATAAGTTACTATGCTAAACGTAGAGTACTCATATTCTTTCAAAAACTCATGTGTTCTCGTTGTTTGCTTATTCTCCCTTCGCATGTAAATATTTTTTGCTTAATAAATATTGACTTAGCGGTTTAGTTAGGATTGTTGGGTTTCTAGTCTTTTCTAGTAGCTTCCGTGTAATTAAATTGGGAAGACATTAAGGTATCGCCAGCGTCACGGTTTTGAAGTATTGGCACCCGAATAATTGAAAGCTTCACCCAATAATAAGATTTTAAGTGCTCACCTAAATCAAGCAGTCATTTTGAAGCCCCACAAGGCCTAAAATCTATGCAAAAATTGAAAGTGAATCAAGCCTTAATCTTCGAAGCTTTAAAGATCCAAAATTCACCTTAGCGTGAGGATATACGTCTTTGGCTAATAAAACCACCGATGAGGCGGATAATAAAAGGCAAGGCAAGACCGAAGTCATAATAAAAGCTTCATGGCGAAGTTGAATAAAAGATGGAGGTAAACCAAAGATAATAAGGCCCTTCCGTTAGGGGGCGTATAAAAGTCTTGGTAATAAGTCTCATGTTCAAAACCGTTATAAAACCGTGTTTATCGATTCTTCTTGTTGACTTAATTTTTTAACATCGTTGTCTATTAGGAGGGGTTATTGATTTGATGGTCTTAGTTACACCGTTAGGACTCTATTTTTAGACCTAAATCTCTATTATCGCATAAGTCAAACAATGTATCCTCGTGAAACATTCAAGACATCATAAAATATGAGAGATACAACTTAGGAATAATGGGAGGATAAGCACATGATTAGGGCATATGAGTAGTGTTAGCATTACTAACTTATAATGACAATGATCTCGTTACACGCTTAGCATGGAATTAGAGTGAAAATCGAGGACGATGAAATTATTTTTAACGAAGCATTCACGTGTTCTTATTCTATGAACCTAAACGTCCCATTTTGCGATGAAAATCATACATTATGTCTATAACACAAGTAGTAGTAAAAGTAGTAGTGTAGCTAGTTTATCATTCAATAAAGTGAATAAAATGAATTTTGGAGATGCTTTGATACTTTATTCTAGCATTGCGTGAGGGCACGGCAATGGTTTAGTATGGGGGAGTGATGAGACTGCTTTTATACATAGTCTCATCTTCTAAAAAGGGCTTAAAATGCATTAAATATCATTAAAATACCCAAATATATGCTTGTGTTTGTTGCTTGTGTATTTTAGGTACGGATATTGAGAAAATGACAAAAGATCACAAGAATCATGCAAAAACGAACACGGGAAACGAAGCCGCACAATGAACCAAGCCCTAATGAAGACTTTCCATAGATCAACCCTTGAAGATTTGAAGAATTATGAAGAAGGGTCCTCCAATTATGAAGAATTGACACTTTATACCCTTGTATCCTCATAATTACAAGTTTGGTCCCTAAAGTTTGTCAAAATTACAAAAAGGACCCTCAACTTTCAACAATTGGCAAAAATGGTCCCTCAATTATCAAGACTTGGCAATTTCAGTCCTCCAAAATGCTCATTATACAAGTCAAGACAATTATCCATCATCAAAATGCCAATTCAGCCCTTGAAGAATTCAAAAATGGCAAGAAATACCCCTGAAAATACTTTGGAAAAGTATTTGGGGCAAAAGTGTGAAAAAAGAAACTTAAATAACAAAGGGAATCAGATTTGTGGGATTTATTTACAAAGTGAAAGAAGAAAGAAAAGAGAGGGACTTATTCTGGCCAACATCTAAACTTACCTAGACCACTCCAGGGGTGACACGTGCCCCACTCACCCTAAACAACCAATCAACACTCCCCATTGTGCCATGTCACCTTCCACCCACAACGGATTATAACTAATCTGATTAGTTTAATAAACACGCGCTAAACATAACTTTCAAATCCCAAAACAGATTAAAACACCCACTATTCACACATGAACACAAATTGGGTATTTGTGTTTAAGCCAAAATTAAATCACCAAAGCATCCAGATTAGTGATTAAGCTTGTCTTAATCATAACCCAACTAAAAAATCCTTTGCCACTTCACCACACATGTCACATGGGGCATGCCCTGCTACAAAAAGGGAGAAGATGCCAAAATAGCCAGAAGAATCCAACGTCCCACAAGCAGCTTACATACTAAGCTTACTTTGGACCCTTTGATCAAATTTCACCCCTGCAAACTCATGCAAACGTCCAAGAAAACATCACATGATTCCAAGGTTTTCAAATCCTACAAGGGCATATTTGGGACTTCAACCATTAGGGTTTTTAGTTATTAGCTGTTCCTTAGTCACTTGTAAGGCTATATAAAGCCACTTAGGCCTTCACATTTCAGTTTGCTCTTGATTTTTCCTTGGTTCAAGTTTCTGTAAATCCTATTTCTAAGTTAATGAAATTGAGTTTGAAATCTTGAAGAAAAGTCATTGGCCAATCTTATTTACTGCTTTCATTTGTTATATTCTTGTTAGTTTTTGAAGTTCAAAACCTGTTTTCAAAAGAGGAGTGTGCAAAAGTTTGCATATTTCCTCATTTTCTTGATATTTTGCTAAGTCTTGTTCCAATCTTGGAATTCTTGGGCTATAGGGCTGATCATAGCATCCTAACTGAGTTGGTTAAGGTGTGGTGAGGCTTATAACTTGGGGATAATCAAGTGTGGGGTAACAAGTTTGCATTAATCAAGTTTTTCAAAGTTTCTGATTTTTATGATATTGTGCTTAACCCTTGTTTAATCTTAGCAGGCTTTTTGTGGAAGCTTGTGCTTGTTCTTGCTAGCACATATGCTCAAAATTCGTGGATGTGGATGTACATCCATGAGGTTTGCATACTTAATCTCAAAATCTGCATAAATTGTGATTTTTGGTGATATTTGTATGAAACTTGTGTTCTTGTGAATTTTGTGGCTTGTTCTTGCTTGAATCTGTTTATTATACCTGTTTTAGTGTTAATTGATGCTTGGTTGGCCTGAAATCTCATTGTGCTTTTGAAAATTTTGATTTGAAAAAGTTAAAGGGGTGTTTGGGTCTACTGGTTTATGCTTGTAACTTGTTATTGTGTTAAAGGAAGTTGTTGTTTATGCTTTGTATCTGCTATACCTTTGTTTGAGAGTGTTTTGCTGCAAGTTTTTGGGTTTGAACACTTGAATTAAACAATCTGCTATATAGACCTTGTTTCTGCTTGTTTTGACCTAGGATTTTGGGAACACTTAGTGTGTATGCATGCTTAGGGATAAAAGAGGTTTAAACAAAGTTAATATAACCTGTTTGAAAGATTTGAGGTGTTGAAATTGGCTTGTGTGTCAAATACATCAGCAAAAGTAGAAAACTGCATGTGTTAGTGTTCATCAGTAACTTGCATTGCTTGAATCTTGCTTAATTCTTTGAACCAGTGCATGAAACCTGTTTAGACTTGCTTATTGGAGTTTATTATAGCTTGTGTGTGCACTTGGTTGAATTTGGCTGGCTGATTTGTGCTAAAACTGCTCTTAAGTGCTAAACTGCTTATTGTTCATGTCTGTGCAATGTCTGATGATTGATTGATTAAACTATATCAATTGGGTGTTAGTGATTGTGTTATTTTGATTGTGATTGACTCCTTTTGATCCAAAGATCATTTGGGTGCCTTTGTGAAATCTGAATCCAAGAAAAAGTCACTAAAGACAAAAAGTCATAATAGTCAAGCAGTGGAAAAAGTTTCCACTGCTCAACATCCAAAACTAGCCCCTGCTAGTGCAACTTTGTCATCAGCTTATCATTAAGCTATTCTAGCTTATTCTGACTTGCAACAACTTATTTTTTGTAATAGATCTTCATTATTTGACCCATTTAAGTGAACTGGAGCTTATGAGACTTTCACTTTGACTTTTTACTAGAAAACCAACTTGTTTGACTTTTAACATAAGTGCTTATTTGATTTTCCAGCTTATTGAGAGTGCTTATTGAGTAGGTTTTTGATTATTAAGCTTAGTTTTGTCATAAGAAACATTTTGCAACTTGAATCAGCTTCTAAGGTGGTCTAGATCATAAAAACGACTATTTTGTCGTTTTGTGAATAAGTTTGTGACTTATTTCTGGCTTATTAAGTGGGCTTATTTGAAAATTCTTTTTGCAGAAGTCTTTGTTAGGTCAAAAGAAGGTTGTGCGTTAAATTTTAACTTATGGCATCAGCTTATGGCTTAATGGGCCAAAAAGCCCATTAAGAATAAGCTGCTTATTATAAGTTATCTTATTTCACATTTTCAGCTTTTGGGCCTTTGGAAAAAGTTTTTTAAAATCAAATTTTGAGTCAACCTGTGCTTTTTGGGCTTATTTTGAACATTTTTTCTTATTGGGCCTTAATTAAGCCCAATAAGGGACTGTTTTGGGTTTGGCCCATTTTCTAGGCCTAATAGGGGTATTTAGGTAATTTCACTTTCATTTCTGAGTTATTTAGGTTAAATTAAGCTAGTATGCAAGTTTTTAGAATTTTTTATAATTTTTGGATTTTTAATATTATTTTAATATTATTTTATTATTAAAAATTAAAAGTCTGATTTTCTAGTTTTTAATATTTTTCCAAGGTTCTAAACACTTAATTAGGATTTTTGCAACTTTCCAATTATTTTTTAGGTCTTTTAATTATTTTCTATAATTAATTTAAGATTTAATTGATTTTAGGAGTTTTTAATTGTTTAAAAATAGTTTTAATTGGTTTTAAAATTTTGAAAAATAGTTTTTAGCTTAATTAGAGTATTTTTGAGGTTTACAAACTTGAAAATCTTGTTTAGGGCTTTTTAATAATTAATTTTGATTTTTAGGGCTTTAATTAGCATTAAAAAGTCATTATCTAATTAATTAAAAGGTTTTTACAAGTTTTGATTTTTTGTAAACTCTTAGAATATTATTAGGGATTTTTGGTAATTTTGAGAAATTTTTAGGTTAAAATTTTAATTTTGGTGGGTTTTACGACGTTACGTGTACACCTTTTTAGCATTAGTTTAATCCGTCTTGATAACCGTCATTCTCTTCTAATCCCTTTTCTATTTTCTTTTATCAAATATAATCACAAATTAATCCATATCATTACACACATAACACACTAGCCTCCTTGAGAACGAACTTAATTGGTCATTAGTGCTTGGTTTTCCTAAACCGACACTTAATACTTGCCATTTTTGTCATCCTTTTCCTAAAGGGTAGCAAAAACTCAACATCATTTACGTTTTTTAGCCTCTTAGCAAGTTTTTGTAGCCTATAAAAGGCATAGGACTGAGTACATTTATCTTTGCTCTTGAATTTTCCATTGTTCATAAATCTGTAAATCATATATTCAGTTAATGAAATGTGTTTGTATTTGGTGAAGAAAAATAAAGTGCCAACCTTATTATCTGTTTATAGTTGTTTGATGTTTACTAATCTTTGATCTTAAAACCTGTTTTCAAAGGAGTGTGCAAAATTTTTCACATTTTCCACTTTTCTTGATATTTTGCTAAGTCTTGTTCAAACCTTGGAATTCTTGGGCTATAAAGCTGATCATAGCATCCTGATATCGTGTTATCAAGGTGTGGTGAAGCCTATAACTTGGGGATAATCAAGTGTGGGGAACTAAGGTTGCATTAATCAAGGATTTTCACTTTTTATTTTTTTGATATTGTGCTTCTAATCTTGTTGAATCTTAGCAGGCTTTATTGAGGAAGCTTGTGCTTGTTCTTGCTAGCACATAAGCTCAAAAATCGTAAGTGTGGATGTACATCCATGAGGTACACACCATTCTACTCAAAATCTGTTAAAATTTTGGATTTTGGTGAATTTGTGTGCTACTTGTGTTCTTGTTGATTTTGTGGCTTAATCTTGCTTAAATCTGCATATTACATATGTTATTGTGTTGATTTGGGCTTAGGTGGTCTTGAAATACACTTTTGATTTGAAAATTTTGATTTGAAAATTTAAAGGGGTGTTTGGGATTACCTGTTTTGAATCATTAAGTGTTATTTTGTGGTTGGAAGTTTGTGTTTGTACTTTGTATCTGCTATATACTTGGTTGAGTGCTATTTGCTGCAAGTTATTGGTCTTAAACCTTTTAATCAAACATTGTGCTATATCTCATTGATTTTAACTGTTTTTGACCTAAGATTTCGGTAATATCTAGAATATATGCATGCTTAGGGTTAAAAGTTGTTAAATCATTGTTTATACAACATATGTGATAGATCTGAGTGTTTGAATTTGGCTTGGTGGTCAAATACATCAGGTGTTCATAACTGCTTGTGTTTGTATTCATCAGTAACTTTGTGTGCTTGAATCTTGACCTACAGTTTGTACCATTGCATGAAACCTGTTTTGACTTGTTCATTTAAGTTTGTTATTGCTTGTGTATGCATTTGGTGAAGTTTGGCTGGCTGAATTGTGCTATAAGTGCTTATTGAACCTCAACTGCTTATTGTTCTAAGTCTGGTGCATGTATGATGCTTAATTGAATTAACTATACAAATTGGCTGATTATGATTGTGATTTCTTTGTTGTTATTGACTCCTTATGATCCACTGATCATTTGGGTGCCTTTGTGTAACTTGAATCTCCAAAAAAGTCACTAAAGACAAAAAGTCAAGAAAGTCAAGCAGTGGAAACTTTTCCCACTGCTCAGACACCAAAACTAGCCCCTGCTAGTGTTAATTTTAAGTTAGCTTATTAATAAGCCATATTGTCTTATTTCGACCTGCAACAACTTACTTTTTGTGATCAGTCTTCATCATTTGACCCATTTGTTTGAACTGGAGCTTATCAGACTTTAGCTTTGACTTTTTGCTAGAAAACTCTTAAAGTTGTCTTTTAAAGAAGTGCTTATTTGCTTATTTCAGCTTATTTAGTGAACTTATTTGAAAACGTTTTGTTGATTAAGCTTAGTTAAGTCATTTAAAATCTTTTGAAACTTGAATCAGCTCTTGGGGTGGCCTAGAACTCGAAAACGACTATTTTGTCGTTTTGTGAAGATAGCTTATTGCTTTTTCAGGCTTATTCCTTGGACTTTTTTCAAATTTCTTTTTACAGAAGTCTTAAGTAACTCAAAAGAAGCTTATGTGTCTAATTTGAGCTTATGGCATCAGCTTATAGCTTAATGGGCCAAAAAGCCCATTAAGAATAAGCTGTTTGAAATAAGCCAGTTTATATCACATTTTCAGCTTTTGAGCCTTTGAAAAATTGTGTTCAGAATTAAATTTTGAGTCAAGTAGGAGCTTTTGGACCATTTTTATAAACATTTTTCTTATTGGGCTTATTTTGGCCCAATAAGGGTCTGTTTTGGACTTTGGCCCATTTGAAGGCCCATTAGGGGTATTTTTGTAATTTCAACTTCATTTATGTGTTACTTAGCTTAAATTAAACTAGTTTGCAAGTTTTTAGAATTTTTTATAAATTTTGGATTTTTAATATTATTTTATTATTATTTTATTATTAAAAATTAAAATTTAGATTTTTCAAGTTTTTATATTTTTTTTAGGTTAAATACATTAAGTTAGGAATTTTACATGTTTTAGAATATTTTTATTGTCATTAGATTAATTTTTAGAATTATTTTAAGTTTTAATAGTTTTTAATTATTTTTAAATAGTTTTATTTAATTTTAAAATTTTCAAAAAAAGTTTTAAATTAAGTTAGGTCATTTTAGAGGTTTACAATTGAAAAAATCTCATTTTGGGCTTTTTGTTAATTAAACTGATTTTTTGAGCTTTAATTAGCATTAAAAAATTATTATTTAATTAAATAAAAGGTTTGGGTGATTTTTGATTTTTTGTAAACTCTAATTACATTATTTAGGATTTATTGCTATTTTCTAGGAATTTTTAGGGTAAACTTTTAATTTTGCTACTTTTTACGGTTTTACGTGTACGACCATTTCGTCTTAGTTTAATTCGTCATCATAACCATCATTCTTTTCTAATCTCATTTCTTCTTTCCTTTTCTAATAATCAATATAATCACAAACTTAATCATTTCTTAACACACACACCAAGCCTCCTTGAGAACGATCCCCACTTTGGGTCATAACTTGTAATTTTTCTAAATCACTTGTTAATACTTGCCCTAATTACGCTCTTTTTCCTAACAGACGTATTTTTACAACCATCAAGCCCAAAACATAAATAAAGTAAATGAACTAAGAAAGACTAAACAAGCATAACTATATGGGGCAAAAAGGAGAAGAAGTCTATGGCAGCTTCCATCCTATGCAGTTCCTCCAAATGCTCGAGTCCGTCCTTGGGTACCTGCCATTTTGGGACATGGAAAGGAAAGTAACGGTTGAGCATAACGCTCAGTGCACGGATATATGACATAGTATAAATAACTGGAACATAACTAAGACTAATAGCAGCGGGATAACATAAGTTCTAAGATATCTGGATTCATGTTCATAAAACTTGTTTTATAGTTTGAAAAGACTTATGTTTCCTATGAAAATCTGTTTATTTAGCCAAATGGCCCATATCGGTCATGAGGTTCCACCGTACATGAATACTTGGAGGGGAGACCTCGTCATGCAATTAGATGGGTTGCCTCTAATTAAATAGTCTGGGTAGGAGGGATCAGCTCCTAGTGAAGGATGCAAGGCACACATCACATTCACTCTGCTAATACTGATAAACATGTAACTAGGATGCACCCATACGCCCCACATGATAATATAACATAATGGCCAAAACTGAAAAGGGACGCCACGAGCAATCACTTTGCCGTGGGGAACTCATAACACTGGTGCCTCCAGTGTTATGGTTATGGTACCTCCATAACTAGGTGACACCGGTCATGCATGTATATGGCTTAGGCTGTTATCTAACATAAGTATCAAACATATAAAACAAATAATGGGAAAACAGTTGGCTGTAGACGAGGAATACTAATAAGGAAAGAATGTCCATACTGAAAGGACGGGAAATCCGTACCTTATGTCCAGTGAACGAAGAAGAGAACGGAAGAGAGTCCTACTTCGATCTCACTAATGCTACATAAATAGTATACGTGTATAAGTATTCTGATTTCTGAGTACGTAACTGATTTTATTTCGTGTTTTAGCTTGTTCTATATGTTCATGTCTTGTTTTACTGATTTTAACGTTATACTGTGTTTATTATGTATTCTGTATATTCTGACTAAGTGAAAGTCCCTAATCAATGCTAGAAACACTAAACTTAACTAATCAACACAAGTTATTACTTTTCAAACGTAATCTTATTATTGTATAATAAAGAATTACAAGTGTTATGGATAACACCGTTTGATGACAATGTGTTGTGCACACTATGAACAATTATAAACCCTAACTTATGAATACAGTCGCAGCTGTTTGATTCAATAAGTTCTAAGCATTAATATTATGAATATTCTCAAAGTGTTAAACATTAATGCTGGGATACACATCCTATTTATAGTGATACGAGGTTGACCTAAATAGTACTTGATGGTGACTACACAAGATATTCACTTTTCAGACATCAGTCTCATGATGCTCTTGTATTCTTGGTAGTCTGCCATTATGCTTTAAGGAAACAGTTCTTGAAACATTTTCCTTTCTCTTCATTGTCTCGAACACACAAATGGCATGTCCAAAGTGTGCTGAGTGTTAACAGTGTATTGCCACCCCTGTTAACCCTCAACCCCTTAGAGTCCCTGATACATCTTGGCTGTTATCCACCACAGCCAATGAGTATGTCTTAAAGTAATCTTTGATTTCCTTGACAATGTCTCTGACATGGACTCCTCTGAGGTTGCTCAAAGGGACTTGGATCTCTGTGAGTCTTGTGATACTTTCCTGCCTCCTAGGCACAGGCAAGGGACTATCTTAACAGCTTAATTATGTTTAAATCTATGATCAGGGAATCTAACAAACTTAGATTCCCAACAATCTCCCCCTATTTAAACATAAATATAGCTAGATCTATCTAAGTTAAGGTAAGTGAGATAACAACTTCTTCTTACTCATAACAGATCTAAACAAACATACCTCATGATTTTATTCATACTTAAAGAAAAATTAAAAGTGCATTACAAAAGTGAAATAAAATGTGAAGGTAGAATTGAGCTGTGAATTTCTTCAATAGTCATCATTTTTGATCTTTTCTTCAGCTTCAGCTATGTCTGATCTAGTATCCAATTCTGCCTGCAAAGCTTTTGCAAAAACTTTGGAATACTCTGTGTTAATCTTGAGTCCCTTCTTGAGACAAAAAAACTGAAATGTTGATGCCAAGCCAAGCTCATCTTCTCTTTGAAATGCATACTAGCAAGCTCTGTTCATGAATACCATTCCTCTTTCAGGCTCTGTGTATGTCTGACCATCAACAGGGCCAACTATACCATTTGGTAGGATCAAATCCCTGTGCATTCCATCCACTTGAACATTATCTGTGACAAAAGTTTCCTTAACAAGTTGAGAAACTCTTCTTCTTTTCTTACCAGTCTTTGGGGGTTCTTGTTCAAAAAGATATGGTGGGGATCTATTTTGAGTTTGGCAGCCGTTTCTTTGATCCAGGTAAACTTAGCCTTAAGAGTCTTAAGCAGAAGAAAATTAGCCTGTCCAGTTCTTTTGGCAGCTAAAGCTTCAAGTTCAAACCATTCAGATAACCCAAGTGTCTTTAGCCTGAAGTCGTCAAATACATTCATGTTTCCCTGTTGGTTGTCTCTCCACAAGATCATCTGTGGGGTGTTGATGGGTTTGTGAATTGTGTATTTGAACTTGGTTATCTTGCCAGGTGCATACCTGTTGTTAACGCAGGCATCATAATCAGCTTTGACTTTTCTTAGTGCCTCTGCGTGTTTAGCTTGCATTTCCCCCAACCTTTGTCTCTGCTTCTGCCTTTCAGGTGGAGTCATCTTCCTCAGAGTAGCCTCATTCAGTTCTTTGGCTGTCTTGAGTTCATTTAGTCTTTTGAATTCCTCAGCCTGTTTCTCTATTTCTTCAGGTGTTAAAGGATTCTCATTGGAAGGTGTAAAGGTTGAAAATTGGGAAAGGTCTGTGGTGGATCCTCCTGTCTCTAGCATCGCAGCTATCTTCTTTAGTTTGGTGTCTGTGTCAACCAAAACTATCTCCTTTCCTTTCTTCGAGACAGAGGATTCCATACTCATGTTTTTCAAAACTTCAGCTCTTCTGATAAACGTTGTCTAAGCCTGAGTTTGTATTGCTTTGGGAAGGGAGCTAACAGTGAACTTTAGCTTCTTGGCAGCTGGTTCACCATCATCCACAGACTCGCTGGTGTTAACCAAAGTCAGGGACTTTGATGAATCAACTCAATCTTGATTCTGTTGCTCCCCCTGAGTGTTATCCTCATCATCAGATATGGTAACATGTGTGATGACTTGGAGGGGGACAGGTTAAGAAATGGTGTTGTAAACGGATGTTGAGCCATGTTTAGCAGATTCAAGGTTGAGTATCATTTCCTTCTCCCCCTCACGTTCATCCTGTCTACGCAGACGTTTGGATGAACATGTTTGAAAATGCCTTGCAATCTGTTCAACAGAGGCAGCCATAGCACGTTGCCTTTTCCTTGAAGCTCTGGCAATCTTCAGCAGAAGGTTGCAGTTTCCATTTGTATTTCCCTGAACTCGATTAACGATGAAGTTTGCATGACGATATTGCCTGTTTCGAATAGCTTCAAACTCTCTATGCATAGTTAACTCATGTTCATGAAATAAGGCAGGGACCTCTGTGTCAATTACATCCTTGATTCTTGTGGATAAGTGACTAAGTCCTTGTGCTACACCTTTTCTTGCACCATCCTTGATGGGTTCAGTAACTGCATCAGCAACAGCCTTTTTTATGATCCCTGGAAATGTGACAGTGAAGTTATGCATTTCAGACTTGATAACATCCAACTTTCTTGATAAGCGTTCAATGTCAGATTGATGATGAACAGGCTGAAGATTATGGATGTTCATGCTTTGTTGAGCATAATCATCCCCCCTTGGTAAAAGATCAAAGTTGGTTTGGGCAGGATGATCAAACATGAGAAATTCAGCTGTTGGATCATAGGTAGGGCGTTGGAAGACTGTTGTTGTGGAGGTAGCAGAGTTGGGATTGACAACAGCTTCCTTGGGAGGAGGAGTATTATTTCCAGGTGGAGTGGACACAGCTATTTCCTTGGGAGGAGAGACAGATTGTTGATCTTCTTCTTCTTCATCATCCTCCTCCTCCTCAAACATCCCCTCAGGGATTTCATCTTCAGGCATTGATTCAAGATCAGAAACATCATCCACTAATGACAACATTTCTTCTTCAATATTAAGCAGAGGCTCTTCGTCATTTGTTTGGTCCTGAATAACTGTATCAGCCTCTTTCTCCTGTTGCTCCAGGGATGATGTGTCTGGCTGTACAATTTTAGCCTACAAGTTGTTGTTATTAGTAACAGGGAAATAAGTAAGGGGAATGGTCGCCATTTCGCTGTCCCAGAGACGCTGAGGGTGATTACTTAGCCACTCCAAAGGATAAATCCTTGGGATTCTTTTAAGTGTGAAAAATATATGGTTAATGATTGCCATTCGCTGCCCCTAGGAAAGCTGAGTGTGATTATTCAGCCCCCCCAAAAGGTTAAAACCTTTGGGACTCTTTTGATTGTGAAACATATGTTGTTTAAGGATCGCCATTCGCTGCCCCTAGGAAGGCTGAGGGTGATTATTCAGCCCCCCCCCCAAAAGGTTAAGAAACCTTTGGGACTCTTTTAATAGTGAAACATATGTGGGTTAAGGTCGCCTGTTACGCTGCCCCTAGGAAAGCTGAGGGTGATGATTCAGCTCCCCCTGAAAAGGATAAATCCTTTAGGATTCTTTTAAGGTGAAAAAGTTATGGGTTAAGATCGTCTTATTACGCTGTCCCTAGAAGAGCTGAGGATGATTATTCAGCTCCCCTAAAAGTAAAACTTTTGGGATTCTTTTTCTGAGGGAACCAAGAGGCTGTGTGAAGTACAGCTGATCAAGGTTGAGACATATGTGTATTCAGGTTGTTGTTAGCCTGAATGCTGTCTAGAGGGTGCAGGGTCATCGGGGTGCTTTATAAACACAAATGAATCATTCCCTGGTGCATAGACAGGGTGTACAGAAGTCTTAAAGAGTTCTAAGTGCATAGACAGACTTCTATGGGTCGAGGATTACCCTAACTTCACCACTCTCACCTACAGACATTTGAGAGTGGCTGCTTGTGAACCTCTAAAAATTTACACTGATTACCTGTGTGATATCAGCTGGATTTGGCTGGTTTCCTGTTGTCTCAGCTGACATTGAGACGCTAGACCCCTGTTGTTGGTCAGCCGAAGTCTCTGATTCCACATGAGTATCTGGAACAGAGGAGGTGTCTTGGTTCACAGTCTTCTTTCCCTTGGCCTTAGCAACAGATTTGGTGTGGGAAGAAGATGGGTTTTTCTTCTTCTTAGGCTGTTGGCCAGAAGAAGCCTTGGACGTCGTGGTGTGCTGCCCAGAGGTCAAAGACTTAGACTTGCCAGACACACCAGAGGTAATCACCTTCCCAGAAGAAGGGAGCAAGGACTTCTCAACTGAGGGTTGTTTGTTAGCAACTTTCATCATATGGGAGGTGACAGGGACATCTTCAACTCCAATTTCTTTATAGATGGCACCTGTGATGCGATAGGGCTTCAGAGCAGTGAGAGTAGAGTTATGATAGTTGTCTCCCAACAGGCTTTCAAAGATCAGCGACAAAAAGCGAACATAGCAAATATTCCTTTCCCTGACTTGGTTCCTTCCTTTCAGCTGTTCAACTAGGTTGGAAAAGAGAATGCTACCTACATCAACATCAGCTCCCCAGGTCAGCCCATAAGCTATAGATTGGTGGTTGAAGGACATATGATCTTGGGATCCCTGCATTCCTCCCAGGGATTTGACTATGTGGGTCAAGAGGACACGCCACATAGGTGTAAAGTACTTAATCTTTAGAGGAGACTTCGAGAGGACCTCAGCGGGTGTAAGAGCAGGGTTTACATCATGGAAGGGTTTAAGTGTGGCTAGAGCATCCTTAACAGCCTTTTTATCAACCAAATTTAGGCATTCATCACCATGTTTTAAACCAGCCACACTAGAGAAATCTTTGAGTGAGAAGGCAAATGGGTGTTCGTTGCAAGAGAGGCTAAAGGTTATTGTGTCATCAACTACTTCAGTAGAGTACCAGAATTCCTTAAGGTATTCTTGGTAGAAGGTGGTTGAGGATTTTGTGAATGCTTCACTAACATCACAATTTAGCATGAAGTTAACCAGATCTGAGTAGGTGTCATTTGGAGCCTTGATCCATCCAATGGAGTTGTTTGATGCAAGGATGCTTTCGTTGAGTTCAAATTTAACGTTTGCTTCCTTGGGAACGGGAAAAGCCATGGATTCAAGGTCGAAGAAGAATGAAAATGGAGGATGGGTTTAGAGAGAGAAGAACTTAGAGAGAGAAATAGATTTGTGAAATGAGAATAGTGGTAGGTGAGGAGAGACGAGAGACAATATATATATATTTAAATATGTAAACAGTTATTCAACCGCATTTAATGCTAAGTTGGAAAATGACTGCTCATGTGGGTCCCTTGACCTTTCAAAACTTATTTGTCTCCTCGTTATTCGAAAAATAAATGATTAAATATTGAGAATGTTTTTTGCATTTACTTGGAAAGTAACTACCTAGTTTCATGTGAAAAACATTTAATATAGAATCAGTCATTTAGTGAACACATTTATTATCAAGCCACATGCTTTGAGATATTGAGCATCCCTAGCTCAGCAACTAGCCTGTTGAACGAAGGTTCAGCCAAAGGCTTTGTGAAAATATCAGCTAGTTGCAGCTCTGTGGGAACAAAGTGCAGCTCAATATCTCCCTTCATTATGTGATCCCTGATAAAATGATACCTGATATCAATGTGTTTAGTACGAGAGTGAAGAACAGGGTTGTTTGAGATGGCAATGGCGCTGGTGTTGTCACAAAAGATTGGCACTTTGTCATATAAAATTTCATAGTCAGCCAATTGACTTTTCATCCAGAGCACCTGAGCACAACAGCTGGCTGCAGTGACATATTCTGCTTCAGCTGAAGACATAGCCACAGAGTTTTGCTTCTTAGCACTCCCTCCAACCAATTTTCCTCCTAGGATTTGACAACTGCCTGAGGTGCTTTTCCTGTCAATGCAGCATCCAGCATAGTCTGAATCTGAATAGGCCTTAAGATCAAAGCCTGATTCCTTGGGATACCATAGACCTAGGGATGGTGTTCCTTTGAGATACCTGAAAATTTTCTTAACAACCACTAGATGGGATTCTTTTGGGTTAGCTTGGTACCTTGCACAGAGACATGTGGAGAATTGGATATCAGGACGACTAGCTGTCAGATACATGAGTGACCCAATCATGCCTCTAGATAAAGTCTCATTAACAGAGACCCCTGACTCATCAGGACCCAAGTTGTTGGGTGGAAGCATGGGGCATTTCACTGATGCACAATCAGCTAAGTCATATTTTTTAAGTAGATCTTTAACATACTTTTCTTGACAAATTGAAATTCCCTTAGGACATTGTTTAATTTTAAAACCCAAAAAGTAAGTTAATTCACCCATCATACTCATCTCCATATTTCTTGGTCATTAATTTAGCGAATCGTTTACTAAGATTAACATTTGTTGACCCAAAGATGATATCATCCACATAAATCTGCACAATGATGAAATCACTCTTATCCTTGAAGGTAAAGAGTGTTTTATCAATAGAACCCCTGACAAATTTGTTTTCAGTTAAGAAATTAGAGAGAGTTTCATACCATGCTCTTGGAGCTTGTTTCAGCCCGTACATGGCTTTGTGTAATCTGTACACATGATTGGGAAACTCGCTGTTCTCAAATCCTTCAGGTTGTTCAATATACACTTCCTCAGCCAAATCTCCATTGAGGAATGCACTCTTAACATCCATCTGATACACAGTGAAGTTCATGTAAGCAGCATAAGCCAAGAAGATTCTGATGGCTTCAAGTCTTGCAACAGGAGCAAACGTTTCATCATAATCAATTCCTTCAGTCTATGTATACCCCTGTGCCACCAGCCTGGCCTTGTTTCTGATGATGTTTCCAATTTCATCCATCTTATTTCTATAGATCCATCTAGTGCCTGTGATATTCTTTCTAGGTGGAGCTGGCACTAGTGTCCATACTTTGTTCCTTTTGAACTGATTGATTTCTTCCTGCATAGCAGCTACCCACCCATCTTCTAAAAGAGCCTCAACTACTCTCTTAGGTTCAATTTGAGAGAGAAATTCAGCAAAGAGACATTCAATGGCTGATGCAGATTTTGAGTCATGAATTCGCTGTCTAGTGGTAACCCCTGCATTTGGTTCCCTAATAATGTTGACAAGAAGAATGTGTTGATCTCTTGACCACTTATTTTGAGGAGCTGGCGTCTAAATGACAGGAACACTTGTGGGGACAACTGGTACTATTTGAGTTTCATCCTGCTAACTATGAGGGCTTTCTCCAAAGACTACTTCAGTGTCAGAGTCTACTTCATCCATATCAAGAGGTATAAGTTCATTATCAGTAGGAGATTCTTCAGGGATTTGAAGAATTGGTGAGTCATCAATAGCAGTAGAAGAAGAAGGACTACAAGAGGTATGTGGTTCTTCTTCATCAAGCTCCTGAGAGGTAGGAACTTCTATGTTGTGAGTAGACAAAGGGTTAAAAGCAGGAACATAAGGAGTGAGAGTGTTGGAGTGATGATGGTGATGACTGACAGGTCTAGGTTCGGAGAATTCATCACTTAGGAAAGACACATTTTCATTAAAATCAATTTCATCACCCTCTGTTCCAGTTCTCTGTATGACTTCATCATCTTCATTGAATCTGACATGAAAGGTTTCTTCTACTTCTTGTCTTCTGATGTTGAATACTCTGAAGGCTTTGGTTGTTGGAGAGTATCCCAAGAAGAAACCATCATCAGCTTTTTCATCAAATTTTCCAAGTTTATCCCTGTAGTTGTAAATGAACACAGGGCATCCAAAAACATGAAAATAGCTGACATCTGGAGATCTTTTTCTGAAAACTTCATAGGAAGTTTTACCATGTCTTTTGACAATGATTGACTTGTTTTGTGTGTAGCAGGTAGTGTGAATAGCTTCTCCCCAAAATTTCTTTGGTAAGGCTGCACCATTCAACATGGTTCTGGCTGCTTCAATCAAAGTCTTGTTTCTTCTTTCAGCCACACCATTTTGTTCAGGGGTGCCAGCTGAAGAGAAGTTTTGTGAAATACCTTTTTCATCACAAAAAGATTCAAGTTGATGATTCTTGAATTCAGTTGCATTATCACTTCTTAGAGCTTTGACTCTAACATCATTCATATTTTCAACCTGTCTGATGAAGGACATGATGGTATCAGCTGCATCACTTTTCCTTCTGAGGAAGAACACCCATGTGTATCTTGAAAACTCATCAACTATGACCAAGGTGTATTTGTTGTGATTAATGGTCTAAGGTTTGACAGGCCCAAACAAATCCATGTGAAGGAGATGTAAGCACTTGTCAATAGAGAATGATTGCCTAGTCTTGAAAGAAGACCTGTGATGATTTCCTTTGACACAGGCAGAACAAGTCTTGTCTTTAGAAAACATCACTGAAGGTAGACCAGCAACTTGGTTTTGTTTGGCTATCTTGTTGATGTTCTTGAAGTTGAGATGAGACAGTGTTTTGTGCCACAGCCAATTGACACTTTCAGAGGCTTTAGCAAGAAAACAATTTGAGCTGTCTTCAGAGCAAACAACCATGTTGATGACATAAACATCTCTCCTTCTGGGTGCAATAAGCACAACATCATTGTTTTTGTTGAATATGGTTCCCTGAGTCTTAGTAAACAAAACCTTGTAGTCAACATCACACAATTGGCTGATGCTAATAAGATTGTGTTTAAGACCATTCACATATGCAACCCTGGTAAACGTTATCCCATTGCAGTTCACTGAGCCGTATCCCTCTGTGTCACCTGAAGAATTATCTCCAAACACCACTTTAGGACCTGGCTCCCTTGAGTATCTGTGCAGGTATTGTTGAATCCCTGTCATGTGTCTAGAACAGCCACTGTGTAGATACCATACCGATTCCTTGAGATGTTTCTGCACAGATACATAGGAACAGGTTAGTTCCTATGGTGAACTCACTTTCCAGTGGGTTCCCTGAATTGTTGATTAGCAATTCTTTGTTCCTGTAGAACTTTTGGCGATGGTAGGGACAATTAGCTGTCTCATGGGTAAAACTTCCATAGATATCACACCCAGGGAAGTCACCACACTCGTCTGAGTGATGGTCTGTGAATCCACAAAATTTACAGGGAGGATAAGGTCTGTAGTTTCCCTGTTGTCTTTTTGAACCCTATTGTCTATCCCTAGATGGTGTCTGAGCTCTCTTAACTGCCATATGTCTATCATGATCTAAGGCCATATGGTGAGAGCTCTTACATATATTGCAATAAGGTTTGACTAACCTTTCCCCTTTGGGTTCACCTAGGACAGACTTAGGTTTAAGAGAAGTAGAGCATTCAGCAGAAGGCTTAATGTGTTGTTTCAAGAGTTCTACTTCTTTCATTAGAGACAACAGGCGTTCTTCAGTGGAAGGGTCAACCTTGTTCACAGATTTAGTTGAGACAGGCTTAAAAGCAACTTGCTTACCAAATTGTTTAACAGGTACATTAAATACTTTAGCTGGTGGTTTCTCAACATCTGTTCTAAGTTCACCCTTAGCAGCTCGTGAGGAACTGCTAGGTTCAACTCCAAAGAGTTTGGGCAAGGGTGGTAATTCAGCCACATCTTCAGAGACAGGGTCATCAGTCAAAATGGGATCTGACATATGAATAGTCTCTGTAGATTTGAAAACAATGTCTTTGGGTTTGGTGAGAATTCTCAGCTTATTTTTCTTAGCAGATATATCCCTTTTAATGTCAGCAGGCAGCTCATCATTAAGCAATTGATCTATAGTGAACCTACTACATAGCCATTTTTCAATAACCTTGTTTAATTCAGAAACTTGATCATTTAAGGCAATGTTTTTCAAGGTTAACCTAGTGACTTCATTTTGAAGGGATATTTTCTCTAAACTAACCCGTCTGAGAGTTTCACATTCAGATTTAGCATTTAGCAGTTCAGTTTTAACAGAGTGAAACTTATCATGTAGGTTCTTTCTTTGTTCCTCAACAAAGTGTAAATCAACAATGGTGTAGTCAAGGACATGCTTGCGTTCATCACTATCAGACATAGATAAAAGTCTGTGTACCTTTTTCATTGTGATGTCAACCCATTGTCTTGATCTTGCATCACCTTTTCCAACAGCTGGTTCATCCTCAGCTATAGCCATGAAAGCCCTGACTCTAGTATTATCTTCCTCATCTGAAGTCAGTGGCTCATCATTCTAATCATAAGCTTCAGCTACCAACCCTTTCTCTGTCTTTTTATCACCTCCCTTCTTCTTAGACAGAGCTTCAAGCTTCAAATTCATCTGTTCTAACTTAGCTTTAAGTGCCTTGTACTTGTTTTTGTAATCCTTCTTCTCATTATCTGATGAGTTGGATTGGTGAGATGAGTTATTGTGTTGTTGTTTGAACTTGAAAGGTTTGGAGGAAGATGGTAGATAGGAAGGTGTGGATGTCTTGGTGGAAGGACAGTCTTTTTGGAAGTGTCCAAGCTTTCCACAGGCAAAGCAAGTTTCTTTTGATCTGTCAGTTTGTTTACTAGCTGATCCTATTCTTCCTGATCTTTTGAAGAATCTTCTTTGGTTGGCTAGCAAGGCTCTTTCATGAAATTCTGCATTAAGGTCTATTAAGAACTCTTGGCTGCTGCGGGTGTCTTCTTCAACATCAGAGTCGTTGTCATGAGGATGTGGTGTAGAGATCAAGGCTTTGGAAGATGCTCCTTGAACTACAAATCTTTCAGTCTCTGACTTGTAAATAGTATCAATCAGCCCTTCTTCATAATTATACTTTCCATAAAGCTAAGCTAAGGTGTCATTCTTGATTGAGTTATTTGCTCTCTGAGTCTGATTCATACTCAGCCACTTTCTTGGAAGGCTGTTGACAAATGTGGCATTAATCTCAGCTTGACCAATGGTGATATCATTCATTGCTAGGTCATTGAGAAGAATCTTCAGCCTTGTATAGGTTTGTTGGACCTTTTCACCTTTAAGTGACTTGAAGGCATTGAACTGAAGTTTGAGAGCCTGAATCTTTGTTTCTCTGGTTTCAGAGGGTCCTTCATGGCCAAGGATGAGGTCTGTCCACATTTTCTTGGCTGTGGGACATTGAATGACAGACTTCATGATGTGTTTGGGAAGACAGGATATGATGATGCTTTTGAGACGTTTATTTTGGTTTGCCAATTTTCTATCAGCTGGAGTCCATTGTTTGAGAGGTTTGGGAAGAGGGTTTTTTTCAGTGGAGGTAAGCGCAATGGGAACATAAGGACCATTTTCTAAAATTTCTAGAAGAAATGGTTCAAGTCCATCGAGATACACAAGAAATTGACTCTTCCAACTAGCAAAATCTTCTTCATCAAAGACTGGTACACTTGTGACATGTGATCCAACTCTTGAGTCAAGAAGTTGGGGTAGATCATCGTCATTGGGAGGAGGGGTGAGGCTTGGTGAAGATGGTGTTTCATTGTTATTGTTACTAGAAGGTGAATGTGGTGGGTTAGAAGTTTCTGGCATGGTGGATCTTGATTATAAAACTGAGAACGATGTTTCTTGAAGGTTTTAATATCAAACACCGCTCTGATTACAATTGAAAGTCCCTAATCAATGCTGGAACCACTAAACTTAACTAATCAACACAAGTTATTACTTTTCAAACGTAAACTTATTATTGTATAATAAAGAATTACAAGTGTTATGGATAACACCGTTTGATGACAATGTGTTGTGCACACTTTGAACAACTATAAACCCTAACTTATGAATACAGTCGCAGATGTTTGATTCAATAAGTTCTAAGCATTAATGTTATGAATATTCTCAAAGTGTTAAACATTAATGCTGGGATACACATCCTATTTATAGTGATACGAGGTTGACCTAAATAGTACTTGATGGTGACTACACAAGATATTCACTTTTCAGACATCAGTCACATGATGCTCTTCTATTCTTGGTAGTCTGCCATTATGCTTTAAGGAAACAGTTCTTGAAACAGTTTCCTTTTTCTTCATTGTCTCGAACACACAAATAGCATGTCCAAAGTGTGCTGAGTGTTAACAGGGTATTGCCACCCCTGTTAACCCTCAACCCCTCAGAGTCCTTGATACATCTTGGATGTTATCCATCACAGCCTATGAGTATGTCTTCAAGTAATCTTTGACTTCCTTGACAATGTCTCTGACATGGACTCCTCTGAGGTAGCTCACAGGGACTTGGATCTCTGTGAGTCTTGCGATACTTGCCTGCCTCCTAGGCACAGGCAAGGGACTATCTTAACAGCTTAATTATGTTTAAATCTATGATCAGGGAATCTAACAAACTTAGATTCCCGACACTAAGTATTACTTGTATTATTATACTAGTTGTGTAATAATAAGTAACTTTCTAAAAATAGCAGGTTTCCTAAAATAGAAAGTTTCCAAAATTAGAAAGTTTCTAAAAATAGAATAATTTCTTAAAATAGATCACTTTCTAAAAAAAATAGAAAGTTTCCAAAAATAGTAAGTTTCCTGAATTAGAAAGTTTCCATATTTAGAAGTAAGCTGAATTAATAAGCTAATAATATAAGCTTAAGTTTACTAATTAAATATCATAAGTCATGTGATTATAGTATAGTTTATTAATAATAACATGTTAATTATATAAACTATAGGTTATATGATTTAATTAAATATACGCATGATTTAATTAAATTAAGGTGTATAAAATACTTAGGTTAAAACATGTATTGATATTATATTAATATAACCTAAGTCATGATTATTAATAATTACATACCCTGTTTTAATAATTAGTTAATATTATAGTCTAAATTAAATAAATAAATACTTAGGTTAAAATATGTATTATTTTCTAAATAATAATTAACCTAAGTCCATAACTAATTAAATTAATTACCTGTCATTTTATTAATTAATTTAATTTTCTTGTAAAAAAATAATATACTTGTAAAATGATTAAGCTTGTAAAAAAAATTAGCTTGTAAAACTTGAATAAAACATGACTTGTAGAAAAGATTCCCATGACCAATACCCGAACCCGTGAAATACAATAAGTCAAGTCAAAAGCCAAATCAACAACCAAACACCACAGCCCTATGGTTGTGGTTTCTGCCACCGACAACAAGTGGTTGCCCCCGGCTTAACCGGGTTCCCACTGCTAGGCCAAACACCACCCCGTTGGGTTGGTGTTGTTGCTGACTGTGCAGGCAGCCACTGGCAGTTGCCAGTTTCCCCTGCTGCGTACCAATTTCCGACCGAGACCACAAGGTCTTGGTTCCCACTGCCTGACCAAACACACCCCCGCTGGGGTTGCCACCGACAGAACAAACCAAGCCCATCCACTAGGGTTGCAGTTGGTGACAGTTTTTACCACCGAGACCATTCACCCATAGGAAACCCTCCCCTAATATAACTTGTTTTTAACATATTCTAGATCTTTGATCATGGATTCGTGGTCAATTAAACACAAGAAGAAAATAGGACGAATTCAAGATTATTGAATTCATTTTTTTGGTTTTTCTTTTAAGAAATAAAACAAGATCAAACCTGGTTTTCTTGGATTCGTTACCCGCGACTTCCTCTTGATTCTTGTGTTGTGGGACTCGACGGCAGAAAGAACACCAAAAGGAACAAAAAAAATTGTTGATCTCAAACTTAGATCGATTAGCTTTATGTTAACGAGATAGAATCAGGTTTAACACGTAGAGAAACTTTGTTGTTGTTATGGACAATCCAAGTGTTATGCGGAATTAACACTTAGAATAAAGAACAAGTAAAACAATTAAACCAAACTTTCACTTTTTGATTGATAATCGAACTTGCGTACAATGAAAATTGAATACTGAATAATGTGTATATAATACAAACCCTACGACCTCCTTTTATAACATAAAGAGTCGTGTACAATGGATAACCTATGAACTATTCTAGGTAAAGATAAATATAGAAAATACAATATTGAGTATATCTTTACTTCAAATAATAAACATGTTGACTAAGTTTTCCAATCAGTGGTTGGACTTCTTCTTGTAAGCGCTTGGATATCTCTTGTCAATGCTTGATCTGTCAGCGGTTGGTTTCTTCCTGTCAGCGTCCAATTTACTCTTGTCAGCGTATAAGTGACTTAGCTCATTTTATTCCCAACAATAACGATGGCTTGTAGAGATATTTAGGGTTTTTGTGTGTTTTGTCTAAATACATCAATCCCTCCCCCATCTCTTTCTTTTTAGTCGGTTCTAAACCCACTTGGGCCTTGAGCCCAAGTCTTTCTTTTTCCTAGCTGTCAATAACAAAGGCCCAAAACCTTTTGTTTTAATTTCATAACTCAAAATCGTACGCGTGTTCGTGTTCTAAAAGTCGTGGATTATTATTGTAGTGATTTACATGTTATACGTAACTATTAGAATACGTGATTACTTATCGTATTTAATTAATATACCTAATAATCATATTATAGTTCATGTTCTAATATTCGTGATTATATGCTCGTGATCATAATTATTATAGTTAATAATTATCGTGTATTAATACGTGTTAAATAATTATCGTGCACTAACACGTACGTAGTTCTGTATTTAATATTCGTGACACGTGTCCATGTTATAAAAGGAAGGTTTCAATTTATTCATGTGTTTATGTAGTGTAAGTTCATGGTAAAAGCATGCTGGTTTTACAACAGGACTGGCCTTATTTAGTCGCATGTGCTTTTAATCGAATCATTTTGCTTGGTGAACCGACCCATAGGCGTTCACATTAGCTCATGGCTTTTCGTTTTGATGAACCGACCCATAGGCGTTCATCTTCGCTATGTCATTTTGTTTTCATGTCATTTGCATTTGGCTATGCCTGCATAAACTATTTTCATGCATCATTTTATTATGTTTATCATATGTTCTAATCAGATTAACCATTTCATTTTTTCATTTTAAACTATTAGATGGTCATGACACGCGAACAAGAGCTAGCAGCAGCTATCCAAGCAGCTCTGCAAGCCATGCTTCCCTAAATTAGGAACCAAGTTCGAACTGAATACTAGAATGCTCCAAATCAGAACAACAATCCTCCTCCTCCTCCTCCACCAGTTACTTTTCACACCTGGCTTGAGAGGTTTAACAAGCTAAAGCCAAGATCTTTTAGCAAGGCTTAGACTTCATCTGATGCGGAAGATTGGATTTCGCATATGGAGAAGATTTTTTGATGCTATGGGATGCGGTGGTGTCTTCAAGGCAAGGTTAGCTTGCTATAAGTTTGAGGGTGATGCCCTACATTGGTGGAGAACTTACAAGTTATCTAATGGAGGCGATGATTGGCTAGCTGCATTGACTTGGGAGCAGTTCAAGACTTTGTTTTATGCGCAGTTCTTTCCGACTTCTGAGCAGGAAGGACTCAAGAGGGAGTATCACTCCATTCGTCAGAGAAATAGAGAGACTAGCACTGAGTTCATGCAGAGGTTTCTTAGGTTGGCTGGATTCTTAGGTGCGACTGCTGGTACTGCAGAGGAACAAGCCAAGCACTTCCGTTAGGCTCTGCACGCCTATACAGTAACACGTTTACTTAGTGCTACTTATGCTAATGTGGCACAAGTGAATGATGCATGACGTAGCTTAGAGATGCTACATGATCGTGATGACTACGAGGAACAAGCTCGTCCTGAGAAGAGGCAGAAGGGTGGAGACCGGTTCTAACCGGAACTCAGCAAAATGCCAACAAGGGCAACGGTCAGTCTAGCGACCGTTATGGATCTGACAAGAGGAACGGTAATGACAATTACCGTAAAAACAACAGCCAGTCCAACAACAACAAGAACTCTTCGAGTGGACGTGACCAAAATGCTAAGGGTCAACAGTCCAACAACTCGTCTTCATCTGGCTCTCAGGTAGCAAGGGTACCTCCAGGAGGTTACACCTACCCCATCTGCACGACTTGTAGTCATAGACATCTCAGTACATTCCGTAAATCAGCCGGCGTTTGCTTTAAGTGTGGACTACCAGGACACATGTTGAAAGACTACAAGAAGGGAGACACTGCTGGTACTTCTAGTGCTGCTCTTCCTAAGCCAACAGCTTCGGGACGTGTCTACACTTCCACACGGGACCAAGCGAATAAGTCCTCAGGTACTATCACATGCATCCTCTTCATAGACGGTCATGTTGGGTGTGTTTTATTCGATATTGTTGCTACTCATTTTGTTAAATCCTCTACATATGCCACTAGTATTAATAAAATCCCTACGCCATTAGAGAATATTTTATGTATATCTATGCCTATGCGAGACTCTGTGCGAATTACCCAGGTGTACAGAGATCTTCCACTAGAATTCGATGACAAGATTCACCCAATAGACGCACTTCCTTCAGATATGTGCGAGTTTGATCTCATCTTAGGCATGGATTGGTTATCCATGCATCATGCTACTATCGTCTGTCATACTTATCGGGTTATCTTCGGCGATGTTCAAGCTCTAGAGAATATTCACAATGGTTTTATACCAGGAAAGTTTGTACAAATCATCTCTACGTTAGAAGCTCGCGCGTTACTATCTCATAGTTGCGAGGGTTCCTTAGCTTCAATTCAGAATCTTACTGCCGAAGTTCCATCAATCCAAGATCAACCAGTTGTTTCAGAATTTTCCGATGTATTCCCAGAAGAACTTCCGGGTATACCACCTACTTGTGAAGTAGAATTTAACATTGAGCTCATTCCAGGAGCTCAACCAATCTCTAAGGATCCTTATCGCATGGCTCCCATAGAGCTCAAGGAGTTAATAGATTAGCTTCAGGAATTACTGGAGCGAGGTTTCATCAGACCGAGTGTATCACCATGGGGTGCACCGGTACTCTTTGTTAAGAAGAAGGATGGCAGTATGCGTCTATGCATTGACTATCGTGAGCTGAATAAGATCACGATTAGGAACCGTTATCCATTACCAAGAATCGATGATCTGTTTGACCATCTTCAGGGTGCCAAACATTTCTCAAAGATTGGTTTAAGATTCAGTTATCATTAGCTGCGAGTTAAAGAGCAGGATATTCTCAAGACTGCCTTTCGCACCAGATATGGCCATTATGAGTTTGTTGTCATGTCTTTTGGACTCACTAATGCTCCTACGGTTTTCATAGACCTTATGAACCGCGTCTTCCACGAATACTTAGACAAATTTGTTATCGTCTTCATTGATGACATCCTTATCTTCTCTAAATCCAAGGAAGAACATGAAGAACATCTACGTATTGTGCTACAGATTCTTCGTCAGAAACAGTTATATGCAAAATTTTCTAAGTGTGAATTTTGGCTAGCAAGGTGGCATTCTTAGGCCACATTTTCTCCACAAAAGGGATTACTATAGATCGTGCGAAGGTTGAAGCTATCACTAAATGGCCAAGACTGACGTCTACAACTGAGGTTTGTAGTTTCCTAGGCTTAGATGGTTATTATCGCAGATTCGTGGAAAATTTTTCAAGAATAGCCTTACCTTTGACCAAGTTGATGCGGAAAGGAGAGAAATTCGTTTGGACTGATGAACGTAAGAAGACGTTTGAAGAACTCAAGAAGCGGTTAGTATCTGCACCTATTCTTACTCTCCCATCTTGTACAGGTGGATTTCAGATCTACAACGATGATTCGGGTAAAGGATTAGGCTGTGTACTCAAGCAACATGGGAAATTGATTGCATACACATCACATCAGCCCAAAGCCTTATGAGGAAAATTATCCTACACATGACTTGGAGTTAGCAGCAGTAGTCTTTGCACTTAAAATCTAGAGACATTACCTTTATGGTGAATCATGTGATATCTTCACTGATCACAAGAGTCTCAAGTATATTTCCACTCGAGGGAACTTAACATGAGGCAGAGGAGATGGTTGGAACTACTCAAGGATTATGACTGATTGCAGTATTTTACCACACCTTTGCTTTAGGAAAAACAAAAGAGCGTAAAATAGCGGTAAGTATTAAACAAATGATTTAGGCAAATCAAGTGTTAATGACCCATATAAGTTCGTTTCCCAAGCAGGTTTATTGTGTGTAAATAATTCGTAACGATTTTAGATTAATATTGAAAGAAAGAAAAGATGAGAAATTAGAATGACGGATACGTTAAAATTACACTATGACGACGAAACGAAAAACCGTAAAAAGTGACAAAATAAAAGTTAATTTTAAAAATTCCCAAAAAATCACTAAAAATAAATAAAAATGTAATAAGAGTTTACAAATGATCAAAACTTTTTCAAACCTTTTATTTAATTAAATATTAATTTTTAAATGCTAATTAAAGCCCTAAAAATCAAAATAATTAATAAAAAGCCCAAAATTAGGATTTTAATTTGTAAAACTCTAAAATGACTTAAATAAACTAAAAACTATTTTTACAAAATTTAAAACCAATTAAAACTATTTAAAATGATTAAAATCTAAAATTAAATATTAAAGTAATATTGAAAATTCAAAAATTATAAAAATTTCTAAAAACTTGCAAACTAGTTTATTTTAACCTAAATAAACAGAAAATGAAAATGAAATTACCCAAATACCCCTATTGGGCCCCCAAATGGGCCAAAAACAAAAACAGCCAACCTTAATGGGCTTTTTGGCCCAATAAAATCAAACTCAACCAAATAAGCCCAAAATCACCTGTCTGACTCAAAATTCAATTTTATACACAAAAGTCTAAAGGCCCAGAAGCTGAAAATATACTTATCACAGCTTAATAAGTCAACAACTTATTATTAATAGGCCAATAAGCCCATTAAGCTATAAGCCAATGCCATAAGCTCTGCTTGAACACACAACATCTTATTGAGATTCTAAACAGATTTGCAAATAGAAATTTTGAAAAAGCTCAAGTAATAAGCCAGAACTTTGAAAAGAACTTTTTCACTAAAAGACAAAATAGTCGGGTTTGAGTTCTAGAGGGTTTCAAAAGCTGATTCTTTTTGCAAAAGCTCAAAAATAGCTAAACTAAGAATAATCAAAAAGAAAAATACAAAAAGTCAAGTAGAATAAGTTGTAGAAGCAAATAAGCTAGCTGAAAAAGCCAAATAAGCTAGTTTTCTAGCAAAAGCTTAACCACGAGAGCTGTAACTTCTCAAATATGATATTAAGCTAAGAAAATGACACCTATCACAAAAACCAAGTTGTTGCATGTACCAATAAGCTGTTATGAAAAATAAGCCAAATTGTGCTTATTTGACCAAAAGTCAAATTCCACCTAACTTAACCAAATAGCCAGGGATTGTTTATAAGCTTGTTTTAAGCAACTTTTGTGAAGAACTCAAGGTTGAGTCCTTGTGAATCAAGTGGCCAGTTAGCCAAATGACATTCAGTTTTGGACAAATTAGGCCAATAAGCCAGTTGGCTTATAAGTACTCAAATAAGCAAACCAAACAGCTAAATATCCTCACAAGCAGCACAATAACAAGATTCAAGCAACTAAACAGCAAGGCATATACTAGAATAAAAAATACAAAGCCAAAATAAGGTCGTCACTTTGCTGATGCAAATGACCACTTCAGCCAACTTCTATAAGCTCTAGCAACCACAATAAGCCACCAAAAATCAACAAACAGATATTGCACAGATAGCTTATCACCTAAAATCTTCCCAAACCAAAAATCAGACTCTAGATCCAACAAACAAAGATTTTATTAGATCTGATGTGTTTGAAAAAATTTCAAAGCAATATTTTCAGATTTTTCCAAAACTTTGAATACCTTTTCAAAACCTTTATAGACTTAACCAATGACCAAAACCTGTGAAAAATGACTTGTTTAGAGTGTCCAAACCCAAAGAACTAAGGGCACAAGGCCAAAAGTCCTTTTGATCCCAAAAACCAAACAACCTTGTTTTAGCCCCTTTTCAAACAAACTCTTTATTTCTACACACAACCTACTGATTTTATGATTCCAATAGCTAACCTAGGTGACAACTAACAGGTCTCAACCATAAAACACAAAGCATAAACACAAATACTCCAAATCACATGGCAAAGCATATTAGAGATTCAATACAATAATTTTTTAGAGGAAAACTTAAAGAACTCAATACCTATCCCCTACAAATTCCTAGGGGGATCATCTATGCTCCTTGGACCACTCTCAACAGCTAGAGAGTGACCAAGGTCCTTGAAATAAGAAGGAGATCTTGCAGATGGTTCAAAGTAGAACCAAGAACTTTGTATGTATGGATCTTCAACACAAGGCAGCAAACAACCTATCCAAATGCTCAAATCCCTTCACAAGATTGGTGTCAACAAGCTTGCAAGAGCTTAAAGCTTAGGGCTAGGGGTTAGTACAAGTAAATCAGTAAAACATATTCAAGGATTTTAAGCTTTTTCAAACTTGAAAACCTTATCAAACCAAAACGTGCTTCAACCAAAAGATCAAAACACCTTTGTAACAATAAATGGAACTCAGAATCACTCTTAAACAATATAAATTTTAAAAAGGGATTACAATGTTTAAAGAGTAAAACTGGAACAAGGCTCTCTCACATGTTGAGGAGTCCTTATATAGGCCACAAGGGCTGTGATTACAATGAAAACCCTTGCTAAGAAGTCCCTAAAATGCCCTTTGAGTCTTTCAGATGCTTGAGGTGATATGAACTGTCCCATTTGATCCTAGACGTCCATTTTAGCTTTGTGACAAAGCAAGGAGTGTGGGCTGTTGATTTGGACATGTGTCATTCCTTGGAGAGGAAGTTGGTCATTCATTGGTTGAGGGCTGAATGGGGTGGGGTCCTTGAGTGGAGTGGTGTGAGATTTCAAGTGTGGGATGTGTTCGTGTGAGGTTTAATCAAAAGAGGGTAAGGGTAATTTGATTTTACCCTTTGTTAAGTGGAAGTAAAATCTGGGGTGGGGACGGTGAATAGTAACTCATTTGATCCATTTTTGTAGGAGTGGGATTGTGTTTGGCGCAATTCTTTTGAAAGTTTCATTTGCCTACTCATAGCCCTTTTCTTTTGGTGAAAGTTATAAACAAAGAATTTCAGCTACCAAAATGATTTTCCTTTGTTAATAAACTTTATATTTTCACACTTTTGCCACAAATACTTTTCCAAAGTATTTTCAAGGGTTTGTTTTGCCATTTTGGATATTTAAAGGACTGATCTTGGACATTCTTCATCTTTGAAGGTCTTCATTGGATTATTGACATATTGAAGGACCATTGTTGACAATTTTGAATTCTTGAGGGACTAAACTTGCCAAATATTCAAAGTTGAGGGACCATTTTGTAATTTTGACAAACTTAAGGGACCAAACTTGTAATTATTAATATACAAGGGTATTAAGTGTCATTTCTTTATTGATGAGGGATCATTCATGTACATCTTCAAGTCTTCAAGGTATATTCTTTGAGAAATCCATAACTAAGGCCTGGTTCATTGTGCGACTTCGTTTCTCGTGTTCGTTTTTCCTTGTTTCTTGTGATCTTTTGTATTTTTAACAATATCCATACCTAAAATACACAAGTAAACAAACACAAGCATATATATGGTATTTTAATGACATTTTATGTATTTAAAGCCCGAAAAGAACGATGAGATCATGTATAAATGCCATCTCATCACTCCCCCATACTAAACCATTGCCGTGCCCTCACGCAATGCTAGAATAAAGTATCTAAGCATCTCCAAAATTTAATTTTATTACCCTTTACTGAAAAGTAAACTTGCTACAATACTACGAAGATGTGTTAAAGACATAATGTATGATTTTCATCTCGAATGTGACTTTTAGGGTTAATGAATAGAAACAAGTGAATGTCTCATAGATTAAAGTTCGTCATCCTTGATTGTTATATATTCCATGCTAAGTGCAAAAACGAGATCATTGTTGGTACAAGTGACAATGCTAACACTACTCATACGTCTAAATTGTGTAATACTTTTTCTCCCAGCAATCCTAGTTATTAAGAAAAGAAAAGGTATCTAGAATTATTTAACTATTTGTCATGGATCACAAGTGATTCATATTGACTTATTTGAGTATTTATTAGTCCGAAAATAAAGTAGCACGATTTAATCGATAGTTAGCTAGAGGACAAAATCTTTTAAAACGACTTCTCGTGTATCTCCTTATGTTCATATCTTGGCATAACTCGTTTCACGATTTGAGACCTTTCTCGGACCGACATTTGGCATGTACTTCATACTTCGAATCTTCGGAAGACGTTCTTGAAATTATGGTCTTCTCTTCATAGGTTGTAATTTCTTCATTTGACGTTTTTGAGAGATTCTTCATACTTGAACCACGATTTCCTCATTTTTCTTCAATCTTTATTTTGGATTTTGATATACAACGATCCGCCTTCTTTTAGGACTTGGATATATTTATCCACATACATTGTTAGGGTCTTTTTGGATAGACTTTCTCCATGATCTTTAGGGGAGTAATTGGTTTTCGCCGTGTGCCTCGATCATTCATATTGATTTTGGAATAATAATTCTTCACATCATCTTGGATATTTAGCAACAAAATAGAGCTCCTCATGCCTTGTTAGGGCCTTTTTGGATCTTCACCAATCTTCGCGTCCCACTTCAATAAGTTATGCCTTGGCTATGGACTCTATTCAACCACGAGCAACTTTTAAACGATCTTGGGCTAGAAGCTAAGTAACCTTTCAAATCGTACGACCTTACTTATTGCAATTAATTTATTCCTAATGCATTGATCTTATGGGAGAAAAAGCCACAACTAAAAACATATGAGTTTTTGAAAGAACATTTTCATGTTCTACGTTTAGCATGATCACTTGTCTAGCTCTATCACTTCTCGTTCTTCACTATTTAAAGACCTCTAATTAAAGAGACTCGTGAATACTTAGCCATGAAAGTCAAAATTAAGCCAAATTTGGATTAGCTTCATTAAGACTATATCAAATTGAAGTTTTGGGTTTTCAAGTCACCTATAAGATCTTGCACTTTCTTAGACTTTTTCAAGTTTAGAGAATGCATTTTAAAGTTCCCTTGATAAGTGACTTTCTAGGATCAATTATAGGAACTTGCGAAAAGTTCTTGTTTTTAACCTGTATGAGCTAAGACTTTCGCGTTTTAAAGTTCCCTATATAAAAGTCTAGAAAAACTTGATTCAAGCGGGTTATGGAATGTAAAGGGCTCCAATGCCCATCAAGTCAAAAGTTAACTCTTATTCTACCCATCAGAAATTATACATTCGCGTCTTAAAAACACTTATGAAAACTAAGAAATTTTTTAAAATTGGGCCATTCTTAGACTTATAGGAACAAAACAAAACAATGAAAGTTGGAAAACATGAGGGCGAAGCAAGGCAAGTATCTATTGACCTCCCATACTAAAATTAAACATTTTCCTCAATATTTCGAGTTTAAAGGTGGAGCACCCCATACTAGATACGAAGAGTCGAATGCTTAGGATCTAGCATGGAAAGGGTGATCAACAATATATCTAAAGCCATTTATAAATTATGCTAAAAGATAATTGTAAGAACAATAAAGGATATGTCATGGATTCGTGAAAAACTCTTCAAGCAAACGATCGAGGCTCACTTAAACGAACACTAGAGTCTTCAATCGTGGCGATGATAATGATGATCTAGATAACACATTCACAAACAACCGCGAGACAACGAGTTGGAAGGGCACAAATCCCCTCTCATTAACTACATTAGAAAGCGATAATATTTACATGGATAAGCATAGGATCTCCCCCACGAGGCACCTCGTTTTTTATTACCGAGTCATGAGCTCGACTCGATCCCCTCAATGCTAATTATCATTAGGGAAGGTGACTTGGTCGAGGTCGTCCAAAGAAGGGACTTCCCCATCGAAGTAGTGCTTAAGCCTATGTCCATTGACCTTGAAATTAGGACCATCATTTTGAGCTAGCTCGATGGTCCCATAAGGAAACACTTGTGTTATGGTGAACGGACCCGACCAACAAGATTTCAATTTCCCAGAAAATATCTTCAAACGAGAGTTAAAAAGTAACACTTGATCACTAACGTTAAAAACCCGGTTTTTAATCTTTGAATCATGAAACTTTTTAGTCTTTTACTTAAACATCAATGAATTTTCATAAGCATTATCTCTTAATTCATCCAATTCATTAAGTTGTATTTTCCGGTGATCTCTCGCGGTCTTTAAATCATAATTGACATGCTTTAGGGCCCAATATGCCTTGTGTTCCAATTCAATAGGCAAGTGGAAATTCTTTCCTAAAACCAACTTATAAGGAGTACAACTGATAGGTGTCTTATAAGCGGTGCGAAAGGCCCATAAAGCGTCATCGATTTTGTCAGACCATGAAGCACGGTTTTCTCTAATCGACCTCTCTAAAATCCTCTTCAAATCTTGGTTTGAAACCTCGACTTGCCCACTCGTTTATGGGTGATAAACCGTAGAAAGACGATGTGTAACTCCATATTTCTTTAGAACCTTTTCGAATTGGTCATTACAAAAATGGGTTCCACGATCGCTTATAATTGTACGAGGGGTTCCAAACCGAGAGAATAGTTGCTTCAAAAACTTCACTACCACACGAGCATCATTCGTAGGCAAAGCCTTAGCTTCCACCCACTTAGAAAGGTAGTCGACGACGACGAGGATATACTTGTTACCATGAGACGACGGGAACGGCCCCATAAAGTCAATGCCCCAAATGTCGAAAATCTCACACACTTGAATTATGTTTTGCGGCATTTCATCCTTTTGCGACGATTTTCCTTGACGTTGGCAAGAATTACACGACTTCATAAGTGTGTGTGCATCACGATAGATAGTAGGCCAAAAGAAGCCGACATCGAACACTTTCTTAGCCGTGAGATTAGCACCATGGTGACCACCCGTGGGTCCCTCGTGACAAGCCCTAAGGATGTTAGAAGCTTCGGTACCAAAGACACAACGTCGAACGAGTTGATTCGCACAAACCCGAAAGATATAAGGGTCGTCCCAAAAATAGAACTTGACGTCACGAAAGAATTTTCTCTTTTGTTGTGTCGTCATACCCTTGATTATGAAGTTGCCCGCATGGTAATTTGAAATGTCGGCAAACCATGGGGTGTCGTCCTTAGAATTCACTACAACGAGAGTCTCGAGAGGAAATGTTTATGTGATTTCCTTGTTCTTGAATACATCTTTGTGAGGATCTTCTAAACGAGAGAGATGATCGGCCGCTATATTCTCGGCTCCTTTTTTGTCAAGTACGGTGACATCAAATTCTTGGAGGAGGAGCATTCAACGAAGCAATCTCGGCTTAGCATCTTGCTTAGCTAAGAGATACTTGATAGCCGAATGATCCATATACACGATGCTTTTCGTCAAGACGAGATAAGGTCGGAATTTCTCAAAATCATAGACCACGTCAAGGAATTCCTTTTCCGTTGTGGTGTACTTAAGTTGAGCCTCGGTCATCGTCTTGCTAGCATAATAGATTAAAGGGAAGTGCTTTTCATAACGTTGCCCTAAGACGACCCAATTGCATAATCACTTGCATCGCACATGATTTCAAAGGGTAATTCCTAATTATGAGCAACAAGAATGGGAACTTCGGTAAGTTTCCTTTTAAGAGTTTCGAAAGCTCGAACACAATCCTCGTTGAAGTTAAAAGGAGCATCCTTCTCGAGAAGGTGTGTCATAGGTCGAGTTATTTTCGAAAAGTCATTGATGAAACGACGATAAAAGCCCGCGTGGCCTAGGAAACTCCTAACTCCCTTAACGGTTTTGGGATGAGGTAATGATGAGATGGCTTTTATACATGATCTCATCGTTCTTTTCGGGCTTTAAATGTATTAAAATGTCATAAAATACCATATATATGCTTGTATTTGTTTACTTGTGTGTTTTAGGTATGGATATCGTGAAAAAGACAAAAGATCACAAGAAACAAGGAAAAACGGACACGAGAAACGAAGCCGTACAAAGAACCGGGCCCTAGTTCATGAATTATCCAAGATAAACCCTTGAAGACTTGAAGATGTACAATATTGATCCTTAATTTATGAAGAAATGTCACTTAAAACCCATGTATATTCATAATTACAAGTTTGGTCCCTTAAGTTTGTCAAAATTACAAAATGGTCCTTCAACTTTGAAGAATTGGAAAGTTTAGTCCCTCAACTATTCTAAATTGTCAATAATGGTCCCTCATGAAGACAAAGATACATTGAAGACCTTTGAAGATCAAGAATGTCCAAGATCAGTCCCTCAAATATTCAAAATTGGCAAAACAAACCCTTGTAATCTTTTTGGAAAAGTTTTGTGCCAAAAGTATGAAAAGAGAAACTTAAATAACAAAGGAAATTAAGTTTCATGGCTGAAAAACGTATTTTACACACTTCACCAAAACACAAGGGCCATACCTGCCAATTCCAAAGTTCAAATAATACAAACACGCGCCAAACACCACCTCCCCACCTTTTTCGGATCAAACTTACCACTATTCACCCTTCTTCACCCCCAGAACTTACTCCACTTAAACAAAGGGTAAAATGGAATTACCCAGGCACACGCATAATTCACACACACATGAACTCATCCCACACCTAAAACCCTCACTACCACTCACCAAAGGGCCCCACCATTCAAACCCGTCCACCTATCACATCAAACCTTAACCTCCAAGGTATGCCACGTGGCCAAATCAACAGCCCACACTCTTTGCTTGGTTACAAAGCTAAAATGAACAGCCAGGATGCATTTGGACAACTCAATATCAAAATTTGTCTAGAAGATTCAAGGGCATTTCAGGAACTTCATAGCTAAGGTTTTCTCTTGTAGTCTCAACCCTTGTGGCCTATATAAGGACTCCTCTGTAGGATTTTGAAATCTATGCTTATGTTTTAGAGAGAGGAAGAGATACAAAAATGGTGGATTTCACACTTCTAGAGAGAGAAAGTTTAAGAGAACTATGTGTTATTCAAATGAAATCACCACCCTCTCCATCAATGGAGAGGGTTTATATACCAAGCCCATAAGATGGGCTTGGGCTTACATTTGGGTCGGCCATACAAGCATGGACCAGGTTTTTCCTTGTTTAGTTAATTAAAAGATATCTAGACTACGAGCTGCAACTTAATATATTGTCGGAGTGACCGAATCTTCCTAAATACGTAAAAACGTATTTCCAACAATCTCCCCCTAAGGGAGGTCACTCCAAACAAGGGCGTCACTCGAGTTACAATAATAAAATAAACCTAGCATTCTATGCTTGTCTTGAGCTTGTAGTCTTCGTCTTTCTTTTCTTTTTCTTTTCTGGTGAACATGCTGATGTGATCTTTGATATCAATCTTTAGCATTAATCTCTTGCCTTGATCTTGTGCATCCATCACTTGTGATCCTTGCCTCTTCATGACCTCATGTCCCACATACTTATACCTTTGTAATTCTTGAAAGCTTCAGAGTTTGATACAGCGGAAGACTTGACTTTTAGGCTTTCTTGAATTAGACGAGGTATTAAGTACAAAAAGTATAAGCATGCAGGGACGACTTCTTCTTGGATTCCGCAACGCCACCGTCTTCAAATGCCGCAACATAAGTAGATACGAACGAAATGGCTTTGAACATTTCATTCTAATTCAGTAGCATTTTACCTCCGGTCGGTGAAGACTGTTGGACGATATAAAATATCGTACTTGTGGTAGGTAGATTTAATTAAAAATCTCCTTGACAAGATTTCGTGGGTAAACCCGTTCTCTTTACTCGACCGTCCAAAGCTGACTGCGAACATAAAGAGTGAATCATTTGGATAAAATTATCCGCATGATTGAAGCCGTCAATTCTGATTCCTGGAACAAGTTTGATTCAGTAAAGAATCGCACCATCGTTGCTTTCCAGTTATCACGAGCTTGATTCGTATAGAATCTTGCAAGTTACCTACCAAGTGCTGTTTGAGGTTAACACTAGAAGGATTTCCACTCATCACTGTAAACACTGAGGTATCACTCTGAGTGTTCTGGCAAGATCAATAAGATATTGCGTAGAGGCCTGGAACACGTTTAAATTCAGTTAAGAATTAAACCACTGTTGCTTTCCAGTTATCACAAGTTTGATTCATATAGAATCGCACAAGTCACCTACCATGAGCTTTTTGATATTCGCTCAAGAAGGATTTCCATCTCCATTGTAAATACTTTCGTATTACTCGGATGTTCAGGCAAGATCATAAAGATTTTGCGTAGGACTCTTAAAATCTTTCTTACTTTTCACAGTGTGTGAAGAAGCAAGGAAATATGGAAGTGTGTCCTAATGAGATATTTGATGATCACAAATGGCTCTAGACTCGACCGTGCATTTTGGATTTTAGTGATTGGAGGCTGGAGAGGAGTGCCACCTTTTCAATACCAATTTATTCGGAGTGAATAAATCAATAGATAATGTGTTGTCTCCGTGTGATTAAAACAAATATCTTTTAAGAGATATCCGAGTTAGCTGGGATGGGTTGTGCATTGCATCACTGGGTCCATGATGTCTATCTTCAATATCGAGCATTATTAAAAATGATCTCAATAGCATATGTATTGACCCGGTTTCTGCCTAAAGTTGTAAGGAGGGCTTCTTTCTTTACACCCTTTATCTTTACAATTCTTTTTCATTCTTCAACCCCTTCAATGCTTACCAATACGTCATAACTAGCACCTTGTTGTGATTGTTCCAGTGCTAACTTAAGTACTTGGTCGGCATTCAGCTACGTTCACAATCTTTCTCCATCTTTCCTAAGGACTACTATTTCTAGCTATGGAATGTCCTTGGGAAGATTCCTCCGGTTCTAGAAGAATCATTGGACTTATCCAATCCTACCATCCTTATGTCACCACAATCTTCATCGTCGTGAAATAAATGGGTTTTGGGTAAGTATATGTCACCATGAAAATCCATTTTGATATGCAAATCCGTTTTGCTCCCCCTTAACATATGCCACGATATTCGAAAACATTTCGCATATGTCGGGATAAGCCAACACGTTAAGTCAAACCATTTTTGATAATTTCCCATATTAAATCACATTTTCTCCCCCATATTAAAAATATTAACACAATCAATGTTTTTAATATCAATTGATTTATCGAAGTTTTAACAAAGGTTTTGGGAAGAAAAATGCGAGTCGGTTTAATCTTCATGATACCAAATGTATGAGATATGATACCGATTTGTAACATGATCACATATTCACCATATTAGAAAAGAATTGACAAGGTTGGACCTGACAGATGAGAACATCATATGATATAATCAAATGGTTCTTGTCAGCATATGTTGGTCGCCTCGTCACGTCTGAAGTCATCTCTTGACACCACGAGTACGATTGGTATTGTTGTCTTGACACCAGTTAGTGAGCTTGGCACGTTCGGCATCGAAGATTCTGAATGCTTTACAATTGCTCCCCCTCAATTGTTGAGCCGTGTTCTATTGAAAGAGTTTTAGTCGTCGGTTGAGTAGTCGCATCGTCGAGTATGTAGATACCAACTGTAGATTGCGATGGTTGTAGAGATGATAGCTTCATAAAAAAGAATACTTCTCTTGTTTTAACAAATAAATGCACTGAAACGTATATATATTTGTGTTAGACCAAGTTATAAAGTAAACTTGATCCCTTACAAGGTTTTAAAGTAAACCTTGCCCGAGAAAATTAATTCTCGTTGAGAGCCAAAGCTTTCATAAGAAATACTTGACTTTAATATGAAAACCGGGTTGCAGTCAGAAATAACTACAAGCCATAAGGGCATGTTTTATGAAATATTTACAACTTTTGTGCGAACTCTATTTATGGCGCCGTGTCAATATTAATCGACATTTCTAAGGCCGTAAATATTATCGTACCAAAAGACATGCCTTTAAAAAATAAAGTAAAAATATTTTTGGATTTTTCTAGATTTTTCAATTTTTATGGTTTTTATATGGTTTTATATTTTTGTATTTTTTTTGTGGATAAAAATATGAACAATATATACAGATGATCACCAAGGATACGTAGAATAGTTTTACCACCACTATTCTTTCGCTTCATCTGCCAGTTCCTTAAGAGTCTCAGGCAAGAAAGTTCTCAATCCTAGCTTGTCGGCCAAAAATTCAATTCGAGCACGATCTAAAGCCTTCGTGAAAATGTCCGCCAATTGATACTCAGATCTGACAAAGTAAAGCCCGATCACTCCATTTTCCACTTGCTCCTTGATGAAGTGGTAGAGAATGTCAATATGCTTCGACCGGGAGAATTGAACGTTGTTGCAGCATAAGGCAATTGCACTCTTGTTGTCACAGTACATCGGAATTTTGTTGAAACCTAAACGATAGTCGGTTAATTGCGATCTCATCCAAAGAATTTGAGCACAACAACCGGACATAGCTATGTATTCTGTTTCCGCACTTGAAATTGCAGTACTTTTCTGCCTTTTCGACGCCCAACTGATTAGTCGATCTCCTAGTAGTTGCAAAGTTCCACTCGTGCTACGCCTTGTATCTTGACAACCCGCGTGATCCGCATTTGCATATGCCATTAGTGAAATTGAAGAGTCCTTCGAATACCAAAGTCCCCGATTAATGGTTCCTTTAAGATATCGAAAGATCCGTTTCACAGTGGCCAAGTGTAACTTAGTAGGTCGAGTTTGATACCGAGCACACATACATATAGCAAACTGAAGATCAGGTCGACTAGCTGTGATATACAGAAGAGTACCGATCATTCCACGATACAGTGTCGGATCACCGGCAACTCCATGTGGATCTTCATCAATCTTAGTTCGTTCCACCATTGGAGTATCCACGGGATCACAAGATTCCATCTTATATTTCTTAAGCTATTCAAGGCATACTTGGATTGATTGATAAAGATGCCTCTGGGACTCTGAGATATCTGAAGACCTAAGAAGAATGATACCTTGCCCATCATTGACATCTTAAACTTGGAAGACATGAGTGTCCCAAACTAGTCGGATAAGGTTTGGGTCGAGGCTGCAAATATGATATCATCAACATATATTTGTACCATAATCATATCTTTACCTCGTTTCTGAATGAACAACGTGGGATCCACCTTGCCTTTTGCGAAGCCTTGCGTAGTGAGGAATTGTGACAATAGATCATACCATGCGCGAGGAGCTTGCTTTAACCCATATAGAGCCTTCTTAAGCTTGTACACATGATTAGGATATTTAGGATTCATAAAACCATCCGGCTATTGAACATAGACCTCTTCCTTGATTTCACCATTCAGAAATGCCGTCTTCACATCCATCTGATAGACGATCATATTCATGTGGGCTGCATAAGCGAGGAATAGTCTAATAGCTTCCAAACGGGCAACAGGTGCAAAGGATTCCATAAATTCGATGCCCAATAATTGCTTGTATCCACGAGCTACTAGTCGAGCTTTGTTCTTCAATATTCCGCCTAACTCATCGAGTTTCACCTTGTAAACCCATTTCAAAGTGAGTAACTGAACTTGATCCGGGCATGGGACAAGTTCCCAAACTTCAAGACGTATGAATTCGTTAAGTTCTTCTTGCATAGCTTCTATCCAACAGGATTGAGTAAAAGCTTGTTGCCATGTCTTAGGTTCAACTTCAGTGAGAAAAGCATCAAAATGACAAAACATTGCATTTTCTTGTAGACGACTTCGTGTGGATACGGGACGATTAGGGTCACCAATAATAGAATCTATTGGATGATCCTTTGTCCACTTGCTGTCATGTTCACGAATCCGTGGATTGGAGTAAACTGTAGAAGGAGCTTCCTCTGAGGTGGACGACCCGACTTGACTAGGGTCGGGAATTGGTACACCAAAGAATGGAAGTTCACGCATTTGAGCGAATTCCAAATCGTGATCATCATCATCCTATTCATCATCAATAGGCATGACATAGATAGTTGAAACATTTGTTGCTTGAGAATTACTTGTTGAAGGTATATCTTGACCACTAGGTGCAGATGTATCTGATTGTGCAACGGTTGCTGGAGCGACAACTTCGGTTACCGGAGCTATTTCCTCAGGTTCTGGAGCAACAATACTTGTAGGAGTAAAGAATTCATCAAAGAACGGTTGAAAAAACGTATCCCATTCCTTCCTAGTAGGTGGTGTAAATGATGATGAAGTAGGGTTGTTTGGGACAAGACCATAACTAATATTACTAGGTCCCATTTCATGAAGTGCGGGTTCAGAGCTGCTTTGCTCAGAAGCCATTGCTGTCAGCTCATCAAAATCAACATTCATAGTTTCAAGGATCTTGCGAGAATTACGGTTGTAGATTCGGTATGCCATCTTTACGGGTGCGTAACCAATGAAAATACCAATATCAGCCTTTGGTTGAAGTTTTCCAAAATTGTCACCATCATTATTTGGATAGCAAAGAGAACCAAATACATGAAGATATGATAAATCTGGTACTTTTCCATGGAGAAGCTCATAATGTGTTTTACCATGGCGTTTACGAATTAGTGACCGGTTTTGGGTGTACACTACTGTAGATACTGCTTCTGCCCATAAAAACAATGGAGCCTTTGCGTAAATTAATATCGTTCGAGCAGCTTCCATAAGTGTGCGATTTCGCCTTTCAACGACACCGTTTTGTTGTGGAGTGCGTGCAACGGATGTTTCATGAGATATGCCAACTTCTTCATAATAATCACGCAAGATTTGATTCACAAATTCGGTTCCATTATCTGTACGAATGCGTCGGACAGTAGTGTTGAGACGCACTTGAATCATCTTGAGAAATCCGATGATGAACTTAGGTGCCTCATTTTTTTCTTTAAGAAATTTCACCCATGTAAACCGAGAGTAATCATCGACAATGACGAGGATGTACTTTTTACCACTAAGACTTTCAACACGCATTGGCCCACAAAGATCCATATGCAACAGATAAAGTTTCTCTTGGTTGGTGTCTTCCGTCTTGGGTTTGTATGATTTCTTAGTGCTTTTCCCCATTGTACACGCGGAACAAAAATGATCCTTGTGAAATGATAGTTTAGGAAGACCACGAACAAGTTCGTTTTTCGCCAAGTGATTAATAGCGTCAAAGTTAAGATGAGATAACCGTCGATGCCATAACCATGACTTAGTCTTCGATGCTTTGGAGAGAAGACATACGCGAGAAGCGGCCATCATATCTTGTAGAGACAAAGTATACAAATTATTCCCTCGAGTACCTTTCAATAAATCAACCCCTTCCAAATTACGAATGAAGCAGGTATGCTCTCGAAAATAAGTTGTGACCGAGACCTTCTACATAATACACTCTTGAAATTATAACATTCCCAATATGATATTCACCATAACCCATTATCTTTGCAATATGATCATTTCCAAATCGAACCGTACCAAGAAACTTGCTGACGAAATTTCTGAGCTGAGAGCGATCTCTGGTCATATGCTTGGAGCAACCAGAGTCCAAATACCAGAGAACAATTTAGACCACCTGTTTTCAACAACAATAGTAGACAATGCATTGGAATCTATTGGTTCCAGAGTGTTAGCAGATACAGATAAAATATTATCAGAATTGCTAACAGGTTTGTGACCCTTAGATTTCCTGCGTTTTCTAATGTGAGTTTTAGCACTAACAGGTTTTACTGTTCCAACTTTCTTAGGTTTTGGATTATTCGCGGGCACTACAGTGGGAGTAGACCTATTTAAAGGGCACTTAGTTCCTACGGTAGTGTTGGAGTTCCTAGTTAAAGGACATGCTTGTGTTTTGGTAGCCTTGGTACTCCTAGTTAAAGGGCATGCTTTCTTCGCTGTAGTGGGAGTGATCCTAGTTAAAGGGCACGTATTTCCTACTATAGTGAAAGTTCTACCAGTGGGGCGCCACATCCAACCAACTTGGGCTAACACTTTCCCAGTCGGTTTCCATTCTAATCCATTTTTCCGGGCATACATCTCATTCACATGGTCAATAAGGCAAGAATCATGACGACTAGAAAACATACATTCATTGCAATTCCAACATTTCAAATTAGAATTCACACTAGGCTTAGAACGCTGCACAATCGCATAATCTTTAGGTTTAGCTACATGATTCTTTTTATTCAAAACAGAAATAACATTCCTAGGATGGGCTTCTACTTTCTTCTTCACTTGACTACTAGATGGGGAAAAGATCCTATCTTTCTTCTTCTTTCTTTTAAGCTTAGATCTTTGAGCCTTAGTAGTGATGATTACTCCTGTAGAAGGAAACAAGGGAATATTAGAAGCTGGTTTTGATTCCGCCTTATCTTTAGTGACCAATGTTTGAGAAGGTTTAGTCCTAGGGCCCTTGTTAAGTGGTGTGACGGCTATAAGGGTTCTTTTGATTGCACTAGAGGACGATGCTAAGATAGTGGCTGCGTTATCCACAACATTCTTACCTTTTAGAGTACGAAGTGTTTCCTTTAACTCAGCCAAGACCAGATTCTTATCACAAATTTGTTCCCTCAAATCAGATATTTCCACCGACTTACGATTCAATTGTTCAATCAATGATTGAGTCTGTGTAGTAGTATTAACACATGCGGGCTTTATTGAATCGAAGAGTCGTGTATTTTTCTGTTTTAAGTTATCAACTTTGGACAAAATCTTTGAAACTCGATTATCTAGATCAAGTTTAAAATTCTCAGCATCCTCAAGTACGTTCACACAGTTAAGCTCCTTAGATTTCTCTAGTTCTATCGACAAAGATGTAGCAACTTTGTCACTTGGCTGACGCTGTTTTGATTGTAAATTCAATCGAAAATTCTTTTCAAAGTTTGCATCATCGATATTAACACCTTCGAATGACGTTTCAAAGATTTCTTGAATAAATTGTTGCTTGCATTCAAGCGAAATACAATGTGTTTGAATCTCATCAAAACGTTTTGAAAGCAAAGAATATGAATCTTGAAGCTTTAAAAATTCAGCGTCAGATTCGTGACAAGTACTATCTACCACATTATCCACAGATTCAACATTGTGCACAATAGAATCATTATCAACACTTTTATTCACACAGACGTAAACTATATCATCAGACATCACTTGCTTCAGAAGCTGATCATTTTGGCGTGAAACCCGTTCTATTTCAAGTAAACTGTTTTCATAAGCATCTTCCATTTCATTGAAAACATGTCTAGCTTCTTCGATTTCCAAAATCAAATCTTGATCAAGATTACTAAGACAATCTTTAACATTCTTTACAATCAGAACAATTTCATCTCGGAACGCAGCTCTAGTGTGCTCAAAGTTCCATTCACCTTCCGTTATGGCCGAAGCCGTCGTACGTTCCAAAATGACCTTGTCAAAATCGGCAAAGTGTTGGTGAACCGCATTTAAGTTAACGGACGCCTTGCTTACCGGTGGAATTAACTTTGTTAAATCCATTTTGACAAGTGTAGGAGACGTACTAGGAAGGTTTTCATTTGAAAAACTTTGGGGCACAAGAACTGTCAATTCTGCTAATTCCTTTTGTAAGCGAATGCGTGTCTTTTTCGAAAGTTGATCTTTGTTATGTTGATCATAAACAATTGTATGGAATTTTGAAAGCATTTTAGAATGAGTTTCATCCGCAAGTGACTATGTCTCCTCAGTACTACGAACAAAAGGTGCTTCTTTCGATTTGCCAATTATGGTCATATCATAAAGACCGGGAATATGTTCCTGATCTTGTTTTGCATAACCAGGATTAGGTGGTAAATCTTGAAGATGCTTAAGTTCGAGTTCTTTAAATGATTTAGTTAAAAGATGAACCTTTTCTGTGGAAGCGTATTGTTTTAAAAGCTGTTGTTCTTTGAATTTAAGAAGTTTGGTAGCATTAATTTCCGATTCAAACTTTTTAGACTCGAGAGTTTCGTAATCCATTTTAAGTTTCTGAAAATCATTGACAACCGACTCTTTTTCTTTTAATTCATTGGAAAGATTAGCTTTTAATGATTCTATTTCTTTCAAGTGTTCAATCTTTTCAAAACGAAATTGGTCAAATTCAGAACATGTTATTTTCTCTGCTTGAGGGACCATTTCAAAAGTTTTGACCTTTTCTTTATGCAACGCAAGCTCAGCAGTTAGGGTGGAATTGGTATCTACGGATTGTCTGAGGGTCATATGCATTTGATCAATAATATGTTTAGGCACCATGACCAAATCATGTTGAGCATAAGATTCCATACCCGTCGTAGCATTTGGTTGAGGTTCACTCAAATGTGTAGGATTGGGTACCACATCATTTGAGTTACTAGTCCCCGAATGCTGTTCGAGGTTGTCATTTTTATGCCCAACTTGATGTTGGTTATCATCAATATTATTAGATGTGGTTGGTACCTCACTGACGATATTAGAACCGTAGTGAGAGAGATTAGCAACGAGAGCAGCTTGGGCAGAGTGAATGTCATCACAATCTGAATCATAAGCGTCAAGATCATCTGCTTGATAAGCTGCATTAGAAGTAGAAACGACTGCAATGCCTTCAGTATCTGCTGCCCCTGGGTCTGCAAGAAATGCTAACTCCTCTGAATCCAAAATCTTCCCCTTAGACTAAGCATCAACCAAATACATCATCTCACGAAACCATGCATCATCCCTTCTCCTCTTCGGTTGAGTGCATTGTCTAGCCATATGACCTTGTCCTCGGCAATTGTAGCAAGTCACAGCCTTTTGAGGACCAATGGGGCTTCCATTTCCATTAGCTTATGAATTCACAGCTTGAGCATTCACCATCCTTGTAGGAGGTCCATATGAATGTTGCCTTCCCTGAATAGGTTGCGCTGTTACTTGACCATCTTGAACAGTAGCTTGTTGTCGAGGATTTGAGGAGGTGCGGAGCTGATTGTTTGTTGGTGGAAATCCTCTAGTTGCAACAAGTTTTGACAAGTAGGCAGTGAGATGGTTCAGTACATCAGCTGGCGTATCATTTGGAGTAAAGAACGGTGCTTGGATTGGTGGAAGTTCATTAGAGTAGAAAGCTTGTGTTGGTTGTGCTTCTAAAGGAAAATATCCTTGCTGAGGAGTATAGCCCATTGGAGAAGTGTTGGCTTGTGATGGTCATGTCTGATATGGTGGTTGTTGTGGAAAAGATTGTTAATGAACACTTTGTTGAAATGCTTGTTGTGGCATCATTAGTGGTGGATAAGATGGTTGCTGTGGTTGCTGATAGTTGTGTGGTGGTGTCTGCTGCAAGTATGATGGTTGCTGATAAGTATAAGCCATGTTTTGTTGAGAATCATACATTGCAAGTGTATCATGAACTTGAGGTGTAGACAACCGAGCCTCGATCACATGGCATTCGTGTTGTTGAAGAAAAGCTTGAAGTTGATCCACATTGGTGTTATGCAAGTCCTTAGCCAATTTAACATCCGTCACGTATTTTTTCCATTCTGGAGGAAGAGTGTTCAAATACTTGGTGTTCAATTGAAAGGTAGGAATTGCCATGCCATAGATATTAAGCTCATTCAACAATAGGGTAAATCTCAGATAGTAATCATTGAGAGTCTCCCCTGTCACATAGGCAAACTTATCAAAAGTATCATAAAGCTTACACTCTCGTTCTTGTTTAGTTAACGAGGTGCCTTGCATGAGAACACGAATTCTATCCCATAACTCTTTGGCAACTTTATGTTTGCTGACGAGTTTGTAGACATCTGGAGGAAGGGCTTGGAGAATGATGTTTGTAGCATACTTATCACATTTGTCTTGAATCTTCATATCTCCAGTCAACTCACCCGTTGTGCGAGGACGAGTAGTCGTACCTTCCGTCACTGTACCATAATCTAATGGTCCATTGAGCACCGATGCCCAAATGAGATGTCCATTCTCTTTGTTCAACATGTAAAGTTCCATTCGGGAAGTCCAATCCACGTACATAGACTTCTCCAACATTGGTGGACGATTATCCGTACCCGAGAGGATGGACTTATTCGTAAGAGATGTGTACTCCATTTCAATAAGTTAAGATTTACAAACATTGATCGAACAATGAGAGAAAGTTAATGTGTTTGTTGTTGTGTGTTAAAACCGAGAAATAATGTTGAAATCCCCTAAATTATGTTCTCGATAAACCAAAAATTCCAAGACTAAATTACACACGTTGATCGAACAATGAGAGAAAGTTAATGTGTTTGTTGTTGTGTGTTAAAACACGTTTTTGAAAAATCTTGGAAATCTTGTCACTCTATCGGAATGCACAAAAGAAGTTCTGTCGCAATACTTGATCGCAATAGCTAGCGGAATGCACAAACAAATTCTGTCGCAAAGTCTATCAGAATACCTATCGTAATGCCTGTCGGAATGCCTGATCGCAATACCTATCGGAATGTGTTGATCGCAATACCTGTCGGAATGTGTTGATCGCAATACCTGTCGGAATGTGTTGATCGCAATACCTGTCGGAATGTTAGATCGCAATACCTATCGGAATGTCAGATCGCAATACCTATCGGAATGTCAGATCGCAATACCTGTCGGAATATGGCTAAATAAATTTTGGCAGATTAATGTTTCAAAGTGGCCTTATACCCGATCGCAATATACGAAGCAAGGAGCTATCGCAATGTTTGATCGGAATAAGTGTCAAAATATCCTTTGATCGCAATGAGAGAAAACACACAAATCGCAATCCCAATCGCAATGTGGATCGCAATGTGTAAACCCTAGATATTGCGATGGAGAGGCTGTCGCAATGGTACAAACAGTGGTCGCTTTTTACCACTTTTCTCGGACAAAACACACCAAATTCGAGATTTTAATCCAAAAATTGATCCAAACACCCAAAAATTTTGTGTTTTTAACCAAAGTAACAATACCAAATCACTACCACAACTATGTAGATGATTTGTATCAAGAAAAAACCATAAAAACAGAAATAAAAATTTGGTACTTTTGAAATCGGATCAAAATAGCCGTGTAATTCAAGAACACAAACACAAAAACCAAGCAATCATCCCATGGCTCTTGATACCATTTGTAGGATATGTAAATCTATGCTTATGTTTTAGAGAGAGGAAGAGATAGAAAGATGGTGGATTTCACACTTCTAGAGAGAGAAAGTTTAAGAGAACTATGTGTTATTCAAATGAAATCACCACCCTCTCCATCAATGGAGAGGGTTTATATACCAAGCCCATTAGATGGGCTTGGGCTTACATTTGGGCCGGCTATACAAGCATGGACCGGGCTTTTCCTTGTTTAGTTAATTAAAAGATATCTAGACTACGAGCTACAACTTAATATATTGTCGGAGTGACCGAATCTTCCTAAATACGTAAAAACGTATTTCCAACATCCTCAACATGTGAGAGAGCCTTGTTCCAGTTTTACTCTTTAAACATTGTAATTCCTTTTTAAAATTTATAAAAGTTGGTATTTTAAGAAAATTGTAATTCCTTTTTATGTTTTTGAAAGTTGGTGTTGTTTAAGAGTGATTCTGAGTTCCATTTGATGTTATAAATGTGTTTTGATCTTGTGGTTTGAACACGTTTATGTTTGGTAAGGTTTTCAAGTTTGAAATAAGCTTGAAAATAGGTTTCTGATTTAGATATTTTACTTGTACTAATCCTTAACCAAAAGCCATAAGCTCTTACAAGCTTGTTTACACCAAGCTTGTGAAGGGGTTTGAGCCTTTGGTTGGGCTGTTTGTTGCTTGTGTTGAAGAAATCAAGTCCTTGAGGTTCTACTTTGAACCATCAACCAAGGCAGTCATCATCTCCTTTGTTGAAGTACCTTGGTCTTGTTCTAGTTGTTGAACAAGGTCCAAGGAGCATTGCTGATCCTCCTAGGATGTTGTGGAGGATAGGTATAACCTCTTGTTAAGATTCCTCTAAAAAATTTCATGTTATTGTCTGATTTTTACTTTGCTATGTGATTTGTAGTTCCTGTGTTTGTGGTTTGTATTTTATTATTGTTATCTCTTAGTTGTCACCTAGTTGAGCTATTTGAACCATAAAATCAGTAGGTTGTTTGATTAAATAAGAAGTTTGTTTGAAAAGGGCTTATAAAAGGGCTGTTTGGGATTTTGGGATGATAAGGCCTTGTGGCCTTGTGCCCTTGGTTCTTAGGGTTTGGGAGGTCTAAACAAGTCATATACAATAGTTTTTAGTCACTGGTTAAGTTTCTAAAGGTTTGGAAAAAGGATTTCAAGTTTTATAAAAATCTGATAAAGAGTGTTTTGGAATTGGTCAAACACATCTTATCCAATAAAATCTTTATTTGTTGGATCTAAGGTCTGAAATCAGGTTTGGGAAGAGTTTAGGTGATAAGCTGTCTATGCATTATCTAGTTGTTGAATTTGGTGGCTTATTGAAGGTGCTAGAGCTTATCAAAGTTGGCTGAAGTGGTCAATTGCATCAGGAAATTGACCACCTCATTTTGTGCTTGCATTTGTAATTCTAGTGTATGCCTTGTTGTTTTGTTGCTTGGAACTTGATATTGTGCTGCTTGTGAGTGATTTTTGCTATTTGGTGTGCCTTGTTGCTGGCTTCTAAGCTAACTGGCTTATTAAACCCTTTTTGCCAAAATCAGTCATCATTTGGTCAACTGACCACTTGATTCACAAGGACTCCTCCTTGAGTTATTCACAAAAGTTGCTTATAACAAGCTTATAAACCATCCCTGATCATTTGGTGAATTTTGGAACACTTTGACTTTTGGTGAAATAAGCACAATTTGGCTTATTTTTGAGAACTGCTTATTGGTACATGCAACAACTTGGATTTTCTAATAGGTGTCATTTTTCTCAGCTTAATAACAAATCTGAAAGGTTACAAGTCATTTGGTTAAGCTTTTGCTAGAAAACTGGCTTATTTGGCTTTTTCAGCCAGCTTATTGGTTCACACAGCATATTCTACTTGGCTTTTTATGATTTTCTTGATTGATTATTCTTAGCTAAGCTATTTGTGAGCTTTTGCAACAAACCAGAGCTTCTGAAATAGCCTAGAACTCTAACCCGACTATTTTGTCATTTTGTGGATTTCTACTTTGCTTATTTCTGGCTTATTAAGTGTGCTTTTTCAAAATTTCTTTTCACAGATCTCTTAGGCATCTCAAAAGAAGGTTGTGTGTTTAAGCAGAGCTTATGGCATTGGCTTATTTCTTAATGGGCTTATTGGCCCAATAAGAATAAGTTGTTGACTATTTAAGCTGTGATAAGCTCAAAATCAGCTTTTGGGCCTTTAGACTTTTGAGTTTAGAATTCAATTTTGAGTTAGATAGGGCTTTTTTAGGTCATTTAGGCCTAGTTTGACTTTTTGGGCCCAAAAGCCCATTAAGGTTGACTGTTTTTAGTTTTAGCCCATTTGGGGGCCCATTAGGGGTAATTTGGTAATTTCACTTTCATTTTCTGATTATTTAGGTTAAAATAAACTAGTTTGCAAGTTTTTAGAATTTTTTATGATTTTTTGGATTTTTAATATTATTTTAATATTATTTTATTATTATTTTTTAAATTTCACATTTTTGCACTTTTTATATTTTTCTTAGGTTTAATACATTAAAATAGGATTTTTGCAACTCTTAAATTAAATTTATCACCATTAGATTAATTATTATAATTATTTTAAGTTTTAATAGTTTTTAAATCATTTTAAATAGTTTAATTAGTTTAAAATTTTATAAAAATAGTTTTTAATCTTTTTAGGTTATTTTAGAGGTTTAACAATTGAAAAATCTTTATTTGGGCTCTTTGATAATTAATTTGATTTTTAGGGCTTTAATTAGCATTTAAAAATTAATATTTAGTTAATTAAAAGGTTTGAAAAAGTTTTGATCATTCGTAAACTCTTAGTTTATTTAATTTGATTTTTGTTAATTTTTTGGGAATTTTTAGAATTAATTTTTATTTTAGCTCTTTTTACGGTTTTACGTTTAGTCGCCGTAGTAATTAATTTCACGTCTTCGTCATTCTAATTTCTCATCCCCTTCTTGAAAATATTAATCTCAAATCTTGTCACATTTTAGTCACGCATATATACCTCCCTGGGAAACGAACTTAATTGGGTCATTAACACTTGATTTTCCTAAATCATTTGTTTAATACTTACCGCTTATACGCCTTTTTCCTAAAAGGTGTATTTTTACCACAATCATTTTGGCGCCGCTGCTGGCGAGGTGTGTCGTGATTAATTTGTCTTGTTGTTTTTAATATTAACCATAAATAGTATTTGTATTAGTAGAAATCTACTAATACGTATTATCGGTTTTTTTCGTTTTCCTTGTGAAATTATAATAACTATATTGTATTAAGTATCACAACAAATGAAAAATATCTACAAAAGTGTGAAAACACAACCTTAATTGGGATTTGATCTCCTAATTATTGTATTCGAATCTCAAACAAAAAGAAAAAGGAAAAAATAGATAAATACTTTCGTAAAGCTCGATTTTGAAAAATACAAACTATAAGGTGGGTATAAGGCGGGTATTATAAAATATACCCTAAGGAAAAAGGCTCTTAAGTGCTTCGCGCCGCCTCGTTTCCTCGCTTGCTTGTGAGTATTTTGAGATTGAGGACTAATCGAGGGTTTTGCCGCCCAAAGTATTATTACATATCATATATATTTACTTGGTTTTGTTTGTGATTAAATCCTCTTGAACAATTTGGTTTTCACAAAAGTTCTAAAGTCATTCGAAGGCATTCACTCCACGTGATCGTTTTCATTCTTTTGAGGCTTCTTTAATCAAGAGTTTGATTCGAGGAGAGATTTGGTAGATTGTTGTCTACGAAGATACACAAAAATCCAAAAAATTAAAAACAATCAAAACACAAAAAAACTGAAAATTCACAAAACACCCAAAATAATCTTCTTTTCTCACCGCCCATTCTACGTGAAGTTTATGCAAACTCGTAATCAAGCAAAACGAGCTCGTAAATGTCGTCAAAGTCAAGGAAATCAAGAGACGTTGATTGAAGAACAAACTCCAATTGTTGAACCTATTGTAGAACAAGAAGTCGTCATGGCTAATCGTACTATGATGGAGTAGCTTCAAGCACCCACCGAGTGTTTTGGAGAAGCCATTGTGATTCCCGCCATCCTTGCAGAGAATTTCGAGATTAAGACGGGTTTAATGTCGATGTTGCAAGCAAATAAGATTAGAGGTCATGAGAAAGACAACCTGCATTACCACATAAGGAATTTTAATCGTCTCACCGCAACTAGCAAGTTTAAGGATGTCCACATGACGCAATTAAGATGATGTTGTTTCCATACTCGTTAGATGGACCCGCTAAAATTTGGCTCGAGAAAGAACTGCCAAATTCGATTTTTACATAGGGTGATCTCGTTTCTAAGTTTGTGAACCAATTTTTTCCACCATCTAAAACAACACATTTGAAAAATGAGATTTCAAGGTTTACACAACGTAATAATGAAAGTTTTTCAATGGCATGGGAACGATTTAAGGAAATGTTACATGAATTTCCACACCATGATTTTTCGGAATTGCATCAAATAGATACCTTCTATAATGGTCTTAATGATCATGAACGAGATTATTTGAATGCCGCCGCGGGTGGTAATTTTTTGTGCAAAACGGCCGATGAAGCTTTAAAGATTATCGAGAATAGATCTAAGGTTTATAACCCTCGTAACACACCGAGTGTTTCCAATATGGGTTCGTCAGCATCGTCATCGTCTCGTCACATTAATGCCTTACATGATGAAGCTAATGAGGAAAATCGGTTTTTCGATAGTTTTTCAAATCTTATGACTCATTGGAAAGCACAAGATGCTTTGAATTCCGCATCGGTTAAAGCGGTTGATAAGAGTTTTTTGTCTTGTGGTGGAGCTCGTGATCTTTCCGAGTGCATTACCGCCGGTGGTAACACTTCGAGTGCTTACGTAGCAACGAGAACTTACAACCAAAACAGCCTAGGTTCCCGCCCAAATCAAGCTCCACCAAATCAAAATGTTAATAACTATCGAAACAACAATCAAAATGGTGGTTATCAAGGCAATTCACATAACTACAACAAAGGGAATTATCAAAATGGGAATGGACAAGTTGCAAATCAAAACAAAAACCGTGATTTTCAAAACAATACACAAGGTTTTCAAAATGCTCACACTAAAAATCTTCAAGGAAAATTTTTGGATTATGCTAAAGCAAATGATGCTAAGTTTGATAATAAGCAACGTGAGATGATTAGCTTAAGATCCGAGTTGAAAAACGAGCTTAAAAACGAACTTGCTAATGAACTTAAGACTCATGCTAATTAAATGGAAGGAAACGTTCAACGTCTTCAACAAAATCAACAAAATATGGAACAAGGACAACATGAGATTAAGCAAGAATTGTTAAAAGCGGATTTAAGGCAATCAAAATTTGAGGACCGAATGGCAAAAATGTTTGAAGCAATCATGAGTAAACCCTCTTCCTCGGGTGGTCTTCCTAGTGATACCATTGCAAACCCGAAGGGAGAAATGAAGGTTATTACTACACGAAGTGGTAAAACTTTCAAGGAACCAATCTCTCGTCCAAGTACTTCTACGGAGAAGGAAATCGAGAAAGATCCCGAGGTGATGGTCAAAAAGAAGCATATCACAAGCCCACGAAGTACCGCTCATACCACACCTACGGTTGAACCAATACCAATCATGGAACGCGAGATTCCAAGGCCGTTGCCTAATGTCCAACCCACACCACCCTTACCTTACCCTTCGAGACGAAACAAAGAGAAATTGCAAGAACGTACAAAACAACCAATCGAGCTTTTTATAAAAATGTTTCAACAAGTTCATTTTGATGTAAGTTTAGCCGACGCATTGTTATATATGCCTCATTTCGCTTCCACTTTTAAAAGTATGATGAACGCTAAGGAAAAGCTTTCAAAGCTTGCTAATTGTTCTTCGGTTTATCTTAGCCGCATACCAGAAAAAGTTGGTGACCCTGGAAAGTTTCTCATTCCTTGTGACATACAAGATATGAAAGAATGCCTCGCCTTGGCCGATCTTGGTTCAAGCATTAATTTGATGCCATTTTCCATTTGGAAATCGCTTTCGCTTTCGGCTCTTACTCCTTCGAACATGTCTATCGAGATGGCCGATCATTCTACGATTTTAGCATGTGGAGTAGCCGAGGATGTTTTCGTGAAAGTGGGGAAGTTCTACTATCCCGTTGATTTTATAGTAGTTGACATCCCCGCGGATCCTCAAGTTCCTCTAATTTTAGGTCGTCCATTTTTAGACACCTCGAGATTGATTTTTGATGTTGATGCAAGAACTATCACTTTGAGATTCAACGAAGAGGAACTTGTTATAAACGCTACTCAAAACTCAAAACCTTCTCATGTTTATGTAATCGCTACCATCAATCACATTGACTTAGTTGATGTGGTTTGCGATGAGTTTTCACAAGAAGTGTTAGGTTTTTCCGATAGCTCGTCAAGTGGCAATCCCACTATTTTGGATCCGATTCTTGCTAATTCTACACCAAATCTCACTCCATTCCAAGGAGGCGATTTTACTTTAAATGAAATCGACAATGAAGATGAGGTGATTATTAGTAATGATACTTCTATTCCACCATTTCTTCTGCCGATGGAAGTTATGAGTGTTGAGCAAAAATCTTCAATCGAGGAACCGCCTATCCTTGAATTGAAAGATCTTCCATCTCACCTTGAATACGCATTCTTGGAAGGTGATGACAAGTTTCCGGTTATTATTGCAAAAGGTCTTGCTAATAATGAAAAAACCGAGCTCTTGAAAGTTCTTAAGGCTCATAAAGGGGCAATTGCGTGGAAAATTTCCGACATTAAGGGTATTGACCCAAAATTTTGTACTCACAAGATTTTAATAGAGGAGGACTAAAAACCCGCAATTCAAAGTCAAAGAAGGGTAAACCCCAAAATTCACGATGTCATAAAAAAGGAAGTTCTAAAACTCCTTGACGCGGAAATGATTTATCCTATCTCCGATAGCCCATGGGTGAGCCCAATCCATTGTGTCCCTAAAAAGGGAGGAATGACCGTTGTAGCCAATGAAAACAACGAGTTAATTCCCACTCGTGTTGTGACCGGTTGGAGGGCGTGTATTGACTACCGAAAGTTAAATGACGCCACTCGTAAAGACCACTTTCCTTTGCCCTTCATGGACCAAATGTTGGAGCGACTCGCGGGAAATAAATTCAATTGCTTTTTAGATGGTTTTTCCGGTTACTTTCAAATCCCTATCGACCCTCGTGATCAATAGAAGACTACGTTTACGTGTCCTTATGGAACGTTTGCTTATCGTAGGATGCCTTTCAGAATTTGTAATGCACCGGGTACATTTCAACGGTGTATGATGGCTATTTTTCATGATATGATCGAAAAGTCGATGGAAGTGTTAATGGATGACTTTTCGGTGTTTGGCAATTCCTTCACTTCGTGTTTATCTAATCTCGAGCAAATGTTAAAACGTTGTGAAGAAACCAATCTTGTACTTAATTGGGAAAAATTTCATTTTATGTGTAAACAAGGAATCGTCTTAGGACATAAGGTCTTGAAAGCGGGGATTGAGGTCGATAAAGCTAAGGTAGACGTCATCGCCAAGTTACCTCATCCCAAAACCGTTCAGGGAGTTAGGAGTTTCCTAGGCCACGCGGGCTTTTATCGTCATTTCATCGAAGACTTTTCGAAAATCTCTCGACCTATGACACACCTTCTCGAGAAGGATGCTCCTTTTAAGTTCAATGAGGATTGTGTTAGAGCTTTCGATACTCTCAAAAGGAAACTTACCAAATCTCCCATTCTTGTTGCTCCTAATTGGGAATTACCCTTTGAAATCATGTGCAATGCAAGTGATTATGCTATTGGGGCCGTCTTAGGGTAACGATATGAAAAGCATTTTCGTCCTATCCATTATGCTAGTAAGACGATGACCGAGGCTCAATTAAAGTACACCACAACAGAAAAGGAATTCATTGCCGTGGTCTATGCTTTTGAGAAATTCCGACCTTATTTCGTCTTAACTAAAAGCATCATGTATACCGACCATTCGGCTATCAAGTATCTCTTAGCTAAGCAAGATGCTAAGCCAAGATTGCTTCGTTGGATGCTCCACCTCCAAGAATTTGATGTCACCGTGCTTGACAAAAAAGGAGGCGAGAATCTAGCGGCCGATCATCTCTCTCGTCTAGAAGATCCTCACAAAGATGTTTTCGAGAACAAGGAAATCACCGAATATTTCCTCTCAAGACTCTCGGTGTAGTGAATTCTAAAGACACCACCCTATGGTTTGCCGACATTGCAAATTACCATGCGGGCAATTTCATAATCAAGGGTATGACGACACAACAAAAGCGAAAATGCTTTCGTGACGTCAAGTTTTATTTTTGGGACGACCCTTATCTCTTTCGGGTTTGTGCAAATCAACTCGTTCGACATTGTGTTTTTGGTGCAGAAGCTTCTAACATCCTTAGAGCTTGTCACGAGGGACCCACGGGTGGTCACCACGGTGCTAATCTCACGGCTAAGAAAGTGTTCGATGTCGGCTTCTTTTGGCCTTCTATCTATCGTGATGCACACGCACTTGTGAAGTCGTGTGATTCATGCCAACGTCAAGGAAAATCGTCTCAACGTGATGAAATGCCGCAAAACATAATTCAAGTGTGTGAGATTTTCGACATTTGGGGCATAGACTTTATGGGGCCGTTCCCATCATCTCATGGTAACAAGTATATCCTCTTCGCCGTCGACTACCTTTCTAAGTGGGTGGAAGCTAAGGCTTTACCTACTAATGATGCTCGTGTGGTAGTGAAGTTTTTGAAGCAACTATTCTCTCGGTTCGGAACCCCTCGTGCTATTATAAGCGATCGTGGAACCCATTTTTTAATGACCAATTCGAGAAGGTCTTAAAGAAATATGGAGTTACTCATCGTCTTTCTACGGCTTATCACCCCCAAACGAGTGGGCAAGTCGAGGTTTCGAATCGAGCTTTGAAGAGGATTTTAGAGAGGTCGATTGGAGAAAACCGTGCTTCATGGTCCGACAAACTCGATGACGCTTTATGGGCCTTTAGGACCGCTTATAAGACACCTATCGGTTGTACTCCTTATAAGTTAGTCTATGGGAAGAATTGTCATTTGCCCATTGAATTGGAGCATAAGGCATATTGGGCCCTTAAGCATGCAAACTTTAACTTGAAGACCGCGGGAGATCACTGGAAAATACAATTGAATGAATTGGATGAACTAAGAGATAATGCTTATGAAAATTCATTGCTTTTCAAAGAAAAGACTAAAAGTTTCATGATGCAAAGATTAAAAACCGAGTTTTTAACGTTGGTGATCAAGTGTTACTTTTTAACTCTAGATTAAAGATATTTTCCGGGAAATTGAAATCTTGTTGGTCGGGTCCTTTCACCATTACACAAGTGTTTCCTTATGGGACCATCGAGCTAGCTCAAGATGATGGTCCTAACTTCAAGGTGAATGGACATAGGCTTAAGCACTACTTTGGTGGGAAAATTCCTTCATTGGATGACCTCGACCAAGTCACCTTCCCCAATGATAATTAGCATTGAGGGGATCGAGTCGAGCTCATGACTTGGTAATAAAAAAACGAGGTGCCCCGTGGGGGAGATCCCATGCTTATCTTTTTATGCTTTCTAATAAATAATGAGAGGGGATTTGTGCCCTTCCAACTCGTTGTATCGTGGTTGTTTGTGATTGTGTTATCTAGATCATCATCATCGCTACGATTGAAGACTCTCGTGTTCGTTTACGTGAGCCTCCATCGTTTGCTTGAAGAAATTTTTTCACGAATCCATGACATATCCTTTATTATTCTAACAATTATCTTTTATCATAATTAATAAACAGCTTTAGATATATTGTTGATCACCCTTTCCATGCTAGATCCTAAGCATTCGACTCTTTGGCCTCACATTTTCCAACTTTCAATGTTTTGTTGCTAATAAGGCTAAAAATGGCCAAATTTCAAAAAATTTCTTAGTTTTAATAAGTGTTTTTAAGACACGAATGTATATTTTCCGATGGGTAGAATAAGAGCTAATTTTTGACTTGATGGGCATTTGGAGCCCTTTACATTCCTTAACCCTCTCAATTCAAGTTTTGCTAGACTTTTATATAGGGAACTTTAAAACACGAAAGTCTTAGCTCATTCGGGTTAAGAACAAGGACTTTTCGCAAGTTCCTATAATTGATCCTAGAAAGTCACTTATCAAGGGAACTATAAAATGCATTCTCTAAACTTGAAAAGGTCTAAGAAAGTGCAAGATCCTATAGGTGGCTTGAAAAGCCAAAACTTTGATTTGATATAGTCTTAATGAAAGCTAATCCAAATTTGGCTTAATTTTGACTTGCATGGCTAAGTATTCACGAGTCTCTTTAATTAGAGGTCTTTAAATAGTGAAGAACGAGAGATGATAGAGTTAGACAAGTGATCATGCTAAACGTAGAACATGAAAATGTTCTTTCAAAAATCATATGTTTTTAATTGTGGCTTTTTCTCCCATAAGATCAATGCATTAGGAATAAAAATAATTGCAATAAGTAAGGTCGTACGATTTGAAAGGTTACTTAGCTTCTAGCACAAGATCGTTTAAAAGTTGCTCGAGGTTGAATAGAGTTCATAGCCAAGGCATAACTTATTGAAGCAGGACGCGAAGATTGGTGAAGATCCAAAAAGGCCCTAACAAGGCATGAGGAGCTCTATTTTGTTGCTAAAGATCCAAGATGATGTGAAGTATCATTATTCCAAAATCAATATGAAGGATCGAGACACACGACGAAAAGCAAGTACACCCCTAAAGATCATGGAGAAAATCTATCCAAAAAGACCCTTACAAGGTATGAGGATAAATATATCCAAGTCCTAAAAGGAGGCGGATCGTTGTATATCAAAGTCCAAAATAAAGATTGAAGAAAAATGATGAAGTCGTGGTCCTAGTATGAAGAATCTCTCAAAAACGAAATTCCAAAATATGAAGAGAAGACCATAATTTCAAGAACGTCTTCCCAAGATTTGAAGTATGAAGTACATGCCAAATATCAGTCCAAGAAAGGTCTCAAATCGTGAAACGAGTTATGCCAAGATATGAACTTAAGGAGATACACGAGAAGTCGTTATAAAAGATTTTGTCCTTCGGCTAACTATCGACTAAATCGTGCTACTTCACTTTCGGACTAATAAATACTCAAATAAGTCAATATGAATCACTTGCGATCCATGACAAATAGTAAAAAATTCTAGAAACCCATTTCCTTTTATAATAACTAGGATTGCGGGGAGAAAAAGTATTACACAATTTGGACGTATGAGTAGTGTTAACATTGTGACTTGTACCAACGATTATTTCGTTTTTGCACTTAGCATGGAATGTATGACAATCAAGGATGACGAAATTTACTCTATGGGACATTCACTTGTTTCTATTCATTGACCCTAAAAGTCACATTTGTGATGAAAATCATACATTATGTCTTTACACATCTTCGTAGTATTGTTGCAAGTCTTTTAATTTTCAATAAAGGTTAATAAAGTTGAATTTTGATAATGCTTAGATACTTTATTCTAGCATTACGTGAGGGCACGACAATGGCTTAGTATGGGGGAGTGATGAGATGGCTTTTATACATGATCTCATCGTTCTTTTCGGGCTTTAAATGCATTAAAATGTCATAAAATACCATATATATGCTTGTATTTGTTTACTTGTGTGTTTTAGGTATGGATATCGTGAAAAAGACAAAAGATCACAAGAAACAATGAAAAACGGACACGAGAAACGAAGCCGTACAAAGAACCGGGCCCTAGTTCATGAATTACCCAAGATAAACCCTTGAAGACTTGAAGATGTACAAGATTGATCCTTAATTAATGAAGAAATGACACTTAAAACCCTTGTATATTCATAATTATAAGTTTGGTCCCTTAAGTTTGTCAAAATTACAAAATGGTCCTTCAACTTTGAAGAATTGGCAAGTTTAGTCCCTCAACTATTCTAAATTGTCAATAATGGTCCCTCATGAATACAAAGATACATTAAAGACCTTTTAAGATCAAGAATGTCCAAGATCAGTCCCTCAAATATTCAAAATTGGCAAAACAAACCCTTGTAATCTTTTTGGAAAAGTTTTGTGCCAAAAGTATGAAAAGAGAAACTTAAATAACAAAGGAAATTAAGTTTCATGGATGAAAAACGTATTTTACACACTTCAACAAAACACAAGGGCCATACCTGCCATTTCCAAAGTTCAAATAATACAAACATGCGCCAAACACCACCTCCCCACCTTTTTCGGATCAAACTTAGCACTATTCACCCTTCTTCACCCCCAGAACTTACTCCACTTAAACAAAGGGTAAAATGGAATTACCTAGGCACACGCTTAATTCACACACACATGAACTCATCCCACACCCAAAACCTCACTCCCACTCACCAAAGGGCCCCACCATTCGAACCCGCCCACCTATCACACGAAACCTTAACCTCTAAGGTATGCCACATGGCCAAATTAACAGCCCACACCCCTTGCTTGGTTACAAAGCTAAAATGAACAGCCATGACGCATTTGGACAGCTCAATATCAAAATTCGTCTAGAAGATTCAAGGGCATTTCAGGAACTTCATAGCTAGGGTTTTCTCTTGTAATCACAGCCCTTGTGGCCTATATAAGGACTCCTCAACATGTGAGAGAGCCTTGTTCCAGTTTTACTCTTTAAACATTGTAATTCCTTTTTAAAATTTATAAAAGTTGGTATTTTAAGAAAATTGTAATTCCTTTTTATGTTTTTGAAAGTTGATGTTGTTTAAGAGTGATTCTGAGTTCCATTTCATGTTATAAATGTGTTCTGATCTTGTGGTTTGAACACGTTTATGTTTGGTAAGGTTTTCAAGTTTGAAATAAGCTTGAAAATAGGTTTCTGATTTTGATATTTTACTTGTACTAATTGATAGGTGTGTAAACACCCATCCTTTTACCACTTAATTCGGGCTAAAACGAGACCAAAACACGTATTTAATATCATTTGTTTGGAATTATGCGTGGTTTTTGTGCTTATTGTGTTTTCAGAGACAACCGGATAAATATTGAAGAAAACATGGGATTGCACGGGTTTTACTGAAGAAGAAGACTCAAGATAAAGTCTATTGTCCAAGAGATGCAAAAGATTTGAAGTCACTGGGCCTATTCGAAGATTTATCGAAGAAAAGGACCAAAGATGGAAGATTTATATAAGTCGAAGAAACTCAAGTCTATTAAATGAAGAAATTAAAAGACGAGTTGAATTTAATCGACGACAAATCCCGAATCAGAATCGAAAACGGAAACTTTTCTGAAAAGACGAAAAGACACGAAGAACGGGAGAAAGCCCACTCACCAACCAAAGGAAACACCTATAAATAGGCCATCCCACACACATTTTTGGAGCTAGCTAGTTTTTCTTTCTTCTTCTTTTTCTTTCTCCTGGTTCGTAGAACACCATCACCACTAGGGTGATTGGTGATTTTTATTATTAGTTCTTTGATCTTGTAATTTTAATCCTTGTTTCATCTTGTCAAAACATTAATCATCCAATTCAAAGTTCTTGTTTAATCTTTCATTTCATCTTGTTCATCTCCATTTTTATCTTCGAGTTCTTAAGTTTTATTTTTCTTGATTTGATCTTCAAAAGTTGTTTGGATTTATGTTTTTATTAGTGGGATTTGTTGCTTATATTGTCTAAATGATTTGTGTTTAAATTGGTAAAACCTTTTTAAGTGTTTGATTTGATTTTGATTAATTTTGTGTCCGTGTTCTTCGCTTTCACTGTTACTGTAACTGGGTTTCCAAAACTTCCGAATCAGCCAAAAAGTTCCGAATGAGTCCTTCATTCGGAAACTTCCGAACCAAGCATTAGAGTTCCGAATCAACAGAAAACTTCCGAATCAAGCTTTCATCCGGAAAGTTCCGGATCAGTCATAGAGTTCCGGATCAGTTAATAAGTTCCGAACCAATCCTTCATTCGGAAGTTTCCAAAACTTCCGAATCAGCACCCTTCATTCGGAAAGTTCCGGGTGAATAAGTTCCGCATGAGTGTGTTCCGAATCAGCCATTAAGTTCCGGATGAGAGAGTTCCGAATGAATGAATAGTGTCTTCAGAATCAGAAAGTTCCGAATCAGTTAAATTTTGGGTATTTTTAAGTTACTGTTTTACTGTTGATGTTTTACTATTTCTCTGCTCACATTTCACAATTTACTTTTTAACTCTTTAACTTTAATTTTAATTTGATTTTAATTTGAACTTTAAATTTGCAACCAAGTTTTTGTTGATCTTAATTAAAGTAATTGCCTTGGCTTTAGACTTTCATTTATTATTAGAATAGAAAACCAAACCCCCTTATTTAATAACCAAGAACAATCATTCCACTTAAGACCGAGATCAATTCAAGAGGATTTCGAGAGTAAAATTGAACCATAGCAAAAGCATTGTATCAAATGGCGCCGCTGCCGGCTCTTCTCGTTAAGATCAAAAGTTTTTTGTGAGAAATTGGATTTTGGGATCCGTTCCCCGTGAACGTTACTTTTTCAAAAATATTCAAAAACACTAAAAATATAAAACTTTCAAAAATCCTAAAAAGTAAAAAACATAAAAACCAAAAATATTTTTGCTTTGTTTTTCTTTGTTCGTTCTTTTGCAGGTGTATGCGCACTCGATCCACGTCCTATCAAGAGCCCGAGCCTCTCGATAACTTAGACATGGCTGGTGTTCAAAACAACAATAACATACCACCTCCGAACAACAATAATAACAACAACAACCCGCCTTTCAACAACATGAATAACAACAACAATGAGCACCTTCCGGATAATCGCCCCATGATTGAATTGCTACAAGCTCATGTTGATGGCAACACGGATCCAATTGTCATCCCTCCAATTGCCGCCAACAATTTCGAGCTAAAGTCAGGCTTTATCCAGATGGTATCCGCTCAACCATTCTTGGGACGCCACATTGATGACCCACACGACCATATCAAGAGATTTCTACAACTCACCAACACGGTCAAGTTCAATGGGGTTCCACAGGAGGTCATAAGGTTACAACTTTTTCCCTTTTCTTTAGAGGGACAAGCCCGGCATTGGCTTGCTAAGGAACCGCCACAGAGTATTCTCTCGTGGACGGATTTGGAAACAAAGTTCATCAATTACTTTTTTCCACCCTCTCGTACTACCGCTTTGCGGAATGAGATTATAAACTTTGAACAAAAGTACGATGAGTCATTCAGTGAATCTTGGGATCGTTTTAAAGATCTTTTAAGAAAATGCCCACAACATGGTTTTACCAAAGTACATCAAATAAATACTTTTTACAATGGTTTAAGCATGAGTGACCAAGATTCACTGAATAGTGCCTCAGGGGGTAATTTATTGGCTAAGACTTCCAATGCTGCTTGGGATATCATTGAGAACAAGTCTCGTGTACAAACCAAGAGCGTTAGGACCAATGTTGCTAGTGCTAGCACTAATGACAGCGACAAGCGACTTGACAAAATCACCACGCTTCTTGAATCGCTTGTCACCCACACCGTCAGCAACAACAACAGCAACAACGCCAAAAATGCACAAGTGAACGCTGTCAGCCAACCTTGTGAGATATGCGGTGGTCCCCACTCCTACACAACTTGTACCGCCACCCAAGATTACCCTGCTGAGAATGTGAATGCGGCATATGGCACCTACCAACAACCTGCTTATCAAGCTAGACCTCAAGGTGACCGTAACTTGCTTAGCTACCGCAGCAACAACTATCTTTCACCACCTGGCTTTCCTCCAACCAACCCAAACCAACAACAAAACCTTAACCGCCCTACTCAACAACAACAACAACCTCGACAACCATATATTCCACCTCACAAGCAGCAACAACCACCTCAACGTAACAATCAAGTCTACCAACAACCAGCTTACCAACCACCTGCATACAATGCTCCTTCCAACCAAACCATCACTGCACTACACCAAGAGGTCGCCACCTATATGAGGACCAATGATGTGATAGTGGGAAATCTCCAAGAGGAAGTGCGCAATTTGAAGGCAGATCTGGTCAAGCAAGGGAATGATTTGAGAGCTGATATGAGAAACACGTTGGATAGCCAGACTAACGATCTAAGGAACATGATGGCTAGTTTTTTCCAAAGTAGTCAACCCTCTTCTTCGGGTACTCTTCCGAGTAACACCGTTGCGAACCCAAGAGGGGAGATGAAAGCAATCACCACTCGAAGTGGCAAAGGTACCAAGGAACCCGAGCTTCCTATACCGCCACCGGTGGTTGTGACTAAGGAGATCGAGTCACCTGCTCCCATTCCTCATCCTTCTCCTTCCCCAATTTCTCCACCTCTTCTTTATACCCCTCCTCCACCCGTGGTTGTGAGTGATCCTATACTCCCAAAGCCTTCCTCTTCTTCCAATATACCTTATCCTTCTAGGTTGAGGAAAGAAAAGCAAAAGAGCAAGGATGATATTCAGGTTTCTAACTTTCTTAAAATGTTTAAACAACTGAATTTCAATATCTCCTTCGCTGAGGCTCTCGCTCACATGCCCAAGTACGCGAAAATGTTTAAAGACCTTCTGAGCGACAAGGAAAAGCTCCTCGACATTGCCAACACCCAACTTAATGAGAACTGCTCCGCAGTGCTCTTAAGGAAATTACCAACCAAGCTTGGTGATCCGGGTCGTTTTCTTATCCCTTGCAATTTCCCGGGAGTAGAGAATTGCATGGCCCTAGCCGATCTAGGTGCCATTATAAATCTCATGCCTCTAAGTGTTTGGAGGCAATTATCTCTCCCAGAGCTTGTCCCCACCAAGATGACTTTGGAATTGGCCAACCGTACGGTTGCTTATCCAGTGGGGATAGCCGAAGATGTTATCGTAGGAGTCGACAAATTCACCTTCCCTGCTGATTTTGTTGTCGTCGACTACGAGATGGACCCCCGTGTGCCACTTATTGTTGGTCGTCCATTCTTGAGGACCGGTCGCACTCTTATTGATGTTGAAGCCGGAGAGCTTATCATGAGAGTGGGTGACGACAAAGTAGTCTTCAACATGGGAAAGTTGTCTAAACAGCCTTATTCATATGAGAGCGTTAATTGTATTGACGTTCTTGATGAGGCTTGTGAAGAACACTTTAATGATGCTTGCAAAAGTATTCCTACCTCTCTTCCCACTGTTGAGACCGTGTCCTCTATTGATTCATCGTTGTCTCTATTTGGAGATAGTGATTTATTCTGGAACAATCTTGAAGCTACCATGGGAGATGCGAATTTAGCTACTAATGATTCTCCCACCGAGGGGGATGAAGACATGAGTTTCTTTGACAATCTTCTCACTGAAGACAATCCTTCACCTCCATCTCCCACGGTTATTGCTATCGATGCCACAACTTTGAAAACGCCTCCCGTCGAAAATCCTCCGGATTTGGAACTTAAGGAGTTGCCGCCTCATCTCGAGTACGTGTTCCTGGACGACAACAAGAAATCGCCCGTCATTATTGCGAAGGATTTGAAAGATGAAGAGAAGACTCGTCTAGTTGCTGTGTTGAAGGAGCATAAGAAGGCTATTGCTTGGAAAATCTCGGATATTCGTGGAATTGATCCTCACTTCTGCACGCACAAAATTCTCATGGAGGACGACTTCAAGCCCACTATTCAAAGCCAACGAAGGGTGAATCCAAAAATACATGAAGTCATCAAAACAGAGGTTATTAAACTTCTTGATGCGGGTATGATTTACCCTATTTCGGATTCACCGTGGGTTAGTCCAATCCATTGTGTGCCCAAGAAGGGCGGAATAACCGTTGTTCCCAATGAACACAACGAGTTGATTCCCACTCGTCTCGTTACTGGGTGGAGAGTTTGTATAGACTACCGCAAACTCAATGATGCCACGAGAAAGGATCATTTCCCTCTACCTTTCATGGACCAAATGCTTGAACGATTAGCCGGTAATGAATATTACTGCTTTTTGGATGGTTTCTCGGGTTATTTTCAAATACCCATCGATCCCCAAGATCAAGAGAAGACTACATTCACTTGTCCCTACGGCACTTTCGCTTACAAAAGAATGCCTTTTGGCTTATGTAATGCACCCGGGACTTTCCAAAGGTGTATGTTAGCTATCTTCCATGATATGGTTGAACAAACCATGGAAGTCTTCATGGATGATTTCTCGGTCTTCGGGGATTCCTTCTCATCTTGCCTTGCCAATTTAGAACGTATGCTAAAGCGGTGCGAAGACACTCGCCTAGTTCTTAATTGGGAAAAATGCCATTTTATGGTAAAAGAAGGCGTCGTGCTTGGACATAAGATTTCGAAAGACGGTCTTGAAGTAGACCGTGCTAAAGTTGATGTTATAGCAAAGTTGCCTCCACCTTCCACTGTGAAGGGTGTGAGAAGTTTCTTGGGTCATGCGGGCTTCTACCGACGATTTATCAAAGACTTTTCTCAAATCGCTCGCCCGATGACCCACCTCTTGGAAAAAGATACTCCTTTTATCTTCTCCAACGAGTGCCTTGAAGCCTTCAACTCACTTAAGGATAAGCTAACTAAGGCACCCGTCTTAGTTACCCCTAATTGGGAGCTGCCTTTTGAGTTGATGTGCGATGCTAGTGATTTTGCTATTGGAGCGGTTCTTGGACAAAGAGTGAACAAACACTTCCAACCGATCTATTACGCTAGCAAGACAATGACTGGGGCACAATTGCATTATACGACAACCGAGAAAGAGCTTTTAGCTGTTGTCTATGCTTTTGAAAAATTCCGCCCCTATCTTGTCCTCTCTACCACCATCGTGTACACCGATCATTCCGCGTTGAAGTACTTGTTGACAAAGCACGATTCCAAACCAAGACTTCTTCGCTGGGTTTTGCTGCTCCAGGAATTTAAAATCGACATCCGCGACAAAAAAGGAGCAGAAAACCTAGCCGCGGACCATCTTAGTAGACTTGAGGATCCATACCAAGGGGATCATCCGACCAAAGAAATCAATGATTCTTTTCCCTTGGAGACCTTAATGTCTATAAACTCGAAGCCGAATGAAACCCCGTGGTTTGCGGATTTTGCAAACTACTTGGCGGGTGGAATTCTCAAGGAAGGGTTGACGTCCCAGCAAAAGAAGAAGTTCTTCAACGACATCAAGACTTACTTTTGGGACGACCCTTACCTATTCAAACAATGTGCTGACCTGATTATTCGCCGATGTGTTGATGGACCGGCAGCGAATGAAATCCTTCATGCTTGCCACAAAGGACCCACCGGTGGTCACTTTGGTCCCAACTACACCGCTAAGAAAGTTTTTGATTCGGGATTTTATTGGCCCTCCATATACCGTGACGCTCACGATATGGTTAAGCGATGTGATGTTTGCCAAAAGCAAGGCAAAATCACACATAAAGACGAGATGCCTCAGAATTTCATTCAAGAGTGTGAAATTTTTGATGTTTGGGGTATCGACTTTATGGGGCCATTCCCTTCGTCTAAAGGAAACAAATACATCCTTGTAGCCGTTGACTACGTTTCAAAGTGGGTAGAAGCCAAAGCTTTGCCTACTAATGACGCAAGGGTGGTTTGTAACTTTTTGAAAGCTCTATTCGCTAGATTCGGTGTGCCTCGCGCCATTATTAGTGATCGTGGGACTCATTTCTGCAATGACCAATTTGCTAGAGTCATGGCTAAGTACGGTGTAAATCATCGTCTTTCCACAGCCTACCACCCACAAACTAATGGCCAGGCTGAAATATCAAACCGAGGGCTGAAGCGAATTTTGGAAAGAACCGTGGGAGAGCATCGTGCCGCATGGGCTGATAAACTCGATGATGCTTTGTGGGCTTTCCGTACTGCTTACAAGACCCCGATCGGCTGTACGCCTTATCGTCTTGTGTACGGGAAAGCGTGCCACCTCCCCATTGAGTTGGAGCACAAGGCTTATTGGGCCCTGAAGTGGGCCAATTTTGATATTAACAAAGCCGGTGACCTACGCAAGATCCAACTCAATGAGCTGAATGAACTTCGGAATGAGGCTTATGAAAACTCTTTGATCTATAAGGAAAGAACTAAGCTCATTCACGACTCTAAGATCAAAAACCGAGAGTTCCATGTTGGAGACAAAGTCTTACTTTTTAACTCTCGGTTGAAAATCTTTTCGGGAAAGCTCAAATCTCGTTGGTCCGGCCCATTCACCATTGCCCAAATTTTTCCATATGGTACTCTCGAGCTTGCTCAACCTAATGGCCCAAATTTTAGGGTGAATGGCCAACGAGTGAAGTTGTACCTTGGTGAGGACACCTCTAAGGAGGTGATTCCATCCCTCACCACGTTCCCCATGAACTAACTTTGGGTCGAGTCAGGCTCGTGACTCGGTTATCAAAAACAAGCGCTCCTCGGGAGGCAGCCCGAGTATCTATCCTTGCATGTTTTAATCCCCTAAGTGTAGGGGGGACTTCTATATGTGCTTGCCTTTGTGTGGTGATGTGATTACAGGGATAAATGCACTCTTGGAATCTTCGAAGAACCGTGCTCCCGTGTTTATCCGAAATCCGGTTCTATCTCTCAACTATCGTGATTCAATTTTCTTCATACTCACATTTGAAATTGATCACTTTAGTCGTCTCTTCCTTAACTTGAGTTAACCAACGTGCACAATGTCCTAAGTGTAGGGGAACCTTTTCCCACATGCTTAAACATTGAGGACAATGTTTATCCTAAGTGTAGGGGGGACTTCTATCGAAGTTTTAAGTGGACTTTTCCATGAAAATGCCTTCAATTAACCGGAAAATCCTATTTTTCAACATTTTTCAAATTTTTAATTAACTTTGGCCATTTAGTCGTAATTTTTAAAATTTTTATCGTTGCTTTCATATGTATATATCCCGCAATAAAGTCAAAAATATTAATAAATTGGTGTAGCTAGTTTAGATATCTTTGACATATTAGGCCCGTTGCGTTTATTTTGACTCAACCCGGATAGACTTATCCAAGTTTATTCTAGCTAGTATCCTTAACCATGTAGACCTTAATTGGTTTATTAGGCTAAGTGTCCACGAGTCTCATTATTTGAGATTTTAAATTGTGGAGGACGAGAAATGATAGAGTCAATTATAAGTCGGTATTCTTGCGCAAGCTCACTTGGTGTAATTATTTGCCTATTCTCCCATCACTTGCTAATAATTTATATGCAATAAGTAAGGTCTTACGATTTGAAAAGTTACTTAGCTTCTAGCCCAAGATCGTTTAAAAGTTGCTTGGTAATGACGAGAGTTCATAGCCAAGGCATAACTTATGAAGCGGGGCGCGAAGATTGGCGAGTCCGAAAAGGCCCTAACAAGGCATGAGGATTTAATTTTATTGCTGAAGATCCAAAGTGATGTGAAAAGCATTATTCCTAAAGTCAATATGAAGGATCAAGACTCACGACGAAAAGCAATCAACTCCCATAAAGATCATGGAGAAGTCTATCCGAAAAGACCCTAACAAGGTATGAGGATAAATAGATCCAAGTCCGAAAAGGAGGCGGATCGTTGTATCTCAAAATCCCAATTAGAGATTGAAGAAATAATCATGAAGTCGTGGTCAACAAAGTTGGAGTACCCCTCAAAAGTCTCCAAGTGAAGAAACTCTATTATGATGAGAAGACCATTATCTCAAGAACGTCTCTCGAAGATATGAAGTATGAAGTACATGCCAAATATCGGCCCGAGAAAGGTCTCAAATCGTGAACCAAGTTATGCCAAGATATGAACTTTTTGATATCCCGAGAAGCAGTTTTAAGAGATTTTGTCCTTTAGCTAACTATTGATCAAATCGTCCTACTTTGCTTTCAGCCTTAATAAACTATCGAAATAAGTCCAAAAATGCATCTTCATGATCATTCTAAGACAAAAATAAAATATAAGAGATACACCTAGGAATAAGGGAGTCTAAGCATTTAATTAAGCCATGTGTGTAAGTGTTTGAATTGCTAACTTATAATAACAATGATCTCGTTTTTAAGCTTAGTTTGGGGAACGTGAAACTTGAGGGTGATAAATCTTCGCAGCACCAAAGCCCTAATGTAAGTCATCGATTTCTCTACAAGTTATTTCCATATAGCTATTTTCAATTGAAAATGGTTTTCTATCCCTTTGTTATCTTTGAAGTTTTATTTCCTTAATTTTTGTTTAGTAGAATTTTAAATAAGGCCAAGGTTGATTAATTATGAGAAAAGTGTAAGCTTGCTTTATCACTAAGCATTGCATGAGGGCATGGCAATGGTTAAGTGTAGGGGATTTGATAGGTGTGTAAACACCCATCCTTTTACCACTTAATTCGGGCTAAAACGAGACCAAAACACGTATTTAATATCATTTGTTTGGAATTATGCGTGGTTTTTGTGCTTATTGTGTTTTCAGAGACAACCGGATAAATATTGAAGAAAACATGGGATTGCACGGGTTTTACTGAAGAAGAAGACTCAAGATAAAGTCTATTGTCCAAGAGATGCAAAAGATTTGAAGTCACTGGGCCTATTCGAAGATTTATCGAAGAAAAGGACCAAAGATGGAAGATTTATATAAGTCGAAGAAACTCAAGTCTATTAAATGAAGAAATTAAAAGACGAGTTGAATTTAATCGACGACAAATCCCGAATCAGAATCGAAAACGGAAACTTTTCTGAAAAGACGAAAAGACACGAAGAACGGGAGAAAGCCCACTCACCAACCAAAGGAAACACCTATAAATAGGCCATCCCACACACATTTTTGGAGCTAGCTAGTTTTTCTTTCTTCTTCTTTTTCTTTCTCCTGGTTCGTAGAACACCATCACCACTAGGGTGATTGGTGATTTTTATTATTAGTTCTTTGATCTTGTAATTTTAATCCTTGTTTCATCTTGTCAAAACATTAATCATCCAATTCAAAGTTCTTGTTTAATCTTTCATTTCATCTTGTTCATCTCCATTTTTATCTTCGAGTTCTTAAGTTTTATTTTTCTTGATTTGATCTTCAAAAGTTGTTTGGATTTATGTTTTTATTAGTGGGATTTGTTGCTTATATTGTCTAAATGATTTGTGTTTAAATTGGTAAAACCTTTTTAAGTGTTTGATTTGATTTTGATTAATTTTGTGTCCGTGTTCTTCGCTTTCACTGTTACTGTAACTGGGTTTCCAAAACTTCCGAATCAGCCAAAAAGTTCCGAATGAGTCCTTCATTCGGAAACTTCCGAACCAAGCATTAGAGTTCCGAATCAACAGAAAACTTCCGAATCAAGCTTTCATCCGGAAAGTTCCGGATCAGTCATAGAGTTCCGGATCAGTTAATAAGTTCCGAACCAATCCTTCATTCGGAAGTTTCCAAAACTTCCGAATCAGCACCCTTCATTCGGAAAGTTCCGGGTGAATAAGTTCCGCATGAGTGTGTTCCGAATCAGCCATTAAGTTCCGGATGAGAGAGTTCCGAATGAATGAATAGTGTCTTCAGAATCAGAAAGTTCCGAATCAGTTAAATTTTGGGTATTTTTAAGTTACTGTTTTACTGTTGATGTTTTACTATTTCTCTGCTCACATTTCACAATTTACTTTTTAACTCTTTAACTTTAATTTTAATTTGATTTTAATTTGAACTTTAAATTTGCAACCAAGTTTTTGTTGATCTTAATTAAAGTAATTGCCTTGGCTTTAGACTTTCATTTATTATTAGAATAGAAAACCAAACCCCCTTATTTAGTAACCAAGAACAATCATTCCACTTAAGACCGAGATCAATTCGAGAGGATTTCGAGAACTTAAAATTGAACCCATACAAAATCAGTGTATCACTAATCCTTAACCAAAAGCCATAAGCTCTTATAAACTTGTTTACACCAAGCTTGTGAAGGGGTTTGAGCCTTTGGTTGGGCTGTTTGTTGCTTGTGTTGAAGAAATCAAGTCCTTGAGGTTCTACTTTGAACCATCAACCAAGGCAGTCATCATCTCCTTTGTTGAAGTACCTTGGTCTTGTTCTAGTTGTTGAGCAGGGTCTAAGGAGCATTGCTGATCCTCCTAGGATGTTGTGGAAGATAGGTACAACCTCTTGTTAAGATTCCTCTAAAACATTTCATGTTATTGTCTGATTTTTACTTTGCTATGTGATTTGTAGTTCCTATCTTTGTGGTTTGTATTTTATTGTTTTTATCTCTTAGTTGTCACCTAGTTGAGCTATTTGAACCATAAAATCAGTAGGTTGTTTGATTAAATAAGAAGTTTGTTTGAAAAGGGCTTATAAAAGGGCTGTTTGGGATTTTGGGATCATAAGGCCTTGTGGCCTTGTGCCCTTGGTTCTTAGGGTTTGGGAGGTCTAAACAAGTCATATACAATAGTTTTTAGTCACTGGTTAGGTTTCTAAAGGTTTGGAAAAAGGATTTCAAGTTTTGTAAAAATCTGATAAAGAGTGTTTTGGAATTGGTCAAACACATCAGATCCAATAAAATCTTTGTTTGTTGGATCTAAGGTCTGAAATCAGGTTTGGGAAGGGTTTAGGTGATAAGCTATCTGTTCATTATCTGTTTGTTGAATTTGGTGGCTTATTGAAGGTGCTAGAGCTTATCAAAGTTGGCTGAAGTGGTCAATTGCATCAGCAAATTGACCACCTCATTTTGTGCTTGCATTTGTAATTCTAGTGTATGCCTTGTTGTTTTGTTGCTTGGAACTTGATATTGTGCTGCTTGTGAGTGATTTTTGCTATTTTGTGCCTTGTTGCTGGCTTATAAGCTAACTGGCTTATTAAGCCCTTTTTCCCAAAATCAGTCATCATTTGGTCAACTGACCACTTGATTCACAAGGACTCCTCCTTGAGTTCTTCACAAAAGTTGCTTATAACAAGCTAATAAACCATCCCTGATCATTTGGTGAATTTTGGAACACTTTGACTTTTGGTCAAATAAGCACAATTTGGCTTATTTTTGAGAACTGCTTATTGGTATATGCAACAACTTGGCTTTTGTAATAGGTGTCATTTTTCTCAGCTTAATAACAAATCTGGAAGGTTATAAGTCATTTGGTTAAGCTTTTGCTAGAAAACTAGCTTATTTGGCTTTTTCAGCCAGCTTATTGGTTCACACAGCTTATTCTACTTGGCTTTTTGTGATTTTCTTGATTGATAATTCTTAGTTAAGCTATTTGTGAGCTTTTGCAACAAACCAGAGCTTCTGAAATAGCCTAGAACTCTAACCCGACTATTTTGTCGTTTTGTGGATTTCTGCTTTGCTTATTTCTGGTTTATTGAGTGTGCTTTTTCAAAATCTATTTTCACATATCTCTTAGGCATCTCAAAAGAAGGCTGTGTGTTTAAGCAGAGCTTATGGCATTGGCTTATTGCTTAATGGGCTTATTGGCCCAATAATAATAAGCTGTTGACTATTTAAGCTGTGATATGCTCAAAATCAACTTTTGGGCCTTTAGACTTTTGTGTTTAGAATTGAATTTTGAGTCAGATAGGGCTTTTTCAGGTCATTTGGGGCTAGTTTGACTTTTTGGGCCTAAAAGCCCATTAAGGTTGACTGTTTTTGGTTTTAGCCCATTTGGGGGCCCATTAAGGATAATTTGGTATTTCACTTTCATTTTCTGATTATTTAGGTTAAAATAAACTAGTTTGCAAGTTTTTATAATTTTTTATGATTTTTCGATTTTTAATATTATTTTAATATTATTTTATTATTATTTTTCAAATTTCACATTTTTGCACTTTTTATATTTTTCTTAGGTTTAATACATTAAAATAGGATTTTTGCAACTCTTAGATTAATTTTATCATCATTAGATTAATTTTTATAATTATTTTAATTTTAAATAGTTTTTAAATCATTTTAAATAGTTTTAATTAGTTTAAAATTTTTATAAAAATAGTTTTTAATCTTTTTAGGTAATTTTAGAGGTTTACCAATTGAAAAATCTTTATTTGGGCTCTTTGATAATTAATTTGATTTTTAGGGCTTTAATTAGCATTTAAAAATTAATATTAATTAATTAAAAGGTCTGAAAAAGTTTTGATCATATGTAAACTCTTAGTTTATTTAATTTGATTTTTGTTAAATTTTTAGGAATTTTTAGAATTAATTTTTATTTTAGCTCTTTTACGGTTTTACGTTTAGTCGTCGTGGTATTTAATTTCACGTCTTCGTCATTCTAATTTCTCATCCCCTTCTTTTAAATATTAAACTCATATCTTGTCACATTTTAGTCACACACATATACCTCCTTGGGAAACGAACTTAATTGGGTCATTAACACTTGATTTTCCTAAATCATTTGTTTAATACTTATCGCTTATACTCCTTTTTACTAAAAGGTGTATTTTACCACAATCAGGTATCTTGGCGATGACGTCTGTCTTAGCTTTATCGACCTCAATTCCTGCTTTCGAGACCTTGTGCCCTAACACGATTCCTTGTTTAAACATAAAATGAAATTTTTCCCAGTTAAGCACAAGGTTGGTTTCTTCACAACGTTTTAACATTTTCTCGAGATTTGATAAACACGACGTGAACGAATCACCAAAAACCGAAAAGTAATCCATGAATACTTCCATCGACTTCTCGATCATATCATGAAAAATAGCCAGCATACACCGTTGAAACATTCCCGGTGCATTGCAAAGCCCGAAAGGCAATCTACGATAAGGAAACGTCCCATAAGGACACGTAAACGTAGTTTTCTCTTGATCACGAGGGTCGATAGGGATTTGAAAGTAACCAGAAAAACCATCTAAAAAGCAATAGAATTCATTTCCCGCGAGTCGCTCCAACATTTGATCCATGAAGGGCAAGGGAAAGTGGTCTTTACGAGTGGCGTCATTTAACTTTCGGTAGTCAATGCATACCCTCCAACCGGACACAACACGAGTGGGAATTAACTCGTTGTTTTCATTGGTCACAACGGTCATTCCTCCCTTCTTTGGGTCAATACCCTTAATGTCGGAAATTTCCATGCAATTGCCCCTTTGTGAGCTTTAAGAATTTTTACAAGTGCGGCTTTTTCATCATTAGCAAGATCTTTTGCAATAATAACCGGCAACTTGTCATCACCTTCCAAGAATGCGTATTCAAGGTGAGATGGAAGATATTTCAATTCAAGGATTGGCTTTTCCTCGATCGAAGATTTTTGTTCAACACTCATAACTTCCATCGGTGGAAGAAATGGTGGAATGAGAGTATCATTACTAATAATCACCTCATCTCCATTGTCGATTTCATTTGAAATAAAATCGCCTTCTTGGAATAGAGTGAGATTTGGTGTAGAATTGGCAAGAATCAGATCCGTAATAGTGGGATTGCCACTTGACGAACTATCGGAAAAACCTAACACTTCTTGTGAAAACTCATCGCAAACCACATCGACTAAGCCAATATGGTTGATGGTAGAGATTGCATAAACATGAGAAGGTATAGAGTTTTGAGTAGCGTTTATAACAAGTTCCTCTTCGTTGAATCTCAAAGTAATAGTTCTAGCATGAACATCAATAAGCGATCTCGAGGTGTCTAAAAATGGACGACCTAAAATTAGAGGAACTTGAGGAACCGCGGGGATGTCAACTAATATAAAATCAACGGGATAGTAGAACTTCCCCACTTTCACGAAAACATATTCGGCTGCTCCACATGCGAGAATCATAGAATGATCGGCCATCTCGATAGACATGTTCGATGGAGTAAGAGCCAGAAGCGATAGCGATTTCCAAATGGAAAATGGCATCAAATTAATGCTCGCGCCAAGATCGGCCAACGCGAGGCATTCTTTCATATCTTGTATATCACAAGGAATGAGAAACTTCCCGGGGTCACCAACTTTTTCCGGTATTCTATTAAGATAAACCGAAGAACAATTAGATAGCTTTGAAAGCTTCTCCTTATCATTCATCATACCTTTGTAAGTGGAAGCGAAATGAGGCATGCATAACAACGCGTCGGCTAAACTCACATTAAAATGCACTTGTTGAAACATTTATATGAAAATCTCAATTTGTTGTTTGTTACGTTCTTGCAATTTCTCCTTGTTTCGTCTCGATGGGTAAGGTAAGGGTGGTTTGGGTTGGGGCATAGGCATCGGCCTTGGAATCTCAGGTTCCATAATGGGTATTGGTTCAACCGTAGGTGTGGTATGAGCGGTACTTCGTGGGATTGTGATATGCTCCTTTTCGACCATCACCTCGGGTTCTTTCTCGATTTCCTTCTCCATAGAAGTACTAGAACGAGAGATTGGTTCTTTGAAAGTTTTACCATTACGAGTAGTAATAACCTTCATTTCTCCCTTCGGGTTTGCAATGGTATCACTAGGAAGACCACCTGAGGAAGAGGGTTTACACATGATTGCTTCAAACATTTTAGCCATTCGATCTTCAAATTTTGATTGCCTTATATCCGCTTTTAACAACTCTTGCTTAATCTCATGTTGACCTTGTTCCATCTTTTGTTGATTTTGTTGAAGACGTTGAACGTTTCGTTCCATTTTATTAGCATGAGTTTTCAATTCATTAGCAAGTTAGTTTTTATGCTCGTTTTTCAACTCGGATCTTAAGCTAATCATCTCACGTTGCATGTTATCAAACTTAGCATCATTTGCTTTTGCATAATCTAAAAATTCTCCATTAAGATTTTTAGTGTGAGCATTTTCAAAACCTTGTGTTGTGTTTTGAAAATCACGGTTTTGATTTTGATTTTGAACTTGCCCATTCCCACTTTGGTAATTACCCTTGTTGTAGTTACGTTGATTGCCTTGATAACCACCACTTTGATTGTTGTTTTGATAGTTGTTAACATTTTGATTTTGGGGATCTTGATTTGGGCGGGAACCTTGTCCGTTTTGGTTGAAAGTTCCCGTTGCGACGTAAGCACTCGAAGTGTTACCACCGGCGGTAATACACTTGGAAAAATCATGAGCTCCACCACAAGATATACAACTCTTTTCAACCGCTTTAACCTATGCGGAATTCAAAGTATCTTGTTCTTTCCAATGTGTCATAAGCGTCAAAAATCTATCGAAAAACAGATTTTCCTCATTTGGTTTATCATATAAGGCATTCATGTTACCAGACGATGACGATGAACCCATATTAGCAACACTCGGTGTGTTACGAGGGTTATAAACCTTAGATCTATTCTCGATAATCTTTAAAGCTTCATCGGTCGTTTTGCACAAAAATTACCACCCGCAGCGGCATTCAAATAATCTCGTTCATGATCGTTAAGCCCATTATAAAAAGTATCAATTTGATGCAATTCCGAAAAATCATGGTGAGGACATTCATGTAACATTTCCTTAAATCGTTCCCATGCCATTGAAAAAATTTCATTATTACGTTGTGTAAACCTTGAAATCTTATTTTTCAAATGTGTTGTTTTAGATGGTGGAAAAAATTAGTTCGCAAACTTAGAGACGAGATCACCCCATGTCAAAATCGAATTTGGCGGTTCTTTCTCGAGCCAAATTTTTGCGGGTCCATCTAACGAGTATGGAAACAACATCATCTTAATAGCGTCATGTGGAACATCCTTAATCTTGCTAGTTGCGGTGAGACGATTGAAATTCCTTATGTGATAATGCGGGTTGTCTTTTTCATGTCCTTGAAACTTGTTTGCTTGTAGCATCGACATTAAACCCGTCTTAATCTCGAAATTCTCCACTAGGATGGCGGGAATCACAATAGCTTCTCCAAAACCCTCGGTGGTTGCTTGAAGCAACTCTATCATAGTACGATTAGCCATGGTGACTATTGGTTCTACAACGGGTTCGACAATTGGAGTTTCTTCTTCAATCAAATTTCCTTGGAATTGACGGCGTTTGCGAGCCCGTTTTGCTTGATTACGAGTTTGCATAAACGTGACGTAGAACGTGGAGGTTAGCAAAGAAGATTCTTTTGGGTGTTTTTTTTATTTTCAACTTTTTTGTGGTTTTGATTGTTTTTAATTTTTTTGGATTTTGTGTGTATTTGTAGAAAACAATCTATCAAATCTCTCCTCGAATCAAACTTTTGATTAAAGAAGCCTCAAAGAATGAAAACGATCACGTGGAGGGAACGCCTTCGCTTGACTTTAGAACTTTGGTGAAAACCAAATTGTTGAAGAGGGTTTAATAACAAAGAAACCAAGCAAATATATATGATACGTAATAATAATTTGAGCGGCAAAACCCTCGATTAGCGGGGGGAATGAGGTGGCGCGAAGCACTTAAGTAACTAACTTCCTTTAACGGCCTTTTATAGCACGTTGCCTATCTATTCACCTTAAAGTTCGTATTTTTCAAAATCGAGCTTGTCGAAAGTATTTATCTATTTTTGCCTTTTTGTTTTTGTTTGAGATTCGAATACAATAATTAGGAGATCAAATCCCAATCAAGGTTGTGTTTTCACACTTATGGAGATATTTTGTATTTTTTGTGATACATATATAATATAGTAATAATATTTCACAAGAAAAACGAAAAAAACCCGATAATACGTGTTAATAGATTTCTATTTAACACAAATACAATTTATGGTTAGATATTAAAAACAAAATGGACAAATTAATCACGACACACCTCCCCGGCAGCGGCGCCAAAATGATTGTAGTATTTTACCACACCTTTGCTTTAGGAAAAACAAAAGAGCGTAAAATAGCTGTAAGTATTAAACAAATGATTTAGGCAAATCAAGTGTTAATGACCCAAATAAGTTCGTTTCCTAAGGAGGTTTATTGTGTGTGAATAATTCGTAATGATTTTGGATTAATATTGAAAGAAAGAAAAGATGAGAAATTAGAATGACGAATACGTTAAAATTACACTACGACGACGAAACGAAAAACCGTAAAAAGTGACAAAATAAAAGTTAATTTTAAAAATTCCCAAAAAAATCACCAAAAATAACTAAAAATGTAATAAGAGTTTACAAATGATCAAAACTTTTTCAAACCTTTTATTTAATTAGATATTAATTTTTAAAGGATAATTAAAGCCCTAAAAATCAAAATAACTAATAAAAAGCCCAAAATTATGATTTTTGAATTTTTAAAACTCTAAAATGACTTAAATAAACTAAAACTATTTTTATAAAATTTAAAACCAATTAAAACTATTTAAAATGATTAAAATCTAAAATTAAATATTAAAATAATATTGAAATTCAAAAATTATAAAAATTTCTAAAAACTTGCAAACTAGTTTATTTAACCTAAGTAAACAGAAAATGAAAGTGAATTTACCAAAATACCCCTATTGGGCCCCCAAATGGGCTAAAAACAAAAACAACCAACCTTAATGGGATTTTTGGCCCAATAAAATCAAACTCAGCCAAATAAGCCCAAAATCACCAGTATCACTCAAAATTCAATTTTAAGCACAAAAGTCTAAAGGCCCAAAAGCTGAAAATGTGCTTATCACAGCTTAATAAGTCAACAACTTATTCTTAATGGGCCAATAAGCCCATTAAGCTATAAGCCAATGCCATAAGCTCTGCTTGAACACACAACATCTTATTGAGATTCTAAACAGATTTGCAAAAAGAAATTTTGAAAAAGCTTAAGTAATAAGCCAGAACTTTGAAAAGAACTTTTTCACTAAAAGACAAAATAGTCGAGTTTGAGTTCTAGGGGGTTTCAAAAGATGATTCTTTTTGCAAAAGCTCATAAATAGCTTAACTAAGAATAATCAAAAAGAAAAATCACAAAAAGTCAAGTAGAATAAGCTGTAGAAGCAAATAAGCTGGCTGAAAAAGCCAAATAAGCTAGTTTTCTAGCAAAAGCTTAACCACAAGAGCTGTAAATTCTCAAATATGATATTAAGCTAAGAAAAATGACACCTATCACAAAAACCACGTTGTTGCATGTACCAATAAGCTGTTCTAAAAAATAAGCCAAATTGTGCTTATTTGACCAAAAGTCAAAGTCCACCAAACTTAACCAAATAGTCAGGGATTGGTTATAAGCTTGTTTTAAGCAACTTTTGTGAAGAACTCAAGGCTGAGTCCTTGTGAAACAAGTGGCCAATTAGCCAAATGACTTTCAGTTTTGGACAAATTAGGCCAATAAGCCAGTTGGCTTATAAGCACTCAAATAAGCAAACCAAATAGCCAAATATCCTCATAAGCAACATAATAACAAGATTCAAGCAACTAAACAGCAAGGCATATACTAGAATAAAAAATGCAAAGCCAAAATAAGGTGGTCACTTTGTTGATGCAAATGACCACTTTAACCAACTTCTATAAGCTCTAGCAACCAAAATAAGCCACCAAAATCAACGAACATATATTGCACAGATAGCTTATCACCTAAACTCTTCCTAAGCCAAAAATCAGACTCTAGATCCAACAAAAAAAGATTTTATTGGATCTGATGTGTTTGACCAATTTCAAAGCAATATTTTCAAATTTTTCCAAAACTTTGAATACCTTTTCCAAACTATAGAAACTAGAAGGGGGGGGGGGGGGGGGGGGTTGAATAGTTTCTTAAATTTGCTTGTTAAAGTTTGGTTTTAAAAAATCCTTTTTCAAAAACATAAGCTTGAGTATTTATGTGAAACCTTCTTATACACAATATGAACAAGGTATAGTGCAACTAACTAATAATCACAAATATAAAGAATAATGAATGTAACTAAACTAATAATCACAAGTATAAAGAATAAAGAATGTAAATAGATAAGGGAAGGAAAGATCAAACCAAACACCAAGGATTTATAGTGGTTCAGCAACGAAGCTCACTCCTCGTTCCTACTCCACTCCTCGAGTACTCCTTACTCGAGAGTTCACTAATCAACAAGATCCTTAAGGTGGAGAAACCGTACACAACGTCGCTTAACCAATTTCCGACTCTAAGCTAAAAGTCGAGCCTTAATCTTAGCTAGGACCAGTCTACACCAATATACTTTGAGGACTAAGTATTAACCCTAATACATACACAACTTCCAAATAGACACAACTACTTGGATCTTCACAACAATGATACAACAATGAATAAATAAGTTTGGATCTTCAATGGATCTTTGAGGTAGACACAACACTTCAACAATGATAGTGTTCTTCTCTTTGCACTTTGAGAGGAAAAGATAGGAGGAGAAAGATTCACTTCTAAACAAGTAGTAATCAAACAAATGATCAAGGATTTGAGTGATTTAAGAAGTATGAAAGAATCTGAAAGTTTATGAGAAAAAGAGGTGGATTGAAAGTCTGAGAATGGTCCACTATTTATAAGACAAATGTCCAACGGCTATATCTGCCCGCGGTTCTTTATTGCAGCCTGCGGTTCCTTATCGATAAGGAACCGCCGTAGGTGCTAAGGAACCGCCAGCGTAGAGTCCGCTCCCTTTTGTCTTTTAGTGGGTTGGATCGAATCTGGGGATTTAAATATCCTGAAAGGATATTCCAAACCAAGATAGAATATGCCATTTTCCAATTTCAAATTTTCAAATAATTAATTTAATTAAACATTTTCTTAAAAAGAATGTTTAATAATAAAACTTTGTCATACTTAATAAAAAGTGAGTTTTAGGAAAAGATTAAATCCTTGATCACTTAGTTAGTATAATTACTTGTTTGTTAATACCTTAAGTGATAATGCTTGAAATGAAAAATACTTGAACTCAATAATTCGTTTTTCATTGTTTTCGTAAATGCTTGATTTTACATATAGTCGTAATCAAAACAAAGCGAGACCGAAAAATGCAAGTAACGTTTTTAGGTATCATTGCATTAACAATCTCCCCCTTTTTGATTCTGACAATCCATAAACTCATTCATCTAATAAAACAAGATTTTCAAAGACGATTTTATCATTTCTCCCCCTTTGTCGAAACAAAAAGGTTGCAAAAGTCTTTGAAGAAGAAATAACTGGACTTTGCAAATGCTCCCCCATAGTGCTTAGTCCCCCTTGCTTGGGGCACCAAGAAATCAAAATAAGGTGACAAACTACATAGAAGGGTTAGTAGAAGAGAAGAGACACCTTACAAGATATAACAAAGATCACAAAAAATAAGAAACAAAAGATTCAGGATAAGTCATGTTAAAAGAAAACATGATAAAAGATACAAGGAAATAAATCATACAAAGATGTATGAGACACAACCACAAGACAAAATAAAAAGCATAAATCTAATCATAGTTAAGCTAGAACTCTAAGATTTGCTTGAACTAGATGTCTTGAAGATAAGCAACCAATGCTTAGATAAAAGACAAGGTAGTGGCGGAAGGAGGTGGTGGTGGCTTGGTAGAGATCTCATAGTTATAGAAAATAGGAGGTTTAACTAAGAGACTCTTGATGTAATTCAACTCCTCATAGATGTGAGCCATAGCAAGATGTTGATATTGAAAACATTGACAATATGTTCCGTGATGCATGACATTATCATGTGAAGTAGGTAGAACACTAAAGGCTAGTGGTGGAAGATAAGAAGTTCCACAATCACCATTCTTAGAAGGAGAAGAAATTGGATTTTGAGTGTTCTTGGGTGAATTGGGGTTGAAAGCAATTGGAGAGAATGGAAGAGAATCAAAGCTTTCATTTGGGGAATAAGACATTTTCATTTGTGAAAGAATGCAAAATGCTTAGGGTTATATAGAGAAAGTACAAGATAATTTGGAGGTGGTCAAAGGGTTGAAACAAAGATTCCAGAAAGTGTTGGAACAAATTTGGAGTTTCAGGAATACCCGAAAAATGAGGTACTGGGCGCGGTTCTTTAGCTCACCCGGCGGTTCCTTATCACTGGGGAACCACGGTTTCAATAAAGAACCACCCACAGTGGGTTGAGTTTGGTGATGAGGGAGGATTTTCCAATTCAGCAAATCCTATTTTTCTAGTCTAACTTAATCATGGGGATATGCTAAGAAGCAAAGATAGACAAAGAAAACACACAAGAGTTCACCAAACAAGGTTTTGACCAAAATACATAGATTTTTAAATAAAATCAATGTAAGAGGTGTGTAGAACTAGACACAAAGTCATGACACAATGATCCTCCATAGTTCTCTTTTGTTCTTGCTATATTTGAGAGACCCATACATACGAATTATGTAAGCTCATTATGAATAGCAAGAAGCTTTGAAAATCGTTTTTAGATTGAATTAACAATGCAAAAACATTTCTCGATCATTTTCACAAAAGCTTTGAGAATTTTGAAAAAGAACAGAACTTTTCCGAACAGAGTTTATTAAACTTAAAAACTCAAATAAAGAAAAGACTCAAAAGATAAAAAATAAGAATGCACAATTAAGGAATATGTTCCATTAAGCCTAGACCTAAATGCAACTAATTAAAAGGTTCCCTCTTAAGTGGCTTAGTGAAGATATCGGCTAAGTTTTCTACCAAGGGTACTTTCTCAATCGAAATGTTCCCCTTTTGAACATTATCCCTAAGAAAATGGTGGCGAATCTCTATGTGCTTAGTTCGCGAATGTTGCACGGGATTCTTGCTAAGGTCTATTGCACCCTTGTTGTCGCACATGATGGGAACATCATCAAGAGAAATCCCGTAATCAACAAGCGCTTGCTTTATCCATAGAGCTTGTTGACAAGCTTTACCGGCACTCACATACTCGGCTTCCGTGCTGGATATAGCAAGAGCGGTTTGTTTCTTTGAGAACCAAGAAGTTAAACAACAACCCATGAAGGTACAAACTCCACTAGTGCTTTTCCGGTCCACATAGTCTCCCGCATGATCCGAGTCCGTGTAGACAATGGTTTCTACGCCGGTCCCTTTTGGATACCATAATCCTAAATGTATACTGACCTTAATGTATTGGAAGATACGCTTAACCGCTTCAAGGTGAGAGGTTTTAAGAGCCTCTTGGAAGCGAGCACAAAGGCAAACACTAAACATGATATCCGGTCGACTTGCCGTTAGATACAACAAACTACCAATCATAACTCTATATTTGGTGTTGTCTACCGACTCACAATCATCATCTACGGTGAGTTTAGTATCCGAGGCCATAGGGGTCTTCATAGGTCTAGAGTCTTCTAATCCAAATTTCTTTAGCATTTCTTTAACATACTTTGATTGATTAAAGAAAATACCATCATCCATTTGTTTAATTTGGAGTCCTAAAAAGAAGTTAAGTTCTCCCATCATACTCATTTCAAACTAGTCATGCATGATTTTGGAGAAGTCATCACACAATGATTGACAAGTTGAACCAGATATAATGTCATCAACATATATATGTATGATAATGAGATGAGAACCTTTCTTCTTTGTAAAGAGTGTATTGTCTACCATCCCCAGGGTATACTCATGTTTTACAAGAAACGCTTTAAGTCTATCATACCAAGCTTTGGGTGCTTGTTTGAGACCATAAAGAGCTTTCTTAAGCTTGTAAACATGATCCGGTTTCTCAAAATCAATGAAGCCGGGAGGTTGAGCCACATATACCCCCATTGATAAAACCTTTAAGAAATGTACTATTTACATCCATTTGTTAAAGCTTAAAGTCTAAAGCACAAGCGTAAGCTAAGAGGATTCTAATGGATTCTAATCTAGCTACGGGTGCGTAGGTCTCGTCATAATCAATACCTTCTTGTTGATTATAGCCTTGAGCTATAAGTCTAGCCTTGTTACGAGACACAACACCATTATCATCTAACTTATTCCTATATACCCATTTGGTTCCTATGATGGTCGAACTTCTAGGCGGAGGAACAAGTTCCCAAACGTCATTAGCAATGAATTGATTCAATTCTTCTTGCATAGAGATGATCTAACTCTCATCCGTCAAAGCTTCTTTAACATTCTTTGGTTCAATTAAGGAGACGAAACAAAAGAAGTTACTTTGATTTTGGACTTGAGATCTTAGGGTCCTTTGATTTAATTCGCCTATGACATTATCAAGAGTATGATCCTTAGACTCCTTAATGTTTACTCCCTTTTCAACACTAAGGTCTTCAACTCCTATGTTTCTAACATCTTTGGCATTAACTATGTCTATTTCATCTAAGTCATCATCTACCAAAGGTGGTGTCTTAGATGAAGGTGGGGTTTCATCAGATGTCACGTTAAGTGATTCTTCAGTTACACTCGAGGTTCTATTGAGGACTATGTAGGCTTCGCTAGTTTGAGAATAACCTAAAAAGATACCTTCGTAAGACTTTGGGTCAAACTTAGTAAGGTAGTCTTTGATGTTGAGAATGAAGCACTTGCTTCCAAACAACCCTAAAGTATTCCAATGAGGGCTTCTTACCTTTAAGAATCTCATAGGGAGTCATTCCTAGAAAAGGTCGAATAAGAAATCGGTTCAGAATGTAAGTCGATGTGTCCACAGCATTGCACAAATTTTTTTGAGGCAAAGATTGCTCATTTAACATCGTCCTACTCATCTCTTGGATGGTCCTATTATTCCTTTCAACTACCCCATTTGATTGTGGAGTGCGAGGAGCCGAGAAGTTGTGGGTAATACCATGAGCTTCACAAAAGGCACCAAATTGCACTTCATTATCAAATTCCCTACCAGGATCCGTCCTAATAGAGACAATTAAACATCCTAGTTGATTTTGTATTCTTTGACTAAGGTTTCGATGTGATCTAAAGCTTCATTCTTAGACGCCAAAAATCTAGTCCAAGTGAATCTAGAGTAGTCGTCAACTATAACTAGGGTATAAAGGTTACCTCCATAACTCCGTATGGCGGAAGGTCCAAAGAGATCCATATGTAGGAGCTCTAAACACCGAGAGGTCGAACCAAATTCTTGGCTTTGTGACTTGAGTGAACTTGCTTCCCAATTTTGCAAGCATCACAAAAGTGACTATCAAACTTCATCTTCGGGAGGTGTCTTACCAACTCCTTAGAGACTAAAGATTGAATTAAACGCATATTAGCGTGACCTAATCTCCTATGCCAAAGAGTAGAACTATCATCTAAAGTCGCTAGACATAAGTTGTCCTTTGACTTCCTATTAACCTTCATGACATAAAGCCCATGCTTTCTAACACCTTTTCCAATGACTTTTTCATCTTTTACGATTTCACTGTCATATTCCGAAAAGATGACCTTACACTTATTGTCACAAATTTGACCTATACTTAAAAGGTTGAAACCTAAGTTATCTACGTGCTCTACGTTTTTTATAGTCATAGAGTTAAGAGAGACCGTACCTTTGCCAATGATATTACCACGTCTATTACTAGCGAATGTAATGTTACCTCCATCATATGCTTTGTAGTGTGATAACAAACTTCGATTACCCGTCATGTGTTTAGAACAACCACTATCCTTAATCCACTCGTCGGGCTCTAGATTGATTCCCAAGCATATCTAGGTAACAACACACTAGATCAAACATTTGGTCCCCAATATCTCATGGGTCCAAAATTGTTAGTTCCAAACATCCCTTGCATTTGGTTGGGATGCATGAATGAAAGAGACATTACCCAAGGGGAAAAGTATTGTTGTTGAAAATTATCCCAATTCATATGGCCATTTTGTTGTCCATAGTTTCTCCTAGGTGTCTTTGATCTTGATCTAGTGTTATTATTATTCCTCCTAGGTGTTGGGGTTTTACTCCTAGGTCGTGGTTTAGCATGATCATCTCTTTTTGGCGTAGATGTTCTGCTTCTAGGTCTAGATTCATTTCGTACTCTTGGAGGAGTAGATGTTTGTCTTGATAAGTTTCTAGTTCCCATTAGAGGTTTACTCAGGGGCTTGTAGAATTTATCTAGAGTATGCTTTTGCATTATAGGTACTTTGACCTTGTTAATAAGAATATGTTTTGGTCCTTCACCTAAAATTGACTTTTCAGAAAGTTTAGGACTTTCACAAAATTCATCTTCTGGACGCGGTTCCATAGCTCCATCGTCGGTTCCATAGCGATAAGGAACCGCCCCATATATTGGAGCACCGCGTGCATGGGACTGTTTTTCTGAAAACCTAACTGGTTTTGGTTCACTAGTTGATGCTTTATTAGTGTTATATCCTAACCCAAGTTTTTCCGTAGAATGAATATGTTTGTTTAACATATCATCAAGAACGTTAGTACCTCTCATGAACTTTTCAAGTCTAATGGAGGTTCTCTTAAGGTTTTCATTTTCTTGCCTAAGGTTTTCACATTTTAAGCATCCTAGGTCTATTTCTTTATTTTTCTCAAGCTTAGCTAATTTTTCTTTTAGCTCACTAATCTCGTTTTCAAGCTTAGTTCTAGTTGATTTTAGCACTTTGTTCTTTTCAATATATTTTAGACTAAGCTTATGCAAGTTATTGTATTGCCTTCTAATTCACTATCATCTTGAGAAGAACTATTATTGCTATAATACTCGGTTTCGGAAAGTACCTCTTTAGAAGTGTGAGCCATGACACACTTCTCATCCTTGGGGTTGTCATCAACATCTTCACAGCTATCGCTCCATGAACCTTCAATGAACGCCGTGTGGTTCTTGTCGCGTGAAGGCTTAGGACAATCGCCAATGAAATGATTTTGATCACCACATCTAAATCATTTCCTATCACCTTTATCTTCTTTGGCAAATCGGTTTTTTGAGAAGGGTTTCTTGTCGTTGTTTGGTTGCTGATACAAGAGTTTAGCTCATTTGAAAAGTTCGTTTTCTCGGAATCCTCTCGAATTGATCTCGGTTTAAAGTGGAATGATTGTTCTTGGTGACAAAAAGTGGGTTTAGTTTTCTTAAACTACTGAACAGGGAAATGAATAAAATGATAATGATATAAACTTGAAACAATCAATAATGAAAAAGTAATACTTGAATTAAATCTGGAAAAATACCCTTACTGAAAATGACCTATGCGGAATGTATGTCTATACGGAATATAGTGCCATTCGGAAAATTCCTCTATTCGGAATGTTGCTATTCGGAAAGTCAAACAAGCCTATGCGGAAAAATTCCCCTATTCGGAAAACATCTCTATTCGGAAAATAATGTCTATTCGGAAAAAGAATGCTATGCGGAAAAATTGCCTTATGCGGAAAACAAGATCTATTCTGAATATTATGACCTATGCGGAAAAACAAGATCTATTCGGAAAAATGCTCTTATGCGGAAAAATTGCCTAATCGGAAAAACAAGTCTATGCGGAAAATTAAGTCTATTCGGAATATATAAAATATTCCGAATAAGAAACGAAACCAATAAGCTATGCGGAATGTTGGAAAGATTCCGAATAAGGCAAACAGAAACTCGCCTATTCGGAATATTTGTTTTGTTCGGAAAGATCTGGGGATCAAGAACAGAAACAGTGACAGAAGAACAAGGGACACGAATTTAAATCCAAACCAACTCAAATACTCAAAAAGGTTTTACCAAATTAAACACAAATCATTCAAATACCATAAATAACAAATCCCAACAACAAAAACACTAAATCAACAACTTTTTAAGATCAAACTTGAATTAAATAAAAGAAAACTTAAGAACTTGCAATAGAAGATGATGAAGATCAAGATGAATGAAAAGATGGAATTAAAGGATTAATGTAAAGGTGACAAGAGTAAAGATTAAACACTTACAAGATTGAAAGAAAAATGAAAAATCACCAAACACCCTAATGGTGTTTGTGATGAACCGAACCTAAGAACTGGGAAAAAGAAAAAATGAAGCTCTCTCCCTAAAATGTGAAGGGAGAATCTATTTATACTCCTAGTGGTTGGTTGGTGAGTGGGCTTTCCCCCTTTCTTCTTGTCTTATCGTCTTTTCAGAAAAGTTGACGTTTTCGATTCTGATTCGGGATTTGTCGTCGATTAAATCCATCTCGTCTTTTAATTTCTTCGTTAAATAGACTTGAGTTTCTTCGACTTATGTAAATCTTCCGTCTTTGGTCCTTTTCTTCGATAAATCTTCGAATAGGCCCAGTGACTTCAAATCTTTTGCATCTCTTGGACAATAGACTTTATCTTGAGCCTTTTTCCTTGATAAAACCCGTGCAATCCCATGTTTTCTTTAATATTCATCTGGTTAGCTCTGAAATCACAATAAACACAAAAACCACGCATAATTCCAAACAAACGATATTAAATACGTGTTTTGGTCTTGTTTTAGCCAGAATTAAGTGGTAAAAGGATGGGTGTTTACACACCTATCAGTTGCCTCACGTATTGACCTCGTCTTTTGAAGAACTTCTTAAAGTCTCTAAACGCCAAGGCATATTACTCATCATCACTGTACGAGGAACTTTCATGATCACTTTGTACCTTCTTGGCTTTCAGTGCAAGAGACTTTCTTTCACTCTTAGTTTTCACCATTTCCGAGTCCTTTAAAATTATCATCTCATGAACCTCCAAGTTACCTATGAGTTCATCGAGTGATAATTTGGCGAGATCCTTTGATTCTTCAATCGCCGTGACTTTAGCTCTCCATTTTGGATGCAACGCCCTAAGAAACTTCCTAACATTGTTCTTGCTAGAAAAACCTTCATCAAGTGCCTTTTGACTAGTAATAATAGTGTTAAATCTAGCAAATGCACTATCTATGGTTTCATCTTCTACTATGACAAATTTTTCATATTGTTGAACAAGAAGGTCGATTTTACTTTCTTTGACTTGGCTATTACCTTGGTGGGTAACTAATAGAGTATTCCAAATGTATTTAGCGGTTTCACACATAAAAATCCTTTCGTACTCTTTATTTGGTAAAGCATTATAAATCACCATTTTAGCCTCATTATTTTTAGCAAGTTTTCTTTTAGTATCATCATTAGCTTTATCAAAAGTAACTATCTCCTTACCTTTAGAAACTTCATTATATTGAAATGGTAAAAAGTCACCATTGGTAATAACATGCCAAAGATCTAAATCTTTTGATTTCACATAAGTCTCAAACCTATTTTTCTAATAAACAAAACTATCGGTTTCAAGAGGAGGTGGTCTTTGCATGGATTGCCCTTCTAGATACTTGTTGGAATCCATAAATAGATTCAAGTTATAAAATACAATATATTTTAAAAAGCCTTGAGCAACCACGCTCTGATACCAATTGTAGAAACTAGAAGGGGGGTTGAATAGTTTCTTAAATTTTCTTGTTAAAGTTTGGTTTTAAAAAATCCTTTTTAAAAAACTTAAGCTTGAGTATTTATGTGAGACCTTCTTATACACAATATGAACAAGGTATATTGCAACTAACTAATAATCACAAATATAAAGAATAATGAATGTAACTAAACTAATAATCACAAGTATAAAGAATAAACAATGTAACGAGATAAGGGAAGGAAAGATCAAACCAAAAACCAAGGATTTATAGTGGTTCGGAAATGAAGCTCACTCATCGTTCCTACTCCACTCCTCGAGTACTCCTTACTCGATTGTTAACTAATCAACAAGCTCCTTAAGGTGGAGAAACCGTACACAACTCACTTAACCAATTTCCGACTCTAAGCTAAAAGTCGAGCCCTAATCTTAGCTAGGACCAATCTACACCAATATACTTTGAGGACTAAGTATTAACCCTAATACATACACAAGTTCCAAATAGACACAACTACTTGGATTTTCACAACAATGACACAACAATGAATAAATAAGTTTGGCTCTTCAATGGATCTTTGAGGTAGACACAACACTTCAACAATGATAGTGTTCTTCTCTTTGCACTTTGAGAGGAAAACATGGGAGGATAAAGATTCACTTCTAAACAAGTCGTAATCAAACAAATGATCAAGGATTTGAGTGATTTAAGAAGTATGAAAGAATCTGAAAGTTTATGTGCAAAAGAGGTGGATTAAAAGTCTGAGAATGGTCCACTATTTATAAGACAAATGTCCAACGACTATATCTTCCCGCCGTCCTTTATTATAGCCAGTGGTTCCTTATCGATAAGGAACCGCCGTAGGCGCTAAGGAACCACCGGCGTAGAGTCCGCTCCCTTTTGTCTTTTAGTGGGTTGGATCGAATCTAGGGATTAAAATATCCTGAAATGATATTCCAAACCAAGATAGAATACGCCTTTTTCAAATTTCAAATTTTAGTTAATTTAATAAAACATTTTCTTAAAAAGAATGTTTAATAATAAAACTTTGTCACACTTAATAAAAAGTGAGTTTTAAGAAAAGATTAAATCCTTGATCACTTAATTAGTATAATTACTTGTTTGTTCATACATTAAGTGATAATGGTTGAAATGAAAAATACTTGAACTCAAGAATTCGTTTTTCATTGTTTTCGTAAATGCTTGTTTTTACATATTGTCGTAATCAAAACAAAGCGAGACCGAAAAATGCAAGTAACGTTTTTAGGCATCATTGCATTAACACAAACCTTTATAGACTTAACCAATGACCAAAACCTGTGACAAATGACTTGTTTATAGTATCCAAACCCAAAGAACCAAGGGCATAAGGCCACAAGGCCACAAAGCCTTTTGATCACAAAAACCAAACAACCTTGTTTTATCCCCTTTTCAAACAAACTCTTTATTTCTACACACAACCTACTGATTTTATGATTCTAATAGCTTACCTAGGTGACAACAAACATATCTCAACCATAAAACATAAAGCACAAACACTAATACTCCAAATCACATGGCAAAGCTGTTGGTCCCTTGTAATTAGTATTATACTTAAGTATACTAAGTATAGTCCTAACCCATAGTTAAGTAATGCAATAAACTTAATACAAGTAAGTAAATAATACAAAGGTTTTTCAACGTTTAACTCTTAGCTTTATTAAAGAATTATACCCTATTGTATACGAAGCTACAATATGGATTGAATAGACAATGTGTGGTTTTGTGATCTCCACACTAACAAGCTAGTCTAATCCTAACGATTGCTAAGCTTGACGATTCTATCAACAAGAGTTTAGAACTCAAGTGTGTGATCGTGTTTGGAGGAGAGAAAACTTGTTTGTGAATGTAAGTGCACAAAACTATTTTCTCTCCTTTACAAGCATCCTATTTATAGAAGGAAAGTTGGGTAGAAGACAATAATTGCCCATGTGCAATTCTTGTCTTATTGGTACAGTGTAGTATCTTGTCTTACCCTATTCTAAGTAGTAAGACGTAAGTCCTTTACACTTGTCAGTACCCCATCTATCCCAAAAGGGTAAGTCACGCTAATTGTGTGATGTACTTCATCTTGTCACAATTCAACTTATCCCGCCTTTTCTTTAGTCTTGGAGAATGCTTGTTTTCTTCAGGGAGATCGTATGGGGTTCGGTGATCTATTACCACAACTCACTGAACCCATCACCTTCTTCTTCGTCATCGAAGACATTCATTGAGCTTCGCCTCTCTGAATGCTTGAGTCTTCCTTTTAGACTCAGTCTAGGAACTCGAAGGCAACTTACTGAGTGACTATTCACCCAGTGACCTAGTTATGTTCAAGGTTAATAAGTCACTTAGGCTGATTGTTATTCAAATCCTTCAGGGAGGTCATTAGGTACTGAATTGACCTAACAATCTCCCCCTATTTGAATATAAAATTTGACTAAGTGAAATTGTTATAAGTGAGCAAAGAGGCTTCTTCTTATTACAAACTATTCTACTTGATGAAAAGACTTGATATAACAAAGTACTTCATTTTCATTCATCATCACATAAGACTGAATAGTCTGATACAAGAAACATAAATAAAACAAAAGATTACAGTTGTTAAGGAATCCATTGCTTCCCTCTTCACCCTTGATGACTTTAACACCTTTTCTTTGTCAGGCCTCCTAGCAATTATCTCCCTGAGCTTCTCACCAAATCACTTATTCTCATCAGTCTGAATTTGTCCAGCCATCACAAGAAAGATGAGAACACTCTCAGTAGTGCATTTCTCTATGTCACTCATTCTTTGAAATGCTTGATCCCCAAATACATCAATGAAGAAGATACCCCACTCAGGTTCTTATATAACCATGTTTTTCACAAAGGGGACATTTTCAGGGAGAGTACGATTTCAGCCTAACCCAGGGATCTTAGTCTCAGCTTTAAGCTCAACTCTTTTTCTCTTTCTTCCCTGAGTTTTGGTAGGATCCTGTTCAGTTAAAGGAAGATCTTCAGTGATTCCTAATTGTTCCTTCATCTGATTCAACCTCTCATATCTCTTACTGAGAGAGTTGAGTATCTCAGGGACTCATTTGTTTGTTTTGGTCCTAAAGATCCTTCCCATTTCGTCCCACTCACTAAGACCGAAATCACCAAATGAAAACTTCTTCATAACTTCAAAGTTCCTCTCATCATTTTTTCTGTAGACAGATACTGAGACAGCTGTGGTATGAGGAATGATCTGAAGGTTAGTGATTGGTTCAGGCTTTCTTCTTTGGGTGACGACTTTGGTATATTGGTCATATAGTTTCTTAAGTTGGGTGGTTCTTTGTTGTTGCTTTAAGACCATTTCATCCTGAATGGCCTTGAGTTCTGCTTCCTCCTGCTTATGGATGAACTCCTCTCCCCGTTTCTTGCTCAGCAAGACCTCAGGGTTACCACCCACTTCTTTCACAAACTCAGTAGATACCTTCAAGATCTCAGCCCTTGTTGCTTCATTAGCCTTAGCTGACTCCATTCTATCTAAGTACACTTGGATTTGATCAGGAGTAATTTGGTACATTATTCCATTAATCTCATATGGTACCAAGACACTGGCATCAGGATCAGGCCTTATTTCTCTTGAAGCTTTTACAAGTTTCTTTGGTGGAGGTGTTAGGTTTTCATCAGCTATACCTTTGCCCCTATCTAACTTAGATACTGAGGGCTCAGGGTTAGGAGGAATTGAGTTAAAGGGTTGGGGTTGTGCTAGTCTTTCCTGCTCCCCCTCAGTGTGAGAAGGAGGTTCAGTCTAAGTTAACATCATTGGTGGCACATTCTCCCCCTCAAAAGTTGAAGGATCAGCCTGACTAATCCCTTTTGCCATTTATGAGGGTCCTGAGGTGGTGGAGGATCCCTTGAAAGCCTGAAACATCTTAGTCACCATTTCCTTCATGGACTGAGTGTCAGCTTTGATAGTCTGAACATCCAACTGAATCAGAGATTGAGTGTTTTCTATGGTGGTGATCCTTGTCCTAAAATATCAGATTCTTTCAGGGATTTGGAGATGTCAGAGAGATTGGAGGCATTAGCCATGTAACCTTGTGCAGCCCTTGACAATGTGAACTCTGCTTCAGCATCCATATGAACATCCTCATAGATGGCATCACATTTCCCTTTCACCACATCCAAGTCAGACTTGAGAGAGTCTAACCTAGTGAAAACCTCAGTGAGCCTGTCCACCTTCAGTAACTCAAGTAATTGACTAACTCTGGAATTGGACTCAGTGGTACTATTGATCAGTCCATCCAGAGTTGTCTTCAAGGACACATTTGCTTCGACAGTAGGAAGAGCATGGTTGAGGAAGTTGATGAGATTCTTCTCTTGATATTCATGGCTATTGTTAACAGAGCTGATGAATTCCATTTGGTTGTCTACCTGAATTCTCATCTTCTCCTCAGCCACATCAAACCTATCACCATATGTCCTGAACTCATCAAGGAGTTCATCAGCCTTTAAAGCCAAGTCTTCATGAACCTGAATGACCTCAGCTTTCAAGGCTTTGGAAGCATGATTTAATACATCCTTGAGAGTTGCTTTCAAAACTTTCTCATCCAGAACCACAGTCTAAGTCCCCAACGAAGAGGTGTCAAGTTTTGCCTCTTGGTAGGTCTTTTTCGGTACTTCAAGGGAGGGCTCTTTTTGTTTGGATGCCTCAGGGGAGGGCTTTTGTTGAGCCTCAGGGGAGGGCGGTATGTCCTCTAACACTAGTGGGGACTGTGGCTTCTGGTCTGATTGAGGAGGGGGCTGAGTTTCAGGTTCATCCCCAACCACAATCATATCGTCGTCACTGAAACCTTGGAGTAACTCGCCAGTCTTCTCGAGTTAACTTATAAAATCTCCAAAGTTCAGTGAGCCCATAAGTTTATCCAGCTCCCCTTCAAAAGAAGGTTTGCCTTTGTTATCGTTACTCCCTGCCCCAAATCATGAGGCTTGGGATTTAGCCAACTGATACTCAAGGGCAGTTTGTGATTGATTAGTTGTAGAGGTAAGATCCCTATCAGCGGGGTGTTTTACCCGTGGGCGTCCCTCTGAGTCTTTGGGATCATGAGTGGTTCCCTCAGGAAAAGACTTTGGTTTTAGTGTGCCTTCATCGGGAGTTGTGGAGGTGAGATTCCTATCAGCGGGTTGTTTTACCCGTGGGCGTCCCTCTGAGTATTTGGAATCAAGTTTTGGGTCCTCAGGCAAAAACTTTTGAGCTAGTGTGCCTTCATTAGACTTGGTGGAAGTGATAGACCTATCAGCGAGGTGTGTTACCCGTGGGCGTCTCTCTGAGTCTTTGCCTTTGTTTTGACCTCAGGCAAAGGTTGTGATTTACAAATGCCCTTATCGGTCTGAGTGGGAGGCAGTCCCGTAAGAGAAGGTTGTTTGTTTCCTTCTCCATCAAGAGGACCAATAGGTTGGCCCGTCGACCCTGATTGTGATGTATCAGGGCCTCCCGGAAGCTCTTTCCCTTGGGGTATTTGAAGCTTGGTCTGAACAAGGGTAGTCTTTTTAGCCTTGGCCTTTTTGGGTCGTGTCTCGGAAGCCTCAGGGCCCTATTCCTTTGTTGGTTTGGTCTTTGGCACAGTCTGAGTCTTCTTGTTCCCCTTCTTTGGTAAGAAGGGAAAGGGAGACACAGATGATTCACGACTGATCACCTCAGTCATGTGAGCCGTGAATGCAATGGGGTTGACTTCAGATGGGTTCTTTGAAAAGTTTTTGGAACTCAGATAGGAGTAGAAAAAACATTGAATTTTTCCTGAGTGTAGAGGGAACCCAGTAACCGTTCTAAGGCGCATGATATGAATCTTGGATAAGAAACATAGTTTTTCCTAGACTCCTTCAGGAGCCTGGTTACGAGATCATTATAAATGATCTCTCCTATGTCAATCTTCAGTCCATTAATAAGACTGTAGATTAGCATCTGCTAAGTAGAATTAACTTGCTCAGTAGATGAATAGTTCCCACCGATCACCTGAATCACAAAAGTGACCAGGATCCTCCAAGCCATGGGGAAAGCAGTTTTGATCAATGGGGTTTTAGTCACAAGTAACTCAGGGACCCCAATTTCTTTTAGTCCTTTTTTAACTGACTCCATGTCAGGATGTGCAACATACTTTCCATTGTTATAATCAAGTCTACTGGTTTGACAAAATGTTTTGAAGTCTAAAATCAATGGTGTCTTCCCATTGTTGACAGTGAACATGATGACACAGTTCTTATGTGACTTGATCTCAGACCCTTGAGATCCTTCAGGCCCTTGGGTAGGGGTTACAACCACAGCCGTAAACCAGAATTCCCTGAGGTATTCATGGTATAAGACTGAGGGGGTTTTTGTAAAAGCATCAGCCCAATCACAGTTTTTTCAAGAATTTGCAAATTGGTATGTAGGCTGATACACTACTAGGGTAATTGAAATTTCCCTCATAGTTGTTTCCTGCAAAATGGACACCCTCATTGGTGAGATGCTCAACCTGAGGGGCATATTTGATAGCCTTGGACATTGCCATTAAAGATAGCTTTTAAAGATTTGAAGGAGGAAAATGGCAATTGTGGAAATCAAGTCAAGACTTGTTTCTTGTTATAATACAACAAGATTCACCAAGTGACCTAATGAGAACTTTTGCCTTATAAAAAGGATCAAGAGTTATAAACAATAGGTAACTTTGATTGTTTGTGCTATATAACAATAAAACAAGTGATTAATATGATTGCCTTTTTACAAGAAACCTTTTCTTTGAGAGAAAATTTTGGCAGAGTAAAATTGAAAGTTCTTTGTGTGTGTGTTTGTTTTGATTGTGGGGTATTTATAGGCTCGGATGTGAAAGATATTTTTATTTGTTATAATTTCTTTTTACATCTGCATTTAATGAATGCGTACAAGTGGTCCCCCTATTTTCTTTGCAATTGTTTCATTATTGCAAAGATAACGGTTTTTGCAGAGATGACGTGGGGTCACGTGCATTTGAAAGGACGTTTTTACAATGGATTTTGCTAGAAAAAGGGTAAGCATTTAATGCTTAGTGGGATACTTGACATGAGTGACCCCTTGACTGGTTTATGACAATTTATTGAAGGAATATATGTTCCTTATTTAATATTGTGACTCACTAACCTAGGACATTATGTAATTAAATCCTTAGAGCATTTAGTTACATCATTTAATGTTCCTCAGTGTCAAGGGAAAGATGATAAGAGATATTTACTCAGAGAGAGGATCAAGAATATACGTTCTTCTGAATCCAATGTCATTAGGGGGTCTGATTAATCAATATTCAGCATACCAAGTTCAGTTTTCAGTCTAGTGAACGTTGGTTCATCCAAAGGTTTGGTGAAAATATCAGCTAGCTGATATTCAGTGGGGATGAAATGTAATTCAATATCTCCTTTTAAGATGTGATCCCTGTGACAATCTAACATTTCCAGGTAGTGAATTATTTTCTCGTATAATATTTTGAAACTTATTTTTGTGTTGGTTGATGAACTCACAATTTACGGATTTAAATTTGGGCTTACGTGCATAATTTAGCGTCCTTTACGACTAAACCGGAAACCTTAGGATTACGTATTTACGTTTTTGAACTCCGTTTTTTATGAGACAATTTTTATTGGATTCGTTTTGTGACGTTGATTCATAATTTGTAAAAACGTTTTTCGTGAAACGACCCGAGGGCACGCAAATCAAGGAACCTAGAATCGAGGGATACCCGTAAATTAGTGAGGTGGGACAAAATACATTATCCCACCCCACTAATACACATGGGACGGCACACATGACACCACATCAAGGATGTGGCATCATGTTAGCTTACAACTTACAAGTGTAAGTTAAGCTTACACTTTAAGCTTCCACTAACTCAAAACCATCAAACCTACACACATACCATCATTTCACTCATGCAAACAAGCTCAAAATCCTCTCAAAACCACCACCATTGCCGTCCACTTTTGAAGAACAAACACCCCTTCTTGATCTTTTCTAGCCACAAAATACTTGTTATCTAGCTCTATCATGGAGTTACCTTGAAGCCTTGATCATTTGTTGGCCATTTTAACAACAAAGGAGGTGATTTTCTTGTGTCCTATGGCTGATTTCTCAACTTATGTTCTTGGTGTTTGATGATCTTGGAGTTACTTTTGGTGTTCATCAAGTTCTTGTCTTCCAAAAACAAGATATACTCTTGGTTGGTAAAGAAGATCATCCTCTCCATTTTCTATTGTTATTTTTGTAAAGATCAAATGTATTTTATTTCTTGTTGTATATGTATATGATGAATATATGATGATAAAAATGTTGTGTGGGGATCAAGTGTTGATAAATATGCTTAAAAAGGTTAATAACCATAAGAAACAAGGCTAAAATCATGATTAATTTGTTGGCTGTATAAAAACAGTATGTAACTAAAACTTGAACTGATAAACTTGCATGGTAGAATCCATTTACAGTAATTACAAGATGTTATACACATGTGAGAGTTGGCCATGCAATGGAATCATTATAATGAGTGAGATATGATCAAAACAAGATGAGTGTGCTAATCTGAATAAGATGTTTTGTAGGGACTGTTAAGCATAGATAAACTTAAAATGAGCAGTATCTATAACTATGTTAAATGTAGCACATAATATGAAGATCATGCCATCCAAAAATGAGCATCTAATTCATTGTAGAACTCTAGATATGATAAAAATGGTGAAGATGAAAATAAAAATCAGATTTTGAGAATTAATGTTTATTACTATTATATAAGCACTCAAAATTATATTGTATAAAATGTGAAATTAAAACCCACTAACTTATGAATTTTATTTATATAAATATGTAAAAGTTTAAATAAATGGATAAATTATAAAAATGGTAGTGGAATAATACTTATAAGTTATAAAAACTATAAACTTGATTTTTTTTTACGACTTTTTCGGCTATTACCGTAAAATTAACGTTTTTCGCCAATTAAAACTTAGACGATCAAACCCGTCTAATGTAAAGTTTTTAAAAGTCATATACTGATATATAAGTATCTAATACAAGTAAAAACCGATAAAACCCGAACTATAGGACATACGGACATTAACGAGCTAACTAAGCATATTGGACTAATAATTGGACTAAATAAGATAAACACTTATAAAAAGTACTTATTGGGTTTAACCCATTTGGGCCCAACGTGTAAAGTGTGAATACTGATAATATAAGTATAAAATGGATTAAAACAAGTTAAAGAACTTATAATAAGCTTATTGGACTTAAAACATGTAAATAGGTAAAACTAGTAAACTAGTAAAAAGTTACTAATACATAAACACTAAAATGAGTAAACAAGGATATATAAACCCACTTGATCATCATCATATGTACAAAATCATCATATGTATATTGTTATTTTGATAAAAGTCATTTTACAAAGTCTAAGACCGATTATTATTTATATAGGTTTCCGTGACCGAAGCACGCCCGTAGCCGATAATCCGCCTTTCATTATCAACGTGAGTTCATAGCCTCGCACTCTTTTAAATATTTTATATAATGATTTGTAAACCCGCGAGGGAGATAACATGCTAGATTTTTATAAAAATAGAACACAAGTAGTCCCGATGGTATGCTTAATGATATGGACCCGAATGATGCTATGACCCTATAAACGAGACAAAAAGGATTATTAGCAGTTAGGTTATGTCACTTAAAGTCCCATTAGCATGAATTGTGAACTACCGGGATTTGGTAGACGCTTATGCATTTGATAGTACTATTTGGGGACGATCACCCCAGTTCGCGCCTTGACGGTTGATCCCCGTCGTACCACATTGATTGGTAAGCAAATTTATGTATGAGAAGATTCCATAGCGTGATTTTTGTGATGACACGCTAACTTAGATGGGCAAATTGTTTGTCGGGTTTGCGGACCGTTGTTTTCATAGTAAGGTAACAATGTCATGCGGCTAATAATAATCCAATAAAATGTATCCTATACATAATGTAATCCAATAACGACGCTAATAACGATGAATATATTACCTATTATGGTAATATTGAGGCTACGGTCTCATGGACGGTTTAAGATGTATGCTTGATTTATATATTGCCTGACTAGCAATACGAGGACTTACTTCCGATATTATACTTGTGTTCTGATTTTAACGATTGTTTTATATAACGGTTTTTATTAAACTCTATGAATTCACTCGGCATTCGCTGATATGATTTTTGCATGTTTTTATCTCAGGTGCTTGAAGGTAATCCGGATGGAGATCGACTCTGATGGCCCACAAAATATTAAAAATGTTCATTCGATCTATGTTTTGTAAACTTAATGACCTGTATAATTTGGGACCTGTTGTACACTTTAAAACTTTTTATTGAATGAATGTATGTTGAACCTTGTACAACCATTTTTATGTGTTGTCTATGATTGGAGTTATTGTGCTATCCCGTAACACTCTAAAAGACCCTTCCGCTGTACCGATACGAAAATTGAGAGTGTTACAGTTTGGTACCAGAGCTCTCGTTAACTATGAACATTTGAGAAAATATTTGAAAAATCTTTTGACTATAACGGTGCCAGAGATCTCCGACGTTACCAACAAGCCCTATTGAGAAGATATATATTTTGATATATATAATTTAATTTATATATATGTATATATCGTGATTTCAGTATGTAATTGTTTAACTAGTATGTTATCCTAATACAAGATATATATATAAATGCAGATTGTCATGGCTGACCCTAATATTCCTGTAGAGAACCATGCTATTCCCGAACCTAATGTAGATGATGATCCTTATTTAGACTTAGTAGATTATGATATGGATGATGAGGAGGAACCATTTGAGGATCCCGAGCCCGAGTTAGGACTAGGAGATCAGATTGCCCCTCAGGTTGACTTGGTAGAGAATGAGATTGATAATGTTGATATACAGAATGATGAGGAGATTGGGTTAGATAATTTAGATGATGAGATTGACGACGAGGATGTCGAGGAGGATGTAGGTATAGATGTTGAGGTCGATGACGATGAGGAAGCCGAGCTTATTTATCCTTATGATGTTCCAGAGGGCGAGCCTTTACCCCCACCAGTTTATTTGTCTGATTCTGAGGTTGAGCTACCTAGGGATGAAATGTCTGAATCGTCTGAATCTGATTCTGAATCAGAGGAGGATGAAGATGACAATGCACCTGACGGTACTGATGGTATTGCTACTCGTAGACGTGTGATAGGAGAGTCGTCTAGTACTCGAGAGGCTACTCATATTGATGGTCTTGCACCATGGGCCTTGAGACGTGATCTAGATGCTTCCCGTGTTAAGAGTAGTATGACAGAGATGGGATTAGGTGTTGTTCAGACTCAAGTTGCTTATTTGGAGTCGAAGACTAAGGTTGGTGAGAAAGAGCGAGAATTGCTTAGTTTGGATTTGACTGATGTAGAGCGTGGTTTGAATGAGGCTTTTAGGAGGTTATCGGTGTTAGAAAGTGGTGAGTTTGCTGCTATGAAGAGAAAGGTGAATTCTATGGAGATTGAGTTGAGTGTAGCTCGTGCGATGCGTGAGAAAGCTGAGAAGGAGCTGAATATATCTGTGGGTTGGAACAGTAGATTTTATGCTGACATGGTTGAAAGAGGAGTGATCCGTAAGCGCCCAGCTGAAGATGTGTCTAGTGATCGTCCGGCGAAGATACAGAAGACGATGAATGATGGACCATCTGGCGGTTCTCAGTAGACCAGTCTGTATTTAGTAGTGACCTTTGTATCTTTTGTACCTTTTGTAGCTTTGACTGAACCGACTTGTTAGTAGTAGACTTGGCACGAATTTTGAGTGTATATAGTGCTAGAACTTTGATATGGGATGTACTAAGACAATGCTTTTGTTTCAAATCGAATGAAATATGTATCTTGTCTTGAATTCCCTATTGTGCATTATTTGTATCTTGATTATGAATTCAATCCATATTATATGAATCCTTGTTGGGTGAATGCTTAATACTTTGAAATTGTGAAATTATAGAACTATGCCGCCCAAGAAGGCTGTGACTGAGGATGATGTACGTAGGATTATTACAGAGCAAGTTACCGCATCTATGACTAAATTTATGGCAAATGCTAGAAATGAAGCTGGCGGTAGTGGAGCTGGCGGTAGTGGAGCTAGCGATAGTGGAGCTGGCGCTAGTGGAGCTGGCGGTAGTGGAGCTAGTGGAGCTGGCGGTTGTGGAGCTGGCGGTAGTGGAATTGGCGGTACTAATGTGAATGTGAATGCTAATAATGTGAATGCTAATGCTGGAGGAAATGTAGGAGGACTTGGAACTAATGCACCTGAAGTTGGTGGCTGTACTTATGTGACGTTCATGAAGTGTGAACCTCTACCTTTTAATGGAACTGAAGGTGCTGTAGGATTAAGCTAGTGGATTGAGAAGATTGAATCGGTGTTTCGGATTAGTAAGTGTAAGGAGTAAGATAAGGTGACTTTTGCTATGGCTACTCTTAAAGGTCGTGCGTTGACTTGGTGGAACGGGAGAATTGCTTTCATGGGTCTTGATGTTGCTAATGCTACTCCTTGGGCTGGAATTAAGAAGTGGATGACTTTGGAGTTTTGTCCCCGTAGTGTGATCATTAGGTTAGAACAAGAGTTGATTCATTTGAGAATGAAAGGTGTGGACATTGATAGTTACACAAACCGATTCCATGAGTTGGCCTTGCTATATCCTCGATTGGTTGAACCCGAAGAGATCCGAATTGAACAATATATTAAAGGGTTGACTAGGAATATCCGGGGGGACGTGACATCATCTAAACCACTGACCATTGATGATGCTGTTCGAATGGCTTACCAACTCATTGGACAGATAATTCAGGATAGGGAAGATGAAGCCCGTGTTGGTGAGAAAAGAAAGGGAGACGGTGATCGTGTAGATAGAGGTGATAATAGGAAGAATTTCAATCGCCGTCAGAACCAGAGAAAGGGGAATGCAAATGCTCTTACCAACAATACACCGCACAACGATGATAGATGTCCTAAGTGTAGCAACAAGAGGCATGCTGGCGACTGTTGGAAGTGCCGAAATTGCGGAAAGCTTGGACACAAGGTTGAAAGGTGTAAGAAGGGAACCATTTGCTTCAACTGTAATGGAGAAGGTCATAGGAAATCGGAATGCCCCAAGTTGAAAGCGATTGTACCTGGAAGAAACCCCCAGGGTGGTATCTATCAACTTGGAACAATTGAGGTGAAGAAAGAGGATCCGAATGTCTTTACCGGTACGTTTTTACTCAACAATCATTATGTTGTTGCTTTATTTGATTCGGGTGCTGATAGGAGCTTTGTATCCACTAAATTTAGTGCCCTTATTGACATTGAACCTGTTGAGATAAATACCAGTTACGAGGTGGAATTGCCTAATGGTAAATTAGTGAAAACTAATAAGCTATTAGAAGGATGCTCTCTAAATCTCTTGAACTATTCCTTTCCGATTGATTTGATGTTCATAGAATTAGGTAGTTTTGATATTATTATTGGTATGGATTGGTTGTCGTTGAATAATGCTACTATTTTATGTGGAGAGAAGAAAGTTAAGATTCCGCTTAGGAATAGGACGTTAGTAATTGATGGTAATCGAGGTGAATCCCGTTTGAAAACCGTTTCATGTATTAAACTCCGAAAGTACATCAGGAACGGTTGTGAGTTGTTCTTAGCTCAAGTGACCGAGAATGAGTTTAAGGAGAAACGATTGGAAGATGTACCTATTGTTTATGAATTTCCTTAGGTATTTCCTAAAGATTTACCCGGACTTCCACCGATAAGGCAAGTAGAGTTTCGAATCGATTTAATTCCTGGTGCTGCACCGGTGGCACGTGCGCCTTACCGATTAGCCCCTTCTGAATTAAAGGAGTTATCTGAGCAACTTAAGGAGTTGTCTGATAAAGGTTTTATTCGACCGAGCTCGTCGCCTTGGGGAGCTCCAGTCTTGTTCGTTAAGAAGAAGGATGGATCTTTTCGTATGTGCATTGATTATAGGGAACTGAGTAAGTTGACAATTAAAAATCGATATCCTTTACCTAGGATTGATGATTTGTTTGATCAACTACAAGGATCTAGTGTGTATTCTAAAATAGATTTACGGTCAGGATATCACCAACTTCGCGTCCGTGAAGAAGATATTCCTATAACTGCGTTTAGAACTCGTTATGGACACTATGAATTTCAAGTAATGCTATTTGGGTTAACTAACGCACCTGCGGTTTTCATGGATTTAATGAATCGAGTGTGCAAGCCCTACTTGGATAAATTTGTGATTGTGTTTATTGACGATATTCTAATCCATTCTAAGAATGAAGATGAACATAGAGAACATTTAAGGATTGTTTTGAATTTGTTGAAGGATGAAAAGTTGTATGCTAAGTTTTCGAAATGTGATTTCTGGTTAGATTCTGTGCAATTTCTTGGTCATGTGATTAACAAGGATGGAATTCATGTTGATCCTGCAAAGGTTGAAGCCATTAAGAATTGGTCTGCACCGACAACGCCAACGGAAGTGCGACAGTTCTTAGGATTAGCTGGCTATTATAGGAGATTCATTAAAGATTTTTCTTTGATAGATAAACCCTTGACTAAGCTTACCTAGAAGAATAAACCTTTCGTTTGGGGAAGTGATGAAGATGGAGCATTTCAGACATTGAAGCAAAAATTATGTAGTGCGCCAATCTTATCATTACCCGACGGGAGTGAAGACTTTGTAGTGCATTGTGATGCATCTCTTAGAGGCTATGGAGTTGTTTTGATGCAGCGAGAGAAAGTGATAGCTTATGCTTCTAGGCAATTAAGGAAGAATGAGGAGAATTATACTACTCATGATCTTGAGTTAGGAGCTGTAGTCTTTGCTTTTAGGTTGTGGAGAATTATCTGTATGGCACCAAGTGTACGGTATTCACCGATCACAAAAGCCTACAGTATATTCTCGATCAGAGCGAATTGAACATGAGGCAACGAAGATGGATAGAGTTGTTAAGTGATTATGATTGTGATATAAAATATCACCCAGGAAAAGCCAATGTTGTTGCCGATGCGTTAAGTAGGAAAGATGGAGAGCCTATCGGGGTACGTTCTCTAGTCTTGACCGTGCACAATAATTTGCCTGACCAAATTAGAAATGCGCAAATAGAAGCTTGTAAGAAGGAAAATTTTATTAATGAAGGGTTCCGAGGAGAAGGAGATCCTTTATAGGTTAGAGCTGATGGAGTGAAATGCTTAAGAGGTCGTATGTGGATACCTAAGTTTGGAGGCTTAAGAGACTTGATCATGTTAAATTCCCATAAATCTAAGTATTCCATTCATCCGGGATCTGATAAGATGTACCATGATTTGAAGAAGTTGTACTGGTGGCCGAATATGAAAGCTGACATAGCTATGTATGTTCTTCAATGCTTGACTTGTGCTAGAGTTAAAGCGGAACATCAAAAGCCATCAGGACTACTTCAACAACCAAAGATTCCTGAATGGAAGTGGGAGCGAATTACGATAGACTTTATCACCAAGCTTCCTAGAACATCATCTAGAAACAACTCGATTTGGGTTATTGTCGACAGACTGACCAAATCAGCACACTTCATTCCGGTTAAAGAACAGTTCTCACTAGAGAAGATGACTCGTATATATCTTGAGAATGTTGTATGCAAGCATGGAGTGCCTGTATCGATCATTTCAGATCGAGATCCTAGATTCGCATCGAATTTTTGGAAATCTCTCCAAAGATCTTTGGGAACGAATCTTGACATGAGCACTGCTTATCACCCCCAGACTGATGGGCAGAGTGAAAGGACGATACAAACACTGGAAGATATTGAGAGCTTGTGTGTTAGATTTTGGTAAGAATTAGGATAAACATTTGCCGTTAGCAGAGTTTTCGTATAACAATAGTTACCATTCTAGTATTAAGGTTGCACCATTTGAAGCTTTGTATGGTAGGAAGTGTAGATCTCCTGTATGTTGGAGTGAAATTGGGGATACCCAGCTCACGGGAACAGAATTGATCTAGGAGACTACAAAGATGATATTTCAGATTAAGAATAGGTTGTTGATACTATCATTTTCATTGGGGTTCAATATTTATCTCGGTATCTCCTCGAATTGATCACGGTTCTAAGTGGAATGATTTGTTCTTGGTTAATAAAAGGGTGTTGGTTTGTTTATCTATTTTGAACTAATAACAAATGAGTAAGTGTCGAAGAGTAAAATTAAAACTTTGAAATATTAAACTAGATTGACAAGTTAAAATTAAATGCTTGAAAACGTAAAGAAAAGATTAGAAGAATACTTTGAAAACTTAATTGAACTAATACTTAAAAACTTTGCTAAAATTTTAAAACCTAAAAACTTAAGCTATCGGAATATTGCAAATCATTTCTATCGGAATGCATTAAAGTCATAAGCATCGGAATGTAACAAAAACGATCCATCGGAATGTCAAGGTAAAGTCCATCAGAATGTCCATGTTAGTTACCATCGGAATACTCAAAATCAAAGCTGTCGCAATGTGGTCAATCGCAAAGATCACGATCGGAATAGTCTAGATCGGAAAGTCAGATCGGAATGGCATAAATGCTTTTGTCGCAATGCACTACTACCGGAAAGTAGCAAACTGAAAATGGGCAGAGTTTCGACTAAAAAGGAACCTTAGTCCCGTCGGAATATGCGATCGCAATAAGCGATCTTAATCCAGATCGGAACAAGGGGGAATTACCAACCGATCGCAAAGTAGAACCCTTAAGTGTTATTGCGATCAAAATGAGAAATCTGTCGGAATGTGTACAAACCACAATATTGCGATGGAATCAATGATGATCCGAAATTGGAGGCAGCCTTAGGACTCAAAAAGCAAAATCAATAAGCTAAATAATCCGAAACTTAAACAACTCTAAGAGCTTAAATTCGACAACTTGTAAAACGTAAACATTTATAAACTTTATGAAACGAACTTAAAAATGACGAAAACACTTGTGAAGTCCGAAAAGTAATAAGCTAAACTTGAAATAAGCTAATAAGCATTAAGAGCTTATAGCCTATACGCGTAAGAGCTTAAAAAAGAACAAGAGAAATTAACTTTTAATCGCGAACAAATCCAATCATTCAAACCGTATGAAATGAAGTAATCGGCTCAAGGATTAAAGCAAACTAAGAAATGTAGAAGGAGAATAAGGAACTTAAAAGCTTAACTTGAATAAGATTAATGAAATCCAAAGTACAAAGATTAAAGAAATCTTAAATTTAAAAGATGAAAACAAAGAAAAAGTTTAGTGAGAGAAAGTTTTGAACTTTCTCTCTCTAAAACTAGAAAAAATGAAAAAACTAACTAAAAAATTCTCCCCAAATGGTGAAGTGAAGTCCTATTTATAGGCGTGTGATTATGGGCTTGTGAATGGGCTTTGGTTTTGGGCTTCTTTTCTTCTTTCTTCTTTAGTCTTTACGTTTCCTTAAATAAACGTTTCCGACTTTGGATTTTGAGAAGTGTCGGTGAATAATTCCAACTCGTCTTATGATCTTTTGTTTAATAGACTCGAGTTCTTCGACATATATGAATCTTCCATCTTTGGCTCTATTCTTCGATAAATCTTCAAATAGGCACAATGACTTCAAATATTTTGCATCTCTTGGACAATAGACTTCGTCTTGAGTCTTTTTCTTCGATAAAACCCATGCAATCCCATGTTTTCTTCAATATTCATCTGGTTGACTCTGAAAGCACACTAAACACAAAAACCACGCATAATTCCAAACAAATGATATTAAATACGTGTTTTGGTCTTGTTTTAGCTAGAAATAAGTGGTAAAAGGACGGGTGTTTTCACACCTATCAAATCCCCTACACTTAACCATTGCCATGCCCTCATGCAATGCTTAGTGACAAAGCAAATTTACACTTTTCTCATAATCAATCAACCTTGGCCTTATTAACATACTACTAAACAAAAATTAAAGTACTACGAGAAATTAAAACTTTAAAGTAAACAAAAGGATAGAAAACCATTTTCACTTGAAAATAGCTATATGGAAATAACTTGCAAAGAGATCAAGGACTTACATTAGGGCTTCGGTGCTGCGAAGATTTATCACCCTCAAGTTTCACGTTCCCCAAACTAAGCTTAAAAACGAGATCATTGTTATTATAAGTTAGCATATCAAACACTTACACACATGGCTTAATTAAATGCTTAAACTAACTTATTCCTAGAGGTATCTCTTATATTTTATTTATGTCTTAGAATGATCATGAAGATGTATTTTTGGACTTATTTCGATAGTTTATTTAGGCTGAAAGCAAAGTAGGACGATTTGATCAATAGTTAGCTAAAGGACAAAATCTCTTAAAACTGCTTCTCGGGATATCAAAAAGTTCATATCTTGGCATAACTCGGTTCACGATTTGAGACCTTTCTCGGGCCGATATTTGGCATGTACTTCATACTTCATATCTTGAGAGACGTGCTTGAGATAATGGTCTTCTCATCGTTAATAGATTTTCTTCACTTGGAGACTTTTGAGGGGTACTCCAACTTTGTTGACCACGACTTCATGATTATTTCTTCAATCGCTAATTGGGATTTTGAGATACAACGATCCGCCTCCTTTTCGGACTTGGATCTATTTATCCTCATACCTTGTTAGGGTCTTTTCGGATAGACTTCTCCATGATCTTTATGGGAGTTGATTGCTTTTCGTCGTGAGTCTTGATCCTTCATATTGATTTTGGGAATAATGCTTTTCACATCACCTTGGATCTTTAGCAATAAGATTGAATCCTCATGCCTTGTTAGGGCCTTTTCGGACTCGCCAATCTTCGCGCCCCGCTTCATAAGTTATGCCTTGTCTATGCACTCTTATCATTACCGAGCAACTTTTAAATGATCTTGGGCTAGAAGCTAAGTAACTTTTCAAATCGTACGACCTTACTTATTGCAGATAAATTATTAGCAAGTGATGGGAGAATAGGCAAATAATTACACCAAGTGAGCTTGTGCAAGAATACCGACTTATAATTGACTCTATCATTTCTCGTCCTCCATAATTTAAAATCTCAAGTAATGAGACTCGTGGATACTTAGCCTAATAAACCAATTAAGGTCTACATGGTTAAGGATACTAGCTAGAATAAACTTGGAATAGTCTATTCGGGTTGAGTCAAAATAATCGCAACGGGCCTAATATGTCAAAGACTTCAAAACTAGCTACACCACTTTATTAATATTTTTGACTTTATTGCGGGATATATACATATGAAAGCAACGATAAAAATTTAAAAATTACGACTATATGGCCAAAGTTAATAAAAAAATGAAAAATGCTGGAAAAGATGATTTTCCGGTTAAATGAAGGCATTTTCATGGAAAAGTCCACTTAAAACTTCGATAGAAGTCCCCCTACACTTAAGATAAACATTGTCCTCAATGTTTAAGCATGTGGGAAAAACCTCCCCTACACTTATGACATTGTGCACGTTGGTTAAATCAAGCTAAGGAAGAGACGACTAAAGTGATCAATTTCAAATGTGAGTATGAAGAAAATTGAATCACGATAGTTGAGAGATAGAACCGGATTTCGGATAACACGGGAGCATGGTTCTTCAGAGGTTCCAAGAGTGCACTTATCCCTGTAATCACATCACCACACAAATACAAACACCTATAGAGGCCCCCCTACACTTAGGAGGTTAAAACAGAAAAGGATAGATACTCGGGCTGCCTCCCGAGGAGCGCTTGTTTTTGATAACCGAGTCACGAGCCTGACTCGACCCAAAATTAGTTCATGGGGAACGTGGGGAGGGATGGAATCATCTCCTGAGAGATGTCCTCACCAAAGTACAACTTCACTCGTTGGCCATTCACCTTAAAATTAGGTCCATTAGGTTGAGCGAGCTCGAGAGTACCATATGGAAAAATGTGGGCGATGGTGAATGGGCCGGACCAACGAGATTTTAGCTTGCCCGAGAAGATTTTCAACCGAGAGTTAAAGAGTAAAACTTTGTCTCCAACTTGGAACTCTCGGTTTTTAATCTTGGAGTCGTCAATGAGCTTAGTCTTTTCCTTATAGATCAAAGAATTTTCATAAGCCTCATTACGGAGTTCATTCAGCTCATTGAGTTGGATCTTGCGTAGGTCACCGGCTTTGTTGATATCAAAATTAGCCCACTTCAAGGCCCAGTAAGCCTTGTGCTCCAACTCAATGGGGAGGTGGCACGCTTTCCCGTACATGAGACGATATGGTGTACAACCATCCAGAGTCTTGTATGCGGTACGAAAAGCCCCCAAAGCATCATCAAGTTTATCAGCCCATGAGGCACGATGCTCTCCCACGGTTCTTTCAAGAATTTGCTTTAATTCTCGGCTAGAGATTTCAGCCTGGCCATTAGTTTGTGGGTGGTATGCGGTGGAAAGACGATGATTTGCACCATACTTAGCCATGACTCTTGCAAATTGGTCATTGCAAAAATGAGTCACGCGATCACTAATAATTGCACGAGGCACACCGAATCTAGCGAACAGCGGTTTCAAAAAGTTACAAACCACCCTTGCGTCATTAGTAGGTAAAGCTTTGGCTTCAACCCACTTTGAAACGTAGTCAACGGCTACAAGGATGTATTTGTTTCCTTTAGATGAAGGGAATGGCCCCATAAAGTCGATACCCCAAACATCAAAGATTTCACATTCTTGTATGAAATTTTGAGGCATCTCATCTTTATGTGTGATCTTGCCTTGTTTTTGGCAAGCATCACAACGTTTAACCATATCGTGAGCGTCAAGATAGATGGTGGGCCAATAAAATCCCGAGTCAAACACTTTTTTGGCGGTGTAGTTGGGACCAAATTGACCACCGGTGGGTCCTTTGTGGCAAGCGTCAAGGATTTCTAAAGCTGTCGGTCCATCAACACATCGGCGAATAATCAAATCGGCACATTGTTTGAAAAGATACGGGTCATCCCAAAAGTAAGTCTTAATTTCGTTAAAGAACTTCTTCTTTTTCTGGGATGTTAACCCGTCAACGAGAATTCCACCCGCTAAGTAGTTTGCAATGTCCGCAAACCACGGGGTTTCATCAGAAGTCGAGTTGATAGACATTAAGGTCTCCAAGGGAAAAGAATCATTGATTTCTTTGTTCGGATGATCCCCTTGGTAAGGATCCTCAAGTCTACTGAGATGATCCGCGGCTAGGTTTTCAGCTCCTTTTTTATCGCGAATTTCGATTTTAAATTCTTGGAGTAGCAAAACCCAGCGAAGAAGTCTTGGTTTGGAATCTTGCTTAGTCAACAAGTACTTCAACGCGGAATGATCGGTGTAAACGATTGTGGTGGAAAGGACAAGGTAGGGGCGGAATTTTTCAAAGGCATAGACAACAGCTAAAAGTTCTTTTTCGGTTGTCGTGTAATGTAATTGAGCCCCCGTCATTGTCTTGCTAGCGTAATGGATCGGTTGGAAGTGTTTGTTCACTCTTTGGCCCAGAACCGCTCCAATAGCAAAGTCACTAGCATCGCACATCAAGTTGAAGGCTTCAATACACTCTTTGGAAAAGATAAAAGGAGTGTCTTTTTCCAAGAGGTGGGTCATCGGGCGAGCGATTTGAGAAAAATCTTTTATGAATCGACGGTAGAAGCCCGCATGACCGAGGAAACTTCTCACACCCTTCACGGTTGAAGGTGGAGGCAACTTAGCGATAACATCGACTTTAGCACGGTCTACTTCAAGACCGGCTTTGGAGATCTTGTGTCCTAGCACGATGCCCTCTTTTACCATGAAATGGCATTTTTCCCAATTAAGAACAAGGCGAGTGTCTTCACACCGCTTAAGCATACGTTCTAAATTGGCAAGGCAAGCAGAGAATGAATCGCCATAAACCGAGAAATCATCCATGAATACTTCCATAGTGTCTTCCACCATGTCATGGAATATAGCCATCATACACCTTTGGAACGTCCCAGGAGCATTGCATAAACCAAAAGGCATGCGTTTGTAAGCAAATGTTCCGTAGGGACAAGTGAATGTGGTCTTTTCTTGGTCCTTGGGATCGATGGGGATTTGAAAATACCCAGAGAAACCGTCTAAAAAGCAGTAATAATCATTACCAGCTAGACGCTCGAGCATTTTATCCATGATAGGAAGAGGAAAGTGGTCTTTTCTCGTGGCATCATTGAGCTTGCGATAATCAATACAAACTCTCCACCCAGTAACGAGACGAGTGGGAATCAACTCGTTGTGTTCATTGGAAACAACGGTTATTCCGCCCTTCTTGGGCACACAATGGACGGAACTTACCCAAGGCGAATCCAAAATAGGGTAAATCAAGCCGGCATCAAGAAGTTTGATAACCTCCTGTTTGATGACGTCATGAATTCGAGGATTAACCTTTCTTTGGCTCTTGATTGCGGGTTTAAAGTCATCTTCCATGAGAATCTTGTGAGTACAAAAGTTCGGATCAATTCCGCGGATATCGGAAATTTTCCAGGCAATTGCCTTCTTATGATCTTTAAGCACGGCTATTAGGCGAGATTTCTTTTCTTCTTTCAAGTCCTTCGCGATGATGACAAGCGACTTCTTGTTTTCTTCAAGGAACACGTACTCGAGATGGGGCGGCAACTCCTTAAGTTCTAAATCCGGAGGATTTTCGATGGGAGGCGTTTTCAAAGTCGGAGCATCGATAGCAATAACCGTTGGAGATGGTGGAGAAATATTGTCTTCTTTAAGAATGTTCTCAATGAATCGAAAATCGTCATCCCAATCAGTGGGGAGAATCGTCAGTAGCTAAGTTCACATCTCCCATGGTGGCTTCCAAATCTTTCCAAAGGAAATCACTTTCTCCAAATAGAGATAGTGATGAATCAATAGAGGAAACGGTCTCAACATTGGGAAGAGAGGTAGGAATACTTTTACAAGCATCTTTGAAGTGTTCTTCACAAGCCTCATCAAGAACATCAATACAATTAACACTCTCGTTAGAATAAGGCTGTTTAGACAACTTTCCCATGTTGAAGACAATTTTATCGTCACCCACTCTCATGATAAGCTCACCAGCTTCAACATCGATGAGAGTGCGACCGGTCCTCAAGAATGGACGACCAACGATCAATGGCACACGAGGGTCCATGTCGTAGTCAACGACAACGAAATCGGCAGGAAAAGTGAATTTGTCGACTCCTACAAAGACGTCTTCATCTATCCCCACTGGATAAGCAACCGTACGGTTAGCTAATTCCAAAGTCATTTTGGTGGGGACTAGCTCAGGGAGAGATAATTGGTTCCAAACACTTAAAGGCATTAAGTTAATACTGGCACCTAGATCGGCTAGGGCCATGCAATTCTCTACTCCCGGGAAGTTGTAAGGGATTAAGAAACGACCCGGGTCACCAAGCTTGGTTGGCAATTTCCTTAAGAGCACTACAGAGCAATTCTCATTAAGTTGGGTGTTAGCAATATCAAGAAGCTTCTCCTTGTCGCTAAGAATATCTTTGAACATCGTAAGGTGCCAGCCAGTTAGTTATACCCTTTCAATCAAAAAGTTGAGTAAGTCAGTTTTCTCTTTCGCTTTCAATAAAGAAGTAAGAAAGTAGTGCCTCGGCTCGGTTGAGTCATTTTTTTCGCTCGGCTCGCAGCGGACTTGTTCTAGTAGAAAGCAATTTTTCTCTGGGAAAAAGACATAAGATTTGTTCGCTATAGCTCATCACTGAAGAATGGTGGCTTGACTTTTTTGAATTAGAGAATAACTTCTTCGCGTGAGCGGCGTACTCATCTATGCCATCAAACTCTTCAAAATCAGCCTCCTTGACTACTTGTCTTTCTTCTAGGATGGAAACCCTGATCAGGCGGATGGCCTAGCTAACCCCTTTCTTCGTGCTTTTACGAAGCGAGGATCTCATGCTATCATTGAACGGCTACCGAACCGCCATAATCAGGTAACCGGTCTAGGTTCCAAGTACATCAACACCTCATAGCTACTTAGGGTCGCAACGCAATAAGGCTTTTCGCTCTAGTTGGGCAATGCAAGGAGGCCTCTTTCGCCATTCTTTCTAAATGATAAACTATTATTAGTTCAGTTCGGTAGAACATCGATGATAGGAGAATTTTTCCACTGGTATTCTACGCTCGATCTCTACTCAAGTCTTTTTCCTTGTGTCAGAGATATTCCATCAAGTTTATAGAGACTGAAAGCTGCCTAAACTGGATCAATATTCAGCCAATCCCTTGCAGCTTTATCTCACTTCGACTTCTGGTGGGGCTACATCCGCCCTACCCCCGCACAGGTTTCAGTCTCTATCTACGATCAGACCCTTTCTGAACTCCCCTATACTGGCGCGTTTGAATTAGGGCTCTTTAACAGCATCTCGTCTCCGACTGAGCTGATTAGCTGATTTAGTGCCTTTTTTGTGAGTGAAAGTGTGGGTAAAGAATCTTGAACTTGAAGGTGAGCAAGACTCAAAACTAGGCAACAGGTTGCGTTGCCCGGGGTGAAAGACACCATAGACGAAGTGTTTAATGTAGCAGCTGTGGCACCCGAAGACATAGGAAAACTGACTCTTCATCTTTTTATTTTTTTAATAGACGTCACCCACTAAAACGTCAGCTAAATGAAAGCCTCTTCCGGCGCTTGTCCAAAAAAGGAAAAAAGCAACTCATAAACCCAAAAAGTTTAACCCAGGTATACATATCCTTACCTCATCTCTGGTTCAGGACCAACCATGCACTCACACGACTCTATTCTTAAGCTTGCAGTAGTACCGTTGCTCTAGTAGTCTAACCATGCAGTAGCATACCAATGCAGATATCGGAGATGATACTCCATCCATCTTTCTTTCAAAAATCTTTAAAACATGCAATCTGCATTGTCACCATAGAAAGTACGAATCCGATCAATTTCAACTTCATTGAAGTTTGATGGACGTACACGCTCCATGATAAACGCCCTTACCATTCCATACTGCTCTGCAGTTATCACTCCCAAATCTGGAAATGCTAACCAAAACTTCAATGGTAAAGGAAGTATGCCAGTCAGCGAAAACATTAAGAGATAATGGCGCTTCCAACGTTTAGATGCCGGAAGACCTTGACGTGAGTAGACCTTATAAGAGAAGATCCACCGCGTAACCTGTACGAACACAGCAAATTGACTCGCAGTTCCGAAAACAGGAAAGTGGAAACTCCAGAAGAGAAGAGAGAGTACGGAGAACCCGAAGGGACACAGGACTAAAGTAAAGTGTAACCTTATAGAATAGGCCATAAATCTTTTAGCAAATTCTAGAGCACTCACGTTAGGGACTTTTATGGACTGATCAGCACCCCTTTGGTCGACTTCTCTTGTCACAACAGCGTAAATGACCCCGATTTCTTTGCTCTCGCGCTCAAACTTCTTCTTGGTGAGCAATTGGAGTTCTGTCTTTATCTTTAAAGGGAGGCCCTTTAGTAGGGGCGTACTCATTAGACTACTGAAAGGAATATGATGGCTTAACGCCCCAACTGTTATGTAGTTCTCTCTTATATAGAAATAGGTATCCTCGCCCTAGTAGTGCGGACTCTTTTCTGAGTACGTGGCTATCCCACTAGTAGGGACTTATTTGCCTGTAAGTAGAAGGCCTTTTCTATCTATTTAAGAAGAATCCCTTTATAATTTAATAGGAGAGTACTTTTTTTATAGTTATTGCTATAGTTATCAGTCATTATCAGGTAGATCATCTTGGTATTTGATGCGCCCATCGATCAGATCAGGATATTTATCCAAAAATGAAGGAAACATTGTGGATATCGTCTTTTCTAATGCCGGGTTAGTAACCTCTGTAGGTTTCTTTTCATCTTCTATTTCATGAAATATATCTGTAATAAGCTCCCCAGAGAATCTGTTGACTAGTAAATCAAGGAACTCATCCCATCAGTGCCCTCTTGTTAGTGCTAGTCAGCTACCATCCTTGATATAGGTTGTTCTCCTGTGCTCCTGTAAGAAGTCCTTCCTATACCTGATGCGCTTTTTATCCTTTTTTTAGTTAATGCAAAGACCCAATTCGCCCGGGCTGGGATGGGCTAGGAAATACAAAGTTATACCAGGTTTTCCAGGACTTAATCAATTCCGCTGCTATATGTTGTATATGCTTATGTTATTCATTCTATTCTTGTATATCCATGCACTGATCATTATGCTCGGCCGTTTTCTTTTCATGTTCCCAAAACGGCAGGTACTCAGGGACGCTGGTAGACTTTAAGCGTACGTACATATGGATTTGAAGCTTTCTAGCCTTCAATACTTTATGCATTTATTCATACATTTTGCTACTCATTTCCATGGACATTGTTTATTCCTTTATAGTTTTTATGTTTGTGTGTGATGAACTTTTACTTTGGGGTACCGATGTTTGTTTCCGGTATTTCCTTTATGGTCATGTAATGTATAAGACATTTATCCTTGTATGCTTTGATTACACGCCATAATCACGAGTGACATTCCATTTATCAAAATGGGGTGTTACAATTATGGTATCAGAGCCAAGGCTTCGACCTGTAGGCACTCAAAACACGACTTGTGATTAGTGGGTAGTCACTATGGTCTTCCTAGAACTGACAGTCGGTTTTCATGTATTCATTGTTTTCATGCATTCATTGTTTTCATGCATTCATATATATGTCATTGTCGCACGTTTATGACTAAGTAATGGTTGGTACAGGACTGGCCCTTATTAGTCGCATGTGGTTCATCAAAACTTTTAACTTTGGGACCGACCCATTGGCGTCCCCTCGCCATGTCTTTTGTTATCCGTATAGGTATAGTATACGTAAGTTTACCTAGATCTATGTATTTACCTTATATGCCTTAAATTTACAGATGAGTCGGAATCCTAATCTTATTATTACAATGATAGGATCAGCTCTTAAATTTCTTTCTGGTCCACCAATAATTTTTTTTTTTCAACTAAGGTTTATTTAAGTCCGCCACAGCATGCCTTTTCCGTCTATAGCGAATAGGTAATTTAGCTACCTCCGCAGCAACAATTGCTTCAGCGGGAGCATCATTGGCTTGGTCAGCCTTTACCTGACCAACTACCTAATACTACGCAGGCTCATCAAACAGCGCTTTTTAGCTTTCTTCAGGATTTGGCCCGAACTGTTCGGCAGATTCCCACGCGTTACGCACCCGTTCGCCACTTTGTTCTCAACTCTTCTCACCTCCTGGGCGAGACAAGCTACCTTTAGCTAGGAGCCTCTTTTCCTTCTGCCCAGCTCCCCGAAAACAACGTTCGACTTGCATGTGTTCCGGCTAGCTCGAAGGGAAGGAAAGAGCGCTATAAGAGAAAGAGTGCCTCGAGAATCTTTTTGATTTTTACTGAAAGCAGAGGAAGCATTCGATGCATCATAAAAAAAAGTGCAGCTGCCAGAGCCCCTTACCAGCGGGGGTCCCGAGATATTCTATGATTAAAGGCTGAAAGGACATCTCGCGCTTTACGCTCGGCAACCAGTTCCTCTTCCAACTACATGTTCTCGGGCACGAATAGAGATTTGTGATACCCCTTGACTTTCTATTAGATTAGTTTAGTCAAGGGGGTAAGCTCCGACCCTGCGCGAAAGGCGTAACGATCTGGGCTCTGTCTCGGAGAGAGTCTTGGTGAAATAGACATGTCTGTGAAACTCGTTCCGCCCGCTGGCCTATTGGGATAGCAGCCTTCGGGCTTTGCCTGCCCTTTCTAATAAAGAATTCTGGCTCGGCCCGGGAAAGCGCTGGCAACAACAGAAAGGAAGATTCGTCGATACGAGAAGCAAATTGTTGTGTGGAGGAATCAATATCTCGACATAAGCCAAGAGGCAGATCTTGTGCCACTCCACCTTTATATTTTATGCAAGTAACAAGTGGAAAAACGATCATCGAGTAAAAACGTACTTAAAATCACGTAATTCGTTTAACAAAAGGTAAGAAAACATATGCGAATGCATAGAAATTCACTTACTTGAATTAACATGATTTAAACTTACTTGAATTATCATCAAGATTTTTATCTGTAAAATAGTTTAAAATAATTAATTAATACTACAGCCTAAATTAATTAATACTACAGCCTAAATTAAACAAATAAAAATAATAAATTAGAAGATAGCTAGATTGGCATAGGAAACTAACTTACTATATATAGAAAGTCCTCTTATAAGTTGATAAATATGTATATATTTTGCTAATAAGATGAAAATTTTAATATATAGTTGGTAATCAAAGATCTATGCATAGTAATGAAAAGGCGCCCTCGAAGCTGACGCGTCAGTCCTCTCTTATTGCCTTATTTGGACCGGCGTAAGGAGGTTCAGTCAAGTATAGTATAGTGCGGCTTATGGTTCTAGTAGCACAAAAATAGTTCTCATTCGCATATTTGGGCATGTGAGCGAGAGCCTCAGCGAAGGAGATGTTGAAATTCAATTGTTTAAACATTTTGAGAAAGTTCGAAACCTGAATATCATCCTTGCTTTTAAGCTTCTCTTTCCTCAACCTTGATGGTTAAGGTATATCGGAAGACGAGGAAGGATTTGGGATCGAAGGATCACTCACATCCTTGTGTGGAGGAGGTATAGAAGTAAGAGGTGGAGGAATTGGGGAAGTAGAAGGATGAGGAATAGGAGCAGGTGACTCGTTTTCCTTAGTCACAATCACCGGTAGAGGTATAGGAAGCTCGGGTTCCTTGGTACCTTTGCCATTGCGAGTGGTGATTGCTTTCATCTCCCCTCTTGGATTCGCAACGGTGTTACTCGGAAGAGTACCCGGAGAAGAGGGTTGATTACCTTGGAAGAAACTAGCCATCATGTTCTTTAAGTCATTCGTTTGACTATCCAAAGTGTTTCTCATATCAGCTCTCAGATCGTTCCCTTGTTTCACCAGGTCTGCTTTCAAGTTGCGCACTTCCTGTTGGAGATTGTCCACGATCACATCGTTAGTCCTCATGTAGGTTCCAATGTCTTGATGTAATGCGGTGGGTTGGTTGGGAGGAGCATTGTATGCGGGTGGTTGATAAGTAGGTTGCTGGTAAACTTGGTTGTTTCGTTGAGGTGGATGTGGTTGTTTGTGAGGTGGTATGTATGGTCCACGAGGTTGTTGTTGTTGAGGAAGGCGGTTGAGGTTTTGTTGTTGGTTTGGGTTGTTAGGAGTAAAACCGGGCGGGGAAAGAAAGTTGTTGGAACGGTAGCTAAGCAAGTTGCGGTCACCTTGAGGACGAGCTTGATAAGCGGGTTGAGGATAGGTACCGTATGCTGCATTCACATTCTCAGAAGGGTAGTCTTGGGTGGCAGTACAAGTGGTGTAAGAGTAACGACCCCCGTATATCTTACATGGTTGGCTAACAGCATTGACATGAGTGTCGTGAGCGTTTTTAGAGTTGATGTTGTTGGTGTTGCTGGCGGTTTGGGTAGCAAGCGATTCAAGAAGCGCAGTGACTTTGTCAAGTCGCTTATCGTTGTCACTAGTACTAGCACTAGCGACATTGGTCCGAACACTCTTGTTTTGCACACGAGACTTATTCTCAATGATATCCCAAGCGGCATTGGAAGTCTTAACCAAAATATTACCCCCCAAGGCACTGTTTAGTGAATCTTGGTCATTCATGCTTAAACCATTATAAAAAGTATTAATTTGGTGCACTTTGGTAAAACCATGTTGTGGGCATTTTCTTAAAAGATCTTTGAAACGATCCCAAGATTCACTAAAAGACTCATCGTACTTTTGTTCAAAATTGATAATTTCATTCCGCAAAGCGGTAGTACGAGAGGGTGGGAAAAAGTAGTTTATGAACTTGGTCTCCAAATCCGTCCACGTCAGAATACTTTGTAGCGGTTCCTTAGCAAGCCAATTTCGGGCTTGTCCCTCTAGGGAGAAAGGAAAAACTTGCAAACGGATTACCTCTTATGGAACACCATTGAATTTGACCGTACTCGTGAGTTGCAAAAATCTCTTGATGTGGTCATGTGGATCATCAATGGTACGCCCCAAGAATGATTGAGCAGAGACCATCTGGATAAAACCGGATTTGAGCTCAAAGTTGTTGGCTGCAATCGCGGGTATGACAATTGGATCATTGTTGCCATCTACATGGGCTTGCAGAAGTTCAATCATCGGGCGATTGTCTGGTAGAGGCTCATTCTTGTTGAGAGGTGGGTTGTTATTGTTGTTGTTATTATTGTTGTTGAGAGGTGGGTTATTGTTGTTGTTTTGTACACCGGCCATGTCTAAGTCTTCGAGAGGCTCGGGCTCTTGATAAGACGTCGATCGTGTACGCATGCACCTGCAAAAGAACTAACAAAGCAAACAAGAAATATTTTTGGTTTTTTATGTTTTTTTTTTTGTATTTTTGAAAATTTTATATTTTTTTAGGATTTTTGAAAGTTTTTATGAAAAAGTAACGTTCACGGCGAACGGATCCCAAAATCCAAGTTCTCACAAAAAACTGTTGATCTTAACGAGAAGAGCCGGCAGCGGCGCCATTTGATACTATCATTTTCATTGGGGTTCAATATTTATCTCGGTATCTCCTCGAATTGATCACGGTTCTAAGTAGAATGATTTGTTCTTGGTTAATAAAAGGGTGTTGGTTTGTTTATCTATTTTGAACTAATAACAAATGAGTAAGTGTCGAAGAGTAAAATTAAAACATTGAAAGATTAAACTAGATTGACAAGTTAAAAGTAAATTCTTGAAAACGTAAAGAAAAGATTAGAAGAATACTTTGAAAACTTAATTGAACTAATACTTAAAAACTTTGCTAAAATTTTAAAACTTAAAAACTTAAGCTATCGGAATATTGCAAATCATTTCTATCGGAATGCATTAAAGTCATCTTCCATGAGAATCTTGTGAGTACAAAAGTTCGGATCAATTCCGCGGATATCGGAAATTTTCCAGGCAATTGCCTTCTTATGATCTTTAAGCACGGCTATTAGGCGAGATTTCTTTTCTTCTTTCAAGTCCTTCGCGATGATGACAAGAGACTTCTTGTTTTCTTCAAGGAACACGTACTCGAGATGGGGCGGAAACTCCTTAAGTTCTAAATCCGGAGGATTTTCGATGGGAGGCGTTTTCAAAGTCGGAGCATCGATAGCAATAACCGTTTGAGATGGTGGAGAAATATTGTCTTCTTTAAGAATGTTCTCAATGAATCGAAAATCGTCATCCCAATCAGTGGGGAGAATCGTCAGTAGCTAAGTTCACATCTCCCATGGTGGCTTCTAAATCTTTCCAAAGGAAATCACTTTCTCCAAATAGAGATAGTGATGAATCAATAGAGGAAACGGTCTCAACATTGGGAAGAGAGGTAGGAATACTTTTACAAGCATCTTTGAAGTGTTCTTCACAAGCCTCATCAAGAACATCAATACAATTAACACTCTCGTTAGAATAAGGCTGTTTAGACAACTTTCCCATGTTGAAGACAATTTTATCGTCACCCACTCTCATGATAAGCTCACCAGCTTCAACATCGATGAGAGTGCGACCGGTCCTCAAGAATGGACGACCAACGATCAATGGCACACGAGGGTCCATGTCGTAGTCAACGACAACGAAATCGGCAGGAAAAGTGAATTTGTCGACTCCTACAAAGACGTCTTCATCTATCCCCACTGGATAAGCAACCGTACGGTTAGCTAATTCCAAAGTCATTTTGGTGGGGACTAGCTCAGGGAGAGATAATTGGTTCCAAACACTTAAAGGCATTAAGTTAATACTGGCACCTAGATCGGCTAGGGCCATGCAATTCTCTACTCCCGGGAAGTTGCAAGGGATTAAGAAACGACCCGGGTCACCAAGCTTGGTTGGCAATTTCCTTAAGAGCACTACAGAGCAATTCTCATTAAGTTGGGTGTTAGCAATATCAAGAAGCTTCTCCTTGTCGCTAAGAATATCTTTGAACATTTTCGCATATTTGGGCATGTGAGCGAGAGCCTCAGCGAAGGAGATGTTGAAATTTAATTGTTTAAACATTTTGAGAAAGTTTGAAACCTGAATATCATCCTTGCTTTTAAGCTTCTCTTTCCTCAACCTTGATGGTTAAGGTATATCGGAAGACGAGGAAGGATTTGGGATCGAAGGATCACTCACATCCTTGTGTGGAGGAGGTATAGAAGTAAGAGGTGGAGGAATTGGGGAAGTAGAAGGATGAGGAATAGGAGCAGGTGACTCGTTTTCCTTAGTCACAATCACCGGTAGAGGTATAGGAAGCTCGGGTTCCTTGGCACCTTTGCCATTGCGAGTGGTGATTGCTTTCATCTCCCCTCTTGGATTCGCAACGGTGTTACTCGGAAGAGTACCTGGAGAAGAGGGTTGATTACCTTGGAAGAAACTAGCCATCATGTTCTTTAAGTCATTCGTTTGACTATCCAAAGTGTTTCTCATATCAGCTCTCAGATCGTTCCCTTGTTTCACCAGGTCTGCTTTCAAGTTGCGCACTTCCTGTTGGAGATTGTCCACGATCACATCGTTAGTCCTCATGTAGGTTCCAATGTCTTGATGTAACGCGGTGGGTTGGTTGGGAGGAGCATTGTATGCGGGTGGTTGATAAGTAGGTTGCTGGTAAACTTGGTTGTTTCGTTGAGGTGGATGTGGTTGTTTGTTAGGTGGTATGTATGGTCCACGAGGTTGTTGTTGTTGAGGAAGGCGGTTGAGGTTTTGTTGTTGGTTTGGGTTGTTAGGAGTAAAACCGGGCGGGGAAAGAAAGTTGTTGGAACGGTAGCTAAGCAAGTTGCGGTCACCTTGAGGACGAGCTTGATAAGCGGGTTGAGGATAGGTACCGTATGCTGCATTCACATTCTCAGAAGGGTAGTCTTGGGTGGCAGTACAAGTGGTGTAAGAGTAACGACCCCCGCATATCTTACATGGTTGGCTAACAGCATTGACATGAGCATCGTGAGCGTTTTTAGCGTTGATGTTGTTGGTGTTGCTGGCGGTTTGGGTAGCAAGCGATTCAAGAAGCGCAGTGATTTTGTCAAGTCGCTTATCGTTGTCACTAGTACTAGCACTAGCGACATTGGTCCGAACACTCTTGTTTTGCACACGAGACTTATTCTCAATGATATCCCAAGCGGCATTGGAAGTCTTAACCAAAATATTACCCCCCAAGGCACTGTTTAGTGAATCTTGGTCATTCATGCTTAAACCATTATAAAAAGTATTAATTTGGTGCACTTTGGTAAAACCATGTTGTGGGCATTTTCTTAAAAGATCTTTGAAACGATCCCAAGATTCACTAAAAGACTCATCGTACTTTTGTTCAAAATTGATAATTTCATTCCACAAAGCGGTAGTACGAGAGGGTGGGAAAAAGTAGTTTATGAACTTGGTCTCCAAATCCGTCCACGTCAGAATACTTTGTAGCGGTTCCTTAGCAAGCCAATGTCGGTCTTGTCCCTCTAGGGAGAAAGGAAAAACTTGCAAACGGATTACCCCTTATGGAACACCATTGAATTTGACCGTACTCGTGAGTTGCTAAAATCTCTTGATGTGGTCATGTGGATCATCAATGGTACGCCCCAAGAATGATTGAGCAGAGACCATCTGGATAAAACCGGATTTGAGCTCAAAGTTGTTGGCTGCAATCGCGGGTATGACAATTGGATCATTGTTGCCATCTACATGGGCTTGCAGAAGTTCAATCATCGGGCGATTGTCTGGTAGAGGCTCATTCTTGTTGAGAGGTGGGTTGTTATTGTTGTTGTTATTATTGTTGTTGAGAGGTGGGTTATTGTTGTTGTTTTGTACACCGGCCATGTCTAAGTCTTCGAGAGGCTCGGGCTCTTGATAAGACGTCGATCGTGTACGCATGCACCTGCAAAAGAACTAACAAAGCAAACAAGAAATATTTTTGGTTTTTTATGTTTTTTTTTTGTATTTTTGAAAATTTTATATTTTTTAGGATTTTTGAAAGTTTTTATGAAAAAGTAACGTTCACGGCGAACGGATCCCAAAATCCAAGTTCTCACAAAAAACTGTTGATCTTAACGAGAAGAGCCGGCAGCGGCGCCATTTGATACTATCATTTTCATTGGGGTTCAATATTTATCTCGGTATCTCCTCGAATTGATCACGGTTCTAAGTAGAATGATTTGTTCTTGGTTAATAAAAGGGTGTTGGTTTGTTTATCTATTTTGAACTAATAACAAATGAGTAAGTGTCGAAGAGTAAAATTAATACATTGAAAGATTAAACTAGATTGACAAGTTAAAAGTAAATGCTTGAAAACGTAAAGAAAAGATTAGAAGAATACTTTGAAAACTTAATTGAACTAATACTTAAAAACTTTGCTAAAATTTTAAAACTTAAAAACTTAAGCTATCGGAATATTGCAAATCATTTCTATCGGAATGCATTAAAGTCATAAGCATCGGAATGTAACAAAAACGATCCATCAGAATGTCAAGGTAAAGTCCATCGGAATGTCCATGTTAGTTACCATCGGAATACTCAAAATCAAAGCTGTCGCAATGTGGTCAATCGCAAAGATCACGATCGGAATAGTCTAGATCGGAAAGTCAGATCGGAAAGTCAGATCGGAATGGCATAAATGCTTCTGTCGCAATGCACTACTATCGGAAAGTAGCAAACTGAAAATGGGCAGAGTTTCGACTAAAAAGGAACCTTAGTCCCGTCGAAATATGCGATCGCAATAAGCGATCGCAATCTAGATCGGAACAAAGGGGAATTACCAACCGATCGCAAAGTAGAACCCTTAAGGGTTATTGCGATCAAAATGAGAAATCTGTCGGAATTTGTACAAACCACAATATTGCGATGGAATCAATGATGATCCGAAATTAGAGGCAGCCTTAGGACTCAAAAAGCAAAATCAATAAGCTAAATAATCCGAAACTTAAACAACTCTAAGAGCTTAAATTCGACAACTTGTAAAACGTAAACAATTATAAACTTTATGAAACGAACTCAAAAATGATGAAAACCCTTGTGAACTCCAAAAAGTAATAAGCTAAACTTGAAATAAGCTAATAAGCATTAAGAGCTTATAGCCTATATGCGTAAGAGCTTAAAAAAGAACAAGAGAAATTAACTTTTAATCGTGAACAAATCCAATCATTCAAACCGTATGAAATGAAGTAATCGACTCAAGGATTAAAGCAAACTAAGAAATGTAGAAGGAGAATAAGGAACTTAAAAGCTTAACTTGAATAAGATTAATGAAATCCAAAGTACAAAGATTAAAGAAATCTTAAATTTAAAAGGTGAAAACAAATAAAAAGTTTAGTGAGAGAAAGTTTGGAACTTTCTCTCTCTAAAACTAGAAAAAATGAAAAAACTAACTAAAAAATTCTCCCCAAATGGTGAAGTGAAGTCCTATTTATAGGCGTGTGATTATGGGCTTGTGAATGGGCTTTGGTTTTGGGCTTCTTTTCTTCTTTCTTCTTTAGTCTTTACGTTTCTTTAAATAAACGTTTCCGACTTTGGATTTTGAGAAGTGTCAGTGAATAATTCCAACTCGTCTTATGATCTTTTGTTTAATAGACTCGAGTTCTTCGACATATATGAATCTTCCATCTTTGGCTCTATTCTTCGATAAATCTTCAAATAGGCACAATGACTTCAAATCTTTTGCATCTCTTGGACAATAGACTTCGTCTTGAGTCTTTTTCTTCGATAAAACCCGTGCAATCCCATGTTTTCTTCAATATTCATCCGGTTGACTCTGAAAGCACAATAAACACAAAAACCACGCATAAATCCAAACAAATAATATTAAATACGTGTTTTGGTCTTGTTTTAGCCAGAAATAAGTGGTAAAAGGATGGGTGTTTTCACACCTATCAGTTGTTGACTGCCCGTAGTAGACTGAAAAGTTACGCGGATGTGCGGCGGAAGATAATAGAGTTTAAAGTGGGTGACCGAGTAATGTTGAAAGTATCGCCATGGAAAGGCGTTATAAGATTTGGAAAGCGAGGAAAATTGAATCCCCGCTATATTGGACCCTTTAAGATTTTATCTAGAGTAGGTCCGGTGGCTTACAAACTAGAGTTACCCCCAGAACTTCATGGTGTTCACAACACATTCCATGTATCTAATCTGAAGAAATGTCTAGCAGTGAGTGATGAGAAAATTTCATTAGGTAAGGTTCGAATAGATGGGAAGTTGCATTTTATCTAAGAGCCCGTAGAGGTTATGGATCGTGAGGTAAAGCAACTGAAACAAAGTCGGATACCTATTGTCAAGATCCAAAGGAATTCAAAGCATGGACCAGAATATACTTGGGAACGAGAGGATGAAATGTGGAAGAAATATCCGCACCTCTTCGATTTCAATAAGAAACGGACATCCAAATGAAATGGATCACGAGGGCGTTGATCCCTTTTAGGAGGAAAAGCTGTGACAATCTAACATTTTCAGGTAGTGAATTATTTTCTCGTATAATATTTTGAAACTTATTTTTGTGTTGGTTGATGAACTCACAATTTACGGATTTAAATTTGGGCTTACGTGCATAATTTAGCGTCCTTTACGACTAAACCGGAAACCTTAGGATTACGTATTTACGTTTTTGAACTCCGTTTTTTATGAGAAAATTTTTATTGGATTCGTTTTGTGACGTTGATTCATAATTTACAAAAACGTTTTTCGTGAAACGACCCAAGGGCACGCAAATCGAGAAAACTAGAATCGAGGGATACCCGTAAATTAGTAAGGTGGGACAAAATACATTATCCCACCCCACTAATACACATGGGACAGCACACATGACACCACATCAAGGATGTGGCATCATGTTAGCTTACAACTTACAAGTATAAGTTAAGCTTACACTTTAAGCTTCCACTAACTCAAAACCATCAAACCTACACACATACCATCATTTCGCTCATGCAAACAAGATCAAAATCCTCTCAAAACCACCACCATTGCCGTCCACTTTTGAGGAACAAACACCCCTTCTTGATCTTTTCTAGCCACAAAATACTTGTTATCTAGCTCTATCATGGAGTTACCTTGAAGCCTTGATCATTTGGTGGCCATTTTAACAACAAAGGAGGTGATTTGCTTGTGTCCTAGGGCTGATTTCTCAACTTATGTTCTTGGTGTTTGATGATCTTGGAGTTACTTTTGGTGTTCATCAAGTTCTTGTCTTCCAAAAACAAGATATACTCTTGGTTGGTAAAGAAGATCATCCTCTCCATTTTCTCTTGTTATTTTTGTAAAGATCAAATGTGTTGTCTTTCTTGTTGTATATGTATATGATGAATATATGATGATAAAAATGTTGTGTGGGGATCAAGTGTTGATAAATATGCTTAAAAAGGTTAATAACCATAAGAAACAAGGCTAAAATCATGATTAATTTGTTGGCTGTATAAAAATAGTATGTAACTAAAACTTGAACTGATAAACTTGCATGGTAGAATCCATTTACAGTAAGTACAAGATGTTATACACATGTGAGAGTTGGCCATGCAATGGAATCATTATAATGAGTGAGATATGATCTAAACAAGATGAGTGTGCTAATCTGAATAAGCTGTTTTGTAGGGACTGTTAAGCATAGATAAACTTAAAATGAGCAGTAGCTATAACTAAGTTAAATGTAGCACATAATAAGCTTATTGGACTTAAAACATGTAAATAGGTAAAACTAGTAAACTAGTAAAAAGTTACTAATACATAAACACTAAAATGAGTAAACAAGGATATATAAACCCACTTGATCATCATCATATGTACAAAATCATCATATGTATATTGTTATTTTGATAAAAGTCATTGGACAAAGTCTAAGACCGATTATTATTTATATAGGTTTCCGTGACCGAAGCACGCCGATAGCCGATAATCCGCCTTTCATTATCAACGTGGGTTCATAGCCTCGCACTCTTTTAAATGTTTTATAAAATGATTTGTAAACCCGCGAGGGAGATAACATGCTAGATTTTTATAAAAATAGAACACAAGTAGTCCCGATGGTATGCTTAATGATATGGACCCGAATGATGCTATGACCCTATAAACGAGACAAAAAGGATTATTAGTAGTTAGGTTATGTCACTTAAAGTCCCATTAGCATGAATTGTGAACTACCGGGATTTTGGTAGACGCTTATGCATTTGATAGTACTATTTGGGGACAATCACCCCAGTTCGCGCCTTGACGGTTGATCCCCGTCGTACCACATTGATTGGTAAGCGAATTAATGTATGAGAAGATTCCATAGCGTGATTTTTGTGACGACACGCTAACTTAGATAGGCAAATTGTTTGTCGGGTTCGCGGCCCGCTGTTTTCATAGTAAGGTAACAATGTCATGCGGCTAATAATAATCAAATAAAATGTATCCTATACATAATGTAATCCAATAACGACGCTAATAACGATGAATATATTACCTATTATGGTAATATTGAGGCTACGGTCTCATGGACGGTTTAAGATGTATGCTTGATTTATATATTGCCTGACTAGCAATACGAGGACTTACTTCCGATATTATACTTGTGTTCTGATTTTAACGATTGTTTTATATAACGGTTTTTATTAAACTCTATGAATTCACTCGGCATTCGCTGATATGATTTTTGCATGTTTTTATCTCAGGTGCTTGAAGGTAATCCGGATGAAGATCGACTCTGATGGCCCACAAAATATTAAAAATGTTCATTCGATCTATGTTTTGTAAACTTAATGACCTGTATAATTTGGGACCTGTTGTACACTTTAAAAATTTTTATCGAATGAATGTATGTTGAACCTTGTACAACCATTTTTATGTGTTGTCTATGATTGGAGTTATTGTGCTATCCCATAACACTCTAAAAGACCCTTCCGCTGTACCGATACGAAAATTGAGAGTGTTACAATCCCTGAGGAAATGATATCTTATGTCTATGTGTTTAGTCCTTGAATGTAGGACTGGATTATTTGAAATGGCAATTGCACTGGTGTTGTCACAAAAGATAGGGACTACTTTGTATTCCACATTATAGTCCCTGAGTTGAATTTTCATCCAAAGGATGTTTGCACAACAACCAGCAGCTGCCACGTATTCAGCCTCAGCAGAGGACATTGGGTGACTGACTGCTGTTTCTTTGCACTCCAACATACTAGCTTGCCACCTAGGAATTGACATGCACCTGAGGTACTTTTTCTATCCATGTTGCAGCCAGCATAGTCTAAGTCTGAGTATCCTTTAAGTTTGAAGCCTGAGCAACGAGGATACCATTGACCTAGTGAGGGAGTACCCTTCAGGTACCTGAAGATTCGTTTAACAGAAGTAAGATGTGATTCTTTGGGATCGGCCTGATATCTTGTACATAAGATTGTTGAGAACTGAATATCAGGCCTGGTTGCAGTTAGGTACATTAATGATCCACTCATTCCCCTGAATAAGGTTTGATTGACTGGTTTACCAGTAAGATCAGGACCTAAGTTGTTAGGGGGGACCATGGGAGTCTTTACTGAAGCACACTCAGAGATGTCATATTTCTTAAGTATTTCTCTGGTGTATTTTTCTTGACAGACTGATATCCCTTTGTCCCCCTGTTTGATTTGTAGTCCAAGAAAATATGTTAACTCAACCATCATACTCATTTCAAATTTCTTTGTCATAAGTTTTTCAAACTTTCTACAAAGATTGTAGTTAGTAGATCTGAATATGATGTCATCAACATATATCTGAACTAGTAGAACATCCTCCTTGGTTCTGAAGATAAACAAGGTGTTCTTTATCTTCCCCCTGACAAATTTGTTCATTATCAGGAATGTAGAGAGAGTTTCATACCATGCCCTTGGTGCTTGTTTCAGTCCATAAAGGGCTTTGTCAAGTTTACAAACATGGTTTGGGAACTCAGAACTCTCAAAACCAGGAGGCTGAGCAACATAAACTTCTTCAGTGATCTTTCCATTCAGGAAGGCACTTTTTACATCCATTTGGAAAACTTTGAAGTTCATGTAAGTAGCATAGGCAAGGAAGATTCTGATGGCTTCCATTCTTGCTACAGGGGCGAAGGTTTCCTCATAGTTGATCCCTTCAAGTTGACCACACCCCTGAACAACCAGCCTAGCTTTGATTTTTATGACAATTCCATCTTCATCAGTCTTGTTTTTAAATACCCATTTTGTACCAAGAGTTGATTTCCCTTTGGGAAGAGGAACTAGTTTCTACACTTTGTTCCTGAGGAATTGGTTGAGCTCTTCTTGCATGGCCTCAACCCACCCTGGATGTGTTAGTGCCTCTGAAACCTTCTTTGTTTCAATTTCAAAGAGAAAGTCTGCAAACAGACATTCATGGGCTGAGGCAGCAGAGAGTTTAACAGCCTGACTGCGTGTGAGCATCCCCTCAGATACATCACCAATTATATTTACAAGCCCTATATGGTGTTGTCTTGACCATCTGTCCTGAGGACTTGGATTAGAGCTTGTCGATGGTTGGTGATTATCAGGGACTAGACATTCAGTACATTGTACTGGGACATCACCTCCTATTGAAGGATTTTCAGTAATAGGGGATTTGATATTTTCATCACTTGTCCCTTCAGTGTTCTCATAGATGGGTGAATCAGTTGATTCATCAGCTTGAGAAGTGATAACTTCAGGGACATGTATAGGTGTGATTAAATTATCAATTGACCTATTGTGAGGTGACATATGGAAGGATATATTAGCATCAGTTTGATACTGCTTTGAGGGACAATGTTCATACTCATCAGGAGGATATCTTGATGAGTCATTGATCCGGATCTCTTCTATTGATTGATTTGTGAAGTTATTGGCATCCATACTTTCATCAAAGGTGACATGAAATGACTCCTCAATCTGTTGTCTCCTTGTGTTAAAGACCCTGAAGGCTTTGGAGAAAAAAGAGTATCCAACAAAGTATCCATCATCAGCTTTGGCATCAAATTTACCAAGATGGTCCTTTTGATTGTGAATGAACACAGGACATCTAAACACATGAAAGTAGCTGATATCTGGAATCCTTTCCCTGAATATTTCATAAGGAGTCTTATCATGTCTTTTTCCAATAATACATCTGTTCTGAGTATAGCAAGCTATTTTTACAGCCTCAGTCCAGAAGTGTTTTGAAAGATTTGATCCATTAAGCATGGTTCGAGCAGCTTCAATGAGAGTTCTATTCTTCCTTTCGGCCACACCATTTTGTTCAGGTATGTAAGGAGAAGAGAAGTTCTGAGAAATTCCTTTCTCATCACAAAAACACTCAAGCTCTTGGTTCCTAAATTCTGTTCCATTATCAGTTCGTATTTGTTTAACTTTAGTATCATTTTTATTTTCTACTTGCCTGATAAAAGACATTATGAATTCAGGAGCTTGACTCTTCTTTTTCAGGAAGTATACCCAAGTGTATCTAGAGTATTCATCAACAATCACAAGAGTGTATTTCTCATGATTTATAGACATTGGACTGACTGGTCCAAACAAGTGTATGTGAAGAAGATGAAGACACTTCCTGATAGAAAAGTTTTGTTTTGGCTTGAAAGAAGCTCTCTTGTGTTTACCTTTTTCACAAGCTGAACAAGGCTTGTCTTTTGAATACACAAGAGAAGGTAAGCCAAGAACTTTGTTTTGTTTTGCAAGTTTGTTCATATCTTTGAAATTTAGATGTGACAGTCTCTTATGCCAAAGCTAATTGTCAGAGTCTGAGGCTTTAGCAAAGAAACATGCTCCTGAATTTGTTACAGATGACATGTCTAGGACGTATACATCATTTCTTCTTGGAGCAGTCAACACAATTTCTTTGTTAGAATTGAAGATTGTACCTTTCTTATCATCATACTGAATGATGTACTTAGCATCACACAGTTGGCTGATACTGATGAGATTGTACTTCAGACTGTTTACAAACGCCACTTTTGAGAAGACTAATCCACCACATTTAATTGAACCATATCCCTCAGTAACACAAGATGAATTATCACCGAATACTACCTTAGGACCTGGTTTCTCCACGTATTTGTGCAGATAACTTTTGACCCCTGTCATACTTCTTGAACACCCACTGTCTAAGTACCAGACAGGCTCCTTGAAGTGTTTCTGCACAAATAACAAGGTGGATTAGTTTTTCTTGTGAGCCCACTTTTTAGTAGGCCCTTTGGCTCGAAGAGCCTGACGTCTTTCACCTCGTTTGAAGTACTCAAACTCAGCATGATGTGAGGTAGAATGAACATAGCTTCCACATGTTTTGCAGCTTAGTCCGACTGAGGATTTAGTACTTTGAGATGACTCAGCTAGCATTCCTCTTCTGACCATGATGATTCTATTGTGTCCTGAGGTATTGTGATCATTGCTTCCATAAATCTCACACTCGGGGTAATATACACAATCATCAGGTCTATGATCGAGAATGCCACAATGTGTACATGGTGGGTAAGGCTTAGCCTTGGATTTTCTGGTTTGTTGTAAGGTGGGCCCATAGTTGTAAGGCTGAGCATTATATCTTTTAGCATTTTTAATAGAAGCAATGTGCATCTCATGATCTGCTGTCTTGTGATCTTCACTTTTACATTTCATGCAGTAGAGAACTCTATAGCAGTCGTCAGTGGTGTGGTATAGTGACATAGCTCACAGGTGGGTTTCTTTGTCTTAACTTTCTTAGAAGACTCAGGTTCAGTTTTGTTACTTGTTGATGATTCAGGCTATGAGGACACAAATGTTTCACCCTGAGTTTTAGAGGCTAAGTTCAGCTTCTCTTCCATGAAAAGTTGGAACAATATACTTAACTCCTCTTGATTAACAATAGGAGTAGAGTTGACTGAATGTTTAGGAGTCCCTGAGGGAGATATAGGTTTGGTTGTCTCTTCAGTGACAGTTCCTGACTCAGTGTGATCTGTTATCACTTTTGAGTCAGGCTTTGTTTGTTCAATACAACCTAACCCAGCTCTTCCTCTAGGTAAGTGTTCTTGATTATACAATGGAATTAGTTCAGAACATAGAATTGCTCCTTGAAGGTTTTTCAAAGGAGGTAGAGGAGTCTGAATGTCTTCAGCAACACTAGATGTTTCAGTGTTACTGACTTTATCAGTCTCTTCATTTAGACCAAGTTTTTCATTAATAGCCTGAGATTCAGGAATTAATATTTTTCTAGTATCAAAGTTAGGCAAAACACTCTCAGGGTTTGATCTCTCAACCCAGTCTTTTGACTTAGGAATAATTTCATGATCAAACCCAACTAAGGCAGGGAGAAATGCCTTTTCACTCATTTCCTTAGTAGGTGCCTTTTCAGTGAGTTGTCATGCCCCAAGAATTTTCTTCTTTTGGGCAGGTATTTGACTGTTTATAAACTAAGAAGCTAAGGTAGAGCTATTTGTCTATTTCTCATTGATGCGTTTTTCTTCCTTAAGTTGTTCTTGAAGAGCATGATTGATTTTAGTAAGTTCAGTGTTCTGAAGTTGACAGCTTACTTCTTCAAGTTTAGCTTGTTTTAGAACTAATAAATCTTCTCTACATCTGTTTAATTCAAAAACAAGTTTATTATATTTTGACAAAAGATTCAATCTCTGCTCTTCAATAAACGACAGGTCAATGTTAATATACTTAAGGAATTTTTTCCAATCCGATTCTTCATCCATAGAGAGAAGCATGTTTACCTTTCTCATGGTGATGTCAACCCATTCTCCATTTCGAGCATTATTCTTTCCAATTGATAATTCATCATCAGCTAGAGCCATTAACACTTGATACCTGACTTCCTCCTCTTCTGAGGAAAATTCTTCATCATCGTAATCAAAAGTTTCAGCTACCAGCCCTTTGGCTTTGTTCTGAGCAGGATTTTCAGTCTGAGCAATACTAGGTTCATCTTCCAAGAGTGCAAGTTTTGCTTTAACCTTTTTATACTCAGACCTATAGTCTTTCTCAATTTTCTTACTATTCTGAAAACTTTGGTTAATTGGAGAAGCCTGAATTAGTTTTGGTGTAAACATGGGTTGAAAATTGTCATTGCCTGATGAAAAATTTTGATTTTTATAAGAGGCCCATGGGGTTTTTGAAAGACAATATTTAGAAAAATGCCCAGTTTTACCACATCGATGGCAATCCACTCCCTCAGTGGATTGGTTACTGATAGGTGTGAAAACACCCATCCTTTTACCACTTATTTCGTGCTAAAACGAGACCAAAACGCGTATTTAATATCATTTGTTTAGAATTATGCGTGGTTTGTGTGTTTGTTGTGTTTTCAGAGCCAACCGGATAAATATTAAAGAAAACATGGGATTGCACGGGTTTTATCAAAGAAAACGACTCAAGACGAAGTCTATTGTCGAAGAGATGCAAAAGATTTGAAGTCAATGGGCCTATTTGAAGATTTATCGAAGAAAAGGACCAAAGATGGAAGATTTACATATGTCGAAGAACTCAAGTCTATTAAACGAAGAAATTAAAAGACGAGTTGAATTTATTCATCGACAAATCCCGAATCAGAATCGAAAATGTCAACTTTTCTGAAAAGACGAGAAGACAAGAAGAAAGGGAGAAAGCCCACTCACCAACCAACTTGAAGGCCTATAAATAGGAGTCCCTTCCCACACATTAGAACTAGCTTTCATTTCCAATTTTTTCTTTCTTTTTATTTTCGTAGGTAACCAACACGATTAAGGTGTTGGTGATTTTTCATCTTTGTTTTCACAAATCTTGTAAGGTTTAATCTTTCCTTTTGATTATTTAACATTAATCTTTCAATATAATCTTTCATTTAATCTTGTTCATCTTTCTCTTGTTGATTTAAAGTTTTAAAGTTTTATTTGGTTGATTTTAATCTTCAAAAGTAAGTGGGTTTTGTGTTTTAGTTGATTTGATTTGATGTTTATCATTAGGAGATGATTAGTGGTTAGTTTTGTTAAATCTTCGGTTAAAAACTTGGTTGATTTTGGTAAAAATCGTGTGTTATTGTTTCCCTGTTCTTCGTCTTCAAAACAATCCCCAGATTCCGAATGAGCATCTATTATTCCGGATGAACGAGTTATCTTAATTATTCCGCATAAGTATTTTATTCCGGATGAGTTTTGTATTCCGAACCAAACCTTTCTGTTAAATATTCCGAACCAGCAGTTTTCGTTTAGTTATTCCGAATCAGTGTCTTTATCCGGAATAATCAATATTCCGGATGAGCACATATATTCCGGATGAGTGATTCTGGCAATTTATTCCGAACGAAGTAACATTCCGAACGAAGCCTTTATTTTAGTTATTCCGAATCACTGTCTTTATCCGGAATAATCAATATTTTGGATGAGTAGTTATTCCGAATGAAGGATTTTTATTCCGAGTAAAGTGTTATTCCGAATCAAGCTTTTCTTTTTATTTTATTCCGCATGAAGGCCATATTCCGAACCAAATAAGTATTCCGGATCAAGCATAGTATTCCGGATCAGTGGGTATTCCGGATCAAGGGTTTTTGTCATTTTATTCCGGATCAACCCATATTCCGAACGAAGGTGTTTTATTCTGAATGAAGCTTATTCCGAGTCAATAGAATTATTCCGAATGAAGGTTTTTGTTTAGTTTATTCCGGATCAAGCATTTTATTCAAGTTAAGGTCTTTTACTGTTTAATTTTAATTCTAGTTTTATTTTCAGTAATTGCTATTAGCTTATCTTTATTTACTTCACGCATTTAATCCTTTTTAGTAAAGTAGAAAACCAATTCCATTTTTAGTAACCAAGAACAACTATTCCACTTTGAACCGTGATCAGTTCGAGAAGATACCGAGAAACGAACTTTCAACCAAGTAAAATCTCTTGTATTAAATGGCGCCGCTGCCGGCTCTTTTCGTAAGGATAAACGGTTTTTTGTGAGAAAATTGGATTTTGGGATCCGTTCACCGTGAACGTTAATTTTTCATCATAAAAAATTTTCAAAACACCTAAAAATACAAAATTTTCAAAAATACAAAAAAATTAAAAAACATAAAAAAACCAAAAAGATTTCTGCTTTGTTATTTCTTTTGCAGGTGCATGCGTACACGATCAACGTCTTATCCCGAGCCCGAGACTCTCGATAACTTAGACATGGCCGTTGTACACAACAATAATAATAATACACCTCAAAACAACATGAATAATAACAACAATGAACCACTACCGGACAATCGTCCTATGATCGAACTTTTGCAAGCACATGTAGAGGGCAACAACGATCCTATTTTCATACCCGCGATTGCAGCCAACAACTTTGAGCTCAAATCCGGCTTCATTCAAATGGTCTCTGCTCAACCATTCTTGGGGCGTACCATTGATGATCCTCATGACCACATCAAAAGGTTCCTTCAACTCACGAATACGGTCAAATTCAATGGGGTTCCACAAGAGGTAATCCGCTTACAACTTTTTCCTTTCTCCTTAGAGGGACAAGCCCGACATTGGCTTGCAAAGGAACCGCCACAAAGTATTCTTACGTGGACGGACTTAGAGACCAAATTAATAAACTACTTTTTCCCACCCTCACGTACTACCGCTTTGCGGAATGAAATTATTAATTTTGAATAAAAGTACGATGAGACTTTTAGTGAATCTTGGGACCGTTTTAAAGACCTTTTAAGAAAGTGCCCACAACATGGTTTTACCAAAGTGCACCAAATTAATACTTTTTACAATGGTTTAAGCATGAATGACGAAGATTCACTAAATAGTGCCTCGGGGGGTAATATTTTGGTTAAGTCTTCTAATGCCGCTTGGGATATTATTGAGAATAAGTCTAGAGTGAAAACCAAGAGTGTTCGGACCAATGCCAATAGTGCTAGCACTAGTGACAACGACAAGAGAATTGACAAACTTACTTCGCTTATTGAATCACTTGCTGTCCACACCGCTAACAATACCAAAAGCATCAACGCTCAAAACGCTCAAGTCAATGCTGTAAGCCAACCATGTGAAATATGTGGAGGTCCTCACTCTTACACTACTTGTACCTCCACCCAAGACTATCCTTGTGAGAATGTTAACGCAACATACGGTAATTATACCACGGGAGGCTATCAAGCATGTCCTCAAGGTGACCGCAACTTGCTCAGCTATCGCTCAAACAACTTTCTTTCCCCGCCCGGTTTTCCTCCAATTAATCAAAACCAACAACAAAACCTTAACCGAACAAATCAAAACCAACCTCGAGCACCTTACCAACCACCTCAAAGACAACCATATCCACCTCAAAATCCTACTCAAGTTTACCAACCCGCTCCTTAGCAACCACCTGCTTATCAAGCACCTCCTCCCACTCAACCCACCGTTTTCAACCACGAGGTCGAAACGTACATGCGGACGAATGATGTGTTGGTGAAGAATCTGTAGACTCAGATTATTAATTTGAAGGGCGATATGGTGAAACAAGGGAATGATCTTAGAGCCGATATGTGAAACTCTTTGAGTAGTCAAACGAATGACCTAAGGGACATGATGGCTGGTTTCTTCCAAGGTAATCAACCCTCTTCTTCGGGTACTCTTCCGAGTAACACCGTTGCTAATCCAAGAGGGGAGATGAAAGCAATCACCACTCGCAGTGGAAAAGGTACCAAGGAACCCGAGCTTCCTACACCTACACCGGTGATTGTGACAAAGGAAAACGAGTCCACTACTTCTATTCCTCCACCTCTTACTTCTACCCCTCCACCACCCAAGGATGTGAGTGATCCTACAATCCCAAAGCTTTCCTCTTCTTCTGATATACCTTATCCCTCAAGGTTGAGGAAAGAGAAGCTCAAAAGCAAGGACGATATTCAAGTTTCAAACTTTCTCAAAATGTTTAAACAATTGAATTTCAACATCTCCTTTGCTGAGGCTCTCGCTCACATGCCTAAATATGTGAAGATGTTTAAAGATCTTCTTAGTGACAAGGAAAAGCTTCTTGATATTGCTAATACCCAACTTAACGAGAATTGCTCTACGGTTCTCTTAAGAAAATTGCCAACCAAACTTGGTGATCCGGGTCGCTTCTTAATCCCTTGCAACTTCCCGGGAGTAGAGAATTGGATGGCCCTAGCCGATCTAGGTGCTAGTATCAACTTAATGCCTCTAAGCGTTTGGAAGCAATTATCTCTCCTTGAGCTAGTCCCCACCAAAATGACTTTGGAATTAGCTAACCGTACGGTTGCTTATCCGGTGGGGATAGCCGAAGACGTTTTCGTTGGCGTTGACAAATTCACCTTCCCGGCGGATTTTGTTTTCGTTGACTACGAGATGGATCCTCGTGTTCCATTAATCGTTGGACGTCCATTATTGAGGACCGGTCGCACTCTCATCGATCTAGAAGCGGGTGAGCTTATCATGAGAGTTGGTGACGCTCAAATTATCTTCAACATGGGTAAGATTTCTAAACAGCCTTATTCATACGAGAGTGTTAATTGTACCGATGTTCTTGATGAGGCTTGTGAAGAACACTTTAAAGATGCTTGTAAAAGTAGTCTTGCCTCTCTTCCCAAAGTTGAGACTGTTGCCTCTATTGCTCCATCACTAACTCCATTTGGAGAAAGTGATTTCCTTTTGACTGAATTTGAAGCAACTTTGGGAGATGTGAATTTACAATATGATGATTCTCCCACCGATTGGGATGAAGACATTCGTACCATTGAGAAACTTCTCAATGAGGACCATATTTCTCCACCATCTCCCAAGGATATTGCTATCGATGAACCGAATTTGACTACGCCTTCCATCAAAAATCCTCCGGATTTAGAGCTTAAGGAATTACCGTCCCATCTCGAGTACGCATTTCTTGAAGACAAGAAGAAGTCACCCGTCATCATCGCTAACGACTTGAAAGAAGAAGAAAAATCTCGCCTTATCGTCGTGCTTAAAGATCATAAGAAGGCAATTGCTTGGAAAACTTCTGATATCCGCGGAATTGATCCAAACTTTTGTACTCACAAAATTCTCATGGAAGATGACTTTGAACCCGTAATCCAAAGCCAAAGAAGGGTTAATCCTCGAATTCACGACGTCATCAAACAAGAGGTTATCAAACTTCTAGATGCCGGAATGATTTACCCTATTTTGGATTCGCCATGGGTAAGTCCCGTCCATTGTGTGCCAAAGAAAGGCGGAATAACCGTTGTTCCCAATGAACACAACGAGTTGATTCCTACTCGTCTCGTTACCGGGTGGAGAGTTTGTATCGAATATCGCAAACTCAATGATGCCACGAGAAAACATCACTTTCCTCTTCCTTTCGTGGATCAAATGCTCGAGCGTCTAGCGGGTAATGATTACTATTGCTTCTTAGACGGTTTCTCCGGGTATTTTCAAATTCCCATCGATCCTAAAGACCAAGAGAAAACCACATTCACTTGTCCCTACGGAACATTTTCTTACAAACGAATGCCTTTCGGTTTATGTAATGCTCCTGGGACGTTCCAAAGGTGTATGATGGCTATCTTCCATGACATGGCTGAAGAAACTATGGAAGTCTTCATGGATGATTTCTCGGTTTATGGCGATTCTTTCTCTGCTTGCCTTGCCAATTTAGAACGTATGCTTAAGCGGTGTGAAGACACTCGCCTTGTTCTAAATTGGGAAAAATGCCATTTCATGGTAAAAGAGGGCATCGTGCTAGGACATAAAATCTCAAAAGCCGGTCTCGAAGTAGACCGTGCTAAAGTTGATGTCATAGCCAAATTACCTCCACCTTCAACCGTGAAGGGTGTCAGAAGTTTCCTTGGTCATGCGGGATTCTACCGTCGATTTATCAAAGATTTTTCTAAAATCGCTCGCCCGATGACCCACCTCTTGGAAAAGGATACTCCTTTTATCTTTTCCAAAGAGTGTATCGAAGCCTTCAACCTTCTTAAGGATAAGTTAACTAAGGCACCGGTCTTGGTTACCCCTAATTGGGAGCTACCTTTTGAGTTGATGTGCGATGCTAGCGACTTTGCTATTGGAACGGTTTTGGGCCAAAGAGTGAATAAACACTTCCAACCAATCCATTACGCTAGCAAGACAATGACAGGGGCTCAATTGCATTACACGACAACTGAAAAAGAGCTTTTAGCTGTTGTCTATGCTTTTGAAAAATTTCTCCCCTATCTTGTCCTTTCCACTACCATCGTGTACACGGACCATTCCGCGTTGAAGTACTTGTTAACTAAACAAGATTCTAAACCAAGACTTCTTCGCTAGGTTTTGCTACTTAAAGAATTTAAAATCAAAATTTGTAATAAGAAGGGAGCTGAAAACCTAGCCGCGGATCATCTCAGTAGACTTGAGGATCCTTATCAAGGGGATCATCCGAACAAAGAGATCAATGACTCTTTTCCCCTTGAGACCTTAATGTCTATCAACTCGAATTTTGATGAGACCCCGTGGTTTGCGGACATTGCAAACTACTTGGTGGGTGGAATTCTCATTGACGGGTTAACATCCCAACAAAAGAAAAAGTTCTTTAAAGATATTAAGACTTACTTTTGGGATGTCCCGTATCTCTTCAAACAATGCGCTGATTTGATTATTCGCCGATGTGTTGATGGACTGGCAGATTTAGACATTCTCGAAGCTTGCCACAAACGAACCACCGGTGGTCACTTTGGTCCTAACTTCACTGCAAAGAAAGTGTTTGACTTGGGATTTTATTGGCCCTCCATTTATCGTGACGCTTACGAAATGGTGAACAATTGTGATGCTTGCCAACGACAAGGCAAGATCACACATAAAGATGAGATGCCTCAAAATTTCATACAAGAATGTGAAATCTATGATGTATGGGGCATCGACTTTATGGGGCCATTCCCTTCATCTATAGGAAACAAATACATCCTTGTAGCCATTGACTACGTTTCTAAATGGGTTGAAGCCAAAGCTTTACCCACTAACGATGCAAGGGTGGTTGTAACTTTTTGAAGTAGCTATTCGCTAGATTCGGTGTGCCTCGTGCCATTATTAGTGATCGCGGGACTCATTTTTGCAATGATCAATTTGTAAGAGTCATGGCTAAGTATGGTGTCAATCATCGTCTTTCCACCGCATACCACCCACAAACTAATGGGCAGGCTGAAATCTCTAACCGAGGGTTAAAGCGAATTCTTGAACGAACCGTGGGAGAGCATCGTGCCTCATGGGCCGATAAACTTGATGATGCTCTGTGGGCTTTTCGTACCGCATACAAGACTCTGATTGGTTGTACACCATATCGTCTCGTGTATGGGAAAGCATGCCACCTCCCCATTGAGTTGGAGCACAAGGCTTACTGGGCCTTGAAGTGGGCTAACTTCGACATCAACAAAGCCGGTGACCTACGTAAAATCCAACTCAATGAGCTTAATGAACTCAGGAATGAAGCTTATGAAAATTCTTTGATCTATAAGGAAAAGACTAAGCTCATTCATGACTCTAAGATTAAAAACCGAGAGTTCTAAGTTGGAGACAAAGTTTTACTCTTTAACTCTCGGTTGAAAATCTTTTCGAGGCAAACTCAAATCTCGTTGGTCCGACCCATTCACCATTGCCCAAATTTTTCCATATGGTACTCTCGAGCTCGCTCAACCTAATGGACCTAAATTTAAGGTGAATGGCCAACGAGTGATTTTGTACTTTGGTGAGAACATCTCTCATGAGATGATTCCATCCCTCACCATGTTTCCCATGAACTAGTTTTGGGTCAAGTCAGGCTCGTGACTCGGTGAAAAAAACAAGCGCTCCTCGGGAGGCAGCCCGAGTATCTATCCTTTTCTGTTTTACCTCCTAAGCGTAGGGGGACCTATATAGGTTGTTTGTGTTTGTGTGGTGATGTGATTACAGGGATGAATGCACTTTTGGAATCTTCTAAAGACCGTGCTCCCGTGTTATCCGCAATCCGGTTCTATCCCTCAACTATCGTGATTCAATTTTCTTAATTCTCACATTTGAAATTGATCACTTTAGTCGTCTCTTCCTTAGCTTTATTTAACCAACGTGCACTGATACACGATTTTTCATTGGGGTTCAGATTTTATTCTCGGAATCTTCTCGAATTGATCACGGTTCAAAGTGGAATAGTTGTTCTTGGTTACTAAAAAGGGGTTGGTTTTCTAATCTACTTAAAAGGATTAAATGCGTAAAGTAAATAAACATAAACTAAAAGCAATTAATAAGAATAAAACTTGAATTAAAATAAAACTTGAGTTAAAATAGAACAGTGACAATAAATACCCTTACTAAAATTTAGGCTTGATTCGGAATGTAGACCTTGATCCGGAATATAACTTTTATTCGGAATAAATCAGACAAAAATCCTTCATTCGCAAAATCTTACTCATGCGGAATATCTTTGCTTCATGCGGAATATCTTTGCTGACTCGGATATAAAGGGGAAAAAGCTTGATTCAGAATATACGCTCATGCGGAATAAAAACTGAAAAAGCTTTATTCGGAATGTTTAAAAACTGAATCGGAATATTTTCTTAAAATCCTTGACGCGGAATGTTTCTACTCATCCGGAATATTGATTATTCCGCATGAACGAATTGATCCAGAATAAAATTTATCCGGAATAAATATTGAAAAGCTTTATTCGGAATATTTAACCAACTTGCTTCGTTCGGAATATTATGGCAAAAGAACTGATTCGGAACCTAACAACTCATCCGGAATATTAATTATTCCGGATGAACAATCACTGATTCGGAACAATTTAAGGAAACTACTTGATTCGGAACATTGCTTGATCCGGAATAATATGTCAAAACCACTGATTCGGAATCTGGGAATGATGAAGATGCGAAGAACAATAACAATATAAGAACACGATTTTAAGCCAAAATCAACCAAGTTTTTAACCAAAACTTAAACAAAACTAATCACCAATCATTTACTAACAATAAACATCAAATCAAAACAATAAAAACACAAAACCCATTTACTTTTTAAGATTAAAATAAACCAAATAAGAACTTTAACTTTAAATCAAAAAGATGAAGATGAACAAGATTAATGGAAAGATTATATTGATTGATTAAGGTAGAGTAAACAAAAGGAAGGATTAAAAACTTACAAGATTAAAGATTCAACAAAAATGAAAAATCACCAACACCTTAATGGTGTTGGCTTCCTACGAAAGAAAAGAAAAGAAACTTGAATAAAAAACTCGTCTAATGTGTGGGAGGGATGTCCTATTTATAGGAGGTGTAGTTGGTTGGTGAGTGGGCTTTCTTCCTTTCTTTTCGTCTTCTCGTCTTTTCAGTAAAGTTGACGTTTTTTATTCTGATTCGGGATTTGTCGACGATTAAATTCAACTCGTCTTTTAATTTCTTCGTTTAATAGACTTGAGTTCCTTCGACATATGTAAATCTTCCATATTTGGTCCTTTTCTTCGATAAATCTTCAAATAGGCCCATTGACTTCAAATCTTTTGCATCTCTTGGACAATAAACTTCGTCTTGAGTCTTTTTCTTCGATAAAACCCGTGCAATCCCATGTTTTCTTCAATATTTATCTGGTTGGCTCTGAAAACACAACAAACACACAAACCACGCAGAATTCCAAACAAATGACATTAAATACGCGTTTTGGTCTTGTTTTAGCAAGAAATAAGTGGTAAAAGGATGGGTGTTTGCACACCTATCAAATCCCCTACACTTAACCATTGCCATGCCCTCATGCAATGCTTAGTGATAAAGCAAGTTTACACTTTTCTCATAATCAATCAACCTTGGCCTTATTGATACTAACCACTACTATTAAAATAAAAAATTTAACTACTATGAAGAAATAAAACTTTAAGGAAAATAAAAGGGATAGAAAACCATTTTCACTAGAAAATAGCTACATGGAAATAACTTGCAAAGAGATCAAGGACTTACATTAGGGCTTTGGTGCTGCGAAGATTTATCACCTTCAAGTTTCACGTTCCCCAAACTAAGCTTAAAAACGAGATCATTGTTATTATAAGTTAGCAAATCAAACACTTACACACATGGCTTAATTATATGCTTAAACTCCCTTATTACTAGGTGTATCTCTTATATTTTATTTTTGTCTTAGAATGATCATGAAGATGCATTTTTGGACTTATTTCGATAGTTTATTTAGGCTGAAAGCAAAGTAGGACGATTTGATTAATAGTTAGCTAGAGGACAAAATCTCTTAAAACTACTTCTCGGGATATCAAAAAGTTCATATCTTGGCATAACTCGCTTCACGATTTGAGACCTTTCTCGGGCCGATATTTGGCATGTACTTCATACTTCATATCTTGAGAGACGTTCTTGAGATAATGGTCTTCTCTTCGTTAATAGAGTTTCTTCACTTGGAGACTTTTGAGGGGTAGTCCAACTTTGTTGACCACCACTTCATCATTATTTCTTCAATCGTTAATTGGGATTTTGAGATACAACGATCCGCCTCCTTTTCGGACATGGATCTATTTATCCTCATACCTTGTTAGGGTCTTTTCGGATAGACTTCTCCATGATCTTTATGGGAGTTGATTGCTTTTCGTCGTGAGTCTTGATCCTTCATATTGATTGTGGGAATAATGCTTTTCACATCACCTTGGATCTTTAGCAATAAGATTGAATCCTCATGCCTTGTTAGGGCCTTTTCGGACTCGCCAATCTTCGCGCCCCGCTTCATATGTTATGCCTTGGCTATGAACTCTTATCATTACCGAGCAACTTTTAAACGATCTTGGGCTAGAAGCTAAGTAACTTTTCAAATCGTACGACCTTACTTATTGCAGATAAATTATTAGCAAGTGATGGGAGAATAGGCAGATAATCACACCAAGTGTGCTTGTGCAAGAATACCGACTTATAATTAACTCTATCATTTCTCGTTCTCCACAATTTAAAATCTCAAGTAATGAGACTCGTGGATGCTTAGCCTAATAAACCAATTAAGGTCTACATGGTTAAGGATACTAGCTAAAATAAACTTGGATAAGTCTATTCGGGTTGAGTCAAAATAATCGCAACGGGCCTAATATGTCAAAGATTTTGAAACTAGCTACACCACTTTATTAATATTTTTGACTTTATTGCGGGATATATACATATGAAAGAAACGATAAAAATTTAAAAATTACGACTAAATGGATAAAGTTAATTAAAAATTTGAAAAATGCTGAAAAAGATGATTTTCCGGTTAAATGAAGGCATTTTAATGGAAAAGTCCACTTAAAACTTCGATAGAAGTCCCCCTACACTTAATATAAACATTGTCCTCAATGTTTAAGCATGTGGGAAAAGTCTCCCCTACACTTATGACATTGTGCACGTTGGTTAAATCAAGCTAAGGAAGAGACGACTAACGTGATCAATTTCAAATGTGAGTATGAAGAAAATTGAATCACGATAGTTGAGAGATAGAATCGGATTTCGAATAACACGGGAGCATGGTTCTTCAAAGGTTCCAAAAGTGCATTCATCCCTGTAATCACATCACCACACAAACACAAACAACCTATATAGGTCCCCCTACACTTAGGAGGTTAAACGGAAAAGGATAGATACTCGGGTTGCCTCCCGAGGAGCGCTTGTTTTTGATAACCGAGTCACGAGCCTGACTCGACCCAAAACTAGTTCATGGGAAACGTGGTGAGGGATGGAATCATCTCAGGAGAGATGTCCTCACCAAAGTACAACTTCACTCGTTGGCCATTCACCTTAAAATTAGGTCCATTAGGTTGAGCGAGCTCGAGAGTACCATATGGAAAAATTTGGGCAATGGTGAATGGGCCGGACCAACGAGATTTCAGCTTGCCCAAAAAGATTTTCAACCGAGAGTTAAAGAGTAAAACTTTGTCTCCAATTTGGAACTCTCAGTTTTTAATCTTAGAGTCGTGAATGAGCTTAGTCTTTTCTTTATAGATCAAAGAATTTTCATAAGCCTCATTCCGGAGTTCATTGAGCTCATTGAGTTGGATTTTGCGTAGGTCACCGACTTTGTTGATATCGAAATTAGCCCACTTCAAGGCCCAGTAAGCCTTGTGCTCCACCTCAATGGGGAGGTGGCATGCTTTCCCGTACACGAGACGATATGGTGTACAACCAATCGGAGTCTTGTATGCGGTACGAAAAGCCCACAGAGCATCATCAAGTTTATCGGCCCATGAGGCACGATTCTCTCCCACGGTTCGTTAAAGAATTCGCTTTAACCCTCGGTTAGATATTTCAGCCTGGCCATTAGTTTGTGGGTGGTATGCGGTGGAAAGACGATGATTGATACCATACTTAGCCATGACTCTTGCAAATTGATCATTGCAAAAATGAGTCCCGCGATCACTAATAATGGCACGAGGCACACCGAATCTAGCGAACAGCAATTTCAAAAAGTTACAAACCACCCTTGCGTCATTAGTGGGTAAAGCTTTGGCTTCAGCCCATTTAGAAACGTAGTCAACGGCTACAAGGATGTATTTGTTTCCTTTAGATGAAGGTAATGGCCCCATAAAGTCGATGCCCCATACATCAAAGATTTCACATTCTTGTATGAAATTTTGAGGCATCTCATCTTTATGTGTGATCTTGCCTTGTTTTGGCAAGCATCACAATGTTTAACCATCTCGTGAGCATCACGATAAATGGTGGGCCAATAAAATCCCGAGTCAAACACTTTTTTGGCGGTGTAGTTGGGACCAAAGTTACCACCGGTGGGTCCTTTGTGGCAAGCTTCGAGAATGTCTAAAGCCGTCGGTCCATCAACACATCGGCGAATAATCAAATCAGCGCATTGTTTGAAGAGATACGGGTCATCCCAAAAGTAAGTCTTAATGTCTTTGAAGAACTTTTTCTTTTGATGGGATGTTAACCCGTCAATGAGAATTCCACCCGCCAAGTAGTTTTTAATGTCCGCAAACCACGGGGCTTCATCATTATTCGAGTTGATAGACATTAAAGTCTCCAGGGGAAAAGAGTCATTGATCTCTTTGTTCGGATGATCCCCTTGATAAGGATCCTCAAGTCTGCTGAGATGATCCGTGGCTAGGTTTTCAGCTCCCTTCTTATCACGAATTTCGATTTTAAATTCTTGAAGTAGCAAAACCCAGCGAAGAAGTCTTGGTTTGGAATCTTGTTTAGTTAACAAGTACTTCAACGCGGAATGATCGGTATACACGACGGTGGTAGAAAGGACAAGATAGGGGTGGAACTTTTCAAAGGCATAGACAACAGCTAAAAGTTCTTTTTCGGTTGTCGTGTAATGAAATTGAGCCCCTGTCATTGTCTTGCTAGCGTAATGGATCGATTGGAAGTGTTTGTTCACTCTTTGGCCCAAAACAGCTCCAATAGCAAAGTCGCTAGCATCCCACATCAATTCGAAAGGCAGCTCCCAATTAGGGGTAACCAAGACCGGTGCCTTAGTTGGCTTATCCTTAAGAAGGTTGAAGGCTTCAATACACTCTTTGGAAAAGATAAAAGGAGTATCTTTTTCCAAGAGGTGGGTCATCGGGCGAGCGATTTTAGAAAAATCTTTGATGAAGCGACGGTAGAAGCCCGCATGACCGAGGAAACTTGTCACACCCTTCACGGTTGAAGGTGGAGGCAATTTAGCAATAACATCGACTTTAGCACGGTCCACTTCAAGACCGGCTTTGGAGATTTTGTGTCCTAGCACGATGCCCTCTTTTACCATGAAATGACATTTTTCCCAATTAAGAACAAGGCGAGTGTCTTCACATCGCTTAAGCATACGTTCTAAATTGGCAAGGCAAGTAGAGAATGAATCGCCATAAACCGAGAAATCGTCCATGAAGACTTCCATAGTTTCTTCAACCATGTCATGGAAGATAGCCATCATACACCGTTGGAACGTCCCAGGAGCATTGCATAAACCGAAAGGCATGCGTTTGTAAGCAAATGTTCCATAGGGACAAGTGAATGTGGTTTTTTCTTGGTCTTTGGGATCGATGGGAATTTGAAAATACCCGAAGAAACCGTCTAAGAAGCAGTAATAGTCATTACCCGCTAGACGCTCGAGCATTTGATCCATGAAAGGAAGAGGAAAGTGATCTTTTCTCGTGGCATCATTGAGTTTGCGATAGTTGATACAAACTCTCCACCCGGTAACGAGACGAGTAGGAATCAACTCGTTGTGTTCATTGGGAACAACGGTTATTCTGCCCTTCTTGGGCACACAATGGACGGGACTTACCCATGGCGAATCCGAAATAGGGTAAATCAAGCCGGCATCTAGAAGTTTGATAACCTCTTGTTTGATGACGTCATGAATTCAAGGATTAACCCTTCTTTGGCTTTGGATTTCGGGTTTAAAGTCATCTTCCATGAGAATTTTATGAGTACAAAAGTCTGGATCAATTCCGTGGATATCGGAAATTTTACAAGCAATTGCCTTCTTATGATCTTAAGCACGGCGAGAAGGCGAGATTTTTCTTCTTCTTTCAAATCCTTCGCGGTGATGACGGGCGACTTCTTCTTATCTTCAAGGAACACGTACTCGAGGTGAGATGGTAACTCCTTAAGCTCTAAATCCGGAGGATTTTCGATGGTAGGCGTAGTCGAATTCGGTTCATCAATAGCAATAGCCTTGGGAGATGGTGGAGAAATATGGTCCTCTTTGAGAAGTTTCTCAATGAGACGAATATCTTCATCCCAATCGGTGGGAGAATCGTCATATTCTAAGTTCACATCTCCCATGGTTGCTTCAAAACCTTTCCAAAGGAAATCACTTTCTCCAAATAGAGTTAGTGATGAATCAATAGAGGAAATGGTCTCAACATTGGGAGGAGAGGTAGGAATAGTTTTGCAAGCATCTTTGAAGTGTTCTTCACAAGCCTCATCAAGAACGTCGATACAATTAACAATCTCGTATGAATAAGGCTGTTTAAAAATCTTACCCATGTTGAAGACAATTTGATCGTCACCAACTCTCATGATAAGCTCACCCGCTTCTACATCGATGAGAGTGCGACCGGTCCTCAAGAATGGACGTCCAACGATTAATGGAACACGAGGGTCCATCTCGTAGTCGACCACGACGAAATCGGCAGGAAAAGTGAATTTGTCGACTCCTACAAAAATGTCTTCTGCTATCCCCACTGGATAAGCAACCGTACGGTTAGCTAATTCCAAAGTCATTTTGGTGGGGACTAGCTCAGGGAGAGATAATTGCTTCCAAACACTTAAAGGCATTAAGTTAATACTGGCACCTAGATCGGCTAGGGCCATGCAATTCTCTACTCCCGGGAAGTTGCAAGGGATTAAGAAGCGATCCGGATCACCAAGTTTGGTTGGCAATTTTCTTAAGAGCACTGCAGAGCAATTCTCGTTAAGTTGGGTATTAGAAATATCAAGAAGCTTCTCCCTGTCACTAAGAAGACCTTTAAACATCTTTGCGTATTTAGGCATGTGAGCGAGAGCCTCAGCGAAGGAGATGTTGAAATTCAATTGTTTAAACATTTTGAGAAAGTTCGAAACTTGAATATCGTCCTTGCTTTTGAGCTTCTCTTTCCTCAACCTTGAGGGATAAGGTATATCGGAAGAAGAGGAAGGCTTTAGGAGAGTAGGATCACTCACATCCTTGGGTGGATGAGGGGTAGAAGTAAGAGGTGGAGGAATTAGGGAAGCAGAAGGTTGAGGAATGTGAGTAGGTGACTCGTTTTCCTTAGTCACAATCACCGGTGGAGGTATAGGAAGCTCGGGTTCCTTGGTACCTTTTCCACTGCGAGTGGTGTTTGCTTTCATCTCCCCTCTTGGATTAGCAACGGTGTTACTCGGAAGAGTACCCGAAGAAGAGGTTTGATTACCTTGGAAGAAACCAGCCATCATATCCCTTAGGTCATTCGTTTGACTACTCAAAGAATTTCGCATATCGGCTCTAAGATCGTTCCCTTGTTTCACCATATCGCCCATCAAATTGATAATCTGGGTCTGCAGATTCTTCACCAACACATCATTCATCCGCATGTACATTTCGACCTCGTGGTTGAAAACGTTGGGTTGAGTAGGAGGAGGTGCTTGATAAGCAGGTGGTTGGTAAGGAGCGGGTTGGTAAACTTGAGTAGGATTTTGAGGTGGATATGGTTGTCTTTGAGGTGGTTGGTATGGTGCTCGAGGTTGGTTTTGATTGGTTCGGTTAAGGTTTTGTTGTTGGTTTTGATTGTTTGGAGGAAAACCGGGCGGGGAAAGAAAGTTGTTAGAGTGGTAGCTAAGCAAGTTGCGGTCACCTTTAGGACGAGCTTGATAACCGGACGGAGGATAGGTACCGTATGCTGCGTTAACATTCTCAGAAGGGTAGTCTTGGGTGGAGGTACAAGTAGTGTAAGAGTGAGGACCCCCGCATATTTCACATGGTTGGCTTACAGCATTGACTTGAGTGTTTTGAGCGTTGATGCTTTTGGTGTTGTTAGCGGTTTGGGTAGCAAGCGATTCAAGAAGCGACGTAATTCTGTCAAGTCTCTTGTCGTTGTCACTAGTACTAGCACTAGCGGCATTGGTCCGAACACTCTTGGTTTGCACTCTTGACTTATTCTCAATAATATCCCAAGCGGCATTAGAACTCTTAACCAAAATATTACCCCCTGAGGCACTATTTAGTGAATCTTGGTCATTCATGCTTAAACCATTGTAAAAGGTATTATATTGGTGCACTTTGGTAAAACCATGTTGTGGGCACTTTCTTAAAAGGTCTTTAAAACGGTCCCAAGATTCACTAAAAGACTCATCGTACTTTTGTTCAAAATTAATAATTTCATTCCGCAAAGCGGTAGTACGAGAGGGTGGGAAAAATTAGTTTATGAATTTGGTCTCCATGTCCGTCCACGTCAGAATACTTTGTGGCGGTTCCTTTACAAGCCAATGTCAGGCTTTTCCCTCTAAGGAGAAAGGAAAAAGTTGTAAACGGTTTACCTCTTGTGGAACACCATTGAATTTGACCGTATTAGTGAGTTGCAGGAACCTTTTGATGTGGTCATGAGGATCATCAATGGTACGCCCCAAGAATGGTTGAGCGGAGACCATCTGAATAAAGCCGGATTTAAGCTCAAAGTTGTTGGCTGCAATCGCGGGTATGACAATTGGATCGTTGTTGCCCTCCATATGTGCTTGCAAAAGTTCAATCATATGGCGATTGTCCGGTAGAGGTTCATTGTTGTTGTTATTCATGTTTTTTTGAGGTGGATTGTTGTTGTTGTTGTGTACACCGGCCATGTCTAAGTTATCGAGAGTCTCGGGCTCTTGATAAGACGTTGATCGAGTGCGCATACACCTGCAAAAGAACAAAGAAAGAAAAAACAAAGTAGAAATATTTTTGGTTTTTTTTGTGTTTTTTAATTTTTTGTTTTTTTGAAAATTTTATATTTTTTTGGGTTATTTGAAAATTTTTATGAAAAAGTAACGTTCACGGTGAACGGATCCCAAAATCCAATTTCTCATAAAAAACTGTTAATCCTTACGAGAAGAGCCGGCAGCGGCGCCATTTGATACACGATTTTTCATTGGGGTTCAGATTTTATTCTCGGTATGTTCTCGAATTGATCAGGTTCAAAGTGGAATAGTTGTTCTTGGTTACTAAAAAGGGGTTGGTTTTCTAATCTACTTAAAAGGATTAAATGCGTAAAGTAAATAAAGATAAACTAAAAGCAATTAATAAGAATAAAACTTGAATTAAAATAAAACTTGAGTTAAAATAGAACAGTGACAGTAAATACCCTTACTAAAATTTAAGCTTGATTCGGAATGTAGACCTTGATCCGGAATATAACTTTTATTCGGAATAAATCAGACAAAAATCCTTCATTCGGAAAATCTTACTCATGCGGAATATCTTTGCTTCATGCGGAATATCTTTGCTGACTCGGAATTAAAGGGGAAAAAGGTTGATTCGGAATATACGCTCATGCGGAATAAAAACTGAAAAAGCTTTATTCGGAATGTTTAAAAACTGAATCGGAATATTTTCTTAAAATCCTTGATGCGGAATGTTTCTACTCATCCGGAATATTGATTATTCCGGATGAACGAATTGATCCGGAATAAAATTGATCCGAAATAAATACTGAAAAGCTTTATTCGGAATATTTAACCAACTTGCTTCGTTCAGAATATTATGGCAAAAGAACTTATTCGGAACCTAACAACTCATCCGGAATATTAATTATTCCGGATGAACAATCACTGATTCGGAACAATTTAAGGAAACTACTTGATTCGGAACATTGCTTGATCCGGAATAATATGTCAAAACCATTGATTCGGAATCTGGGAATGATGAAGATGCGAAGAACAGTAACAATTTAAGAACACGATTTTAAGCCAAAATCAACCAAGTTTTTAAACAAAACTTAAACAAAACTAATCACCAATCATTTACTAACAATAAACATCAAATCAAAACAATAAAAACACAAAACCCACTTACTTTTGAAGATTAAAATCAACCAAATAAGAACTTTAACTTTAAATCAAAAAGATGAAGATGAACAAGATTAATGGAAAGATTATATTGATTGATTAAGGTAGAGTAAACAAAAGGAAGGATTAAAAACTTACAAGATTAAAGATTCAACAAAAATGAAAAATCACCAACACCTTAATGGTGTTGGCTTCCTACGAAAGAAAAGAAAAGAAACTGGAATAAAAAACTCGTCTAATGTGTGGGAGGGATGTCCTATTTATAGGAGGTGTAGTTGGTTGGTGAGTGGGCTTTCTTCCTTTCTTTTCGTCTTCTCGTCTTTTCAGTAAAGTTGACGTTTTCGATTCTGATTCGGGATTTGTCGACGATTAAATTCAACTCGTCTTTTAATTTCTTCGTTTAATAGACTTGAGTTCCTTCGACATATGTAAATCTTCCATCTTTGGTCCTTTTCTTTGATAAATCTTCAAATAGGCCCATTGACTTCAAATCTTTTGCATCTCTTGGACAATTGACTTTGTCTTGAGTCTTTTTCTTCGATAAGACCCGTGCAATCCCATGTTTTCTTCAATATTTATCCGGTTAGCTCTGAAAACACAACAAAAACACAAACCACGCATAATTCCAAACAAATGACATTAAATACGTGTTTTGGTCTTGTTTTAGCAAGAAATAAGTGGTAAAAGGATGGGTGTTTTCACACCTATCATGCACAATGTCATAAGTGTAGGGGAGACTTTTCCCACATGCTTAAACATTGAGGACAATGTTTATATTAAGTGTAGGGGAGACTTCTATCGAAGTTTTAAGTGGACTTTTCCATTAAAATGCCTCCATTTAACCGGAAAATCATCTTTTTCAACATTTTTCAAATTTTTAATTAACTTTGGCCATATAGTCGTAAATTTTTAAATTTTTATCGTTGCTTTCATATGTATATATCTCATAATAAAGTCAAAAATATTAATAAAGTGGTGTAGCTAGTTTAGAAGTCTTTGACATATTAGGCCCGTTGCGATTATTTTGACTCAACCCGAATAGACTTATCCAAGTTTATTCTAGCAAGTATCCTTAACCATGTAGACCTTAATTAGTTTTATTAGGCTAAGCATCCACAAGTCTCATTACTTGAGATTTTAAATTGTGGAGAACGAGAAATGATAGAGCCAATTATAAGTCGGTATTCTTGCACAAGCACACTTTGTGTGATTATAAGCTTTTCCTCCCATCGCCTTAAATGAATAAATGCAATAAGTAAGGTCGTACGATTTTTTTTGAATAACTTAGCTTCTAGCCCAAGATCGTTTAAAAGTTGCTCGGTAATGATAAGAGTTCATAGCCAAGGCATAACTAATGAAGCGGGGCGCGAATTAGCTTATAGTCCAAGATCGTTTAAAAGTTGCTCGGTAATGATAAGAGTTAATAGCCAAGGCATAACTAATGAAGCGGGGCGCGAAGATTGGCAAGTATGAAAAGGCCCTAACAAGGCATGAGGATTCAATTTTATTGCTAAAGATCTAAGGTGATGTGAAAAGCATTATTCCCAAAATCAATATGAAGGATCAAGACTCACGACGAAAAGCAATCAACTCCCATAAAGATCATGGAGAAGTCTATCCGAAAAGACCCTAACAAGGTATGAGGATAAATAGATCCAAGTACGAAAAGGAGGCAGATCGTTGTATCTCAAAATCCCAATTAACGATTGAAGAAATAATGATGAAGTCATGGTCAACAAAGTTGGAGTATCCCTCAAAAGTCTCCAAGTGAAGAAACTCTATTAACGAAGAGAAGACCATTATCTCAAGAACGTCTCTTAAGATATGAAGTATGAAGTACATGCCAAATATCGGCCTGAGAAAGGTCTCAAATCGTGAAGCGAGTTATGCCAAGATATGAACTTTTTGAGGTCCCGAGAAGTAGTTTTAAGAGATTTTGTCCTTTAGCTAACTATTAATCAAATCGTCCTACTTTGCTTTCAGCCTAAATAAACTATCTCAATAAGTCCAAAAATGCATCTTCGTGATCATTCTAAGACAAAAATAAAATATAAGAGATACACCTAGGAATAAGGGAGTTTAAGCATATAATTAAGCCATGTGTGTAAGTGTTTGTTTTGCTAACTTATAATAACAATGATCTCGTTTTTAAGCTTCGTTTGGGGAACGTGAAACTTGAGGGTGATAAATTTTTGCAGCAACCAAAGCCCTAATGTAAGTCTTAGATCTCTTTGCAAGTTATTTCCATGTAGCTATTTTCAAGTGAAAATGGTTTTCTATCCCTTTTGTTTTATTCAAGCTTTTATTTCTCTTTAGTAGTAATAGTTTATGTTAATAAGGCCAAGGTTGATTGATTATGAGAAAAGTGTAAATTTGCTTTGTCACTAAGCATTGCATGAGGGCATGGCAATGGATAAGTGTAGGGGATTTGATAGGTGTGAAAACGCCCATCCTTTTACCACTTATTTCTTGCTAAAACGAGACCAAAACACGTATTTAATATCATTTGTTTAGAATTATGCGTGGTTTGTGTGTTTGTTTTGTTTTTAGAGCCAACCGGATAAATATTGAAGAAAACATGGGATTGCACGGGTTTTATCAAAGAAAAAGACTCAAGACGAAGTCTATTTTCCAAGAGATGCAAAAGATTTGAAGTCAATGGGCCTATTTGACGATTTATCGAAGAAAAGGACCAAAGATGGAAGATTTACATATGTCGAAGAACTCAAGTCTATTAAACGAAGAAATTAAAAGACGAGTTGAATTTATTCATCGACAAATCCCGAATCATAATCGAAAACGTCAACTTTTCTGAAAAGACGAGAAGACAAGAAGAAAGGGAGAAAGCCCAATCACCAACCAACTTGAAGGCCTATAAATAGGAGTCCCTTCCCACACATTAGAACTAGCTTTCATTTCCAGTTTTTTCTTTCTTTTTATTTTCATAGGTAACCAACACCATTAAGGTGTTGGTGATTTTTCATCTTTGTTTTCACAAATCTTGTAAGGTTTAATCTTTCCTTTTGATTGTTTAACATTAATCTTTCAATATAATCTTTCATTTAATCTTGTTCATCTTTCTCTTGTTGATTTAAAGTTTTAAAGTTTTATTTGGTTGATTTTAATCTTCAAAAGTAAGCGGGTTTTGTGTTTTAGTTGATTTGATTTGATGTTCATCATTAGGAGACGATTAGTGGTTAGTTTTGTTAAATCTTTGGTTAAAAACTTGGTTGATTTTGGTAAAAAATCGTGTGTTATTGTTTCCCTGTTCTTCGTCTTCAAAACAATCCCCAGATTCTGAATGGGCATCTATTATTCCGGATGAACGAGTTATCTTAATTATTCCGTATAAGTATTTTATTCTGGATGAGTTTTGTATTCCGAACCAAACCTTTCTGTTAAATATTCCGAACCAGCAATTTTCGTTTAGTTATTCCGAATCAGTGTCTTTATCCGGAATAATCAATATTTCGGATGAGCACATATATTCCGGATGAGTGATTCTGGCAATTTATTCCGAACGAAGTAACATTCCGAACGAAGCCTTTATTTTAGTTATTCCGAATCAGTGTCTTTATCCGGAATAATCAATATTCCGGATGAGTAGTTATTCCGAATGAAGGATTTTTATTCCGAGTAAAGTGTTATTCCGAATCAAGCTTTTCTTTTTAATTTATTCCGCATGAAGACCATATTCCGAACCAAATAAGTATTCCGGATCAAGCATAGTATTCCGGATCAGTGGGTATTCCGGATCAAGGGTTTTTGTCATTTTACCGGATCAACCCATATTCCGAACGAAGGTGTTTTATTCTGAATGAAGCTTATTCCGAGTCAATAGAATTACTCCGAATGAAGGTTTCTGTTTAATTTATTCCGGATCAAGCATTTTATTAAAGTTAAGGTCTTTTACTGTTTAATTTTAATTCTAGTTTTATTTTCAGTAATTGCTTTTAGCTTATCTTTATTTACTTCACGCATTTAATCCTTTTTAGTAGAGTAGAAAACCAATTCCCTTTTTAGTAACCAAGAACAACTATTCCACTTTGAACCGTGATCAATTCAAGAATATACCGAGAAACAAACTTTCAACCAAGTAAAATCTCTTGTATCAGTTACCAGCAAATCTAGTTCTTTTGATATAACGTTTGGTATTTGCCAGAATGGCCCTTTCATGATATTCCCTGTTCAAATCCCTTATGTATTCAGCACTATATCTTTCATCCACCTCATCATCTGAGGTTTCTTGAAAATCTTGAACAATTGCATTTGAGTAAAAAGCAGTTGTAATGGGGCCATGATCAATTTGGGTAGGTTTGGCTGAGGTGTCTGTTATTAAGGCCTTCTTGGACTCAGGATATCTTCTATTTATTAGATTATCTTCATAGATAAATCTCCCATAAATGTCTGCAAGATCATGAGTCTGTATGTGATTAGCATTTCTCAATCCTTGAGAAAAACCAAGCCATTTTTCAGGGAGACTGTTCACAAAACCAACATTGATTTCATGCTTAGACAGTTTCACGCTGTCATTCGTTAGCTCATTGAGCAAGGTTTTAAACCTGGTGTAAGTCTGAGGAAGTGTTTCAAATGGTTTGGCCCTGAAAGTGTTATATTCTAACTTCAGGTCCACAATCCTATTTTCCTTAGTGTCGGATGGTCCTTCGAAACTATGAACAAGATCTGTCCAAGTCTCTTTGGCCGTCTCACACTCGATGACAGCCTCCATAATATCGTCAGCAAGACAAGATATTATGATGCTTTTGAGACGTTGGTCTTGATTGACCACTCTCCTTTCATCGTCAAACCATTGGTTTTCAGGTTTGTCATCACCAGCTGCTGTTTTTGGTTTGAATGGACCATTCTTAATACAAGTTATGTAATAAGGTTCCATTCCCATCAAATAACATAGCATTCTTTTCTTCCATTTGTTAAATCTTTCAACTTCTAACTTAGGAGCGTTAACAGAGTAACTCGCTCCTTTTTTGTTAACAAGTTGGGGTACATTACTTTCAGCCATAATGGATCAAGGTTTTAAAAACTTTGAGACGATGGTTAAAAGTTTTATTATCCTACCGCTCTGATACCACTTGTTGGTCCCTTGTAAATAGTACTATACATAAGTATACTAAGTATAGTCCTAACCCATGGTTAAGTAATGCAATAAACTTAATACAAGTAAGTAAATAACACAAATGTTTTTCAACGTTCAACTCTTAACTTTATTAAAGAATTATACCCTATTGTATACGAAGCTACAATAGGGATTGAATAGACAATGTGTGGTTTTGTGATCTCCTCACTAACAAGCTAGTCCAATCCTAACGATTGCTAAGCTTGACGACTCTATCAACAAGAGTTTAGAACTCAAGTGTGTGATCGTGTTTGGAGGAGAGAAAACTTGTTTGTGAATGTCTAAAGTATTAAGTGCACAAAACTATTTTCTCTCCTTTACAAGCATCCTATATATAGAAGGAAAGTTGGGTAGAAGACAATAATTGCCCATGTGCAATTCTTGTCTTATTGGTACAGAGTAGTATCTTGTCTTACCCTTTTCTAAGTAGTAAGACGTAAGTCCTTTACACTTGTCAGTACCCCATCTATCCCAAAAGGGTAAGTCACGCTAATTGTCTGATGTACTTCATCTTGTCACAATTCAACTTATCCCGCATTTTCTTCAGTCTTGGATAATGCTTGTTTTCTTCAAGGAGATCGTATGGGTTCAGTGAGTCTATTGCCACAACTCACTGAACCCATCACCTTCTTCTTCGCCATCGAAGACATTCATTGAGCTTCGCCTCTCTGAATGCTTGAGTCTTCCTTTTAGACTCAGTCTAGGAACTCGAAGGTAACTCACTGAGTGATTGTTCACTCAGTGACCTCGTTATGTTCAAGGTTAATAATTCACTTAGGCTGATTGTTATTCAAATCCTTCAGGGAGGTCATTAGGTACTGAATTGACCTAACAAAAGCATATAACAGATTCAATACAATAATTTTTTAGAGGAAAACTTAAAGAACTCAATACCTATCCCCCCCAACTTCCTAGGGGGATCAGCTATGCTCCTTCGACCACTCTCAATAGCTAGAGAGTGACCAAGGTCCTTGAAATAAGAAGGAGATCTTGCTGATTGTTCAAAGTAGAACCAAGACCTTTGTATGTATGGATCTTTAACACAAGTCAACAAACAACCTATCCAAAGTCTCAAATCCCTTCACAAGCTTGGTGTCAACAAGCTTGCAAGAGCTTAAAGCTTAGGGCTAGGGGTAAGTACAAGTAAATTAGTAAAACAGATTCAAGGATTTTAAGCTTTTTCAAACTTGAAAACCTTATCAAACCAAAACGTGCTTCAACCAAAAGATCAAAACACCTTTGTAACAATAAATGGAGCTCAGAATCACTCATAAACAATACCAACTTTTAAAAACATAAAAAGGAATTACAATTTCTAAAAAATACCAAAATTTTATAAATTTTAAAAAGGGATTACAATGTTTAAAGAGTAAAACTGGAACAAGTCTCTCTCACATGTTGAGGAGTCCTTATATAGACCACAAGGGCTGAGATTACAATGAAAACCCTAGCTAAGAAGTCCCTAAAATGCCCTTTGAGTCTTCTAGATGCTTGAGGTGATATGAGCTGTCCTATTTGATCCTAGACGTCCATTTTAGCTTTATGACCAAGCAAGGAGTGTGGGTTGTTGATTTGGCCACGTGTCATTCCTTGGAGAGGAAGTTGGTCATTCATTGGTTGACGGCTGAATAGGGTGGGGTCCTTGAGTGGAGTGGTGTGAGATTTCAAGTGTGGGATGTGTTTGTTTGAGATTTAATCAAAAGTGGGTAAGGGTAATTTGATTTTATCATTTGTTAAGTGGAAGTAAAATCTGGGGTGGGGACGGTGAATAGTAACTCATTTGATCCGTTTTTGTAGGAGTGGGATTGTGTTTGGCACAATTCTTTTTTGAAAGTTTCATTTGCCCACTTCTATCCCTTGTCTTTTGGTGAAAGTTATAAACAAAGAATTTCAACTACCAAAACGATTTTCCTTTGTTAATAAACTTTATATTTTCACACTTTTGCCACAAATACTTTTCCAAAGTATTTTCAAGGGTTTGTTTTGCCATTTTGGATATTTAAAGGACTGATCTTAGACATTCTTCATATTTGAAGGTCTTTATTGGATGTTTGGCATATTGAAGGACCATTGTTGACAATTTTGAATTCTTGAAGGACTAAACTTGCTAAATCTTTAAAGTTGAGGGACCATTTTGTAATTTTGACAAACTTAAGGGACCAAAATTGTAATTATTAATATACAAGGGTATTAAGTGTCATTTATTCATTGATGAGGGATCATTCTAGTACATCTTCAAGTCTTCAAGGTATATTCTTTGAGAAATTCATAACTAGGGCCCGGTTCATTGTGCGGCTTCGTTTCTCGTGTTTGTTTTTCCTTGTTTTTTGTGATCTTTTGTCTTTTTTACGATATACATATCTAAAATACACAAGTAAACAAATACAAGAATATATATGGTAATTTAATGACATTTTATGCATTTAAAGCCCAAAAAGAACGATGAGATCATGTATAAATGCCATCTCATCAATGACATCAATCTTCAGTATCATCCTGGCAAGGAGAATGTAGTGGCAGATGCCCTTAGCAGGAAGTCGGGCATAATAAACGGCATGAAGGTACAAGAAGAAATCATACGGGAATTTGAACGATTAAACATTGAATTCCTAGTACTGGACAACATGGATATTGGGATAATCTGAGAGTTGAGCCAAACTTAATTTCTCAGATCAAGGAGGCTCAGAAAGATGATGGTGAGATTTGGTCTATCATTCAGAATCTTGATCGGCAGACAGAATTTCGTGTAGACGAAGAAGGCATCGTATGGCAAGGAACTAAGCTATGTGTTCCGGATGATCAGGAACTCTGGGAAGCTTTATTGACAGAAGCTCACAGCTCTCCATTCTCTATTCATCCAGGATCCACCAAAATGTATCATGACATTAAACAACATTTCTGGTGGAGTGGTATGTAACAGGATGTTGCTACTTTCATATCCAAGTGTTTAACTTGCCAGCAAGTTAAAATCGAGCATCAGCGGGCTAGTGGTTTACTACAACCGTTAGAGATTCCCACATAGAAGTGGGAAAAAATCTCCATGGATTTTGTCACCGGACATCCGCTTACTCAGAGCAGACATGATGCTATATGGGTCATAGTTGATCGTTTAACCAAGTCAGATCATTTTCTTCCAATTCGCAAGGATTTCTCAGTCAGCAACTTGGCAGATATATTTCTAAAGGATATCATACGACTACATGGAACTCCTTCAGGAATCATATCAGACCGCGACCCACGGTTCACGTCTAAATTCTGGAAGGGTGTGTAGAAAGCTTGGGCACTAAACTTAAGCTTAGCACTGCCTTTCATCCTCAGACTGATGGTCAGTAAGAGCGTACAATTCAAACCTTAGAAGACATGTTGCATGCTTGTGCATTGGAATGGTCAGGTAGTTGGGACGACTACATATGTTTGGTAAAGTTTGCCTACAACAATAGTTGGCACGGAAGTGTTAAGTGTGCACCATTTGAGATGCTTTATGGCAGAAAGTGTCGTGCTCCAATCTGTTCCGATCAAGTTGGAGAACGAATCCTTGAAGGACCGATAGAGGTGGCCAATGAAAAGGTTTCCATAGCCAAAGCGAAGCTACAGGAAGCTCATGCTCGACAGAAGAGCTATGCTGATAAACATCGTAGAGATATATCGTTTAATATCGGTGATCATGTTTTCCTTAAAGTATCACCAGCACGTGTTGTGAAGCGTTTTGGACTCAAGGGCAAGCTCAGTCCTCGTTTCATCGGACCGTTTGAAACCTTGAACGTGTCGGTGAAGTATCATATCTTCTAGCTTTACCTCCCCAGCTATCTCATGTGCATGATGTATTCCATGTATCCTTACTCAGAGGTTACAACTACCATCCATTGCATAAGGTTACGTATCCATTCGAGCAGATTCGAGAGGATCTTTCATACATCGAGGAACCTGAGAAAGTTCTCGATCGCCAAGAACGAGTCATGAGGAGAAAAACAATTGAATTCGTTAAAATACTACGGAGGGATCCTACCGAGCGGGAAGCCACTTGGGAAATAGAGGAGTCTATCCGGACTTCTTACCCTCATTTCCAATTTTGATTCGGGTATGTCATTTCAGCTTACTCGTCTTTTCATCATTTTTGTCATTTCAACATTTAGCATTTTGTCAGCTTATCGTATCTCTAATTCGAGGACGAATTTTTCATTTAGAGGGGAAGAGTTGTAAAACCAGCTCTAAAAATCCTACGATCATTTAATGCACGAAGTTACCGTTAAATTTAAACTTTTAAATTAATTAATATATGACATGTATCACGAACATTTAACACAAATACTATGTATATTAATTAATTATGATAAGTATTATGTACGTAAACACGAGTATTAATATACTATAAGTATGTATGTACGATAATAAGAAAACGTCCATGTAACGAAAGCACGATAATTAAATACGTAAGTACACGATAAATATTAAACAAGAAAAACAAACACCAAAAGTACAAGGGGTGTTTGTTGGCGTCGGCTAGAAGGGAAGGGAGGAGAAACCGGGCCTTGGTCCATATCCAATTTACTAGTCCTAGTTTAATAAAAACTACAGAAGAATTATTAAACACTTTTTCAAGGAAATCAAAACCCTAAAACACCTATTGTCTCTCTCTCTCTCTCTCTTGCCGCGACATCCAAAGAACACCAAGGAAGGGTTCGTTTGATTTTGGTTATTGATTCCTTAACGCATTCGTGTTCGTATTCTTTTAAGTCCACGTATCGGTATTCCTTAAATTGTTTTCTTATTTTATTGTATCATGTATGATTTAGATTTATAAAAAAAAAATAAGAACACATGTGACTAAGTTAGATCTAGCAAGAATTAAACAAGAAGGGTTTAAGGGGGTGTTTGTCTCGATCGAACACAAGCCGAGACCTCTAGGGTCTCGGTGGTGTTGGCATCCAGCAGCCGTAACCCCTCAATGGGGGTCGGCGTTGGTTATGAACCACCAGCTGCAACCTTGTGCTATCGTGGTGGTGGTATAGTTGGTAGCTGCAAGGTCCAAAGCCCCGCATGGGAACTTTAGCCTAACAGAGGGAACCGAGACCCACTAGGGGTGCTCGGTGTGAAAATGTGACGCAGCAAGGGGGACCCCAGCCTTGGCTGGGGACTGTGTGGCTCGGCGCAGCAGCAAGCCGAGAGCCGTACGCCCTCGGTGAGCTGTTTTTGCTCGGTTATCGGGTCTCGTATTTGGGCTCGGGTACTTGACAGTTTTTTCAAACACGTAAATTAAACCAACTATGAAATTAAGTATGTATGTTTAATTAATTGATTTGTTAATTAGTTTGGTTTAATTAAAATAAAAACTTATGTTACGTTATTTAATTAAAACTAGGATAAAACATGTATGCACATTTAATTAAATAAACTTGGGCTATAATAAGTAATTAATTTAATTATCTATGAACATGAATTTAATTAATTAAACTTAGGTTAAATTAATTAATATATTTTATGGTAAAGTTTAATAACATGTATATGTAATATTATTAATTAATAATAAACTTATAATAAACCTGACATGATATTATTAATTAATAATAAGTTAAATATTAATTAGTTATTAAACTTTATATTATAATAATACATGACATAAGTTGAACATATAATTAATTATGGAAACATATTAATTATAGAAGTATATTATTTATGAAACATGATAAATATGGAGGAAATCACCTAAAAATACCTTAAACTTACCACTTTTTTATGGTTGTATGTAGTCAACTATTTTTTTTCTCATTGTATCAATATACTTTTGAATTTTGATCTTTGTGTGTAGCGGGTGACCTGCTAAACCCTTAGCCCGTTGCTTATCCACGAAATGACAAAAATACCCCCATTTTCTTTTTTTTAATATTTTTATTTTACTATTATTTATATTCGAAAATTAGAAAACAATAACTTAACATAATTAAAAAAATTCATACAACAATAACAGTAAACATATTAAAAAATGCCCATCAACTTTTTTTCTATAAGTCTAATCAAACTCTTTTTACATTTCTTACATTTATACACAAATGACAATATCCTTATAACAAATTTTCGAGCCACTGCTGATCTTCATCATCAAATAAAGCATCTTCATACAACTAACATTTCAAGCAAAAATTATCTTTAATCAAAACCTATCAAAACTAATCTAGCTAACCACTAAAACAAAAAACTTTACACACACTTGAATCAAAATCTACCATGATCAATTTACTAAACCCATTATTTTTGGTTGGCGGTTAGCCGGAATAAGTAACGGCGTCATCCGGATCTGGCGGTAACGGTTTAAGCTAGATCTGACAGCGACAATGAAGTATATTACACCACTTTACCCTAAATCTATCCTAACGATATGCACGCCGCTTTTTCTTTGCTTTCACTTCTCAGCCTCCAATAACTTTTTTACTTTCCTTTACATACTCCACCATGCCATATACCTTATCTCTTACGAGCATAAACGAACCACAAACAATTTATCTTTATTTTTCTTGGTTCTAGAAAATAATGAAGATTATAAAGATTGTTGCGATTCCGAACCATGTAAATGTGATCTTTTTTTCTTCTTTTTGAACCGATCAATGGAGATGGTGATGTTCAAGAAATTGATGATAAGGATGGTAGATCTAAAAGAGAGAGAAAGAAGATATGAGATGTGAGTTATCTTTTGTGTGAGATAAAATAATAATTTTTCTTATTAATATAAATATTGTTGTAAAAGATGAAAATACCCTTTTATTATAAACAATAACCGGTGCCAGGTAGGAGTGCTTGGTTTAGCAGGTCACCCGCTACACACAAAGATCAGAATTCAAAAGTATATTGATACAATGAGAAAAAAATAGTTGACTACATACAACCATAAAAAGTGGTAAGTTTAAGGTATTTTTAGGTGATTTTCCCTAAATATGATAACATGTAATTTATGGTAATACGTCAAAAATGGTAACAATCAATTTATGGTAATACGTTAAATATAGTAACATACTATTTATTGAAACATGCTAAATATAGAAACTTTCTATTTTTGGAAACTTACTAATTATGGAAACTTTCTATTTTTAGAAACTTACTATTTAAGGAAACTTACTATTTTTGTAAAGTTATTATATATAGAAACCTGCTATTTTTAGAAAGTTATTCATAATGTTATAACAAGTATAACAACACTTAGAACATGAAACACATGAATCTAAAACACATGAAACTATAAGAAATACATGATTAAAACATGAAACAATAAGACAAGATAAGAACAAGTATTATAAGTATGAACACGTTAGGTAAACCAAATAACAAGTATGTATAAGTAAGATCGACTCTTATTCATGTCCCTTCATTATGTAGCTATTGTGAAGTCGGGGTGATCGTCTACGTCTGATCCCGTCTTCATATTACTGGACATAAGATACGGATATTCCGTCCTTCAGTAAGGACATCTTTCTTCCTTTATTAGGATTCCCCGTTTGCAGCCATCTGTTTTCCCCAGTACATTAAGTGTCTTAAACACGTCAGTAATATGTATGATTATTTTAGCTTGCCTGAGCTATATACATGCATGCCAGTTTCACCTAGCTATGGGGGGTTCATTAACCATAACACTGGAGGCATCTGTTTTATGACTCTTCTGCAGTGAGAGTGATTGCTCACGGCGTCCGTTTACAGTATTTGGCCTTGATTATTATTATCATGTGGAGCGAATAGGTGCATCCTAGTACAAGTAGTATAATTTCATGGTAACCGTGGTGTGTGTCGTACATCCGTTACAAGAGCGGATCCCTCCACTCATTTTATATATTAATTAGAGGCAGCCCCTCTAATTGCATGATGAGGTCTAATTATTCATGCACGTGGATATAACATGACCTATATGGGCTCTCGACATATTTAAAATACAGATTTTCAAGATAAACTAAATATAAGTCTTTTCAGAAATGTAAACCAGTTTTATGAACTAAACCAGGTTTTCCAGGACATTCATTATTTCGCTGCTATGTTATTTATTTTCATTCATTATTTGCTTATGTTTATGCTTTACATTCTATGTTATATATCCGCACATTGAGCGTATTGCCCAGCCGTATTTCTCTTTCCATGTCCCAATACGGCAGGTACTAAAGGACAAAGCTAGGAATCCAAGAGTACGTGCATGGAATGAGGCGCCAGCTTTCTTTCATTCTTTAATGCATTTACATACTTTTGCTTTGCTGGACATTGTTTAGTCCTTTCCTTACATTCAATACTTATGCATTTCGTGTGTGGAGCTTATGTTGGATCCGATGTTTTTTTCCGGATTCTTTATGGTTATTTAATGTTTAGACATTTACCTTGTATGCTTTGATGATATGCCATAATTATTCTGTGATATGCTATTTATCAAAATGGGGTGTTACAGTCGTAGTTTTTTAAATTGTTATATCTAGATATAAAATAAGTCATAGTTTTTAAATTGTTATATCTAAATATAAAATAAGTCATAGTTTTTTAAATTGTTATATCTAGATATATAAAATAAGTCATTGTTTTTAAATTGTTATATCTAGATATAACAATTGTTATATTTATATATATAATTTTATTTATATCTAGATATATAATAAGTCATAGTTTATAAATTGTTAGATATGAAAATTGTTATAAAATAAGTCATACTTTTTAAATTTTTATATCTAGATATAAATAGTTATTTATATCGAACTATAAAACAAGTCATAGTTTTTAAATTGTTTCTTTTTTTTGAACGGCGAGTTAGTAGTTAGTGATTGGAGCTTACAGTGACATCCAATTGGGCAGTAGGCAAGCCTCGAATCTTCTCCTTAGGGGATAAACACCACTCCTTCTTCTATTAAATTGGGGCCCCATAAGGTTCTTGGTGAGACTCGAACTTGAGACCTCTCCAAAAATGCCTCCCCAAGATTACCGTTGGTGGCCAACTAAGCTAGCTCAGTTGGTTCATAGTTTTTAGTTTTTAAATTGTTATATCCAGATATAAAATAAGTCATAGTTTTTAAATTGTTATATCTAGATATAAATTATTATATCTAGATATAACAATTGTTATAAAATAAGTCATACTTTTTAAATTGTTATATCTAGATATAAATTGTTATATCTAGATATAAAATGAAGTCATAGTTTTTAAACTGTTATATCTAGATATAAATTTTTATATCAGGATATATAACAATTGTTATAAAAGAAGTCATACTTTTTAAATTTTTATATCTAGATATAAAATAAGTCATAGTTTTAAATTATTATATCTTGATATAAAATAAGTAATACTTTTTATGTTGTTATATCTATATATAAATTGTTATATCTTGATATAAATTCTTATATCTAGATATAACAATTGTTATAATATTAAGTCATACTTTTGAAACTGTTATATCCATAAATTGTTATTTATATGTAGATATATAATAAGTCATAGTTTTTAAATTGTTATATCTAGATATAAATTCTTATACCTAGATATAACAATTGTTATAAAATAAGTCATACTTTTTAAATTGTTATATCTAGATATATATTGTTATTTATATCTAGATATAGAATATAAGTCAAAAAATTTAAATTGTTATAAAAATAAGGCATAGTATTTAATTTGTTATATCTAGATATAAATTGTTATATCTGGATATAAAATTGTTACAAAATAAGTCATACTTTTTAAATTCTTATATCTAGATATTAATTTTTATTTATATCTGGATATAAAATATGTCATAGTTTTTAAATTGTTATATCGAGATATAAATTGTTATATCTAGATATAACAATTTTTAAAAAGAATAAGTCATACTTTTTAGACTGTTATATCTATTTAAATTGTTATATCTAGATATAAATTTTTATTTATATATAAATATAAAATAAGTCACAGTTTTATAATTATTATATCTAGATATAAAATTAGTCATAATTTTTAAATGGTCATATCTAGTTATAACAATTGTTATAAATTAAGTAATACTTTTTAAATTGTTATATCTAGATATAAATATAAATTATTATTTATATCTATATATAAAATAAGTCAAAGTTTTTAAATTATTAATTCTGGATCTCAATTGTTATATCCAGATATACAACAATTTATAAAACAAGTTATACTTTTTAAACTCTTATATCTAGATATAAATTATTACTTATATCTGGATATTAAATAAGTCTTAGTTTACAAATTGTTATATCTACATATAAATTTTTATTTATATTTAGATATAAAATAAGTCATAGTCATAGTTTTTAAATTGTTATATCTAAAACAATTTAAATTGTTATATCTAGATATGACAATTTAAAAACTATGACTTATTTTATATGTAGATATAAATAAAAATTTATTTATATCTAGATATAACAATTTGAAAAGTATGACTTATTTTATAACATTTGTTTATCACGATATAAATTTTTATCTATATCTGAATATAAAATAAGTCATAATTTTTAAATTGTTATATCTAGATATAACAATTGTTATAAATAAAGTCATACTTTTTATATTGTTATATCTAGATATAAATTGTTTGCTTCTCCCGATCGTCGAGTAAAACAGGCTCGACTCTTTTTATATCTAAATATAACAATTGTTATAAAATAAATCATAGTTTGAAGTTCTTATATCGAGATATAAATTGTTATTTATATCTAAATATAAAATGATTCATAATTTTTAAATTGTTATATCTAGATATAAATTTGTTATATCTAATTTTTAAATTATTATTTATATCTAAATATAAAATAAGTCATAGTTTTTAAATTATTATATATGGATATAAATTGTTATATATAGATATAAAATAAATCATAGTTTTTAAACTCTGACTTATTTTATATTTAGATATAAATTTTAAATTGTTATTTAGATATAAAATAAGCTTTCTTATTTCTTATAAATATAAGTTTGCTTGATATAATAACCAGATTTAAAATAATTCAGAGTCTTAAATTGTTTTATATATCTAAATAAGTCATCTTTTTAAATTATTATTTATATCTAGATATAAAATAAGTTAGATTTTTAAACTGTTATTTGTATCTAGATATAAAATATGTCAGATTAAACTTTTGCACAATGACATGTTTACCTTATTAGTTTTTGTTTTTTTATCATGCTGGATATATTGTTGCTAATTTGGTCACATCATAATAGATTTTATTTTTTTAATTTTTTTAGAACGACAAATGTTAGTGGTTAGTGGGTCACATCATAATAGATAGTGTATACTGATAACTAACGGCAAAACTTATTTGAATAAGGCGTTTGTAGTCTAACGGTCAAGACAATTGCCTTTCAAGCAATAGACCCGAGTTCAACTCCCGGCGAACGCATTTAATTAACAATATTTTTCTGTTATTTTGGTTTTTGGATCTGATTTAATAACCATCTATTGGCATGTGGTCACAAGACAGTGAAGAAAAATTTATTTGAAAATTGATTACATTGTTGGAGTGTTGCTTATCATGTTTTCACTTTTAGCTGTGGTGAAAATTTCTTGCATCCATATACGATGTCCTTCTCTACCGTGTAACCACTTGGTTCTTGTGTGCTCGTGTAGTCATGTACCATGAAACATGGGTTTTAAGGGTCATGACTCATGAGGGATGTGATGTGGGCTTAATTAAGGTGCTACCAGTTCAGCTATGTATTACTCTCGGGATAGCTAGATTATCATGGATCTATTAAGTTATATGTTTGAATAGCGAACATTATTTAGCTTGTGGAGGGTGTTCTTTAAAACGTACACTAAAGAAATAACGCATCAACTTAAAGTTAGATACTTCAACATATAGTGTAACACGACATGAATATTCGTAAAACACATAAACCGAATTGACACTGTCAAAATGGGTCGAGTCTGCGCATGTGGTAGGTTCAAGTAGTTGGATGCGTGTGATCGGACTTCAACTCGATGTACACCTACTATACTTAGACTTCGTTGGAGCTCAGATTACATGACAAGAATCCTTTATTTTATTTATATGATGTAACGTGCAACTTTTGACATTGTTTTGATGTATGTGTTCGATTCTTATGTTAAACAATAACTCACTTACTTCAAGAATTGTTGTTGTGCTGGTTATAGTTTTTATCGGTACTCTAGTAAACTGTGACACCCCGGGTAGGGTCAAAATATGCGGAAATATCAACGGAGATGTCACAAGGGTGGATCGATAGCATATAGTCCATAGAGCATAAGATAAAGAGTTATTCAAATCATATTACATGTTTATTAAACAAATAAATAAAAATTGTCTTTAACATGTCATAAGTAGATTGTTCATTTTCCCCAAATGGAACACTTGACGATTCCTACGATGCAGATTACATAGATGCTTGAGTCCATGCACATATCTCGTTCTAACTTCATTTCCCTGAGATAAACATGCTTAGAGGGTCAACATAAAGTTGGTGAATTTATAGGTTTTAACATTAATTAATTTGGACATACATTAATCATAGAAGTAACAATGCACAAAGCATTCTTACTAAAAATTAGATTACATTTGCTATTACTCGAAACTGAAGCTTAACCTTCCATAGTCCTCAACAGATGAGGACGTAGTGTCTTACAAAAAGATACCCAAACCCAGTTCCAAAATGGTATACATCTGTTGTCCCGTCCAAGGCACAGTGAGCATGACTCACCCAGATGGGGATGGTCAATCCCTAATAGATCTATTTATAACATTCGGGCGATTTTCAACAATTTAATAGTTTCTATAATAGTCAATCCTAGTCAAGTTTATTCAATTCAGTTATGTCCATTTTAAAATAGTTACATGTTTTCTCCCCCGTAGAGGAAAAGTTTATCAATAGTTATATGGGGCTGTAAACTCACCTGGGAGTTGGCAATAGTTGTATAACACGAATATCCAAATAATGCTCACGCCAAAAGTTATGCCTAATCAAATAGTACAGTCTCAATGGATAGTACAAAGAACATATGTGTATGCTTATACAGATTTTTAGTCAGTTCATTTATGCTACGACATTTATTTAAATAACCGTAGTATAAGTATTAACAATATCCATTTAAACTTATCTATATAAGTTTCATTTCTAAGTAAACATAAAATGTTTAACTTTTAATATCAGTTTGCATTCGTAATACATGTATTAATAATAACCATTCAACTTACAATTAAGTTTCTTATTTAAGTAGACAGAAAATGTCCTACTTAAAATATTAGTTCACGTACGCAGTTCATGTATTATAATCATCCATTTAAACTTACTATTAAGTTTCATAATTAAGTAAACATAAAACGTTCTACTTAATATTAGTTTACGTTCGTAGTTCATGTATTATAATCATCCATTTAAACTTACTATTAAGTTTCATAATTAAGTAAACATAAAATGTTCTGCTTAATATTAGTATTCAACTTATTAAATGTTCATATAATTTTATTTCCTAAAAGTATATGAGTTTGTGTATTAGTAATACATATCCATATTGTTTATATAATTTATTTCATAAAGCAAAAATATAAATATTTTATCTTTGAAAAATAAAATAAAATATTTTATTTAACTTAAAAGTTCCCATAAATTATTTAACATTTATAAAATAATTTATAAATTACAAGTTTAAGAATTTATATTATAAATTCTTATAGTTTAGGGTTTATTTAAGTTTTACTAAGTTTAAAAATAGAATTAGGGTTAGGGCTTGCTAAAGTTTTGGAACATGGCAAAACTAGTCCCTCCATATTTTAAACAAAGTAAACTTTTGGATTTTACACATTTGGTACCTAGGGCTTGTTAAAGTATCGGCTTATGGCAGATTTCGTCCCCCTACTTAAGTCTATGTTTTGTAATTTTCATAAAATAACCAAAACAGCCCCTAGGGCTTCTCTAAGTTTTGGATAATAGCCAAAATGGTCCCTAGGGTTTTAAAATGACAAATTAACTTTTAGAAACTTCCCAAAATGGTCCCTAGGGTTTAATATGCCACAAATGGTATTTATTAAACCCTAGACTTTTGGTTAATTACATTTTCAGTCCTTGTGTTTACTAATTTATCAACACAAGTTTCATAAGTCACAGTTTTAGTCCTTAGGTTTCATAAATTGTCATTTTTACTCCAAAAGTTTTTATAAGTTACATTTTATTATAAAAACTTTTATTTAACATTCAAAACATTATATGGGCTCATTAAATGGGCTAAACATCTAATGGGACAATTAGTGGGCCTAAATACATTTTTAAGTTTACTAACTTGTTAAATGGGCCTTTAACACATTTATTGGGATTAAATACTTTTTAAGTCCATTAATCATTTTAAATGGGTTCAAGTATAAACTTAAGTCCATTAGGTTACTAAGATTTATTAAATGGGCTTATTAGGTCCATTAAGTCTTGGACTAATGTTGCATGGGCTTAATTAGTCCATTAACACTACTTTTCTTTTTATGTAAGTATTAGTCTCTTATAAGCTTATTATTAGCTTATCCATATTTAGTTTTAAATCTTAAAAAAAGAATAAAACTTATAGTTTATTTTATGTGATGTACCAAATAAGATATAGATGTGTTACAAGGTTGCATGCAAGTCATAAGCCCTAATATGAGCTTATAACTCATGGCTATTATTAATTATAGCTTATTAAGATGAGTCAAAACTTATTTTAAGGTTGCATGTACTTATAAGTGTCCCCAAAATAATATCTAGCTATGTAGAAATCAAGAAATCAAGTCACAAGTCCATACATACTTACATATAGCCCACGGCTATTATTTTAAATCTTGGTATTTCCAAGATGAACATTTTAGCTAGTTATGTCTTGTAAATATTTACAAAAAAACCACATGATTATCTAGGTTACATGCATGTTCGCAAGGTTACCATTATTCCAAGAAAACTACATATAGCCCACGGCTATATTGTTTTCTCCCGAGGTCCCCATAAGATTTATAAGCTTGTTATATGTTTATCATGTTAAGTTACCCTCTTATCCTTAGATCTATGGTTTATATAAGCATGCATATACATTTAAAACCCATTCTAGGTCATATATAGCCCCCGGCTAAATATGTTCACATAAACCATTTTAGTGATTTTTAGTATTCCATTTCACATGTAGTAATACATTTTCCATCATTAAAACTTAGTAGACAAATCATATGTTAACCACTTAATTATGCCGTGACCCTTTGGGTCATGGTTTTCATGGTTTTTAAGTTACACAAGTTTATTTTATGAGATCTATGATTATTAGTTAACCAAAGTCCCATAAAGCAAGATTTGTAACCCATGCTACATTTACATTCATAAAATGTTTCATATGCTTTTTAATCAAGTTAAAACATATAGTACTAGTCATAAGTTTCTTATTAAAAAGATTTTTAACCATGACTAATGGTGCACAAATATATGTCGTGACCTTTAAGGTCATGGCTATTACCAAATCTTGATTTTAACAAGTTACATACATGTGTTTATAGATGGATGATGATGCATGCAAGTGAAAATGAAGAAACATAAGGAGTATACCTTTCTTGTTTAAAAGTTACCAATGAAGATCTATATGAACAAGGAGGTTAGAGATCTAATCAAGATGATGAAGAAAACCCTAAAGATAACTAAGTCGTGGCCCTTATAGATTCGGCTAGGGCTTGTTATAATACCTCCAAGGATGATGATGATGCTACTAAATGATTAGTGATTACTATGGAACAAGGATCTAGTAGATTTAATGAACAACTTTGGATTTTTGTGGCTTAATGCCGAATGATTTGAGAGAGAAGGTGTAGAGAGAATGAGAGATTAAGTTGCATGAGAGAATGAGATGTATGTGTGTGTGTGTGTTTCAGCTAAAAGGGGAGAGAGAGGGGTAAAGGCAAAAGGCATGATTGTCTTGGTAAGAACACTTGTGTCAAGTGTAGGCTCTTGTGTTTCCCATGCATCCCTTCTCCTTCCACATATACCTTTGTGCCGTGTATAGCTAACCAAAGGGCAATGGGCTTTGGTTTGGGCTTATGTTGGGCTTAGCACATTAGGAGTGTGATCTTGGGCTAGTCCAAGAAGGTTTAAATCATGATTATGGTATACACACTTGCACACATACACGGCTACATACACTATGTAGCATGTTTTTCCATCTTTGATTTAGTGTTGTGTATAGCCAAATATTGATTATACATTTTATCATTTGCTCTCCTAGTCTTAAGTACAAGGTTCAAGCTATCTAACTTATTTACAACATATATGAATGTAAAAGTATAAGTACATAATGGATAAGTTCACGCACAACTTATAGAAACATAACACATAAGTTTGTGTTCTAGGATTAATGGGTAGAACTTCATTACATAAAATCATGATAAAATCATGGATTTTACAACACCACCCCGTTATTTTAGCTTTGTCCTCAAAGCTACTAAAAACGTAGTTATCTTTTAAATGAAAGATGTTCTAAGTATATGGTTCATTTCAGAATCTCTCTCTCAGGTACGGATGGGGGCATTAACACGAAGTGGTCTACACTTAGGTTACTCTTATACGTCCGGTTGAGCCGTAATGAAGGCTCTTACTACTATGGGTGGACAGAAAGTGACGCAAAGAGATCTTTATCCGGGTTGCACTATTCATCCGATTGAGCAGTAAGGGAGACTGCTGCTATGGATGGATAGAAAGCAATGCAAAGATATCTTTATCCGGGTCGCATTATTCATCTGATTGAGCAGTAAAGGAGACTGCTGCTATGGATGGACAGGAAGTAATGCAAAGAGATCTTTATCCGGGTCGCGCTATACATCCGATTGAGCAGTGAAGGAGACTGCTGCTATGAATGGATAGGAAGCAATACAAAGAGATCTTTATCCGGGTCGCGCTATACATCCGATTGAGCAGTAATGGAGACTACTGCTATGGATGGATAGGAAGCAATGCAAAGAGATCTTTATCCGGGTCGCGCTATACATCTGATTGAGCAGTAAAGGAGACTGCAGCTATGGATGGATAGGAAGCAATGCAAAGAGATCTTTATCCGGGTAGCGCTATACATCCGATTGAGCAGTAAAGGAGACTGCTGCTATGGATTGATAGATGCGGGTTTCTCAGCGGGGGTCGCAGCTACCTCCTTCCAAGAGTTGGGAGAGGACCAATGGTGTTGTGGATTTGGTTAGGAGGGCAAATCCACTGTAGATGGTTTCTGGTATGAGGAGGAGATGCCAGCATGTTTTACATGCTGGGAAAGCTGGGGATGCACTACTTCTGCATCCTTTTCACGAGTGAGATATAGGGTATATCTCCACACCCGATGGTGAAAATTGGGGGTTGAAGGGAAAATAATAATAAAAGAATATTTTAACTATAACCCCTCCTATGTCAACAACTTTAAGCGAAAGACTTGCAGTTATACCTCAAGCTTGTGGGATACAAACATTAGTTAATAGTACTAAAGCTTCTATCCAGCAGAGAGGTTAAGATTATTGTTGATGGCGATTGGGTAGGAAGTTGCAAAGAATCTACTTCATTCGCCGCGGGGCTGAGCTAGAGCGGCGCAGATAAGAAGTACCTCAAATGGTGGAAATAAAAGAAGATACCAATAATAAAGAAGTACGTGCCTTGCGGGGTGCTACAAAAAGGGTCATGCATCCACTATTACTGGTTCAAAATTTGCACAAATTTTGACTTCTAAAGGGGAGGAAATTACATCTCCCAGAGTCTGGTAGATGATGGTATTGTCGAACTAATTGGACCCGAAGAGGAAAAAGGAACGTCCAAAAACACGTGACATTCAACACCTCTTTACGAGGGATGTCGAACACAGCTATACAAAATACACTCATTGTGAGTTGGATGTGCCTTTCAGGTTTAGGGTTGCCTAAGTGGCGGATATAACCCTTCAAAAATACACCCATTGTGAGTTGGATGTGTCCTTCTGGTTTAGGGTTGCCTAAAGTGGCGGATATAACCCTACAAAATACACCCATTGTGAGTTGGATGTGTCCTTCAGGTTTAGGGTTGCCTAAAGTGGCGGATATAACCCTGCAAAATAGAGATGGATGTGTCCTTCAGGTTTAGGGTTGCCTAAAGTGGCGGATATAACCCTGCAAAATACACCCTTTGTGAGTTGGATGTGTCTTTCAGGTTCATGGTTGCCTAAGTGGCGTGTATAACCCTACAAAATACACCCATTGTGAGTTGGATGTGTCTTTCAGGTTTAGGGTTGCCTATCTTGTCACGTAGGGAAAATAGGTTAGGAAAATGGGGCATCCTTTGACCAAGTATTCCCTGGCTTTTTGGGTGCTAGAAATGACACTAAATCTAGTGTTGACTATATCGGGGTTACCGTCCCCTCGTATAATCAAGGTTTCATCTCCCCAAGGTATACGAACCAATTTTTGATCACATACGATAACCGCATGGTACTCGCTAGTCAATTCATGCCAATGATGACATCAAGGCTACCAAGACTTACTGGAATCTGATTGATGTAATACGGGTGATTGGAAAGGTTTAAGGTACAACCTCGAATGATGGTGTCAACCGTCACAACTTCTCCATCGGCTAGTTTTATCGTATGGTAGGGGTATAAAACTAATGGAATGATTTCTAATAACTTACTAAATTTAGTAAATATAAAACTTTGGTCAGCCTCGGTGTCAAACAAAACAAATGCATATCGTTGGTTTAGTATAAACGTACCAGGGACGACGTTGGAATCTGGATTGGCTTGGGCATTTCCAGCCATGAATACTTGCGAAGAAGTTCCCTTGTTGTCCTTCTTCTGGTTGGCCAACTTGGGACAGTCGGGTCTCATATGCCCAGGGGTTCCACACTCGTAACATACCACCGCTTTCTTTGGTCCACTGCTGCCTCCACCTGTGGGGTTTCGGTTTCCCTGTTGCCCACTTCCACTCCCACGAGCATTGGACTTGCCCTTGTTGCTGTTTCCGGGATTGTTATTGGGTTGACCCGGGGTAGCAACATTTGCTTGACATTCACGAGCAAAATGGCCTTGTTGGCCGCACTTTTAGCATCCTTAGCATTGTCGTCCAGCAACATGATGATAGTTTCACTTTGAACACTTAGGCTTGGACCCTGAGTAGTCCTTGGTGCGGGTCGTGAGAGTAGTATCATCAGCTTGCCCAACGTCTTGCCTTTTGGAAGGCTGCTGGTGCTGGCCACGAGAGCTTTCATCTGACTTTCTCTTGTTGTCCATTTTTCTTTCGGACAGATTGCGGGCTCGCTTGTTGATCAGCTCAGTTGCAAATTCCATAGCACCTTCAACGGTAGTGGGTCGTGAAGCTAGCACACTGTCATGGATGTTGTCAGGGAGTCCACTAACATACTTCTCAATCTTGTCACTCCTTTGAGGGAACATTCTGGTGCACATCAAGCTTAACTCTTGAAATCTTTGGTTGTACCAAAGGATATCATTGTTCTTACACTTTAGATCCCACAGCTCTATCTCCAACTTCTTCATTTCTCCTCTAGGACAGTACTTTTCAGTCATCCTCTCTTTGAGGTTGGCCCAAGTGAGAGTGTAAGTAGTGTCATGTCCAAGGGTAGCGACCACAGAGTTCCACCAGGTGAGGGCGCTATCAAGTAGTGTGCATGTGGCAAACTTAACTCTGTTCTCGTCAGCACAACCACTGATGCGGAAAACTGACTCTAGTCTTTCAAACCACTGCATTAATTCAACAACTCCTTCTTTTCCTCGATAGTATGAGGGTTTGCACTTTAAGAAGTCAGGGTAAGAGCAACCCCTGTTGGTGTTGTTTCTGCGTGCATTGAGGTTTGGATCATTGTTTGCATTCAGATCAGCTCCTCTGGCTGCCAGAGCTGCTGTGATGCCTTCACTTATCATTTCCCGGAGTTGTGCGGCGGTGACATTTCGAGTAGCTTCTGGGAATTCAGCATTATCAGCATTAGAAGTGGTTGCATTATTTGGATTTGATCTCGTAATCACCCTTTGTCTATAATCATACACAAAATGAGATTATTAGTTCAAACGTTAGTACAGTTTTTATATTATTTACACGGGAAAAATTCATGCACTGATTTCATAACAAATTTGGATAAACTGTCAAGATCTCATAATATAATACATTGCACAGCAAATATAATAAATAAAGTGATTACATGCTATTTCCATAAGTAATTTAACATCCATCTAGCATAACAAAATCCAAGTCATATGCCGGTCGGGCCTTGTCCAAGGTAATGATACACACAGTCTTTAAAACATTACATCCCAAAGTTACATGTCCAAAAGAAAAGAAAAGATAAAGTACAGGATTACATCACCAAAAGCTGAAAAGAAATAAAAGTACAAAAGTCCTATACCATGTCAGCTAGGGTGCAACCCATAGGCTGATCATGATGTACAAGAAACCTAGTACATCTATCCTACTCCTGCCTAGATGGTCTGCTAGATGAGGTTGGGGCTGGTGGGGCTGATGAAGCTGCAGGGGCTCTCCTGGTGTTCCATAAAGTCCGAACTGTCGCTTTGGCCTCCTTGAGCATGCGGAATGCTGTCAGCAGCTGAGTCCTGAGTCTGTCGACGGCCCCACAAAGATAGGTCATCTCTACAGTAACTCCGTCATGACGGACGGTGGAGAGGTCGAAGAAAATGGACAAGACTGCTCCTGAGCAGATAGACCAGCATGGGTCTGGTGCTGGAGACTCTCCATGGTCTGGATACGCTGGTGGAGACGATAGTTCTCCTCCCAAAGCCACTGCAATGCCTCGTCAGTCTTGGCATGGATGCCTCGTGCTGCATGTGCCTCTCCCCTCATGGTATGAGTGAGGGAGTCGATGCGCTCATGGACGGAAGTGTAGCCTAGTTGACCAGCTGTCAACAGGTTGCGGAGGTAGGATATCTCCCGCTCCTGGCGTGCGGCCAGTGCAGTGATCTGGCCTAGAAAGTGTCGGCACGTCCCACCCCAGAGCCTTCCCTGATCTCAAAAGTAGAGTCGGGTATGGACTCGGGAAATGGCCCGATGGTAAAGATGCAGGTACAGAAGATGGTAGGTCTAGAGACACCTGTTCCTCCTCCATAGAGGTGGAGACCAGTATGACTGATGTTGGAGCAGAAAAAGGGTCCTCAGGAAGCACAGCTTCGATGGTCTGATCATCCTCCGAGTCAGAGGCTGATAACCATCTGCACTTCACGGATCGTGGAGACGAACGGGTAGCTGGAGCAGGTGCTACTACTGGTAGAAAATTCAGAGGTTCAGTAGGCGAAGTCATGATGCTCTGAAAATAATATTATTTTAAATTTGAAGTAAGTATATGCTTACAAACAAAGAAAAAAAATATTATTCTTAGCTACATGTTTTATGAAGTATATCCCTTTTAAACAATCATCGCAATGTTTTCAGGTTATATATATATATATATATATATATATATATATATATATATATATATATATATATATATATATATATATATATATATATATATATATATATATATATATATATATATATATATATATATATATATATATATATATATATATATATATATATATATATATATATATACACATATATATATATATAGTCATTTATCGGGTTTACTTATCAAATCAGTATACTCTTAGTTCACACAGCACATAATGCCCTACGATCTATATGCTTAACTAATACGGTCCCAAAGAAAAATCCCAAAAGATTTTATAAAGTTATAGTCCAGTTTTAAATAAAAGAAAAATAACTTTATTTTTATTTTATTTAAAAATTTATCTGGTTCTCTATAATTAATGCTCTAATACCATTCTCTCGGTGACACCCCGGGTAGGGTCAAAATATGCGGAAATATCAACGGAGATGTCACAAGGGTGGATCGATAGCATATAGTCTATAGAGCATAAGATAAAGAGTTATTCAAATCAGATTACATTTTATTAAACAAATAAATAAAAATTCTATTTAACATGTCATAAGTAGATTGTTCATTTTCCCCAAATGGAACCCTTGACGATTCCTACGATGCAGATTACATAGATGCTTGAGTCCATGCACATATCTCGTTCTAACTTCATTTCCTTGAGATAAACATGCTTAGAGGGTCAACATAAAGTTGGTGAATTTACAGGTTTTAACATTAATTAGTTTGGACATACATTAATCATAGAAGTAACAATGCACAAAGCATTCTTACTAAAAATTAGATTACATTTGCTATTACTCGAAACTGAAGCTTAACCTTCCATAGTCCTCAACAGATGAGGACGTAGTGTCTTACAAAAAGACACCCAACCCCAGTTCCAACATGGTATACATCTGTTGTCCCGGACAAGGCACAGTAAGCATAACTCACCCAGATGGGGATGGTCAATCCCTAATAGATCTATTTATCACATTCGGGCGATTTACAACAATTTAACAGTTTCTATAATAGTTAATCATAGTCAAGTTTATACAATTCAGTTATGTCCATTTTAAAATAGTTGCATGTTTTCTCCCCCGTAGAGGAAAAGTTTATCAATAGTTATATGGGGCTGTAAAGTCACCTGGGAGTTGGCAATAACTGTATAACACAAATATCCAAATAAGGCTCACGCCAAAAGTTATGCCTAATCAAATAGTACAGTCTTAATAGATAGTACAAAGAACATACGTGTATGCTTATACAGATTTTTAGTCAGTTCATTTATGCTACGGCATTTATTTAAATAACTGTAGTATAAGTATTAACAATATCCATTTAAATTTATCTATATAGGTTTCATTTCTAAGTAAACATAAAATGTTTAACTTTTAATATCAGTTTGCATTCGTAATACATGTATTAATAATAACCATTCAACTTACAATTAAGTTTCTTATTTAAGTAGACATAAAATGTCCTACTTAAAATATTAGTTCACGTTCGAAGTTCATGTATTATAATCATCCATTTAAACTTACTATTAAGTTTCATAATTAAGTAAACATAAAACGTTCTACTTAATATTAGTTTACGTTCGTAGTTCATGTATTATAATCATCCATTTAAACTTACTATTAAGTTTCATAATTAAGTAAACATAAAACGTTCTACTTAATATTAGTTTACGTTCGTAGTTCATGTATTATAATCATCCATATAAACTTACTATTAAGTTTCATAATTAAGTAAACATAAAATGTTCTACTTAATATTAGTATTCAACTTATTAAATGTTCATATAATTTTATTTCCTAAAAGTGTATGAGTTTATGTATTAGTAATACATATCCATATTGTTTATACAATTTATTTCATAAAGCAAAAATATAAATATTTTATCTTTGAAAAATAAAACATAATAATTTATTTAACTTAAAAGTTCCTATAAATTATTTAACATTTATAAAATAATTTATAAATTACAAGTTGAAGAACTTATATTATAATTCTTATAGTTTAGGGTTTGTTTAAGTTTTACTAAGTTTAAAAATAGAATTAGGGTTAGGGCTTGTTAAAGTTTTGGAACATGGCAAAACTAGTCCCTCCATATTTTAAACAAAGTAAACTTTCGGATTGTTACACATTTGGTACCTAGGGCTTGTTAAAGTTTCGGCTTATGGCAGATTTAGTCCCCCTACTTAAGTCTAGGTTTTGTAATTTTCATTAAATAACCAAAACAGCCCCTAGGGCTTCTCTAAGTTTCGAATTATTGCCAAAATGGTCCATAGGGTTTTAAAATGACAAAATAACTTTTAGAAACTTCTCAAAATGGTCCCTAGGGTTTAATATGCCACGGATGGTATTTATTAAACCCTAGACTTTTGGATAATTACATTTTCAGTTCTTGTGTTTACTAATTTATCAAAACAAGTTTCATAAGTCACGGTTTTAGTCCTTAGGTTTCATAAATTGTCATTTTTACTCCAAAAGTTTTTATAAGTTAAATTTTATTATAAAAACTTTTATTTAACATTCAAAACAGTATATGGGCTCATTAAATGGGCTAAACATCTAATGGGCCAATTAGTGGGCCTAAATACATTTTTAAATTTACTAACTTGTTAAATGGGCCTTTAAAACATTTATTGGGCTTAAATACTTTTTAAGTCCATTAATCATTTTAAATGGGTTCAAGTATAAACTTAAGTCCATTAGGTTACTAAGATTTATTAAATGGGCTTATTAGGTCCATTAAGTCTTGGACTAATGTTGCTTGGGCTTAATTAGTCCATTAATACTACTTTTCATTTTATGTAAGTATTAGTCTAGGATTTTCTTATAAACTTATTATTAGCTTATCCATATTTAGTTTTAAATCTTAACAAAAGAATAAAACTTATAGTTTATTTTATGTGATGTATCAAATAAGATCTAGATGCGTTACAAGGTTGCATGCAAGTCATAAGCCCTAATACGGGATTATAACTCACGGCTATAATTAATTATAGCTTATGAAGATGAGTCAAAACATATTTTAAGGTTGCATGTACTTATAAGTGTCCCCAAAATAAGATGTAGCTATGTACAAATCAAGAAATCAAGTCACAAGTCCATACATACTTACATATAGCCCACAGCTATTATTTTAAATCTTGGTATTTCCAAGATGAACATTTTAGCTAGTTATGTCTTGTAAATATTTACAAAAAACCACATGATTATCTAGGTTACATGCATGTTCCCAAGGTTATCATTATTCCAAGAAAACTACATATAGCCCACGGCTATATTGTTTTCTCCCAAGGTTCCCATAAGATTTATAAGCTTGTTATATGTTTATCATGTAAAGTTACACTCTTATCATTAGATATATGGTTTATATAAGCATGCATGTACATTTAAAACCCATTCTAGGTCATATATAGCCCACGGCTAAATATGTTCACATAAACCATTTTAGTGATTTTTAGTATTCCATTTCACATGTGATAATACATTTTCCATCATTAAAACTTAGTAGACAAATCATATTTTAACCACTTAATTATGTCGTGACCCTTTGGGTCATGGTTTTCATGGTTTTTAAGTTACACAAGTTTATTTTATGAGATTTATGATTATTAGTTAACCAAAGTCCCATAAAGCAAGATTTGTAACCCATGCTACATTTGCATTCATAAAATGTTTCATATGGTTTTTAATCAAATTAAAACATATAGTACTAGTTATAAGTTTCTTATTAAAAAGATTTTTAACCATGACTAATGATGCACAAATATATGCCGTGACCTTTAAGGTCATGGCTATTACCAAATCTTGATTTTAACAAGTTACATACATGTGTTTATAGATGGATGATGATGCATGCAAGTGAAAATGAAGAAACATAAGGAGTATACCTTTCTTGTTTAAAAGTTACCAAGGAAGATCAATATGAACAAGGAGGTTAGAGATCTAATCAAGATGATGAAGAAAACCCTAAAGATAACTAAGCCGTGGCCCTTATAGATTCGGCTAGGGCTTGTTATAATACCTCCAAGGATGAGGATGATGCTACTAAATGATTAGTGATTACTATGGAACAAGGATCTAGTAGATTCAATGAACAACTTTGGATTTTTGTGGCTTAATGCCGAATGATTTGAGAGAGAAGGTGTAGAGAGAATGAGAGATTAAGTTGCATGAGAGAATGAGATGTATGTGTGTGTGTATTTCGGCTAAAAGGGGAGAGAGAGGGGTGAAGGAAAAAGGCATGATTGCCTTGGTAAGAACACTTGTGCCAAGTGTAGGCTCTTGTGTTTCCCATGCATCCCTTCTCCTTCCACATATACCTTTGTGCCATGTATAGCTAACCAAAGGGCAATGGGATTTGGTTTGGGCTTATGTTGGGCTTAGCACATAAGCAGTGTGATCTTGGGCTAGTCCAAGAAGGTTTGAATCATGATTATGGTATACACACTTGTACACATACACGACTACATACACTATGTAGCATGTTTTTCCAACTTTGATTTAGTGTTGTGTATAGCCAAATATTGATTATACATTTTATCATTTGCTCTCCTAGTCTTAAGTACAAGGTTCAAGCTATGTAACTTATTTACAACAAATATGAATGTAAAAGTATAAGTACATAATGGACAAGTTCACACACAACTTATAGAAACATAACACATAAGTTTGTGTTCTAGGATTAATGGGTAGAACTTCAGTACATAAAATCATGGTAAAATCATGTATTTTACATTAACATATCCACTTCTTTGTTCAAAATATACACGAAAGGAATGAGATACATTTCTAAACCATTTCCATTTTTTTCTTTTGACCATAAAAAGCAGACATTCAACAAACATAACAATGAATAAAATAAACTTTAGCCAAGAAAATCATTCATGGTGGATTACTTAAAACTACACCACACTTTGTCTTGTTGGTCATATGTATGTACACACAAAAAAATCCTCTCTTAAGTATATCTAGATATATATAAAGTATATCTAGATATAGAATAAGTCAGAGTTTTAAATTTTTATTTATATTTGGATATAAAATAAGTCATCGTTTTAAATTTTTATTTATATTTAGATATAAAATAAGTTTTAGTTTTAAATTTTTATTTATATCTAGATATAAAATAATTGATAGTTTTTAATTTTTTTATATATCTAGATATAAAATAAACTTTTTATTTTATTTATTATAAGTATAAGTTTGCTTGATATTATAAGTTGTTTATCTTTAGATATAAAATAACTCACTGTTTTAAATTGTTACTTATATCTAGATATAATATGAGTCAGAGATTTTGAATTATTATTTATATCTAGATATAAAATAAGTGAGAGTTTTTAAATTGTTATTTATATCTAAATATAAAACAACTCAGAATTTTTAAATTATTATTAATATCTAGATATAAAACAACTCAGAGTTTTTAAATTATTATTTATATCTATATATAAAATTAGTGAGAGTTCTTAAATTGTTATTTATATCTATATATAAAAAAATCATAGTTTTATAGTGTTATTTATATCTACATATAAAATAAAGTTTATTTTATTTTATATAAATATAATCGTGCTTGACAGTTTTATAAGCTGCATATATATAGATATAATATAAGTAAGAGTTTTTAAATTATTATTTATATCTAGATATAAAATAATTTTGAGTTTTAAATTGTTATTTAAATCTATATATTAAATTAATAAGAGTTTTAAATTGTTATTTATATATACATATAAAATAAGTGAGAGTTTTTAAATTGTTATTTATATCTAGATATAAAATAATTTAGAGTTTAAAATTGTTATTTATATCTAGATATAAAATAAGTGAGAGGTTTAAATTGTTATTTATATTTAGATATAAAATAAGTAATTGTTTTACATTGTTATTTATATCTAGATATAAAATAAACCTTTTTTATTTCATATAAATATAAACTTGCTTGATATTATAAGTTGTTTATCTATAGATATAAAATAAACCAATGTTTTAAATTGTTATTTATATTTAGATATAAAATAAGTCAGCAATTTTAAATCTTTATTTACATGTAAAATAAGCTTTTTTGAATTTTCTATATTATAAGATGTGTATCTCTAGATATATAATAAGCCAAAGTTTTAAATTGTACTTATATTTAGGTATAAAATAAGTCAAAGTTTTTAAATTGTTATTTATATCTAGATATATAATATACATATGCTTTTATATCTAGATATAACACAAAGAAGTGAGATATTGGATTTGAAAATACTATTAATAGCATGTATATATATCAAGATATAATAAAAAACATTAAAATTTGCACAACGACAAGTTTACCTTGTTAGTTTTTTGTTTGTTTTAACATGACAAGTGTAACACCCCATTTTGGAAATGGAATCTTACGCATAATCATGGCGTGTCATCAAAGCATACAAGGATAAATGTCTAAGCATTATTTGACCATAAAAGGGAAATACCGGAATCAAACATCGGTAACCCCAAAGTAGAGCTCATCACACCCAAACATAAATACTGAAAAAGGAAAGGACGAAACAATGTCCATAGCAACTGTATTAAAGTAAAGGAAATGCATAAAGTAAAGAAAGACAGTAAAGCTTCCAATCCATATGCACGTACGTTTGAGATCTACGAGCGTCCCTGAGTACCTGCCGTTTTGGGAACATGAAAAGGAAAACGGCTGAGCAAGACGCTCAGTGCACGGATGTACAATATAGCATGAAATAGGATAAGCATGTAACATATAACAGCGGAAGACTAAGTTCTGAGTAAACTGGTTAAGTATTAAGAAAACTGGTTTTATAGTTTGAAAAGCCTTATGTTTATCTTATGAAAACTGTTTTAACATAAATATACCATAGCCCATATAGGTCATGAAAAGGTCACGTGCATGAATACTTGGAGGGGTGACCTCATCATGCTGATTAGAGGGGATGCCTCTAATTAATATACTGGTTTGGGTAGGAGGGATCAACTCCTTGTGAAGGATGCAAGGCACACACCACATTCACCATGAAATACTGAATAAAACATGTAACTAGGATGCACCCATACTCCCCACATGATATAATAATATGGCCAAAACTGAAAGGGACGCCACGAGCAATCACTCCGCCGTGGGGAAGTCATAACATTGGTGCCTCCAATGTTATGGTTATGGTACCTCCATAACTAGGTGAAACTGGTCATGCTTGTATATGGCTATAGATTATGCTAATTAAACATAAGCAGTTCAAAACAATAAAACAAATAATGGGAAAACAGTTGGCTGCATACGGGGAAATCCTAATAAGGAAAGAATGTCCATACTGAAAGGACGGGAATCCGTACCTCAAGTCCAGTGAATGAACGGAAGAAAGACTCCTACTTCTGGATCACTAACGCTACATGAATACACACGTGTATAAGTATCGATTCACTGATTACGTACTGGGTTTTATGTCTCGTCTTAGCTTACTTTGTATGTTTTAGGTCATGGTTTACTGTTTAAAGCCTTAAACTGTGTTTATCTTGTATTCTGATTAATCTGATTAAGTATTACTGGTATTTCATGTATTATTATACTTACTGTGTAATAATAAGTAACTTTCCAAAAATAGCAGGTTTCCAAAAATAGAAAGTTTCCAAAAATAGAAAGTTTCCAAAAATAGAAAGTTTCCAAAAATAGAAAGTTACCAAAAATAGAAAGTTTCCAAAAATAGAAAGTTTCCAAAAATAGAAATTTTCCAAAAATAGAAAGTTCCCTAAAATAGAATTTACTGCTTAAAATAGATTAGTTTCTAAAAATAGAAAGTTTCCAAAAATAGATCAGCTGCCTTAATTAAATAAGTTTCCATATATAGAAAGTTTCCATGATTAGATTAGCTTCCTGAAATAGATAGATTTCCATATATAGAAGGTTTCCATTAATAGATTAGTTGCCTTATTTAATTAAGTTTCTATAAATAGAAGTTTCCATAATTAGAATTAAGCTGGTTACATAAGCTAACATATAAGTCTAAGTGTTTATAAGCTTATTTCTTAAGTCATATGATATAGTGTATAGTTTAATTATTATTTCATGTATTTTAATTAAACTATAGGTTAAGCATTTTAATTAAAGTATAACATGTTTTAATTAAAATGAAATAAAATACTTAGGTTAAAATGTGTATTATTATTATTAATAACATAACCTAAGTCATGTCTAAATTAATTAATTATAGGCATGTTTAAATAATTAATTAATTATAACTTATAACATAAAAATACTTAGGTTAAATTAATATCATGCTAAATTAATAATTAAAATAACCTAAGTCATGATTTAATTAATATCTCATGTTATTAATTAATTTATATCCTAAGTTCATAATTCATAAAAATTAACATGAAGCATAAATCATGATTTAACCAACGAACCATGAATCGGGCATGAACTCGACACCGTACCCCGAGCCAAACTCGGGGTACGTGTGCCCCCTTGCTGCCGTGGGTCCCACAAGCACCAACCAAGACCAACAATGGTCTTGGTGGTGGCGGCTAAAAGCAAACCGAACCCCCCCTCGGGTTGGTTATGCTAGGCGGCCAAAACAAACACCCTTTTATATCATCCTTTGATTTTAATTTACCCCAAAACATGTTAGATCAATGTTTAATTATCATTTTTTAATAAGAATATTAATAACATGTTCATGAAAATAATCAAAGATTAAAAAGAATTAAAAAGAAAGGTTTAGAATGATATACCAATACGTAGCTTGAAAGGGGATGAACAAACACGGTTTCTAGCACTTGTTTTTAATGTCAAAAATCAACAACACCCTCCTATGGTGTTGTTATGGGTGGCGGCACAAGGAGGAACAAGGAGGAGAAGGAGAAAAATCTTTTAGGGTTTTATGTTTATTTTCTTGAAAAGTGAAAATGAATGTAGTTTTTACTATTTACCCCCCTTTCATGTAAACTTGATGGGCTTAGCCCATTTCTTGATTGTTGTGCCGTGGGTATGGGGGCCCCACATGGGGTACCCGTACCTTTTCTCGTGTCCCGATGTTTCGTGTTCGTTCGTGGTTAAACGTGTTCGTGTTTAAAGTGTCTCTGTTTATTTTATCATGTCGTTTATCGTAATCTTAACGCTCGTAATTATATTATATGTATTTACGTAATTATTTTAGTTCGTATTTTAAATGGTGATCATGATTTAATTATGTTCACGTGACATATTTATTAACTGTTTATCATGAGTTCGTACGTAATCGATATTTATCATGTCATACACGTATGCACTTGCTTGATTATTAGCACATGAATGTGATCAATACTAAATAAGGTAAGTTTTAATCTAGGACGTACGATCTTAAGGGCACTATTCATGGTAAAAGCATGCGGGTTTTACAATTCTTCCCCCCTAAAAAGAATAATTCGTCCCCGAATTATAGATAAAGTAAGCTGGAAAGAAGTAACATACCCGAACTCAAAATATGAAGTGAGGGTAAGAAGCCCGGATAGACTCCTCTGTTTCCCAAGTGGCTTCCCGCTCGGTATGGTCCCTCCAAAGAATTTTGACGAATGGAATCGTCTTCCTTCTCATGACTCGTTCTTGCCTGTCAAGAACTCGTTCGGGTTCCTCTATAAAAGTGAGATCTTCACGTATCTGTTCCAGTGGATACTGAACCATGTGAAGGGGATGATAATTGTACCCTCTGAGTAAGGACACATGGAACACGTTATGCACGTGCGAAAGCTGAGGAGGTAACGCCAATCAGTAAGATACTTCACCGATTCGTTCAATGATATCAAATGGTCCGATGAAACGAGGACTGAGTTTCCCTTTGATGCCGAAGCGTTTAACACCACGTGCCGGCGAAACCTTGAGGAAGACGTGATCTCCCACATTAAAATGTATGTCCCTACGATGCTTATCGGCGTAACTCTTCTGACGTGACCGTGCTTCCTGCAGCTTCTGCTTAGCTACTTCGATCTTCTCATTGGTCATCTCTATAATTTCTGGTCCTTCGAGTGTTCATTCTCCCACTTGATCCCAGCAGATTGGAGCGCGACACTTTCTGCCATACAACATTTCGAAAGGAGCACATTTGATACTTGCGTGCCAGCTGTTGTTGTATGCAAACTCGACCAAACAGATGTAATCGTCCCAATCACCTGTCCATTCCAACGCACACGACCTTAACATATCTTCCAATGTCTGAATTGTTCGCTCCGACTGTCCATCCGTTTGAGGATGAAAGGCCGTACTCAGCTTAAGTTGTGTACCCCAAGCTTTTGCAGGCCTTTCCAGAATCGCGACGTGAAACGAGATCTCTGTCTGAGACGATGCTAGAGGGAGTACCGTGGAGTCTCATGATCTCCCTTCTGTAAGTATCTGCGAGTTTACTTACCGGATCTTCCTTGCGTATCGGTAAGAAATGAGCTGATTTGGTGAGTCGATCAACAATGACCCAAATAGCATCGTGCTTCTTCTTGGTAGGCGGAAGACCGGTAACAAAATCCATGGTGATTTTGTTCCACTTCCACTCTGGAATATCCAACGGTTGAAGGAGACCGCCCGATCGCTGATGTTCAATCTTAACCTGCTGGCAGGTAAGACATTTGGAGACATAAGTGGCCACATCCTGTTTCATACCACTCTACCAAAAGTGCTGTCTGATGTCATGGTACATTTTTGTCGACCCAGGATGTATAGAAAATGGGGAGCTGTGAGCTTCAGCTAACAATGCTTCCGGGAGTTCTTGATTGTCAGGAACACAAAGTCTCGTGCCCTGCCAAACGATACCGTCTGCGTCCATTCTAAATTCTGTCTGCTTCTCCAAATTCTGAATTATCGCCCAAATTTCTCCATCATCCTTCTGCTCTTCCTTGATCCTAGACAGTAACTCGGGTTCAACTCTAAGATTCGCCCAGTATCCGTGCTGCCCATGTACCATGATTTCGATGTCTAGCCGCTCCAAGTCTCTTATGTTTTGTTCCTTGATCTCAATGTCGTTGATCATTCCAGACTTTCTGCTGAGTGTATCTGCTACTACATTAGCCTTCCCGGGATGATACTGTAGGTTAATATCATAATCCTTCAACAGTTCCAACCATCTCCTTTGTCTCATGTTCAATTCTCGTTGAGTGAAGATATACTTCAAGCTCTTGTGATCCGTGAAAATGTCGCATGATTCTCCGTATAAGTAATGCCTCCATATTTTCAATGCGAACACCACTGCAGCAAGTTCCAGGTCATGCGTAGGATAGTTTTCTTCATAGGGCTTAAGCTGCCGTGAAGCATACGCGATCACTTTCCCATGTTGCATGAGAACACAGCCCAGTCCCTTCCCCGATGCATCGCTATAGATCTGAAATCCACCTGTACCAGATGGGAGAGTAAGAATAGGTGCAGATACTAACTTCTGCTTCAGGTCTTCGAAGCTCTTCTCTCGTTCTTCCGTACAGACGAAGTTCTCTCCTTTTCGCATCAGTTTGGTGAGAGGTAGTGCCAAACGGGAAAAGTTCTCCACGAATCTGCGATAATATCCAGCTAAGCCTAAGAAACTGCGGACTTCAGTCGCTGACGTTGGTCTTGGCCATTTAGTGATAGCTTCAACCTTCGCTGGGTCCATAGTGATCCCTTCTGCTGATACAATGTGACCTAAGAATGCCACCTTGTTTAACCAGAACTCACACTTGGAGAATTTCGCATACAGCTGCTTCTGACGAAGAATCTGTAGTACCGTACGGAGATGGTCTCCGTGTTCCTCTGTGGACTTTGAGAAAATCAGGATGTCATCGATGAATACAATGACAAACTTATCAAGGAATTCGTGGAAGATTCTGTTCATCAGATCCATGAATACTGCTGGAGCATTAGTCAGGCCGAATGGCATGACCACAAACTCATAATGGCCATAGCGGGTACGAAAAGCAGTCTTGGCAATATCCTGCTCTTTAACCCTTAGCTGATGGTAGCCTGACCTTAGATCGATCTTTGAGAAGTGTTTGGCTCCTTGAAGTTGGTCAAACAGATCGTCTATACGTGGCAGTGGATATCTATTGCGGATGGTAATCTTATTAAGTTCACGGTAGTCAATGCAAAGTCGCATGCTGCCGTCTTTCTTCTTAACGAACAAGACCGGTGCGCCCCATGGAGATGCGCTTGGTCTAATGAACCCTCGCTCAAGAAGTTCCTGCAGTTGGTCCTTCAGTTCTTTTAGCTCTATGGGAGCCATACGATACGGAGCCTTAGAGATTGGCTCAGCTCCTGGAATAAGGTTGATGTTGAACTCCACTTCTCGTGCAGGTGGTATGCCTGGAAGTTCAGCTGGGAAGACGTCTTGAAATTCCGAAACTACTGGTTGATCCTGAATCGATGGGGATTCAGCATCCATGTCGTGAACCGTAGCTAGATAACCCTCGCAGCCATGTGACAATAATGCGCGTGCTTGCAAGGTAGATATGACTTGTACAGACCGTCCGGGTATGAACCCGTTATGGATGTACTCTGGTGCATTAATGTCGCCGAAGATCACCCGATATGAGTGGCAGTCTATGGTAGCATGGTGCTTGGATAGCCAGTCCATGCCGAGAATCATATCGAACTCAATCATGTCTAGGGGAAGTGCATCTACTGCACGAACTTTATCGTCAAACTCTAGAGGAAGACTCTTGTATACATGAATTATTAATACAGAGTCCCTCAAAGGCGTGGAAATGGTAAGCCTATTTTCTAATGGCAAGGGAAATGTCCTGATGTTCTTGGGATAAGTAGTGGAAATAACTGAGTGAGTGGCACCCGTGTCGAAAAGAACACATGCAGCTTGGCCGTACATATACAAAATTCCAGTAATGGTACCTGTAGATTTGTTTGCCTGATCACGAGATGTCGTGTAGACACGCCCAGTGGTAGGAGGCGGCTTAGTATCAGCATGACCTGAGGTACCCTCCATTTCACCCTTACGGCAATCTCTCATACGATGGCCAGGGAGGTGGCACTTGTAGCATGCGTCGGAATCACGACGACATGGGCCAGGGTGTCTGCGATGGCAAGTACTGCAAAGAGGATGAGTAAATCCTCCAGCAGGAGTCCTTGCTTGTTGAGGGCCTGCTGATGACAAAATGTGTTAAAATAAAGTATATGCACGAGTATAAGACATATGCATCATAAGATGTTCACCAGTGTTAGCTGAACGGTTAGGCTGCGAACCCCTGTGGTTCTGGTCCTTCCCGTTACCGTGGTTCCTGGTAGAGATTAATATAGTGTCAGCATGAGAGATATAGCATGAAATCATAAGAAGATGCGTAGATAGTAGGACCTGCTGTTGTTGGAGTGTCCAGCGTTATTACGGTAATTATCATTACCGCTACGCCTTTCCATAACAGAACGGTCGTTAGTGTGACCGTTTCCTTTGGGCTGATGAGGCTGTTGCTGAGTAGCCGGCTGAGACCGGTCCCCAGTTTTCTGCCTGGAAGATACAGTTTAAGAGATGATTATTGAAGGTAAAATGATAGGATGCGGTCTGGTTATCGTTAGAATACGAAATGTTTACCTCTTGTCGGGTCTTTCAGCTTCCCCGAAATCATCTCGTTCCTGCAACATCTCTAGCTTCCTTGCTGCGTCGGCCACTTGTGCTACTGTATTGAACGTAGCACATACTAGATTGTTCGCGACCGAGGTGCGAAGTGCCCACCTAAAGTGGTGTGCCTGCTCCTCAGGAGTACCAGCTGCTGCTCCCAGAAAACAAGCTAAGCGAAGAAAGCATTGCATGAATTTGTTGCTATTCTCGCCCGCTCTCTGACGTATCCCATGGTACTTTCACTTGAGCTTGTCCTGCTCTGCCTTGGGAAAGAACTGCTCCATCACTATCTCCTTGAATTGGGCCCATGTCAAACCAGCGACCCAATCATCACCTCCTTCCGACTGCGTCAAGGCTAGCCACCAGTTGAGTACATCGCCTTCAAACCGGTAGCATGCCAATCTCGCCTTGAATGCGGGGTCACATCCCATAGCATTGAAAATCTTCTCGATATGAGTCAACCAGCTTTCAGCATCGCTGGGGCTATCAGTCTTTTCAAAAGCTCTAGGACGGAGATTGTTGAATCTTTCCAACCACACTGCTAGTGTCACTAGAGGAGGAGGAGGAGGTGGCTGATTGTGCTGCTGATTGTTGGCAGCTTGAACTTCAGCACGGATGTCATTCCTCAGTTGAGGAAGCAAGGCTTGCATGGCAGCCTGAATTGCAGCATTGAGCTGCTCTTGCTCGCGTGTGAGAACCATCTGACAGTATAACATAAAACATATGATTAATAGTTCAAAACATAAAATATATATTATATATATACATGAAAAAAAATTTATACCAAAAATTTCACGAGAAAAATTTTATGCAAGAAAATCTTTGTATGAATGCATGATGCAGTTTTATGAAAACTTTTGATGCTCGAGAGTGAACGCCTCTGGTCAGTTCACTCAAAATAAAAGACATATTGAGGGGACGCCTATGGGTCGGTCCCAAATCTAAAAGTTTCGATAAAACACATGCGACTAAATAGGGCCAGTCCTGTACCAACAATTACTTAGTCAAAAACCCTGTAACAATGACATGTATATGTATGCTTAAAATGATGAATGCATGAAAACAACTGTCAGTTCTAGGAAGACCGTAGTGACTACCCACTAATCACAGGTCATATTTGAGAGCCTACAGGTCGAAACCTTGTCTCTGATACCATAATTGTAACACCCCATTTTGGAAATGGAATCTTACGCATAATCATGGCGTGTCATCAAAGCATACAAGGATAAATGTCTAAGCATTATTTGACCATAAAAGGGAAATACCGGAATCAAACATCGGTAACCCCAAAGTAGAGCTCATCACACCCAAACATAAATACTGAAAAAGGAAAGGACGAAACAATGTCCATAGCAACTGTATTAAAGTAAAGGAAATGCATAAAGTAAAGAAAGACAGTAAAGCTTCCAATCCATATGCACGTACGTTTGAGATCTACGAGCGTCCCTGAGTACCTGCCGTTTTGGGAACATGAAAAGGAAAACGGCTGAGCAAGACGCTCAGTGCACGGATGTACAATATAGCATGAAATAGGATAAGCATGTAACATATAACAGCGGAAGACTAAGTTCTGAGTAAACTGGTTAAGTATTAAGAAAACTAGTTTTATAGTTTGAAAAGCCTTATGTTTATCTTATGAAAACTGTTTTAACATAAATATACCATAGCCCACATAGGTCATGAAAAGGTCACGTGCATGAATACTTGGAGGGGTGACCTCATCATGCTGATTAGAGGGGATACCTCTAATTAATATACTGGTTTGGGTAGGAGGGATCAACTCCTTGTGAAGGATGCAAGGCACACACCACATTCACCATGAAATACTGAATAAAACATGTAACTAGGATGCACCCATACGCCCCACATGATATAATAATATGGCCAAAACTGAAAGGGACGCCACGAGCAATCACTCCGCCATGGGGAAGTCATAACATTGGTGCCTCCAATGTTATGGTTATGGTACCTCCATAACTAGGTGAAACTGGTCATGCTTGTATATGGCTATAGATTATGCTAATTAAACATAAGCAGTTCAAAACAATAAAACAAATACTGGGAAAACAGTTGGCTGCATACGGGGAAATCCTAATAAGGAAAGAATGTCCATACTGAAAGGACGGGAATCCGTACCTCAAGTCCAGTGAATGAACGGAAGAAAGACTCCTACTTCTGGATCACTAACGCTACATGAATACACACGTGTATAAGTATCGATTCACTGATTACGTACTAGGTTTTATGTCTCGTCTTAGCTTACTTTGTATGTTTTAGGTCATGGTTTACTGTTTAAAGCCTTAAACTGTGTTTATCTTGTATTCTGATTAATCTGATTAAGTATTACTGGTATTTCATGTATTATTATACTTACTGTGTAATAATAAGTAACTTTCCAAAAATAGCAGGTTTCCAAAAATAGAAAGTTTCCAAAAATAGAAAGTTTCCAAAAATAGAAACTTTCCAAAAATAGAAAGTTACCAAAAATAGAAAGTTTCCAAAAATAGAAAGTTTCCAAAAATAGAAAGTTTCCAAAAATAGAAAGTTCCCTAAAATAGAATTTACTGCTTAAAATAGATTAGTTTCTAAAAATAGAAAGTTTCCAAAAATAGATCAGCTGCCTTAATTAAATAAGTTTCCATATATAGAAAGTTTCCATGATTAGATTAGCTGCCTGAAATAGATAGATTTCCATATATAGAAGGTTTTCATTAATAGATTAGTTGCCTTATTTAATTAAGTTTCTATAAATAGAAGTTTCCATAATTAGAATTAAGCTGGTTACATAAGCTAACATATAAGTCTAAGTGTTTATAAGCTTATTTCTTAAGTCATATGATATAATGTATAGTTTAATTATTATTTCATGTATTTTAATTAAACTATAGGTTAAGCATTTTAATTAAAGTATAACATGTTTTAATTAAAATGAAATAAAATACTTAGGTTAAAATGTATATTATTATTATTAATAACATAACCTAAGTCATGTCTAAATTAATTAATTATAGGCATGTTTAAATAATTAATTAATTATAACTTATAACATAAAAATACTTAGGTTAAATTAATATCATGTTAAATTAATAATTAAAATAACCTAAGTCATGATTTAATTAATATCTCATGTTATTAATTAATTTATATCCTAAGTTCATAATTCATAAAAATTAACATGAAGCATAAATCATGATTTAACCAACGAACCATGAATCGGGCATGAACTCGACACCGTACCCCGAGCCAAACTCGGGGTACGTGTGCCCCCTTGCTGCCATGGGTCCCACAAGCACCAACCAAGACCAACAATGGTCTTGGTGGTGGCGGCTAAAAGCAAACCGAACCCCCCCTCGGGTTGGTTATGCTAGGCGGCCAAAACAAACACCCTTTTATATCATCCTTTGATTTTAATTTACCCCAAAACATGTTAGATCAATGTTTAATTATCATGTTTTAATAAGAATATTAATAACATGTTCATGAAAATAATCAAAGATTAAAAAGAATTAAAAAGAAAGGTTTAGAATGATATACCAATACGTAGCTTGAAAGGGGATGAACAAACACGGTTTCTAGCACTTGTTTTTAATGTCAAAAATCAACAACACCCTCCTATGGTGTTGTAATGGGTGGCGGCACAAGGAGGAACAAGGAGGAGAAGGAGAAAAATCATTTAGGGTTTTATGTTTATTTTCTTGAAAAGTGAAAATGAATGTAGTTTTTACTATTTACCCCCCTTTCATGTAAACTTGATGGGCTTAGCCCATTTCTTGATTGTTGTGCCGTGGGTATGGGGGCCCCACATGGGGTACCCGTACCTTTTCTCGTGTCCCGATGTTTCGTGTTCGTTCGTGATTAAACGTGTTCGTGTTTAAAGTGTTTCTGTTTATTTTATCATGTCGTTTATCGTAATCTTAACGCTCGTAATTATATTATATGTATTTACGTAATTATTTTAGTTCGTATTTTAAATGGTGATCATGATTTAATTATGTTCACGTGACATATTTATTAACTGTTTATCATGAGTTCGTACGTAATCGATACTTATCATGTCATACACGTATGCACTTGCTTTATTATTAGCACATGAATGTGATCAATACTAAATAAGGTAAGTTTTAATCTAGGACGTACGATCTTAAGGGCACTATTCATGGTAAAAGCATGCGGGTTTTACAACAAGTTTGCCATATTATGATTTAAATACAACCTGATTTATATTAGCTTCTCAATGATTTATTCTTAGGTTCGAAATGATTCCTTTTTTACTGTGCTTACCGAAGGTACAAAAAGCTATTGCATCAAGACTACTTGGAGAAAGCCGATAGAGCTCGAAATGCACGATTTTGTTCTGCACCGCGAGCTGAATCAAAATAATCATTTCGCCGGTCTTTACTTGTCCACACTAATCACTAATTTCAACGCAACGCATGAAAATCACACAAAGCTTTGATTCACCATTTGATAAATTTTGTTTATGTACAACCTATTAAAGCATCCAAATTATTGAAACAACATTGCTACAAATCTCTCCTGGGATAATAAAGTAAAACAAATAACGACCATTCAATATATCTAAACGTAGTAAACATGGCTAACTTCTAGCAGAAAGAAACGACATCGGAGGTGAGGTGGTTTGAACATACATGATTGTAGGAAACGGTGTACACTTTTATTATAAAATCGAATTTACAATAAAATAACAGAAATTAAATTGACAGAATGTAATTAACAGTAATAAGAAAGCAGTAAAACAAAGACGAGGCACGTGTTTAACACGCTTCCCTTAAAACAGATTCGTCGTCTGTTTCCCAGGGTACAACGTCTAAAGCTGTTGTACAGCCGGACTTGACTTACTTGCCTGAAAGATCACGGATACAGTGTGTGTTTCTGACTAAGAAAAATTGCTGGAGCTATGATGCAGAAAAGCTGCGTTTTTGGATGTCTGAATGAATGAAATTCAAGTTTAATTTATAGGCATTATATGTCTTGGTCACCAAGACATAATATTTGCTCCTAAATTAAACTGACATGAAAATCTGTTATTACTAACACAGATTCGCAAATCTTTTAATACACAAAACAGATTTCTGTAAACTTAATTAATAAGTTTGTATCTATTCCTAAAATAGATTAGAAAAATCTGGAAGGAAAAATTCGAATGAGCAGCAAAAAATACACCGAATTTGCCCGCACCCAAGCAGATTTCGGAGCTGCATTCGTGTCCGCAGGTCGCGCGCTCGTGCACAAGTTCAATAGCTTCGAACCCGTTTTTGGCCTAGAAATCCCACTTTCTGCACCCCCCCCCCCCTGCGCGCGCGTAGGCGTGGGAGTAAAAACCCACAAATGAATATTGTAGGGTAGAAACTAGGATTTCTTTATAAACATGTTTTCACTTCATGTTTCAAGCGATGTGGGACAAATATTTTTCCAAATATTGTGTTTCACGTGACTCACTTTGAGACACGATATCTCATTCATATTAACTCCATATTGGACATACTTTAGCTCGTTGCGAAGCTCTCTTCGAGGAGAACGCAAAGCTACTAAGTACTACGAATATATATAACATATACATATATAAAATTATGTCCAAAGTATTGCAAAAACCATATTTTGCAAAACATTTTCCAACAATCCCCCACATGAATGGGAATCGGTCGAAAACACACGAAAGTTTCGGAAAAATTTCTGCGGTTAAGTCCTGCATAGGATAGGTAGGTGTAACCCTTTGAACCTTCCCTTGTGAGATGCACTTAGTCTCCTAGATCTGAGTAGACGCGATGTCCTTGAACTCAGCCTCTGTTTACGTAGACGACAATACACACTCACACAAGACTCTCCCTGACCTTGTCAAGTCCTCATAGTCGTGTTCGTTATGGTCATGAACACTCGCCTGGTTCTGCAAGAGCTCTTAGAAATTGCGCCCCCACAATTTCCTTCGAAGCGACCCCACTTCTCTCTCACATAGGTGATTTCATCTTGAATCATTAAAAACATATGTTTTATAATTTCATCTTGAATCATTATGCTTTATGATTTCATCCTGAATCATTAAGCCATATGTTTAACCTCTCAACATGTCACATTGTTCTAGGAATGGACTAGGAAAGTTACTGTATTAAGTAACTCCCCCACATTGACGTGACTTCCCCCACATTTCTATGATTAGGTTGTCCTATTGAACCCAGATCTTGGGATCTCCAGTCAACTGGGTTAGGTTTTCCTTCATAGAAACTCATTCCTTTAAGGGCTTTAGTCCCATTCCTTTAGACGACTTACTAACTAACTCTCTGCTTAAGCCTTTCGTAAGCGGATCCGCGATGTTATCCTTTGACTTCACATAGTCAATTGAGATAACTCCTGTTGAGAGTAGTTGTCGTACCGAATTATGTCGACGACGGATATGTCTAGACTTTCCATTATACATTGTGCTATGAGCTCTGCCAATTGCCGATTGACTATCACAATGTATACTAATGGCCGTTACCGGTTTAAGCCACCTGGGTATGTCCTCTACGAATTGACGTAGCCATTCCGCCTCTTCTCCGCATTTATCTAATGCGATAAATTCTGATTCCATCGTAGACTTAGCTATTACAGTTTGCTTGGAAGACTTCCAAGATATAGCGGCCCCTCCCAGTGTAAACACATATCCACTGGTCGATCTAGAATCCTTTATGTCAGATATCCAATTTGCATCACTGTATCCTTCAATAACAGATGGATATCTAGCATAATTCAGTCCATAATCACGACTGTATCTCAAATAATGAAGTACCCTAGTCATAGCTTTCCAATGTGCATCACTTGGATTACTAGTATATCTACTCAGCCTACTAACAGCGTATGCTAAGTCAGGTCGGGTACATGTCATCAGATACATTAACATGCCAATAATTCTTGAATACTCTAATTGGGCAACACCTACGCCTCTATTTTTAGATAGATGCAAACTGGTGTCTATTGGAGTTCTAGCTAGGCCGGAATCCCCCGCATTATGAGTATTAAGAATTTTGTCCACGTAATGCGCTTGACTTAGTGCAAGTCCACTTTGAGTTCGTATGATCTTTATTCCAAGGATCACATCAGCCAAACCCATATCTTTCATGTCAAACTTTGATTTCAACATGTCTTTAGTAGACTTGATCATCTTGTCGTTACTGCCAACGATAAGCATATCGTCGACATAAAGACACAATATTACATATCCACTATTTGTGTCTTTGACATAAACACACTTGTCGCATTCATTAATTTTGAATCCACCCTCTAGCATGGCGTGATCAAACTTCTGATGCCATTGTTTTGGAGCTTGCTTTAAGCCATACAACGACTTAACAAGCCTACAAACTTTTCTCTCTTGTCCAGGAGCCATGAAACCCTCAGGTTGGTTCATGTATATTTCTTCCTCTAAATCTCCATTTAGAAAAGCCGTTTTCACATCCATTTGGTGAACTTCTAAATTTCTTAATGCTGCAATAGCAAGAATCATCCTAATAGAAGTTATTCGCGTAACAGGCGAATAAGTATCAAAGTAATCTAGACCTTCGCGTTGTCTAAAACCTTTGATCACCAATCTTGCTTTATACTTATCAATGGTGCCATCAGCTTTCATCTTCTTCTTGAAGATCCATTTATAGGCTAGTGGTTTACAACCAGGAGGTAAATCCACGAGCTCCCAAGTATGATTTTGTAAAATAGACTCTATTTCACTATTAATTGCTTCTTTCCAACGAGGCCCTTCCGAGGAATTTACAGCTTCTTGATAAGAAGTGGGTTCATTTTCTACCATAAAAGAGACAAAATCGGGTCCAAATGATTTCTCGGTTCTCGCCCGTTTGCTTCTTCTAGGTTCAGCCTCTTCTTCCTCGGGTTGATCTTGTCTCTCATCTTGGAGATCATTATCATCTCGTTGTCTCTTGTCTTGGACAACTGCATCATCTATTCTAGATGTGCTTTCATTTTCCTTCTTTAAACAAGGAAATATGTTTTCAAAGAAGGACGCATTCCTTGATTCCATAACTGTGTTCTTGTGTATATCTGGATTTTTCGAATCATGTACAATGAAACGATACGCACTGCTATTCTTAGCATATCCAATAAATATACAATCCACAGATTTAGGTCCAATAGTTTGGGCCTTAGGTGTCGGCACAGCTACCTTGGCTAGACACCCCCACACTCGTAAGTACTGGTATGATGGTTTTCTTCCCATCCACAGTTCATATGGGGTTTCCTCTTTATCCTTACGAGGTATCTTGTTTAAAAGATAAGTAGCCGTTAGAATGGCTTCCCCCCACATGTCCCGGCTCATACCAGAACTTAACAACATGGCATTAACCATTTCTTTCAAGGTACGGTTCTTCCTTTCGGCAATACCGTTTTGCTGAGGTGAATAAGGAGCAGTAAACTCATGTCTAATTCCATGTTTCGCACATAGATCAGCAAAAGGAGACACATATTCACCTCCTCTATCACTTCGTACAACCTTGATTTTCCTACCAAGTTGATTCTCAACTTCGGTTTTGTATAGAACAAACTTGTCTATAGCTTCATCTTTACTTTTCAACAAGTAAACGTAGCAGTACTTTGTGCAATCATCAATAAACGTGATGAAGTACTTATTGCCACCTTTTGTGGGTAGTGATTTCAAATCACATATGTCTGTGTGTATCATATCAAGTGGTTCGGTTTTTCGTTCAACCGATTTGAAAGATGATCTTGTAAGTTTGGCTTCGACACAAGTTTCACACTTATAATTTGAATCAATATGAAAATTTGGTATGCCATTAAATTTAATCAAACGACGCATTGAATTAAAATTAACATGTCCAAGACGGCCATGCCACACATTAGAAGACTCAATCAAGTAAGCAGAAGAATTCATTTTATTGATATCACTCTTAACAACTATTACATTGAGCTTAAACATACCATTCAAGGCATACCCCTTACCAACATACATTTGATTCTTAGAAATTACAACTTTATCAGACTCAAAAACAAGACGAAAACCAAACTTATTCAAAAGCCATCCGGACACAAGATTCTTGCGAATCTCCGGAACATACAAGACTTTAGTCAACTTGAGCTCTTTCTCGGATGTCATCTTCAAAATAACATCTCCTTCGCCCTTGATATCAGCAGTTGCAGAGTTGCCCATGTACAGCTTCTCTCCATTGTCAACCGCTCTGAAAGAGTGAAACATACTCTTGTCAGCACACACATGACGGGTTGCCCCAGTATCAACCCACCAATCATTATTATTAGAACCTACCAGGTTAACTTCAGAGATCATGGTAACGACATCAGACACCATAGCAATCATGTCCACATTATCATTCACCATATTAGCCTCGCGTGGAGTCACCCGCTTTGGCGCTTTGCAATTAGCAGCACAATGACCTGGCTTGTCACAGTTGAAGCAATTTCCTTGGAACTTCTGCTTCGCAATTCCAGCCTTAGGAGTAAGGTACTCAGACTTCCCTTTGCTCTTCTTGTCATTCTTCCCTTTTCCAAAGATCTTGCCTTTAGACTTTGAAGAAGACGAACCATGCTTAACCATATTTGCCTTGGCAGAATCAGGTGTATAAGTGTTTTTCTGAGCCATCTTGTTGTCCTCTTCAATACGAAGAGGAACAACCAAGTCTTCAACAGTCATCTCCTTTCGCTTATGCTTCAAGTAGTTTTTAAATTCTACCCAGCTTGGAGGTAACTTTTCAATGATAGCAGCAACTTGAAAAGTTTCACTCAAAGTCATACCCTCAGCATGAATGTCGTGTAGCAAAACCTGCAGATCTTGAACCTGAGTTATCACACTCTTTGAATCAACCATCTTGTAATCCAAAAAGCGAGCTACCACGAACTTCTTTGTACCAGCATCCTCAGTTTTGTACTTGCGTTCCAACGACTCCCATAATTCTTTGGCAGTCTTAGTCTTGCAGTACACATTGTACAAAGAGTCCACCAAACCATTCAGAATATAGTTGTGACACAAGAAGTCTGAATGTTTCCATGCTTCAACAGCTTGCACGGCTTGTTGATTTTCGGGTACACCTTCTTTAGGAGGTTCCACCTGAGGTACAGTCTCCTTTAAGAACTTTGCAAGGTTCAAAGTAGTGAGATAGAAGAACATCTTCTGTTGCCACCTCTTAAAATTCTGTCCATTGAATTTTTCTGGTTTTTCAGCATGATTAGCAACTGTGTGGGGAACTGGCGCACCAGTTACATTCACAGTAGTAGTTGCAGGAGTTACAGGAGTTACAGGAGTGCTGGTAGACATCCTGAAAGATCAAACAAGATCAAAACACAAACAGTTAGACAACTGTTATAAATCTGTATATAAGAAATTCAATCGTGATCTCTATATACTTCTAGTGGATCTGCTTCAAAGAAACTCAATCTTGGTTTCAATGAATCAGATGCAATTATCTAATATATCAGTTTAACAGAAACACAATCTTGGTTTCAATATAAACTGATAAGAACAACTGCTTAAAGAAAAACGTTAGAGATCTGTTAATTAAAATCTGTAAAATTAAAACTGATTCCAGTGAAACTCAATCCTGGTTTCGGCAGAAACAGTTTATAATAAATTTGATAAAAATTATTAATCCGATTTAATAAAAGTTTTAATTCTGTTAAACTGAATCTGTTTTAAGATTGTAGGAAACGGTGTACACTTTTATTATAAAATCGAATTTACAATAAAATAACAGAAATTAAATTGACAGAATGTAATTAACAGTAATAAGAAAGCAGTAAAACAAAGACGAGGCACGTGTTTAACACGCTTCCCTTAAAACAGATTCGTCGTCTGTTTCCCAGGGTACAACGTCTAAAGCTGTTGTACAGCCGGACTTGACTTACTTGCCTGAAAGATCACGGATACAGTGTGTGTTTCTGACTAAGAAAAATTGCTGGAGCTATGATGCAGAAAAGCTGCGTTTTTGGATGTCTGAATGAATGAAATTCAAGTTTAATTTATAGGCATTATATGTCTTGGTCACCAAGACATAATATTTGCTCCTAAATTAAACTGACATGAAAATCTGTTATTACTAACACAGATTCGCAAATCTTTTAATACACAAAACAGATTTCTGTAAACTTAATTAATAAGTTTGTTTGCCCGCACCCAAGCAGATTTCGGAGCTGCATTCGTGTCCGCAGGTCGCGCGCTCGTGCACAAGTTCAATAGCTTCGAACCCGTTTTTGGCCTAGAAATCCCACTTTCTGCACCCCCCCCCCCTGCGCGCGCGTAGGCGTGGGAGTAAAAACCCACAAATGAATATTGTAGGGTAGAAACTAGGATTTCTTTATAAACATGTTTTCACTTCATGTTTCAAGCGATGTGGGACAAATATTTTTCCAAATATTGTGTTTCACGTGACTCACTTTGAGACACGATATCTCATTCATATTAACTCCATATTGGACATACTTTAGCTCGTTGCGAAGCTCTCTTCGAGGAGAACGCAAAGCTACTAAGTACTACGAATATATATAACATATACATATATAAAATTATGTCCAAAGTATTGCAAAAACCATATTTTGCAAAACATTTTCCAACATGATTACAAAAAGGTCATATATTCTGCAAACAACATCGTTCTTAAGAAGAGCCATCAAATGACGCGAAGGCTCTTGCATTTGAATCAACTGTAACATCCCTTTAGACCCAAGTGAATTTGCTTCACGTTGATGTCCGTACTCTTTATCAATTACGAGAACTGTATTAGTGGAAGAATCGTAAAGCTTCTCTCCAGCCTCATGTCTTCTCAAACAGCTGAAAACTGTTGCGTGTATTGCAGCAACACTTATATCAACATTTTTGTTGTTTATTTTAGGGACTAAATGTTTGTCATCACGATTGCATAGATACTCTTGTATTGTTATGATATTTTTGATATACTTTACGTACTTATTCTTTGCGGGATCGAAAATCTTTCCATGTATTTGTCTTCATTTCTTATGTATATCTGCATATTCAAATAAGTGCACAAGACCTCGAATAGCTACATATCATGAAATATATGAAAACATAATAAAAAATTACAAACCACAAAGTTAAGGCTCAAGTGAACACCCTCCACAACAACCGATTCTTTCCGTTCTTCCCATGCTGTAAGCCTGTAATAAGGGTCAAGACCCTTAATAGCCATCTCGCTTTGTGCCTTAAAACCCTTAATAGCCATCTGTTTAGGACTAATCAAGTCATTTGTAGTCGAACTAGATCCTTCCTTAGGTGGTGATTCTTTTTTGGAAGCGTCATGTACACCATTAACCTCTTTCTAGGTTTGCTTCTTGGCATTCGCTTCAAAAACGCCCACTTGATCTAGATGTTCGCCAGCATTGTAAGTAGAAGACCAAAGGACGGGGTTTTGCTTTTCATCAACAAAGCTCCTCATCATATGCCGTATGGAATCTGTAGATATAACGCTTGTAATCCCTAATCTGCTTGTCTGCAGAATATTTTCAGTGTAATCCCTAATCTGCTTGCCTAGAGAATCTATACATATAACGTTGAAATTTTACGAAGACAACTATTTTTTTCGATCATCCCATGATCGTCCAATACTGCACAGAGTTATTCCACTTTAGTACATACTGCTTTTCATTTGGGTCAATCTGTAAAGAATAGAGTCCTGGTCCAGGATCTTCTTCACTTCTTCATGAAGTAATAACCTGAGATGTATTTGTACGCTTATTGTATCCTAACTTACCACCAGGAAAATACGTATGGGTTGGGTGATCAAAACATTTCCAAATTGGTTGACTCGAACTTGACCTGTAACTGAAAACTAAATTACCGTCGTCACGAAGGACAAGTGATGTCGAACTTGTAGCAGTACTAGTCACTAGACATGATGTTTTTTTGACCAAACTAAGGTGTTTAACTCGTTTAAAAGCACCACGTTACCATCTCTGATTTTCAATCTACAGGAGAACCTATCGGAGATGGGTGGCTCTCTATTTGCTACCCATACTATCGTTAAAACAGATACTTTCTTGTACCAAATTCCTATGTAATATTTGGGAGACTTACCTGGTTTAAAGAGGCCCATCTTAATTTTCAATAAATAATAATTGACTAATTATTTTTTTGAAAAATTTAAACTTACGAACAAAAAGTGTTTAGGAACCTGGAGGTCCCGAACCATTTCGACCAATACAAAAACAACAATTGCTTTGACACGAACTTCCATTTGGACGAACTAGTTGTCACGAAGCTTCGGTTAAACAATGACATGACTAAAAACGTACTTGCTCAGGGACGGAGCCAGGAATCCGTGTTAAGGGGGCCGGAATTTCTTTTAACAGTATATATAGGGTTTTTTTCTGAAAAAAATACTCACTCAAAGTTTTTACTTACAATGATAATTTATAAAGTAGAAGGGTTTAAATTAACTTTCTAATAAAAGTAGAGGGGTTCAAATTAACTTTCTAATAAAAGTGCATACATACAAAACGTGTACAACAGATTTGTTTTATTTTATTTTGAGTCATCTTCTTCATTTACCTAAAAACTCCATTAAAACTATTGAAACAAAAGCAAATTTTTACTAAATTGATTTTTGGCTTGCTTCATTTTCACCTTGTCATAGATAAGCCTGCCATTATTGGGGGTGGCACAGCACCCTCTGGCCCCCCCACTAGCTCCGTCGGTGGCTCTGACTAGAACCCATTTGACCCACTACTAGTTATGTTGCTGATATTATAGAATATAATATATCGGTATATCCATAGCCACAACTGACAAAGCTTATGTTAAACACTGATGAATGTAAAACCTGTAGTTTTCAGGTTTTGACTATGACATCATTGTACACGTCACCTCATGATATATATATATATATATATATATATATATATATATATATATATATATATATATATATATATATATATATATATATATATATATATATATATATATATATATATATATATATATATATATATATATATATATATATAGAATTAGCATCAAATGAGAACTAATTAAAGTTATAAAAATAAGAACCAATGAATAATTAATAGAATTAAAGGAAATGTGAATTAAATGAATGGTAATTAATATAAGAAATGAAAATAAAAAATATAACCTTCATTTTTTCTTTTGACCAAACATAAGTGCTCTTTAATTTTTAGAATATTGTACTATGACGCATCGGTTATTTTCGAGATATTGTACCACGACGCATTAGTTATTTTCGAGAGATTGTACCACGTACCATGAGTTATTTTCGATATATTGTACCATGACGGATCAGGTATTTTCGAGATATTGTACCACGTGCATCAGTTATTTTTGAGATTGTATCACGACGCATCAGTTATTTTCGAGATATTGTACCACGACGTATCAATTATTTTCGAGATATTGAACTAATAGTTGGTGAAAAAAAAGAATGTAAGTAAAATATATTTTAATCTACATTTAATGATCATAATTTCACTCATTAATTATCATTCTTATTTAATACAACTTAATAGATCCAACGGTGTAGATTGGTTCTCATTTTAATAATTTTAAAAAATCTCACATTAACCCTCCTCTCTATATATATATATATATATATATATATATATATATATATATATATATATATATATATATATATATATATATATATATATATATATATATATATATATATATATATATATATATATATATATTTCCACCTTTGCATAAAATTTTGCACAATCATATGCATTATTCATGAGCATACATCATTTTTATCACTAGAGCTTTGAGCATTTATCATATCTGAAACAGTTGAAAACATTTGAGCAACAAGAACCTTGAATAATACATTATGATTGTGAATATTTACTCATGGGATCACAGGAACAACATGTATGACTACATTTTTATGAGCAACATAACACAAGACATCATTTTGGGACTTTTAAGTCACCTATAAACTTATGAGCATACTCATGCATTATTTTAGGAACATAAAACCTTAAAACCATGATCAAAATTAATAATATTTAATTAATATCATATTATTACAAAATATATATATAATGTATATTTTTATACACTTTAAGTGTTATAACAATCAACCAAAAGCTATTGTCACCATATAATTTTGTATCTAACAAAATTATAACATTTATTTATATATCTTATACTTTTAATAAATAAAACTAAACACCTTTATTTATTTTAAACGATGCTTTCACCAAAAACCCTAAAACCTAACTAAATCAACTTGGACTCGAACCTACACTCATACTATACTACCTAGACCCCTAGTAACTACACAAAAACACTAGAATTAAACCTAAACCTACCCTACACTACGTATTCTAGCCGAATACACCATACCTCACTTTCACACTTACTTGAAAACCTTATAAACTTAAACACTAGGCACCACTTGACTTGTACATCACCCACATTAAGAGTTACATTATGCAAAACAACCCTTTGTCCCTTTGACCTTAGGCTTGCGACGACTAGGAGTAATATAAGGAGGCAAGTGTACAACATTTCATTAAAACCTAGTACTTGTCATATCTTATGTAAGATATACTTAGTATAACATAGATTATGGAAATCTCGCACTCTCTTACCTCTTAGACGTGTATACTATACAAACCACACACCTCATGCTCACTTGGATATTTATCTAGCACTTAAGCATTCCAATCTCACTCACCACTTCCATTTTCGGGTCTCACAAACGTCATACACACGAAACATACATACACAAGCACTTACTACCCCAAATCTTGGTTCCAAAAGCATTTAGTGCTAGTCCACACGTGAATCTTGGTGTTCAAGGCAAGCTAAGACCATTCTAGGTTATGTTTGAAGTATACTCGACGCATAGAATCCATATAAGTTCTAGTTTGTGACATTCATCACTATTTACATCAAACAAGTAAGTATCCATTCCCTATCCTAAGTTCATTTATCATTTCCTACCTATCATGGCATGCAATATGTGTAGAATCCATGGAATCACGATTAGGGTTGCATGCACACGTAAAACATACTAAAATATTACCCACAAACGTATAGAAACCCACGAAATGTTTTGTTTCGTGGGTATACATGTCTTAAAAACCCTAGATCTATGAAGGAACTAGTTGAAACCTTGCTTATGAAACCTAGATAACTAGATCTATCAAGTAGAACATATACCCTAATAAACAAGCCATGTGTCTTGGCTTATTTTTATGAACCGAGTACCAAACCCTTGCTTGAAGGACCTTTAGCTTAAACTTATGTTAGGATAAGATAAGCTCGTAAATAAGCTAGAAAAGCCCACGTGATAAGCCCAAAAGCCATAAGCCACTATACGGCATATCAATATAAGCCAAAGTTATAAGTTTTGATAAAATAGGTTGCTTAATAAACACTTACTAGAATTTAACAAGCCCAAAAATGAGCCCGTTAAGCCCAAGAATCCAAACCGGACCCTTAATAGGCCAACCGAGCCCATTTAACACTAAATCCACTATTTAAAGACTTTTTGTTCCATTCTTGCCAGTGTGTGAAAGTATAGGCTAAAAACATAACTTTACAAAACATGTTTATTGTTTTCGAGACTTTTTGCAAAGTCTAAGGACCAAATGTGCCAAGTTTGAAATTATAGGATGCGTTTGTTTCTATACCGAGACATAAAACAACCATAAGGACCATAAATGTCAAGTTCTAAACTTAAAACAAGCCTTTGCTACCTTTTATAATTAATTCGAGACTTGGAGGGTTCGTTTTGCCATATTACCAAACTTAACCGAGCCCTAGGGACTCTGTTTGTAAATATCCAAAAGTTATAAACCCTATGGGTCACTTTTGCCACTTTTCAAAGATAATATGAGCCCTGGGGTGTTTTTGAAAAGAAATATAACGAATAAGGACTAACGAAGTAATACACTTAACGAACGAAACCTTAGGGGTTATTTGGAAGTTATTACATTACAAGGACTAATGTATAAATTTAATTTAATTAACACATTAATAAAATTGTTTTATTAATAAATTAAATTAAGTTATATTTTCATTAATTAAATTAAATAAACTAGACATTTTATAACAAACGAATTATGTTAGTACATTTGAAACCCTAAGGAAATTTGGTGAAACATATTATTTTCTTACGATCAATTAATTTAATAAAAATCTATTTGATTAAATTATTACACCTTGGTTGTACGAACAGTTAGAATATATTTTTAAAAACAAAAAATATATTATTATCGATAACTTACTATAAGTTTAATGTTTAGACAATAATAACAACTTATTAATTCATGATCATGCATTTTCATCAGTTACATTTATTTGTGCATTTTTATTGTGCATATACTTAGTCATATAAATTACTTAGGTAATTTCACTACTTCGTGATCATACTGTTCTAGTGCATTCAGTGACATTATCCCTACATCATCACTACTGAGGTGAGTTCATGGCCCCATCTTTTACGGTTTTATAACTGGGGGAGAAAACATACATAATTATTGTTTATGCAAACGCTTACACACAACAACAGATTACTGCCTATTGTTTGCCCCATTATTCCCGTGGACTGTAATAGTTAATAGTGTAGCGCGAAATGTTATCGATAGATCTATCTGGGTATTGACAACACCCGGCCTGCGTGACTTGCTATCACAAAATGCTTAGGCCAAGCAACAGGTTTATTTCATTGTCGGACTGAGAGGTCTCTCATCAGGATGACCTATTTTTAGGCACCTGAGCATCATGTCTAGCATCTATTACAGGGTAATAGGAACTACTATAGTATGTCGCTTTATGTGCTGCTATCCCCATGGTGTTTTGCATAACAATACTTTTACTTTATATTAAACCTGTGAAATCACCAACCTAGTGTTCACCACCACATTTTACTTTCTATGTTTTCTCAGGAAAGTAAGCAGGTACTTGCATTGGATTCCAGCATCATAGGAAGCATCATGTTTACCATCGGGCTAGGATTTGCTACAAATAATGTTTTCAATACAATTATTTAATTTGCACAATTAAACTCATGTAATATGTTTTAATGTCATTAAATGATCATTGCTCTATATATTGTGTGCTATCGATCCACCTTCAAAAGTAACACCCCAAACGTACCTTTCCGCTGCATTTGACCATTTGGGGGTGTTACAGAAATGGTATCAGAGCCCATAGTTATAGTAAAACTAAAATTTTTAAATACTAAAAATTTATAACTGGACTATAACTGAATTTAAAAATCAATATTTACAAAATTTTGATTTTTGGAGAACCCTTATAGTTAGGCATACACATATACATAACATACATATTGTGTGAGCTAACTGTGCATTGATATATGGCTTTTGCTATTTGATCATCTAAGTACCTACGTAATTTTGATTACACTACTGCATGCATACATAAGCATCGCATATGCATCTTTTGAAATATTTTGAATTATGTAAGCTAATACTTACTCAACTTTGAAATGCTATTATTTTCAGATTATCATGACGTCACCGACTATCGTGACTACATTTGACGCTCTCATGACTCCTGCTGCTGCACCCCTATCACCGACGTCCGTACTATACGGACTTGACTCCGACACAGAGTCCCGAGACCACCCGACAGAGGGGGTTATCATGTTGACTGATTCCCCTACTCCATCACCACCAGTCGTACATGTTTCCCCACGTAGGGAACATGACCAGGTTGTACCCACTCTACCACCTCTACCACCACTCTCTACTCTCCATACTTACCCCACTAGAGCTTTGCCACCTCGCAAGAGGAGGAACACCTCTACTCCTGTCTCCGCTTTTGAGATAGGAGAGGGTTCAGGAGCCAGTCAGGTTAGACTTGACACTATGCAGGCGTATATTTGTTGGGAATAAAATGTAGTCAAGACACTTGGACGCTGACAAGAGCAATTTGGACGTTGATAGGAAGAAATCAAGCGTTGACAGGACAAGCGTTGACAGGAAGAAGTCAAGCGTTGATAAGAAGAAGTCAAGCACTGATAGAGGACTTAGTCTACACGTTTTATGTTTCTAGTATGTTTCTAGTAATGATATGTTTGACAATGTAGTTCCTATGTTTAACTTTACCAAGAATAGCTGATACGTAGACTCTTGTACAAGGTTCCTTAATCTATAAAAGGAGGCCTTTAGGTTTTTAGTTTAATATACGTTTTACACTTTCATTATACGCAAGTTTGATTTATCAATCAAAGTGAAAGTTTGATTATCTTGTTTGGGTGTTCTTGTTTAAGTATTAATTCCGCATAATACTTAAATTGTTACATATATAAACAAAGTTTCTCTACGTGTTTAACTTGATTCAATCTCGTTTACACAAGCTAAATCGATCTAAGTTTGGGATCAACAAGTGGTATCGGAGCTTGTTAAGAAACTTTGATCTAAGGAACACAAAAACCCTAAATCGCCAAAAACCCTAATTTTGAAGAAACCCTAAAACTAAAACACCATGTCTACTCCAGAGTTAACCTCCTCCTCCTCTACCCATAACATCAAGATTCCCATGCTAGACCCAGACAACTTTGAGCTGTGGAAGTTTAACTTTGAGCAGTATCTTCAAATCCATGACCACACCCTATGGGAAATTATTGAATATGGAAACACATTCAATAAGGCTGCCAAGATTGCAACTACTATCTTGGTAAGATCAAATCCAGGCTCTACTGAAGAGGATCGAAAAGAAAAACCTGAAGATGGAAGAGTTGTCTCAGCTGAAGATGTTGCAAAGAGAAGAAACGACATGAAAACCCTAAGCATCCTCAAACTCTCTTTGGGACAAGCCAATCAGCACAAATATAGAGGCTATGATTCTGCAAAAGATCGACGGGCAGCCCTTCAAGTTGCTTATGGTTGTAACGATGATACTGCCTCAGAGAAAAAGAAGCAACTCTTGCATGAGTATGCTGTATTTAAAGCCCTTCCCAATGAAAAGCTAAGTGGAGTGAGAAGCAGACTTCTTGACATTACAAGCAAGTTGTCATTCATAGGAACAGTGCATGATGATGTTGATATCATCACCACTTTCCTTAAAAGTCTTGGTGATACATGGAAGATTGAAGCAAGGTCTGTGATTGCTAATAATACTCACAAAAGTTCCACTTTTGATGATGTTTACAATAAACTGAGGCTTGTAGAGAATGAAATCCTTTTGGATCAAGGAGGCAAGTCTACCAATGGAAATATGGCCTTCTTCTCACATAGTGAAGGTCAATTTGATCAAAGGGAGTTATACATGCACCCCGTTACTGGATCACCTTGTGTCAACGTTGGATCAAGATTTGTCAGCGCCTCATATTCAGACGCTGACACATACAATGTTGACTCACCAAGAGTTAAGCCTGCTGGTATTGATCTAGATACTGTGTGTGCATACATTGCTTCATTGCCTAATGGTTCAGTGATTACATATGAGGACCTTGAGCAAATTAGTGATGAGCATTTGGAGGAGATGGACATAAAGTGGAATATGGCTCTTGCAAGCATAAGGGCAAATAGATGGAATCGAAGATTTAAGAAGAAGATGACTTTGAATGCAGATCTCCAAGAAGATCTGATGCTGGAAAACCCTCTAGTTAAATCATCAAGGTTCAGGATCCCAAAGCTATGGTTGCTATGCAAGACATTGATGGTGTTGGCTGGGATTGGAGCTATTTGGCCAAGGATGAGGAAGAGAACAAAGCTTTGGTTGCAAAAAAGGAAGAAGAGGAGCATGTTCACTATGCTCTCATGACACACTCTTCATCTTCATCAGACAATGAGGTATATGATGATGCATTTTGTAGTAAGGGTTGTCGTCTAAATACTGAAAAGCTTAATAAAGAAGTCTTAAAATTAACAGCAAATGTTGTTAATGAAAGATGAAAGTTATTTAATTATCAACTTTCTCTTACTCAAACTGAAAAGACTGTGGTTGAATATAAGAAAGTGGAGTTTGACCTAAAAGATCAAATCAATATTTTAACTCATGATTTAAATGCTAGTCTTGAGGTTAGAAACATTTTGGAGAGAGCCAATGGTGCTTTACAAGCTAAGTTAGATGAGGCTATCAAAAACAAAGATAATGTAGATATTAAAATCCAGAGATTTGATAAAGCTTAACAAACCCTAGAAAAATGTGTTAGTGAACAACGAGATTCTAGGGATATGACTGGGATTGGGATGAAAGAGTATGCTGGTGTTCCACCACCTGCTGGGAACTTTTATGGTGTCCTTAGAAAGGATTTGTCTTGGACTGGTATACCAAAACTCCAAGAAAAGGAATTTATTCCTACACCAAGAGTTCTTACCCCAATAGAGGAATACAAGCAAAAATTGACTGATTTGGACCAATGGAAGAAAGCCAACCCTACTTTGTTTGTTAAGGGTGGCATGCTTAGTGACAGCCCAAATGAGTCTACACCCATAAAAGTGACCAATCCTACTACTAGCAAGACTGTTGACCTTGGCTTAAACGTTGATAAGAAACCTAGTATTAAATATGCAGAAATGTATAGGAAACCTAGGTCACCAAAAAGTCAAATTAGTGATAATGGGACAGGTTTCTTTTCATCTAGACCTAGAGTTATGTCTAGAAAAGCCTGTTTATACTTGTGGAAGTTTTTCACATTTAGCTTATAAGTGTGTCAACGCTTCGAAGGTCAACGCTGATAGAAAGTCAACCATAGTCAAACCCAAACCTTTTGTCCAGCAAAGTCCACAAGTTGTTAGACCAGCCCCATTCTTTACTAAATGGTCTAATACTTATGGACAAAGACCTTTTCAGAAGACCAATACATGGTGTAACAGACAATGGTTCCTGTAGAAATCCCTAGGTTCAACGCTGATAAGAGTAATAATAAGTGTGAAAACACTTACCCTTTTACCACTTATTTCCAATAATAACAAGACCAAAACGTGTAATTTATGTCGTAAAAGTCAGAATTATGCGTGGTTTGTATTTTTATTGTGTTTTAGGACCAAAAGATGAAAAAGGAGGAAAACAAGGGCTTTCACGGGCTTTTATCGAAGAAAACGGGAAAAGACGAAGTCAAAAGATCAAGAGTGCAAAAAGAACGGAAGTCCAAGGCTTATTCTGAAGATTTATCGAAGAAAAAGTCTAAAGACGGAAGTTTAATGAAGTCGAAGAACTCAAGTCTAAATTAAAGAAGAAAATTATCAAGACAAGTTCAAATCCCGAGACGACGTCGAGAAAAGACAAAGAATTAAATCGAGTCGAGAAGACGTGAAGAAAGAAAGAAAGAAGAGGCAACACATGCACTCCTTCCATTTTTCCTATAAATACCCTCCTAATACACATTAGGAGGGTGGTTAGTTCTTAGTTTTAGTTTTCATTTTTCACTTTTCTTTCTAGTTTTAGAGAGAGAAAGTTCTAAACTTTCTCTCACTAAGTTTTCATCTTTCTTTCTTTTAATCTTTCAAGATTAAACCTTTTGTATTGTTAATTTCATTAATCAAGTTCTAGTTAAGCTTTTAATCTTTCATCTCTTTCTACCTTTCTTTGATTTTTAGATTGATTTTGGTGCGAATTTCATTTGATCCGTGTTGTTCTTAATGATTTTGTGCTTAAAAAGTTAATCTTTTTATGCTTACTTAAGTTTTCATACGAATAAGCTTTAAGATCTTTGTGCTTATTGGCTTATTTATATGTTTAGATTATTTACTTTTTAAAAGTTTTTCTTAAATAGTTTATCTTTTTATGGTTTGATTCAAAAGATTGATTATTTTAAGTTTGGATAAGTTGTTATTAGTGCTTATTTTGTCCTTTTCATTATAGATTCGTGCAGGTTTTAGTTTGAGCTTATTCATTATAGCTTATAGCTTGGCTTATTTCGAATCCCACATAAATCGGAAAGGGTCTAAACCCCTTTCCAATCACTGTATTCCGACCACCACCTGTCACACCCCACCATGGCGGAATATGAGGCGCGACGTATGGATATCATCACAACATGGCGTGTCTATAGAGATAACTATATGAAATAAGAAATGTCATAAAATGGAGACACAAAGTCATGACAATATCTCATCAGACTCAGGAGTCTAGGTAAGTAGGTAACAGTCCTACCGCTTACCCAAGACAAACAAATAACATAACCAAACAAATATATGTGTGCCACAGTACCACTTATTAAAAGAACAAATAAAAACTAAGAAGGAAACGGGGATTCTCCTTCTATATGCATTCCTAAGCTTCTCCAATCCTAGCCACTTATGTTCTCATGCTTAACCATAGTATCACCTGAAAGAGACACTAAAACACGTCAACATAAAGTTGGTGAGAGTCATAGGTTTAGACTCCAACGCTAAATCAGTTACAAGCTGTGAATAATGAACACAAATATAATAACATATGGACAATGTGTTACATGTATGCATCAACAACTATCAATTCAAGATCAAACATTTCAAAACAAAACCAAGGCTCCTACCTTGCCAAACAACATGATACCATAGATGATCACACTATGTACCTATCCCAAGGACACTACCTTGTCAAACCAAAAGGCCACTACCTTTTCAAACCACAATAACTGAGACGGCACGTGTCCCCCGATCCAAATCATATACAATCAAAAATCACATAGCAGTTAATCACATAATGTACACACAAGTCCATCTCAAATCACAAACACATTCACAGCATCAATTTAGAAAATAACTCAACACATTGTCTCTTCCATCCCATCTGGAAGTCAAAATTAATATTAAACATGGGACTATGAAACTCACCTGATAGCTTCTTCACAGGTCCTCGCACTAGCAACAAGCTAACAAACCAAAAACACGAAATCAATACACGAACCAATCACTAAGATGGCTCATCAACCTATGATGGACATCTAGTCTATTTCCGTATAATTACCTCATTGTTAAGCTCTAATCACCCCATTACCCTTCCTTAACAACTCCCTAACTTGGTTAAGTTTAATAGCTATCCCGCTCATAACTTTACACAAAACAATCCCAGTTTTAGGTCTCAAAACTATAAGTCAAACGTCAACTTGCACATACCCATGGTTTCTGTAAAGGAATATTCACACTTTTATATATGTTATCTAATACCTCCCACTTGACCTAACCTTAAAGCTACTGTTAAGGCCCAGATATATGTGTATATATTGCTACCTATCCAGAATTCACTGATTTTAAACGTATGAAAAGTTCATTACCATTAGAGGGTCTTACCCTAAACCACAATATTAGACCAAGTGCAGATCCTTACTATATAAACCATCTCTCATGTTCGTGAGAAGATCCCAATGCAACCCTAAGTACCCCAAACAACCCAAAACTTAAAAAGAAAACAGGCTGAATTCAAAACTGTTTTGACCTCCGACTGTTGTAACCTGTTTTTGACCTACTTCCCGACCTCCAATTTAGTTCTCGTTTCTTGATTTAGAAAGCCAACTCGATTACCTATCCAGGGCTAGTTTGATCGCATCTTGAATGTTCCTAGAACTCCAGATAAGATCAAAACAATTGACTCAAAATTCTGCCCAGTTTTTAAAAACGGGTTTAACAAAATCAACCTCATTAATTAACCTTAATCCCTCTAATTACAAGCCCTAATTTATTTAATCACTAAAATATGATTAATATACTGTTTTTAATTAAACCCTAATCTAATCCATCATATGATCATAGAAACATTAAAAACATTTAATATGAAAAGGGTTAAGAAGGTTTTACCTTTGAATTAATAGAAGATGAAGAAAACCTAATTTTTGAAGAACCCTAATTTGCCACCATTGATGAATTTCGGCTAGGAGATGTTATGGAGGTTAAAAACCTGATTATTATGGTTATGAGTTAGGTTTTGTTAAGTCCTAAAGGCCCCCTAATCCCATTACAAGTCCATTGGGCCTGTTTTGGGCTTTTCCCTTCTTTCTTTCTTCTTTAGTGTGTCTAAACCGACCCAAACACCCCTAAATTCGTTTTTTATTATTTTTATTATTTAATATTATGTTATTAATATTACTTTAATTTTTCTTAATTTATTTCAGCTCATAAAGCTTCCAAAACCACAAAACCGTAAAACTAGTCAAATTTACGCGTTTTACCGGAAAAGACGTAAAATATACACTTTTAAAAAAAATCTCAAATTTTGAAATAAAGTTTATAACTAAGTCCTAAATGACTTAAAACCATCCCGAAAAATATTCATATGACTAATTACCTCATCCGCGACCTCTAAATGATAAACCGTAAATCGTAAAAATACGATTTTCTATAATACATATACGTATACTTAGAACCACCAAATAACACCATCTCACTTCATAGTCACTACCATGTGAACTCATGAACATGAAATCATCACACATCGTTTCATTCACAAGGTACCCCGTACCGGAAACGATATCCAAACTACAATCTATACACACCAATAAGCACATAAACACGTAAAGACACGCAACTAGCACAAAATAAAACTAAGTGACGAACCTCAAAACCAGGGTTGTCACATAACTCCCTCCTAATAGAAATCTCGTCCCGAGATTTACTCCTTAGGATCAAACACACAGACAACAAATCACACGAGGATACTTGTTCTAAAAGAACTCCTCTCATTTCCACGTGAACTTTAGTTCAAGTTTCAAAATACCACATATACAAACCAAAAACAATTAAACTCATTGCCAAACTCTTGACCTCACAGTCAATAAATCTCCTAGATGACTCTTTGATAAAACAAAGACTCTCATTAACACAAGTCCCGAATAACCGTACAGGCAAAATGCATTCTCAAACAACCTTTACCAATCCCAATACATGAAATGTATCATGTATACAACTCATTTCCCCCAGGTAATTCTATGCTCATAAGCTAATGGTCCGATCTTTCCAAAGATCATAAATGGACCTACAAAACTCTACGTCAACTCTTCCATTTTACCAAAACGTACCACCCGTTACTATGGGTGAAACTCCCTACATAACTTTGTCCCTAACTCTAGTGGTTTCCTCCTTTTCTACATAGCATCCCTTGTTGCTCCCATCCTTTCCACAACCATCATTACCACATTAGTAGCCTCTTTTACCAATTCTAGTCCACAATAGGGACAACTCACCCTATCCTTTCATATAGTGCCTCAAATGGCATTTATCGACTTCTAGTATGATAACTATCATTATATGAAAACTCAGCCATCGCTAACGAGTTTCCTAACTACCTCTAAATCAATCAGTATAGGTTAGTGCCATTTCCTTTTCCACACTATGACAGTATTAGCCTGCTTGTGCTTTATTCTACTCATTAAGCTCTACCAAAGTTTTACCTTCGGTTCCTATCTCGACCTATTTCATTCATGCTTCGCTTCTATACACACTTCCTTCTTCTTCTTCAACTCCTACCATACATCACGATGTGATGCTTCCCATCGTTTCTTCCCTTGCCATAATCCTTCATAAGGCATTCCATACATATTAGGCTAACTTTTACGCAAAATCCTCTATTCCATCACATCCGTACGCAATCCTTCCAACTTCTCAACTACGTGACTTTTCATTCCTCTTGAAATATAAGATGAATTAGTTAGTCTATCGTCTATCACCCAACTCTCGTCGTACTTATTCCTCCACCGCATTATGTATCCCTTTCACCAACTTCGTCCTTACATCGCCCTTTCTAAGCTACTCCTATCTATGTGGGAAGTATAGTCTACGTCCTTTTCCTCCCTATGATTGTCCAAGCCACGCAACATACAGGTTGACGCGTTCTCTGCTTTAGACAACTCAACTCGTGCAACCTACACCCTTCATCCAAATCACCCTAATACGTCATCCATATAGTTCAAGTTCATATCAGCTTCACTTCATTCTTCTCATTCCATGTCTCATCAACCATACTTGCCTTTCCTAGATGGTACTTGGCCTTGCAATTTTCTTCCATCAATTAAATCCACCTATCACCTTTGCCAAATGCTCAATCAAGATGATTGAATATGTGTTGGGGACGTTCATGATCCGTATAGATCATTCTTCACGTCTCGTACACCAAATGCCTCTAGCATTCTAGGCAGATATAACAGTCCAGCTCCACTAACTAAGTCTATCCAGTTCTTCCAAATCTTCAGTTCCTGCAACGTATATGCGATCGCCTTTCTTTGTCGTCCTCGTACACGTCCAAATCCTTGCTCCACGTATCGTCATGCTTCGCGAATTCATCCGGTCCTTCCGATAATGCCAAGATCGGCTATTATCCAATCCACCTCTTCAGCCTCCAAAACGCTTCCTCATCCTTCTTCACTTCACCCCTTGCTGGTTCCAGGATATGCCATCATCTCTAACTACTCATCATGGTAAACTTAACACTAAAACTCACACTCGAAAATCTCACGTATAACTCCACTCCAGAACTAACACATAATTCGCCTCATCCCCCTTCAAAGATTTGAGTAGATCAAGATGTCGTCGATGCTCCCGATGACAACTCGTTTATATACGTTCATGCACACTCGGTTCATTGACTCCATGAAAACCGCTAGTGCTTTGGCGAAGCCAAATGCATAACCGTAAACCCAAAGCGTTCATACAACATCCTTAGCAATTTCAACTATGTCCTCCTTGCACCATCTCTTAGAAGCAATACGATTAAATTTCTACCTCGTTCTACTCGCGAAAAATCTACACGTATTCTATAAGACCAATACTCCCTCTTATCAGACCACTCAACTGCTTCCACATCACATTTACTACCAGGAAACTCAACTTTTATCCTGAATCCCTTGCAATTTCTAACCAATCTCTATGGCGCGTTACTTGTGCCAATATCCATACATTATAAAAAAAATCCCCATTCCTCTCCCTGGTACTCCAAAGAGACCATATATTCACATTAGTTCGTCTACGAGCTTCTTCCCTCCCCACTAAGAGTATTCCGACCGTTCTCTCATGGCCACCTAGTAAATCGTGTAGGCGCGACCATGTCTTTCATATGACTACCTCAACGCTCCCAAACAATACGAAACCAAAACTACATCCTGAGTCCACCAGATACGATCAACGAATCAAACCCACGAACAACTAACGACATTTCACGTGCACCAGTTAAAACAAGTCAAAAACCACGAGACTCAAAAGAAAACTCAAACCCAAAGCGTGTATCAATTCAAAATGATCCATGACAACGAAAAATAATCAAGAAACACCCAATGGCAACCAAACATATTACGCCCCGCGACATATTATTTAAACCGTGCAAAAGATCGACTTTTCCAAAAGAATATATATCTTTTTTTATTATTATTACCTCCCACATCTATGTGACTCAAACAATCTACAAACAACCCTCTTGACGAACTCAAAACTCCACTAAAAAACTAGGTATCCCGTGCATCCCAAATCATAAAAATAAACTACTATTCAAACTCAACCTTTAACCCGACACTTGTACAATAATTTCGGCCAATATACTGACCTCCCATGACTATACATTCTGAATATTTTAAAAGTACGTTCCGAGTACATAATTTTTGGCTTTTGAATCACCCAAAAAGCTTTAAAAACGAACAAGTTATGACCAAAACAGTTTTATATTAATGAAAGATAAAATTGTATGTGAAATCTTCCTAAACACAATTTAACCTGGTATTAATAATTATAAATGACGTGAATCGGGTAAACCCAATTATATAAACTATGTAAGTGGAAAGAAATTTTACTCCGCTTTATTTTAAGAAAGTCTTTTAGAATTTAAAATTAATAAGTGTTGATTAAAAAGAAATTTTATGTTACATCTTGTTTCAAACACGACCCCAACACCTTACCCTTATTTTACCGAATACGACCAACATACTAGATTTCCAAGTCCCCTTTTCTATATACCAACCAAAAGAAATGTAAGAGTCAACACAAAAGATTTCATTATCTCAAAAGAAATCCCAGGTTATTTCAATAGACTTAAAACCAAGAACACCGTTTTAAAACGTACACGTGAAATACGAAACTCAAAGAATACGCTACAAGATACAGTTCAAAAGATTCAAAACGTCGTTGAAACTCCACCAAACTCCAGCACCATAAAACACGAACAAACACAAGGTACGTTCAAGTTATAATAACTAGTGAACGACCATATACCATAACTTAACACATAGTAGTTTATATACATCCACATATGTATACCTATTGAATCCCCCAAACATACTCGTTATCATACACGTAAGTCAATCAATCGCTTTATACGTTCGTTTTTCCAAACGAGTAATCACCATCTCACCGTGCTACAACAAGGCATAAAGCCCACCTCCAAAACCAAACCATATCGTGTGACCCCATAATCACACAACACCACTATAACCCAAAACATATAACACAAAAAGAACAATAGCCATATCGTAGGTAGCCATTACATAACCCATATATAATACGTATACCCAAATTCTACATCTCATCATATACAAGCATGTACTAACCCTCTTTCATGCAACCATACTTGAGAACCCATTGAAATTGTGGTACTTGTATAACTATGTTGGCCACCATACTTATACAATTACCCTTTCCCCAATGCACTCCCTCCTATGATGACACTTATAAGAATCAATACAACATATAACACATAAACCCTTCTACTCACATAAGCTCATAACCACATAAACAATAAGATCCAAAACTCCATCTATAAAAATAACATAATAAAACTCTTGGAATACAGAAATCCATATTCTAGCTAAAACAGCCTAGACTAAATCCAAAACGAAAACATGATCAGTTATAAGTCATGTCGCCCGTAAGAGTGGAAAAAACTTAAAATCCTTCCTACCCATGTAATCCTAGTAACTCGAACCACCACACGATTCTTAGGGAACATGACTTAAACATCAAAAGAAAAATAATGTACCTCAGGTACATAAAATAACCCAACAAAAGATAGAACTACCATGTATCAAATTATGTACTATAATGTACAATTTAAACAAAATACGACAATGACTAGTGTGGACGATTATGGTTCAACCCGAACTAGTCACAACCCAAAAAGAAAATAACATGTGGCTAAGTATGAACTTACTATGGTTCAATTCATACTAGTCAAAACATCACAATAAATAACATTCAAACACATCAATTATAATAAAATGCACACATACTCCTATGACGCCTATATGCAGGGACCCTTAAGCTATAGACTAGGCTACGCGACTAGGAAACCTAATTCTCTATAACCATTGTCTCTGATACCATTCTGTCACACCCCACCATGGCAGAATATGGGGCGCGACGTATGGATATCATCACAACATGGCGTGTCTATAGAGATAACTATATGAAATAAGAAATGTCATAAAATGGAGACACAAAGTCATGACAATATCTCATCAGACTCAGGAGTCTAGGTAAGTAGGTAACAGTCCTACCGCTTACCCAAGACAAACAAATAACATAACCAAACAAATATATGTGTGCCACAGTACCACTTATTAAAAGAAAAAATAAAAACTAAGAAGGAAACGGGGATTCTCCTTCTATATGCATTCCTAAGCTTCTCCAATCCTAGCCACTTATGTTCTCATGCTTAACCATAGTATCACCTGAAAGAGACACTAAAACACGTCAACATAAAGTTGGTGAGAGTCATAGGTTTAGACTCTAACGCTAAATCAATTACAAGCTGTGAATAATGAACACAAATACAATAACATATGGACAATGTGTTACATGTATGCATCAACAACTATCAATTCAAGATCAAACATTTCAAACCAAAACCAAGGCTCCTACCTTGCCAAACAACATGGTACCATAGATGATCACACTATGTACCTATCGCAAGGCCACTACCTTGTCAAAACACAAGGCCACTACCTTGTCAAACCACAATAACTGAGACGGCACGTGTCCCCTAATCCAAATCATACACAATCAAAAATCACATAGTAGTTAATCACATAATGTACACACAAGTCCATCTCAAATCACAAACACATTCACAGCATCAATTTAGAAAATAACTCAACACAGTGTCTCTTCCATCCCATCTGGAAGTCAAAATCAATATTGAACATGGGACTATGAAACTCACCTGATAGCTTCTTCACAGGTCCTCGCACTAGCAACAAGCTAACAAACCAAAAACACGAAATCAATACACGAACCAATCACTAAGATGGCTCATCAACCTATGATGGGCATCTAGTCTATTCCCGTATAATTACCTCATTGTTAAGCTCTAATCACCCCATTACCCTTCCTTAACAAGTCCCTAACTTGGTTAAGTTTAATAGCTATCCCGTTCATAACTTTACACAAAACAGTCCCAGTTTTAGGTCTCAAAACTTTAAGTCAAACGTCCACTTAAACATACCTATGGTTTCTGTAAAAGGAATATTCACACTTTTATACATGTTAGCTCAAACCTACCACTTGCCCTAACCTTAAAGCTACTGTTAAGGCCCAGATATATGTGTATATATTGCTACCTATCCATAATTCACTGATTTTAAATGTATGAAAAGTTCATTACCGTTAGAGGGTCTTACCCTAAACCAAAATCTTATCCCAAGTGCAGATCCTTACTACAATATATAAACCATCTCTCATGTTCGTGAGAAGATCCCAATGCAACCCTAAGTACCCCAAACAACCCAAAACATAAAAAGAAAACAGGCTGAATTCAAAACTGTTTTGACCTCTGACTGTTGTAACCTGTTCTTGACCTACTTCCCGACCTCCAATTTAGTTCTCGTTTCTTGATTTAGAAAGCCAACTCGATTACCTATCCAGGGCTAGTTTGATCGCATCTTGAATGTTCCTAGAACTCCAGATAAGATCAAAATAATTGACTCAAAATTCTGCCCAGTTTTTAAAAACGGGTTTAACAAAATCAACCTCATTAATTAACCTTAATCCCTCTAATTACAAGCCCTAATTTATTTAATCATTAAAAATATGATTAACATACTGTTTTTAATTAAATCCTAATCTAATCCATCATATGATCATAGAAACATTAAAAACACTTAATATGAAAAGGGTTAAGAAGGTTTTACCTTTGAATTAATAGAAGATGAAGAAAACCTAATTTTTGAAGAACCCTAATTTGCCACCATTGATGAATTTCGGCTAGGAGATGTTATGGAGGTTAAAAGCCTGATTATTATGGTTATGAGTTGGGTTTTTTTAAGTCCTAAAGGCCCCCTAATCCCATTACAAGTCCATTGGGCATGTTTTGGGCTTTTTCCTTCTTTCTTTCTTCTTTGGTGTGTCTAAACCGACCCAAACACCCCTAAATTCGTTTTTTTATTTTTATTATTTAATATTATGTTATTAATATTACTTTAATTTTCCTTAATTTATTTCAGCTCCTAAAGCTTCCAAAACCACAAAACCGTAAAACTAGTCAAATTTACGCGTTTTACCGTAAAAGACGTAAAATATACACTTTTAAAAAAAATCTCAAATTTTGAAATAAACTTTATAACTAAGTCCTAAATGACTTAAAACCATCCCAAAAAATATTCATATGACTAATTACCTCATCCGCGACCTCTAAATGCTAAACCGTAAATCGTAAAAATACGATTTTCTATAATACATATACGTATACTTAGAACCACCAAATAACACCATCTCACTTCATAGTCACTACCATGTGAACTCATGAACATGAAATCATCACACATCGTTTCATTCACAAGGTACCCCGTACCGGAAACGATATCCAAACTACAATCTATACACACCAATAAGCACATAAACACGTAAAGACACGCAACTAGCACAAAATAAAACTAAGTGACGAACCTCAAAACCAGGGTTGTCACATCACCCTACCCCTTTATTCCGATCGTTTGATCGGAAAAGGGTTTCTGGCTATTCCGATTGGCATCTCCAATATTCCGATCTATCAGATCGGATTAGGTTTTAACAATCCGATTGGAGTCTTGAATGACATTCCGATCTGGAACCTTTTGCTAACATTCCGATTGAATGTTTTTCTAAACATTCCGATTAGTGGTTTCCCTAATATTCCGATTGCAGCCATATTCCGACCAAGGGTATTTTTGTTATTCCGATTGCCTTATTCCGACCAAACATTCTGACGGGTGTAGTTTGCATATTCCGATTAGTGTCTTTTACTAATATTCCGATTAGGGTTTGTTTTAGTTTCTTGTTTTTTGGAAAGTTTTCAAGTGTTAGATTTATTAAGTGTTCAAGTAATTTTCCTAATCTTGTCTTTAAGTTTTCAAGCATTTATTTTTAAGTCGTTACTTTAGTTTAATCTTAAAAGCTCTATTTTACTCAACGACATTTACATTTATTTGCTATTAGTTTAAAATAGATAATCAACCAAACCATTCTCTTGTTCACCAAAAGACAATTGAGTCGCACTTTAGACTGGAAATCAATTCGAAAAGATCGGACGATAAGATTTTATACTTGGGGTAAAAAAGCCGTGTATTAAATGGCGCCGCTGCCGGCTCTTTTCGTTAAGATTAACGGTTTCTAGTGAGAGACGCATTGAATTTTGGGATCCGTTCTTTGAACGTTATTTTCCTTGCTTTCAAAATTTTCAAAAATCCTAAAAAATTTAAAATTCTTCAAAAATACAAAAACATTAAAAATCAGAAAAAGCAATTCTTTTCCAAAAGGTTTTGCACCAAAAAGATTATATAGATATTCTCTCTGTGTATTTTTCTTCTACAGGTGTATGCGTACTAGATCTTCAAACTATTCTGAGCCCGAGACTCGTGAAGATTTAGATATGGCTGGTGTTAATAACAACAATAATAACCCACCTCTACCCAATTTGAATAACAATAACAACAACAACAACAACAATGTCCCCCTACCTGATTTACGAACAATGGAGGAATTGTGTCAACCCACCATGAACGGACGCGGAGGCCCGATTGCGCCGATGCATGTCACGGCTCAGGAGTTTTCGTTGAAGCATCACATGATCCAACAAGTGCAAACTAACCTATTTCGCGGAATCCCGGATGATGTTGCCAACAAACACCTCGACAAATTCATTACCATCACCCAAAGCATGAAGTCCCCCGGTGTTTCTATGGATGACCTTCGCCTTCAACTCTTTCCCCACTCGCTTTCTCACCATGCCGAAAAATGGTTTGACCGTCTCCCAAAGAATTCTATTCATACTTGGAATGACATGACTCAACGTTTTTTGTCGCGCTACTTCCCACCATCCATGGTCACAAGCCTTCGTAACCAAATTAGTGGATTCATGCAAGACAATGACGAATCGCTCTTCGATGCTTGGGAACGATACAATGATTTGATCGACCGCTGTCCAAATCACAAAATGCTCCCCGTCACTCTCATTGATACTTTCTACAATGGTCTCACTTTTCGTGATCGTGACACGATCAACGCCGCCACCGGTGGTACTTTTATGAAAAGGAGACCGGAGGAGTGTAGAGAGTTGATTGAAAACATGACTACTCACCACAAGAATTGGGATTCATCCGCATCCTCAAGATCTAACTCGAGAGTCAATGTTTCTTCTACTACCTCCAATCCCGAGATAACCGAACTTACCCGACAAATCGCGGATATGCACAAGGATTTCATGACCATGGCCACAAACCACTTTCAACAAGCTAAAGTCGTTTCTATTTCTTGTGACACATGTGGTGGTCCTCATTCTTACAATGATTGTCCTTCTACTCAAGTCAATTTTTCTGAAAACGTTAACGCGGCTTACGGTACTTATCCCACGGGAGGCTATCAAGCTCGTCCTCAATGAGACCGTAGCTTTCTAAGTTATCGTTCAAACAACTATCTTGCTCCACCCGGTTTCCCTTCTCAAAACCAAAACCAACAACAAAGCTATAACCGAAACAACCAATCCCAACCTCGTGCTACCAATCAATATCAATCCCAAAGAAACCCATATCCGACTCAAGGAAATTCTCAAGCTTACCAAGCTCCACCTCTCAATCAACCGATGGCATTGAATCCAGACGTTGAGACGTTCATGAAGACTAATAGAGAGATGGTGACGAATCTTCAGAGTTAATTCGTCAACTTGAAGGGAGAAATGGCGAAACAAGGGAACGATATTCGAGCCGAGCTAAGGAATGACATGGCAAAACAAAGCAATGAGATTCGTGCAGACATGAGAGACTCTTTCAGCACTCAAGCGCTTAACATACGTGATATGATCGGTTCGCTCTTCCAAGGTAATCAACCCTCTTCTTCGGGTACTCTTCCGAGTAACACCGTTGCGAACCCAAGAGGGGAGATGAAAGCAATCACCACTCGTAGTGGAAAAGGATATACGGAACCCAAGCTTCCTACACCTCCACCCGTGATTGTGAACAAGGAAAAAGAGCAACTTTCCCCACCTCTTTTGCCTTCTACCCCCATTCCCCCACCACCCGTGGTAGTGAGTGATCCTACTCCCCTAAAGCCTTCTTCTTCATCCAATATACCTTACCCTTCAAGGTTGAGGAAAGAGAAGCAAAAGAGCAAGGATGATATTAAATTTTCAAACTTTCTCAAAATGTTTAAACAATTGAATTTTAACATCTCCTTTGTCGAGGCTCTCGCTCACATGCCTAAATACGCGAAGATGTTTAAAGATCTTCTTAGTGACAAGGAGAAGCTTCTTGACATTGCTCAGACCCAACTTAATGAGAATTTCTCCGCCGTTCTCTTAAGGAAATTGCCCACCAAACTTGGTGATCCGGGTCGCTTCTTGATTCCTTGCAACTTCCCGGGAGTAGAGAATTGCATGGCCCTAGCCGATCTAGGTGCCAGTATAAACTTAATGCCTTTAAGTGTTTAGAAGAAATTATCTCTCCCTGAGCTAGTCCCCACCAAAATGACCTTGGAATTAGCTAACCGTACGGTTGCTTATCCAGTGGGGATAGCCGAAGACGTTTTCGTTGGCGTTGACGAATTCACCTTCCCGGCGGATTTTATTGTCGTTGACTACGAGATGGATCCTCGTGTTCCATTAATCGTTGGACGTCCCTTCTTGAGGACCGGTCGCACTCTCATTGATGTAGTCGCGGGCGAAATAATCATGAGATTTGTTGACGATAAAATTGTCTTCAACATGGGTAAGATTTCTAAGCAACCTTATTCATATGAGAGTGTTAATGCTATTGATGTTCTCGATGAGGCTTGTGAAGAACATTTTCATGATGCTTGCAAAAGTACTCCCTCTTCTCTACCCAATGTTGAGACCGTTGCCTCAATTGCTCTGTCATTGACTCCTTTTGGAGAAAGTGACTTGGATGATTTCGAAGCTAGCTTGGGTCCTCTCAATATTAAGTATGATGATTCTTCCACCGATTGGGATGAAGACATTCGTACTATTGAGAAACTTCTCAATGAAGACCCGTTTTCTCCTCCTTCTCCTAAAGAGGTGACTAATGATGATCCATCGTTAGTTACACCATCTATTGAGGATCCTCCTACTCTTGAGCTTAAGGACCTACCTCCTCATCTTGAGTACGTTTTCCTTGAAGACAACGAGAAGTTACCGGTCATCATCGCAAAGGACCTGAAAGAAGAAGAAAAATCCCGACTTATCGCCGTGTTGAAGAAACATAAAAGAGCTATCGCTTGGAAATTCTCCGACATTCGCGGAATTGATCCTCACTTTTGCACACATAAAATTCTCATGGAGGACGACTTTAAGCCCACAATTCAAAGCCAACGAAGGGTGAATCCTAAAATCCATGAAGTCATCAAAAAAGAGGTTATTAAACTTCTTGATGCGGGTATGATTTACCCTATTTCGGATTCACCATGGGTTAGTCCAGTCCATTGTGTGCCTAAGAAAGGTGGAATCACCGTTGTGCCCAATGCCAACAACGAGTTAATTCCTACACGTCTCGTTACTGGGTGGAGAGTTTGTATAGACTACCGCAAACTCAATGATGCCACGAGAAAGGATCATTTCCCTCTTCCTTTTATGGACCAAATGCTTGAACGTTTAGCGGGTAATGAATATTACTGCTTTCTTGATGGTTTCTCGGGTTATTTCCAAATACCCATCGATCCCCAAGATCAAGAGAAGACAACATTCACTTGTCCCTATGGCACATTTGCCTACAAAAGGATGCCTTTTGGCTTATGCAATGCCCCCGGGACTTTCCAAAGGTGCATGTTGGCTATCTTCCATGACATGGTTGAGCAAACCATGGAAGTCTTCATGGATGATTTCTCGGTCTTTGGGGATTCCTTCTCTTCTTGCCTTGCCAATTTGGAACGTATGCTTAAGCGGTGCGAAGACACTCGCCTTGTTCTGAATTGGGAAAAATGCCATTTTATGGTAAAAGAAGGCATTGTGCTAGGACACAAAATCTCTAAAGCCGGTCTTGAAGTCGACCGTGCTAAAGTAGATGTCATAGCCAAATTACCTCCACCTTCAACCGTGAAGGGTGTGAGAAGTTTTCTGGGTCATGCGGGCTTCTATCGTCGATTCATTCAGGATTTTTCTAAAATCGCTCGCCCGATGACCCACCTCTTGGAAAAAGATACTCCTTTTATCTTTACTAAAGAGTGTATCGAAGCCTTCAATCTTCTTAAGGATAAGCTAACTAAGGCACCGGTCTTGGTTACCCCTAATTGGGAGTTGCCTTTTGAGTTGATGTGTGATGCTAGCGACTTTGCTATTGGAGCGGTTTTGGATCAAAGAGTGAATAAACACTTCCAACCAATCCACTATGCTAGCAAAACAATGACGGGGGCTCAATTGCATTATACGACAACCGAAAAAGAGCTTTTAGCTGTTGTCTATGCTTTTGAAAAATTTCGCCCCTATCTTGTTTTATCCACCACAATCGTATACACGGACCATTCCGCGTTGAAGTACTTGATGACTAAGCACGACTCTAAGCCAAGACTTCTTCGCTGGGTTTTACTCCTTCAAGAATTCAACATTGAAATTCGTGACAAGAAGGGTGCTGAAAACCTAGCCGCGGATCATCTGAGTCGACTTTAGGATCCATATCAAGGGGATCATCCAAACAAAGAGATCAATGACTCTTTACCCCTTGAGACCTTAATGTCTATAAATCTCAATCTTGATGACACCCCGTGGTTTGCCGACATTGCAAACTACTTAGCGGGTGGTGTTCTCATCAAAGGGTTAACATCCCAACAAAAGAAGAAGTTCTTGAATGATGTTAAGACTTACTTTTGGGATGACCCTTATCTATTCAAATAATGTGCTGATCTAATGATTCGTCGATGTGTTGATGGACCGGCAGCTTTGCAAATCCTTGCTGCTTGCCATAAAGGACCCACCGGTGGTCACTTTGGTCCCAACTACACCGCTAAGAAAGTGTTTGACTCTGGATTCTATTGGCCCACCATTTATCGTGACGGTCACGAAATGGTTAAGCATTGTGATGCTTGCCAACGCCAAGGCAAGATCACACATAAAGATGAGATGCCTCAAAATTTCATACAAGAATGTGAAATCTTTGACGTATGGGGCATCGACTTTATGGGGCCATTTCCATCCTCCAAAGGGAACAAGTACATCCTCGTAGCCGTTGACTACGTATCTAAATGGGTTGAAGCCAAGACTCTCCCTACGAACGATGCGAGGGTGGTTGTGAACTTTTTGAAGAAGCTCTTTGCTCGATTCGGCGTTCCTCGTGCTATCATCAGTGACCGCGGGACTCATTTTTGCAACGATCAATTTGCAAGAGTCATGGCTAAGTATGGTGTCAATCACCCTCTTTCCACCGCGTATCATCCCCAAACCAATGGTCAAGCCGAGATTTCCAACCGCGGACTGAAGAGAATTCTGGAGCGTACTGTGGGAGAGCATCGTGCCGCGTGGGCTGATAAATTAGATGATGCTTTGTGGGCTTTCCGTACTGCTTATAAGACCCCTATTGGTTGTACACCTTATCGTCTTGTGTACGGGAAAGCATGCCACCTCCATATCGAGCTGGAACACAAGGCGTACTGGGCCTTGAAGTGGGCTAACTTCGACATCAACAAAGCCGGTGATCATCGCAAGATTCAACTCAATGAGCTAAATGAACTGAGGAATGAAGCTTATGAGAACTCGCTGATCTACAAGGAGAAGACCAAGATCATCCACGATGCTAGAATTAAGAACCGAGAGTTCCACGTTGGTGACCAAGTCTTACTTTTTAACTCTCGGTTGAAGATCTTCTCGGGCAAGTTGAAGAGCCGCTGGTCTGGTCCATTCACCATCGCCAAAGTCTTCCCATATGGGACCATTTAGCTTTCTCAGCCAAATGGGCCCAATTTCAAGGTGAATGGCCAGCGTTTGAAGCTGTACTTTGGTGAGGACATCTCCCATGAGATGATTCCATCCCTCACCACGTTTCCCATGAACTAAATTTGGGTCGAGTCAGGCTCGTGACTCGGTGAACAAAAACAAGCGTTTCTCGGGAGGCAACCCGTGATCTATCCTTTACTACTTTCATAATAAGTGTAGGGGGAGCCCCGTATGTGTTTGTTGTCTTGTTTCTTATTCTCTACAGGGATTCAAGCTTCAAAGAAAACCTCTATGACTTTTGACGAACCGTGATACCGTGTTCCCATCTTCCCGGTTCTATCCTAAACTCTTGTGATTCAATATTTCATATTTTATATGTTCACATTGAATTCACTCTAGTTGTCCTTTCCTTAGCAAGATTTAAACAAAGTGCACAATGTCATATGTAAAACCCGCATGCTTTTACCATGCATAGTACCCTTAGGATTGTACGTACTAGTTAAAAACTTTCCTAATATAGCATGATTACGATTACGTGTTAGGAGTTTACGTATTACGTACGTGTTAGAACACGATAAGTATTTTATATGCACGATCACGTAATAATTATTTAGCGATAATTAATCACGAACATACGATCACGAAATCACGAACGTAATTAAAACACGAACTATTATTAATTACGTATATATATTTAATACGAGCGTAGTTTAATATATTAGAGTATGGTATTTACGTAACGAGAACATTCAAAACACGAACATAATTAAACATAAACGAGTACTAAATAACAAGACACGAAACGAGGTACGGGAACCCCATGGGAGGGGTCCCTACCCGCGGCCAAACAAGGGTAATGGGCCAAGCCCATTACCAATTTTACTAATAGGGGGTTAAATAGATTTTTACTACTCAAAATCACTTTTACAGAAGATTTCAAGAAAAACCTAAAATCTCTCTTCTTCCTCCTCTTTGTACCGCCACCTATAGATCACCATACAAGGTGATCCATTGATCTTGGATCTTGAAGTTTTATTGTTTGTTCGTGTTTGTTCTTCACCCTCTTGATCCACGAATACGGTAAAACCTTTTTAAACCTTTTCTTTTAATTAATCTTTTTATTAATTATGAACACGTGATGTTTTTATAAAAAACACATTAATTAAACATAGATCTAACATGTTTTGATCATTAATTAAATCAGAGGGTCGATTAAGGGATGTTTGTTTTTTGGCCGCAGGATGCAACCGACCCCAAGGGGGGTTTCGGTTTGTTTTAGCCGACCACCACCAAGACCTTTGGTCTTGGTTGGTGCGTGTGGGTCCCACGGCAGCAAGGGGGTACCCCGATTTGGGTCGGGGTACGGTGTCGATTCATGTCCGGTTCATGTTTTTAAGCTTAGATCCGGATCGTGGTTATGTTAGTTTTTTTATGTTATGAACTTATGTTAAGAATTAAATTAATAAAGATGTAATTAATTTAATAACATGACTTAGGTTAATTAATTATTAATAATCATGAAATTATTTTAACCTAAGTATTTATATTATTAAGACTTATAATTAATTAATTAATTTAAAAACCATGGAGATAATTAATTAATTAACATGACTTAGACTATATTATTAATATTTAATAACACATATTTTAACCTAAGTATTTATTATATTTGATTAAAAACATGTCATACTTTAATTAAATATTATAACCTATAGTTTAATTAAATTACATGAAATAATTATTAAACTATACAATATATCATATGACTTAGAAAATAATCATGAAAATACTTAGGCTTATTTACTTAGCTTATTTAACCAGCTTATTTCTAATTATGGAAACTTTCTATTTTTAGAAACTTAATTAAATAAGGCAGCTATTTTATTTATGGAAACCAGCTATTTTTAGAAACTTATTTATTTAAGGCAGCTAATCTATTTATGGAAACTTATTTAATTAAGGCAGCTAATCTATTTATGGAAACTTTCTATTTTTAGAAACTTATCTATTTTAAGCAGTAAATCTATTTTTGGAAACTTTCTATTTTTGGAAACTTTCTATTTTTGGAAACTTTCTATTTTTGAAAACTTTCTATTTTTGGTAACTTTCTATTTTTGGAAACTTTCTATTTTTGGAAACTTTCTATTTTTGGTAACTTTCTATTTTTGGAAACTTTCTATTTTAGGAAACCTGCTATTTTTGGAAAGTTACTTATTATTACACAGTAAGTATAATAACACATGAACTATCAGAAATACTTAATCAGAATGAACAGAATATAAGGTTTAACATAGTTTAAGGCTTTAAACAGTAGAACATAGTAAGAACACATACAATAAGCTAAGACATGATGTAAAACTAGCTATGTATTTAGTAAGCAGATACTTATTTCATGTACGTATTTATGTAGCACTAGTGTTTCGGAAGTAGGATTCTCGCAGTTCATCGTTCTCGTTCACTGGACATAAGGTACGGATTCCCGTCCTTTCAGTAAGGACATTCTTTCCCTATTAGGATTTCCCCGTATGCAGCCAACTGTTTTCCCGTAGTATAAGTATGAGTTTGATTGCTTATGTTTAAATATGATTACCTATAGCCATATACATGCATGACCAGTTTCACCTAGTTATGGAGGTACCATAACCATAACATTAGAGGCACTGGTGTTATGACTTCACCACGGCGGAGTGATTGCTCGTGGCGTCCCTTCAGCTTTTAGCCATTTATTTATATTTATCATGTGGGGCGTATGGGTGCATCCTAGTTACACGTTTTATTCAGGATTACATGGTGAATGTGGTGTGTACCTTGCATCCTTCACAAGGAGCTGATCCCTCCTACCCATTAACCAATATATTAAATTAGAGGCAGCCCCTATAATTTGCATGATGAGCTCACCCCTCCAATTATTCATGCACGGTGGATATTCATGACCTATATTGGCTAATGGTAAAATATGATAAACAGTTTTTATAAGATAAACATAAGACTTTCAAACTATAAAACCAGTTTTACTAAGACTTAACCAGGTTACTCGGGACTTAGTTTCTTCCGCTGTTATTATGTTATATGCTTATCCTATTCATGCTTTATTGTACATCCGTGCACTGAGCGTATTGCTCAGTCGTTTTCCTTTTCTATGTTCCCGAAACGGCAGGTACTCAGGGACGCTCGTAGACACTAAGAGTACGTGCATATGGACTGGAAGCTGTCTAGTCTTCTTTACATTATGCCTTTCTTTTCTTTATGATACTTATGATTTGGACATTGTTTCGTCCTTATTCCTTACTATACTATGTTTGTGTGTGATGAGCTTTACTTTTGGACTACCGATGTTTGATTCCGGTATTTTCCTTTATATGGTCAAGTAATTTTTTGACATTTTACCTTGTATGCTTTGATGACACGCCATAATTACTGTGATATTTCCATTTCCAAAATGGGGTGTTACAATTATGGTATCAGAGCCAATGCTTCGACCTGTAGGCTCTCAAATATGACCTGTGATTAGTGGGTAGTCACTACGGTCTTCCTAGAACTGACAGTTGTTTTCATGCATTCATCATTTTAAGCATACGTATATATGTCATTGTTACAGGGTTTTTGACTAAGTAATGGTTGGTACAGGACTGGCCCTATTTAGTCGCATGTGTTTTATCGAAACTTTTAGATTTGGGACCGACCCATAGGCGTCCCCTCGATATGTCTTTTGTTTTGAGTGAACTGACCAGAGGCGTTCACTCTCGAGCATACAAAGTTTTCATAAAACTGCATCATGCATTCATACACAAAATTTTCTTGCATAAAATTTTTCTCGTGAAATTTTTAGTATAAATTTTTTTTTCATGTATATATTTTATATTTTATGTTTTGAACTGGTTAATTATATGTTTTATGTTATACTGTCAGATGGTTCTTACACGCGAACAGGAGCAGCTCAATGCTGCAATTCAGGCTGCCATGCAAGCCTTGCTTCCTCAACTAAGAAATGACATCCGGGCTGAAGTTCAAGCTGCCAACAAACAGCAGCAGCACAATCAGCCACCACCTCCTCCTCCTCCAGTGACATTAGCAGTATGGCTGGAGAGATTCAACAAGCTCCGCCCTCGAGCTTTTGAGAAGACAGATAGCCCCAGCGATGCTGAAAGCTGGTTGGCTCACATCGAGAAGATCTTCAACGCTATGGGCTGTGACCCCGCATACAAGGCGAGGTTGGCATGCTATCGGTTCGAAGGCGATGTACTCAACTGGTGGTTAGCTTTGATGCAATCTAAAGGTGGTGATGAGTGGCTTGCTGGTTTGACTTGGGATCAGTTCAAGTACCGGGTGATGGAGCAGTTCTTTCCAAAGGCTGAGCAGGACAAGCTCAAGAGAGAGTACCATGGGATCTGTTAGATAGCTGGGGAGAATAGCAACGATTTTATGCAGCGCTTTCTTCGCTTGGCTGGTTTCCTTGGTGCGGCAGCAGGTACTCCGGAAGAGCAGGCACATCACTTCAGATGGGCTCTTCGCACATCGGTCGCAAACAATCTGGTGTGTGCTACGTTCAATACTGTAGCACAAGTGGCCGATGCAGCACGGAAACTGGAGATGCTGCAGGAGAGGGATGAGTTCGACGAAGCTGAAAGACCCGACAAGAGGTAAACCTTCGTATTCAAGCGGTGAACAATCCGTATACGTCCCATATGTCAATTATTCATATCTTTAAATGTATCTTCCAGGCAGAAAACTGGGGACCGGTCTCAGCCGGCTACTCAGCAGCAGCCTCATCAGCCCAAGGGAAACGGTCAGACTAATGACCGATCTGCTACGGATAGGCGTGGCGGTAATGACAATTACCGTAACAACGCCGGGCAATCCAGCAACAGCAGGTCCAAATACTTACGAAATTCCTTATGTTTTATGTTATGACTCATATTCTGACACTTTAAGCAAACTTCTACCAGGAACCATGGAAACGATAGGGACCAGAACCAGAGAGGTTCGCAGCCTAGCCGTCCAGCTATCACTGGTATTCAATCTTACGATTATCTGCTTCGTCCTTTGTACCCAACTATTATGTCTCATGTAAAATGTTTTATCAGGTCCTCAGCCAGCCAGAGCACCTGCTGGAGGATACACTCATCCTCTTTGCTCTACTTGCCACCATAGGCACCCAGGACCATGTCGCCGTAATACTGATGCGTGCTTCAAGTGTGGTCTTCCTGGCCATATTATGAAGGATTGCCGTAAGGGCGAGATGGAGGGTACATCAGGACATGCTGATACCAAGCCGCCTCCTACTGTCGGGCGTGTCTACACGACATCTCGAGACCAGGCCAACAAGTCTACAGGTACCATCACTGGAATCTTGTATATGTATGGTCGCGCTGTATGTGTTCTTTTCGATACGGGTGCTACTCACTCGGTTATTTCTACTGCTTATGCTAAGAACATTAGGATGCCTCCCTTGATACTAGAAAATAGGCTTACTATTTCCACGCCTTTGAGGGACTCTATATTAATCACCCATGTATACAAGAGTCTTCCCCTAGAATTTGATGATAAGGTTCGACCTGTCGACGCACTTCCGCTGGACATGAATGACTTCGACATGATTTTGGGCATGGTTTGGCTATCCAAGTATCATGCTACCATAGACTGCCATTCATATCGAGTTTTCTTCGGTGATGTCAATGCACCAGAGTACATTCATAACGGGTTCATACCCGGACGGTCTGTGCAAGTCATATCCACCCTGCAAGCGCGTGTACTACTGTCACATGGCTGCGAGGGTTATCTAGCTACAGTTCACGACATGGATGTTGAATCTCCATCGATTCAGGATCAACCAATAGTGTCGGAATTCCAAGATGTGTTTCCAGCAGAACTTCCGGGCATACCACCTGCACGAGAAGTGGAATTCAGTATCGAATTGGTTCCAGGAGCTGAACCAATCTCCAAGGCTCCTTATCGCATGGCTCCCATAGAGCTGAAGGAGCTAAAGGATCAACTGCAAGAACTTCTCGAACGAGGTTTCATTCGACCGAGCGCATCTTCATGGGGCGCACCGGTCTTGTTTGTTAAGAAGAAGGACGGCAGTATGCGTCTTTGCATAGACTATCGCGAGCTCAACAAGATTACTATTCGGAATAGGTATCCACTGCCACGCATTGACGATCTGTTTGACCAACTCCAAGGGGGAAAACACTTCTCCAAGATCGATCTTAGGTCAGGCTATCACCAGTTACGAGTCAAGGAGCAGGATATTGCTAAGACTGCCTTTCGTACTCGTTATGGCCACTACGAGTTTGTAGTTATGCCATTTGGCCTGACAAATGCTCCAGCAGTGTTCATGGATCTGATGAACAGAATCTTCCATGAATTTCTGGACAAATTCGTCATTGTTTCATCGATGACATCCTGATTTTCTCAAAGTCCAAGGAGGAACACGAAGACCATCTTCGTACAGTACTACAGATTCTTCGCCAAAAGCAGTTGTATGCTAAATTCTCCAAGTGTGAGTTCTGGTTAGACAATGTGGCATTCTTAGGTCACATTGTATCAGCAGAAGGAATCACTATGGATCCAGCGAAGGTTGAGGCCATCACTAAGTGGCCAAGGACGACATCAGCGACGGAAGTCCGTAGTTTCTTAGGCTTAGGTGGCTATTACCGTAGGTTCGTGGAGAACTTTTCCCGCCTAGCACTACCATTGACCAAACTGATGCGGAAAGGGGAGAAATTCGTCTGGACTGAAGATCGAGAGAAGAGCTTTGAAGACCTGAAGCAGAAGCTAGTATCTGCACCTATTCTTACTCTACCATCTGGTACGGGTGGATTTCAAATCTACAGCGATGCATCGGGGAAGGGACTTGGCTGTGTTCTCATGCAACATGGGAAAGTGATCGCGTACGCTTCACGGCAGCTTAAGCCTTATGAAGATAATTATCCCACGCACGATCTGTAACTTGCTGCAGTCGTGTTTGCATTGAAGATATGGAGACACTACTTATATGGAGAATCATGTGACATTTTCACGGACCACAAGAGCTTGAAGTATATCTTCACTCAGCGTGAATTGAACATGAGGCAGAGGAGATGGTTAGAGCTGTTGAAGGATTATGACATTAATCTACAGTATCATCCCGGAAAGGCAAATGTAGTAGCAGATGCCCTTAGCAGGAAGTCCAAAATGATCAACAACATTAGAATCGAAGAGGAAATCATAAGAGACTTAGAGTGACTAGACATCGAGATCATGGTACGTGGACAACACGGTTACTGGGCTAATCTTAGAGTAGAAACCGAGTTACTATCTAAGATCAAGGAAGCTCAGAAGGATGACGGAGAATTATGGGCGATAGTTCAGAATTTGGAAAAGCAGACAGAATTCAGAGTAGATGCAGACGGTATCATATGGCAGGGCACTAGACTTTGTGTTCCTGACGACCAAGAACTCCGGGAAGCTTTGCTAGCAGAAGCTCATAGCTCCCCATTCTCGATACATCCTGGTTCAACTAAAATGTACCATGACATCAAGCAGTACTTTTGGTGGAGTGGTATGAAACAGGATGTGGCCACTTACGTCTCCAAATGTCTTACCTGCCAGCAGGTTAAGATCGAGCATCAGCGATCTGGCGGTCTCCTTCAACCGTTAGATATTCCAGAGTGGAAGTGGGACAAAATCACCATGGATTTTGTTACCGGTCTTCCGCTTACCAAAAGGAAGCACGATGCAATTTGGGTTATCGTTGATCGACTTACCAAATCAGCTCATTTCTTACCGATCCGCAAGGAAGATCCGGTAAGTAAACTCGCAGATACGTATAGATGAGAGATCATGAGACTCCACGGTGCACCATCAAGCATCGTCTCAGACAGAGATCCTCGATTCACTTCGCGCTTTTGGAAAAGTCTGCAGAAAGCTTGGGGTACACAACTTAAGCTTAGCACGGCTTTTCATCCTCAAACGGATGGACAGTCGGAGCGAACCATTCAGACATTGGAGGATATGTTGAGGTCATGTGCGCTGGAATGGACGGGTGATTGGGACGAATACATCTGTTTGGTGGAGTTTGCGTACAACAACAGCTGGCACACAAGCATCAAGTGTGCTCCATTTGAGATGTTGTATGGCAGAAAGTGTCGCGCCCCAATCTGCTGGGATCAGGTTGGCGAGCGAACACTCGAAGGACCAGAAATCATAGAAATGACAAATGAGAAGATCGCAGTAGCTAGGCAGAAAATTCAGGAGGCACGGTCACGTCAAAAGAGTTACGCCGACAAGCATCGTAGGGATTTACACTTTAATGTAGGAGATCACGTCTTCCTTAAGGTTTCGCCGGCACGTGGTGTTAGACGCTTCGGGATTAAAGGGAAGCTCAGTCCTCGTTTCATCGGATCGTTTGATATCATTGAACGAGTCGGTGAAGTATCTTACCGATTGGCATTACCTCCGCAGCTTTCGCATGTGCACAATGTGTTTCATGTGTCCTTACTCAGAGGGTACCAATATCATCCCCTTCACATGGTTCAGTATCCACTGGAACAGATACGTGAAGATCTAACTTTTATAGAAGAACCCGAACGAGTTCTTGACAGGCAAGAACGAGTCATGAGAAAGAAGACGATTCCATTCGTCAAAATTCTATGGAGGGATCATACTGAGCGGGAAGCCACTTGGGAAACGGAGGAGTCTATCCGGACTTCTTACCCTCATTTCATATTTTGAATTCGGGTATGTTCTTCTTTTCCAGTTTACTTTATCTATAATTCGGGGACGAATTATTCTTTTTAGGGGGGAAGAGTTGTAAAACCCGCATGCTTTTACCATGCATAGTACTGATGAGACTGTATTTATACATAGTCTCATCGTCCAAACTGGGCTTAAAACGCTTAAAATATCGTCAAAATACCCATATATGTGCCTATGTTTGTTCATTGTGTATTTTAGGTATGGATATCGTGAATTCACCAAAAGATCAAAGGAATCAAGCAAAAACGAACACGTGAAACGAAGCCGCACAAGGAACCGAGCCCAAGTTTGGAATTTGAAAAAATGCCCTTGAAGTTTGAAGAATTGGCAACTATGGTCCCTCTACTTTGAAGATATGACACTTTAGACCCCTCAATATTCCATAAATATGAGTGAGGTCCCTAAGGTTTGAAGACTTTACACATCTAGCCCTTGAAGTTTGGATAAAGTTACAAGATTACATACTTTGTTAACTAAAGGACTGTGGATTAAATTGAACAAGGACTAATGGTGTAAATCAGTTGGATTAACTCTACAAAGCTGTTGAAAGGGTAATTTAACAGGGAGGACTGATATTGCCAAAACCACAAACATTTTAACCAAACTCCCATTATAACTAACCAGCCGACAGCTTTGTCCACATCACCCCATTTCCACCACTCTCTATCCAACACATCACCCCCCCCCCCCCCCTCTCCACATTAGATTCCACCCAAACCTTTAATAGATTATTTAATCTGTTAATTTTGGAGGCAAACAAACTTTTCAAACTAATTAACCCACAAAAATGGATTAAACGCCTTCCTCCTACCTCCTTAACCCACTTAAACCCTAATTCAATTAGCACCTAAAAACAAAGGGGTTTTTATTAATTGCTTCCAGATTAGCAATTTACCCTTTTCTCACCAAAACCCACCAACAAACAAACCCTCACACTCACCTTGTGGCCCCCACGTTTGTCCCCTGTCACACCATTTTTAGCAAGAAAGGAATCAACAGTCATCCAACGGCTCCATGAGTTTTCCTTGGTCCCTAAGGAGTCCAATATACGTCCAAGATCACCTTGCAAGCTGGAACATCAACATCACTTCACAAGAGGCCACGTTTGACCAAAAATCAAAGGGCAAATTTGTCTATTCATGAGCTAGGGTTTATTACCTTCATGTATTCTAGAATTCTCTATAGAGTATTATATAAAGGATGCTAGCCTGTTAGCATTTCCTTTGTTCCAGATTTTTGTGTAATTTCTACTTATTAATGACAATGAACGGTTTGAGTTATACAAGTTCTGAGTTCCTCTTTAAAAAGCTTTCTTAGTATAATATTTATCTTATTTTGCAACTAGTTTAAAAGGTTTCCAAAAGGTTTGATTGAGTAAAGTATTTTCAGAAAAATTAGTGTAAAAAAGGGTTTTTGGAAAAGTGTTTGAATGCTGGAATCCTTCTTTCACATGAAGTGAAAGTGGACTGTGAGGTTGGATTCAACTTGTATTCAAGCTTTTATCAAAGGTTTCAACAAGATTTGTGGTTTCAAAGATTTCCAAAAAGAAATCAGTTTTCCATTCATTTTCTCTTTAAGCTTTAAGCTATAAACTAGCTTAACTAATAAGCTAGCTTGATAGCTTAAAGGCCTTGTGAACAGTTAACTTTGGTGTTCTCTTCTCTTGGCAGGTTCAAAGATCCTTCAAGCTTTAGAAGACATATTGGGGTGTTTGGGATTGCAGTAGTCCCCACCCATCATTCCCTCTACTTGGCAACCTCTCACAAGCCTATAGCTCAAGTTCTTACTTGATTGGAAGATGGCATCAGCCATCCCCTTGGCCTGGATGTAGGTCAAGGAAGGTAAAAGGCTTGAACCCTTCCATGTTTTGTAAAATTTGAATAATTAGTGATCTTGTGTGATTGTTGCCATTTGTGTGTTTTTATGATTGGTTACTGCTCACTTGTTAGTCTTATGCATGTTATGATTGATTTGGACCAGTTTAGTTTAGGTTTGTGAGTTGTTGCTTAGTTAAAATTTCATTTTCAGATATAAGGGTGTGTTTGGGATTAGGGTGTAGTTGGTTTTGAGTGACACAAAACTGGGTGCAAACAGCTTGGACACACTCCATTAGGGTAGTTTAAGTTTATTTATTATTTGGTTTAAGTTCAGTATGATTTACAAGTAGTTTTGCATGTTAAAATTGACACAAAACTTGAAAATCAGTAAAGATCATCAAATCTGCTTGCTTTTAGCTTAATTTGCTCACCCAATTTGTAATCTGCTAGATATTAGGAGCACATAGGGTTGGTTATTAGTTGTATGTGATTTGGTTGAGCTTTGAACAAGATTTTGGCCTTTAAAATCCACTTTCTTGCCAATTGCACCAGCAACCATAACCCTCAGACCCTTTCTTGTTCACAGTATCTGTTTGTAGCCATTTGTGTGGTTTAATTGTATTGGACTTTGGTGTTTTTGTGTTTAAACTGACTCCCCACACTTCCATGAGTGTGGGGGTGCCCTTGTATCCAATCAAAACCAAGAAACAAGAAAGTTTCAAGCAAATCAACCACCAGACCTGTTTATTTTCATTATCAGTGGGAACTCCTTTCCCACTGATAGCTTTGCTGTAGCCACTGCTACACTAAAAGACAGAAACATAGAAAAGTGTCACTTTCAGTTTGCATTTTTTTTGTCTTTTGTGACCTTTTTTAAGAATTAGACTTTCAGACTTTTTGCAATATTTTTCTCTTTTTATTTCTGATTTTTCAGTTTAGTTTATTTTGGTGTTACTGTTCATTAAGTAATTTTTAGATTATTTAGCTAATTTAATTACTTTTTAATTATTCTGATTTTGGAATTTAGTGTAGAAAAGTTTTATTTTTCAGATTTAAAATTTTTCCTAGATTTAGAATATTAATTTAAGATTTTTTTTTAAAAATTAGTCACTGTTCACTTTTTAATTATTTTTTATAATTAATTTAAGTTAATTAGGGTTTTAATTTAAAACTGTTTTGTCTTTTAGTGAAAAATTTTTCTTTTTTCAAACTTTGTTATTTTTCTACTGTTCAATAGTGTAATTTAGGATTTTTTAAAATTGTCAAATTAATTTTGGCATTATTTTATTATTTTCTAGGATTATTTTAATTTAAAAATAGTTTTTAGTCATTTAAAAATAGAAAAATAGTTTTTAAAATTTAAGAAAAATACTTTTTAGCCTTTAAATAGTATAAGTAATTTATTAGTTCAATAAATTAATATTTTGGGCATTTTGTTAATTATATTTAATTTTTGGGCTTTAATTAGCATTAAAAATTGAATATTTAATTAATAAAAGGTTTTAAAATATATTTGTTGGATTTTTATTCTCATTTATATTATTTAAGACTTAGTTTAATCTTTTAATTAATTTTTAGGTTTAATTTTTAATTTTGTCGCGTTTTACGTATTTACGTTCGCGTTTTACGTCAACGTCGTAGTTTAAACGTAGTCGTAGCTCGTCTTTAATTTTTTCTCTTCTCAACCAAAAACGTCACTAATCTAAACTTGATTTTATATATTTTGGCACCTTAATACACACACCTCCTTCGAGAACGAACTTGGAATTTATTCGATTCTTCGATTTTCCTAAATCGTCGAGTTTAATACTTGCCGCTTTTATACGTTGTTTTCCTAAACACGTATATCATTTCCTACATCAATTTTTGGCGCCGCTGCCGGGGAGGTGTTTGTGTGCCATTATTATTAGTATCATGTTTGTGTGAGTAGTGCGTTTTAGCTTTTCATTTTTGGAAAGCGTGAATATCGTACATACTCATTTTTGTTATTTTTCTCTATTATATTATAGTATCCAAATAAATCGTGTTTAATTTTCCTAAATTAAACACAAATCAATCTTTACTATATTGTAGATATATTGGTTTTTGTTTTTCTTGTGAATATATTATTACTATATTGTACTACGTAAGAACAATAAATATACAAGTACTCCAAATACGTGAGAAATCACAACCTTGATTCGGGATTTCATCACTCGATCATTGTATTCGAATCCAAAGAAAAAGTTTAAAGGCAAAATAGATAAATACTTTCGTGAGGCTTAATTTAATAAAACACAAACTATAAGGTGGGTATAAGGCGGTTGTATTTCACGACCTAAAGGAAAAAGGCTCTTAAGTGCTTCGCGCCGCCTCGTTTCCTCCGCTTGCTTGTGCGTGTTTTGAGAAAGAAGGCTAATCGAGGGTTTGCCGCCCAAGTATTATCTACGTATATTATATTTGCTTGTGTTTTCAAGATTAAACCCTCTTGAACGTTTTGGTGTTCCACCAACGTTCTAAAGTCATCGAGAACGTTCACTCCACGTGTTCGTTTTCATTCTTTGAGGCTCCTTTAATCGAGAAAGTCGATTCGAGTGGAGATTTGTAGATTTTTGTCTACGTAATACATTCAAAAATCCAAAAAAAAAATTAAAAAAAACAATCAAAAACCAAAAAAAAAATTTTTTTTTGAAAAATCGAAAAAACCGCAAAAAGAATCTTCTTTGCTACCACCCATTCTACGCTTAGTGCATGCGCACTCGATCGAAGGATTATTCCAATTCTTGTGAAGCTTCGAATCGACGCAATCGTAATCGAAGGAATCGACGACGTAGACGAGAATTAGAAACCGACGTTCCTAATATCGTTGTTGAAGAAACCGTAGAGGAGATGGCCGACAATGGTTCTATGATGGAATTGCTCCAAGCGCCCACCGAGGGTTATGGAGACGCGATCGTAATTCCCGCTATCGAGGCGGAGAATTTTGAGATCAAGAGCGGAATGCTTTCGTTGATCCAAGCTACAAAGTTTCGAGGTCGTGAAGCCGATAATCCTCACGACCATATTTGGAATTTTGATCGTCTTTTGGCCACGGGCAAGTTTAAGAACGTCGACACCGATGTCGTCAAGCTTATGCTTTTTCCGTACTCGCTCGATGGTGCCGCCAAGGATTGGTACGAGAAAGAGCCACCTAATTCCATAACTACGTGGAAGGATCTCGTTTCCAAGTTCGTTAATTATTTTTTCCCACCGTCTAAGACAACGTTTTTCAAAAATGAGATTACGAAATTTGAGCAAAAACCGAATGAATCTTTTAGAGACGCGTGGGATCGCTTTAAGGAATTGCTTAGGCAATGTCCTCACCATGGTTTTTCCGAGTTGCACCAAATCGATACGTTTTACAACGGTCTTAATTTTCACGAACAAGACTCGTTGAATTCCGCCGCCGGTGGCAACTTTTTGTGTAAGACTCCGAGAGAAGCTTTGATAATTATCGAAAACCGATCCAAGGTTTACCAACTCCGCAACGCACCGAGTGTTGCCAATGTCGCCAATGTTAGTAGTTCTAATCGCGACATTGAGAGAGTTGATGCTAAAGTCGACAAGTTGACGAATGTGTTCACGTCTTATCTCATTGAGATGCAAAAGAAAGACGCTCCCGCTACGGTGAAAGCGGTTGAGGTTTCGTGTACGTTTTGTGGTGGACCTCATAATTATTACGAGTGTGCGGCTACGAATGGCCAAACGTCGAATGTGAGTGCGTTAAACAACAATTTTTCAAATCAAAATAACGCCGGTCCATCACAACAAGGCAATTATAACCAAGGCAACAATTTTCAAAATCGAAACAATTTTCAAGGAAATAATCAACAAGGAAATTTTTCGAATCAAAATCAAGGAGGTTATAATCAAGGTCGTAATATAACTTGGCAAAATCGAGATAACAATCAAGGAAACAATTTTTCAAGTGGGAATCAAAACAATTTTCAAAGAAGTAATCAAAACCAAGGGAACTTTAATTCTAATCAAAATAGTTCGTCAAACGACTTTCAAAATTACATGAAAACGAATGAGGCTAATATGAGACGATTAGAGGGAGAAATTGGTACTTTGAAAAACGACTTTACTAATACTTTGAAATTGCAAAACACGAAGATTGAGCAAGGGAAAATTGATATAAAAAAGATGTTTTCGGCCATAATGAACAAAGCCTCGGGTTCGTCATCGAGTTCGTTACCTAGTGACACCGTTGCTAATCCGAAAGAACAATGTATAGCCGCCTCGTCTCGTGAGAAAGGTCGTGTGATTACCCCTAACCTTGAAGGATTCTGTGTTGTTTATCCCTCTCAACCCTCAACTTCTAAGACGTCTTCTTGTTCTAAAGTCGATGGGGTGAACGTGGCGACCAAGGAAAGGAGTGCACACCCTCGTGTACCTCAAATTCCATCCACGGTTCAAAAAGAGAGATTTGTCGACCTTACCAAAGTAACCCTTGAAGAAACTTGTGCAACGATCCTTCTTAAAAAACCCAAAAGGCGTATGCCGAGAAAGGAAAAGGATCCGGGCCAATTTCTACTACCTTGTGATTTTTCCGAGATTGATGGATGTTTAGCCCTTGCCGATTTAGGTGCTAGCATCAATCTTATGCCTCATTCTCTATGGAAATTGATGAGATTGCCTTCGCTTACCCCCACGAACATGACAATCGAGCTTGCAAATTGTACACCTTTAATACCAATTGGAATAGCCGAGGATGTCTATGTTAGGATTGGAAAGTTTTTTTTTCCCGCGGATTTCGTTATATCCGATTACGAGTGTGACCCTAAATGTCCCATTATTTTAGGCCGACCATTCTTATCGACGGCTAGAACCGTAATCGACGTTCACGAGGGGAGACTTACTATGAGATATGGGGATGAGAAAATAGACTTTTTCGCTAGAAAATCCCAAGGATTTAATGAGAATGAAAAAACCGAGGTTTCAAAACCTAATGATTCAAATTCTAATGATTTCAAAATCTTTACTTTAGCGGAAAGAATGAAGCTTGATGCATGTTTTGAAAGAATTAAGAAAAACGGTTTTAAAGATGATGATTTTAATGACAAAGAATACGTGTACCTAATTCAAAAGGGTATGTGTAAATACATGGATGAAAACTCACTTTGGGATGTTTTTAGCGAAACAAGTGAAACACCAATTCTGAAGGGCGACGTTAATGCCATCACGACAATGACCAAAATGGATTCGTCTTCACCACCTTCGAAGAACCATGACTTTGAGGCTTCAACTTCTAACTCCATCGAAGTGCCTCCTTTGCCTAGCCCAACACCCGTTGAGGCTAAAGGGTTTATCGACATCGATCCTCTCGTCTTAGAGAAGTCACCTAAGCATAGCCCTAGTGCTTGTAAGTCCATGGTTGTGAGTGCTCACATCGACTCTTTCTTTGACGATGACGATGGCGATTTTGCCGAGCTTGATCACGTACTTCGAAATCCACATGAAATTTTTGATTCTCCTAAGAAGAAACATGTGAAGTACGATGATTATGAGTTTGATCCCGAGATTGAGGAAATCATTGAACGAGAGCTAGCTCTTATGTCTTCACTTCCACCTACGAGTGAGGTCGACCTTTCCAAGATCGAGGATGAACTTAATGAGTTGGAACGTCTTATTTTCGATGACGAACCAACTCATGTGACCACTAAGAATCCCATTCTCGAGGAATTACCTAACCAACACTCCTCATTTGAGAATGACGTTTACCACATTCGTGAGGATCTAACTTATCAACAATCCCCACAAAAGAATGATGGTTTCGTGCTTGATCGTGATCTTTTCGAGAGAGTTTCTAAGATACTCAAGGAGGGGAATGACAAACCTTGGTTTGACAAGCCTATCTTTGATGAAGAAATCGATGAGATCGACGTTCATGAGGATGACGAGTATGTTGACCCCGAGGGGGCGGTGTTCTTTATTGACAAACGTTTTGAGAACTTATATAATCCGCCACCCCCTCCCACCAAGGACTTAAATGTGAGGATTTTTAGCACGACTAATTTTGAATTTGATACGCCAAATATTTTCGACATTATCAAATCGGGTTTTCATAAAGAGTTTTTGAATGATGAAAAAGGAAAAGAATTTAAAAATGTTTTAAATGATTTTTCTACATGTTTAACTCCGTCATCACATCGTGTTATGAGTGCTACCACCTCGTCTACTCCTTTTGACGATGGTTGGTGTGGATCTAGTGTGGGGGAAGCCCCAAATGTTCCCTCCCATTTCTCCACCGAGGACGAGATTTACGATCCCGGAATTGCTTGTAAAGGGAAATCTCGGTCTTCCACCGATGCAATAAATGGAAAATCTTTTCGTTTGCTTGGTGTGAGTCTACCTCGAGTAGCTCATGAGTTTGACTTACCCATTGCCCCACCTTTCTACTTCTCATCCCTTTTCTTCTACCTCTTTGAGGTTTTGGCACGTGTCGAAGTGGCGCTGTTTCGTCTTTCATCCAAAAACGAAGACGCTATCTTTGACCCCGGTATACGTATATCGGGTTTTTAAAGTACTCCATGTACTTTTGGGCATTGTTTATCATGTAAGCCCCACCAAAAATGACCAAACCAAGATTATCCCTAAATGATCACATTTATGGGGATTCGAGTCGAGCTTTTGAGTCGGTTATAAAAAACAAGGTGCCTCGTGGGGGATTCTCATGCTTATCCTTGTAAATATTATCGCTTTCTTAGTTAATGTAACGAGGGGACTTGTGCTCTTCCTACCTTTGTTTCGTGGTTGTTTGTGATTGTGATTCATTAGGTTCATCGTCATCATTGAAGCCTCTCGTGTTCGTTTTACGTAGCACTCGAGCTTCGATCGTTGCCTTTGGAGATTCCGATATCCGATGATATCCTTTTATGTTCTAACGTTTATCTTATTAGCATAATTCATAAACGGCTTTTAGGTTATTCGTTTTACCCTTTCCATGCTCGAGATTAAGCATTCGACTTCGTCTCTAGTATGGGGGTGTTTACACCCCTAGACTCGAAACATTGAGGACAATGTTTAGTTTTAGTATGGGGGGTGAGTAGATACTTCACTTTGCTTACGTCAACACGCAATCCAATATTCATCTTTTTGTTATCATTTTGTTGCAAATAAGGCTAAAAATGGCCAAATTTTAAAAATTTTCTAGTTTTTCATAAGTGTTTAAGACACGAATGTAGGTTTTCCGATGGTGAGAATGAGAGTAATTTCTGACTCGACCGTGCGTGTTGAGCACTTAGCTCGATTCCTTAACTTTTTAGGCTAAGTCTCTTAAATGAGGACGAGAAATGATAGAGTTATTTATAAGTCTCGTAATCGTCACGATCTTATGTGTAGTAATTATTAGCTTATTCTCCCAACGCTTTTGCATAATAAATTGTTAATAAATATTGATTTGGCGGTTTAGTCACTATTGTTGGGTTTCTAATTTGTTTTGGTAGCTTCCATGTAATTAAATTGGGAAAACATTAAGGTATCGCCAGCGTCACGGTTTTGAAGTATTGGCACCCGAATAATCGAAAGCTTCACCTAATAATAAGATTTCAAGTGCTCACCTAAATTAAGCAAAAATTTGAAGCTCACAAGACCGAAAAATCTATGCCCAAATTGAAAGTGAATCAAGCCTTAATCTTCGAAGCTTTAAAGATCCAAAATTCGCTTTAGCGTGAGGATATACGTCTTTGGCTAATAAAACCACCGATGAGGCGGATAATAAAAGGCAAGGCAAGACCGAAGTCATAATAAAAGCTTCATGGCGAAGTTGAATAAAAGATGGAGGTAAACCAAATATAATAAGGCCCTTCCTTTAGGGGGCGTATAAAAGTCTTGGTAATAAGTCTCATGTTCAAAACCGTTATAAAATCGTGTTTATCGATCCTTATTGTTGACTTAATTTATTGACATCGTTGTCTATTGGGGTGAATTATTGATTTGATGATACTGGTTACACCGTTAAGTTTCTATTTTTAGACTTAATCTCTATTCACACATAAGTCAATGATGTATCCTCGTGATCATTAAGACAAAAATAAAATATAAGAGATACCAAGTAGGAATAAGGGAGTTTAGGTTTGTAATTAACACTCATGAGATGTGTACGTGTTGCTAACTTATAATAACAATGATCTCGTTACACGCTTAGCATGGAATTGGGTGAAAATCGAGGACGACGAAATTATTTCTAACGAAGCATTCACGTGTTCTTGTTCTATGATCCCAAAAGTCACGCTCTCGTGATGAAAACAATACATTATGTCTAAAACACGTGTAGTAGTTTATTTAAGTTTATGTCTTCAATAAAAGTCATCATAAAATGAATTTTGGAAGTGCTACAATACTTAATTCTAGCATTGCGTGGGGACACGGCAATGGTTTAGTATGGGGGAGTGATGAGACTGTATTTATACATAGTCTCATCGTCCAAACTGGGCTTAAAACGCTTAAAATATCGTCAAAATACCCATATATGTGCCTATGTTTGTTCATTGTGTATTTTAGGTATGGATATCGTGAATTCACCAAAAGATCAAAGGAATCAAGCAAATACGAACACGGGAAACGAAGCCGCACAAGGAACCGGGCCCAAGTTTGGAATTTGCAAAAATGCCCTTGAAGTTTGAAGAATTGGCAACTTTGGTCCCTCTACTTTGAAGATATGACACTTTACACCCCTCAATATTCCATAAATATGAGTGAGGTCCCTAAGGTTGAATACTTTACACATCTAGCCCTTGAAGTTTGGATAAAGTTACAAGATTACATACTTTGTTAACTAAAGGACTGTGGATGAAATTGAACAAGGACTAATGGTGTAAATCAGTTGGATTAACTCTGCAAAGCTGTTGAAAGGGTAATTTAACAGGGAGGACTGATATTGCCAAAACCACAAACATTTTAACCAAACTCCCATTATAACTAACCAGCCGACAGCTTTGTCCACATCACCCCATTTCTACCACTCTCTATCCAACACATCCCCCCCCCCCTCTCCACATCAGATTCCACCCAAACCTTTAATAGATTATTTAATCTGTTAATTTTGGAGGCAAACAAACTTTTCAAACTAATTAACCCACAAAAATGGATTAAACGCCTTCCTCCTACCTCCTTAACCCACTTAAACCCTAATTCAATTAGCACCTAAAAACAAAGGGGTTTTTATTAATTTCTTCCAGATTAGCAATTTACCCTTTTCTCACCAAAACCCACCAACAAACAAACCCTCACACTCACCTTGTGGCCCCCACGTTTGTCCCCTGTCACACCATTTTTAGCAAGAAAGGAATCAACAGTCATCCAACGGCTCCATGAGTTTTCCTTGGTCCCTAAGGAGTCCAATATACGTCCAAGATCACCTTGCAAGCTGGAACATCAACATCACTTCACAAGAGGCCACGTTTGACCAAAAATCAAAGGGCAAATTTGTCTATTCATGAGCTAGGGTTTATTACCTTCATGTATTCTAGAATTCTCTATAGAGTATTATATAAAGGATGCTAGCCTGTTAGCATTTCCTTTGTTCCAGATTTTTGTGTAATTTCTACTTATTAATGACAATGAACGGTTTGAGTTATACAAGTTCTGAGTTCCTCTTTAAAAAGCTTTCTTAGTATAATATTTATCTTATTTTGCAACTAGTTTAAAAGGTTTCCAAAAGGTTTGATTGAGTAAAGTATTTTCAGAAAAATTAGTGTAAAAAAGGGTTTTTGGAAAAGTGTTTGAATGCTGGAATCCTTCTTTCACATGAAGTGAAAGTGGACTGTGAGGTTGGATTCAACTTGTATTCAAGCTTTTATCAAAGGTTTCAACAAGATTTATGGTTTCAAAGATTTCCAAAAAGAAATCAGTTTTCCATTCATTTTCTCTTTAAGCTTTAAGCTATAAACTAGCTTAACTAATAAGCTAGCTTGATAGCTTAAAGGCCTTGTGAACAGTTAACTTTGGTGTTCTCTTCTCTTGGCAGGTTCAAAGATCCTTCAAGCTTTAGAAGACATATTGGGGTGTTTGGGATTGCAGTAGTCCCCACCCATCATTCCCTATACTTGGCAACCTCTCACAAGCCTATAGCTCAAGTTCTTACTTGATTGGAAGATGGCATCAGCCATCCCCTTGGCCTGGATGTAGGTCAAGGAAGGTAAAAGGCTTGAACCCTTCCATGTTTTATAAAATTTGAATAATTAGTGATCTTGTGTGATTGTTGCCATTTGTGTGTTTTTATGATTGGTTACTGCTCACTTGTTAGTCTTATGCATGTTATGATTGATTTGGACCAGTTTAGTTTAGGTTTGTGAGTTGTTGCTTAGTTAAAATTTCATTTTCAGATATAAGGGTGTGTTTGGGATTAGGATGTAGTTGGTTTTGAGTGACACAAAACTGGGTGCAAACAGCTTGGACACACTCCATTAGGGTAGTTTAAGTTTATTTAGTATTTGGTTTAAGTTCAGTATGATTTACAAGTAGTTTTGCATGTTAAAATTGACACAAAACTTGAAAATCAGTAAAGATCATCAAATCTGCTTGCTTTTAGCTTAATTTGCTCACCCAATTTGTAATCTGCTAGATATTAGGAGCACTTAGGGTTGGTTATTAGTTGTATGTGATTTGGTTGAGCTTTGAACAAGATTTTGGCCTTTAAAATCCACTTTCTTGCCAATTGCACCAGCAACCATAACCCTCAGACCCTTTCTTGTTCACAGTAACTGTTTGTAGCCATTTGTGTGGTTTAATTGTATTGGACTTTGGTGTTTTTGTGTTTAAACTGACTCCCCACACTTCCATGAGTGTGGGGGTGCCCTTGTATCCAATCAAAACCAAGAAACAAGAAAGTTTCAAGCAAATCAACCACCAGACCTGTTTATTTTCATTATCAGTGGGAACTCCTTTCCCACTGATAGCTTTGCTGTAGCCACTGCTACACTAAAAGACAGAAACATAGAAAAGTGTCACTTTCAGTTTGCATTTTTTTTGTCTTTTGTGACCTTTTTTAAGAATTAGACTTTCAGACTTTTAGCAATATTTTTCTCTTTTTATTTCTGATTTTTCAGTTTAGTTTATTTTGGTGTTACTGTTCATTAAGTAATTTTTAGATTATTTAGCTAATTTAATTACTTTTTAATTATTCTGATTTTGGAATTTAGTGTAGAAAAGTTTTATTTTTCAGATTTAAAATTTTTCCTAGATTTAGAATATTAATTTAAGATTTTTTTTTTTAAAATTAGTCACTGTTCACTTTTTAATTATTTTTTATAATTAATTTAAGTTAATTAGGGTTTTAATTTAAAACTGTTTTTTCTTTTAGTGAAAAATTTTACTTTTTTCAAACTTTGTTATTTTTCTACTGTTCAATAGTGTAATTTAGGATTTTTTAAAATTGTCAAATTAATTTTGGCATTATTTTATTATTTTCTAGGATTATTTTAATTTAAAAATAGTTTTTAGTCATTTAAAAATAGAAAAATAGTTTTTAAAATTTAATAAAAATACTTTTTAGCCTTTAAATAATATAAGTAATTTATTAGTTCAATAAATTAATATATTGGGCATTTTGTTAATTATATTTAATTTTTGGGCTTTAATTAGCATTAAAAATTGAATATTTAATTAATAAAAGGTTTTAAAATATATTTGTTGGATTTTTATTCTCATTTATATTATTTAAGACTTAGTTTAATCTTTTAATTAATTTTTAGGTTTAATTTTTAATTTTGTCGCGTTTTACGTATTTACGTTCGCGTTTTACGTCAACGTCGTAGTTTAAACGTAGTCGTAGCTCGTCTTTAATTTTTTCTCTTCTCAACCAAAAACGTCACTAATCCAAACTTGATTTTATATATTTTGGCACATTAATACACACACCTCCTTCGAGAACGAACTTGGAATTTATTCGATTCTTCGATTTTCCTAAATCGTCGAGTTTAATACTTGCCGCTTTTATACGTTGTTTTCCTAAACACGTATATCATTTCCTACATCAAGTACCCTTAGGATCGTACGTACTAGTTAAAAACTTTCCTAATATAGCATGATTACGATTACGTGTTAGGAGTTTACGTATTACGTACGTGTTAGAACACGATAAGTATTTTATATGCACGATCACGTAATAATTATTTAGCGATAATTAATCACGAACATACGATCACGAAATCACGAACGTAATTAAAACACGAACTATTATTAATTACGTATATATATTTAATACGAGCGTAATTTAATATATTAGAGTATGGTATTTACGTAACGAGAACATTTAAAACACGAACATAATTAAACATAAACGAGTACTAAATAACAAGACACGAAATGAGGTACGGGAACCCCATGGGAGGGGTCCCTACCCGTGGCCAAACAAGGGTAATGGGCCAAGCCCATTACCAATTTTACTAATAGGGGGTTAAATAGATTTTTACTACTCAAAATCACTTTACAGAAGATTTCAAGAAAAACCTAAAATCTCTCTTCTTCATCCTCTTTGTGCCGCCACCTATAGATCACCATACAAGGTGATCCATTGATCTTGGATCTTGAAGTTTTATTGTTTGTTCGTGTTTGTTCTTCACCCTCTTGATCCACGAATACGGTAAAAACCTTTTTAAACCTTTTCTTTTAATTAATCTTTTTATTAAATATGAACACATGATGTTTTTATAAAAACACATTAATTAAACATAGATCTAACATGTTTTGATCATTAATTAAATCAGAGGGTCGATTAAGGGGTGTTTGTTTTTGGGCCGCATGATGCAACCGACCCCAAGGGGGGTTTCGGTTTGTTTTAGCCGACCACCACCAAGACCTTTGGTCTTGGTTGGTGCGTGTGGGTCCCACGGCAGCAAGGGGGTACCCTGATTTGGGTCGGGGTACGGTGTCGATTCATGTCTGGTTCATGTTTTTAAGCTTAGATCCGGATCGTGGTTATGTTAGTTTTTTTATGTTATGAACTTATGTTAAGAATTAAATTAATAAAGATGTAATCAATTTAATAACATGACTTAGGTTAATTAATTATTAATAATCATGAAATTATTTTAACCTAAGTATTTATATTATTAAGACTTATAATTAATTAATTAATTTAAAAACCATGGAGATAATTAATTAATTAACATGACTTAGGTTATATTATTAATATTTAATAACACATATTTTAACCTAAGTATTTATTATATTTGATTAAAAACATGTCATACTTTAATTAAATATTATAACCTATAGTTTAATTAAATTACATGAAATAATTATTGAACTATACAATATATCATATGACTTAGAAAATAATCATGAAAATACTTAGGCTTATTTACTTAGCTTATTTAACCAACTTATTTCTAATTATGGAAACTTTCTATTTTTAGAAACTTAATTAAATAAGGCAACTATTTTATTTATGAAAACCAGCTATTTTTAGAAACTTATTTATTTAAGGCAGCTAATCTATTTATGGAAACTTATTTAATTAAGGCAGCTAATCTATTTATGGAAACTTTCTATCTTTAGAAACTTATCTATTTTAAGCAGTAAATCTATTTTTGGAAACTTTCTATTTTTGGAAACTTTCTATTTTTGGAAACTTTCTATTTTTGGAAACTTTCTATTTTTGGTAACTTTCTATTTTTGGAAACTTTCTTTTTTTGGAAACTTTCTATTTTTGGTAACTTTCTATTTTTGGAAACTTTCTATTTTAGGAAACCTGCTATTTTTGGAAAGTTACTTATTATTACACAGTAAGTATAATAACACATGAAATATCAGAAATACTTAATCAGAATGAACAGAATATAAGGTTTAACACAGTTTAAGGCTTTAAACAGTAGAACATAGTAAGAACACATACAATAAGCTAAGACATGACGTAAAACCAGCTATGTATTTAGTAAGCAGATACTTATTTCATGTACGTATTTATGTAGCACTAGTGTTTCGGAAGTAGGATTCTCGCAGTTCATCGTTCTCGTTCACTGGACATAAGGTACGGATTCCCTCCTTTCAGTAAGGACATTCTTTCCTTATTAGGATTTCCCCGTATGTAGCCAACTGTTTTCCCGTAGTATAAGTATGAGTTTGATTGCTTATGTTTAAATATGATTACCTATAGCCATATACATGCATGACCAGTTTCAACTAGTTATGGAGGTATCATAACCATAACATTAGAGGCACTGGTGTTATGACTTCACCACGGCGGAGTGATTGCTCGTGGCGTCCCTCCAGCTTTTGGCCATTTATTTATATTTATCATGTGGGGCGTATGGGTGCATCCTAGTTACACGTTTTATTTAGGATTACATGGTGAATGTGGTGTGTGCCTTGCATCCTTCACAAGGAGCTGATCCCTCCTACCCATTAACCAGTATATTAAATTAGAGGCAGCCCCTCTAATTTGCATGATGAGGTCACCCTTCCAATTATTCATGCACGGTGGATATTCATGACCTATATTGGCTAATGGTAAAATATGATAAACAGTTTTTATAAGATAAACATAAGACTTTCAAACTATAAAACCAGTTTTACTAAGACTTAACCAGTTACTCGGGACTTAGTTTCTTCCGCTGTTATTATGTTATATGCTTATCCTATTCATGCTTTATTGTACATCCGTGCACTGAGCGTATTGCTCAGCCGTTTTCCTTTTCTATGTTCCTGAAACGGCAGGTACTCAAGGACGCTCGTAGACACTAAGAGTACGTGCATATGGACTGGAAGCTGTCTAGTCTTCTTTACATTATGCCTTTCTTTTCTTTATGATACTTATGCTTTGGACATTGTTTCGTCCTTATTCCTTACTATACTATGTTTATGTGTGATGAGCTTTACTTTTGGACTACCGATGTTTGATTCCGGTATTTTCCTTTATATGGTCAAGTAATGTTTAGATATTTTACCTTGTATGCTTTGATGACACGCCATAATTACTGTGATATTTCCATTTCCAAAATGGGGTGTTACATCATAAGTGTAGGGGAGTTCACTCCCACATGCTTAAACATTGAGTACAATGTTTATATCAAGTGTAGGGGGGACTTCTATCGAAGTAAGTGGTATTTTCCATGAATTTGCCCTCATTTTAACAGGAAAATTTGATTTTTCGACATTTTTCAAAATTTTTAATCTATTTTGGCCTAGTTGTATAGTTGTATTTTCCCTTGTTATGTTTATTTTCTTTCCTTGCTAGAATAAATTTTCAATAAAGTGGTTTTAAATTTTTCTTAGTCGTGAACATTTTGACTCAACCCCAGTTTACTTATCTAAGTTTACTCTAGCTAGTATCCTTAACGTGTTTAAGTCAAGTTTTTCTAGGCTTTTATATAGGGAGCTTTAAAACGCGAAAGTCTTAACTCTCACGGGTTAAGAACAAGAACTTTTCGCAAGTTCCTATAATTGATCCTAGAGAGTCGTTTATCAAGGGAACTTTAAAACGTGATTTCTAAACTTGAAAAAGTCTAAGAATTTGCATGATCCTATAGATGACTCGAAAACCCAAAACTTTGATTTAATAGGCTAAGCATCCACGAGTCTCATTCCTTGAGATTTTAAACTGTGGAGGACGAGAGATGATAGAGCCAATTATAAGTTCGGTATTCTTTCGTGAATTTATGTGAGTTAATTATGAGCCTATTCTCCCATCGCTTGTTAATAAATTTATCTGCAATAAATAAGGTTGTACGATTTAAAAGGTTACTTAGCATCTAGCCCAAGATCGTTTAAAAGTTGCTCGGTATGGATTAGAGTTCATATCCAAGGCGTAACTCATTGAAGCGGTATGCGAAGATTGGCGAGTCCGAAAAGGCCCTAACAAGGCATGAGGGCTACATTTTGTTGCTAAAGATCCAAAAGTGATGTGAAGAATCATTTATCGAAAATCAATATGAAGGATCGAGACACACGACGAAAAGCAAATACTCCCCTAAAGATCATGGAGAAGTCTATCCAAAAAGGCCCTAACAAGGTATGAGGATAAATAGATCCAAGTCCTAAAAGGAGGCGGATCATTGTATATCAAAGTCCAAAATAAAGATTGGAGAAAAATGAAGAAGTCGTGGTCCATTTATGAACGTCTCTCAAAGATTTGAAGTATGAAGTCGCTGCCAAATATCGGTCCGAGAAAGGTCTCAAATCGTGAAGCGAGTTATGCCAAGATATGAACTTTATAAGGTCCCGAGAAGCAATTTTAAAAGATTTTGTCCTTTAGCTAACTATTGATTAAATCGTTCACTTTATTTTCGGCCTAAATAACTATCGAAATAAGTCAAACAATGTATCCTCGTGATCATTCAAGACAAAAATAAAATATAAGAGATACACCTAGGAATAAGGGAGTCTAAGTGAATAATTGGCCCACATGAATTCGTGTTAGTTTGCTAACTTATAATAACAATGATCTCGTTTTTAAGCTTGGTATGGGGAACGTGAAACTTGAGGATGATAAACGTTCATGGCAGCCAAAACCCAATGTAAGTCTTTGATTTCTTTGCTTATTTTTATCTTTTTATCTTCCCTAAATGTTTAGTATTTAATAAAGGCCAAGGTGGGTTATTTATGATTAAAATGTAAACCGTGCTTTAAAATTAATGCATTGCATGAGGGCATTACAATGGTCAAGTGTAGGGGATTTAATAAGTGTGAAAACACTTATCCTTTTACCACTTATTTCCAATAATAACAAGACTAAAACGTGTAATTTATGTCGTAAAAGTCAGAATTATGCGTGGTTTGTGTTTTTATTGTGTTTTAGGACCAAAAGATGAAAAAGGAGGAAAACACGGGCTTTCACTGGCTTTTATCGAAGAAAACGGGAAAAGACAAAGTCAAAAGATCAAGAGTGCAAAAAGAACGGATGTCCAAGGCCTATTCTAAAGATTTATCGAAGAAAAAGTCTAAAGACGGAAGTTTAATGAAGTCGAAGAACTCAAGTCTAAATTAAAGAAGAAAATTATCAAGACAAGTTCAAATCCCGAGACGACGTCGAGAAAAGACAAAGAATTAAATCGAGTCGAGAAGAAGTGAAGAAAGAAAGAAAGAAGAGGCAACACATGCACTCCTTCCATTTTTCCTATAAATACCCTCCTAATACACATTAGGAGGGTGGTTAGTTCTTAGTTTTAGTTTTCATTTTTCACTTTTCTTTCTAGTTTTAGACAGAGAAAGTTCTAAACTTTCTCTCACTAAGTTTTCATCTTTCTTTCTTTTAATCTTTCAAGATTAAACCTTTTGTATTGTTAATTTCATTAATCAAGTTCTAGTTAAGCTTTTAATCTTTCATCTCTTTCTACCTTTCTTTGATTTTTAGATTGATTTTGGTGCGAATTTCATTTGATCCGTGTTGTTCTTAATGATTTCGTGCTTAAAAAGTTAATCTTTTTATGCTTACTTAAGTTTTCATACGAATAAGCTTTAAGATCTTTGTGCTTATTGGCTTATTTATATGTTTAGCTTATTTACTTTTTAAAAGTTTTTCTTAAAAAGTTTTTCTTTTTATGGTTTGATTCAAAAGATTGATTATTTTAAGTTTGGATAAGTTGTTATTAGTGCTTATTTTGTCCTTTTCATTATAGATTCGTGCAAGTTTGAGTTTGAGCTTATTCATTATAGCTTATAGCTTGGCTTATTTCGAATCCCACATAAATCGGAAAGGGTCTAAACCCCTTTCCGATCACTGTATTCCGACCACCACCCTACCCCTTTATTCCGATCGTTTGATCGGAAAAGGGGTTCTGGCTATTCCGATTGGCATCTCCAATATTCCGATCTATCAGATCGGATTAGGTTTTAACATTCCGATTCGAGTCTTTTATGACATTCCGATCTGGAACCTTTTGCTAACATTCCGATTGAATGTTTTTCTAAACATTCCGATTAGTGGTTTCCCTAATATTCCGATTGCAGCCATATTCCGACCAAGGGTATTTTTGTTATTCCGATTGCCTTATTCCGACCAAACATTCCGACAGGTGTAGTTTGCATATTCCGATTAGTGTCTTTTACCAATATTCCGATTAGGGTTTGTTTTAGTTTCTTGTTTTTTGCAAAGTTTTCAAGTGTTAGATTTATTAAGTGTTCAAGTAATTTTCCTAATCTTGTCTTTAAGTTTTCAAGCATTTATTTTTAACTCGTTACTTTAGTTTAATCTTAAAAGCTCTATTTTACTCAACGACATTTACATTTATTTGCTATTAGTTTAAAATAGATAATCAACCAAACCATTCTCTTGTTCACCAAAAGACAATTGAGTCGCACTTTAGACTGGAAATCAATTCGAAAAGATCGGACGATAAGATTTTATACTTTGGGTAAAAAAGCCGTGTATTAAGTAATTTCAGCGTTGACAAGAACAAATTAAACGCTGACAGGAACTTTGCCAGACCAAGTAATGTCAAATATTTGCAACCAAAGGGAAATGGGTCTAAAGCTTCTTCTAGCTTGACATGGAGACCTAAACAAGACCAAAACCATAATTCAGATGGGATTTCTATGACCTGTAACAAATTTCATTATATTTCCAAGGTCATAACTAAACCAATTGGGGTTAACTGGGTGTTCAATCCAAAAAGAGACAAACAAAGGGTTGTCATAAGGACTAAGTCTGTTCTTGTTGAACAACCAACTGAATCCAAGTCTGCTCAGGCTTGGGTTCCCAAAGAAAACTAATTTGTTTTCTTTATGTGCAGGGTATTCAAAAATAGGTTAATAATTATGGCTATTGGGATAGTGGATGCTCTAGGCACATGACAGGGAAGGAAGACTACTTGACGAACTTCACTCCCATTAAAGATGGTGACAAAGTGTACTTTGGAGGCGGATATGGAACTATCACTGGCAAAGGCACTCTTATCACCAACAATTTGCGTTTTTAGAACATGTTTTTGGTAAAAGAACTTGACTATAATTTGTTTAGTGTATCACAGGTGTGTGATAACAAAAATAAGGTTCTTTTCACAGATACTAAATGCTTGGTGTTAAGCAAGGAATTTAAAATACCCGATGATAAATTCATTGATTATAGAACACCTAGGCATAAGGACATTTTAGGATGAATAATAATTTCTCATGTCTATATGCTAAGGCTTTAGTTGATGAGAGTAATCTTTGGCACAGAAGATTAGGGCACATTAATTTTAAAAATATAAATAGACTTGTGAGACATGGTTTGGTTGATGGTTTGCCTGAAAAGGCTTTCCACAATGACCACTCTTGTGTTGCATGCCATAAAGGCAAACAACACAAGGTATCATTTAAGTCTAAACCTGTGCACTCTAGTTCTAAACCACTTCACTTGCTGCATATGGACTTGTTTGGTCCAACTAATATAGAAAGTTTAAATTGTAAATCCTACTGTTTTGTCATCACCGATGATTTTTTTAGATTTACTTGGACTTACATTTTAGCTTTGAAAAGTGACACTGCTGATACTTTGATAAACTTTATTACCCAAATAGAGAAGAAGTCTGGTAATGAGGTTAAGATGCTTAGAAGTGACAATGGTGGTGAGTTTAGAAATAAGTTGTTAGATGACTTTTGTGCCAAGAAAGGGATTACTAGACAGTTTAGTGTAGCTAGAACCCCACAACAAAATGGGGTAGCTGAGAGAAAGAATAGAAGACTCATAGAAGCAGCTAGGACTATGTTGGCTGATGCTCACTTTCCCATAGCTTTTTGGGTTGAGGCTGTGAATACAACTTTCTATGTTCAGAATAGGGCATTAATCAACAAGATTCACAACAAGACACCATATGAGCTATTTTGGGGCAGAAAACCTGATATTGGTTTTCTTAAACCCTTTGGATGTCATGTAGTTGTTTTGGACACTAGTGATGCCTTAGGTAAGTTTAGTGCTATAGGTGATGAAGGCTACTTTATGGGTTATTCAGTGCAGAGTAGAGGATATAGGGTTTACATTAAGAAAGAAAAACGTATACTTGAAAAAGTACATGTTAGGTTTTTAGAAAGTAAACCTAGTGATCCTGAAAGTGGTCCAAATTGGTTATTTGACTTGGAACCTCTATCAAGTACATTGAATTATATGCCTGTTACTAATCCAAACATGGTGAAGGTGACTTCAAATGTTATGGAAGAACCAGTTGTTGGAATTTCAGGTAAACAGGTTGATAAAGAGGTTGGATCACAAGCAGACAAATCAGCACCCATACTTGAGTATGTTACCATTCCTATATGGACAGATGCATTTGCTGCTTCTGCTGCTGCTGGAAAGGAAAAAGGTGGTCCACAAGTATCACCAGTTGAAAACATGCATGATTCTTCAAACGCTGATAGAGGAAAATCTGGCGCTGACAAGACAAATTCAGGCGTTGATGGCTCAAACTATGACAACCCTAATTCAGGCGTTGACAACTCTTTTGACCATTTATTCTCTTCCAATAATTTTGAACAAGGTGAACCTTCAAACATAAATGAAGACGTTCATTCAGATGATGATGGAAGAGCATTTGAAGAAGATATTGACAATTTGGAGACTGAAATTGATGATAACACAATCATTGAAGGAGGAGTACTTACATCTACCATAAAGAATCATCCTTCTTCTTTGATCATAGATAATGTGATGACTCCTGTGCAAACTAGAAGGTCTCATAAGAATCATGGAGGATTTATTGCCAATATTCACATAAAGGTTGATACCCCTCTTGTTCAAGCATGTTTGTTTGCCTGTTTTCTGTTACAACAGGAACCCACGAAGATTTTTGATGCTCTCAAAGAACCAAGTTGGGTGGAAGCAATGCAAGATGAGCTTCACCAATTTGCTATTCAGGATGTTTGGGAGTTAGTTGATTGTCCCAGACATGTCAGACCTATTGGGACAAGATGGGTTCTTATAAACAAAAAGGATGAGAGAGGAATTGTGGTCAGAAACAAGGCACGTTTAGTTGCTCAAGGATATACACAAGAGGAAGGGATAGACTATGAGGAGGTCTTTGCACCTGTTGCAAAGATTGAGGCTATTAGGATTTTTCTAGCCTATGCTTCCTGCATGGGATTTACAGTGTATCAAATGGATGTGAAAAGTGCTTTTCTTTATGGCACAATTGCAGAGGAGGTTTATGTAATGCAGCCTCTTGGTTTTGAAGATTCAGAACATCCAGACAAGGTGTATAGAGTGAAGAAAGCTATGTATGGACTTCATCAAGCCCCAAGAGCATGATATGGCACATTGTCCACCTATCTGGTGGAAAATGGATTTAAAAGGGGCACCATAGACCAGACCTTGTTTACAAAGAAGACTGGTAAGTATTTCTTACTTGCACAGGTCTATGTGGATGATATCATCTTTGGCTCTTCTAGTTCAAAGATGAGTGAAGATTTTTCCAAACTCATGACAGACAAGTTCAAGATGAGTGCAATGGGGGAGATGAACTTCTTTCTAGGGTTACAAGTAGAACAGAAAGAAGATGGTATCTTCATCTCTCAAGACAAATATGTAGCAAAAATCTTGAAGAAGTTTGGCTTTTCTCCACATGAGAAACAGGCTAGCACACCCATGGATAGGGAACACCCTTGGGGAAAGGTTGGAGATGGAAAAGAGGTGGATGTCAGGCATTATAGGTCAATGAATGGTTCATTGATGTATCTCACAGCTTCAAGACCTGACATTATGTTTGTTGTGTGTGCATGTGCACGCCATCAAGTGAAACCCAAAGAGTGTCATCTTCATGTTGTCAAGAGGATTTTAAGGTATCTTAGGTGCTATCCCGCTTTAGGATTATGGTATCCAAAAGATTCCCCATTGGAGCTTATTGCATATTCAGACAGTGATTATAGGGGTGACAAGTTTGATAGAAAATCCGCAACTCGTGGATGCCAATTTCTTGGGAGTAGGTTGATATCTTGGCAATGCAAGAAACAAACAGTGGTGGCCAATTCTACAACTGAAGCAGAGTATGTTGTTGCAGCTGCTTGTTGTGGACAAGTCTTATAGATTCAGAACCAGTTGTTGGATTATGGGTATAATTTCATGCATACCAAGATTTTTGTAGACAATAACAGTACTTTATGCATTATTAAAAATCCTGTACATCACTCTAAAACAAAACATATAGAAATTAGACATCATTTTATAAGAGATTGTTTTGAAAAAGGTTTAATACAACCAGATAGGGTTGACACAGAGGAAAATGTGGCTGATTTATTAACTAAACCTTTTGATACTGGAAGATTTCAATACTTGGTAACAAGTATTGGAATGAGCAATCTTACTTAATATGTGTTTTGGGAAATTCTTGTAAAAGTATGTACAAGATATGCATTTGTTATTGGTCTTTGTACAAAATTAGATTTTCCACTTTATTTGTCTAACGCTGACAAAGGTTATTTTAACGCTGACAAGTGTTAAATTAACGTTGTCAGCAACATGTTTGTTTTGTGGTTTTTGATCTAATTATGCAGGCGTTGTTAGCGTTGTACAAATGGATACAGAGTTGCTTATGGATTCTTGGAGCATTGTTGGAGCATGTTTCAGTTTATGGATGATGGTTGGAATATTTATATTCCTATCTTAACATAAATTTTTTATTACATGCATTTTATATGGCAACTTATGTATCATAGTTTAAGGGGAGGTTTAGGAACCCTTTGGGACTTTTTGGGTATTCATATAATACTCTTATCACAATTCTAAAATTATGTCCACTGGTGAGTATGAATTAGTTTACTAACTCATGAGGCACTATAGCATGCAAAGGTGATATACTATGCACGCTGCCAAGACTTTTTGGCCTAGAATTGGATGTGGTCTGTTGGGAGACTTGGGTATGATTTTTATGGGGCTTACCTGGGAAGTTACAAAGGATTTTATGAGGTAACTTCACTGTTAAGAACTTTGGTTAGCAAGGGGCACTTGAGGACTGTTATGTCTATCTTGCTTAAGCAAGTGTGCATGATTGGACAGTGCTTGCCACCCTATGGTAATTTTCAGTTTATAGGTTATCTTCACTAGCATAAATCACTTTGTTAAGGTCCTTTTTCATTTTTATTATTTTTATTTTTGGACGTTGACAGATTTAATTCCAAACGTTGTTAGGACCAATTTAGACGCTGGCATGGCTTTTTCCAACGTTGACAAGAATATAGCTGTTGAGCGTTGATAGGTTATTTTTGACCGTTAACACTCATTGGGTCCTACCCAGTTGTTATTTTTTACGAAAATTTGGGCCGTAATTTAGGGAGTTGGTAACTTTTTATTAATGCACAAGATAAGTTATTTTCTTTTCAAGATTTTCATCATTATATTTTGAAAATAACTGCCTAATTTTTGACCAATCACATGTGCCTAATTCTCCTATATATTTGGCTCATTATTTTGAAACAGGGTAACTGCTTATTCTTGTCTAACTAAAATTTCACATATATTCATCTTTCATAATCTTTCACACAGCTTTCTACATCAATGGCGCCTAAGTTTAAACCGAGTGATTTGATATTGAGATTCAGAAGTCAGCATAACATGGTTGCCTATTTGGAGGCTGATGATGCTCTGTTTCCTCAATATACTCAGATGGTGGCGTATTTAAATGCATCTCCTATTAGGTATGCACTTTCTCATACTCCTCTCATCCCTGTCACTCATATTAAGTAGTTTTGGAATACTGTCACTTCCTCAATGATTAATAATGTGACTACTGATAAGTGTGAAAACACTCATCAATAATGATACAAAAACCACTTAAAACACAGCCAAATACATTATATTTAACTTTAAAATATCAGAATTACACGTGTATTTGTGTGTTGTGTGTTTCAGGTAAATAAGGTGCATTTTGGAGCAAACATGCGTTTTCAAGGGTTTTATCTGAAGAAAAAGACGAAAGAAGCCAACAAGGAACAAACTTTCTAAGAACATGAAGATTCAAGGACTGTAAATGTCATTCTCCAAAGTTTCAAGGATTCAAGATGGAATTTGTCAAAGTTTATAACAAAGTAGATCAAAGCTTCCAAGTTTAAGTAACCACAAGGACTGATTTTGCTTATTGGGGAAAGATACATTAGTGCTTGACAGCTGGACGAATCAGAAGTCAAAGAAAGAGAGCACATGGATCACCACGTAGACTAATATTAACCAATTGATATGGATAAATAATCAGTGGTCAAGATCTTGATCCACATATATACGCTTCAGCAAACTAAATATTGCCACGTCACCATTTATCAAATCAGCAAGTAGAAGATTATTGAGGCAATTTCAAGTAACGGTTTCTTCAGCAAAAATCAACAACAAGCAATGACGAGTTCAATGATACATATCAATTGCTATATCGTTAATCATACATGAATCCCCCAATTCTGGAAATCGGGATGAACCCTAAGTGGCCATGTGTCAGAGTGTGATTTATTGAGCCACGTGAACACCACAAATCCTCACCTCACTTTCGCCTATAAATATTCCTCACCCTCTCATAAAACACACAGTCATTAGGTGTAGAATAGGAGTAGATAAGTTTAGCTAAATCTTTCTCACACTATAGTTAAGTTTCACTTACTATTATGATTCAGTTAGATGGTTAGTTAAAAGTTAGTTACTTTTCAGTTTAATAGCTGTAACAAACTTTTATATCTTCCATTAACGAAATTCATAGTTTTCTCAATAACTCTCTTTCTGTTTCATCTTACTGTTTTGATTTAGAGCTTCTTAAAGAGCTTATGATATGATCTTAGTGATCTGAATGTTTTCAAGAGGTTATTTTAAGCTCAAAGTATTGAATTTGATTTCCTGTTCAAAAAGCTTTAAATTCTCTGTTTTTTTACAGTTCATAAGCTTGTAGCTTATAAGCTTCTACAAGTTTAACTCTTTAAGCTTTCTCAATTCTTTTCTTTTACGGTATCATTTCTAATGTGATCATAAGTAGTTACTAGTTGGTTAAAAATTTAAGTCAGTTCAAAGTTTGTTAGAGAATCAGTTAATATAGTTGATCTACGTTTGATAATGAGAATTCATGTTTTTCAAATCTTTCTTTCTTCTACACTGTTCAATTAGCGCGTTAATCTTACAAGCTAGTTGTATTCGTTTTTTTTAAATGGAGTTGATTTTTCAGAATTACAAGTTACGTCAGTTCAATGTTTTGGATCAAATAGAATTTTAGAATAAATAGATCAACAGAACTTATGAGTCACTTGTAATATAAATCATCTTATGCTCAAAGAACATTAATAAGTAGTTTAAGTTCAGACTAATTCTCAAGTTCCATACAATCTCGAGCCGAGTTTTCAGTTGCTGCAGATGATCAGATTGAGTAGATTCTGTTTGAGAGGAGCTAATGGTTTTTGGCAAATCAGACAAGTAGACATGAGTTCAGTCCAGCAGTAGCATAGAAGCGGAATTTCAGTTTTGCGAAAGTTTTTGATTCCTGTTGATAAAGTAGCAGAGCAGTTGGTGCTTTTGATACGGTTCTAGTTCAGCAGTAGCAAATAGCTAAGCCGGCTTAGCGCCGTGCTTCTTCAACAACGGACAGGCCTGGATGAAAGAGGTCGCACTTCCGTTCAATTTTCAGAAATATTTTTAGTATAATTATGTTACTGTAATTTGTAGTGTAGATCTTATTAACTGCTTGAACTACTTACCTGTTATATGATTGTAATCAGTTTTTATTGTTTACTTTGAATCATGTTCTTCTTATTTTCTAATTCTTGCATAAGTGTCTAATATAGAGTATTTGGTTTAGCAGCCTATTGAGCCTTATGGATTTGGTTAGTGTAATATCTTAACTGTATCAATTTAAATGCTAGTAGACAACTTAGATTCAGCTCATTACAAATTAAAAGTCAACTTAGTGAGTAAATAAGACAAAAAAAATAGCTCATAATAAGCTGTGAATCAAACATAGTTCATAATAAGTCAATTTGATCTTTCAATTTAGATCTTCCTTCGGTTAGGTTTGATAAGTAGTTTGCACAACCAAAGCTATTAAATAGTTTACTAGTAAGTCAGTAACAAATTTTTCTTATTAGGAAAATAGTAGACTCAATTGATTAATGATTAGTTTCGAGCCATAACCAGCTCCTTTTCATCATTTTACAATCTAGTTAATTCAACAAATTAAATTCATTTACTTGTATACACGTTTTTAAAAGAGTAGTTTGTTTGAAGACTATTTATCTTAATGGGCCATTTATATAGTTTTGGACTTTAGATAGATACAAAAGGATTAAACTGCTAGGATTTCTACTTAATTTCATTTAGTATTAGTTCATTTCAAGTTTTTCATTTTATTATGAAGAATAGCTATATTAGAATATAGTATTAGCTTTAATCCTCTTTTTACTGTTTACTTTTATAGATTGAATTTTGTAATTTTCATTTGTAGTATAAAATCATATTTTACATTTTTTTTATATTTTATGCTTTGAAATGTGGTATTTGCAATGTGTTGTAGATTAGTACGTATACGTATCTAGATGATATTTTAACCTTTTTACTTGTTTTGTGTCAAGTAGCTTAGATTCCAAACAAGCTTTTATTAACAAAAACAATTAAGTCATACTTGAGATTGTTATATCAATTCGATTAGATACCGAGACAAAACGATACTAAAAACGGAATATTAACTACATTGACTGCTATAGTCCATGGGCGTTCATGGGTGGTTACTGAAGCCTTGGTTCGCCAGGCTTTGCATCTTGATGATGCAGATCGTATAACCACCCTACCCATTGGTGAGCTAGAACAAGGACTTCAAGCTTTGGGTTATCCTTTCCCTGAAGAGGGATCTTTAAATAAATATTCAATACAGGAATTTCCCCCAGCTTGGAAGTACTTAATACGTGTCATACTTCAATGTTTGAGTCCCAAATGTAATGCACATAATGAAATTAACATATCAATTGGTAGTGCCATTGTGTGTATTGCTAATAGGCAAAAATATAATTTTTCTAAAATGATTTTTGATGGCATGTGTAAAAACAAGGGTAGTAAGATGACTCTGGCTTACCCAAGATTTTTACAAATGGTTTTTGATAAACAAAGGTATTGCACCAGGGATCATGATGATTTTTATACGATCCATGTGCAAAAGAAACCGATTTTTGGAAAGATGAATTCACCCCCTCACAGAGACTTACCTCTCACCCAAGCCATGCTTGCTGTTATTGCAACAACACAACCTCAACCTGACTCACAACCACAACCAGACCCATTCCCTAAACCCTCACCATCACCCCAACATATGGAACTTGACCAAGATCCCTTCAACGCTGACACGTTAAATGTTGGCGTTGACACTTCAAATCTAAACGTTGACACCTTTCTACAACAGACCCAAACACCCCTTAACCTCCAAACTGTAACCCAATCCACATCATCTTCCTCACCCCCATACTTTAGGATGGAAAAACTCCAAAGGACCATTGGAGTATTCTCCTCTGGTGGTCCTAGCCATGTTGTAGAGAGAACCACCACCACAAGTGTGGTTGGTGACATGGGTGGGGCTAAGACTATTGGTACTAGCTTAGAAGCAGGCCAAGCCAGTCCTAACAGCATTAAGACCCCATCCATGCCCCATGACTCTATTTTAGGAGGTCAAATACCCATTCTAGAGGAGGGCAGATTGGAACCCTATACATTGTTGTAATTGACGGTTGTCTGCATTAGCTTGCAAAAGCACAATGCAGACCTTGTACATACTGTCTCTACCCATGGCCTTGAACTCAAGCAATTGAGGGAGAGGATTGTTGTTTTGGAAGCTGCTGAGACTAGGAGAAGGCAGACAAGAGTCCTTTCATTAGGGGAGGATTCTTACAAAGGGGAGGAAGCTACTACTGAGCCAATTAATTTGAGTGACAAAGGCTCAAATGAAGGAGAATCTTTGGGTATAGCTGAAGCTCTAACATATTTGAAGAGGCAACCAGGTTTTGATGTTTCATTGGTTACCCCTACAAATTTGAATTTATCTTTTACTGAGATGATGGAGCAGTTCACAAGAAGCACTGACAAGAGTAAGGTGAGCATTGACAAGCAGATTATTGACGCTAACAAGCCAAGCGCTGACAAGAGTAAGTTAGGTGTTGACACACAGGTTTTGGACGTTGATAGACCTGCAGGTATGGTTGATGTATTCCGGTCATCAGCTATCATCAAGGAAGTGTCTACACAGGTACCATCATCATCTTTACCCATCATTGATATATTAGATAAGGGTAAAGGGATTATGGTAGAAATAGTGGTTCCCAAGGATGCAGCCCAAGTAAAATTTGATTCAATGTTGGCTGCACAACTTGAGAAAGAAGATAGGATGAAGGAAACTGCTATTGAGAGTAAGAAAAGTAGTGATGATGAGAGTACAGATTCAAGTGTTATGATTATTGAAGAACCAGAAAGACTTGAATATGGTGATGTGTTGGCAAGGGAAAAACTTGCAGAGTTGAAGATGAAGGTGGATTATGATATGCCTGAAGTTGCCCAGATGTACTTTGCATTGGAGAATAAGATCATGGAGAATCCAGACATGTCTTTATCAAATCAGATTTGGGGATTGGAGATTCTACTCAAGATTCAAAGGGATTGTCAGGTAATCCTAAAGTATAAGGCCAGCAAAGTTTTCTCACAATCTAAGAGGGATAGAAGAGAGCTTTATTATATGTTTCTTAGATGTCATCAAGGGGGTTGGAATTTTCAAAAGTTGTAGGGATTGTACTTTGATGAATTGGAGTATAAAGCTTATCCTTTTTAGGCAAGAGTGCAAGATATAAACACTATCAGACTTCTTTTAGATGAAAGAAAGGAAGAGCTTACAGAAGAGATGCAGAATCAGCAGGCTTTAATTGCACCAAGACCTTTGAAGAAGGGAGTTCCACTTGAGTTCCCAAGAAATATGGATAGAGTGAATCCCAATGAAGCTATTATTAGAAGGAGCATTAAGCTCTCATCCTTGTAAGTTTCACATATGGTGGAAGTATTACCTCATGATTCCAGAAACCCTATAGTTGGCTATGAAGAAGATGCAAGTGGGTTCTGGATGATTGGCAGATATGGGAAAGAGGTACATACTTTTACTACTCTTATGTCTTTGTTTGCAAGCTTGGATAGGGAATACTTGGCAGACCTTTGGAGGTTTATGTAGGCCAAGTATGAGACTGAAGCACCTACTTCAGTCAATGGAATAAAGATTTGGTCAACATTCAAAAGGATGTATGCACCAGATGAAGAAGATCCAGTTTGGAAGGATCTTGATGATATCAGTGGACTTCAATGGTGTCTATATTCAGCAGCTGGTGTGTATCATTTGAGTACTACAAAGTTTTCTGAGTATCTTCTAGTGGATGCTGAGTATCCTATGTCCAAAGAAGTTTTGGAGAAAATGATGACAACACAGCTGGAAATTGACTACTCAAGTGACGTGGCCAACGATTTAATTAGATATGTTTATTTCCAATATAATGCAATTTGTAAGAATCCGCCTAGTTCTTATTTTTTATTCAGAAACTTGATTACTAGAGTAAATATCAAGTTTAGGGGAGGATTGTTGGGAATAAAATGTAGTCAAGACACTTGGACGCTAACAAGAGCAATTTAGACGTTGATAGGAAGAAATCAAGCATTGACAGGACAAGCGTTGACAGGAAGAAGTCAAGCGTTGATAAGAAGAACTCAAGCACTGATTGAAGACTTAGTCTACACGTTTTAGGCTTCTAGTATATTTCTAGTAAAGATATGTTTGACAATGTAAAACCCGCATGCTTTTATCATAAATAGTACCCTTAAGATCGTACGTACTAGATTAAAACTTTCCTTTTTTTAGTACGATTACGTTTACGTGTTAGGATATTACGTATTATGTACGTGTTAGTACACGATAAGTATTTACTACGCACGAACACGCAATAATTATTTGACAATAATTAATCACGAACATGCGATCATGAAATCACGAACGTAATTAAATCACGAACTATTATTAATTATATATATATATATATATATATATATATATATATATATATATATATATATTACGAGCGTAAATAAATATATTAGGTCACGGTAATTATTTAACGAGAACACACAAAACGCGAACACAAATAAACACGAACAAACACGTAAAATACGAACACGAGAACACACTTATTAATTAGACACGGAAAATGATCGGGTTACCCCATGTGGGCCGCCTTACCACGAAATTAGGGAGGAATAATGGGCTTAGCCCATCAATTTTTACTAAACAAGAAAAACTAGGGAAAAACATGTCATTTTTCACTTTACAGGAAAACATCAAAAACCCTAATTCTCTTCCTTCTCCCTCTTTTGGCCGCCACCCATACAACACACCAAGAGGGTGTTTATTGATCTTTGATCTTGGATTTTTTGCTAGTGTTCGTGTTTGTTCATCCCTGTTTAGATCCACGCATTCGGTAATTCTTTTAAACCCTTTTCTTTTGATTTAATCTTTTAAATAATTATGAACATGATATGTTTTCTTAAAAACCTAATTAAATCATAGATCTAACATGGAATTGGATTTGGAATAAATCAAAAAGTAATGTTTTAAGGGGTGTTTGTTCTTGGCCGCGCCTAAACCGAACCCGAGAGGGTCTCGGTTTGGCTACATGACCACCACCGAGACCATATGGTCCCGGTTGGTTGGTGTGGGTCCCACGGCAGCATCAAGACAAGGGTAACCCCGAGTTGGTTCGGGGTATGGTGTCGATTTCATGTCCGGTTCATGGTTCTTAGTCAAGATCCGGTTCACGGTGTATGTTTAGATTTTTATTTTTATGATCTTATGTTAAAATTAAATTAATAACATGACATGATTAATTTAATAACATGACTTAGGTTATTTTAATTATTAAAATCATGAAATTATTAACCTAAGTATTTTTATATTTTAGACTTATAATTAATTAATTATTTAAAAACCATGGTTATAATTAATTAATTAACATGACTTAGGTTATATTATTAATAAATAATAATACATGTTTTAACCTAAGTATTTAACTTTATTTAATTAAAAACACGTTATACTTTAATTAAATATTTTAACCTATAGTTTATTTTAATTACATGAAATAATTAATAAACTATACCTTATATCTTATGACTTAGAAAATAATCATGGAAACACTTAGGCTTATATACTTAGCTTATTTAATCAGCTTATTTCTAATTATGGAAACTTTCTATTTTTAGAAACTTAATTAAATAAGGCAGCTAATCTATTTATGGAAACTTGCTATTTTTAGAAACTTATTTATTTCAAGCAGCTAATCTATTTATGGAAACTTATTTAATTAAGGCAGCTAATCTATTTATGGAAACTTTCTATTTTTAGAAACTTATCTATTTTAAGCAGTAATTCTATTTTTGGAAACTTTCTATTTTTGGAAACTTTCTAATTTTGGAAACTTTCTATTTTTGGAAACTTTCTATTTTTGGTAACTTTCGATTTTTGGAAACTTTCTATTTTTGGAAACTTTCTTTTTTTGAAACTTTGTATTTTAGGAAACCTGCTATTTTTGGAAAGTTACTTATTATTACACAGTAAGTATAATAATACATGAAATACCAGAAATACTTAATCAGAGTAACCAGAATATAAGATAAACACAGTTTAAGGCTTTAAACAGTAAAACATGATAAGAACATATAAAATAAGCTAAGACATGACATAAAACCAGTTACGTATTTAGTAAGCAGATACTTATTCATGTATGTATTTATGTAGCATTAGTGATACGGAAGTAGGATTCCTCTCAGTTCATCTTCTTCGTTCACTGGACATAAGGTACGGATTCCCGTCCTTTCAGTATGGACATTGTTTCCTTATTAGGATTCCCCGTATGCAGCCAAATGTTTTCCCGTAGTATAAGTTACGTGTTTGATTTGCTTATGTTTAATTAAGAATACCTATAGCCATATACATGCATGACCAGTTTCACCTAGTTATGGAGGTACCATAACCATAACATTAGAGGCACTGATGTTATGACTTCACCACGGCGGAGTGATTGCTCGTGGCGTCCCTTCAGCTTTTGGCCATATTATTATATTTATCATGTGGGGCGTATGGGTGCATCCTAGTTACATGTTTTCAGTCAGTATTTCATGGTGAATGTGGTGTGTGCCTTGCATCCTTCACAAGGAGATGATCCCTCCTACCCAAAAACCAGTATATTAAATTAGAGGCAGCCCCTCTAATTTGCATGATGAGGTCGCCCCTCCAAGTATTCATGCACGGTGGATTTTCATGACCTATATTGGCTAATGGTAAAATATGTTAAACATTTTTCATAAGATAAACATAAGGCTTTTAAAACTATAAAACCAGTTTTATGAACATGTTCCAGGTTTTCCAGGACTTATACATTTCCGCTGCTATTAAGTCTTTATTATGCTTAGTCATTCATACTATGTCTATATCCGTGCACTGAGCGTTTTGCTCAGCCGTTACTTTTCCTTTCCATGTCCCAAAACGGCAGGTACTCTAGGGAAGACTCGATCATTTGGAGGACGTGCATAGGATGGAAGCTGCTAGAGACTTCTTTTCCTCCTTGCCCTCATATACTTATGCTTGTTTAGTCTTTCATTCATTTCTTTTGCTTTATTATGTTTTGGGCTTATGTTGGGAACCGATGTTTGATTCCGGTTATCCCTATGGTCATGTAATGTTTTAGACATTTATCCTTGTATGCTTTGATGACACGCCATAATTACGCGTGACATTCCATTATCAAAATGGGGTGTTACAATTATGGTATCAGAGCCAAGGCTTCGACCTGTAGGCTCTAAAACTCGACCTGTGACTAGTGGGTAGTCACCAGGAGCTTCCTAAGCCAACGTCTGTTATTCTACGTATTGATGTTTTCAGCGCATTGTTGTTTTAATCATGATGTTTTCAGCACCTTGAGGTTTTCATCGATATTGTTTTGCTAATATGGATGGACAACCGTCATTCATATTTAGTTATGTGTCATTGTGTCACGCATAATGTTCCTCGTGAACTGTGGCTATGTGGACTGAACCCCAGTAATTCATAATTAGTCACATAAAATATTTTTCTGATAAGTTTTGACATATGAGTTTCATTTATTTATGTTTCATGTATCATTGTTGCAGGGATTATGACTAAGTAATGGTTGGTACAGGACTGGCCCTATTTAGTCGCATGTGCTTTTATCGAAACTTTTAATTTTGGGACCGACCCATAGGCGTCCCCTCGCCATGTATTTTGTTTTGGGACCGACCCATAGGCGTACCCTCGCACATATAAAAGGTTTTTATAAACTAACGTTACGCATTCATGCACTGTTTTCATGCATAAAATTTTTCTCATGATTTATTGGCATAAATTTTTTTTATGTCCCCTCATAAGTTACTATGTTTCTTATGTCAAGTATGTTTTCATACTATCATGGTTAACTTCGGTTTCATGCTGATTATGTTATACACTCCTTTATGATAGATCGTTTTATGTTCCTTCATGATAATTCCGTCTTCATGTTGATTACGTCTTACGCCTCTTTTATCATTTATGCTTTCACGTAAGACATTGTTGGATTTCATTGAATTCTGCTTTCATGATAGTCATGGTTGGTTTTCATTGATCATGCTGTCAGGCAAATCATCGTTGAATTTTGTGTAACCGCACTTTTGCGTTTCTCTATGCAACCAGAATGAGGTATATACTGGCATTGCCAAGTTATCATGATGGTTTTCCTAACCGTTTAACCGATATACTTTCCTTACATCATGATAAATGATCGACCCCATACCGATCATTTCATGTGCATTCCACGTGTACTCCATGTACCGTATTCCATGTGTATTACATGTACCTTAATCCATGTGTATTCCACTTGAATCATCTCAGGCGTATTTTCAATTGCTGATATTCTACAAGATTGCTGATGCCGCTCATAACTTGGAGATGTTACTAAAGGTTGATGTTGCTGACGTTCGGAGATGCTACGAGATACGGATGCTGTTCACAACCTGGAGATCCTACAAGACGAAGACAAAGGCGTCGGAGCAAAGCAATTGGACGAGAAGATGCTTCACCATCAGACGATTTCCATCAAACATTGTCCCTAATTCTTAGTTACATGTCACACGTCATTCGGCTGTCATTTCAGCCATATGAGTGCAAACCGGTACCAGCCGGCCACTCTGCTGAATAGTTGCATGAATCACGGTCATGAGAATGACCGTCATGGAACTGACAGACATGACGATAGTAACCACTACTATGACATAACTATCCCAGAAATCGCAACCGAGGCTCTGGTCGCGGACGTGATCAGACATACAAAGGATCAGTAGTCCAACCGATCCGCCAAGTCTGGCATAATAACCTAATATTGTAGTTCTATTGTTTTTCGTCTCGAGATACATGTCAAGACATCAGTCAAGACACATTTCTCACGTATACTTTCTGAAGACACATGTCAAGACATCAGTCAAGACACATGTCTCACGTATACTTTCTGAAGACACATGTCAAGACACCAGTCAAGATATATGTCATGCCTATAGTTCCAAGACACAAGTCAAGACACATGACTCACGTCCAACTATGGAACAGTTCTAAGAAATTCAGGGTACCCTCCAAGGGTATATCCATTTTGTTGTGCCATGTATTAATCAGGCCACAAGAATTTCAATACCATTACCGGCGCGTCAATGAGAACTGTCACGTTGCCGATGTCACTTTTATTTCTTTCACCATATTTCATATATTCATGACCATGAAGGACGCCTTTCATATTCCCAAGTATACGAAGTTTTCCTACAGCTTAATGATGAGATCCAAGCTGCTAACGCATTTCCTCGGACAGACACGAGATGAATTTTATCCTAATTATGGACTATGAACAGCACACCATGCTACGATTCATAATTATGTACAGTAATGTTTAGGCTCCTGAATACATTCAGCTTGATTTTCCATCAGGAAAATCTGTACAAATTATCTATGCTTTCCAAGCACGTGCTTTGTTAGCCATGATTGCTAAACTTTCTAGCTGTCAGTAAGACACGACTACTGAAGTCCTTTTACACATAACCAACGGATTATTCCAAAATTGTCCCTTACACTCCAGAAGAACCTTCAAGGAGAAGGACGGTAACATAAGATTTTGTGTCGACTACCGTCGATTTTTAAATAAATCACCATTCATAACCGTTATTCTCCTCCACGTATTGACAACATGTCCAATCGACCTTATAGTGTTAATCACTTTTCCAAGATCGAACTCATGATCATGCTGCCAACAGTGACGAGTGAAAGAGCAGGACATGTCCATGACTGCTATTCGTGCACGAATCGGTCATGCTAGATTTATGATTTTTGAATTAGTCTCATCAATGCTCCAACGACATTATAAGAATGAGTTTCCATGAACTCATAGCAAATTCATCAGTGTTTTCATTGAGGATAACCTGATTTCCTTTAACCCTCGAGAAGAACAGGAAGACCATATCTGCACTATGTTGCAAATTCTATGACAAGAGAAATTTTACCCTAGAAAATTTTCCAATATCAATTCTGTTTGATTGCAGTGACACGCTGAATCACATGGGTTTCTACGGTTAATCTTACCATGACTCAGCTTATGCGTAAAGGAGAAAACCCTACACTACATTAGGTGTTCTAGAAAATCCTATGCTATGAGAAGTCTAGATTCAGAGACTCAGAGTTTCGCAAACTCCTATGTATCAAGTTCTACGAAGCAAGATACAGTTACGTTCATATCTAAGTACCTGACATACCAACAGGTTAAGATAGGACACCAACAAACTGGGATGTTTTCATCATCTGAAATTGTGAATTGAAATGGGACAAGATCTCCACGGATTTTGGTTACCAGATTAACGCAAACTCAGAAGAAGCATGATGCTATCTGGGTTATTGCCAACAGTTTGAGCAAGTCTGCCGAATCCTTACATCCGCAAGGATTGTAGAACCAACAGATTGATCGGACATGTTCCAGCCAAGGCTCATCCGACCACTTGGTAATCCCTCAGCTATCGGGACAGACAAAGATTCGCAATTGTACTCCTAAATTACTTCCCGTCTTCATTCTGATTCCACGACTTGCTTTCGCGCTCGCGTTCATGACACTATTTATGTTCATGATCGTATCTGAGCTTACGATTTTTACGTTCAGTTCGTTCTGGGAAGTTTTGCAAGAACTTGAGAGACCAGACCCAAGTTTAGTATAACTCTCCATCATTAGATAGACGTTTCACGACATATTCCACGTCTCACCTTGTAGCGTTTGGCGTTACCGCCATTATATTCTATGTTCACGATATGTTTCACATGTCATGTTCATTCCACGTTCCTCATATCAGGATCAAGATATGTTACACGTATCATGGATCACGATATGTTTACTCATACTACACTCGACATATCTCCACGTAGCACGTTTAAAATTTTTTCACGTATCACGTTCAAAATTTTTCACGTGCTACGTTTCTTTATGTCTCGCGCATCGTTTCTAATTATCAGTTAAGTCAGATTGTCTTGCATTGTAACATTTCAGTTACCCTTGCACGTTAACTCTTATTTTCCTCGATCGAATTTAGGGGATCTACCTTCCGTTGATAACCAAGAATTTCTTCGTATTCCAAGTCAAGGTCAGGAGGACCAAGATTTATCATTAGTGTCAGGATCTTCTGAAGGAAACGTTCCAAGAGGGAGGCCACTTGGAAACGGACAAGTTCATCCGGACTTCTTATCCGTTTTTCTCTTATCGATTAGATATGTCCTTTCAGTCACGTCACGTTCCATGTCTTTTCAAGACATGTCACGTTCCACATTCCCTTCTACCATGTCACCTTCATTTCCGTTATTTTGCATACCTTTCCAGATTGATTCGTGTATGTTTCGCTTCCAGTTACGTTATCTATAATTCGGGGACGAATTATTCTTTTTAGGGGGAAGAGTTGTAAAACCCGCATGCTTTTACCATGAATAGTTCCCTTAATATCGTACGTACTAGATTAGAACTTTCCTTTTTTTAGTACGATTACGTTTACGTGTTAGGATATTACGTATTACGTACGTGTTAGTACACGATAAGTATTTACTACGCACGAACACGCAATAATTATTTGACAATAATTAATCACGAACATGCGATCATGAAATCACGAACGTAATTAAATCACAAACTATTATTAATTATATATATATTTATTATGAGCGTAAATAAATATATTAGGTCACGGTAATTATTTAACGAGAACACACAAAACGCGAACACAAATAAACACGAACAAACACGTAAAACACGAACACGAGAACACACTTATTAATTAGACACGGAAAATGATCGGGTTACCCCATGTGGGCCCCCTTACCACGAAATTAGGGAGGAATAATGGGCTTAGCCCATCTATTTTTGCTAAACAAGAAAAACTAGGGAAAAACATGTCATTTTTCACTTTACAGGAAAACATCAAAAACCCTAATTCTCTTCCTTCTCCCTCTTTTGGCCGCCACCTATACAACACACCAAGAGGGTGTTTATTGATCTTTGATCTTGGATTTTTTGCTAGTGTTCGCGTTTGTTCATCCTTGTTTAGATCCACGCATTCGGTAATTCTTTTAAACCCTTTTCTTTTGATTTAATCTTTTAAATAATTATGAACATGATATGCAACACCCCCACAAATGCTATGCGCAGCGGAACTACAACATTTGGGTGCTACGTAGTTATCATCACACATAAGCTACATTAAACGACTCAAAGAGACGTAAAAGCTTAAACATGAATTTAAACATAGTTAAAATGTACAAATCTACGGTTTTCCAAATCCCAAGATAATACAAAACAGAGTTTGCGTTTAGGTCCCCACTGAATCTCAACCCAAAAGTACATTTTCATTCTCATGACATAATATAAAAGAGTTTTAAGTGTAAAAAGGGAGGAAAACAAGTAGACCGCCAAGCCACAACAACTTCCATCCTCGCATGCTCCACTGCTATCAACCTTGATTACCTGAAACACATGCTTGAAATCGTCAACACAAAGGTTGAGCGAATCTATAGGTTTATTAAATCATCAGTTGAACATAAGTGTTAAAAACCAATCATGATCATTCAATAGCATTGTCGTACTCACAATCTATTTTCAAGGTTATGACAATTGTGTTTAAGCTCATGACACTAATCCGTTAACTCAATCACCCGCGTAATAATTACCGGCGTGATTCAGATGAAACCAGTGCCCCTTCTAAAGGCATCAGTTGCAATTATACCTTATCTCTCTTACAAGATAATCTACCGCAGAACTTACTCAACGTACAGCTTCTCGGCTAGCATTGGGTCGTTAGCCCCGTAGTACTACAAATTGTATAAGCGGCTATTTCCCCCTTCGCAAGGGCAAGACAATAGTTAATAGTTCATGAATTTAGGGACTTTTGCAACTAGGTACTCAACACAATTTCGAGGCAACATTCGGGTCCAACAATCAATCAAGACTTATGTTCATTTTCATTTAAATTAGCATGTATCCCCCTCGCGGGTTAAAAACATTTGAATTAAGTAAAGAGCGAGGCTATAGACTCACCTGGCGTAGTAGTAGTAGTTCTAGCGAAGACGTAACGAAAAATGTCACCGACGACGTGGATGCCCGGGAAAATCAAACACTTGACCTAAAAGTCAAAGTACGAAAACCAAATCAATACACCGTGTACATAATTGTACTAACACACGCATATGCAAACACACTCAACTCTTATGAAAACTCACGCCAAAGTCAAACAAGTAGTTGTTACTAGTCTTATATCATTTATCAATGCTATTAAAGTTACTATCCATTTTACGATTTCGCGGATACTTACCAAAAGTATGGGCTGTTTTACTAGACTTAACCCTTGTTATAAAAATTAAGAAAATTCTCAAAAATACCTTAAGACCTGTAGAAAACACATTTTTAATCCCATTAAAAGTTTTTACTTCTACGTCCCGTTACTCAATGCTTTTCCAAAAACTACATTTTTCGGACTGAATTTGTACTTCGACCAACTTGGACTTCTTTGACCTATTTGAAATGCACCTTTGACTTCTTTGACTCCTAAGTCCACTTATAGACTCAATTACACAGGTTTGTGACCAAAATTTGACCTTTTACCTTTTACCAACTCATACTTGTGGTCCTCGGGATTTGACTAAAACTATACATAAATTCGGATTATGAAAGTTCTCGTCTCCCGGTACACGATCTTTAAAACCTCATAACTTTTAGCTCGTTTAGAGTCACGAGCTCTACCTTATATCAATTTAAAGCTAAGAAGGCCCTCTATGACTACATTTAGCTATCTAGACCTGTAGGAATAATTATTTTTACGAAAATGCCTTCAACTTTCTGCCTAAAATCAACTATGCCAAAATCACACTAACGCTCGTTTCCAAACCCATTTGTCATCACTAGACATCATCCTAAGCATCCCTAATCACAACCAAACAACATTTTCATTCCTAAACCACTATTGATCATCAACCTCATAGAATCAAAATCCTAAAAACAAGCATGCAATGTGTTTAACCCATTCAAACACACCCAAAACACCCTTATAAACACAAACCCATGACATTTCATCAAACACCTTGAACACACCCAAAACCCCCCACATTTCGTGGCTTTTAGGGGCTGTGGAACACAAAACTCTTAAACCCCATCTTGTTTTATAAGTGAATTAACATTATATACACATGAATTAAACATGTGTATGGTTTAATTAGATCAAAACCCGTTTTTGAAAAATCACAAATTTTTGGAAGAAAATCAATGGATGCATGCATGTAAATGTTGGTGGGATTTACTTACAATGGTAAAAGAAGGATGGGACTTTGATTATTTTCTTCAAAAATAAAGTTTTGTGGTGGTGGATGGTGGTTTTTGGTGGGTGGCCGTCGGCCTAAGAACACAAGGGAGAGAGTTTGATCTTTTTTTTTTTTAAAATGTGTTGTGTGTGTGTGTTTGTCCCCATTTTGTGAAATGGGAGGGACCTATGTGCAATTTCACCTTTCTTTTGGCCTTAAGCAAAAACGACTTCAAATGTTTACGGGATTGACTAGTAGTCGGTTTAAAAACTTTACGAGAGTCGGGTTTAGTCCGGGCTACCTCAAAATACTTTTAAATGGTTTAAACGCACACAAAACGAATATACATATGGTTCCGACTCGACTTAACACGTAATAAAAATAAAATCTCGAAAAACTCAAATATCGATCAATTGATAATAAAAGGTAAATTTTGGGCATCCGTCGGTATCGTAGTCGTCATCGTTCTTCTTAAATCGTCAAACGTTAAATTTACGACCTTAAACGTTGGTTTCAACTTAAACCGTCAATTATATAGCAAACGAAATTTCTTAAAAATTTCAAAAATATACGTAAAATAGGATTAAATAAATAACGTTGGGCTAGGGATATCACATCCACAAGTGAGCCACCACTTAAGAGAGATGCTCATACTGAACAGCTCTTGAGACAATAACTTAGCATCATACGGCACTTTCACGGGTGTTACATCCTCCCCTCCTTAAGGGAGCGACGTCCCGGCGCTCTCTGATTCTTATACTCGCATTTCGTACTACTGGCAAGATGATGGTACTACTTCCTAAAGAGGTCTCCACATTCCGACGTGGACTTCGGTTCACGTCTCGGGTTCTATCACACCTTTACCATGGGTATTATGCCTTGCTTCAATCTCTTACCATCTTGATCCATGATCTCCACTTCAATTTCCCTAAATTCTTCCCACGGGTATCAACACATCTCTTTCCACAGCTTCTCGCGGTTAGCATATAATTCTTAATCTACACTATCTCTTCCGTAGCCTCTCGAATCATTTCAAGTCCATTCAACTGACTTTTTCCTACTTCATTCCACTCAACTGGTGATCTACATTTTCATCAACATAATTCTTCAAATGTTGCAGCTTCACGGTTAACATGATAAATGTCGTTGTACAAAGATACTACCAACGGCATGTGTCGTTCTCAACAACTATCAAAATCAACCACACATGTTCGGAGTACGTCTTTCAAACTTTCGAATCGTCCTTTCACTTGGTTCATCATCTCATAAAACAACTACTCACAAAATAAAATCGCACGGGTCACACATAACCCCTATTGAAAACGTTCAAAATATACAAGACGAAGTAATTAATACTAGTCGTACAAAATCACCTTGTCGCAATGTTAGGTACATACAAACCTAGTTTGTCAAAAACGAATTCATTGATACGGAAATCATCCGACGCATACATAACTCTCTCGAAAACGTCACAATCCAACCAAATACAAAAGCCATTATGAAACACATACAATCACATTACGACATTTTTGCAACGTAGCCAAACCATGCCAAGTAAAATAAGTTCATTCAAGTTAACTCATGCTTGCTAATCAGCCAAGCCATGATAAAATAGGAATATTCGACATATTTCTCGGATGAGTCCAGCCGAAAGAAAATTGCAAGTTTAGGAAGGTTCACAGCTTGCTAGCTATGGATGCATATCCAAAAAGAAAATAAAATAAAATAAAATACATACATACGTCATCGCAGGGTGCTCACACACGGATCCATACCCAAAAGATATTACAAGAACGCCACCTCACTTCCGTCCAAACGTGGTCAAAATCTCAATAAGCATCGCCGTTCACAGTTAAATATGAAAAGAAATATATTACATGGCACATGTTCTCCATGATCAGACTTCATTGGACAATGTCGTCTCAAGTTCTCACAACTTACGATCACTCGACTAGATCACTCACCACATAAATACATAAAAGCAAAGGTTTACCACAAAGACATCAACTATGGATATCTTATCGTTTAACCATCGATAATCAAGGATGGTTGAGTCAAGCAAAGAGGATTCCTCACTTAAATAAACGAAAACGACAATGGAATTTTCTTCCAATTACTGATGCACAGTTGGTAAACTTCAACAGTTTATCGCGTGTCGTTAAACATATCAAAAGAACAAGAAAAGGAAATATATAAGGTACGATACATTCGAAGTAGGAGAAGTCTTCGTCATTTCCCTTAGAGTTATTCAAACTCGGTTTTCCTCTACTTCGGCAGTCTTCTATTTTTGTTTAAATTTCTTCTCAGTGTCGGTACGAGCCCCTTTGGTATTACATCAACACCCTAGCGGTTCCGACAAACTTCACACATTACACACAACACATAAAAAAAACATTTTTCCAAAATTACTCGGTCACAGTGACTTACTAAGTCAACGCCAAACAAAAAGAAAAGATTTCAAAGAACACAAGAAAATTCAAAAATTTTCTTTAAGAATCAAAGAAAATACGATTACTTGCATAAGGATCCACCATTTTTAAAAACGTTCTCATCCAAACATTTATCAAAAACACTACCGGTTTTTAAAGATGACCAATTTATTTGAAACTACATCGCCCTTCCAAAACTATGCATAACTAGCTAGATCATGCATACTTAAGGATCAAGCAACGACAATTAACAAAAGAGGACTCTTCCTGAATTATGCATAGTTAGCTAAGCTGTGCATAATTGAGGATCGGGTGACGACACAAACATTATTATTACATACCAAATATGACTACGAAAGTTTTCGACCTATACTTCAAAATAATCAAATTATTTAAAATGGAATTTGAAATGGGAAAGTATTGTTACTATCGTTTTAAGAAACACATCAAACATTTTTCGTCCACTTTGGGAACATATTTTTGCTTTGCCTTTTTATGAGAAAATAAATAAATAATTTAATAAAGGAATCGACACCATTTGCATTTGGTTCACCAAAACATTTGACACACTCATACCTATTTTCACAATAGACTATTCACAAAATGACGGTAAGGTGGTTCATGATTAAAGATCATTGCAAGCACAACAAGTAATAAAATTAAGATCAATGAGATCGAACGAGGTAAACGAGCAATATAATTGCCAACGGAAATTAACTACATTAGAAATGAAAATACTTCAAATATATGACAAAAGTCTCAGGATAACAACATCGATCTACGAATACATGGAGTAAAAATTGAATATCAACACAAGCGTCAAAAATAAAACAACGATCATAATTCCCATCGTCTCGAGTTGCACACCCATTCCACCAAGGGTATACGGGGAGAGAAGAATAATCACTTGGTTAACTAGAAACAATTTCACCAGGAAGATCGAGTTCTTTCACCTCTACAATTTGGTAAAGCGGCTTCGCCTCCTCGCTTTTGTTAAATATAAATAAACAACCACTCTAACGAAGATTTATAGCATCATACAAGTAAATACAGAATTTTAGGTTCCATTAACCGAAAGAAGAAAGTTACGGCGTCCATGAACATGACAAAAATACACCGGGTGACATACCCTCATTATCAAGTACTAGCGAAATAGTAGCTTTAAAATAAATATAATAATAATGGTTTCATACCATAGACAATATTAAAATAAACAATCACATGACTACTCAAGTTTAGATACAGACTCATAAAATCAAAGAAGGGATGTCGGACGATCGAACCATCGTGACTCAAAATATTACGTCTTAAGAAAATAATACAAATAGGCGTGTGTTGGGTAATCCATTTGCATATTCAAATCAATGTTACTTCGTATATTGTAAAACGATCATTTGCATATTTTTAGTTTGGGTTACACCATCAAGGAATTTATACATTTTATTTCTCAATTTACAAAGTTTTTATTTCTAGAAAAATTACAATCTCTCGGAAATTATTAACATTAGTAGATGTGGTGACTCGGTTATCATAATTGACAAATCATTAGGTTTGAAAATCTCCATACTTGTGTCAAAATCTCGTTAATGTTCATATCTTAAGTACCAAAAACGTAAATAGTAAGAATTTTCAAAGTTTTATGTTATTATTTATACGACTTACCTTATCACATACATACACGTATCCAACACGACTCAACCTAGTCCAATTAATTCTTAAAATCAACTTTTGACTTTTTATTATACATAAGTCTTCCTTAAAACTGGTTTGTTAAATCACATTCGCGCACTTCGACTCAAATGATAAAGAGGTTTCACGTAGTTTTATCTCGGATACTTACTGATTTTAGTCGAGACTTAAATCTCAATAATAATAATATAATAAACAATCAAAGTGCTTATTTTAATAATTTTAAAATATATAAAATTTAACTTTTAATCTTTAGCTCGTTATCAAACAATTTTAAAATTAACACATCTCGCAGCGAAATAAAACAAAAGATTTTTCAAACGATTTTTAAACAAGCATCATCAAATTATGTATAGTGATTCTCTGTAACGACAATTAGACAAACAAATGATTTCAAATGACGTTCCATCAAGATTTTATAATTCATTTCAAGCATTATAATTTCTCACTTAAAGTGTACATTCCGATTTTTAACCTAGTTTATTCAATACAACAAGTAACGTGTTCTAGTTTATACCAATACATACGTAAACATAACCTTATGTTTAAAGTAAAACCAATTTTACAAAATCTCTAGCCCCAAAACACATGTCCACATCTTCTACTCATGTTTTATATTACAAGATACGTCAAAAGTTTACTATATTGACCCAAGAATTAATTTATGCCAAATTCGAAGCTACATATACTCAATAGTCATATCGCAAATTTTATTATAACTCCTTTCTCAAATTAATTTAAACAAATTCTTAACAAGTCCATCACAATCTTTTAGTATCAAATTTTAATATATGAAAACAAGGATTTCACGAGTAATACAAGTTACTTATTACGATTTACCAACCAAGGTTGAAGGAAAATAATTTCACAATGTCCGTTTATTCTCTACACGAATTTTACTTGTTACAAAACACATCATACGTCATTTTTTTTTATCCGAAAGTTTCATTCACCAAATATTAAATATATAAAACACTTTATGTTTAAATCATTCAATCAACAAAGTTCGATGCTTACTTAACTTGCACAAATGCCGGACCTCGTCATGTAAAATATTAACTTCAAAATAATGAAACAACAAAACAAAATGAAATAAATGGAACGAGAATACGTATGTCAACTAAATGTTGTTATCGGCCTCGGATGAGTCTCGAAATCGTACTCCACAAAATTAACACAAAAACCAACCAAATTCCAAGTTATCGCGCTTGATCACAACGCCAGTCTATTTTAAAACACATCTCTAAAATTCAAGTAGAATAGTAAACAACGATTAAATGGCAACACGCCTCAACCACGTTTCATAATATACACACATGATTCGCCGCCCCAATGTACGCATCGTCGATTATACTTCGTCTATGTTATAGTTACGTGAACTAACATATCAAACCCATTAGGAATAAAGGAAATAAAGTAATACGTAAGTAAATTACGTTTCAAAAGAAAATGTCCAAAATGACACATCACGGTGCGATAACGACAATTGAGATCGACCTAGTCGATATAAAATATGTTACGAAGCATCATTTACGTATCTAGGATATCAAACGAGGTTCATATTCGGTTATTCGAACAATAAATTAATTATCAAGATTGATAATTAGCGGTAAGGCCGAATTCTCAACAAAACCGCATTATAACATGTACGATAATCACTCAAGGACCATTGCTTCACGTGCAATGCCTTTAAATACCATAGTATATACATACTTATACATACAACCATTCCTACATACACGTAGGATTACAACGCGGTGTTGCCATGTAATGCAATGTAGCCCGTTATGCCAATTACATGCAACATATAAGATAATCTTACAAGAATTTGCAAATTACGATGATAAGTACTCAACGTACAAAACAATATATCTCCATATATATCTCAAAGTATTTACTTACTAAATACTTAGGGAATTCATATCAATTTCGAGGGATACATCTAAAATATAAAGCAATGCTAAAGAATTCTTACCGGAGCCATGCAGGATAGTTGTGTGCTTGGACAATTTCTTACGACACCAAAAGTTATAGTTTAGGATTTTTCAAAATGACCTAGTTCTCTATAACTCATGGCTCTGATTACCAATCTGTAACACCCCCACAAATGCTATGCGCAGCGGAACTACAACATTTGGGTGCTACGTAGTTATCATCACACATAAGCTACATTAAACGACTCAAAGAGACGTAAAAGTTTAAACATGAATTTAAACATAGTTAAAATGTACAAATCTACGGTTTTCCAAATCCCAAGATAATACAAAACAGAGTTTGCGTTTAGGTCCCCACTGAATCTCAACCCAAAAGTACATTTTCATTCTCATGACATAATATAAAAGAGTTTTAAGTGTAAAAAGGGAGGAAAACAAGTAGACCGCCAAGCCACAACAACTTCCATCCTCGCATGCTCCACTGCTATCAACCTTGATTACCTGAAACACATGCTTGAAATCGTCAACACAAAGGTTGAGCGAATCTATAGGTTTATTAAATCATCAGTTGAACATAAGTGTTAAAAACCAATCATGATCATTCAATAGCATTGTCGTACTCACAATCTATTTTCAAGGTTATGACAATTGTGTTTAAGCTCATGACACTAATCCGTTAACTCAATCACCCGCGTAATAATTACCGGCGTGATTCAGATGAAACCAGTGCCCCTTCTAAAGGCATTAGTTGCAATTATACCTTATCTCTCATACAAGATAATCTACCGCAGAACTTACTCAACGTACAGCTTCTCGGCTAGCATTGGGTCGTTAGCCCCGTAGTACTACAAATTGTATAAGCGGCTATTTCCCCCTTCACAAGGGCAAGACAATAGTTAATAGTTCATGAATTTAGGGACTTTTGCAACTAGGTACTCAACACAATTTCGAGGCAACATTCGGGTCCAACAATCAATCAAGACTTATGTTCATTTTCATTTAAATTAGCATGTATCCCCCTCGCGGGTTAAAAACATTTGAATTAAGTAAAGAGCGAGGCTATAGACTCACCTGGCGTAGTAGTAGTAGTTCTAGCGAAGACGTAACGAAAAATGTCACCGACGACGTGGATGCCCGGGAAAATCAAACACTTGACCTAAAAGTCAAAGTACGAAAACCAAATCAATACACCGTGTACATAATTGTACTAACACACGCATATGCAAACACACTCAACTCTTATGAAAACTCACGCCAAAGTCAAACAAGTAGTTGTTACTAGTCTTATATCATTTATCAATGCTATTAAAGTTACTATCCATTTTACGATTTCGCGGATACTTACCAAAAGTATGGGCTGTTTTACTAGACTTAACCCTTGTTATAAAAATTAAGAAAATTCTCAAAAATACCTTAAGACCTGTAGAAAACCCATTTTTAATCCCATTAAAAGTTTTTACTTCTACGTCCCGTTACTCAATGCTTTTCCAAAAACTACATTTTTCGGACTGAATTTGTACTTCGACCAACTTGGACTTCTTTGACCTATTTGAAATGCACCTTTGACTTCTTTGACTCCTAAGTCCACTTATAGACTCAATTACACAGGTTTGTGACCAAAATTTGACCTTTGACCTTTTACCAACTCATACTTGTGGTCCTCGGGATTTGACTAAAACTATACATAAATTCGGATTATGAAAGTTCTCGTCTCCCGGTACACGATCTTTAAAACCTCATAACTTTTAGCTCGTTTAGAGTCACGAGCTCTACCTTATATCAATTTAAAGCTAAGAAGGCCCTCTATGACTACATTTAGCTATCTAGACCTGTAGGAAAAATTATTTTTACGAAAATGCCTTAAACTTTCTGCCTAAAATCAACTATGCCAAAATCACACTAACGCTCGTTTCCAAACCCATTTGTCATCACTAGACATCATCCTAAGCATCCCTAATCACAACCAAACAACATTTTCAGTCCTAAACCACTATTGATCATCAACCTCATAGAATCAAAATCCTAAAAACAAGCATGCAATGTGTTTAACCCATTCAAACACACCCAAAACACCCTTATAAACACAAACCCATGACATTTCATCAAACACCTTGAACACACCCAAAACCCCCCACATTTCGTGGCTTTTAGGGGCTGTGGAACACAAAACTCTTAAACCCCATCTTGTTTTATAAGTGAATTAACATTATATACACATGAATTAAACATGTGTATGGTTTAATTAGATCAAAACCCGTTTTTGAAAAATCACAAATTTTTGGAAGAAAATCAATGGATGCATGCATGTAAATGTTGGTGGGATTTACTTACAATGGTAAAAGAAGGATGGGACTTTGATTATTTTCTTCAAAAATCAAGTTTTGTGGTGGTGGATGGTGGTTTTTGGTGGGTGGCCGTCGGCCTAAGAACACAAGGGAGAGAGTTTGATCTTTTTTTTTTTAAAATGTGTTGTGTGTGTGTGTTTGTCCCCATTTTGTGAAATGGGAGGGACCTATGTGCAATTTCACCTTTCTTTTGGCCTTAAGCAAAAACGACTTCAAATGTTTACGGGATTGACTAGTAGTCGGTTTAAAAACTTTACGGGAGTCGGGTTTAGTCCGGGCTACCTCAAAATACTTTTAAATGGTTTAAACGCACACAAAACGAATATACATATGGTTCCGACTCGACTTAACACGTAATAAAAATAAAATCTCGAAAAACTCAAATATCGATCAATTGATAATAAAAGGTAAATTTTGGGCATCCGTCGGTATCGTAGTCGTCATCGTTCTTCTTAAATCGTCAAACGTTAAATTTACGACCTTAAACGTTGGTTTCAACTTAAACCGTCAATTATATAGCAAACGAAATTTCTTAAAAATTTCAAAAATATACGTAAAATAGGATTAAATAAATAACGTTGGGCTAGGGATATCACATCCACAAGTGAGCCATCACTTAAGAGAGATGCTCATACTGAACAGCTCTTGAGACAATAACTTAGCATCATACGGCACTTCCACGGGTGTTACATGATATGTTTTCTTAAAAACCTAATTAAATGATAGATCTAACATGGAACTGGATTTGGAATAAATCAAAAAGTAATGTTTTAAGGGGTGTTTGTTCTTGGCCGCGCCTAAACCGAACCCGAGAGGGTCTCGGTTTGGCTACATGACCACCACCGAGACCATATGGTCCCGGTTGGTTGGTGTGGGTCCCACGGCAGCATCAAGACAAGGGTAACCCCGAGTTGGTTCGGGGTATGGTGTCGATTTCATGTCCGGTTCATGGTTCTTAGTCAAGATCCGGTTCACGGTGTATGTTTAGAGTTTTTATTTTTATTTTTATGATCTTATGTTAAAATTAAATTAATAACATGACATGATTAATTTAATAACATGACTTAGGTTATTTTAATTATTAAAATCATGAAATTATTAACCTAAGTATTTTTATATTTTAGACTTATAATTAATTAATTATTTAAAAACCATGGTTATAACTAATTAATTAAAATGGCTTAGGTTATATTATTAATAAATAATAATACATGTTTTAACCTAAGTATTTAACTTTATTTAACTAAAAACATGTTATACTTTAATTAAATATTTTAACCTATAGTTTATTTTAATTACATGAAATAATTAATAAACTATACCTTATATCTTATGACTTAGAAAATAATCATGGAAACACTTAGGCTTATATACTTAGCTTATTTAATCAGCTTATTTCTAATTATGGAAACTTTCTATTTTTAGAAACTTAATTAAATAAGGCAGCTAATCTATTTATGGAAATTTGCTATTTTTAGAAACTTATTTATTTCAGGCAGCTAATCTATTTATAGAAACTTATTTAGTTAAGGCAGCTAATCTATTTATGGAAACTTTCTATTTTTAGAAACTTATCTATTTTAAGCAGTAATTCTATTTTTAGAAACTTTCTATTTTTGGAAACTTTCTATTTTTGGAAACTTTCTATTTTTGGAAACTTTCCATTTTTGGAAACTTTCTTTTTTTTGAAACTTTCTATTTTAGGAAACCTGCTATTTTTGGAAAGTTACTTATTATTACACAGTAAGTATAATAATACATGAAATACCAGAAATACTTAATCAGAGTAACCAGAATATAAGATAAACACAGTTTAAGGCTTTAAACAATAAAACATGATAAGAACATATAAAATAAGCTAAGACATGACATAAAACCAGTTACGTATTTAGTAAGCAGATACTTATTCATGTATGTATTTATGTAGCATTAGTGATACGGAAGTAGGATTCCTCTCAGTTCATCTTCTTCGTTCACTGGACATAAGGTACGGATTCCCGTCCTTTCAGTATGGACATTGTTTCCTTATTAGGATTCCCCGTATGCAGCCAAATGTTTTCCCGTAGTATAAGTTACGTGTTTGATTTGCTTATGTTTAATTAAGAATACCTATAGCCATATACATGCATGACCAGTTTCACCTAGTTATGGAGGTACCATAACCATAACATTAGAGGCACTGATGTTATGACTTCACCGCGGCGGAGTGATTGCTCGTGGCGTCCCTTCAGCTTTTGGCCATATTATTATATTTATCATGTGGGGCGTATGGGTGCATCCTAGTTACATGTTTTCAGTCAGGATTTCATGGTGAATGTGGTGTGTGCCTTGCATCCTTCACAAGGAGATGATCCCTCCTACCCAAAAACCAGTATATTAAATTAGAGGCAACCCCTCTAATTTGCATGATGAGGTCGCCCCTCCAAGTATTCATGCACGGTGGATTTTCATGACCTATATTGGCTAATGGTAAAATATGTTAAACAGTTTTCATAAGATAAACATAAGGCTTTTCAAACTATAAAACCAGTTTTATGAACATGTTCCAAGTTTTCCAGGACTTATACATTTCCGCTGCTATTAAGTCTTTATTATGCTTAGTCATTCATACTATGTCTATATCCGTGCACTGAGTGTTTTGCTCAGCCGTTACTTTCCTTTCCATGTCCCAAAACGGCAGGTACTCTAGGGAAGACTCGAGCATTTGGAGGATGTGCATAGGATGGAAGCTGCTAGAGACTTCTTTTCCTCCTTGCCCTCATATACTTATGCTTGTTTAGTCTTTCATTCATTTCTTTTGCTTTATTATGTTTTGGGCTTATGTTGGGAACCGATGTTTGATTCCGATTATCCCTATGGTCATGTAATATTTTAGACATTTATCCTTGTATGCTTTGATAACTCGCCATAATTACGCGTGACATTCCATTATCAAAATGGGGTGTTACAGACAATGTATTTCCCATGTTTATCTTTACCAAGAATAGCTGATACGCAGACTCTTGTACAAGGTTCCTTAATCTATAAAAGGAGGCCTTTAGGTTTTTAGTTTAATATACGTTTTACACTTTCATTGTACGCAAGTTTGATTTATCAATCAAAGTGAAAGTTTGATTATCTTGTTTGTGTGTTCTTGTTTATGTATTAATTCCGCATAATACTTAAATTGTTACATATATAAACAAAGTTTCTCTACGTGTTTAACTTGATTCAATCTCGTTTACACAAGCTAAATCGATCTAAGTCACCGACATCCGTACTATACGGACTTGAATCCGACACAGGGTCCCAAGACCACCCGGCAGAGGGGGTTATCGAGTTGACTGATTCCCCTACTCCATCACCACCAATCATACATGTTTCCCCACCTAGGGAACATGACCAGGTTGTACCCACTCTACCACCTCTACCACCACTCTCTACTCTGCATACTTACCCCACTAGAGCTTTGCCACCTCGCAAGAGGAGGCACACCTCTACTCCTGTCTCCACTTTTGAGATAGGAGAGGGTTCAGAAGCCAGTCAGGCTAGACTTGACACTATGCAGGCGTAGATTAACGTGCTAGTTGCCAGACATGCACAGGATACTGCTCCTTATCCATGCATTGCTATACGCGGACCAGCAGGGACGTGCTATACTCTAGGAGAGGATGGATTCTCTCTACTGGTCAGTGGCTACTGAGTCACAGGCTGTGCTGGGTTCTTGGACGACGGTCCAGAACAACCTACAGTGGCTACTTGAGGAGAACTCTACTCTCCGTCATCGCCTATAATCTCTCGAGGGTCATCATCATGAGACCCACATTGCTGTATTGACCCAGGAGGAGACCTTCAGGATCTTCTTCGACTTAGCCGAGATTCATCATCAGGGGACGATTGCAGAGACTGACTATCTGAGGAGCACCGACACGACTCGTCAGATTCAGCTATTGGAGGCTCTCCGACTTTCTAGAGAGACCAGAGACGCCCTGATCATGATGCAGGATGCTCAGGCACCCATACCACCAGCTGGACCAGCCGAACATGCAGACAGTCACACTAGTGTAGGATAGATATCTTTGTATATCATGCCAAGCATTGAGTTGCATCTCAGCTCGCATGATTTAGCACTTTTGTACTATATCTCTTATTTTCCTTTTTCAGTTGTATTCCTATCATTAGCACCTAACCATAGTAGGTAGGTTATCTTTTGTTGTACTACAAATACTTGTTCCACTATTTTAGACAGGCATGCTGTATCCCTGTCTTAGATCGGTTGTACGTGTATGATATTGTTATTTTGCCAGAAATGACTTGTACCAACATTACTCTATTACCTCTTGTACTTATATTATTATGAACTCTTGACAGGTTATACAATTTTTTGTGAATTCTATGCATACATTTTCCATGCAGTTTAATATAACCATCATATTGATCAATTAATAAATCTCATCCTTGTGTATTATAGAAAAATGGCATAAAGAGTCACTCGACAGAATCCCGAAGCTGCTCCCACAACAACTATTTCAGAAGCACAACTTAGAGTGCTTATCGTTCAAGGCATCGCTAACGCCCTAGCCGCCAGGGAAACACATCCCCACGGGAACCAAGGCGACAGCCAAAACTCCAATGCTAGAGACCAAGTTACCAGAGGGTGTACTTACCCTGACTACCTAAAATGCAAGCCCATCTACTTCAAGGGCTAAAAAGGGATAGTTGAGCTCATGCAATGGTTCGAGAGAGAACCGAGACTGTGTTCCGTATTAGTGATTGTACGGAGGAGAACAAGGTAAAATTTGCTACTTGTACACTATTGGAACACACTCTCACTTGGTGGAATTATTTGATTGCTACCATTGGGCATGATAATGCCTATGGGATGACTTGGACTGCACTAAAAGAAAGACTGACCGGGAAGTATTATCCTCACGGTGAAATCTAGAAGTTGGAGATTGAACTATGGAATCTCAAGTGCACCAACTATGACATCACAACCTACAACCGAAGGTTTCAGGAATTGACCTTGATGTGTACCAGGATGTTTCCTGAGGGGAAGGAGAAGATTGAGAAGTACGTTAGTGGACTTCTAGAGTCTGTTCACGACAGTGTGCTAGTATCTCGACCCACTACAGTCGAGAGTGCCATCGAGTTCGCCACTGAACTGATGGACAAACGAGGCCGTGATCATGCAATCAAACAGTCCGATCACAAGAGGAAAGCCGATGAGAACTCCCGTATTCATCACCAGACCCAACCAAAGAGGCAGAACTCAGGGCAGATTTATAGTGCTACTTTCTCAAGATCACCTCCATATGTGGGCAGCAAGCCTAAGTGTCCTAAGTGCAATTTCCCCACTATAGTGACGCATATTGCCGAAGGCCCGGACAAAGCAATGCCTATGTTTCTGCTGATAGAAACAATTCTAGCACCACCTTTAGGCCCAACAATGGGAATGGCCAGAACTTCCGTGGCAACAGACAGCAGGGAAATCGTCCTCCCCTAAGGGGAAATGATGGGAAACAGAAGGAGGTTCGTTCCTATGGTTGTGGAGAAGCCGTACATATCCGACCCAATTGCTCGAAGAAAGCAAGCAAGAACGGAATGGAGGAGGAGCACCCGCCAGAGTTTACATGATAGGAGACACCAGGACTGACTCCAATTTGGTTACTGGTACATTTCTTTTGAACAATCGATATGCATCCATTTTGTTTGATACCAGATCTGATAGGAGTTTCATATCTACCGAGTTTAGAAATTTACTAGACATCATCCCTACCCAGTTAGACAACTGTTACAGAGTCGAATTAGCCTACGACAAAATCATCAAAACCAATGCTATTTTAAGGGGTTTCACCCTAAACCTTTTGAACCACCCCTTTGATATCAACCTAATCCCAGTGAATCTTGGTAGTTTCGACGTGATCATCGCTATGGATTGGTTAGCAAAATATCACGCAACCATTGTGTGTAACGAAAAACTAGTCCGTATACCGTGGGGGAAAGAAAACTTGATTGTACGAGGAGAAGGAAATTTGGACATGACTGGCACTAGACTAAGTGTCATCTCATGCACCAAAGTCCAGAAATACATACTGAAAGGATGTTCTTTCTTTTTAGCACATATTTCTCAGGCAGATAAGGAAGACGAACCAGAGAAGAAACAAATCAAGGACGTACCAATTGTCCTCGATTATCCCGACATTTTCCCAGACGACTTACCTGGTTTACCACCCACTCGTCAAGTAGAATTTCAAATCGACTTGATACCAGGATCTGCACCCGTAGCTAAAGCACCATACCGGTTAGCATCGACCGAGATGAAAGAACTCGCAGAACAACTCCAAGAACTGTCAGACAAAGGTTTTATTAGACCCAGTTCCTCACCTTGGGGAGCTCTAGTACTGTTGGTAAAAAAGAAAGACGGTTCTTTCTGAATGTGTATTGATTACAGAGAACTGAATAAGTTAAATGTGAAAAATCGTTACCCACTTCCTCGAATCGATGACCTATTTGATCAACTACAAGGATCAAGTGTGTACTCCAAGATCGACCTACGATCCGGATACCATCAGTTGAGGGTCAGAGAGGAAGACATACCAAAGATAGCTTTCAGAACGCGTTACAGTCACTTCGAATTTCAGGTCATGTCGTTTAGATTGACCAACGCACTAGCCATATTCATGGACCTCATGAATCGAGTGTGCAGACCGTATCTGGATTAATTCGTCATTGTGTTCATCGACGACATACTCATCTATTCCAAGAATGAGCAAGAGCACGGAGAACATCTTGCTCAGGTACTGAAATTGCTTAAGGAAAAGAAACTGTACGCCAAGTTCTCCAAATGTGATTTTTGGATTCCTAAAGTGTATTTCCTTGGTCATGTGATTGATAGCAAGGGAATACAAGTGGACCCCGCAAAATTCAAATCCGTAAAGGATTGGGCGTCGTCTACGTCACCGAAAGAGATTCGCCAATTCTTAGGTCTTGTCGGTTACTATCGGAGATTCATAGAAGGATTCTCTAAGATAGCTAAGTCTATTACAAAGCACACTTAGAAATGCGTGAAGTTTGAATGGGGAGAGAAAGAGGAATCAGCCTTCCAAACCATCAAACAGAAGTTGTGTACTACACCTATTCTAGCCTTGTCTGAAGGCAACGAAGACTTTGTTGTCTAATGTGATGCTTCACATAAAGGCTTAGGTGATGTACTGATGCAAATAAAGAAAGTAATTGCCTATGCTTCAAGACAACTGAACAAGCACGAACATAATTACTCTACTCACGATATAGAGCTTGGATCCGTAGTTTTTGCCTTAAAAATCTACAGGCACTACCTATATGGAACAAAGTATACAGTGCATACCGACCACAAAAGTTTGCAACACATTCTAGACCAAAAGGAGCTGAGCATGAGACAACGCCGTTGGATATAATTGCTCAGTGACTACGATTGTGACATCAAATACCACCTAGGTAAAGCCAACGTAGTTGCAGATGCACTAAGCCGCAAGGGAATTGATCCTCCCAAGAGAGTTCGAGCCTTAGTTATGACCATTATCTTGGATTTACCCAAGAAGATATTAGAGGCTTAACTCCAAGCACAAAAGCCTGAAAACATTGGAAAGTAAGACATATGAGGAATGCTTAGGACTGATCTAAGCAAGGAGATGTTAGAGGCCAGAGTAGACGGAACATTATGCTTACATGGAAGAAGTTGGTTACCATGTTACGGAGACTTGAGAAGCGTGATCATGCAAGAATCTCATAAGTATAAGTACTCCATACATCCCGGATCTGAAAAGATGTATTAGGACGTGAAGAAGTTGTATTGGTGGCTAAACATGAAGGCAGACATTGCCACCTACGTGAAGAAATGTCTGACTTGTGCCAGGGGTGAAGACTGAACATCAGAGGCCGTCAGGATTACTAGTCCAACCTGAGATACCCAAGTGAAAATGGGACAACATCACCATGGACTTCATCACCAAACTTCCTACTTCATCTCACGATTACGATACAATTTGTGTAATCGTCGATTGACTCACAAAATCCGCTCATTTTCTACCCATAAGAGAAAATGACTCTTTAAATAAGCTAGCGAAACTATACCTAAAGGAAGTTGTGACTAGACACGGTATACCAGTCTCAATTATTTGTGATCGAGACGGTAGGTTTACGTCAAACTTTTGGAAAGCTTTTCAGAGAGCTTTAGGAATAAATTTGGATATGAGTACCGCTTATCACCCGCATACCGACGGTCAGAGTGAAAGAACAATCCAAACCTTGGAAAACATGTTGAGGGCATGTGTGATCGACTTTGGAAAAGGATGGGTCGAACATATAGCGTTAGTTGAAATCTCCTACAACAATAACTACCATGCCAACATCAAAGCTGCACCATTTGAGGCTCTCTATGGCCGCAAGTGCAGATCACCCGTGTGATAGGCAGAGGTAGGAGAATTTCAACTCACCGGACCCGAACTAATCCAAGAAACTACTAAGATGATCACCCTCATCAGGCAGAGAATTTAAGTTATACAAGACCGACAAAAGAGATATATAGATCGTGAGCGGAAACCTATGGAATTTAAAGTAGGTGAACGTGTTATGCTTAAGGTATCACCTTGGAAGGGTGTTGTACGCTTTGGAAAACATGGAAAGCTAAACCCACGATATGTAGGACTCTTGATAGGTGTGTAAACACCCATCTTTTCTACCACTTAATTACTATAATAACCGGACCAAAACGTGTATTTTATGTCTTTTATGTCGGAATTATGCGTGGTTTGTGTTTTTGTTGTAATTTAGGACGAAATTGTGAAAAGTGGAGAAAACACGGGAATTCACGGGCATTCACGGCTTTTATTGAAGAAAAAGATGAAAGACGGAGTCGAGAAGTCAAAAGTGGAAAAAGAACGGAAGTCCAAGACCAATTCTGAAGATTTATCGAAGAAAAAGTCAAAAGACGGAAGTTTATCAAAAGTCGAGAAACTCAAGTCTATTTTACTGAAAAATTAAAGACGAGTTCAAAAGATATCCCGAGCCACAAGTCCTTGAAGTCCAAATTTAAAAGAAATATTAGAAGAAAAGGACTAATGGTGCAATTAAAAGAAGATTAAAGAGGGAGGGACTAAGCATGCAATTAAGGAAGCTTCCTAAGCAAGCCTTAATCTCCCCTATATATAGATTAGATAATTTTCATTTTCCTCTTGTTGGTGGCTTGACAAACCATTCTTCCACTTTCATTTATGCACCTTTAATTACTTGCACATTTAAATACATGTTTTGCACCTTTAATTACCTTTAATTTCAAGTAAGTGTTCCTTTTAATTACTTGCTCCTTTACTTTATCTTGTTAATCTTCTTCTATCTTTCTATGATTTACACGTTTTTAACTTGTTGATTTGTTAAAGGTTTGATTTTTATGCTTTTGATTGCTTTAAATCTCTTATTTTCATAGCTTATTTGATTTATTTTCAAGTTTATATAGTTTTTAGAAAAGTTATTTTTATATAAAAAGTTGTTTTTCTTAAAGTTTATTAATTTCGTGTCTTAAAAGTTTTTAACTTTCAGTTTTGTAGCTTATTTTTGCACGTTTTTACCTTAGTTTTTTCGTCTAGTGCTTATTAGGATTAAAGCTTATTTTTCTAGCTTATTTTTGGTTATTTCCTACGTATTCCGATTGGTCAAGATCGGAAGAGGGAGTTACATTCCGATCAACAAGATCGGATAAGGGTTTTAATATTCCGATTGGGGGGTGTCTTGGTATTCCGATCAGAAAAGGTAAGTGGTATTCCGATCGTATGTGAGTGACAACATTCCGATTGGTTCTTCACCCCTCATTCCGATTGAGGTGCATGATTGGTATTCCGATTGGGTAGTGACAGTTATTCCAATCGTAGGGTTCCGATCACCATTCCGATCAAGTCTCACCCCATATTCCGACGGGATCATTATTCCGACCAGGTAAGTTTTCAACATTCCGATCTGGGTGTCTTGAGATATTCCGATCAGTGTAAGTGACAGGTATTCCGATCTGAATCTTTCGAGCAACATTCCGACAGGTTTAGTGATATTCCGATCGGGTTGATCGGAATATTTTCCGATTGGGGGAGTTATTTGCCATGTTTTGTCTTGTTTAAATTTTTAGTTTTCGTTTTTAATACTTGTTCATTTTTAATTCTTGTCACGCTTTTATTTTTAGTCATTTTAATTAATTTACTTTTTGTCACGTTTTTAAATATCGCACCTTTCTTTTTAATTAGACTTAGATTTATTTTCACGTTCTTTTAATACTTGCCCTTTACTTTAACGACATTTACTTTTAAGTCTTGCACATTTAAATTTAAAAACCAACCAAAAATATTTGTTTCCACCAAAATAAAACTGAGTCACATAGAGAACCTAGATCAATTCGATTACAACGGACATCAACGAACACATAATTTTCTTACAGGGTGTAAAAGCCTTGTATTAAATGGCGCCGCTGCCGGCTCTTTTCGTTAAGATCAACAGTTTTCTGTGAGAGACACGTTGCTTTTTCGGATCCGTTCACTTGTGAACGTTATTTTTCTTGCCTAAAAAATTCAAAAAAATCATAAAAATTAAAAATTGATAAAAAACCATAAAAATTAAAAATTTCAAAAATCCAAAAAGATTTTATCTTTCTTGTGTATATATATTGTCTTTGTGTTTGGTTTTGTTTTCTTTTGCATTTTCAGGTGTATGCATACTAGATCTTCTAATTATCAAGAGCCCGAGCCTCAAGAAGATTTAGATATGGCAGGTGTTAACAACAATAATCAACCACCGCACCTCAATAATAACAACAATGCTCTTCCACAGCCCGATCTTCGGACTATGGAGGAACTTTGTCAACCAACAATGTTTGGACGAGGAGGACCGATTGCGCCGACGCAAATCAACGCTCCTGAGTTTTCGTTGAAGCACCACATGATTCAGCAAGTACAAACAAACCCATTTAGAGGATTTCCTGATGATGATGCCAACAAACACCTCGACAAGTTCATTACTATCACCCAAAGCATGAAGTTGGCTGGTGCCACTATGGATGAGCTTCGCCTACAACTCTTTCCACACACTCTATTACATCATGCCGAGAAATGGTTTGATCGTCTCCCGAAGAATTCTATTCACACTTGGGATGACGTGACTCAACGCTTTTTGTCGCGCTACTTTCCACCATCCATGGTCACAAGCCTTCGCAATCAGATCAGCGGTTTCATGCAAGATCCCGATGAATCTCTTTTTGATGCATGGGAGAGATATAATGTCTTGATCGACCGTTGTCCAAACCACAACATGCTTCCGGTCACCTTGATCGATACTTTCTACAACGGTTTGACTTTTCGAGATTGTGATACGATAAATGCAGCCGCCGGTGGCACATTCATGAAAAGGAGACCCGAGGAGTGTAGAGAGTTAATAGAGAACATGACTACTCACCACAAGAACTGGTATTCCTCTGCATCTTCAAGGAACAACCCGAGAGTCAATGTTTCTTCCACCTCAGCAAACCCTGATATGACCGAACTCACCCGTGTGTTGGCTGAAATGAGCAGAAGTATGCAACTCTTGGCTTCAAACCAACAACAACAACAACAACAAGTTAAAGATGTTGTTACTCTTTGTGAAACATGCGGCGGTCCTCACTCATACACCGATTGTCCTTCGACACAAGGAAATCCGGAAAATGTGTATGCCGCTTATGGTAATTATTCACCGGAAAATTACCAAGCTAGACAACAAGGGGATAGAAATCTGCTGAGTTACCGTTCTAACAACTACCTTTCACCCGGTTTTTCTCCTCAAAACAAACACCCCGCCAACAACTACACTAGGAGCAACCAAATCCCACCAAGAGCTTCTAATCCTTATCACCCACCCACCCAACAAAACCCACCCAGTAATCCGGATGTTGAGGCCATCATGCGAACCCAAGGTGAGCAAATTAAGAACCTGCAGAGCCAAATTATCAATCTGAAAGGAGATATTACCAAGCAAGGAAATGAGATAAGATCCGAGCTTCGAAATGATATTCAATCATCCTTCAGCAATCAAACCAATGATTTGAAGAATATGCTTGCTAGTTTCTTGCCTGCCGCTCAACCTTCTACTTCAAGTTCTCTACCTTCAAACACCGTCACTAATCCGCGAGCCAATGTGAGTGCTATTACTACTCGTAGTGGAGTCACCATCGTAGGACCACCAATCCCACCACCATCATCTACTCCTCCTACACCTAGTATTAGTGCACCATTACCGTCTCCGCCTCGACGTGATGAAGTTCCCTCGAATGACCCTTCAACATCCCAAACTTTACCTACACCTGCATCTCCACCACCCAAACCCAATATCCCTTATCCTTCTCGCTTGGGCAAGAACAAAATGCTAACCAAAGAGGAATCTGACGTGACACGCTATGTGAAGATGATTTCTCAGATGAACTTCAACATTAGCTTTCTTGAAGCACTTGTCCACATGCCCAAATTTGTTAAAGCATTCAAGGAATTGCTCAACAAGAAGGAGAAGCTGATTGAACTCGCCAACACTCGATTAAACGAAAATTGCTCTGCAGTTATTCTTAAAGAACTTCCGGAAAAGCTTGGAGATCCCGGTCGTTTTGTGTTGCCTTGCGTGTTCAACAAAACTGAAGAATTTACTGCCCTTGCTGATCTCGGGGCCAATATTAATTTGATGCCATTGAGTGTTTGGAAAACACTATCATTGCCCGACCTCACTCCAACAAAGATGACTCTTGAACTTGCAAATCGCACTCTCGCTTACCCCGTTGGTATAGCCGAAGACGTGTTCATTAAAGTTGGCGCATTTACTTTCCCGGTCGATTTTGTCGTAGTTGATTATGAAATGGACCCTCGTATTCCTTTAATACTTGGTCGGCCATTTTTGAGAACCGGACGTGCTTTAGTGGATGTTGCCGAAGGTGAGTTAATCTTAAGAGTCGAGGATGATGCACAAGTTTTCAAAATGGGGAAGCTTACTAGTACAACTTTTGGAGGTCGAGAATCTGTGAATATGATTAATGTGCTCGATGACTTTACCGTCTACGACAATCCTCTATTCAACTCTTGCATCGATAATCCACTTTTTCATGATGATGTGGATGATTCTCTCCCTACTATTGAAGCCTCTCCCATTTATGATTCTCCACCGGTCTTTGATGCTTATGATGATAATGATTCTAGCTCAGATTCGGATGATTTTGATTGTACTTCTGAGTATCCCGAGCTGCCCACTTTCGATGATTTCGATGAGGCTGATACTCTCTCGAGCGATTCTTTATATGATGAAGATCCTCCGCCATCACTCGATCCTACTTTGGACGATTACTCATTCGAGGAAGACTTCTCTATGTTTCTCAATACATACTTCCCGCATGAGAGTGATGCACCTCCCCTGGACTTTGAATGTTATCGTCTTGATCCTACTTTGGATTTGAAGAAAATTTTGTCAAAGGAGAAGAAACCGGTTGACACCGAAATCCGTTGCACGTATGATCTGACACCTCTTTGTCCCACTTCTGAGGACGAGGTTGTGCTTCTTTGCGGATCTTCTTCACACTCGGCTGAGCCTGAGTGCTATTTTCCCCTGAAGGAAAAGGTGTTCGATCCCGGTATTGAAGTCTTTAAGCCATCTCAGTATCCACCTGATGTAATAAAAGGAAAAGTCTTTGGAACCATTGAAGACATGCTTGCACCACTTCATCCTTGCTTCTACTGTGCTCCATCACTGCTTAAGGGAACCTTGCCTACTCTTCTTTGGCTTGCCTTGTTCGCCTTAAGCTTGTGTTATTTGCTCGATGAAAATTATGTCTTTGATCCTGGTGGATATGTTTCATGCTTCTTCCGTTGATGATCAAGGTCGAGTCAGGCTTACGACTCGGTTAACAAAAACCAAGCGCTTCTTGGGAGGCAACCCATGCATCTATCTTTTCGCTTTCTTTATCATAAGTGTAGGGGAGACACGTTGGTTTGCTTTCCTCTCCTCACTTCTTAATCAGGGATTCGAGCTTCAATGATCCACTCTTGATGATTCTTGACAACCCGTGATTCCGTGTTCTACTTTATCCCGGTTCTATCCTAAACTCTTTTCGATTCACTATTTTATATTTTCTCAATATTAAAATAGGAATCTCTTTAGTTGTCTTTTCCTTAGCGAGATTTAAACAACGTGCACAATGTCCTAAGTGTAGGGGAGTTTACTCCCATATGCTTAAACATTGAGGACAATGTTTATATTAAGTGTAGGGGGGACTTCTATCGAAGTTAAGTGGTCTTTTCCTTGTATTTGTCCTCATTTCAACCGGAAAATCAATTTTTCGACATTTTTCAAAATTTTTGATCTATTTTGGCCTATTAGATTTTACCTTTGTATAGTTATTTTCTTTCTTTGCTAGAATAAATGTTTAATAAGTGGTTTTAATTTTCAAACGTTGTGAATCTTTTGACTCAATCCGAGTTTACTCTAGCTAGTATCCTTAACATGTTTAAGTCAAGTTTTGCTAGGCTTTTATATAGGGAGCTATAAAACGCGAAAGTCTTAACCCTCACGGGTTAAGAACAAGAACTTTTCGCAAGTTCCTATAATTGATCCTAGAGAGTCGTTTATCAAGGGAACTTTAGAACGCGATTTCTAAACTTGAAAAAGTCTAAGAATTTGCAAGATCCTATAGGCGACTCGAAAACCCAAAACTTTGATTTAATAGGCTAAGTATCCACGAGTCTCATTACTTGAGATTTTAAACTGTGGAGAACGAGAGATGATAGAGCCAATTATAAGTTCGGTATTCTTTCGTGAATTTATGTGAGTTAATTATAAGCCTATTCTCCCATCGCTTGCTAATAAATTTATATGCTAATAAATAAGGTTGTACGATTTGAAAAGTTACTTAGCTTCTAGCCCCAGATCGTTTAAAAGTTGCTCGGTAATGACGAGAGTTCATAGCCAAGGCATAACTTATGAAGCGGGGCGCGAAGATTGGCGAGTCCGAAAAGGCCCTAACAAGGCATGAGGGCTATGTTTTGTTGCTAAAGATCCAAAAGTGATGTGAAGAATCATTTATCGAAAATCAATATGAAGGATCGAGACACACGACGAAAAGCAAAAACTCCCAAAAAGTCATGGAGAAGTGTATCCGAAAAGACCCTAACAAGGTATGAGGATAAATAGATCCAAGTCAATAAAGGAGGTGGATCGTTGTATATCAAAATCCAAAATAAAGATTGGAGAAAAATGAAGAAGTCGTGGTCCATATATGAAGAATCTCTCAAAAATTCCAAGTGAAGAAATTCCAATTATGAAGAGAAGACCATTATTTCATGAACGTCTCTCAAAGATTTGAAGTATGAAGTCGCTGCCAAATATCGGCCCGAGAAAGGTCTCAAATCGCGAACCAAGTTATGCCAAGATATGAACTTTTTGATATCTCGAGAAGCAGTTTTAAAAGATTTGGTCCTTTAGCTAACTATTGATTAAATCGTGCACTTTATTTTCAGACTAAAAAAATTATCGAAATAAGTCAAACAATGCATCTTCGTGATCATTCAAGACAAACAATAAAATATAAGAGATACCCATAGGAATAAGGGAGTCTAAGTGAATAATTGGCCCACATGAGTTCGTGTTAGTTTACTAACTTATAATAACAATGATCTCGTTTTTAAGCTTGGTTTGGAGAAAGTGAAAACTTGAGGATGATGATTATTCATAACATTTTCAAAACCCAAGGTATGCTTTTGATTTCTTTATTTTGTAGGTTTTTAAATTTCTATCTCTTTAATAAAGGCCAACTGGATTGATTATGATGAAAAGTGTAAACATGCTTTGTAACTAAAGCATTGCATGAGGACATTGCAATGGTCAAGTGTAGGGGATTTGATAGGTGTGTAAACACCCATCTTTTCTACCACTTAATTACTATAATAACCGGACCAAAACGTGTATTTTATGTCTTTTATGTCGGAATTATGCGTGGTTTGTGTTTTTGTTGTAATTTAGGACGAAATTGTGAAAAGTGGAGAAAACACGGGAATTCACGGGCATTCACGGCTTTTATTGAAGAAAAAGATGAAAGACGGAGTCGAGAAGTCAAAAGTGGAAAAAGAACGGAAGTCCAAGACCAATTCTGAAGATTTATCGAAGAAAAAGTCAAAAGACGGAAGTTTATCAAAAGTCGAGAAACTCAAGTCTATTTTACTGAAAAATTAAAGACGAGTTCAAAAGATATCCCGAGCCACAAGTCCTTGAAGTCCAAATTTAAAAGAAATATTAGAAGAAAAGGACTAATGGTGCAATTAAAAGAAGATTAAAGAGGGAGGGACTAAGCATGCAATTAAGGAAGCTTCCTAAGCAAGCCTTAATCTCCCCTATATATAGATTAGATCATTTTCATTTTCCTCTTGTTGGTGGCTTGACAAACCATTCTTCCACTTTCATTTATGCACCTTTAATTACTTGCACATTTAAATACATGTTTTGCACCTTTAATTACCTTTATTTTCAAGTAAGTGTTCCTTTTAATTACTTGCTCCTTTACTTTATCTTGTTAATCTTCTTCTATCTTTCTATGATTTACACGTTTTTAACTTGTTGATTTGTTAAAGGTTTGATTTTTATGCTTTTGATTGCTTTAAATCTCTTATTTTCATAGCTTATTTGATTTATTTTCAAGTTTATATAGTTTTTACAAAAGTTATTTTTATATAAAAAGTTGTTTTTCTTAAAGTTTATTAATTTCGTGTCTTAAAAGTTTTTAACTTTCAGTTTTGTAGCTTATTTTTGCACGTTTTTACCTTAGTTTTTCGTCTAGTGCTTATTAGGATTAAAGCTTATTTTTCTAGCTTATTTTTGGTTATTTCCTACGTATTCCGATTGGTCAAGATCGGAAGAGGGAGTTACATTCCGATCAACAAGATCGGATAAGGGTTTTAATATTCCGATTGGGGGGTGTCTTGGTATTCCGATCAGAAAAGGTAAGTGGTATTCCGATCGTATGTGAGTGACAACATTCCGATTGGTTCTTCACCCCTCATTCCGATTGAGGTGCATGATTGGTATTCCGATTGGGTAGTGACAGTTATTCCAATCGTAGGGTTCCGATCACCATTCCGATCAAGTCTCACCCCATATTCCGACGGGATCATTATTCCGACCAGGTAAGTTTTCAACATTCCGATCTGGGTGTCTTGAGATATTCCGATCAGTGTAAGTGACAGGTATTCCGATCTGAATCTTTCGAGCAACATTCCGACAGGTTTAGTGATATTCCGATCGGGTTGATCGGAATATTTTCCGATTGGGGGAGTTATTTGCCATGTTTTGTCTTGTTTAAATTTTTAGTTTTCGTTTTTAATACTTGTTCATTTTTAATTCTTGTCACGCTTTTATTTTTAGTCATTTTAATTAATTTACTTTTTGTCACGTTTTTAAATATCGCACCTTTTTTTTTAATTAGACTTAGATTTATTTTCACGTTCTTTTAATACTTGCCCTTTACTTTAACGACATTTACTTTTAAGTCTTGCACATTTAAATTTAAAAACCAACCAAAAATATTTGTTTCCACCAAAATAAAACTGAGTCACATAGAGAACCTAGATCAATTCGATTACAACGGACATCAACGAACACATAATTTTCTTACAGGGTGTAAAAGCCTTGTATTAACTCTTCAAAGTGATTTCCAGAATTGGTGAAGTTGCTTATCGTCTAGAGTTACCCCAACAATTGAGTCGGGTACACTCTACCTTTCATGTTTCGAACCTAAATAAGTGCTACGCGGATAAGACGTTAGCCATGCCATTGGAGGGAGTTCATTTCGATGACAAACTCCAATTTATAGAAGAACCCGTAGAAATCATGGAGAGAGCAGTCAAGAAACTGAAGCGCAGCCAAATTCCGTTGGTTAAGATACGTTGGAACTCCAGGAGAGGTCCTGAGTTCACTTGGGAACGCGAAGACTCGTTTAGAGCTAAGTACCCACACCTGTTCACCTAAGCAGTAACGTCATCTTAAGCTTTGAGGACAAAGCTAAAATAACGGGATAGTGCTGTAAAACATGTAGTTTTCAGGTTTTGACTATGACATCATTGTACACATCACCTCATGATATATATATATATATATATATATATATATATATATATATATATATATATATATATAAATGGCACAAAAAATGATGACGTGGATTAATAGAATGCATATGTGGCATATCCCTCCTCTTATATATAATGTAAAGATATATATATATATATATATATATATATATATATATATATATATATATATATATATCCACCTTTGCATAAAATTTTGCACAATAATATGCATCATTCATGAGCATACATTATTTTTATCACTGGAGCTTTGAGCCTTTATCATATCTGGAACAGTTGAAAACATTTGAGCAACAAGAACCTTGAACAATGCATTATGATTGTGAATATTTAATCATGGGATCACATGAACAACATGTATGACTACATTTTTATGCACATACATAACACAAGAAATCATTTTGGAACTTTTAAGTCACCTATAATATCATGAGCATACTCAAGCATCATTTTTGGAACATAAAAACCTAAAACCATGATAACAATTAATAATATTTAATTAATATCATATTATTACAAAATATATCTATACTATATATTTTCTAGACACTTTAAGTGTTACAACAATCAACCAAAAGCCATTGTCACCATATAATTTTGTATCTAAAAAAATTATAACATTTATTTATGTGTCTTATACTTTTAATAAATAAAACTATACCTTTATTTATTTTAAACTATGCTTTCACCAAAAACCCTAAAACCTAACCAAATCAACTTGGATTCGAACCTACACTCACAATATACTACCTAGACCCCTAGTAACTACACAAAAACACTAGAATTGTACCTAAACCTACCGTACACTACTTATTCTAGCCGAATACACCATACCTCACTTTCACACTTACTTGAAAACCTTATAAACTTAAAAACTAGCCACCAATTGACTTGTACATCACCCTCATTAAGAGTTACACTATGCAAAACAACCCTTTGTCCCTTTGACCTTAGGCATGCGACGGCTAGGAGTAATATAAGGAGGCAAGTGTACAACATTTCATTAAAACCTAGTACTTGTCATATCTTATGTATGATATACTTATTACAACATAGATTATGCAAAATATTGCACTCTCTTCCCTCTTAGACGTGTATACTACACGAACCACACACCTCATGCTCACTTGGATATTTATCTAGCACTTAAGCATTCCAATCTCACTTACCACTTCCATTTTCGGATCTCACAAACCTCATACACACGAAACATACATACACAAGCATTTACTACCCCAAATCTTGGTTCCAAAAGCATTTAGTGCTAGTCCACACGTGAATCTTGGTGTTCAAGGCAAGCTAAGACCATTCTAGGTCATGTTTGAAGTATACTCGACGCATAGAATCTATATAAGTTCTAGTTTGTGACATTCATCACTATCTCCATCGAACAAGTAGGTATCCACTCCCTATCCTAAGTTCATTTATCATTTCCTACCTATCATGGCATGCAATACGTGTAGAATCCATGGAATCACGATTAGGGTTGCATGCACACGTAAAACATACTAAAACATGACCCACAAATGTATAGAAACCCACGGCATGTTTTGTTTCATGGGTAAACATGTCTTAAAAACCCTAGATCTATGAAGGAACTAGTTGAAAACCTTGCTTATGATACCTATCAAGTAGAACATATACCCTAATAAACGAGCCATGTGTCTCGGCTTATTTTTATGAACGGAGTACCAAACCCTTGCTTGAAGAACCTTTAGCTTAAACTTATATTAGGATTAGATAAGCTCATAAATAAGCTAGAAAAGCCCACGTGATAAGCCCATAAGCCACTATACGACTTATCAACATAAGCCGAATAGTAAATAAGCCATAAGCCCAAGTTATTAGTTTGATAAATTAGGTTGCTTAATAAACACTTACTAGTATTTAACAAGCCCAAAAATGAGCCCGTTAAGCCCAAGAATCCAAACCGGACGCTTAATGGGCCAACCGAGCCCATTTAACACTAAATCCACTATTTACAGACTTTTTGTTCCATTCTTGCCAAAGTGTGAAAGTATAGGCTAAAAACATAACTTTACAAAACATGTTTACTGTTTTCGAGACTTTTTGTATAGTCTAAGGACCAAATGTGCCAAGTTTGAAAGTATAGGGTGCGTTTGTTTTTATACTGAGACATAAAACAACCATAAGGACCATAAGTGTCAAGTTATAAACTTAAAACAAGCCCTAACTACCTTTTATAATTAATTCGAGACTTGGAGGGTTCGTTTTGCCATATTACCAAACTTAACCGAGCCCTAGGGACTTGGTTTGTAAATATCTGAAAGTTATAAATCCTAGGGTCACTTTTGACACTTTTCAAAGATAATATGAGCCCTAGGGGTGTTTTTGAAAATAAATATAACGAATACGGACTAACGAAGTAATACACTTAACGAACGAAACCCTAGGGGTTATTTTGGAAGTTATTACTTTACAAGGACTAATGTATAAATTTAATTTAATTAACACATTAATAAAATTGTTTTATTAATAAATTAAATTAAGTTATATTTTCATTAATTAAATAAATAAACTATTAGAGTTATTTACGACATTTTATAACGAACGAATTACGTTAGTACATTTGAAACCCTAAGAAAATTTGGTGAAAAATATTATTTTCTTACGATCAATTAATTTAATAAAAATCTATTTGATTAAACTATTACACCTTGGTTGTACGAACAGTTAAATATACTTTTAAAAACTAATAATATATTATTATCGATAACTTACTATAAGTTTAATGTTTAGACAATAATAACAACTTATTAATTTCTGATCATGCATTTTCATCAGTTATATTTATTTGTGCATTTTTATTATGCATATACTGAGTCATATAAATTACTTAGGTAATTTCACTACTTCGTGATCATATTGTTACAGTGCATTCAATGACATTATCCCTACATCATCCCTACTGAGGTGAGTTCATGGCCCAATCTTTACTGTTTTATAACTGGGGGGAAAACATACTTAATTATTGTTTATGCAAACGCTTACAGACAACAACAGATTACTGTCGATTATTTGCCCCATTATTCCCGTGGACTGTAATAGTTAGTAGTGTAGCGCGAAATGTTATCGATAGATCTATCTAGGTATTGACAACACCCGACCTGCGTGACTTGCTATCACGAAACGCTTAGGCCAAGCAACAAGTTTATTTCATTGTCGGACTGAGGGTCTCTCATCAGGATGACCTATTTTTAGGCACCTAAGCATCATGTCTAGCATCTATTACAAGGCAATAGAAACTACTATAGTATGTGGCTTTATGCGCTGCTATCCCCGCGGTGTGTTGCATAACAATACTTTTACTTTATATTAAACCTGTGAATTCACCAACCTAGTGTTGACCCCCACATTTTACTTTCTATATTTTCTCAGGAAAGTAAGCAGGTACTTGCATTGGATTCCAACATCATAGGAAGCATCACGTTTACCATCGGCCTGGGATTTTCTACAAATAATGTTTTCCAGACAATTAATTAATTTGCACAACTAACTCATGTAATATGTTTAATGTCATTTAATGATTATTGCTCTATATACTGTGTACTATCGATCCACCTTCAAAAGTAACACCCTAAACGTACCTTTCAGCTGCATTTGACCATTTGGGTGTGTTACAGATGACGACATTAATAAATAATTGCTTAAAAAGGTCAGCAAAGAAGCAACGATCTTTGCCATGCGTCTTAAAACCATATCAAGACCGACTTCAAAAGAAATAGAACCAGTGGCTGACCGTTTTCAAGGAAGATCATGGGGATTTCACAAGATCGAATTTTGAAGTGCCCACCACATGTCAAATACATATATAAATAAGGATAACACCTATTTTACCAGAAAATAATAGTTGATTATCCAATTCTAAGAGGGATGTAATATTACCAGTGGCTAGTGTTATCGATGAGAATATCATGAAAAACTTGAGCGTCTGCCCATGTTGCGTCTGGTATATCAACATTAACTCTATAACCCTCGTTATACCCAAGAGATTCCAGCTCATCATCATTGGCTGACCATCTATATCATATCATATGAAGCAAAAGTCAGTTCCTAAGGTAGGAGTAGAACGATATTTTATCATGACATAAGTTTAGTTCTGGGGATAGCAAACATGAAAGACTACCATAGGAGAGGCAGCCACAACCAAAAATAACTCTCCATTTGTTAAGAGTGCATTTACTTATGGAAAACTTTCATTAAATTTCATCTTTATTTTTTTAGATAGCTAGAGGACCTATTTGTCTCCAGAATAGTGTTGAAACTTTATAACACATGTTTAGATGTTCTATTCTCCAGTACAGAAAACTAGATCAGTGTGTAAGGGGAAAGTAAAACTACAAATGATGATTTTCAGATCTGAGGTATAAATATGAAGAGTAACCGCGATATTACTTATATAAGCCGAACATTTTCATAAACCATAAAAAGTGAGTTTATGAAACACAGGCGGAAACCAAATAAGCCATAAGCCAGCTATGTAATCCTAGACTAACTCATATCCAAAATCCACCGATAGAGTTAAGGTATTTTTGTCTTTATATCCATATAACATAACTTCTATGTGGCATTTTATCAAACACTTTGTATGCACATTGTTAGTAACAATAACACAATCAACTCATCATACATTGATTTTACAAATTCAACGCCATTCAATCATAACATATACCACAAAATTAGGTAAGAATTAACATTACATAAATAAGGAGATTAACCTGATATTATGAATAAGAGGAGACAACGTCGGTGACGGTGAGACAACAACGATAATGGCTATGTGATGACAACGATGATGGTGTCCTAACGTCGGAGATGGTGGTGGTGTGACAACAGTAAGGACCGGATGGTGATGCACATGGAGATAGATAATAAAGTATGTTTAAGTGAAATAAATGAATAAAAAAAATAAAAAGGATCTATATAATAAATAAATAAGGTTGTTTGATTAAATCTTAGATTAATCTAAGCCTTTAGATGAAAAATAAATAGAAGGCTAGGATATGTCCCTCTGTTTATATGAAAAAACAAGTTTGCAAAATAACTTTTGCCTTAATTTTACAAACGTTTTTTAATCGTTGTATGTTACAACTTTTAAATATATTTTTGTAAAGTTTTTAATGCAATTTAAGTACAAGCGTTTAATTATAAAATGTTATAACCAAAAAAAAGTTGTTAGAAATATAGTCATTATAAAACCTAATCTTCTATGCTTTGTTTCAACTTTTATGGGGAATAGAAGTAAAAAAATATTGAACTTAAAAAATAATATATTTTTAAACCAAATAAAAATAAAATTATTTAATTATAAAACGTTATAACAAAAAATTTAGTTATATAAACATTGTCATACTCTTCCTTGAATGATTCAACATCACATTAAATGTAACACGATTCAAAAATCACTATCTTCCTTTATACGTCTTCTTGAATTATTCTGTCAAACCCACTTAAAACAACATTCAAATACTAAATGAGTTTCCTTAAATCACAAAACTTCTGTAATACTCATTTTATTCAAAATTACTTATATATAGATGTGATATTCGTCCATTCGTTAACCAAAACCCTAAATCAAAACCGCAACACAAAATCAGGTTTGTTCAAGGCAAAAAACTATATGTAGCTTAATTTCGATGGTTGTTCTTAAAATCAGGTTTGTTCAAAGCAAAAAACTTTATGTTGTGAAATCAACCTTATAGAGGAACTTGAATTGAATTTGTATTTATGTGGTTGCATTCTTGTGTAGGGATTACTAAAACTTTTGTTGTTCCTATTTATGTTAATTGTATAAGTAATTTTCCTTGATTTATGTTTTCAGGTGAATATTAAGAAGTTGTTGGATGGTTTTTTAAAATGACAAGTTTCAAGACGACGAGGCCAGCATTTAACCTTCTTCACTAACATCAAACAAGTAACTCATAATCATACAAATTCTTATAATTTGGTCTCCGTTTTCTAATTTGGTATATGTATTTGTGATATATTCGTAGTTATCATTGGTTAGGAATTTTAAAGTTCGTTAATCAATTTATCATACATATAGGTGAGTTAATTACTTCTAACATTCGAGAACAAATTGTTTAGAAAGACAATATACTGAATTCAGGTTTGAGAAAAGATAGTTGAGAAAGTTGAGTTTTAACTTAACACTTAATTTTGTAGTGGGTGAGTAACATAGTATTAACAGTTATTAGTTATTAATTAATAGGATTAACATAATCAAATTTTTGTAACAATATGTTATATTAGTGTTGAATGATTTATATTGTATGCTGCCTTTTCTAAGCTTCGTACGTTAGGAGGTGAGTCGGTTGAAGCATTTGTTAACACTAAATCCTGTAAGGCCATTGATTGATGTTTTAAACTCGATAATTAGAGTTCATATTTTCAATCAAAGTAACCTTATTTGTTGTCCAATACTCATTAGTGATTTATATGTTTGGCTAAGATATAGACGGGGCTTGGTTTTTAATAGTTAATCAATTAGTTTTCTTCTTGAAAAATGAATTATTACTGTAATAATTATGTTTGCACAGTACCAAATTTATAAATTATATATTTGTTTCAACTATATTCTTTTCTAAAGGAAACACTTGATCTTAAATGAAGATTATCCGGATTGCTATGTAGCTTGATGGTGTTATCTTTTCTTGTGAGATTACTAAATCGTATATATGTTTGTTGTTGTTTTAGTTAACTTTTTCAACAAACACTGATTCTAATATGTTTGTGTAATATGTGTAGTTAAAGCTATTCAAGATCTGTATAGGTTATTTGGCTCACACAAAAGTGTTTGGTAACTGTCTTGAGCTATTTATTTGATGTTGCATAATTTATTTTCATGCCATTAAGATGGATTCTTCACTGCTCAAATCATACATATGGCCTCACTTTAAGAAGTTACATTAGTATACAAGTTTTACCAGTTTTAATATTACTTCCCTTTTGTACCATCTTTCTTTACATATAAGATTGGTATACCAGTGGGAAATAAGACTTACTATATTCGTTTTTGAAATTATATCCTAATGTCTTCGCATGTTATTGTAAATGATTCCGTAAGTTGTAGAAGGCCAAAATTGCAGTGGTGCCTTGGCTTATGATTATATAATGTTGCATATTGTTTCGTTTTCTAAACTCTCATGAAAAACCTTTTTGACCTGTTTCATTGCATTAGCATAACGAACATTATTGGATCTTGTGTTAAGAGCATAAATTGATTTAATATAGTTATTTTCAAAGAAGCGACAACCTCACAATATCATGATAATGTTGTATGTAAACTTTGTGATAAAATAAACGAAGGTATATTATAATATGATCTCAGATACATTAAAATTCAAATATATCCATATATTAGTATCAGTATATATGGTCCGGATGACAATAAGCATGGATGAGGCCACATGTCATTATTTATTTACAAAGTTTTTGTTTTCCTGAACTTTTATAATAATAATATTGTGTTTAATTGAACTTTTTTTTATATAAGATATGATAAAATCATTACTTAATGTTGCATTCAATCAAGGTCATTGTTTTTTACAAATTTTAAGTTTTCTCTTAATACTTAATTTTTTCTTTAATTGAATTTTTTATTTTTTACAAACTAAACAGAAGAAAATATATTATACTCAAGGCTACAGGCTTAAATTTTTCTCAAAGTTGAGGTTATTTTTATTAGTCATCGCAAAGAGCACTCATTCACAGGATACGTAAGCTTCATATCAACTTTCTCTATCCTACTTTTCACTTTCATTCCTTCTCACAATTCACTCTTATCGATCACCGAATACCTTCATCGGTCAAATTTTGTTGACAAAGTAATAATATAATTAATTAATAATTAAAAGACGTTACATTAATTTTTTAGTAACATTAATACTTTCATTAGTTAATAACAAGATGGCACACCCGCGCTTCGCTGCGGGGCAATTTGTTTTGGGCTGTTATGAGTTACAAATCTGTTTGATGTATCACACAGCGTAGCAACTAAGTTGGTCTTCTTGGTCATAAACCCTTGATAACACAGACTAAAACTCACTGCAACGAAACACGGGTTCCAATATTTTTTAAACGGTAATAGAGTTTTGGTCTCTTCCAAGAGAGATTTTCAATACTGGACAATGTAAAAAACGCAATGAAAAAAATTACAATATGTATAACGGATGAACTTTCAAGCACCCATCCGCATACGCGCCACACATCCACCCGACCGATACCAGCAGTTTTCAACCTGATAAAACAAATTATAAACAATAAACCATAGATATTTTTACCTTGAACAATTAGTGTTTAAACCGTAAATCTACCCTTAATGGTTTTTGGCACCAAAATGGAAACCCAAATAACAGCTACTATAATGCCAATGTCACATAACCTTGTTATTAAACACATGCAAATTTCATTTAATCAGTCACGGGTGCAACTCAAGCATATATAGCTAATGCGCAACTTATCCAAAAACTTTGAATTATTAACCATACAGGAGCGTGGTTTTCATAGCATTGGAATTTATGGTTATGACTTATGAATAAATATACTCTATATGTACTAAAAATTAGTAAGCGGATTAGAGAACTTATTAAAACGGCGGCAAGGGAGACCGTAGATTAAAGACATTTAGTATGGCATAACTATAAAGAAAGATAAGGAGCCCATCTCGAGTTTCTAACTCACAAATTTAAAGGAGACGTTGGCAAGAGATGATGGACAGGAAACTCAACCCTCCCAGAAACTGTGGTGCTCCACCTGCAAGGAACTATGTTGGTGCTTGTTTGCGCACACTTTTCTGTAAGGCGAATCAATTGATCGTCCGATATATTTCTTACCTGCAACAAATAATCAGAAATTAAACAATATAATCTGAAAACATGAGACTTATGCCTTTCATAAACTCCGGTGCAAATTTACAGCGCCAACGGCGTTGGACGAACAATCGCTTCATTTATAAACCTCTAGAGAAACTCATATAACACATACTTGTATATACTCAAGCAAAAAGTCAAACTTTAAAAGACATTGAGGTAAGTTCTATTATAGATTTAACGTTGGGAGAATTTACACAACCACAACCTAACTGTTAACTGTATTGACAGGTATATGCAAAACAACACATGTATATTATAATTCCTTGATACACTACTAAAACCACCATAACATAAAACAACTAATTAGGATTACCTGTGATCCAAAGAAGATTAAATATGATTCAAGATCAGGATCTTATCTAGCATCGCACTTGTGACATAGTAACTCAGACATGGAAATAGGAATAGAAAGGTCAACACCGTGTTCCATGACAGCTTGGAAGGGGTCTCTTGAACTTGACGACGGACATAATTAAGAAACCGATGGGAAAGATGTGTAAGTGCCGGAATTATATTGACGAAAAATGGCAAACTTTGTTGGAATCACAAAGTTGTCATATTAAAAAAGAAAATTGGTGTTGTTGTGACACTCTTTCTCGATTCAGACAATCTAATACGGACGCACAAACTTCCTCACCTGATTCAGCGAGTATGTCTTTATAGACCCTAAGAAAACAACGTTAAGAAGACAAACAACTAATCCCGCAAGAAATAACACAAACCTTCTGGTTGATTTAGCACATGCTTCTTGCCAGCATTGGAAATGAGTGGGTCAATCCCACCATGTCTGCACACATTTTTTTAACCAACTATGTGACGCCAAGTCCTGTAACTTGACTTCCCATTACGACGCCTAAAACTCGACTCAATAGATCCACCCTAGATCCACACATATCCCGCTGTCACAAAAAAAAATAGAAACATGTTAAAAAGACAAATAACTATTCATAAGCTCTCTAAAAAGAGTTGAAGTAAAAGGAAAATGCTCATTCTCAGGAGTACCAATGGCAATGTAGCTGCTGTATTGTTGGCTCAGACGGGTAGAACATACGACAAACATTGTGCATCTGCCATGGCTGCTACTTGCGCAAGTTGCCAAGCCAAGATGCAGACGGCTTCACCTGCGTTTCTTTCTACCTCGAATATCATCATTGCCTTTATCTATTTTTAGCTACACGCACACGTAAGGGGCCCGTGCACATATCTTTTTCACATCAAAACCAACAAAGACTTAAAAATAGTCATTACTAAAGCCTGGAAAACATGTTTCCACACAAACGAAAACCATTTAACAGAAATGAATTTCAGTTACAGTGTTATATGAAACTGAGTTAACGACTTTTATATTGTTCACATCGTGGCTGCAAGGCTGCAACCAAAGTTGGTTGCCATGCCAAAAAAATGAAGCATTTCTTTTTTTGTTACAAATAGCAAGAGACGTCCTCGCTGTGGCTGCAACCACAGTTGGTTGCCATGCCAAACAACTAACCATCTGAGCTTTTACATACTCGTCCTCGCTGCAAACACAGAAAGCTACGGTGTGAAACTATAAACCATCTAAGTTTTCTCAGAGGGTCTAGTAACCCAAATCCCCTTCATCCCCCTCCTCCATTGCATAAGAATATCAACAAAAGTAAACAAATTTGATTTTAAACCCCAAGTATACGAAAAGAAAACAACCGAAATCCTTTCTACCTTGAATATCATTATTGCCTTTATCTGTTTGTAGCCGCACGTACACATAAGACACATAAGGACCTGTTCGCCTATCTTTTTCCCAGCGAAACTAACAGAGACTAATAAATAAACCATTACTAAAGCCTGGAAAACATGTTTCCAGACAAACAAAGCCCCCCGCCATATGAGAAACCATATAACAGAAAGAAACTTAATTTACGGCACCGAATCCCCAATTTGTTATACGAAACTGAAATTTGTCTCGCCAAGATATGCTGGTATCACATATCGAGAAGAGAATCAGAAAAATCCAAGTACAACAAAGAAGTCGAATGATACCAAATACAAATGGCATCTAGAAAATCGCAACTAAAACATAAAACCAAAACCCCCAATCATAGGAAATAAACACCTATTTGTTATATAAAACTGAAATAATGATTAATTAAACGAAAGAGAACGACCTTACGATTTTCTTTATTCATTTAATTAGGATCTGAAAATGGTTGTTTCACCAATTAAACGCCAACCCCAATCGTCAATGAATATCCCAACAAACAACTTTAGGCAGCCAACATCACCTGCCCACCAACGACGTCGCCAACCACATACGGCGGCAACGAAGTGGTCGGGGCAATGAAGGATTAAGATCTAAAGAATGAAAGAAGCCCATCACAAATAGGGCAAAACGATTAACCCTGAAGCAATCATCAGCCATCCCAAAAAGGGTATATGATAGTAGGTTTACCACAAATAGTCAGCATGCAACAATGAATAAACCCAAAAATGAGGGGATTGTGTTTGATTTGAGCAGATCCATCTGGGGGAAAAAAAGACGATAAGACCAATATATCTTATCTATGAGTATTAGCCACACACACACGTAAGACAGATAAAGGGCACGTGTCAGTTTTTTTTCCCGCCAGAAACCACATATAATAATAAAAAAAGCAACACCCTTCGTAAAACAGGTATAAGGTATAATTACATTAAAAAATAAAATAATACTTTTGTTTGAAGTTTTGTGTGTAAAAGTTGTAATTTTTTGTTGTGTAAAAAATTAAGATAGTTTGAAATGTATTTATAGTTAATAAATGGAGTGTTAAAAAATGATTTCAAATAAATAAAAATATTCGTTTTACAAGAGAGCCTCACATTTACACGTTTGCCAAAAAAATGACCAGCTTACCACAATGAGTGATTTTTTACTTATCTCAAGCGTTACCTCCAAGTCGATCATGTAACAAAGTCCCATGAGATTCCTCCTCACAATATCTCACGCATGCCCACGAGTGACTCTAAATATAGCCTTATGTATCAATATGTATATTTAATTATAAAACCCGCTTTAAAATCCATGAACATTAATTACACGCAAAAACAGAGTTAATTAAACGTTACGTAATTTATATTTATTCATAATAAATAATATTAATTATTCAAGTATTATGTATATTATTATTTATTCATTAAAATAAATAATACACGTCAGAATTTAACACGAGAATTTAATAATACGATCACGTACGTTAAATATTAAAACACGAAACTAAACAGAAAAGTATGTTTGTGTTTGTGGACCGTGGCTTCAAGCAAAAGAAAAGAAAATATGGGCCTTGAGCCCAACCCTTGTAGAAACTAAAACAAACACGAGGTCTCATTTCACTTCATTTTACAAAATAAACAAAAAGGTTTAGGGTTGTTTGCTTTTGGTAGCCGCCGGCAGAAAGAACATGAAAGGGAGTCGAGGTCTTTTTTCTTGGTGTTGATTAATTTCGTGATGTGCTTGGCTAATCAGAGATCGCATAGCGGGTAACCTTTAATCATTCCTCCTTTTTTTATTTAAATCACGAATTCATCTTTATAACATCATGAACACACGATTTTGTAAATGAAAGAATGTAATTAAACAAGTCATGGCTGGGTTTTGTTTGGGTTTCACGAATACCGAGAGTCTTAGAGTCTCGGTGTGGTGGTTTTAGACCAGCCGCTAGGGCGGTGGTGGTTTTGATGTTGTCAGCAGCAAAACAAAGCCAAACATGGGGTGTTTGTTTAATATCGGGGGTGTTTGTTTTGAAATTAGTGGCAACCAAGACCTCTAGGGTCTCGGTGGGTCTGAGTCTCACAACAGTGCGAACCGACACTAGGTCGGTGGGTAGTAGTACACGGCAGGGGAAAAACTGGGCAGTCGGTGGAACCCATATCCATCAGTGGCAACACGGCAGCAACCCAATGGTTGTGTAGCCGTTGACAAGAACAAACAACCGTCGGCTGTTGGTGTCCACTTTTGGTGTCTCAGGTTTTGGGAGCTCGGGTACATGGGTTTTATATTTTTGCAATTTAACTTTTGGGTAAATTAGTTATTAAATTCATGTAATAATTAATTACTTATGGGACTTCGGTTATAAATTAAATTGCATAATTATTCATGAACCAACCTAAGTATTTTATCATGATATAATTGATTTAATAACTATGCTTTAATTTAATTATCTAGCTAAAGTAAAGTTTTATTTACAATAATTCATGTCATGTTCTTAATTAATAATACTTATTAAAATCATGCATTATTATTAATTAATAATCAGTTTTAACTTAAAGTATTTAATTTAATAAACTTTAATAATATGACTTCATGACTTATAAAATATGAATATTAAGCTCTAGTTTATTTTGGACTTATTAATCTAACTTATTACTATTTTTTGAAACTTTCTATGTTGGGAAACTTTCCATTTTTGGAAGCCTACTATTTTTAAAAAGTTACTTATTATGACACAACAATATAATGATACAAGAATACAGGAAATATACTAATCAGAAATACATGAGAACTGTCAGAATTACAAGAGTATACACGAAACAGTAAAACAGTACGAGAACATGTAAAACAAGTAATGAACAATAAGAACCAGTAATAGTATACACTAATCAGACAACTCATTCACGCCATTTATTCATGTAGCTCACGTGAAGTCAGAGTAGGATTTTCTTTTGTTCATCTTCAGTCAGTTACTGGACACAAGGTACGGATATTCCGTCTTTCAGTATGGACTTTCCTTTTTATGCATGATTAGGATTCCCCGTCTGTAGCCATATGTTTTCCCCAGTTATATGTTATAAAACTTTACATGATTTGCCATGATAAGTACGTTAATTGCCTGAGCTTTATGTACATGCATGACCAGTTTCATCTAGTTACGAGGGTACCGTAACCATGACACTTGAGGCACCGTTGTCATGACTCATATGCGACGGAGTGATTTCTCGTAGCGTCCCTTTTTCTTTCAGTTTTCCATTTATCAGTATTATCAGCGGGGTGTATGGGTGCGTCCTAGTTTATCAGTTTACAATTTATCATGTGAATGTGTTATGTGCTCTACATCCTTGACATTGGAGCTGATCCCTCGACCTAGTTTATCAATTAGAGGTCACCCCTCTATAGCATGACGAGGTTACCCCTCTATGTATTCATGCACACGTTGTTACAATACATGACCTATATAAGCTCTTGGCACTTAAAATACAGTAAAGCATGCTGTCAGCTTTAGCAGTTATCAGTTCAGCTTTACAAATTATAAATCAGGTTTTTCCAGGACATATACAGTTTTCCGCTGCATTTTACATGTTGACGTATAGTCTGCAGTCGGCACGTCCGACAGGCCCGCGGCCCACAGATACCTAATTTACCTTTCAAGAAATCCTAGTCATATAAACACAAGGGTAGGGGTTTCATTCTACAACAGGTTATCACTCAAAACTACACCTCTTTTACAATATATCATCCCGATACTAACTTGACCGTCAGAGGTGGACCCCGGGGCTCCGGCCTCGGGTCCACGTCTAACCGATTTATCTTTGTTTGCAGCATTACTTAGGACCCGGGAAGACGAAGAACGGCCCAGGAGAGTCGTCGAACCGGTCCAGCCAAATTATGCTCCAACAAGTTTGCGCCATCCGTGGGACACTGACTAAAACCAATGTTTCGTGGTCTCATACTATCGAAAAGCAAAATTCAATGCGAAAATTCGGTAATTTTAATCTTTTTATTTTTTGTCATAATATACGGCACCATGCTTGGCAATTGTCGATTTATGTCCATAATATATATTGATCAGGAGAAAGATATCAATTTACATCCATAGTATATGGCCAGTCATAACAAACGTAAGTTGGAAAGGACATGGTTTTCAAATCTGACATGTGAAGTATGGTCTCATGATGTCTAACGTATATACAGCTATAATAATATACGATAAACTTTTGTAATTCCTCGACTCAAATCAGAAGCATTTAATTCAAGACCTTCTTTAACTTTGATTTCGTTAAAACATATTTTTGTCTTGAGATTACCAACGTCAGTATTCCGTTTTCAGAACGACTATCTTTTTCGGTAACAAATATTAGTATCAGTTTTGTTATTGGCGATAGATTTGCTAATAAAATTTTAAAATTTCTAACGATATTACATATATTTTTTAATTCGTAAAGAAGATATTACATATATCTTTTAATTTGATTATTATACCTTTTAATATATATCGCGGCCCAACTTGCTAATATCGTGTCGCGGTCGACCTTTTAATTCGCGGTCATGGCTTGTCCATCCGCACTCGTCTGTACATTCAGCAATTATTTTTATTTTTTACCCGCAACCATGGTATGTCCAGCCGTGCTTATCTATATGTTCGGTCATATTTTATTTTTTCACCACGGTCATGAGCCGCCTCTTCCGTCATTAATCCACATGTTCGGGTATATTGTTTATATTAAAAAAGGATATTACACATATCATTTAAATTAATACAAGATCTTATTTATTTTTTTCTGTTTGAATATGCTATATTCCGATATCATTTATTTATAAAAGATATTATATATCTTTTAAATTGGTAAGAGATATTACATATATCTTTTAATATATTTTCCTATTTTATTTTCTATCCGCGGTTATGGTCCATCCTTCCGCGTTCGTTCGCACGTTCGAATATCTTTAGCCTACCGGCGTACATGTACTTATCGTTCCCATGCGGAATAAGAGGATTGAGTGAACCTACTAATTCAACATGTCGTTAAGAGGGTTGCAAACCCAACTACCACGGATCATGTATCCTTGTTAGACACCTTGCTATCAAGACGTTGTAGTAAGTTACGCAAACCACATGACTCATGATGGAATTGCAAAAGACACACTGTGTACGTCTAACAATATTTTGTCAAAATTTTGACCGTCCTTATGGAAATAGCGGTACGCCGCACGTAATGGCATAACTCATCCCATACGTTAGTTAAGATACGTCTTATACTATGTGACAATTCGCGGTTATGGCAAGATCCATCCGCGTTGGTACGCACGCTCGAACCCAATTTCTATCTTTTGTACGCAGCTATGGTACGTCCATTCGCGCTGGTCTACGCGATCGTAATTTTTTGAATACTTGATTAAGTTTAATACTACTAATCGAGTGTAGCACCATTAAACTTGGGGGCTACTAGGGTATAATAATACCACTATTTATGTGCACGTCACACAAATATCTTTGGATGTATTTGATGAGACTGCTTTTATACATAGTCTCATCGTCCAAATAGGGCTTAAAATGCATTAAATATCATCAAAATACCCAAATATATGCTTGTGTTTGTTGCTTGTGTATTTTAGGTACGGATATTGAGAAAATGACAAAAGATCACAAGAATCATGCAAAAACGAACACGGGAAACGAAGCCGCACGATGAACCAAGCCCTAATGAAGAATTTTCCAAGAAAACCCTTGAAGATTTGAAGAATTATGAAGAAGGGTCCTCCAATATGGAAGAATTGACACTTTATACCCTTGTATCTTCATAATTACAAGTTTGGTCCCTAAAGTTTGTCAAAATTACAAAAAGGACCCTTAACTTTGAAGAATTGGAAAATTTAGTCCCTCAACAAAACTAAATTGTCAATATTGGTCCTCCAAGAAGTCAACAAACAAGTCAAACCTTGAAGTATGAAGACATGTCACTAAAAGCCCTTGAAGATTGCCAAAATTGCACTTTTAGTCCTTGTTCAAAGTTTATAAAACCATTGTGCCTAAAATGACAAACTGCCAAACTTATTATAAAGGGAAATGAAGTTTTGTTGCTGTTTATACAAGTTGAAGATAACAAAGAAGATGGGGGACTATTACTGCCAGACATCCAAACCCATTACCACCAATCATCCTTCCACATCACCTCCACCAGCCACTCACACCCTTACACCTCACTCTCCCACACCACGTCAGATCCCACCACCCCTAATTTTCTTTTAAATAAATCAGTTTTTAAACTGATTTTATATTAATTAAAATGGGGGGGGGGGGAAACGTCTACTATTCACCCTCCATCCCTAATCACCCCCTAATCTTAACACATAAACCCTAATCCCCATTTACACAAACCAAAGGGTTTTTACTCAAATCTTTCCAGATTGGTAATCAACCCGACCCTAAATCAAACCCACAACCCAGAAAACCCTCACCATCATCCAAGACCCCACCCCCATGTGGCCTGTAGCAAGCAAACAAAAGGAGGACAGCACATCAACGCCTCATGGCAATTTCGTGTTCCCCAATGGTTTGTTGGACGCCTAGGATCGTTTTTTACATCACTTTCATTCCACAACAAGCCAAATATCCTCACATGACACTCTTGACAAATTAAAAAATTGGCATCTTTGTGGCATCTTCAAATATTCGTCAAGGGCAAAGATGGGAGTTCATGTTGTTAGGGTTTAAGTTTCCATTCAGTTCTAGAAGGAATTTGTAGCCTCTATATAAAGGCATATAGGACTTTCATTTGTTCCTGTTCTTTTTCCTTCCCTTTGGTCAAAACCTTGTAAATTCAGTTTTGTTTAATGAAATGAAATGGTACTGAGTTGTTGACGAGAAAAAAAGAGCCATATTTACTTTCCATTGCAAGTTTACATTTCCATGTTAAAATTTCATTTTCAGTTTTTGGTATTGATTGGAGACTCAAGTTTTAAGATTCATTGTCCAAGCTTTTTAATTGATCATATGAGCCTGATATTCTTGTTGAATATCAAGCTCAAGTGAGGTTGGATTGTTTGTTGATTTGGTAGTTAAGATTTTCAGAAAACCATAAAAAATCAGTTTTTTTACTTTAGTCAAATAAGCCATGAATAGCTTAACTAATAAGCTGGTTTGTTAGCTTATTTGCCTTGTGAACAAGCTTACTCTTTTGTTTACTTCCTTGCTTAGCAGGTTTATAACACCCCATCCATTGGAAGACATATTGGGGGTGTGTGTCAACTGTGACCACCACCTTCACTTCTCTACTAGCCACCTTGTTCAAGGTTCAGCACAAGCCACCAGCTTGTGGGAGGTGACTTTTCAGTTACTATTGGGCCTGGATGTAGGCCCAACAAGGTAGCATACTTGTTCCCTTTTTTAGTTTTTAAAGAGTTTTCAGTTTTATGTGACTTTGCATAATTTTTGTGAAATTGCTTATTTGATTGTTTCATCTGCTTGTTTAGGATTTTAATTGTCTTTTATGCATGTTTAGATAGCTATTAATCAGTTTGGTGGAGTTTCATTAATATTTGCTTTGTTAAATTTGGTTTTCAGAAGTTTAAGTGGTGTTTGGATTAGGGATTGAGTAGGGTTAAATGTTATGAAACTTGCTTGAAATCCTGTTTAATTCACTCACTAAGTAGTTATTAGGTTGTATGCTTTCTTAGTTTGCATTTTGGGAGTTGGAAATCAGATTAGCATACTTATTTTTTGATAATACTAGTTAAAAATCAGAAAGTCTTTTTTGTGCATGATATTGTGGAAATTTGTGCATCAAACTTGACAAATTGCTAGGAGATAGGTTTTAGTAGGGTTTGTGATCTCTTGTATGCTATTTGGTATCATTGTGTGCAAGATCTTGAGGTGTGAAATCCATTTGTGAGCCATTTGAACCAGCAAACACTCTCAGACCCATATTAGCTTAATCAGTAACATTGTGAGATTGATTTACTTGATTCTTGTATTTGAGCTTGCTAGTTTTTGTGTTAATTGTGACTCCCTATACTCAACTGAGTATAGGGGTGCCCTTTTGTCCATAAAAAACCAACAAGAAACCAAGATCAAGCTCCTCTTGATCAGTCTTCACAAGTGAAGATATCACAATTTCTCTTTGTGTTCATAAGAACTTAACTGGGCACGTTTTTCATTCTGAAAGGCTTAAATTGGTTTGATTTGGACTAGTGTTAGTGTTTTTGAGTTTAAAAGAGTTACTGGATTGAGTTTTAAAAGTAAAAAAAAAAGTTTTCCAAAAAGCTCCATGGCCTGGACTCGAACACGGGACCCCTCGTTGGAGGACTATACGTGTTAACCAGTGATCCAAGTGCTTTTCTCTGTTATCCTTCCCACCCATTATTCTTTTATTGTCTTTTTCATTTGTTCTAGTTAAGTTAAGCCGTAGCTTAATAAGCTTATATAAGCTTATTGGAAAAGCTTTTTTGCTTGATTTCATTTTTCTTGTGTTCTTATTAGGGTTTAGGATTTTTAAGTTCAAAAAGTTTATTTTTCCCGTATTTAATTAATTTTCTAGGATTATTATTAGTTTAAATTTTGAAAAGTAATTAAAAAATAGAAAAAGGTATTTTAAAAATCTGAAAAAATAGTTTTTAGGTTTTTAATCATATTTTTGAGGTTTACAGCTAAAAAAGTTTTCAATTTAACTTTTTTTTGATTTTATAGGATTTAAGGGTTTTTAACCAACTTTGAAATTTAATATAAAATTATTAAATAGGTTTTAGAAATTTTTAATTGCATTTTTGTCTTAGTTTTTTTTTTTGAACTTTGAATTTTTTTGAATATTTTAATATTATTTTATCATTAAAAATTGAAAGTTTGAGTTTTTAAGTTTTTACATTTTTCCTAGATTGTAGTCACTTAATTAGGAGTTTTGTAACTTTCCAAATATTTTTAGGACTTTTCAATTAATTTCTAGAATTAATTTAAGTTTTAATTGATTTTAATAGTTTTTAAGTGTTTAAAAATAGTTTTATTTGGTTTTAAAATTAAAAAAAATACTTTTTAGCTTAATTAGGTTATTTTTTAGGTTTACAAACTTTAAAATCTTGTTTAGGGCTTTTTAATAATTAATTGTGATTTTTAGGGCTTTAATTAGCATTAAAAAGTCATTATTGAATTAATTAAAAGGTTTTAGCAAGTTTGGATTTTTTGTAAACTCTTAGAATATTATTGTGGATTTTTAGTAATTTTTAGGAATTTTTAGGTTTAAATTTTAATCTTTGCACTATTTACGGTTTTACGTGATCGCGTTTTTCGTCTTAGTTTAATCCGCCTTCGTAACCGTCTTTCTCTTCTAATCTCATTTCTTTCTTTCTTTCTCAATCATATAATCACAAATCAAAGTCAATTCATTTCACAACGCACTAGCCTCCTCGAGAACGAACTCACTTTAGGGTCATTCACACACGGTTTCCCTAAATCGTCGTGCATACTTGCCCTATTTTGTCATCCTTTTCCTAAAGGGTACAAAAACTCCAACATCATTTTGGCGCCGCTGCCGGGGAGGCGTGTTGTGTTTTGATTTGAACATTGTTGTTTTTATATATAGCCATAATAGCTAATTGTATTAGTCGCACTCTACTAATACGTATTATCGGTTTTTCGTTTTTTGTGAATACTATTACTATATTGTATACGTAGAACAATAAATTTACAAGTACTCCAAATACGTGAGAAATCACAACCTTGACTTGGGAGGTCATTACCCAATCATTGTATTCGAATCTCAAACCAAAGAAAAAAGGAAAAAATAGATAAATACTTTCGTGAAGCTCGATTTTAAAAAATACAAACTATAAGGTAGGTATAAGGCGGTTGTATTTCACGACCTAAAGGAAAAAGGCTCTTAAGTGCTTCGCGCCGCCTCGTTTCCTCCGCTTGCTTGTGCGTATTTTGAGATTGAAAGCTAATCGAGGGTTTTGCCGCCCAAAGTATTACTTAAGTATCATATATATTTTCTTGGTTTCTATTGATTAAACCCTCTTGAACGATTTGGTGTTCCACCATCGTTCTAAAGTCATCGAAGGCGTTCACTTCACGTGTTCGTTTTCATTCCTTGAGGCTTCTTTAATCGAGAGATTTGATTAAGGAGGAGATTTGTAGATTTGTGTCTACTTAATACATTCCACAAAAATCCAAAAAAGTAAAAACAATCAAAAACCACAAAAAAAATTGAAAAAGTAAAAACACCAAAAAGAATCTTCTTTGCTCGCCTTCTCGTTGTACGTGACGTTTATGCAAACTCGCTCCAAAGCAAGACGTGCTCGTAAACGAAGAAACAAATCAATCACTTCTTCTAGTGAGGAGTCTCCTATTGACGAACCCATTGTAGTGAAAGAAGCACCCATGGCTAATCGAACTATGATGGAGTTGCTTCAAGCACCCACCGAGGGTTATGGAGAAGCAATTGTGATTCCCGCTATCCTTGCAGAGAATTTTGAGGTTAAGACGGGTTTGTTGTCCATGATACAAAACAACAAGTTTCGAGGTGACGAAAAGGACAACCCTCATAACCACATTCGCCAATTTAATCGTCTCACCGCCACTTGCAAGTTTAAGGACGTCTCAAACGACTCGATTAAGATGATGCTTTTTCCGTATTCCTTAGCGGGGCCCGCAAAAATTTGGTTAGAGAAAGAGCCACCCAATTCTATATTGACGTGGAAGGATCTCGTTTCAAAATTCGTGAACCAATTTTTTCCGCCCTCTAAGACTACGCACTTGAAAAACGAGATTTCAAAGTTTTCACAAGAGTATAATGAGAGTTTTTCAACGGCTTGGAATAGGTTTAAGGAAATGTTGCACGAATGTCCTCATCATGGTTTTTCCGACTTGCATCAAATTGACACGTTTTACAATGGCTTGAACGATCATGAGCGTGATTATCTTAATGCCACCGCGGGTGGTAATTTTTTGTGTAAGACGGTCGAGGAAGCATTGTTAATCATTGAGAATAGGTCTAAGGTCTATAGTCCTCGTAGCACGTCGAGTGTTCGTAAGACTTCGTCTTCGCCTTCGCCTTCATTGTCACACACCGTTGATGCTTGCCAAAACGAGGCTAATTTGGAGAACAAGATTTTTGATAAGCTTAAGGGATTGTTAATTGAGTTTAAAGTTGGTGAACAACCCACTCCCGCTACGGCTAAAGCGGTTGAGGTTTCTTGTATGTATTGTGGTGGAGCTCACGATTATTCTGAGTGCATTACCAACGGTGGTAACACTTCGAGTGCCTTCGCGGCCGCGGGAACTTATAACCAAAACGGTCAAGTTCCCCGCACTAATCAATTGACTCCACCGGGTTTTCCACCAAATCAAAATGCTAACAAGTATCGAAACAATCAAGTTGGTTACCAAAACAATCAAAGGAACAATTACAAGGGTAATAACAACTATGGGAATCAAGGAAGTAGTAGCCAATTGCAAAATCAAAACCAAAACCGTAATTTTCAAAACACGAGTCAAGGTCTTCAAAATGTTTACACTAAAGAACTTCCAATGGACTTTTTGAATTACGCTACGGCAAATGATAAGATTTTTGAAAATATTCAAGAGCAATTGGCTAGTCAAGCTAGGGACACGGCTAAAAACACCAAGGAGTTAGCTAATTTTGTGAAGGAAAATGTTAACATGAGAAATGAGTTGAAAAATGATTTTGCTTATCAAATTAGAGGACAAAAAAATAAAATTGAACAAAGTCATGCTAGGCTTGAACAAGGAATTGACCAAAGAGCCGCTAGTCAAGATGTTAAGTTTAATAGTCAAGATGCTAAGCTTAATGCTATTTTAGAAGCCGTCATGGGGAACAAAGCCTCTACTTCGGGAAGTTTGCCTAGTAACACCATTTCAAACACGAAGGGAGAGATGAAAGTGATTACCACACGAAGTGGTAAGGCACTTAAAGAACCGACTCCTCAACCAATTACTCCAACGGTGGAGGAAATTGAGGAAGAACCCGAGGTGGTGGTCGAAAAGGAGCATATCTCAAGCCCACAAAGTACCGCTCATGCCACACCTACGGTCGACCCTTTACCAACATTAGAACCCGAGATTCCAAAGTCTATGCCTATGCCCCAACCCACACCACCCTTGCCTTACCCATCGAGACTTAGGAAGGAGAAACGACAAGAGCGCGACAACTATCAATTTGAGCTTTTTATGAAAATGTTTCGTGAGTTGCACCTTAATGTGAGTTTCGCCGATGCTTTGGTCATGATGCCTCGATTTGCCGCTAACTTTAAGAGTATGTTGAACAACAAGGATAAATTGCACCAATTGTCTAGTTGTTCGTCGGTTTATCTTAATCTCATACCTCAAAAAGTCGGTGATCCCGGTAAATTTTTGATCCCTTGTGCAATTCAAGATATGGAAGAATGCTATGCCTTGGCCGATCTTGGTGCTAGCATTAATTTGATGCCACTTGCAATCTTCAAGTCGCTCAATGTTCCTAATCTCACTCCTTCACTAATGTCTATCGAGATGGCCGACCATTCCACGATTCGTGCATGTGGTTTGGCGGAAGACGTTTTTGTGAAAGTGGGGAAGTTCTGCTATCCCGTAGACTTTATCGTCGTTGATATCCCCACGGATCCTCAAGTTCCTCTTATTTTAGGTCGTTCGTTTTTAGATACGTCTATGGCTTTGATTGATGTGCATGCTAGAAAGATCACCTTATGTTTCAACGACGAGTAACTTGTTATAAACGCAACTCAAAATTCTCAACTTTCTCATGTTTATTCCATTGCTACCATAAACCTCGTTGATATGATCGACGTGGTTTGCGAGGAATTTTCACAAGAAGTTTTAGTGTTTGGTGATGAAGAAACTAGTGGCAATCCCACTATGTTAGATCCAATTCTTGATAATTCGACACCAACCTTCACTCCATTTGAAGGTGGTGGTTTTACGTTGGAAGAATGCAATGTTCCACGTACTTGTAACGAAGACCTCGACAACGATGAGGACTTCTCGATTATCAAGGATTTTCTTAACGATTTACCATTTCCTCCACCCGAGGAGGTTATGAGTATCGAGCCCAAATCTTCACTTGAGGAACCACCTATCCTCGAGTTGAAAGATTTACCTCCTCACCTCGAATATGTCTATTTGGAGGAGGACGACAAGTTGCCGGTTATTATTGCGAAGGATCTTTCGAATAATGAAAAAACCGCACTTGTCGATGTTCTAAAGGATCACAAAGGGGCGATTGCGTGGAAGTTATCCGACATTAAGGGAATCGATCCCAAGTTTTGTACCCACAAAATCTTAATGGAGGAGGATTTCAAGCCCATAATCCAAAGTCAAAGGAGGGTGAACCCCAAAATTCACGATGTCATCAAAAAGGAGGTCCTTAAACTCCTTGACGCGGGAATGATTTACCCTATTTTCGATAGCCCTTGGGTGAGTCCTATTCATTGTGTCCCTAAAAAGGGAGGGATGACCGTTGTGCCAAACGATGCCAACGAGTTGATTCCCACTAGACTCGTGACCGGATGGAGAGTGTGCATTGACTATCGAAAGTTGAATGAAGCCACTCGAAAAGACCATTTTCCCTTGCCCTTCATGGACCAAATGTTGGAGCGACTTGCGGGAAACGATTTCTATTGCTTTTTAGATGGTTTTTCCGGTTACTTCCAAATTCCCATCGATCCTCGTGATCAAGAAAAAATTACGTTTACATGTCCATATGGAACGTTTGCCTATCGTAGAATGCCATTCGGACTTTGTAATGCACCGGGAACCTTTCAAAGGTGCATGATGGCTATTTTTCATGATATGATCGAGAAGACGATGGAAGTCTTCATGGATGACTTTTCCGTTTTTGGTAATTCGTTCACTTCGTGTTTGTCGAACCTTAAGAGAATGTTGAAACGTTGTGAGGAAACCAACCTTGTGCTCAATTGGAAAAAATGTCATTTTATGGTTAGGAGTGGAATCGTCTTAGGGCACAAGGTCTCGAAAGCGGGGATTGAGGTAGATCAAGCTAAGGTAGACGTCATCGCCAAATTACCTCATCCCAAAACCGTTAAGGGAGTTAGGAGTTTCCTAGGACACGCGGGCTTTTATCGTCGATTCATCAAGGATTTTTTGAAGATTTCTCGACCCATTACATATCTTCTTGAAAAAGAGGCACGTTTTGTCTTTGACGAAGATTGTGTACGAGCCTTTGAAATCCTTAAGAGGAAACTTACCGAAGCTCCCATTCTTGTTGCTCCCAATTGGAACCTCCCCTTTGAACTAATGTGTGATGCTAGTGATTACGCTATAGGGGCCGTTTTGGGGCAACGTCATGATAAGCACTTCTTGCCTATTCACTATGCTAGCAAGACGATGACCGAGGCTCAACTTAAATACACTACAACGGAAAAGGAGTTCCTTGCCGTGGTGTATGCATTTGAGAAATTCCGACCCTACCTCGTCTTGACGAAATGCATAGTGTATACGGACCATTCGGCTATTAAGTATCTCATGGCAAAGCAAGATGCTAAGCCTAGATTACTTCGTTGGATTCTCCTCCTTCAAGAATTTGATCACACCATCGTTGACAAAAAAGGAGCCGAGAATCTAGCGGCCGATCATCTCTCTCGTTTGGAAGATCATCACCAAAGTGTTTACGAGCCCAAGGAAATCACCGAAACATTTCCGCTCGAGACACTTGGTGTAGTGAATTCTAAGCTTGATTCTTCTACCCCATGGTTTGCGGATTTTGCAAATTACCATGCGGGTAACTTCATCATTAAGGGTATGACGACTCAAGAAAAACGAAAATTCTTTCGTGACGTCAAGTTCTACTTTTGGAACGACCCTTACTTGTTTCGAACTTGTGCGGATCAAATCATCCGACGTTGTGTATTAGGCACCGAAGGTTCTAACATCCTTAGAGCTTGTCACGAGGGACCCACGGGTGGTCACCACGGTGCTAATCTCACGGCTAAGAAGGTGTTTGATGCCGGCTTCTTTTGGCCTACTATTTACCGAGATGCACAAGATCTTGTGAAGTCGTGTGATGCATGCCAACGACAAGGAAAAGCCTCACAAAAAGATGAAATGCCACAAAATATCATCCAAGTGTGTGAGATCTTTGACGTTTGGGGTATAGACTTTATGGGGCCGTTCCCATCATCTCGTGGAAATAAGTACATTCTCGTTGCGGTTGACTACCTATCTAAGTGGGTGGAGGCCAAGGCCTTGCCCACCAATGATGCTCGTGTGGTAGTAAAGTTTTTGAAGCAATTTTTTTCTCGGTTTGGAACCCCTCGTGCTATCATAAGCGATCGTGGAACCCATTTTTGTAACGACCAATTTGAAAGGGTTCTAAGTAAATATGGGGTTACACATCGGCTTTCTACGGCTTATCACCCACAAACGAGTGGGGAAGTCGAGGTTTCAAACCGAGCGTTGAAGAGGATCTTGGAGATATCCGTTGGAGAAAACCGACAATCATGGTCGGATAAGTTGGACGATGCTTTATGGGCCTTTAGGACCGCTCATAAGACGCCCATTGGGTGCACTCCCTATAAGCTTGTGTATGGGAAGAATTGTCATTTGCCTATCGAGTTAGAACACAAGGCTTATTGGGCCCTAAACCATTGTAATGATGACATGGAGACCGCGGGAAAACACCGGAAAATGCAATTAAATGAATTGGATGAATTGAGGGACATTGCTTATGAAAATTCATTGATTTACAAAGAAAAAACTAAAAAGTTGCATGATTCTAAAATTAAAAACCGGGTTTTTAACATTGGGGATCAAGTTTTGCTTTTTAATTCAAGATAAAAAATCTTTTCCGGTAAGTTGAAATCCTGTTGGTCCGGTCCATTCACCGTGACTCAAGTGTTTCCGTATGGGACCATCGAGCTAGCTCAAGATGATGGTCCTAACTTCAAGGTGAATGGACATAGGTTGAAGCACTACTTTGGCGGGGAAGTTCCATCCTTGAACTACCTCGACCAAATCACCTTCCCCAATGATAATTAGTATTGAGGGGATCGAGTCGAGCTCATGACTCGGTAATCAAAAACGAGGTGCCTCGTGGGGGAGTCCCATGCTTATCCTATGTACATATTATCGCTTTCTAATGTAGCTTACGTGTGGGGATTTGTGCCCTTCCGACCTTTGTTCCGTGGTTGTTTGTGCATTGTGGTTTTTAGATCATGATCTTCACGATAGGAGCCTCTCGTGTTCGTTTTATGGGAGCACTCGATCGTTTGCTTTGGAGACATTTCTCAATATCCATGATATATCCTTTGATGTTCTAACCTTAGGTTATTAGCACACTTCATAAACGGCTATTAATTTATTGGTTACACCCTTTCCATGCTAGATTAGGCATTCGACTACGTCTCCAGTATGGGGGTGTTTGCACCCCTAGACTCGAAACATTGAGGACAATGTTTAACTTTAGTATGGGGGGGGGGGGGTGAATAGATACTTGCCTTGCCAAACCTTCACGCTTTCCAAAGTTCATATTTTTGTTATCGTTTTTGTTGCAAAATAAGGCTAAAAATGGCCAAATTTTAAAATTTTTCTCATGTTTTATAAGTGTTTGAAGACACGAATGTAGATTTTCCAATGGCGAGAATAAGAGTAATTTTTGACTCGACCGTGCGTGTTGAGCACTTAGCTTTGATTCCTTAACTTCACATTAGGCTAAGTCTCTTAAATGAGGACGAGAAATGATAGAGTTAATTATAAGTTACTATGCTAAACGTAGAGTACTCGTATTCTTTCAAAAACTCATGTGTTCTCGTTGTTTGCTTATTCTCCCTTCGATTGTAAATATTTTTTTTGCTTAATAAATATTGACTTAGCGGTTTAGTTAGGATTGTTGGGTTTCTAGTCTTTTCTAGTATCTTCCGTGTAATTAAATTGGGAAGACATTAAGGTATCGCCAGCGTCACGGTTTTGAAGTATTGGCACCCGAATAATCGAAAGCTTCACCCAATAATAAGATTTCAAGTGCTCACCTAAATCTAGCAAACAATTTGAAGCCCCACAAGGCCGAAAATCTATGCAAAATTGAAAGTGAATCAAGCCTTAATCTTCGAAGCATTAAAGATCCAAAATTCGCTTTAGCGTGAGGATATACGTCTTTGGCTAATAAAACCACCGATGAGGCGGATAATAAAAGGCAAGGCAAGACCGGAGTCATAATAAAAGCTTCATGGCGAAGTTGAATAAAAGATGGAGGTAAACCAAAGATAATAAGGCCCTTCCGTTAGGGGGCGTATAAAAGTCTTGGTAATAAGTCTCATGTTCAAAACCGTTATAAAACCGTGTTTATCGATTCTTCTTGTCAACTTAATTTTTTAACATCGTTGTCTATTAGGAGGGGTTATTAATTTAATGATTTTAGTTACACCTTTAGGACTCTATTTTTAGACCTAAATCTCTATTATCGCATAAGTCAAACGATGTATCCTCGTGAAACATTCAAGACAAAATAAAATATAAGAGATACAACTTAGGAATAATGGGAGGATAAGTACGTGATTAGGGCATATGAGTAGTGTTAGCATTACTAACTTATAATAACAATGATCTCGTTACACGCTTAGCATGGAATTGGGTGAAAATCGAGGACGACGAAATTATTTCTAACGAAGCATTCACGTGTTCTTATTCTATGAACCTAAACGTCCCATTTTGCGATGAAAATCATACATTATGTCTAAAACGGAAGTAGTAGCAAGTAGTAGTAGTGTAGCTAGTTTATCATTCAATAAAGTGAATAAAAATGAATTTTGGAGGTGCTACGATACTTAATTCTAGCATTGCGTGAGGGCACGGCAATGGTTTAGTATGGGGGAGTGATGGGACTGCTTTTATACATAGTCTCATCGTCCAAATAGGGCTTAAAATGCATTAAATATCATCAAAATACCCAAATATATGCTTGTGTTTGTTGCTTGTGTATTTTAGGTACGGATATTGAGAAAATGACAAAAGATCACAAGAATCATGCAAAAACGAACACGGGAAACGAAGCCGCACGATGAACCAAGCCCTAATGAAGAATTTTCCAAGAAAACCCTTGAAGATTTGAAGAATTATGAAGAAGGGTCCTCCAATATGGAAGAATTGACACTTTATACCCTTGTATCTTCATAATTACAAGTTTGGTCCCTAAAGTTTGTCAAAATTACAAAAAGGACCCTTAACTTAGTCCCTCAACAAAACTAAATTGTCAATATTGGTCCTCCAAGAAGTCAACAAACAAGTCAAACCTTGAAGTATGAAGACATGTCACTAAAAGCCCTTGAAGATTGCCAAAATTGCACTTTTAGTCCTTGTTCAAAGTTTATAAAACCATTGTGCCAAAAATGACAAACTGCTAAACTTATTATAAAGGGAAATGAAGTTTTGTTGCTGTTTATACAAGTTGAAGATAACAAAGAAGATGGGGGACTATTACTGCCAGACATCCAAACCCATTACCACCAATCATCCTTCCACATCACCTCCACCAGCCACTCACACCCTTACACCTCACTCTCCCACACCACGTCAGATCCCACCACCCCTAATTTTCTTTTAAATAAATCAGTTTTTAAACTGATTTTATATTAATTAAAATGGGGGGGAAACGTCTACTATTCACCCTCCATCCCTAATCACCCCCTAATCTTAACACATAAACCCTAATCCCCATTTACACAAACCAAAGGGTTTTTACTCAAATCTTTCCAGATTGGTAATCAACCCGACCCTAAATCAAACCCACAACCCAGAAAACCCTCACCACCATCCAAGACCCCACCCCCATGTGGCCTGTAGCAAGCAAACAAAAGGAGGACAGCACATCAACGCCTCATGGCAATTTCGTGTTCCCCGATGGTTTGTTGGACGCCTAGGATCGTTTTTACATCACTTTCATTCCACAACAATCCAAATATTCTCACATGACACTCTTGACAAATTCAAAAATTGGCATCTTTCTGGCATCTTCAAATATTCGTCAAGGGCAAAGATGGGAGTTCATGTTGTTAGGGTTTAAGTTTCCATTCAGTTCTAGAAGGAATTTGTAGCCTCTATATAAAGGCATATAGGACTTTCATTTGTTCCTGTTCTTTTTCCTTCTCTTTGGTCAAAACCTTGTAAATTCAGTTTTGTTTAATGAAATGAAATGGTACTGAGTTGTTGACGAGAAAAAAAAGAGCCATATTTACTTTCCATTGCAAGTTTACATTTCCAAGTTAAAATTTCATTTTCAGTTTTTGGTATTGATTGGAGACTCAAGTTTTAAGATTCATTGTCCAAGCTTTTTAATTGATCATATGAGCCTGATATTCTTGTTGAATATCAAGCTCAAGTGAGGTTGGATTGTTTGTTGATTTGGTAGTTAAGATTTTCAGAAAACCATAAAAAATCAGTTTTTTTACTTTAGTCAAATAAGCCATGAATAGCTTAACTAATAAGCTGGTTTGTTAGCTTATTTGCCTTGTGAACAAGCTTACTCTTTTGTTTACTTCCTTGCTTAGCAGGTTTATAACACCCCATCCATTGGAAGACATATTGGGGGTGTGTGTCAACTGTGACCACCACCTTCACTTCTCTACTAGCCACCTTGTTCAAGGTTCAGCACAAGCCACCAGCTTGTGGGAGGTGACTTTTCAGTCACTATTGGGCCTAGATGTAGGCCCAACAAGGTAGCATACTTGTTCCCTTTTTTAGTTTTTAAAGAGTTTTCAGTTTTATGTGACTTTGTATAATTTTTGTGAAATTGCTTATTTGATTGTTTCATCTGCTTGTTTAGGATTTTAATTGTCTTTTATGCATGTTTAGATAGCTATTAATCAGTTTGGTGGAGTTTCATTAATATATGCTTTGTTAAATTTGGTTTTCAGAAGTTTAAGTGGTGTTTGGATTAGGGATTGAGTAGGGTTAAATGTTATGAAACTTTCTTGAAATCCTGTTTAATTCACTCACTAAGTAGTTATTAGGTTGTATGCTTGCTTAGTTTGCATTTTGGGAGTTGGAAATCAGATTAGCATACTTATTTTTTGATAATACTAGTTAAAAATCAGAAAGTCTTTTTTGTGCATGATATTGTGGGAATTTGTGCATCAAACTTGACAAATTGCTAGGAGATAGGTTTTAGTAGGGTTTGTGATCTCTTGTATGCTATTTGGTATCATTGTGTGCAAGATCTTGAGGTGTGAAATCCATTTGTGAGCCATTTGAACCAGCAAACACTCTCTGACCCATATTAGCTTAATCAGTAACATTGTGAGATTGATTTACTTGATTCTTGTATTTGAGCTTGCTAGTTTTTGTGTTAATTGTGACTCCCTATACTCAACTGAGTATAGGGGTGCCCTTTTGTCCATAAAAAAACCAACAAGAAACCAAGATCAAGCTCCTCTTGATCAGTCTTCACAAGTGAAGATATCACATTTTCTCTTTGTGTTCATAAGAACTTAACTGGGCACGTTTTTCATTCTGAAAGGCTTAAATTGGTTTGATTTGGACTAGTGTTAGTGTTTTTTAGTTTAAAAGAGTTACTGGATTGAGTTTTAAAAGTAAAAAAAAAAAAAAAAGTTTTCCAAAAAGCTCCTTGGCCTGGACTCGAACACGAGACCCCTCGTTGGAGGACTATACGTGTTAACCAGTGATCCAAGTGCTTTTCTCTGTTATCCTTCCCACCCATTATTCTTTTATTGTCTTTTTCATTTGTTCTAGTTAAGTTAAGTCGTAGCTTAATAAGCTTATATAAGCTTATTGGAAAAGCTTTTTTGCTTGATTTCATTTTTCTTGTGTTCTTATTAGGGTGTAGGATTTTTAAGTTCAAAAAGTTTATTTTTCCCGTATTTAATTAATTTTCTAGGATTATTTTTAGTTTAAATTTTGAAAAGTAATTAAAAAATAGAAAAAGGTATTTTAAAAATCTGAAAAAATAGTTTTTAGGTTTTTAATCATATTTTTAAGGTTTATAGCTAAAAAAGTTTTCAATTTAACTTATTTTTGATTTTATAGGATTTAAGGGTTTTTAACCAACTTTGAAATTTAATATAAAATTATTTAATAGGTTTTAGAAATTTTTAATTGCATTTTTGTCTTAGTTACATTATTTTAGATTTTTGGTAATTTTTTAGAATTTTTTTATGAACTTTGAAATTTTTTGAATATTTTAATATTATTTTATTATTAAAAATTGAAAGTTTGATTTTTTAAGTTTTTACATTTTTCCTAGATTGTAGTCACTTAATTAGGAGTTTTGTAACTTTCCAAATATTTTTAGGACTTTTCAATTAATTTCTAGAATTAATTTAAGTTTTAATTGATTTTAATATTTTTTAAGTGTTTAAAAATAGTTTTATTTGGTTTTAAAATTTAAAAAAAATATTTTTTAGCTTAATTAGGTTATTTTTGAGGTTTACAAACATTAAAATCTTGTTTAGGGCTTTTTAATAATTAATTGTGATTTTTAGGGCTTTAATTAGCATTAAAAAGTCATTATTGAATTAATTAAAAGGTTTTAGCAAGTTTGGATTTTTTATAAACTCTTAGAATATTATTGTGGATTTTTAGTAATTTTTAGGAATTTTTAAGTTAAAATTTTAATTTTTGCACTATTTACGGTTTTACGTGATCGCCTTTTTCGTCTTAGTTTAATCCGCCTTCGTAACCGTCTTTCTCTTCTAATCTCATTTCTTTCTTTCTTTCTCAATCATATAATCACAAATCAAAATCAATTCATTTCACAACGCACTAGCCTCCTCGAGAACGAACTCACTTTAGGGTCATTCACACACGGTTTCCCTAAATCATCGTGCATACTTGCCCTATTTTGTCATCTTTTTCCTAAAGGGTACAAAAACTCCAATATCAGTATTCCTTTGCCGCAGAAGTCCGCCTTCTGCCGGTTTATTCCTTTACCCTGGAAGTATCACTTCCATTGGCTTATTCCTTTGCTGTGGAAGTACTCCTTCCGCGCGCTTATTCCTTCTTATTTTGGCGCCATGGAAGTATCTCTTCCATTGGCTTATTCCTTCGCCGCGGAAGTACTCCTTCTGCGCGCTTATTCCTTTGCCATGGAAGTATCTCTTACATTGGCTTATTCCTTCGCCGCGAAAGTACTCCTTCCGCGCGCTTATTCCTTTGCCATGGAAGTATCTCTTCCATTGGCTTATTCCTTCGCCGCGGAAGTACTCCTTCCACGCGTTTCTTCCTTCGCCATGGAAGTATCTCTTCCATTGGCTTATTCCTTTGTCGCGGAAGTACTCCTTCCGCGCGCTTATTTCTTTGCCATGGAAGTATCTCTTCCATTGGCTTATTCCTTCGCCGCAGAAGTACTCTTTCCGTGCGCTTATTTCTACGCCATGGAAGTATCTCTTCCATTGCCTTATTCCTGTGCTGCGGAAGTACTCCTTCCACGCGCTTATTCCTTTACCATGGAAGTATCTCTTCCGTTGGCTTATTCCTTCGCTGCGGAAGTACTCCTTCCGCACGCTTATTTCTTTGCCATGGAAGTATCTCTTCCATTGGCTTATTCCTTCGCCGTGGAAGTACTTCTTCCGCTCGCTTATTCATTTGCCATGGAAGTATCTCTTCCATTGGCTTATTCCTTCGCCGCGAAAGTACTCCTTCCGCGTGCTTATTCCTTCGCCATGGAAGTATCTCTTCCATTGGCTTATTCCTTTGCCGTGGAACTACAACTTCCGCGCGCTTATTCCTTTGCAATGGAAGTATCTCTTCCATTGGCTTATTTCTTCGTCGCGGAAGTACTCCTTCCGCGCGCTTATTTATGCGCCATGGAAGTATCTCTTCCATTGGCTTATTCCTTCGCTGCGGAAGTACTCCTTCCGCGCGCTTATTCCTTTGCCATGAAAGTATCTCTTCCATTGGCTTATTCCTTCACCGCGGAAGTACTCCTTCCGCGCGCTTATTCTTTTGCCATGGAAGTATCTCTTCCATTCGCTTATTCCTTCAACATGGAAGTACTCCTTCCACGTGCTTATTTCTGCGCAATGGAAGTATCTCTTCCGTTGGCTTATTCATACACCATGGAAGAATTCTTCCATGTGCTCATAATCTTTCGCCGTGAAAGTACTCTTCCACGTGCTCATTATCTTCGCCGTGGAAGTATCTCTTCCACGTGCTCATTATCTTCGCCCTGGAAGTACTCCTTCCACCGGAGTATTGTCTTCGCCGTGGAAGTATTTCTTCCACGTGCTTATTGTTTTCGCCTTTGAAGTACTCTTCCACGTGCTCATTGTCCCCGTCTTGGAAGTACTCCTTCCACTGGCGTATTGTCTTTGCCATGGAAGTATTTCTTCCACGTGCTTATTGTTTTCGCTATGGAAGTACTCTTCCACGTGCTCATTGTCTTCGCCGTGGAAGTATTTCTTCCACGTGCTTATTGGTTTGGCTGTGGAATTACACTTCCACGTGCTCATTATTTTCGTCGTGGAAGTATCTCTTCCACGTGCCTATTATCTTCGTCGTGGAAGTATCTCTTCTACGTGCCTATTATCTTCGCCGTGGAAGTATCTCTTCCACGTGCTCATTATTTTCTCCGTGGAAGTATCTCTTCCACGTGCCTATTATCTTCGTCGTGGAAGTATCTCTTCCACGTGCCTATTATCTTCGACGTGGAAGTATCTCTTCTACGTACTCATTATTTTCGCTGTGGAAGTATCTCTTCCACGTGCTTATTATTTTCGCTGTGGAAGTATTCTTCCTTGGGATTATTCTCCTTCGCCATGGAAGTACTCTTCCACTGGCACCTTATTTTAGCCGTGTAAGTATTCTTTCTATGGGCTCATTGTCTTCGTCGCGTAAATACGTCTTCCACTCTCTTGTTGCCTTTACCGTGGAAGTACGCCTTCCACTGGCTCATTTGCCACAGAAGTACGTCTTATGTTGGTTCATATCTTTGTTAAGGAAGTACGTTTTCCGCGACGAATTACTTTGCCCGGCCACGAAGTGATTTCTTCAAAGTTTGCATTGTTTGACCTTAATTAGGCGAAGCCTGATCAACTACGCCTAGTTCGGGAAAAACCGTGAATTTTTTTTAAGTCATTATCGTATGTTGTGGCCACAAGACGGATGTGCCATCCGCATCACCTTGCCACAGAAGTATGTCTTCTGTTTTCCTTAGGACGAATGAAATATTCGCATTATGTTGCCTCATCAGTGGGTACAAGAAGTACGCCTTCAAAATATTCACAATGCAACATACGGGTTCCACTTCCACCTTCATAAAACCTTCTTGTCATCCTCACGTTAGTGATGAACAAGAACTAAAGCTTGCCAAATGCAAGTGTTTCCCTGGCTATAGAACATGTTTTCTTCTTACGGGGTCTTTACCGTCAAGTAACGGGAAACCAAGCATTCGAGCACAATCACCCGTCTTACGTATACGCGTTTTCCCATTTCTTTCGACGTGGATATGCTTACAGGTAGCGGATATGGTGTAAAGTCTAGTAACCTCGGGACAACCTCGCATACAAGACTGGGGGGGGGGACATGATGGCGTATAGTGGCTATGCTCACTATCTGCAATCCCAGCCCATCATCTTTTCCTAAAGGAAGCCTATTACGAGTGGAGCAATATGTTACGGATGACCCACGAGGATGTCCTAGCAACAAGCCGCACGCGGTTGTTTAGTAAGCGTGATACATAAATAAGTCTAGCATAACATGATCATGGACCATATCATACTAGACTGAGGGACATGTCGACGTATAGTCTGTAGTCGGCCCGCGGCCTACACATACCTAACTTACCCTTCAAGAAACCCTAGTCCTATAAATACAAGGGTAGGGGTCTCATTCTACAACAGGTTATCACTCAAAACTACACCTATTTTACAATATATCATCCCGATACTAACTTGACCGTCGGAGGTGGACCCTGGGGCTCCGGCCTTGGGTACACGTCTAACCGGCTTACCTTTGTTTGCAGCATTACTCAGGACCCGGGAAGACGACGAACGACCCAGGAGAGTCGTCGAAATGGCCCAGCCAAATTATGCTCCAACATTACATATTAGTCTATCAGCTTCAGTATTTGTTATCTATTTCATTTCAGTACTTCTTATCATGCTTTTATATCCATCCCTGGGTGTTATGCTCAGCCACAGTTTCTTTTCATGTTCCAAACGGCAGGTACCCAGGGACGCTCTTAGGATTCTAAGAGTATGTGCATTTGGATGGAAGCTATCCGGACTTCTTTACTTTATGCACTTCATACATTGCTTTGCTTGTTTGGACATTGTTTAGTCCTTACTTTCAGTATTTACTTTTACATGTTTGAGTTTATGTTTAGACTACCGATGTTTTATTCCGGTATTTCCTTTATGGTCAATTAATGTTTTTAAGATATTTACCTTGCATGCTTTGATGACACGCCATAAATACACGTAACGGCCCACTTATCCAAGTGGGGTGTTACATTAATAGACATATTATGTTAGAGATTGATCATACTATACTGTTGATCATCAAATACACATCATGAATGACTTTGTAATTGATTTTAAATGCTAACCAAATACATGCAAATGTAATATATTCAGCTACTTGATCCAAGTACGATTAAATCTTTTTTTATAATCATTCATGTGGTTCATGTCGAATGGTTATAAACTTATAGATTTGGATTTTGACTGTGCTTTTGGAGGAACTTGAGCAAAAGCATCATTTATACAGTAGTGTATTGTAATATTATGAACTTCTATCGAGTAGCCGCTTTGATCAAACCATACAAGTTTTGAGTGTTCTGATATTTTTATGATCATTATATATGTACAACTTTAATGTGGTTGTTTCAAGCATAAAAAGCAAAAACGAATTGCAGGTTGTGGTTTGTAATCATGGTGGTAACATATCTAAAACAACAAATGTCATCTATAGCGAAGTATTGCATGGTCTATGATCAATGGTCAAGATGTTAAAAAGTCACAAATAATTTTAAACTAAAGTTATTTTTTAAAAATATATATTTAGCTAATTTTAACACAAGTGGAAATAATATTAAAGTTTATAGTATTAACTAAACTTAAACAAAAAAATATCAAATTTATGTAAGTTCGATCAACTAGAAAAATTAAATATATATATTTTATTTAAGAAATATAAATTTAAAATATCCATTTTAGGTAAGTTCGACGAATTATTAAATATAAATATATATTTTTAATCAAAATAAATATAAAAAATTATTAATTATGGCAAGTAGACTTCTATATTTTGATTCATAAAACATTTAAGGACAATCAACATGGGACGATATGGTAACGAAATTGCCATTTCTTTTCACTTAATTGAGACTCACATACGTCATGGGTGAAGAGCATAAAGGATCGAAGGCTTTTTTTATTATTGTTACAAACTTTAGTAGCTTATCGAATACTTCATGTTCTTTATATTATTGTTTTCACCTATTACGAGAACCCGTTTCATGTCCTTTATTATAAACATCTATCTATTTTTTTTACGAAAATGATACTTTATATTACACCCACCGTAGACGGGTCTTTAAGCTAGTATCTTATAAAACATTGTGTGCACTCTCTCATTATTAAAATTTTAAATTAGACAAGTTTTTAAGCATTTTTTTATAATAAGTCAATTATGCATTACAATCACTTTTTTAAATTTCATTTTAACTAATAAATGTTATAAAGGATATGCTACAAGTCACATTAATTAATATATTAAACACCCTAATTAATAATATTTTTAAAATACCCCTAAAATAAAAAATATATCTTATTATACATATTGTACAACTAATAAAACAAAAAAACTTCATATAACTTACAAGTTGGTGGTACATATGATTTTAAAACCAGATCAAACCAATGGGTTTGACCAAAAACCGGAGTGACCATTGGTTTGACTAGCCAATAGCTATACTAAATATAAAGGAAAAACCCTCATTTCTTGAGAAGTAAAAAAATGAAATGTGAAAACTTAAATTCCGTAAATAGTTAAATGTGAAAACTTAAATCCCATAAATAGATTTAATCATGATTTAGTCAAACTTCTTTCATAATTTCACTACTCCTAATTTCGACCATCGGGTCACCGATTCGACCAACGGGTCAACGATTCGACCAGAGGGTCAACCTGATCGAGTCACCCGGTTACCGGTTCGTCCACCGGGTCAACCCGCCCACCGGGTGTAACACGGTTTCGAAAATATAAGACCAGATTTTAAATTTAACCGTTTTTCTAACTGGTTGAACCGGTCGAGTCAAACTGGGTTTTCACTGTATTTGGGTTAGTGGGTCAAACACATGTTACTTCTACCACGAGTTATGAATGACAATTTAAATTTTTTATGTTGTTCTACTTTAACACAAGGTGAATAACTTGATTTGTACACATTTTATTTTGAATGTCACACGAAACATTTACCATAATATAACATATCGCTAGGAATTCCCGCCGCTATGCGTGGGTAATCATCTAGTATATTAAAACATATTGTACAAGTCAATTAAGCATCATAACTACATATAAAACATTTTTAGCACTCTCTCTTCATTAAATGTTTAAGCTTATAAGTAATAAAATTCATAAAGCCTATAATACAACCTTTAAATACACAAAACTTAATTTTAAGTAATCTATACTACATTACATATTAGCATTCTAATTTTAGAATACTTGAAATTTTAAGTTACATGTATTGCTACATAATGTACAAGTATACAAACGTAATTAAAAAGTAACAATTAAAACAAATAAACATAACTTAATACTCATATTAAAACTAATTAACACATAAAAATTAATACACACTTGAAATTTATATCTATGCGCCGAAGATGAACGGGGCTAAGTGATCCGCCTTGCATTACCGGGTATGAGTGGTTTTGTTGCAGAAGTTATTAGAGGAGTCAAGGATTTGTTGGGAATTCCGGATCGAAGAAAAGGGAGATCAAAATATGGCGGGGAGGAGTTAGGAACAGGAACAAGGAGAAGCGATCACAAGAATACCAGCTACCTCCTGTCACAACGGTGTGGGGCGCAGATGCTTTTGCCCCGTGGCCAACTCGCTATGGATGTGGGAGTATCAACTCCGTTCCTGTGGGCTTTTGAGGACCTGATGTCGTAGGTTCAAATCCTATAGAGCGTGAATATTGATCCAGTTTAGGCATACATATAAAACATATCAGTCTTCTAATTTTAGAGTACTTGAAATTTCAAGTTGCATGAATTGCTACATAATGTACAAGTATACAAACATAATTAAAAGTTAACAATGAAAATATATAAATATAATTTAATACTCATTTTAAAACTAATTAATACACAATAATTAATACAAACTTGAAAATAGAACCAATTAATACTAATTAATATATAATTAATACACTCATTAATTAAAAATATAAATTTATATTCATATTATTTGAAAAGTAAAGCACCTATCACAAAAGCATATATATTGTAGAAACTAGAAGAGGGGGGTGAATTGTTTCTTAAATTTACTTGTTTAAAGATCGGTTTTCAAAAATCATTTTTTAAAAACTTAGACTTGAGTGATTATGTGAAATCTTCTTGTGCACAATATGAACAATAGATAGTGGATCTGAACTAATAATCACAAGTATGTGCAAATAAATAATAATGAATGAAAAGAGATAAGGAAAATTAAAATTAAACCAAACACCAATGATTTATAGTGGTTCGAAAATGGAGCTCACTCCTCATTCCTACTCCACTCCTCGAATACTCCTTACTCGAGAGTTCACTAATCAACAATCTCCTCAAGGTGGAGAAACCGTACACGCGCTTAACCAATTTCTGTCTCTAAGCTAAAAGTCGAGCCCTAATCTTAGCTAGGACCAATCTACACCAATATACTTTAAGGACTGATAACACCAAAATATACATATTTAATCCGTTGATATTATCTCACTTTGTATTATAAATAAGAATTTTTGAAACTTAATACATTGCATTTTATATGCATGTAAAAGGTTGAAGGCTCAAGGTGAAGAAAAGCAAAGTAGAGTCCTTAGTTGCAATAATAGAAGCGTTGGACCAATGAGAGTTTTAACGATGGCCCAGTCTAGATTTGTTTAAATTAGACTAAGTGTTACTAATCGCTGAGAGGACCAATGAAAGAGACCAGACCAGTGGAAGGCAAAGCCTCAGTTGGCACACCAGGAACATTCAAGTCAAAGACAACGTCAGAGAAGTCGAAGACAATCTGAAGTCATACTCACCAGCGATTATGGATAGCTGGGATGTAGAAGGAATGTGCTGGTGTTCAAGGATCTCTGAGTTGACAATACTCAGAGATCACTTAAGAACCCTAGAAGTCTGATACAAGAAAAGCTTGTCCAATCCTTTATAGTTTAGGCGGGAGAATCTACTAAGTGTTTTGAGCAGGACAAAACAAGAGATTCAAGATAAAGCCTAGTACGACCTAGTGGGACAGAAGGTGAACAGTTGGCAGAACTGTTCACCTAAAGTTGTTTAAAGGTATGTCTTGATTTGGACATGCATTTAATACGTTGTACTCTTCCATTCAGAAGATGACACATATAAACTACTCCCACTAAGGAAGCAACCTCGTACCACTATAAATAGGAGTGAGAAAGAAGAGTTAAGGCAACCCTTGTGCTTGGATAAATTATCTATGTTCTTTCTCACCTTGGAACACTGAGCCCTCAGCTGTCTACCAGCGTCTCATTGGTTCCCATGTAAACTTGAGTCTCAAATCAAGTTTACTTATTCTATGGTTCATTTCTTATTGTCATTCAACGGGTGTATTCATAGCACTTTGTAATACTTTGTTTATAACAGTTTATAAAGCATTACCCGTTTGAAAAGTAGTTTCGACAATTGTCATATTAAGGGACTTTCAATTGGTATCAAAGCGGTTTGATTTATAAAACATTTTATAAACCGTTCTTGTTTTTAAAATCATGATCCTAATATGACTTATACTATACCTCCTCCACCCTTTGGTCAAACCAGTCAAGGTACCACTTCGACCACCGCACCGGACATCACATCTACTACCATGCCTACACCGGTTGTAAGCACTGGTAATAATGATGATGACCTTCCCTAACTACTTGATGTTCGTGGGGGGTTACATGTGTCCAATGTTCCAACGTTGGATGAAGAAGATTTTTCAAGCTGGAAAAGTGAATTTCTTATATATTTAGATGGCTTAGAACCCTTCTTGATAGAAATCTTAGAAAATGGTCCCTATGTACCACTGGCCGTTTCCTCTACCCCTGAGAGATCCATCAAGAAGCCTGTTAAGCAATGGTCTCCAGCAGATAGAAGTCTGGCTAACCAGGACAAGAGACTCAAAAGTATCATTGTCTCTTGCCTACCCAAGAACATTATGAAGTCCATCATCAAATGCAACTCTGCTAAGGAGATGTGGACTGAGTTAGTTCTAGGGTATGAAGGTCCAGAGGAAACAAAAGAAACCAAAATCCAAGCCCTTAGACTTAAGTGTAATGCTTTTAAAGCTTTGGAAATAGAAACTGTTGCTCAAACTTATACTAGGCTAAAGATTTTGCTGAATGATTTGGGAAATAATGGAGTTGTTCTACCTAAGGCTGAGGTTAATGCTACATTTTTCAATAGTTTACCTAGAAAATGGCTTAGCCTAAACCAGACCTTAAAAGCAAATAATGATATCAAAAATGATACTTTAGCCCAACTGTTTGGTAGATATAACTATGAAGAAGAGCTAATTGACTCCATTTACAAATCAGAGACTGATAGGTTTACCACCAATATCACTGGTTCAAAAGCTCTTGTTGCTAACCATTCTTTTTAGGACAACGACTCTGACATAGAAGAGGACACCAGAAGCAGTCAAGAATTTCTTGATGAATTACATGCTGATTTCCATGACATAGCCCTTCTAGCTGACCAAAAGAGGTACTACAAGAGATTTGGTAGAGTTGGAGCTGTTAAGGTTGATAAATCCAAGGTGTCATGCTACACTTGTGGAAAGATTGGTCACTTTCAGAAAGATTGCTGGTCAAACAAAACCTCCTCTCCAAGCTTTCCTTCATCCAACAACAACCACAACAGCAAGAAGAAGTTTTCTACCTCACCTTTCAAGCAAACCTCCCACTCTGACTCAGAGGGAAAGAAGGACTACAAAATTAAGTACAAAGCCTTGAAAGCTGAACTGTTGAAACTCAATCAGAAAGCTAAAGATGCAGCTAAGAAAAAGGATGTTAAGAAAACTGAAAAAGGTCTGATTGCTGCTTCATTTGACTGGGATGATGAACCCCTTACATCTGAGGATGAAGGAACCACTACTGTAAGAGCTTTTATGACAGTCACTGATGAAAACCTGCTGTGGGAAAAAGCGAAGCAAGATCTGGTCAATGGGTGGACGTCACCATGAAAAAGGTACAAAGATTGCTATCTATGGCTGAAGGTCCTGATAGAGACCATGTCAGTGACTATACCTTAGTTGACCTCCACTTTGTAGAAGAGCAAAGAAAAAACATGTTAAACAAGTTTCATAGTCTTAAAATAGAGTTAAATCTTTGTCAATCTGAATTAACAAATCTCAAACCCTTTGTGAATCTTGCAAATCAACTTCAAAATGAAGTAAGCAAATTGTCCATTGAAAATGAGTCTTTAACTGATGAAAACACTAAACTCGGAAAAACCATTGAAAAATGGAATTTGGCTCAATCCATAGTGGAGGAAATAGTTGCTAAAGCCATACCAGGTGATGTGGTTCAGGCTATTGGGGCAAAGGGTAGATACAAAAATCATATACATGTACCCAGTGTTAAGTTTGTCCCTTCAGATATTTCTTCTCCATCTTCCATCTCTGTGGATGAGATAAACTCTAAAAAGAAATTAGAGGTACCAACTTTACCAAGACTGGTCCCATCTGATTCTTTGGTTGGCCCAAAACCTCTAACCAAAACCCTAGGGAATTCAATTCTCAAAGTTGCTGACAAAGCGCACAAAAAGGTTTTTGTGGCCAAGGACTCCAACAAACCCACTCCTCCCTTTGAAGAGCTTTCACCCACCATGCAACTTCTCCTCACCTTGATGGAAGAAGTAAAGGGACTAAAAGAACAAATCAACCCCAGAGTTAACAGTCCATCTGTTAACTCTCTTGGTGAAGGATCTAGTAGCTCTAAGGGGAGAGCTTTATTCAGGCCTTGCAAACATTGCGGTTTCAAAAATCATTCTTCTGAGGACTGCTCAAAGAAACCAAAATGTATCACATGCGAGTCTACTGAACACACCTCTAGAGAGCATGACGATAATATTGCTGTTCAAAGAACCAGAACTCAATTAAGGTCTAAAACTCCTCACATGCCCTCTAGAAGAGCTGAGCCCAAACCCATAGACAATTCTCAGGGTTACAGACCATATCCCCCATGCAAGTACTGCAGCTTCTTTGACCGTCACTCTGATGAGTGTGAGCAGTATCCCGGATGTGACATCGTGGAAGTTTACGTCATGAACCCAAAGACTGCAACCAAAGAGGGGGAGACAGAAACCAGAGAAGACCCAATGTCGCTGGTCAGCGACAGCATGGACCCACTGGAAAGTGGGTTCATCATCAAAACTAATCTGGTTTTGTTATATCTATGCATGAATATCTGAAGAAATCTGTTTGGTATCTGGATAGTGGGTGCTCCAGACATATGAGAGGGGTTAAACAATATCTGCATAGATATAAGAAGGAGTCTGGTCCAAAAGTAGTCTTTGGAGATGACTCCTCAGGGGTTACTGAGGGATATGGCTTAGTGGATTGCAACAGTATAAACTTCACAAGGGTCGCTTATGTCAATGGACTGAAGCACAACTTAATCAGCATCAATCAACTCTACGATGCTGGTTTCAAAGTTCTGTTTACTAAGACCTAAGGAACAATCTTCAATCAAAATGATGATGTTGTTCTAATTGCACCCAGAAGAAGGGATGTGTATGTCATTGACATGACATCATGTCCAGAAGGGATGAACACATGTCTCTTTGCCAAAGCATCTGATAGTGAAAATTAGCTATGGCATAAGAGACTCTCCCACCTTAACTTCAAGAACATCAACAAACTGGCCAAGAATGATTTAGTGGCTGGGCTTCCCTCTCTGACCTTCACCAAAGACAGACCCTGCTCAGCCTGCGAGAAAGGGAAGCACCATAGAGCCTCATTTAAGACAAAGCAATCATTCTCCATAAATAAGTGCCTCCATCTTCTTCACATGGACTTATTTGGACCAGTAAAACCTCAATCCCTTAATCACAACAAGTATACACTAGTCATTGTAGATGAATTCTCCAGATTCACATGGGTATTCTTTCTCAAAAGAAAGAGTGATGCTGCTGAAAGAATAATGTCTTTCATCAGAGAAATAGAGAACTTCAATGATTGCAGAGTTAAGGCTATCAGAAGTGATAATGGCACTGAATTCAAGAACCATGCCATGGAAGCCTTTTGTGATGAAAAGGGAATATCAAAAAACTTTTCTAACCCAGGCACCCCTTGAACAAAATGGTGTCGCTGAAAGAAGAAATAGAACTCTCATAGAGGCAGCTAGAACCATGCTTAGCGAATCAAGACTTCCAAAACAATTTTGGGGTGAAGCTATGAACACAGCTTGTTACACACAAAACAGATCTATTATTGTGAAGAGACACGACAAGACTTCTTATGAAGTGTATAGGAAGAGAGCCACTGATGTAAGCTACTTCCATATCTTTGGTTGCCCTGTTTTCATTCACAACTACATAGATCACCTGGGAAAATTTGATGAAAAGTCGATGATGGATTCTTTGTTGGATACTCTCCCACCTCCAGATCTTATAGAGTATTCAACATTCGCAGGCAAGAACTAGAAGAATCCATCCATGTCACATTTAATGAAGCAGATGCTGTCATTACTCACACCAACACAGAAGAATGTGACATTGATTTCAATGAAGTCAAATTATATCCAGAGGATGATTTCTCAAATCCCAAGGAATCATCTCAAACCTGTCACAAGGACTTTACTTATGTTCATGCATTTGATCCTCACTCAATCTCTGACATCACTCCAGAGGTTGAAAATGCTGAACCTATCACTCCACCCACTGTAGTGAATGCTGATCTTATCGAACCAATCTATCAACTTGATGAAGAGATTATGGATGAAGAAATAACATGTGAAGATCCCCCAACATTCATTGAACTTGCAGTGAATCCTGAACCCACAGAGACTCCTGCTCCTCAATCCAAATGGAGTAGGAACCAAGATATTCTTCTGGTAAATATTCTTGGTTAACCCTCTGAGGGAGTCACCACCAGAGGTAAACTGAGATATCTGGAAACCGCCTCAGCGAATGAATGCCTTTTCGCTGATTTTCTCTCTGAAGATGAACCTAAGAATGTGGCTGCTGTGCTTCTAGATAAAGGGTGAGTTGTTGCCATGCAAGATGAGTTGAATCAGATCAAGAGGAACAAGGTGTGGACTCTGGTAAAAGCTCCAACTAGAAAGCAAGTGGTTGGAACTAAGTGGGTCTATAGAAACAAGAGGGATGAAGCTAGCAGGATTGATAAAAATAAGGCTAGGCTTGTGGTGCTGGGGTAAAATCAATCTGAGGGTATTGACTATGATGAAATGTTTTCACCAGTAGCTAGATTGGAAGCTATCGTAATCTTCCTAGCCTATGAAGCTTATATGGGGTTTACTGTATACCAGATGGATGTGAAGAGTGCTTTTCTAAATGGTAAGCTTGTAGAGGAAGTATATGTCTATCAACCTCTGGGTTTGAAAGCAGTGAATTTCCTGATCACGTCTATAGACTTCACAAAGCACTCTATGGGCTGAAACAAGCGCCTAGAGCCTGGTATGAAACCCTATCAAAATTCTTACTTGAAAATAGATTTGTTAAAGATACCATTGATCAAACCCTGTTCACTTATAGGTCCAAGGGTGATGTCATTTTAGTACAGATTTATGTTGATGACATAATTTTTGGTTCAACCAATATCACTTTGAGCAAACAGTTTGCCAAACTCATGACCAAAAAGTATGAAATGAGCATGATGGGGGAATTAACTTTTTTCTTAGTTTTTCAAATTAAACAAAATTCAAAAGGAATTTCCATTTGTCAAGAAAAATATGTTAAGGATTTGCTTAAGAAGTATGATCTATCAGATTATGCATCAGTGAAATACCCCATGCTTCCTCCCAATAACTTGGGAGCTGATGACTCAGGGGTCTCGGTTAATGAGACCTTATATCGAGGCATGATTGGGTCAATGATGTACCTTACAACAAGCAGACCAGACATACAATTTGCCACATGTCTCTGTGCTAGGTACCAAGCTAACCCCAAGGAATCCCACCTTGTAGCTGTCAAAAGAATTTCCAGGTACTTAAAAGGATCTCCCACACTGGGTCTCTGGTATCCAAACGGATTAGGCTTCAACCTCAAAGCCTACTCAGACTCTGACTAAGCTAGGTGCTGTCTTGATAGAAAGAGCACCTCTGGGAGTTGTCAAATCCTTGGAGGAAAGTTAGTATACTAGAGTACTAAGAAACAAAACTCAGTGGCCATGTCATCAGCTGAAGCTGAATATGTTATTGCCGCTGGTTGTTGTGCTCAAGTTCTTCGGATGAAAAGTCAGCTGGCTGATTATGGGATCATTTATGAAAAGGTTCCCATATTCTGTGACAACACAAGTGCTATAGCCATCTCCAATAATCCGGTACTTCATTCCAGAACTAAGCATATTGACATCAGGTATCACTTTATCAGAGACCAAATTTTAGAAGGTGATATTGAGCTTCATTTTATACCTACTGAATACCAGCTCGCTGATATTTTCACCAAGCCTCTGGCTGAGCCAAGTTTTACTAGGCTGGTTGCTGAGCTGGGTATACTCAATATTGGTAAATAAATTTGATAAATGATCTCTGTCTCTGGGCATTTAAGGGAATTGAATGTAACGAGGTAGTTACATTCCAATGGGAGTTAATATGTTCCCATATTTAATTCAAATGACTGTCCTTCATTGTCAACAACTTTCCCACTTTCCAAGGAGACAGAAAAAATCACATGAAGAGTCAAGGGGTCCCACTTTTCCTAAAAGATAAACATTTGCATTTAATGCTTTAATTAAAAACGACAAAACCTTTTATCAAAACCCTTGACTTATTTGTCAAACTCTCATTACTCATTATTTTCACACACACACTATTCATCTTCTTCAAATCCTCCATTTCTTCCTTCCATCAACAATGGCGTCTTCATCAACAAACACCTCGTTCACCGTTTTGGCCGCCTCGAATGTAGATTTTGGGATAAATGATGGAAAGATCGCCTTGAACAACTGTGTAGCACTCTTGGAGCATAGCAACCCTATCTACCATCCTTTGTTATCCTTCCTCAAGAACTCCACCATTTACGAAGCCATCACTAGGGAACCCTCCACATGCTACCACCAATACTTGAAGGAGTTCTGGTACAGCGCTGAAGTTGATCAAACCTCATCACACATCACCTTCAACCTTTCTACACATCCACAACCTCTCACTTTTGATTTCCTCACTTTTGCCAAAGTCATTGGACATCCAGTCAATGAAGGCATGTCCGCTGTGCCTGCCAGCGCTACAGTGAAGAAGGCTCTGGCCACTCTTCGTCCTCATGATGGCGATGACAAACCCTTCACCACCCAAATATTCCAAAACAAATCACTGATCAAAGTAAATTACTTTTCACCCACCTGGAGGACGCTGATGCTGTACATTATGAAATGTCTGGGAGGAAACCAGGGGTTACATGATCAGCTTAATGGTGCTCAGCAAGCAATCGCTTACAGCTTAATCTGGGGGCAAGATAAAGGGATCACCCACATACTTTACACTGACCTCATGGCAAAGCTGGAAAACAAAGGGAAGAAGCATCGACTGGCCACTATCTGCTACACAAGATATCTCTCTCTCCTCATAGAGGATATGCTTGGTGAAACCTACACTAATGATGAACCTCACTCCTTTTCTCCCTATCGCATCACTCCAGCCTCGCTGAAGACTCCCTTGGAGGATTAAGTGCTTCTCAGCAGGCATATGATGCAGGTTGCTGGGTTACTAGCTGATGATGGAGAGCCCTTGATCCCTCACAATGAGGTGAATGCTGAAAGACAAAATGACAAGTCTTTGTCCAAGACCTCTGTGCAGTACACTTCTCAGTCGAAGGCGCTCAAGGAAAAGAAGAAGAAGAGGAAAGACATCCCCCTTTCCTCTGAAACCCCTTCTGTTAATCCTTCCAAGAAAAAGAAGACCAAGAAGAACCCATCCCCTTCTCTGGAGGATGTGGTTGAAGAGCCTACCGCTGACAAACAACCAGAGTCTAGCGTCTCCTTGTCAGCAGAGACGACTAAGAACCTTCTCCACGCTGATATCACTCAGGTATTAGTTCGCCATTTTTTCTCTCTTGGAGGATCACATACAATCACTCTCAAAATTCTGTAGGAGAGAGTGATGAAATCTTAGGGTTTGCCTCAACCCATAGAGTGTCTGTCTCAGCACCTAGAACTCTTAGGATTATATGTACACTCTATCTTAACACTAGGATATGATTCACTTGTGCTCACAACGCACCCCGATGATCCTTCACCCTCTAGACTGTGCTCTTGTCCATAACAACTTGAGCATGCTATAGGTCCCGACCCAGAGTCTCTGCACCTCACGTGGTCTGTAGGTCCCCTCATATGAAAAGAGTCCCAAAGAATTTATTCTTTTGGGGGGACTGAATAATCACCCTCAGTCTTCCTAGGGGCAGCGATAAAAGGCGACCATTACCTTCAAATATGTCACAACTAAAAGAGTCCCAAAGAATTTATTCTTTTGGGGGGGACTGAATAATCACCCTCAGTCTTCCTAGGGGCATCGATAAACGATGACCTTTAACTTCCATTAACTCATAATTAAGAGAGTACCAAGGAGCAATCCTTCAGGGGGGGAGCTTGATAATCACACCCAGCTAACCTAGGGGCAGCGAATGGCGACCATTCACCACATAGTTTTCACAAATCAAAAGAGTCCCAAGGAGTAATCCTTATGGGGGAGCTGGATAATCACACCCAGCTATCCTAGGGGAAGCGAATAGCGACCCTTCAACATATCTGTTTCACACTAAAAGAGTCCCAAGGAGAAATCCTTAGGGGGGCTGGATAATCACACCCAGCTTTCCTAGGGGCAGAGAATGGCGATCTATAACTTCATATTTATTTCACACTGGTTACTAACAAATGTCATAACAGGCTTATAATCTTCATGAGGAACAACAAAATGATGATGCATATTCCATTGCTGGTGATGATAATGCTGAAGCCCCCCATATTGATCTGGATGCCATGTCAGACATTGACTCCATGCCAGAAGATGAGGTCTTTATCATTGAAGATGACCTGACCATCTCAGACTATGATGATCTAGATGCTGATGATGACCAAGTCACATCTGAATTAAAGCCCATTTCCTTCCCATCAATGGCAAATGTTCAAGAACTAGCTGCCAAGCAGCTATGGGACTAGAGGCTCTGTACACCAACCCCAGTTCCCTTCCCCACTCTGCCAAATGTCATGGAACTGGGGGCAATGAAACACTTGGAACATTTACAACACCTCAAGCCTGTCCATGTTCCTAGAATGAAAGATGTTCAGGAACTAGCCGCTGAGGAACTCTGGGTCAAGAGGGGAGACATCAGTATCACCAAGCCTAAAGTTACAAATGATGTCATCCTCTCTTGAATTGCAAATACTCACTCATGCTGCTAAGGAACTCACCACCACCCTAGAGACTTCACTAACTTCATCTGTGGAATCCTCTATGACTGCACTGCTTCTGCAACTGCTGGGAAATGCCTTGCAAACTCAACTCCTAGCAGTTCTAAACCAGAGTCTTCAGCAATATATGCCATCAGTCCTCACCGCAGCTGTCAAAGCCAATGTTGCTGCTATTGACAAGGCATCTGAGCCTTCCATATAACTTCTTCAGGATCTATTACAAGAGGAACTCAAAGAAATATGCTTATTTGTTCATCAAGAATTTGTTAAGTTCCTCAAACCTGGATCAGGCACAGCTTCTGCCGGCTCTATGCCTGAGGGGGAGAATTCATCAACCTCTACCTCTAAAGAACATGCAGATACTGCTCCACCTAAGGGGGAGCAATCACTTAAAAAACCAGCACCCTTAAAAGCGATCCCAACAACAAAACCCATCAGATCCTTCAACCCCATCACTGAGGTGGCACAGGACAAAGGAAAAGGAATTGCCACTGAGGTACCTGAAACAACCCTGCACTCCCTCCAAGAAGAAGGTGGATCCACAACCAGGCACTCTGACTTGAACAAATTTAAAAGTATTGATGAACCACTACTAACCCCAGAGCAGGCAAAGGCTCAAATCTTGGAACAAAAGAGGTTGGCAAACATTAGAGCTGCTGAAATCAGAGCAAAGAAGCTCTGAACAAACTACTCTCTCCAGCTGTAAAGGAAGCTCAGCTAAATAAGCTCAAAGAACTTGAAGTTAAAAGGAGCAACCTTCAAAAGGAATATGAGAGAATAATGGGCCAAAGAGCAGAGCCCGGTCAACTCACCAAATACGCATGTTACACTGACAAAGACAAAAGAGTAGTGATGACCTTATAAAGAGAAAACCAACTAACCAACTACAAAGTCTTCAGTGACTTTAAACTCATAGATCTGGGCCTCTCTGAATGGTTAGAAATGCTGTCTCTTGCCCAAAAGAAGACTGGGCCTGGTGCTGCCCAAATGATGAAAAACATTCAAGCTAATTTGAATTGGGTAAGAGACACTACAAAGAAGCTGAAGGTACCTCTGCCTCCTCAACTATCACAACAACAATCATCTCAAGGACAAAGAGAAACGAAAACCCAAATGGGGCCTCTGGTAGAAAAGCTGGTCACCGAGAATATTGTTGTAGATGGAATGCACAGAAACCTTGTACTTCCCAAAGAGATCACTAAACCTGTAGAAACTAGAAGGGGGGGTTGAATAGTTTCTCTTCGATTGGCAACCAAATTAAAATTACTTTCAATTTGGTTTGTATCAAAACTATCTTTTGCTTGAAGCTAAGTTGCATAATGATTATGTTCAATTCAAATGCACTAGTAAAGATAACAGGTAAGTGTAAAGATAGTGAAATAAGTAAAGAGGAAGGAAGGAGACAACCTAGTGGAAAGACACCAAGATTTATAGTGGTTCGACAACGAGGCTCTATCCTCGTTTCTACTCCACTCCTCGAGTACACCTACTTGAGATTTCCACTATATCCACAAGCTCCCTTCTTGGCGGAGAAAACTTTACATCGTCGCTTACATTATTTTCTGACACTAAGTTAAATGTCGAGACCTAATCTTTAGCTAGGACCAATCTACACAACGTTGCCTACTTCACAATTTAACGACACAAGGCTAGATGTCGAGTTCTAATCTCAAGGTAGAACCAATCTTCACGACGTTGCCTACTTCACCATTTTACGACACAAGGCTAGATGTCGAGTTCTAATCCAAAGCTAGAACCAATCTTCACGACTCTTTACTTTGAAGCTAAGTGAGAACTTCACACAAAACAACTAATAATCACTTTCAAGTTTAGTAAGAACTCACAAGACACAACCACATCACTTTATAGTTTAGTGAGAACTACTACACAAATCTATTACAACTCAACTAGACATATCCAAGTACACACATGTAGCTTGGATCTACACAACACAAATCCAAGCAAGCACATATGCAATGGATGTACACAACAAATCCAAGTATTCACAAATAACTTTTATGAACACAACTAGTCCAAGTATTCATAAATACAATGGATTGACATAAAACAAAAAGGGTATCATGATGAATATGACTAGCTCATGGATTCATCTTTATCACAACACTAGTGAGTGAGTGATCTTCTCATTGGACAAGGTAAAGGAGGGGATCAAGAGGATAATCATATGTAAACATCCTTAACACTATAAGTGATCATTTACTAATGATTATGCTATAGAAAAGAGAAAGGAGGCGGAGAAAAACGTCCAAGAGGCTTGTTGGAAAATGAGATTTGATCCACTATTTAAAGGAGACAAAGTATAACGGCTATCTAACGGCTATCTGGGTGCGGTACCTTATCTAGCCTGGCGGTTCCTTATCGCTAGGGAACCGCCTAGCAACTTAAGGTTCCGCCCGTAGATTACGCTCCGTTTTTTTGTCTTTTAGTGGGGTAGGAATATCTGAGGTATTTGAAGCCTTCAAAGGATATTCTAATAGCATATGGAATATGCTATTTTCAAATTTAAATTTTCCATTTTAATAAAACATTTTCTAAAAAAGAAAGTTTATTAAAAAGTCTTTTGTCATATTAACAAAAGTGAGTTTTAAGGATAATCATTTTGATGATCACTAAGTATGATTAAGAAAGGTTAGTGATATGATTATTACCTTGATGATAGTGTTAGTTAAATAATTCGTTTTATGTTTTACACTAAATGTGTTGTATAGTTTGTTGTGATCAAAACTGAGAAAGATTAATTAACACTAATAATGTTTTTAGGCATCACTTGCATTAACAATCTCCCCCTTTTTGATTACGACAAACGATAAACTCATTTACGTAGAAACACAAAATATCGAATTATTAAAGAGTTTATCACTATCATTTCTCCCCCTTTGTCGTAGCAAAAAGGTTAGCACAAGTCTTTTGAAGAAAAACGGACTTTGCTAGTAGCTCCCCCTTGGTGGTTGCTCCCCCTTTCTTGGGGCACCAAGTATGTGAGCTAAGGTGACATGCTACACAAAGGTTAGTAGAAAGAAAAGAAACACCAATGTATATATGATCACTACCTACTAAGTAACTTGAGAGGGAGAGAGAGAAGAAATCTCAAATAGAAGCAAGTATTTTGCTAAGTATGTCCAAAAAGGTAATTGACAAAATCAAGCTTCAATCCAATGAAGATGATAAACTTGTCAATGGGTTAAAGTTTAGAATTGATGGAATCACCCATAAGCAATTGTAAAAATTAACCATGATCAACTCAAAAGAGAACTAAGGAAGTAACACATAAACAACACAAAGGTAACATAAAAGAAAGGACACAACAAGGTAGATAGTCATACACACAATATGAGTATCTAAAGCAAAAGAAAAAAATATGGAAAATAAACCAAAAAGCATAAGCTATTCTAATAGTGATAATTTTCCAAGATTGCTTAAAAAAAATAAAAGACTCTAAAACAACTAAAGTGATAAAGACTCTAAGAGTAGTTATTCCTTTAGTTGGAAAAATAAGACGACGATGCATCATTCGAAGTTTTGTCCACCGGAACGAAAACTTGGAGAGGAGGTCAAGTGAGGAGGAATTCAAGGAAATTTAACTTCTCATATACATGAGCAAGTTCAATTTGTTTAAATCGACAACAAGCACACGAGGATCCATGATGCAACACAAAATAGGTTGATGGGGGTAGGGCATCAAACCTAGGGTTTGGTGGTGGTGGGGTAATAGGGTAGGAAATATTTTCACAGTGCCTTGTGAGGTTTGGGAAGGTTGAAAGGTCATTGATTTGAGGGGTGTTGAAGGATTGTGGTGGTGGGGGAACATTTTCTTTTGCTCCGGTGATGGGGTTAATGGTATAAGTCTCATTCCAATACTTGATTGGAGAGAAGGTAGGGTTTTTGGGTGGTTTGGAAGAAGATGGTTCATTCTTCTTAATCCAAATAGGTCGAACCGAGATTTTTGGTTTCTTTGAAACCTTGGATGAGGAAGCTTTGAGCGAGTTGGGTTGTGACAAAGAAATGTCAAGGTTATGAATGGAGGAGTTAGGCATTGTGAAGGTGTGAGAAAGAAACCTCAAGGTTGGGAAGGTGTGAGAATGAAATCTCAAGGTTGGAGATGTGTGAGAATGAATTCTCAAGGTTGGGAAGGTATGAGAATGAAATCTCAAGGTTGGGGTATAAGTAAAATGTAATCAAGGTAATAATTTGAATACAAAATGTGAAGTGTCAAGGAATGTTTAGCCAAATTGAGCAAACAAGGAATCTTGACAGGGTATAGGGTTTTAATTTTTTTTTTGACCAAAAATGAGTCAAAAGCCAGTTTCTATCCGCGGTACCCTATAGGGACCGGCGGTTCCTTATCACTAAGGTACCACGCGACTTTAAGGAGCCGCATGCAGTGGACTTGAAACCAAGTTTTTCCAGGTTTTGAGAAAAAACTAAGACTTTTTCAAAAAGTTGCAAATCTTGGAATTTTACCTCTGCTAGCACTAAATTATGCTAGGGTTGCATAAAAGCAACACATTCACAAAGAATGTCTTGACAAAGGGTGACAAAATATTTGGAAAACATTTTGAACCAATTTTAGTCAAGTTTTAGAGGTGTGATAGATTTAGGTTCAATTTTAATTTCAAATTAAAGTTGATTAATATGCACATAATAATAGAAACACATAAAGCTAAATCCATAAACTAACTTCATGAAAAACTAATGAAGGAAGAAAGTACAATGACAAAAGAAAGAAAATAACAACTAACTAATACAAAGTTAGCTTAATACTAGATCTAGATGAGTAGTCTTTTTTGGCTTGGTTTTGTTAAAAAATCACTTATTAAGAAAACTCATCATTCATCTCCTAGGAGGAGGCATGGAGAACAAGGCAAGAAAGAACTCTTGCAACCTCCTATGTAGTCCAAACATCTCCATCCTAAGGTTATGGATGATGTAGTGGTTGTAGAGGCAACATGGACAATTAGGACCATGAGTCTCTTGAAACCCATAGTAAGGATCACCCAAGAGGAGGGAAAGTGGGACACCCAAATTGGAATATTTGAGTGTGGTGGAGGTGGAGGAGACATGTTCTCCATGGGTGATGTGGGTGAGAGTGGAGGCATGTTCCCTAAAGGGGAAATGGGTGAGTGTGGAGGTATGTTCTCCAAGGTTGGTGAAATGGGTGAGTTAGGAGGGGTAAATGGTGAAGTCACCAAGGTGTCATCAAAGACATTCACAAAAGGAATGCTTTGGATTGGTTGGGGTTGTGTAGTCACATCCAAGGGTGTACTTGGAGTAAAGGGTGAAGAGAGCTCATTCATTCTTGAGTTGAATGAAGAGGAGGTAGAACCAATGGAGTGGTTAGTACCATGGGTGGATGTTGTCTTGCATGGTGCAAGGGGTGGTGAAGGTGATGAGGAAATGAGGATTGGAACCATCTCATTTTTGGGTGTGTGAAAGGGTGAGGAGTTAGGCTTGGGTACCTTAATCCCAATCGTAAGTGTTTTCCTTGGGGTGTTTGAGGGTTTTGAAGAAACCATGGTTGACAAGGGTGGTTTAAGGGTTAGGGAAGGATGTTTTGATGTGTGAAGAACATGACTAACAAGGTGGGTTTAAATGGGTGAGGGGATGATCCAAACTAGTAATGGGTTAAAATCATTTTAGGTGAATAATGAATTTAGGTAACCTAGTTTTGAAATATGCAGGTTTTTGCAAAGAATCATGCAAAGTTTACACAGATTTAAGAAAATAGTGTAAAGCAAAAGATTCTGTCGGACACAGTGGCGGCGGTTCCTTATCTAGGAACGACGGTTCCTTATCGATAAGGAGCCGCTGGTCGATATGGAACCGCGACCAGAGGTGTTTCAAAAATTTCACATCCCAAATTTTGGTTAACCCAAATTTTTATCAAAGGATTCACAAGCCAAAGTTAACTACTGACCAAAATCTAAGAAGCTAACTATCATAAAGGATGCACAAAGCTATGTAAATCACAAACAAGATGGCATAAGCAACATTTAGGATTAAAATAAATAACAATCCAAACATGTAGCATAAGTTAATACACATTCAAGATAATAATAAAAAAATTGTTCAACATTACATGTTTACCAACATGTAATCTTTGAAATACTTCAAAGCTTTCACCTTCTCTTCTTGCCCAATCCCTTGATCATATTCCCCAAATACTTGAATCCCTTCCTTGACTCAACCCGATGTTCATGCAATTCACCTCTAGTCCTAAGATTTTCACGGTAGAGATGCTCCATGTTGAGATCTTCCAGTACTTCACTAGAGGAGTAATGAGGTGGGGGAGTTAAGTCTTCAAGTCCATCCACAAATGAGTTTGAGGATGGGTGGGAATTACTCGAAGAGTTGAAGTGAGAACTAGTACCTACGCCATCACCATCACTTGTTGGCATATAGGTGTCCTCATCATCCGTCTCTTGATGATCGGATTTTCGCGAACCTCGATCACTTCTTATCTTTCTTGCATATACCTTTTGAATAGGCAACATAACCCAGTGAACCGGGTGAAAGCGAGAAAGATCGAGGTGGGGAAAGTCATGAGCAACCCTTTTGAAAAGGCGAGTAAGAAGCATAGCATAGGGAAGGTTTGTTTTGGGCTTTGAGAGGGCATAATTTATTCGTCGAGCGATATAGAATGCCAAATTGTACTTGGTGGATGTAAAGATGCAACTCAACATATGCACCATACAAGCCGGGATATGATCTCGGTTTCCACCAAGACAAAAGACATTCTCCCTAAGGATATTTTCAATTGGACCATAAAATCCTTAAGGTCGCTAGAGAGCACTTCATATCGATTCACATTTCGCACATTTGAATGAAGGCTTCTCACAACGTTTCCATCACGTTCTTTCGAAATGATGTCAAGGATAAACTCTAGATCAGTTTCGGTGAGGTCATTTGGAGGTTTATCGTAGGATTCCAAGAGAGCATCAAGTGTCCATTTATCCGTAAAATGACAAGTGCCTTCATATGGCACACCAAGAATTTCACCAAAGTTTTCGAGGGAGTATTGAATTAATTGATCATTCAACACGAAACGAATGAAGATTTCTTCATTGTATTCAAGCATGGAGTAGGTGCTAAAGAATTCAAGAAGGAACAAGGGGTAAATATATTCTTCTATGTTGAGCAAGCAATCAAACCCCGAAAGCTCAAACATAGATTGGATATAGTCATAACCTGTTATTCCCTCGTCAACGACTCTACCCTCATGGAAACAACGAGTATAAAGATATGGAAATGAGTTTCGAAGTTGAGGGGAAGCATAGGTTTGGGAAAGGTTTGGCATGTATTGTCTAGTGTATTGATGATCCTTTTGGTATTGTGAAGGCATGATTAGTACCTAAATAAACACAAGAAAATATTTCCCCAATCACTCATATGAAAAATAAAATCAGAATTCAAAAATATGAGAATGTGTTATATCAATTTCTTGACAAACAAAGGATTGAATCCATATCATTCTCATGTTCACAATGTAGCTATTCCATTATTTATCAAGAACATATGAACTATGTTGGATCAACAATGGACTTAGAACATTGGTTTTTCAAAACAAGGTTTTTAGGTAAGCATTAACAATGCAACTATCTATTAGTTCATGGGTTCATCTCAATTCCATCTTTTAACCAAAATCATTTAGCCAAAATTCGGATTTGTTCAATAAGTGGGTTTTAGTTAAATCTTAATGAATGAGAACCTAAGGAATCATAGTAAAATAACTATCTCAACCCATATTCCTATTAAGATTTTTTTCAATTTCAATTTTAAAAATCCCCAATTATGAAAGGATGAACCCTAGAACAAAATAGATGAAATTGAAAGAAAATACTTACAATTAATTGATGTTAGATGAAGGATGAGTGAAACCCACAACTTGGAATCAATTAATTTGAGTGATTGAAGGTTTTGGAAGCTTCAACAATGGTGGAAAAGATGAAAAACGTCGGCTGTGTGTTTTTGGGAGAGAGAGATAGTGGTTTGAAAAAGAATAAAATAATCAAACTGGCGCTCTGACAAACTTTACTGCCCGCGGTACCTTATCGATAAGGAACCGCGGGTTTGAGCCCCTAGAGATAAAGAACCACCTACAGAGGCAGGTTTTTATCAATGAAAAACGCCAAATTTTAAAAACCAAGTTTTTCTAAAATACTTAAAATTATATCATGAACCTTTTAGAATAACATTGAATCATCATAACACTAGGCAATATGCTTTAATGAAGGATTACGAGTTGAATCGAGATCGAAAAGAACCGAAATGGACAAACGACTACTCGTAGCAAATTAGCAAAGTGGAGAGAAGTCAAGGGAAGTGAATCAAGACTAGGACTAAAAATCAAGGGATTAATGACAATCTTCAAATAGTAGTAACGAAGAGCTTGCGTCATATATAATGGTTTAAGACGTGCCTTTCCGGCGAAATGTTAAACGGCTTTGGTAATGAATAAACACAAAGCAATTATTCGTGTATAGACTAAGATCACTTTCAATAATAGTCTTAGTCTAAACCAAAATATGAGCAAGGTATTAATTCACTTTCTCTCCCACAAAGGGCCTACTAACCGTATGGGTGCAAACCATGGAAATCATGCTTGATACTTTAAGCTACTACTAACTCACTCTACATCACCATATTGAGTCAAGTATCTAAGCAATGAAGGTTTGAGAGGATAAAAGAAAAGAATCACAAACCACAAACAAATGTCAAGGCAAGGATGCCAAGAACAAGGACATAGTCAAGTAATGATCAAAAGAGTGATCAAAGGGCGTGTGGAAGAACGAAAGCGTACCTTGGCCACAAAGAGCAATCCATAAAAGAATCAATGCTATGCCCAACAATGACTATGATGAGTACTAAGTCTTCAAGGACTAGTATCATTCCCCATCATCTTGGTATCATCATTCAAGGATGTTAAAGATCAATGAAGATGAGTTTCTACAAGTGCAAGTAACTCAATCCACAACCAATTAAGTGATTGATCTTCATGAGTACCTACACAAAGCAAGATGCAAACTAGTAGATACATTTCAAGAGTAGATCTAAAATGCATAACGACTACTAATCTTAAGAGGGATACAATATTACCAATTAAAAGACCTATTTTTCAAAAACAAAATAGTTTTGACCAAAGAGAAACTTTAGTACAACTAGACCTTCTAATTTGAGGAGACAATGGATCGATCCAAGTTTCAAAGTACAATATACTTCAAAGATCTTGAGTGACCATCACTCTGATACCAATTGTAGAAACTAGAAGGGGGGGGGGGGGGGGGGGGGGTAGAATAGTGGTTCGATAACGAGGCTCTATCCTCGTTTCTAATCCACTCCTCGAGTACACCTACTCGAGATTTCCACTATATTCACAAACTCCCTTCTTGGCGGAGAAAACCTTACATCGTCGCTTACATTATTTTCCGACACTAAGCTAAATGTCGAGACCTAATCTTTAGCTAGGACCAATCTACACAACGTTGCCTACTTCATAATTTAATGACACAAGGCTAGATGTCGAGTTCTAATCTCAAGGTAGAACCAATCTTCACGACTTTGCCTACTTCACCGTTTTACGACACAAGGCTAGATGTCGAGTTCTAATCCAAAGCTAGAACCAATCTTCACGACTCTTCACTTTGAAGCTAAGTGAGAACTTCACACAACACAACTACTAATCACTTTCAAGTTTAGTGAGAACTCACAAGACACAACTACATCACTTTATAGTTTAGTGAGAACTACTACACAAATCTATTACAGCTCAACTAGACATATCCAAGTACACACATGTAGCTTGGATCTACACAACACAAATCCAAGCAAACACATATGCAATGGATGTACACAACAAATCCAAGTATTCACAAATAACTTGGATGAACACAACTAGTCCAAGTATTCATAAATACAATGGATTAACATAAAACAAAAAGGGTATCATGATGAATATGACTAGCTCATGGATTCATCTTTATCACAACACTAGTGAGTGAGTGATCTTCTGATTGGACAAGGTAAAGTAGGGGATCAAGAGGATACTCATATGTAAACATCCTTAACACTTTAAGTGATCATTTACTAATGATTATGCTATAGAAAAGAGAAAGGGGGCTGAGAAAAATGTCCAAGAGGCTTGTTGGAAAATGAGATTTGATCCACTATTTAAAGGAGACAAAGTATAACGGCTATCTAACGGCTATCTGGGCGCGATACCTTATCTAGCCCGGCGGTTCCTTTTCGCTAGGGAACCGCCTAGCTACTTAAGGTTTCGCCCGTAGATTACGCTCTGTTTTTTGTCTTTTAGTGGGGTAGGAATATCTGAGGTATTTGAAGCCTTCAAAGGATATTCTAATAGCATATGGAATATGCTATTTTCAAATTTACATTTTCCATTTTAATAAAAAAATTTCTAAAAAAGAAAGCTTATTAAAAAGTCTTTTGTCATATTAACAAAAGTGAGTTTTAAAGATAATCATTTTGATGATCACTAATTATGATTAAGAAAGTTTAGTGATATGATTATTACCTTGATGATAGTGTTAGTTAAATAATTCGTTTTATGTTTTACACTAAATGTGTTGTATAGTTTGTTGTGATCAAAACTGAGAAAGATTAGTTAACACTAATAATGTTTTTAGGCATCACTTGCATTAGCAAAACCAGTGGGTGGCCAAGTATACTCAGAACCAGAGACAGGAATGGTCTTCATGAATGGTAATTGTGAGTATTGCTTTCAGCGGATGAATGAACTACATCTGGCGTCAACTATCCAACTCATCAGACTCAAACAAGGCATCCTAAGGAACTGTAAATTAGCTGATGATTTTGAGTTTGAAGTTGAGCTGATCATTAAATCTAGGAGTGACAAAGTTGAAGCTCAGAGAATCTATGATTAAGGCCTCGATCACTGAAGAACCTTTTATTTTGTTTTATGTTTACACCACTGGGTGTTCTTGTAATAGACTAGGTTCTTTATGTTTAATAAAACTCTGAGGTATGTTTGTTAAATTATGTGTAAGAAGAAGATGTGTACTCATTTACAATAATTTTAGACTTAGTATAATTTATAAAAAAATAGTAGGAGATTGTTGGGCCAATGAAAGTTTTAACCATGGCCCAATTTAGATTTGTTTAAATTAGACTAAGTGTTACTGATCGCTGAGAGGACCAGCGACAGAGACCAGACCATTGGAAGGCAAAGCCTCAGCTGGCACACCAGGAACATTCAAGTCAAAGACAACGTCAGAGAAGTCGAAGACAATCTGAAGTCATACTCACCAGCGATTATGGATAGCTGGGATGTAGAAGGAATGTGCTGGTGTTCAAGGATCTATGATTTGACAATACTCAGAGATCACTTAAGAACCCTAGAAGTCTGATACAAGAAAAGCTTGTCCAATCCTTTATAGTGTAGGCGGGAGAATCTACTAAGTGTTTTGAGCGGGACAAAACAAGAGATTCAAGATAAAGCCTAGTACGACCTAGTGGGACAAAAGGTGAACAGTTCGCAGAACTGTTCACCTAAAGTTGTTTAAAGGTATGTCTCGATTTGGACATGCATTTAATATGTTGTACTCTTCCATTCAGAAGATGACACGTATCAACTACTCCCACTAAGGAAGCAACCTCGTACCACTATAAATAGGAGTGAGAAAGAAGAGTTAAGGCAACCCTTGTGCTTGGATAAATTATCTAAGTTCTTTCTCACCTTGGAACCACTGAGCCCTTAGCTGTCTACCAGCGTCTCATTGGTTCCCTTGTAAACTTGAGTCTCAAATCAAGTTTACTTGTTCTAGGGTTCATTTCTTATTGTCATTCAACGGGTGTATGCGTTTGAAAAGTATTTCGTTGTGTTTTTGTGTTTATACGAGTTATAGTTTCGAAAATTGTCATATTAAGGGACTTTCAAGAAGAATAAAAGAGAAGAATATTGTGGACGCACGAATGTGCGGCGCACTGATAGGTGTGTAAACACCCATCCTATTACCACTTAACTACAATAATAACCAAGCCAAACATGTATTTTATGTCGTAAATGTCGGAATTATGCGTGGTTTGTGTTTTTTTGTGATTTAGGATCAAAATGTGAAAAGGGAGGAAAACACGGGCTTTCACGGGCTTTTATCAAAGAAAAAGACAAAAGACGAAGTCAAGAGATCAAGAGTACAAAAAGAACGGAAGTCCAAGGCCTATTCTGAAGATTTATCGAAGAAAAAGTCTAAAGAAGGAAGTTTAATAAAGCTGAAGAACTCAAGTCTAATTTATGAAGAAATTACAAGACGAGTTTAAGTAATCCCGAGTCAAAGTCGAAAAAAGTCGAAGAACTTAAAAGACGAAAAGACGAGAAAGAAAGAAAGAGAGGAGGAAGCTTCCATCATACTCCTCCTCCTCTTATAAATAGGACCATTAATTTCATTTCATTTTTCTTGTTGGCTAAATTGACAATTAGTCTTCCACCCTTAATACTTGCACATTTAATTTCATGTCATTTACATTAATTTGCACCTTTAATTACCTTGTCTTGCACCTTTAATTTCAAGTAAGTTTTATTTTATTTTTATTGAATCCTTACTTTTATTGTTAATTGATAGGTGTGAAAACACCCATCCTTTCACCACTTATTTCTGGCTAAAACAAGACCAAAACACGTATTTAATATCATTTGTTTCGAATTATGCGTGGTTTTTGTGTTTATTGTGTTTTCAGAGTCAACCGGATGAATATTGAAGAAAACATGGGATTGCACGGGTTTCATCGAAGAAAAAGACTCAAGACGAAGTCTATTGTCCAAGAGATGCAAAAGATTTGAAGTCGTTGTGCCTATTTGAAGATTTATCGAAGAATAGAGCCAAAGATGGAAGATTCATATATGTCGAAGAACTCGAGTCTATTAAACAAAAGATCATAAGACGAGTTGGAATTATTCACCGACACTTCTCAAAATCCAAAGTCGGAAACGTTTATTTAAAGAAACGTAAAGACTAAAGAAGAAAGAAGAAAAGAAGCCCAAAACCAAAGCCCATTCACAAGCCCAAAATCACACGCCTATAAATATGACTTCACTTCACCATTTGGAGACACTTAGTTAGTTTTTAGTTTTCTAAAATTTCTTTAGTTTTAGAGAGAGAAAGTTCCAAACTTTCTCTCACTAAACTTTTTCTTTGTTTTCATCTTTTAAATTTAAGCTTTCTTTAATCTTTGTACTTTGGATTTCATTAATCTTATTCAAGTTAAGCTTTTAAGTTCCTTATTCTCCTTCTACATTTCTTAGTTTGCTTTAATCCTTGATCTGATTACTTCATTTCATACGGTTTAAATGATTCGATTTGTTCGTGATTAAAAGTTAATTTCTCTTGTTCCTTTTTAAGCTCCTACGCGTATAGGCTATAAGCTCTTAATGCTTATTAGCTTATTTCAAGTTTAGCTTATTACTTTTTGGACTTCACAAGGGTTTTAGTCATTTTTAAGTTCGTTTCATAAAGTTTATTATTGTTTACGTTTTACAAGTTGTTTAAGTTTCGGATTATTTAGCTTATTGATTTTGTTTTTTGAGTCCTAAGGCTACCTCCAATTTCGGATCAACATTGATTCCATCGCAATATTGTGGTTCGTACACATTCCGACAGATTTCTTATTTTGATCGCAATAACCCTTAAGGGTTCTACTTTGCGATCGATTGGTAATTCCCTCTTATTCCGATCTGGGATTGTGATCGCTTATTGCGATCGCACATTCCGACGGGACTGAAGTCCTTTTTAAGTCGAAACTCTGGCCAATTTTTATTTACCACATTCCGATCTGACATTGCGACAAAGGGTCTTTAGATATTCCGATCTAACTTTCCGATTTAGACATCATTCCGACAGCCATCATTGCGACAGCTTTGATTTTAATTATTCCGATGGTAACTTACATGAACATTCCGATGGACTTCACTTTGACATTCCGATGGGTTGTTTTAGTTATATTCCGATGCTTATGTCTTTGATGCATTCCGATAGAAATAATTTTCAATATTCCGATAGCTTAAGTTTTTAAGTTTTAAAGTTTTAGCAAAGTTTTTAAGTATTAGTTCAATTTAGTTTTCAAAGTATTATTCTAATCTTTTCTTTACGTTTTCAAGCATTTAATTTTAACTTGTCAATCTAGTTTAATCTTTCAAAACTTTAATTTTACTCTTCGACACTTACTCATTTGTTATTAGTTCAAAATAGATAAACAAACCAACACCATTTTATTAACCAAGAACAAATCATTCCACTTAGAACCGTGATCAATTCGAGGAGATACCGAGAGAACTAAATCTAGAACCCATACAAAATGCTTATATCAAATGGCGTCGGTGCCGGGTCTTTTCGTTAAGATCAACAGTTTTTTGTGAGAACTTGGATTTTGGGATCCGTTCACCGTGAACGTTACTTTTTCATAAAAAAATTTCAAAAATCCTTAAAAAATATAAAATTTTCAAAAATACAAAAAAATTAAAAAACATAAAAACCAAAAATATTTCTGCTTTGTTTTTGCCTTGTTAGTTCTTTTGCAGGTGCATGCGTACACGATCCACGTCTTATCAAGAGCCCGAGCCTCTCGAAGACTTATACATGGCCGGTGTACAAAACAACAACAATAACCCACCTCAAAACAATAATAACAATAACAACCCACCTTTCAACAACAATAATAACAACAACAATGAGCCTCTACCGGATAATTGCCCGATGATTGAACTTCTACAAGCACATGTAGATGGTAACGATGATCCAATTGTCATACCCGCGATTGCAGCCAACAACTTTGAGCTCAAATCCGGTTTTATCCAGATGGTCTCTGCTCAACCATTCTTGGGGCGTACCATTGATGATCCACATGACCACATCAAGAGATTCTTGCAACTCCCTAATACGGTCAAATTCAATGGTGTTCCACAAGAGGTAACCCGTTTACAACTTTTTCCCTTTTCTTTAGAGGGACAAGCCCGACATTGGCTTGCTAAGGAACCGCCATAGAGTATTCTTACGTGGACGGATTTGGAGACCAAGTTTATCAACTACTTTTTCCCACCCTCTCGTACTACCGCTTTGCGGAATGAAATCATTAATTTTGAACAAAAGTACGATGAGTCTTTTAGTGAATCTTGGGATTGTTTCAAAGATCTTTTAAGAAAATGCCCACAACATGGTTTTACCAAAGTGCACCAAATTAACACTTTTTATAATGGTTTAAGCATGAATGACCAAGATTCACTAAACAGTGCCTCGGGGGGGTAATATTTTGGCTAAGACTTCTAATACCGCATGGGATATCATTGATAATAAGTCTCGTGTGCAAACCAAGAGTGTTCGGACTAATGTCGCTAGTGCTAGTACTAGTGACAACGATAAGCGACTTGAAAAAATCACTGCGCTTCTTGAATCGCTTGCTACCCAAACTGCCAGCAACACCAACAACATCAACGCTAAAAATGCTCACGACGCTCATGTCAATGCTGTTAGCCAACCATGTGAGATATGCGGGGGTCCTCACTCTTACACCACTTGTACTGCCACCCAAGACTACCCTTCTGAGAATGTGAATGCAGCATACGGTACCTATCCTCCGGCCGCTTATCAAGCTCGTCCTCAATGTGACCGCAACTTGCTTAGCTACCGTTCCAACAACTTTCTTTCCCCGCCCGGTTTTACTCCTAACAACCCAAACCAACAACAAAACCTCAACCGCCCTCCTCAACAACAACAACCTCGTGGACCATACATACCACCTCACAAACAACCACATCCACCTCAACGGAACAACCAAGTTTACCAGCAACCTGCTTATCAACCACCCGCATACAATGCTCCTCCCAACCAACCCACCGCATTACACCAAGACATTGGAACCTACATGAGGACTAACGATGTGATCGTGGACAATCTCCAACAGGAAGTGCGCAACTTGAAAGCAGACCTGGTGAAACAAGGGAACGATCTGAGAGCTGATATGAGAAACACTTTGGATAGTCAAACGAATGACTTAAAGAACATGATGGCTAGTTTCTTCCAAGGTAATCAACCCTCTTCTTCGGGTACTCTTCCGAGTAACACCGTTGCGAATCCAAGAGGGGAGATGAAAGCAATCACCACTCGTAGTGGCAAAGGTACCAAGGAACCCGAGCTTCCTATACCTCCACCGGTGATTGTGACTAAAGAGAACGAGTCACCTGCTCCTGTTCCTCATCCTTCTACTTCCCCAATTTCTCCGCCTCTTACTTCTACCCCTCCTCCACCCAAGAATGTGAGTGATCCTTCGATCCCAAAGCCTTCCTCTTCTTCCGATATACCTTATCCCTCAATGTTGAGGAAAGAGAAGCTCAAAAGCTAGGATGATATTCAGGTTTCAAACTTTCTCAAAATGTTTAAACAATTGAATTTTAACATCTCCTTCGTTGAGGCTCTCGCTCACATGCCCAAGTATGCGAAAATGTTCAAAGATCTTCTTAGCGACAAGGAGAAGCTTCTTGATATTGCTAACACCCAACTTAATAAGAATTGCTCTGTAGTGCTCTTAAGGAAATTGCCAACCAAGCTTGGTGATCCGGGTCGTTTCTTAATCCCTTGTAACTTCCCGGGAGTAGAGAAGAATTGCATGGCCCTAGCCGATCTAGGTGCCAGTATTAACTTAATGCCCTTAAGCGTTTGGAAGCAATTATCTCTCCCTGAGCTAGTCCCCACCAAAATGACTTTGGAATTAGCTAACCGCACGGTTGCTTATCCAGTGGGGATAGCCGAAGACGACTTTGTAGGAGTCGACAAATTCACTTTTCCTGCCGATTTCGTCGTTGTTGACTACGATATGGACCCTCGTGTGCCATTAATTGTTGGTCGTCCATTCCTGAGGACCGGTCGCACTCTCATCGATGTTGAAGCTGGTGAGCTTATCATGAGACTGGGTGACGATAAAATTGTCTTCAACATGGGAAAGCTTTCTAAACAGCCTTATTCTAACGAGAGTGTTAATTGTATTGACGTTCTTGATGAGGCTTGTGAAGAACACTTCAAAGATGCTTGTAAAAGTATTCCTACCTCTCTTCCCAATGTTGAGACCGTTTCCTCTATCGATTCATCACTATCTCTATTTGGAGAAAGTGATTTCCTTTGGAAAGATTTGGAAGCCACCATGGGAGATGTGAACTTATAACATGCCGATTCTCCCACCGATTGTGATGAAGATCTCCGCCTCATTGAGAACCTTCTTAAAGAAGACAATCTTTCTCCACCATCTCCCACGGTTATTGCTATCGATGCTCCGACTTTGAAAACGCCTCCCATCGAAAATCCTCCGGATTTAGAACTTAAGGAGTTGCCGCCCCATCTCAAGTACGTGTTCCTTGAAGAAGATAAGAAGTCGCCCGTTATCATCGCGAAGGACTTGAAAGAAGAAGAGAAATCTCGCCTCATCGCCGTACTCAAAGATCATAAGAAGGCAATTGCTTGGAAAATTTCCGATATCCGCGGAATTGATCCGAACCTTTGTACTCACAAGATTCTCATGAAAGATGACTTTAAACCCGCAATCCAGAGCCAAAGAAGGGTTAATCCTCGCATTCATGACGTCATCAAACAAGAGGTTATCAAACTTCTTGATGCCGGCTTGATCTACCCTATTTAGGATTCGCCGTGGGTAAGTCCCGTCCATTGTGTGCCCAAGAAGGGCGGAATAACCGTTGTTTCCAATGAACACAACGAGTTGATTCCCACTCGTCTCGTTACTGGGTGGAGAGTTTGTATTGATTATCGCAAGCTCAATGATGCCACGAGAAAAGATCACTTTCCTCTTCCCTTCATGGATCAAATGCTCGAGCGTCTAGCTGGTAATGACTATTACTGCTTTTTAGACGGTTTCTCCGGGTATTTTCAAATTCCCATCGATCCCAAAGACCAAGAGAAGACCACATTCACTTGTCCCTACGGAACATTTGCTTACAAACGCATGCCTTTTGGTTTATGCAATGCTCCTGGGACGTTCCAAAGGTGTATGATGGCTATCTTCCATGACATGGTGGAAGACACTATGGAAGTATTCATGGATGATTTCTCGGTTTATGGCAATTCATTCTCTACTTGCCTTGCCAATTTAGAATGTATGCTTAAGCGGTGTGAAGACACTCGCCTTGTTCTTAATTGGGAAAAATGCCATTTCATGGTAAAAGAGGGCATCGTGCTAGGACACAAGATCTCCAAAGCCGGTCTTGAAGCAGACCGTGCTAAAGTCGATGTTATCGCTAAGTTGCCTCCACCTTCAACCGTGAAGGGTGTGAGAAGTTTTCTCGGTCATGCGGGCTTTTACCGTCGATTTATCAAAGATTTTTCTCAAATCTCTCGCCCGATGACCCACCTCTTGGAAAAAGATACTCCTTTTATCTTTTCCAAAGAGTGTCTTGAAGCCTTCAACTTGCTTAAGGATAAGCTAACTAAGGCACCCGTCTTGGTTACCCCTAATTGGGAGCTTCCCTTTGAGTTGATGTACGATGCTAGCGACTTTGCTATTGGTGCGGTTTTGGGCCAAAGAGTGAATAAACACTTCCAACCAATCCACTATGCTAGCAAGACAATGACGGGGGCTCAATTGCATTACACAACAACCGAAAAAGAGCTTTTAGCTGTTGTCTATGCTTTTGAAAAATTTCGCCCCTATCTTGTCCTTTCTACCACCATCGTTTACACCGATCATTCCGCGTTGAAGTACTTGTTGACTAAACAAGTTTCCAAACCAAGACTTCTTCGCTGGGTTTTGCTACTCCAAGAATTTAAAATCAAAATTCGCGATAAAAAAGGAGCTGAAAACCTAGCCGCGGATCATCTCAGTAGACTTGAGGATCCTTACCAAGGGGATCATCCGAACAAAGAAATCAATGATTCTTTTCCCCTGGAGACCTTAATGTCTATCAACTCGACTGCTGATGAAACCCCGTGGTTTGCGGACATTGCAAACTACTTGGCGGGTGGAATTCTCGTTGACGGGTTAACATCCCAACAAAAGAAAAAGTTCTTCAAAGACATCAAGACTTACTTTTGGGATGACCCGTATCTTTTCAAATAATGTGCCGACTTGATTATTCGCCGATGTGTTGATGGACCGGCAGCTTTAGAAATCCTTGACGCTTGCCACAAAGGACCCACCGGTGGTCACTTTGGTCCCAACTACACCGCCAAAAAAGTGTTTGACTCGGGATTTTATTGGCCCACCATTTACCGTGATGCTCACGAGATGGTTAAACGATGTGATGCTTGCCAGAAACAAGGCAAGATCACACATAAAGACGAGATGCCTCAGAATTTCATTCAAGAATGTGAAATCTTTGATGTTTGGGGTATCGACTTTATGGGGCCATTCCCTTCCTCTAAAGGAAACAAATACATCATTGTAGCCGTTGACTACGTCTCCAAATGGGTTGAAGCCAAAGCTTTACCCACTAATGACGCAAGGGTGGTTTGTAACTTTTTGAAATCGTTGTTCGCTAGATTCGGTGTGCCTCGTGCCATTATTAGTGATCGCGGGACTCATTTTTGCAATGACCAATTTGCTAGAGTCATGGCTAAGTATGGTGTAAATCATCGTCTTTCCACCGCCTATCACCCACAAACTAATGGCCAGGCTGAAATATCCAACCGAGGATTAAAGTGAATTCTGGAAAGAACCATGGGAGAGCATCGTGCCTCATGGGCCGATAAACTTGATGATGCTTTGTGGGCTTTTTGTACCGCATACAAGACTCCAATTGGTTGTACACCATATCGTCTCGTGTACGGGAAAGCGTGCCACCTCCCCATTGAGTTGGAGCACAAGGCTTACTGGGCCTTGAAGTGGGCTAATTTTGATATCAACAAAGCCGGTGACCTACGCAAGATCCAACTCAATGAGCTGAATGAACTCTGTAATGAGGCTTATGAAAATTCTTTAATCTATAAGGAGAAGACTAAGCTCATTCACGATTCTAAGATTAAAAACCGAGAGTTCCAAGTTGGAGACAAAGTTTTACTCTTTAACTCTCGGTTGAAAATCTTTTCGGGCAAGCTGAAATCTCGTTGGTCCGGCCCATTCACCATTGCCCAAATTTTTCCATATGGTACTCTCGAGCTCGCTCAACCTAATGGACCTAATTTTAAGGTGAATGGCCAACGAGTGAAGTTGTACTTTGGTGAGGACATCTCTCATGAGATGATTCCATCCCTCACCACGTTCCCCATGAACTAATTTTGGGTCGAGTCAGGCTCGTGACTTGGTTATCAAAAACAAGCGCTCCTCGGGAGGCAGCCCGAGTATCTATCCTTTTCTGTTTTAACCTCCTAAGTGTAGGGGGGCCTATATAGGTGTTTGTATTTGTGTGGTGATGTGATTACAGGGTTGAATGCACTCTTGGAACCTTTGAAGAACCGTGCTCCCGTGTTATCCGAAATCCGGTTCTATCTCTCAACTATCGTGATTCAATTTTCTTTATACTCACATTTGAGACTGATCACTTTAGTCGTCCCTTCCTTAGCTTGATTTAACCAACGTGCACAATGTCATAAGTGTAGGGGAAACTTTTCCCACATGCTTAAACATTGAGGACAATGTTTATCTTAAGTGTAGGGGGGACTTCTATCGAAGTTTTAAGTGGACTTTTCCATGAAAAAACCTTCATTTAACCGGAAAAGCATCTTTTTAAACATTTTTCAAATTTTTTATTAACTTTGGCCATTTAGTCGTAATTTTTAAATTTTTATCATTGCTTTCATATGTATATATCCCGCAATAAAGTCAAAAATATTAATAAAGTGGTGTAGCTAGTTTTGAAATCTTTGACATATTAGGCCCGTTGCGATTATTTTGACTCAACCCGAATAGACTTATCCAAGTTTATTCTAGCTAGTATCCTTAACCATGTAGACCTTAATTGGTTTATTAGGCTAAGTATCCACGAGTCTCATTACTTGAGATTTTAAATTGTGGAGAACGATAAATGATAGAGTCAATTATAAGTCGGTATTCTTGCACAAGCTCACTTGGTGTAATTATTTTCCTATTCTCCCATCACTTGCTAATAATTTATCTGCAATAAGTAAGGTCGTACGATTTGAAAATTTACTTAGCTTCTAGCCCAAGATCGTTTAAAAGTTGCTCGGTAATGATAAGAGTTCATAGCCAAGGCATAACTTATGAAGCGGGGTGCGAAGATTGGCGAGTCCGAAAAGGCCCTAACAAGGCATGAGGATTCCATTTTATTGCTGAAGATCCAAAGTGATATGAAAAGCATTGTTCCCAAAATCAATATGAAGGATCAAGACTTACGGAGAAAAGCAATCAACTCCCATAAAGATCATGGAGAAGTCTATCCGACAAGACCCTAACAAGGTATGAGGATAAATAGATCCAAGTCCGAAAAGGAGGCGGATCGTTGTATCTCAAAATCCCAATTAGAGATTGAAGAAATAATCATGAAGTCGTGGTCAACAAAGTTGGAGTACCTCTCAAAAGTCTCCAAGTGAAGAAACTCTATTAACGATGAGAAGACCATTATCTCAAGAACGTCTCTCAAGATATGAAGTATGAAGTACATGCCAAATATCGGCCCGAGAAAGGTCTCAAATCGTGAACCAAGTTATGCCAAGATATGAACTTTTTGATATCCCGAGAAGCAGTTTTAAGAGACTTTGTCCTCTAGCTAACTATTGATCAAATCGTCCTACTTAGCTTTCAGCCTAAATAAACTATCGAAATAAGTCCAAAAATGCATCTTCATTATCATTCTAAGACAAAAATAAAATATAAGAGATACACCTAGGAATAAGGGAGTTTAAGCATATAATTAAGCCATGTGTGTAAGTGTTTGATATGCTAACTTATAATAAAAATGATCTCGTTTCTAAGCTTAGTTTGGGGAACGTGAGACTTGAGGGTGATAAATCTTCGCAGCACCAAAGCCCTAATGTAAGTCCTTGATCTCTTTGCAAGTTATTTCCATCCTTTTGTTTACTTTAAAGTTTTGATTTCTCTTAGTACTCTAATTTTTGTTTAGTAGTATTTTAATAAGGCCAAGGTTGATTGATTATGAGAAAAGTGTAAATTTGCTTTATCGCTAAGCATTGCATGAGGGCATGGCAATGGTTAAGTGTAGGGGATATGATAGGTGTGAAAACACCCATCCTTTCACCACTTATTTCTGGCTAAAACAAGACCAAAACACGTATTTAATATCATTTGTTTGGAATTATGCGTGGTTTTTGTCTTTATTGTGTTTTCAGAGTCAACCGGATGAATATTTAAGAAAACATGGGATTGCACGGGGTTTATCGAAGAAAAAGACTCAAGACGAAGTCTATTGTCCAAGAGATGCAAAAGATTTGAAGACGTTGTGCCTATTTGAAGATTTATCGAAGAATAGAGCCAAAGATGGAAGATTCATATATGTCGAAGAACTCGAGTCTATTAAACAAAAGATCATAAGACGAGTTGGAATTATTCACCGACACTTCTCAAAATCCAAAGTCGGAAACGTTTATTTAAAGAAACGTAAAGACTAAAGAAGAAAGAAGAAAAGAAGCCCAAAACCAAAGCCCATTCACAAGCCCATAATCACACGCCTATAAATAGGACTTCACTTCACCATTTGGAGACACTTAGTTAGTTTTTAGTTTTCTAAAATTTCTTTAGTTTTAGAGAGAGAAAGTTCAAAACTTTCTCTCACTAAACTTTTTCTTTGTTTTCATTTTTTAAATTTAAGCTTTCTTTAATCTTTGTACTTTGGATTTCATTAATCTTATTCAAGTTAAGCTTTTAAGTTCCTTATTATCCTTCTACATTTCTTAGTTTGCTTTAATCCTTGATCCGATTACTTCATTTCATACGGTTTGAATGATTGGATTTGTTCGTGATTAAAAGTTAATTTCTCTTGTTCCTTTTTAAGCTCTTACGCGTATAGGCTATAAGCTCTTAATGCTTATTAGCTTATTTCAAGTTTAGCTTATTACTTTTTGGACTTCACAAGGGTTTTAGTCATTTTTAAGTTCGTTTCATAAAGTTTATAATTGTTTACGTTTTACAAGTTGTCGAATTTAAGCTCTCAGAGTTGTTTAAGTTTCGGATTATTTAGCTTATTGATTTTGCTTTTTGAGTCCTAAGGCTACCTCCAATTTCGGATCAACATTGATTCCATCGCAATATTGTGGTTTGTACACATTCCGACAGATTTCTCATTTTGATCGCAATAACCCTTAAGGGTTCTACTTTGCGATCGGTTGGTAATTCCCCCTTATTCCGATCTGGGATTGCGGTCGCTTATTGCGATCGCACATTCCGACGGGACTGAGGTCCTTTTTAAGTCGTAACTCTGGCCAAATTTTATTTACCACATTCCGATCTGACATTGCGACAAAGGGTCTTTAGATATTCTGATCTAACTTTCCGATCTAGACATCATTCCGACAGCCATCATTGCGACAACTTTGATTTTGATTATTCCGATGGTAACTTACATGAACATTCCGATGGACTTCTTTTTGACATTCCGATGGGTTGTTTTAGTTATATTTCGATGCTTATGTCTTTGATGCATTCCGATAGAAATAATTTTCAATATTTCGATAGCTTAAGTTTTTAAGTTTTAAAGTTTTAGAAAAGTTTTTAAGTATTAGTTCAATTAAGTTTTCAAAGTATTATTCTAATCTTTTCTTTACGTTTTCAAGCATTTACTTTTAACTTGTCAATCTAGTTTAATCTTTCAAAGCTTTAATTTTACTCTTCGACACTTACTCATTTGTTATTAGTTCAAAATAGATAAACAAACCAACACCCTTTTATTAACCAAGAACAAATCATTCCACTTAGAACCGTGATCAATTCGAGGAGATACCGAGAGAACTAAATCTAGAACCCATACAAAATGCTTATATCATTAATCTCTCATCTACTCTTCTTGTTTTGATTTAATCTTCATGTTTATGTTTATGTTCATGTTCTTGAGTTTTTATTCATTTGATTAAGTGGGTTTTGATTATTTTAGTTATTATTGTTAGTTTTATTGATTTGGATTGATAGGTTATCTTTAATAAATGTTTATTGATTAGTCTTGCTTAATCTTTTGGTTTAATTTGGTTAGTTTTGATTAAAATTCGTTCCTTTTTATTCCCCTTGTTCTTCGCGATTTTAGTTTCCCAGGTTATTTCGAACCAGTGAATTATTCCGGATGAAGCTACATTCCGGATGAGTTAATATTCCGGATGAAGGATTTCTTTTGAATATTCCGAATGAGTGCCTTTTATTCCGAATAAGTAGGTTATTCCGCATAAGCAGTTTATTCCGGACGAAGCTGTTATTCCGGATCAAGACTTTTATTCCGAACCAAGCCCACATTCCGAACCAACAGTTTATTTCGGATGAAGAGTTATTCCGGATAAACAAGTTATTCAGTTATCAAATTATTCTGAATGAACCTGTTTTTCCGCATGAGTGATTTTTATTCCGGATGAACCTTTTTTCCGAATGAGCTTGATATTCCGAATAAAGGTATTTTTCCGCATGAGCATTTTATTCCGGATCAATGTTTATTCCAAATGAATGTTTTGTTTGATTATTCCGCATGAGCTTTATCATTCCGAACGAAGGTAATTTTTCCGCGTGAAGTTGACATTCCGAACGAAGAACTATTCCGAGTGAGGTGTTTTTAGTTTCTTTTAAGTTTAAATTTTTAAGTTTTAAGCTTTACCTTTCCCGCCTTTTTCCTTAGTCGCCCTTTTAGTTTACTTGCCTTACATTTATTTTAAGCTTGCCTTTAGTTTACGTTTTAAGTTTGCTTTATTTATGTTTAAGTTTGCCTTTTAATTTCTCGTCACGTTTTTATTTCCCGTCATTTATTTTCAATTAGGTTTAGATTTATTTACCCTGCTTTTTACTTTAAAGTTTTGCACTTCTTATTTACAAAAACGACAAATATTTTTCTTAACCAAAGTCAATTGAGTCGCACTTTAAACCAGTAATCAATTCGATTAGACATACGACAAAGAACAACTTTTTTTATAACTAAAATCAGTTATCAAATGGCGCCGCTGCCGGCTCTTTTCGTAAAGATTAACGGTTTTCTGTGAGAGACGAGTTGCTTTTTGGGATCCGTTCATTCGTGAGCGTTATTTTTCTTGCTCAAAAATTTTCAAAAACCCATAAAAATTAAAAATTATTAAAAATCCATAAAAATTAAAGATTTTATTTTTATAGTGTATATATATTGTCTATTGCTTTGGTATCTTTTTCTTTTGCTTTCGCAGGTGTATGCGTACTAGATCTTCTACTTATCCAGAGCCCGAGACTCGTGAAGATTTAGCTATGGCAGGTGTGAACAACAACAATAACCCACCGCAGCTCAACAACAACAACAACAATGTTCCCCCACCCGATCTTCGGACAATGGAGGAGCTTTGTGTTTGGACGAGGAGGACCGATTGCGCCGATGCAAATCACGGCTCTGGAATTTTCGTTGAAGCATCACATGATCCAACAAGTGCAAACTAATCCATTCCGCGGAATACCGGATGATGATGCCAACAAGCACCTCGACAAATTCATTACTATTACTCAAAGCATGAAGTTGCCTGGTGTTACTATGGATGTCCTTCGCCTTCAACTCTTTCCACATTCTTTATCCCACCACGCTGAAAAATGGTTTGATCGTCTCTCGAAGAATTCCATTCACACTTGGGACGACATGACTCAACGATTTTTGTCGCGCTACTTTCCACCATCCATGGTCACGATCCTTCGAAATCAAATCAGCGGTTTCATGCAAGAACCTGATGAATCTCTCTTTGATGCTTGGGAAAGATATACTGTTTTGATCGATAGATGTCCAAACCACAACATGCTCCCCGTTACGTTGATTGATACTTTCTACAATGGTTTAACGTTTCGTGATCGTGATACGATTAATGCAGCCGCCGGTGGAACATTTATGAAAAGAAGACCCGAGGAGTGTAGAGAGCGTATTGAGAACATGAATACTCATCACAAAAAATGGGATTCTTCCGCATCTTCAAGGAATAACCCGAGAGTCAATGTTTCTTCTACTTCAGCAAACCCCGATATGACCGAATTCACCCGCATGATGGCCGAAATGAACAAAAATATCTTGCTCATCCCTACAAACCAACAACAACAAGTTAAAGCTGTAGCAATTTCTTGTGAGACTTGCGGCGGTCCTCACTCATAAACTGATTGTCCTTCTACTCAAGGCAATCCAGAAAACGTGTATGCGGCTTATGGTAACTATTCACCGGAAAATTACCAAGCCCGACCTCAAGGGGATCGAAATTTGCTAAGTTACCGGTCGAACAACTATCTTTCACCCGGTTTTTCTCCTCAAAACCACAACCCCAACAAAAATTACAATAGAAGCAACCAAATCCCACCTCGAGCTTCTAATCCTTATCACCCACCCGCTCAACAAGCACCACCCATTAATCAAGATGTTGAAGCTTTAATGAGAACCCAAGGAGAGCAAATTAAGAATCTGCAAAGCCAAATTCTCAATTTGAAAGGGGATATCACTAAGCAAGGTAATGACATTAGATCCGAGCTTCGACATGATATTCAAACCTCCTTCAGCACTCAAACGAATGATTTGAAGAATATGCTGGCTAGTTTCTTACCAACCACTCAACCCTCTACTTCGGGCTCTCTACCTTCAAACACCGTCACCAACCCGAGAGCGAATGTGAGTGCTATTACTACCCGTAGTGGAACAACTTTAGTAGGACCATTTATCCCACCCCTAGTTACACCATCTACACCTCCTCCACCACCATTTATCCCTACTACTCCCACGCCTAGTATTAGTTCACCATTACCGTCTCCGCCTTGTCATGAAGAAGTACCCAAGAAGAACCCTTCACCAACCCCACCTTCCACCTATAACCCCAGCATTCCTTACCCTTCTCGACTCAAAAAGGCTAGAATTTTGACTAAGAATGACTTTCAAGTCTCTAACTTTTTGGACAAGATTGCCGGCATGACCGTCACCTTTACCCTTGTTGAAGCTCTTGCCCAAATACCACAATTTGTCAAGATGTTTAAGGAATTGCTTAATAAGAAGGAGAAGATGGCCGAGTTTGTTAATACTCGCTTGAATGAAAATTGCTCTGCAATCCTGCTTAAAAACTTCCGGAGAAACTTGGAGATCCCGGTCGTTTTGTGCTACCTTGTACTTTTAACCAAACCGACGAATTTACTGCCTTAGCCGATCTCGGGGCAAGTATTGATTTGATGCCTTTAAGTGTTTGGAAAAAGTTATCATTGCCCGATCTTACACCAACTAATATGACTCTTGAGCTAGCCAATCAAACTCTCGCTTACCCCGTTGGTATTGCCGAAGATGTTTTTATTAAAGTTGGCACATTCACTTTTCCGGTCGACTTCGTCGTTGTTGATTATGAAATGGACCCTCGTATTCCTTTAATACTTGGTCGGCCATTCTTGAGAACCGGAAAAGCTCTAGTTGATGTTGCCGAAGGTAAGTTAATCTTAAGGGTCGGGAATGATGCACAAGTGTTTGAAATGGGGAAGATCACAAACAAATCCTATGGAAGAGAATCGGCGAATATGATTAATGTGCTTGATGATTTTGTCGTCTACAACAATCTTCTATTTGACTCTTGATATGATAATCCACTGTTCCAAGATGATGTGGATGATTCTCTCTCCAATTCTGATCCTCCACCAATTTATGATTCTCCACCGATCTATGATACTTATGATGATGATTCTAGCTCCGATGGGGATGATTATGATGATTTTACTTCTGAGTATCCAGACATGCCCACTTATGATGATTTTGATGAGGCCGATACTCTTTCGAGTGATTCTTCTCATGATGAAGATCCTCCGCTTACAACACTTGATCCTATTTTGGATGACTACTCATTTGAGGAAGACTTTTCTACATTTCTCAATACATACTTCCCTCATGAGAGTGATTCCCCTCCTTTAGACATTGATGATTATGGTCTTTATCCTACTTTGGATATGAAGAAACCCGCTTCAAAGGAGAAGAAATCGGACGACACCAATATCCGCAGTTCCTATGTTTTGACACCTCTCTATCCACCTTCGTCGGATGAGATTGTGCGATTTATGAGCGGATCTTCTTCAAATTCTGCTGAGCCTGAGTGCTATTTTCCCCTAAAGGAAAAGGTGTTCGACCCCGGTATTGCACTTTTCAAGCCATCTAAATATCCATCTGATGAAATAAAAGGAAAGATTTTTGGAACTTTTGAAGATATGCTTGCACCTCATCACCCTTGCTTCCACCGTGCTCAATTTTTGCTTAAGGGAACCTTGCCTACTCTTCTTTGGCTTGCCTTGTTCGCCTTAAGCTTGTGTTACTTGATGGATGAAAACCATGTATTTGATCTTGGTGGATGCTATTCAAGGTTCTTTCCATGATAATCAAGGTCGAGTCAGGCTCACGACTCGGTTAACAAAAATCAAGCGCTTCTTGGGAGGCAACCCAAGTATCTATCTTTTAGCTATTTCTATCCTAAGTGTAGGGGAGACCCGTTGGTGTTTGCTATTTCCCCTCTTCTCATATTCAGGGATTCGAGCATTCAATGATCCACTCTTGATGATTTTTGACGAACCGTGATTCCGTGTTTCCGTCTTCCCGGTTCTATCCTAAACTCTTTTCGATTCACTATTTTATATTTTCCAATATTAAAATAGGAATCTCGTTAGTTGTCTTTTCCTTAGCAAGATTTAAATAACGTGCACCATGTCCTAAGTGTAGGGGAGTTTACTCCCACATGCTTAAACATTGAGGAAAATGTTTATATCAAGTGTAGGGGGACTTCTATCGAAGTTAAGTGGTCTTTTCCTTGTATTTGTCCTCATTTTAACCGGAAAATTGATTTTTCGACATTTTTCAAAATTTTTGATCTATTTTGGCCTATTAGTTTTTCCTTTGTTATTGTTATTTACTTTCTTTCCTAGAATAAATTTTAATAAAGTGGTTTTAATTTTTCAACGTTGTGAATCTTTTGACTCAACCCGAGTTTACTTATCTAAGTTTACTCTAGCTAGTATCCTTAACGTGTTTAAGTCAAGTTTTGCTAGGCATTTATATAGGGAGCTTTAAAACGCGAAAGTCTTAACTCTCACGGGTTAAGAACAAGAACTTTTCGCAGGTTCCTATAATTGATCCTAGAGAGTCGTTTATCAAGGGAACTTTAAAATGCGAACTCTAAACTTGAAAAAGTCTAAGAATTTGCAAGATCCTATAGATGACTCGAAAACCCAAAACTTTGATTTAATTGGCTAAGCATCCACGAGTCTCATTCTTTGAGATTTTAAATTGTGGAGAACGAGATATGATAGAGTCAATTATAAGTTTGGTATTCTTTCGTGAATTTATGTGAGTTGATTATAAGCCTATTCTCCCATCGCCTGTTAATAAATTTATCTACAATAAGTAAGGTCTTACGATTTGAAAAGTTACTTAGCTTCTAGCCCAAGATCGTTTAAAAGTTGCTCTGTATTAACTAGAGTTCATAGCCAAGGCATAACTTATTGAAGCGGGACGCGAAGATTGGCGAGTCCGAAAAGGCCCTAACAAGGCATGAGGGCTACATTTTGTTGCTAAAGATCCCAAGTGATGTGAAGAATCATTTATCAAGAATCAATATGAAGGATCGAGACACACGGCTAAAAGCAAATACTCCCCTAAAGATCATGGAGAAGTCTATCCAAAAAGGCCCTAACAAGGTATGAGGATAAATAGATCCAAGTCCTAAAAGGAGGCGGATCGTTGTATATCAAAATCCCAACTAAAGATTAGAGAAAAATGAAGAAGTCGTGGTCCAAGTATGAAGAATCTATCAAAACTTCAAGTGAAGAAATTCCTATTATGAAGAGAAGACCATTATTTCATGAACGTCTCTCAAGATTTGAAGTATGAATTCACTGCCAAATATCGGTCCGAGAAAGGTCTCAAATCGTGAAGCGAGTTATGCCAAGATATGAACTTTATGAGGTCCTGAGAAGCAGTTTTAAAAGATTTTGTCCTTTAGCTAACTATTGATTAAATCGTCCCACTTTATTTTCAGCCTAAATAACTATCGAAATAAGTCAAACAATGCATCCTCTTGATCATTCAAGATAATAATAAAGTATAAGAGATATACCTAGGAATAAGGGAGTCTAAGTAAATAATTGGCCCATATGAGTTCGTGTTAGTTTGCTAACTTATAATAACAATGATCTCGTTTTTAAGCTTGGTATGGGGAACGTGAAACTTGAGGATGATAATCATTCATGACATTCCAAAACCCTAAGGCAAGTGTTTGATTTCTTTACTTGTTTTGTTATTTTCTATCTCTTTAATAAAGGCCAGTGTGGATTGATTGTGATGAAAAGTGTAATCTTGCTTTGTAATTAATGCATTGCATGAGGACATTACAATGGTCAAGTGTAGGGGATTTGATAGGTGTGTAAACACCCATCCTTTTACCACTTAACTACAATAATAACCAAGCCAAAACTTGTATTTTATTTTGTAAATGTCGGAATTATGCGTGGTTTGTGTTTTTGTTGTGATTTAGGATCAAAATGTGAAAAGGGAGGAAAACACGGGCTTTTATCGAAGAAAAAGACAAAAGACGAAGTCAAGAGATCAAGAGTGCAAAAAGAACGGAAGTCCAAAGCCTATTCTGAAGATTATCAAAGAAAAAGTCTAAAGACGGAAGTTTAATAAAGTCGAAGAACTCAAGTCTAATTTATGAAGAAATTACAAGACGAGTTTAAGTAATCCCGAGACAAAGTCGAAAAAAGTCGAAGAACTTAAAAGACGAAAAGACGAGAAAGAAAGAAAGAGAGGAGGAAGCTTCCATCATAATCCTCCTCCTCCTATAAATAGGACCATTAGTTTCATTTCATTTTTCTTGTTGGCTAAATTGACAATTAGTCTTCCACCCTTAATACTTGCACATTTAATTTTCATGTCATTTACATTAATTTGCACCTTTAATTACCTTGTCTTGCACCTTTAATTTCAAGTAAGTTTTATTTTATTGTTATTGAATCCTTACATTTATTGTTAATCTCTCAACTACTCTTCTTGTTTTGATTTAATCTTCATGTTTATGTTTATGTTCATGTTCTTAAGTTTTTATTGATTTGATTAAGTGGGGTTTGATTATTTTTGTTATTATTGTTAGTTTTATTGGTTTGGATTGATAGGTTATCTTTAATAGATGTTTATTGAATAGTCTTGCTTAATCTTTTGGTTTAATTTGGTTAGTTTTGATTAAAATTCGTTCCTTTTTATTCCCCTTGTTCTTCGCGATTTTAGTTGCCCAGGTTATTCCGAACCAGTGAATTATTCCGGATGAAGCTACATTCCGGATGAGTTAATATTCCGGATGAAGGATTTCTTTTGAATATTCCGAATGAGTGCCTTTTATTCCGAATAAGTAGGTTATTCCGCATAAGCAGTTTATTCCGGACGAAGCTGTTATTCCGGATCAAGACTTTTATTCCGAACCAAGCCCACATTCCGAACCAACAGTTTATTCAGGATGAAGAGTTATTCCGGATAAAAAAATTATTTAGTTATCAAATTATTCCGAATGAACCTGTTTTTCCGCATGAGTGATTTTTATTCCGGATGAACGTTTTTTCCGAATGAGCTTGATATTCCGAATAAAGGTATTTTTCCTCATGAGCAGTTTATTCCGGATCAATGTTTATTCCGAATGAATGTTTTGTTTGATTATTCCGCATGAGCTTTATCATTCCGAACGAAGGTAATTTTTCCGCGTGAAGGTGACATTCCGAACGAAGAATTATTCCGAGTGAGGTGTTTTTAGTTTCTTTTAATTTTAAATTTTTAAGTTTTAAGCTTTACCTTTCCCGCCTTTTTCCTTAGTCGAACTTTTAGTTTACTTGCCTTAGATTTATTTTAATCTCGCCTTTAGTTTAAGTTTTAAGTTTGCTTTATTTAAGTTTAAGTTTGCCTTTTAATTTCTCGTCACGTTTTATTTCCCGTCATTTATTTTCAATTAGGTTTAGATTTATTTACCCTGCTTTTTACTTTAAAGTTTTGCACTTTTTATTTACAACAACGACAAATATTTTTCTTAACCAAAGTCAATTGAGTCGCACTTTAAACCAGTAATCAATTCGATTAGACATACGACAAAGAACAACTTTTTTATAACTAAAATCAGTTATCACGCACAATTTAAGATGTGCGGTGCACAAACACCATCTCTAATGTGCGACACACATTTGGAGAAGTGTGGCGTACTTTGATCCTTAGACTGCACTATAAATAGAGGCCTTTTCTTCTCATTTTACATATCAATCCCACTCTCTCCAATACTCAATAATCCGAGTATCTCAGTCTTCTTAGTCAATTTTCAGTATATTCCACTTTTAGGAAATACTTGTAACGAGAGTATCTTAGTCTTTGATTCGTAGAAAGGCAATACAATCGTGACACTTGTGTACTCGTCAATTCATTCAATTTAAGTATGATGTTCTTTTACTCTTTTCCATTTGTTACTTTGATTACTATGCTAGGTTAAGTTATTTGTGACTATATGGGCATGTGACTATAATTAGTGATGATGCTATGATATGATCCTTTATAAGATGATTTCAAGCTAATGTTGTAGAATCATTTTCCCACTTAGTTCTATCACCATATTTTATCAAAGTTGATTTGTTATGATAATTTGACGTCGAGAGGGTCAAGTTGTTATAATAAGTTTTTAAGAACTTGTCTATGGTTTTGAATCTTTGGTTCGAGAAATCCGCTTAGATATTTTGATAAACTATTGAACTTATTGGAAACTTGTTTTAAGCTTAGTCGCTTAATAAGACATAAGTCTTGAATCAAACCAAGTGAATTATGAAAACGCCATTTTGACGAAAAAGGATTATCACGCTTTGACAACCTAATCATATCTCGATCATTATTATCATCATCACGACGTTATAGAAACTATCCCATATAAGTCATATTTTGTTATTATATTAATCAAATCAATCATTTCTACCTTCGATTCGTATCTTGCTTACCAAAACGAAACTAAGTCCTCGCGAACGATCATGGCTTACCACTACAAATCTATACTAGGAACGAAAGGGTATACTAGCCCGTGTTTGTATTCTAGTCCCTTGTTTTGTGTAAACCTTGTTATAAATTTAGGACTTGCAAAACGAAAATCAAGTTTTTAGCGCCGTTGTCGGGGACTTGCAATCCTGTTTTGTAAACAAAGCTTTCATAATCATCGAAGATTGAAACATTTCTCAGCATAAACAATCAAATTTTTTTTGTTCTGTCAGTACAAAAAGTACGCCGCACAAACCAAAAGTGCGCAACACTTCCTGTAGCGTTCCAAAGTACGCCACACATTCCTACTGGTACACCAAATCATTGTTGAATGCATACCCGTTCATCCGAAACTCAACCCGTTTCACCATTATCTGAACTTGAACGTACCCTTAATTGTAGGTTACGTCGACGCCATCGTCGTGTATCTTTAGAAAGGAGACACGAACAACCTCAACACCCTCGAATAATCAATCAACCATTCGATAACCTTTCTCAATTCCTATTCTTTACTAGACTCATCGGACGTTACGATCCAATTTCAGAAACCGATGATGAACGTATTTGGTCAGCCGAAAGAGTTGTCGCACCAACTCCTGGCTCCGCAATCGTTTAACCTGAAGTTTCAAACGAATTTGCTATCAAGGTAAACCATTTGAAACTTGTCAAAAACAACCAATTTGATGGTCGAATCAAAACTGATCCTCACAAACACATCCATGAATTTAGCGGTATTTGCAAAATGTTCAACTATGGAGAAGGACAAGCGAAGCCGTACAACTCATGATGTTTCCATCATCTATAACTAGAGAAGCCAAGTCATGGCTTGACGAACTTAGCGAAGGAACCATTCGAACATGGGAAGGTCTTAGAACTGCTTTCAATAGCCGATTCTTTCCTCCTGCCCTATTTGAAAAACTCCTCGGAGAAATCCGAAGCTTTTCTCAACAAGATCAAGAAACTCTCACTGACGCATGGTTAAGAATTAAAGAACTCCTCAGAAACTGCCATGGTCATGAACTTAAGAAAGAAAGTGTAATCAAGATTTCCTATCATGGTCTTGATGATACTACCCAAGATGCCTTGAACACCGCAGCGTGTAATATTTTCCTCTATAAAACTTCCAAACCAAGCTTACCAACTTTTAGACGACAAAGTCTTACTCAAGCTTGATTGGTCCAAAAACCACAAAACCAAAAACCCTCGAAAAACCGTAGCTTTTGCCAAAGAGAGCAACAACCCAACCGACACTAAAAAAATATGGCTCGAATGGACACCATGTCTCTTAAAATCGATACCCAATATAAAGATATGAAAAACAAATCTCGTGAATCATGCAAACACTATGGAGGAAATCATCCTTCTTGTGAATGTGATGACGATGATACACCCATGACGAAAAAAGAAGAAGACAGTTTTATGAACATCTTTCGCCGAACTCGTTTTTATAATGATTATCGCAATCTTGATCGCGATAATTAGAGATCAAACGATGGACCAAGTTACAATCGAGACGAAAAGAAACCAAACCAAACCGAAGACAAACCCAATCTCGAAACCAAACTCGATACCCTCATTGAATCTCAAAGGAAAACCAACCTTTTTGTACGAGATACATTCACTGATCTCAAAACAAAATTCGAGACTTCAAACAAAAACCACAAAGCTTCCATACAAAACCTTGAATCTAAGTTTGATCACTTTACGAAAAAACAATCAAACCGTGCCTCTGGTTCTTTACCAATCAACACCAACCCTAACCCAAAGAACAACTACAAATACCAACCACCGCAAGCTCGTAACGAGCATGTGAATGCCGTATTCATGCGAAGTGGTTTATCATATGAATCACCTTCCAAACCAACCCAAGATATAACCATCGAAAACACATTCCGCGATGACAATGACGATGAACCACAACCAACCAAAACCAAAACCACTGAAGACATTACACCAAAACCTTACAAACCAAAAGTACCATACCCTCAATGCTTACGCAAGCAAAAGATGCAAGCTAAGTATGGTAAATTCCTCGATTTAATCCAAGAGGTTCGAATCAATATGCCTTTAGTTTATGTTCTAGCTGGAATGCCAAATTATGGAAAATTTCTTAAAAAGCTTATTTGAAACAAACATAAGTTTGAAGAGACTTCTTCAGCCTTTCTCAATGATGAATGCTCTGCAATTGTTCAAACCACAGTACCACCCAAACTGGGAGACCCCGGAAGTTTTCTAGTTCCATGTACTTTCCATCACTCATACTAGTGCAACGCCTTAGCCGATCTTGGTGCTTGCATCAACCTCATGCCATACTCTTTGTATGCAAAAATCTCAAAAGATAATCTCAACCCCACCAAAATGAGTGTTCGCCTTGCGGACCGATCTTTTCAATACCCTAAGGGTATAGCCGAGAACATTCTCGTAGAAGTCGGAAAATTTATTTTCGTCGACTTTGTATTTCTAGAAATGGAAGAAGATAACAAAGTACCACTCATTCTTGGTAGACCCTTCTTGCATACAGCCGATGTTGTAATTCGAGTAAAACAAAAACAACTCAACCTTGGAGTTGGAGAAGATAGAATCTCATTTTCTATCGACGAAGCAATGAAACACTCGTATTCTAATAACGATACTTTCTTTAGTGTCGATGTCATTGACGAAGTCGTTGAAGCCGATTTCGACGCTCTTCTTGACGAAGGAAGGGAAATTTTGTATTCTATCGAAGGAACTATCCTAGAAGAAGAACTTTTTGCCGAATTTGACGCCTTTTTAGCCGTTGATTATAGTGAAAATACGCTTTTAGGAAAAAGACGTATTATAGGCAAGTATTAATCGACACGGTTTAGGAAAACCGTGAAGACGAAAAGTCCAAGTTCGTTCTCGAAGGAGGTGTATGATTTGTGTTTGAAAATTATATAAAATCAAAGTTTGATTAGTGTCGTTTTTTGTTGAGAAAAAGAGAGAGGTAAAGACGATGTATGCTAAAAACTAGTCTACGACGTGAAAAACGCAAAACCGTAAAACTCGACAAAATAACTAAAATGCTCTAAAAATTACTAAAAATTTAATTTAAGCTAATAAAAATATAAATAAGACAAAAATGAAAACTAAAATGTCTAAGAACTTTTTAATATTTTTATATTAACTTTTAAAGTTTAATAAAAAACAAAAAATTAAATAAAATTGAAAATAAGTGAAAATGAAAACTTTTTCTTTTGTAAACCTCAAAAACATTATTAAAAACTTAAAAACTATTTTTCTAATCTTTTAAAACACTTTTTTCTCTTTTTTAATTACTTTATAAAATTTAAATTAAAAATAATCATAAAAAATTAATTAATAACGTTAAAATAAACTTTTTATGTCAAAAAGTCCTAATTCTAATAAAGAACAAAGGAAAAATAAAAAAGCTGAAAAACATTTAACAAATAAGCTAAAACTGGCTTATTTGTGTTCGAACTTAATTAAAAAGCTGAAAACAATCACACCTTATATTAAATATTGCACAACCTTACCAGTAAAGACCCTAGGGTGTACTGGTAAGGTGTGTGTTGTGAGGTGGGTGGCGCACGTTCGAGTCCTGGCCACGCCCCTTTTTGCTAAAACTTTTTTTTATTATTTTTCTTTTTAACTACACCTAAATTGATGACTTAAAACTACTCAAAAACACAAACAATACTAAAATTATACCAGTTAAAGCTCAAATGAAGATAAAAACGTGCATAGAAATAAGAAAATAAAACAGACTTGAATAATGAACAAAAATGTGTTGTCCGATATCATAAACAAAGGATAATCGTTCTCTGATGATACTACAAAATCCACTGTATGGATTTGGACACTTGATTAGGCTTGTTTGTGGGATTCTTGATTTTTGTTTGACAAGGGGCACCCCTACACTCAGTTGAGTGTAGGGAGTCACAAATAACAGTAAAAATACACAGGTACACACAAAATTCACACAAATGAGCAAAACTCATTCACTGATGCTCTTTGGATGGTATGTGCACTACTCAACAGGTTCAAATGGTATTTGGGTGGGTTTTGGATGGTCAAAACTTGCCCAAGGCACCACCAATGCACAAACCAACTAACAGAAATCCTATCTTACACCTAACCCTAACAGTCTTACAAATTTCTACTCATAAAAACACAAAAACAAGCTATAATGGCCTACTGATATTACTTGACTGTTTTTTACCAAAGGTTTAGCATGCAAACTTGTTTAAAACCCTATCAAACTAAAAACTAAACACTGAATGCAACTAACACAAACCCCATGAGTGTATTAGACTGGTTTCAAACCAAAGAAGTGTCAAATTCCTATTTTGAAAACTAATCCCAAACACCCCTTTTGAAAACTGAAACAAGATTTAAAAAAGAATTTTTAAACAAAAACATTCAATATTGATAAAAACCTAAGAAACATGCATCAAAACATCTAAGCTAAACAAAATAACCAACAATCAAACCAGTACAAGCATCTAAATACATAAACATATGATACTCAATAAACTATAAAATTTAAAGAGGGTTCAAGCCTTCTTACAGGCTGATGCCTTCTCTACAAGAGTTTCGAGCTTGAAAGAGCTTATATGAGCTTAATCAGACGTGTAGAGAAACCCTACTATTGGAATCTATAAGAGATCCTGGGTGAGCTATGTCTTCTCAAATCAGCAATATGTAAAGAAAATAAAATGGGCGTCTTGTTTGATGCATTGTGTACCTACACAAACACAACAAACCAAGAGACACACTTCAAGTTTAAAAGGTGATCCAAAAGCTTTGTCAAGAGCTTTTGGACAACTTTTAAACAGTAAGTAACAGTAGATAAAAAAGATGAAAGATTTTTGAAACAAAAACAAAACTTTTGAAATCCTTTTGAAAACTGATTTTTCCAAACAATAAAAGCAAATAACAAATCTTTGAAATCACTAAACAAGTGTCCACTTTCACTTCCACTTGTTTAATGATTAAAAAATTTGGGTCTAAAAAAAACTTCATGAAAACAAATTTTCTGAAAATCTTTGGTGAAATAAAGAAAACTTTTGAAACTTAAACTAATTTGCATAAAATGTAAATATTTAAACTAATAAAGCTATAAAAAGGAACTCAGTGTTTTTGCACAAGTTTTAAACTTTCATTATCATTAATAATTTAAAATTATACAAAAAATCTGGAACAAAGGGAATGCCACTGTTGATCCCAAACTTAGATCGATTTAGCTTTATGTATACGAGATTAGATCAAGTTATACACGTAGAGAAACCTTTGTATATGTATAAAGTAATTTAAGTGTTATGCGGAATTAACACTTAAACAAGAACACACACAGATGTAAACAAACTTTCACTTGATTAATGATAACCAACTTGCTTACAATGAAAGTGTTTAACGTATGAAAACTTATATTGAACATTAACCTAAAGGTCTTCTTTTATAGACATAAGAAGCCTTGTACAAGAGTCTACGTATCAACTATTCTAGGTAAAAATAATTATAGAAAATACAATGTTGAACTTATCTTCACTAGAAATAAACTAGAAACAATATACGCGTAGACTAAATCTTTCCATCAGTGCTTGTCTTCAATGTATCAACGATTGAATTCTTCTTGTCAACGCTTGATCTGTCAGCGTTTGTTTTCTTCCTATCAATGCTTGTTTTACTCTTGTCAGCGCTCAAGTAGACTGGCTATATTTTATTCCCAACAATCCTCCCCTAAACTTGATATCTACTCTAGTAATCAAGTTTCTGAATAAACATTAAGAACTAGGAGGAATCTTACAAACTTGTTCATATTGTTAATAAATATGTCTGATCAAATCTTTGGCCACGTCACTTGAATAATCAATCTCCAGCTGTGTTGTCTTCATCTTCTCCAAGACTTCCTTGGACATGGAATACTGAGCATCTACAAGAAGATACTCAGCAAACTTTGTAGAACTCAAGTAATATACACCAGCAGCTGAATACAAACGCCATTGAAGACCACTGAGGTCATCTTCAAGATCCTTCCAAATAGCAGGATCTTCATCTCTTGGTCCACACATTCTCTTGAATGTTGACCACAGTTTTATTGCATTGACTGAAGTAGGAGCTTCAGTCTCATACTTGGCTTCTAACAACCTCCAAAGGTCTACCAAGTCTTCTCTATCAAAACTTGCAAACAAAGATATAAGAGTGGTAAAAGTGTGAACCTCTTTCCCATACTTGCCAGTCTTCCAAAACCCACATTCATCTTCTTCATAGCTTATAATAGGGTTTCTGGAATCAAGTGGTAACACTTGTACCATATCTTAAGCTTCCAATGGTGAGAGCTTGAGGCTCCTTCTTATAACAGCTTTACTTGGATTCAACCTATCCATATCTTTAGGAAACTCAAGAGGGACTCCCTTCTTCAAAGGTCTGGGAACAATCATTGCCTTCTTAAGCTCCATCTCTTCTGCAAGTTCTTCTTTCCTTTCATCAGAAAGAAGTCTTAGAGTGTTTTCTTCCTACACTCTTGCCCAAATGGGATATGCTTTGAACTCCAATTCTTCAAAGGATAATCCAATCAGTTTCTTGTAGGTCCATCATGTCCCATGGCATCTGAGTAGCATGTAGTACAACTCCCTTCTATCCCTTTTCAGCAATGAGAGAATATTGCTAGCTTTGTGTTTCAGAATTACCTTGCAGTCCTTTTGTACTCTAAGAAGAATCTCCAAACCCCATATTTGGTCTGAAATAGTCAAATGTGGATTCTCCATACACCTATCTTCCCAAGCATGGTACATCTGAACAACTTCTGGCATATCAAAATCAACTTGCAGTTTCAACTCATTCAGCTTCTCTCTTGCCAATTCATCACCATACTCAAGTCTTTCTGGTTGTTCTATTATCATTACACTTGAGTCTGAACTAACTTCATCACTTCCTTCTTTTTCTTCTGAAGTGACAACAAAAGGAGATTCACCAACCTTCTTTCTTTCTTGTTCCACAATTTGTGCAGCCAACCTTCTATCAAATTCAACCTGGGCTGCATCCTTTGGAACTTTTACTTCTACCATTTTTCCTTTTCCCTTATCCAATGGATCAATGGTGGGTAAGGATGATGGTAATACCTGTGAAGAAACTTCTTTGATGATGGATGATGACTAGAATACATCAACCTCATCTGCAGGTCTGTCAACGCTCAAACTTTCTTTGTCAGCGCCTAATTTACTCATGTCAGCGTTCAAATCTTGCTTGTCAACGCCAAAGTTACCTGTCTCAGCGCTTCTTATAATTTGTTCCAACATAGCTGTAATAGACAAGTCCAAATTTGTAGGGGTGACCAGAGATCTAACAAAACCTGGTTGCTTCTTCAAACTAGTTAGGGCCTCAGCAACACCCAAAGATTCACCATCATGTGAGCCCTTATCACTCACATTTATCTGCTCATCCTCCCCTTTGGAAGATTCCTCCATCCCACGCCTTGTGCTAGCATTTTCCAAAATAACAATCCTCTCCCTCAATTGCTTGAGTTCAAGGCCTTGTGTACTGACAATATGTACCAAGTCTACATTTTTCTTTTGCAAGCTAATGCAGACAGCCGTCAATTCCATTAAGGTCATTGGTTCCAATCTTCCCTCCTCTAAAATGGGTATTTGACCTCCCAAGTTAGATTCATGGGGCATGGATGAGGTCTTAAAGATGTTAGGACTGTCTTGGCCTGCATCTAAGCCAGAACCAATAGTCCCAGCCTCATCCATAGCACCAACCACACTTGTGGTGGTGGTTCTCTCTGGTACATGGCTAGGACAACTAGAGGAGAACACTCGAGTAGTCCTTTGGCGTTTTTGCAACCTATATTGTGTTGGGGGAGAAGATGATGTGGATTGGGTGGATGTGGGTTGGTTAAGGGGTGTTTGGGTCTGTGAAGGATTGGTGTCAACGTTTGGAATAGGCATGTCAACACCAACATTTAATGTGTCAACATTAAAGGGTTCTTGGTCAATTTGCATGTGTTGTGGGGAAGGTAAAGGTTCAGGTATTGGGTCAAGTTGGGGTTGTGGGTCTGGTTGGGGTTGTGCTGCTTCAATGACAACAATCATAGCTGGGGTGAGGGGTAAGTCACGGTGAGGGGTGAGTTCATCTTTGTAAAAAATAGCTTTATTTTGCACATGGATCTCATAAAAATCATCATGATCCCTTGTGCAGTAATTTTGCACATCAAAAAACATTTGTAAAAATCTGGGATAAGCTAATGTCATCTTATTCCCTTTGTTTTTACACATGCCCTCAAAAATCATTTTGGAATAATTAAACTTTTGCCCAGTAGCAATGCACACAATAACACTAGCAATAGATCTATTGATCTCATTGTGTGTAGTACACTTGGGACTCAAACATTGCAAGAGGACATGTATTAGGTACTTCCAGGCTGGGGGAAACTCCTGTTTATGACATTTGTTTAAAGTTCCCTCATCAAGGAAAGGATAACCCAAATCCCTTAGTCCTTGTTCTATTCATGAATGGGGAGGGTGGTTATACCATCTGCATCATCAAGATGCAAAGCCTGGCGAACCAAGGCTTCAGTAACCACCCATGTATGCCCATGAACAATAGATGATAATGTAGTTACATTATTAACTGTTGAGGAACTTACAGTGTTCTAAAACTGTTTAATATGTGTGACAGGGATAAGAGGAGCATGAGAAAGAGCATACCTAATAGGAGATGCATTCAAATACGCCAGCATCTGTGTGTATTGGGGAAACAAAGTATCATCAGCGTCCAAATATGCTATCATGTTGTGTTGACTCCTGAATCCCAATTCCAAATCACTTGGTTTAAATTTTGGTGCCATTGTTGAAAGTTGTTTGAATGATTGATAAAGATGAAGTATAGGAGAAAATATTGTTAGACAAGAATGATAGGTACCCTGTTTAAAAATAGGAGCCAAATATAAAGGAGAGAAAAATGCATGTGATTGGTAAAAAATGAGGCAACTATTTTCAAAATACAATCATGAAAATATTGAAAAGAAATAAGTTTATCTCATGCATTAATTGAAAGTTATCTGCTCCAAAAATTACGGCCCAAAAATTCGTCAAAAAGTAACAACTGGGTAGGTCCCATTGAGTGTCAACGGTCAAAAATAACCCATCAACGCCCAACGGCTATATTCTTGTCAACGTTTTCCAAAGCCATGTCAGCGTCTAAATTGGTCACAACAACGCTTGAAAAATACTTGTCAGCGTCCAAAAATAAAATATTAAAAATGAAAAAGGACCTTAACAAAGTAATTTATCCTAGAGAAGATAACCTATAAGTTGATAATTATTATAGGGTGGCAAGCACTGTCCAGTTATGCACACTTGCTTATGCAAGATAGACATAACAGTCCTCTAGTGTCCCTTGCTAACCAAAACTATTAACAACTAAGTTACCTCATAAAATTCCTTGTTACTCCCAGGTAAAACCCATCATAAAATCATTCCCAAGTCTCCCAACAGACCACAACCAATTCTAGGCCAAAAATGTCTTGGCAGCATGCATAGTATATCAACTTTGCATGCTACAGTGCCTCATGATTTAGTAAAACTAACTCATACTCACCTGTGGACACAATCTAGAATTGTGATAAGAGTATCATAAGAATACCCAAAAGTCCTAATGGTTCCTAAAACCTCCCCTTAAACTGTGATACATATGTTGCCAAAAATATGCATGAACATAAAAAATTTATGTCAAGATAGGAATAGAAAATTCCAACCATCATCCATAAATAAAAACATGCTCAAATGATTCTCCAAGGATCCATAAGCAACTCTGTATCCAATGGTATACTTCTAACACCATCTGCACATTTAGATGAAAACCACAAAACTAACATTGTTGCTGACAACGTCCCGATAACACTTGTCAGCGTTAAGGAAACCTTTGTCAGCGTTAGACAAATATATTGCTGACAACGTCACAATAACACTTATCAGCGTTAAGGCAACCTTTGTCAGTGTTAGAAAAATATAGTGGAAAATCTAAAACCTCAAAAAGACCAATAACAATGCATTATCCTGTACATATTTTTACAAAAAGACCCCAAAACACATATTATGTGAGATTGATCGTTCCAATACTTGTTACCAAGCATTGAAATCTTCCAGCATCAAAAGTTTTAGTTAGTAAATCTGACACATTTTCTTCTGTGTCAACCCTATCTGGTTGTATTAAACCCTTTTCAAAACAACCCCTTATAAAATGGTGTTTAATTTCTATGTTAGTTTTAGAATGATGTACAGGATTCTTAATAATGCATAAAGTGCTGTTATTGTCAACAAATATCTTGGTATGCATGAAATTATACCCATAATCCAACAGCTGGTTCTGAATCCATAAGACTTGTCCACAACAAGCAGCTGCAGCAACGTACTCTGCTTCAGTTGTAGAATTGGCCACCACTGTTTGTTTCTTGCATTGCCAAGATATCAATCTGCTCCTTAGAAACTGACATCCACCAGTTGTGGATTTTCTATCAAACTTATCACCTCCATAGTCACTGTCTGAATATGCAATAAGCTCCAAAGGTGAATCTTTTGGGTACCACAAGCCAAGATTGGGATAACATCTTAGGTACCTAAAGATCCTCTTGACAATATAAAGGTGACATTCTTTGGGAGTCACTTGATGACGTGCACATGCACACACAGCAAACATGATATCAGGTCTTAAGGCTGTGAGATACATCAATGAACCAATCATTGATCTATAGTGCCTGACATCTACATCTTTTCCATCTCCAACCTTTCCCCAAGGGTGTTCTCTATCCATAGGAGTAGTAGCCCTCTTTTCATGTGGAGAAAAGCCAAACTTCTTCAAGATCTCTGCCATATATTTATCCTGAGAGATGAAGATACCATCTTCTTTCTGCTCAACTTGTAACCCTAGAAAGAAGTTCATCTCCCCCATTGCACTCATCTTGAATTTGTCTGTCATAAGCTTGGAAAAGTCTTCACTCATCTTTGGATTTGTAGATCCAAAAATGATATCATCAACATAAACCTGAACAAGCAAGACATCCTTACCAGCCTTCTTGGTAAATAATGTCTGGTCTATGGTGCCCCTCTTGAATCCATTTTCCACCAAATAAGTGGACAATGTACCATACCATGCTCTTGGGCCTTGATGAAGTCCATACATAGCCTTCTTGACTCTATACACCTTGTCTGGATTCTCTGTATCTTCAAAACCAGAAGGCTGCATCACATACACCTCCTCAACAATTGTTCCATAGAGGAAGGCACTCTTCACATCCATTTGATAGACAGTGAAGCCCATGTAGGAAGCATAGGCTAGAAATATCATTATAGCTTCAATCCTTGCAACTGGTGCAAAGACCTCCTCATAGTCTATCCCTTCCTCTTGTGTATATCCCTGAGCCACTAAATGTGCCTTGTTTCTGACCATAATGCCTCTTTCATCTCTCTTGTTTCTTAGAACCTATCTTGTCCCTATAGGTCTGACATATCTGGGACAATCAACCAGCTCCGAAACATCCTGAATTGCAAATTGGTGAAGCTCATCCTACATTGCTTCCACCCAACTTGGTTCTTTGAGAGCATCAAAGATCTTCTTGGGTTCCTGTTGTGACAGAAAACATGCAAATAATCTGTGATGGGGGATGATTCTTCATAGTAGAAGTGAGAACTCCTCCTTCAAAAAGTCTGGTGTCTTCAGTCTCATTATCCAAGTTGCCAATATCTTCTTCTTCAGACTCTCTTTCATCAATATTAGGATGAACCTCTTCATATAAATTGGAAGGTTCACCTTGTTCAAAATTAGAAGAGAAAAGATGCTCAAAAGTGTTGTCAACGCCTGAACCTTGGTTGTCAGCGTTTGGGTTATCAACGCGTGAAATGTTGGTGTCAACGTTTGAGCCATCAACGTCTGAATTTGTCCTGACAGCGCTAGATTTGCCTTTGTCAGCGCCTGAAGGACCATGCATGTTGTGAACTGGTGGTACTTGGGGAACACCATTTTCCTTTCCAGCAGCAGCAGCAGCAAAAGCATCTGTCCATATGGGGATAGTGACATACTCTTGTATGGGAGATGTCATATGTAACACTCTCATTTTTTGTATTGGTACAGCGGAAGGGTCTTTTAGAGTGTTACGGGATAGCATAATAACTCCAATCATAGACAACACATAAAAATGGTTGTACAAGGTTCAACATACATTCATTCGATAAAAAGTTTTAAAGTGTACAACAGGTCCCAAATTATACAGGTCATTAAGTTTACAAAACATAGATAGAATGAACATTTTTAATATTATGTGGGCCATCAGAGTCGATCTCCATCCGGATTACCTTCAAGCACCTGAGATAAAAACATGCAAAAATCATATCAGCGAATGCCGAGTGAATTCATAGAGTTTAATAAAACCGTTATATAAAACAATCGTTGAAATCAGAATACAAGTATAATATCAGAAGTAAGTCCTCGTATTGCTAGTCAGGCAATATATAAATCAAGCATACATCTTAAACCGTCCATGAGACCGTAGCCCCAATATTACCATTATAGGTAATATTATTATCGTTATTAGCATCGTATTATATCGGATATTTAGATTATATAGGATTCATTTGGATTATTATTAGCCGCATGATATTGTTACCTTACTATGAAAACAACGGGCCGCGAACCCGACAAACAATTTGCCCATCTAAGTTAGCGTGTCGTCGCAAAAATCACGCGATGGAAATCTTCTCATACATAAATTCGCTTACCAATCAATGTGGTACGACGGGATCAACCGTCAAGGCGCGAACTGGGGTGATCGTCCTCAAATAGTACTATCATATGCATAAGCGTCTACCAAATCCCGGTAGTTCACAATTCATTCTAATGGGACTTTAAGTGACATAACATAACTACTAATAATCCTTTTTATCTCGTTTATAGGGTCATAGCATCATTCGGGTACATATCATTAAGCATACCATCGGGACTACTTGTGTTCTATTTTTATCAAAATCTAGCATGTTATCTCCCTCGCGGGTTTACAAATCATTTTATAAAACATTTAAAAGAGTGCGAGGCTATGAACTCACGTTGATAATGAAAGGCGGATTATCGGCTACGGGCGTGCTTCGGTCACGGAAACCTATATAAATAATAATCGGTCTTAGACTTTTGTCCAATGACTTTATCAAAATAACAAAATACATATGATGATTTTGTACATATGATGATGATCAAGTGGGTTTATATATCCTTGTTTACTCATTTTAGTGTTTATGTATTGGTAACTTTTTACTAGTTTACTAGTTTTATCTATTTACATGTTTTAAGTCCAATAAGCTTATTATAAGTTCTTTAACTTGTATTAATCCATTTTATACTTGTATCATCGGTATTTATACTTTACATGTTGGGCCCAAATGGGTTAAGCCCAATAATTACTTTTTATAAGTGTTTAACTTATTTAGTCCAATTATTAGTCCAATATACTAACTTAGCTCGTTAATGTCCGTATGTCCTATAGTTCGAGTTTTATCGGTTTTTACTTGTATTAGATACTTATATATCAGTATATGACTTTTAAAAACTTTACCTTAGACGGGTTTGATCGTCTAAGTTTTAATTGCCGAAAAACGTTAATTTTACGGTAATAGCCGAAAAAGTCGTAAAATCATGTTTATAGTTTTTATAACTTATACATATTATTCAACTACCATTTTTATAAATTGTCCATTTATTTAACCTTATACATATTTATATAAATGAAATTCATAAGTTAGTGGGTTTTAATTTCACATTTTATACTATATAATTTGAGTGCTTATATAATAGTATTAAACATTAATTCTTCAAAATCTGATTTTTAGTTTCATCTTCACCATTTTTATCATATCTAGAATTCTACAATGAAATAGAAGCTCATTTTTGGATGGAATGAAATTCATATTATGTGCTACAAATAAGTTAGTTATATCTACTGCCCATTTTATGTTTAATTATGCTTAACAGTCCCTACAAAATAGACTATTCAGATTAGCACACTCATCTTGTTTTGATCATATCTCACTCATTTTAATAATTCCATTGCATGGCCAACTATCACATGTGTATGACATCTTATAATTACTGTAAATAGATTCCACCATGCAAATTTATCAGTTTAAGTTTTGGTTACTTACTGTTTTTATACAGCCAACAAATTAAGCATGATTTTAGCCTTGTTTCTTATGGTTATTAATCTTTTTAAGTATATTTATCAACACTTGATCCCCACATAAAATTTTTATCATCATATATTCATCATATACATATACAATAAGAAAGAAAATACATTTGATCTTTACAAAAATAACAAGAGAAAATAGAAAGGATGATCTTCTTTACCAACCAAGAGTATATCTTGTTTTTGGAAGACAACAACTTGATGAACACCAAATATATCTCCAAGATCATCAAACACCAAGAAAGTATGTTGAGAAATCATCCCTAGGACACAAGCAAATCACCTCCTTTGTTGTTAAAATCACCTCCTTTATTGTTAAAATGGCCACCAAGATCAATGGGGTGTTTGTTCTTGAATATGGGACGACAAAGGGTAGAGAGTTGAGAGAGTTTGAGAGTTGTTTGCATGTGTGAATGGTGGTAAAATGAATTAGCTAGTTGTTTTATGAATGGAAGTAGCTTAAGTGTAAGGCTAAGCTTACACTTGTAAGCTAAGTGCTAAAATGATGCCACATCCTTGATGTGGTGTCAAGCTTGGACGCCCCTTAAGTTAGTGGGGTGGGATAAATTATTTTGTCCCATCCCGCTAATTTACGGATATTCCTCGATTCTAGTTTCCTCGATTTGCGTGCCCTCGGGTCGTTTTACGAAAAACGTTTTTATAAATTATGAATCAACGGCACAAAACAAATCTAATAAAATATGTCTCATCAAAAACGGAGTTTAAAAACGTAAATACGTAATCCTAAGGTTTCTGGTTTAGTCGTAAAAGACGCTAAATTATGCACGTAAGCCCAAATTTTAATCCGTAAATTGTGAGTTCATCGACCAACACAAAAATAAGTTTCAAAATATTATACGAGAAAATAATTCTCTACCTGAAAATGTTAGATTGTCACAGCTTTTCCTCCGAAAAGGGATCAACGTCCTCGTGATCCATTTCATTTTGATGTCCGTTTCTTATTGAAATCGAAGAGGTGCGGATATTTCTTCCACATTTCATCCTCTCGTTCCCAAGTATATTCCGGTCCATGCTTTGAATTCCATCGGATCTTGACAATAGGTATCCGACTTTGTTTCAGTTGCTTTACCTCACGATCCATAACCTCTACGGGTTCTTCGATAAAATGCAACTTTCCATCTATACGAACCTTATCCAACGAAATTTTCTCATCACTCACTGCTAGAAATTTCTTCAGATTAGATACATGGAATGTGTTGTGAACACCATGAAGTTCTGGGGGTAACTCTAGTTTATAAGCCACCGGACCTACTCTAGATAAAATCTTAAAGGGTCCAATATAATGGGGATTAAATTTTCCTCGCTTTCCAAATCTTATAACGCCTTTCCATGACGATACTTTCAACATTACTTGGTCACCCACTTTAAACTCCATCGGCTTCCGCCGCACATCCGCGTAACTTTTATGTCTACTACGGGCAGTCAACAACCTATTCTTAATCTGAACTATCATCTCCATAGTCTCCCGGATCAATTCCGGTCCCGTGAGCTGGGTATCCCCAACTTCACTCCAACATACAGGAGACCTACACTTCATACCATACAAAGCTTCAAACGGTGCAGCCTTAACACTAGAATGGTAACTATTGTTATAAGAAAACTCTGCTAACGGCAAATGTTTATCCCAATTCTTACCAAAATCTAACACACAATCTCTCAACATATCTTCTAGTGTTTGTATCGTCCTTTCACTCTGCCCATCAGTCTAGGGGTGATAAGCAGTGCTCATGTCGAGATTCGTTCCCAAAGATCTTTGGAGAGATTTCCAAAAATTCGATGCGAATCTAGGATCACGATCTGAAATGATCGATACAGGCACTCCATGCTTGCATACAACATTCTTAAGGTATATACGAGTCAGCTTCTCCAGTGAGAACTGCTATTTAACCAGAATGAAGTGTGCTGATTTGCTCAGTCTGTCGACAATAACCCAAATCGAGTTGTTTCCAGATGATGTTCTAGGAAGCTTGGTGATAAAATCCATCGTAATTCGCTCCCACTTCCATTCAGGAATCTTTGGCTGTTGAAGTAGTCCTGATGGCTTTTGATGTTCAACTTTAACTCTAGCACAAGTCAAGCATTGAAGAACATACATAGCAATATCAACTTTCATATTCGGTCACCAGTACAACTTCTTCAAATCATGGTACATCTTATCAGATCCCGGATGAATGGAATACTTAGATTTATGGGATTCTAACATAATCAAATCTCTTAAGCCTCCTAACTAAGGTATCCACATACGACCTCTTAAGCATTTCACTCCATCAGCTCTAACCTCTAAAGGATCTCCTTCTCCTCGGAACCCTTCATTAACAAAATTTTCTTTCTTACAGTCTTCTAATTGCGCATTTCTAATTTGCTTAGGAAAATTATTGTGCACGGTCAAGACTAGATAACGTACCCTGATAGGCTCTCTATCTTTCCTACTTAACGCATCGGAAACAACATTGGGTTTTCCTGGGTGATATTTTATATCACAATCATAATCACTTAACAACTCTATCCATCTTCGTTGCCTCATGTTCAATTCCTTCTGATCGAGAATATACTGTAGGCTTTTGTGATCGGTGAATACCGTACACTTGGTGCCATACAAATAATGTCTCCACAACCTAAGAGCAAAGACTACAGCTCCTAACTCAAGATCATGAGTAGTATAATTCTCCTCATTCTTCCTTAATTGCCTAGAAGCATAAGTTATCACTTTCTCTCGCTGCATCAAAACAGCTCCATAGCCTCTAAGAGATGCATCACAATATACTACAAAATCTTCACTCCCGTCGGGTAATGATAAAATTGGCGCACTACATAATTTTTGCTTCAATGTCTGAAATGCTCCATCCTCATCACTTCCCCAAACGAAAGGTTTATTCTTCTTGGTAAGCTTAGTCAAGGGTTTAGCTATCAAAGAAAATTCTTTAATGAACCGCCTATAATAGCCAGCCAATCCTAAGAACTGTCGCACTTCCGTTGGCGTTGTCGGTGCAGACCAATTCTTAATGGCTTCAACCTTTGCAGGATCAACATGAATTCCATCTTTGATAATCACATGGCCAAGAAATTGCACAGAATCTAACCATAAATCACATTTCGAAAACTTAGCATACAACCTTTCATCCTTCAACAAATTCAAAACAATCCTTTAATGTTCTCTATGTTCATCTTCATTCTTAGAATAGATTAGAATATCGTCAATAAACACAATCACAAATTTATCCAAGTAGGGCTTGCACACTTGATTCATTAAATCCATGAAAACCACAGGTGCGTTAGTTAACCCAAATGGCATTACTTGAAATTCATAGTGTCCATAACGAGTTCTAAATGCAGTTATAGGAATATCTTCTTCACGGACGCGAAGTTGGTGATATCCTGACCGCATATCCATCTTAGAATACACACTAGATCCTTGTAGTTGATCAAACAAATCATCAATCCTAGGTAAAGGATATCGATTTTTAATTGTCAACTTATTCGGTTCCCTATAGTCAATGCACATACGGAAAGATCCATCCTTCTTCTTAACGAACAAGAATGGAGCTCCCCAACGCGACGAGCTCGGTCGAATAAAACCTTTATCAGACAACTCCTTAAGTTGCTCAGATAACTCCTTTAATTCAGAAGGGGCTAATCGGTAAGGCGCACGTGCCACCGGTGCAGCACCAGGAATTAAATCGATTCGAAACTCAACTTGCCTTATCGGTGGAAGTCCGGGTAAATCTTTAGGAAATACCTCAGGAAATTCACAAATAATAGGTACATCTTCCAATCGTTTCTTCCTAGACTCATTCCCGGTCACTTGAGCTAAGAACAACTCACAACCGTTCCTGATGTACTTTTGGACTTTTTACATGAAACGATTTTCAAATGGGATTCACCTCGATTACCATCAATTACTAACGTTCTATTCCTAAGAGGAATCTTAACTTTCTTCTCTCCGCATAACATAGTAGCATTATTCAGCGACAACCAATCCATACCAATAATAATATCAAAACTACCTAATTCTATCAACATCATATCAATCAGAAAGGAATAGTTCAAGAGATTTAGAGAGCATCCTTCTAATAGCTTATTAGTTTTCACTAATTTACCATCATCCAATTCCACCTCGTAACTGGTATTTATCTCAACAGGTTCAATGTCAATAAGGGCACTAAATTTAGTGGATACAAAGCTCCTATCAGCACCCGAATCAAATAAAGCAACAACATAATGATTGTTGAGTAAAAACGTACCGGTAACGACATTTGGATCCTCTTTCTTCACCTCAATTGTTCCAAGTTGATAGACACCACCCTGGGGGTTTCTTCCAGGTACAATCGCTTTCAACTTGGGGCATTCCGATTTCCTTTGACCTTCCTCATTACAGTTGAAGCAAATGGTTCCCTTCTTACACCTTTCAACCTTGTGTCCAAGCTTTCCGCAATTTCGTCACTTCCAGCAGGCGCCAGCATGCCTCTTGTTGCCACACTTAGGACATCTATCATCGTTGCGCGGTGTGTTGTTGGTAAGAGCATTTGCATTCCCATTTCTCTGGTTCTGATGGCGATTGAAATTCTTCCTATTATCACCTCTATCTACACGATCACCGTCTCCCTTTCTTTTCTCACTAATACGGGCTTCATTTTCCCTATCCTGAATTATCTGTCCAATGAGTTGGTAAGCCATTCGAACAACATCATCAATGGTCAATGGTTTAGATGATGTCACGTCCACCCGGATATTCCTGGTCAACCCTTTAATATATTGCTCAATTAGGATCTCTTCGGGTTCTACCAATCGAGGACATAGCAAGGTCAACTCATGGAATCGGTTTGTGTAACTATCAATGTCCACACCTTTCATTCGCAGATGAATCAACTCTTTTTCTAAACTAATAATCACACTATGGGGACAAAACTCCAAAGTTATCCACTTCTTAATTTCAGCCCATGGAGTAGCATTAGCAGCATCAATACACATGAAAGCAATTCTCTCGTTCCGCCAAGTCAACGCACAACTTTTAAGAGTAGCCATAGCAAAAGTCACTTTATCTTCCTCCTTACATTTACTAATCCAAAACACCGACTCAATCTTCTCAATCCACTGGCTTAATCCTACAACACCTTCAGTTCCGTTAAAAAGTAGAGGTTCACACTTCATGAACGTCACATAAGTACAGCCACCAACTTCAGGTGCATTAGTTCCAAGTCCTCCTATATTCCCTCCAGCATTAGCATTCACATTATTAGCATTCACATTCACATTAGTACCACCAATTCCACTATCGCCAGCTCCACTACCGCCAGCTCCACTACCGCCAGCTTCGTTTCTAGCATTTGCCATAAATTCAGTCATAGATGCGGTAACTTGCTTCGTAATAATCCTACGTACATCATCCTCAGTTACAGCTTTCTTGGGCGGCATAGTTCTATAATTTCACAATTTCAAAGTATTAAGCATTCACCCAAACAAGGGATTCATATAATATGGATTGAATTCATAATCAAGATACAAATAAAGGCACAATATGGAATTTAAGACAAGATACATATTTCATTCGATTTGAAACAAAAGCATTGTCTTAATTACATCCCATATCAAAGTTCTAGCACTATACATACTCAAAATTCGTGCCAGGTCTACTACTAACAAGTCGGTTCAGTCAAAGCTACAAAAGTACAAAAGATACAAAGGTCACTACTAAACACAGACTGGTCTACTGAGAACCGCCAGATGGTCCATCATCCATCGTGTTCTGTATCGTTGTCGGACGATCGCTAGACACATCTTCAGCTGGGCGCTTACGGATCACTCCTCTTTCAACCATGTCAGCATAAAATCTACTATTCCAACCAACGGATATATTCAACTCCTTCTCAGCTTTCTCACGCATCGCACGAGCTACATTCAACTGAATCTCCATAGAATTCACCTTTTTCTTCATAGCAGCAAACTCACCACTTTCTAACACCGATAACCTCCTAAAAGCCTCATTCAAACCACGCTCCACATCAGTCAAATCCAAACTAATCAATTCCCGCTCTTTCTCACCAACCTTAGTATTCGACTCCAAATAAGCAACATGAGTCTGAACAACACCTAATCCAATCTCTGTCATACTACTCTTAACACGGGAAGCATCTAGATCACGTCTCAAGGCCCATGGTGCAAGACCATCAATATGAGTAGCCTCTCGAGTACTAGACGACTCTCCTAACACACGTCTACGAGTAGCAATACCATCAGTACCGTCAGGTGCATTATCATCCTCATCCTCCTCTGATTCAGAATCAGATTCAGACGATTCAAACATTTCATCCCTAGGTAGCTCAACCTCAGAATCAGACAAATAAACTGGTGGGGGTAAAGGCTCGCCCTCTGGAACATCATAAGGGTAAATAAGATCGGCTTCCTCATCATCATCAACCTCATCGTCTATACCTATATCCTCCTCGACATCCTCGTCGTCAATCTCATCATCTAAATTATCTAACTCAATCTCATCATCATTCTCAATATCAACATTATCAATCTCATTTTCTACCATATCAACCTGAGGGAAAATCTGATCTCCTAGTCCTATCTCGGGCTCGGGATCCTCAAATGGTTCCTCCTCATCATCCATATCATAATCTACTAAGTCTAAATAAGGATCATCATCTACATTAGGTTCGAGAATAACATGGTTCTCTACAGGAATATTAGGGTCAGCCATGACAATATGCATTTATATATATATATCTCGTATTAGGATAACATACTTATTAAACAATTACATACTGAAATCACGATATATACATATATATAAATTAAATTATATATATCAAAATATATATCTTCTCAATAGGGCTTGTTGGTAACGTCAGAGATCTCTGGCACCGTTATAGTCAAAAGATTTTTCAAATATTTTCTCAAATGTTCATAGTTAAAAGATTTTGAAAAGTTTTGTTCAAAACCTTGGTTTTTAAAATCTTTTGTTCTTTATAACGAGAGCTCTGATACCAAACTGTAACACTCTCATTTTTCGTATTGGTACAGTGGAAGGGTCTTTTAGAGTGTTACGGGATAGCACAATAACTCCAATCATAGACAACACATAAAAATGGTTGTACAAGGTTCAACATACATTCATTCGATAAAAAGTTTTAAAGTGACAACAGGTCCCAAATTATACAGGTCATTAAGTTTACAAAACATAGATCGAATGAACATTTTTAATATTATGTGGGCCATCAGAGTCGATCTCCATACGGATTACCTTCAAGCTCCTGAGATAAAAACATGCAAAAATCATATCAGCGAATGCCGAGTGAATTCATAGAGTTTAATAAAACCGTTATATAAAACAATCGTTGAAATCAGAACACAAGTATAATATCAGAAGTAAGTCCTCGTATTGCTAGTCAGGCAATATATAAATCAAGCATACATCTTAAACCGTCCATGAGACCGTAGCCTCAATATTACAATAATAGGTAATATTATTATCGTTATTAGCATCGTATCATATCGGATATTTAGATTATATAGGATTCATTTGGATTATTATTAGCCGCATGACATTGTTACCTTACTATGAAAACAACGGGCCGCGAACCCGACAAATAATTTGCCCATCTAAGTTAGCGTTTTGTCACAAAAATCACGCTATAGAAATCTTCTCATACATAAATTCGCTTACCAATCAATGTGGTACGACGGGGATCAACCGTCAAGGCGCGAACTGGGGTGATCTTCCCCAAATAGTACTATCATATGCATAAGCGTCTACCAAATCCCGGTAGTTCACAATTCATGCTAATGGGACTTTAAGTGACATAACCTAACTACTAATAATCCTTTTTATCTCGTTTATAGGGTCATAGCATCATTCGGGTCTATATCATTAAGCATACCATCGGGACTACTTGTGTTCTATTTTGTTCAAAATCTAGCATGTTATCTCCCTCGCGGGTTTACAAATCATTTTATAAAACATTTAAAAGAGTGCGAGGCTATGAACTCACGTTGATAATGAAAGGTGGATTATCGGATACCAGCGTGCTTCGCTCACGGAAACCTATATAAATAATAATCGGTCTTAGAATTTTGTCCAATGACTTTATCAAAATAACAATATAAATATGATGATTTTGTACATATGATGATGATCAAGTGGGTTTATATATCCTTGTTTACTCATTTTAGTGTTTATGTATTGGTAACTTTTTACTAGTTTACTAGTTTTATCTATTTACATGTTTTAAGTCCATTAAGCTTATTATAAGTTCTTTAACTTGTATTAATCCATTTTATACTTGTATCATCAGTATTTATACTTTACATGTTGGGCCCAAATGGGTTAAGCCCAATAATTACTTTTTATAAGTGTTTAACTTATTTAGTCCAATTATTAGTCCAATATACTAACTTAGCTCGTTAATGTCCGTATATTCTATAGTTCGGATTTTATCGGTTTTTACTTGTATTAGATACTTATATATCAGTATATGACTTTTAAAAACTTTACATTAGACGGGTTTGATCGTCTAAGTTTTAATTGGCGAAAAACGTTAATTTTACGGTAATAGCCGAAAAAGTCGTAAAAATCGTGTTTATAGTTTTTATAACTTATAAATATTATTCAACTACCATTTTTATAAATTGTCCATTTATTTAACCTTATAAATGTTTATATAAACGAAATTCATAAGTTAGTGGGTTTTAATTTCACATTTTATACTATATAATTTGAGTGCTTATATAATAGTATTAAACATTAATTCTTCAAAATCTGATTTTTAGTTTCATCTTCACCATTTTTATCATATCTAGAGTTATACAATGAATTAGAAGCTCATTTTTGGATGGCATGAACTTCATATTATGTGCTACAAATAAGTTAGTTATAGCTACTACCATTTTATGTTTAACTATACTTAACAGTCCCTACAAAACAGACTATTCAGATTAGCACACTCATCTTGTTTTGATCATATCTCACTCATTTTAATGATTCCATTGCATGGTCAACTCTCACATGTGTATGACATCTTATACTTACTGTAAATGGATTCCACCAGGCAAATTTATCAGTTTAAGTTTTGGTTACTTACTGTTTTTATACAGCCAACAAATTAAGCATGATTTTAGCCTTGTTTCTTATGGTTATTAATCTTTTTAAGCATATTTATCAACACTTGATCCCCACACAACATTTTTATCATTATATATTAATCATATACATATAAAATAAGAAAGAAAATACATTTGATCTTTACAAAAATAACAAGAGAAAATGGAAAGGATGATCTTCTTTACCAACCAAGAGTATATCTTGTTTTTGGAAGACAACAACTTGATGACCACCAAATATATCTCCAAGATCATCAAACACCAAGAAAGTATGTTGAGAAATCAGCCCTAGGACACAAGCAAATCACCTCCTTTGTTGTTAAAATGGCCACCAAGCAATCAAGGCTTCAAGGTTACTCCATAATATAGCTAGATAACAAGTATCTTGTGGCTAGAAAAGATCAAATGGGGTGTTTGTTCTTGAATATAGGACGGAAAAGGGTAGAGAGTTGAGAGAGTTTGAGAGTTGTTTGCATGTGTGAATGGTGGTAAAATGAGTTAGCTAGTTGTTTTGTGAATGGAAGTAGCTTAAGTGTAAGGCTAAGCTTACACTTGTAAGCTAAGTGCTAAAATGATGCCACATCCTTGATGTGGTGTCAAGCTTTTCCTCCCCTTAAGTTAGTGGGGTGGGATAAATTATTTTGTCCCATCCCGCTAATTTACGGGTATTCCTCGATTCTAATTTCCTCGATTTGCGTGCCCTCGGGTCGTTTTACGAAAAACGTTTTTATAAATTATGAATCAACGGCACAAAACGAATCTAATAAAATTTGTCTCATCAAAAACGGAGTTTAAAAACGTAAATACGTAATCCTAAGGTTTCCGGTTTAGTCGTAAAAGACGCTAAATTATGCACGTAAGCCCAAATTTAAATCCGTAAATTGTGAGTTCATCAACCAACACAAAAATAAGATTCAAAATATTATACGAGAAAATAATTCTCTACCTGAAAATGTTAGATTGTCACATCTTATCTGCTGGTGATCCAACCTCTTCATTAACCTGTGTACCTGAAACATCAACAACTTGTTCTTCCACAACATTTGAAGTTACCTTCACAATGTCTGGATTAGTAACATGCATATAAATTAAAGTCCTAGACAGAGGTACCAAGTCAAACAACCAATTTGGACCACTTTCAGGATCACTAGGTTTACTCTCTAAAAACCTAACATGTACTCTTTCAAGTATACGTTTTTCCTTCTTAAGGTAAACCCTATATCCCTTGCTCTGCACTAAATAACCCATGAAATAGCCCTCATCACCTTTTGCACTAAATTTACCTAAGGCATCACTAGTATCAAGTACAACTACATGACAACCAAAAGGTTTAAGAAAACCAATATTAGGTTTCCTTCCCCAAAGTAACTCATAAGGTGTTTTGTTCTATATCTTGTTGACAAATGCTCTATTCTGAACATAGCATGCTGTATTCACAGCCTCAGCCCAAAAAGCTATAGGGAAATGAGCATCAGCTAACATAGTCCTGGCTGCTTCAATTAGGGTTCTATTCTTTCTCTCAGCAACCCTATTTTGTTGTGGGGTTCTGGCAACACTAAACTGCCTAGTAATCCCTTTCTTGGCACAAAAATCATCCAAAAGCTTATTTCTAAACTCACCACCATTGTCACTTCTAAGAATTTTAACTTCATTACCTGTTTTCTTTTCTATCTGAGTAATAAAGTCAATCAAAGTGTCAGCAGTGTCACTTTTCATAGCTAAAAAGAAAGTCCAAGTAAACCTAGAAAAGTCATATGTGATGACAAAGCAATATGATTTACCATTCAAACTCTCTATATTAGTTGGACCAAAGAGGTCCATATGCAGCAAGTGAAGTGGTCTAGAACTAGAGTGCACCTGTTTAGACTTAAATGAGACCTTGTGATGCTTGGCTTTAAGACATGCAACACAAGAGTGGTCATTGTGGAAAGCCTTTTTAGGCAAACCATCAACCAAGACTAGTCTCACAAGCCTGTTTATATTCTTGAAGTTTATGTGCCCTATTCTCCTATGCCATAGATTACTCTCGTCTACTGAAGCTTTAGCATAAAAACATGACATATTATTATTCATCCTAATTCCATTAAGATTCACATTATAGATGTCTTTATGTCTAGGTGTTCTATAGTCAATGTATTTCTCATCAGGGATCTTATAATCCTTTCTTAACACCAAGCATTCAGTATCAGTAAACAGAACTTTATTTTTTGTTATCACAAACTTGGGATACACTAAAAATATTGTAATCAAGTTCCTTTACCAGAAACACGTTTTCAAAAAACAAGTTCTTGGTGAGAAGTGTTCCTTTGCCTGTGATAGTTCCATATCCGCCTCCAAAGTAAACCTTATCACCATCATTAATGGGAGTGAAGTTAGTTAAATAATCTTCCTTCCCTGTCATGTGCCTGGAGCATCCACTGTCCCAATATCCATAATCATTGACCTGTTTTTGAATGCCCTGCACATAAAGAAAACAAATTAGTTTTCTTTGGGAACCCAAGCCTTAGCAGACTTGGATTCATCTGGTTGTTCAACAAGAACATACTTGGTTCTCATAACAACCCCTTGTTCATCCCTTTTTGGATGAAATACCCAGTTAACCCCAATAGGTTTTGTAATGACCTTTGAAATGTAATTAAATCTGTTGCAGGTCATAGAAATCCCATTATCATTAGGGTTTCGATCTTTCTTAGGTCTCCATGTCAAGCTTGAAGAAGCTTTAGACCCCTTACCCTGTGGTTGCAAATATTTAGGTCTGGTCACGTTTCTGCCAGCCTTGGATTTGGTCTTGTCAACGCTGAAATTACCCTTGTCAGCGTTGAATCTAGGGTTTGCTATAGAAACCCATTGCCTATTAGACCAAGTATTGGACTATTGAAATGGTATTTGTCCATAAGTGTTAGACCCTCTAGTGAAGAAAGGGGCTGGTCTAACAACTTGTGGACTTTGCTCTACACAAGTTTTGGGTCTGACAACGTTTGACTTTTTAACAGCGTTGACCTTGGAAGCATTGACACACTTATATGCTAAATGTGAAAAGCTACCACAAGTGTAACAGGCTTTTCTATACACAATCCTAGGTCTAGAAGAGAAGAAGCCTATTCCATCATTACTAACTTGGCTTTTAGGTGACCTAGTATTCCTATACATTTCTGCATACTTGATGTTAGGTTTTCTAACAGTGTTTGAGCTAAGGTCAATAGTCTTACCAGTGATTGGGTTTGTTACCTTAATAGGGGTTGACTCATTAGGAATTTCACACAACAAGACACCCTTAACAAACAAGGTAGGGTTGGCTTTCTTCCATTCATTCAAGTCAGTCAACTTCTGTTGATGCTCTTCAACTGGGGTAATGACTCTTGGTGGAGGAATAAATTCCTCCTCTTAGAGTTCTGGTAGACCAGTCCAAGATAGGTCCTTTCTTTGGACACCATAGAAGTCCCCAACTGGTGGTGGAACAAGAGTATAGTCATTCATCCCAATCCCAGTCATGTCCTTAGGATCCCTCTGTTTATTAACACATTCTCCTAGGGTTTGTGTGGCCTTATATAATCTCTGAATCTTAAGGTCAACATTATCCTTATTCATAATGGCCTCATCTAACTTAGCCTGTAACTCACCATTAACCCTTTCCATGATGTTCCTAACATCATTACTAGCATTTAACTCATGTTTTAAGATATTTATTTTATCTTTTAAGTTAAATTCCATTTTCTTGTACTCAGAAACTGTCTTCTCAGTTTGAGTGAGAGCAATTTGATAGTTAGACAGTTTGCATCTTTCAGTAGTCACATCATCTAACAACCTTAACACCTCTTTGTTAAGTTTCATAGTATTTAACCTACAACCTTTACTACAAAAAGCATCATCGTATACCTCATTATCTGATGAAGATGAGGAGTGTGCCATGAGAGCATATTGAACATGCTCTTCTTCTTCTATCTCAGCAACCAAAGCTTTATCCTCTTCCCCATCCTTAGCCAAATAGCTCCAATCCCATCCCATACCATCAATTTCTTGCACTGCAACCATGGCCTTAGGATCCTGAGCCTTAACAATTTGGCTTGAGGGTTTGCCAGCATCAGATCTTCGAAGAGATCTGCATTCCCTCATGAAGTGCCCCATACGATGACAATTGTAGCATTCAACCTTGGATTTGTCAAATCCAGCAGTGTCCTTTGCATTAAAGGTCATCTTCTTCTTAAACCTTCTATTCTACCTGTTTGCTCTTATACTAGCAAGAGCCATGTTCCACTTAATATCCATCTCCTCCAAGTGCTCATCACTTATTTGCTCAAGGTCCTCATATGTAATCACTGAACCATTGGGCAAAGAAGCAATGTATACACACACAGTATCCAGATCCAAACCAGCAGGCTTAACTCTTGGAGAATCACTTTTGTATGTGTCAGCGTCTGAATATGAGGCGTTGACCGGACATGATCCAGCGTTGACACATGTTGATCTAGTAACTGGGTGCATGTAAGAGTCCTTCTGATCAAATTGACCTTCATTACGTGAGAAGAAGGCCATGTTACTATTGGTAGACTTACTTCCATGCTCCAAAAGAGTTTCATTCTCCAACAGCCTTAGTTTATTGTAGATATCATCAAAAGTAGAACTTTTGTGAGTGTTATTGGCAAGTATAGATCTTGCCTCAATCTTCCACGCATCACCAATACTTTTAATAAAAGTGGCATTAATGTCAACATCACCAAGTTATGTCCCTATGAAGGACAACTTGCTTGTAATGTCAAGCAGTCTGTTTCTCACACTGCTAAGCTTCTCATTAGGTTGAGTCTTGAAAACAGCATACTCATGCATGAGTTGCTTCTTCTTCTCTTCCCTAGTATCATCATTGCCACCATATTCAACTTCAAGAGCTGCCCAAAGGTCTTTTGTAGAATCATAACCTCTGTATTTATGCTAGTTCTCTTGTCCCAAATAGAGTTTCAGAATGTTTAGGGTTTTCATATCAACCCTTCTCTTTGCTATGTCTTCAGCAGACACAGCTCTACCATCACCAGGTTTTTCTTTCTTATTTGCTTCTGGACATCCAGCAACAGCAGTTCTTGTAGCAATGGCAGCAACAACTTTTTTAGCTTTATTGAATGTGTTTCCATATTCAATTATTTCCTAGAGAGTGTAGTCATAGATCCCCAGATATTGCTCAAAGTTGAATTTCCACAACTCGAAGTTGGTTGCATCAAGCATGGGAATCTTGATGTTTGGTAAAGGTGAGGAGGAGGAGGTTACTTCTGGATTTGACATGATGTTATTAGGGTTTTGTGAAAATTAAGGTTTTGGTGATTTTAGGGTTCTTGTGTTCTTTAAGATCAAAAGTTTCTCAACAAGCTCTGATACCACTTGTTGATCCCAAACTTAGATCGATTTAGCTTTATGTATACGAGATTAGATCAAGTTATACACGTAGAGAAACCTTTGTATATGTATAAAGTAATTTAAGTGTTATGTGGAATTAACACTTAAACAAGAACACACAAAGATGTAAACAAACTTTCACTTGATTAATGATAACAAACTTGCTTACAATGAAAGTGTTTAACGTATGAAAGCTTATATTGAACATTAACCTAAAGGTCTTCTTTTATAGACATAAGAAGCCTTGTACAAGAGTCTATGTATCAACTATTCTAGGTAAAGATAATTATAGAAAATACAATGTTGAACTTATCTTTACTAGAAACAAACTAGAAACAATATACGCGTAGACTAAATCTTTCCATCAGTGCATGTCTTCAATGTATCAACGCTTGACTTCTTTTTGTCAACGCTTGATCTGTCAGCGTTTGTTTTCTTCCTATCAACTCTTGTTTTACTCTTGTCAGTGCTCAAGTAGACTAGCTATATTTTATTCCCAACAGCCACATGTTGGCTTCTCCTTTTATAGACTAATAAAACTATCTAGAGACTACAAATACTGAAAACCCTAATGTGTATGAAAATCCAGAAATGCCTTTGGCGATTTTGAATTTTGGTCAAATCCTTCACATGTGATGTTGCACAGCTGTTGAATCAATCTGGGATGTTCATTTGAGCTTTGGGGACCAAATAATGCATAATAGACGTTGATGTTGTCTCCTTTTTGAAGTTGGGGGAAAGGGATATGAGCAGGGGTGGTCGGGTTTGCGGACCACAGTGAAGTGGTGAGGGGTTTTTGTGAGTGGGTTTGAATGAGGTAGAGGTAAATTAGGGAACTGGATAAAATTAGGGAAAACCCCTTTGATATGAGGGTAATTTAGGATTAGGGTTTAAGTTGGGATGAAGGGTGAACAGGGTAGTTTAATTCGTTTAGGGGGTAATTAGGTTATTAAAAAGTGTTTCCCTCGTAATTAATATAAACAAATTAATAAAAATATGTTATATTTAAATTAGGGAAGTGGAAAGAGGACAAAGGAAGGTGATGGGTGATTGGTGGGGTGACGCGGAGAGTAGGGATAGGTTGGGAGTAGTTTTGTTGTCTGCCTAAATGAGTCCCTCATGTTCCCAAACTTTGTCACTTAAGTTTATAACAACCCAAAACTAATAATCCTTTGTTATGAAACTTTGTTTTTTTATACTTTTGCCGCAAAAGGTTTTTGCAAAGTATTCATAAGGACCAATCTTGCATTTTGACCATATTCCAAGGACTTCTTTTGACATATCTTCAATATTCAAGGATAATACTTGTACAAATGAATAGTGGAGGGTCATTTGTGACAAGTCTTCAAAATTGAGGGACCAATCTTGCCAAATCTTCAAACTTCAAGGGTATTTTTGGAAATTCCATACTTAGGCCGGTTCTTTGTGCGGCTTCATTTCTTGTGTTCGTTTTTTCTTGATTCTTGTGATCTTTTGTTGATTTCACGATATTTGTACCTAAAATACACAATGAACAAACAAAAGCATATTTTTAGGTATTTTAATGATATTTTAAGCGTTTTAAGCCTGATTAGACTATGTATAATTGCAGTCTCATCACTCCCATATTAAGCCATTGCCATGTCCCCATGCAATGCAAGAATTAAGTATCGTAGCACTTCCAAAATTCATTTTTATGTGACATTTATTGAAAACGTAAACATAAATAAACTACTACACGCGTTTTAGACATAATGTATTGTTTTCATCACGATTAAGTGACTTTTAGGGTCAAAGAATAAGAACACGTGAATGCCTCATAGAGATAAGTTCGTCATCCTCGATTTTCACTCGATTCCATGCTAAGCGTGCAACGAGATCATTGTCATTATATGTTAGCAACACAATCATTACTCATGAGTGTTAATTACATACTTAGACTCCCTTATTCCTAATTGGTATCTCTTATATTTTATTTTTGTCTTTAATGATCACGAGGATACATCATTGACTTATTTCGATATTTTACTAAGGCCAAAAATAAAGTAGCACGATTTAATCGATAGTTAGCCGAAGGACACGATCTTTTAAAACGGCTTCTCGTAATATCCTTAAGTTCATATCTTGGCATAACTCGTTTCATGATTTGAGACCTTTCTCGGACCGATATTTGGCATGTACTTCATACTTCAAATCTTGGAAGACTTTCTTAAAATAGTGGTCTTCTCTTCATATATGGAATTTCTTCAAACTTGGACCACGACTTCATCATTTTTCTTCGATCTTTATTTGGGATTTTGATATACAACGATCCGCCTCCTTTTCAGACTTGGATATATTTATCCTCATACCTTGTGAGGGTCTTTTTGGATAGACTTCTCCATGATCTTTAGGGGAGTATATTGCTTCTCGTCGTGTGTCTCGATCCTTCATATTGATTTTGGAATAATGATACTTCACATCATCTTGGATCTTTAGCAACAAAATGGAGCTCCTCATGCCTTGTGAGGGCCTTTTTGGAACTTTCCAATCTTCACATTCCGCTTCAATAAGTTATTCCTTGGCTATGAACTCTATTCGAACACGAGCAACTTTTAAACGATCTTGGGCTAGAAGCTAAGTAACCTTTTGAATCGTACGACCTTACTTATTGCATTTATTTAAACAAAAGCGTGGGGAGAATAAGCTAATAATTACTACACATGAGATCGTGAAAGATTACGTAACTTATAAATAACTCTATCATTTCTCGTCCTCATTTAAGAGACTTAGCCTAGTTTAAAGTTAAGGAATCAAAGCTAAGTGCTCAACACGCACGATCGAGTAAAAAATTACTCTTATTCTCACCATCAGAAAACCTACATTCGTGTCTTAAACACTTACGAAAAACAAGAAAATTTTTAAAATTTGGCCATTTGTAGCCTTATTTTGCAACAAAACGATAACAAAAAGATGAATATTGGATTGCGTGGTGACATAAGCAAGGTGAAGTATCTACTCACCCCATACTAAAACTAAACATTGTCCTCAATGTTTTGAGTCTAGGGGTGAAAACACCCCCATACTAGAGACGAAGGTCGAATGCTTAATCTCGAGCATGGAAAGGGTAAAACGAATAACCTAAAATCCGTTTATGAATTATGCTAATAAGATAAACGTTAGAACATAAAAGGATATCATTAGATATTGGAATCTCCAAAGGCAACGATCGAAGCTCGAGTGATCCGTAAAACGAACACGAGAGGCTTCAATGATGACGATGAACCTAATGAATCACAATCACAAACAACCATCGAAGAAAGGTTGGAAGAGCACAAGTCCCCTCGTTACACTAATTAGAAAACGATAATATTTACAAGGATAAGCATGAGAATCCCCCACGAGGCACCTTGTTTTTGATAACGAGTCAAAATCTCGACTCGAATCCCCATAAATGTGATCATTTAGGGATAATCATGGTGTGGTCATTTTTGGTCGGGCTTACATGATAAACAATGCCCAAAAGTACGTGGAGTACTTTAAAAACCCGATAAACGTATACCGGGGTCAAAGATAGTGTCCTCGTTTTTGGATGAAAGACGAAACAACGCTACTCCAACGCATGCTAAAACCTCAAAGAGGTAGAAGAAAATAGATGAGGAGTAGAAAGGTGGGACAATGGGTGGGGCATAATCATGAGCTACTCGAGGTAGACTCACACCAAGCAAATGAATAAGATTTCCATTTATTACATCGGTGGAAGACCGATATTTCCCTTTACAAGCAATTCCGGGATCGAATATCTCGTCCTCGGTGGAGAAATGTGAGGGAACATAAGGGGCTTCCCCCACACTAAAACCACACTTACACTCGTCAAAAGGAGTAGACGAGGTGGCAGCACTCATACAACACGGTGATGACGGAGTTAAACATGTAGAAAATCTTTTAAATCAATTTTAAAATACTTTCCTTTTTCATCGTTTAAAAACTCTTTATGAAAACCCGATTTAATGATGTCGAAAATATTTGGCGTTTTAAACTCAAGATTAGTCACGCTAAAAATCCTCACATTTAAGTCGCGGTTAGGGGGTTGTGGGTTGTATAAGTTCTCAAAACGTTGATCAACAAAGAAAACCGCCCCCTCGGGGTCAACATATTCGTCATCCTCATGAACGTGCATATCATCGATTTCTTCATCGTAAATAGGCTTATCGAACCAAATTTCTTCATAATCCTCATTAATTATATTTGAAATTCTCTCGAAGAGATCACGATCAAGCACAAAATCATCATTCATAAGGGAGGAGTGTTGATTAGGTAACTCCTCATGAATGTGATAAACGTCATTCTCATTTGAGGAGTATTGATTAGGTAACTCCTCGAGAATGGGATTTTGGGTCATGTGAGTTGGTTTGTCATTGAAAATACGACGTTCCAACTCATTAAGTTCATCCTCGATTTTGGAAAGATCGACCTCACTCGTAGGTGGAAGTGGAGGCAAAAGAGCTAGCTCTCGTTCAATAATTTCCTCAATCTCGAGATCAAACTCGTAATCATCGTACTTACCAAATTTAGAACTCTTTTTAGGAGAATCAAAAATATCTTGTGTATTTTTAAGCACGTGATCAATCTTGGCAAAATCGCCATTGTCATCATCCAAGAAAGAGTCGATGTAAGCACTCACAACCATGGTCTTACAAGCCCTAGGGTTATGCTTAGGTGACTTTTCTAAGACGAGAGGATCGATGTCGATGAAACCTTTAGCCTCAACGGGTTTTGGGCTAGAAATGGAGGTACTTCGATGGAGTTAGAAGTTGAAGCCTCAAAGACGCGGTCCTTCGAAGGTGGTGAAGATGAGTCCTTATTGGTCATTGTCATGATGGCACTAACGTCACCCTTCGGAATTTGTGTTTCACTTGTTTCGCCAAATACATCCCAAAGTGATTTTTCATCCATAAGTCTACGAATACCCTTTTGAATTAGGTACACGTATTCTTTATCATTAAAATCACCATCTTTAAAACCGTTCTTCTTAATTCTTTCAAAACATGCATTAAGCCTCATATTCTCCACCAAAGTTAACATTTTGAAATCATTAGAATTTGAAACGTTAGGTTTTGAAACCTTGGTTTTTTCATGATCATTAGACACTTTGGATTTATTTTCAAAAAATTCCATTTTATCATCCCCATATCTTATAGTGAGTCTCCCCTCGTGGACGTCGATTACGGTTCAAGCCGTTGATAAAAATGGTCGGCCTAAAATAATGGAACATTTAGGGTCACACTCGTAATCGGATATGACGAAATCCGCGGAAAAAACAAACTTTCCAACTCCAACATAGACATACTCGGCTATCCCAATTGGTATTAAAGGCGTACAATTTGCTAGCTCGATTGTCATGTTCGTGGGGGTAAGTGAAGGTAATCTCATCAATTTTCAAAAGAGAATGAGGGATGGGATTGATGCTCGCACCTAAATCGGCAAGGGCTAAAAATCCCTTGTTGGAAATACGTTTTTAGTATTTAGAAAGTCTCAGTCACTCCAAAAATATAGTTATAGGCTCGTAGTATAAGTTTAATTAAAGTTTATATTAGCCCGACCCATGAGCATGTTCATGGGCTGGAGGCCCAAGTCCAGTAAGGGACTTGGGTATATAAACCCCTTTCCACCATGGAAAGGGGTGTTGGTTGTTTCATTTTAGTAATAACACTTTTACATTTTGTCTCATCTCTCTCTACTTTCTCTCACTATAAACAACAACCCTCTTGATAAATCAAAGAGAAGCATACTTCTACAATTGGTATAAGAGCTATGGGATGAAATAGATGTTGGTTTTGTGTTGTTCATGCTTACTTTAGTGTGTTCATGTGTTTTTGATTGATCTTTACCCAATTTTCAAGATTTTTTCGTGCTTTTGTTATTCCAAGTGATCCTTATATCTTCTAAATAGTTTTGGTAGAGATTTGGGTGCTTTAGGTTGGTTCAAATCACGGATTTCTTGTCGAAAATTTCATCTTTTTACCTCAAAATGTCGAAACAGTACCGTTATTCCGACAGGTTTCATCGGAATAGGGTTTAGTTTTCCGATAATTATTCCGATAGATTTCATCGAAAAAGGGTTTAAGCATTTCGACAGTTTTTCCGATCATTATTCCGACAGTTTTTGGTGATCAGTCATTCCGACGGTTTTCCGATAGATATTCCGACTGATTTTTCCGATACTCATCCCGATAGGTGTTGCCGTCTATTATTCTGATACTTTTTTAGATATTCCGACAGGGGTTTTCCGATCACATTCCGATAGGGGTTTTCCGATCATATTCCGATTGTATTCCGACAGGTGGTATTCCGACATGTTTGAGTTTTTGGTATTCCGATGGATTAAGTTTGAGAATTACGACGATTTTGAGATTTCACATTGAGATTGAATTAATTTGGGTATTGAGATAGTATTTGCACTACTTAGAGGATTTTTCAATCTTGTAACTTTCAAAAAAACACACAACATAAAGATAACAACTTCTTTGTTTCAACAACATTAAAACACATAACCTTATTTCATTGCTCGATCATTTTGGTAATCCTTATTCAAGGGTTTAAAAATGACTTCACATTCATACATGCCAACAATGACATCGCTTACTGACCTTTCTATCATCTCGGGTACCGATACCCGTCCACTATTGCTTATCAAAGAACTTTTTGAAGCATGGCAAGGTCGTGTGTTGTCTTATATTATGGGTAGACCTAGTGGGAGACTCATGGTTCAATCCATTGAGAAAGGACCACTTGATTATGGTGAGATAACTGTAGACAATGTGACTAGGCCAAGGCTATTTCATGAACTAACGAATGCAAATAAAATCATTGCCGATGCGGATGACAAAGTCGTTCAAACCATCAAGCAAGCTCTTCCACCTGATATTTATCGTATGGTAAGCAATTACAAGGTAGAAAAGGAACTTTGGGGTCGCTTAGTAGTTTTGTTACAAGGGACTTCACTTACCAAGCAGGAACGAGAGTGTCAACTCTATGATTTGTTTGATAGGTTCTCATACATTCCCGGGGAAACACTTCATGACTACTACTGGCGCTTCACTACTTTGATGAATGATTTGAATGTGTATAATCTTACAATTGCTCAGTTTCAAATCAACACCAAGTTCTTGAACACGTTACCCCAAGAATGGAGCCAATATGTCACTGATGCTAAATTGATTCGGGATTTGCACAAATCAAATTTAGATCTGCTTTATGCTTTCTTGCAGCAACACGAGAAGCATGTGCTCCATAAATGCATGTCTCAAGGATCTTATTCCGAACCATTAGCATTAATGGCAAATCATCCAACACTGTCATATAACAACTCTCCGTATGCTATGGGATAACAATCTTATCATAAGCCCATGTTTCAGACTCCATGTTTTCCACAGTATTCGATCTTACCACAACCACCTACATCATATCAGCAACAATACCAGCAACCAGCAATATCATCACAAGGAAACTCACATCATTTACCTTATGCTTCACAACCATACTCACCTTATCAACCTCCAAGAAACCCTGCCATCACTTACCAGCAACATGAGGTTCCTCAACCCCATTACTCACAACATGTCAGTACTCCTTCAAGTATGTTTGTAGCTTAACCAGCACCAGTATTCTACTGTGATGATGAGATTCCAGTTCCTGAGTTCAGACAAGGGGATAATCCTACTGATATACTTGCACAAATGTCTGCTTACATCACTCAAGCGTTGAACAAAAGAGGTTACAGAGGACCATCTCCAACAAACAATCAGTTGAGGAATTCTTCTAACTATCGTCAACAAGCTACAATCCAAGATGGCAGAGTTACTGTGCAACCACTTCTGGGGAGACCAAGTTCATCCAATACTGGTGCACATCCATTCAACACTGCTACAAGGGGAAATAACACTAGCAAAATGAAGATGATCATCTGTTATAACTGCAAAGGGAAAGAACACATGGCTCGGGAGTGCAAGAAACCAAAGAGAAAGAGGGATGGCACATGGTTTCAGGAAAAGATATACTTGGTTAATGCTCAAGCACAAGGTCGAGAGCTCGATAAAGAAGAGTTAACATTTCTAGCAGATCCAGGAGTTGCGGATACTGAAGGACTCACAATAGCTTCTACCAAAAATGCAGCATACCAGTGCGATGATCTTGATGCATACGATTCAGACTGTGATGATCTCAATGTTGGGTCAAAAAGTTGATGTGGCAGAAACTAAAAAATGAAGAAAACGTGAAGTATTTGTCTAGGCGTTGACAAGAGCATTCCAGGCGTTGACAAGAGTTATTTAGGCGTTGATGGAATCAAGCATTGTCAAGAGCAATCCAAGCATTGTCACATGCAACTCAAGCATTGACAAAACGTAGACAAAAGAAGCTAATGGAAGCTTCTATTTAGATAAACATGCAAAAGATATTCTGCATAAGTTTATTTAAATAGAAGATTTACTTGTTTATTCATTCTTATCTCTTGTAAACCCTAATCCTTACACTATAAAAGGAACCAAGGGTCATAGGTTTTATTCATATAATTCATTCACAATGTAAACCTAAAGTGTGTGTCGCACTAGACGTGGGATTCAATGTATACACGTCTAGTGGATGTTTGTTATTAATATAATGAACATTCCAATTGTTTTAATTCGTGTCTATTGTGCCTAAACACCTTGTTATTAGAGGTGGCAATTTCAACCCATTTCACCAAAAGTAGGCCATTTGGGTTAAATTTCATAACCTTATTGGTTGAAATGGGTTGAGCAAAAAATAGAGTTTTGGGTCAAATGGGTCAACCCTTTTCTTTGTGTAAAATGAAGTTTGGGTCAAATGGGTTTGAGAATGGGTCAAATGGGTTTAAAAATAAGTCACATGGTTCCTATTATTGTACCAAAAACCCAATAGTCTAAAAAGTTAGTTTTTATTATTAAGTCACTAAATTTACGTTTTCGTCAGTAAATTTACGTATTCGTCAGAAAATTTACGTTTTCGTCAGTAAATTTACGTTTTCGTCAGTAAATTTACATATTCGTCAGAAAATTTACGTTTTCGTCAGTAAATTTACGTATTCGTCAGAAAATTTACGTTTTCGTCAGTAAATTACGTTTTCGTCAGTAAATTACGTTTTCGTCAGTAAATTTACGCTTTCGTCAGAAATTTTACGTATTCGTCAAAAAATTTACGTTTTCTTCAGTAAATTTACGTTTTCGTCATTAAATTTACGTATTCGTCAGAAAATTTACGTTTTCGTCAGTAAATTTACGTTTTTGTCAGTAAATTTACGTATTCGTCAGAAAATTTACGTTTTCTTCAGTAAATGTACGTTTTCGTCAGTAAATTTACGTATTCGTCAGAAAATTTACGTTTTCGTCAGTAAATTTACGTTTTCGTCAGTTAATTTACATATTCGTCAGAAATTTACGTTTCCGTCAGTAAATTTACGTTTTCGTCAGTAAATTTACGTATTCGTCATAAAATTTACGTTTTTGTCAGTAAATTTACGTTTTCGTCAGTAAATTTACGTTTTCGTCAGTAAAATTACGTATTCGTCAGAAAATTTACGTTTTATTCAGTAAATGTACGTTTTCGTCAGTAAATTTATGTATTCGTCAGAAAATTTACGTTTTCGTCAGTAAATTTACGTCTTCGTCAGAAAATTTACGTATTCGTCAGAAAATTTACGACTTTGTCAGTAAAATTACGTTTTCTTCAGTAAATTTACGTTTTCGTCAATAAATTTACGTTTTCTTCAGTAAATTTACGTTTTCGTTATTAAAATTACGTATTCGTCAGAAAATTTACGTTTTTGTCAGTAAATTTAAGTTTTCGTCAGAAAATTTACGTTTTCGTCAGTAATTTAAAGTTTTTGACAGTAAATTTACGTTTTCGTTAGTAAATTTACGTTTCCGCCAGTAAATTTACGTTTTCATCAGTAAATTTAACTTTTCGCCAGAAACTTTACGTTTCGTCAGTAAATTTACGTTTTCGTCAGTAAATTTAAGTTTTCGCCAGAAACTTTACGTTTCGTCAGTAAATTTCCGTATTCGTCAGAAAATTTACGTTTTCGTCAGTAAATATACGTATTCGTCAGTAAATTTTCATTTTCGTCAGTAAATTTACGTTTTCGTCAGTAAATTTACGTTTTCGTCAAGAAATTTACGTTTTCGTCAAGAAATTTACATTTTCGTCAGTAAATTCACGTATTCGTCAGAAAATTCACGTTTTGACGAAAACGTAAATTTACTGACGAAAACGAAAATTTTCTGACAAAAACGTTAATTTACTGTTTAAAACGTAAATTTTCTGACGAAAACGTAAATTTTCTGACGAAAACTTAAATTTACTAACGAAAATGTAAATTTTATGATGAGTACGTAAATTTACTTACGAAAATGAAAATTTACTGACGAAAACGTCAATTTACTGATGAAAATGAAAATTTACTGATGAATACGTATATTTACTGACGAAAACGTAAATTTCTGACGAATACGTAAATTTACTGACGAAAACGTAAATTTACTGACGAAAACCGAAAATTTATTGACGAAAACGTATATTTACTGACGAAAACGTAAATTTACTGACGAAAATGAAAATTTACTGACGAATACATATATTTACTGACGAAAACGTAAATTTTCTGACGAATACGTAAAGTTTCTGGCGAAAACTTAAATTTACTGACGAAAACGTAAATTTACTGACGAAAACGTGAATTTTCTGACGAATACGTAAATTTTATGACGAATACGTAAATTTACTTACGAAAACGTAAATTTTCTGACGAAAACGTAAAGTTTCTGACGAAAACGTAAATTTACTGACGAAAACGTAAATTTTCTGACGAATACGTGAATTTTCTGACGAATACGTGAATTTACTGACGAAAACGTAAATTTTCTGACGAAAACGTAAATTTACTGACGAAAACGTGAATTTTCTGACGAATACGTGAATTTACTGACGAAAACATAAATTTTCTGACGAAAACGTAAATTTACTGACGAAAACGTAAATTTACTGACGAAAACCGACAATTTACTGACGAAAACCTAAATTACTGACGAAAATGAAAATTTACTGACGAATACGTATATTTACTGACGAAAACGTAAATTTTCTGACGAATACGTAAATTTACTGACGAAAACATAAAGTTTCTGGCGAAAACTTAAATTTACTGACGAAAACGTAAATTTACTGACGAAAACGTAAATTTTCTGACGAAAACGTTAATTTTCTAACGAATACGTGAATTTACTGAGGAAAACGTAAATTTTCTGACGAAAACGTAAATTTTCTGACGAAAACGTAAATTTACTGAGGAAAACGTAATTTTTTTGACGAAAACGTAAATTTACTGAAGAAAACGTAAAATTTTCTGACGAAAACGTAAATTTACTGACGAAAACGTGAATTTTTGAAAACGTGAATTTTCTGACTAAAACGTATATTTACAGACGAAAACGTAAATTTACTGACAAAAACGTAAATTTACTGACGAAAACATAAAAATACTGATGAAAACGTAAAAAAATCGATGAAAAACTTAAAAAAACTTACCCAAACGTAGAAATCGAACGAATATAGATAAAAACGTTTGAACATGTTAAAAGATAGGAAAATATTGTAAGTTAGTGGGTTGACCCGACCCAAACCATTTGACCCATAACCCATTTGACCCATTATTAAATGATGACCCATTTGACCCATAACCCATTTGACCCACAACCCATTTGACCCATGAACCAAACCCAACCAAACCAACCCATTTGCCACCTCTACTTGTTATGATCATTGTTCTTTTCCGCTATGTTATCATATGAACGATGATCAACCTAGATATAATGGTTCATAACCATTGAGTCGAACGATTATAGGGATCAACAATTGGTATCAGAGCCTAAGGCTCGTGATATCTAGGTCCGACGAGGTGTTCGTGTATGGTGAAGAAAAGAAAAATTCGTATGGAGTTTTTCTGGACGTTTTTGTGTGCGCAGCAGTATTCAGAAGGTCATAACTTTTGATTGAACCGTTGGATCGTCACGAAATTTTAGATGTGTGTTCTACATACATAGATCTAAACATCCACCGGAGGGATTGTCGAGTTTTATCCCCAGGCAAAAGTTATTAAGCGTCGAAGTTGGCTGATGGAAGATTTTCAGTTTTCTGCTTTCACATGAAATCATGAACTAGGGTTTCTTCAAACCCTAGATCTACATAAAAGGCAGAATTTTGTGAGATTGGTGGCTGTTAATTCAGGATCTATGGTTAATTAACAAATCCTAATTAGGGTTTCGATAAACAAAATTCTAAACCCTAGATCGATGTTATTTTTTTTGCTACTGTTGGTGACATGGTGTAACAGGTGCAAAGAAGTTTCTGTTCGCAGCCAATGAATACATACGCATTACTGATTTTTATTCGCTACATGCTAGTTCACTGTATAAGCGTGAGTCTCTCGATTCTTATTGGTTGAAGATTCGTGTGTTCACACGATCAAAGGAGTAAAGCTTATAACCATGCTAATGCAAATCGATTCTGTTGATGCTATTGTGTTCACACGATATAAAGCCTCTCATTGGTGGACATTCTTTGTGTTCACACGGTAGATGAACATTGATTGGTTATTCATGGAAGTGTTCACACGATGAATATATTCTAATTGGTGGAAAGATTTTGTTTGCGTTCACACGGCCAAAGAAGAAGTATATATTACATGTGTGTTCACATGGTTTAAGACCTTTGATTGGCTATTCAATGTTGCATTCACACGGCCAAAGAATATATATTGCAATCTGCGTTCACATGGTCTAAAGAAGCAAGTGACGTTGATGGTTGTTATTTTGACGCTGTCAAAGTCTTGGAGCAACGTTGACAGCTTAAGTTCAACGATGACATCAGCAAGTGTATAAACGCTGACAGATTTAGTTGAGACGCTGACAGGATTTTAGGTTGGCGCTGACGTTTGTTATTTGGGCGCTGACAGGAAGGAGGTTTCGACGCTGACAGGAATAAGTCAACACTGATGGAGTTGACAGTGTCATCCGATATATGCTATTTCAACGCTGATAAGTATTGTCAGATATCGGACAATACATCTGACCAAGATATTGGACAGAAGAGATATTGGACAACACAAAGTTTGCTGCTGTTTAGAAAATTGGTACGTTTTAAGCACACAAAAAGGAGTTATTTACACACAAAGGTACATGGAATCTCCGTTTTAATATAGAATATCAAGTTGATATTTATGGCTCGGATATTTTGAAAGGGATTAATGATTTTAATGCGAGTTAGCAACAATTCGTGAGGTAATTTATTGGATTTGATTATGTAATCGGGGTAGCCTTGTAAAAGAGTTATCCGTCTGATCTCTTTTACATATGATATGAAGATTAAGTTTCTTCATGAAGAAGTGTTAGCTTAAGGGGAAGAATTCTTTTGGTAAGTTTGATGATTGAAGAAGATTTTCGCGAGTTTGTGTTCTATCATATCTTAAAGTCATGCACTTCCAGCCATAGACTTTAAAGGTAACTTGTTCGTGCTTACATGGTTGGTGACGAAGACTTGTCATAAACACTTGAAGGAGTTACATTATCGTGCTCAGTGTCTCACAAAGGATGAGAATATTGACAAGGGATCGAGGTCTACTTATATTTTTTCAATCTGGTATAAGTTCTTCATCACATGGATAAACAAGACATGGAACATAGGTTTGTGGTATTCTACTTCTGCATCAAGACTACTTTATTTATTTTTCTTCAGGATCATTACACAGAGCCTACTTTTGGAGAATTTTCAAGATTGCATACATTGTTTACTTCCTTGTTGATGTGACAAAAAGGGGAAGAAAATACGTTCTACACTTGAGGGGAAGCAATCTGAAGATCATGTATAACTTACAAGAGATACACATAGAGTTTTGCCACTATCAACTAGGGGAAGATTGTTGGGTCAAAAAGTTGATGTGGCAGAAACTCAAAAATGAAGAAAACGTGAAGTATTTGTCTAGGCGTTGACAAGAGCATTCCAGGCGTTGACAAGAGTTATTTAGGCGTTGATGGAATCAAGCATTGTCAAGAGCAATCCAAGCATTGTCACATGCAACTCAAGCATTGACAAAACGTAGACAAAAGAAGCTAATGGAAGCTTCTATTTAGATAAACATGCAAAAGATATTCTGCATAAGTTTATTTAAATAGAAGATTTACTTGTTTATTCATTCTTATCTCTTGTAAACCCTAATCCTTACACTATAAAAGGAACCAAGGGTCATAGGTTTTATTCATATAATTCATTCACAATGTAAACCTAAAGTGTGTGTCGCACTAGACGTGGGATTCAATGTATACACGTCTAGTGGATGTTTGTTATTAATATAATGAACATTCCAATTGTTTTAATTCGTGTCTATTGTGCCTAAACACCTTGTTATGATCATTGTTCTTTTCCGCTATGTTATCGTATGAACGATGATCAACCTAGATATAATGGTTCATAACCATTGAGTCGAACGATTATAGGGATCAACACTCAATACCGCCAAGGCAGCTCTCATGGAAAATCTTTCACTTTATGGAGCTGACACAATCTCTGAGGTACCAAATACTGCAAATGATAGTAGTTTTGTACCTTATCAAGTTGAGAAAGTGTCTGAGCATCTGGAACAGCCTTCGGTGGTTAGTAATTCAAACGAGGAGACAAACAATGATAGTAATATCAAAGCAAGTCCCTAGACTTTGAGTGAAACACAACCGTGAGCTATTACGCCTACAAATTCGTCTACTCGACAAGATTTGGTCACGGTGTCAGCATCTATGCTTAGCCAAATGAATAATGTGATCAATCACACCCTCGGGATTAATCAGACATTATCTGACGATCTTGCTTTGTATAAACAAAAGGTTAACACCTTGGAATTAACTCCAGTGACCACTACCTTAACCAATCCTGAATTTGATAGGTTTAGGAAAGTTCAAATGGATAACTTGCTAGAAATTGGAAGTTTAAGAGCAAATCTTTCAAAAGAACTTAAAGAAAAAGAGTTAGTCGTTAATAATTTTCAACAACTTTAAACGGATTTCGAAATTCTTGAGTCTAAAAGGGTTGAAATGGAAATTAAGGCGTCTGAGAGAATTAAACAAACTGAAATTAAGCTTTTAAAACAATACTCTGCTTCACATCTAGTACACTTGTTTCATGCATCGTGTTAGAAATACGTTTTAACGTATATTAGAAGTATCGATCACTCCACAATATTATTCATGTTGTAATAGCTCGTAGTTAACAAATACTTATTTAGTTAAGTAAGAACCGGCCCATGGGCTTGTCATGGGCCGGCCCAAGTCCATTAGAGGCTTGGAAGTATAAATACCCCTTTCCACCATGGAAAGGGGTTGGTTGTTGTTTTTCACATTATTCATTTGAATGAAATAAACACATAGTTTCTCTCTCACTTTCTCTCTCTAGTTTCTCTCTCTAGAAAACTTCAACCCACTTCATAGATTCTTAGGTTATCAAGATTCTACATTTGGTATCAAGAGCTATGGGGTGATTAAAGGTAAGGATTGTGTTGCTTTTTTAGTTATTGAATCAATTAGTGATCTTTAGAAAAAATCAATCTTGAATCTTGTTGTTTTTGGTGTTTTTGTTATTGGGATTAATTGATAAGGATTGGGTTTAGCTTACTTTGGTAAAAATCATAAAACTTTTTGTGGTTTTGATCAAAAAATCGGATTGAAAAGTGCTGGTCTGAGTCTCGAACTGATATTCCCAGATTATTCCGAATAGACATTCCGAATAGGAAAGTTTTCCGAATAACAGGTTTTTTCCGAATAGACTTTCCGCATAGAAGAAACTTTCCGAATAGCAAATATTTTCCGAATAGCCGATCTTTCCGAATAGCCAAACTTTCCGAATAGCCGATCATTCCGAATTGAAGAATTATTCCGCATAAGGATTTTTCCGCATAAGGTTTATTCAGCATAGGGTCTATTCCGAATAAGGTATTTTCATAATAGGGTTATTCCGCATAGGGTTATTCTGTATATGGGTTTTTCAGCATAGGGTTATTCCGAATAGGGATTATTCCGAATAGGATTTATTCTTTGTTAGGGTTATTCCGAATAGCAAGTTCAAGGGGTATTTTTCCGAGTTTTTTCGACGATCTTTAGTGGATTTAATCTTGATTTCAACAACACAACACAAATTCTCAACCTTTCTTCACTGCTCGATCAACCGATAATCTTTGTTTCTTTGAAGTGAACAAAATGAATCCGAATTCAGTAATGCCTCAGATGACATCACTTACGGATATTTCCGTCATTACGGGTACGGATAATCGCCCTCCAATGCTCATCAAAGAAGTTTTTGAAGCATGGCAAGGCCGGATGATGTCATACCTTAAAGGAAAACCGGTATATGGGAGGCTTATGGTCAAGTCAATTTTAAATGGTCCACTTGACTATGGTACCATCGTGGTTAACAATGTGACTCGACCAAGGGAGTTTGAAGAACTTACACCAGCTCAACAACTTGTTGCCGATGCAGACGAAAAGGCTCTTCAAACCATTCTCCAAGCTCTTCCACATGACATCTATCGAATGGTAAGTCAGTATACGGTGGCAAAGGATTTATGGTAACGTCTAAAGGTGTTGCTACAAGGTACGTCTCTCACCAAACAGGAAAGGGAATGTCAATTGTATGATCTATTTGATAGGTTCACGTACAACCCAGGGGAAACTCTTCACGATTATTACTTCAGATTCACCACACTCATGAATGATCTGAATGTATACAATCTTGTGATTGCTCCATTCCAGGTTAACACCAAATTCTTGAATACTTTACCTCAAGCTGAATGGGGTGAGTACATTACCGATGTTAAGTTAACCAGGGATTTGCATAAGTGCAATTTGGATCAACTATATGCTTTTCTTCAGCAGCATGAGAAACATGTGATCATGCACCGATCGCCTCGAGGTATGTACCCTGATTCCTTAGCTTTGATGGCGAATCAACCAAGCTTGTCACACAACAACACTCCTTATATCTTGGGACATCAAGCCTATCATCCATCACCTTACATGACACTAACCTTCCCCCAATACTCGATTTTACCGCAACCACCCACCTCACATCAGCAACAATATCGGTTTAATGCACCTTCATCACAATATGGCTCACAACCTCACCCAACAAGTATTACACCTTATGCTCAATCCTCATATTCTTCTTATCAAGAGAATGCAGCATATCCAACAAGCTACCCTGATCAAATGAGTATTCCTTCTAGTGATTATGCAGTTCAACAAGACCAAGCAATGTATTGTGATGATGAGGAAATCCCCATTCCTGTATTCAAACCAGGAACTGACCCAGTTGAAGTGTTAACCACTATGTCTGCTTATCTCACAAGGACATTAAGCAAACGAGGGTTTAGAGGATCAGCTCCGACTAACAATCAACTGAGGAATTCATCCAATTCTCGCCAACAAGCTACTGTTGAGAATGGCAGGGTGATGGTTCAACCTATTCAACCATATCAGGGGAGACCTACTACATCAACTACTAATGCTCGCACGGTCAATCCTGCTCCAATGGTCAACAATCCTCCACGGGCTAATTCCACAGGCAAGTTGAGAATGATTACATGCTACAACTGCAAGGAAGAAGGACACATGTCCAGGGATTGCAAGAAACCCAAGATGAGAAGGGATGGTCAATGGTTTGCAGAAAAGATTTATCTGGTGAATGCTCAGGCACAAGGAAGGGAACTTGATGAAGAGGAGCTTGCATTTCTTGCTGATCCAGGGATTGCTGAACAAGACGTTGTCACCACACAGAATGCAGCATACCAAGCAGATGATCTTGATGCGCATGACTCAGACTGTGATGATTTTCAATCGGTAAAGGCAGCTCTTATGGCAACTATCTCCAGCTTAGGGCCAGAAAAGAGATCTGAGGTACTTATTAATACCACCGATAATACCACTGATGCTAGTATTCAACCACATCAAGTTGTGCAAGAGAGTGCTGATTTGAATGAGTCTTCGGTGGTGAGTCTTTCAAATGAGGAGACAATCAATGATAGTAATATCAATGTGAGTCCCCAGACTTTGAGTGAATCACAACCGGGATCCATTTCGCATACGCCTACTCCTGCTCAACAAGATTTGGTCATGGTTCCTGCTACATTACTTAGCCAAATGAATGCTGCACTCTTAGAAACCCTAGCTAAGAATAAGAATTTGTCTGATGAGCTTGCCTTAAGCAATGAGAAAGTTCAAACCTTGGAATTAGTGCCTTCGTCTAGTGTTCTAACAAATCCCGAATATGATCACTTTCAAAACAAACAAATGGGTCATTTGCAAGAAATTGAAAACTTAAGAGCAAATCTTTCTAATGAACTTAAAGAAAAGGAGTTAGTGGTCACTAATTTTCAAAAACTTCAAACGGATTTTGAGTTACTCGAGCCTAAGAAGAATGAAATGGAGATTAATGCTGCTAATAAGATTAGAAGTCTAGATTACTTGCTTTTAAGACAATACGTTGCTTCTCAACTAGTGCACTTATTTGATGATTCGTTTAGAGAATTTAACTTATCACGTCAAAAAGGCCTTCCCCCTAACCCACGGTATGCAAAACAAGCTTTGATCCATAGTCCTAGACTTTATAATGCAACCCAATTAGGATTGGTCTTAGACCCGATTGTTATTTTCGATGATCGCACAAGTAAGGATCTAGTTGATGAGGATCGGTCATACAATTCTGCAAAATATCCCGAGTGTGATTATTTTAAAATGAATCAGGAGCTTGCTAAAACGGATTTTAGAATTCGCTTCCATATGGACAAAGATCTCATTACAGCACCAACCTACATGTTGAATGAAGAAAACCCTAGTACATTTCCTACACTTGTCAACATGGAAGTTCCTAAGGAAATTCCAAAGGATCTCCCACCTGTTAGCACTGTATGGTTAAACTTGCAAGAGATTAATCAATACTTTACTAATTTTGACAAGGTCATTTTGGAATGTACGACTTCAAATGGCCTAAACGCCGGAGAATGGGCTTTCGAACACATGAACGAGGTGTTTAAAAATGAGATCAATCCATTTGTCGAAAGTCTAAAAGGAAGTTTTGCATCTCTTAAGGAAAATCTTGAATTTGAAATTGGAGAAGTTCAAAAAGTGTTTTATGAAATGGACACCGCTTACGAACTACAACTAATTGAAAAGGAAAAGATTTTATCTGAATATGACCGATTCTTATCCGAAGTAATCTCGTGTGATGTGCTTACTACTGTAAATGTTAATTATTCGAATGAGCTTACATCCACTATGATTAATTGTGATGCTGTGAATATTTGTGATGATGTTTGTGATCTCTCTGTAAATGTTGTTGATACTGTAAATGAGGTAGATAATCATTCTTGTCACGAATCTAACGCTGAGTTTTTAAAGCTACAAGATTCTTACAATTTACTTTCAAAACGCTTTAATCAACTAGAACAACATTGTATATCTTTAGAACTGAAACAACAAACTCAAAATGAGGATCTTTTGATAACAAATAGTTGTGAAAACGGTGTTGAGACGAGTGACAAGATGATTGCAATAGTTAAGGCATTAGAGGAAGAGATTATGAGATTGAAGAGAGATGTGTCATCAAATGAAACACTAAATTGGAACTAGAGGCTGCAGAGTCTAAAAACCAGGTCTTAGAAATTAGACTTTCGTCTGTTCTAGGGGAGATGGATCGGACAAGACAGGAACTATCCGCTCTTTATGGTTCACTAGAAGAACGCTTCGCTTTTAATGCGGCACAACAACAATCTTATGTTGAACAACTGAACCAAAAGTGTGAGGAAATCTCTGACTTAAACATCCTTCTCATTGACAAAAACATGGTTTTGGCCGAGTTAAAGGAGACACTTCTTCTCACCCGACAAGAAGTTGTTGATAACTTAGCTACCGACTCTGCACCGTCCACTAGTGCTCCAACAACCAAGTCAGTAGTGCTTTATAAGAACCCGCTTCATAAGAGAAACCCGGTTACCTACGATGATTATATGAGGAATGCCATTAAGCATGTAGATCTTGTTAGGGATATTTTAGACGATCTTTATGCCTTAGATCCCTCAAGTAGCTACTATTATTCGGCTCATGAATATATTAAGCGAGTTTAATATTGCTTAGCATATTTGCAATACATAGGTAAACCAGGCTCTACACTACTTACTAATAGGCCCATTGCTGTAACTCCATTCAATAAGACTCCAGGAGCAAAACCGTCATTGGCACAATCAAGTAAGGGACCTTTAAAATCTGTTGCTAATGTTCCCACTTTACCTTCTACAGGATTAAAAGAGACTACTAAGGCTAAAGGATCGCCACTCAAGAAAGATAAGATCAAGCCCTCCACTAGTAGTGCCAAAAAGAAGAAAGTAGAAGCTCACCATAGGAATGTTAGTTCAATTTTAAATAAAAAGAATCATGTTAAGACTAAAAGCTCTGCGCCTGTGCAGAAGCCTAAACCATTCGTGAATTCTAATTTGAATTGTTGGAATTGTAATGAATGTATGTTTTCCCAACGTCATGATTTGTGTCTTATTGATCATGTGAATGAAATGAATGCCATTAGGAATGGTCTTGAATGGAAGCCAACGGGTAGAACTCGTGCCCAGGTTGGCTGGCAATGGCGTCCCACTGGTAGGACCTTTACATTAGATGGAAAAATGTGCCCTTTAACTAGGAATGCATCTATTGAGGTTAGGTCTGAGCGTCCTTTAGTTAGGCACACCAGCACCAAAGTATGGAAACAGCGCCCTTTAATTAGGTCAGCCCCCACTATAGTGCCTATCAGTGAAGAAATACCACAGGATTTAAGCCAACTAGAATCTACACCACCAACTAGGAAGAAGAAGGCTAGGAAATCTAAGAAACCTAAAGTTAGCAAATCTAAGATTATCAAATCTGTAACTGCTAATAACAAGGAACATTCAGATTCCGATACCTCTACATTGTCTTCGTGTGGTGATATTTTCAGGTGGTCCAAATCATCCTCTGGTATTTGGACTCCGGTTGTTCAAAGCATATGACCGGAGATCGCTCGATGCTCCGAAATTTCGTCAGCAAGTTTCTTGGTACGGTTAAATTCGGGAATGATCATATAGCAAAGATAATGGGGTATGGTGAATATCAGATTGGAAACGTTACGATTTCAAGGGTATACTATGTAGAAGGTCTTGGTCATAACTTATTTTCAGTAGGACAGTTTTGTGATTCCAACCTAGAGGTTGCTTTTCGACAACATACTTGTTTCATCCGCAACTTGGAAGGAAAAGATTTGTTGAAGGGTTCTCGTGGTGCAAATCTTTATACGTTGTCTCTACAAGACATGATGGCCGCCTCTCCAGTATGTCTTCTCTCTAAAGCATCTAAGACCAAGTCTTGGTTATGGCATCGCAGATTATCTCATCTCAACTTTGATGCTATTAATCATCTGGCTAAAAACGAATTAGTTCGTGGTCTTCCAAAGCTTAAATTTCACAAGGACCATTTATGTTCCGCGTGTTCAAGGGGGAAAAGTACCAAGAAATCTTACAAGCCCAAAGCTGAAGACACCAATCAAGAAAAACTTCATCTTTTGCATATGGATCTTTGTGGGCCAATGAGAACTGAAAGTGTGAGCGGTAAGAAATTCATTCTCGTTATTGTGGATGATTTCTCCAGGTTTACATGGGTAAGATTTTTACGTACAAAGGATGAAGCACCGAAGGCTATCATCACTTTTCTGAAATTCATTGAGGTACGTTTGAACACTACTGTCCGCCGTATTCGTATAGACAATGGAACAGAGTTCGTCAACCAGACTCTTCGTGATTACTATGAAGGAGTTGGTATTTCACATGAAACATCCGCTGCACGTACTCCACAACAAAACGGTGTCGTTGAAAGACGGAATCGTACGCTTATGGAAGCTGCTAGGACTATGCTTATTTATGCGAACGCTCCATTGTTCTTGTGGGCAGAAGCGATATCTACTGCATGTTTCACCCAAAACCGTTCTATCATTCGGAAACGCCATGGAAAAAAACCTTATGAGCTTCTACATGATCGTAAACCCGATGTTTCATTCTTTCATGTGTTTGGTGCTCTTTGTTACCCAAACATTAATAGTGAGAACTTGGGCAAGCTTCAACCGAAAGCCGATATAGGTATTTTCATTGGTTACTCACCCTCAAAGAAAGCCTACCGAATTTACAACCGTCGTCTTGGCAAGATTGTAGAAACTATGGACGCAGATTTCGACGAGCTGACAGCGATGGCTTCTGAGCAACACAGCTCTGAACCCGCGCTTCATGAGATGGGAACCGGTGCTATTAGTTACGGATTAGTTCCCAATAATCCTACTTCTACATCATTTTTACCACCTACAAGGCCCGAGTGGGATAAACTGCTTCAACCGTTGTTTGATGAATTCTTTGATCCCCCAAATGATGAAGTTCCAGCACCTGTAGTGATAGCTCCAATCCCTGAAGTTATTGCTCCTGCAAATGAAGCTTTATCCAATGCATCTTCAATTAACATTGAACCGGATGCACCTTCACCAAGTAATTCTCAAACTACACCTGAATCGTCATCCCTACTTGTGCCCAATGATGTTGAAGAGGATTCTATTGATCACGATTTGGAATATGCTCACCTACAAGAGCTTCCTTTCTTTGGTGTAGCGATACCTGAAAACCCCTCAGCCGCGTCTACCTCAGACGAAGCTCCTTCTATTGTTCACTCCAGACCACCTAGGATTGAAAATCATAGCACTAAATGGACAAAAGATCACCCAATTAGGAATGTCATTGGAGATCTAGATCGACCAGTCTCTACACGCCATCAATTACAAGAGAGTGCACTCTATTGCTACTTTGATGCATTTCTCTCTGAAGTTGAACCTAAAAATTGGCAGCAGGCCATGACTCAATCATCTTGGATTGAAGCCATGCAGGAGGAACTAAATGAATTCCAAAGACTTGAAGTATGGGAATTAGTTCCTCTCCCTGACAAGGTTAACATCCTTACTTTGTTGTGGGTTTATAAGGTTAAACTTGATGAGATGGGTGCAGTATTGAAGAATAAGGCTAGATTGGTCGCTAGAGGATATAAACAAGCCTTGGGTATAGACTTTGAAGAATCTTTTGCTCCTGTTGCAAGATTGGAGGCCATTAGACTATTCCTTGCGTATGCTGCTCATATGAATATGATCGTCTATCAAATGGATGTGAAGACGGCATTTTTAAACGGTGAACTAAGGGAAGAAGTCTATGTTAGTCAGCCGGATGGGTTCGTTAGTACGGAGTTTCCTAATCATGTGTACAAGCTTAAGAAGGCTCTCTATGGGTTGAAACAAGCTCCACGCGCGTGGTACAATCTCCTTTCAACATACCTCATTTCAGAAGGCTTCTCCAAAGGCAAGGTGGACCCCACTCTATTCACTCTTAAGGAGGACAACGACATGATTCTAGTACAAATTTATGTTGATGATATAATATTTGCTGACACTAACATAGAATTTTCAAATCGCTTTGAGAAGATAATGTCCACACGCTTTCAGATGTCGATGATGGGAAAAATTTCATTTTTCTTAGGATTACAGATTTCTCAGAATCCCAGAGGCATCTTTATTAATCAATCCAAATATGCTTTAGAATCGATAAAGAAATATAACTTTGAAAATTGTGACCCCGTAGACACTCCAATGGTGGAGAAATCCAAGTTAGATGAAGATAGGAATGGGACTATTGTCGATCCAAAACTTTACCGTGGGATGATCGGCACCCTTCTCTATCTGACTGCTAGCAGGCCTGATTTGCAATTTGTTGTATGCATGTGTGCCCGGTATCAGGCTCGGCCTACCGAAAAGCACCTACATGTTGTGAAAAGGATCTTTCGGTATCTAAAAGGAACACTTCATCGTGGTCTATGGTATCCGAAAGATTCCTCTATTGCTTTAATATCATACGGAGATGCCGATCATGCTGGATGTCAAGACACGAGGCGTAGCACTTCTGGATCTGTGCAACTCCTTGGAGATAGATTGATCAGTTGGTCTTCAAAAAGGCAGAAAAGCGCTGCAATTTCTAGCACGGAGGCTGAATACATCGCCATGTCCGGTTGTTGTGCTCAAGTCCTTTGGATGAGATCACAATTAACTGACTACGGTTTGGGATTTAACAAAATCCCGATGTATTGTGACAACAAGAGCGCCATTGCCCTTTGCTGCAACTATGTTCAACACTCCCGGGCCAAGCACATAGACATTCACTACCATATCATTAAAGAGCAGATGGAGAACGGAGTGATCGAGCTGTATTTTGTCACTACTGAGTATCAGCTGGCAGATATGTTCACCAAAGCCTTAGATCGAGGACGAATCGAGTTTTTGATCGACAAGCTTGGCATGAAATCATTCACTCCAGCGACTCTCAAAGAGTTGGCAGAAGAATCAGCTGAATAGTGGTGGTAAACTATTCAGAGTATCCTTTGTTCGTGATCATGTATATTATCGTACATATATAAAACCACAAAAAGAAAAATATAAAAATATAAAACCAAGAAAATCCATAAAAAATATAAAACCTAGAAAAACCATAAAAATTATAAAATCAAGAAAAACCAAAAATATTTTTCGTTTTTAAATCGGGCATGTCTTTTAGTACGGTAATATTTACGACATTAGAAATGTCGATCAATATTGACACGGCGCCGTAAATAGAGTCCGTATAAAAGTTGTACATTTTTAAAACATGCCCATTATGGCTTGTAGTTATTTCTGACTGCAACCCGGTTTTCATATTAAAGTCACGTATTTCCTTGGAAAACGTTGGCTCACAACGGGAATTAATTTTCTCGGGCATGATTTACAAGCCAAATCATGCAAAGGGATCAAGTTTACTTTACAACTTGATCTAACACAAATTTGTGTACGTCTCAGTGCATTATTTTGTCAAGATAAGAGAAATCTTGTCGCCACCAGCGAATCGATCTTTTCAAAACATCAAATTGGAAAATGTTTTTCATCATCATGTGCCTCGTTAAACAATGATTACAGCTCTTTAAATAGAAAACGGATCATCGTTTAAGGGGGAGAAAATGTTACATCATCTTTCACATCAAAAAGATCTTCAAAAGTTTTCGAGGAAACTCAAGTAGCTCAATGGTTAAATGGTTGGATAGCTTTGGCACTTGTCTTGTTATTGCTTATAAGTTTGTCGTGAATAGATTCGTGCGTGTGTTAAGATAGGTTAATCACTAAGGCTCGGGAATTTAACATAAGATAGGGTCAAAATTGACAAGAATTAAAACTTGGAAAACAAAAGAATTTTAATTGAACAAAGAAGAAAAGTTGAGGGGTTAAATTTGACAATATGTCAAACATGTGAAAGTTTGACCTTGTCAAATCTCACCCACCCCCGTCTCTTCTTTTCTTTCCCCTTTCTGCTTGTTTTTTCCTTTGCCCGCCAATAACAAACACACGAACACACAAACGAAACATTCATCTTCTAGATCAAGATCTTCAAAAGGTATCAAATCGGTTTAAACATTCATGCAATTCAATTTAATTAACTCCTTTTAATTGAAATCAATCGAATTAAGTTACTGCTTAAATTAGGGTTTAATTAATTGGGGGTTTTGCCTGGGATTGATTCGGAATAGCACAAATTGAACTGATATGGCCTTTAGAACACTTGAATCAAGCGAATTAGTGCCTAATTAGAAAAATCATAACTGTTTAAACTTTCCGAATATGATGATCTTTCCGAATAAGGCATTTTTTCCGCATAGAATGAACTTTCCGAATAGAAGTTTTTCCGTATAGGAGGATTATTCCGCATAGGAGCATTATTCCGAATAGGATGATCTTTCCGAATATAACTTTTATTCCGCATAGGCCTAACTTTCCGAATAAGAATTTTATTCCGCATAGAGAAATCTTTCCGAATAGAACTTTTATTCCGCATAGGCCTAAACTTTCCGAATAAGAATTCTATTCCGCATAGAGAAATCTTTCCGAATAGGAATTTTATTCCGCATAGGCTTAACTTTCCGAATAGACCTTTTATTCCGCATAGGATGTTTATTCCGCATAGACCAATTATTCCGAATTGAATGTTTTTTCCGAATAGAAGATGTTTGAGTGTTTTACAAGCTTAAGGGATTAGGTCATATGTTCTATGCTTAGGTTTAAAATCATAATGATATTCATATTTGTATGTTTCAACCATTGTGTTTTATCTTAAGCAGAGACGATGACTAACCCTACAGTACAACAAATACAAGACGCCAGAGCCACCGCCATTGCCGAAGCCAAGACTCTAAAGTTTCTTCCAAACAACTTCCGTCTGAAGGAGGTATCTCATTCTACCCATAATGGATTTAAGGTAGGTTCAGCCATACTTGATAACTCTCATCTCAAGCATGCGCTAAGAAGAAGTGCTTCAGTGCCCTATGACTACCTTTACGAGTTCTGGGCTACCAAGGAGAGGACGTCGAACAAAATCACATTTACCTTGGACAACAAGCAGCAGACACTTAATGTGTCAGACTTCAGGAAGATCTTTGGATTTCGGCCGTCACCCAAAAGCCTATCATTCTCAGCCAACCCGACTAAGGATCAGATCATGGAAATGTTCACTGCCATGGGATGTCCTGACATACGAACCGTGTCTGAGTTTACTACTTCCAAAGTGGGTCAACCATGGAAAGCTATTTTTGGGATTCTAAGCCGATGTCTCACACCCAAAAAAACTGGATTTGATGTTGTTCGTCCACCGATCATCAAGCTATTTTATGGGGTATACAGAGGTATGGGTATTGACTATGCATCATTGCTGTGGGAAGAGTTTACTTTTCAACTCTTCACAAACACGAAGGGTAAGGTTAAAAGTTACCAGTACCCTAGGTTCATTAAGCTGATCATACATTACTGTATGGAGAACGATGCTTCCATCGCCAAGCGTGCAGGTAGTCGTCACCACACGATGGATGATGATGATCTGGTAGACTTAAGGCAGGAGACTCATTCGAATATGGTTATTCCTGGTCCCATTCCCAGTCATCTGCTGACAGATGAGATTATCGCATCTGCTGATTACAAGAACTTGCTACAAGAAATTGAGAATCAACGAGCAAGCATTCAAGCAGGTGAAGACTCATCTACCACGGTTAAGAGCAAAGGTAAACGCAAGCCAACAGCTTTACCTGAACCCAAAGCCAAAAAGACAAAGACCGTCGCTAAGAAGGGAAAGGGTTTGGCTGATGAGTTAGTTCTACACGATGAAGAAGATGTTGATGATCCTACTCTTAACAAGGCTGAGAGAAAAGCAATGAAGATAGCCATTGTAAGGAGTAGGAGAGATACGGGTGGTAGTGGTTCGGGGGCTCAGATGAATATTGAAGAAGAGTACGAGGAGCCAGAGGATGTTTATGAGTTTGGGTCACCTGAGCGATATTCTACTTCGAAGGAGACATCAATCCCTGTTTCAGCAAGTGTTGAGAAAGAGTCCGGTGCTCCTACAATCATGGTGTCTACTCAACCGTTAGTAACTCAACCTTTAGCAACTCAACCTCCACCAATACAACCCTTACCAACCAGACCGTCTTCAACACCATTCCTTCCACCACCAATAACTCCCATCCTTAGTACCGTAGTAACAACCGAGCCTCTTCAATCAACCCAGAGCAGCTCTGCAACGTCTACAATGGCTGCATTGGTGATGGCCGAAATGTTAGATAAACATACGGATAATCACAAAAGAGAGATGGATGAACTTCGCCAAGAGCTACATAGACGAGTTCAAAGTGAAGAAGCATCTAGGAAAGCCCAAGAAGAGATGCTTGCTAAGTTCGCTGCAGAGATGGAATTGACGCGGAAAGCTCATGCAGAAGAACTAGCTCAGGTAAAGCAGGCTGAGGCTGATAAGCATGCTGCACGTATCACTAGACTTCAAGCGATGAGGGATAAATACAAGGAGCAAAAAGACGCACTTGAAGCTTCTGTTGAAGAGAGAGTGAAAGAATCCGTTGAATCCATTATGCCTAAACTGCGTGATGAATTGAAGACACTCGCGGCTGATAACTTGATGATCAAGTCATCCAATCCTTCAGAATCCGCCTACAAGATTGCTTATGACTTGACAGATTTTGAATTGAAGAAGATCCTCAAAGTTCGTATGAGGGAACTTGGATCGTTTGATAAATCTAGGATTCAACGGGCTCTTTACAAATCCCTGAATGACGCTATCATTGAGGATGATAGGTTATTTAAAACGTTTGTGAAACACCCCTTACTCGAATTGACCCAAAAATTAAAAACTTTTCGTGTAAACGACATGACCCAAAGTTGACCTTTTGTAAATCTTTTATAAACCGACAATAATCTATTTCAAATCAGACTTTAATACTATATTGCATAAAAGTAGACTCGATTACCTACGAAATGATAGGTGACATGAATACCAACGACTTACGGATTACGAGATATGACCTCTTACAAGAAATAATCAAAATCTGTCAAACCCCTCTTGTGCACTGTGGACACCTCAAATGCACTAAAGACCTCTTTAGTGCACTAGGACCCCCTAATACACTAAGGACCCCCTTTGGTACACTAAAGACCTTCTAGTACACTAACTACTTATTTGATACACTAAAGACCCTCTAGTACACTAAATACTCCTTTGGTACACTAAAGACCCTCTAGTGAACTAAGTACTCCTTTGGTACACTAAAGACCCTCTGGTGCACTAAATACTCCTTTGGTACACTAAAGACCCTCTAGTGAACTAAGTACTCTTTTGGTCGCTAAAGACCCTCTAGTGCACTAACTACTCCTTTGGTACACTAAAAACTCTCTATTGCACTAAGTACTCCTTTAGTACACTAAAGACCCTGTAATGCACTAAAGACTCCCCTTTAGTGCACTATCTTCTCAAAATGACCCATAAGCCATTTAAACATGAGATCAACTCTCTAAACCTATACTCAAACATATGAACATCACATTAAGCTAGAAATATACCATGGACACTGTTTCATATAATTCTTGCCCCGTTTGACTAAAAATAGGTTGACATGGACGTTGTCCCAAACACCCCTTATACTGCACATTCCTTTTGTGCACTTTTGACCCATTTTCTGAATAACGCCCTCTATAACATGAAATAACATCACAACTTCCAGATTCCATTAACTCAACATAATAAATTGTTTTCATAATATATTCATGGTCGAAATGACTCATAAGCACATACTCACGAGATATGTAAAATACCCGTTTTGACCCGTTTACAAATACTTAAGCATACAACCAACTACAAGTAACATTTAATTAACTTGACGACATCCTTAAACATAACACCAACTTAATATATTATAACCATGACATGATCAAATGTATTCATACAAGATCACGACCCATATCATTCAAAATGAATAGGAACGGCTAATTGCCAAACACCTATTTTCAACTATTAGGACTTCATAATTTCTATTATGATCACCATTTACACAAAATCTAAAGACTTTAAGATAAACATATAAAAGATCCAAAAGTATTAAAGACCCATTTTAGACAAAAGATATTCCAAGATCAAAATGACACTTCGGGGCTTCCAACTTTCAACAATCTTGATCCAAAGAGAGGTCTTCTAATTACCCATTTCAAAAGTCAATCTTCCACCAGGAATACATACTAGGCTTTATCCTTACCTTTAGAAACTTCACTAGTACCTACAATAACATTAACTTTAACACATAAGCAAAACGCTTAGTAAGCATATGGCATAAACATACATTAACATGGTAATAGCTAGCGGCAAACACTAGCCATAACCTTATTAGGAGCACATTCACAACATCAAACATACCTTTAACAACATATATTTATGCTAACATTAAAACATTCTTAGCATTGGATCCAAGCTACATACATTAACAAGCTCCTTAACATTTCATCAATCATATCATAATTCAATAAAATTGACATTATGATCATTCAAGAAGTTTAGCCATATACTTACCTCAAACCACAATTAGTTAGCTTGAATCACACCAATCTCTAACTTTTGCTTCCTATAACATCATTATATCACGTTTAGTACGAATCAATCATTGCACAACTAAGGTTCTTTCATGAGTTTCTTTCACCCTTATATTCTATCCCTTCATAAATTTATCATTGATTAATAAAACTCCTTAATTTTATAATTTATAACAATAATTAGGGTTTATCACAATTGAATAAAAGAATTCCTTTTAAAAACACAAAATCATTCTAATTTATTACAAAACTACATTTACCCATCATCCCCAAATCATTCCTCATGAACCCTAATATCAAAATGCAAAATTACTAATAAAAATAATATACTTACTTGATGGGGGATTCTATGAGGTTACTTATCTTGCTATAATTTCACTTTTTAATTATTGTTATTCAACAAAATCAATCTAATCTCCTTTTTTTTCTTGTGAAATTCGTCACCCACACACACTACCCTTTTCTAGAATTTTTTTGAGAAGTCAACAATAGTCAACTAAGCCAAATTATAGGAAAACCTGGTGGAAGTTTGAGTTATTGGCGATTTTAGTCCTTCAAGTTCTATTTTTAGGATATTAGTAACTTTCAACATCTACCCTTCACATTTAACTTGCACAATTTTATACTCAAGACTAGCTTAAGGTCACAAGTGAAATTTTAAATACTTAAAATAGTCTTATATAGTCATAAAACTAATATCATAAGTATAAAGTACCTTGTTCGGTCATGGGGCGTTACAATTCTCACCCCCTTAAACGAGATTTCGTCCTCGAAATCTATCCTAGGAATAAATGAGGATATTTATCCTTCATCCTCTCCTCGGGTTCCCATCTTATACTAGTGCCCTTACGATGCCTCCATTGAACCTTCACCAAAGGTATCTCCTTGTTACGTAATTGTCTCGTTTTTCTTCCTAATATGGCCTCTGGTTCTTCTTGTGAGGTTAACTCTGGATTAATTTCAATGTCGTCTAAAGTGACCACACTAGTTTCGTCTGCTAAGCACTTTCTCAAGTAAGATACATGAAAAGTGTTATGAATGCCTTTCATTTCTTCGGGTAGCTCCAATACGTAGGCTAGCTCTCCAACACGCTTCAAAATTTTAAACGGTCCTATAAATCTCGGACTCAGTTTCCCTTTACTCTTAAACCTCAATACACCTTTCCACGGAGAGACTTTCAACATCACATAGTCCCCAACTTTAAATTCAATCGGCCTTCTTCTATTATCCGCATAGCTCTTCCATCTATCTTGTGCCGCCTTAAGCCTTTCTCGGATTGTTTCAATCTTTTCTGTTGTTGCCAGAACAACATCTGTACTTGCCAATTCTCTCCTCCCGACCTCTTCCCAACATACGGGCGTCCTACACTTTCGACCATAAAGCATTTCGTAAGGCGGCATTTCTATGCTCGCGTGGTAGCTATTATTGTAAGAAAATTCAACCAAGGGTAAATTATCATCCCAATTGCCTCCAAAATCAATGGCGCAAGCTCGTAACATGTCTTCTAGAGTTTGAATCGTCCTTTCACTTTGTCCATCGGTTTGTGGATGAAATTTCGGTACTCATATTCAGTCTAGTACCGAGTTCTTCTTGAAAACTTCTCCAAAAATTTAAAGTAAAACGCCCATCTCTATCGGAAACTATAGACACGGGTACCCCATGTCGTGCGACTATCTCATTGACGTAAATCTTTGCCAATTTATGAACGGGCATATTTTCTCTTATTGGAATAAAATGAGCACTCTTCGTTAAGCGATCCACAATTACCCAAATTGCATCATGTTTCTTGTTTGTTCTTGGCAACTTCGTAACAAAGTCCATAGTAATCTTCTCCCATTTCCAAAATGGAACTTCTAAAGGTTGGACTTTTCCATACGGTTTTTGATGTTCGGCTTTTACTTTTAGGCAAGTCAAACACTTCTCGACATACTTCACACAATCTCGCTTCATACCCGGCCACCCGTAGTTTCTTTTCAAGTCTAGATACATCTTTGTAGCCCCCGGATGAATAGAATATTTTGACTTGTGAGCTTCTTCCAAAAGTAAGTCTTTAATGCCACTCCTAAAGGGAATATTGATCCTTCCAAATCGAGTTTTGATTCCTCGACTATCATCTACAAGATTAGGAATGTAAGATGTAATACGTTCACATTTCCAATTATCTTCTTTTAATGCTTCCTCTTGAGCCAATTTGATTCTGTCAAAAAGATCGGATGTGACAATCATTCGTAACGAGCAAATCTTTGTAACTTCATTTTGATCCTTACGGCTTAGAGCATCTGCTACAACATTCGCTTTACCGGGATGGTAACGAATTTCACAATCATAATCTTTCAACAAATCCAACCATCTTGTTTGTCTCATATTCGGATCCTTCTTTTCTAGGAAGTATTGTAGGCTTCTATGGTCGGTGTAAATAATGAACTTCACACCATATAGATAATGCCTCCAAATTTTTAAGGCAAAAACCACCGCCGCGAACTCAAGATCATGAGTCGGGTATTTTTCCTCATGGTTTTTCAATTGTCTTGAGGCATACGCAATTACCTTACCTCTTTGCATAAGGACACACCCTAAACCGGAATAAGACGCATCACTATAAACCACCATGTCTTTGGTTCCCTCTGGTAATACGAGAATCGGTGCTTCACATAACTTCTTCCGTAGAGTATAAAATGCTTCCTCTTGTTCTTCACTCCATTCAAAGGGAGAATTCTTCTTAGTGAGTTTGGTTAATGAAGACGCTATTTTGGAAAAGTCTTGAATGAACCTACGATAATATCCCGCAAGTCCAAGAAAACTTCGAATTTCACTTACACTCTTCGGAGCTTTCCATTTCATCACTGCTTCAATCTTTGACGGATCAACTTTAAGCCCTTCTGGATTTATAACGTGACCGAGAAATTGAACTTCTTGTAGCCAAAATTCACATTTTGAGAATTTGGCATATAATCTTTCTCTTCTCAACGTTTCAAGAACTTCTCGTAAGTGCACTTCATGCTCTTCCTTGCTTTTAGAGTAAATAAGGATATCATCAATAAACACTATTACAGATTTATCCAACATCGGCCTACACACTCGATTCATGAGGTCCATGAAAATCGCCGGTGCATTAGTAAGACCAAAAGGCATGACAACGAATTCATAATGACCGTAACGGGTCCTAAAAGCCGTCTTGGGGATATCTTCTTCACGGACTTTCAATTGATGATAACCCGACCGAAGATCGATTTTTGAAAACCATTTAGCACCTTGGAGTTGATAAAAAAGATCGTCAATTCTTGGCAGAGGATATACATTTTTCACCGTGACTTTATTCAGCTCACGGTAGTCGATACACATCCGCATACTACCATCTTTCTTTTTGACAAAAAGAATTGGAGCTCCCCACGGTGAAATACTAGGGCGAATAAAACCCTTATCAAGTAATTCTTGCAGTTGGCTCATTAGCTCCTTCATTTCGGATGGAGCTAAACGGTAAGGAGTCTTAGCAATAGGGGTAGCACCCGGAACTAGATCGATACGGAATTCGACTTACCTTTTAGGTGGAATACCCGGTAATTCTTCTGGAAAAACATCTTTAAATTCATTCACTACCGGTACATTTTCGATACTATTCCCTTCGAAATTTGTATCTATCACGTGCGCCAAAAAGGCATGACAGCCACGTGACAAATACTTCCTCGCCTTCATTACTGAACATAACGCTAATTCTCCTTTCCTTTTCTCACCATATATAATAACTTCCCTTCCGTTTGGGTTTATGACCCTGATAATCTTTTGACTACATAAAATGGTGGCACTGTATTTGCCAAGCCAATCCATGCCAACAACAATATCAAACTCTCCAAGCATTATAGGAATCAAGTCAATCTTAAACACGCTATTATCTATTTCTATATCTACACCACGATATACGCTAGATACGACAACGACTTTACTATCGGCTATTTCGACCTCAAGGGGATTGGAGAGTTTCATCAAAGGAGAAGATAAATTCTTACTAAAACTATAAGACACAAAAGAGACACTTGCCCCTGAATCATATAATACACGAGCAGGTAAGGAATTTATGAAAATTATACCTGCGACAACATCGGGAACCAACTTTGCTTCTTCGGTGCTCATTTGATAAACACGTGCCTTGGTATTTGTAGCTCCAACTTTTTCTTCTTTGACAGACTTCAACGGCTTTGCTACAATTGCCTTAGGATTCGGGCACTCGTTACTCTTGTGCCCCGTTTGTTGACAATTATAACACACTATCATCGGTTTAGTACAATCTTTGCTCATGTGGCTTAAGGCACCACATCGATAGCACCCTGGCAAATTTGCTCTACACTCACCAAGATGAAACTTATTACACTTCTTACATGGTGACTTTGTGTAACTTCCACCACCCTTCTTGCCATGATCATACTTAACTCTTTTTGAGTCTCGGTTACCAAACTCTTGCTTCCTCTTAAATTCTTTCACTTCTTTATTCTTCTTTCTCATGAGGTCTAATTCTCTCACACGAGCCCTACTTAGGAGATATTCTAAAGTGGTACACTTAAAAGGTGAGATTACATCACGAATATCATCTCGGAGCATTCTTTGAAATCTTTCCACCTTAAGCTTTTCATTGCCATGATATTCGGGACAATAAAGAACCATGTCATTAAACTTCTTCCACAATTCATTCACCGTCTCATTGGTTTGCATGAGAGATTGGAATTCTTCACGAATCCTATCAATCTCTTCAACCGGGACATATTCCGCACTAAACAAATCTTTAAATTCCTTCCATGTGCAAGAGTCCGACCATTTTTCGCCCTTCTCACAACGCTTTCCTTCCCACCAAATGGCTGCACTTTCTCGAAGAAAATTTGAGGCAAATATAACCTTGTTCTTCTCTTCACAATGGCTAGTTCGGAATGCATTTTCAACAGCTGTAAGCCACCTTGTGCTGATAATCGGATCTAAAGTCCCCGTGAACTTTGGCACGTCACATGCCGTAAAGTCACGATAGGTGGCTTTATCATTCTTGGAGTTTTTCACGAAACCCCCTTCGTTCTTAATTTCATCAAACTCTTTACGAATCAACTCTTGAACATTTAGAGTTGTGCGATTAATGTAGTAGGGCATTGCCTTTTCATTCGCTTTACTCACTCTCTTTGATATAATAGTACCCAAAGTTTTTGCCTCTTCCTCTGAGAAACCTCTAAAGTTTAAGTCTTCAGAGCTTGAAGAAGACCCATCATTACCATCCACATCATTAGCCGAGGGCTCGGCTTGCTTTGAAGTTGTGGCCTTAATTACTTCCTCATGACTCTTGTTAACCATCTTTCCTCCTTACTGAAATTTAACAATGTAAACTATCAAGTACAATCGTATACGTGATCAATGCATGAATGACATTTCTAATATCGTTATACCTTAGCATCCTAAAGTTTGTCGTTTATATATGTAGCCTCAATGACTTCAAAGCCACATATGTATAATATTTTTATCACTACGGTGGCCAAGCGTAGTCATAAAAATACTTAACATATGTGTCTTTGGAATATTCAAGGCAATACACAAACAACAAACAACAAACACTAATACTATTCGTGCCTAATAAAGTCTAAGTCTAGGAAATCCTAAGGTGAAATCCTAATTCTCTTAGACCAAGGCTCTGATACCAAGTTGAAACACCCCTTACTCGAATTGACCCAAAAATTTAAAACTTTTCGTGTAAACGACATGACCCAAAGTTGACCTTTTGTGAATCTTTTATAAACCGACAATAATCTATTTCAAATCAGACTTTAATACTATATTGCATAAAAGTAGACTCGATTACCTACGAAATGATAGGTGACACGAATACCAACGACTTACGGATTACGAGATATGACCTCTTACAAGAAATAATCAAAATCTGTCAAACCCCTCTTGTGCACTGTGGACACCTCAAATGCACTAAAGACCTCTTTAGTGCACTAGGACCCCCTAATACACTAAGGACCCCCTTTGGTACACTAAAGACCTTCTAGTACACTAACTACTCATTTGATACACTAAAGACCCTCTAGTGCACTAAATACTCCTTTGGTACACTAAAGACCCTCTAGTGAACTAAGTACTCCTTTGGTACACTAAAGACCCTCTGGTGCACTAAATACTCCTTTGGTACACTAAAGACCCTCTAGTTAACTAAGTACTCTTTTGGTACACTAAAGACCCTCTAGTGCACTAACTACTCCTTTGGTACACTAAAAACTCTCTATTGCACTAAGTACTCCTTTAGTACACTAAAGACCCTCTAATACACTAAAGACTCCCCTTTAGTGCAATATCTTCTCAAAATGACCCATAAGCCATTTAAACATGAGATCAACTCTCTAAACCTATACTCAAACATATGAACATCACATTAAGCTAGAAATATACCATGGACACTGTTTCATATAATTCTTGCCCCGTTTGACTAAAAATAGGTTGACATGGACGTTGTCCCAAACACCCCTTATACTGCACATTCCTTTTGTGCACTTTTGACCCATTTTCTGAATAACGCCCTCTATAACATGAACTAACATCACAACTTCCAGATTCCATTAACTCAACATAATAAATTGTTTTCATAATATATTCATGGTCGAAATGACTCATAAGCACATACTCACGAGATATGTAAAATACCCGTTTTGACCCGTTTACAAATACTTAAGCATACAACCAACTACAAGTAACATTTAATTAACTTGACGACATCCTTAAACATAACACCAACTTAATATATTATAACCATGACATGATCAAATGTATTCATACAAGATCACGACCCATATCATTCAAAATGAATAGGAACGGCTAATTGCCAAACACCTATTTTCAACTATTAGGACTTCATAATTTCTATTATGATCACCATTTACACAAAATCTAAAGACTTTAAGATAAACATATAAAAGATCCAAAAGTATTAAAGACCCATTTTAGACAAAAGATATACCAAGATCAAAATGACACTTCGGGGCTTCCAACTTTCAACAATCTTGATCCAAAGAGAGGTCTTCTAATTACCCATTTCAAAAGTCAATCTTCCACTAGGAATACATACTAGGCTTTATCCTTACCTTTAGAAACTTTACTAGTACCTACAATAACATTAACTTTAACACATAAGCAAAACGCTTAGTAAGCATATGGCATAAACATACATTAACATGGTAATAGCTAGCGGCAAACACTAGCCATAACCTTATTAGGAGCACATTCACAACATCAAACATACCTTTAACAACATATATTTATGCTAACATTAAAACATTCTTAGCATTGGATCCAAGCTACATACATTAACAAGCTCCTTAACATTTCATCAATCATATCATAATTCAATAAAATTGACATTATGATCATTCAAGAAGTTTAGCCATATACTTACCTCAAACCACAATTAGTTAGCTTGAATCACACCAATCTCTAACTTTTGCTTCCTATAACATCATTATATCACGTTTAGTACGAATCAATCATTGCACAACTAAGGTTCTTTCATGAGTTTCTTTCACCCTTATATTCTATCCCTTCATAAATTTATCATTGATTAATAAAACTCCTTAAATTTTATAATTTATAACAATAATTAGGGTTTATCACAATTGAATAAAAGAATTCCTTTTAAAAACTCAAAATCATTCTAATTTATTACAAAACTACATTTACCCATCATCCCCAAATCATTCCTCATGAACCCTAATATCAAAATGCAAAATTACTAATAAAAATAATATACTTACTTGATGGGGATTCTATGAGGTTACTTATCTTGCTATAATTTCACTTTTTAATTATTGTTATTCAACAAAATCAATCTAATCTCCTTTTTTTTATTGTGAAATTCGTCACCCACACACACTACCCTTTTCTAGAATTTTTTTGAGAAGTCAACAATAGTCAACTAAGCCAAATTATAGGAAAACCTGGTGGAAGTTTGAGTTATTGGCAATTTTAGTCCTTCAAGTTCTATTTTTAGGATATTAGTAACTTTCAACATCTACCCTTCACATTTAACTTGCACAATTTTATACTCAAGACTAGCTTAAGGTCACAAGTGAAATTTTAAATACTTAAAATAGTCTTATATAGTCATAAAAATAATATCATAAGTATAAAGTACCTTGTTCGGTCATGGGGCGTTACAGTTTGGAAGTGTGGTACCATACCACATTCTGCCTGAGGAAGAAAGGGAAGAAAGTGAAGAAGAAGAGGGTACTGGTGAAGAAGAAGGTGAAGAAGAATAAGAAGAAGAAGAAGAAGAAAAGGATGATGACGATGACGATGATGGTGATGATGACGAGGATGATGATGATGATGATGATGATGATGATGATGTCGATGATGGTGGTGATGGTAATGAGGAGAGTGCTAGGGGGAGCAACGAGGATAACGATGAGGATGATGATGGGGGTAAACAACCTAAAGAGGGGATAAGATTACCAGCTCAAAGAAACCTGCTAAGTCTGGAACCAAGTCCAAGAAAGATGCAGCGCAGAAGGACAAATCAACATCAACGGAATCAAGACGATCTAAGTGGCGCCACGATGTGAATGCTACTACAGCGTCATCGATTCCCGGTACTTCTATTGTTGTATCTATACCTGTTACCACTAACCCTGTTAGTTCTGTTGTTGTTGCTCCTGTGATTGCAGAATCGGTAACTGAACCTGAAGCTGCACAACACTCACCCGTTCATGACACCGCCGAGATGCCTGAATCAGAACCAGCAGATGTTCACGTTTCTACTCCTCTACAACAAGATCCACAATCTACTGTTCCTGAGTCAAGCACACGGGACTGGGCAGACACGTTGGAGATTGACGAGACTGCACCGCCACAGGCTTGGATCACGGCAGCGGCGCAATATGATCCGATCACAGACGCTGACAGAGATGTTTTGTATCTCCGTATCCGCAGTCCGATTGACTTATGTGCATTTCTGGCTCATGAGTATAAGACTTCGGTTACTCCGTCTTTAGTGAAGAGAGCGCTGAAGGATAAGAGAATTCACGCCAAAACCAGGTTAACCCGAATGGAGTTCGAGTACTATGCTGACGAGGTCCTGAAAGCTCTTAACACCGTTCAAAGGCCAGGCCTCCATGAATCAGAAAAAGCTCCACCTCCACTTGATCCCTCTCAAGATAATCAGATTGCTCTCGACTTCTTCGTCACCAATGATCTTGAGTATCTTCTGAAGGGTTCATCAAAGTACGCAACCTCCGTGACCTTGCTGAAAGCTGCCAACTGGGGGACAATACCCTTTATCGAGGAAAAGGTAAACCGACTCTGGGTCCCAAAGGTAAATCATAATTATGATATGTATGCTGTTATAGGTGCATCTCCTTGGGACGAACGAGTCTGAAGGGCGTACAGGGGTTGCTGCTTAGTCAATTCAGGAAGCAACGTTAGATCCGATATCCGCATCTCCAGTATTTTAGGGCTGAAAACTGAAGCCAAGAATGGCTATTATCATGTGACGGAGATTCCTTTGAAAAGGGAGGATGACAGAGAATACAAAATCCAGCAGGGAGATTTTTCTATCATTCGCCTTGAGGATATCGAAGATATGTTGCTTCTGATGACCCGTGATCAACTCACACATATTCCTCGTGAGGGCCTCATTGCCTTGAATACAACACTTCGTATGTTCACACGAAGCGTTGTTATCAAGAAACGAGTTGAAGATCTTCAGTTGGGAGTCGAAAGCTACCAAAGGAAGCTTAACCTAACCCGTCCAGTGAATCAAGTGTTACCTCAACATGTAGATAGATGTCCCTATACCGGCATTTCTGTCCCGAATTACGGCATTTTCTACTTGAACAGTCGAGGGTTAATGAAGTTTATGAGGGTGGGTGAGCTTTATAAGTACAGTGATGGGACTCTTCTATACGTCAGAGGAAAGTTGGAGCATCTTAACTCGGGTGGGACTTTACCAGAGATGACTGAGGATTGGCATCAGGGTTATCGGCAGATGGCGAAGTATGTGATCAAGAAGATAGATCAAAAGCTCCGTGAACGTAGTTTGATGAGGAGTTTGGAAAGATTCGTTGGTGGTAGACCATATTTAGTGCACCACAAGCTACTGCAACGATCCATCTAATGGGTCGTACATTTCAGGTCCACTTTATATTGGTTTTTAATTGTGAATATGTAAATTTGTGAATATTGTGCTTTAATGGCTTGATGTAGTGTTAAGGTATGATAATTTTTCAAGAATTTCTCACGAGATTCTAAATCTTTCAAAATATATCATACTAAAGCACTACAACTATCCCTTATTAAATTAAGGGGGAGCATAAACATGTTCTATGGCCAAACATCGATTTCATTTTTACCCAAAGACCGGTTAATCCATTCAATATCCCAAATATTAATGGTTAACATTTTGGATAAGGGGAGAAAATGAGATTAAGGAGATTTAAATGATACTTGGCTAAAAGATGAAAAAGACTTAATGATTATCCAACTTAATATGTGTAAAGCACGTATTAAGGGGGAGCGTTTTTGATGAACAAAACACCTAAGGTACAAAACTTTTGATGACAATATCACAAGTACTTTAGGTGATTTTCAATGATTTTTCATGGTGGCTATACTTTCCCAAAACACGCTTAATTCACGACGAATGTGGTGACAAAAGGGTGGTAGGAATAGGTTAAGTCCAATGATTCATCAGATCCGATGGAATCTTCCCAAGGACAATTCCCTAGATAGAATTAGAAGTCCTAGGAAAGATGGAGAAAGAATGTGAACGTAGCTGAGTACCGACTAATTACTGATGCTAGCACTGGAACAATCACAACAAGGTGCTAGTGATGATGTATTGGTAAGTACTGAAGGGGTTGAAGAATGAAAAAGAATTGTAAAGATAAAGGGTGTAAAGAAAGAAGCCCTCCTTACAACTTTTAGGCAGAAACCGGGTCAATACATATGCTATTGAGATCATTTTTGTTAATGATTCTCGATATTGAAGAAAGACGTCATGGACCCAGTGATGCAATGCACAACCCTTCCCAGCTAACTCAAATATCTCTCAAAAGGTATTTGTTTTAATCACACGGAGATCAACACGTTATCTATTGGTTTATTCACTCCGAATAGACTGGTATTGAAAAGGTGGCACTCCTCTCCAGCCATCGCTCACTAAATCAAAACGCACAATCGAGTCTAGAGCCAAGAGATCATCAAAAGTCTCATTAGGACACTTTCCATTTATTCCTTGCTTTCTCACACACTGTGAAAAGTAAGAGATTTTCATGAGTCCTACGCAGTATTCCTGTAATATTGCCAGAACATCCGAGTAATACGCATGTATTACAATGAAGATGGAAATCCTGCTTGAGCCAACATCAAACAAGCTCATGGTATGTTACACGTGCGGTTCTTTTAGAACCAATCTTGTGAAAAACTGGAAAGAAACAGTGGTTTAATTCTTAATTGAACTTAAACTCGTTCCAGGCCTCTACGCATTATCATATGATCTTGCCAGAACACTCAGAGTGACTCTTTATTGATCACAGTGACGAGTGGAAATCCTTCTAGTGTTAACATCAAACAGCACTTGGTAGGTGACGTGCAAGATTCTTTATGAATTCAGCTCGTGACAACTGGAAAGCAACGATGGTGAAAATCTTAATTGAAACTCACTTGTTCCAGGTTTCATGAATTGACGGCTTCAAATCACAAGGATAATTTATCCAAGTGATTCACTCTTTATGTTCGCAGTCAGCTTTGGACGGTCGAATAAAGAGAACGGGTTTACCCGCGAAATCCTGTCAGGAAGTTACTTAATTGAAACTATCCGTCACGGGTACGATATCTAATATCGTCCAACGGTCTTCACCGACCGGAGGTAAAATGCTACCGAATTAGAATAAAATGTTCAAAGCCATTTTATTCGTGTCGTTGCTGTGTACCGGTTAAAGACGGTGGCGTTGCTGTGTACCTGTTGAAGACGGTGGCGTTGCTGTGTACCAGTTAAAGACGGTGGTGTTGCGGTGTACATGTAGAAGTCGTTCCCACATGCTTATGTTTTTCTGCATCAAAGTTTAGCAAAAATTCAAGAAAGTACAAGATAAAGTCTTCCGCTGTACCAAACTCTGAAACTTTCAAGAATTCAACAAAAAGATATAAGTGTGTGGAACATGGAGTCAAGAGGAGGCAAAATTCACAAGAAGGCAAAGATCGCACGTGAAAGGCCAAAAAGAACAATGCTCTCAAGCCAAAGCCTAAAAGATCAAACCAACATATTCACAACAAAAAGAAAAAGAAGAAAAGACTACGAGCTAAAGAACGAAGACTTAGTATAGTATGCTAGGTTTAGAACTTTGTAACGTGGAGTGACCTCCCTTAGGGGGAGATTGTTAGAAATACGTTTTAACGTATATTAGAAGTATCGGTCACTCCACAATATTATTCATGTTGTAATAGCTCGTAGTTAACAAATACTTATTTAGTTAAGTAAGAACCGGCCCATGGGCTTGTCATGGGCCGGCCCAAGTCCATTAGAGGCTTGGAAGTATAAATACCCCTTTCCACCATGGAAAGGGGTTGGTTGTTGTTTTTCACATTATTCATTTGAATGAAATAAACACATAGTTTCTCTCTCACTTTCTCTCTCTAGTTTCTCTCTCTAGAAAACTTCAACCCACTTCATAGATTCTTAGGTTATCAAGATTATACACATCGTTTAAGGAATTCACTCTATCAGATCTAATAGACTTACCACCTAACCCGGGGTATGCAAAGCAAGCATTTAACCACAACCCACGACTTTATGATCCAACCAAGTTAGATTTGGTCTTAGATCCGATTGGTAATTCGAATGAATCAGAGAATATGTCACTACATGAAGAGAATCGGTCAAAAGTGATTTTTACATATCCTGAGTATGATTATGAACAGCTTAATGCAGAGAATGCAAAAACGGATTTTAGAATTCGCTTTAATATACAAAGGGAATTTATCCATAAACTAACTTACATATCAACTAGAGAAAACCTTAGTATATTTCCTACACTTGTCAATCCGAATGAACCTAAGGAAGTTCCAAAGGGTCTTCCATCGGTGAGTACAGTATTGCTGAGCATGAAAGAGATTAGGCGATACCTCACCGGATTTGACAAGGTCATCCAGGAATGTACGACTTCAACAGCTCAAACCGCTAAAGAATGGGCTTTCGAACACATGAAAATAGTTTTTGAGAAAGAGATCGTTTCGTTTGTAAACAATATTAAAGAGGGATTTTTAGATCTCGGGGACAATCTTAATTTCGAAATGGCTGAAGTTTCAAATTTTTTTTACAAAATGGATGATGCTTATGAGCCATCTAATTGAGAAAGAAAAGATTTTGTCTGAATATGACCGATTTTTGGAACATGTAGTGTCTCTCGAAGTGATGCAAGTTTTTACTATTGAATATGCTCTTGAGATTACATCTTCCGTGAATAAATGTGATGATGTGCATGATCTTTCTGTGAACATTGTTGCACCTGTGAATAGTGTAGATAATCAGTCTTGTCACGAATCTAACGTTGAATTTTTAAAGCTTCAAGATTCTTATAACTCACTTTAAAAACGTTTTAACGAGGTCGAACAACACTCTATTTCTCTGGAACTTGAAAAACAATCTAAAAATGAAACTCTTTCAAAAATAAATGATTGTGAAAACAACGTTGAGACAAGTGACAAGATGATTCAGCTAATGCAGTCATTAGAGGAAGAAGTTACGAGACTTAAGAGAGAATCACTAGCAACAAAAGTGGAACTAGAGGCCGCAGAGACTAAAAATCATGTCTTAGAAAATAGAATTACTTCTATGCTAGGAGAGCTTGAAAAAGTAAGGCAGGGTGACTCACAAATTTCTGGTTCAATAGAAGAACACCTCGCTTTTAATGCGACAGAGAAAAAGTCATTAGTTGACCAACTGAACAAGAAATGTGAGGAAATCTCTTACCTAAATATTCAGCTCATAGACAAAAACATGGTTATAGCTGAATTATAGGAGACACTTCAACTCAAAGGACGAAAAGTTGTTGATAACTCAGCTACCATCTCTGCACCATCCTCTAGTACTCCTACACCCAACCCACGTATGCTTTTTCGGGACCCAAAATTTAAGCATAGCCCAACTAAGTTTGCTACCTACATGAAAAATGTCTTAGAACATGCAGATCTAGCTAGAGATACCATTGATGATATGCATAAACTAGATCCCACAAGTCATCTTCTATATGAGCTTTTCTTATATGTGGATCACATTCAAGATTGCTTCGCAAAATTAGAATATATCGCTCAACCGATATCTGCACCAATTAAACAATTACCTCCTATCATTGCCATAACTCCACTAAATAAGACCCCAGGAGCTAAGCCTGTTTTAAACACACCCATCAAGGCTAAATAAAAATTTGTCAGTAATGTTCCGTTGGCTTCTACAGGAATAATTATGTCTACTAAGGCTAAAGGATCTCAAGACAAGAAAGATAGGATCAAGCCTTCCACTAGTAGGACTGCGAAGAAGACAGTAGAAGTTCACCCTAGGAATGTTATTTCAATTTTAAATAAAAGTAATCATGTAGCTAAGACAAAAGGTTCTCTCTCTGAGTGGAAACCTAAACAAAATGCGAATTCTAATTTGAAATGTTGGAATTGTAATGAATGAATGTTTTCTTAGCGTCATGATTTATGCCTTGTTGACCATGTTAATGAAATGCATGCCATTAGGAACAACCTTGAATGGAAACCAACGGGAAAGAAATTCACCCAAGTTGGATGGCAATGGTTACCCACTGGTAGGACCTTTACTGCAAATGGAACTAAGTGCTCTTTAACTAGGATTACATCCACTGAAGTTAGGTCTCAGCGTCCTTTAAATAGGAACACAAGCACTAAAAAATGGAAAAAACGCCCTTTCACTAGGTCTGCCTCCACTATTGTGCCTACCAGTGAAAATATACCCAGTCATGAAGTACCTCAAAGTCTTAGACAACTAGAATCTAAGTCAACAACTAGTAAGAAAATTTGGAAGCCTAAAAACTCTTCTGATAGCAAATCTAAGATAATTACATCTGTACCTGCTAACTCAAAGGAACAATTAGATTCTGATACATCGTCTTTGTTTGGTGATATTTTCAGGTCGTCCAAATTATTCTTTGGTATTTGGACTCGGGGTGCTCCAAACATATGACTAGAGACCGCTCGATGCTCAGAAATTTCGTCAGCAAGTTTCTAGGAACGGTGAAATTTGGCAATGACCATATTGCGAAGATAATGGGTTATGGTGAATATCAAATTGGGAATGTTACGATTTCAAGGGTGTATTACGTCAAGGGACTTGGTCACAACTTATTCTCAGTAGGATAATTTTACGATTCAAACCTTCAGGTTGCTTTTCGACAACATACTTGCTTCATTCGAGATCTTGCAGGAAATGATTTGTTAAAAGGTTCTCGAGGGGATAATATCTACACACTGTCCACTCAAAACATGATGGCCGCCTCTCCTGTATGCCTTCTCTCCAAAGCATCTAAGACCAAGTCATGGTTGTGGCATCGCCGGTTATCTCATCTTAATTTTGATTCTATTAACCATTTGGCTAAAAACGAACTTGTTCGTGGTCTTCCAAAACTTAAGTTCGACAAGGATCATTTATGTTCCGCGTGTTCTTTGGGGAAAAGCACCAAGAAATCCTACAAACCTAAAGCTGAAGACACCAACCAAGAACCACTGTATCTTTTGCACATGGATCTTTGTAGTCCAATGCGTACGGCTAGTGTGAGTGGTAGAAAATACATCCTCGTCATGGTGGATGATTTCTCCAGGTTTACATGGGTAAAGTTTTTAGCAACCAAGGATCAAATACCGAATTATATTATTACTTTTCTAAAGATGATCCAAGTGCGTCTTAATGCTATTGTTCGCCGCATTCGAACTGATAATAGAACTGAGTTCGTTAATCAGACTCTACGAGACTATTATGAAGATGTCGGTATTTCAAATGAAACTTCAGTTGCTCGCACTCCACAATAAAATGGTGTTGTGGAAAGACGTAACCGTACACTAATGGAAGCTGCTAGAACTATGTTGATTTATGCGAATGCTCCTTTATTCTTATGGGCTGAAACAGTGGCAACCGCATGTTATACCCAAAACCGCTCCATCATTCATAAGCGCCATGGAAAAACTCCATATGAGCTACTTATTGGACACAAACCCGATATTTCCTTTCTACATGTGTTTGGTGCTCTATGTTATCCAAATACTAATAGTGAGAATTTGGGCAAACTTCAACCGAAGGCTGATATTGGAATTTTCATTGGTTACTCACCCGCAAAGTAAGCTTACCGGATTTATAACATCGTCTTGGAAAGATAGTAAAAACTTTGGATGCCGACTTTGATGAGCTGACAGTGATGGCTTCTGAGCAACACAGCTCTGAACCCGCACTTCATGAGATGGGAACCGGTGCTATTACTTCCGGATTAACTCCCAACAATCCTACTTCTCCATCATTTACACCACCTACAAGGCCCGAGTGGGATGAATTATTTCAACCTATGTTTGATGAATTCTTTGATCCACCTAGTGTTGATTCTCCAGAACCCCTGCAGTAGTAGCTCCGATTCCCTAAGTTGTTGCTCAAGTAAATGGAACTCAGTCTGATGCATCTACTGTTACTATTGAACCAAATGCACCATCTCCAACCAATTCTCAAAATACACCCGAATCATCACCCCTAATCGTTCCTAATTATGTTGAATAGGAACTCTATGATCATGATTTGGAACTTTCTCACCTACAAGAGCTTCCATTCTTTGGTTCACAAATACCCGAAAACCCGAACGGTGCGTCTACATCATAGGAAGCTCCTGCAATCGTTCACTCCAGACCACCACGGATTGAAAATCACAAAACAAAATGGACAAAGGATCACCCAATCCGTAACATTATCGGTGACGTCGATCGACCAGTCTCAACACGCCATCAACTACAAGAACATGCATTATACTGTTACTTTGATGCATTTCTTTCTGACATTGAACCTAAAACATGGCAACAAGCTATGACACAATCATCTTGGATTGAATCCATGCAAGAGGAACTTAATGAATTTCAACGCCTTGAAGTATGGGAATTAGTTCCTCTACCCGACAACGTTGACATCCTTACGTTGTTGTGGGTATATAAGGTTAAACTCGATGAGTTAGGTGGTGTGCTAAAGAACAAAGCTAGATTGGTTGCTCGAGGTTACAAACAAGCTTTGGGTATTGACTTTGAAGAATCCTTTGCTCCTGTTGCACGTTTGGAGGCGATTAGACTATTCCTTGCTTATGCTGCTCACATGAATATGATCGTCTATCAAATGGATGTCAAGATGGCATTTCTTAATGGTGAATTAAGGGAAGATGTGTACGTAAGCCAACCGAATGGATTCGTCAACTCGGAGTATCCTAATCACGTGTATAAGCTCAAGAAGGCTCTTTATGGGTCGAAACAAGCTCCACGCGCATGGTATGATCTCCTATCGTCTTATCTGATCTTGGAAGGCTTCTCCAAAGGCAAAGTGGACCCAACATTATTCATTCTCAAGGAGGACAACGACATGATACTGGTACAAATTTATGATGACGATATAATATTTGCTGCCACTACTCAAAGACTGTCTCACCATTTTGAGAAAATCATGTCCACATGTTTTAAGATGTCGATGATGGGAAAATTTTCATTTTTCTTAGGGTTGAAAATTTCTCAAAATCCCAGAGGCATCTTCATTAATCAATCCAAATATGCTCTTGAATCATTGAAAAAATATCATTTTGAAAACTGTGACCCAGTGGATACTCCTATGGTGGAGAGATCCAAGTTAGATGAAAATAGGGATAGGATTGCTGTCGATCCTAAACTTTACCGTGGAATGATCGGCACCCTTCTCTATCTGACTGCTAGCATGCCTGATTTGCAATTTGCTATATGCATGTGTGCCCGGTATCAGGGTCGACCTACCGAAAAGCACTTACATGCTGTGAAAAGGATCTTTCGGTATTTAAAGGAACACTTAATCGTGGTATGTGGTATCCGAAGGATTCCTATATTGCACTAATATCATATGCAGATGCGGATTATGCTGGGTGTCAAGATACTCGACGTAGCACTTCTGGCAGTGTGCAACTTCTTGGAGATAGACTGATTAGTTGGGTATCCAAAAGGCAGAAAAGCACTGCGATATCAAGTACAGATGCTGAATACATTCTTATGTCCGGTTGTTGTACTCAAGTTCATTGGATGAGATCACAATTAACTGACTACGGTCTTTGATTCAACAAAATCCCGATGTACTGTGACAACAAAAGCGCCATTGCCCTTTGCTGCAACTATGTTCAACACTCCTGGGCAAAGCACATTGACATACGCTACCACTTCATCAAAGACCAAGTGGAAAATGGAGTAATCGAGCTGTATTTTGTCAACACTGAGTATTAGCTGGCGGATATATTCACAAAGGCCTTAGATCGAGGACGTATCGAGTTTTTGATCGAAAAGCTAGGCATGAAATCATTCTCACCAGCGACACTTAAGGAGTTGGCAGAAGAATCTGCAGAATAGTGGTGGTAAACTATTCTAGAGTATCCTTTTATCGTGATCTTCTATAATTTCGTGTATATATAAACCATAAAAAGAAAAATACAAAAATATAAAACATACAAAAACCATAAAAATTATAAAATCAAGAAAATCCAAAAATATTTTTCATTTTAAATCGGGCATGTCTTTTAGTATGGTAATATTTACGGCCTTAGAAATGTCGATTAATATTGACACGGTGCCATAAATAGAGTCCGTGTGAAAGTTGTAAATATTTTAAAACATGCCCCTTATGGCTTGTAGTTATTTCTGACAGCAACCCGCTTTTCGCATTAAAGTCATGTATTTCTTTTGAAAACATTGACTCACAACAGAAATTAATTTTCTCGAGCAAGGTTTACTTAAAAACCTTGTAAGGGATTGATGAGACTGCTTTTATACATAGTCTCATCGTCCAAATCGGGCTTAAAATGCATAAAATATCATTAAAATACCCAAATATATGCTCGTGTTTGTTGCTTGTGTATTTTAGGTACGGATATTAAGGAAATGACAAAAAGATCACAAGAATCATTCAAAAACGAACACGGGAAACGAAGCCGCACAATGAACCGGACCCAAATCTGGAATTTCCAAAATGGACCTTGAAGAATTAAAGATTGTCAACATTGGTCCCTCATTTTTGAAGATTTGGCAAGAAAGGCCCTTGGAGAAGTCATTTGTATAAGAAAAATCCCTAAAATATCAAGTATGTACAAGAACAGCCCTTGAAGTATGAAGAAAATGCATTAATAGCCCTTGTTTTAAGTTTGTAAACAATTTGGGCCAAATATGCCAAACTGCCAAACTTATTACAAAGGAAATGGAAGTTTTGCTGTTTTATTACAACTTGAAGGAAAGAAGAAAGCTTGGGGGCCATTTCAGTCAAACAGCCAAACCTACCCACCCAATCCCCTCCTTACACGTCAGCTTAACCCGACCCTACCCATTACCCATACCCATCCAAACCCAGCCCACAACCCAAACCCAACCGGTTTTATTAAACTAGGTCAAACCCCCCAGTCAACCCCCCCCCCCCCCACTTTCCCACCAAACAACATTTTTAAATAAAACTTTACCCAATTCGGATTAAACCCCCCTTAATCACCCCCATAAACCCTAATTATCCCAGGTTCGATTAATCCCAAATCAAAGGGGTCTTTGCCTAAACTGTCCAGATACCTAATTAATCTCACTCTCACCAAAACCCACCCCGTAAATCACCACAAGACACACCCATGTGTCTTGTGGGACCCTCCCCTGCACCCGTCATTTTCCCCCAAACCCAATACCCGACCAATTAAACAACCAAGATGATTTTCCTTGGTCCCCAAGACTAAATGGACGTCCCAAGATCAAAATGTAGCTCTCATCCAACTGGCATTCACATGAAGGCAATTTGACCAAGTATTTGAATTTTTCCAAGGGTTTTTTAGGAATTCCATGTATTAGGGTTTAGTTATCTAGAATTTTCCTTAGAGTAGTATATATAGAGGACGCATGTGTCCCTTTATTTTTGTTCCAGATTTTGATTTCAAACTTAATGTAATCCCTTTTTTAAGTTATAAAAGTTGGTGTATTTTGTGAAATAGTAATTCCTTTTTGTCATTTAGAAAGTTGGTGTTTAATGTGTGTGAAATAAATATGAGTTCCATTGATATTGTTTAAACACTTTGTGTTTATTTGAGTTTTCAAAAATAGGTTTTGAAAAGGTTTGAATTTTTCAGAAATTCATGAGTTTTAAGAAGTGAAAGTGGATTGAAATTTTTGTTTTTCTGAATCTATTCTTGTTTCAAAACGTGTTAAGTTTCAAGGTTTATTGGCTTCAAGTTTTTAAAGAGAAAGTTTTTTCAGAAAAATCAGATTTATTGGATATTATTGTGCTTCTTTTCATTTGATCTTAGCAGGTTGTTGAGCTTGCTTGTTTTCCAAGGCTCAGCACAGGCCCGGGCCTGTTAGGAGGTGGTTAAGCAACCACTGAGGGACCTGGATGTAGGTCCCTCTTGGTAAAAATCTTTTCCCATTTTCATTTTTCAGTTATTTGGTGTTTATGTGATTATTGCATGAAAGTTGTTTAGGTGTGTTTAAATGGTTTGATTCTACTGTTTAGATGTTGTCATGTATGTTAGAGTTGATTAGGATCCATTTGTTTGCTTTTTGATTGAGTTGGGTGTGTAAAATTTGCATTTCAGATTATAAAGGGGTGTTTGGATTAAGGATTAATTAGGGTTTAATGAAGTGCTTATTGGTTTAAAACCTGTTAAATACACTCATTAGTTAGTTAATAGGTGTTTTTAGTATAAGGTTTTCAGTTTTGAGTAGTTTAAGTTAAGTTTGGATGTTAAAAAGTTTGGAAAATGGCATAAAATCAGTAAACTGCCCTTGTGTTTGATTTGGTGAGAAATTGTGCCTCAAATTTGGAAGTCTGTTAGTTTATAGGGTATTTAAGGATTGTGAACTGGTTACATGTCATTTGGTTGAGTATTGTTCAAATATTTGGCCATTGTATTTCATTCTTGTGCAAGTAAAAGGGGGTCATTGTTCATCAGACAACCCATATGCATATCAGTAACCTTGTGTGCTTTGCTTGTGTGATTCTTGGCTAGAACTTGTGTTTTTTTTGTTGTTACTGACTTCCCACAACCCAAATGGTTGTGGGAGTGCCCAATTGTCCATCAACAACCAACAAAATCCAAAATCAAGTCCTCTTGATTCATCTCTTCACAAGTGAAGATTACACTTTGTGTTCATCAGAAAAATAACAAACCTGGGCACTTGTTTTGACTTAAGCAGCTTTAATCTTTGTTTATTTATTATCAAATTCGTGTTTTAGAGTAATTTAAGTCACTGTTTTTGGGTTTAAAAAGTTAAAAAAATAAAAAAAATAAAAAAGTTCAAAAAGGACTGGTCAGGACTCGAACCTGCGCCATCCTTCTCACCACACACACTCACTACCATTGCGCCCTTGGGTCTTTTACTGACCAAGGGTGTTTTCATAAGTTATTTAACACGTTTGTATTTGGGCTTTTCCATTTTAAGCCGTAGCTAAATAAGCTCTTGTGGGCTTATTGGCTTAGCTTATTAGCTAGTTTTCATTTTTCCTAAGTTTGTGACTTAGTTAGGAATTTTTCTAGCCTAAGTTTGGATTTTTCTCTTTCTTTATTTATTTTTTATTAGTTTTTATTCACCCGTATTTAGTTAATTAGTTAAAAAATAGGAAAAAGTATTTTAAAAATCTGAAAAAATAGTTTTTAGGTTTACATCACTTTAAGTTTTCAAAAAGTCTTATTTTTGATTTTATAGGATTTTAGGGTTTTTAACCAACTTTAAAATTTAATATAAAATTATTAAATAGGTTTTAGAAACTTTTAATTGCATTTTTGTCTTAGTTACATTATTTAAGATTTTTGGTAATTTTTTAGAATTTTTTGGTAAACTTTGAATTTTTTTGGATTATTTTATTATTATTTTATTATTAAAAATTGAAAATTAGTTTTTTCTACTTTTTTCATTTTTCCTAGATTGTAGACACTTAATTAGGAATTTTGTAACTTTCCAAATATTTTTAGGGCTTTTCAATTATATTCTAGAATTAATTTAAGTTTTAATTGATTTTAATAGTTTTTAAGTGTTTAAAAATAGTTTAATTTGGTTTTAAAATTTTAAAAAATACTTTTTAGCTTAATTAAGTCATTTTTGAGGTTTACAAACTTAAAAATCTTGTTTGGGACTTTTTAATAATTAATTGTGATTTTTAGGGCTTTAATTAGCATTAAAAAGTCATTATTTAATTAATTAAAAGGTTTTAGCAAGTTTTTATTTTTTGTAAACTCTTAGAATATTATTGTGGATTTTTAGTAATTTTTAGGAATTTTTAGGTTAAAATTTTAATTTTTGCACTATTTACGGTTTTACGTGATCGCCTTTTTCGTCTTAGTTTAATTCGTCTTCGTAACCGTCTTTCTCTTCTCACCCCATTTCTATTTTTTTCTTCTCATAATAATATCATCATCATCAATCAATTCATTACACAACACACGTGCCTCCTCGAGAACGAACTCACTTTTAGGGTCATTCACACACGGTTATCCTAAATCGTCGTGCCTACTTGCCCTATTTTATTGCTCTTTTCCTAAAGGGTAGTAAAAACAATACATCAAAATGGCGCCGCTGCCGGGGAGGCGTGTTGTGTTTTTATTGAACAATTGTTGTTTTTTATATAGCCATAATTAGTATTTGTATTAGTAGCACTCTACTAATACGTATTATCGTTTTTTGGTTTTTGTGTGAATACTATTACTATATTGTATACGTAGAACAATAAATTCACAAGTACTCCAAATACGTGAGAAATCACAACCTTGACTTGGGAGGTCATTACCCAGTCATTGTATTCGAATCTCAAACCAAAGAAAAAAGGCAAAAATAGATAAATACTTTCGTGAAACTCGATTTTGAAAATACAAACTATAAGGTGGGTATAAGGTGGTTGTATTTCACGACCTAAAGGAAAAAGGCTCTTAAGTGCTTCGCGCCGCCTCGTTTCCTCCGCTTGCTTGTGCGTATTTGATTTTGAGAGTGAATCGAGGGTTTTGCCGCCCAAAGTATTATTACATATCATATATATTTTCTTGGTTTCATTGATTAAACCCTCTTGAACGATTTAGTGTTCCACCAACGTTCTAAAGTCATCGAAGGCGTTCACTTCACGTGATCGTTTTCATTCCTTGAGGCTTCTTTAATCAAGAGATTTGATTAAGGAGGAGATTTGTAGATTTTTGTCTACCTAATACATTCACCAATTTCCAAAAAAAGTTAATACCATCAAAAACCACAAAAAAAATGAAAAATTAAAAACACCAAAAAGAATCTTCTTTGCTCATCTCCTCGTTGTACATGACGTTTATGCTAACTCGTAATCAAGCAGAACGTGCACGTAGACGAAAGAACAAAACTCCCACTCCAACTCATTCTAGTGAGGAGACTCCAAGTGAGGAACCTATTGTAGAACAAGAAGCTATCATGGCTAATCGTACTATGATGGAGTTGCTTCAAGCACCCACCGAGGGTTTTGGAGAGGCCATTGTGATTCCCGCCATCCTTGCGGAGAACTTCGAGATCAAGACGGTTTTAATGTCTATGCTTCAAGCAAACAAGTTTCGCGGACACGAAAAAGACAACCCACATTATCACATTAGGCAATTTAATCGTCTCACCGCGACAAGCAAGTTTAAGGATGTACCACACGATGCCATTAAGATGATGTTGTTTCCCTACTCGTTAGATGGACCCGCCAAGATATGGCTTGAGAAAGAACCGCCAAATTCAATTTTGACATGGGCCGATCTCGTGTCTAAATTTGTGAATCAATTTTTTCCACCATCTAAAACAACACATTTGAAAAACGAAATTTCACGATTTACACAAAGATCTAATGAAAGTTTTTCAATGGCTTGGGAAAGGTTTAAAGAAATGTTACATGAATGTCCACACCATGATTTTTCCGAATTGCATCAAATTGACACTTTTTATAATGGGCTTAATGATCATGAATGAGATTACTTAAATGCCGCCGCGGGTGGTAATTTTTTGTGCAAAACGACCAATGAGGCTTTGAAAATCATAGAAAATAGGTCTAAGGTCTATAGCCCTCGTAACACACCGAGTGTTGCCAATTTGGGCTCGTCATCGTCTCGTTTCATTAATGCCTTGCAAGATGAAGCAAATGAGGAGAATCGGTTTTTCTATAGGTTTTCGACTCTTATGATTCATTGGAAAAATCAAGAAGCTTCAAATTCCACTTCGGTTAAAGCGGTTGCTAAGAGTTGTATTTCGTGTGGTGGAGCTCATGATTTTTCCGAGTGCATTACCGCGGATGGTAACACTTCGAATGCGTATGTAGCCACGGGAACTTATAACCAAAACGGTCAAGGTTCCCGCAAAAATCAAGCTCCACAAAATAAAAATGCTAATAACTATCGAAACAATCAAAGTGGTGGTTACCAAGGAAATCAACGTAACTATAACAAGGGTAATTATCAAAGTGGAAATGGGCAAGTTTCTAACCAAAATCAAAACCGTCTTCTTCAAAACACTAACCAAGGTTTTCAAAATGCTCACACCAAAAATCTTAGTGGAGAGTTCTTAGATTATGCTAAAGCTAATGATGCTAAGTTTGATAACATGCAACGTGAGATGATTAGCTTAAGATCCAAGTTGAAAAACGAGCTTAAAAACGAACTTGCTAATGAACTTAAGACTCATGGTAATAAAATGGAAGGAAATGTACAAAGACTCCAACAAAATCAACAAAAAATGGAGCAAGGTCAACAAGAGATTAAGCAAGAATTGTTAAAAGCGGATGCTAGGCAATCTAAGTTTGAAGACCGAATGGGAAAAATGTTTGAAGCTATCATGTGTAAGCCCTCTTCTTCGGGTGGTCTTCCTAGTGATACCATCGTGAACCCGAAAGGAGAATTGAAGGTTATTACTACTCGTAGTGGTAAAACTTTCAAAGAACCCATTTCTCGTCCAAGTACTTCTATGGAGAAGGAAAAAGAGAAAGAACCTGAGGTGGTGGTGGAAAAGGAGAAAATTCAAAGCCCACAAAGTACCGCTCAAACCACACCTATGGTTGAACCCACACCAATCATGGAACCCGAGATTCCAAGGCCGATGCCTATGCCTATGCCCCAACCCACACCACCCTTACCTTACCCTTCTAGACGAGACAAGGAAAAGGCACAAGAACGAAATATTTATCAATTTGAACTCTTTATGAAAATGTTCCGTGACTTGCATTTTAATATAAGTTTTGCCGACGCCTTAGTCATGATGCCTCGATTTGCCGCGAACTTCAAAAGTATGTTGAATAACAAAGAAAAATTGCAAAAATCGTCTAGTTGTTCATCGGTTTTTCTAAGCCGCATACCTCAAAAAGTCGGTGATCTTGGAAAGTTTTTAATCCCATGTGCTATACAAGACATGGAAGAATGCTACGCCTTGGCCGATCTTGGTGCTAGTATTAATTTGATGCCTCTTGAGATTTTTAAATCGCTCAATCTTCCCAATCTCACTCCTTCAAGAATGTCAATCGAAATGGCCGATCATTCTACGATTCTAGCTTGTAGAGTTGCCGAGGACGTCTTTGTGAAAGTTGGAAAGTTCTACTATCCCATAGACTTTATTGTTGTTGACATTCCTATCGATCCTAAAGTTCCGTTAATTTTAGGTCGATCTTTTTTGGATACCTCGAGAGAACTTATCGATGTGCATGCAAGAAAAATCACTCTTCGTTTCAATGAGGAATAACTCGTCATTAATGCAACCCAAAACTCCACTCTTTCTTATGTGTATTCTAGCACGTCTTTGTACAATGTCAATCCCATCAAAAACATTTGCAAAAGAATTTCAAATAGAGTTTTAGGAGTTGTTGAGAAAAATGAAGTTTCGTCCCCTCCGCCGGTGGAGGTTAAGAGTGTTAAGCCTTCGGTTCCAATTGTGAATGATTCTTCGGATGATGAATGAGTTGATCCCGATGGGGAAGTTTTCTTTGTTGACAAACGTTTTGAAAACTTACCACCACCTTTACCAAAACGGTTTCAAAATGTGAGAATTTTTAGTGTGACTAACATTGCTTTAGATACACCAAATATTTTTGACATAATTAAATCGGGTTTTCACAAGGAGAGTGTAAAAGATGAAAAAGGAAAAGATTTTGAATTGAATTTAAAAGATTTTTCTACAACTCTAACTCCGTCATCACCACGTTTATTGAGTGCTACAAGCTCGTCTTCTCCTTTTGACGATGCTTTGTGTGGACTTAGTCTGGGGGAATTCCCTTATGTTCCCTCCCCTTTCTCCACCGAGGACGAGATATTTGATCCTGGAATTGCTTATATAGGGAAATCTCGGTCTTCCACCGATGCAATAAATGGAAAATCTTTTCATTTGATTGGTGCGAGTCTACCTCGAGTAGCTCAATGTTTGTATGACTTACCCATTGTCCCACCCTTCTATTTCTTCTCATCTATTTTCTTGAAACTCTTTGAGTTTTTGTTGACTCATGATGAAGTGGCGTTGATTAGTTTTTCCAATGAAAACGAGAACGCCATCTTCGACCCCGGTATTTTGCACCATCAAAGGACTTAGTCCTTAATACCGGTTGTTTTTGGGCCTTGTTTATCATGTAAGCCCCACCAAAAATTGACCACACCATGATTATCCCTAAATGATCACATTTATGGGGATTCGAGTCGAGCTTTTGACTCGGTTATCAAAAACAAGGTGCCTCGTGGGGGAGACCCATGCTTATCCATGTACATATTATTGCTTTCTAATTAGTTAATGTGAGGGGATTTGTGCCCTTCCAACCTTTGTTTCGTGGTTGTTTGTGCATTGTGGTTTTTAGATCATGATCTTCACGATTAGAGCCTCTGGTGTTCGTTTTATGGGAGCACTCGATCGTTTGCTTTGGAGACATTTCTCAATATCCATATGATATATCCTTTGATGTTCTAACCTTAGGTTTATAGCACACTTCATAAACGGCTATTAATTTATTGGTTACACCCTTTCCATGCTAGATTAGGCATTCGACTACGTCTCTAGTATGGGGGTGTTTGCACCCCTAGACTCGAAACATTGAGGACAATGTTTAACTTTAGTATGGGGGGGGGGTGAATAGATACTTGCCTTGCCAAACCTTCACGCTTTCCAAAGTTTATCGTTTTGTTTATTGTTTTTGTTGCAAATAAGGCTAAAAATGGCCAAATTTTAAAATTTTTCTCATGTTTTATAAGTGTTTGAAGACACGAATGTAGGTTTTCCGATGGCGAGAATAAGAGTAATTTTTGACTCGACCGTGCGTGTTGAGCACTTAGCTTTGATTCCTTAACTACACATTAGGCTAAGTCTCTTAAATGAGGACGAGAAATGATAGAGTTAATTATAAGTTACTATGCTAAACGTAGAGTACTCATATTCTTTCAAAAACTCATGTGTTCTCGTTGTTTGCTTATTCTCCCTTCGCTTGTAAATATTTTTTGCTTAATAAATATTGACTTAGCGGTTTAGTTAGGATTGTTGGGTTTCTAGTCTTTTCTAGTAGCTTCCGTGTAATTAAATTGGGAAGACATTAAGCTTTCGCCAGCGTCACGGTTTTGAAGTATTGGCACCCGAATAATCGAAAGCTTCACCGAATAATAAGATTTCAAGTGCTCACCTAAATCTAGCAAACAATTTGAAGCCCCACAAGGCGAAAAATCTATGCAAAATTGAAAGTGAATCAAGCCTTAATCTTCGAAGCTTTAAAGATCCAAAATTCGCTTTAGCGTGAGGATATACGTCTTTGGCTAATAAAACCACCGATGAGGCGGATAATAAAAGGCAAGGCAAGACCGAAGTCATAATAAAAGCTTCATGGCGAAGTTGAATAAAAGATGGAGGTAAACCAAAGATAATAAGCCCTTCCGTTAGGGGGCGTATAAAAGTCTTGGTAATAAGTCTCATGTTCAAAACCGTTATAAAACCGTGTTTATCGATTCTTCTTGTCAACTTAATTTTTTAACATCGTTGTCTATTAGGAAGGGTTATTGATTTGATGGTCTTAGTTACACCGTTAGGACTCTATTTTTAGACCTAAATCTCTATTATCGCATAAGTCAACAATGTATCCTCGTGAGACATTCAAGACAAAATAAAATATAAGAGATACAACTTAGGAATAATGGGAGGATAAGTACGTGATTAGGGCATATGAGTAGTGTTAGCATTACTAACTTATAATGACAATGATCTCGTTGCACGCTTGGCATGGAATTAAGGTGAAAATCGAGGACGATGAAATTATTTCTAACGAAGCATTCACGTGTTCTTATTCTATGAACCTAAACGTCCCATTTTGCGATGAAAATCATACATTATGTCTAAAACACAAGTAGTAGCAATAGTAGTAGTGTAGCTAGTTTATCATTTCAATAAAGTGAATAAAATGAATTTTGGAGATGCTATGATACTTAATTATAGCATTGCGTGAGGGCACGGCAATGGTTTAGTATGGGGAGTGATGAGACTGCTTTTATACATAGTCTCATCGTCCAAATCGGGCTTAAAATGCATAAAATATCATTAAAATACCCAAATATATGCTCGTGTTTGTTGCTTGTGTATTTTAGGTACGGATATTGAGGAAATGACAAAAAGATCACAAGAATCATTCAAAAACAAACACGGGAAACGAAGCCGCACAATGAACCGGACCCAAATCTGGAATTTCCAAAATGGACCTTGAAGAATTAAAGATTGTCAACATTGGTCCCTCATTTTTGAAGATTTGGCAAGAAAGGCCCTTGGAGAAGTCATTTGTACAAGAAAAATCCCTAAAATATCAAGTATGTACAAGAATATCCCTTGAAGTATGAAGAAAATGCATTAATAGCCCTTGTTTTAAGTTTGTAAACAATTTGGGCCAAATATGCCAAACTGCCAAACTTATTACAAAGGAAATGGAAGTTTTGCTGTTTTATTACAACTTGAAGGAAAGAAGAAAGCTTGGGGGCTATTTCAGTCAAACAGCCAAACCTACCCACCCAATCCCCTCCTTACACGTCAGCTTAACCCGACCCTACCCATTACCCATACCCATCCAAACCTAGCCCACAACCCAAACCCAACCGGTTTTATTAATCTAGGTCAAAACCCCCAGTCAACCCCCCCACTTTCCCACCAAACAACATTTTTAAATAAAACTTTACCCAATTCGGATTAAACCCCCTTAATCACCCCCATAAACCCTAATTATCCCAGGTTCGATTAATCCCAAATCAAAGGGGTCTTTGCCTAAACTGTCCAGATCCCTAATTAATCTCACTCTCACCAAAACCCACCCCCTAAATCACCACAAGACACACCCATGTGTCTTGTGGGACCCTCCCCTGCACCCGTCATTTTCCCCCAAACCCAATACCCGACCAATTAAACGACCAAGATGATTTTCCTTGGTCCCCAAGACTAAATGGACGTCCCATGATCAAAATGTAGCTCTCATCCAACTGGCATTCACATGGAGGCAATTTGACCAAGGATTTGAATTTTTCAAAGGGTTTTTTAGGAATTCCATGTATTAGGGTTTAGTTATCTAGAATTTTCCTTAGATTAGTATATATAGAGGACGCATGTGTCCCTTTATTTTTGTTCCAGATTTTGATTTCAAACTTAATGTAATCCCTTTTTTAAGTTATAAAAGTTGGTGTATTTTGTGAAATAGTAATTCCTTTTTGTCATTTAGAAAGTTGGTGTTTAATGTGTGTGAAATCAATCTGAGTTCCATTGATATTGTTTAAACACTTTGTGTTTATTTGAGTTTTCAAAAATAGGTTTTGAAAAGGTTTGAATTTTTCAGAAATTCATGAGTTTTAAGAAGTGAAAGTGAATTGAAATTTTGGTTTTTCTGAATCTATTCTTGTTTCAAAATGTGTTAAGTTTCAAGGTTTATTGGCTTCAAATTTTTAAAGAGAAAGTTTTTTCAGAAAAATCAGATTTATTGGATATTATTGTGCTTCTTTTCATTTGATCTTAGCAGGTTGTTGAGCTTGCTTGTTGTCCAAGGCTCAGCACAGGCCCGGGCCTGTTAAGAGGTGGTTAAGCAACCATTGAGGGACCTGGATGTAGGTCCCTCTTGGTAAAAATCTTTTCCCATTTTCATTTTTCAGTTATTTGGTGTTTATGTGATTATTGCATGAAAGTTGTTTAGGTGTGTTTAAATGGTTTGATTCTACTGTTTAGATGTTGTCATGCATGTTAGAGTTGATTAGGATCCATTTGTTTGCTTTATGATTGAGTTGGGTGTGTAAAATTTGCATTTCAGATTATAAAGGGGTGTTTGGATTAAGGATTAATTAGGGTTTAATGAAGTGCTTATTGGTTTAAAACTTGTTAAATACACTCATTAGTTAGTTAATAGGTGTTTTTAGTATAAGGTTTTCAGTTTGGAGTAGTTTAAGTTAAGTTTGCATGTTAAAAAGTTTGGAAAATGGCATAAAATCAGTAAACTGCCCTTGTGTTTGATTTGGTGAGAAATTGTGCCTCAAATTTGGAAGTCTGTTAGTTTATAGGGTATTTAAGGATTGTGAACTGGTTACATGTCATTTGGTTGAGTATTGTTCAAATATTTGGCCATTGTATTTCATTCTTGTGCAAGTAAAAGGGGGTCAATGTTCATCAGACAACCCATATGCATATCAGTAACCTTGTGTGCTTTGCTTGTGTGATTCTTGGCTAGAACTTGTGTTTTTTTTTGTTGTTACTGACTTCCCACAACCCAACTGGTTGTGGGAGTGCCCAATTGTCCATCAACAACCAACAGAATCCAAAATCAAGTCCTCTTGATTCATCTCTTCACAAGTGAAGATTACACTTTGTGTTCATCAGAAAAATAACAAACCTGGGCACTTGTTTTGACTTAAGTAGCTTTAATCTTTGTTTATTTGTTATGAAATTCGTGTTTTAGAGTAATTTAAGTCACTGTTTTTGGGTTTAAAAAGTTAAAAAAAGAAAAAAAAATAAAAAAGTTCAAAAAGGACTGGCCAGGACTCGAACCTGCGCCATCCTTCTCACCACACACACTCACTACCATTGCGCCCTTGGGTCTTTTACTGACCAAGGGTGTTTTCATAAGTTATTTAACACGTTTGTATTTGGGCTTTTCCATTTTAAGCCGTAGCTAAATAAGCTCTTGTGGGCTTATTGGCTTAGCTTATTAGCTAGTTTTCATTTTTCCTAAGTTTGTGACTTAGTTAGGAATTTTTCTAGCCTAAGTTTGGATTTTTCTCTTTCTTTATTTATTTTTTATTAGTTTTTATTCACCCGTATTTAGTTAATTAGTTAAAAAATAGGAAAAACTATTTTAAAAATCTGAAAAAATAGTTTTTAGGTTTTTATTTATATTTTTGAGGTTTACATCACTTTAAATTTTCAAAAAGTCTTATTTTTTATTTTATAGGATTTTAGGGTTTTAACCAATTTTAAAATTTAATATAAAATTATTAAATAGGTTTTAGAAACTTTTAATTGCATTTCTGTCTTAGTTACATTATTTAAGATTTTTGGTAATTTTTTAGAATTTTTTGGTAAACTTTGAATTTTTTTGATTATTTTATTATTAAAAATTAAAAATTAGTTTTTTCTACTTTTTTCATTTTTCCTAGATTGTAGACACTTAATTAGGAATTTTGTAACTTTCCAAATATTTTTAAGGCTTTTCAATTATTTTCTAGAATTAATTTAAGTTTCAATTGATTTTAATAGTTTTTAAGTGTTCAAAAATAGTTTAATTTGGTTTTAAAATTTAAAAAAAAATACTTTTTAGCTTAATTATGTCATTTTTGAGGTTTACAAACTTAAAAATCTTGTTTGGGACTTTTTAATAATTAATTGTGATTTTTAGGGCTTTAATTAGCATTAAAAAGTCATTATTTAATTAATTAAAAGGTTTTAGCAAGTTTGGATTTTTTGTAAACTCTTAGAATATTATTGTGGATTTTTAGTAATTTTTAGGAATTTTTAGGTTAAAATTTTAATTTTTGCACTATTTACGGTTTTACGTGATCGCCTTTTTCGTCTTAGTTTAATTCGTCTTCGTAACCGTCTTTCTCTTCTTACCCCATTTCTATTTTTTTCTTCTCGTAATAATATCATCATCATCAACCAATTCATTACACAACACACGTGCCTCCTCGAGAACGAACTCACTTTTAGGGTCATTCACACACGGTTTTCCTAAATCGTCGTGCCTACTTGCCCTATTTTATTGCTCTTTTCCTAAAGGGTAGTAAAAACAATACATCAGGGATCAAGTTTACTTTATAACTTGGTCTAACACAAATTAGTGTACGCTTCAGTGCACTTATTTTGTTAAAATAAGAGAAATCTTATTGCCACCAGAATCTTCCATAAAATCACAAAACGGAAAAGGTTTTCATGGATATTTTGTCTCTTCAAAAACAATGACTACAACTCTTTAAATAGAAAACGGTCAGCGTTTGAGGGGGAGAATATCAAATCGTTTTGAAAATGAATTGGTCTTCAAATATCTTTTCAAGAATTCTTACTATGTGTGCCCTATGTGTAACGTGTGCCTTGTGTGGAAATTGATTTGGCCTTAGGTTATACCTCACATGCCTTAAATCATATCGATACAAATATTAGTGGTGTATTCGTATTAGAAACTTAAATGGAGTCGGGAAAATGTGTTGTTAACTTGTTGTCTTACAAGTTTTTACATCCTTAAAAAATGGGGGGACCAATTTGCACTTTTGACAAACTTGGTTTGAGAAGATTGACCTAAGTCAAAACACTCCTCACCCCTGTTTCTTCATTCTCGTCTCATAACACACACATATCCTAAATACTTGCTGCCATTATCATAGTTCATCATACCCTCGTTTATTGTGATTTGTCTGTTGTTTAATCATTAAGGTAATTCCTCCTTAGGTGCTTTTTATGTGTAATCTTATGTTTATCATTCCATTCACATAATACATTTCGTTCAATCAAGAATTAGGGTTTCAGATTTTAAATGTGATAAAACTCATGATTGATAGAGGGGTTTTGTTCTTATACACATGATAAACATTGGTCTTTAACAGTTTTGCTTAAAACATAGTTTTTGCCCTGAAAATCAAATGATAAGATTCTGCCTCGTAAAATCCGCCCCAGATTCCGGTGACATTCCAATAGAGGATTCCGATAAAGGATTCTGATAGAGGATTCTGATAGAGGATTCCGATAGAGGATTCCGATAGAGGATTCCGATAGAGGATTCTGATAGAGATTCCGATAGAGGATTCTGATAGAGGATTCCGATAGAGGATTCCGATAGAGGATTCCGATAGTGGTTTCCGATAGAGGATTTTGATAGAGGATTCCGATAGAATGATTTGGATAATAGTATTCCGATGATAGTATTCCGATGACTGATTCAGATGGATTGATTCCGATGGATTCTGATGGTTTGATTCGGATGGTTTGATTCTGATGGTTTGATTCCGATGGGGTCATTCCGATAGGGTCATTCCGATGGTGTCATTCCGATGGGGACATTCCGACGGTGCCATTCCGATGATATCTTTTCGATGGCATTTTTCCAATAGGTTACTTAGTGCTATGAATTGTTTACATTCTGATGGAATCCTGTCGTGTGATAGATATACATTGTGATAGATAGATGATAACGAAGATTTTTCTAGTTGAAAAAGTTCGTTTTCTCGGTGTCTTAACGAATTGATTTCTGGTTAAATGTGTGACTCAGTCGTTTTTGGTAAAAACAATATTTTTGGTTGTTGTAAAATAAATTGCAAAACGTTAAAGTAAATGACGATAATTTAAAAATAAAACTAATTAAAATATAATTGTGCAATGACAAAAATTAGAGCTCAACGAAAAAAAATTAATTTGACAATGTAATAAAGATGTAAACTTGAAATTTAAAATAGAGAAAAACGATTAAAATAACACTAAAGTAAAATGGCGGAAAAATAAGCTTAATATGAAAACAAAACAAACCTGTCGGAATACACCTGATCGGAATCCCATAGGAATCCGATCGGAATGTATCCCTATCGGAAAGTAATTGGAATAAGATAAAAACAAGACTATCAGAATGTCGTAATCGGAATGAGTAAAAAGGGACATGATCGGAATGTTTAAACTAGAAGAAGGCTATCGGAATAAACTAAAACACACCATCGAAATGAAAAAAGGAATCCCAATTAGAATCACAAGGCACACCATCGGAATCCTAGAAACCTTTTTCCGATCAAGTGATCGGAATGAAAGGGAGCCAAATCGGAAAGCTATAAACCCTTTTCCGTTTAGAGATCGGAATACAAAGGGTGGGGCAAATCAGAATGTTCAATCAGAAAAGGGTTTTAACCTTTTCTGATATTTTGCAAATTCAAGAAAAGCTAATCCAAATAAGCAAAGATTCAATAAGCACTATCCAACACTTTATTAATTAAGATAAAAGGATTAATAAGCACTAATAAGAACTTATCAAAACTTAAATAAGCAAACTTTTAAATCAAACTTTAGAAAGACGAAAACTTTAATATAACTTTGAAACAAATAAGCTAAACACAAAATAAGCCAATAAGCATGTCAAGCTCAAAGCTTAATTCGTAGGAAACTTAGATTAACCCAAAGATAAACTTTTTAATAAATCAAACATAAAGCTTCAACAAAACATGTAAAGAAATTTGGATTAAGATCAAGTAAAAAGCTAAGAAAAGTAGAATAAGATTAAGATTAAAACAAGAATTAAGCTATTTGAAAGTAAAGTTTTGATTAAAAACAAGAAAGGAAGATAAAAGATTAAGATCCTAGTGACAGAAACTATCACTTTCTCTCTCTAAAATCACCTATAACAATGAAAAATGAAAACTACTCCTAACTAAGACTAACTAACCCTCCTAAATGAGTTTAGGAGGGTATTTATAGGAAATGGGGAGGTGCATGTGTTGCCTCCTCTTTCTTTCTTTCTTCACGTCTTCTCGTCTTTTAAGTTCTTCGACTTTTTTCGACTTTGTCTCGGGATTAATAAAACTCGTCTTATAATTCTTCATTTATTAGACTTGAGTTCTTCGGCTTTATTAAACTTCCGTCTTTTAGACTTGTTCTTCGATAAATCTTCAGAGTAGGCCTTGGACTTCCGTTCTTTTTGCATTCTTGATCTCTTGACTTCGTCTTTTGTCGTTTTCTTCGATAAAAGCCCGTGAAAGCCCGTGTTTTCTTCCTTTTCCATCTTTTGGTCCTAAAACACAATAAAAACACAAACCACGCATAATTCCGACATTTACGACATAAAATACACGTTTTGGCTTGGTTATTATTATAATTAAGTTGTAAAAAGATGGGTGTTTTCACACCTATCAAATCCCCTACACTTGACCATTGTAATGTCCTCATGCAATGCATTAATTACAAAGCAAGTTTTTACATTTTCCATCATAGTCAATCCACATTGGCCTTTATTAAAAAGATAGAAAATTCTAAAACATTCAAAGGAAGAAAATAAGTAAAGAAATCAAAGACATACCTTAGGGTTTTGGAAATGTCGTGAATGATCATCATCCTCAAGTTTTCACGTTCTCCATACCAAGCTTAAAAACGAGATCATTGTTGTTATAAGTTAGCAAACTAACACGAATTCATTTGGGCCAATTATTTACTTAGACTCCCTGATTCCAAGGTGTATCTCTTACATTTTATTTTTGTCTTGAATGATCACGAGGATGCATTGTTTGACTTATTTCGATAGTTATTTAGGCCAAAAACAAAGTAGACGATTTAATCAATAGTTAGCTAAAGGACAAAATCTTTTAAAACTGCTTCTCGGGACCTCTTAAAGTTCATATCTTGGTATAACTCGCTTCACGATTTGAGACCTTTCTCGGACCGATATTTGGCAGCGACTCATACTTCAAATCTTTGAGAGACGTTCTTGAAATTATGGTCTTCTCTTCATAATAGGAATTTCTTCACTTGAACTTTTTGAGAGATTCTTCATATATGGACCACGACTTCTTCATTTTTCTCCAATCTTTAGTTTGGACTTTGATATACAACGATCCGCCTCCTTTTAGGACTTGGATCTATTTATCCTCATACCTTGTTAGGGCTTTTTTTGATAGACTTCTCCATGATCTTTAGGGGAGTATTTGCTTTTCGTCGTGTGTCTCGATCCTTCATATTGATTTTTGATAAATGATTCTTCACATCACTTTTGGATCTTTAGCAACAAAATGTAGCCCTCATGCCTTGTTAGGGCCTTTTCGGACTCGCCAATCTTCGTATCCCGCTTCAATAAGTTATGCCTTGGCTATGAACTCTAATTAATACCGAGCAACTTTTAAACGATCTTGTGCTACAAGCTAAGTAACTTTTCAAATCGTACAACCTTATTTATTGCAGATAAATTTATTAACAAGCGATGGGAGAATAGGCTCATAATTAGCTCACATAAATTCACGAAAGGATACAAAACTTATAATTGACTCTATCATCTCTCGTTCTCCACAATTTAAAATCTCAAGGAATGAGACTCGTGGATGCTTAGCCAATTAAATCCAAGTTTTGGGTTTTCGAGTCATCTATAGGATCTTGCAAAATCTTAGATTTTTTCAAGTTTAGAATTCGCATTTTAAAGTTCCCTTGATAAAAAACTCTCTAGGATCAATTATAGGAACTTGCGAAAAGTTCTTGTTCTTAACCCGTGAGAGTTAAGACTTTCGCGTTTTAAAGCTCCCTAAATAAAAGCCTAGCAAAACTTGACTTAAACATGTTAAGGATACTAGCTAGAGTAAACTTAGATAAGTAAACTCGGGTTGAGTCACAATATTCACAACTTTGAAAAACTTAAAACCACTTTATTGCAAATTTATTCTAGCAAGGAAAGAAAATAACCATAACGAAGGAAAATACAACTATACAACTAGGCCAAAATAGATTAAAAAGTTTGAAAAATGTCGAAAAATCAATTTTTCGGTTAAAATGAGGACAAATACAAGGAAAAGGCCACTTAACTTCGATAGAAGTCCCCCTACACTTGATATAAACATTGTCCTCAATGTTTAAGCATGTGGGAGTAAACTCCCCTACACTTAGGACATTGTGCACGTTGTTTAAGTCTCGCTAAGGAAGAGACAACTAAAGAGATTCCTATTTTAATATTGAGAAATACAAAATAGTGAATCAAAGAGAGTTTAGGATAGAACCGGGAAGACAGAAACACAGAATCACGGGTCATCAAAAGTCATCAAGAATGTGTCTTTGAAGCTCTAATCCCTGCACATGATAAGAAAGAAGACAACAAACACATACAAGGGTCTCCCCCTACACTTATTATAAAAATAGATAAAGATAGATAGATAATCGGGTTGCCTCCCGAGAAGCGCTTGTTTTTGTTAACCGAATCGCGAGCCTGACTCGTCCCCGAATTAAATGGTCCATGGGGAAGCCTCTAATGTAATACCGGGATCAAAGACCTTGTCCTCGTCCCCGGATGACATTAATAAAGGAGAGGCAGGAGGATAAGTCTTGAAAGGTAGAAAGGTCCTTTCAACATACGAGAAGTATGTGAAGTCTTGATCCACGGGAGGTGGGGTGGGTAAAGGAGACAAATTGTCATCCCTTAAAGACAATGGATGGTCACTATTCGGCAAAGCCGTAAAGGTATCAATCATAGAATGGTCATTGTCACCTCCCGGGTCAAAGCACTCATCCTCATTTCCTGGTATGAAACGAGGAGAGTAAAAGCGATACATCACCCGCTTGGGTGTGCACGCAGTAGGATGAGGTGGCAAATTAATATGGGAAGTATAAGAACAATTACCATCCACCTGCATCCCTTTTTCAGTAGAGTTAAGTCTTTCCACCTCTGCGATAGAAGGAGGCATGGCTAACAAGGAATGCTCATTAATAGCAAGAGAATCAGAGCTATCAATGTCCTCAATCCCTTCGTCAAAGAGGGGATTCACCTCACTAGATATGCAGGCGTCATCAAAATCAAATAAAGGGTTCGAATAAATCTTGAAAGTTGCATTCAGAACGTCTTCATCGGATAGTGACTCGTCATCACTAGAAGTAAAATCATCATCTTGATCAAAGAGGATTAGAGAAAGCCAAAGAATCATCTCCCAAAGTTGTGGTGGAAGGAACATCATCATTAAGAGTGACCTCATCCGTAAGCTCCTCAGAAGTTATCACATCATAAACCTCATCAAAGAATTTATCAAGACCAAAATCACTAATCTCACTCAAAGTATCACAATCGTTAGAGGCATTGCGGATATTAAGAGAAGGAAGTACAATTGCGCTGGGACATTGAGCAGCTAGATCATTCCAAGAAATAGTATTCTCATCGTCATCATCATCATAATAGTATTGACATACAAGAGGAGGGGTATAATCACTAAGATTAGATATTTGCTCTTGTTGATGTCGCTCTTGTTGCTGTCGCTTTTGTTCCTTCAATGCCTCGGTCAGTTGAATTAAGCCGTCATGAAGTTTCCAAAGAATGGCTTATCATTCTTCATTCAGAGTAGTGAGTTGTTGGGCAATACGAATTCTCTGAGAGGATTGATGATTAGGGTTGGGGTGTGGGGGCTCACAGTTATGAAAAACAGAATTATAGCACGGATGTGGCTCATAGTAAGTCATCGGTTGAGAAGAATTATAACACGGATTTGGTTCATAATAATCTATCGGTGAAGAAAAATGAGGACACGGATTTGGCTCATAATAATTCATTGGCTGACAATAAGAAGTAGCATGAGGGCCCCCACAATTTTGGCAACATGGGTATGGAGAAAAACCCGGTGCTTCTTGTAGATAGTTATTATCATTGTCATAATTGTAACCCAGTTCTTGCTCGCCATGAGGCGGGTATCGAATTGGACACGAAACATGCCAATGAGAATCGCTTCCACAATATATGCAAGGGGGGGGATAGGAGGTGGATTAGAAAAGGACGAATTAGTCAAGTTGCACAATGGACAAAATCCCAATTGTGAATCGATTGAAATAGGAGGAAGGTCTTTTCCACATTGCTCGCATGTACACCATTGACATGAGTTGTTGCCGTATAATCGTCTCCCACACCCGACGCAATGGACATAAGAATCCATAAAGAAAAATAGATAAGCAAGAAGAATATTTTTGGTGCAAAACTTTGAAAACGAGATGCTTTTTATGATTTTTCAAATGTTTTTGGGATTTTTGAAAATTTTTGACACGAAAAATAACGTTCATGAGTGAACGGATCCAAAAAGCCAACGCGTCTCTCACAGAAAACCGTTAATCTTCACGAAAAGAGCCGGCAGCGGCGCCATTTGATAACTAAGATTTTGCTAGTTGAAAAAGTTCGTTTTCTCGGTGTCTTAACGAATTGATTTCCGGTTAAATGTGTGACTCAGTCGTTTTTGGTAAAAACAATATTTTTGGTTGTTGTAAAATAAATTGCAAAACGTTAAAGTAAATGACGATAATTTAAAAATAAAACTAATTAAAATATAATTGTGCAATGACAAAAATTAAAGCTCGACGAAAAAAAATTAATTTGACAATGTAATAAAGATGTAAACTTGAAATTTAAAATAGAGAAAAACGATTAAAATAACACTAAAGTAAAATGGCGGAAAAATAAGCTTAATATGAAAACAAAACAAACCTGTCGGAATACACCTGATCGGAATCCCATAGGAATACGATCGGAATGTATCCCTATCGGAAAGTAATTGGAATAAGCTAAAAACAAGACTATCGGAATGTCGTAATCGGAATGAGTAAAAAGGGACATGATCGGAATGTTTAAACTAGAAGAAGGCTATCGGAATAAACTAAAACACACCATCGGAATGTAAAAAGGAATCCCAATCGGAATCACAAGGCACACCATCGGAATCCTAAAAACCTTTTTCCGAGCAAGTGATCGGAATGAAAGGGAGCCAAATCGGAAAGCTATAAACCCTTTTCCGATTAGAGATCGGAATACAAAGGGTGGGGCAAATCGGAATGTTCAATCGGAAAAGGGTTTTAATCTTTTCTGATGACTTGCAAATTCGAGAAAAGCTAATCCAAATAAGCAAAGATTCAATAAGCACTATCCAAAACTTTACTAATTAAGATAAAAGGATTAATAAGCACTAATAAGAACTTATCAAAACTTAAATAAGCAAACTTTTAAATCAAACTTTAGAAAGACGAATACTTTAATATAACTTTGAAACAAATAAGCTAAACACAAAATAAGCCAATAAGCATGCCAAGCTCAAAGCTTAATTCGTAGGAAACTTAGATTAACCCAAAGATAAACTTTTTAATAAATCAAACATAAAGCTTCAACAAAACGTGTAAAGAAATTTGGATTAAGATCAAGTAAAAAACTAAGAAAAGTAGAATAAGAATAAGATTAAAACAAGAATTAAGCTATTTGAAAGTAAAGTTTTGATTAAAAACAAGAAAGGAAGATAAAAGATTAAGATCCTAGTGAGAGAAACTGTCACTTTCTCTCTCTAGAATCACCTACAAAAATGAAAAATGAAAACTACTCCTAACTAAGACTAACTAACCCTCCTAAATGAGTTTAGGAGGGTATTTATAGGAAATGGGGAGGTGCATGTGTTGCCTCCTCTTTCTTTCTTTCTTCACGTCTTCTCGTCTTTTAGGCTCTTCGACTTTTTTCGACTTTGTCTCGGGATTAATTAAACTCGTCTTATAATTCTTCATTTATTAGACTTGAGTTCTTCGGCTTTATTAAACTTTCGTCTTTTAGACTTGTTCTTCGATAAATCTTCAGTGTAGGCCTTGGACTTCCGTTCTTTTTGTATTCTTGATCTCTTGACTTCGTCTTTTGTCGTTTTCTTTGATAAAAGCCCGTGAAAGCCCGTGTTTTCTTCCTTTTCCATCTTTTGGTCCTAAAACACAATAAAAAAACAAACCACGCATAATTCCGACATTTACGACATAAAATACACGTTTTGGCTTGGTTATTATTATAATTAAGTGGTAAAAAGATGGGTGTTTTCACACCTATCAATAGACCTTGCGATAAGTGGACTAATAGACTTTGTGATAAGTTTTTTGTTGTGAAGTAAACTATTTCTCATCACTTTAAGATAGTAAGCTTCCACTTTATGCATTCGACTTAGAACAAGGGCCTCTAATACGAACACAATTTCGATTGGAGTTAATTAATTTTTTCTAATAAGAATACTTGAAAGGTTTCTTATTACAAAAAATCATCTTATTTTATAAGTTGATATTTCTGTAAACAAAAGAGATTAAATTATTTATTCCATATATTGTGTTTTGTTCTCAGGGAATGGAAGCAACTGCTGAGTTCAAACCTACTGAGGTTGAGGTTTTGCGAACACCTACTAAGGTTGAGGTTTTGCCAACACCTACTGAGGTTGAGGTTTTGCCAACACCTTCTGAGGTTGAGGTTTTGCCAACACCTACTGAGGTTCTAGTAATGCCTAGGCCTACTGAAGTGGTTGTGGAACTTCGTAGTCAGCTTTATACTAGTTCTCCCACTGAAGTAGTGGTTATGAAAACCAGGACACCTAAATCCTCAAGTAACTAAAGCTAGGTTGTTGGGTCCCTATAATAACATGTATGTGCTATACTACCATGCCTTTAGGTTTTTATCGGAGTGTATGATTGTATTTCATATGAACGTTGTCTGTATTATCATATTGTGTTTAATGTGATGACATTTGTTATGCTATACTACGAATTTTCATGGATAATGCGATGTATATGTTTGTATATATCAATTGTGTCTGTGTTATCTTAAGCAGGAACCATGTCAATCACCGAAGAACAACAACAACAACTAGACCTCGTACTAGTTCCACTTAGTGACCGATACCACTTACAGAGAACAACTTTCGTCTGAAAGACAACTTTGATCCAAATGTGGCAGCTTTCAAAGTGGCAATAGACATCCTTGACATGTCACCAATAAAAGATGCCCTTAGAGCCACTGCATCAGTTCCCGAAATCTATATTCATGAGTTTTGGCCCACAACATCGATTACATCGGCAAAACAGTTATCTAAGAGGTCTATCACTTTCAATTTCAAGTTTCCCAAAATAGAAAAAGGAGAAAAGTTTGTGCCTAATCCAAACACAGATGAATTGCTTCGAGTAATTAGAGCTCTGAACTATGAGGGTGACATTCATAATCTTTCTCAGTTTTCCACTTCACACGTTGGCCAACCGTGGAAAGCAATCGTCACCATCATCACTAAGTGCCTCACTTCAAAGGCTCGTGGATTTGACCAAATGAGACCCCCTCAGGCTAATGTACTTTGGGGTCTATACACTGCATATAAAGTTGATTATGCTCAACTTCTTTAGGAAGAATTTTGCTACAAATTCATCGACACTAAGAAAAAGTCAATGCATCTTTCGTTTCCAAGGTTCACAAAACTTATCATCAACAAGTTCATGAAGATTGTCCCATCTATTGACAAGCGTGGAAATTTCTTCTACCATACATCAGATCAAGACCACGTGTTGGATCATATGGGTGGAGACAATTATTCTACTAAGTACTCACTGCGTCCAGCTTTAGTGCCAGATACAATGATCAATGAAGGGATCAAGGATAGTGGACCTTACAAACAAATGCTCAGGATATTGATGCACAGATTAAATGAGCAAACGAAGATCCATCTTAAAAGCAAAAGGGTAAAAGGAAAAAGACTGCTGTCAAACACCAAAAGACTTCCTCACCCCAAACCAAAGGCAAGGCTAAAGGGAAAGAGCAACTACGTGATGAAGAGGCAGACGCACAAGATTCTACAACATTAATGTCTGGAAAAAAACAGATGCGAATAGCACGTAAGAAAATTAGGATGGAGGCAGAGGCTAAGAAAATAGGTAGTGGTTCTAGATCAAAAACTCCTGAAGAATTAGCCCTGGAAGCTTATGGAGATCCACACGACCCCAATGATGAAGAAGACCAAGATTTCATACTAGAGAAAAGAACCACAGACTAAACAAACCAAGATGATGATATCGTAGATGATTATATCAACTATGATTATGAAGACCAATCTTTAGGTGGAGGAGAAGATACGGAAACATTCCTGTACGAGGACGTCAACCTTAGCAAACCACTTCCTACTCCTTCAGCAATGATAGCAGCAGAAGACGCTCATCGGACGATGTTTCCTATCCAAGAACAAACACCTCCTCCACCACCAGTATTCAGCACTGTCGTGACAACCGTCCACCCGATTGAACCTACAATCGAAACCGTTCAACCTGCAATCAAAATCGTTCAACCTGTACCAACCACCGCCCAAGTGATTACACCAACGCCGCCACCGATCATCGATCAACCAGTACCAACCACTGCCCCAGTGATTGTACCAACACCGCCACCTATCCTCGAACAACCTTTACAAACCACCATCCAATCCACAACCTCTCTATCACTTGTGGTAACTCCTTCACCAACAACAACAGTACAAATTACCATCCACCTCCAACCTATTTCTCACTATCAATGATCCACTCATTTAGAACTTCCAAAAATAATTGGCAGATCAGACACAACATATTGCATATCTGAAATCATGTATCACTAAGCCTGATACAAAATCTTTCAGACAACATAAACATGAGCATTCCAAACTTGACGATGCATACGGCGGCGTGTTAAAACTTCAAGAGAAACATAAGACGTTCATTGCCGAAAAGGAAGCACGTGATAAAGAAAACAATGTCTTCCTCAACTCCATCAATGATACCATGACTAACATCATTCAGTGTGAAGTTAGTTCATGTGTACATCAGGAGCTTCTAGCATTGTTCACTAAAGGCCTTACTAACTTGCAATTAATGCAGACTTTGGAGACTCGATTAACCAACATTGAGTTACCAAAAACAAAAGCTCAACACAAATTGCAAAGAGCTCTTGCTAAAGTCATAATGGAAGCTTCCAACACATCACCATTAGAATACACTGAAGTTCCCCAATCTTCAAAGAAAAGGAAATGTCAGGAGCCTGAAAATGAAGATGATGAAGAAAATGAGGAAGAAGAGGAAGAGAATGAGGAGGAGGAAGAACATTCTGATAAGAATGAAGAAGAAGAGGATGAAAATGAGGATGAGGATGAGGATGAGGATGAGGATGCGGATGAGAATGAGGAGGAGGATGAGGATGAGGATGACGAGGATGACGATAGTGACTGGGATGACGATGATGATAATGAAGACGGTAATGGGAATGGTAAGGATAAGGAGAAAGGGGATGGTGATGAGGGTAAAGGTAATGGTACTGATGGCGAAGAATCTGAAGAATCCGAGAAAGGCGATGAGGAAGAGGAAGAAAGTGATGCAAGTTCAAAAGAAAAAAACTGGTGATAAACAACAAAACGAGAGTGAAAACAAAACCAATGACGAGAAGAACCTGTAGAACCAGTGCTACAAGACGAACCAATGATCGAAGACGAACCGTCACCGTCTGTGGAACATCACTCTCCACCGCCTACACCTATTCAGCATCACACAGAAATAGACACATGTATGTCTTCTGAACCGGTTCCTACTAATGTCTCATCAACAGCACATGTAGAACACGAACCTATGCAAGAAGACGAACCGATACCATCTGTGATACCTAACTCTCCACCTCAACACGACATCGATATGGATATTGACGATATAAATCAACCAGATCCTGAGTTTGCTGACGCATTCACTATTGATGAGACGATTCAATAACAACCATGGCTTACACAGGCAGCAACTGCACATACAATCTCTGACAGTGAAAAGGCGGATCTTACACAATTCCTTAATAATCCAATCGATTTCTCTGGATTCCTGATGGACAAATATGGAGTGCCTACCATGGATACAAATACACTTCAAACAACGATCAAAGACAAGAACTTTTGGGCTTCCATGCAGATCGCCAAAAATAAGGGAGAATATCATTTCAATGAGCTCATGAAAGCAATCAAATCAACAGCATCAGGTGAACAAGCTCCGGTACTTCTTCCACTAACAGCTTCAGTCATTGCAGTACCCAAGCACCTTTCAATGCAATACTTTGTCAACCATGATCTGGATTACTTAGAAAACGGCGTGAACAGGTATGCCACATCATTAACAATGGGCAAAGCAGTAAAATTGGAGGATGTTCCTTGGATTGAAGATAAGGTTCCAGATCTATGGAGCAAAAAGCTTGTCGAGGAATATGATCTATATGTGGAATTAGGCATCTCACATTCGCAGGGCAACAAGAGGTCGGCTTACTACTTCTATAATCATACCAAGACAAGTACACCTATAATTTCAAACCGTCGAATCTCAAGCATACAGGGAGTTAGATTTCAACATATATTCGGGTATTCGTATTTGAAAGATATCATATTCAAGCGAGAAGATGGTAAGACTTATAGTGTAAGGGAAGGGGATCTTCAATTCCTACGAGTTGAAGATATTGAAGATTTTCTACTTATCTTGGCTCAAGGCAAGGTCCCTCACTTAGAACCTGACGAAGTCATTGCCCTAAGCTCCAACATTCGCCAATTTACTCGAAGAATTGTGATCAAGAATAGGGTTGAAGACTTACAACTTGGTGTAGAGAGTTATCAATCCAGGCTAAATCTGAAACGTCCTCATACAACACCCATGAGTCGCTTTCACCAAGCTAAGGAACCATATATGGGTACACTCCAACCAGAGATGGGTATATTTTACCTGAATGAAGCAGAGGTCATGCAATACATGTGACTATCAGAACTGTACAAATTTAGTGATGGTACTCTCAAGCATGTATGTGACAAGTTGTTGATGCTCAACTTAGGTCAAGGCCTTCCAGAGGTAAAGTATACATGGGCATGCCGGTTTAAGAAGAGTGCCAACCACACCATCCAGAAGATCGAGGAGAAGTTAAGGGATAGACAGTTGATCCGCAGTATCGAACAATTCATGGGTGGAAGACCGTATGGAGCATATCACAGGCTTGTGGAATGATAAAGTGGTGATCATATTAAAATCAGGTCAACTCCATACACTCACTTGTGAATATGTATATAATATGTGCATAAGGCTTTTGTGGCTTGTTGTAGTGTGAAAGGATGAAATTTTTCAAGGATTTCTCACAAGATTCCAAATCTTTCAAACATTTCATACTAAAGCACTACACCTTACCCTCATTAATTTGAGGGGGGGCATTAATATGTTCTATGGCCATCAACCAATTTCATTTTTAACCCAAAGACCGGTTAATCCATTAAGATCCAAAAGATTAATGGGTAACATTTTGGATAAGGGGAGAAAATAGGATTAAGGAGACTTGTAAAACATATGTGGCTAAAAATGAAAAAGGGATTAAAAGAAAATTCAACTTGATATATGCTATGCATATGTTGAGGGGGAGCATTTTTTGTTGACAAAAACACTGAAGGTACAAAAAACTCTTGATATTTATATCACATGTACTTCAATGATTTTAAGGAATTTTTCTTGAAGACTAATACTTACCCAAAACACACTTAACTCACGACGAATGTGGTGAAAAAAGGGTGGTAGGATTAGGTACTAGTCCAATGATTCTTCCAGAACCAGAGGAATCTTCCCGAGGACAATTCCATAGTTAGAAAATAGAAGTCCTTAGGAAAGATGGGGAATGGATTGTGAACGTAGCTGAATGCCGACCAAGTACTGATGCTAGCATTGGAACAATTATAACAAGGTGCTAGTGATGATGTATTGGTAAGCATTGATGGGGTTGAAGAATGAAAAAGAAATGTAAAGATAAAGGGTGTAAAAAAAGAAGCCCTCCTTACAACTTAGGCAAAAACCGGGTCAACTCACCTTGAAGACAAAAGTAACATGGACCTAGTGATGCATTGCACAACCCCTCCCTGCCAACTTAAATATCTCTCAAAAGATATTTGTTTTAATGTCACGGAGTTCAACACGTTATCTATCGGTTTATTCACTTCGAATAAATTGATATTGAAAAGGTGGCAATCCTCTCCAGCCTCCGCTCACCAAAACAAAAATGTAATATTGAGTCTAGAGTCACGAGATCATCAAAAGTCTCATTAGGACACAATTTGAAAACAAGAAAGAATTTTTTGAGTCATACACAATATTCTTGCAATATTTCCAGAACATCTTAGTGATACAATAGTATTACAATGAAGATGGAAATCCTGCTTGAGCCAACATCAAACAAGCTCATGGTAGGTGACACGTGCGGTTCTTTAAGAACTAATCTTGTGATAACTGGAAAGAAACGATGGTTTAACTCTTAATTGAGATTAAACTTGTTCCAAGGCCTCTACGCATTATCCAAGTGATCTTTCCAGAACACTCAGAGTGACACTCTTTAGTGTTCACAGTGAAGAGTGGAAATCCTTCCAGTGTCAACATCAAACAGCACTGCGGTAGGTTACAAGCAAGATTCTACCAGAATCAAGCTCGTGACAACTGGAAAGCAACGATGGTGAAAATATTAATTGAAATTCACTTGTTCCAAGATTCATGAATTGATGGCTTCAATCATACGGATTTTATAATCCAAATGATTCACTCTTTATGTTCGCAGTCAGCTTTGGACGGTCAAATAAAGAGAACGGGTTTACCCGTGAAATCTTGTCAAGGAGATCTTTAATTACAACCACCTGTCACAAGTACGATATTTATTATCGTCCAACGGTCTTCACCGATCGAAGGTAAAAAGCTACCGAATTAGAATAAATGTCAAAGCCATTTTGTTCGTGTCTTATTATGTTGCTACATTTGAAGACGGTGGCGTTGCGGTGTACCAGCTGAAGTCGTCCTCACATACTTATCCCTTCTGCATCAAATATTTCTGCAAATTCAAGAAAGTATGACCTAAAAGTCTTCCGCTGTATCAACTCTGAAACTTTCAAGAATTCAACAAAGGATACGTATGTGGGACATGAAGTCACGAAGAGGCGAACATCACAAAAAGACAAATATTGCACGTGAAAGGCCAAAAGAACATGTTCTAAGCAAAAGCCTGAAGATATTTAACATATATTCACAAAAAGAAGAAAAGTTAAAGAAGAAAAGAGAAACCTGACTACGAGCTCAAGAACGAAGATCTAACATGCTAGATTAGGACTTTGTAATTTGGAGTGACCTCCCTTTGGGGGAGATTGTTGAAAATACGTTTTTTGTATTTAGAAAGTTTCGGTCACTCCAACAATATAGTTATAGGCTTAATAAGTGTGAAAAAACTTATCCTTTTACCACTTGATTATAATAATAACCAAACCAAAACGTGTATTTTATGTCGTAAATGTCGGAATTATTCGTGGTTTGTGTTTTTGTTGTGATTTAGGATCAAAATCTGAAAAGGGAAGAAAACGCGGTCTTTCACGGGCTTTTATCAAAGAAAAAGACAAAAGACGAAGTCAAAAGATCAAGAGTGCAAAAAGAACGGAAGTCCAAGGCCTATTCTAAAGATTTATCGAAGAAAAGTCTAAAGACGGAAGTTTAATAAAGCCGAAGAACTCAAGTCTAATTTAGGAAGAAATTACAAGACGAGTTTAATTAATCCCGAGACAAAGTCGATAAAGTCGAAGAACTTAGAAGACGAAAAGACGAGAAAGAAAGAAAGAAGGAAGCTTCCAACACATACTTACCTCCCTAATCACTATAAATACCCTCCTAATATCACATTAGGAGTTGTTGACTATCTTGACAAAATAGTTCTTCCATTTTAGTTACTTTCACTTTCTTAATGTTCTTTACTTAATTGCACCTTTAATTTCTTGTCTTGCACCTTAAATTTGTAAGCTTTTAATTCTTGCTTTTACTTATATTGTTGAATCTTAATTTTAATCAAGTTTTAATTAATCTCTCATTCTACCTTTCTTGTCTTGATTTAATCTTTATGTTTATGTGTTTATTGTTATGCTTATTTGATTATTTGTTATGATTTTATGTTTATGATTGTGTTAGCTTATTGATTTTATAGCTTATTGTTTTTTTCTTAAATTTAATTAAGTGCTTATTAGTTAATTTTTATAAAAAGTTGATTTTAAATATTTTTATTATTTAGTGTTTTTAAAAGTTTTTAAATTTTGACTTAATAGCTTTTTCTTAAAATCAATTTGGTTAAGTTTTTAGTTGAGTGCTTATTTGTTTTTAGCTTAAGTTTAGTTTTTAGCTTATTTGCATCTATTTGTTATTCGAAATATTTAAAACCCTAGGATTCTATATAAGCCAAAGAATCAACATTCCGAATAGCCTTCATTTCTGGAATCCGGATAAACCTCAAACCCTTATATTCCGGATAGTAGGTTTTCTAGTTATTCCGGATAGTACTACAAACAGTGATTCCGGATATGATGAAGAAGACTGATTCCGGATAATGGTTAGAAAGTGATTCCGGATAAAGGTTCAGAAGGGGATTCCGAATAAGGTTCTAGAGTGTGAATTCCGGATAACAAGTTGAAGATTATTCCGGATAAGGATTCGAAGGGGATTCCGGATATAGCTACAAGTTTAATTCCGGATAGTGAGGTTTTGTGGGTAATTCCGGATAATATCTTGATCTCGGATTCCGGATAAGCTTCAGAACCAATCATTCCGGATAAGGGATTCGAGCACGAATTCCGGATAAGCATACCTAGACATTTCGGATAAGGTCCTAAAGACGAATTCCGGATAAGCAACTTGACAAGGGGGATTCCGGATAAGCAACTCGAAGGACTATTCTGAGACCCCCAAAATCTGACATGGAACAACTAGGCAACGAGGGGGTAACACGTCATAGTACAAGAAACAATGAATTACAGTTCATACAAAGATGACGAAATAAAACATGTACATTACATCATAAAAGGTCAGAGTTTTTAAACATAGGTCCCAGAGTTTTAAAAGCGGAAAATTATATTATTTCATCTCGATTTATAACAATAAGTTGCCCAAAAGATTGAATAAACTTCTGATAGTTTATATAAAACAAATCTTTCACAAACACCACAGAAATCTCCAAGCTGCGATAATATCCTACGGGCTCCCATCTAAGGAAAGCTAAGTAATAATACATGAGATTAAACATGTAAAATCGTCAACATAAAGTTGAGTGATATTCATAGGTTTAGCAATAAGGTTGTGGAACACAAGCATTCATTTGTAAAACAAGTAGTGTGGAGTATGGTTATATACGTCAACCATAGTTCGGAAACCATTATTATTGCAGTTCAGTTCATGAACCGAAGCTTATCTCAATGTAAGTTCCTCTAGGGAGTATCCAGCCTAAATACTCAAGTATAAAACAAATATCAGTGCGTCAAGGTACTTGAGACGGGGACAGTCAATCCCGATGGATCCACCCACAACATTCGCGCTTAGTACTCGAAATTAACGGTTCATGATCAGGAGAGGAAACTTAAGGCTAGACTAAAAAGCAATAATAACATTGAAAACCTGAAAATCATACATGTTCTTGATAGCATACAGTGTTTAAATAGGTTGTGTTCCACCATGTAAAATCTCACCCCGTGTTTAGAAACCATGTACAAGTAAAAAGGGGCTATGAAATCACCTTAGCCACGAGGTAAGTCAATCACTGTACTCAACAACTGAGTAGAAACGGTAGTGGTAGACGATCACCGACGATATGGATGCCCGGGGAAAAACGAAAACCGCAACCTATCACAATAAGGCGCGCGTTAAGACTCGAACTCAAGTATCGATATGTACCAAATATAATATGACTCAAATGTTTTCAAAGTACTCATGTTTGAAAACCATTGACATGAACCAAATGAATTCATACTAACCATTTATTTCAACACTACACGCTAAAACACTTGAACACTTGAAAATGACCCGTTATACGACACCAAGTCAATGCTAGTCAAACTATCTTTACCCTTACTTGCACCAGTAGCTAAGTCATTTATATAATGACTAAGCACTTGAATAAGTCATCATGTCCGATGATGAATACTCAAACTCACGCAACACAAACATTGAACTACGTGTCCAAAATAAAATCAGCAAGTACACTCCGAATGTACACACCGATCTACCCTATCTAGACTTGTCCGTTTTAGATGAAAATTGGTGTCAAGGTCACTTATAACCTGTATAAGACCTCACCAAAGTTTGAGCCAAAGTTCACACTTTAAAATCCATCAGCTCGACACTTTACTCGACTCCAAAATTTAGGACAGATTTGTGCACTTGTTTTATAAAACCGTTTGGACCACTTTAAAAGTACTAACTCGAAAATCCGTCATTTGAAACCACTATTAGACTCATAAAACTCAGTTTGTAAACTTTGAAAACCAGTAGATACATTTATCTAACCAAGCCTAAAGACCCCGAGAAAAATCAGCCACAATTTCGGATTGTACCGACTTGCGTCTCACGGTACACGAAAATTAAAACTAGCATAACTTTTGACTCGTAATGACTTAGAAGCTCTATCTTATACAAAAAACGACCGTCTTGGAAAACTCTACAAGAATTTCAGATAATCTCAGTCTTTCACATACCTTAAACCCACGAAACATTCTGTTTAAAGCTGCTGTCCCAAAATAGCCTTTTAGAAAACAAGTAAAATCCATTTTTCACTAAAAACCAATCATTCCCATACCCCTAGGATCACTATACTATCATTCCTAACAACCAAACACACTCCTAAACACATGCATGTAAAATTTAACAAAATCAAAGATCAAAAATCAACCTTTTTAAGATCAAAACATGATGATCTTACCAAAAATAATACATGCAAGATGATTAAAACATCAATCCACCATGAAATCATAAAATCTTTAAATTTTGATGCATGGTGGTGGAGTGGCGGCAAATGGAGGGGGTGGGAGAGAGTATGTGATTTTTTTTAAACTTGTGTAGTGTGTGTTTTTTGTAAGTAAAAATGTTTATATATGGTGTTAGTTAAGTGGAGGGTTAGTTTTGCCAACTTTGAAACTTGTGGACCTAAAAAAATAATTAATAGTTTTAAAGGGTAGAAAATGGTTATCGGTAAATATTAAAAATATTTACGGGGCTCGGGTTTCGTAAAAATACTTTTCAAAAGTTTCAATGCATCATAAAAATGATTAAATGATTTCTCGACACGACTTAATACGTAATTAAAAAGAAATCATCGAAAATATTAATTATCGAAACAATCGATAATAAAGTGTTAAATTTTGGGCATCCGTCGGTATCGCGATCACTATGAATTCTCGTTGTACATTGATTTTGAATAAACTCGTTGTAAAATGCACGCGGGTGATTTTAAATCAAAAACTTTGATTTAAATTAAATATGGAAAAATAAAATAAAAAATTTATAATTCCATACAAAGTATTTATCGATGATTAGAAAAATACTTAAAAAGTATAATTTAAAAATCTCAGGATTTACATATAGCAATAAAAGAAAACGTAATACGTTTGAAAATTCAAGAAGCACGAATAAAAAGAATAAAATAATGTTGGGAAAGTACGGGTTCTCACAGTCTTCCCCCTAAAGGAACTCTGGTCCCCAGAGTTCTCCTGAAAACAGTAGAAGATGCAAAAAGAGGAGGTACAAAGTGTAGAACAAAATTCATTGCTTCCCACGTAAATTTCCGTACCACTACGAATCTTAACGGTTAGAATTCGCTATGCTTTAGTTTCTTAACTCCTTTTCGTATAGAGTTGTTGGAAATACGTGCGATACACTAACAAGAATGAACACAAGAATCGCTTAAACAGGCAAAGTGCGATAAAATGAACCAAGATTGTAAATCAACAAGGGGTCGCAAATCGTGCAACTATAAAACGTGACAATCTTAAAACGTAATAATCCATTTACAAAAGAACTAGAAGGGAAAAATGAATAACATATGATCATTTAAGATACAAGTTGTCATAGTCAGTTGTCTAGGATTTTGGTATTACTTTAAAACTTAGTTTTAAATATTTTCTTTATTAAAAGAAAATTTTACAAGGTGTAGTGATTTAAAAAAAATCGAACTCTATATAAAATGAGTGGGTAAACAGTTGTCAAATCTTTTTCTTGATCAGGACTTCAAAGTAAAAGTAGAACAGTTCAAAATAGTTATCCTGATCGGCTTAAGAGCTTTTCGGGTGACTACATAAAATTATCGTCAAAAACTCAGGTTTATCGTTACCATTAGGAAAATCAGATTTTCCAAGTTATTTAGAATAATCGTTAGATATTATAAATAAATTTAATAATTTCATTAGGTCGACAGTAAAGTACGATAAAATCAATTACTTTAAAAGATACAACTTGACACTGTTTAAACATAAGTTATAAATTTACCCAAGTGGATGTACATATTCGATATTAAACATGAAATGGGTATTTTGACAATTTAAACATTTGGTAAAATGTATTAAACGTTCTTAAAAATTAATATTAATTTTTAGAAATTTAAGAAAGTGTTTAAGATATCAAACGATAAACACGTAACAGTTTCTTGTTTTCATAAATTGACAAAATAGCAAATGATTATGAAACGAATATCGATCAACAATTAGTATACAAGCAATAACACGAGGGAATAAAACGGAAGTCGTATCAACTGTTAACGAACATGATATAATAGATGCATCGATGATAAGGATAATAAGAAACAAGTATTATAGCAAGATTAATTCACGAGTGCAGTTGACGTCACCAATAACGGCTTATTAAGTTCTCATTGGTCGATACACAATCGAAAGAGAAAAGCCAGACAATAAATTTTCGAATCAAAGAAAATTCTTAAGAGGTCACTTGAGAGTAAATTCAGTAAAATTAAAACGTAGCAATGAAAGGCAAAATCAACACATGATTCACACGAATGAATTTCAAGACGACAAAGTCTAACACACATCATGACAGTTACATGAAATCATCGTTCACGTCCAGTCGTAAATCATTAATCGCGTCCAGAGACGTTTCGTAGTTCTACCAAGATAGATAGAGATGGTTGATCATAGAAGCATAACAACGTTGAAACTTTCAAGTCTGGTATCAATGGTAAGAAGTTAGGCAAATGGTAACGAAAATTGTATCATGAGGATGATGAGGTAACAAGTAAAGCAAAGATCGCTGAGTAAGGAAATCTGTGCTTGAGGCATGTACTTTGTTCAAGAAAAGATAAGGGTTTATATGTGTATGTTGCGAACTGTTGATACTCGCATAAGAAGTAAAACTTTTCTAAACTTTATTTATCTAACGTTTTAAGGAAGATATTAAAAAGTTGATTGTTGGTCAAATATTTATGACGACTACTATTTCGCCTTGCATGGCTCTTTCTAAATTAAGCATAGGTGACCAGGCCATGCATAATTTAGGACTAGCAATGCGATGCTCATCTTCGTCAAACCAGTATTACATATCATATGATTTAAAATATGTATATAATAGCATTTGTAAAAACAGGAATCAAAATAACATATGAAACTTTTCGCCTATAAGTTACTGGCTAACTGTTTAAATCAACAATTTTGTATAGTTACGAGGGTTCTTTATAAAACCATAGTAGAATAATTTATGAAAATACATTGTAAAATTAATATAAATTAATTTTATAAGGTAACATTCCCGTATTTTAATAATACCCAAGCGGAACATTTTGTAAAATAATTTGCAAACAATATCTGTTTGAGTGTATATGATAAATTGTAAAATAGCGAGTGAGTTACATGAGGGTAATAAAGAGTAATTCAATACAGTCAATGAAATGGTTACAAGGTGATAAGGTTTCAAGAGGTTTAGCCGAAGTCGTCAAGTGACACGTGCCAAGATGGTAATGAACGATACAAAAGCAAGAACTTCAAGATCGGTCCAATTCAGTGGTACGATACAAACAAAGAAAGACAACATAGAATGACAAATAAGTCATATATAAAAGAAAGGATAAATGAACCCGTATGTGTGCACATCGTGATTAATTTGACAATAATATACTTTTAAGAAAGTAGTGCATCAGTAACCAATAGTACAATTACTCCGAAAGGTTTCTATATTAGGAAGTTACTGAATTTTCAAAAGTTCAAGATCTATGTATATGTATGACCGAATTCAAAGTTACTATTTTATACTTGTTCAAACGCAATCATTGTTTTTAGTTTGCAAAATATCATTAGTTAATGTTTTACGAGCTCAAACGAACTAAAAAACGCTTCAATCCATGTTTTTAACTTCTATCAGTTTTGACCTGTTTAGTCAACTTTTACTTTTGGGTTTGACTAGACCAAATAACTCACTAAACGATATTCTAAGACTCAAAGTCTAATACATTTCGATATAAAACAATGTTTTGAACAACTTTCTAGTTTTACCCGAGACTTGAAACGGAATAAAAATGGACGAAAATACCCTTGCATTAAATCTGTCAACAAAATGATATTTTAGCATTATTCAGAAAATAACTTCTTAGATTTTACAATCTCAAGTGAGCGTAGCCTGCTTGATTTTAATGTTTATTGGCCAAATTTTATGTCCTAAACGGACGTCTCAACAAGTAGAAATATATATTTTTATGTCTAAAGTTATAAAAATATATTCTCGACACTGTAAAAATTCTTGTAAAGTTTCTGTACAAAATAATATTCTTTGACACATCTTGAAATTATATCTAAATTTCATAATAACTCAGAATTAATGTACACACAAGACTTGTGGATTCCATAAAGACGAAAGAAGATAAACTGTATAATTAATCATGTAAAGGAAACCCAGTATGGAAATGGTTCAAGAATGCCAACGGTAATCCGAGAGATAAAAAAGACGCATATCATCCGTGTCTTCGGCTGCAAGATTCAATGCAGGAAGGTCTCCTGGCGGCGTGATTTTCCAAAATCATAAGACATACCGAGAAAGAAATGAAATATTAACAAATCACACTCCTGAGGCGAGGAGGTTTAATGAAAAGGGGAGGATACAAGTAGGATCGTATTCCAAACAATCGTCACATGATAAATGACGATCATGTGTTCAAGGTACAACGGATGTTGTAAGTCGAAGTCGAAACGTAGAATGGTCAATGAAATAAGATGTAATCCATGTACAAGTGTCGGGTAAAACGGTGACGTAAAGGTTGATCAAGATTACGAAAACTCACGATATTATTCAGGTACTGATTCAACGAATGCTTCGAGATGTGTGACTCACACGATGTCTTTTTAGTCTTTTCCGGAGACACATTGAGCTACACAATGCTCTATAGACTAGACATTCAATTACGAATGGTCGGAAAGAAAATCTGCGTATCTAAATAGATATTTTAATAGAATTAAAACATTAGTGCAACACGTACGGTAGTAGAATGAAAATAAGAAGTTTCGTCGAAAACAACACTTATTCGATCCCGAACAATGGTATCTCGAGAGTATGCACAACATGTAACAGCGAGTCGAGAAAAACAGTTGATTCAAAATGAACGAACATATGAAGTCAGTCGTATCACGCACAAATGAAATAGCAATAGTACTCGGAAGAATGAGTATGAAAAGTCGGCAGTACATGCGCTCTGAATACAAGTATGTAACGTCATATCGATATAAAATCATTGTAATAAGATTAAGTCACAAGAATAAGAATTCAAGAAATATAGTATAGGCGGATGTAATCACAGTAATATCGAATGATAATCCATGAAGCACAAGGCTTGAAAAGACATAGTAATTATCGTCATCAGGGTAACGTAACATTTCAACATGTAATCAAGAGATGAAATACTATAACGATAATTAAACGTAAATAATAAGGATTAGAGAGTTACCCGCGCAGATATCGAACAACAATGGAAGATTCTGTGATTGACACTTAAAACATGAATTTTTTTTGAACTTTCGGTTATAGACTAAGTTTTGAAAACGACTCAGTTCCCTATAACCACCGCTCTGATACCAATCTGTGCCCTAAAATCTGACATGGAACAACTAGGCAACGAGGGGGTAACACGTCATAGTACAAGAAACAATGAATTACAGTTCATACAAAGCTGACAAAATAAAACATGTACATTACATCATAAAAGGTCAGAGTTTTTAAACATAGGTCCCAGAGTTTTAAAAGCGGAAAATTATATTATTTCATCTCGATTCATAACAATAAGTTGCCCAAAAGATTGAATAAACTTCTGATAGTTTATATAAAACAAATCTTTCACAAACACCACAGAAGTCTCCAAGCTGCGATAATATCCTGCGGGCTCCCATCCAAGCAAAGCTAAGTAATAATACCTAAGATTAAACATGTAAAACCGCCAACATAAAGTTGAGTGATATTCATAGGTTTAGCAATAAGGTTGTGGAACACAAGCATTCATTTGTAGAACAAGTAGTGTGGAGTATGATTATATACGTCAACCATAGTCCGGAAACCATTATTATTGCAGTTCAGTTCATGAACCAAAGCTTAACTTAATGTAAGTTCCTCTAGGGAGTGTTCAGCCTAAATACTCAAGTATAAAACAAATATCAGTGCGTCAAGGTACTTGAGACGGGGACAGTCAATCCCGATGGATCCACCCACAACATTCGCGCTTAGTACTCGAAATTAACGGTTCATGACCAGGAGAGGAAACTTAAGGCTAGACTAAAAAGCAATAATAACATTGAAAACCTGAAAATCATACATGTTCTGGATAGCATACAAGTTCTGGATAACATACAGTGTTTAAATGGTTTTGTTCCACCATGTAAAATCTCACCCCGTGTTTAGAAACCATGTACAAGTAAAAAGGGGCTATGAACTCACCTTAGCCACGAGGTAAGTCAATCACGGTACTCAGCAACTGAGTAGAAACGGTAGTGGTAGACGATCACCGACGATATGGATGCCCGGGGAAATACGAAAACCGCAACCTATCACAATAAGGCGCGCGTTAAGACTCGAACTCAAATATCGATATGTACCAAATATAATACGACTCAAATGTTTTCAAAGTACTCATGTTTCAAAACCATTGACATGAACCAAATGAATTCATACTAACCATTTATTTCAACACTACACGCTAAAACACTTGAACACTTGAAAATGACCCGTTATACGACACCAAGTCAACGCAAGTCAAACTATCTTTACCCTTACTTGGACCAGTAGCTAAGTCATTTATATAATGACTAAGCACTTGAATAAGTCATCATGTCCGATGATGAATACTCAAACTCACGCAACACAAACATTGAACTGCATGTCCAAAATAAAATCAGCAAGTACACTCCGAATGTACACACCGATCTACCCTATCTAGACTTGTCTGTTTTAGATGAAAATTGGTGTCAAGGTCACTTATAACCTGTATAAGACCTCACCAAAGTTAGAGCCAAAGTTCACACTTTAAAATCCATCAGCTCAACGCTTTACTCGACTCCAAAATTTAGGACAGATTTGTGCACTTGTTTTATAAAACCGTTTGGACCACTTTAAAAGTACTAACTCGACAATCCGTCATTTGAAACCACTATTAGACTCATCAAACTCAGTTTGTAAACTTTGAAAACCAGTATATACATTTATCTAACCAAGCCTAAAGTCCCCGAGAGTCGACCCAAAATCAGCCACAATTTCGGATTGTGCCGACTTGCGTCTCCCGGTACACGAAAATTAAAACTAGCATAACTTTTGACTCGTAATGACTTAGAAGCTCTATCTTATACCAAAACGACCGTCTCAGAAAACTCTACAAGAATTTAAGATAATCTAAGTCTTTCACATACCTTAAACCCACGAAACATTCTGTTTAAAGCTGCTGTCCCAAATTAGCCTTTTAAAAAACAAGTAAAATCCATTTTTCACTCAAAACCAATCATTCCCATACCCCTAGGATCACTATACTATCATTAATAACAACCAAACACACTCCTAAACACATGCATGTAAAATTTAACAAAATCAAAGATCAAAAATCAACCTTTTTAGGATCAAAACATGATGATCTTACCAAAAATAATACATGCAAGATGATTTAAACATCAATCCACCATGAAATCATAAAATCTTCAAATTTTGATGCATGTTCATGATTTTGGTATCAAAAGAATGGCAAGAAGATTTTAGGAATGGGTCTAATTTTAGTTTTTGTTAAATCATGGTGGAAGATGGTGAAATGAGGGTGTTTTGTGGTGGTGGAGTGGCGGCAAATGGAGGGGGTGGGAGAGAGTATGTGATTTTTTTAAACTTGTGTAGTGTGTGTTTTTTGTAAGTAAAAATGTTTATATATGGTGTTAGTTAAGTGGAGGGTTAGTTTTGCCAACTTTGAAACTTGTGGACCTAAAAAACAATTAATAGTTTTAAAGGGTAGAAAATGGTTATATGTAAATATTGAAAATATTTACGGGGCTCGGGTTTCGTAAAAATACTTTTCAAAAGTTTCAATGAATCATAAAAATGATTAAATGATTTCTCGACACGACTTAATACGTAATTAAAACAAAATCATCGAAAATATTAATTATCGAAACAATCGATAATAAAGTGTTAAATTTTGGGCATCCGTCGGTATCGCCCACTATGAATTCTCGTTGTACATTGATTTTGAATAAACTCGTTGTAAAACGCACGCGGTTGATTTTAAATCAAAAAATTTGATTTAAATTAAATATGGAAAAATAAAATAAAAATTTTATAATTCCATACAAAGTATTTATCGATGATTAGAAAAATACTTAAAAAGTATAATTTAAAAATCTCAGGATTTACATATAGCAATAAAAGAAAACGTAATACGTTGGAAAATTCAAGAAGCACGAAAAAAATAATAAAATAATGCTGGGAAAGTACGGGTTCTCACAACTATTCCGGATAACATATTGAACCAACATTTCGGATAAGAGTGATAGTTTTATTCCGGATAAGCATCAGGTTTGTTATTCAGGATAAGAGTAAGATTGGATTCCGGATAGTGACAGTATTTTGGATCCCGGTTCAGGTTCTGTTTACGTCCTTTTTATTTTTAAGCATTTATTTTTCCTACCATTTTTCTTTAAGTGTTATTTTAATTGTTTTTCTTTATTTTAAAATTTCAAGTTTGCATTTTTATTACATTGTTAAATTAATTTTTCGTCAAGCTTTAATTTTTGTCATAAATTTATTTACTTTTAAAGTTTTAATATTTTGCACAATTACTTTTTAAATAGCTTTAGCTTTAATTACCTGTCATTTATTTTAAAGTTTTGCACATTTTACTTTACTACAACGACAAACTATTGTTTTCCACCAAAAGACGACTGAGTCGCACGTTAAACCAGTAATCAATTCGATTAGACTGTGACGATAATTTTTATATACAAAATCTTTAGTTATTAAATGGCGCCGTTGTCGGCTCTTTTCGTAAAGATTAACGGTTTTCTGTGAGAGAAGCGTTGAATTTTGGGATCCGTTCACTCGTGAACGTTATTTTTCTTGCTTTAAAATTTTCAAAAATCCATAAAAATTAAAAATTTTCAAAAATTCAAAAAGATTTTATTTTTATTTTTACACGTACATATACATTCTCTATTTCTTTGGTATCTTTTTCTTTTGCTTTTGCAGGTGTATGCGTACTAGATCTTTAACTTATCCAAAGCCCGAGACTCGTGAAGATTTAGATATGGCAGGTGTGAACAACAATAATAACCCACCGCACCTCAACAATAACAACAACAATGTTCTTCCCCCACCCGATCTTAGAACGATGGAGGAGCTTTGTCAACCTACGATGAATGGACGAGGAGGACCGATTGCGCCGATGCAAATCACGGCTGAAGAGTTTTCGTTGAAGCATCACATGATCCAACAAGTTTAAAACACTTGTCCATTTCGCGGATTACCGGATGATGATGCCAACAAACACCTCGACAAGTTCATTACCGTTACTCAAAGCATGAAGTTTCCCGGTGTTACTATGGATTTTCTTCGCCTTCACCTATTTCCACACACCTTATCCCACCATGTCGAAAAATGGTTTGATCGTCTTCCGAAGAATTCAATTCATACTTGGGATGAGATGACGCAACGCTTTTTGTCGCGCTACTTTTCACCGTCCATGGTCACGAGCCTTCAGAATCAAATTAGTGGATTTACACAATAACCTGATGAATCACTTTTTGATTCTTGGGAACGCTATAATGTTTTGATCGATCGATGTCCAAACCAAAACATGCTCTCCGTCACTTTAATTGATACTTTCTACAATGGTTTAACTTTTCGTGATCGTGATACGATTAATGCATCCGTCGGTGGCACATTTATGAAAAGAAGACCCGAGGAGTGTAGAGAGCTTATCAAGAACATGACTACTCATCACAAAAATTGGGATTCATCCGCATCCTCAAGATCAAACCCGAGAGTCAATGTGTCTTCTACTTCTTCAAACCCTGATATCACAAAATTGACCCGCGCAATGGTCTAAATGAGCAAAAATATGCAACTCTTGGCTACAAATCAACAACAACAAGTTAAAGCTGTTGTAACTTATTGTGAGATTTGCGGGGGTCCTCATTCATACACTGATTGTCCTTCTACTCATGACAATCCGGAAAACGTGTATGCGGCTTATGGTAACTATTTGTTAGCCGTATTTAAAGTGATGGTCATATAATATACCGTTGCGAAGCTCGTGAAAAATACTATTCAACGGTGTCGAGAGTTCTTAGTTATTAATGTTTATGTAACGGGAATTAGTCCCGAACACACAAATGAGGAAGGCCTCCTAAACACTTACTACTTAGTATAAAAGGCCTCCTAAGCCTCATTTGTGTGTGTGTCTTCCATTTTTTTGTTTTGTAGAGAGAGAAACGTTTATGTTTCTCTCACTAGGAATTCACATCTTTTGTTTTTCTCTTTTCCTTCATCTAATCTAATCTTTCTTTTTTGGTTTAATCTTCATCTACATTTCTATATCATTATAAGTCGTGTGCTACAATCCTACAAGTGGTATCATTCGCCAAGGGATTCGTATTGAAGCATTTCGTGTGATTTTGATTGTTTTTCGCCAAAACATCAAAAACATTTTCGTGTTTGTTTGTGTGTCTAAGTCGTATATGTTCCTTAAATCGTGTAGTAGTGATTTAGGCATCTTGGTTTTGGCTTAAACTCAAGTTTTTTGGATCAAATGTTGATAAATTTCTTGTTTGTTCATCTTTTCGAAATTCTTGCAAGTTTCTCCATCGGAAAGTACAAAGCACGTGAGGCCAGATCGCAATAACCTTAGGTTCTACTTTGCGATCTAAACATTTCGATACCTTATTCCGATCTGGACATTCCGATCGTTCTTTGCGATCTGGGATTCCGACGGCTCTTAAGGAACTTTGAGTCGTTACTCTGCCTAAATTTTGTCAGCATTCCGATCTGAAGTATTCCGATCTGAAGTATTCCGATCTGAACATATTCCGATCTGAAGTGATTCCGATACAAGCATCATTGCGACAGATCAAAAGGACATTCTGATAGAGGGACATATTCCGATAGAGAGACATTCCGATCGTTGGACATTCCGATGGAATTTTTTTTGTTAGAGTAATTTTTAGTGTTAGCCACCATCTAGACTAGTCTCAGAACATAGTTTACACGAAGATCAAAAAAAAAAAAAATAAAAAAATAAAAAAAAAAAGAGTAAAAATATTTAGGTCAAGTAGAATCAAATTTTTTCCCTACTAGTTTTTGGCTTTCTCGAACTCAATTTCAAAATTTGGCGATACACAATTTTTTTCAGCTTACCGTTTTGTCGGACAGAGGAATTTATTGTCGGACTGAGAAAAAAATCGGAAGTTTCGGAATTTCAACATCACCACACGCTTTCTACGAATTGAGATCCTGTTGTTCACACGACTTCTACGATGACGTCTCAACAAGATATCTATGCTGCGGGTACTGAGAATCGTCCACCCATGCTTACCAAGGAGAACTACACTACATGGGCTAGTCGTCTCCTTCGTTATGCAAAATGTAAACCTCTGGGAAAGTTGATTGTCAACTCGATTCAAAAGGGTCCGTATGTTAGAAGAACAATTATTGTGCCTGGGGACCCTACGAATGCTAACCCAGTAGCTGATTCAAGTCATGAGCAAACAGATGAAGAATTAACTGAAGCTGAATCCAAACAACTCGACGCTGATGATCAAGCAATTCAAGTCATTCTTATGGGACTTCCTGAAGATGTTTATGCTGCTGTCGATAGTTGTGAAACCGCACACGAGATGTGGCTTAGGATTCAGAAAATGATGAAGGGCAGTGAAATCGGTTTACAAGAAAAGGAAACTAAGTTGCTTCGTGAATGGGAGAAATTTACGTCTACTGAAGGGGAACAAATTGAACCTTATTATCATCGGTTTTCAACCCTCATGAACCATCTTAGAAGAAACAAACATGAACCTGCACAAATTGCTGCCAACATCAAATTTCTTGATAATCTTCCTTCTGAATGGTCACGATATGTCACTCTTGTCAATCAAACCAAGGATCTTCATGTCGTGGACTACACTCAAGTTTATGACTATTTGAAGATGAATCAAGATGAAGCTAACGAAGTTAGGGCAGAAAGACGTGCCAAGACACAAGATCCATTGGCTTTTATGGCAAACTCTCCATCATCTATGTCATATCCCATGGTACCCTACCATCAACCCTCATCAAGTAACTTCCTGCCACAACAACAACAACAACAACTCACCGCTTATGGATATCAACACCCTGCTGCTATGAATTACTTACAACAACCCATTGCCTGTTTTGATGACATTACGGATCCTACTCATGCTATTAATACTGGTCTTGCCCTTCTTGCAAAAGCATTCAAATTCACCATTAACCCCACCAACGACAATCAGAGAATCTCCTCGAATACTAGAAATAGGCAGATTGCTCAACCGTTCATGAATGCGAATCAAGATCGCCAATTGGTAGTTGCTGTAAACACGGGGACTCAGTTTCAACAATATGGTCAGAATGCTGGGCAGACCGGTGGCAATGCAGGAAATCAGTATGGGCAAAACCGTGGTCCAAATCCGGGTGTTCCGAATGCGGGTAATCAGAATGGGTTAATAATTGTGCCAGTGGTTGGTAACCAGATGGGAAACATTGTGGCTGCAAGGGCTGAGAATACTGGTACGGGAAATGGAAACAACAATCGTCAGGTTCAGTGCTACAACTGCAGGGGATTTGGTCATTATGCTCGAGATTGCACAGCCAAAAAGAAGAGGGATGCTGCTTATCTTCAGACTCAGCTTCTCATAGCACAAAAAGAAGAGGCAGGAATCCCACTTCAATCTGAGGAATTTGATCTTATGGCTTCTGCTGCAGAATATGACGAGGAAGAAGAGGTGAATGCCAACTACATCTTGATGGCAAACTTACAGCAAGCATCAACCTCAGGAATGCATGATGACAGAGCTCCCGTTTATGATGCAGACGGTCCCTCTGAGGTACACCCAAGTTTTGATGATAATGATATATATAATATGTCTAATCAGGAGGAAGAGTATACTGAGATGCTTGAGCCCTACATTGAGACACACGAGGATCAAACGAATACTAGTAATATTATTTCAAATGAGCCTAGTGTGGACCTTAGTGTAGATCAAGTTGCCCAGCCTACAACCCTTCCTGATGAGACACATGCGTATTATAAATCTCTATTTGATAAGCTTGTTAAGGATGTAGATCATGCTACGGTGGTTAATAATAAGTTTAGAGAAACTAATGCCAAATTGACCACTGAGCTTGCGGGATATAAGGAACGGGAGAAAAGTTTTGAGATCCATCATGAAAAAATCAAGGAACTTGAACAAGCTCATGCTACATCGGTTTATCAAGAAAAATGCACCACTAAGAAGTTAAATGCCTTACACTTAAGTAGTGCTAAAAAGATAAGCGAATTTAATGATGAAATCACTTCTCTTAATAAACAGCTTTCAACTGAAAAATCTATTGTTTCTAATTTAAAAGAAGAAAGAAAACAGCTAAAACATGATTTCAAAATTCGAGAAGATGGGCTTCTTGAGGATTTTTGCAAAGCGCAAGATAGGATTAGAGAATTAGACAACCTTTTAGTAAAACGTGGCCAAACTATGCAGACGATAAATATGCTCGCACCAAAAGTGAATGAGATAAATTACACTCGATACAAAATGGCTTTAGGTTGTCCTCTTCCCCCTAATCCAGGATACCTTAAGAAAGTTCAGGCCACTAATGAAACTTTATATAATGGTAGTGTGCTATTGTCTGATGAGCATGATCCTCCTAGTGTGCATGATTCCGAGGAAACTACTGAACTTGCTGTAGAGTCTCGTTTAAGAATGCAAAAGCTTGATAAAGAAGTGATACCCGTTTATTATCCGAAAGTTAACCCGCCAACTGTTTTTGTTCGGTCTAAAACGAGTACTGAAATGCTTTTGCTACCAAGTGAGGAATTGTCTGATGACCCTCCTAAACCGAGTATCACTCGCCGATTTCTAAACGAGCTTAAAGATAACTTTGTCATCCTTAAACGTGTTGTTAATTCAAAAATAACTGGAGGTAATTTTACATCACCTGTTCAGATTGAGGTTCAGAAAATTCTTCAAAACGATATTAATCCGATTATTAATCAAGTTGATGCTCGGTTAGGAAATTTTGAAAACGCTTTTCAAAAAGAATTAGCAAACTTTGTTGAAGACTTTAAATCTTTGACGAAGGAAGCTGATGAATCTCTTGATAAAATCAAAGTTTTGGAAAACGATCTTGAACGCCTCTCTAAAGCTCGTGATTGTATTGATAGTAGCCCTGTCGAGTTAGGTACCTCTATGTCGCATAATGAGAACCTCCAAACTGAGCTTGATCATATGAAAGAGAAAATGGAATCTTATGTCATTAAAAAGGATAAAGAATTCACCGTTCTTTGGAATAAATTTGTCAAAAAATGTGATGAATGCAAATATGACAAGATTTCATATGAAAAAGCTCACAATGAAATGCAACAAACTATCGTACGGTTGCAGGCTCAGTTAGGAGGGGTTTCGGAAACAAATTTGGCCTCGTCAGGGTTAGAGAGTGCTAGTAGTGCTAATGTTCAGAAGCTTAAGGCTAAGATTGCAGATTTAGAATCTGTTGTTGTTTCATATAAGCGGGCTGTTGAACAAAGTAAGTTTGTCTATCAGAAACTTATTGATAAAATCTGTGAGAACTGTAAGTTAAAGGCCTTGTTAAAAGATAAGACTTCTGAACATAGCTCGATTGTGGATACGATGATCCAGAAACCAACAACCTCGGGACCCACTCGTATTGCTGTGACACCTTTTCCCAAGGTTGCTGGAACGAAAACTGCTGTGATTGCCCCAGGAATGTTTCGTGTTAGTTCTCCCTCTGTGCCTAGCAAACAACGTACAGCAAGCGTTAGGACAAACCCGATCACTATAACTCAACCACAAGTTATTGATTTAAAAAGTGCTAATTCTAATAGACGCATGTCTTCTTCTACAGGAATAAACAACTACACTAAGAGCAGAAGGCCACAGCCTACGAGCAATACAAGGAATGATAGGGTCCCTTTTGCCTCTAGAAGTAGTCGCCCCAAGATCAATAATGTGGAAGTAGAAGAACACCCTAGGAATTTACCGCTTTTTAATCATAATCAGAAACCTAATTCATCTGAATGTAATGACTTTAAGCTTGCTATTCGGAATGAAAAATCTGAAGTTATTTGTGTTAAATGTAATAAATGTTTCTTTACTTTTAGTCATGATGCTTGTGGTTTGACTATGAATGGTTTGAATTATGGTGGTTACACTCGAATTGACAAGCTGTCAGTCAGTGAACAACAACGCACTCCTAAGGCTAAGGTGTATGTTCCAAAAAGTACGCATGTAGGGTCCACAGAAAGTCTTGCTAAGCCTAGTAGCCCTAGACTCACCTCTAAATGGTTGCCTACTGGTAGAAATTTTGACTGTAGTGGCAAAATTATCGACACTAGTAGATCTCATACTGACAGTGAAACGTCGGTATGTGATACGGCTTAATTATCTTCTAACCCTACAGGAACCTATTTCATCGGTTGCCAAAATATTTGTTTCTCTTATCATTGGCAGGCTGTTGAAATTTGTCTCTGGTGCGTGGACTCGGGCTGTTCCAAACATATGACTGGGAATCGAAGCCTTCTCAAGAACTTTGTATGGCGTTTCATGGGAACTGTTCGATTTGGAAATGATCATGTTGCAGCAATTCTAGGCTATGGTGATCTTCATTGGGGAAATATAATCATCACCAGAGTCTCTTTTGTTGATGGCTTGGGACATAACTTGTTCTCGGTTGGGCAATTTTGTGATTCAGACTTGGAGGTCGCTTTCAGAAGTCATACATGTTTTGTAAGAGATCTTGAAGGAATTGATCTGTTGAAAGGAAATCGTACCACCAACCTTTACACCATTGATCTTTTTCAAATGTCTGCTGCTTCTCCAATTTGTCTCATGGCCCGAGCCACATCAACAAAGTCGTGGTTATGGCATCAAAGGTTATCTCATCTCAATTTCGATGCCATCACCCATCTCGCGAAAGATGATCTCGTTACCGGTCTTCCAAAGTTCAAATATACAAAAGACCATCTTTGTCCTTCATGTGAGCAAGGTAAAAGTAAGAAGAAGCCTCACAAACCCAAACCTGTTCCCAACTCAACGAATAGGTTACATCTCCTACATATGGATTTGTGTGGCCCAATGTGAATCAAAAGTATTAATGGAAAGCGGTATGTCCTTGTCATTGTGGATGACTATTCTCGCTACACATGGGTTCATTTTCTTGCTTCAAAAGATGAAACCCCTGATGTAATTATTAACTTCTTGAAGAAAACATAAGTTCTACTGCAAGCCCCTGTCATTATTGTGAGAACGGATAACGGTACAGAATTCACAAATCAGAAATTGAAAGCTTATTTTGATGAAGTTGGGATCTCTCATCAAACTTCGGTTGTAAGAACTCCAGAGCAGAATGGAGTTGTGGAACGGAGGAATCGTACGTTAGTTGAAGCTGCTCGAACGATGCTTCTCTCCTCTAGTGCACCGTTATTCCTTTGGGCCGACGCTATAGCAACTGCATGTTATACTCAAAACCGCTCCATTATTCACACCCGTTTCAACAAAACACCTTATGAGATCATTAATGGAAGAAAACCGTATATTTCATTTTTACATGTCTTCGGTGCATTATGTTATCCGAAGAATGATCGTGAAGATATCGGTAAACTTGAACCTAAAGGTGATATTGGCTTTTTCATTGGTTATTCTTCAACTGCTTGTGCTTACAGGGTTTATAATCGAATGACAAGAAAGGTAATGGAGACTATGAACGTTACCTTTGATGAACTCTCGGGTATGGCCTCTCAGCATAGAAGTTCACATCCCGAGCTTCAAGATCAGACTTCTGGACACGTAAGTTGAGGACTCGCGCTTCAATTTGCGCCGTCAGCAATCTCATCGTTACAACCTTCGGAACGTGACTTGGAAGTTTTATTTGGGCCTATTTATGATGAATATATGGAGGGTCCTTCGTCATTTGGTGTTCCTCAAAATGCCCCGGCTGCACCTGCTACGGTAGTTCCAGAACCTCCGACTGCATCTACACCATCGGCATCTACTTCTGCACCAACTACGTCAACCTCTACCATAGTGACTCAAAACATTCCAACCACTTCTCCGATTGCTGACGCAGCTCAACAACATTCTCAGCAAATTCCTACTCATGTTCATCTTCAGAATGAAATAGTTGCTGAAAATGCAAACAATGCGATGCTCAACGAACACGAGTTTGTTAATCCATTTGCGGCTTCCACAAGTACTACTCAGCCTTCAACACCCTATGTGGATCCGTCGAGCTCCCATCAAGTTTCTCATACACTTCCACATGAACACAAATGGACTAAGAATCATCCTTTGGTTCAAGTGATTGGCAATCTCTCACGACCGGTCTCAACACGAAATCAGCTGCGTACCGATGGTGATATGTGTATCTATGCACTATCAGTCAGCACAATGGAACCAGCAAGTGTGAAAGAAGCAATGACCGATGCATCATGGATTGAGTCTATGCAAGAAGAACTCAATCAGTTCATCCGGCTTGATGTATGGGAGTTAGTACCTCGACCAGACAATATCGATCCCCTCACTCTGAAATGGTTATTCAAAAACAAGATGGATGAGGAGCAAACGGTCATTAGGAACAAAACTCGGTTAGTTGTGAGAGGTTATAAACAAAAGGAGGGAATTGACATCGCAGAATCCTTTGCCCCGGTTGCTCGGATGGAAGCTATTAGGATGTTCTTGGCATACGCTGCACACAAATCATTCACAGTGTATCAAATGGACGTGAAGACGGCTTTCTTGCATGGGCCGTTAAAAGAAGATGTGTATGTATGTCAACCTGAAGGTTTCATCAATACTGAACATCCAAGCCATGTCTACAAGTTGAAAAAGGGAATTTATGGGTTGAAACAAGCACCGAGGGCATGGTACGACGAATTATCATCATTTCTTCTACAAAATCACTTCAGCAAAGGAACCATTGATCCAACGTTGTTTATCAAGCACTACGGCAACGACATCTTGGTGGCTCAGGTTTATGTAGATGATATTATATTTGGTTCTACTAACCCAAAATATTCTATATTATTTGCCGACCTTATGAAAAGTCGATTCGAAATGTCCATGATGGGGGAAATGACGTTCTTTCTTGGTCTCCAAGTTCACCAATCCCCCCGTGGTATTTTCATAAATCAGTCCAAGTATGTGCTTGAGATTCTAACAAAATTTGGTATGGATAACTGTGATCCTATGGTACTCCAATGGACACTAAACACAAGCTTGATTTGGATAAGAAAGGGACATTTGTAGATGCTACAAAATACCGAAGTATGATCGGGTCCCTTATGTACTTAACCTCAAGCAGACCGGACATTGTGCATGCTACTTGTTTATGTGCTCGGTACCAGGCTCAACCAACCGAGAAGCACCTCAAGGAGGTTAAAAGGATCTTTCGTTATCTCCGGGGAACCATCAACATGGGTCTCTGGCATACGAAGGATTCTGGTTTTAATCTCACTGGTTTTTCAGATGCCGATCATGCAGGGTGTCATGATACATTCAAGAGCACTTCCGGTGGAGCACAATTCTTAGGCGAGAAGCTAGTGAGCTGGTCATCAAGAAAACAAGACTGTACGGCGTTGTCAACCGCGGAAGCAGAATATGTGTCTCTATCCGTGTGTAGTGCTCAAGTCCTTTGGATGAGAACACAACTCACGGATTATGGCTTTTACTTTAACAAAGTCCCTATTTATTGTGATTCACAATCAGCCATAGCCATATCCTGCAACCCGGTCCAACATTCCAAGACCAAGCACATAGCTGTCCGATTCCATTTCATTAAGGAGCATGTGGAAAAAGGAACGATTGAACTGTTCTTTGTCAAGACGGACTACCAACTAGCCGACATCTTCACCAAAGCTCTTCCTCAAGACAAATTTGAATTTTTGGTTCGTCGACTTGGTATGCGTAGTTTCACTCCTGATGAACTTGAACGTCTTGCACATTCGTAGTAATCTTGTTTATATCTATCAGAAAACCAAAATACAAAAATATAAAACCTATAAAAACAAAATAAAAAATGAGAAAATCTTTCAAAAAATACCAAAAATATTCTTCTCCGACATGTCTCTCAGCATCGATAATATGGACGTGCTTAGAAATGTTGTTCAATAACGACACGGGTACGTACATAAAGTTCGAATGAGAGTTCAAATGTTTTCAAAACATGTCTTTTCTATTTTTCTTCTCATAATGGCTTATAGTCACATGTCAGACTATAACCCGGTCCCTAAATAAAGGAAAGTCTTTGACTTATCCTCAACAACGAGAAATTCATTTTTCTCGGTCATGAGCTTATATCAAAACATTCAAAGTTTTAAGCTCATGAACACACTTTTTCTCGGACTTTTGAGCACAATTTTTCAAAGTATTTCAAAACAATGTGCTCATATACTCCCCTATTTAAATAGAATATCTTTTCGAGGGGGAGTATAATGATTTCATAAACATTTGTTCCAAAGTTTCATGACACATTATTCTCTCCATGTTTCATCACTAGTATCACAAAAATTTCAATTTCATGCAATTTTTGAGGGGGAGAATAGTGATTAAAATGTGTTATCTTAAATAAGATCTTTGATATAAGTGCTTTCTCTTCCTAATATGTGCAAAAAATCTCTCCTTTTATGATGCACATATGTAGGGGGAGCGTTTTTGGTGATATAGAAAACTTTCAAGGTGTAAACATTGATTTCATCAACACCTTGACTGCATTTTCAAATGATTTTTCTGGTTACGATATCCATACCCTTCAACCTAATTAATCACGACGATATTGGTGTCAAAAGGTGGTTAGGTATTCGTCCTATGATCCAACCAGAACCGGAGGGATCTTCCCAGGGACAATCCATTAGAACTTAGAAGTCCTTAGGAAAGATGGAGTAGTTGAGTGTACGGGAATAATGCCGACTAATGACTTAAGCTAGCACTGGAACAATCACAACAAGGTGCTAGTTATGACGTCTTGGTAAGCATTGAAGGGGTTGAAGAATGAAAAAGAAATGTAAGGATAAAGGGTGTAAAGAAAGAAGCCCTCCATACAACTTAGGCAGAAACCGGGTCAATACATCTATTATCAGAATCACTTTGATGATTTCTGATACTGAAGACAAAGCATCATGGACCCAGTGATGCAATGCACAACCCTTCCCAGCCTACTCAAGCTTCTCTCAAAAGAAGTTTGTTTTATTGTCACGGAGTTCAACTCATTTCTATCAACTTTCTCACTCCGAGATAGTAGATATTGAATAGGTGGCAGTCTGCTCCAGCCTCCGATCACTAAATAAACGTGCACTTATAGAGTCTAGAGCCAACGAGATTCATCAAAAATCTCATTAGGACACTTATTCCATAGATCAATTGTTGTTCATCATTAGAACACAAGCGATGATTTACAGAGTCCTACGCTCTATCCTTGTGGTATTGCTAGAACATTCAGAGTGATACTCTTTAGTATTCACAGTGATGAATGGAAATCCTTCCAGTGTTAACATCAAACAGCACTGCGGTAGGTCATATGTAAGATTCACTTGAATCAAACATATGTTAACTGGAAAGCAACAGTGGTTTGATTCTTAATTGATTCAAACTCGTTCCAGGTCTCGACGCAATATCTTTATGATCTTGCCAGAACATTCAGAGTAAAACTATTCAGTATTTACAGTGACGAATGGAAATCCTTCCAGTGTCATCATCAAACAGCACTGCGGTAGGTAACTTGTGCGATTCTATATGAATCAAACTTGTGTCAACTGGAAAGCAACGATGGTTTGATTCTTAATTGATTCAGACTTGTTCCAGGAAAGTGAATTGACGACTTAATCAGCAGAATGGAACTGCATGATTCACTCCTTACTTTAAATTATCTTTCGATATATTCAAGTATTGAGAACGGCTACCACAGCTGGAAATCCTGTCAAGGAAGTTCTTTGAACTTACCTGATCACAGGTACAGTATTCGTACTGTATAACGGGAAACCGGTGGAATGCAAACGGTGGCGTTATCTCAAGAGTCGCAATTCAAGGCCACATATTCAGGATTATTGAAGAAAGCTCAAGAACATCTAAAGACAAAGACTTCCGATACTCTGATGATCAAGGGAGATTGTTAACAAGCTTTCATGAGAACTCAAATCATGAGTATGTGGGTAAAGACACAATAACACAAGCTCGAAAAGTTACAAGATCATGTCAAGGCAAAGATCAAAGATCCAAGATCACAAGTCATGAAAGGAACTATGAAAGAACTCTCAAGACAACGAGCTTCAAAGTCTACAACACCAACGAAGTGAAGTCACATATTACATGACCACCCCTTAGGGGGAGATTGTTAGCCGTATTTAAAGTGATGGTCATATAATATACCGTTGCGAAGCTCGTGAAAAATACTATTCAACGGTGTCGAGAGTTCTTAGTTATTAATGTTTATGTAACGGGAATTAGTCCCGAACACACAAATGAGGAATGCCTCCTAAACACTTACTACTTAGTATAAAAGGCCTCCTAAGCCTCATTTGTGTGTGTGTCTTCCATTTTTTTGTTTTGTAGAGAGAGAAACGTTTGTGTTTCTCTCACTAGGAATTCACATCTTTTGTTTTTCTCTTTTCCTTCATCTAATCTAATCTTTCTTTTTTGGTTTAATCTTCATCTACATTTCTATATCATTATAAGTCGTGTGCTACAATCCTACACTATTCAACGGAAAGCCATCAAGCTCGACCTCAAGGTGATCGTAACTTGTTAAGTTACCATTCTAACAACTTTCTATCACCCGGTTTTTCTCCTCAAAACCACAACCCCAACAACTATAATAGAAGCAATCCAAACCCACCTCGAGCTTCTAATCCTTATCACCCACCCGCTCAACAAGCCCCACCCATTAATCAAGATGTTGAAGCTTTTATGAGAACCCAAGGAGAGCAAATCAAGAATCTACAAAGCCAAATCATCAACTTGAAAGGAGATATCACTAAGCAAGGTAATGATATTAGATCCGAGCTTCGACATGATATACAAACCACTTTTAGCACTCAAACAAATGATTTGAAGAATATGCTGGCTAGTTTCTTACCAACTCCTCAACCCTCTACTTCGGGCTCTCTACCTTCAAATACCATCACCAACCCAAGAGCGAATGTGAGTGCTATTACTACACGCAGTGGAGCAACCTTAGTAGGACCATCTATCCCTCTCCAAGTTACACCATCTAGAACTCCTCCACCACCATTTATCCCTCCTACTCCCACGCCTAGTATTAGTTCTCCATTCTGTCTCCACCTATGCATGAAGAACTACCCAAGAAACACCCTTCACCAACCCCACCTTCAACCTTTAAACCTTCAACATCTCAACCTTTACCTGCTACACCTTCCACCTATAAACCCAATATCCCTTATCCTTTTCGCTTAGACAAGGCCAAATTGAAAACCAAGGATGACATTCAAGTGTCAAACTATTTGAAGAAGATTTTGGGAATGACCATCACCTTTAGCTTTGTTGAAGCTCTAGCCCAAATGCCTAAATTTGTTAAGATGTTTAAGGAATTGCTTAATAAGAAGGAGAAGATGGCCGAGTTTGTTAATACTCAATTGAATGAAAATTGTTCTGCCGTCCTTCTTAAAGAACTTCTGGAGAAACTTGGAGATCCCGGTCGTTTTGTTCTACCATGTACTTTTCACCAAACCGAAGAATTTACTGCCTTAGCCGATCTCGGGGCAAGTATAAATCTGATGCCTTTAAGTGTTTGGAAAAAGTTATCATTACCTGATCTTACTCCAAGAAAGATGACTCTTGAGCTAGCAAATCGCACTCTCGCTTACCCCGTTGGTATTGCCAAAGATGTGTTCATTAAAGTTGGCACCTTCACTTTTTCGGTCGACTTTGTTGTTGTTGATTATGAAATGGACCCTCGTATTCCTTTAATACTTGGTCGGCCATTCTTGAGAATCGGAAAAGCATTAGTCGATGTTGCTGAAGGTAAGCTCATTTTAAGAGTCGGGAATGAGGCATAAGTTTTTAAAATGGGGAAGATCACAACCAAATCAAATGGAAGAGAATCAGCGAATATGATTAATGTGCTTGATGATTTACTCGTCTACAACAATCCTCTATTCGATTCTTGCTATGATAATCCACTGTTCCAAGATGATGTGGATGATTCTGATCCTTCACCAATTTATGATTCTCCACCGATCTATGATGCTTATGATGATGATTCTAATTCCGATGGGGATGATTATGATAATTTTACTTCTGAGTATCCAGACATGCCCACTTATGATGATTTTGATGAGGCTGATACTCTCTCGAGTGATTCTTCTCATGTTGACCTTACTCCTATTTTTGATGAAGTACTCCACCAACAATGCTTGATCCTACTTTGGATGACTAGTCATTTGAGGAAGACTTTGCTACTTTTCTCAACACTTACTTCCTAAATGAGAGTGATTCTCCTCCTTTGGACTTTGATGATTATGGTCTTCATCCTCCTTTGGATATGAAGAAAACCGCTTTAAAGGAGAAGAATCCGACCGACACCGATATCCGCAGTACTTATGTCTTGACACCTCTCTATCCCCCTTCTGAGGATGAGATTGTGTGATTTATGAGCGGATCATCTTCAAGGACTACTGAACCTGAGTGTTATTTTCCCCTAAAGGAAAAGGTGTTCGATCCCGGTATTGCAATTTTTAAGCCATCTCAGTATCCCTCTGATGAAATAAAAGGAAAAACTTTTGGAACCCATGGAGATATACTTGCACCTCTTCACCCTTACTACCACCATGCTCCATCTTTGCTTAAGGGAACCTTGCCTATTCTTCTTTGGCTTGCCTTGTTCGCCTTAAGCTTGTGCTACTTAATGGATGAAAACCATGTCTTTGATCCCGGTGGATGTGTTTCAAGCTTCTTCCTATGCTAATCAAGGTCGAGTCAGACTCATGACTCGGTAACAAAAACAAGCGCTTCTCGGGAGGCAACCCTCTGTATCTATCTTTTTTCTTTGTTTTTATAATAAGTGTAGGGGGAGACCCTAGTATGTGTTTGTTGTTTTCTTTCTAATCATGTGCAGGGATTCGAGCTATCAAAGATCCATTCTTGATGACTTTTGACGACCCGTGATTCCGTGTACCTGTCTTCCCGGTTCTATCCTAAACTCTTTTGATTCTCTATTTTATATTCTTCAATATTAAAATAGGAATCACTTTAGTTGTCTTCTCCTTAGCAAGATTTAAACAAAGTGCACAATGTCCTAAGTGTAGGGGAGGTTACTTCCACATGCTTAAACATTGAGGACAATGTTTATATTAAGTGTAGGGGGACTTCTATCGAAGTTAAGTGGGCTTTTCCTTGTATTTGTCCTCATTTTAACCGGAAAATTGATTTTTCGACATTTTTCAAAATTTTTGATCTATTTTGGCCTAGTTGTATTTACCTTTGTTATTGTTATTTTTCTTTCTATGCTAGAATAAAATTTAATAAAGTGGTTTTAATTTTCAAACGTTGTGAATCTTTTGACTCAACCCGAGTTTACTTATCCAATTTTACTCTAGCTAGTATCCTTAACGTGTTTAAGTCAAGTTTTGCTAGGCTTTTATATAGGGAACTTTAAAACGCGAAAGTCTTAACTCTTACGGGTTAAGAACAATAACTTTTCGCAAGTTCCTATAATTGATCCTAGAAAGTCGTTTATCAAGGGAACTTTAAAATGCGAATTCTGAACTTGTAAAAGTCTAAGAGTTTGCAAGATTCTATAGATGACTTGAAAACCCGAAACTTTGATTTAATTGGCTAAGCATCCACGAGTCTCATTCCTTGAGATTTTAAATTATGGTGAACGAGAGATGATAAAGTCAATTATAAGTTTGGTATTATTTCATGAATTTATGTGAGTTAATTATAAGCTTTTTCTCCCATCGCTTGTTAATAAATTTAATTGCAATAAGTAAGGTCGTACGATTTAAAAAGTTACTTAAAGATCCAAAGGCATAACTTATTGAAGCGGGATGCGAAGATTGGCGTTCATAGCCAAGGCATAATGATTTAGCACAAGATCATTTAAAAGTTGCTCGGTATTAATTAGAGTTCATAGCCAAGGCATAACTTATTGAAGCGGGATGCGAAGATTGGCGAGTCCGAAAAGGCCCTAACAAGGCATGAGGGCTACATTTTGTTCCTAAAGATCCAAAGTGATGTGAACAATCATTTATCAAGAATCAATATGAAGGATCGAGACACACGACGAAAAGCAAATACTCCCGTAAAGATCATGGAGAAGTCTATCCAAAAAGGCCCTAACAAGGTATGAGGATAAATAGATCCAAGTCCTAAAAGGAGGTGGATCGTTGTATATCAAAATCCCAAATATAGATTGGATAAAAATGAAGAAGTCGTGGTCCAAATATGAAGAATCTCTCAAAAAGTTCAAGTGAAGAAATTCCTATTATGAAGAGAACACCATTATTTCATGAACGTCTCTCAGGATTTGAAGTATGAAGTCGCTGCCAAATATCGGTCTGAGAAAGGTCTCAAATCGTGAAGCGAGTTATGCCAAGATATGAACTTTATGAGGTCCCGAGAAGCAGTTTTAAAAGATTTTTCCTTTAGCTAACTATTGATTAAATCGTCCTACTTTATTTTCAGCCTAAATAACTATCAAAATAAGTCAACAATGCATCTTCGTGATCATTCAAGACAACAATAAAATATAATAGATAAACTTAGGAATAAGGGATTCTAAGTAAATAATTAGCCCACATGAGTTTGTGGTAGTTTGCTAACTTATAATAACAATGATCTCGTTTTTAAGCTTGGTATGGGGAACGTGAAACTTGAGGATGATAAAATTTCATGACATTCCAAAACCCTAAGGTATGTTTTTGATCTTTTTACTTGTTTTCTTTCTTTAAATATTTTGTCTCTTTAATAAAGGCCAATGTGGATTGATTGTGATGGAAAATGTAAAACTTGCTTTGTAATTAATGCATTGCATGAGGACATTGCAATGGTCAAGTATAGGGGATTTAATAAGTGTGAAAACACTTATCATTTTACCACTTGATTATAATAATAACCAAACCAAAACGTGTATTTTATGTCGTAAATGTCGGAATTATGCGTGGTTTGTGTTTTTGTTGTGATTTAGGATCAAAAACTGAAAAGGGAAGAAAACACGGTCTTTCACGGGCTTTTATCGAAGAAAAATACAAAAGACGAAGTCAAAAAATCAAGAGTGCACTTTCTTAATGTTCTTTACTTAATTGAACCTTTAATTTCTTTTCTTGCACCTTAAATTTGTAAGCTTTTAATTCTTGCTTTTACTTATATTGTTGAATCTTAATTTTAACCAAGTTTTAATTAATCTCTCATTCTACCTTTCTTGTCTTGATTTAATCTTTATGTTTATGTGTTTATTGTTATGCTTATTTGATTATCTGTTATGATTTTATGTTTATGATTGTGTGAGCTTATTGATTTTATAGCTTATTGTGTTTTTCTTAAATTTAATTAAGTGCTTATTAGTTAATTTTTATAAAAAGTTGATTTTAAATATTTTTATTATTTAGTGTTTTTAAAAGTTTTTAAATTTTGGCTTAATAGCTTTTTCTTAAAATCAATTTGGTTAAGTTTTAGTTGAGTGCTTATTTGTTTTTAGCTTAATTTTAGTTTTTAGCTTATTTGCATATATTTGTTATTCGGAATATTTAAAACCCTAGGATTCCGTATAAGCCAAAGAATCAACATTCCGAATAGCCTTCATTTTTGAAATCCTGATAAGCCTCAAACCCTTATATTCCAGATAGTGGGTTTTTTTGTTATTCTGGATAGTACTACAAACAGTGATTCCGGATATGATGAAGAAGAATGATTCCGGATAATGGTTAGAAAGTGATTCCGGATAAAGGTTCAGAAGGGGATTCCGAATAAGGTACTAGAGTGTTAATTCCGGATAACAAGTTGAAGATTATTCCGTATAAGGATTCGAAGGGGATTCCAGATATAGCTACAAGTTTAATTCCGGATAGTGAGGTTTTGTGGGTAATTCCGGATAAGATCTTGATCTCGGATTCCGGATAAGCTTTGGAACCAAACATTCCGGATAAGGGATTCAAGCACTAATTCCGGACAAGCATACCTAGACATTTCAGATAAGGTCCTAAAGACGAATTCCGGATAAGCAACTTGACAAGGGGGATTCCGGATAAGTACCTCGAAGGACTATTCCGGATAACATGCTGAAGCAACATTCCGGATAAGAGTGACAGTTTTATTCCGGATAAGGATTAGGTTTGTTATTCAGGATAAGAGTAAGATTAGATTCCGGATAGTGACAGTATTTTGGATCCCGGCTCAGGTTCTGTTTACGTCCTTTTTATTTTTAAGCATTTATTTTTCCTACCATTTTTCTTTAAGTGTTATTTTAATTGTTTTTCTTTATTTTAAAATTTCAAGTTTGCATTTTTATTATAGTGTTAAATTAATTTTTCGTCAAGCTTTAATTTTTGTCATTAAATCTATTTACTTTTAAAGTTTTAATATTTTGCACAATTACTTTTTAAATAGTTTTAGCTTTAATTACCTGTCATTTATTTTAAAGTTTTGCACATTTTACTTTACTACAACGACAAACTATTGTTTTTCACCAAAAAACGACTGAGTCACACATTAAACCAGTAATCAATTCGATTAGAGTGTGACGATAATTTTTATATACAAAATCTTTAGTTATTAAGGCTCGTAGTATAAGCTTAATTAAAGTTTACATTAGCCCGACCGATGAGCATGTTCATAGGCCGGAGGCCAAGTCCACTAAGGGACTTGGGTATATAAACCCCTTTCCACCATGGAAAGGGGTGTTGGTTGTTTCATTTTAGTAATAACACTTTTACATTTTCTCTCATCTCTCTCTCTCTCTACTTTCTCTCACTAGATGATGATGTATAGTCCCCAGCCGGGTCATGAACCCGGCCCATGGGTACTACCCGTATCCGGCCCATCACAGATGGATGGAATAATGTCATTCAGGCTTATGGGCTTGGATGAACAGTAACCGCACACATGTGTTCGGCCCACGGCCCGGTGTGGCCGACATGGCCGACATAGGGTTAGACAGAATAATATTCTGTCTACGTATATCTTTATCCCAATGGAAGATGATATTCACTACCAGAATTAGAAGATAACAATCATTCTAATTCTGGTGGTTATCTCTTCCTTGGGGCCGAAGCATCAGTGAAAGCCCATTAGGGTTTCACTGCCTATAAAAGGAACCCTCAAGGGTTCCACAAAGGTATTACGACTTGTACTCTAAACTCACATAAACCCTAAATCGATTACTTACTCTCACGCTGGAGTCTAATCATGGGAAACATTCCCACGATAAGCCTAACGCGTGCTGTTTAGTGTGCAGGATCCCAACCAAACGATTCACTTGGTGCAGGAGCCGGAGCCCAGCCAACCCGAATTAAGCCTAATTCGGGTCTAGCAAGGATCAACCAACTTTTGCATCAACAAGTTGGCGCCATCCGTGGGACCCATTACACTAAGCTAGAACAAAACCTCATCTCGAATTTTCAATGACGAAGGGGAATCCACAAGCTAATCCCAGGAATGCGAATCCCGGGAATCGGAAGTCCCAAGGGGAAGGGATTCTCATCCCCAATCAATCACCTAGCCGCCTCGCAGGCGGGCCTAGTAACCGTAGCAGTTTTTCAGCCCGTGGGGGTGACGAGCACGATCTCTGTGACACCCCCACCCACTTCAACCCTGGATAACCCTGACCCAGGGAGTGCGCCAAACCCTCCTAACAAGGAACCGCGCAGACCCTCGACAGAGGAAGAAGTGGAAGTCCTACCACTCAGCGAGGAGGATCTTACTTGAGTTCTCACGCAGAACTTTGATAGGATTGTCCCGGGAATCGCATCAAGGTTGAATCTGGGGAGGAACCTCCAATCCAGACTCAACTTTGGTGAAACCGGACCAATCACCTCCTCCCAAAATCAGAGGAAAAGGAGGGCTCGGCCTCAGGAACAGGGCACCTTTGAGGAAACCCCTCAACCTCGGAATGTGTTTGAGCGCATAGGAGATCGCCTCATACAGGAACTAACGCAGTCTCGAGAGGGAGAAAGGTCGGATGGCTCACCCGAGCGACCAAATCGAGAGCTGGCCAGAACCGCACGTCGCACGAGTGTGTGGGATAGGATGAATACTGGGAGAAAGGCTCCTGGTTCGTCCCAAAAAAGTGGTCCCTATTCAAAGGATGGGGCACCACCACCGTCCCCAGACCCATCCGGGGAGGACTCAGATGACCATCCGCCTAAGCGTCGCCGGCCTAGGCGCACCCCACCACCACCACCAAACAATGATGATTATTATGGTGGCCCTTACTATCGAGACGCGGAAGAGGAGGATCTTTCGCGTCCATGGTGTGAGCCGTGGGATGACCCTAGGCTCACCCGGCCATGGGCGGACCCCAAGGAGGACCCGTTCACCCTCGGCATACGGAACTATTCTGAGGACACTAAACGTCGCATGCCGGCGTGTATTAAGACCTATGATGGATACGGTGATCCGGTGGATCACCTTAAAATATTTGACACATAGGCTAAAATTGAGCGATGGCTCATGCCTATATGGTGCCAAATGTTCAATTCAACCCTGATCGGAAATGCTCGTGACTGGTTTGAGGCACTCCCTCCATGGAGCATTGATAGTTTCACGGAACTACGCACTGCGTTTGAGAACAATTATACTCAGAGGAAGAAGTATAATAGGGACCCCGGTCTCATTGGCAACTGTCAAACAACGGCCGGGGGAGTCCACAGAAGCCTTCACTGAACGCTTCAATGATGAGTGCACGCGCACAAGAACAATGCCGGAGCTCCTGAAAATCTCTGATTACATGCACGTCATAATAGACAGAGAATTGATCAGGCGCCTCAATGACAAGCGTCCAGAGAGATATGATGACCTCATGGAAAGGGTCAGAAATTTCATAGAAGGAGAAACAGCTGTGGCCGCGGCCTACCCATCCCGAGGAAATGGGTATCGGTCAAATGACCAGTCCCGGAGACAGTCGGGCGGTCAAGGTAATCAGAACAATAACAAGGGCTCAGACTATAAGAGCCAAAGCAAAGGAGGACGGTCGGATGATAAGTTTACCCTCCTAAAGATGTCCTACCGGGAGATCTTGCTGACAGAAGGGGCGAACTTTCCAAGGCCTCCCCCAATGACCACTCCCCCGGAACGTCGGCAAGGAAGTCGCTTCTGGGAGTTCCATAATGACAAAGGCCACGGCACGGAGGAGTGCATCCAGCTCAAGAAGCATATTGAGTCACTGATCAAATCAGGTAAACTCAAGCACCTAGTTAAGGATTGGAAGGATGGAAAAGACAACAACAAGAAGTATGATAAGAAGGATCCCCAAAAGGACAAACCTTCGACTATATACATGATCCAATCAAGACAGCGCCGCACGAGGCAGAAAGTTGGCCAAAAATTTTCACGCGGCAGGGAAATCTCGTTCCCTCTCATCACGGCAAGTGATGTGATCGATGCGCCTCTCACTATTGAGATAAGCATTGGAACACACAATGTTCGTCGCATGTATGTGGATGGAGGATCGTCAGCAGAGGTACTGTATGAACACTGTTTCATGCAGTTATGCCCAGAAATAAGAAGCCAATTAGTACCGGCCACGTCGCCGCTTACTGGCTTTAGTGGAGACACTATTTGGCCGATAGGGCAATTACGTTTGCTTGTAACCATTGGGAATGAGGAACATTCCACTACGGCGTGGATGAACTTCATGGTGATACGCTCACTCTCTCCGTACAATGGGATCATAGGCAGGCCGGACATTTTGGCTATACGGGCGGTACCGTCTACGGCACACAGAATGATCAAATTCCCCGTGGAGGGGGGAATTGTTACCATTTACAACACAATCGTACCGGCATCCGAGTGTCACACCGTGACAACACCGGCTTCACCTATTCCGCCCAAAGATGGATCACCACCTCCCAATTGGAAGGTGGCCATTCACCCTGACTATCCGGAACAGGAGGTATCCATAGGAGGGGCGCTCTCGGATGGCGGCAAAAGGGCCATGTGCTCTCTTTTAAGTGCAAATCTAGATATATTCGCATGGGAGCCAAAGCATATGACAAGTGTGCCACGTGCGATAGCAGAGCATAAGCTCCAGATTCGCCAAGGGTACCAACCCATCAAGCAAAAGAAGCGCGGCCAGGCGCCTGAGCGCAGCCAAGTAATATGGGAGGAAGTACGGAAACTAGTGGAAGAAGGCATCATGCGCGAGGTATACTGCCACGAGTGGTTGTCCAATCCGGTCATGGTCAAGAAGCATGACGGAAGTTGGCGCATGTGTGTGGATTTTACGGATCTAAACAAGGCCTGCCCACAGGACTGTTACCCGTTACCGGAAATCGACTGGAAGGTGGAGTCCCTATGTGGGTATCCTTTTAAATGCTTTTTGGACGCGTATAAAGGGTATCATCAAATCCAGATGGCGGAGGAGGATGCAGAAAAAACGGCGTTCCATACGAGCCAGGGCGTGTATTGCTATACGAAAATGCCGTTTGGACTAAAGAACGCCGGTGCTACATATCAGCGGTTGGTGGACAAAGCTTTTGAATCACAGATAGGCCGCAACTTGGAAGTCTATGTTGATGACTTGGTGATAAAAAGTCACACGGAGGAGGCGCTCCTCCGAGATGTCCAAGAGACATACGACACTCTGAGAAGGATTAACATGAAGTTAAATACAAAGAAATGTACGTTTGGAACAACTGAGGGGATGTTCCTCGGATATTTGATTGATCCAAACGGAATCAAACCTTGCCCGGAGAAGACGGATGCAGTGATACAACTGCCATCCCCGCAGACACGGAAGGAGGTGCAATCCTTAAATGGGAAGTTAGCCGGACTGAATAGGTTCCTATCTAAATCCGCAGAGAAGTCATTACCCCTATTTAAGACACTCAAGAAGTGCATTAGAAAGGGAGACTTCCGATGGACGAAGGAAGCCGAGGAAGCCTTCGGCCAACTCAAGCAGCATCTTGCATCTCTCCCTATGCTAGTAGCTCCCCGGCCAAAGGAGGAACTCATTATGTATCTCTCAGCTACTCATGGCGCAATAAGCGCGGTACTTATGACGGATAGAGATCCAGTACAAACTCCGGTCTACTTTATAAGTATAACACTACAAGGGCCGGAGTTGAATTATTCCTCCATGGAAAAATTGGTATTAGCACTAGTGTTTGCTACAAAGCGGTTGCGCCGGTACTTTCAGGCGCACCCGATTGTAGTCATTACGGATCAGCCAATCAAGCAGGTCATCTCTAGACCAGATGTGGCAGGGAGGCTACAGAAATGGAGCATCCTATTGGGGGAGCACAATATATCTTACAGGCCAAGGACGGCTGTTAAAGGCCAGATCCTGGCAGACTTCCTGATCGAGAAGCCGGATGAGGAAGGGCCAATCATCAAGCAAGACGAGATCCCAACAGAACCATTGGTGTTATTTACGGACGGATCTTCGTGTACGGACGGGTCCGGAGCAGGTCTCATCCTCACAAACCCAGAAGGAATGGAATTTACGTATGCCCTCCGTTTTGAGTTCACGGCCACCAACAACGAAGCGGAATATGAAGCATTAATTGCGGGTTTAAAAATCGCCGCTAGAATGGGAGTCCGCAACCTTGAGGCCTACGTGGACTCACGGCTTGTAGCGAACCATATTCTAGGTGGGTATGTGGCTAAGGAGGACAACATGGTCAGGTACTTGGAAAAAGTCAAGTCGCTAATCGCGACTTTCAGTAAGTTTTCCATCAAGCAGGTGCCAAGAGGCGAGAACAAGAAGGCGGACGCTCATAGCAAGATCACATCCACAAGCTTCGCTCACTTATCTAAACAAGTCTTGGTGGAAATACTCAAGGAGAAATCTATAACGGAAGGGGAGGTCGCTGCTATAGTTGAAGAGGATGGACCTACATGGATGACCCCAATTATCAACTATTTGACTAGTGAGACCCTTCCAGACGAGGAAAAAGCAGCACGGCGCATAATAAGGAAGGCGCAACATTTCGAACTTCGAGAGGGCATCCTTTACAAACGCTCTTTCTTGCAGCCGTGGTTGTGGTGTGTTGGACCACGTCAGGCCGCTTACGTAATCAGTGACATACACGAAGGGTTGTGCGGCATGCATGCAGGTCCACGATCCGTGGTAGCCAGAGCCTTACGAACAGGATATTATTGGCCCACCATGCACAGAGACGCGCGCGACATGATTCGCAAGTGTAGTGATTGCCAAGTGCATAGGCCAGTACCGCGACACCCGCAGCAGGAGCTTACACCTATCACGTCCCCATGGCCATTCTATAAGTGGGGAATTGACATTGCAGGACCATTTCCTGTAGCTGCGGGGGGAGTTAAATTCTTGATTGTTGCAATGGACTACTTCACACGATGGATAGAGGCCAAGGCAGTCAAGTCTATCACAGGCAAACAAGTTAAGAAGTTTGTTTGGGAACATATTGTGTGCCGTTTTGGTTTACCAGGAGAAATCATCTCGGATAACGGCAAGCAGTTCACGGACAACCCGTTCAAAGATTGGTGTGCATCATTGAACATCAAGCGTCGCTTCGCATCTGTTAAGCATCCGCAGACAAACGGCCTCGTCGAACGAGCTAATAGAAGCTTGGGAAATGGCATCAAGGTGCGTCTGGATGAACGAAGTGGTAAATGGGTCGATGAGTTATCACATTTGCTATGGGCGCATAGAACTATGATCAAAACAGCTAACAGAGATACTCCATTTGCATTGGCTTACGGCACTGAAGCTGTTATACCAGCAGAAATAGGAATGCCTACCATCCGCACGGCGGAGGTTAATGTCGTCACGAACGATGAACAGCTGCGAATCAACCTGGATCTGTTGGAAGAAAAAAGGGAAATAGCAGCCATCAATGAGGCTAAGTCCAAGGCTAAGATGAAGGCTTATTATGACGCTAAGGTCATGGGTGTTTCCTTTCGACCGGGAGACTACGTCTATCGTGCTAACGAAGCAAGTCGAGCGGAGAACACAGGAAAGCTGGACCCTAAGTGGGAAGGACCATATGAAGTCACTGAAGCCTTGGGACGAGGCGCGTACAAGCTACATGACATGGATGGCCGCGACCATGAGCGCACATGGAATATTTCCAATCTCAAAAGGTGCTATCTTTGAAAGCTACGGCTTCCGCATGGGAACTTCGCTATGAGCGGTCTTAATAAAGAACCATGCGGTTTTATCTGTTTTGTTTTGTCTTATGTTTGTTTAGATTCCTTTCTTGTTCTTTAGGACTTGTCATTATTGTTCAAACAAAAAACGTTCTAATAAAATGCCGTGGTGCCTAGCTAGCTCCACGGCCTGTTTCGTGCAAATCATTTTTTAGATTTTTTGTTAGTCGTATGAATTTTACTTATATCATAATATGTCATGTTTTATTCATATGCATTCTTTCAAATTACTGTACATGTACTATACGCCTCCAGGCGGGGTAAGAGGATTAAGTGAACCTACTAATTCAACTTGCCGCGTAAGAGGGATGCAACCCCAACCGCACGGATCATGTATCCTTACTAGACACCTTACTCACAAGACGTTGGGGTAAGTTCCTTATGCTGTAGCCGCACAGTGCTCCGCATAATAAAGACGCACGTCGCATGTCTAGTAAATTATAGACTTGTATGTATTTTCTTTCTTTGTGTGTAAGACGTGATATATCATGCAGTATTGTGGTACAATATTTAAACACAGTAAAAATACACAAGTCTCCAAAATAGATAACAAAATTGCCGTGGCCACTCACGGACTTATGCACAAAAATACAAATGTTGTTAGCCGTGTACATACACGGCCGAATAGGAACAATAAATATTAAAAGGGTTACAAACCAAAGTGTCTGAAAGGGATCATAAAGTAGGAGCATCCTACATGGAGGGGAAAAACTTACCCATTTCCACTTGCTCTTTGACCAGACACGACAACCATTCATCACTTTCTTTCCGCTTCTGGGCTTGAGCCGCAGTCCTCTCCAGCACCACACTTAAGGGTTCTTCGTCAAGCACGATCCTGGTTACCTCCTCATATATGGGAAGTGTCAGGTGGCTGGGGGATGGAGCGAAGGAAGCATGGGAGGACGCGCTAGGACTGAGCTTTCCCATGATTTCCATATTTGACGCATCTTTGGTGGCCTCCAGCTCGTCCAGGAATGGATAGTGCAGATCTCGCATCGCGGCCATAGAGGCAGTCATCCTGCTAGCAGCTTCAGGCTTAAAGAAGGCATGATCAGCGGCCTCAACCATTACCTCGTGCCGTCCGTGGTCAATATCATCAGACACAAGGCTCGCGAATTGTTGCACAAATTCTGGGGCCTCTAATACCTTCATGACGGCCAGGCGTGCTCCATGCCCAACCATCCACCTACGACCGGCAATAGCTGTTAACAGTTGGGGGCATAGCACATTGTCACGTTCAGCAGTGAGGGCATCAATCATCAACTCTTTTTGGGCAAATGCCTCTTTCAGCTCTTGGATGACCGACCTCTCATCGGCAAGTTCCCTTTGTACTTTTTCCATGTTTTGGACGGCCAGGTGCGCGTCTTCTAGCTTCTGGTTAAGCACGTCTACTTGGCTGGAGTACGAGTGGGCAGAAGCTTCCGCCGTGGCTACCTATGAGAAAAAAAACGTGTTAGCATATATTCCTTTTATAATATGGGTGGTGCGGCACGGATATGTACCTTGGTGGTTGCAACACCTAGTTGTGACTCAAGATTGGCTACTTGCTGGTCGTATTCATTCGCGCGGGCCGGCTGTTTTTTAATGGTCGCCTCGGCATTGGCCAGTTGGGATTGGAGGTCGGCAATTTGAGCTTCATTATCTTCAATCATCTTCTCCCTCCGTCCAACTTTCCTCTTGAGAGAGTCAACATGCCCAAGCGCGGCTTCAAACCTAACCCTCATCGAGGTTCCCATCGCCATTTGGTGTACCAGGGTACCATTGTACTCATCCGCCAAGTCTGCATGACTGAGCGAATTTACCTCTCGCACCAAGCTTGGTGGTATGCAATTGTTGAGGTACTCCCGGCACTCATCAGCGTCCCTCAGTCGTGACGCCGTGGTAATATTCCATACAGGGTTGAACGGTTGAGGGGCGCCGGACGCGGGGAAGTCTTGGGAGGCTGTGGGTGAACCTTCTTCAAAAACAGGGCCGGACTTTGTGGGGGCCGTGGGGTTTCCTTCCATTTCTTTTCCTTTCCCCTTATCAACTTGGGTGTCAGAAGGAGGCGCAACACCAGTCTGGTTGTCCCTGTACAACAAGTATTGGGAAATATTTTAAGTATTGCTTACAAGGAAACTGGTCATTCTTACATATTAGGAAGGAGTCTTACATGTCGTCTCTTGCTAGTTCGGAGGTGGTTGGGGCAATCTGAGTAACGGGATCGACATGAGCGGCCCGGATAGCCTCGGAACCGTGGGTAGCACTTTCGACAGATTGATACAAGGGGTGGTCTTCTCGAAGTCTCTTGGGAGGAGCGTTGTGTTCGCCAATCTCGACTGAAGCAGTTTTTCTCATGCGGTTGCTTCTTTTTCGGGTACGCCTGGCGACGGGCTGCGTTGTTGCTTCGTCGATCTCCTCCTCGACTTCTTCTTCTTCCTCTTCTTCCAGGTTGACTTGTTGTTGTACTTCTTCATCATCATCGCCCATCAGTCGGCGAATGCTGGAGGTGGTTCGTTCAATATTATCCCCTGCTGTTCCTTGGGTGGTGAGGAGGGCCCGGCTTCTCCTTCATTCATCTGGTTATCACCATCACCATTGTCTCCATGCTCTTCCTCGTCAGAATGGGGATCGGGCACGGCTTCAAGAGCAACCGTCACGGGTCTGGTATGCTCAAGTAGGGGTTGTTCATTCTCACGAAGAGGACGGAGACCCTCCGGCACAAGCTTCGGGTCGCCCTGGCGCAAAAGTCCAAAGAAGTTCATTTCTGTTCAGCACAAAACAACATTTGTTAGTTGTTTATCAAATAATTGTATGCATTTTTTGCGTACGGATGTTAGCCTACCTTCACCCTGCCTTCTCCAAAAAACGGGATACCTATTGGAGGGACCAAAGTAATTGCGGCTAATCCCTAACAAACATAGGAATGATTCGGGAAGGTTTCTATGGAATCCAGTCCTATTCAGATCTAACTCTTGGGAATGACGGGGGTTGGATGTACTTGTGTGCGGCTTGGGGTCGTGAGGAATCCTAGTTCTAATGATGTAATCGCCCGGCCATACCACTGCGTCAATGAAAAAGTAGTGGTCATACCAATTTTTCAATGAATCCATTGGTTTATTGTGCGATTGGGGACTGTTGGAGGCTCGTTTCTTAAAAGATACCCAACCGTTTACTATGTTGGGAACATAAAAGAGCCGGAATAATTCTACGGTTGGGGGGATTCTCCTAGCACGGCAGAGGATCTCGAATTGACTAATCTTACAGGCACCTATGCAGTGGAGCTGACTAATGTGTACATCATAGTATCCTAACAGATCTACAAGAAAGTGGGTGAAGGGGATGCGGTAATTAGCCGCATCAAAGAGGCGAGTATACAGGCCAATCTTACCTGTTGGAGCCTCAGTTATGAGGTCTTCGGCGCCAGGAAGTGAGGGGTGTAGGTTGGTAGGGATGAAATAATTTGTACAAAAGTGGTTTAATTGGTCTTGGGTCATGACATTCAGCACGGATCCAATGGTAGGGCTGTTTCTATGAGCCATTACTAAAAAAGAGTGTAAGGACGTGGTGCTCTAACCTGCGTGTGAAGGGATCCGTGCGTATTTGGTTCAAGCTAAGAGGAAAGCTTTAATGGCAGAAATGGAGGTTATAACTGTGTGTTTCACACAGCCGTGGGGGTGGCTTATTTATAGGGTTGCCTCGTGGGTCACGACCTGTTGGATGTGTGACACGTGTCTGCCACTATTCTTAATCGTGTGGCTAGGGGGCAAGTGGCAAGTGAAACGTCAGGTGGGACCCACGGGTCATATCTGATTCGAACGTTTGCACTGCTCAAGGTTCTGACTGTCTGCACTTTTGTTAGTCAAACAAGTCAGATGAACAGTTATTCATGTCGGGTTATGCGGCTCTTACGTAAGACTTGACATTTAATGTTATATTTAATTTGTCTCGGTCGATATATGCGGCTGAGATGTTGATGAAATAACTTCCTAAGTCAGGTTGCCATGTACGGCCAATACAAATTCTTGGGCAATTTGTCATTCACTATGGTTTCCTTGGTACGTCCGGGGAGCATCTTGGTAGTCTAGAGGTTCCACCTACGGTTGTAACAACTAGACTGGGGGGACATGATGACGTATAGTCCCCAGTCGGGTCATGAACCCGGCCATGGGTACTACCCGTATCCGGCCCATCACAGATGGATGGAATAATGTCATTCAGGCTTATGGGCTTGGATGAACAGTAACCGCACACATGTGTGTGGCCCACGGCCCGGTGCGGCCGACATGGCCGACATAGGGTTAGACAGAATAATATTCTGTCTAGGTATATCTTTATCCCAATGGAAGAGGATATTCACTACCAGAATTAGAAGATAACAATCATTCTAATTCTGGTGGTTATCTCTTCCTTGGGGCCGAAGCATCAGTGAAAGCCCATTAGGGTTTCACTGCCTATAAAAGGAACCCTCAAGGGTTCCACAAAGGTATTACGACTTGTACTCTAAACTCACATAAACCCTAAATCGATTACTTACTCTCACGCCGGAGTCTAATCGTGGGAAACATTCCCACGGTAAGCCTAACACGTGCTGTTTTGTGTGCAGGATCCCAACCAAACGATTCACTTGGTGTAGGAGCCGGAGCCCAACCAACCCGAATTAAGCCTAATTCGGGTCTAGCAAGGATCAACCAACTTTTGCATCAACACTAGAAACAACAACCCTCTTGATAAATCAAAGATTATCATACTTCTACATTCCTCAATCTTGGAAAAATCACAAGGTAATAGAAATTGGCCCGGATCCTCTTCCTTTCTCGGCAATTGCCTTTTGGGTTTTTTAAGAAGGATCGATGCACAAGTTTATTCAAGGGTTACTTTGGTTAGGTCGATAAAGCTCTGTTTTTCAACCTTAGATGGAATTTGAGGTACACGAGGGTGTGCACTCTTTTCCTTGATCGCCACGTTCACCCCCATCGACTTTAGAACAAGAAGGTGTCTTAGAAGTCAAGGGTTGATAATAAGTGTGTAAACACTTATCCTTTTGCCACTAAAATCAAGGAAAAACAAGACCTAATCATGTGTTTAATATCATAAAAGTTGGAATTATGCGTGGTTTTGTTTTTTTGTGTTAAAATAGGTACAAATGATCAAAAGGAAAGAAAACACGGGATTTCATGGTCAAATGTTGAAGAAAAGTCCAAGAAAGAGACGAAGACAAAGTCAAAGACCAAAAGTGTGCCCAAGTTCACGAAAACCAGCTAAACCGACACGAGTTTGAAGAAAATGAACAAGAAAGCCGAAATCGAGCTCGTTTTTAGCGGATTTTATATTTATAGAGTTAAACGGGCTTGAGGGTCCCACATTCGGATTAATGGGCTCCAAAGCCCACTTGAAAGTTTAAATTTGCTTGATAAAAATTTTCAAGCCCAAAAGGCCCAAATACATGTTATAAACGGATGATGGGTCGTAAGCCCATTTGTTTGCCAAATGAAAGACGAAAAGAAGAAATGAGTTTAAAAGCCCATTTTGGTTATTTACACAATGGAAAGTTTACTCAAAACCCACACATTCATCCCAGTCAAAACCCTGGTCAACACCAAACTCACACACAAATAAACAATTTTACTCACCTCACACGTGTTTTCATCACACGTTTGTTCTTTTACCCCACTTTCCCAACCTCACTCGTTTATTAAATGTTTACCCATCCCATTTTGTCACTCGATAAAAACAATGCAAACACTTACTGTTTATCCTCCCCCTCTCTCTCAAACATAAGCAGTCATCTCCAAACCCTAATTTTAACCATCACAAAATTAACCAACGAAAAATGAGGGTTTTACCCTTATTGGTTAATTCACACCAATGGGAATTAAATCCCCATGAAAAAACGGAGCAATCACTCACTAGTGGTCCTCTCCTCTCAAACCTGACGTGGCTAATCCTTGTGTTTTGATTGGCTCACACACCTCTCCATATCCCCTCCATCCAATAAACAGCCTCCACCTCATCCACCAACTAGCACAACAAACACAACTTCTGCCAGCCTGGCAATCCGTGGCTCAAAGATGCATTTTCATCCTTAGATTGAAGAAAATGAAGAGAGAGAAGAAGAAAGATGGATTTGACGGCCTGGATTTGATGCTTACTATTGAAGCTAAGAAGAGGGTTTCCAAGGGGTTTGCCTATAAAAACCCCCTCACATCTGTAATTTAGGGTGCCTTTTTCTTTATTTTAATTTTTATTTCTAAAAATAGTATTAGGGTTTAATGTAATTTCATTTTCAATCAAGTCTTGTAATCGAAGTTTTTATATTAATGAAATTATTATTTAGTTAAAATTTTTGTCTCGTTTGATTATTATTGCATTATTATCTTAAGATTATTTTTGATTAAATAATTTTTAAAGTAAAATAAAAAGGTAGAATTCTTTCCCCACTGGAAAGATAAAAAGAAAAAATAAAAAAATAAAAAATATATTGGTTGTTACTGTTCGAGAAAGACAATGATGATGGAGATTGGGTAACTTACGGTGGTGTTGGTTCGTTTGTTTCGGTTCACAAGGGGGTTCAGCGCCCACCTTCTACTCAAAGGAAATCATCAATAGGTTTGTTCTTCTTTTAAATTTATTGTCAAGTTTATTTAGTTTATTTAGTTTTTGAGCTGTTAAGATCTGCTTGTTTAGTTTTGTTGCTTATGTTTATTTTCGGTTATATGTATCTGCTTATGTTTGGTTAATCTGTTTGGATTTACTGTTGTTCGGATCTGCTTAGTTAGTAATCTGTTTTATTTGGTTTGAGTTTTGATTAAGTTTGTTTGGTTTATAGCTGTTTTAGATCTGCTTCGTTTAATCATTCGATTAGGATTATCATATTAGTTATAAATCTGATTGTTATTATTTCTGTTTGGATATGTTTAGTAGTAGTAGTTTTAAAGTTTTAGGTTACTGAATAGTGTTTGTTGTTTGCGTTTGAATCTGCGTATATGCTTATTTGGGATTTGGCTTATTTGATTTGTTGCTATAATTAGATTTGCTACTCTGCGTATATGCTTATTTTTATTTGTCTTAGCTTATTATTAGCTTATCTGCTTTTTCTATTTGTTTTAAATGCTTATTTAGTTTTAATTATTTTAGCTTATTTGCTTCCAGCTTTTCTCACTTAACTGCTTATTTGGCTTATTTTGTTTTTGGCTGCTTAATGTTTTTTTTGTTTAGCTTATTTGGAATTGCTGATATTTTGTTAAACTCTCAGACACAATTTGTATGAGGTTTCTTCTGTCCAAAAAGTTATAATATAAAAACAAATTAATTAGCAAAAATTCGTCCCAACTGGGACTCGAACCCTGGACCTCCTGTTCAGGACCCAAACGACTTAACCAGTTGTGCTAGTACTCCATTTGTGTTTGTCTTCTCAGCAATAAATTAATATAGTTTTTTTAAGTCTTGCCAGTTTTATTAATTAAGTACAAATTTTAGCTTTTTTTAATTAAAAGTTTTATATTATTTTTCTTTTAATCAGTTTTTAAAAAAATACAAAAAGACAAAAATATATTTTATTTAATTACTTTTATAATCTTACGTTTTAGTTTTCAAATTAGTTTTAATTTCATTTAAAATTTTTAGTTTAAAATTAAGATAGTTTCATTTTAAAATAGTTTATTTGTTTTTAATTAGTTTAAATTAGTTTTCAAAATTGTTTAAATAGTTTTAATAGTTAATTATTAGCTTTTAATTAAATAGTTTTAATTAGTTTTTAAAAATACCAAAAAGAATATAGTTACCAAGAACAAATTAATCTACGTTAATTGGAAATCAATTCGAGTGAGTCGAGGAAAAACGAACATTAATTCCATTAATTTGGACTAAAAATTCCTAGTAATAAAATGGAGCCGCTGCCGCTTCGCTCGTTAGGATTGACGATTTCGTGAGACATTTGGATTTTGGGATCCGTTCTCTTTGACCGTTATTTTTCTTGCCACAAAATCAAAAATACAAAAAAAAATCAAAAACTTGAAAATAGAAAAAACTAAAAAATCAACAAAAGCAAACTCTTTCCTAAGATTTGCAACAAAAAAATTAAAAAATTCAAAAGTAATACTTTTTCCTAAAAGTATTACACCAAAAATATTACGTATTAGTGTTATTTCTTAGTTCGATTTCTTTCGATTTTTCTTGTGAATATATATTTTTCTAAAAAATACAAAAAGAATTTTCTTTTACTATATTATATTACGTAGAACATTAATTTACCTACTTTTCAAATAAGTCTTAGTTGGGATTTCATCAGCTAACTATTGTATTCACATCCTAAACGAAATAAAAGGGCAAAATAGATAAATACTAGTAAGACGTTTGAACTCAACATATACAAACTATAAGGTGGGTATAAGGCGACGCGCTATAAATGGTCGTCTAAGGAAAAAGGTTTTTAAGTCCTTTGTGCCACCTCGTTTCCCCGCTTGCTTGTGCGTATATTGAGAGGGACGACCGATTATTGGTTTGCCAACTCATGTAGTACTTAAGTATATATTTTTGTAGCTTTTTCATATTGCACCTCGAGAGGGAAAATCCTTTTCCTCTCAAAGTCGACCGAGGTCACCTACCTCATTCCCAGTTTTAATTGTATGCGCACTCGCGCGCATACATACATACCGATTGGTGTACCAAACTCTTCCAATTCTTCCAAAAAGAAGAAGAAGAAGAAAAACAAAAAGACCGTCATTCAAGCCGATCCCGAGAATCGAGCTTTGAACAACACGATGGCAACTGATAATCGACTAATGATTGAGATTCTCCAATCTCACGTTGAAGGAAACGATGACGCGATTGTGGTGCCGGATATTAGAGCTAATAATTTTGAACTTAAAACGGGTTTTATTCAAATGGTTTCCGCTACACCATTTTTAGGCCGTACTAATGATGACCCACACGCTCATATCAAACGTTTCATACAATTAGCCAACACCGTCAAATACAATGGGGTGCCACAAGAGGCTATTCGTTTACAACTCTTTCCTTTTTCCCTCGAGGGACAAGCCCGGATTTGGCTTGATAAGGAACCACCCCAAAGTATTACCACATGGATTGACTTAGAGACCAAGTTCATAAACTACTTTTTCCCACCATCACGGACCACTTCTTTAAGGAATGAGATCATCACTTTTGAACAACAATATGGGGAAACGTTTAGTGAGTCTTGGGATCGATTTAAAGAGCTTTTAAGAAAATGTCCACAACACGGTTTCACTAAAGTGCATCAAATTAATATGTTTTACAATGGTTTAACTCTAAATGACCAAGACTCACTTAATAGTGCCGCGGGGGGCAATATTCTTGTGAAATCAATGAACGAGGCTTGGGCCATAATTGAAAACAAGGCTAAAGTGAAAACCAAGAGTGTTAGGGCCACTATGGCAAGTGCTAGTTCTAGTGAGAGTGACAAGAGAATCGATAAACTCACTTCGCTTGTTGAATCACTTGCTCTAAAAACCGATGCCCTAAATGGTCAAGTTAATGCCATGAAAGAAACTTGTGAAACGTGTGAGACTTGTGGAGGACCGCATTCATATTTTAATTGTGACAAGGTTTACAATAATCAACAAGAAGTTTATGCTTATAACAACAACGAAAATGAGCGGATTCATTTCAAACCAAATGTTGATGTTAACAATTTATCTTACAAGTCTAATAACTATTTGGCTCCCCCGGGTTTTGTAGCACCACAAATACCACCCCACCCGCCCAAAATTGGAACCAAGGTCCTCAACGGGGTAATTTTCAAGAAAATTTTAATCAACGGGGTTTTAATCAAAATCAAGGGAATTTTCAAGGGCAAAACCAAGGGTTCAATAACCAAAATCAAGGATTTAATAACCAAGGTTTTCAAAATCAAGGATTTAATCAAGGTTATAATCAATATCAAAACCAAGATTTTCCTAATCAAGGTTTTCCTAATCAAGGGTACAATCAAAAGAACATGCATAATCCTCAAATGGACTTGGTTCTACAAAAATTGACCGACCATGAGCGAATTATGAGAGAGATGCAAGAATAGACCGATAAGAAATTTTTGACTATGATTCAAAACCTTTGTCCCCAAGGTGCCCTCCCTTCGAACACCGTGACCAATCCTAGGGCTAATGTTAATGCTATCACTACTAGGAGCGGTAAGACCACCATAGAACCTTCCTATCCCCCACCTAACCAAGGACCTGAGATACTTTCTTCTTTTACACAACCTACTTCTTCTTCTACTTGTGACATACCACCCGTTATGCATTCGTCTACACCTTATGTTCCACCGATACCTAAATTTTCTACCACACCTTCGGTTCCCAAACCGGTTCTTTCACCTTCCATTTCTATTCCTCCTCCTCCACCAAAGGATGTGAGTGAGCAATCCACTCCAAAGCCTTTATCTCAACCCAATATACCTTATCCCTCAAGGTTGTGGAAAGAGAAATTGAAGAATAAGGATGATATTCAAGTTTCGAACTTCCTAAAAATGTTCAAACAATTGAATTTTAATATCACCTTTGCCGAGGCTCTCGCTCACATGCCTAAGTATGCTAAGATGTTTAAGGACCTCTTAAGTGATAAAGAAAAATTGCTCGATATTGCCAACACCCAATTGAATGAGAATTGTTATGTGGTTCTTTTGAGAAAATTACCGGTTAAGTTAGGAGATCCCGGTCGATTCCTTATTCCTTGCAATTTTCCGGGTGTTGAGAATTGTATGGCCTTGGCGGATCTCGGAGCGAGTATCAATCTTATGCCATTGTCCGTGTGGAAACAATTATATTTACCCGAGCTAGTCCCCACTCGTATGACATTGGAATTAGCTAACCGTATGGTTGCTTATCCGGTGGGGATAGCCGAGGATGTTTTTGTAGGAGTCGACAAATTCACTTTTCCCGCCGATTTCGTCGTAGTCGACTATGAAATGGATCCCCGTGTTCCCTTAATTGTGGGACGACCCTTCTTGAGAACCGGGCGTACACTAATTGATGTAGCCGCGGGTGAACTTATCATGAGGGTCGGGGATGACAAAGTCATCTTTAACATGGGTAAACTTTCCAAACTTCCCGATGAGCCCGAATCCGTGAATTATATCGATGTGCTCGACGAAGCATGCGAAGAACATTTTCACGAGGCTTGTAAGAGCGGGATTTCTCCTTTACCTCATGTTGAGACCGTAGCTTCTATTGTTCCTTCATTGACTCCATTTGGAGAAAGTGACTTTCTTTTACAAGAATTTGAAGCGAGTTTAGGGGATGTGGATTTAAAATATGACAATTCTCCCACCAATTGGGAAGAAGACATTCGTACCATTGAGAGACTTCTCAATGAGGACCATATTTCTCCACCTACTCCTAAGGAAGTTACAAACGATGATCCTAATTTGACTAAGCCTTCCACCGACAATCCACCGGATTTAGAGCTTAAGGATTTACCGTCTCATTTAGAGTACGTTTTCTTAGAGGAGGATAATAAGTTGCCCGTCATTATTGCTAAGGACTTAAAAGAAGATGAAAAATCCCGACTTATCGATGTGCTTAAGAATCATAAGAAAGCAATTGCTTGGAAAATCTCCGACATTCGCGGAATTGATCCTAATTTTTGTACTCATAAAATTATCATGGAAGATGACTTTAAACCCGCAATCCAAAATCAAAGAAGGGTTAATCCAAAAATTCATGAAGTCATTAAGAAAGAAGTTATCAAACTTCTAGATGCCGGAATGATTTACCCTATCTCGGATTCGCCATGGGTTAGTCCCGTCCATTGTGTGCCTAAGAAAGGCGGAATCATAGTTGTTCCCAATGAAAACAACGAGTTGATTCCTACTCGAATCGTAACGGGTTGGAGAGTTTGCATCGATTATCGTAAGCTCAATGATGCCACTCGTAAGGATCATTTCCCTCTTCCTTTCATGGATCAAATGCTCGAGCGTTTAGCGGGCAATGATTTCTATTGCTTCTTAGATGGTTTTTCCGGATATTTTCAAATCCCTATCGATCTAAAAGACCAAGAGAAAACCACATTCACTTGTCCCTATGGAACATTTGCTTACAAACGAATGCCTTTCGGCTTATGCAATGCTTCCGGGACTTTCCAAAGGTGTATGATGGCGATATTTCATGACATGGTTGAAGAAACTATGGAAGTCTTTATGGACGATTTCTCGGTATATGGTGATTCTTTCTCTTCTTGCCTTGCTAATTTAGAACGTATGCTTAAACGGTGTGAAGACACTCGTCTCGTTCTTAATTGGGAAAAATGTCATTTCATGGTAAAAGAAGGCATCGTCCTCGGTCATAAAATTTCCAAAGCCGGTATCGAAGTCGACCGTGCTAAAGTTGATGTCATTTCTAAGTTACCTCCACCTACCACCGTCAAAGGAGTTAGAAGTTTTTTAGGCCATGCGGGATTTTATCGACGTTTCATCCAAGATTTCTCGAAAATAGCTCGTCCAATGACTCATGTCTTAGAAAAGGATGCCCCTTTCATCTTCTCTCAAGAATGTCTCGACTCTTTAGAGCTTCTTAAAGGTAAATTAACTAAGGCACCGGTCTTAGTCTCTCCAAATTGGGAGTTACCTTTCGAGCTCATGTGCGATGCTAGTGATTTCGCGGTAGGAGCGGTTTTAGGTCAACGAGTTAACAAACATTTCCAACCCATTCATTAGGCTAGTAAGACAATGACGGGGGCTCAATTGCATTATACCACTACCGAAAAAGAGCTTTTAGCCATAGCGTATGCTTTTGAGAAATTTCGCCCCTATCTTGTGCTTTCTACCACCATCGTTTACACCGACCATTCCGCCTTGAAATACTTGTTGACCAAGCAAGATTCTAAACCGAGACTCCTTCGTTGGGTTTTGCTCCTACAAGAATTTAAAATCGAAATTCGTGATAAAAAGGGAGCGGAAAACCTAGCCGCGGATCATCTTAGTAGACTTGAGGATCCTTATCAAGGGGAATCTCTAAATCAAGAGATTAATGAATCCTTTCCCTTGAGACCTTAATTTCTATTTATTCCAATCTTGATGATACCCCACGGTTTGCGGACATTGCAAACTATTTGGCGGGTGGTGTTTTTATCGAAGGGTTATCGTCCCAACAAAAGAAAAAATTCTTCAAGGACGTTAAAACGTACTATTGGGACGACCCTTATCTTTTCAAGGAATGTGCGGATTTAATCATTCGTAGATGTGTTGATGGGCCGGCGGCTTAACAAATCCTTGAAGCTTGCCATAAAGGACCCATCGGCGGTCACTTTGGTCCTAATTACACCGCTAAAAACGTTTTCGACTCCGGATTCTATTGGCCCACCATTTATCATGATGCTCATGAGATGGTTAAGCATTGTGATGCTTGCCAAAGACAAGGCAAGATCACACATAAAGATGAGATGCCTCAAAATTTCATCCAAGAGTGTGAAATCTTTGACGTATGGGGCATCGACTTTATGGGCCATTTCCATCATCCAAAGGAAACAAGTACATCCTCGTAGCCGTTGACTACGTATCAAAATGGGTTGAAGCAAAGGCTTTACCTACTAACAATGCGAGGGTGGTTGTTAACTTCTTGAAAAAATTGTTTGCTCGATTCGGTGTGCCTCGTGCTATTATTAGTGATCGCGGGACTCATTTTTGCAATGATCAATTCGCACGAGTCATGGCTAAGTATGGTGTCAATCACCGACTTTCCACCGCGTATCATCCTCAAACTAATTGACAAGTCGAGGTTTCTAACCGTGGTCTTAAGAGAATCTTAGAGCGAACCGTGGGAGAGCATCGTGCCTCATGGGCCGATAAATTAGACGATGCCTTGTGGGATTTCCGTACCGCTTATAAGACACCTATAGGTTGTACCCCTTATCGCCTTGTGTACGGAAAGGCGTGCCACCTCCCCATTGAGTTGGAGCATAAGGCTTATTGGGCCTTGAAATGGGCTAATTTTGATATAAACAAAGCCGGTGAACATAGGAAAATCCAACTCAATAAACTCAATGAACTTAGGAATGAGGCTTATGAAAATTCATTAATCTACAAGGAGAAGACTAAGCTCATTCATGATTCCAAGATTAAAAACCGAGAGTTCCATGTTGGTGATCAAGTTTTACTATTTAACTCTCGGTTGAAAATCTTTTCGGGTAAACTTAAGAGTCGTTGGTCCGGTCCATTCACCGTGGCCCAAGTCTTACCTTATTGCACCATTGAGTTATCCCAACCAAATGGGCCCAACTTTAAGGTGAATGGCCAACGGGTTAAGTTGTACTATGAAGAGGACATCTCTCATGAGATGATTCCATCCCTCTCCACATTTCCCTTAAATTAATTCGGGAAATCGAGTCGAGCTTGAGACTCGTGATAAATAAATCAAGCATCGTTTAACTAGGTTAGATTTTTACCTTTACCATCCTTTGCACCCTTTTTCACCTTCATCCATTTCCACCAATAAGTGTAGGGGGAGCCAAGTAGGTTGTTTGTGTGTTGTGATGTTGTGCAGGGACATGAGCTTTAATGATCCACTTTTGGTACTTTTGACGCGACTCGTGATCCCGTGTTCCCGTGTACCCGGTTCTATCAAAACTATTGTGATTCATACTTTTATATAAATAAAACGAATAATTGTAATCACTTTAGTTGTCCTTTCCTTAGCTCGATTTTAAACAACGTACTCAATGTCCTAAGTGTAGGGGAGTTTATTCTCCCACATGCTTAAACATTGAGGACAATGTTTATATTAAGTGTAGGGGGACTTCTATCTAATTTTATTGGGCTTTTCCATGAATTTGACCTCATTTAACCGGAAAATTTGAAAATTTTTCAACGTTTTTCAAATTTTTGATCTATTTTGGCCTAGTAGTATTTCCATTTATTTTCTTTCCTTTTGTCATCGCATCATATTTATATTTTCCATTTTAAGAATAAAGTCAAAAATAAATAAATAAAATGGTTTTAACAAGTTTAGATATCTTTGATAAATTAGGCCCGTCGTGAATATTTTGACTCAACCCGAGTTTACTTATCCAAGTTTACTCTAGCTAGTATCCTTAACCATATGGACCTTAATTGGTTTATTAGGCTAAGCATCCACGAGTCTCATTCCTTGAGATTTTAAATTGTGGAGAACGAGAGATGATAGAGTTGATAATAAGTTTAAGGGTTAATTTGTTCTTATATGGTTTTTGTGGCTCTTTCTTCCCGCTTGTATATTTAATTGCTTAATAAATGAGGATTCTTGCGGTGTAGATTCGATATCTTAACTCTTAGCCAAATCTTTATTCCCCTTGTAATTAAAGCATGAACACATTGAGGGTGCTAGCGTTGTGGACTTCCGACTAAGGTGGCTCATAACCACTAAGTAGGAGGTAGGGACCGCGGAATTTGGCCTACTATATATATCATAAATAAAGAAAGAATAAGATTAAAACATGACCTCAAGGAGCCTTAGGGTGTGGGGCATGTAGCACGAACCTTGTCATTAGAGCCTTAGGGTGTATGGCATGGTAAGTGTTGAATAAAAATTGATCAAAAATCAATTCCCTCGTTTATCGTTCAAGGAGCCTTAGGGTGTGGACAATAGACGGGGAGCATTTTTACATCTTAAAGAGCCTAAGGGTATATGATGTGAACTTGCTAAACTCCACATAAAGTCAACATGACTTTGGAGGAATAATTAATAAGTAGTACTATTTGGCCAAATTTTGGGTCCGAGAATTTATTCTCCAAATCATGTTAAATCATCCTTGATGTGGGATTACTTTAGTGACAACGTTTTTGAGGACGAGGTTAGGTTTTGAGTATCGGGTTTGCACCGTTTAGCCTTCATTTTTGGACTAATAATTATCAAATAAGTCAAATGAGCCTACGGGTGAATGACAATAAATAAAATCTAGAGATACAACCTAGGACTTGGAGAAAGAGTATTACACAATTGTCTTATTTGAGTGGTTTTAACCTAAGGACTTATGATAAACAATGATCTCGTTTTTAAGCTTTGTATGGGGAACGTGAAACTTGAGGATGATTAATATTCATGACACCAAAGCCCTAATCTAAGTCTTAGATTTCTTTACGAGTTTCTTCCATCAAATAATTTCCATGTTAATAAATTGTTATAACTTTTATCTCCTTTTAATTTTTTATCTTTTCATCGTAGTAGTAGTAGTAATAGTAATAAAGGCCGAGATGGATTAATTATGAGAAAAATGTAACTTTATGCTTTAAAATAATGCATTGCATGGGATCATTGGAATGGTCAAGTGTAGTGGATTTAATAAGTGTGTAAACACTTATCCTTTTGCCACTAAAATAAAGGAAAAACAAGAACTAATCATGTGTTTAATATCATAAAAGTCGGAATTACGCGTGGTTTTGTGTTTTTGTGTTAAAATAGGTACAAATGATCAAAAGGAAAGAAAACACGGGATTTCACGGTTAAATGTTGAAGAAAAGTCCAAGAAAGAGACGAAGAAAAAGTCAAAGAACAAAAGTGTGCCCAAGTTCACGAAAACCGGCTAAACCGACACGAGTTTGAAGAAAATGAACAAGAAAGCCGAAATCGAGCTCGTTTTTAGCGGATTTAATATTTATGGAGTTAAACGGGCTTGAGGGTCCCACATTCGGGTTAATGGGCTCCAAAGCCCACTTGAAAGTTTAATTTTGCTTGATAAAAAGTTTCAAGCCCAAAAGGCCCAAATACATGTTATAAACGGATGATGGGTCATAAGCCCATTTGTTTGCCAAATGAAAGACGAAAAGAAGAAATGAGTTTAAAAGCCCATTTTGGTTATTTACACAATGGAAAGTTTACTCAAAACCCACACATTCATCCCAGTCAAAACCCTGGTCAACACCAAACTCACACACAAATAAACAATTTTACTCACCTCACACGTGTTTTCATCACACGTTTGTTCTTTTACCCCACTTTCCCAACCCCACTCGTTCATTAAATGTTTACCCATCCTATTTTGTCACTCGATAAAAACAATGCAAACACTTACTGTTTATCCTCCCTCTCTCTCTCAAACACAAGCAGTCATCTCCAAACCCTAATTTTTACCATCACAAAATTAACCAACGAAAAATGGGGTTTTTTACCCTTATTGGTTAATTCACACCAATGGGAATTAAGTCCCTATGAAAAACGGAGCAATCACTCACTAGTGGTCCTCTCCTCTCAAACCTGACGTAGCTAATCCTTGTGTTTTGATTGGCTCACACACCTCTCCATATCCCCTCCATCCAATAAACAGCCTCCACCTCATCCACCAACTAGCACAACAAACACAACTTCTTCCAGCCTGGCAATCCGTGGCTCAAAGATGCATTTTCATCCGTAGATTGAAGAAAATGAAGAGAGAGAAGAAGAAAAGATGGATTTGACGGCCTGGATTTGATGCTTACTATTGAAGCTAAGAAGAGGGTTTCGAAGGGGTTTGCCTATAAAAACCCCCTCACATCTGTAATTTAGGGTGCCTTTTTCTTTATTTTAATTTTTATTTCTGAAAAATAGTATTAGGGTTTAATGTAATTTCATTTTCAATCAAGTCTTGTAATCGAAGTTTTTATATTAATGAAATTATTATTTAGTTAAAAATTTTGTCTCGTTTGATTATTATTGCATTATTATCTTAAGATTATTTTTGATTAAATAATTGTTAAAGTAAAATAAAAAGTTAGAATTCTTTCCCCACTGGAAAGATAGAAAGAAAAAAAAAAAAAATATATATATATATATATATATATATATATATATATATATATATATATATATATATATATATATATATATATATATATTGGTTTTTACTGTTCGAGAAAGACAATGATGATGGAGATTGGGTAACTTACGGTGGTGTTGGTTAGTTTGTTTCGGTTCACAAGGGGGTTCAGCGCCCACCTTCTACTCAAATGAAATCATCAATAGGTTTGTTCTTCTTTTGAATTTATTGTCAAGTTTATTTAGTTTATTTAGTTTTTGAGTTGTTAAGATCTGCTTGTTTAGTTTTGTTGCTTATGTTTATTTTCGGTTATATGTATCTGCTTATGTTTGGTTAATCTGTTTGGATTTACTGTTGTTCGGATCTGCTTAGTTAGTAATCTGTTTTATTTGGTTTGAGTTTTGATTAAGTTTGTTTGGTTTATAGTTGTTTTAGATCTGCTTCGTTTAATCATTCGATTAGGATTATCATAATAGTTATAAATCTGATTGTTATTATTTCTGTTTGGATATGTTTAGTGATAGTAGTTTTAAAGTTTTAGGTTACTGAATAGTGTTTGTTGTTTGCGTTTGAATCTGTGTATATGCTTATTTGGGATTTGGCTTATTTGATTTGTTGCTATAATTAGATTTGCTACTCTGCGTATATGCTTTTTTTATTTGTTTTAGCTTATTATTAGCTTATCTGCTTTTTCTGTTTGTTTTAAATGCTTATTTAGTTTTAATTATTTTAGCTTATTTGCTTCCAACTTTTCTCGCTTAACTGCTTATTTGGCTTATTTTGTTTTTGGCTGCTTAATGTTTTTTTTTGTTTAGCTTATTTGGAATTGCTGATATTTTGTTAAACTCTCAGACATAATTTGTCTGAGGTTTCTTCTGTCCAAAAAAAAATTCGTCCCAACTTGGACTCGAACCCTGGACCTCCAGTTGTGCTAATTTAATCAGCAATAAATTAATATAGTTTTTTTAAGTCTTGCCAGTTTTATTTATTAAGTACAAATTTTAGCTTTTTTTTAATTAAAAGTTTTATATTATTTTTCTTTTAATCAGCTTTTAAAAAAATACAAAAAGACAAAAATATATTTTATTTAATTACTTTCATAATCTTACGTTTTAGTTTTCAAATTAGTTTTAATTTCATTTAAAATTTTTAGTTTAAAATTAAGATAGTTTCATTTTAAAATAGTTATTTGTTTTTAATTAGTTTAAATTAGTTTTCAAAATTGTTTAACTAGTTTTAATAGTTAATTAATTAGCTTTTAATTATAGTTTTTAATTAGTTTTTAAAAATACCAAAAAAATATAGTTACCAAGAACAAATTAATCTACGTTAATTGGAAATCAATTCGAGTGAGTCGAGGATAACGAACATTAATTGCATTAATTTGGACTAAAAATTCCTAGTATTAGTTAAGAAGAAGGAACAACTCTAAATCCATCAAGGTTAGGGGAAATCACGCGACTTTTCTCACTAGACGAGGCGGCATTACATTGTTCCTTCGGATTTGCAACGGTGTCACTAGGTAACGAACTCGATGATGCACCCGAGGCTTTGTTCATAATAGCCGTAATAAGTGTGAAAACACTTATCCTTTTACCACTTATTTCCAATAATAACAAGACCAAAACGTGTGATTTATGTCGTAAAAGTCGGAATTATGCGTGGTTTGTGTTTTTATTGTGTTTTAGGACTAAAATATGAAAAAGGAAGAAAACACGGGCTTTCACGGGCTTTATTGAAGAAAACGGGAAAAGACGAAGTCAAAAGATCAAGAGTGCAAAAAGAGCGGAAGTCCAAGGCCTATTCTGAAGATTTATCGAAGAAAAAGTCAAAAGACGAAAGTTTAACGAAGTCGAAGAACTTAAGTCTAATAGAAGAAGAAAATTAAACGACAAGTTCAAATCCCGAGACGACAAAGACGAAGAATTTAAAGTCGAGTCGAGAAAACGTGAAGAAAGAAAGAAAGAAGATGCAACACATGCACTCCTTCCACCTTCCCTATAAATACCCTCCTAATAGTCATTAGGAGGGTGGTTAGAGTTTTTAGTTAATTTTTCACTTTTTAGTTTTCTCTAGTTTTTAGAGAGAGAAAGTCTTAAACTTTCTCTCACTAGTTCATCTCTTTCTTTTAATCTTTCAAGATTAAACATCTTTGTATTGCTTATTTCATTAATCAAAGTTCCATTTTAAGCTTTTAATCCTCATTCTCATTCTACTTTTCTTTGATTTAAGATTGATTTTGGTGCGATTATCAATAGATCCGTGTTGTTCTTAATGATTTCGTGCTTAAAAAGTTAATCTTTTGATCATTTTATAAGTTTTCATTTGATTAAGCTTTAAGACTTTTGTGCTTATTGGCTTATTTTTATGATTATCTTATTTTTCTTATTAAAAAGTTTTATTAAAAAGTTTATGTTTTTATTGATTAATCTAAAAAGTTGTTTGATTTCGCGTTAGATAAGTTGAGATAAGTGCTTATTTGATTCGGCTAAGTATTCGGATTGATAAGTTTTGGAATTTAGCTTATTGAACTTAGCTTATTCCCTAGCTTTCCCAAAATCCCACAATTTTCGGAAAGGGTGGTAAAACCCCTTTCCGATTGGCTTATTCCGACCGGGTTCACCATTCCAACCGATTTCCACAATTTTAGGAAAGGGTTTAAAACCCCTTTCCGATTGGTCCCCCATTCCGAGCAGCCCATCTTCGCATTCCGATCGAGTGATCGGATTAGGTAGTTGTGTATTCTGATTGGGACTTGGAGTTCATATTCCGATTGCCTTATTTCTTGTTATTCCGATTGTTTGATTTCCCACATATTCCGATTGGTAGATTTGTCCTATATTCCGATTGGTACCACTAGCAGTTATTCCGATTGACCCACCTTTGTATACATTCCGATTGTGTGCTTTTCCCTGCATTCCGACCATCCGATCGGATTACATTCCGATCGGGTCCCCTTTTGGCTTATTTTGGTTTCTTTCGATATCACTTTCTTATAGTACTTTTCAACCAAGTTTGTTTATTTTTAGCAAATTTTCCAAGTGTTAGTTTTATTTAGTGAGTTAGTACTTTTCCATCATCATCTTTAAGTTTACAAGCTTTTATTTTCACTCGTCATTTTAGAATTAATTTTTTAACTTCCATTTTACTCAACGACACTCTAATTACTTGCAAATAGTTTAAAACAAATCAACCAAACCATTCTCTTGATTCACCAAAAGACGATTGAGTCGCACTTAAGACCGGTTTTCAATTCGAAAAGATTCGGACGATAATATTTTCATACCTAGCCAAAAGCGAAGTATTAAATGGCGCCGCTGCCGGCTCTTTTCGTTAAGATAAACGGTTTTTAGTGAGAGACGCATTGAATTTTGGGATCCGTTCTTTGAACGTTATTTTCATTGCTATAAAAGTTTCCAAAAATCCATAAAAAATATAAAACTCTTCAAAAATACAAAAACATTGAAAAATCATTAAAAGCAATTCTTTTCAAAAGGTTTTGCACCAAAAAGATTATATAGATATTCTTTGTGTATATTTTTCTTCTGCAGGTGTATGCGTACTAGATCTTCCAACTATTCTGAGCCCGAGACTCTTGAAGATTTAGATATGGCTGGTGTTAATAACAACAATAATCACCCACCTCAAAACAATTTGAATAACAACAACAACAATGTCCTTCTACCTGATTTACGAACCATGGAGGAATTGTGCCAACCCACCATGAACGGACGCGGAGGCCCGATTGCGCCAATGCACGTCACGGCTCAGGAGTTTTCGTTGAAGCATCATATGATACAACAAGTGCAAACGAACCCATTTCGTGGAATTCCGGATGATGATGCCAACAAACACCTCGACAAATTCATAACCATGACCCAAAGCATGAAATGCTCCGGTGTTTCTATAGATGACCTTCGCCTCCAACTTTTTACACACTCGCTTTCTCACCATGCCGAAAAATGGTTTGACCGTCTTCCTAAGAATTCTATTCATACGTGGAACGACATGACTCAACGCTTTTTATCGCGCTACTTTCCCCCATCCATGGTCACTAGCCTTCGTAACCAAATCAGTGGATTTATGCAAGAGAATGATGAATCGCTTTTCGATGCTTGGGAACGCTACAATGATTTGATCGACCGCTGTCCTAATCACAATATGCTCCCCGTCACTCTCATTGACACCTTCGACAATGGTCTCACCTTTCGTGATCGTGACACGATCAATGCCGCCGCCGATGGTACTTTTATGAAAAGGAGACCGGAGGAGTGTCGAGAGTTGATTGAAAACATGACTACTCACCACAAGAATTGGGATTCTTCCGCATCCTCAAGATCTAATCAGAGAGTCAATGTTTCATCTACTTCTTCCACCACCAACTCGTCTATTTTGGAACGTGCTATTCTTGATATTAACAAAAGTCTCCAAATTTTGACTTCTAACCAAACTCAACAAGCTAAAGCCGTTGTTATTTCTTGTGACACATGTGGTGGTCCTCATTCCTACAATGAGTGTCCTTCTACTCACGACAATTATTCTGAAGACGTTAACGCAGCATATGGTACTTATCCCACGGGAGGCTATCAAGCTCGCCCTCAAGGAGACCGTGGCTTGCTAAGTTATCGTTCCAACCATTATCTTGCTCCTCCCGGTTTCCCTCCTGCAAACCAAAACCAACAACAAAGTTACAACCGAAACAACCAATCCCAACCTCGTGCTCAAAATCAATATCAATCCCAAAGAAACCCATACCCAACTCAAGGAAATTCTCAAGCTCCACCTCTCAATCAACCGATGGCCGTAAACCAAGACGTCGAGACGTTCATGAAGACTAATCGTGAGTTGGTGACGAATCTTCAGAGTCAATTTGTCAACTTGAAGAATGATATGGTGAAACAAGGGAGCGATATTCGAGCCGAGCTAAGGAATGACATGGCCAAACACAGCAATGATATTAATGCCAACATGCAAAACTCTTTTAACAATCAATCACTTCACCTTCGTGATATGATTGGTTCGCTCATCCAAAGTAATCAACCCTCTTCTTCGGGTACTCTTCCGAGTAACACCGTTGCGAATCCAAGAGGGGAGATGAAAGCAATCACCACTCGTAGTGGAAAAGGTTATATGGAACCCGAGCTTCCTACACCTCCACCCGTGATTGTGAACAAGGAAAAAGAGCAACTTTCCCCACCTCCTTCACCTTCTATCCCCATTTCCCCACCACCCGTGGTTGTGAGTGATCCTACTTCCTTAAAGCTTTCTTCTTCATCCAATATACCTTATCCTTCAAGGTTGAGGAAAGAGAAGAAAAAGAGCAAGGATGATATTCAAGTTTCAAACTTTCTTAAAATGTTTAAACAACTGAATTTTAACATCTTCTTTGCTGAGGCTCTCGCTCACATGCCCAAATACGCTAAGATGTTTAAAGATCTTCTAAGTGATAAAGAAAAGCTTCTTGACATTGCTCAGACCCACCTTAATGAGAATTGCTCCGCAGTGCTCTTAAGGCAATTGCCCACCAAACTTGGTGATCCGGGTCGCTTCTTGATTCCTTGCAACTTCCCGGGAGTAGAGAATTGCATGGCCCTAGCTGATCTAGGTGCCAGTATAAACTTAATGCCTTTAAGTGTTTGGAAGCAATTATCTCTCCCCGAGCTAGTCCCCACCAAAATGACTTTGGAATTAGCCAACCGTACGGTTGCTTATCCAGTGGGGATAGCCGAAGATGTCTTTGTTGGCGTCGACAAATTCACCTTCCCGGCGGATTTTGTTGTCGTTGACTACGAGATGGATCCCTGTGTTCCATTAATCGTCGGACGTCCATTTCTGAGGACCGGTCGCACTCTCATTGATGTTGCCGCAGGCGAAATAATCATGAGAGTTGGTGACGATAAAATTGTCTTCAACATGGGTAAGATTTCTAAGCAACCTTATTCGTATGAGAGTGTTAATGCTATTGATGTTCTCGATGAGGCTTGTGAAGAACATTTTCATGATGCTTTCAAAAGTACTCCTTCTCTACCCAATTTTGAGACCGTTGCCTCAATTGCTCCAGCATTGACTCCTTTTGGAGAAAGTGACTTGGATGATTTCGAAGCTAGCTTGGGTCCCCTCGATATTAAGTATGATAATTTGTCCACCAATTGGGATGAAGACATTAGTACTATTGAGAGACTTCTCAATGAGGACCCGTTCTCTCCTCCTGCTCCTAAAGAGGTGACTAATGATGATCCATCGTTAGTTTCACCATCTATTGAGGATCCTCCTACTCTCGAGCTTAAGGACCTACCTCCTCATCTTGAGTACGTTTTTCTGGAAGACGACGAGAAGCTACCGGTCATCATCGCAAAGGATCTGAAAGAAGACGAAAAAAAACGCCTTGTCGCTTTGTTGAAGAAGCATAAACGAGTTATCGCTTAGAAAATCTCCGACATCCGTGGAATTGATCCTCACTTTTGCACACATAAAATTCTCATGGAGGACGACTTTAAGCCTACAATTCAAAGTCAACGAAGGGTGAATCCTAAAATACATGAAGTCATCAAAAAAGAGGTTATCAAACTTCTTGATGCGGGTATGATTTACCCTATTTCGGATTCACCGTGGGTTAGTCCAGTCCATTGTGTGCCTAAGAAAGGCGGAATCACCGTTGTGCCCAATGCAAACAACGAGTTAATTCCTACCCGTCTCGTTACTGGGTGGAGAGTTTGTATAGACTACCGCAAACTCAATGATGCCACGAGAAAGGATCATTTCCCCCTACCTTTCATGGACCAAATGCTTGAACGTTTAGCTGGTAATGAATATTACTGCTTTCTGGATGGTTTCTCGGGTTATTTTCAAATACCCATCGATCCCCAAAATCAAGAGAATACAACATTCACTTGTCCCTACGGCACATTTGCTTATAAACGAATGCCTTTTGGCTTATGCAATGCCCCCGGGACTTTCCAAAGGTGCATGTTGGCTATCTTCCATGACATGGTTGAGCAAACCATGGAAGTCTTCATGGATGATTTCTCGGTCTTCGGGGATTCCTTCTCTTCCTGCCTTGCCAATTTAGAACGTATGCTTAAGCGGTGCGAAGACACTCGCCTTGTTCTGAATTAGGAAAAATGCCATTTTATGGTAAAGAAGGCATTGTGCTAGGACACAAAATCTCTAAAGCCGGTCTTGAAGTCGACCGTGCTAAAGTTGATGTCATAGCCAAATTACCTCCACCTTCAACCGTGAAGGGTGTGAGAAGCTTTCTGGGTCATGCGGGCTTCTATCGTAGATTCATTCAGGATTTCTCTAAAATCGCTCGCCCGATGACCCACCTCTTGGAAAAAGATACTCCTTTTATCTTTTCTAAAGAGTGTCTCGAAGCCTTCAATCTTCTTAAGGATAAGCTAACTAAGGCACCGGTCTTGGTTACCCCAAATTGGGAGCTGCCTTTTGAATTGATGTGCGATGCTAGCGACTTTGCTATTGGTGCGGTTCTGGGCCAAAGAGTGAATAAACACTTCCAACCAATCCACTACGCTAGCAAAACAATGACGGGGGCTCAATTGCATTATACGACAACCGAAAAAGAGCTTTTAGCTGTTGTCTATGCTTTTGAGAAATTTCGCCCCTATCTTGTTTTATCCACCACCATCGTATACACGGACCATTCCGCGTTGAAGTACTTGATGACAAAGAACGATTCTAAGCCAAGACTTCTTCGCTGGGTTTTGCTCCTTCAAGAATTCAACATTGAAATTCGTGATAAGAAGGGAGCCGAAAACCTGGCCGCGGATCATCTGAGCAGACTTGAGGATACATATCAGGGGGATCATCCGAACAAAGAGATCAATGACTCTTTCCCCCTGGAGACCTTAATGTCTATAAATCTCAATCTTGATGGCACCCCGTGGTTTGCAGACATTGCAAACTACTTAGCGGGTGGTATTCTCATCCAAGGGTTAACATCCCAACAAAAGAAGAAGTTCTTGAATGATGTTAAGACTTACTTTTGGGATGACCCTTATCTATTCAAACAGTGTGCTGATCTGATTATTCGTCGATGTGTTGACGGACCGGCAACTTTTGACATCCTCCAAGCTTGCCACAAAGGACCCACCGGTGGTCACTTTGGTCCCAACTACACCGCTAAGAAAGTGTTTGATTCTGGAATCTACTGGCCCACAATTTATCGTGACGCTCACGAAATGGTTAAGCATTGTGATGCTTGCCAACGTCAAGGCAAGATCACACATAAGGATGAGATGCCTCAAAATTTCATACAGGAATGTGAAATCTTTGATGTATGGGGCATCGACTTTATGGGGCCATTTCCATCCTCCAAAGGGCACAAGTACATCCTCGTCGTCGTCGACTACGTCTCTAAATGGGTTGAAGCTAAGGCTCTTCCTACGAATGATGCGAGGGTGGTTGTGAACTTTTTGAAGCAGCTTTTCGCTCGATTTGGCGTTCCTCGTGCTATCATCAGTGACCGCGGGACTCATTTTTGCAACGATCAATTTGCACGAGTCATGGCAAAGTATGGTGTCAATCACCGTCTTTCCACCGCCTATCATCCCCAAACCAATGGGCAAGCCGAAATTTCCAATCGTGGCTTGAAGAGAATTTTGGAGCGAACTGTGGGAGAGCATCGTGCCGCGTGGGCCGATAAGTTAGATGATGCTCTGTGGGCTTTCCGTACTGCTTACAAGACTCCGATCGGCTGTACGCCTTATCGTCTTGTGTACGGGAAAGCCTGCCACCTACCCATCGAGCTGGAACATAAGGCGCACTGGGCCTTGAAGTGGGCTAACTTCGACATCATCAAAGCCGGTGATCATCGCAAGGTTCAACTCAACGAGCTAAATGAACTGAGGAATGAAGCTTATGAGAACTCGCTGATCTACAAGGAGAAGACGAAGATGATCCACGATGCTAAATTCAAGAACCGAGAGTTCCACGTTGGTGATCAAGTCTTACTCTTTAACTCTCGGTTGAAGATCTTCTCTGGCAAGTTGAAGAGCCGCTGGTCTGGTCCATTCACCGTCGCCAAAGTCTTTCCGTATGGGACCATTGAGCTTTCTCAGCCGAATGGGCCCAATTTCAAGGTGAATGGCCAGCGTTTGAAGCTGTACTTTGGTGAGGACATCTCTCAGGAGATGATTCCATCCCTCACCACGTTCCCCATGAACTAAAATTGGGTCGAGTCAAGCTCATGACTCGGTGAACAAAAACAAGCGCTTCTCGGGAGGCAACCCGTGTTCTATCCTTTACTGCTTTCATAATAAGTGTAGGGGGAGCCCCACATATGTTTGTTGTCTTGTTTCTTGTGCTGTGTAGGGATTAAAGATTCAAAGATCCACCTTGATGACTTTTGACGAACCGTGATACCATGTTCCTATCTTCCCGGTTCTATCCTAAACTCTTGTGATTCAATATTTCATATTTTATATGTTCACATTGAATTCACTTTAGTTGTCCTTTCCTTAGCAAGATTTAAACAAAGTGCAAAATGTCTCAAGTGTAGGGGAGTTTACTCCCACATGCTTAAACATTGAGGACAATGTTTATCTCAAGTGTAGGGGGGACTTCTATCGAAGTAAGTGGTCTTTTCCATAAATTTGCCCTCATTTCAACCAGAAAATTTGATTTTTCGACATTTTTCAAAATTTTTAATCTATTTTGGCCTAGTTGTATAGTTGTATTTGCCCTTGTTATGTTTCCTTTGCTAGAATAAATTTTTAATAAAGTGGTTTTAGATTTTTCTTAGTCGTGAATATTTTGACTCAACCCGAGTTTACTTACCTAAGTTTACTCTAGCTAGTATCCTTAACATGTTTAAGTCAAGTTTTGCTAGGCTTTTATATAAGGAGCTATAAAACGCGAAAGTCTTAACTCTCACGGGTCAAGAACAAGAACTTTTCGCAAGTTCCTATAATTGATCCTAGAGAGTCGTTTATCAAGGGAACTTTAAAACGCGATTTCTAAACTTGAAAAAGTCTAAGAATTTGCAAGATCCTATAGGCGACTCGAAAACCCAAAACTTTGATTTAATAGGCTAAGCATCCACGAGTCTCATTCCTTGAGATTTTAAACTGTGGAGAACGAGAGATCATAGAGTCAATTATAAGTTCGGTATTCTTTCGTGAATTTATGTGAGTTAATTATGAGCCTATTCTCCCTCCGCTTGTTGATAAATTAATCTGCTAATAAATAAGGTTGTACGATTTAAAAGGTTACTTAGCTTCTAACCCCAGATCGTTTAAAAGTTGCTCGGTAATGTCGAGAGTTCATAGACAAGGCATAACTTATGAAGCGGGGCGCGAAGATTGGCGAGTCCAAAAAGGCCCTAACAAGGCATGAGGGCTACATTTTGTTGCTAAAGATCCAAAAGTGATGTGAAGAATCATTTATCGAAAATCAATATGAAGGATCGAGACACACGACGAAAAGCAAGAACTCCCCAAAAATCATGGAGAAGTCTATCCGAAAAAACCCTAACAAGGTATGAGGATAAATAGATCCAAGTCCTAAAAAGGAGGCGGATCGTTGTATATCAAAGTCCAAAATAAAGATTGGAGAATAATGAAGAAGTCGTGGTCCAAAAATGAAGAATCTCTCAAAACATCAAGTGAAGAAATTCCTATTATGAAGAGAAGACCATAATTTCAAGAACGTCTCTCGAAGATTCGAAGTATGAAGTCGCTGCCAAATATCGGCCCGAGAAAGGTCTCAAATCGCGAACCAAGTTATGCCAAGATATGAACTTTTTGATATCCCGAGAAGCAGTTTTAAAAGATTTGGTCCTTTAGCTAACTATTGATTAAATCGTTCACCTTATTTTCGGACTAAATAACTATCGTAATAAGTCAAACAATGCATCCTCGTGATCATTCGAGACAAAAATAAAAAAATAAGAGATACACCTAGGAATAAGGGAGTCTAAGTGAATAATTGGCCCACATGATTTCGTGATAGTTTGCTAACTTATAATAACAATTATCTCGTTTTTAAGCTTGGTATGGGGAACGTGAAACTTGAGGATGATAAACGTTCACGGCCGCCAAAACCCAATGTAAGTTTTTAATTTCTTTACTTATTTCTATCTTTTATGTTTAGTATTTAATAAAGGCCAAGGTGGGTTATTTATGATGGAAAATATAAACCGTGCTTTAAATTTAATGCATTGCATGAGGGCATTGCAATGGTCAAGTGTAGGGGATTTAATAAGTGTGAAAACACTTATCCTTTTACCACTTATTTCCAATAATAACAAGACCAAAACGTGTGATTTATGTCGTAAAAGTCGGAATTATGCGTGGTTTGTGTTTTTATTGTGTTTTAGGACTAAAATATGAAAAAGGAAGAAAACACGGGCTTTCACGGGCTTTTATTGAAGAAAACGGGAAAAGACGAAGTCAAAAGATCAAGAGTGAAAAAAGAGCGGAAGTCCAAGGCCTATTCTGAAGATTTATTGAAGAAAAAGTCAAAAGACGAAAGTTTAACGAAGTCGAAGAACTTAAGTCTAATAGAAGAAGAAAATTAAACGACAAGTTCAAATCCCGAGACGACAAAGACGAAGAATTTAAAGTCGAGTCGAGAAAATATGAAGAAAGCAAGAAAGAAGATGCAACACATGCACTCCTTCCACCTTCCCTATAAATACCCTCCTAATAGTCATTAGGAGGGTGGTTAGAGTTTTTAGTTAATTTTTCACTTTTTAGTTTTCTCTAGTTTTTAGAGAGAGAAAGTCTTAAACTTTCTCTCACTAGTTCATCTCTTTCTTTTAATCTTTCAAGATTAAACATCTTTGTATTGCTTATTTCATTAATCAAAGTTCCATTTGAAGCTTTTAATCCTCATTCTCATTCTACTTTTCTTTGATTTAAGATTGATTTTGGTGCGATTATCAATAGATCCGTGTTGTTCTTAATGATTTCGTGCTTAAAAAGTTAATCTTTTGATCATTTTATAAGTTTTCATTTGATTAAGCTTTAAGACTTTTGTGCTTATTGGCTTATTTTTATGATTATCTTATTTTTCTTATTAAAAAGTTTTATTAAAAAGTTTATGTTTTTATTGATTAATCTAAAAAGTTGTTTGATTTCGCGTTAGATAAGTTGAGATAAGTGCTTATTTGATTCGGCTAAGTATTCAGATTGATATGTTTTGGAATTTAGCTTATTGAACTTAGCTTATTTCCTAGCTTTCCCAAAATCCCACAATTTTCGTAAAGGGTGGTAAAACCCCTTTCCGATTGGCTTATTCCGACCGGGTTCACCATTCCAACCGATTTCCACAATTTTAGGAAAGGGTTTAAAACCCCTTTCCGATTGGTCCCCTATTCCGAGCAGCCCATCTTCGCATTCCGATCGAGTGATCGGATTAGGTAGTTGTGTATTCCGATTGGGACTTGGAGTTCATATTCCGATTGCCTTATTTCTTGTTATTCCGATTGTTTGATTTCCCACATATTCCGATTGGTAGATTTGTCCTATATTCCGATTGGTACCACTAGCAGTTATTCCGATTGACCCACCTTTGTATACATTCCGATTGTGTGCTTTTCCCTGCATTCCGACAATCCGATCGGATTACATTCCGATCGGGTCCCCTTTTGGCTTATTTTGGTTTCTTTCGATATCACTTTCTTATAGTACTTTTCAACCAAGTTTGTTTATTTTTAGCAAATTTTCCAAGTGTTAGTTTTATTTAGTGAGTTAGTACTTTTCCATCATCATCTTTAAGTTTACAAGCTTTTATTTTCACTCGTCATTTTAGAATTAATTTTTTAACTTCCATTTTACTCAACGACACTCTAATTACTTGCAAATAGTTTAAAACAAATCAACCAAACCATTCTCTTGATTCACCAAAAGACGATTGAGTCGCACTTAAGACCGGTTTTCAATTCGAAAAGATTCGGACGATAATATTTTCATACCTAGCCAAAAGCGAAGTATTAATTCACCCGAGGCTTTGTTCATAATAGCCGAAAACATCTTTTTAATGTCGATTTGTCCTTGCTCAATCTTCGTGTTTTGATTTTTCAAAGTATTAGAAAAGTAGTTTTTCAAAGTACCAATTTCTCCCTCTAATCGTCTCATATTAGACTCATTTATTTACATATAATTTTGAAAATCGTTGACAAACTATTTTTATTAGCATTAAAGTTTCCTTGGTTATGATTACTTCTTTGAAAATTGTTTTGATTACCACCTGAAAAATTGTTTCCTTGATTGTTGTTGTTTGAAAAATTCGACTTTTGATTATTGTCTCGATTTTGCCAATTCAAATTACGACCTTGATTATAACCTCCTTGGTTCGAAAAATTTCATTGTTGATTATTTCCTAGAAAATTGTTTCGGTTTTGATTAAAATTGTTGCCTTGGTTATAATTGCCTTGTGATGGACCCGCGTTGTTTTGATTTTGAAAACTGTTGTTTAACGCGTTTACACTCGACGTTTGGCCATCCGTATCCGCACACTCATAATAATTATGAGGTCCACCACACAACGTATATGATGCCTCAACCGCTTTCACCGTAGAGGGAGCGTCTTTCTTTTGCATTTCGATGAGAAAAGACGTAAACACATTCGTCAACTTGTCGACTTTCGCATCAACTCTCTCAATGTCGCGATTAGAATTACTAACATTGGCGACATTGGCAACACTCGGTGCGTTGCGGAGTTGGTAAACCTTGGATCGATTCTCGATAATCATTAATGCATCTTTCGGAGTCTTGCACAAAAAGTTGCCACCGGCGGCGGAATTCAACGAATCTTGTTCTTGAAAACTAAGACCGTTGTAAAACGTATCGATTTGGTGAAACTCGGAAAATCCATGATGAGGACATTGTCAAATCAATTCCTTAAAACGATCCCACACGTCTCTAAAAGATTCATTCGGTTTTTGCTCAAATCTCGTAATCTCGTTTTTAAAAAATGTCGTCTTAGACTGTGGGAAAAAATGATTAACGAATTTGGAGACGAGATCCTTCCACGTAATTATGGAATTAGGTGGCTCTTTCTCGTACCAATCCTTGGCAGCACCATCGAGCGAGTACGGAAAAATCATAAGCTTGACGACATCGGTGTCGACGTTCTTAAACTTGCTCGTGGCCAAAAGACGATCAAAATTTCGAATGTGGTCGTGAGGATTATCGGCTTCACGACCTCGAAACTTCGTAGCTTGAATTAACGATAGCATTCCGCTCTTAATCTCAAAATTCTCCGCTTCGATAGCGGGAATTACGATCGCGTCTCCATAACCCTTAGTGGACGCTTGGAGCAATTCCATCATCGAACGATTGTCGGTCATCTCGTCTACGGTCTCTTCAACAACTATATTAGGAACGTCGGTTTCTAAATCTCGTCTACGTCGTCGATTCCTTCGATTTCGATTGCGTCGATTTGAAGCGTCGCTAGAATTAGAATAATCCTTCGATCGAGTGCGCATGCACTAAGCGTAGAATGGGAGTGGCAAAGAAGATTCTTTTTGCTGTTTTTTGACTTTTCAATTTTTTGGTTTTTGATTGTTTTTAATTTTTTTTTATTTTTGTTGTATTACGTAGACTCAAATCTACAAATCTCTCCTCGAATCGGTTTCTCGTTTAAAGGAGCCTCAAAGAATGAAAACGATCACGTGGAGTGAATGCCTTCGATGACTTTAGAACGTTGGTGGAACACCAAAACGTTCAAGAGGTTTTAATCTTGAAAACAAGCAAATATAATATACGTAGATAATACTTGGGCGGCAAACCCTCGATTAGCCCTCTTTCTCAAAATACGCACAAGCAAGCGGGGGAAACGAGGCTGCGCTAAGCACTTAAGAGCCTTTTTCCCTTAGGTCGTGAAATACAACCGCCTTATACCCACCTTATTGTTGGTGTTAATCAAAATTAAGCCTCACGAAAGTATTTATATATTTTGCCTTTTGATTTTTGCTTTAGATTTGAATACAATAATTGAGTGATGAAATCCCAATTAAGGTTGCGTTTTCACGCTTTTGGAGATATTGTAAATTTATTGTGATACGTAAATACAATATATTAATATTATTCACAAAAAACGAAAACCAATATATCTACAATATAGTAAAAGATTATTTTGTTTTTAATTTAGGAAAATTAAACACGATTTATTTGGATATTGTAATATAATAAGGAAAAATAACAAAAATGAGTATGTACGTTATATACGCTTTCCAATAATTGAAAAGCAAAAACGCACTACTCACACAAACACGATAATAATAATGGCACTATAAACACCTCCACGGCAGCGGAGCCAAAATGATTATAGTAAAAATACGCTTTTAAGAAAAAGACGTATTATAGGCAAGTATTAATCGACGCGGTTTAAGAAAACCGTGAAGACGAAAAGTCCAAGTTCGTTCTCGAAGGAGATGTATGATTTGTGTTTGCCAATTATATAAAATCAAAGTTTGGATTAGTGTCATTTTTGGTTGAGAAAAAAAGAGTGGTAAAGACGATGTATGCTAAAAACTAGTCTACGACGTGAAAAATGGAAAACCGTAAAACTCGACAAAAAAACTAAAATGCTCTAAAAATTACCAAAAATTTAATTTAAGCTAATAAAAATATAAGTAAGACAAAAATGAAAACTAAAATGTCCAAAAACTTTTAATAATTTTATATTAATTTTTAAAGTTTAATAAAAAACCAAAAATTAAATAAAATTGAAGATAAGTGAAAATGAATACTCTTTGTTTTGTAAATCTCAAAAACGTTATTAAAAACTTAAAAACTATTTTTCTAAATTTTTAAAACACTTTTTTCTATTTTTTAATTACTTTATAAAACATAAACTAAAGAAAATCATAAAAATTTAATTAATAACGTTAAAATAAACTTTTTATGTCAAAAAGTCCTAAATCTAAAAAATCAAAAAGATGAAAAACACTTAACAAATAAGCTGAAACTTGCTTATTTTTGTTCGACCTTAAATAAAAAGCTGAAAACAATCACACCTTATATATTAAATATTGCACAACCTTACAAGTAAAGACCCTAGGGCGTACAGGTAAGGTGTGTGTGTTGTGAGGTGGGTGGCGCAGGTTCGAGTCCTGGCCACGCCCCTTTTTGCTAAAACTTTTTATTTTTTATTTTTCTTTTTAACTACACTTAAACTGATGACTTAAAACTACTCAAAAACACAAACAATACTAAAATTATACCAGTTAAAGCTCAAATGAAGATAAAAAACGTTCCCAAAAATAAGAAAATGAAACAGATTTGAATAATGAACAAAACTGTGTTGTCAGATATCACAAACAAAGGATAATCGTTCCCTGATGATACTGCAAAATTCACTGTATAGATTTGGACACTTGATTAGGCTCGTTTGTGGGATTCTTGATTTTTGTTAGACAAGGGGGCACCCCTACACTCAGTTGAGTGTAAGGAGTCACAAATAACAGTAAAAACACATAGGTACACACAAAAATTTACACAAATGAGCAAAATTCATTCACTGATGTTCTTTGGGTGGTCTGTGCACTACTCAACTGGTTCAAATGGTGTTTGGGTGGGTTTTGGATGGTCAAAACTTGCCCAAGGCACCACCAATGCACAAACCAAGTAACAAAAATCCTATCTTACACCTAACCCTAACAGTCTAAAAAATTTATACTCATAAAAACACATAAACAAGCTATAATGGCCTACTGATATTACTTGACTGGTTTTTACCAAAGGTTAGCATGCAAACTTGTTTAAAACCCTATCAAACTGAAAACTAAACACTGAATGTAACTAACACAAACCCTTTGAGTGTATTAGACTGGTTTCAAACCAAAGAAGTGTCAAATTCCTGTTTTGAAAACTAACCCCAAACACCCCTTTTGAAAACTGAAACAAGATTTAACAAAAACATTTTGAACAAAAACATTCAATATTGATAAAAACCTAAGAAACATGCATCAAAACATCTAAGCTAAATAAAATAACCAACAATCAAACCAGTAAAAGCATCTAAATACATAATCATATTATACTCAATAAACTACAAAATTTAAAGAGGGTTCAAGCCTTCTTATAGGCTGATGCCTTCTCTCCAATAGTTGTAAGGTTGAAAGAGCTTATATAAGCTTAATCAGACGTGTAGAGAAACCCTACTGTTGGAATCTATAAGAGACCCAGGGTGAGCTATGTCTTATCAAATCAGCAATATGTAAAGAAAATAAAATGGGGGTCTTGTTTGATGCTTTTTGTACCTGCACAAACACAACAAACCAAGAGACACACTTCAAGTTTAAAAGGTGATCCAAAAGCTTTGTCAAGAGCCTTTGGACAGCTTTTATATAGTAAGTAACAATAGATAAAAAAGATGAAAGATTATTGAAACAAAAACAAAACTTTTGAAAACTGATTTTTCCAAACAATAAAAGTAAATAACAAATCTTTGAAATCACTAAACAAGTGTCCACTTTCACTTCCACTTGTTTAATGATTCAAGAATTTGGATCTAAAAAAAACTTCAAGAAAATGAATTTTTTGAAAATCTTTGGTGAAATAAAGAAAACTTTTGAAACTTAAACTAATTTGCATAAAATGTAAATATTTAAACTAATAAAGCAGTAAAATGGAACTCAGTGTTTTTGCACAAGTTTTAGACTTTCATTATCATTAATAATTTAAAATTATACAAAAAAGCTGGAACAAAGGGAATGCCACATGTTGGCTTCTCCTTTTATAGACTAATAGAAATATCTAGAGACTACAAATACTAAAAACCCTAATGTGTATGAAAATCCAGAAATGCGCTTGGACGATTTTGAATTTTGGTCAAATCCTTCACATGTGATGTTGCATAGTTGTTGAATCAATATGGGATGTTCATGTGAGCTTTGGGACCAAGTAATGCATAATAGACATTGATGTTGTATCCTTTTTGAAGTTGAGGGAAAGGGACATGAGTAGGGGTGGTCGGGTTTGGGGACCACAGTGAAGTGGTGGGGGTTTTTGTGAGTGGGTTTGAATGAGGTAGAGGTAAATTATGGATCTGGAAAAAATTAGGGAAAACCCCTTTGATATGAGGGTAATTTAGGATTAGGGTTTAAGTTGGGATGAAGGGTGAACAGGGTAGTTTAATTCGTTTAGGGGGTAATTAGGTTTTTAAAAAGTGTTTCCCTCGTAATTAATATAAACAGATTAATAAAAATCTGTTATATTTAAATTAGGGAAGTGGAAAGAGGACATGGAAGGAAGGTGGTGGGTGATTGGTGGAGTGGATTGGGTGGGGTGACGTGGAGAGTAGGGATAGGTTGGGAGTAGTTTTGTTGTTTGCCCAAATGATTCCCTCATGTTCCCAAACTTTGTGACTTAAGTTTATAACAGCCCAAAACCAATAATCCTTTGTTATTAACTTTGTTTTTTTTATACTTTTGCCACAAAAGGTTTTTGCAAAGTATTCATAAGGACCAATCTTGCATTTTGACCATATTCCAAGGACTTCTTTTGACATATCTTCAATCTTCAAGGATAATACTTATACAAATGAATAGTGGAGGGTCATTTGTGACAAGCATTCAAAATTGAGGGACCAATCTTGCCAAATCTTCAAACATCAAGGGTATTTTTGGAAATTCCATACTTGGGTCCGGTTCTTTGTGCGACTTCGTTTCCCGTGTTCGTTTTTGCTTGATTCTTGTGATCTTTTGTTGATTTAACGATATCCGTACCTAAAATACACAATGAACAAACACAAGCATATTTTTGGGTATTTTAATGATATTTTAAGCGTTTTAAGACCGATTTGGACGATGAGACTATGTATAATTGCAGTCTCATCAGCCGCTCACACCGACGAACCTATCGAAACCCCTAAGGAAGAAAAAGAAACACCTTTCGAAACCATAACTTTTGAAACCAATATCAAAGTCAAGAAATATGTAGAAGAAACTCTTACGGATTTAGAACTCAAACCTCTTCCCGAACACTTAGAATATCTCCACGAAGAGAAATAACTCCATGTAATTATCTCATCCCAACTTTCGGAAGAAAACGAAACCGATCTAGGCGAAGTTCTAAAGAAACATAAACAAACATTTGCTTCGAAAACTTCTGACATACCTGGCATATGTCCATCATTTTGTAAACACAAGATCTAAATTTTGTATGACAAGAAACCAGTCGTACAAAAACAAAGGAGACTAGATCCTAACATGAAAGATGTTCAAAAAGGAAATAGTTAAACTCCTCGATTATGGAATAATCTAACCAATCGTTGATAGCCCACGGGTTAGACCTATCCACTATGTACCTAAAAAGGGAGGTATCACTGTAGCGACGAACGAAAACAAAGAGTTAGTACCAACATGAACCATTACCGGATGGAGAGTTTGTATTGACTATCGAAAATTAAATGAAGCAACCGTGAAGGATCACTTTCCTTTGCCATTAATGGATCAAATGTTAGAAAGACTCGTAGGGAATGAATACTTTTTTTTCCTCGATGTTTTTCCGGATACTTTCAAATCTTAGTCAACCCTATGGATCAAGAGAAAACCACATTTACTTATCCATTTGGAACTTACGCGTATAGGCGCATGCCTTTTGGCCTATGCAATGCACCCGCTACTTTTCAGAGGTGTATGATTGCTATTTTTCATGATATGATCGAAGAATCCGTGGAAGTTTTTACGGATGATTTTTCCGTCTTTGGAAACTCTTTAGATACATGTCTTAAAAATCATGAAAAAATGTTAGTACGTTGTGAAGAAGCAAATCTTGTGCTAAGCTGGAAAAAATGTCACTTTATTGTTAAAGAAGGAATTGTGCTTGGACACAAGGTGTCTGGTGCAGGCTTAGAAGTTGACAAATAAATCATAAACGTAATATCAAAACTCCCAACACCTACTAATGTTTAAGGCATTATAAGTTTTTTAGGTCTGCCGGATTTTACCGACGATTTATTAAAGATTTCGCAAAAATTACGAGACCATTGACCCAACTTCTGGAAAAAGAAAGAACATTCAATTTCAATGATGAATGCCTTCTAGCATTTAAAACTCTCAAAGCAAAGCTTACATGCACACCGATTATCACAAGCCCTAATTGGAATCTTCCATTTGTGCTTATGTGCGATGCAAGTGAACATGCCCTTGGAGCCATCCTTGGGAAAAAAGTTGGAAAACAATTTCACCCCATCTATTTTGCTAGTAGAACTCTAAACACAGCCCAACAAAATTACACCATCACGGAAAAAGAACTCATGGCTGTAATTTATGCGTTTGACAAATTTCAAGCATACCTCGTTTTGTCCAAAAATATAGTTTTCACCGATCACTCAGCTCTAAAATACTTGTTTAAAAAGCAAGACGCTAAGCCTTGTTTCATACCGTGGATATTTCTTCTACAATAATTCGATTTAGAAATAAAAGATAAAAAGGAGCAACGAATGTTTCAGCCGATCATTTATCTCGCATTGTAAATGTTGATTCAAACGATGATGAAATCGATGATTTTTTCGAAGAACATATCATGCAAATAGATACTAGTGATACACCATGGTTCAAAGACTTCACAAACTATTTGGCTATAGTTATCTTACGAAAGGGAATGACGTACCAACAAAAGAAAAAAATATTTTTAGAAATCAAGAGATACTTTTGGGATGACCCTCATCTATTCAAAGTATGTCCCGATAGAATGATCCGGCGTTGTATTTCCGGATCCGAAACATGAAAAGTTCTCAATGAATGTCACTACGGACCGACCGGATGATATTACGCCACGAACACAACTGCTAAAAAAGTGTTCGACGTAGGGTTTTACTGGCCTACAATCATTTGTGAAGCTCATACCTTAGTTCGCCTTTACGAAGCATGTCAAAAGATTGGAAACATTTCAAAAAGAGATGAAATGCCTCTCAATAACATCCAAGTCTGCGAAATATTTGGTGTGTGGGGTATCGACTTCATGGGACCACTTACTAAATCCTATAAACGTGAATACATTTAGTCGTCGTCGACTATGTATCGAAATGGGCCGAAACTCAAGCCTTGCAAACCAATGATGCAAGATTTGTTATAGCATTCTTAAAAAAGTTATTTTTTCGTTTTGGAATTCCAAAAGCACTTATAAGCGACAAAGGAACTCATTTCTGTAACAAACTCATAGACAAAGTCATGAAAAGATACAGAGTTAACTACAGATTTTCCACATCTTACCACCCTCAAACGAGTGGCCAAGTTGAAAATAATAATAGAGCTCTTAAACGAATCCTCGAAAAGACCGGAAAAACAACCCTGCTTGTTGCTCTAAAAATTAGAAGATTCTCTATGGGCCTTTCGTACCACATTCAAAACACCAACGGGAACCACTCCGTACAAGATGTTCTTTGGAAAGACATGCCATTTACTGATTGAAATTGAACACCGTGCAAATTGGGCACTAAAGAACTTCAATCCCAATCTTATTGAAGCTGGAAAAAACGAATATTCCAACTTCACGAGTTAGATGAATTTTGACATCAAGCTGATGAAAGTTCTCGTTTATATAAAGCCCGAACTAAAGTTTGTCATGATCGCAAGTTAAGAATGAGAAAAGAATTCAAGCATGTAAATAAAGTACTCCTCTTAATCTAAAAATTCAAATTCAAACAACCTAAACTCACTTCGAGATTGACCGGACCTTATACAGTGAAATACCAATATCCTTCCACATATGTTGAGTTTTATGCTAGAGATAACACCACTTTTGTTGTGAATGGACATAGACTCAAGCTCTACCACGAGGAGGAGAAATGTAACGAATTCGATATCGAAAAAATTCCATTCTACATGAAATGAACCCGAGTAGCCGAGTCTGGCTAAAAACTCTAAACTTAGCATTTCTCGGAAGACAATCCGTGTATTTACCCCAACTTTTTACCTTAAGTCTGGAGGAGGACTTGTAACATAAATAAAACCGTCATTGTATATATTTTGCATGTGTTTTTTTATTATGTCATGTAGGAAAAATAGCAATTTTGAGCTTTAAGCAGTATTCATCTTGTGAAGTCCAACAATTTTCTACTAAGCCTCGGGCAGTTCTCGTTTCCTTTTGCATTTTCCTTATTTTAGTTTTATCAGTTTTCACATCGAGGACGATCTTCACCTTAAGTGTGGAGGAGGAGACAAATAGGAAAAATAAAGAAATAAAATAAATAAAATCAATTCTCTTCACATTTTCAAAATCTTTTCAAAAATAAAAATAAAAATAAAGATGTTTTGTGAATTAATAAAGTTTTTAGCAAAGCAAAAATCTCATTGATTGATACTATAACTAAGCACAAATCCATCCACTAAATATGTGAGAAAAACCAAGCCTTTATATTTCTCTATTTTGTGTGGAAGCTGTTAGCCTCAAAATATTGAGTCAAACAAGAATGTTCGGTCATAGATTTTATTATAACATTTAATAGAATGTTGTAATAGTTAGTTAAATAGTCGTGACATTACGGGCTTGATGGCTAGCTTAAAAGGCCTCTTTAAAGGTACTAAGCATTTTATTCAAGCGCGGCCCATCAAACAATATAGTGCATTATGGTTACATGTAAGCCCGGCTATATAAAGCCCTTCCTAGCATGTTAGGAAGGGTTGGTTGTTCATTTTTCCTTAATCTAATATTCCACAAGTTTCACATATCTCTCTCTCTTTTCTCTCTCTACTTTCTCTCTCTAAACTTCATCTCTTTTCCTTCTTTATTTCTATAATTCGTGTATAATCATAATAAAATAAAGGAAAACAATTGATATCATTCGCCACGAGGTAGATTAGTGATTTGGTTGTCTTTGTTATATAAAATTTGTGGGTTTATAAAAAATTTCGTGTTTTTCACTTTGAATCTTTCTTAAAATCTCCTACATAGTTGTGGTAGAGATTTGTGATACTTGTTTTGGTGATAAACACATAAAAGTTTCATCTTTTGGCTTGATTTTAGGCTAAAAACGCGAAAAACAAGGTTTTGGGTCGATTTACTTTAATTTTGGATTATTGGCCATATTCAGGAATCTTTGTATTCCAAAATTACGTGGATTCTGGATTTATATTTATTCAGGATTTGAGCTTTAGGATTCCGGAATTTCGTGTTATTCAGGATAGAGAATTCCGGATTTACATCTTAGTATTCCGAATTTAAGACTTAGAAATTTTATTCCGAAATCTTTGAGGGATTCTGGATTTATTTAAGCATTCCGAAATCCTGGGTATTCTGGATTTATTGAAGTATTCCGAAATCTTGTGGGATTCCGAAATCATTGGGATTCTGCAATCAAAGGGATTCTGAAATCTTCTTTCAGGCACATTCTGGAATCTCTCTTGAAGGATCGTATTTCAAAATCTTGAAGATCATATTCCAAATCTTTCAATATTGGATTCTGAAATCATTGAAGTTACAGATTCCGAATTCTTTGTTACTGATTCCAAAATCATTGATGTTACAGATTCCAAATTCTTTGCTACTGATTCCGAGATCAATGAAGTTACAGATTCCGAATTCTTTGTTACTTATTCTGAAATCTTTAATACTTTCATATTCTAAAATTTTCAATACTTCCATATTTCGAGATCATCAAGTCATATTCTGAATTCTTTGTTACGTATTCCGAAATCTTCACAAGGCCATATTCCGAAATCTTACATTTTTGTTCGAAGCATTTTTAGACTTAGCCAGTATCTAGACTAGTTTCGGAATATCGTTTCCCAAAAAAAATTTAAAATTTATAGGTCAAGTAAATTCAAATTTTTTCCATACTAGTTTTGTAAAACCCCCATGCTTTTACCATGAATAGTACCCTTAAGATCGTACGTATATGGTTAGAACTTTCCTTTTATAATATGTTTAAGTTTCACGTATAAGAATTTCGAGTATTACGTACGTGTTAGAACACAATAAGTATTTATTACGTATGAACACACGATAATTATTCCAATAATAATTTTAATCCCGAACATGCGATCATGAAATCATGAACGTAAATTAATCACGAGCTAATATTAATTACGTATATATATTTATTACGAACACGAATAAATATATTAGGTCTCGATCAATAATTAATTAAAACACGTAAAACACGAACACGAGAACACACTAATTATTTAGTCACGAGAAATGTACGGGTTACCCTTAGGTGGGCCCCTGATAACTGGCCTTTTGCCCGTATAAAAAGTTAAAGTTCGTGTTCTCGGTATCTTAACGAATTGATTTCCGGTTCAAAGTACGACTCAATTGATTTTGGTGAAAAAGAATATTTTTGGTTGTTTTTAAAATAAATGTGCAAGACGTAAAAGTAAAAGCACTAGAAGTAAATCTAAGTCTAATTAAAAGTAAATGACAAGTATTTAAAAGCGTAACGAGAAGTAAATGGGCACTAAACGTAAATGACGCAAGCTTAAATCTATCTAAGGCAAACTTAAAACGCAACTAAATCTTAAACTAAGGCAAGGCTAAAATAAATCTAAGGCAAATAAACTTAAAGTGCGACTAAGAAAAAGGCGAGAAAAGTAAAGCTTGAAAATTAAAAACAAAAACTAAAAAGAACCTGAAAACAGCTCATTCGGAATAATCCTTCGTTCGAAATAATCACTCATCCGGAATGTCACCTTCGTTCGGAATGATTCTCCTTCACTCGGAATATTTACCAAAATCCTTGATCCGGAACAAATTTTCTATTCGGAATATGTCACTTATCCGGAATAAATCCTTCGTCGGAACTTTTACTGATTCGGAACTTCCTAAATAACAGCCTTGATTCGGAACTTCTTGATTCGGAACCCTTGGTTCGGAACTTGCTGATTCGGAACTTTTGAATGTTCCGAATGAAACACCTCTTCCCCTGATCCGGAATACTTCCGAATGAACAACCCTTGATTCAGAACTTTTGAATGTTCGGAATGAAGGTGTTGATCCGGAATAATGAAATCTTCCGAATTAAACTCCTTGGTTCGGAACTTTCTTGGTTCGGAACTTCTACCGGTTCGGAAAAAGTTCCGAATGAACAAGCCTTGATTCAGAACTTTGAATGTTCTGAATGAAGGTGTTGATCCGGAATACTTTGTCTTGATCCGGAACTTTACCTGGGAAAGATCAGTAACAGAACACAGCGAAGAACAAGGGAACACAAAATAGCACGAATCTAGACAAACTTAATCAAAATCAACCAAAAGATTAAATCAAACTAAACACAAAACATCTACTAATGATAATCAAACAATCCAAAACAATCAAACTAACAAATATAACCAAAATAATCAAAACCCACTTAAATAAATCAATAAAAATCAAGAACAAGAACATAAACAATAAAGCATGAAGATTAAGATCAAATAAAGAAAGGTAGATAGGAGATTAACAAGAAAAATTAATGATTGACAAGAACTAAAAGAGAAATTTACATGAAATTAAATGTAATTAAGGTGCAAGTCAATTAAGGTAAATGACATGTAATTAAATGACAAGGAAAGTAAAATGGAAGAACTAAGTGTCACTATTAGCCAGCAAAATGAAATGATTAATCCTAATGACTATTTATAGGGGAGGATTAAGGAGTGCTTAGGAAGCTTCCTCCCCTCCTTCATTTTTCCTTAATTGCACCATTAGGTCCTTAAGCCTTTAATCTTCTTTAATCTTGGACTTTAATGACTTTTGGCTCGGGATTTCTTTGAACTCGTCTTTTAATTCTTCAATAAATTAGACTTGAGTTCTTCGGCTTCAAGTAAACTTCCGTCTTTTGACTTTTTCTTCGATAAATCTTCAGAATTGGTCTTGGACTTCCGTTCTTTTTGCACTCTTGACTTCTTGACTTCGTCTTTCGTCTATTTCTTCGATAAAAGCCCGTGAATGCCCGTGTTTTCTCCACTTTTCACCTTTTCGTCCTAAATCACAACAAAAACACAAACCACGCATAATTCCGACATAAATGACATAAAATACACATTTTGGCTCGGTTATTATTGTAATTAAGTGGTAAAAAGGATGGGTGTTTACACACCTATCAGCCCCTACCCACGAAATTAGGAAGAATGAAGGGCCAAGCCCATTGTTTTTTTTACTAAACAAGAAAAGGGAAAAACTTATTTCATTATAACAAAAATTAGAAAAATTAAGAAACCCTAATTCCTTCTTTGCTCCCTTTTTGGCCGCCACCTATAATCATCAAAAAGGGGTGTTCGGTTGATTTTTGATCTTGGAATTTGTGCAAGCATTTGTGTGTGTTCATCCTTGATTGATCCACGCATTCGGTATAACCTTTTTAACCTTTTTCTTTTATGTTTTGATTTAATAAATTACATAAGATCATGATGTTTTTAAAAACTAATTAAAAACATTTATTAAACATGCCTATGATTATGGGGTAAATCAAAATAAAGGTTTTTAGGGGTGTTTGTTCTAGCCGACGCCTAAACCGAACCCCCAAGGGGTCTCGACTTGGCTTGTGAACCACCACCGAGACCTTATGGTCTCGGTTTGGTGGTGTGGGTCCCACGGCAGCAGCAAACAAAGGGAAACCCCGAAGTGGTTTGGGGTATGGTGATGATTACGGGTATGGTTCATGGTTTCTAGTCACGATCCGGTTCATTGATTATGTTAAGGTTTATGATTTTAATAGTTATATGTTAAAAATTAAATTAACAAAACATGACATAATTAATTTAATTAACATGACTTAGGTTATAAATTTAATTATTAGATCATGAATTTTAACCTAAGTATTTATTTTTAATTAGACTTTATAATTAATTAATTATTAAAAACCATGGTTATAATTAATTAATCAACATGACTTAGGTATATTATTAGCAATTAATAACACATGTTTTAACCTAAGTATTTTAACTTATTTAATTAAAAACATGATATATTTAATTAAATACTTTTAACCTATAATTTAATTAATTTACATGTAATGATTAATAAACTATACCTTATATCAATATGACTTAGAAAATAATCAGAAAACACTTAAGCTTATATAATTAGCTTATTTAACCAGCTTATATCTAATTATGGAAACTTTGTATTTTTAGAAACTTATTTAATTAAGGCAGCTAATTTATTTATGGAAACTTTCTATTTTTAGAAAGTTATTTAATTAAGGCAGCTAATCTATTTATGGAAACTTTCTATTTTTAGAAACTTATTTAATTAAGGCAGCTAATCTATTTATGGAACTTTCTATTTTTAGAAACTTATTTAATTAAGGTAGCTAATCTATTTATGAAAACTTTCTATTTTTATAAAATTATCTAATTTAAGCAGTAATTCTATTTTTGGAAACTTTCTATTTTTGGAAACTTTCTATTTTTGGAAACTTTCTATTTTTGGAAACTTTCTATTATTGGAAACTTTCTATTTTTAGAAAATTTCTATTTTAGGAAACCTGCTATTTTTAGAAAGTTACTTATTATTATACAGTAAGTATAATAATACATGAAGTACAAGTAATACTTAATCAGAATAGACAGAGTATAAGATAAACACAATTTAAAGCTTAAAACAGTAAAACATGACATGAACGCATAAAATAAGCTAAGACATGACATAAACCAGTTACGTATGTAGTAATAAGATACTTATACACGTATGTATTTATGTAGCATTAGTGATACCGAACTAGGACTCTCTTCCGTTCGTCTTCTTCGTTCACTGGACATAAGGTACGGATTCCCGTCCTTTCAGTATGGACATTCTTTCCTTATTAGGATTTCCCGTATGCAGCCAACTGTTTTCCCGTAGTATAAGTCTATATGTTTGATTTGCTTATGTTTAATTTTGAATACCTATAGCCATATACATGCATGACCAGTTTCACCTAGTTATGGAGGTACCATAACCATAACACTAGAGGCACTGGTGTTATGACTTCCCCATGGCAGAGTGATTGCTCGTGGCGTCCCTTCAACTTTTGGCCATATTATTATATTTATCATGTGGGGCATATGGGTGCATCCTAGTTACATGTTTTCAGCAGATTACTCAGTGTGAATGTGGTGTATGCCTTGCATCCTTCACAAGGAGCTGATCCCTCCTACCCAAAACCAGTATACTAAATTAGAGGCAGCCCCTCTAATTTGCATGATGAGGTCATCCCTCCAAGTATTCATGCACGGTGGATTTTCATGACCTATATTGGCTAATGGTAAAATATGTTAAACAGTTTTCATAAGACAAACATAAGGCTTTTCAAACTACAAAACCAGTTTTATGAACATGTTCCAGGTTTTACCAGGACTTATACATTTCCGCTGCTATTAAGTCTTTATTATGTTTTAGTCATTTATACTATGTCTATATCCGTGCACTGAGCGTTTTGCTCAGCCGTTACTTTCCTTTCCATGTCCCAAAACGGCAGGTACCCAGGGACGGACTCGAGCATTTTGGAGGACATGCATAGGATGGAAGCTGCCATAGACTTCTTCTCATTTTGCCTTCATATATTTGTGCTTGTTTATGTCTTCCATTATTTCATTTACTTTATTATGTTTTGAGCTTATGTTTGGGGACCGATGTTTGATTCCGGTTTACCCTATGGTCATGTTATGTTTTAGACATTTATCCTTGTATGCTTTGATGACACGCCATAATTACACGTAACGGTCCACTTACCAAAGTGGGGTTTTACAATTATGGTATCAGAGCCAAGGCTTCGACCTGTAGGCTCTCAAATTATGACTTGCGACTAGTTGGTAGTCACCAGGAGCTTCTTAAGCCAACGTTTGTTATTCTACGTATTGATGTTTTCAGCACATTGTTGTTTTAACCATGATGTTTTCAGCACCTTGAGGTTTTAACCTTGATGTTTTCATCGATATTGTTTTACTAGTATGGATGGACAACCGTCATTCATATTTAGTTATGTGTCATTGTTTCACGCATGATGTTCCTCGTGAACTGTGGCTATGTGGACTGAACCCCAGTAGTTCATAATTAGTCACATAGTTTTTTTTCTGATAAGTTTTGACAAATGAGTTTCATTTATTTATGTTTCATGTATCATTGTTGCAGGAATTATGACTAAGTAATGGTTGGTACAGGACTTGCCCTATTTAGTCGCATGTGCTTTTATCGAAAATTTTAGCTTTGGGACCGACCCATAGGCGTCCCCTCGCCATGTCTTTTGTTTTGGGACCGACCCATAGGCGTCCCCTCGCACATATGAAGGTTTTTATAAATTACATTATGCATTCATGCACTGTTTTTCATGCATAAAATCTTTCTCATGATTTATTGGCATAAATGTTTTTTCATGTCCCCTCATAAGTTACTATGTTTTTATGTCAAGTATGTTTTCATATTGTCATGGTTAACTTCAGTTTCATGCTAATTATGTTATACACTCCTTCATGATAGATTGTATCATGTTTCTTCATGATAATTCCGTCTTCATGTTGATTACGTCTTACGCCTCTTTTGTAATTTATGCTTTCATGCAATACATTGTTGTATTTCATTGAATCCTGCTTTCATGAAAGTCATGGTTGGTTTTCATTGATCATGCTTTCAGGCAGATCATCTTGAATGTTGTGTAACCACACTTTAATGTTTCTCTATGCAACCAGAATGAGATATATACTGGCATTGCCAGGTTATCATGATGGTTTTTCTAACCGTTTAACCGATTATGGTTCCTTTAAAAACATGACAAATGATCGACCCCATACCAATCATTTCATGTGCATTCCATGTGTACTCCATGTACCGTATTCAATGTGTACTACACGTACCTAAATCCATGTGTATTTCACTTGCAATACTTAACGAGTATTCGCTAGTCGATTCTGAATCATCTCAGACATATGTCCACATGATGATACTCTATACATTGTTGATGCCGCTCATAGCTTGGAGATGTTACTAAAGGTTGATGCTGCTGATGTTTGGAGACGCTACGAGATGCTGATGCTGTTCACAACCTGGAGCTCATACAAGACGAAGACAAAGGCGTTAGATCAAAGCGATCGGACGAGAAGATGCTTCACCACTAGACGATCTCCATCTATCATTGTCCCAAATTCTTAGTTACATGTCACACGTCATTCAGTTGTCGTTTCAGTCATATGAGTGGAGAACCGGTACCAACCGGCCACTCAGCTGAATAGTTACATGAATCACGGTCATGAGAATGACCGTCATGGAACTGACAGACAGGATGATAGTAACCACTACTATGACAACAACTATCCTAGAAATCGCAACCGAGGCTCTGGCCGCGGACGTGATCAGACATACAAATGATCAGTAGTCCAACCGATCCGCCAATTCTGGCATATTAACCTAATATCTATAGTTCTATTGTTTCACGTCTCGAGACACATGTCAAGACATCAGTCAAGACACATGTCTCATGTATACTTTCTGAAGACACATGTCAAGACACTAGTCAAGACATATGTCATGCTTATATTTCCAAGACACGAGTCAAGACACATGACTCACGTCTAATTATGGAACATTTCTAAGAAATTCAGGGTACCCTCCCAAGGGTATATCCATTTTGTTGTGCCATGTATTAATCAGGCCACAAGAATTTCAGTACCATTACCGGCGCATCAGCGGGAACTATCACGTTTCCCGATGACACTTTCATTTCTTGTAACCATAGCTCTTAGATTCATGACCATGAAGGACGCCTTTCGTGTTCCCACATATACGAAGGTTTTCCTTCAGCTTAATGATGGGATCCAAGCTGCTAACGCATTTCCTCGGACAGACACGAGTTGAATTTTATCATAATTATGGACTATGAGCAGCACACCATGCTACGATTCATAATTATGTACAGTAATGTTCAGGCTCCTGAATACATTCAGCTTGATTTTCCATCAGGAAAATCTGTACAAATTATCAATGCTTACAAGCATGTGCGTTGTTAGCCATGGTCGCTAAAATTTTCTAGCTGTCAGTAAGACACGACTACTAGTCCTTTTACGCATAGCCAGATGATTTTTCCAAAATTTTCCCATACATTCTAGAAGAATCTACAAGGAGAAGGATGGTACCATGAGATTATGTGTCGACTACCGTCGATTTAAACAAATCACCATTCATAGCCGTTATTCTCCTCCACGTATTGACGACATGTCCAATCAACCGTATGGTGTTAAGCACTTTACAAGATCGGATTCATGATCATGATGCCAACAGCGACGAGTGAAAGAGCAGGACATGTCCATGACTGCTATTCGTACACGACTTGGTCATGCTAAATTCATGATTCTATATTAGTCTCATAAATGCTCCAACAGCATTATGGACTTAATAAATTGAGTTTCCATGAACTCATAGGCAAATTCATCAGCGTTTTCATTGAGGATAACCTGATTTCCTCTAAGTCTAGAGAAGAACAGGAAGACCATATCTGCACTATGTTGCAAATTCTATGACAAGAGAAATTTTATCCTGGAAATTTTTCCAATATCAATTTTTTTTATTACAGTGACACGCTGAATCACATTGGTTTCTACTGTTAATCTTACCATGACTCAGCTTATGCGTAAAGGAGAGAACCCTACACTACACTAGGTGTTCTAGGAAATCCTACGCTAGGAGAAGTCTAGATTCGGAGACTCAGAGTTTCGCAAACTCCTATGTATCAAGTTCGATGAAGCAAGATACAGTTACGTTCATATCTTCATACCTGTCATACCAACAGGCTAAGATAGGACACCAACAGACTGGGATGTTTTCATCATCTGAAATTGTGAATTGAAATGGGACAAGATCTCCACGGATTTTGGTTACCAAATTAACGCAAACTCAGAAGAAGCATGATGATATCTGGGTTATTGCGAACGGTTTGATCAAGTCTGCAGAATCCTTACATCCGCAAGGATTTCAGAACCAACAGATTGATCGGATATGTTCCAGCCAAGGCTCATCCGATCACTTGGCAATTCCTCAGTTATCGGGTCAGATAAATATTCATAATTGTGCTCCTTATTTACTTCACGTCCTTGTTCTAATTTCACGACTTGCTTTCGCGCTCGCGTTCATGACACTGTTCACGTTCATGATGGCATCTCGGCCTACGATTTTACGTTCGTTGTTCTCATTCTGGGAAGTTTTGCAAGAACTTGAGAGACCAGACCCAAGTTTAGTATAACTCCCTATCCTCAGATAGACTTTTCTCGTCATATCCTATGTCTTACCTTGTAGCGTTTGGCGTTACCGCCATTATATTCTATGTTCACGATATGTTTCACATGTCATGTTCATTCCACGTTCCTCATATCATGATCAAGATATGTTACACGTATCATGGATCACGATATGTTTACTCATACTACACTCACCAAATTTTCCACATATCACGTTCAAAAATTTTCACGTATCACGTTCAAAATTTTTCACGTACTATGTTTATTTATGTCTCGTGCATCGTTGCTAATTATCAGTTAAGTCAGATTGTCTTGCATCGTAACGTTTTAGTTACCTTTGCACGTTAATTCTTATTCCCTCGATCAAATTTAAGGGATCTACCTTACGTTGATAACCAAGAAGTTATTCGTATTTCAAGTCAAGGTCAGGAGGACCAAGATTTATCATTTGTGTCAAGATCTGTGAAGGAACCGTTCCAAGAGGGAAGCCACTTAGAAACGGACAAGTTCATCCGAACTTCTTATTGGTTTTTCTCTTATCAATTAGATATGTCCTTTCAGTCACGTCACGTTCCATGTCCTTTCAAGACATGTCACGTTCCGTGTTCCTTCTGCCAGGTCACCTGCACGTTCATTTATCTTACATACCCTCTCAGTTTGATTCGGGTATGTTTCTCTTTCAGTACATTATCTATAATTCGGGGACGAATTATTCTTTTTAGGGGGGAAGAGTTGTAAAACCCACATGCTTTTACCTTGAATAGTACCCTTAAAATCGTACGTATATGGTTAGAACTTTCCTTTTATAATATGTTTACGTTTCACGTATAAGAATTTCGAGTATTACGTACGTGTTAGAACACGATAAGTATTTATTACGTATGAACACACGATAATTATTCCAATAATAATTTTAATCCCGAACATGCGATCATGAAATCATGAACGTAAATTAATCACGAGCTAATATTAATTACGTATATATATTTATTACGAACACGAATAAATATATTAGGTCTCGATCAATAATTAATTAAAACACGTAAAACATGAACACGAGAACACACTAATTATTTAGTCACGAGAAATGTACGGGTTAACCTTAGGTGGGCCCCTACCCACGAAATTAGGAAGAAAGAAGGGCCAAGCCCATTGTTTTTTTTTACTAAACAAGAAAAGGGAAAAACTTGTTTCATTATAACAAAAATTAGAAAATTTAAGAAACCCTAATTCCTTCTTTGCTTCCTTTTTGGCCGCCACCTATAATCATCAAAAAGGGGTGTTCGGTTGATTTTTGATCTTGGAATTTGTGCAAGCATTCGTGTGTGTTCATCCTTGATTGATCCACGCATTTGGTATAACATTTTTAACCTTTTTCTTTTATGTTTTGATTTAATAAATTACATAAGATCATGATGTTTTTAAAAACTAATTAAAAACATTTTTTAAACATGTCTATGATTATGGGGTAAATCAAAATAAAGGTTTTTAGGGGTGTTTGTTCTAGCCGACGCCTAAACCGAACCCCCAAGGGGTCTCGGCTTGGCTTGTGAACCACCACCGACACCTCATGGTCTCGGTTTGGTGGTGTAGGTCCTACGGCAGCAGCAAACAAAGGGAAACCCCGAAGTGGTTCGGGGTATGGTGATGATTACGGGTCCGGTTCATGGTTTCTAGTCACGATCTGGTTCATTGATTATGATAAGGTTTATGATTTTAATAGTTATATGTTAAAAATTAAATTAATAAAAAATGACATAATTAATTTAATTAACATGACTTAGGTTATAAATTTAATTATTAGATCATGAATTTTAACCTAAGTATTTATTTTTAATTAGACTTTATAATTAATTAATTATTAAAAACCATGGGTATAATTAATTAATCAACATGACTTAAGTATATTATTAGTAATTAATAATACATGTTTTAACCTAAGTATTTTAACTTATTTAATTAAAAACATGATATATTTAATTAAATACTTTTAACCTATAGTTTAATTAATTTACATGTAATGATTAATAAACTATACCTTATATCAATATGACTTAGAAAATAATCAGAAAACACTTAAGCTTATATAATTAGCTTATTTAACCAGCTTATATCTAATTATGGAAACTATCTATTTTTAGAAACTTATTTAATTAAGGCAGCTAATCTATTTATGAACTTTCTATTTTTAGAAACTTCTTTAATTAAGGCAGCTAATCTGTTTATGGAAACTTTCTATTTTTAGAAACTTATTTAATTAAGGCAGCTAATCTATTTATGGAAACTTTCTATTTTTAGAAACTTATCTATTTTAAGCAGTAATTCTATTTTTGAAAACTTTCTATTTTTGGAAACTTTCTATTTTTGGAAACTTTCTATTGTTGGAAACTTTCTATTTTTGGAAACTTTCTATTTTTTGTAACTTTCTATTTTTGGAAACTTTCTATTTTAGAAAACCTGCTATTTTTAGAAAGTTACTTATTATTACACAGTAAGTATAATAATACATGAAGTACAAGTAATACTTAATCAGAATAGACAGAGTATAAGATAAACACAGTTTAAAGCTTAAAACAGTAAAACATGACATGAACGCATAAAATAAGCTAAGACATGACATAAAACCAGTTACGTATGTAGTAATCAGATACTTATACACGTATGTATTTATGTAGCATTAGTGATACCGAAGTAGGACTCTCTTCCGTTCGTCTTCTTCGTTCACTGGACATAAGGTACGGATTCCCGTCCTTTCAGTATGGACGTTCTTTCCTTATTAGGATTTCCCGTATGCAGCTAACTGTTTTCCCGTAGTATAAGTTTATATGTTTGATTTGCTTATGTTTAATTTAGAATACCTATAGCCATATACATGCATGACCAGTTTCACCTAGTTAAGGAGGTACCATAACCATAACACTACAGGCACTGGTGTTATGACTTCCCCACGGCGGAGTGATTGCTCGTGGCGTCCCTTCAACTTTTGGCCATATTATTATATTTATCATGTGGGGCGTATGGGTGCATCCTAGTTACATGTTTTCAGCAGATTACTCAGTGTGAATGTGGTGTGTGCCTTGCATCCTTCACAAGGAGTTGATCCCTCCTACCTAAAACCAGTATATTAAATTAGAGGCAGCCCCTCTAATTTGCATGATGAGGTCACCCCTCCAAGTATTCATGCACGGTGGATTTTCATGACCTATATTGGCTAATGGTAAAATATGTTAAACAATTTTCATAAGATAAACATAAGGCTTTTCAAACTATAAAACCAGTTTTATGAACATGTTCCAGGTTTTACCAGGACTTATACATTTCCGCTGCTATTAAGTCTTTATTATGTTTTAGTCATTTATACTATGTCTATATCCGTGCACTGACCGTTTTGCTCAGCCGTTACTTTCCTTTCCATGTCCCAAAATGGCAGGTACCCAAGGACGGACTCGAGCATTTTGGAGGACATGCATAGGATGGAAGCTGCCATAGACTTCTTCTCCTTTTGTCTTCATATATTTGTGCTTGTTTAAGTCTTCCATTATTTCATTTACTTTATTATGTTTTGAGCTTATGTTTGGGAACCGATGTTTGATTCCGGTATACCTTATGGTCATGTAATGTTTTAGACATTTATCCTTGTATGCTTTGATGACACACCATAATTACGCGTAAAGGTCCACTTATCAAAGTGGGGTGTTAGAAGTTTTAAGCTATTTCTAGCTCGATTTTAAAATTTGCCGTATCATAAAATTCTTTGGTCTACCATTATATCGGACTGGAGAATTTATTGTCAGACTGAGAAAAATCGGAAATTTTGGAATTTAAACCACAACCTAATCACACAACATCTACTTAAGATCCGAAGTCACTTCATCAACCGCGACACCATCATCATGGAAAAGAGCAATGAGTGTTCCGAAGTAACTGACGTAGAGATGGAACGACTACAACAGCGGATATGTATCTTAAGAAAAAACTCCATGGATGGTTTTAGATTACTTCAAGAGTCTTTTAAGTACCTTTCAAAAGTATTGCTCGAATTAGGTGAATCAACTAGCACATCCAGAAAAACATTCACCCATGCCATGGATAAACTTGAAGCACAACTTGTCAACGAAAGAATCATTGCTAGTGAATGCAAGACCACTTTCACTGATCTCAAGATGTCACTTGAAAAGACATTTACTTCTAAATTCATAAAGTCTTCTCGTACAAAGGACTGCTTCAAGAGAAATAATGGAATGGGTGCTTTATCATACAAAGATATGATAACCCGTAACATAGACTTCATTGTAATCTATGTGAACCACACCATACAGACGCAAAAAATGATTGCTGGAAGACTCAATGCCAGTTGTGGAATAGCATCAGATATTGAGAACACAAGTTGCAGATATGGGACTCAAATGCATAGTTCAGGGAATGATGACAACAACTCTAAGAAAGAAAGCAGCAGCTCTGGCAAAGAAGGCACAGACTCTGAAAATGTCATCAGCAATACACCTTTCTATGATAATGGCCCTGTTTTTGATTCTGATCCATTGGAAGAGGTACAAAATGATGAATATAATGTGTTTGCCAATGCTAATACGCATGAGAATTGTGATCAAAATCAAACCCTTATTGACACATGTATGGCGGAAAAGGTTGATAGCAATACCATACCTAATCCCTCAGACACGTGCAGTAATGAGTCTGCCAATGATCAAGTTACAAATGAGTATGATGAGGAGGAGCGTATTATGCTTGCTAAACTAATTTCCACTGTACAAAAAGATGTCAAAGAAACTAGAAAGAGTCAAAAGCAATTAAAAAGGCAAACGCTACGCCCACTCAAAATTTAGAAGAATGCAAAGCTGTTCTAATTAAATCTAGTGAGACCATTGATAGCTATTGAGCCCAGCTTCTTCAAAAGACCAACGAGATTGAGGGGTACAAAGGGTGTTTAATTAACAAGAAAAAGGAAAATTTTGAAAAGAAATACAATGAAACTCTTAAACTTTTAGAACAAGAGAAACATAATCTTAACATCTCTTTAAGTACCGAACGTCATAAAACGTATCTTGCTACAACTAAAGTGAATGAGCTAACTCAAGTGAACAGTTTTCTTCAAGAGGATAAAACTAAACTTGCTAATGAAAAGAACAAAGTGGTTGAAAAGTTGGAAAAGGAGTTCAAAACTAGACAAGCGAAAGACATCGACAAAATGGTGGAACTTGAAACTCAAATTGATTTTTATAAGAAAATTGTTTATAAAACTAATCAATCGATTCAAACCATGAGAATGTTGGCCCCTCGTTCGTTTTTCAAGGGTAGACCTAGTTTTGCAAATCCTAAGTACCTTAAGCAAGCTCAATCTGAGAATCGGCACCTATATCTTGATGAGTCCCAATGGACCGATCTTGATTGCCTTGTCGTTAGGCCCGATAGTGAAGAGACAAATGATTTGGAAGAAGAGAGTAGATCAAAAGTTAATAAAGAATTTGTTAAACCATATAATTATGCTTTTGAAAACAGTCTTTATGGTCTACTCAAACCGCAAGACAAAAGTATCGTGAGCAAATATTTATCGAATGTGAACAAATAAGAATAAAATAGAGACAAATTTTTTCCACTAAGAAAACTAATGTTTCAAAATATATTGAGTACTTGCCATACAAAGCTTCTTTAAGCAAGAGTAAGCAAGCACTTAGTCTTCTTCTTCAAAACATTAACAATTTCAAAAGTGTTGTGGATGATGACTGGGCACGACGTAAACGATCTAAAGGCAATAAGGAAATTCCTCACGATATAACTGTGCTTGTGAAAACTATTTTGATTTCGCTTGCGGATAGAATGAAGAAACGTGCTTTGGAATTTTAAACATTAATTAATCAAGAAATGTTTGACAATATGAAATATGTGGAATCTCTTGAAAAAGAAGTTGACGATCATCAACCTGAAACGGACGTGTTTTTTACAGCATATGATCTACTCTTACAAGAATGTCTCTCCAAAGATATTTTGTGTGTTTCTCTCACATCTTGTTCAGATATAGACGAATATTCTGATGTTGCATGAAAATATCTTGATAAGATCAAAGAGTGTGAACGTCTTGAAAATGATCTTTTGAAACACCAAGATAATGTTGATCACAAGGCTTTTGTGTTAATTCAACACCGATGTGATTTTATTCAAAAACATTGTCATTCTCTTGAACTTGCTTTGCAAGCCAAAGTCAGAAAAGGTCCAAATCATAATATGTTGCAAGTAAAACTTTTCGCATCGTGTCAAGAAATGAATGAAAAGAGTATGGAAATTATAGACTTGAAAGCTCAGTTGCAAGAAAAGGACATAGCGATAGAAGAGTTGAAGAAACTCGTTGTAAAGATGGGTGGGAAAATTATGGAACCTAAAGTTGTGAAACCTGTTGTTTGACAACCCAATGCTTACAAGGATCCAAATCCATCTATCTTAGGAAAACTGAATGCTTTCTCCAATTCTTCTCATGTAAAATCTAGGTTACCCCCTAAGACTGATGTGTAAACAAGTGTTCCAAAACCATCCAATCACCCTATGTTCCTCCATTTAAAAAGCATATTTTTACTAAACCCAAACATGTGAATGCACTTATCACTTCTAGGAATACCCCCCAAGCGTGTGACATCTGTGTCCACAAAGGAATCGATAGATTCAAATGACTTAGTTCATACCAACAACCTAGATGATGCTAAGCAAAAAGGGAAGATTCAGAAAGAAAACACCGTGTATCTAAAACCTAGTATACCAACAACCGCTAGAGTTCAACACACTCCTAATGGTAGTCAACCAAAACCTAGGATCCCTTCCCAGCAACCTAGGAAATGGTAACCATCAATGAGTAGTCGTGCACCGAATACTGTGACTGAACAATCCACAAACTTTAGGTACACACGGCCTTTCGTGAATTCCAAATTCCCTACATGCCCAACCTGCAAAAAGGGCATTCACAATGGAAATCATGACCATTGCATTCTGCAATACCTTTATGAGGTCAAATCGCGTGCCTTTGCACAAAGAAAGACTACAGAATTCCATAAGACAACAAAAAGATACAAACCCGTTGCAAAGAAAAGTAATAACAACAAATCTGAAAGGTGGATTCAAAAAGGACATAGTTTCTCCCCAAAGAAGTCTGCCACTATGCAAGAGAAAACTACTCCTAAATCTAGTCTTCAGTGGAAACCAACGGGTAGGATCTTCAAGGACGTTGGTCTTTAGTGGATTCCAATAGAGAAGAGTGATGAAACCTGCGCTAGCACTAATGCTACTATTCTACACATTGAAAAGGAATTTGCTACTCTTAATACTAGTATTTGTGAAAACTCTTCTTCTGTGATTGCAGGTACTTCAGCGGATTCTGAACCCACTTCTTACTTAAAGGGTTCTAATTATGTACATTCGATATCACCTTCTTCTGTTGTACAAAAGTCTATTTTGGATTATTTTCGAAAAACTTGAGAAAATACAAAATAACATAAAACGTAAATACCATAGAAAAAAAATAAAAAAAATCTTTGAAAATCCAAAAATATTCTTCTCGACATGTCTTTCAGTATCGATAATATGTACGTGCCAAGAAATGTCGCTCAATAACGACACGGGTGTGTACATAAAGCTCTAATGAAAGTTGTACATATTTTTTAAAACATGTCATTTCTATTTTTATTACAGGAAAATGTTTACTTTGGACAATTTTTCCAACAACGGGTAGAGCAATCTATCTTGGGTTGAGCTTGTCACAAAACATTCAACGTTTTGAGCTCAACACAATGGCTCGTAATCACTTTTAGATTGCAACCCGGATTTATATTCACGGGGGAGTGTACGATTTTGGCGCTTACCCTCAACAAAAGAAGGGAAATCTTCTTACACTTGAGTGGATTCGTCAAGACATTCAAATTCTATGAACTCAAGTTTATGCTTTAGAAAAACCATGTCGCCAAAAAGAAATGGTTTTCAAAAAGTGTTGAACATAATTTTTTCAAGAGTTTTCAATGATTATTCAAAATCTTTCAAAAATTGTGTGTTCAACAACTCCTATCCTCAAAAAGCAAAATGTGGATCACGTCCTCACAATGACAATTCAATTGGATCAATTTTTGAGGGGGAGTGTTCCAATAATTCATGCTAGTTAGACACATTTTTCTCCCAAAGACTTTCAAGACTATTTTTAGCAATATATTTTAATCAAAATTGGTATCTCTAATATCAAACGATTTTATATACTAGAGATACGGGAGAAAATGTGATTAAAATGTGATCTAAAGACTCATGCACTTTAACTCTTACCCACATGTGTGAAACACTTTCAATTATCTATGAACATGTGAAGGGAGAGCTTTTCTGAAAGGACCAAACTAGCATGGTGTTAAATGTTTTTCAAACACTTTGTTAGAATTTAAAGTGGTTTATGGTTACGATCAAATACCCACATCATTTTTAATCCACGATGTTATTGGTGTAACAAGGGTGGTTAGGTTTAAGTCCTATGATCCAACCAGAACCTGAGGGATCTTCCGAGGGACAATCCAATAGATTATTAGAAGTCTTAGGAAAGATGGAGTAGAATGTGAACGTAGCCGAATGCCGACTATGTACTAAATCTAGCACTAGAACAATCACGACAAGGTGCTAGTGATGATGTCTTGGTAAGCATTGAAGGGGTTGAAGAATGAAAAATAAATGTAAGGATAAAGGGTGAAAAGAATGAAGCCCTCCATACAACTTACGTAGAAACCGGGTCAACACATCATGAAGACAACACCTTATGGACCCATTGATGTAATGCACAACCCCTCCCCATCTGACTCAGGCTTCTCTCAAAAGAAGTTTGTTTTATTGTCACGGAGATCAACACGACTTCTATTGACTTTATCACTCCGAGATAGTTGATATTGAATAGGTGGCATCTGCTCCAGCCTCCGACCACTAAAAGTTCACTAATCAAGTCTAGAGCCAAGAGATCAATCAAATCTCTTTAGGACACACGTAATGACGAAGAACAAAGTCCTATGCCATATCCTTGCGATTTTGCTAGAACACTCAGAGTGATACTACCTAGTATTCACAATGATGAGTGGAAATCCTTCTAGTGTTAACATTAAACAGCACGGCGGTAGGTCATGTGTAAGATTCTTTATGAATTGAAACATGTGTAGACTGAAAAGCAACAGTGGTTTGATTCTCAATTGATTTAAACTTGTTTCAGGTTTCTACGCAATATCTTTATAGTCTTGCCAGAACATTCAAAGTAACATTTATTAATATTCACATTGACGAATGGAAATCCTTCTAGCGTCAACATTAAAAAGCGCTACGGTAGGTAACTTGTGAGATTCTTTATGAATCAAGCTTGTGTCAACTAGAAAGCAAAAATGCTATTATTCTTTAGGAATCAAACTTGTTCCAGGAATTTGAATTGACGAGTTTAATCAAGCGGATATTTATCCAATTTTCACTCTTTATGTTCGCAATCTTACTTTTAGACGGTCGAGTAAAGAGAACGGCTAGTACAACCGCGAAATCCTGTCAAGAAGGTTCTTAATTGAATCTACCTAATAACAGGTACGATATTTAATATCGTCATTAACGATCTTCACCGACCGGAGGTAAAACGCTACAAATTTAGGACGAATGTCAAAGCCATTCAGTACGTGTCTATGTTTTGTATCAAGAAGGTGGCATTACGGTGTACTCAGCAAAGTCAAAGATTCAAGACCACATACTCATGCCCAAAGACATTCAACAATCAAGAAAGCTAAAGAATTCTACAACTCTGATGATCAAAATCTTCCTTATCAATTAATGTAGAGGAATTAACTCTCTTCAAAGGAGATTGTTAGCAATCTTTCAAGATGGTACAAAGTATGAGCATGTGGATGAAGACACAAGATTGCAAGATGGCAAATTCAACTCAAGAATGATTTGAAGATCTCAAGATAAAAGACAAAGTTGAAAGACAACGACAAAGGCTCAAAGATCACAACATGAAGGAACAAGACTACTATTACACGTTCAAGACTCATTTATGACGAGATTAGTAATCTCCATAAATCTTTAAATGTCGAAGAGGAATGACCTCACATTGGGGAGATTGTTAGCCTCCAAATATTGAGTCAAACAAGAATGTTCGGTCATAGGTTTTTATTGTAACATTTATTAGAACGTTGTAATAGTTAGTAAAATAGTCGTGACATTACGGGCTTGATGGCTAGCTTAAAAGGCCTCTTTCAACGTACTAAGAATTTTATTCAAGTCCGGCCCATCAAACAATATAGCCCATTAGTTACATGTAAGCCCAACTATATAAAGCCCTTCCTAGCATGTTCGGAAGGGTTGGTTGTTCGTTTTTCCTTAATCTAATATTTCACAAGTTTCACATATCTCTTTCTTTTCTCTCTCTACTTTCTCTCCCTAATCTTCATCTCTTTTCCTAGTGGAGGTGATTCTATTAATCGTGAAGTTACAAATCAAATCAAATAAAAGAACTTGCTTCGATTGTAAAAAATCTTTCTTTAAAAAATTGAAAACCCTCCTCTTAGACACATTCATGCCCTTAGTGAGACTTGTGGTGGACCACATTCGTACTGTAATTTTAACACCCCCAAATTTACACGCAGCGGAATACATCTTTGGGTGCTAAACAATGATACAAAAACACATAATTTATAAAGAACGACTCGAAAAGAGACGTTTTAGATTTATCGTTCCCAAAACATTTATCAGAGTAGCGTAGTCCCAAGACATCGTAACCAAAGTACAACCAAAACAAAAGATTTAAATTGTTTTGAACAAAAGGAACGACAAATATTCAAAGAGTTTATATTGCAAAGTAGTGCACAACATTCATTCCCGTGGCTTCCAAGCTTCACCCTTCCTGATTACCTGAAATACATGTGAGTAAAACATCAGCAAAAATGCCGAGTGAATCTATAGGTTTATGTAATCAATTTGAACACAAGCAAAGATTATAAGTTTGTGGCATGCTTATAAGCATCAAATAATAATTTGCATCAAAAATGATAATTGTATATAGCATAAATTGCAATAAGCTCATGGAACCGAGTCCTTAGACACTCCCATATCAGTCTAATAAGACGAGAGATTTATTAATTGTCGGTTACCTCCAGATTATTGGTACATTGCCGTATACCTGACTTCTTAATACAATATGCTCAAACAGTGTGGAGGTCGGGCCTAAGCTTCTATGACAAGTCCACAAAAACTGAACCGGGGCGGCTTCCCCCAGAGATCTATTAATTTTACTAGCGGTTAACCCATCATAGGTTAATTAACGGTCCATAATTGAGGTTTTAACAAAGGCAATCACTTAATGCAATTTAAATGCAACCACGGGTCCATTCATAGAGGGACAAAGCGTACCATAAAAATCTTGTGTTCTAAGTTTATAAAACATGTATTCCCCCTCGCGGGTTTAAAATCATTTAATAACTAGTATAAAGCGAGGCTATAGACTCACCTTAGCCAATAGTGGTAATGAGACGATCGCCGACGATAGATGATGCCTTTCAAACACGAGAACCGCAACCTATCAAATGAGGTGCGTTCATTAATAATAGACTCGAGAAATAACCCATACATAAGAATATAAAACGCGATTCATAAAATCACGACAAAATCGAGAGAAAACGATAAAAGTGATACTATTACACTCTCCTATATATTCATTTTATTATTCTACGCCTTTAATAAAAATCTGCCGGAACATACCGAATGTCCAAGCCGTTTTCCCATACTTAAACATATCAACTTTTTATGATAATACTCAGAGAACTCACTTACTATATGTAGAAAGTCCTCCCAAGAGCCCATTAAAAGATTTTACTTCTAAAGTTCCCTGCCCGACTCATCTTTGAATCACAAAATCCGGACAGTTTAGCGACCTTGACTTACGAAACCATTTTGACCATTCTAAACAACTCCATTTGTAAAACCGCCACTTGATTCTAAAAATAGACTCAAAATAATAAACTTGGAGCCTGAGAACAGCCCTTGAATCATTTTGAAACTCATTTTATAGTTCCCGAGATTCTATCCAAATATCGACAACAATTTTCGGATTGTGTCGACACTCGTCTCCCGGTACACGATCATTTAAAACATCATAACTTCACGCTCGTTTTGAGCTAGAAGCTCTACTTTATATCAAATCAAAGCTAAGGAAATTATCTACAACCCTAGGCTATAAGTTAAGTCATTTTCAAAACATAAAAATTCGGATTTTTCAGTTTACCTACTGCCCAAAATTGACTATTAAAATCTCTTACAAAATCATGTTTTTGATCAATTCCAACAACTTTTCTCATCATCCTACACCCCTAATATCATCATAAACCATTCCTAACACTTGTATCATCATCAAAAACAAAAACCCAAAAATTAAAAATCAACTTTTTAACAAAAACATAGCATGAAAATCTTTTGATCATCACTACTAACACATGCATACAACAAATTTGGATCAAACATAACCAACTTTTCTTGAAAAATTTATATGGTTGCATGTATGAAAATTTTATACCAAATTGTAGCCCTTTGAAAATGGAGGATGGGACTTTGCTTAGTTTCTCTTGGATCAAGCTAGAAAATTTTTGATCATGGTGTTTGTGTTGTTAATGGTGGATGGCTAAAAACAAGGGTGAAGAGAAAGTTGGTTCTGTTTTTTGTTAAATGAATTTATTAAATGGAATGTGGTAGTGGAGATGTTAGGTATAGTGTGGAGTTAGGGTAATTTTTGCCAATTTGTGATAGTTTTGGTCCAAAATATAAATATTAGTTAAAAAGCGGGAAATGACTAAAAGTAAATTTTAGAAATATTTACGGGACTCGGGTTTCGTAAAAATACTTTTTAAAAGTTTAAACGCACACGAAAAATAATAATATAACGACTCGATACGTAATTAAAACGATATCGTCGAAAATATTAAATATCGAAACGATCGATAATAAAATATAAAATTTTAGGCACCCGTCAGTATCGCGATCACTAGTAGTCCTCGTTGCTCGTCAAAATATTAAAATAAAATATTTAATATCGGTTTCAACTTAAACCGTTAAACATAATAATATTTAACATTATAAAATACTTCAAAATAATTGAAAATTATAATTAAATTATGACCTTATTTTTACGGGTTTTACATCCTCACCACCTTAAGGGAGCGACGTCCCGGCGCTCAACTCGCCTCATACACGAGTTGATCACTACCCGGAAGGATGACGGCATTCCTAATAAAGAAGTCTTCACGTTCCCACGTGAATCTCGATCTACGATCTCCATTGGTTCTTTTACAAAACGCAACTTGTCGTCAAGTTGTATCTCACCAAAAAGGAATAAATAAATCCTTATCCACAAGTCACCCGTCAAGCTCAACACATGAAAATTTTAAGAATCACACGAAGCTCATTCGACAACAAGAATAGATGACAGGATTTTCGGGTAAGTCCAGTTAAAAAGAATGTTGCAATTTAAAGGATAGCCACTGGCCGGATGGCCATGTACACACATCAAAAGAATTAACAAGAAAAACATTTTCATCATCGGAGGGTGTTCACAGGTGGGTCCCTACTCAAAAGATAATACAAAGACACCATCTCACTTTCGCCAACGTGCATTAAAGTCTCAATAAATATTGTCATTGAAAGTCAAAAAGATATTACATAATATGTGTTCTATATGATCGGACGTCATCGGATGATGCCGTCTCAAGTTCTCACAACTTACGATCATTTGACTAGATCACACACCATATAAGTACATAAAAGAAAAGGTCGAACATAAACATCGAGTATAGATCTCCACCGTTAATCATCGAGAAAACCTTGAACGAACCCTTGATAATAACCACTTGATCTCAAGTGTCTTTCCACTTGCGGTGTCGGCTTCAACATACTCCTCGAGGTTGTAACGAATTTATTAACTCTATTCATTAAGAGATTCGGTCCTCAATCATTCCACAAGTACACGCATAAATCCTGGTGACACTTATCGTTTCTCCTTATACACTGCTTCCCGAGATTCATTTAAAACTCAGAATAAAATAGTGATCTTCAATACGAGGAACAGAACGAGATAAAAATAAATTCAATAAACGCATAAACGGACAAGATGTGGTAAAATGATCTAAGGTTGACGATCGACGAGGGATCTCGAATCACGTAACCGTAAAACATAATAATTCACAATACTAGAAAAATGAGAGCGAAGAATAAATTAAATATTAACATTAAAATACCGTTTGTCACAATTATCCGTCCCGGATTTGGTATTACCTTAAAACTCAGTTGAGGTAATTTCTTGATAAAGATGATACATAAAAAATAGAAGTAAAATAGTTTCAAAATTTATTTGGTCGTCTTAAGAAACTTTGAAAGAATGACGTAAATTTATTAATTATACTCATATTGATGGTTACGATTTAGAAAATATAATTTCCAAATTAAATCATTGTTAGGAATATAAATTAAACCGGTAATTTCATTACATTAAAAGTAAAGTATGATAAGTCAATTAGTTCAAAAGGTAGAACATAATTTTATTTTTAAACATTAGTTTTAGTTATACAAAATATGATGTATAAATTTGACCTTTTACTTGTGATGGTTATTTCGATAATTGAAAATTATTAGAGAATGTAGACAAGTTCCATAAAAAAATTTATAATACTTTGTAGAAATACATAAAGGTGTTTATTATTTCAAAATAACATGGGATATATTCGGGTTTCGAAATGTGACAAGATAACAAACGAATACGAATGAAAATAATAGTCAACAATTAATACGAAATCAATGGTACAAAAGAGAACGAAGCAAATGTCGTATGAATTCTTAAAGAGAATAATAAAATAAAGGCATTGATGGTATGACGATAAGAAATAATAGATTAAACAAGTTGTCAATTTTGTTAGTGCGGTCGATGGTTCACCAATATCTGCTCGTTAACTTAGCGGTGGTCGATACATGATCGGAAAGAATATCCATACAAAAATTTTAATCAAAGAAAATTCCTAATAATCACTTGTAATTAAAACAAATCAAATGAACGATGTTAGTGTTTAAAGAGAGAAGTCAAAGCACGGTTCACAAGAGTGAAGTTCGAGACCAACGAGAGTGAAGGACGTCATCCCGGATATACGAAAATCACTCAAATGATAATTCATTATTCACGTGCGGAGACATTCCAAAGATCTACCCAGTCGCATAAAGAAGATTGGACGAGACGGAAGGATAAAACATCGAGACCTTCAAGTCTTTTATCAACAGTCAATAATTAGACGAGCAGTCAAAAGAAATCAGTTATAAGACAAAATGAAGTAACAAGTGGAAAAACAATCATCGAGTAAAAACGTACTTAAAATCACGTAATTCGTTTAACGAAAGGTAAGAAAACATATGCGGATGCATAGAAATTGCGCTACTTGCATAAAATATAAAGGTTTTCAAAACTTCTTTTCATTTTATTTTATTCTATTATGATAAATACAAGTAAAAAGTTTTTTATTATCAAGATTTTTAAGTTGACTACTATTCAGCCTAGCATGGCTCCTTCTAAATTAGACATAGGTGATCAGGCCATGTATAATTTAGGAATAGCAATGCAATGCTCAGTTTCGTCGAAAAGTATTACGTTTCTTATGTTTATATATAAACCATGCCATTTGTAAAATGGAATTTTAAAAATAGTTTATAAATTTATAGGATACAAGTAATTTGTAAGATACTCAATAAGCAACAGCTTAAATTTTATAAAAATTATTTCATAATATCAAAGTAAAACAATTTGTGAAGTAATTGTAGTAAAAATGTCAATTAAAGTTATATGGTGACATTTAATGAGGTATATAATAACCAAAAAGGTTGCAAAAAGTTGCAAATAGTAGCTCATAGGAAAACCAATGAAATCTTCACGAATTAATAAGGTTTCAAAAGGTTATAAGATTTAGACGGAAACACCATGAGACACGCGATAAAATATTGACGAAGAATGTGAAGACAAAACTTCAAAACTCAACCCAAGTCAGTGGAAGGTTAAAAGAAAAAAAATAAAAATAATATCGAATGACAAAAGAGTCATATATATGAAAAGAATAAAACAATCCACATGTGTATTCTATGTAAGATACTCGACACAATATGCTTTTAAGAAAGTATATTATTCGTTTTCAAATTACCCCATTATTCCGGTAATTGCTAATCCTGTACTGTTTCTATTTTTAAACATTTTCACATGCAACTAGTATTCGTTAGTTGTAAAATAATATTTGTTAAAATTTTACGATCTCAAATGAAATCAAAACAGCTTAGAAACATTTAAAACTCATGTTCTGAATTTTCTATCAGATTTGACTTTTAAATATGAGCCGGTTAATTGACCCGATAAACGACATCTCCAAGACTCGGAGTCTAAAGCATTTAGATGCAAAACGACGTTTTAGACGACTTTCTAGTTTTACCCGAGACCTGAAAACCAATGTAAAATGACCAAAATACCCCTGCAAGTTCTGTGCAGGTTTGACTATTTTATTTTTAAAAAAACGCAGGTTTTACTTTTAAGTTTTGACCTGTTTATACTGCCCCTGCAGTTTCTCAATTAAATATATTTTTCGACACTTCCTGACCACTCAAAATATATATACACACATGTCTTGTGGATTTTACAACAACGAAAAATAAATCTCATAATGAGCATCAAATAAAAATATAGTATAATGAAATGACATAAGATGCTTCAAGATATTCAACACGAAATTAGGAAGCAAAACGGTGAAAGACGTTCGTAATTTAGATTTCAAAATGCAATGTAGGCAAATATCCTTGGTGCCACGATTGTCAAAAACACAAAAACATAACGAGAAAAGAATGGAACATTCATAGGTTGCGTTCCGAGAGCAAGAAGGTTAATGAAAAACAAATGATACAATTTTATAGAAGTAAAATCGTATTCCAATCTAGCGCCATAATCTAGACGATGATTTATAAAATGACGATGACTTTACCGAGATATAAGTGAACAATACACTTCCGAGTCGATACATATAAATGTCAATAAATAGCGGTTAGTCTATTCCAAGGACACATTGAGCTACACAATGGTCTAGAAATTACGTTTCAAGACGTCCAAGCACAAATAGCCGGAAGAGGATTTGGATATCTACATAGATATCACAAAGGGTTAAATAAGGAAAGTAACGCGCGCAGATGAAGGTATGTAAGGTCATAATATGAAATTTTGCAATAAAAGCAATTTAAATACTTCAAAAATAAATACAGAAAGATCTTGAAAATTCATTGTATTTATTTAAGTTAATCATTAATATATGATAAACTTTTATCGAAAAGTTTAACGACATAAATATATATCGATAAAAGGGATCCTAGATATAAATATATATCCATAAGTGGATCATAGTATTTATTTATAAATACTTGCCAATAAGGTATACGTAATAACGCATACTAAAGTGGTAATCCCAGAAGTAGCTTGAACCTGAAGTCACGCGAAATCATGTGCACCGACTCTTTGAAAAAAATAAAACCGACAATTATAGTTTAGGTTTTTAGAAAAAGACCTAGTTCTCTATAACTCATGGCTCTGGTACCAATCTTTAACACCCCCAAATTTACACGCAGCGGAATACATCTTTGGGTGCTAAACAATGATACAACAACACATAATTTATAAAGAACGACTCGAAAAGAGACGTTTTAGATTTATCGTTCCCAAAACATTTATCAGAGTAGCGTAGTCCCAAGACATCGTAACCAAAGTACAACCAAAACAAAAGATTTAAATTGTTTTGAACAAAAGGAACGACAAATATTCAAAGAGTTTATATTGCAAAGTAGTGCACAACATTCATTCCCGTGGCTTCCAAGCTTCACCCTTCCTGATTACCTGAAATACATGTGAGTAAAACATCAGCAAAAATGCCGAGTGAATCTATAGGTTTATGTAATCAATTTGAACACATGCAAAGATTATAAGTTTGTGGCATGCTTATAAGCATCAAATAATAATTTGCATCAACAATGATAATTGTATATAGCATAAATTGCAATAAGCTCATGGAACCGAGCCCTTAGACACTCCCATATCAGTCTAATAAGACGAGAGATTTATTAATTGTCGGTTACCTCCAGATTATTGGTACATTGCCGTATACCTGACTTCTTAATACAATATGCTCAAACAGTGTGGAGGTCGGGCCTAAGCTTCTATGACAAGTCCACAAAAACTGAACCGGGGAGGCTTCCCCCATAGATCTATTAATTTTACTAGCGGTTAACCCATCATAGGTTAATTAACGGTCCATAATTGAGGTTTTAACAAAGGCAATCACTTAATGCAATTTAAAGGCAACCACGGGTCCATTCATAGAGGGACAAAGCATACCATAAAAATCTTGTGTTCTAAGTTTACAAAACATGTATTCCCCCTCGCGGGTTTAAAATCATTTAATAACTAGTATAAATCGAGGCTATAGACTCACCTTAGCCAATAGTGGTGATGAGACGATCGCCGACGATAGATGATGCCTTTCAAACACGAGAACCGCAACCTATCAAATGAGGTGCGTTCATTAATAATAGACTCGAGAAATAACCCATACATAAGAATATAAAACTCGACTCATAAAATCACGACAAAATCGAGAGAAAACGATACAAGTGATACTATTACACTCTCCTATATATTCATTTTATTATTCTACGCCTTTAATAAAAATCTGCCGGAACATACCGAATGTCCAAGCCGTTTTCCCATACTTAAACATATCAACTTTTTATGATAATACTCAGAGAACTCACTTACTATATTTAGAAAGTCCTCCCAAGAGCCCATTAAAAGATTTTACTTCTAAAGTTCCCTGCCCGACTCATCTTTGAATCACAAAATCCGGACAGTTTAGCGACCTTGACTTACGAAACCATTTTGACCATTCTAAACAACTCCATTTGTAAAACCGCCATTTGATTCTAAAAATAGACTCAAAATACTAAACTTGGAGCCTAAGAACAGCCCTTGAATCATTTTAAAACTCATTTTATAGTTCCCGAGATTCTATCCAAATATCGACAACAATTTTCGGATTGTGTCGACACTCGTCTCCCAGTACACGATCATTTAAAATATCATAACTTCACGCTCGTGTTGAGCTAGAAGCTCTACTTTATATCAAATCAAAGCTAAGGAAATTATCTACAACCCTAGGCTATAAGTTAAGTCATTTTCAAAACATAAAAATTCGGATTTTTCAGTTTACCTACTACCCAAAATTGACTATTAAAATCTCTTACAAAATCATGTTTTTGATCAATTCCAACAACTTTTCTCATCATCCTACACCCCTAATATCATCATAAACCATTCCTAACACTTGCATCATCATCAAAAAACAAAAACCCAAAAATTAAAAATCAACTTTTTAACAAAAACATAGCATGAAAATCTTTTGATCATCACTACTAACACATGCATACAACAAATTTGGATCAAACATAACCAACTTTTCTTGAAAAATTTATATGGTTGCATGTATGAAAATTTTATACCAAATTGTAGCCCTTTGAAAATGGAGGATGGGACTTTGCTTAGTTTCTCTTGGATCAAGCTAGAAAAATTTTGATCATGGTGTTTGTGTTGTTAATGGTGGATGGCTAAAAACAAGGGTGAAGAGAAAGTTGGTTGTGTTTTTTGTTAAATGAATTTATTAAATGGAATGTGGTAGTGGAGATGTTAGGTATAGTGTGGAGTTAGGGTAATTTTTGCCAATTTGTGATAGTTTTGGTCCAAAATGTAAATATTAGTTAAAAAGCGGGAAATGACTAAAAGTAAATTTTAGAAATATTTACGGGACTCGGGTTTCGTAAAAATACTTTTTAAAAGTTTAAACGCACACGAAAAATAATAATATAACGACTCGATACGTAATTAAAATGATATCGTCGAAAATATTGAATATCGAAACGATCGATAATAAAATATAAAATTTTAGGCATCCGTCAGTATCGCGATCACTAGTAGTCCTCGTTGCTCGTCAAAATATTAAAATAAAATATTTAATATCGGTTTCAACTTAAACCGTTAAACATAATAATATTTGACATTATAAAATACTTCAAAATAATTGAAAATTATAATTAAATTATGACCTTATTTTTACGGGTTTTACAGTAATTGTGATAAAGTTTATAATCAACCCCATGGAGAAGTTTATGCTTATAACAATGATGAAAATGAGAGGGTTCATTTTAAACCGAATGTTGATGCGAACCATTTGTCATATAATTCTACTAACTATTTGGCTCCCCTAGGTTTGTACCTCACCAAAGACCACCCCCACCCACCCAAAATACCCAATACCAAAGTACCCAATACCCAAATAGGAACCAAGGTACACAAAGAGGTAATTTTCAAGGGAATTCAAATGTAATGTGTTATAATTAAAACCAAGGGTTCAATAATTCAAACCAAGGAAACTTTCAAGTTCAAAATCAAGGGGTCGATAACCAAGGTTTTAATAATCAAGGCTTTCAAAATTATAATCAATATCAAAACCAAGGTTTTCCAAATCAAGGGTTCAATAATCAAGGGTTTAATCAAGGGAATTGAAGTTGTATATAATGCAGTTCGTTTTTCTCAGTTCTTGCTAATTGAAAGTCCTAACAATATCGGGTTTTTAACTGTTTTTGGTTGTTAATGTTTTTTTGGATAATCTATTTGCTAATTCAAACAATGCCTAGAAAAACTGAAAAATATTATCCACTTATATGTAAAACATCGTGCACATACCAAGTTTTTATTCAAGTAAAATTCAAAATGTAAATTTTACAACTAAAAGGACTGAAATTGTAAATTCTATGAAAAATAAATGCTCAAAATGTAAAGTCTACAAGTACAAGGACTGAAAATGTCAAAACAGTTAACTATAAGGATCAAAAATGTAAACTATGTAACAAACTAACCAATTTTCAACTAATTCCAAAACTTACTAACTGAATTTGAACAAAATTCAAACTTTAAGGACCAGTTTATTGAAAACCCTAAAAACACTCAAGTTTAGCCAGGTTTAAAAGTATTCTAATTCAAGGAGGACTAAAGTGAAATTTTGAAAAGTTTTTAAGCCAAAACGGGTTACACATTCAAATAAGCTCGTTTGAGCTTATTTCTCAACCAAAATCAATCAAACCAATTGCAAAATGCTTAGAATTGAAAATAAGCTAGACCTGTAAGAGGAAATTTGCTGAAAATGACTATAAAGCTAATAAGCACTTCCAAATAAGCACAAAATAAGCTCTACAAGAATCTAGATATGCACAATTGGATTTTTGTACTGAAATTGATTAATGAGCTTAAAACATGAACAAGAAATCAAGTCTTATCAAAAATCATCAAGAAATAAGCTTGGAAATTGAATTAAGCTGAAATTGGCTTATGTTGACCAAGCGTTGACAAAGTTTTTTTTCAAAAAGCTGAAAATCTCAAAAATCAACCACCAACACCTACTAAGTGATATTGTAAAAGTAAATTGGCAAGTTTGGGAAAAGAATTCAGAGATATGAAAAAGCTGTTTTCAATTTACAGAAACTTTGATTTGCTTAACAGTCTAGAATTTTGCTTATTTCTACTAGCTTAATGAAAACTGTACAAAAAGCTTATGGAATATGAAACTTCATAATATGACCTACAAATGAGAACTAGTTTGGTAGAATTTCATCAAGAAATGAACAAATGCAAGGCAATTGAAATTGACAACTTCTTATAAGCAAAACTGACTGAAATGAACCCAAACTTTTTATATTGCCAATTGCCTTTTTGACCTTAAACTTGACCTGAATATGGTTCAAAACCTTTTATAATGACCTTATGACTGGAAATGAACAAGATTAAGCAATTTCATTCACTTGATTATCAAACACCAAGTAATACCAAACACTACTTAAACTGATCTTGTTGGAATTTTGTGAAGACTTTTTAAGTTCCAGTCTAAGCTGAGTGAAAAGCTATAGCAGACCAAATTTAGTAACCAAAATGAGATGTGTGAAAGCTATATGCAAGTAATGAAAGCAACTAGAACTCAAATAAGGAAGCAAGGCTAAAAATGACTAAAATAAGCTATCAGCTATGTAGAAACTAGAAGGGGGGGGGGGTTGAATAGTTTCTCTTCGATTGGTGACCAAATTAAAATTACTTTCAATTTGGTTTGTGTCAAAACTATCTTTTACTTAAAGCTAAGTTGCATAATGATTAGGTTCAATTGAAATGCACTAGCAAGAATAATAAGCAAGTATAATAATAATGAAAAAAGTAAAGAGCAAGGAAGGAGACAACCTAGTGGGAGGACACCAAGATTTATAGTGGTTCGACAACGAGGCTCTATCCTCGTTTCTACTCCACTCCTCGAGTACACCTACCTGAGATTTCCACTATATCCACAAGCTCCCTTCTCGGCGGAGAAAACCTTACAACGTTGCTTACATTATTTTCCGACACTAAGCTAAATGTCGAGACCTAATCTTTAGCTAGGACCAATCTACACGACGTTGCCTACTTCATAATTTAACGACACAAGGCTAGATGTCGAGTTCTAATCGAAAGGTAGAACCAATCTTCACGACGTTGCCTACTTCACCATTTTATGACACGAGGCTAGATGTCGAGTTCTAATCGAAAGCTAGAACCAATCTTCACGACTCTTCACTTTGAAGCTAAGTGAGAACTTCACACAACACAACTACTAGTCACTTTAAAGTTTAGTGAGAACTCACAAGACACAACCACATCACTTTATAGTTTAGTGAGAACTAATCAAATCTATTACAACTCAACTAGACTTATCCAAGTACACACATGTAGCTTGGATTTACACAACACAAATCCAAGCAAACACATATGCAATGGATGTACACAACAAATCCAAGTATCCACAAATAACTTGGATGAACACAACTAATCAAAGTATTCATAAATACATTGGATTGACCTAAAACACAAAGGTATAATGATGAATATGACTAGCTCATAAATTCATCTTTATCACTACACTAGTGAGTGAGTGATCTTCTCATTGGACATGGTAAAGGAGGGGATCAAGAGGATAATCATATGTAAACATCCTTAACAAATTAAGTGATCATGTACTAGTGATTATGCTATAGAAAATAGAAAAGGGGCTGAGAAAATCGTCCAAGAGGCTTACTGGAAAATGAGATTTGACCCACTATTTAAAGGAGACAAAGTATAACGGATCTATAACGGTCTTCTGTGCGCGGTACCTTATCTCACCCCGCGGTACCTTATCGATAAGGTACCGCCTAGGTACTTAAGGTACCGCCACTAGACTCCTCTCCGTTTTTTGTATTTTAGTGGGGTGGGAATATCTGAGGTATTTAAACCCTTCAAAGGATATTCTAACAGCATTTGGAATATGCCATTTTCAAATTTTCATTTTCCATTTCAATAAAACATTTTCTAAAAAAGAACGTTTATTAAAAATACTTTTGTCTTATTAGCAAAAGTGAGTTTTAAGGATAATCATTTTGATGATCACTAAGTATGATTAAGAAAGGTTTGTGATATGATTATTACCTCGATGATAGTGTTAGTTAAATAATTCATTTTGTGTTTCTACACTAAATGTGTTGTATGGTTTGTTGTGATCAAAACTAAGAAAGATTAGTTAACACTAATAATGTTTTTAGGCATTACTTGCATTAACAATCTCCCCCTTTTTGATTACGACAAACGATAAACTCATTTACGTATGAACACAAACTATGGAATTATTAACTAGTTTATCACTATCATTTCTCCCCCTTTTGTCGTAGCAAAAAGGTTAGCATAAGTCTTTGAAGTGCATCGAACTTTGCTAGTAGCTCCCCCTTGGTGGTTGCTCCCCTTTGCTTGGGGCACCAAGTTTGTGAGCTAATGTGACATGCTACACAAAGGTTAGTAGAAAGGAAAGAAACACCAATGTATATATGATCACTACCTACTAAGTAACTTGAGAGGGAGAAAGAGAAGAAATCTCAAATTAGAAGCAAGTATTTTGCTAAGTATGTCCAAAGAGGTAATTGACAAAATCAAACTTCAATAAAATGAAGATGATAAGCTTGTCAATGGGTTAAAGCTTTAGAATTGATGGAATCACCCATAAGCAATTGTAAAAATTTAACCAAGATCAACTCAAAAATAGAACTAATTAGATAGCACACAAATAACACAAAAGTTACAAAAAAATAATACAACAAAGAGGATAGTCATACACATAGTATGAGTATCTAAAAGCAATACATATGGAAAATAAACCACTAAGCATAAGCTAGTCTAATAGTGATATTTTCCAAGATTGCAAAAAAAATAAAACTAAAAAGACGACGATGCATCATTCGAAGTTTTGTCCACCGGAACGAAAACTTGAATAGGAGGTCGAGTGAGGAGGAATTCAAGAAAATTTAACTTCTCATACACACGAGCAAGTTCAATTTGTTGAAAACGGCAACAATCACACGAGGATCTATGATGCAACACAAAATCGTTTGATGTGGGTATGGCATCAAACTTAGGGTTTGGTGGTGGTGGAGTAAAGGGTTTGGGAGTGTTTTCACAATGCATTTGGAGGTTTGGGAAGGTGGAAAGGTCATTGAGTTGGGGGGTGTTGAAGGATTGTGGTGGTGGTGGAACATGTTCTTTTGCTCCGGTGATGGGGTTTATGGTGTAAGTCTCATTCCAATACTTGATTGGAGAGAAGGTAGGGTTTTTGGGTGGTTTAGACGAAGATGGTTCATTCTTCTTAACCCAAACGGGTCGAACCGAGATTCTCGGTTTCTTTGAAAGCTTGGATGAGCAAGCTTTAGGTGAGTGGGGTTGTGACAAAGAAATGTCAAGGTTAGGAATGTAGGAGTTAGGCATTGTGAGAGTGTGAGAATGATATCTCAAGGTAATGTGAGAATGAATTCTCAAGGTTGGGAAGGTGTGAGAATGAAATCTCAAGGTTGGGGTATAAGTAAAATGTAATCAAGGTAAGAATTTGAATACAAAATGTGTATTGTCAAGGAATGTTTAGTCAATTTGAGTAAACAAGGAATCTTGACTGGGAATAGGGTTTAAAGGTTTTGACCAAAAATTCGTCAAAAGCCACATTTCTGGCCGCGGTACCTTATGTGGGCCGGCGGTTCCATATCACTAAGGAACTGCGGGTCCTTAAGGAACCGCGTCCAGAGGACTTTAAACTAAGTTTTTCCTGGGTTTTGGGAAAAACTAAGACTTTTTCAAAAAAGTTGCAAATCTTGGATTTTTACCTGTATTAGAACCAAAATATGCTAGGGTTGCATAAAGCAACACATTCACAAAGAATGTCTTGACAAAGGGTGACAAAATAATTTAGATATCATTTTGAACCAATTTTAGTCAAGTTTTAGGGGTTGTGATAGATTTAGGTTCAATTTTAATTTCAAATTGAAGTTGATTAGTGTGCACAAAGGGATAGAATCACACAAAGCTAAATCCATAACACACCAACAATAAACATTCATTAATAAGGAAACAAGAACAAAGATAAATAAAACTAACTAATACATAGCTAGCTTATCATAAGATCTAGATAGGTAGTTTTTCTTTGGCTTGTTGTTGAAAATCTTTATTAAAAGAACTCCATCATTCATCTCCTAGGAGGAGGCATGGAGAACAAAGTAAGCAAGAAATCTTGCAAACCCCTATGAAGTCCATACATATCCATCCTTAGGTTTTGGATGAGGAAGTGGTTGTAGAGACAACATGGACATCTAGGACCATGAGTTTGTTGAAACCCAAAGTAAGTATCACCCAAGAGGAGGGAAAGAGGGACATCCAAAATTGGGATGTTTGAGTTGGGTGGAGGTGGAGGAGGCATGTTCTCCAAGGGGGAAATGGGTGAGTGTGGAGGTAAATCCTCCAAGGTTGGTGAAATTGGTGAGTTGTGAGGGGTAAATGGTGAAGTCACCAAAGTATCATCAAAGTCATTCCCAAAAGGAATGCTTTGGATTGGTTGAGGTTGTGGTGTCACTTCCAAGGATGCACTTGGAGTGAAGGGTGAGGAAAGCTCATTCATTCTAGAATTGAATGAAGAGGAGGTAGAACCAATGGAGTACCATGGGTGGAAGAGGTCTTGCATGGTGCAAGAGGTGGGGAAGGTGATGAAGAAATGAGGATAGGAGAATTCTTATTCTTAGGTGTATGGAAAGGTGAAGAGTTAGGCTTAGCTACCTTAACCCTTATTTTGAGTATTTTTCTTGGGGTGGAGGTCTTGGAAGTGTTTGAGGTTTTGGTACACACCATGGTTGATTAGGGTGGTTTAAGGTTTAGGGAAGTATGTTTGATGTGTGAAGAACATGCAAACAAGGTGGTTTAAATGGTTGAGGGGATGATCCAAACTAGTAATGGGTTAAAATCATTTTAGGTGAATAATGAATTTAGATACCCTAGTTAAGGAAATGTACAGTTTATTACTGAAAATCATGCAAGGTTTACACAAAATTAAGAAAACAGTGTAAAGCAAAGATGCTGTCGTGCACAGTGGCTGGCGGTTCCTTATCTAGGACCGGCGGTACCCTATCGATAAGGGACCGCGGATCGATATGGAACCACGACCAGAAGGTTTTCAAAAATTCCCATTTTAGTTTTTGATAAACCCAGTTTTTTCCCAAAGGTTTTACAAGCCAAAGTTAACTACAGATCATAATCTAATAAGCTAACTATCATATGGCATGCACAAAGCTATGTAAAACACAAACATCATTGCAAGAGCAACATTTAGGATCAAAATAAGTAATAATCCAAGCATGCAACATAAGTAAATAAACAACTAAACCAAAGTGTTAATAAGCAAATGTTTAAGCTGCAAATGATAACCAAACTTTGACACAACTCAAAGTCTTCACCTCCTTTTCTTGCCTAAATCCTTGATCATTTTTCCCAGATACTTGATTCCCTTTCTTGACTAAATTCGGTGTTTATGCAAATCACCTCGGGTTCGAAGATTTTGACGGTAAAGTTCCTCTAAATTGAGATTATTAGGAACTTCACTAGAGGAAGGGTGGGGAGGGGAAGCAATGTCATCTAAACCATCCACGAATGAGTTTGTGGAGTGGTGAGAGGAACTCGAAGAGTCAATGGGAGCACTTGTGCCAATGCCATCACCATCACTTGTTGGCATGTCCATGTCCTCATCACTAAACTCTTGTTGATCGGATTTACGGTCAGATCTTGTCTTTCTCTTATACACCTCTCGAATAGGTAGCATGACCCGTTTGACCGGTTGAAATTGAGAAAGATCAAGATTTGGAAAATCACGGCCAACCCTTTTAAAAAGGCGAGTGAGAAGCATTGCGTAAGGGAGGTTTGTTTTAGGCTTGTGAATAGCATAATTGATCCGTTGAGCGATAAAATATGCCAAATTGTAATTGGTGTTGGTAAAGATGCAATATAACATATGCACTAAACTCGCCGGAACATGATCCCGGTTTCCACCAAGACAAAACACATTTTCCCTAAGGATATTGGTCCATTGAACCATATTATCATTAAGGTCGCTCAAGAGAACTTCATGACGTTTCACCGAACGTACCTTAGTATGAAGGCTTCTCTTAACGGGTCGATTACGCTTTTTGGTGACAACGTCGACAATGAAGTCAAGATCAATTTCCTCATGATCATTTGGAGGACAATTGTCGGTTTCAAGGAGAGCACTAAGATTCCATTTATCCGTGAAGCGACAAGTGCCCACAAATGGTACATCAAGAATTTGACCAAACACTTCGAGAGAGTATTGAATGAGTTGATCTTTCAAGATGAACCTAACAAATATTCCATCATTGTTTTCAATGACAGAGTATGTGCTAAAGAACTCCAAAAGTAATCGAGGATAGATGTCTTCCTTAATGTTCAACAAACAATCAAATCCAATGTGTTCAAACATGGACTTGATGTAGACATAATTCTTGATATCCTCTTGAACAACTCTACCCTCATGAAAGCAACGGGATTGGAGAGAGGAAAAAGTATGGGCAAGGTGAGTTGAGTGACAAAAGTCGGATAGGTTTGGCATATACTGTTTGGTGAGTTGATGATCCTTTTGGTATTGTGAAGGCATGATTAGTACCTAATTATGAACACAAGACAATATTTCTCCAATCACTCATATGAAAATTAAAAAGGAAACGAAAAATGAAAATGTGTTATATCAATTTCTTGACAAACATAGGATTGAATCCATATCATTTTCATGTTCACAACGTGTCTATTCCATCATTGACCAAGAACACATGATCTATGTTAGATCAACAATGGATTAGAACATTGGTTTTTCAAAACAAGGTTTTTAGGTAAGCATTAACAATGTCATTACCTACTTGTTCATGGGTTCATCTCAAATCCAAAATTCAACCAAAATCATTTAGCCTAAATTCGGATTTGTTCTATAAGTGGGTTTTAGTGAAATCTTAATGAATATGAACCTAAGGAATCATAGTAAAATAACTATGTCAACCCACATTCCTATTAAGGTTTTAATTCAATTTCAATTTTAAAAATCCCCAATTATGAAAGGATGAACCCTAGAACCAAATAGATGAAATTGAAAGAAAATACTTACAATTAATTGATGCTAGATGATGGATGAGTGAAACCCACAACTTGGAATCAATTAATTTGAGTGATTGAAGGTTTTGGAAGCTTCAACAATGGTGGAAAAGGTAAAACCCGTCGGCTGTGTGTTTTTGGGAGAGAGAGAGTTTGGTTTGAAAAAGAATAAAAAACAAAAACTGGCGCTCTGACAAAAGTTTCTGCCCGCGGTACCTTATCGATAAGGTACCACGGGTTTTGAGCCGCGGAGATAAGGAACCGCCTACAGAGGCAGGTTTCTATCTCTGAAAAACGCGAAATTTTGAAATTCCAGTTTTTCTAAAATACTTAAAATTAAATCATTAGCCTTTTAGAATATCATTGGATCATCATAACACTTAAGCAATATGCCTTAATGAAGGATTACGAGTTAAATCAAGATCGAAAAGAACCGAAACGGACAAACGACTACTCGTAGCAAAACGACTAAGTGGAGAGAAATCAAGGGAAGTGAATCAAGACTAGGATCAATGCTCAAGGGATTAATGACAATCTTCAAATAGTTTAAACGAAGAGCTTGTGTCATATATAGTGGTTTAGGACGTGCCTTTCCGGCGAAACGATAAACGGCTTTGGTAATGAATAAGCACAAAGCAATTATTCGAGTCTAAACTAAGATCACTTTCAATAATAGTCTTAGTCTAAACTAAAATATGAGCAAAGTATTAATTCACTTTCTCTCCCACGAAGGGCCTACTAACCGTAAGGGTGCAAACCATGAAAATCATGCTTGATACTTTAAGCTTCTACTAACTCACTCTACATCACCATAGTGAGTCAAGTATCCAAGCAATGAAGGTTTGAGAGGATTAAAGAAAAGAAACACAAACCACAAATAAATGTCAAGGCAAGGATGCCAAGAACAAGCACATAGTCAAGTAATGATCAAAAGAATGATCAAAGGGCGTGTGGAAGAACGAGAGCGTACCTTGGCCACAAAGAGCAATCCATGAAGGAATAAGTGCTATGCCCAATCAATGACTATGATGAGTACTAAGTCTTCAAGGACTAGTATCATTCCCAATCATCTTGGTATCATTATTCAAGGATGTTGAAGATCAATGAAAATGATTCTTCTACAAGTGCAAGTAACTCAATCCATAACCAATTAATTGATTGATCTTCATGAGTACCTACACAAAGCAAGATGCAAACTAGTAGATACATTCCAAGAGTATATCTAAAATGCATAAAGGCTACTAATCTTAAGTGGGATGCAATATTTTTAATTAAAAGACCTATTTTTCAAAGAAAACATAGTTTTGACCAAAGAGAAACTTTAGTACAACTAGACCTTCTAATTTGAGGAGACAATGGATCGATCCAAGTTTTAAAGTACAATATACTTCAAAGATCTTGAGTGACCATCGCTCTGATACCAATTGTAGAAACTAGAAGGGGGGGGGGGGGGTTGAATAGTTTCTCTTCGATTGGTGACCAAATTAAAATTACTTTCAATTTGGTTTGTGTCAAAACTATCTTTTACTTAAAGCTAAGTTGCATAATGATTAGGTTCAATTGAAATGCCCTAGCAAGAATAATAAGCAAGTATAATAATAATGAAATAAGTAAAGAGCAAGGAAGGAGACAACCTAGTGGGAAGACACCAAGATTTATAGTGGTTCGACAACGAGGCTCTATCTTCGTTTCTACTCCACTCCTCGAGTACACCTACTCGAGATTTCCACTATATCCACAAGCTCCCTTCTCGGCGGAGAAAACCTTACAACATTGCTTACATTATTTTCCGACACTAAGCTAAATGTCGAGACCTAATCTTTAGCTAGGACCAATCTACACGACGTTGCCTACTTCACAATTAAACGACACAAGGCTAGATGTCGAGTTCTAATCGAAAGGTAGAACGAATCTTCACGACGTTGCCTACTTCACCATTTTACGACACGAGGCTAGATGTCGAGTTTTAATCGAAAGCTAGAACCAATCTTCACGACTCTTCACTTTGAAGCTAAGTGAGAACTTCACACAACACAACTACTAGTCACTTTAAAGTTTAGTGAGAACTCACAAGACACAACCACATCACTTTATAGTTTAGTGAGAACTCCTAATCAAATCTATTACAACTCAACTAGACTTATCTAAGTACACACATGTAGCTTGGATTTACACAACACAAATCCAAGCAAACACATATGAAATGGATGTACACAACAAATCTAAGTATCCACAAATAACTTCGATGAACACAACTAATCCAAGTATTCATAAATACATTGGATTGACCTAAAACACAAAGGTATAATGATGAATATGACTAGCTCATAAATTCATCTTTATCACTACACTAGTGAGTGAGTGATCTTCTCATTGGACATGGTAAAGGAGGGGATCAAGAGGATAATCATATGTAAACATCCTTAACAAATTAAGTGATCATTTACTAGTGATTATGCTATAGAAAATAGAAAAGGGGCTGAGAAAATCGTCCAAGAGGCTTACTGGAAAATGAGATTTGACCTACTATTTAAAGGAGACAAAGTATAACGGATCTATAACGGTCTTCTGTGCGCGGTACCTTATCTCACCCCGTGGTACCTTATCGATAAGGTACCGCCTAGGTACTTAAGGTACCGCCACTAGACTCCACTCCGTTTTTTGTCTTTTAGTGGGGTGGGAATATCTGAGGTATTTAAACCCTTCAAAGGATATTCTAACAGCATTTGGAATATGCCATTTTCAAATTTTCATTTTCCATTTTAATAAAACATTTTCTAAAAAAGAAAGTTTATTAAAAATACTTTTGTCTTATTAGCAAAAGTGAGTTTTAAGGATAATCATTTTGATGATCACTAAGTATGATTAAGAAAGGTTAGTGATATGATTATTACCTTGATGATAGTGTTAGTTAAATAATTCATTTTGTGTTTCTACACTAAATGTGTTGTATGGTTTGTTGTGATCAAAACTAAGAAAGATTAGTTAACACTAATAATGTTTTTAGGCATTACTTGCATTAACAAGCTAGATCAAATATCAAATCAATAAGCAGAAGAGCAACACTTAAGCTACAAACTAACTAGAATCAAGTTAAGATCAGTGTTAGAAATACGTTTTAACGTATATTAGAAGTATCGGTCACTCCACAATAGTATTTATGTTGTAATAGCTCGTAGTTAGAAAATAGTCATTAGTTGCTTATTAACTTAAGTAAGAACCGGTCCATGGGCTTGTCATGGACCGGCCCAAGCCCAATGTAAGGCTTGGAGTATAAATACCCCTTTCCACCATGGAAAGGGGTTGGTTGTTGTTTCATTTGCACTTTCATATAATAAAATCATACACATTTTCTCTCTAGTTTCTCTCACTAGAAAACATCAACCCACTTCATAGATTCATAGGTTATCAATATTCTACATTTGGTATCAGAGCTATGGGGTGATTTAAGGTAAGGATTGTGTTAAGTGATCACAATGAATCCAAGTTCATTAATGCCTCAGATGACATCTCTTACGGATATCTCGATCATAACGGGGACTGATAGTCGTCCACCGATGCTTATTAAAGAGGTGTTTGAAGCATGGCAGGGCCGTATGATGCAATACTTGAAGGGCAAACCAACATACGGAAGGCTTATGGTCAAATCTATTTTGAATGGTACACTCGACTATGGTACCATTGTGGCAAATAACGTGTCTCGACCAAGAGAATATGAAGAACTCACACCGGCACAACAACTCATTGCTGATGCTGATGAAAAGGCTCTACAGACACTTCTCCAAGCTCTTCCGCATGATATTTATCGTATGGTTAGTCAATATACGGTTGCCAAAGATTTGTGGGAACGTCTAAAGGTGTTGTTACAAGGCACGTCTCTCACACAACAGGAAAGGGAGTGTCAGCTGTATGATCTGTTTGATAGATTCACGTACAGCCCAGGGGAAACACTACATGATTATTACTTCAGATTCACTACTCTAATGAATGATCTGAATGTTTACAATCTCGTGATTGCTCCATTCCAGGTTAACACCAAGTTCTTGAATACTTTACCTCAAGCTGAATGGGGTGAGTATATTACCGATGTGAAGTTAACCCGGGATTTGCATAAGTGCAACTTAGATCAAATCTATGCTTTTCTTCAGCAACATGAGAAGCATGTGATTATGCACCGTTCTCCTCGCGGTATGTACCCAGATTCCTTAGCTTTGATGGCGAATCAACCAAGCTTGTCACACAACAACACACCTTATATCTTGGGACATCAAGCCTATCATCCATCACCTTACATGACACCAACCTTCCCACAATACTCGATTCTACCGCAACCACCCACCTCACATCAGCAACAATATCGGTTCAATGTACCTTCACCACAGTATGCTTCACAACTTCATCCAGCAAATGTTACACCTTATGCTCAGCCTTCATATTCTTCTTATCAAGAGAATGCAGCATATCCAACAAGCTATCCTGATCAAATGAGTATTCCTTCTACTGATTATGCAGCTCATCCAGATCAAGCACTGTATTGTGATGATGAGGAAGTCCCCGTTCCTGTATTCCAACAAGGAGCTGACCCAGTTGAAGTGCTAACTACTATGTCTGCTTATCTCACACGAACTTTAAGCAAACGAGGATACAGAGGATCAGCTCCTACCAACAATCAGTTGAGGAATTCATCCAATTCTCGTCAACAAGCTACTATTGAGAATGGCAGGGTCATGGTTCAGCCTATTCAACCATATCAGGGGAGACCTGCCACATCCACCACCAATGCTCGCACGGTCAATCAGGCACCAATGGCCAATCCTGCTCCACGGGCTAATTCCACGGGCAAGTTGCGAATGATTACATGTTACAACTGCAAGGAAGAGGGTCACATGTCCAGGGATTGTAAGAAACCCAAGAGGAGAAGGGATGGACAATGGTTTGCAGAAAAGATCTATCTGGTTAATGCTCAAGCACAAGGAAGGGAACTTGATGAAGAGGAGCTTGCATTTCTTGCTGATCCAGGGATTGCTGAACAAGACGTTGTCACTACGCAAAATGCAGCTTACCAAGCCGATGATCTTGATGCGTATGACTCCGACTGTGATGACTTTCAATCTGCAAAGGCTGCTCTCATGGCAACTATCTCCAGCTTAGGGCCAGAAAAGAGATCTGAGGTACTTATTAATAACACCGATAATACCACTGATGTTAGTATTCAACCACATCAAGTTGTGCAAGAGAGTGCTGACTCGAATGAATCTTCGGTAGTGAGTCTTTCAAATGAGGAGACAAACAATGATAGCAATATCAATGTGAGTCCCCAGACTTTGAGTGAATCACAACCGGGACCCATTTCGCAAACGCCTACTCCTGCTAAACAAGATTTGGTCATGGTTCCTGCTACATTACTTAGCCAAATGAATGCTGCACTCTTAGAAACCTTAGCTAAGAATAAGAATTTGTCTGATGAGCTTGCCTTAAGCAATGAGAAAGTTCAAACCTTGGAATTAGTGCCCTCGTCTAGTGTTCTAACTAATCTCGAATATGATCACTTTAGAAACAAACAAATGGGTCACTTGCAAGAAATAGAAAACTTAAGAGCAAATCTGTCTAATGAACTTCAAGAAAAAGAGTTAGTGGTCACTAATTTTCAAAAACTTCAAACGGATTACGAATCACTAGAGTCTAAGAAGAATGAAATGGAGATTAATGCCACTAATAAGATTAGAAGTCTAGATTACTTGTTGTTAAGACAATACGCTGCTTCACAACTAGTTCACTTATTTGATGCTTCATTTAGAGAATTTAACTTATCACGTCAAAAAGGCCTTCCCCCTAATCCACGGTATGCAAAACAAGCTTTAAGACATAGTCCTAGACTTTATAATGCAACTCAATTAGGATTGGCCTTAGAACCGATTGTTTTTCCTGGTGATCGAACAAGTAAGAAACTAGTTGATGAGGATCGGTCATACAATTCTGCAAAATATCCCGAGTGTGATTATTTTAAATTGAATAAGGAGCTTGCAAAAACGGATTTTAGAATTCGCTTCCATATGGACAAAGATCTCATAACAGCACCAACCTACATATTAGATGAAGAAAACCCTAGTACGTTTCCTACACTTGTCAATATGGAAGGTCCTAAGGAAATTCCAAAGGATCTTCCACCTGTTAGCACTGTATGGTTAAACTTGCAAGAGATTAATCAATACTTTACTAATTTTGACAAGGTCATTTTGGAACGTACGACTTCAAATGGCCTAAACGCCGGAGAATGGGCTTTCGAACATATGAACGAGGTGTTTAAAACTGAGATCAATCCGTTTGTCGAAAGTCTAAAAGGAATTTTTGCATCTCTTAAGGAAAATCTTGTTTTTGAAATTGGTGAAGTTCAAAAAGTGTTTTATGAAATGGACACCGCTTACGAACTACAACTAGTTGAAAAAGAAAAGATTTTAACCGAGTATGACCGATTCTTGTCTGCAGTAATCTCGTGTGATGTGCTTACTACTGTAAATGTTAATTATTCGAATGAGCTTACATCCGCTATGATTAATTGTGATGCTGTGAATATTTGTAATGATATTTGTGATGATGTTTGTGATATCTCTGTAAATGTTGCTGATACTGTAAATGAGGTAGAAAATCAGTCTTGTCACGAATCTAACGCTGAGTTTTTAAAGCTACAAGATTCTTACAATTTACTTTCAAAACGCTTTAATCAACTAGAACAACATTGTATATCTTTAGAATTAAAACAACAAACTCAAAATGAGAATCTTTTGATATCAAATGCTTGTGAAAACGGTGTTGAGAATAGTGACAAGATGATTGCAATTGTTAAGACATTAGAGGAAGAGATAATGAGATTGAAGAGAGATATGTCATCAAATGAAACACTCAAAATGGAACTAGCGGCTGCAGAGTCTAAAAACCAAGTCTTAGAAATTAGACTTTCGTCTGTTCTAGGTGAGATGGATCGGACAAGACAGGGATTATCCGCTCTTTATGGTTCACTAGAAGAACGCTTCGCTTTTAATGCGGCACAGCAACAATCTTTTGTTGAACAACTGAACCAAAAGTGCGAGGAAATCTCTGATTTGAACATCCTGCTCATAGACAAAAATATGGTTTTGGCTGAGTTAAAGGAGACACTTCTTCTCACCCGACAAGAAGTTGTTGATAACTTAGCTACCGACTCTGCACCGTCCACTAGTGCTCCAACAACCAAGTCAGTAGTGCTTTATAAGAATCCACTTCATAAGAGAAACCCGGTTACCTACGATGATTATATGAGGAATGCCATTAAGCATGTCGATCTTCTTAGGGATATTTTAGACGATCTTTATGCCTTAGATCCCTCACGTAGCGACTATTATTCGGCTCATGAATATGTTAAGCGAGTTCAATATTGCCTAGCATATTTGCAATACATAGGTACACCAGGTTCTGCACTACTTAATAATAGGCCCATTGCTGTCACTCCATTTAATAAGACTCCAGGAGCGAAACCGTCATTGGCACAATCAAGTAAGACACCTTTAAAATCTGTTGCTAATGTTCCCACTTTGCCTTCTACAGGATTAAAAGAGACTACTAAGGCTAAAGGATCGCCACTCAAGAAAGCTAAGATCAAGCCCTCCACTAGTAGTGCCACAAAGAAGAAAGTAGAAGTTCACAATAGGAATGCTAGTTCAGTTTTAAATAAAAAGAATCATGTTAAGACTAAAAGCTCTGCGCCTGTGCAGCAGCCTAAACCATTCGTGAATTCTGATTTAAATTGTTGGAATTGTAATGAATGTATGTTTTCCCAGCGTCATGATTTGTGTCTGATTGATCACGTTAATGAAATGAATGCTATTAAGAATGGTCTTGAATGGAAGCCAACGGGTAGAACTCGTGCCCAAGTTGGCTGGCAATGGCGTCCCACTGGTAGGACCTTTACATTAGATGGAAAAATGTGCCCTTTAACTAGGAATGCATCCACTGAAGTTAGGTCTGAGCGTCCTTTAGTTAGGAACACTCGCACTCAAGTATGGAAACAGCGCCCTTTAATTAGGTCAGCCCCTACTATAGTGCCTATCAGTGAAGAAATACCTCAGGATTTAAGCCAACTAGAATCTACACCACCAATTAAGAAGAAGAAGGCTAGGAAATCTAAGAAACCTAGAGTTAGCAAATCTAAGATTATTAAATCTGTACCTGCTAATAACAAGGAACACTCAGATTCCGATACCTCTACATTGTCTTTGTGTGGTGATATTTTCAGGTGGTCCAAATCATCCTGTGGTATTTGGACTCCGTTTGTTCAAAACATATGACCAGAAATCGCTCGATGCTCCGAAATTTCGTCAGCAAGTTTCTTGGTACGGTTAAATTCGGGAATGATCATATAGCAAAGATTATGGGGTATGGTGAATATCAGATTGGAAACGTGACGATTTCTAGGGTATACTATGTAGAAGGTCTTGGTCATAACTTATTCTCAGTAGGACAGTTTTGTGATTCCAACCTTGAGGTTGCTTTTCGACAACACACTTGTTTCATCCGCAACTTGGAAGGAAAAGATTTGTTGAAGGGATCTCGTGGTGCAAATCTTTATATGTTGTCTCTACAAGATATGATGGCCGCCTCTCCAGTATGTCTTCTCTCTAAAGCATCTAAGACCAAGTCATGGTTATGGCATCGCAGATTATCTCATCTTAATTTTGATGCTATTAATCATCTGGCTAAAAACGAGTTAGTTCGTGGTCTTCCAAAGCTTAAATTTCACAAGGACCATTTATGTTCCGCGTGTTCAAGGGGGAAAAGCACCAAGAAATCTTACAAACCCAAAGCTGAAGACACTAATCAAGAAAAACTTCATCTTTTGCATATGGATCTTTGTGGACCGATGAGAACTGAAAGTGTGAGCGGTAAGAAATTCATTCTGGTAATTGTGGATGATTTCTCAAGGTTTACATGGGTTAGATTTCTACGTACAAAGGATGAAGCACCGAAGGCTATCATCACTTTTCTGAAATTCATTCAGGTACGTTTGAATACCACTGTCCGCCGTATTCGTACAGACAATGGTACAGAGTTCGTCAACCAGACTCTTCGTGATTATTATGAAGGAGTTGGTATATCACATGAAACATCCGCTGCACGCACTCCACAACAAAACGGTGTCGTTGAAAGACGGAATCGTACACTTATGGAAGCTGCTAGGACCATGCTTATTTATGCGAACGCTCCATTGTTCTTGTGGGCAGAGGCTATTTCTACTGCATGTTTCACCCAAAACCGTTCTATCCTTCGGAAACGCCATGGAAAAACACCTTATGAGCTTTTACATGACCGTAAACCCGATGTTTCATTTTTCCATGTGTTTGGTGCTCTTTGTTATCCAAACATCAATAGTGAGAACTTGGGTAAGCTTCAACCGAAAGCCGATATAGGTATTTTCATTGGTTACTCACCATCCAAAAGAGCATACCGAATCTATAACCGTCGTCTTGGCAAGATTGTAGAAACTATGGACGCAGATTTCGACGAGTTAACAGCGATGGCTTCTGAGCAACACAGCTCTGAACCCGCGCTTCATGAGATGGGAACCGGTGCTATTAGTTCCGGATTAGTTCCCAATAATCCTACTTCTACATCATTTTTACCACCAACAAGGCCCGAGTGGGATAAACTGTTTCAACCGTTGTTTGATGAATTCTTCGATCCCCCGACTGATGAAGTTCCAGCACCTGTAGTAATTGCTCCAATACCTGAAGTGGTTGCTCAAGTTAATGAACCTTTATCTAATGCATCTACAATTCACATTGAACCGGATGCACCTTCACCAAGTGATTCTCAAACTACACCTGAATCATCACCCCTACTTGTGCCTAATGATGTGGAAGAGGATTCTACTGATCACGACTTGGAATATGCTCACTTGCAAGAGCTTCCTTTCTTTGGTGTAGCGATCCCTGAAAACCCTTCAGCCGCGTCTACCTCAGAAGAAGCTCCTACTATTGTTCACTCCAGACCACCTAGGATTGAAAACCATAGCACTAAATGGACAAAAGATCACCCAATTAGGAATGTTATTGGAGATCTAGATCGACCAGTCTCTACACGCCATCAATTACAAGAGAGTGCACTATATTGTTACTTTGATGCATTTCTCTCTGAAGTTGAACCCAAAAATTGGCAGCAGGCTATGACCCAATCATCTTGGATTGAAGCTATGCAGGAGGAACTAAACGAATTCCAATGACTTGAAGTATGGGAATTGGTTCCTCGCCCTGACAAGGTTAACATCCTTACTTTGTTATGGGTTTATAAGGTTAAACTTGATGAGATGGGTGCGGTATTGAAGAATAAAGCTAGATTGGTCGCTAGAGGATATAAACAAGCCTTGGGTATAGACTTTGAGGAATCTTTTGCTCCTGTGGCTAGATTGGAGGCGATTAGACTATTCCTTACGTTTGCTGCTCATATGAACATGATCGTCTATCAAATGGATGTGAAGACGGCATTTTTGAACGGTGAACTAAGGGAAGAAGTTTATGTTAGTCAACCGGATGGGTTCGTCAGTACGGAGTCTCCTAATCATGTGTACAAGCTTAAGAAGGCTCTCTATGGGTTGAAACAAGCTCCACGCGCATGGTATGATCTCCTGTCAACATATCTCATGTCGGAAGGCTTCTCCAAAGGCAAAGTGGACCCCACTCTATTCACTCTCAAGGAAGGCAACGACATGCTTCTGGTACAAATTTATGTTGATGATATAATATTTGCTGCCACTAACATAGAATTGTCAAATCGATTTGAGAAGATAATGTCCACACGCTTTCAGATGTCGATGATGGGAAAAATTTCATTTTTCTTAGGATTACAGATTTCTCAGAATCCCAGAGGCATCTTTATTAATCAATCCAAATATGCTCTAGAATCTCTTAAGAAATATAACTTTGAAAATTGTGACCCCGTAGACACTCCAATGGTGGAGAAATCCAAGTTAGATGAAGATAGGAATGGGACTATTGTCGATCCAAAACTTTACCGTGGGATGATCGGCACCCTTCTATATCTGACTGCTAGCAGGCCTGATTTGCAATTTGCTGTATGCATGTGTGCCCGGTATCAGGCTCGGCCTACCGAAAAGCACCTACATGTTGTGAAAAGGATCTTTCGGTATCTAAAAGGAACACTTCATCGTGGTCTATGGTATCCGAAAGATTCCTCAATTGCTTTAATATCATACGCAGATGCCGATCATGCTGGATGTCAAGATACGAGGCGTAGCACTTCTGGATCTGTGCAACTCCTAGGAGATAGATTGATCAGTTGGTCTTTAAAAAGGCAGAAAAGCGCTGCAATATCAAGCACGGAGGCTGAATACATCGCCATGTCCGGTTGTTGTGCTCAAGTCCTTTGGATGAGATCACAATTAACTGACTACGGTTTGGGATTCAATAAAATCCCGATGTATTGTGACAACAAGAGCGCCATTGCCCTTTGCTGCAACTATGTTCAACACTCCCGGGCCAAGCACATAGACATTCGCTACCATTTCATTAAGGAGCAGGTGGAGAACGGAGTGATCGAGCTGTATTTTGTCACTACTGAGTACCAGCTGGCGGATATGTTCACCAAAGCCTTAGATCGAGGACGAATCGAGTTTTTGATCGACAAGCTTGGCATGAAATCATTCACTCCAGCGACTCTCAAAGAGTTGGCAGAAGAATCAGCTGAATAGTCGTGGTAAACTATTCAGAGTATCCTTTGTTCGTGATCATGTATATTATAGTAAATATATAAACCACAAAAAGAAAATACAAAAATATAAAACCAAGAAAAACCAATAAAAAATATAAAACCTAGAAAAACCATAAAAAATATAAAACCTAGAAAAACCATAAAAATTATAAAATCAAGAAAAACCAAAAATATTTTTCGTTTAAACCGGGCATGTCTTTTAGTACGGTAATATTTACGGCCTTAGAAATGTCGATTAATATTGACACGGTGCCATAAATAGAGTCCGTATAAAAGTTGAAATGTTTTAAAACATGCCCATTATGGCTTGTAGTTATTTCTGACTGCAACCCGGTTTTCATATTAAAGTCACGTATTTCCTTGGAAAACGTTGGCTCAGAACGGGAATTAATTTTCTCGGGCGTGATTTACAAGCCAAATCACGCAAAGGGATCAAGTTTACTTTACAACTTGGTCTAACACGAATTTGTGTACGTCTCAGTGCATTAATTTGTTAAAATAAGAGAAATCTTATTGACACAACGAATCAAACTTTTTCAAGATATAAATTGGGAAATGTTTTTCATCATCATGTGCCTCGTTAAACAATGACTACAGCTCTTTAAATAGAAAACGGGTCATCGTTTAAGGGGGAGAAAATGTTTCATCATCTTTCACATCAAAAGGATCTTCAAAAGTTTTCAAGGAAACTCAAAAAGCTCAATGGTTAATGGTTGGATTGCTTTGGCACTTGTCTTGTTGTTGCTTATAAGTTTGTCGTGGATAGTTTTGTGCTTGTGTTAAGATAAGTTAATCACTAAGGCTCGGGTAGTTAACATAAGATAGGGTCAAAATGACACGAATTAGAACTTGGGAAAACAAAAGATTTTGTTTGTTGAAAGTAGACAAATTGAGGGGGTAAAGTTGACAATAGGTCAAACTTGCAAAAAATTTGACTTTGTCAAAATCACACACCCCCGTTCCCACTCTTCTTTCACTGTTCCCATATCTTCATTGCCGCCATTGACAAACAAACACACACACCCTCACGGAAATCAATCAAACACGAATCAATCAGTAATCTTCTAGATCAGATCTTCACAAAAGGTATATAATCGGTTTAATCATTCAAGCATATCAAGTTAATTAACTCTCTTAATTGAAAACAATCGATTGCAATTTCTGGGTAATTAGGGTTAATTAAATTGGGGGTTTTGCCTGGGTTATATTCGGAATTGATCTATTTGCACAGATTTGACCTTAGAACACTTGAATCAAACGATTGCATGCTTAATTAGAAAATATATAAGTGTTGAAAACTTTCCGCGTAAGAAGGACTTTCCGAATAAACGGTTTCATTCCGAATAGAAAGAACTTTCCGCATAGAAGCTGTTTTTCCGCATAGACAAAAGTTTTTCCGCATAGGCCAAATCTTTCCGCATAAAAGAATTTTTTTTCCGAATAGGAATTTATTCCGCATAGGCAAATGTTCCGAATAAGGAATTTATTCCGCATAGGCAAATGTTCCGAATAAGGATTTTATTCCGCATAGGCCAAATGTTCCGAATAGGGAATTTATTCCGCATAGGTCAAATGTTCCGAATAAGGACTTTATTCCGCATAAGCCAAATGTTCCGGATAGGGAATTTATTCCGCATAGGCCAAATGTTCCGTATGGGGAATTTATTCCGCATAGGCTCAATGTTCCGAATAGGATGTTATTCCGCATAGGCAATGTTCCGAATAGAGTATTTTATTCCGAATAGGATCAATGTTCCGAATAGCCTTTTTATTCAGAATAGGGATGTTTTTCCGCATAGGCTATATGTTCCGAATAGACTTATGTTCCGCATAGGACTTATATTCAGTATAGACCTATTATTCCGAATTGAGTGATTATTCTCAATAAAAGATGTTTGAATGGTTTCAAAGCTTAAGGGATTATGTCATATGTATAATGCTTAGGTTTAAAGTCATAATGATATTCATACTTGTTTGTATCAACCTTTGTGTTTTATCTTAAGCAGAGACGATGACTAACCCTACCGTACAACAACTGCAAGACAACAGAGCCGCCGCCATTGCTGAAGCCAAGACTCTAAAGTTTATTCCAAACAACTTCCGTTTGAAGGAGGTATCTCATTCTACCCATAATGGCTTTAAGGTAGGTACAGCCATGCTTGATAAATCTCATTTCAAGCATGCGCTAAGGAGAAGTGCTTCAGTGCCATATGAATATCTTTACGAGTTCTGGGCTACCAAAGAGAGGACGTCGAACAAAATCACTTTTTCTTTGGACAACAAGCAGCAGACGCTTACTGTGTCAGACTTCAGGAAGATCTTTGGCTTTCGACCGATACTCAAAGGTCTACCATCATACTCACCCAACCCAACTAAGGACCAGATCATGGAGATGTTCACCGCCATTGGATGTCTTGACATACGAACCCCGTCTGAGTTTACTACTGCCAAAGTTGGTCAACCATGGAAAGCTATATTTGGGATTCTAAGCCGATGTTTAACACCCAAAACAACTGGGTTTGATGCTGTTCGTCCACCAATCATCAAGATGTTTTATGGTATGTTTAAAGGTATGGGTATTGATTATGCATCACTGCTGTGGGAAGAGTTTACTTTTCAACTCTTCACAAACACAAAGGGTAAGGTTAAAAGCTACCAGTACCCTAGGTTTATTAAGTTGATCATACATTACTTTATGGAAAACGATGCATCCATTAACAAGCGTGCAGGTAGTCGTCACCACACGATGGATGATGATGATTTGGTAGACTTAAGGCAGGAGACTCATTCGAATACGGTTATTCCTGGTCCCATTCCCAGTCATCTTCTGACCAATGAGATTATTGCATCTGCTGATTACAAGAACTTGCTAACCGAAATTGAGAATCAACGAGCAAGTATTCTAGCAGGTGAAGACTCTTCCACCACGGTTAAGAGCAAAGGTAAACGGAAGCAAGCAGATTTACCTGAACCCAAAACCAAGAAGAAGAAGACAGAGGGTAAAAAGGGAAAGGGTAAGGCTGATGAGATGCGTCTACGTGACGAAGAAGGCATTGTTGATCCTACTCTTGATAAAACTGAGAAACAAATGATGAAGATAGCCATTCAAAGGAGCAGGAAAGATACTGGCGGTAGTGGTTCAGGTGTAAGGGTAGACGTTGAGGATGAGTACATGGAACCAGATGATGTTGATGAGTTTGGGTCACCTGAACACTATTCCACTTCGAAGGAGCCATCAATCCCTATTTCAGCAAGTATGGAAAAGGAGTCGGTTGCTCCTACGATCACGATGTCAACCCAACCTTTAGCAACTCAACTTCAACCAACTCAACCCTTACCAACCAAAACGGTTTCAACACCATTTCCTCCACCACCAATAAAGCCCATCCATAGTACCGCAGTTACAACCGAGCCTATTCCATCAACCCAAAGCAGCTCTGCAACATCTGCAATGGCCGCATTAGTGATGGCCGAAATGTTGGATAAACATGTGGATACTAACAAGAGAGAAATGGATGAACTTCGCCAAGAGCTAAATAGAAGAACTCAAAGTGAAGAAGCATCAAGGAAAGCTCAAGAAGAGTTGATTGCCAAGTTCGCTGCAGACATGGAATTTACACGTAAAACTCATGCAGAAGAACTTGCTCGGGTTAAAAAGGCTGAAGCTGATAGGCATCAAGCACGAATTACGAGACTTAAAGCTATTAAGGATGACCTTAAAGAGCAAAAAGCAGCTCTTGAAGCTTCTATTGAGCAGAGAGTGAAAGACTCCATTGAATCCTTAATGCCTAAACTGCGTGATGATTTGAAGACGCTTGCTGCTGACAACTTAATGATCAAATCATCCAATCCTTCAGAAGCCGCCTACAAGATCGCTTATGACTTGACGGATTTTGAACTTAAGAAGATCCTCAAAGCTCGAATGAAGGAACTTGGATCGTTTGATAAATCGAGGATTCAACGGGCTCTCTTCAAATCCCTGAATGACGCTATCATGGAGGATGATAGGTTGTTCAAGACGTTTGGAAGTGTGGTACCCTACCACATTCTCCCTGAAGAAGAAAGGGAAGAGAGTGACGAAGAAGAGGGTACAGGTGGAGAAGAGGAAGAAGAAGAAGAAGAAGATAAGAATGAGGATGATGATGAGGATGATGAGGATGAGAATGATGAGGATGATGAGGATGATAATGATAAGGATGATGATACTGATGATGAGGATGATGATGACGATGATGATGATGGCGATGATGGTGGTAATGGTAATGAGGAGAGTGTTCGGGGGAGCAACGGGGATGATAATGAGGATGCTGATGGGGGTAAACAGCCTAAGAAAGGGGATAAGGCTGCCAGCTCAAAGAAACCTGACAAGTCTGGCACCAAGTCAAAGAAAGATGCAAAAGCAAAGGAAAAATCTACATCCACGGAATCCAGACGATCGAAGTGGCGCCACGATGTGAATGCCACTACAGGGTCATCTATTCCTGGTACATTTATCCATGCATCCATACCTGTTACAACTAACCCTATTAGTTCTATTGTTGTTGCTCCTGTGATTGCAGAATCGGTAACCGAACCTGAAGCTGCACAACACTCACCCATCCATGACACTGCTGAAATGCCTGAATCAGAACAAGCAGATGTTCACGTCTCCACTCCTCTGCAACAAAACCCACAATCTACTATTCCTGAACCAAGCACAAGGGACTGGGAGGACACGTTGGAGATCGACGAGACTGCTCCACCACAGGCTTGGATCACGGCAGCGGCGCAGTATGATCCGATCACCGACGCCGACAAAGATGTCTTGTATCTTCGTATCCGAAGTCCGATTGACTTATGTGCATTTCTTGCTCATGAGTATAAGACTTCGGTTACTCCATCTTTGGTGAAGAAAGTACTGAAGGATAAAAGACTTCGCGCCAAAACCCGGTTGACCCAAATGGAGTTCGAATATTATGCCGAGGAGATCCTGAAGGCTCTGAATACCGTTCAACGGCCAGGTCTTCATGAATCAGAAAAAGCTCCACCTCCAATGGATCCTACTCAAGATAATCAGATTGCTCTTGACTTCTTCGTCACCAATGATCTGGTGTATCTACTGAAGGGGTCATCAAAGTACGCAACCTCCCTGACCTTGCTGAAAGCTGCCAACTGGGGGACAATACCCTTTATCGAGGAAAAGGTAAACCGACTCTGGGTCCCTAAGATAAATCGTAATTATGATATGTATGCTGTCATAGGTGCATCTCATTGGGACGAACGAGTCCGAAGGGCGTACAGGGGTTGCTGCTTGGTCAATTCTGGAAGCAATGTTAGATCCGACATCCGCATCTCCATCATCTTAGGAATGAAAACTGAAGCCAAGAATGGCTATTATCATGTGACGGAGATTCGTTTGAAAAGGGAGGATGACAGGGAATACAAAATCCAGCAGGGAGATTTTTCCATCATTCGCCTTGAGGATATCGAAGATATGCTGCTTCTGATGACCAGAGATCAACTCACACATATTCCTCGTGAAGACCTCATTGCTTTAAATACAGCACTTCGTATGTTCACACGAAGCGTTGTGATCAAGACACGAGTTGAAGATCTTCAGTTGGGAGTCGAAAGCTATCAAAGGAAGCTCAACCTAACTCGTCCAGTGAATAAAGTGCTACCTCAACATGTAGAAAGATGTCCCTATACCGGCATTTCAGTCCCGAATTACGGCATCTTCTACTTGAACAGTCGAGGTTTAATGAAGTTTATGAGGGTGGGTGAGCTCCACAAGTACAGTGATGGGACTCTTCTACAAGTCAGAGGAAAGTTGGAGCATCTGAACTCGGGTGGGACTTTGCCAGAAATGACGGAGGATTGGCATCCAGGTTACCGGCAGATGGCGAAGTATGTCATCAAGAAGATCGATCAGAAGCTCCGTGAACGTAGATTGATGAGGAGCTTGGAAAGATTCGTGGGTGGTAGACCATATGGAGTGCACTACAGGACACTGCAACGATCCATCTAATGGGTCGTACATTTCAGGTCACTCTATATTGGTATTAATTGTGAATATGTATATTTGTGAATATTGTGCTTTAATGGCTTGATGTAGTGTTAAGGTTTGATAATTTTTCAAGAATTTCTCACGAGATTCTAAATCTTTCAAAATATATCACACCAAAACACTACAACTATCCCTTATTAATTTAAGGGGGAGCAATAACTTGTTCTATGGCCAAACATCGATTTCATTTTTACCCAAAGACCGGTTAATCCATTCAATATCCCAAATATTAATGGTTAACATTTTGGATAAGGGGAGAAAATGGGATTAAGGAGATTTAAATGATACTTGGCTAAAAGATGAAAAAGACTTAACGATTATCCAACTTAATATGTGTAAAGCACGTGTTAAGGGGGAGCGTTTTTGATGAACAAAACACCTAAGGTACAAAACTTTTGATTTCAATATCACAATTACCTTAAGTGATTTTCAATGATTTTTCATGGTGGCAATTCCTTCCCAAAACACACTTAATTCACGACGAATGTGGTGACAAAAGGGTGGTAGGAATAGGTTTAGTCCAATGATTCATCAGAGCCGATGGAATCTTCCCAAGGACAATTCCCTAGATAGAATTAGAAGTCCTAGGAAAGATGGAGAAAGAATGTGAACGTAGCTGAATGCCGACCAAGTACTTAAGCTAGCACTGGAACAATCACAACAAGGTGCTAGTGATGACGTATTGGTAAGCATTGAAGGGGTTGAAGAATGAAAAAGAATTGTAAAGATAAAGGGTGTAAAGAAAGAAGCCCTCCTTACAACTTTAGGCAGAAACCGGGTCAATACATATGCTATTGAGGTCATTTTTGCTAATGATTCTCGGTATTGAAGAAAGACATCATGGACCCAGTGATGCAATGCACAACCCTTCCCAGCTAACTCAAATATCTCTCAAAAGGTATTTGTTTTAATCACACGGAGATCAACACGTTATCTATTGGTTTATTCATTCCGAATAGACTGGTATTGAAAAGGTGGCACTCCTCTCCAGCCATCGCTCACTAAATCAAAACGCACAATCGAGTCTAGAGCCAAGAGATCATCAAAAGTCTCATTAGGACACTTTTCATTTATTCCTTGCTTTCTCACACACTGTGAAAAGTAAGAGATTTTCATGAGTCCTACGCAATATTCCTGTAATATTGCCAGAACATCCGAGTAATACGCAAGTATTACAATGAAGATGGTAATCCTGCTTGAGCCAACATCAAACAAGCTCATGGTAGGTTACACATGCGGTTCTTTTAGAACCAATCTTGTGAAAAACTGGAAGGTAACAGTGGTTTAATTCTTAATTGAACTTAAACTCGTTCCAGGCCTCTTCGCATTATCATATGATCTTGCCAGAACACTCAGAGTGACTCTTTATTGACCACAGTGACGAGTGGAAATCCTTCTAGTGTCAACATCAAACAGCACTTGGTAGGTGACGTGCAAGATTCTTTATGAATTGAGCTCGTGACAACTGGAAAGCAACGATGGTGAAAATCTTAATTGAAATTCACTTGTTCCAGGTTTCATGAATTGACGGCTTTTAATCACAAGGATAATTTATCCAAGTGATTCACTCTTTATGTTCGCAGTCAGCTTTGGACGGTCGAATAAAGAGAACGGGTTCACCCGCGAAATCCTGTCAGGAAGTTACTTAATTGAAACTATCCGTCACGGGTACGATATCTAATATCGTCCAACGGTCTTCACCGACCGGAGGTAAAATGCTACCGAATTAGAATAAAATGTTCAAAGCCATTTTATTCGTGTCGTTGCTGTGTACCTGCTAAAGACGGTGGCGTTGCTGTGTACCTGTTGAAGATGGTGGCGTTGCTGTGTACCAGTGAAGACGGTGGTGTTGCGGTGTTCCTGTAAAAGTCGTTCCCACATGCTTATGTCTTTTGCAACAAAAATTCAAGAAAGTACAAGATGAAGTCTTCCGCTGTACCAAACTCTGAAGCTTTCAAGAATTCAACAAAAAGACGTAAGTGTGTGGAACATGAAGTCACGAGGAGGCAAAGTTCACAAGAAAGGCAAAGATCGCACGTGAAAGGCCAAAGAACAATGCTCTCAAGTCAAAGCCAAAAAGATCAAACCAACATATTCACAACAAAAGAAAGAAAAGAAGAAAAGACTACGAGCTAAAGAACGAAGACTTAGTATAGTATGCTAGGTTTAGAACTTTGTAACGTGGAGTGACCTCCCTTAGGGGGAGATTGTTAGAAATACGTTTTAACGTATATTAGAAGTATCGGTCACTCCACAATAGTATTTATGTTGTAATAGCTCGTAGTTAGAAAATAGTCATTAGTTGCTTATTAACTTAAGTAAGAACCGGTCCATGGGCTTGTCATGGACCGGCCCAAGCCCAATGTAAGGCTTGGAGTATAAATACCCCTTTCCACCATGGAAAGGGGTTGGTTGTTGTTTCATTTGCACTTTCATATAATAAAATCATACACATTTTCTCTCACTTTCTCTCTCTAGTTTCTCTCACTAGAAAACATCAACCCACTTCATAGATTCATAGGTTATCAATATTCTACAATCAGTCTAAACAAGTTTTATCATGCATTCAACAAAGATTTAAGCTAGGAATTAAGCATGCATTTTGACAATTTGAGTGGAACCAAAACAAGAAGCTTTTGCACCTTGTGAAATATCCTTTGAGCAGTAGAGGAGTGCTGAACTCTCTAGTCTAGTGCTAACCACCACCTTAGCACTAGATTCTACTATCTACAATCAACAGATCAGCTACACATCAACAAGAATCATCATAATGGCTTGAATTCATCACAAATGCTATGACTTGGACTGAAATCAATTAAATAGCTACTATCTTCACTCAAACTTAGTTATGATCAAGATTTGATCATAACAAACTCAATTCAGCAACAAGAGTATCAAATGAAGCAGGATATGAACAGTAAAGATGATGAGAAGAATTGGCGGGAAAAGTAGAATTTGAATTTTATTAATGGAGATTTGTTACAATGCTGTTAAAAGGTTACTAACTAACTAACTAACTAAAGAGTGTGTCAAACTCTTGAGTAGTTTAGCTAAAAAGAAGAAATGGCGAAAGGAAAAGTAAATGTGTGTGTTTTTCACACTTACTACTACACTACAGAAATGAAGCCTAAGCACACTATTTATAGACTTGAGAAGAAGATCAGTTGGGGTTGGTGACGTGTTGGGACCAATCCCAGGTCTCCACGTGTCATAATTCTGCTCAATTGATTTTGCAGGTATGAACTAGAATTGGGGTTTCTTTGTTGAGTTGATTTCATGTTAATTGATCATGACCAATGGATTCCTCTCTAAAAAATAAGCAGGTTTGATGTTTATAGCATTCCATGAAATCCACTCTAGCTTCAAATCGATCCTGGAAAACTTTGATAGTTTGAAGATGACGCGTGTCATAATATAACTGGCTGAAATGAGTGCACACGGATTGCACAGTTTTGATACGCTCATTAATGAGGGCGGCGCTAGTGGGTATTTAATGCAAAGATGTGGCAATCCATGTCTTCTTAATCCTGGCTTCTCATTGGACAAAAATAAAGCACACGGATTGCATTTGTTAAACTTTCCAAAATAGGCAGAATTGACCCTTGAACTTTGGCAGATTGTATTTTTGAGCTTGTAACTTCATTTCTTTGGCATATTTAGTCCTTCAAACTTCTTTCTTGAACAAAATTGGTCCTTTGACTGAGTTGACTTGAGAGTTGACAAAATTTGACTATGATCTTGACTTTTACAATATTTACACTTTGGTCCTTCATCTTTGGCAGATTGTCAAGATAGGTTCTTGCACTTCAAAGTCTTGTCACTTGTGATCCTTCTTTGTCTTTTTCATCAAATTAAGCTTGATTTTCCCTTGTTTGCTTGAAAATGCATCATTTTACCTACACAAGTGTACGCAAACACAAACATACCACATAATACTGTTTTTACAAGATAAATTGGTATTTTGCTTCATGTTTTAGGGTTATTTGTTGATAAACTGATATGAGTTTTAGCTCCTATCAAATCCCCTACACTTGAACATTGTCATGTCCTCATGCAATAATATAAATTTTAAAGCACAAAATTACATTCTCCTCATAATTAACCCACCTTGGCCATATGGAATGCATCTACACTACTCTAAACTACATGATGCATGATTTTGACTTTTAGCAATGCAATGAAAAAAATACAATTCTATCTATATCTTTTTGATTTTTCTTGAAATAGTTTTGATGGAAATAACTCATAAAGAATTCAATGACTTTGATTAGGGCTTGGGTACCATGGACATTTATCACCCTCAAGTTTCACTTTCCCCATACCAAGCTTAAAAATGGGATCATTGTATTCACAAGTAAAAAGTGCATCAACTTATTCATGACAATTAAATGTGGAACCGGTTATTATTTGAGCAAATTGCTTGTGGGCAAATTTGTCATTTATTCAAGTGTGAAGTATAAGAAGTGCAAAATCCAAAAATAAGGAAGCACGGTTTTAATTCTAAGTAATCCTCTCATCCATTACTTGAAAAACCGCTCACAATTAATACAAGTCCGTTTCAAGAGTAATAAGTCATTCGCCTTATGTGTAAAATCCTCATGTCATGCTTTCATAAGTAGCTACACACTAGCTAAGGAAAGAAAAATAAAACTCACGCAATAATTTACATCCGCCATCTTTTTGAGACTTTGGATCTTCAACCCCGCAACCCGTCAAGGTAATATTGGATTGGAGCAATCTATTGAATCCCCGCAACCCGTCAAGGTAATATTGGAACTCAATAGTCACTATAATTAACACTACACTGCCCCTCTTGGGAGTCTTGTATTTTTTTTTCTTCTTTCTTTTCTTTTTCTTTTTTCTAGCCACTCATTTTTTTTAAGCCGCTCTTATTTTTCTTTATTCCTCACTAAGAAATTTGAAAAGAATAAAAGGAAAAACACCCGCTAAATATTGAGCATGACATAAGTCTAGTACACATAAACCGTTCTAACTTAGAATCTTAAAACGTACTCATACCAACCATGAATGATTAGACAAAAATGCATAAGAGATTACAAATCAATTAAAACAGTTCTTGATTATTTATTAACATATATACATGCGAAGAAAATAGAGGTAAAGAAGAGAAGGGTTTAGCCACAAGTAATTATCATGAAGTTCATCTAGCCCTTTTATACTTGCTTCAACTCTATCATTTCCCATTCTCCACAAATTTAAAATCTCAAATAATGAGATTGGTGGATGATTAGCCTAATAGACCAATGAAGGACTACATGGTTAAGGATACTAGCTAGAGAATGCTAAGATAAGCAAACTCGGGTTGAGTCAAAATATCCATGGCGGGCCTAATATGTCAAAGAAGTCTAAATTTGTTAAACCATGCCTTTATTATATTTTTTTTTCTTTTTATATATTTTTGATGAAAAACAAAAGAAGAAATATATACAATGCAAATGTGTTATGCAAATGAAAAATGATTAATGAAAAAAAATAAAATATGAATGCATATTTTTGTTGCCCAAAGTAGATCAAAAATTTGAAAAATGTTGAAAAATCAAATTTTCCGTGTTATCATGAAAGACAATGACAAGTTCTAGGTAAGGTCACTTAAATAGAAGACACCCCTACCCTTAAGCTAAACATTGTCCTCAATGTTTAAGAGCATGGAAGTATAAAACTTCCCCTACACTTATGACAATGAATAGACTTTGCTTAACCCAAGTTAAAGAAAGGACAACTATTAGTGAAATCATGTTTAAGCACAAGGTGTCAATGAAAAAATCACTATAGTAACGAAGTGAACCGGATACAAGGGCCTCCTCCATAAGCTCCAAAGCATGAAATGAGTGAACAACCCTATAAACAATCATCAAGACAAAAGAAGGTATCCCCTACACTTATCTCCAAGTCTAGCCCTTTATTTCTAACCTACAACACTCTAAACCTAGTTATACGATGCTTGAGTTAATGAGTCTCTAGCTCGACTCGTCCCTCAATGAATCAATTCATGGGGAAAATGGGGATCTCTTGGACCATTTCAACGGAAATGTCCTCCCCAAAGTAATGCTTAACACGGTGACCATTCACTTTAAAATTTGGACCATCGGGTTGTGACAACTCAATAGTTCCATAAGGAAACACTTGAGCAATAGTGAATGGACCGGACAATCTCGACTTAAGCTTGCCCACAAAAAGTTTCAATCTTGAGTTAAAGAGGAGAACCGGCTCTCCAACTTTGAACTCACGATTCTTGATCTTAGCATCATGCAATTTCTTAGTCTTTTCCTTGTAAAGCAAAGAATTTTCATAGGCATTGGCTCTCAATTCATCCATCTCATTGAGTTGATCTTTCCTATGGGAACCGGCTTTGTTTAAATCAAAGTTAGCCCACTTACGAGCCCAAGATGCCTTGTGCTCTAACTCAAATGGGAGGTGGCACGCTTTTCCATAGACAAGCCTATAAGGAGAACAACCAATTGGTGTTTTAAAAGCCGTCCTAAACGCCTACAAAGCATCATCAAGCTTATCCGACCAAGAAGCTCGATGCTCTCCCACCGTTCTCTCTAAAATTCTCTTCAAACCACGATTTGTGACCTTGGTTTGACCATTTGTTTGAGGGTGATACGCGGTAGAAAGTCTATGATTAACTCCATATTTCTTCATCACTCTCGTGAATTGATCATTACAAAAGTGCGTACCACGATCACTTATGATGGCCCGAGGTACACCAAATCTAGCAAACAATTGTTTCAAAAACTTCACAACAACTCTAGCATCATTGGTAGGTAAGGCTTTACCCTCCACCCATTTTGACACATAATCCACCGCAACAAGTATATACTTGTTTCCCTTAGAGGATGGAAAAGGTCCCATGAAATCAATGCCCCACACATCAAATATCTCACACTCTTGAATATAATTTTGTGGCATCTCATCACGTTGCGTAATTTTTCCTTGTCTTTGACATACATCACAAAATTTCACCATTTCATGGGCATCTTTGTAAATGGAAGGCCAATAGTAACCCGAATCAAATACTTTCTTGGCGGTATAGTTAGGCCCAAAATGTCCACCCGTAGGTCCTTTATGACATGCTTCTAAGATCTTAAATGCCTCGGGCCCATCTACACACCGTCTAATGATTTGGTCCGCACATTGCCTAAAAAGATAAGGATCATCCCAAAAGTAGTACTTAACTTCCTTAAGAAACTTCTTCTTTTGTTGATAAGTAAGACCCTCAATAAGCACATTGCCCACAAGATAGTTTGCGATATCCGTAAACCAAGGAGTGGCATCCTCTTGGGAAGAGATAGACACGAGCTCCTCTAATGGAAAGGATTCATTGATTTCTTGATGTGGTAAATCTCCTTGAAAAGGATGCTCAAGTCTACTCAAGTGATCCGCCGCTAAATTCCCGGCCCCTTTCTTATCACGAATTTCTATCTTAAACTCTTGAAGCAACAAAACCCATCTCAAAAGCCTAGGCTTAGCATCTTGTTTTGTCATAAGATACTTGAGAGCGGAATGATCCGTATACACTATGGTTTTAGAGAGCACAAGGTATGGTCTAAACTTCTCAAAAGCATATACTATAGCAAGCAACTCTTTTTCCGTGGTAGTGTAATGAAGTTGTGCACCGGTCATGGTTTTACTCGCATAGTGTATAGGTTGAAAATGCTTATTAACTCTTTGTCCTAAGACGGCCCCCACCGCATAATCACTAGTGTCACACATAAGCTCAAAAGGTAATTCCCAATTTGGAGAAACCAAAACGGGAGCCTTAGTCAATTTCTCCTTAAGAGTCTCAAAAGAGTCCAAACAATCTTAGTTAAAAATGAAAGGAGCCTCTTTCTCCAAGAGGTGAGTCATCGGTCTAGCTATCTTAGAAAAATCTTGTATAAAGCGCCTATAAAATCTCGCATGACCTAAGAAACTCCTCACACCTTTAACCGAGGTGGGTGGGGGAAGCTTAGCAATCACATCAATTTTAGCTCGATCCACTTCTAATCCCTTATTGGATATTTTGTGTCCTAAAACAATTCCCTCTTTTACCATAAAGTGACATTTCTCCCAATTAAGCACTAAACGTGTTTCCTCACAACGCTTAAGCATTCTCTCAAGATTGGTGAGACATGAGGTAAATGAATTTCCAAAGACGGAAAAATCATCCATAAAAACCTCCATAGTTTGCTCTATCATGTCATGGAAAATCACCATCATGCACCTTTGAAACGTCCCCGGTGCATTACATAAGCCAAAAGGCATCCTCTTGTAAGCAAATGTACCGTAGGGACAAGTGATTGTGGTCTTTTCTTGATCCTTAGGGTCAATGGGAATTTGGAAATAACCCGAAAAGCCATCAAGAAAGCAATAGTACTCATTTCCCGCTAAGCGTTCAAGCATTTGATCCATAAAAGGTAATGGGAAGTGGTCTTTCCTAGTCGCCTCATTGAGTTTTCTATAATCAATACAAACTCTCCAACCGGTCACAAGTCTCGTGGGAATAAGCTCATTGTTCTCATTAGGCACCACGGTGATTCCACCCTTCTTTGGAACACAATGAACCGGGCTAACCCATGGAGAGTCGGAAATGGGGTAAATCATACCCGCATCTAAGAGTTTAATCACTTCATTCTTAATAACCTCATGGATTTTTGGGTTAACTCTCCTTTGATTTTGAATGGCGGGTTTATAGTCATCCTCCATAAGGATTTGTGTGTACAAAAATGTGGATCAATTCCCCTTATGTCGGATATTTTCCATGCTAAGGCTTTCTTGTGTTTCTTAAGGACTTCAATAAGTTGATCCTTCTCATCCTCTTTCAACTCTTTAGCAATGATCATAGGTAATTGGTCTTTTCCCTCTAAGAAAGCATACTCTAAGTGGGATGGAAGGTCCTTAAGTTCAATAGGAGGTGGACTCTCTATGGAAGGTTTTACTATGGAAGGTTCCTCAATGGTAACTTCTTGTGGAATAGGAGAAGGAATAGGGTCCTCATTGAGTAACTTTTGGATTGTAAGAATATCTTCTTCCCAATTAATGGGAGAATCATCATCACCAAGAAAGTTTGACTCAAATTCCTCCAAGAGGAAATCACTCTCTCCAAAAGGTGTTAAAGAGGGAGCAATTGAGGCCACGGTTTCAACATGGGGCATCTCATCACTAGTACTCTTACAAGCATCATGAAAGTGTTCATCACACACCTCATCTAACACATCAACAATGTTAATAGTCTCACACGGTCTAGACTCCTTAACCTCTTTCCTATCACAAACTTTCCCTAACTTAAACACCACTCTCTCATCTTCTACTCTCATAATTAGTTCTCCTTCCGCCACATCTATCAAAGTATGACCCGTTCTCAAAAATGGTCTACCAACAATCAAAGGCACTCTAGGATCCATGTCATAATCAACCACTACAAAGTCGGCCGGAAGCGTAAACTTATCCACACCTACAAACACATCCTCCGCTATACCTACGGGGTAAGCTATGGTTCGGTTAGCTAATTCAAGAGTCATCCTAGTGGGAGTGAGCTCGGGAAGAGAGAGTTTTTTCCAAACCGATAAAGGCATGAGGTTTATGCTTGCCCCTAGATCCGCCAAAGCCATGCAATTTTCAACACCGGGAAAATTACAAGGTATCAAGAAGCGCCCTGGATCTCCAAGTTTTGTAGGTAAGGTTTTAAGTAGCACGGCGGAACAATTTTCATTAAGGGATGTGTTGGGCAAATCAACCAATTTTTCTTTGTTGGAGAGTAAATCCTTGAACATCTTAGCAAACTTTGGCATATAAGCAAGAGCTTCCGCAAAGGATATATTGATGTTGAGTTGCTTGAACATCCTTAAGAAATTTGAGACTTGGATGTCATCCTTGTTCTTTAACTTGTCCTTTTTCAACCTTGAAGGATATGGAAGAGTAGGTTTTGGTGTAGGTGGAATAGGTGTTGTAGTAGAAGATTTGTCTTTGTTAGCTTCTTCATTTGGAAGTGTGGAAGGTAAAGGAGAAGTAAGAATGGGTTGAGAAGGTGTGTTTGAGTGAATAGGAGCATTTTGAGGAGGTGAAGTAGAGGTAGAAGGCTTGTCACAAGTAGGAGCACAAGTGGGTTGAACAATAGGAGGTTTAGGAGGTGAAGGATCCTTTGTTGACTTCCCACTCCTTGTTGTAATAGCGTTGACATTTTCCCTTGGATTTGTTTGTGTGTTGGAAGGTAAAGCCCCTTGTGGTCTTTGATTTAATGCCATTAAAAGCCTATTGGTTTGTTCATCCGCTATACGTTTCATTTGGTCATTCATTCTCTTCTCAATTTCACGCATTTTCTTGTCAACATACTCTTGAGTCTCTTGTATCCCATATCCTTGATTTTGAAGTTGAGGATAAGCTTGATTTGGTATTGGAGCATATCCTTGATTGGGGAAAAGTGGAAGTAGTTGATTAAATCCTTGATGTGGTGGATAAAAGGTATTTCCTTGATGTTGAACATTGTTGGGTGCCTTGTAGTTATTTCCTTGGTAAGGTGGTCTTTGCCCTTGATTTCTTTGTAAAAGTTGAGGTGGATTTTGTTGAATTTGGGTGGGTGGTTGGGGTGGGAATCCCGGTAGAGTAAGGTAGTTTTGGGACTTGTAAGAAAGGTTATTTGGATTGATATTTGGCTTGAAGTGTTCACGATGTTCCTCTTGGTAAGCATAACATTCCCCTTGATAAACTTGCACCTTATCACATTGTTCATAAGAATGGGGACCTCCACAAGTTACACAAGAAAGAGTAATGGCATTCATATTATTTGAAGAATTGTTCAATGAAGCGTTCTTAAGGGCTTGAACTATCTCTTGAGTCATTTCTTGTTGTCCTTGTTTGACTTGTTGAAGGATCTCTTGGTGATATTTAAGGAATTGGTTATCACAAGGTGTTTGAGAAGTGTTTTGGATAACATGAACCCTTTCTTCAAATTGATTGTTTGTTTGAACCATTGCTTTAGTCTCAATGATGTCCAAGGCCTCTTGCACAGATTTAAGAAGAATATTCCCTCCCGCGGAAGCATTGAGTGAATCTTGGTGGTGAGGTTTAAGGCCATCATAGAAGGTATTGATTTGGTGAACGTCATCCAATCCATGGTTAGGGAATCGCCTCAATAACTTTCTATACTCTTCCCAAGCATTACTAAAGGATTGACTAGGTTTTTGTTGAAAGCCTATAATTAAGGTCCTCAAGGCCATGGTCTTAGATGGAGGAAAGAACTTGTTCAAAAACTTAGTGGTAAAACCATCCCATGTGGTGATACTATCGGGTGGTTGAGTGTCTAACCAATGCTTAGCTTGTCCCTCAAGTGAAAATGACACTAACATCAACTTAATAGCATCATGTGGAACTCCATTGTGCTTAATGGTATTGCAAAGAGAAAGGAATCTCTTAAGGTGATCATGAGGATCATCATTCTTGTTACCATAGAAAGGTGATTATGAAACCATAGTAATCATAGACGTTTTTAGCTCAAATGTATTTGCGGGAATGTCGGGAATCCTAATAGCACTAGCATATCCATGAACATTGGTTTGCATACGTTCCATCAAAGAACGATTATCAACAGCCATGGCTTCTTGTGGTGGAGGAGTCAAAGCACGATTCTCGTGATCGGCTTGATGGACGGTGGTGGTCTTACTCTTTCTCTTTTTCTTCCTTTTCGGAGGAAGAGGTTGTACACCAATCGGTATTTGTGCACGCCCGCGAGTGAGCATGCAACTCAATACGAGGAATGAGAGAGAAGCTCTCGTGTGACTTTGAAGAGAAAAGGATTATCCTCTTCGAGTTTCAATACTAAATATCCACAAGAAAATAACAATATATGTATGTACTACTTGGGTGCAAGACCCCCAATGAAGCCTTCCTTCTTAGAATACTTACAAGTGAACGGGGGGTTAGGTGGCGCGAAGCACTTAAGTACCTATTGACCCTTAGATGGAATTTTATAGCACATCGCCTTTCTATTCACTTAAATGTTCGTATTATTCGAATTGTTGCTTATTGAGAGTATTTATCTATTCTTGCTTTATTTTGTTTGATCGATACACGTGTCAAGGACCGGAACGCCCCTCAACACGGTGTATTGCCTTGGCAATATGGAGAATATGTAGATTGGTTGTTCTTAGACGTATACGTATTTACTTATAATAATATATGGAAAATATTTTTGTATTTATGAGTTTTTAAGAGAAAATACTATATGTACATAAAAACCGAGAGAATCTAATAATATATATTTTTGGGTGCAATCTCTTAGGAAAAAGATTGCTTTTTGGATTTTTTAATTTGTTTGGTCAATTCTTTAGGAAAAGAATTGTTTTGTTAATTTTTAGTTTTTATATATGATACGTAAAAATAACGTTCACAAGGTGAACGGATCCCAAAAGCCAATGAAAACCGTCAATCGATAGTCTCTCGTAAAGTCAAAGAACCGACAGCGGCGCCATTTGAAATTGTATATAATGCAGTTCGTTTTTCTCAGTTCTTGCTAATTGAAAGTCCTAACAATATCGGGTTTTTAACTGTTTTTGGTTGTTAATATTTTTTTGGATAATCTATTTGCTAATTCAAACAATGCCTAGCAAAACTGAAAAATATTATCTACTTATATGTAAAACATCGTGCACATACCAAGTTTTTATTCGAGTAAAATTAAAAATGTAAATTTTACAACTAAAAGGACTAAAATTGTAAATTCTATGAAAAATAAATGCTCAAAATGTAAAGTCTACAAGTACAAGGACTGAAAATGTCAAAACAGTTAACTATAAGGATCAAAAATGTAAACTATGTAACAAACTAACCAATTTTCAACTAATTCCAAAACTTACTAACTGAATTTGAACAAAATTCAAACTTTAAGGACCAGTTTATTGAAAACCCTAAAAACTCTCAAGTTTAGCCAGGTTTAAAAGTATTCTAATTCAAGGAGGACTAAAGTGCAATTTTGAAAAGTTTTTAAGCCAAAACGGGTTACACATTCAAATAAACTCGTTTGAGCTTATTTCTCAACCAAAATCAATCAAACCAATTGTAAAATGCTTAGAATTGAAAATAAGCTAGACCTGTAAGAGGAAATTTGCTGAAAATGACTATAAAGCTAATAAGCACTTCCAAATAAGCACAAAATAAGCTCTACAAGAATCTAGACATGCACAATTGGATTTTTGTACTGAAATTGATTAATGAGCTTAAAAAATGAACGGGAAATCAAGTCTTATCAAAAATCATCAAGAAATAAGCTTGGAAATTGAATTAAGCTGAAATTGGCTTATGTTGACCAAGCGTTGACCAAGTTTTTTTTCAAAAAGCTGAAAATCTCAAAAATCAACCACCAACACCTACTAAGTGATATTGTAAAAGTAAATTGGCAAGTTTGGGAAAAGAATTAACAGATATGAAAAAGCTGTTTTCAATTTACAGAAACTTTGATTTGCTTAACAGTCTAGAATTTTACTTATTTCTACTAGCTTATTGAAAACTGTACAAAAAGCTTATGGAATATGAAACTTCATAATATGACCTACAAATGAGAACTGGTTTGGTGGTATTTCATCAAGAAATGAACAAATGCAAGGCAATTGAAATTGACAACTTTTTATAAGCAAAACTGACTGAAATGAACCCAAACTTTTTATATTGCCAATTGCCTTTTTGACCTTAAACTTGACCTAAAAATGGTTCAAAACCTTTTATAATGACCTTATGACTGGAAATGAACAAGATTAAGCAATTTCATTCACTTGATTATCAAACACCAAGTAATACCAAACACTACTTAAACTGATCTTGTTGGAATTTTGTGAAGACTTTTTAAGTTCCAGTCTAAGCTAAGTGAAAAGCTATATGATAGGTGTGAAAACACCCATCCTTTTACCACTTAAATCGGGCTAAAACGAGACCAAAACACGTATTTAATATCATTTGTTTGGAATTATGCGTGGTTTTTGTGTTTATTATGTTTTCAGAGTCAACCGGATGAATAATGAAGAAAACATGGGATTACACGGGTTTTATCGAGGAAAAAGACTCAAGACGAAGTCTATTGTCCAAGAGATGCAAAGATTTGAAGTCATTGTGCCTATTTGAAGATTTATCGAAGAATAGAGCCAAAGATGGAAGATTCATATATGTCGAAGAACTCGAGTCTATAAAACAATAGATTAAAAGACGAGTTGGAATAATTCACCGACACTTCTCAAATCCAAGTCGGCAACGTTTATTTAAAAGACGCATGAAGACTTAAGAAGAAAGAAGAAAAAGAAGCCCAAATCAAAAGCCCATCACCACCATGTACACGCCTATATAAAGGCCTTACCTCACAATTTTTCACACACTTAGTTTTAGTTTTTAGTTTTTCTCTCTAGTTTTAGAGAGAGAAAGTTTAGAACTTTCTCTCACTAGATTTCGTCTTTTTCTCTTTCAAATTCAAACTTTGTATTACTTTTTAATTAATCAAGTTCAAGTTTTTAAGTTTTAATCTTTAATCTCATCCTTCCTTTCTTTTACTTTTATTGATTTTGGTACAAATCTCGTATGATCCGTGTTGTTCATCTATGATTTGTGCTTAAAAAGTTGTTAACTTTTTATGTTTCCTTGAGTTTTTACATAAATAAGCTTTGAGATCCTTGTTCTTATTGGCTTATTTGATGATTTAGCTTATTTACTTTATGAAGTTTTTTATGAAAAGTTCATCTTTTTATTGATTTGATTTAAAAGTTGTTTACTTTGAGTTAGAAAAGTTTTTTTCAGTGCTTATTTGATTTGTATTTCATTGGATTCGAGCTTGATAGGGAGTTAGCTTATTCAATAAGCTCATTTTCCTTGCTTTTCACTTGGTTTGCACCATTTTCGGAAAAGGGTAACTCCCCTTTCCGATCCAGCTATTCCGACCAAAGCCCCCCCCCTTATTCCGATCAACCGATCGGAAGAGGGTTTTGATATTCAGATTGGTGTCTCATATTCCGACGGTAAGCATCTCCAGTATTCCGATTGGTAAGCTTGAATTGTATTCCGATCATAGCTTGTTGCCCATATTCCGATTGGTAGGTATTGCACATTCCGATTGGACTGGTTTTCAAGTATTCCGATTGACCCCTTTTGTCCACTTTCCGATCAGCTTCCATATTACACATTCCGATCATACGATCGGAATAACATTCCGATTGAGGGCAATTCTTCCCTTTATTCCGATTTACTTATTTTGCTTGGTTCCGTTCTTACTTTCTTTTAGTACTTTTAAATTAAATCCATATTTTTACCAAGTTTTCCAAGAGTTAGATTTTATTGAGTGTTCATTTATTTTATCTTAAAATCTTTAAGTTTTCAACATTTATTTTTAAATTCGCTTCTTACTTTAATCTTTCAAGTCTCTAATTTACTCTTCGACACTTAATTTCTTGTCATTAGTTTAAAATAGATAAACAAACCAACCATTTTTTATTCACCAAGAACAAATCATTCCACTTGAGACCGAGATCAATTCGAGAGGATATCGAGAAAAATAATTAGAACCCATTGCAAAACCAAGTATCACTATAGTAGACCAAATTTAGTAACCAAAATGAGATGTGTGAAAGCTATATGCAAGTAATGAAAGCAACTAGAACTCAAATAAGGAAGCAAGGCTAAAAATGACTGAAATAAGCTATCAGCTAGATGAAATATCAAATCAATAAGCAGAAAAGCAACACTTAAGCTACAAACTAACTAGAATCAAGTTAAGATCAGTCTAAACAAGTTTTATCATGCATTCAACAAAGATTTAAGCTAGGAATTAAGCATGCATTTTGACAATTTGAGTGGAACCAAAACAAGAAGCTTTTGCACCTTGTGAAGTATCCTTTGAGCAGTAGAGGAGTGCTGAACTCTCTAGTCTAGTGCTAACCATCACCTTAGCACTAGATTCTACTATCTACAATCAACAGATCAGCTACACATCAACAAGAATCATCATAATGGCTTGAATTCATCACAAATGCTATGACTTGGACTGAAATCAATCAAACAGCTACTATCTTCACTCAAAGTTAGTTATGATCAAGATTTGATCACAACAAACTCAATTCAGCAACAAGAGTATCAAATGAAGCAGGATATGAACAGTAAAGATGATGAGAAGAATTGGCGGGAAAAGTAGAATTTGAATTTTATTAATGGAGATTTGTTACAAAGCTGTTAAAAGGTTACTAACTAACTAACTAACTAACTCAAGAGTGTGTCAAACTCTTGAGTAGTTTAGCTAAAAAGAAGAAATGGTGAAAGGAAAAGTAAATGTGTGTGTTTTTCACACTTACTACTACACTACAGAAATGACGCCTAAGCACACTATTTATAGACTTGAGAAGAAGATCAGTTGGGGTTGGTGACGGGTTGGGACCAATCCCAGGTCTCCACGTGTCATAATTCTGCTCAATTGATTTTGCAGGTATGAACTTGAATTGGGGTTTCTTTGTTGAGTTGATTTCATGTTAATTGATCATGACCAATGGATTCGTCTCTAAAAAATAAGCAGGTTTGATGTTTATAGCATTCCATGAAATCCACTCTAGCTTCAAATCGATCCTGGAAAACTTTGATAGTTTGAAGATGACACGTGTCATAATATAACTGGCTGAAATGAGTGCACACGGATTGCACTGTTTTGATACGCTCATTAATGAGGGCGGCGCTAGTGGGTATTTAATGAAAAGATGTGGCAATCCATGTCTTCTTAATCCTGGCTTCTCATTGGACAAAAATAAAGCACACGGATTGCATTTGTTAAACTTTCCAAAATAGGCAGAATTGACCCTTGAACTTTGGCAGATTGTATTTTTGAGCTTGTAACTTCATTTCTTTGGCATATTTAGTCCTTCAAACTTCTTTCTTGAACAAAATTGGTCCTTTGACTGAGTTGACTTGAGAGTTGACCAAATTTGACTATGATCTTGACTTTTACAATATTTACACTTTGGTCCTTCATCTTTGGCAGATTGTCAAGATAGGTCCTTGCACTTCAAAGTCTTGTCACTTTTGATCCTTCTTTGTCTTTTTCATCAAATTAAGCTTGATTTTCCCTTGTTTGCTTGAAAATGCATCCTTTTACCTACACAAGTGTACACAAACACAAACATACCAGATAATACTGTTTTTACAAGATAAATTGGTATTTTGCTTCATGTTTTAGGGTTATTTGTTGATAAATTGATATGAGTTTTAGCTCATATCAGGAATCCTCAAATGGACTTGGTTCTTCAAAAACATAGTGAAAAGATCGAAAACTTAAGCAAATTTAAGAGTCTACGAATAGGAAATTCATGCAAATCTTGCAAACCCGTCGACCCCAAGGTGCTCTCTCTTCTAACACCGAACCCAAACCTAGGGCCACTATGAATGTTATCACTACAAGGAGTGGGAAAACTACTAAGGGACCTTCTATTTCTTCTCCAATAAAGGAGAAACAAGGCCCGGAGATCATAATAAGTTCTACTCACCCTTTGGTGACTTATCCCTCACCTACTACTTGTAACATTCCTCCATTGAGCAACCCTTTGGTTTCTAAGCCTATTCCCGAGGTTGTGAGTGAGCCGGTTCTTCCTCAATCTTCCCCACAACCCAATATACCTTACCCTTCAAGTTTGAGGAAGGAGAAGTTGAAGAACAAGGATGATATACAAGTTTCTAACTTTTTGAAAATGTTTATGCAATTGAATTTCAATATCACCTTTGCCGAGGCTCTCGTTCACATGCCTAAGTATGATAAAATGTTTAAGGACCTCTTGATCGATAAGGAAATTTTGCTTGATATCACTAACACTCAGTTAAATGAAAAATTTCCGCGGTTCTTTTGAGCAAATTATCGGTTAAGCTCGGTGAGCCTGGGAGATTCCTTATTCCTTGCAATTTCCATGGGGTAGAGAATTGTATGGCTTTGGCGGACTTAGGAGATAGTATCAATCTTATGCCTATATCCATGTGGAAACAATTATCTCTACCCGAGCTTGTCCCCACTCGTATGACTTAGAGTTAGCTAACCGTACGGATGCTTATCCGGTGGGGATAGCCGAGAATGTTTTCGTAGGAGTCGATAAATTCACTTTCCCCGTCGATTTCGTTGTAGTCGACTATGAAATGGATCCTCGTGTTCCCTTAATTGTGGGATGACTAATATTCATTTTTTAGTATATCGTTTGATCCTCGAATTGATATCCAATTTTACCGTAAAGATTTATCGTTTTTGGTTATAAATGCTTGAATGGTATTCTATGTCTATTTAAACATAATGCGCGTAAAAAGTAAAAATAATATCTACATATACGTACTATTTTAAAAACAATGTGCAATTACCACAACTTAAATCACAAAGTAAAAATAAAATAATCCGCAAGTAAGTGTAAACAAGAATTACTAAACTGCTAAATTAAAATGACAAGTAAAAATGAAAAATACTAAAATACTAGAAATGCAAATGCAAAATTTAATTCTAAAAATGTAAAAAAATTTTCTATAACTTTTTATATTTATTTTATATTTTTCTTATCTATTAAATCTAACTCTATTTTTTTATTAAAACTTGACATTGAATTTTTGTTAAAAAGAAATTTAAACTTGAAATACGTTTGTTTAAAATCTAATTTTGTAACACAAACCAAACGCAACCCAACTCGAAAATTAAGCCCAATAGTATACTGGCCCAGTAACTATACGTACAGGAAATGAAAACAGGGCGAAAGAAAAGGATCAGAAAGCAATTGCTGGAAATGAACACAGTGTGCGAATTCAAGGATCAAGTTGCAATTTTGGCAAAGTTTTTTATAAAAACGAGCTAAATTTTTAAGTTATAAGTCGAGTTTTAAGCCACCAAATAAGCTGATTTTTGTTTTAAAATGTTCCTTATTGAAAATAAGCTAGGGAGCATGAGTTTGAGCTTATAAGACCAACTGTAGCTTATTAAACACAATTGTAGCTTATGTAAATTTTTTTTTTTTGAGATTATGGCTTAATAAGAGAAGGTGCAACTTTGCAAAATTGATAAAAGGCTGAGAATAATAAGATTCATCCAAAGGAATTTCCAAATGGCTAACAGAATAAGCAATTACTAGTAAAAACCAAAAAGTGCTTATTAATAAGCACTTTGACTTTTTGACATTGTCTAAAACTTTTTCTGATGACTTAGATCTGATATTAAGCTATGTTTAAGCCACTTTTGTACATGTGAAAAAGCTAGAAATGCTAAATGACAGAAATCAATTAAAGCTCAAGTATGCTTATGAAATAAGATTTTGAAAAGCACTTTTCTAAGCTGAATAACTGCTTATCCAATAAGATATAGAAAAAACTTACAACTACAAATTTAAAACCACTAGTTCAGGCTTTCTAAAAAGCTAAGGCTCATGATCTAACTCCTAATGAGCAGAAGGAAAACTGATGGTGAAGTAGGCTGTTCAGACAGCAATTAAGACCCAAACTTTTTATTTTCCGTTTGCCTCTTTGACTATTATAAGCAGACTTTCAAGGCTGAAAAATGGATGTTTATTACTAAGGAATGAAGCAGTAAATGACTTCTAACAATACTCAAACAAATCAACTTAATGCACCTAAATCCAAACACACATTAACAACTATATGATGAAATTTAACAAAGGCAGTTGGAGATCTATTGATTACTGAGCTATAACAGATCAATCACTAGCTAAATATGATCAAATACAGCATGTATCAAGCACGTTACAAGTCTATATCAAACAATGGCAGATTACGATAGCATTTGTTCAGAAAGTGTAAAATAGAGATCAGACCTGCTTCCAAGCCAATCCGTTGCTGTAGTAAGCTACTCAACAATCTCCAAAACACTTTCACAACAGGAACAGTAGTAAGCAATTGAAGAAGATGATGAATAGCGACAATGGTGAATTTTTATTAAAATTGAAGGAGATGAAGTACAATCATAGGTAATTGATTACAGAAACCAAAGCTAGCTTAGGAATTAAGCTGACTAAAAAAATGAGAGAACTATTGCTTCAAAATTAATCTAAAAATCTACTATGTTTAAATTGTGAGGTGAGTTGGTATTTATAGGAAGTGGGAGGAGCGGGGGTAAGTGATGAGACTGATTTTATACATAGTCTCATCATCCAAAAAGGGCTTAAAATGCATTAAATATCATCAAAATACCCATATATATGCTTGTGTTTGTTGCTTGTGTATTTTAGGTACGGATATTGAGAAAATGACAAAAGATCACAAGAATCATACAAAAACGAACACGGGAAACGAAGCCGCACCATGAACGAAGCCCTAATGAAGAATTTTCCCAAGAAAACGCTTGAATATTTGAAGACTTATGAAGAAGGGTCCTCCAATATGGAAGAATTGACACTTTATACCCTTGTATCTTCATAATTACAAGTTTGGTCCCTAAAGTTTGTCAATATTGCAAAAAGGGCCCTCCACTTTGTAGAATTGGCAATTTTAGCCCCTCAACAAAGCTAAAATGTCAATATTTATCCTCCTCAAGGTCAAACACATCAAGAAGGACTCCAAGTTACAAGAATGACAAGTTTGGTCCTTTGAAAATCCCAAAATTACCAAAAGGACCCTTGACTTTTAAGATTTGGCAAAAATGGTCCCTCATCAAACATGATTTGACAATTTCAGTCCTCCAAGATGTCAATCATACAAGTTTAGACCATAATCCTTGAAGAAAATACCAAACCAGTCCTTCAAGAATCACAAAATGGTAAGAATTACCCTTGAATTCACTTTCTAAAACATTTTGGGGCAAAAGTGCAAAAAGGCAAAAGTTGTTATGAAGAGTTTGGGCGTTGACAACTTTTCAAACTAAGAAGACAAGAAAGAAAGAAGTGATGGGCCAAATTAGGCAGACACCAATTGTTACCTAGACCAACCCAGTCATGCCACGTGCCCCACTCACTCACCATGGCCAATCAGCTCTTCCCATTATGCCACCTCACATCCCACTCACCCCAACCCGGTTTAACTTATTTAATTAAGTTTAAATTATGGCGGTTAACACCTTTTTAAAACCAAAACTGGATTAAACATGGCACTATTTACATGATGAACACAATTGGGTTTTTACTAATGGCTTGTAATTATATCCTAATGTGCTCCAGATTTATGATTAGGCATGTCATAATCATAACCCAACTCTTAATAAACATGCCACATCACTCAAAATACCCACACATGACTCCCCTTCTACAAAGATGAGGAAGACGCCAATATAGTGACAGCCATCCAACGTCCCATAATGTGGCTTACTGTCTAAGCTTCATACAAGCCCTTGGATCCTCTTTTCACTTGCCAACTCATGCTACACAACAAAATGCAGTCACATGATCCTCAAGTTTTCAAAAGTTCACAAGGGCATTTCAGGGATTCTCCCAACTAGGGTTTACGTTTTTATGCATTCTAGGATCATTGTACACCCTCTATATAAAGGGTATTAGGTCTTTCATTTATACTTTCTCTTGAATTTTCAGTTGTTCACTTTTATGTAAATCTTTTTCAATCTTAATGAAATGTGTTTGAAATGTTGAAGAAAGCTCAAGTTCCATTGTTATAATCTGCTTATTATTGTTCTTAATTTGATATTTCTGAATCTCAAAACCTGTTTTTAGGGAGAGTGCAAAAGTTTGCATTTTTCCTTCAAGCTTGATATTTTGCTAAGTTCTTGTTCAACCCTTGGAATTCTTGGGCTATAGGGCTGACCATAACAGCCTGATATTGTGTTATCAAGGTGTGGTGAGGCTTATAACTTGGGGATAATCAAGTGTGGGGTAACAAGGTTGCATCAATCAAGGCTTTTTTTACTTTTCTGATTTTGATATTGTGCTTCTAACCTTGTTGAATCTTAGCAGGGTTGCTGTTGGAAGCTTGTGCTTGTTCTAGCTAGCACATAAGCTCTAACATTCGTGGGTGTGGATGTACATCCATGAGGTTTGTCTTGAAACCTTGAAAATCTGACAAAAATTGGATTTTTTTGTGGATTTGTACTCTACTGGTGTTCTTGTTCATTTCTTGGCTTGAATCTGCTTAGTCTTGCATGATAATGTTGTTTATATGCTAGATTGATCATTTGGTAAACTGAATCATACCTTTACTTGTTTAAAATTTGATTTGAAAAGTTAAAAGGGTGTTTGGGTCTACCTGTTTGAGTTGAAATCTTGTTATTGTGTGAAGGAAAGTTTGTGTTTGTACTCTATATCTGATATATGCTTGGTTGAGAGTGTTTTGCTGCAAGATTTGGAGTTTGAAACCTTGAATCACTTAATCTGCTATAACTTGTTGATTTTGACTGATTTTGACCTAAGATTTTGGGAAAACCTAGATTTTATGCATGCTTAGGGTTAAAATCTGTTAAAACATCATTAATATAACATACTTGATAGATTTGGAGGTTTGAATCTGGCTTGTTGGTCAAATACATCAGCAAAGTGTAAATTTGCATGTGTTAGTGTTCATTAGTAACCTTCATAAGCTTGAATCTTGATTTAGGCTTTAAGCCATTGCATGAAAACTGTTTAGACTTGTTCATTTGAGTTTATAATAGCTTGTGTATGCATTTGGTTGAATTTGGTTGGCTGAATATTGCTAAAACTGCTTATAAGTGCTCAACTGCTTATTGTTCTAAGTATGTGACAGAGCTGGTGCTTGTTTGAATTAACTGTACAAATTGGTTGTTACTTGTTGTGATTTATTTGTTTGTATTGACTCCTTATGATCCAATGATCATTTGGGTGCCTTGTTGAAACTTGAATCTCCAAAAAGTTCACTAAAGACAAAAAAGTCTATAAGTCAAACAGTGGGAAAAGTCCCCACTGCTCAACACCTAAAACTAGCCCCTGCTAGTGTTAATTTGTACTCAGCTTATCAATAAGCTATTTTAGCTTATCCAGACCTGCAACAACTTATTTTTTGTGATAGATCTTCATTATTTGACCCATTTGATTAGACTGGAGCTTATTGGACTTTGACTTCGACTTTTTGCTAGAAAACCAACTTAATTGACTTTTTCATAAGTGCTTATTTGCTTTTTCCAGCGTATTGAGTCAGCTTATTTGAAAACTTTTTGTTGATTTAGCTTACTTAAGTCATTTAAAAGCTTTAGAAACTTGAATCAGCTTTTGGGGTGGCCTAGAACTCAAAAACGACTATTTTGTCGTTTTCTGTAGATTGCTTATTGCATTTTCAGGCTTATTCCTTGGGCTTAATTCAAATTTCTTTTTACAGAAGTCTTATTTACGACAAAAGAAGCTTGTGTGTCTAATTTGAGCATATGGCATTAGCTTATAGCTTAATGGGCCAAAAAGCCCATTAAGAATAAGTTTTTTGGTATAAGCTTGCTTATTTCACACTTTCAGCTTTTGGGCCTTTGGAAAAAGTTGTTTAAAATCAAATTTTGAGTCACGTAGTGCTTTTTGGGCTTATTTGGGCTACTTTTTTCATTTTGGGCTCAAATTTGGCCCATTAAGGATCTGTTATGGGTTTAGCCCATTTTCTATGCCCATTAAGGGTATTTAGGTAATTTCAAGTTCATTTATGTATTATTTAGGTTAAATTAAGCTAGTTTGCAACTTTTTAGAATTTTTTAGGATTTTTGGATTTTCATTAATATTTTAATATTATTTTATTATTAAAAATTAAAAGTCTGCTTTTCTAAGTTTTTACATTTTTCTTAGGTTCTAAACACTTAATTAGGAATTTTACAACTTTCCAAATATTATTAGAGTCTTTTAATTATTTTCTAGAATTATTTTAAGTTTTTGTAGCTTTTAATAGTTTTTAATTGTTTAAAAATAGTTTTTAGTGGTTTTAAAATTTTGAATAATACTTTTTAGCTTAATTAGGTTATTTTAAAGGTTTACAAACTTTAAGATCTTGATTGGGACTTTTTATTAGTTAATATTGATTTTTAGGGCTTTAATTAGCATTAAAAAGTTAATATTTAATTAATTAAAAGGTTTTGGCAAGTTTTGATTTTTTGTAAACTCTTAGAATATTTTAGTGGATTTTTAGTGATTTTTGGTAATTTTTAGAGTTAAATTTTAATTTTGGTGCTTTTTACGGTTTCACGTGTACGCCTTTATCGTCTTAGTGTAATCCGTTATCGTAACCGTCAATCTCTTCTTATCCCCTTTCTATTTTTCTTTCTCACAATTATAATCACAAAGTTAATCCAAATCATTACACACATAACACACTAGCCTCCTTGAGAACGAACTCATTTTAGGGTCATTTATACACGGTTTTCCTAAATCGTCGTGCTTACCCTATTTTACCTTCCTTTTCCTAAAGGGGTAAATTTACAACTATCATTTTGGCGCCGCTGCCAGGGAGGCGTGGTGTGTTTTGATTTGGAATTGTTGTTTTTATATACTAACCATAATAGTATTTGTGTTAGTAGCACTCTACTAATACGTATTATCGGTTTTTGATTTTTGTGTGAATACTATTACTATATTGTATACGTAGAACAATAAATTCACAAGTACTCCAAATACGTGAGAAATCGCAACCTTGACTTGGGAGGTCATTACCCAATCATTGTATTCGAATCTCAAACCAAAGAAAAAGGCAAAAATAGATAAATACTTTCGTGAAGCTCAATTTTGAAAAATACAAACTATAAGGTGGGTATAAGGCGGATATTATAAAATATATCCTAAGGAAAAAAGGCTCTTAAGTGCTTCGCGCCGCCTCGTTTCCCCACTTGCTTGTGAGTATTTGATTTTGAGAGCTAATCGAGGGTTTTGCCACCCAAAGTATTACTAAGTATCATATATACTTTCTTGGTTTAATTGATTAAACCCTCTTGAACGTTTTGGTGTTCCACCAACGTTCTAAAGTCATCGAAGGCGTTCACTTCACGTGATCGTTTTCATTCCTTGAGGCTTCTTTAATCAAGAGATTTGATTAAGGAGGAGATTTGTAGATTTTTGTCTACTTAACACATTCACCAAAATCCAAATAGGTTAATACAATCAAAAACCACAAAAAAATTGAAAAATACAGAACACCAAAAAGAATCTTCTTTGCTCATCCCCTCGTTGTATGTGACGTTTATGCTAACTCGTAATCAAGCAAGACGTGCACGTAAACGAAAGAACAAAACTCCCACTCCTAATCTTTCTAGTGAGGAGTATCCTATTGACGAACCCATTGTAAGAGAATCACCAACCATGGCGAATCGAACTATGATGGAGTTACTTCAAACACCCGCCGAGGGTTATGGAGAGGCTATCGTGATTCCCGATATCCTTGCGGAGACTTTTGAGGTGAAAACGGGTTTGTTGTCGATGATCCAAAACAACAAATTATGTGGTGATGAGAAGGACAATCCACACAACCATATCCGCCAATTCAATCGTCTTACCGCCACTTGCAAATATAAGGATGTCTTGAATGACTGGATTAAGATGATGCTTTTTCCGTATTCTTTAGCGGGGCCCGCAAAAATTTGGTTGGAGAAAGAGCCACCCAATTATATATTGACGTGGAAGGTTCTCGTGTCTAAGTTAGTGAACCAATTTTTTCCTCCCTCTAAGACTACGCATTTGAAAAACGGGATTTCAAAATTTTCACAAGAATTTAATGAAAGTTTTTCAACGGCTTGGAATAGGTTTAAGGAAATGTTACAAGAATGTCCTCATCACGGTTTTTCCGACTTGCATCAAATTGACACATTTTACAATGGACTTAATGATCATGAAAGGGATTATCTTAATGCCGCCGCGGGTGGTAATTTTTTTGTGTAAAACGGTTGAGGAAGCTTTGGTGATAATTGAGAATAGATCTAAGGTGTATAGTCCTCGTATCACGTCTAGTGTTTGTAAGGCTTCGTCTTCGGCTTCACCTTCTTTGTCTACTACCATCGATGCTTGCCAAATTGAGGCGAACTTGGAAAACAAGATTTTTGATAAGCTTAAAGGTCTTTTGATTGAGTTCAAAGTTGGAAAACCAAGTGCTCCCGCTACGGCTAAAGCGGTTGAGGTTTCATGCATGTATTGTGGTGGAGGTCATGATTTCTCCGATTGCATTACCAACGGTGGTAACACTTCGAGTGACTACGCGGCCACGGGAACTTACAACAAAAACGGTCAAGTTACCCGCTCTAATCAATTGACTCCACCGGGTTTTGGTTCAAATCAAAATGCTAACAACAACTATCGCAACAATCAAGTTCGTTTCAAAAACAATTTCAACAAGGAAAACTATGGTAATCAAGGGGCTAATAATCAAGTTTCAATCAAAAATCAAAATGATTTTCAAAACAACAACAAAGGTTTGCAAACGTTAAAAGATCTTCCAAATGAATTTGTTGAATACGCTAATGGGAATGATGCTAGGTTTGACAATATTCAAAGAGAAATCATTAGCCTAAGATCCGAGTTTAAGAACGACTTGAAGAAAGAGTTGAAAAATGAGTTAGCTAAAGAGCTTAAGATCCATACCAACAAGATGGAAGGAACCGTAACTAGGTTACAACAAAACCAACAAAAAATGGAACAAGGGCAACATGAGATAAAACAAGAAATGGTTAAAGCCGAGAAGAGGCAATCCAAGTTTGAAGATAAAATCTCATCTATGTTTGAGGCAATTATGTGTAAACCATCTTCGAGTAGTCTTCCTAGCAACACCGTATCAAACCCTAAGGGTGAGATGAAAGTGATTACCACATGTAGTGGTAAGACACTTAAGGAACCGACTCCTCAACCAATTGCTCCTACGGAGGAAGCAATTGAGGAAGAACCCGAGGTGGTGGTCCAAAAGGAGCATGTTCCAATCCCATGAAGTACCGCTCATGCCACACCTACGGTTGACCCTTTACCAACATTGGAACCCGAGATTCCAAAGGCTATGCCTATGCCTCAACCCACACCACCTTTGCCCTATCCATTGAGACTTAGAAAGGAGAAACGTCAAGAGCGCGACAATTACCAATTTGAGCTTTTTATGAAAATGTTTCGTGATTTGCACTTTAATGTGAGTTTCGTCGATGCTTTGGTCATGATGCATCGATTTGCCGTTAACTTTAAGAGTATGTTGAACAACAAGGAGAAATTGCACCAATTGTCTAGTTGTTCGTCGATTTATCTTAATCGCATACCTCAAAAAGTCAGTGATCCCGGTAAATTTTTGATCCCTTGTGAAATCCAAGATATGGAAGAATGCTTTGCCTTGGCCGATCTTGGTGCTAGCATTAACTTGATGCCACTTGAAATCTTCAAGTCGTTCAATCTTCCTAATCTTACTCCTTCACTAATGTCTATCGAGTTGGCCGACCATTCCACGATTCCCGCATGTGGATTGGCGGAAGACGTTTTTGTGAAAGTGGGAAAGTTCTACTATCCCGTACACTTTATCGTTGTTGATATTCCCACGGATCCTCATGTTCCTCTCATTTTAGGTCGTTCGTTTTTAGATACGTCTATGGCTTTGATCTATGTTCATGCTAGAAAGATCACCTTACGTTTCAACGACGAGGAACATGTTATAAACGCAACTAAAAACTCTCAAATTTCTCATGTTTATTCCGTTGCAACCATAAACCTCGTTGATATGATCGACGTGGTTTGTGAGGAATTTTCACAAGAAGTTCTAGGTTTTTGTGATGAAGAAACTAGTGGCAATCCCACTATGTTAGATACAATTCTTGATAATTCGACACCAACCTTTACTCCATTTGAAGGTGGTGGTTTTACGTTGGAAGAATTCAATGTTCCACGTACTTGTAACGAAGACCTCGACAACGATGAGGACTTCTCGATTATCAAGGATTTTCTCAACAATTTCCCATTTCCTCCACCCGAGGAGGTTATGAGTATCGAGCCCAAATCTTCACTTGAGGAACCACCTATCCTCGAGTTGAAAGATTTACCTCCTCATCTCGAATATGTCTATTTGGAGGAGGACGAAAAGTTGCCGGTTATTATTGCGAAAGAACTTTTGGATGATGAAAAAACCGCACTTATCGATGTTCTAAAGGATCACAAAGGGGCAATTGCGTGGAAGTAATCCGATATTAAGGGAATCGATCACAAATTTTGTACCCACAAAATCTTAATGGAGGAAGATTACAAGCCCGCAATCCAATGTCAAAGGAGGGTGAACCCCAAAATTCATGACGTCATCAAAAATGAGGTCCTTAAACTCCTTGACGCGGGAATGATTTACCCTATTTCCGATAGCCCTTGGTGAGTCCTATTCATTGTGTCCCTAAGAAGGGAGGAATGACCGTTGTGCTAAACGATGCCAACGAGTTAATTCCTACTAGACTCGTGACCGGATGGAGAGTGTGCATTGACTATCAAAAGTTGAATGAAGCCACTCGAAAAGACCATTTTCCCTTGCCCTTCATGGACCAAATGTTGGAGCGTCTTGCGGGAAACGATTTCTATTGCTTTCTATATGGTTTTTCCGGTTACATCCAAATCCCCATCGATCCTCGTGATCAAGAAAAAACTACGTTTACGTGTCCATATGGAACGTTTGCCTATCGTAGAATGCCATTCGGACTTTGCAATGCACCGGGAACCTTTCAAAGGTGCATGATGGTTATTTTTCATGATATGATCGAGAAGACGATGGAAGTCTTCATGGATGACTTTTCCGTGTTTGGTAATTCGTTCACTTCGTGTTGGTCGAATCTTGAGAGAATGTTGAAACGTTGTGAGGAAACCAACCTTGTGCTCAATTGGGAAAAGTGTCATTTTATGGTTAAGAGTGGAATCGTCTTAGGGCACAAGGTCTCGAAAGCGGGGATTGAGGTAGATCAAGCTAAGGTAGACGTCATCGCCAAATTACCTCATCCCAAAACAGTTAAGGGAGTTAGGAGTTTCCTAGTCCACGCGGGCTTTTATCATCGATTCATCAAGGATTTTTCAAAGATCTCTCGACTCATTACACATCTTCTTGAAAAAGAGGCACGTTTTTTCTTTGACGAAGATTGTGTACGAGCCTTTGAAATCCTTAAGAGGAAACTTACCGAAGCTCCCATTCTCGTTGCTCCCAATTGGAACCTCCCCTTTGAGCTCATGTGTGATGCTAGTGATTACGCTATTGGGGCCGTATTGGGGCAACGTCATGAAAAGAACTTCTTGCCTGTTCACTATGCTAGCAAGACAATGACCGAGGCTCAACTTAAATACACTACAACAGAGAAGGAGTTCCTTGCCGTGGTGTATGCATTTGATAAATTTCGACCTTATCTCGTCTTGACGAAATGCATAGTGTATACGGATCATTCGGCTATCAAGTATCTTATGGCTAAACAAGATGCCAAGCCGAGGTTACTTCGTTGGATTCTCCTCCTTCAAGAATTTGATCACAAAATTGTTGACAAAAAAGGAGCCGAGAATCTAGCGGCCGATCATCTTTCTCGTTTGGAAGATCCTCACCAAAGTGTTTACGAGCCCAAGAAAATCACCGAAACATTTCCGCTCGAGACACTTTCGTGTAGTGAATTCTAAGCTTGATTCTTCCACCCCATGGTTTGCGGACTTTGCAAATTACCATGAGGGTAACTTCATCATCAAGGGTATGACGACTCAAGAAAAACAAAAATTCTTTCGTGACGTCAAGTTCTACTTTTGGAACGACCCTTACTTGTTTCGAACTTGTGCGGATCAAATCATCTGACGTTGTGTATTTGGCACCGAAGCTTCTAATATCCTTAGAGCTTGTCATGAGGGACCCACGGGTGGTCACCATGGTGCTAATCTCACGGCTAAAAAGGTGTTTGATGCCTGCTTCTTTTGGCCTACTATTTACCGAGATGCACAAGATATTGTGAAGTCTTGTGACTCTTGCCAACGACAAGGAAAAGCCTCACAAAAAGATGAAATGCCACAAAATATCATCCAAGTGTGTGAGATCTTTGACGTTTGGGGTATAGACTTTATGGGGCCGTTCCCATCATCTCGTGGTAATAAGTAAATCCTCGTTGCGGTTGACTACCTATCTAAGTGGGTGGAAGCTAAGGCTTTGCCCACCAATGATGCTCGTGTGGTAGTCAAGTTTTTGAAAAGCTTGTTTTCTCGGTTTGGAACCCCTCGTGCGATCATAAGCGATCGTGGAACCCTTTTGTAACGACCAATTCGAAAGGGTCCTAAGGAAATATGGGGTTACACATCGGCTTTCTACGGCTTATCACCCACAAACGAGTGGGCAAGTCAAGGTTTCAAACCGAGCGTTGAAGAGGATCTTGGAGAGATCCGTTGGGGAAAACCGACAATCTTGGTCGGATAAGTTGGACGATGCTTTATGGGCCTTTAGGACCGCTCATAAGACGCCCATTGGGTGCACTCCCTATAAGCTTGTGTATGGGAAAAATTGTCATTTGCCAATCGAATTGGAACACAAGGCTTATTGGGCCCTAAAGCATTGTAATGATGACATGGAGACCGCGGGAAAACATCGGAAAATGCAATTAAATGAATTGGATGAATTAAGGGAAATTGCTTATGAAAATTCATTAATTTATAAAGAAAAAACTAAAAAGTTGCATGATTCTAAAATTAAAAACCGGGTTTTTAACATTGGGGATCAAGTTTTTCTTTTTAATTCTTGTTTGAAAATCTTTTCCGGTAAGTTGAAATCCCGTTGGTCCGGTCCATTCACTGTGACCCAAGTTTTTTCCATATGGGACCATCGAGCTAGCTCAAAATGATGGCCCCAATTTCAAGGTGAATGGACATAGGTTGAAGCACTACTTTGGCGGGGAAATTCCATCCTTGAACTACCTCGACCAAATCACCTTCCCCAATGATAATTAGTATTGAGGGGATCGAGTCGAGCTCATGACTCGGTAATCAAAAACGAGGTGCCTCGTGGGGGAGTCCCATGCTTATCCTATGTACATATTATCGCTTTCTAATGTAGTAACGTGAGGGGATTTGTGCCCTTCCAACCTTTGTTCCGTGGTTGTTTGTGAATTGTGGACTTTAGATGATCATGATCTTCACGATTGGAGCCTCTCGTGTTCTTTTTATGGGAGCACTCGATCGTTTGCTTTGAAGACTTTCTCAATATCCATGATATATCCTTTGATGTTATAACCTTAGGTTTTTATCACACTTCATAAACGGCTTTAAATTTAACGGTTACACCCTTTCCATGCTAGATTAGGCATTCGACTACGTCTCTAGTATGGGGGTGTTTGCACCCCTAGACTCGAAACATTGAGGATAATGTTTAACTTTAGTATGGGGGGGGGGGGGGGGGTGAATAGATACTTTCCTTGCCAAAACATTCACGCTTTCTAAAGTTTATCTTTTTGTTTATCGTTTCATTGCAAAATAAGGCTAAAAATGGCCAAATTTTAAAAATTTTCTCATGTTTTATAAGTGTTTGAAGACACTGATACAAGGCTTTAACCCGTATAAAAATTAAAGTTCGTTGGAGTGGTCTAATCGAAATAATTTCCGGTTCTAAGTACGACTCAATTGTTTTTGGTGAAAAAGAATATTTTGTCGTTGTAGTAAAATTAAAATGCAAGACTTTAAAAGTAGATGACGGTTAATTAAATCTAAACTAGTTAAAACTTAAATTGTGCAATATTAAAACTTTTAAAAGTAAATTAATTAAATGACTTAAAAACTAAAGCGTGACGAAAATTAAATTTGACAAAGTATTAAAATGTAACTTAAAGATCAAACAAGGCAAAATTTACTTCCAAACTCAAAATCATCGGAATCCAATATCGGAATGCTGTCACCAAATCCATCGGAACCCAGATCGGAATGTGCTATCGAAATCAGATCCAATGTTTCCATCGGAATATGGCTATCGGAATAATGAGAGATGCAACCTATCGGAATGTCACTTCCATCGGAATATACCCATCAGAATGTGGTCCAGATCGGAATATTGCTCAATAAAATTGGGCAGCACTTCGACTCAAAATACCTCAAGACCCGTCGGAATGTGCGATCGCAATCCCAGATCGGAATGAGGGTGATGTTACTCTAGATCGCAATCCCGAATCGGAATGCAAAACCCTTGTCCCATGTTGTCACCATCAGAATGTGGGTGATGCTATCGCAATGTATAATTTCCCTTCTTTTCGATGGAGAGCAAATTCGCAATAAGCAAAAGAATCAAATAAGCTAATTCTAATAAGCAGTAACAAATACTAAAATGAAATGGAAACAAAACGAGACAATAAGCTAAAAAGTTAAAACCTTTCAAAATTTAAAGGACGAAACTTAATAAAATGGATTTTACAAAGATAAAACTTTTAAGAAAACTTTGAAAACAATTAAGCCAAATACCAAATAAGCACATAAGATTGTCAAACTTATGGCTTATCTCGTATGAAAACTTAAAGGGAAAAGAAAAGACAAAACCTTTAATCAAATAAGCAAGAGATTAAGCAAAAGCTTGCTTAATCCGATTTTAAAACAAACTAAAAACAAGAGAAAAGTAGAAGGAGAATGATAAAAGTAAACTTGATCAAAGGTAAATAAAGATTAAAGCAACAAAATTAAGAACACTTACTTGGAATAAAAATGAATTAAAGTGCAAGACAAGTATTTAAAATGACATGTATTTAAATATGCAAAAATTAAAATGGTGGAAGAACTAGTGTCACTCTAGCCAACAAGAACAAATGAAAGGAAATGAAAACTATTTATAGGAGGATTAGGGAGGTGCTTAGGAAGCTTCGTCCCCTCTTTCTTCTTTCTTTAATTGCATGATTAAGTCCTTGTCTTCTTAATCTTTTGACTTTAACGACTTTGTCTTGGGATTTCTTTAAACTCGTCTTGTAATTCTTCAATAAATTAGACTTGAGTTCTTCGGCTTTTAGTAAACTTCCGTCTTTTGACTTTTTCTTCGATAAATCTTCAGAATTGGTCTTGGACTTCCGTTCTTTTTGCACTCTTGATTTCTTGACTTCGTCTTTTTCTTCGATAAAAGCTCGTGAATGCCCGTGTTTTCTCTCCTTTTCACGATTTCGTCCTAAATCACAACAAAAAACACAAACCACGCATAATTCCGACATTTACGACATAAAATACACGTTTTGGCTTGGTTATTATTGTAGTTAAGTGGTAAAAAGGATGGGTTTTTACACACCTATCAAATCCCCTACACTTGACCATTGCAATGTCCTCTTGCAATGCATTAGTTACAAAGCACGATTACATTTTCCATCATAATCAATCCATATTGGCCTTTATTAAAGAGATAGAAAATTATAGACATTCAAAGTAAAGAAATAAAAAACATACCTTCGGTTTTTGGAAATGTCATGAATGATCATCATCCTCAAGTTTTCACATTCTCCAAACCAAGCTTAAAAACGAGATCATTGTTATTATAAGTTAGCAAACTAACACGAACTCATGTGGGCCAATTATTTACTTACACTCCCTTATTCCTAGGTGTATCTCTTATATTTTATTATTGTCTTGAATGATCACGAGGATGCATTGTTGACTTATTTTGATAGTTATTTAGGCTGAAAATAAAGTGGGACGATTTAATCAATAGTTAGCTAAAGGACAAAATCTTTTAAAACTGCTTCTCGGGACCTCATAAAGTTCATATCTTGGCATAACTCGCTTCACGATTTGAGACCTTTCTCGGACCGATATTTGGTAGCGACTTCATACTTCAAACCTTGAGAGACGCTCATGAAATAATGGCCTTCTCTTCATAATAGGAATTTCTTCACTTGAAGTTTTGAGAGATTCTTCATATTTGGACCACGACTTCTTCATTTTTCTCCAATCTTTATTTGGGATTTTGATATACAACGATCCGTCTCCTTTTTGGACTTGGATCTATTTATCCTCATACCTTGTTAGGGCCTTTTTGGATAGACTTCTCCATGATCTTTACGGGAGTACTTTCTTTTCGTCGTGTGTCTCGATCCTTCATATTGATCTTTGAATAATGATTCTTCACATCACTTTGGATCTTTAGCAACAAAATGTAGCCCTCATGCCTTGTTAGGACCTTTTTGGACTCGCCAATCTTCGCATCCAGCTTCAATAAGTTATGCCTTGGCTATGAACTCTAATCCATACCGAGCAACTTTTAAACGATCTTGGGCTAGAAGCTAAGTAACTTTTCAAATCGTACAACCTTATTTATTGCAGATAAATTTATTAGCAAGCGATGGGAGAATAGGCTTATAATTAACTCACATAAATTCATGAAAGAATACCAAACTTATAATTGACTATCATCTCTCGTTCTCCACAGTTTAAAATCTCAATGAATGAGACTCGTGGATGCTTAGCCTATTAAATCAAAGTTTTGGGTTTTCGAGTCATCTATAGGATCTTGCAAACTCTTAGACTTTTTCAAGTTTAGAAATCGCATTTTAAAGTTCCCTTGATAAACAACTCTCTAGGATCAATTATAGGAACTTGCGAAAAGTTCTTGTTCTTAACCAGTGAGAGTTAAGACTTTCGCGTTTTATAACTCCCTATATAAAAGCCAAGCAAAACTTAACTTAAACACATTAAGGATACTAGCTAGAGTAAACTTAGATAAGTAAACTCGGGTTGAGTCAAAAGATTCACAACGTTTGAAAATTAAAACCACTTTATTCAAAGTTTATTCTAGTAAAGGAAGAAAATAACTATACAAAGGTAAAAACTAATAGGCCAAAATAGATCAAAAATTTTGAAAATGTCGAAAAATTGATTTTCCGGTTAAAATGAGGACAAATACAAGGAAAAGACCACTTAACTTCGATAGAAGTCCCCCCTACACTTAATATAAACATTGTCCTCAATGTTTAAGCATGTGGGAGTAAACTCCTCTACACTTAGGACATTGTGCACGTTGTTTAAATCTTGCTAAGGAAGAGACAACTAACGAGATTCCTATTTTAATATTGAGAAATATAAAATAGTGAATCGAAAAGAGTTTAGGATAGAACCGGGAAAATGGGAACACGGAATCACGGGTCGTCAAAAATCATCAAGAGTGGATCATTGAGCGCTCGAATCCCTGAATATGAGAAGAGAGGAAATAGCAAACACCAATGGGTCTCCCCTATACTTAGGATAAAGAAAGCTAAAAGATAGATACATGGTTTGCCTCCCAAGAAGCGCTTGATTTTTGTTCACCGAGTCGTGAGCTTAACTCGACCTTGATTAGCATAGGAAGAAGCATGAAACACATCCACCGGGATCAAAGACATAGTTTTCGTCCATCAAATAGCATAAGCTTAAGGCGAACAAGGCAAGCCAAAGAAGAATAGGCAAGCTTCCCTTAAGCAAAGATGGAGCACGGTGGAAGCAAGGGTGCTGAGGTGCAAGCATATCTTTAGTAGTTCCAAAAATCTTTCCTTTTATTTCATCAGACGGATACTGAGATGGCTGAAGAATATCGATACCGGGGTCGAACACCTTTTCCTTTATGGGAAAATAGCACTCAGACTCAACAGAATTTGAAGATGATTCGCGAAGAAAATGCACAACCTCGTCCTCAGAAGGTGGATAAAGAGGTGTCAAATCATATGTGCTGCGGATGTTGGCGTCATCCGGTTGCTTCTCCTTTGAAAGAATTTTCTTCAAATCCAAAGTAGGATCAAGACCATAATCATCAAAGTCTAAAGGAGGAGCATCACTCTCATGAGGGAAGTATGTATTAAGAAAAGTAGAGAAGTCTTCCTCAAATGAGTAGTCATCCAAAGTAGGATTAAGCATGGTTGGCGGAGGATCTTCATCATGTGAAGAATCACTCGAGAGAGTATCGGCCTCATCAAAGTCATCATAAATGGGCATGTCGAGATACTCGGAGGTAAAATCATCATAATCATCCGTATTTAAGCTAGAATCATCATCATAAGCATCAAAGATCGGTGGAGAATCATATATGGGTGAAGGTTCCAAATTGGAGAGAGAATCATCCACATCATCTTGAAACAGTGGATTATCATTGCAAGATTCGAATAGAGGATCGTTGTAGATGAAAAACTCATCGAGCACATTAATCAAATTCGTTGATTTTCTTCCATAGGATTTGCTTGTAAGCTTCCCCATTTCAAACACTTGGGCATCATCCCTGACCCTTACAATGAGTTCACATTTATCCACATCAATTAAACCTCTATCGGTTCTCAAAAATGGGCGTCCAAGTATTAACAGAATACGAGTGTCCATTTCATAATCAACAACGACGAAGTCAACCGGAAAAGTGAATGTGCCAACTTTAATGAACACATCTTCGACAATACCGACGGGGTAAGCGAGAGTGCGATTGGCTAGCTCAAGAGTCATTTTGGTGGGTGTAAGGTCGGGCAATGATAACTTTTTCCAAACACTTAAAGGCATCAAATTAATACTCGCCTCGAGATCGGATAAGGCAGTAAATTTGTCGGTTTGGTTAAAAGTACAAGGTAGCACAAAACGACGGGGATCTCCAAGTTTCTCCGGAAGTTCTTTAAGAAGGATTGCAGAGCAATTTTCGTTCAAGCGAGTATTAACAAACTCGGCCATCTTCTCCTTCTTATTGAGCAATTTCTTAAACATCTTGACAAATTGTGGCATTTGAGCAAGAGCTTCAACAAGGGTAAAGGTGATTTTCATGCCGGCAATCTTTTCCAAAAAGTTAGCGACTTGAAGGTCATTCTTAGTAAAAATTATAGCCTTGTTGAGTCGAGAAGGGTAAGGAATGCTGGGGTTGGGTGGTGAAGGTGTAGGTGTAGCAGGTAAAGGTTGAGATGTTGAAGGTTTAAAGGTGGAAGGTGGGGTTGGTGGAGGATTCGTGGTGGGTACTTCGTCATGACGAGGGGGAGACGGTAATGGTGTACCAATACTAGGTGTAGGAGTAGTAGGGATAAATGGTGGTGGAGGAGGTGTAGATGATGGGGGCGGGATAGGTGGTCCTACTATGGTAACTCCACTACGGGTAGTAATAGCACTCACATTCGCTCGCAGATTGGTGACGGTGTTTGAAGGTATAGATCTCGAAGTAGAGGGTTGAGTGGTGGGCAAGAAACTAGCCAGCATATTCTTTAAATCATTCGTTTGATTGCTGAAGGAGGATTGTATATTATCTCGAAGCTCGGATCTAATGTCATTCCCTTGTTTAGTGATATCCTCTTTCAAATTGATAATTTGGCTTTGTAGATTCTTGATTTGCTCTCCTTGGGTTCTCATCAAAGCTTCAACATCTTGATTGATGGGTGGGGTTTGTTGAGCGGGTGGGTGATAAGGATTAGAAGCTCTAGGTGGGATTTGGTTGCTTCTAGTGTAATTGTTTTTGGGGTTTTGGTTTTGAGGAGAAAAACCGGGTGAAAGGTAGTTGTTTGACCGGTAACTTAGCAAATTTCGATCCCCTTGAGGTCGGGCTTGGTAATTTTCCGGTGAATAATTACCATAAGCCGCATACACGTTTTCCGGATTTCCTTGAGTAGAAGGACAATCAGTGTATGAGTGAGGACCGCCGCATGTCTCACAAGGATTGGCTACCGCTTTAACTTGTTGTTGGTTTGTAGCGAGAAGCAAGATATTTTTGTTCATTTCGGTCATCATGCGGGTGAATTCGGTCATATCGGGGTTTGCTGAAGTAGAAGAAACATTGACTCTCAGGTTGTTCCTTGAAGAAGCGGAGGAATCCCAATTTTTGTGATGAGTAGTCATGTTCTCAATAAGCTCTCTACACTCCTCGGGTCTTCTTTTCATAAATGTGCCACCGGCGGCTGCATTAATCGTGTCACGATCTCGAAAAGTCAAACCGTTGTAGAAAGTATCAATTAAGGTCACATGGAGCATGTTGTGGTTTGGACATCGATCGATAAAAACATTATATCTTTCCCAAGCATCAAAGAGAGATTCATCGGGTTCTTGCATGAAACCGCTGATTTGATTGCGAAGGCTCGTGACCATGGATGGTGGAAAGTAGCGCGACAAAAAGCGTTGAGTCGTGTCATCCCAAGTATGAATTGAATTCTTTGGAAGAAGATCAAACCATTTCTCGGCGTGGTGTGATAAAGTATGTGGGAAGAGTTGAAGGCGAAGAACATCCAAAGTAGCACCGGGCAACTTCATGCTTTGAGTGATTGTAATGAATTTGTCGAGGTGTTTGTTGGCATCATCATCAGGCATTCCTCGAAATGGATTAGTTTGCACCTGCTGGATCATGTGATGCTTCAACGAAAACTCCGGAGCCGTGATTTGCATCGGCGCAATCGGTCCTCCACGTCCAAACATGGTGGGTTGACAAATCTCCTCCATTGTCCGAAGATCGGGCTGTGGAAGAACATTGTTGTTGTTATTATTGAGGTGCGGTGGATTATTGTTGTTGTTCACACCTGCCATATCTAAATCTTCTTGAGTCTCGGGCTCTTGATAATTAGAAGATCTAGTACGCATACACCTGCGAAAGCAAAAGAAAAAGAAACCAAACACAAAGAGAATATATATACACTACAAAGAAAATAAAATCTTTTTGGATTTTTGAAATTTTTATTTTTTATGGATTTTTAACAATTTTTAATTTTTATGGGTTTTTTGAATTTTTTTAAAGCAAGAAAATAACGCTCACAAATGAACGGATCCCAAAAAGCAACGCGTCTCTCACAGAAAACCGTTAATCTTCACGAAAAGAGCCGGCAGCGGCGCCATTTGATACAAGGCTTTAACCCATATGAAAATTAAAGTTCGTTGGAGTGGTTAATAAGTGTGTAAACACTTATCCTTTTGCCACTAAAATCAAGGAAAAACAAGACCTAATCATGTGTTTATTATCATAAATGTCGGAATTACGCGTGGTTTTGTGTTTTGTGTGATAAATAGGTACAAATGATCAAAAGAAGATAAAACACGGGATTTCACGGTCAATCGTCAAAGAAAAGTCAAGATGGAGACGAAGAAAAAAGATCAAAAGTTCCAAAAGTGTGCAACGATCACGGAAACCGGCTAAACCGACACGAGAATAAAGGAAAAGATTTTTTTGAAGCCAAAATCAAGCTTAACTTTAGCGGATTTAATCCTTGGTCGAGTTTACAAGTAAAGTGGGACCCACATTTGGATTAATGGGCCAATAGTCCATTTGTGGAGCTATTATTGTTGGAAAAGTTTTACAAAGCCCAATCCAAAATTAAAGGAAGAGACGGATTAAGTATATGGGCTTTAAGCCCATTTCATTTATCAAAGAAAGAAACGGAAAAATGGGCTTAGGGTTTTTGACTTTTACCAAACCTTCTGTTTTACCCACCGACACTTTTCTTTTTTTTACTCCTACACGTGTACCCCCCCCCCCCCCAACCGTAACTTCACCCACTCACATTAAAACCCTTACACATTTACCAAAACCGTTTCACTATCTCTCTCACATTTTTTTTACGATACAAACAAACTTTCTCTCTCACCCATCTTCCCCAATTTCACCTTTCACCCAAAAACCAGTAAATTCACTATTCACCCCAAACCCTAATTGGGTAAAAACTCAATTAATCAAGGGGCTTTTGATCCCACGTGAGATTCACGTGTAGGGAATTAATTCCCCAACAATTTCGGAAGAGGGAGTGGAGGGGCAAGTACGTGGCAGCTTATCAGTGGATGCAACACATCATCCATCCCATCCCACCAATCAGAGATCTCCACATCAGCAAGAAGAAACACAAAAGAGCCACGAGGGCAATCCAAGGTTACATCCATTGTTCTCCACCGTTTGATCAAGCAAGAAAGAAGAAAGAGAAGAATCAATGGCCAAGATTTCACTCCGTAGCCTCCAAGGAAGCCTAGAAGGTTCGGGGAAACCTTATATAAACCCCTCTCTCACATGTAATTCATCATGCTTTTTCTTTATTTTAATTTTTAGAAAATTAGTTAAAATTAGGGTTATTGTAATTTTCATCTTCAAGTAATGTAATTTTTGATTTTAATGAAAAGTTGAATTTAATCATCTCTCGTCTCAATTTTAATTTCCCAGTTATTGTTCTTATATTTTTTTTTAATCAGTTTATATAATATAGCTTTACTGTTCTCGTATGATATAATATATAAAAAAAAAAAAAAAAAAAAAATAAATATATAAAGAGGAAGTGAATAAATCTCCCACTGGAGGTTTATAAAAAAAAAGTGGTTCGATTCAGTTTGTTCGATTGATTCTCGAATCAGTTGGGGATAGTTTTGGTTCGAAGGTCTCGGTTAAGGTTATTGTTTGGAGTTCGATTCGAGTTGGTTTCGAAAATAGTTGAAGTTGTTGACGTTTGTTTGGCGTTTCGGTTTAAACTCGCTCAGCGCGACGTTTCTTCTCAAAGGCTTTCGACTTCAGGTTCCTCATAATTTTTTTTAGTTTTTCTAAGTTTCAATTTATCTGCTATTTTGCTTGAAGTTATCTGAATCTGCTCTTGTTATTTAGATTCTATTTGGTTTAGGGAGTATTTTGGAATTTGCTTGATTGGTATAATCTCTTGCTTATTAGTTAAGGTTGCTCGTATATGTTATTTGTTCTCGAGGGAGTTTAGGACTGCTTATTTGTTTAGATTACTGGTTATCATCTTTGGTATCTGCTTATTTTAAATCTGCCTAGAGTTTGTTTGATTAGTAAGCTTATCTGTTTTTGCTTATTAAGTTTATTGGATTCTGCTTATTGGTTTTCTAGGCTGTTTGGATCTGCGTTTTAAAGTTAAATAGCTTAATTTGATAACAAGTATTTTGTTTAGAGTAGCTTATTATTAGTTTTAACTAGCTTATTTGAATTTCTGCTACAGCTTTTCGTTCAGTTTTTAGCTTATTTGTTTGGGTTGGTTAAAGTTTACTAGCTTAATTGGGAATTCTGCTTATTTTGCATAGTGTGAGCTTAATTGGTTATCTGCTTATCTGATTGCCTTCTTTACTATATTTCGCTGCTACCTCAGACCCAATTGGTCTGAGGAGTTTTATCTGTCCAAAATATATTATTCCAAAAAAAAAATAAAAGGTAAAAAATATTAGCAGAATTTCGTCTACCCCAGGATTCGACCCTGTGACCATTCGCATAACTACCCAACGTGATAACCAACTAAGCTGGCACCCTTTTTGATAATTAGTTTGCATAAAGTTTTTAATATAGGTTATTAATTAGTGGCAGCTTTTAATATTAGTTTAATTAGATTTTAATTAAAAAGTAATTAGAAAGTTTACTTTAATTTTCAGTTTTTACAAAAAAAAAAATAAAAAGAAAAAAAAAAAAAAAAAAAAAAAAATATATATATTTGGTTTTAAAATTAGTTTTTTTAATTAGTTCAAAATTAATATAGATTTTAAAATAGTATAAAATAGTTTATTTTTAAAGTAGATTTTTAATTAAGTATTTAGTTTAAAAAGTTTTAAATAGATTATTTTTAAAGAAAAAGTTATTTTTATAGATTTATTAATTTCAAATAGCTTTTAATAGATTTATTTTCAATTTAATAGTTTAAAAATAGATAATTAAATTTAGTTTTCATTTAATAAGTTTTAAATTAGTTTAAAAAAATACCCGAAAAGAGATTGTACCAAAAACGAATTAAGTTGAAACGTAAAAACGGAAATCAAATTCGAGTCGAATCGAGGAAAAAACGATAAAAAGAAATATAAAAAGAGTAACAAAATCGCTAGTTTCAAATTGGCGCCGCTGCCGCTTCGCTCGTACGATTGACGATTTTTCGTGAAGACGTTTGGATTTTGGGATCCGTTCTTCTTGAACGTTAATTTTCTTGCACAAAAAATCAAAAACACAAAAAAATCAAAAACTTAAAAATTCAAAAAAATTAAAAAACCACAAAGCAATTTCTTTCCTAAGAATTGCAACAAAAAAAAAATTAAAAAAGCAAAAACGTAATACGTTTTCCTAAACGTATTACACCAAAAATATTACGTATTAGTGTTAATTTTTCGATTCGATTTCTTTCGATTTTTCTTGTGAATATATATTTTTCTAAAAAAAAAATACAAAAAGATTTTTCTTTTACTATATTATATTACGTAGCACAATAAATTACCTACTTATCAAATAAGGCCTTAGTTGGGATTTCATCACCTAACTATTGTATTCGAATCCATAACGAGAAAAAGGGCAAAATAGATAAATACTAGTAAGACGTTTGAACTCGACATATACAAACTATAAGGTGGGTATAAGGCGACGCGCTATAAAAGGCCGTCTAAGGAAAAAGGTTTTTAAGTGCTTTGTGCCACCTCGTTTCCCCGCTTGCTTGTGCGTATATTGAGAGGGACGACCGATTATTGGTTTGCCAACTCAAGTAGTACTTACGTATATATTTTTGTAGATTTTTCTTATTGCTCCTCGAGAGGGAAAATCCTTTTCCTCTCAAAGTCGACCGAGGTCACCTACCTCATTCCAAAGTTTTAATTGTATGCGCACTCGCGCGCGTACATACATACCGAGTGGTGTACCAAACTCTTCCAATTCTTCCAAAAAGAAGAAGAAGAAGAAGAATAACAAAAAGACCGTCATTAAAGCCGATCCCGAGAATCGAGCTTTCGACAATACGATGGCAACGGATAATCGACCAATGATTGAGATTCTACAATCTCACGTTGAAGGAAACGATGACGCGATTGTGGTGCCGAATATTGGAGCTAATCATTTCGAACTTAAATCGGGTTTTATTCAAATGGTTTCCGCTACACCATTTTTAGGCCGAACTAATGATGACCCACACGCTCATATCAAACGTTTCATCCAATTAGCTAATACCGTCAAATACAATGGGGTGCCCCAAGAGGCCGTTCGCCTCCAACTTTTTCCTTTTTCCCTCGAGGGACAAGCCCGGATTTGGCTTGATAAGGAACCACCCCAAAGTATTACCACATGGATCGACTTAGAGACCAAGTTCATTAACTACTTTTTCCCACCATCACGGACCACTTCCTTAAGGAATGAACTAATCAACTTTGAGCAAAAATATGGGGAAACGTTTAGTGAGGCTTGGGATCGTTTTAAAGATCTTTTGAGAAAATGTCCACAACACGGTTTTACTAAAGTTCATCAAATCAACACGTTTTATAATGGTTTAACTCTAAACGACCAAGACTCACTTAATAGTGCCGTGGGGGGCAATATTCTTGTGAAAACAATGAACGAGGCTTGGGCCATTATTGAGAACAAGGCTAAAGTACAAACCAAAAGTGTTAGGGCTAATATGGCAAGTGCTAGTACGAGTAATAGTGAGGTGAATGATCAAATTAAGGAGCTTACTTCAATTGTGAAAACCCTTGCTCTAAGAACCGACGCCCTCACTACACATGTTCATGCCGTGAAAGAAAAAAGTGAGACGTGTGAGACTTGTGGTGGACCACATTCATACTTTAATTGTGATAAGGTTTACAATGATCAACAAGAAGTTTACGCTTATAATAACAATGAACTTGATCGGATTCAATTCAAACCAAATGTTGATGTTAACCATTTGTCTTACAAATCTAATAACTATTTGGCTCCCCCGGGTTTTGTAGCACCACAAAGACCACCCCCACCCGCCCAAAATAGGAACCAAGCTCCTCAACGGGGTAATTTTCAAGGAAGTTCTAATCAACGGGGTTTTAATCAAAATCAAGGGAATTTTCAAGGGCAAAACCAAGGGTTGAATAATCAAGGATATAATAACCAAAGTTTTCATAATCAAGGATTTAATCAAGGTTCTAATCAATATCAAAACCAAGGTTTTAATAATCAAGGTTATAATCAAATGAACATGCATAATCCTCAAATGGACTTGGTTCTTCAAAAATTATCCGACCATGAACGAATGATGAGAGAGATGCAAGAGCATACTCGACTAATGCAAGAATCGAATGATAAGAAGTTTTTGACTATGATTCAAACCTTTCGTCCCCAAGGTGCTCTTCCCTCGAACACCGTGACCAATCCTAGGGCTAATGTTAATGCTATCACTACTAGGAGCGGTAAGACCACCGTAGAACCTTCCCCACCTAAACAAGGACCCGAGATTCCTTCTTCTTCGACACAACCTCCCTCTTCTTCCACTTGTGACATACCTCCCGTTATGCATTCGTCTACACCTTATGTTCCACCGATACCCAAATTTTATACCCCACCTTCGGTTCCAAAACCGGTTCCTTCACCTTCTATTTCTACTCCTCCTCCTCCTCCTAAGGATGTGAGTGAGCAATCCACTCCAAAGCCTTCATCTCAACCCAATATACCTTATCCCTCAAGGTTGCGGAAAGAGAAATTGAAGAATAAGGATGATATTCAAGTTTCGAACTTCCTAAAAATGTTCAAACAATTGAATTTTAATATCACCTTTGCCGAGGCGCTCGCTCACATGCCTAAGTACGCTAAGATGTTTAAGGATCTTTTAAGTGATAAGGAAAAGTTGCTTGATATTGCCAATACCCAATTGAATGAGAATTGTTCCGCGGTTCTTTTGAGAAAATTACCGGTTAAGTTAGGAGATCCCGGTCGATTCCTTATTCCTTGTAATTTTCCGGGTGTTGAGAATTGTATGGCCTTGGCGGATCTCGGAGCGAGTATCAATCTTATGCCATTGTCCGTGTGGAAACAATTATCTTTACCCGAGCTAGTCCCCACCCGTATGACATTGGAATTAGCTAACCGTACGGTTGCTTATCCGGTGGGGATAGCCGAGGATGTTTTCGTAGGAGTCGACAAATTCACTTTCCCCGCCGATTTCGTCGTCGTCGACTATGAAATGGATCCCCGTGTTCCCTTAATTGTGGGACGACCCTTCTTGAGAACCGGGCGTACATTAATCGATGTAGCCGCGGGTGAACTTATCATGAGGGTCGGGGATGACAAAATCGTCTTTAACATGGGTAAACTTTCCAAACTTCCCAATGAGCCCGAATCCGTGAATTTCATCGATGTGCTCGACGAAGCATGCGAAGAACATTTTCATGAGGCTTGTAAGAGCGGGATTTCTCCTTTACCTCATGTTGAGACCGTCGCTTCTATTGCTCCTTCATTGACTCCATTCGGAGAAAGTGATTTAGATGAGTTTGAAGCTAGCTTAGGTCCTCTCGAAATTAACTATGATAATTCTCCCACCAATTGGGATGAAGACATTCGTACGATTGAGAGACTTCTCAATGAGGACAATATCTCTCCACCCACTCCAAAAGAAGTTACAAACAATGATCCTACTTTGACCAAGCCTTCCATTGATAATCCGCCGGATTTAGAGCTTAAAGATTTGCCGTCTCATCTAGAGTACGTTTTCTTAGAGGAGGATAATAAGTTACCCGTCATTATTGCTAAGGACTTAAAAGAAGATGAAAAATCCCGACTTATAGATGTGCTTAAGAATCATAAGAAAGCAATTGCTTGGAAAATCTCCGACATTCGCGGAATTGATCCTAATTTTTGTACTCATAAAATTCTCATGGAAGATGACTTTAAACCCGCAATCCAAAATCAAAGAAGGGTTAATCCAAAAATTCATGAAGTCATTAAGAAAGAAGTTATCAAACTTCTCGATGCCGGAATGATTTACCCTATCTCGGATTCGCCATGGGTTAGTCCCGTCCATTGTGTGCCTAAGAAAGGCGGAATCACCGTTGTGCCCAACGAAAACAACGAGTTGATTCCTACTCGACTTGTAACGGGTTGGCGAGTTTGCATCGATTATCGTATGCTCAATGATGCCACTCGTAAGGATCATTTCCCTCTTCCTTTCATGGATCAAATGCTCGAGCGTTTAGCGGGTAATGATTTCTATTGTTTCTTAGATGGCTTTTCCGGATATTTTCAAATCCCTATCGATCCAAAAGACCAAGAGAAAACCACATTCACTTGTCCCTATGGAACATTTGCTTACAAAAGAATGCCTTTCGGCTTATGCAATGCTCCCGGGACTTTTCAAAGGTGTATGATGGCGATATTTCATGACATGGTTGAAGAAACTATGGAAGTCTTTATGGACGATTTCTCGGTCTATGGTGATTCTTTCTCTTCTTGCCTTGCTAATTTAGAACGTATGCTCCAACGATGTGAAGACACTCGTCTCGTTCTTAATTGGGAAAAATGCCATTTCATGGTAAAAGAAGGCATCGTCCTTGGTCATAAAATTTCCAAAGCCGGTATCGAAGTCGACCGTGCTAAAGTTGACGTCATTGCTAAGTTACCTCCGCCTACCACCGTCAAAGGAGTTAGAAGTTTTTTAGGCCATGCGGGATTTTATCGACGTTTCATCCAAGATTTCTCGAAAATAGCTCGTCCAATGACTCATCTCTTAGAAAAGGATGCTCCTTTCATCTTCTCTCAAGAATGTCTCGACTCTTTCGAACTTCTTAAAGGTAAATTAACTAAGGCACCGGTCTTAGTCTCTCCAAATTGGGAGTTACCTTTCGAGCTCATGTGCGATGCTAGTGATTTCGCGGTAGGAGCGGTTTTAGGTCAACGAGTTAACAAACATTTCCAACCCATTCATTATGCTAGTAAGACAATGACGGGGGCTCAATTGCATTATACCACTACCGAAAAAGAGCTTTTAGCTGTAGTGTATGCTTTTGAGAAATTCCGCCCCTATCTTGTGCTTTCCACCACCATCGTTTACACCGACCATTCCGCCTTGAAATACTTGTTGACCAAGCAAGATGCTAAACCGAGACTCCTTCGTTGGGTTTTGCTCCTACAAGAATTTAAAATTGAAATTCGTGATAAAAAAGGAGCGGAAAACCTAGCCGCGGATCACCTTAGTAGACTTGAGGATCCGTATCAAGGGGAATCTCCAAATCAAGAGATTAATGAATCCTTTCCCCTTGAAACCTTAATGTCTATTAATTCCAATCTTGATGATACCCCATGGTTTGCGGACATTGCAAACTATTTGGCGGGTGGTGTTCTTATCGAAGGGTTATCGTCCCAACAAAAGAAAAAATTCTTCAAGGACGTGAAACTGTACTATTGGGACGACCCTTATCTTTTCAAGCAATGTGCGGACTTAATCATTCGTAGATGTGTTGATGGGCCGGCGGCTTTACAAATCCTTGAAGCTTGCCATAAAGGACCCACCGGTGGTCACTTTGGTCCTAATTACACCGCTAAAAAAGTTTTCGACTCCGGATTCTATTGGCCCTCCATTTATCATGATGCACATGAAATGGTTAAACATTGTGATGCTTGTCAAAGGCAAGGCAAGATCACACATAAAGATGAGATGCCTCAAAATTTCATCCAAGAATGTGAAATCTTTGACGTATGGGGCATCGACTTTATGGGGCCGTTTCCATCATCGAAGGGTAACAAGTACATCCTCGTAGCCGTTGACTACGTCTCAAAATGGGTTGAAGCAAAAGCTTTACCTACTAATGATGCGAGGGTGGTTGTTAACTTCTTGAAACAATTGTTTGCTCGTTTTGGAGTGCCTCGTGCTATTATTAGTGATCGCGGGACTCATTTTTGCAATGATCAATTTGCACGAGTCATGGCTAAGTATGGTGTCAATCACCGACTTTCCACCGCGTATCATCCTCAAACTAATGGACAAGCCGAGGTTTCTAACCGTGGTCTTAAGAGAATCTTAGAGCGAACCGTGGGAGAGCATCGTGCCTCATGGGCCGATAAATTAGATGTCTTTGACATATTAGGCCCGTCGTGAATATTTTGACTCAACCCAAGTTTACTTATCCAAGTTTACTCTAGCTAGTATCCTTAACCATATGGACCTTAATTGGTTTATTAGGCTAAGCATCCACGAGTCTCATTCCTTGAGATTTTAAATTGTGGAGAACGAGAGATGATAGAGTTAATTATAAGTTTGGTATTCTTTCATTAACTTATGTGAGTTAGTTATGAACTTTTTCTCCCATCACTTGTTAATAAATATATTTGCAATAAATAAGGTTGTACGATTTAAAAGGTTACTTAGCTTCTAGCACAAGATCGTTTAAAAGTTACTCGGTATTAATTAGAGTTCATAGCCAAGGCATAACTTATTGAAACGGGACGCGAAGATTGGCTTATCCAAAAAGGCCCTAACAAGGCATGAGGATACCCGAGTCCAAAAAGGCCCTCACAAGGCATGAGGATTCACTTTTTGCTAAAGATCCTAAGATGATGTGAAGATCATTAATCCAAATCAATATGAAGGATCAAGACACACGACGAGAAGCAATTACTCCCCTAAAGATCATAGAGAAGTCTATCCAAAAAGACCCTAACAAGGTATGAGGATAAATAGATCCAAGTCCGAAAAGGAGGCGGATCGTTGTATATCAAAATCCTAAATAAAGAAGAGGATAAATGAAGAAGTCGTGGTCAACGTTTGAAGCATCTTTCACTCCTTATGAAGATGTATACCAAAATGAAGAGAAGACCATAATTTCAAGATCGTCTCTCAAGATTTGAAGTTTGAAGTACAAGCCAAATATCGGTCCGAGAAAGGTCTCAAATCATGAAACGAGTTATGCCAAGATATGAACTTTTTGAGGTTTCGAGAAGCAGTTTTAAAAGATTTTGTCCTTTAGCTAACTATTGATTAAATCGTCCCACTTTATTTTCGGCCTTAATAAATTATCGAAATAAGTCAAAAATGCATCATCGTGATCATTCAAGACAATAATAAAATACAAGAGATACACCGTAGGAATAAGGGGGTCTGAGTGATTAACTAAACCGCATGAGTAAGTGTTAGTTGTGCTAACTTATATTAACAATGATCTCGTTTTTAAGCTTGGTATGGGGAACGTGAAACTTGAGGGTGATTAATATTCATGACACCAAAGCCCTAATCTAAGTCTTAGACTTCTTAACGAGTTTCTTCCATCAATTATTTTCAAGTTCATAAAGTCTTTTAACTTTTGTTTTCTTTCAAGTTTTTATCTTTCCATAGTAATAGTAATCTTTAATAAAGGCCGAGATGGATTGATTATGAGGAAAATGTAACTTTATGCTTTTAAATAATGCATTGCATGGGGTCATTGCAATGGTCAAGTGTAGGGGATTTAATAAGTGTGTAAACACTTATCCTTTTGCCACTAAAATCAAGGAAAAACAAGACCTAATCATGTGTTTATTATCATAAATGTCGGAATTACGCGTGGTTTTGTGTTTTGTGTGATAAATAGGTACAAATGATCAAAAGAAGATAAAACACGGGATTTCACGGTCAATCGTCAAAGAAAAGTCAAGATAGAGACGAAGAAAAAAGATCAAAAGTTCCAAAAGTGTGCAACGATCACGGAAACCGGCTAAACCGACACGAGAATAAAGGAAAAGATTTTTTTGAAGCCAAAATCAAGCTTAACTTTAGCGGATTTAATCCTTGGTCGAGTTTACAAGTAAAGTGGGACCCACATTTGGATTAATGGGCCAATAGTCCATTTGTGGAGCTATTATTGTTGGAAAAGTTTTACAAAGCCCAATCCAAAATTAAAGGAAGAGACGGATTAAGTATATGGGCTTTAAGCCCATTTCATTTATCAAAGAAAGAAACGGAAAAATGGGCTTAGGGTTTTTGACTTTTACCAAACCTTCTGTTTTACCCACCGACACTTTTCTTTTTTTTACTCCTACACGTGTACCCCCCCCCCCCCCCAACCGTAACTTCACCCACTCACATTAAAACCCTTACACATTTACCAAAACCGTTTCACTATCTCTCTCACATTTTTTTTACGATACAAACAAACTTTCTCTCTCACCCATCTTCCCCAATTTCACCTTTCACCCAAAAACCAGTAAATTCACTATTCACCCCAAACCCTAATTGGGTAAAAACTCAATTAATCAAGGGGCTTTTGATCCCACGTGAGATTCACGTGTAGGGAATTAATTCCCCAACAATTTCGGAAGAGGGAGTGGAGGGGCAAGTACGTGGCAGCTTATCAGTGGATGCAACACATCATCCATCCCATCCCACCAATCAGAGATCTCCACATCAGCAAGAAGAAACACAAAAGAGCCACGAGGGCAATCCAAGGTTACATCCATTGTTCTCCACCGTTTGATCAAGCAAGAAAGAAGAAAGAGAAGAATCAATGGCCAAGATTTCACTCCGTAGCCTCCAAGGAAGCCTAGAAGGTTCGGGGAAACCTTATATAAACCCCTCTCTCACATGTAATTCATCATGCTTTTTCTTTATTTTAATTTTTAGAAAATTAGTTAAAATTAGGGTTATTGTAATTTTCATCTTCAAGTAATGTAATTTTTGATTTTAATGAAAAGTTGAATTTAATCATCTCTCGTCTCAATTTTAATTTCCCAGTTATTGTTCTTATATTTTTTTTAATCAGTTTATATAATATAGCTTTACTGTTCTCGTATGATATAATATAAAAAAAAAAAATAAATAAATAAATAAATAAATAAAGAGGAAGTGAATAAATCTCCCACTGGAGGTTTATAAAAAAAAAGTGGTTCGATTCAGTTTGTTCGATTGATTCTCGAATCAGTTGGGGATAGTTTTGGTTCGAAGGTCTCGGTTAAGGTTATTGTTTGGAGTTCGATTCGAGTTGGTTTCGAAAATAGTTGAAGTTGTTGACGGTTGTTTGGCGTTTCGGTTTAAACTCGCTCAGCGCGACGTTTCTTCTCAAAGGCTTTCGACTTCAGGTTCCTCATAATTTTTTTCAGTTTTTCTAAGTTTCAATTTATCTGCTATTTTGCTTGAAGTTATCTGAATCTGCTCTTGTTATTTAGATTCTATTTGGTTTAGGGAGTATTTTGGAATTTGCTTGATTGGTATAATCTCTTGCTTATTAGTTAAGGTTGCTCGTATATGTTATTTGTTCTCGAGGGAGTTTAGGACTGCTTATTTGTTTAGATTACTGGTTATCATCTTTGGTATCTGCTTATTTTAAATCTGCCTAGAGTTTGTTTGATTAGTAAGCTTATCTGTTTTTGCTTATTAAGTTTATTGGATTCTGCTTATTGGTTTTCTAGGCTGTTTGGATCTGCGTTTTAAAGTTAAATAGCTTAATTTGATAACAAGTATTTTGTTTAGAGTAGCTTATTATTAGTTTTAACTAGCTTATTTGAATTTCTGCTACAGCTTTTCGTTCAGTTTTTAGCTTATTTGTTTGGGTTGGTTAAAGTTTACTAGCTTAATTGGGAATTCTGCTTATTTTGCATAGTGTGAGCTTAATTGGTTATCTGCTTATCTGATTGCCTTCTTTACTATATTTCGCTGCTACCTCAGACCCAATTGGTCTGAGGAGTTTTATCTGTCCAAAATATATTATTCCAAAAAAAAAATAAAAGGTAAAAAATATTAGCAGAATTTCGTCTACCCCAGGATTCGACCCTGTGACCATTCGCATAACTACCCAACGTGATAACCAACTAAGCTGGCACCCTTTTTGATAATTAGTTTGCATAAAGTTTTTAATATAGGTTATTAATTAGTGGCAGCTTTTAATATTAGTTTAATTAGATTTTAATTAAAAAGTAATTAGAAAGTTTACTTTAATTTTCAGTTTTTACAAAAAAAAAAATAAAAAGAAAAAAAAAAAAAAAAAAAAAAATATATATATATATTTGGTTTTAAAATTAGTTTTTTTAATTAGTTCAAAATTAATATAGATTTTAAAATAGTATAAAATAGTTTATTTTTAAAGTAGATTTTTAATTAAGTATTTAGTTTAAAAAGTTTTAAATAGATTATTTTTAAAGAAAAAGTTATTTTTATAGATTTATTAATTTCAAATAGCTTTTAATAGATTTATTTTCAATTTAATAGTTTAAAAATAGATAATTAAATTTAGTTTTCATTTAATAAGTTTTAAATTAGTTTAAAAAAATACCCGAAAAGAGATTGTACCAAAAACGAATTAAGTTGAAACGTAAAAACGGAAATCAAATTCGAGTCGAATCGAGGAAAAAACGATAAAAAGAAATATAAAAAGAGTAACAAAATCGCTAGTTTCAGTGGTCTAATCGAATTGATTTCCGGTTCTAAGTACGTCTCAATTGTTTTTGGTGAAAAAGAATATTTTGTCGTTGTAGTAAAATTAAAATGCAAGACTTTAAAAGTAGATGACGGTTAATTAAATCTAAACTAGTTAAAACTTAAATTGTGCAATATTAAAACTTTTAAAAGTAAATTAATTAAATGACTTAAAAACTAAAGCGTGACGAAAATTAAATTTGACAAAGTATTAAAATGTAACTTAAAGATCAAACAAGGCAAAATTTACTTCCAAACTCAAAACCATCGGAATCCACTATCGGAATGCTGTCACCAAATCCATCGGAACCCAGATCGGAATGTGCTATCGAAATCAGATCGCAATGTTTCCATCGGAATATGGCTATCGGAATAATGAGAGATGCAACCTATCGGAATGTCACTTCCATCGGAATATACCCATCGGAATGTGGTCCAGATCGGAATATTGCTCAATAAATTGGGCAGCACTTCGACTCAAAATACCTCAAGAGCCGTCGGAATGTGCGATCGCAATCCCATATCGGAATGAGGGTGATGTTACTCTAGATCGCAATCCCGGATCGGAATGCAAAACCCTTGTCCCATGTTGTCACCATCGGAATGTGGGTGATGCTATCGCAATGTATAATTTCCCTTCTTTTCGATGGATAGCAAATTCGCAATAAGCACAAGAACCAAATAAGCTAATTCTAATAAGCAGTAACAAATACTAAAATGAAATGGAAACAAAACGAGACAATAAGCTAAAAAGTTAAAACCTTTCAAAATTTAAAGGACGAAACTTAATAAAATGGATTTTACAAAGATAAAACTTTTAAGAAAACTTTGAAAACAATTAAGCCAGCTACCAAATAAGCACATAAGATTGTCAAACTTATGGCTTATCTTGTATGAAAACTTAAAGGGAAAAGAAAAGACAAAACCTTTAATCAAATAAGCAAGAGATTAAGCAAAAGCTTGCTTAATCCGATTTTAAAACAAACTAAAAACAAGAGAAAAGTAGAAGGAGAATGATAAAAGTAAACTTGATCAAAGGTAAATAAAGATTAAAGCAACAAAATTAAGAACACTTACTTGGAATAAAAATGAATTAAAGTGCAAGACAAGTATTTAAAATGACATGTATTTAAATGTGCAAAAATAAAAAATGGTGGAAGAACTAGTGTCACTCTAGCCAACAAGAACAAATGAAAGGAAATGAAAACTATTTATAGGAGGATTAGGGAGGTGCTTAGGAAGCTTCCTCCCTTCTTTCTTCTTTCTTTAATTGCATGATTAAGTCCTTGTCTTCTTAATCTTTTGACTTTAACGACTTTGTCTCGGGATTTCTTTAAACTCGTCTTGTAATTCTTCAATAAATTAGACTTGAGTTCTTCGGATTTTAGTAAACTTCCGTCTTTTGACTTTTTCTTCGATAAATCTTCAGAATTGGTCTTGGACTTCCGTTCTTTTTGAACTCTTGATTTCTTGACTTCGTCTTTTGTCTTTTTCTTCGATAAAAGCTCGTGAATGCCCGTGTTTTCTCTCCTTTTCACAATTTCGTCCTAAATCACAAGAAAAAACACAAACCACACATAATTCCGACATTTACGACATAAAATACACGTTTTGGCTTGGTTATTATTGTAGTTAAGTGGTAAAAAGGATGGGTGTTTACACACCTATCAGACACGAATGTAGGTTTTCCGATGGCGAGAATAAGAGTATTTTTTTACTCGATCGTGCGTGTTGAGCCCTTAGCTTTGATTCCTTAACTTCACATTAGGCTAAGTCTCTTAAATGAGGACGAGAAACGATAAGGTTAATTATAAGTTACTATGCTAAACGTAGAGTACTCGTATTCTTTCAAAAACTCATGTGTTCTCGTTGTTTGCTTATTCTCCCTTCGCATGTAAATATTTTTTGCTTAATAAATATTGACTTAGCGGTTTAGTTGGGATTGTTGGGTTTCTAGTCTTTTCAAGTAGCTTCCGTGTAATTAAATTGGGAAGACATTAAGGTATCGCCAGTGATTGTAGTAAAATACAACTCTTGTTTAGGAAAACAAAGAGCGTAAATAGCGGTAAGTATCGAGTGATGATTTTAGGAAAAATCAACACTAATGACCCACAATCAAATTAAATGAGAGAAAGATTCGTTTCCCAAGGAGGTATGGTGTTGTGAATTAACTTGTATGTATTTGAGATTAATATTGAGAAGATGGAATGACGGTTTCTTGGAAATTACACTATGACGTAAAAAACGAAAACGTAAAGCCGTAGAAAAACCACAAAAATTAAAAATTATTAAAACCAAAAACAAAATATCAAAAATAAAAAGACAAGTCTAAAATAATATAAATAAAGATAAAAATCCAACAAAGATATTTTAAAACCTTTTGTTAATTAAATAATTAATTTTAAATGCTAATTAAAGCCCTAAAATTAAATTTAACTAATTCAAATGTCTAAAATATGATTTTATTGAATTATCACTTAACTTATATTATTAGAAGACTAAAAAGTAATTTTCTAAAAATTAAAACCTATTAAAACTATTTTTAAAATTCTAAAAATGATTTAAAATAATAAAAACCTAATTAAAATTAAAAATAATTATAAAAATAAATCTAAAAGTTATAAAAATAATCAAAAAATGGAAATAGTCCTAATCAATGACAAAGAACCTAGGAAAAATGAAAAAGAAAGAAAAATAAAATTTTGAAAATTAATTAATAAAATAATATTAAAACACTGTCTTGCGCCGCAGTGCTTGGGTCTTGCGGCGCAACGTGTGAAACGGGAATACCAAGATCTGCAGCACCTTTAGTTGCGCCGCAGTGCTTGGGTCTTGCGGCGCAATTTGTGTTACGTGTCTGGTTGTTTTGCTGATGTTCAAGCTTTCTCAGATTTCAAAAGGACCAAGAGGTGCTTGGTCCTATGGCTTATTTGGAGGATGCTTATTGGACAATAATGGCACTCTTGTGATCCTTTGATCACAAGAAGTCAAGAACAACACAAATTAAACACTTAAGCACACCACAAATAAGCAAATCAAGCACAAAAAAGCAAGAAAATTGACAAATAAGTGAAGATGCAGATTTTTAACACCCTTTATCCTTAAAAACTCAACAAATTCACTCCAAACTTGTTCCAAATTAGATTATAGCTAGCATACACCCTATCTTAACTATTTTAGCAAACTTCTAACACCTTTTAGCAACACAAATCAATGATTATACCCTGCTAATCCGTATTGCCAAACACCCTTTTAAAATCTAAAAACCAACTTTTAACATACCAACATGCTTACAAAAGCTACCAAATTGATTCCAAGTGCATCTAACATGTAAACATACACACTAGAACACAAATCATGCAATATAAACACACTTAATCACCAAATCACTTAAGATCATATAAACTACTATTTTTATGAACTTTAAACAAGGAACAAGGTTTGTACCTTAGGGCTTTACATCCAAAGCCCTAGAGGGTGTATAACCCTCCTCCAATCCAACCCGGGTTGGAGCTGAACTAAATCAACAAGCCTTCAACCTATTTGAACACAAAACAAACAAACAAAATGGATAAAACAAGATATATCAATATTTTGTTTTTATTCTCTTTTTTTTTTTTATAACTCTTCCAAAACCTTTTCCAATTACTTAAAACGTATCATAAACCCTTAAATTACCAAGATCATGAACCAAGAACACCAAAATACCTTTTGAGAAGATTTTACCAAAATCTCTCAAAATCTCAAAACCTTAAACAACTTTTGAAAATCAAAGTTGCTTAACCATAAAACAAAGTGGAACTCAGAATCAATCTCCTCACAACACACAAACTTTTAAAAACAATAAAAAAGGAATTACACTTGAATATTTCAAAAACCAAACTTTTTATTTCTTTAAAAAGGAATTACATGTGAGAGACTAGAAACTGGAACAAAGGGATCACCACAACTTGGGTCTCCTTTTATAGAGCCTATAGAACATCCTAGAAGCATAAAAACATAAAACCCTAATACATAGAAAATCCCAAATGTGCCCTTGAGTGCATTTTGTCCTCTCATTTGATCTTGGACGTTTATTTTGCTTTGGGAGGAAGCAAATAATCTTGGCCATTGATTTAAGCCACGTCATGTGCTTGGGGGCTAAGGAATGATGTGATTGGTGGATTGGGGAATTGGGGGTTTGGTGCACATGAGTGGGATGCAGGTTTTTAGGAGTGGGATAGGTTTTGGCATGTGTGAATTACTTGTGTGCAAGTTTAATTGGTTTTTACCCAAGGAAAAGTGAAGGTAAATTCTGGGTGGTAAGAACAATGAATAGTAACCATTTTGATCCTAAAAAGGGGGAAGCATATGTGTTAGGCGCCACTTTCATTTAAATGTTTGGGAGTTGTCACTTTTGGTCCCTGGCTTTTGTTATTTTTGGCTTTTAAGGATTTTCAGCCTAAAATCTCCTTTCCTTTGTTATTAACTTTCCCACTTTGACAATTTTGGCACCAACTTTTGATAAAAGGTTATCAAGGATGTAATTTGACATTTGGTGATTCTTTAAGGACTAATCTTGGACAATTTTGATCTTCAAAGGTCTTCAATGAGTCTTTCACTTGTTGAGGGACCATTATTGGCCATTTGAAAATGTTGAGGGACTAAACTTGCCATTTCTTCAAAGTTGAAGGACCTTTTTGTAATTTTGACAAACTTAAGGGACCAAACTTGTAATTATTAATATACAAGGGTTTTAAGTGTCATTTCTTCATTCTTGGATGATCAATCTTGTATTGTCTTCAAGTCTTCAAGGGTTTTTGATGAAAATTCCATGATTAGGGCCCGGTTCTTTGTACGGCTTCGTTTCTCGTGTCCGTTTTTCCTTGTATCTTGTGATCTTTTGTCTTTTTCACGATATCCATACCTAAAACACACAAGTAAACAAACACAAGCATATATATGGTATTTTATGACATATTATTGCATTTAAAGCCCGAAAAGAACGATGAGATCATGTATAAATGCCATCTCATCACTCCCCCATACTAAGCCATTGCCGTGCCCTCACGCAATGCTAGAATAAAGTATCTAAGCATCACCAAAGTTCAATTTTATTAACCTTTATTGAAGAGTAAAAGACTTGCAACATACTACGAGATTGTGAAAAGACATAATGTATGATTTTCATCACCAAAATGTGACTTTTAGGGTCAAAGAATAGAAACAAGTTAATGTCCCTTAGAGTAAACTTCGTCATCCTTGATTGTCATACATTCCATGCTAAGTGCAAAAACAAGATCATTGTTGGTACAAGTCACAATGCTAACACTACTCATACGTCCAAATTGTGTAATACTTTTTCTCCCCGCAATCCTAGTTATTATAAAAGGAAATGGGTTACTAGCATTTTTTATCTATTTGTCATGGATCACAAGTGATTCATATTGACTTATTTGAGTAGTTATTAGTCCGAAAGCAAAGTAGCACGATTTGATCAATAGTTAGCCGAAGGACAAAATCTTTTAAAACGGCTTCTCGTGTATCTCCTTAAGTTCATATCTTGGCATAACTCGTTTCACGATTCGAGACCTTTCTCGGACCGATATTTGGCATGTACTTCATACTTCAAATCTTGGGAAGACGTTCTCGAAATTATGGTCTTCTCTTCATATAATTGGAATTTCTTCACTTGACGTTTTTGAGAGATTCTTCATATAGGACCACGACTTCATCATTTTTCTTCAATCTTTACTTTGGATTTTGATATACAACGATCCGCCTCCTTTTCGGACTTGGATATATTTATCCTCATACCTTGTTAGGGTCTTTTTGGATAGACTTTCTCCATTCTTTAGGGGAGTAATTGCTTCTCGTCGTGTGTCTTGATCCTTCATATTGATTTTGGAACAATGATACTTCACATCATCTTTGGATCTTTAGCAAAAATAGAGCTCCTCATGCCTTGTTAGGGCCTTTTTGGATGATCGCCAATCTTCGCGTCCCGTTTCAATAAGTTATGCCTTGGCTATGAACTCTATTCAACCCCGAGCAACTTTTAAACGATCTTGCGCTAGAGGCTAAGTAACCTTTCAAACCGTACGACCTTACTTATTGCAATTATGTTTTATTCCTAATGCATTGATCTTATGGGAAGAAAAAGCCACAATTAAAAACATATGAGTTTTTGAAAGAACACTTTCATGTTCTACGTTTAGCATGATCACTTGTCTAACTCTATCATTTCTCGTTCTTCACTATTTAAAGACCTCTAATTAAAGAGACTCGTGAATACTTAGCCGTGCAAGTCAAAATTAAGCCAAATTTGGATTAGCTTTCATTAAGACTATATCAAATCAAAGTTTTGGGTTTTCAAGCCACCTATAGGATCTTGCACTTTCTTGGACTTTTTCAAGTTTAGAGAATGCGTTTTAAAGTTCCCTTGATAAGTGACTTTCTAGAATCAATTATAGGAACTTGCGAAAAGTTCTTGTTCTTAACCCGAATGAATTAAGACTTTCGCGTTTTAAAGCTCCCTATATAAAAGTCTAGCAAAACTTGAATTGAGCGGGTTAAGGAATGTAAAGGGCTCCAAATGCCCATCAAGTCAAAAATTAACTCTTATTCTACCCATCGGAAAATATACATTCGTGTCTTAAAAACACTTATGAAAACTAAGAAAAATTTTAAAATTTGGCCATTTTTAGCCTTATTAGCAAAACAAAACATTGAAAATTGGAAAACGTGAGGGCGTAGCAAAGCAAGTACCTATTCACCCCCCCATACTAAAAGTAAACATTGTCCTCAATGTTTCGAGTCTAAAGGTGGAGCACCCCCATACTAGAGACGAAGAATCGAATGCTTAGGATCTAGCATGGAAAGGGTGATCAACAATATATCTAAAGCCGTTTATTAATTATGCTAAAAGATAATTGTTAGAACAATAAAGGATATGTCATGGAATCGTGAAAAACTTCTTCAAACGAACGATGGAGGCTCACGTAAACGAACACGAGAGTCTTCAATCGTAGACGATGATGATGATCTAGATAACACAATCACAAACAACCACGAGACAACGAGTTGGAAGGGTACAAGTCCCCTTATTAGTGAATAATAAGCATAAAGATAAGCATGGGATCTCCCCCACGAGGCACCTCGTTTTTGATTACCGAGTCATGAGCTCGACTCGATCCCCTTAAAATGTGAACATTTAGGGATATCAATGGTGTGGTCAAAGGGGCTTACATGATTAACAAGGCCCAAAAAGCAACCGGTAAAAAGGACTAAGTCCTTAAATGATGCAAAATACCGGGGTCGAAAATCGTGTCTTCGTTTTCGGATGATAAACGAAACAACACGACTTCAAATAACCTTGTCCCAAAGGGACACAAGAAAATAGATGAGAGAAAATAGAAGTGTGGGACATTGGTTGGGCAAAACAATCGAGTTACTCGAGGTAAACTCACACCATAAGTGTAGAAAAGATTTCTAGTGACTACTTTGGTGAAAGACCGAGATTTTATCTTAAACGTGATACCGGGGTCAAAAATCTCGTCCTCGGTGGAGAAGTGTGGGGCTTCCCCCATACTAGGTCCACACAAAACGTCGTCAAAAGGAGTAGACGCGTTTGTAGCAAATTCAATCAATCGAGGTGATGACGGAGTTAGAGTTGGAAAAATTTTCAAATCATTTGTAAAATCTTTTCCTTTGTCAATTTTTAACTCATTATTACGAAAACCCAAGTCGATTAAATTGAAAATTTTTGGTGTTTCTAAAATGAATCTAGGCACACTTAAACTTCTCACATTTATCTTGAAGGCGGGAGGAGGATTTGAATTTTTAAAACACGAATCACTTAGAAAAATATCCCCCTCCGGGCTAACGTAATGGTCTTCATCAAACTCGAAAATCGAAGGCGGATTGTCAAGAATACGTTTGATCTCGGAAAAATCTCCATTGGGATCAAAAACGTCTTCTCTTCCTCGTGGAAGAGGTTGAGCAATAAGATCGTCGATAATCGAGTCACTAGCTTCAACCGTCGTGAAACTAGGAATAGAAGGCTCTTCGATTGAAGATTTTGCCTTTGTCGTGTCGACCTCGATATCGAAAAACGTATCAATGTGAGCAAGGCCATCGGCGGACTTCTCACATGATAAATCCAAAATCTCACATGATGTGGGATTAGGAGCAAAAGGCTCGTCTCGTGACGATTTTGCCTTGACGGTTTCAAGTTTGTCCTTCGAAGGGATTGAACATGGGCTCTCGAACATTTTAGCAAAACTACTAACACGTCCCTTCGGAATTAATTTTCGTTCATCTTGTAAAAACGAGGGTTTCATGATTTCCTTTAAAACCTTTTCACATTTTTCTTCTTTAAAATCATTTATTGGAATTTCTTCAAAATTAAGTGTATATTGATTTAGAAAATCCTCAATAATTTCATCTTCATTAGAAAAATTAGGTTTACAAGGTACAAGATTTAAAACTCCCAAATATCCTACGAGTTTTTCCTTAGGTTTATTTTCACAAACTTTTTTCAAAACTTCGTTGGATGACGTTTTCGTTGCCTCAACGTTCTTACTTGATGACGAAGGTTGCACGACTCTAAAATTCGAGAGATATGGATCAATACGAGACGTACGAGGCTTAGGAGTCGAAATAACTTGAACCTCTCCTACGGGATTAGGATTGGTGTCTTTAGACAAAGAATTGAATTTTTCCACTAAGCCCTCGAACATTAAAAGAAGTTTATCTCTCTCATTAGCGTGATCATTATTAATTTTATCTATGCATTCTTTCCACATCACTTGATTTTGGTCATACAAACGTTGTTGCTCTTCAAGAAGGGTGTCATAATCGTGTTCCATTTTTTTGTAAGTCTCCCCTTGGGCTTCCAATTTTTCTTTGTAATACTTATCGAGATCGACCACATGTTCTTGAAGTGACTCTATAAGTTTGTTATGACGGCTCATATAATCACAAAAAGATTCATTAAGACTCATTTCTTCATTTTGATTTTCACCACAATTAAAAGACGAATCAAATGACGAATGTGGTTGGTGACCTTGGTCGTTAGATTGAAAATTGTCCCCATCACCACGTGGAGGAGAGTTATAGATATAACCCTCACGACCTCCATAAACTTCACAATTAAAACAATTAGCCCCATCGGGTGGGCCTCCACAATATGGACACGAGAAATATCCCTCATCATTAGACATGATGCAACATAAACGGTGTTACGAGAATTAAACGTTTAGAGGGTGAAAGAAGAGAATTATGAAAATAGAGGGAAAGCAAAGAAGATTCTTTTTTTTTTGGTATTTTGTGGATTTTCAATTTTTTTGTGTTTTTGATGATATTTAATTTTTTTTTTTGATTTTGGTGTATTACGTAGACAACAATCTACAAAATCTCTCCTCGAATCAAACTCTTGATTAAAGAAGCCTCAAAGGAATGAAAACGATCACGTGGAGTGAACGCCTTCGAATGACTTTAGAACTTTGGTGAAAACCAAATTGTTCACGAGGGTTTAATCACAAAGAAAACCAAGCAAATATAGTATACGTATTAATACTTTGGGCGGCAAAACCCTCGATTAGCCTTCAATCTCAAAATACTCACAAGCAAGCGGGGAAACGAGGCGGCGCGAAGCACTTAAGAGCCTTTTTCCTTAGGGTATATTTTATAATACCCGCCTTATACCCACCTTATAGTTCGTATCTTTCAAAATCGAGCTTCACGAAAGTATTTATCTATTTTTGCCTTTTCTTTTTGTTTGAGATTCAAATACAATGATCGAGTGATGAAATCCCGAATCAAGGTTGTGTTTTCACACTTTTGGAGATATTGTATGTTTATTGTGATACGTATACAATATAGTAATAATATTTCACAAAGAAAACCGAAAACCGATAATACGTGTTAAGGGAGTTCCACTTAACACAAATATTATTATGGATAGTATTAAAAACAAAAGCTTCCAAATTAAAGCACAACACACCTCCCCGGCAGCGGCGCCAAAATGATTGTAGTAAAATACAACTCTTGTTTAGGAAAACAAAGAGCGTAAATAGCGGTAAGTATCGAGTGATGATTTTAGGAAAAATCAACACTAATGACCCACAATCAAATTAAATGAGAGAAAGATTCGTTTCCCAAGGAGGTATGGTGTTGTGAATTAACTTGTATGTATTTGAGATTAATATTGAGAAGATGGAATGACGGTTTCTTGGAAATTACACTATGACGTAAAAAACGAAAACGTAAAGCCGTAGAAAAACCACAAAAATTAAAAATTCTTAAAACCAAAAACAAAATATCAAAAATAAAAAGACAAGTCTAAAATAATATAAATAAAGATAAAAATCCAACAAAGATATTTTAAAACCTTTTGTTAATTAAATAATTAATTTTAAATGCTAATTAAAGCCCTAAAATTAAATTTAACTAATTCAAATGTCTAAAATATGATTTTATTGAATTATCACTTAACTTATATTATTAGAAGACTAAAAAGTAATTTTCTAAAAATTAAAACCTATTAAAACTATTTTTAAAATTCTAAAAATGATTTAAAATAATAAAAACCTAATTAAAATTAAAAATAATTATAAAAATAAATCTAAAAGTTATAAAAATAATCAAAAAATGGAAATAGTCCTAATCAATGACAAAGAACCTAGGAAAAATGAAAAAGAAAGAAAAATAAAATTTTGAAAATTAATTAATAAAATAATATTAAAACACTGTCTTGCGCCGCAGTGCTTGGGTCTTGCGGCGCAACGTGTGAAACGGGAATACCAAGATCTGCAGCACCTTTAGTTGCGCCGCAGTGCTTGGGTCTTGCGGCGCAATTTGTGTTACGTGTCTGGTTGTTTTGCTGATGTTCAAGCTTTCTCAGATTTCAAAAGGACCAAGAGGTGCTTGGTCCTATGGCTTATTTGGAGGATGCTTATTGGACAATAATGGCACTCTTGTGATCCTTTGATCACAAGAAGTCAAGAACAACACAAATTAAACACTTAAGCACACCACAAATAAGCAAATCAAGCACAAAAAAGCAAGAAAATTGACAAATAAGTGAAGATGCAGATTTTTAACACCCTTTATCCTTAAAAACTCAACAAATTCACTCCAAACTTGTTCCAAATTAGATTATAGCTAGCATACACCCTATCTTAACTATTTTAGCAAACTTCTAACACCTTTTAGCAACACAAATCAATGATTATACCCTGCTAATCCGTATTGCCAAACACCCTTTTAAAATCTAAAAACCAACTTTTAACATACCAACATGCTTACAAAAGCTACCAAATTGATTCCAAGTGCATCTAACATGTAAACATACACACTAGAACACAAATCATGCAATATAAACACACTTAATCACCAAATCACTTAAGATCATATAAACTACTATTTTTATGAACTTTAAACAAGGAACAAGGTTTGTACCTTAGGGCTTTACATCCAAAGCCCTAGAGGGTGTATAACCCTCCTCCAATCCAACCCGGGTTGGAGCTGAACTAAATCAACAAGCCTTCAACCTATTTGAACACAAAACAAACAAACAAAATGGATAAAACAAGATATATCAATATTTTGTTTTTATTCTCTTTTTTTTTTTTTTATAACTCTTCCAAAACCTTTTCCAATTACTTAAAACGTATCATAAACCCTTAAATTACCAAGATCATGAACCAAGAACACCAAAATACCTTTTGAGAAGATTTTACCAAAATCTCTCAAAATCTCAAAACCTTAAACAACTTTTGAAAATCAAAGTTGCTTAACCATAAAACAAAGTGGAACTCAGAATCAATCTCCTCACAACACACAAACTTTTAAAAACAATAAAAAAGGAATTACACTTGAATATTTCAAAAACCAAACTTTTTATTTCTTTAAAAAGGAATTACATGTGAGAGACTAGAAACTGGAACAAAGGGATCACCACAACTTGGGTCTCCTTTTATAGAGCCTATAGAACATCCTAGAAGCATAAAAACATAAAACCCTAATACATAGAAAATCCCAAATGTGCCCTTGAGTGCATTTTGTCCTCTCATTTGATCTTGGACGTTTATTTTGCTTTGGGAGGAAGCAAATAATCTTGGCCATTGATTTAAGCCACGTCATGTGCTTGGGGGCTAAGGAATGATGTGATTGGTGGATTGGGGAATTGGGGGTTTGGTGCACATGAGTGGGATGCAGGTTTTTAGGAGTGGGATAGGTTTTGGCATGTGTGAATTACTTGTGTGCAAGTTTAATTGGTTTTTACCCAAGGAAAAGTGAAGGTAAATTCTGGGTGGTAAGAACAATGAATAGTAACCATTTTGATCCTAAAAAGGGGGAAGCATATGTGTTAGGCGCCACTTTCATTTAAATGTTTGGGAGTTGTCACTTTTGGTCCCTGGCTTTTGTTATTTTTGGCTTTTAAGGATTTTCAGCCTAAAATCTCCTTTCCTTTGTTATTAACTTTCCCACTTTGACAATTTTGGCACCAACTTTTGATAAAAGGTTATCAAGGATGTAATTTGACATTTGGTGATTCTTTAAGGACTAATCTTGGACAATTTTGATCTTCAAAGGTCTTCAATGAGTCTTTCACTTGTTGAGGGACCATTATTGGCCATTTGAAAATGTTGAGGGACTAAACTTGCCATTTCTTCAAAGTTGAAGGACCTTTTTGTAATTTTGACAAACTTAAGGGACCAAACTTGTAATTATTAATATACAAGGGTTTTAAGTGTCATTTCTTCATTCTTGGATGATCAATCTTGTATTGTCTTCAAGTCTTCAAGGGTTTTTGATGAAAATTCCATGATTAGGGCCCGGTTCTTTGTACGGCTTCGTTTCTCGTGTCCGTTTTTCCTTGTATCTTGTGATCTTTTGTCTTTTTCACGATATCCATACCTAAAACACACAAGTAAACAAACACAAGCATATATATGGTATTTTATGACATATTATTGCATTTAAAGCCCGAAAAGAACGATGAGATCATGTATAAATGCCATCTCATCAGCCAGCGTCACGGTTTCGAAGTATTGGCACCCGAATAATCAAAAGCTTCACCCAATAATAAGATTTCAAGTGCTCACCTAAATCAAGCAAACAATTTGAAGCCCCACAAGGCCGAAAAATCTATGCAAAATTGAAAGTGAATCAAGGCTTAATCTTCGAAGCTTTAAAGATCCAAAATTCGCCTTAGCATGAGGATATACGTCTTTGGCTAATAAAACTACCGATGAGGTGGATAATAAAAGGCAAGGCAAGACCGAAGTAATAATAAAAGCTTCATGACGAAGTTGAATAAAAGATGGAGGTAAACCAAAGATAATAAGGCCCTTCCGTTAGGGGGCGTATAAAAGTCTTGGTAATAAGTCTCATGTTCAAAACCGTTATAAAACCGTGTTTATCGATCCTTCTTGTTGACTTAATTTTTTGACATCGTTGTCTATTAGGAGGGGTTATTGATATGATGGTCTTGGTTACACCGTTAGGACTCTATTTTTAGACCTAAATCTCTATTATCGCATAAGTCAAACAATGTATCCTCGTGAAACATTCAAGACAAAATAAAATATAAGAGATACAACTTAGGAAAATGGGAGGATAAGTACGTGATTAGGGCATATGAGTAGTGTTAGCATTACTAACTTATAATGACAATGATCTTGTTGCACGCTTGGCATGGAATTGGGGTGAAAATCAAGGATGATGAAATTATTTTTAACGAAGCATTCACGTGTTCTTATTCTATGAACCTAAACGTCCCATTCTGCGATGAAAATCATACATTATGTCTAAAACGCAAGTAGTAGCAATAGTAGTAGTGTAGCTAGTTTATCATTCAATAAAGTGAATAAAAATGAATTTTGGAGGTGCTACGATACTTTATTCTAGCATTGCATGAGGGCACGGCAATGGTTTAGTATGGGGGAGTGATGAGATTGCTTTTATACATAGTCTCATCATCCAAAAAGGGCTTAAAATGCATTAAATATCATCAAAATACCCATATATATGCTTGTGTTTGTTGCTTGTGTATTTTAGGTACGGATATTGAGAAAATGACAAAAGATCACAAGAATCATACAAAAACGAACACGGGAAACGAAGCCGCACCATGAACCAAGCCCTAATGAAGAATTTTCCCAAGAAAACCCTTGAAGATTTGAAGACTTATGAAGAAGGGTCCTCCAATATGGAAGAATTAACACTTTATACCCTTGTATCTTAATAATTACAAGTTTGGTCCCTAAAGTTTGTCAATATTGCAAAAAGGGCCCTCCACTTTGAAGAATTGGCAATTTTAGCCCTTCAACAAAGCTAAAATGTCAATATTTATCCTCCTCAAAGTCAAACACATCAAGAAGGACTCCAAGTTACAAGAATGACAAGTTTGGTCCTTTGAAAATACCAAAACTACCAAAAGGACCCTTGACTTTGAAGATTTGGCAAAAATGGTCCCTCATCAAACATGATTTGACAATTTCAGTCCTCCAAGATGTCAATCATACAAGTTTAGACCATAATCCTTGAAGAAAATACCAAACCAGTCCTTCAAGAATCACAAAATGGCAAGAATTACCCCTGAATTCACTTTATAAAACATTTTGGGGCAAAAGTGTAAAAAGGCAAAAGTTGTTATGAAGAGTTTGGGCGTTGACAACTTTTCAAACTAAAAAGACAAGAAAGAAAAAAGTGAGGAGCCAAATTGGGCAGACACCAATTGTTACCTAGACCAACACAATTATGCCACGTGCCCCACTCACTCACCATAGCCAATCAACTCTTCCCATTGTGCCACCTCACATCCCACTCACCCCAACCCGGTTTAACTTATTTAATTAAGTTTAAATTATTGCGGTTAACACCTTTTTAAAACCAAAACTGGATTAAACATGGCACTATTTACATGATGAACACAATTGGGTTTTTCCTAATGGCTTGTAATTAGATCCTAATGTGCTCCAGATTTATGATCAAGCATGTCATAATCATAACCCAACTCTTAATAAACTTGCCACATCACTCAAAAAACCCACACATGACTCCCCTGCTACAAAGATGAGGAAGACGCCAAAACAGTGACAGCCATCCAACGTCCCATAATGTGGCTTACTTTCTAAGGTTCATACAAGCCCTTGGATCCTCTTTTCACTTGCCAACTCATGCTACACAACAAAATGCAGTCACATGATCCTCAAGTTTTCAAAAGTTCACAAGGGAATTTCAGGGATTCTCCCAACTAGGGTTTACGTTTTTATGCATTCTAGGATCATTGTACACCCTCTATATAAAGGGTATTAGGTCTTTCATTTATACTTGCTCTTGAATTTTCAGTTGTATACTTTTCTGTAAATCCTTTTCAATCTTAATGAAATGTGTTTGAAATGTTGAAGAAAGCTCAAGTGCCATTGTTATAATCTGCTTATTATTGTTCTTAGTTTGATATTTCTGAATCTCAAAACCTGTTTTTAAGGAGAGTGCAAAAGTTTGCATTTTTCCTTCAAGCTTGATATTTTGCTAAGTTCTTGTTCAAACCTTGGAATTCTTGGGCTATAGGGCTGATCATAGCATCCTGATATTGTGTTATCAAGGAGTGGTGAGGCTTATAACTTGGGGATAATCAAGTGTGGGGTAACAAGGTTGCATCAATCAAGGCTTTTTTTTACTTTTCTGATTTTGATATTGTGCTTCTAACCTTGTTGAATCTTAGCAGGGTTGCTGTTGGAAGCTTGTGCTTGTTCTAGCTAGCACATAAGCTCTAACATTCGTGGGTGTGGATGTACATCCATGAGGTTTGTCTTGAAATCTTGAAAATCTGATAAAAATTGGATTTTTTGTGGATTTGTGCTCTACTGGTGTTCTTGTTCATTTCTTGGCTTGAATCTGCTTAGTCTTGCATGATAATGTTGTTTATATGCTAGATTAATCATTTGGTAAACTGAATCATACTTTTACTTGTTTAAAATTTGATTTGAAAAGTTAAAAGGGTGTTTGGGTCTACCTGTTTGAGTTGAAATCTTGTTATTGTGTGAAGGAAAGTTTGTGTTTGTACTCTATATTTAATATATGCTTGGTTGAGAGTGTTTTGCTGCAAGATTTGGAGTTTGAAACCTTGAATCACTTAATCTGCTATAACTTGTTGATTTTGACTGATTTTGACCTAAGATTTTGGGAAAACCTAGAGTTTATGCATGCTTAGGGTTAAAAGCTGTTAAAACATCATTAATATAACAGACTTGATAGATTTGGAGGTTTGAATCTGGCTTGTTGGTCAAATACATCAGCAAATTGTAAAACTGCATGTGTTAGTGTTCATCAGTAACCTTCATAAGCTTTAATCTTGATTTAGGCTTTAAGCCATTGCATGAAAACTGTTTAGACTTGTTCATTTGAGTTTATAATAGCTTGTGTATGCATTTGTATATGCATTTGACCCATTTGATTAGACTGGAGCTTATTGGACTTTGAATTTGACTTTTTGCTAGAAAACCAACTTAATTGACTTTTTCATAAGTGCTTATTTGCTTTTTCCAGCTTATTGAGTCAGCTTATTTGAAAACTTTTTGTTGATTTAGCTTATTTAAGTCATTTAAAAGCTTTAGAAACTTGAATCAGCTTTTGGGGTGGCCTAGAACTCAAAAACGACTATTTTGTCGTTTTCTGTAGATTGCTTATTGCATTTTCAGGCTTATTCCTTGGGCTTATTTAAAATTTATTTTTACAGAAGTCTTATTTAGGACAAAAGAAGCTTGTGTGTCTAATTTGAGCTTATGGCATTAACTTATAGCTTAATGGGCCAAAAAGCCCATTAAGAATAAGCTGTTTGGTATAAGCTTGCTTATTTCACACTTTCAGCTTTTGGGCCTTTGGAAAAAGTTGTTTAAAATCAAATATTGAGTCAAGTAGTGCTTTTGGGCTTATTTGGGCTACTTTTTCATTTTGGGCTCAAATTTGGCCCATTAAGGATCTGTTTTGGGTTTAGCCCATTTTCTAGGCCCATTAAGGGTATTTAGGTAATTTCAAGTTCATTTCTATATTATTTAGGTTAAATTAAGCTAGTTTGCAACTTTTTATATTTTTTTAGGATTTTTGGATTTTTATTAATATTTTAATATTATTTTATTATTAAAAATTAAAAGTCTGCTTTTCTAAGTTTTTACATTTTTCTTAGGTTCTAAACACTTAATTAGGAATTTTACAACTTTCCAAATAATTTTAGAGTCTTTTAATTATTTTCTAGAATTATTTTAAGTTTTTGTAGCTTTTAATAGTTTTTAATTGTTTAAAAATAGTTTTTAGTGGTTTTAAAGTTTTGAAAAATACTTTTTAGCTTAATTAGGTTATTTTAAAGGTTTAGAAACTTTAAGATCTTGATTGGGACTTTTTATTAGTTAATATTGATTTTTAGGGCTTTAATTAACATTAAAAAGTTAATATTTATATCATTAGAAGGTTTTGGCAAGTTTGGATTTTTTGTAAACTTTTAGAATATTTTAGTGGATTTTTAGTTATTTTTGGTAATTTTTAGAGTAAAATTTTAATTTTTGTGCTTTTTACGGTTTCACGTGTACGCCTTTATCGTCTTAGTGTAATCCGTTATCGTAACCGTCAATCTCTTCTTATCCCCTTTCTATTTTTCTTTCTCACAATTATAATCACAAAGTTAATCCAAATCATTACACACATAACACACTAGCCTCCTTGAGAACGAACTCATTTTAGGGTCATTTGTACACGGTTTTCCTAAATCGTCGTGCTTACCCTATTTTACCTTCCTTTTCCTAAAGGGGTAAATTTACAACTATCAGTGAGGTTTGGGATTTGGTAGAGTGACTGACTTGTCAGTCAAAGTCAGTCCAAGAACGAATAAAAACTTACCAAGTGGATTAGGGTTCTTGAAGTCGAAGGTGATTTGGGCGTTTCTGAAATAGGGCACGACAATTCAATTGACTGGTACCATCATGATCGTCTTGATTAGTAGATCAAATTTCAAGTACAAATCGATCCATGAAACCCTCTAGATTGCTGGTAATTTGTTGTTGTAGGAGATGGTGATACAAAGAATTTACTAGTACTAAAAAGTTCGTTTTGTCTCGACTCGATTCGAATTGATTACAGTTGAAAGTGTGACTCAGTTGTTCTTGGTAAAAATAAAGAAAGGTCGTTGTCTATTTTAAAATAAAAGTGAAAATTCGTTGAGTAACTAAATAAAAATGTAAACTTGAAAAGATCAAACTAAAAACAAGGACATGAAAAGAATTTAAGTAAATTTAAAAACATAATAAACATGTAAACTTTAAAAGTTAAAACTTTGTAATGGAAGTAAATTTGAATTAAACTAAGTAAAAACAAGTTTAAATAAAGCTAAGTAAAATGGCAGGAAAAAGAAGATTTGAAAACAAAAAAGAAAACAAATAAAAACTTAAGTCGGGAAACAAGAAAATTAACCTAATTCGGAATCTAGAAATCTATTCCTAATCCGGAATATGAAAATTCTAATCAATCCGGAATGTAGTGTGATGACACTTATCCGGAATCCCTAATTCTCACACTATCCGGAATAAATACTTAAGCAATCTGGAATGTCAACAAAATGAATGTTATCCGGAATCCTAGAACTTACTCCTATTCGGAATACGTGATTCAAAGGTAATCCGGAATATGTTTGTTAGTCCTTTTCCGGAATACAAAATTTACTTCACAATCCGGAATATGAAATGCTTGTTATCCGGAATCCCTTGAACACCCTATCCGGAATATGCCTTAAGCAATCCGGAATGAGAGATTTGGTGCTTATTCGAGATATTAGGGTTTATAGAAACCCGGATAAGAAACAAAATAAGCAAAAACTAAAAAAAGCTAAAATCTAATAAGCACTTAACCAAAAGCTTAACCAAAATGATTTTAAGAAAAAGCTAATACGCCACAATTTAAAATTTTTCAAAACACTAAATAATCTAAATATAAAAAAATCAACTTTTTATAAAAATAAACTATTAAAGACACTTAATTAAAAATAAGAAAATCACACAATAAGCTCTAAACAAAATAAGCTAAAAAGATCAAACACATCAAAACCATAATAACAATCAAACAAACACATCAATCAAACAAAGAACATGAAGATCAAACTACATGATTATGAAAATTAAACAAGATCAAAATTAAGAAAGGTAGAATGAGAATGATTAATGAAAAGCTTGAAATTAAGATTAAGATTAAAGATTCAAATACAAGATTAATGTAAAAAAACTTAAAAACATTAAGAAAAAGCTAGAGAGAGAAAGTAATTTTAATCTACTCCTAAGACATGAAAAATAAACTAATTACTAAAAACTAACTAACACCCTCCTAATGACATATTAGGAGGGTATTTATAGGAGGAGGGGAGGATTTGTTGTTGCTTCTCTCTTTCTCTTTGTCTTTTCGTCGTTTAATTTCTTCGTCTTTCTCGACGTTGTCTCGGGATTTGTCGGTATAAAATGAACTTGTATTCTAATTTTTTTTTTATTATATTTGGTTCTTCGACTTCGTTAAACTTCCATCTTTAGACTTTTTCTTCGATAAATCTTCAGAATGGGCCTTTGACTTACGTTCTTTTTGCACTCTTGATCTTTTGACTTCGTCTTTTGTCTTTTTCTTCGATAAAAGCTCGTGAAAGCCCGTGTTTTCTTCCCTTTTCATATTTTGGTCCTAAAACACAACAAAAACACAAACCACGCATAATTCCGACTTTTACGACACCAAATACACGTTTTGGTCTTGTTTTTATTATAATTAAGTGGCAAAAGGATAAGTGTTTTCACACTTATTAAATCCCCTACACTTGACCATTGCAATGCCCTCATGCAATTCATTAATTACAAAGAAAGATTTACATTTTCCATCATAATTAACCCACCTTGGCCTTTATTAAACACAATACATTAAGGAAACTAAAAAGATAGAAAATTACAAAATTTTTAAAGGACGAAACAAGTAAAGAAATCAAAGACTTACATTAGGGCTTTAGGTTTCATGAATGTTCATCACCCTCAAGTTTCACGTTCCCCATACTAAGCTTAAAAACGAGATCGTTGTTATTATAAGTTAGTAAAGCTAACACGCACTCATGTGGCCCAATTATTCACTTAGACTCCCTTATTCCTAGATGTATCTCTTATATTTTATTGTTGTCTTGAATGATCACGAGGATGAATTGATGACTTATTTCGATAATTTACTTAGGCCGAAAATAAAGTAGGACGATTTAATCAATAGTTAGCTAAAGGACAAAATCTTCTAAAACTGCTTCTCGAAACCTCATAAAGTTCATATGTTGGCATAACTCGCTTCACGATTTGAGAAATTTCTCGGATCGATATTTGGCATTGACTTCATACTTCAAATCTTGAGAGACATTCTTGAAATAATGGTCTTCTTTTGATAATAGGAATTTCTTCACTTGAGGTTTTTGAGAGATTCTTCAAACTTGGACCACGAATTCTTCATTTTTCTCCAATATTTATATCGAATTTTTGATATACAACGATCCACCTCCCGGGACCTATACCACTCTTGTAGATCACTGAAATATGTGCCTATCTTCGCTTTTTGTTAGGACTTGGATCTATTTATCCTCATACCTTGCTAGGGTCTTTTCAGATAGACTTCTCCATGATATTTAGGGGAGTATTTTCTTTTCTTCGTGTGTCTCGATCCTTCATATTGATTTTTGATAAATGATTCTTCACATCACTTTGGATCTTTAGCAACAAAATGTAGCCATCATGCCTTGTTAGGGCCTTTTCGGACTCGCCAATCTTCGCATCCCGCTTCAATAAGTTATGCCTCGGCTATGAACTCTAATTAATACCGAGAAACTTTTAAACGATCTTGTGCTAGAAACTAAGTAACATTTCAAATCGGACATCCTTACTTATTGCAATTATATTTATTAACAAGCAATGGGAGAAAAAGCTCATAATTAACTCACATAAATTCATGAAAGAATACCAAACTTATAATTGACTCTATCATCTCTCGTTCTCCATAATTTAAAATCTCAAGGAATGAGAGTCGTGGATGCTTAGCTTATTAAATCTAAGTTTTGGGTTTTCAAGTCATCTATAGGATCTTGCAACTTCTTAGAGTTTTTCAAGTTTAGAATTCGCATTTTAAAGTTCCCTTGATAAACGACTTTCTAGGATCAATTATAGGAACTTGCGAAAAGTTCGTGTTCTTAACCCGTATGAGTTAAGACTTGCGCGTTTTAAAGTTCCCTATATAAAAGTCTAGCAAAACTTGATTTAAACATGTTAAGGATACTAGCTAGAGTAAACTCAAATAAGTAAACTCGGGTTGAGTCAAAAGGTTCATGACGGGCCTAGTATATCAAAGACATCTAAACTCATTAAAACTAATTTATTAAAGAAATTAACAATAACAAAGGAAAATACTAATAGGCCAAAATAGATCAAAATTTTTGAAAAATGTCGACAAATCGATTTTCCGGTTAAAATGAGGGCATATTCATGGAAAAGCCCACTTAACTTCGATAGAAATCCCCCCCCCCCCCCCCCCCCCCCCCCACTTAAGATAAACATTTTCCTCAATGTTTAAGCATGTGGGAGTAAACTCCCCTACACTTAGGACATTGTGCATGTTGTTTAAATCTTGCTAAGGAATTGACAACTAAAGTGATTCCTATTTTAATATTGAAAAATATAACATAGTGAATCAAAAGAGTTTAGGATAGAATCGGGAAAACGGGTACATAGAATCACGGGTCGTCAAAAGTCATCAAAAGTGGAACTTTGAAAGCTTGGATCCCTGCACATGATTAGAAAGAAAACAACAAACACATACTAGGGTATCCCTCCTACACATATTATGAAAAAAAGATAAAAGGATAGATCATCGGGTTGCCTCCCGAGAAGCGCTTGTTTTTGTTCACCAGTCGTGAGCCTGACTCGACCTTGATTACAATGGTAAGAACCTTGAAAAACATCCACCGGGGTCAAATACATGGTTTTTGTCCATCAAATAGCATAAGCTTAAGGTAAAGAGCACAAGCCAAAGAAGAATAGGCAAGGTCCCCTTAAGCAAAGATGGAGCACGGTGGTAGAAGGTATGGAGAGGTGAAAGCATAGCTCCATATTGTCCAACAGTCTTTCCTTTTATTTCATCAGATGGATACTGAGATGGCTTAAAAATTGTGATACCCGGATCGAACACCTTTTCCTTTAGGGGAAAATAAGACTTAGACTTAGTAGACATTGAACATTCGCCCATAAACCGCACAATCTCATCCGAAGAAGGTGGAAAGAGAGGTGTCAAGACATAGGTAATACGGATATTGGTGTCGTCCAGTTTCTTCTCCTTTGAAACGGGCTTTCTAACATCCGAAGAAGGGTAGAGACCATAATCAAAGTCCAAAGGAGGAGAATCATGCTCATTAGGAAAGTATGCACTGTGAAAGGTGGCAAAATCTTCCTCAAATGAGTAATCATCCAAAGTAGGATCAAGCATTGTTGGCGGAGGATCTTCATCAAAAATAGGAGCACAATCATCAGTAGAAGACATAACATTTGAAGAATCACTCGAAAGAGTGTCAACATCATCAAAGTCATCATAAGTTGGCATGTCTTTATACTCTAAAGAAAAATCATCATAATCTTCCAAATCGGAATTAGAATCATCATCATCATATTCATCATAGATCGGTGGAGAATCATAAATTGGTGGAGGATCCAAATTGGAGAGAAAATCATTAGAACCATCCACATGGTCTTGGAAAATTGGATGATCATAGCAAGTCTCGAAAAGAGGATTGTCATGTAGCACAAAATCATCAAGCTTTGTACTTTCCAAAGGAGTGGTAACAAGCTCGTCTTGAAGTACATCAATCATATTCGCCGATTCTTTTCCATTTGATTTGCTTGTAATCTTCCCCATCTTACAAACTTGTTGATCATTCCCGACCCTTAGAATGAGTTCACCTTAGGCAACATCGACTAAAGCTTTCCGGTTCTAAAAAATGGTCGTCCAAGTATTAACGGAATACGACGGTCCATTTCATAATCAACAACAACAAAATCGACCGGAAAAGTGAAGGTACCAACTTTAACAAAAACATATTCAGCAATACCAACGGGGTAAGCGAGAGTTCGATTTGCTAGCTCAAGAGTCATCTTTGTTGGTGTAAGGTCGGGTAATGATAACTTTTTCCAAACACTTAATGGCATCAAATTTATACTTGCCCCGAGATCGGCTAAGGCAGTAAATTCTTCAACTTTGTTAAATGTACAAGGTAGCACAAAACGACCGGGATCTCCAAGTTTTTTTGGAAGTTCTTTAAGAAGGACTGTAGAACAATTTTCATTTAAGCGTGTGTTGACAAATTCGGCCATCTTCTCCTTCTTACTAAGCAATTCCTTGAATGCTTTGACAAATTTTGGCATGTGGACAAGTGCTTCAACAAGGCTAATGTTGAAATTCATTTGGGATATCATCTTCAAATATGTAGTGATTTGAGAATCCTCCTTAGTGAGCACTTTGCACTTGTCTAATCTTGAAGGATAAGTAATGTTGGGTATAGGTGGTGTAGGTGTAGAAGGTGAAGGTTGAGATGTTGAAGGTTGAGATGGTGAAGGGTTTTTCTTTGGTACTTCTTCCGTAATAGGTAGACGGTAATGTAGAACTAGTACTAGGCGTGGAAGTAGGAGGAATAAATGGGGGTGGAGGAGGCGTAGATGGAGTAACTGGGGAAGGGATAGATGGTCCTACTAGAGTTGGTCCACTGCGTGTAGTAATAGCACTCACATTAGCTCTAGGGTCTGTTTCGATTGTAGAAGGAAGAACACCTTGGGGACGAAGGGTTTGAAACATTTGAACGAATTTCTTATCCGTAGACTCTTGCATTTCCTTCATGGTTTTCTCATGATCGGTTAATTTTTGTAGAATCAAGTCCATGTGCGGATGAGGTAAATTGAACCCTTGTTGTTGAAAACCTTGGTTTGGGTATTGGTTATATGGTTGAAAATCTTGAGGATTGAAACCTTGGTTTTGAAAGCCTTGATTTTGCATTTGATAATTGCCTTGGTTTGCATTGTAGCCCCTCACATTTGCATTTTGTTGAACATTTGCTCTTGGTGGCACTTGGTTGTTATGGGTGGGTGGGTGTGGTCTTTGTTTGTTGTAAGACAAGTGATTAACATCGAAATTAGGCTTGAAATGAACTCTCTCCGTGTTGTTGTAAGCATACACTTCCCCGGGAGATTGATCATAAGCTTTATCACAATTAGCATAAGAGTGTGGTTGATACAAGGGTTTTACTAGTTAAAAAGTTTGTTTTCTCGGTGTCTAATCGAATTGATTTCCGGTTCAAAGTGTGACTCAATTGTTCTTGGTTAATAAAAGAGAAGTTTGGTTATTGATTTCTAAGTAAAAAGGTAAAAGCGAAACATAATAAAAATAAACTAAAAACAATTAACTAATAATAACGAAACAATATAAATAATATAACGTGAATTAAAGCAAAACAATTAATAAAAATAAAACTAAACGAAAAAATTAACTATCGACTCGAAAATAAAGTTTACTAAATGAAAAAGGAGAGAATAAAACTAAGTGGGTACTCTAAAGTTAAACGAGGCAAAACCTAAAGCGGGTACTAAATAAAAGATAAAACTTGAATTTACGAAAAAAATATTAATTTTAAAATTAGACGAAAAATTTAACTAAAAATATGTGACTTTCAGAAATAAAATCGGAACAACTTTCAGATTAAACTAAACAATTACGGAACAATACTAATTATTAAACAAGCTAGCAGGCAGCTAGCTCAAGCTAGCTCAAGCTAGCAAGCTAGCTGCTCACTTTTGGCGCCAAAATGGTTAAGCAGCCAAGCTAGCATGCTGGTCAAATTAATGAATCGGAATATTGATGTTGGATCCATCGGAATGTTTAAATAAACAAAGTATCGGAATATTTATGGCTAGTGAACTATCGGAATGTTTTTTTTTTTTAAATATCGGAATGTGGTTAGTTTATAGAAACTATCGGAATGTTAGTTTATAATAAAAATTATTGGAATGTTTATAAAGAAATGTATTAGAATGTCTAAAAAAATAAAAACTGTCGGAATAATTAAAGTGCTAAATTCCATCGGAATATGTAAGTCAAAATTTAGGCAGCATTTCGTCACAATAAGCCTTATACCCGATCGCAAAGTACGATGCCAGAGGCGATCGCAACCTACGATCGGAATAAGTGATCGGAAAAACTATCACAATAAGCCGTCACAATGTAGAAACCCTATTATGATGGAAAAATCACAATATTCGGATGGATGAGCATAAGCTAATAAACCAATTAGCACTTCTAAAAAGAACAATTAACAAAAAATTTACCAACTCAATAAGCACAAATTTGAAAACTTTTGAAATACTAAATATGCAAACTTTATAAAACAAACTTTAAAAAGACTAAACTTTTTTAAGAAAACTAAAAAGTAAATAAGCTAAACACAAAATTAAACCAATAAGCATGTCAAGCTCAAAGCTCAATTCGTATTAAAACTTATAGATGAATAAAAAGATAAACTTTTTAATAAATCAAACATCAAGATTAAACAAAATCAAAGATAATTTTCAGATCAAACAAATAAAAATCAAGAAAGGTAGAAAGAGATTGAATATGAAAAACTTGAAATTAAAGATGAAGATTAAAGATTCAAATACAAGATTAAAGTGAAAAGCTTAAAACTTTAAAGAAAAGCTTAAGAACATGAAAACTAGAGAGAGAAAATAAAATTACACTACTCCTAATGAAACTAACTAACCTAAATGACTAACACCTCCTAATGACATATTACGAGGGTTTATATAGGAGGAGAGGAGAAGTGTTGATGCTTTCTTCTTTCTTTCTTCTTGTCTCGACTCGATTTAAATTCTTTGTCTTTCTCGACGTCGTCTCGGGATTTGTCGATATAAATTGAACTCGTCTTATAATTTTCTTCTTTAATTAGACTTGGTTCTTCAACTTCATTAAACTTCCGTCTTTAGACTTTTTCTTCGATAAATCTTCAGAATAGGCCTTGGACTTCCGTTCTTTTTGCACTCGTGATCTTTTGACTTCGTCTTTTCTCGTTTTCTTCGATAAAAGCCCATGAAAGCCCGTGTTTTCTTCCTTTTTCATCTTTTGGTCCTAAAACACAATAAAAACACAAACCACGCATAATTCCGACATTTACGACATAAAATACACGTTTTGGCTTGATTATTATTATAATTAAGTGGTAAAAAGAAGGGTGTTTTCACGCCTATCAAATCCCCTACACTTGACCATTGTAATGCCCTCATGCAATGCATTAATTACAAAGCAAGTTTTACATTTTCCATCATAATCAATCCACCTTGGCCTTTATTAAACACAAAACATAAAAGAGATAGAAAAATTATAAAATATTCAAAGGAAGAAAACAAGTAAAGAGATAAAAGACTTCCATTGGGGTTTTGGATAGTCATGAATGTATATCACCCTCAAGTTTCACGTTCCCCAAACCAAGCTTAAAAACGAGATCATTGTTATTATAAGTTAGCAAACTAACACAAACTCATGTGGCCCAATTATTCACTTAGAATCCCTTATTCCTAGGTGTATCTCTTATATTTTATTGTTGTCTTAAATGATCACGAGGATGCATTGTTGACTTATTACGATAGTTATTAGGCTGAAAATAAAGTAGGATGATTTAATAAATAGTTAGCTAAAGGAAAAAATCTTTTAAAATTGCTTCTCGGGACCTCATAAAGTTCATATCTTGGCATAACTTGCTTCACGATTTGAGACCTTTCTCGGACCGATTTTTGGCATTGACTTCATACTTCAAATCTTGAGAGATGTTAATGAAATAATGGTCTTCTCTTCATAATAGGAATTTCTTCACTTGAAGTTTTTTAGATATTCTTCATATTTGGACCACGACTTCTTCATTTTTCTCCAATCTTTATTTTGGACTTTGATATACAACGATCCGCCTCCTTTTAGGACTTGGATCTATTTATCCTCATACCTTGTTAGGGCCTTTTTGGATAGACTTCTCCATGATCTTTAGGGGATTATTTTCTTTTCGTCGTGTGTCTCGATCCTTCATATTGATTTTTGATATATGATTCTTCACATCACTTGGGATCTTTAGCAACAAAATGTAGCCCTCATGCCTTGTTAGGGCCTTTTCGGACTCGTCAATCTTCGCATCCCGCTTCAATAAGTTATGCATTGGCAATGAACTCTAATTAATACCGAGCAACTTTTAAACGATCTTGGGCTAGAAGCTAAGTAATTTTTCAAATCGTACAACTTATTTATTGCAAATATATTTATTAACAAGTGATGGGAGAAAAAGCTTATAATCAACTCACATAAATTCATGAAAGAATACCAAACTTATAATTGACTCTATCATCTCTCGTTCTACACAATTTAAAATCTAAAAGAATGAGACTCGTGGATGCTTAGCCAATTAAATCAAAGTTTTGGGTTTTCGAGTCATCTATAGGATCTTGCAAACTTTTAGACTTTTTCAAGTTTAGAATTCGCATTTTAAAGTTCCCTTGATAAATGACTTTCTAGGATCAATTAAAGGAACTTGCGAAAAGTTTTTGTTCTTAACCCGTGAGAGCTAAGACATTCGTGTTTTAAAGTTCCCTATATAAAAGTCTAGCAAAACTTGACTTAAACACGTAAAGGATACTAGCTAGAGTAAACTTGGATAAGTAAACTCGGGTTGAGTCAAAAGATTCACAACGTTGAAAAATTTAAAACCACTTTATTAAAATTTTTATTTTAGCAAGGAAAGTAAATAACGATAACAAAGGAAAAACTACTAGGCCAAAATAGATTAAAAATTTTGAAAAATGTCGAAAAATTAGATTTTCCCGTTAAAATGAGGACAAATTCATGGAAAAAGCCCACTTAAATTCGAAAGAAGTCCCTCTACACTTAATATAAACATTGTCCTCAATGTTTAAGCATGTGGAAGTAACCTCCCCTACACTTAGGATATTGTGCACTTTGTTTAAATCTTGCTAAGGAAGAGGACAACTATAGTGATTCCTATTTTTAATATTGAAGAATATAAAATAGTGAATCAAAAGAGTTTAGGATAAAACCGGGAAGACGGGTATACGGGATCATGGTTCGTCAAAAGTCATCAAGAGTGGATCTTTGAAATCTCTAATCCCTGCACATGATAAGAAAGAAAACAACAAACACATACAAGGGTCTCCCCCTACACTTATTATAAAAACAGATAAAGATAGATAGATAATCGGGTTGCCTCCCGAGAAGCGCTTGTTTTTGTTAACCGAGTCACGAGCCTGACTCGTCCCCGAATTAAATGGTCCATGGGGAAGCCTCAAATGTAATACCAGGATCAAAGACCTTGTCCTCGTTCACGGAGGACATTAATGAAGGAGAGGCCGGAGGATAAGTCTTTAAGGGTAGAAAAGTCCTCTCAACATAAGAAGAGTAAGTGAAATCATGATTCACGGGAGGTGGGGTGGGTAAAGTAATCAAAATGTCATCCCCAAAAGACATATGATTATTACTGAGCGCCAAAGCCGTAAAGGTGTCAATCATGGAATGGTCAATGTCACCCCCCGGGTCAAATCACTCATCCTCCGTAATGGTGTCTAAAGGAGTGGATGAAAGGTGCCCGGGAGGGGGACTTGGGACAATATCTTCATGCAGCAAATTATCAAAAATAATATCCCCCTCCGTATCATCATCATCAATACCCGGAGGTATTGAGAGAATGTCGATTTCCTCCATAGCTGTATCATTATTCTTAACTGAAGTAATAGGCGGAGGTAAAGAGTCGGAAATAGGAGCAGAATTCAACGCTTCAATCTTAGCAATAAGAAGATGAACTTCCAATAATTTGTCGTGAAGAATAACGTCTTCCACCTCATCTACAAGACCAAGTTCAGTGGTGAACTTCTCGTAAGTCAGAGAGAATAAATCAACATCGCCGTCATCGCCCGGAGGAGACGGAGAAATTTCAAAAGTGAAATTTTCATAGCATGGAGAAAAATCATCATCATTAAGAGCGACCTTGTCCGTAAGCTCAGCAAAACTAGTGACATCACAAACCTCATCAAAGAATTTATCAAGACCAAAATCACTAATCTCACTCGATGTATCATTATCCTTAGACGCATTAGGGATATCAAGATTAGGAGTAGTAATCTCATAAGATGGGTTGAGATTATAGATATCATCCTCGTCATCATCATAATAGTAGTATGGACGCACAAGAGGAGGAGTATAATCACTAAGATTAGATACTTGTTCTTGTTGCTGTCGCTTTTCCTCCTCCCTTGCTTCGCGTATGCTAGCTAATTCTTGTTGAACGTATTGAAGTGTATTCAAAAAATTGGCTCGTTCTTCTTCACACATTCCAACAGAAGGTTGATGATCGAGGGTAGGTTGTGGGGGCTCAAAATTTTGAAAACCGGAATTATAGCACGGATGTGGCTCATAGTAATTCATTGGTTGAGAAGAATTAGAACATGGATTTGGTTCATAATAATCCATCGGTGAAGAAAAATGAGGACACAGATTTCGCTCATAATAATTCATTGGTTGACAATAAGAAGTATCGTGCGCGCCCCCACAATTGTTGCAACACGGGTATTGAGAGAAACCCGGTACATTTTGTTGATATGGATCGTCATATATGGGAGAGGGTGAAATAGTGTCATTAGAAGAGAAGAATGAATTGAAATATGAATTGATCGAATTGCACGATAGACAACGGCCAAATTCGTAATTAGGGATATCCATTCCACACCGTTCGCATGAACACCATTGACAGGATTGACTACCAGAAGATGGTCTTCCACACCCTACACCGTCAACAAACGAATCCGTTAAACACAATAGATAAGCAAGAAGAATATTTTTGCTGCAAAACTTTCGAAAAAGAAATGCTTTTTATGATTTTTCAAATGTTTTTGGATTTTTTGAATTTTTTTATTTTTTAGGATTTTTGTAAATTTTTTTTGGCAAGAAAAATAACGTTCAAAAGTGAACGGATCCCAAAATCCAACGCGTCTCTCATAGAAAACCGTTAATCTTCACGAAAAGAGCCGGCAGCGGCGCCATTTGATACAAGGGTTTTACTAGTTAAAAAGTTCGTTTTCTCGGTGTCTAATCGAATTGATTTCCGGTTCAAAGTGTGACTCGATTGTTCTTGGCTAATAAAAAGAGAAGTTTGGTTATTTATTTCTAAGTAAAAAGGTAAAAGCGAAACATAATAAAAATAAACTAAAAACAATTAACTAATAATAACGAAACAATATAAATAATATAACGTGAATTAAAGCAAAACAATTAATAAAAATAAAACTAAACGAAAAAATTAACTATCGACTCGAAAATAAAGTTTACTAAATGAAAAAGGAGAGAATAAAACTAAGTGAGTAATCTAAAGTTAAACGAGGCAAAACATAAAGCGGGTACTAAATAAAAGATAAAACTTGAACTTTACGAAAAAATATTAATTTTAAAATGGACGAAAAATTTAACTAAAAATATGTGACTTTCAGAAATAAAATCGGAACAACTTTCAGATTAAACTAAAAAATTACGGAACAATACTAATTATTAAACAAGCTAGTAGGCAGCTAGCTCAAGCTAGCAAGCTAGCTGGTCTTTTGGCGCCAAAATGGCTAAGCAGCCAAGATAGGGTGTTGGTCAAATTAATGCATCGGAATATTAAAGTTGGATCCATCGGAATGTTTAAATAAACAAAGTATCGAAATAGTTATGGCTAGTGAACTATCAGAATGTTTTTTTTTTTAAACTATCGGAATGTGGTTAGTTTATAAAAACTATCGGAATGTTAGTTTATAATAAAAACTATCGGAATTTTTATAAAGAAATGTATCGGAATGTCTAAAAAAATAAAACTGTCGGAATAATTAAAGTGCTAAATTCCATCGGAATATGTAAGTCAAAATTTGGGCAGCATTTCGTCACAATAAGCCTTATACCCGATCGCAAAGTACGATGCCAGGGGCGATCGCAACCTACGATCGGAATAAGTGATCGGAAAAAACCATCACAATAAGCCATCACAATGTAGAAACCCTATTGTGATGGAAAAATCACAATATTCGGATGGATGAGCATAAGCTAATAAACCAATAAGCACTTCTAAAAAGAACAATTAACAAAAACTTTACCAACTCAATAAGCACAAATTTGAAAACTTTTGAAATACTAAATATGCAAACTTTATAAAACAAATATAAAAAGACTAAACTTTTTTAAGAAAACTAAAAAGTAAATAAGCTAAACACAAAATTAAGCCAATAAGTATGTCAAGCTCAAAGCTCAATTCGTATTAAAAGTTATAGATGAATAAAAAGATAAACTTTTTAATAAATCAAATATCAAGATTAAACAAAATCAAAGATAATTTTCGGATCAAACAAGTAAAAATCAAGAAAGGTAGAAAGAGATTGAATATGAAAAACTTGAAATTAAAGATGAAGATTAAAGATTCAAATACAAGATTAAAGTGAAAAGCTTAAAACTTTAAAGAAAAGCTTAAGAACATGAAAATTAGAGAGAGAAAATAAAGTTACACTACTCCTAATAAAACTAACTAACTTAAATGACTAACACCTCCTAATGAAATGTTAGGAGGGTTTATATAGGAGGATAGGAGAAGTGTTGATGCTTTCTTCTTTCTATCTTCTTGTCTCGACTCGATTTAAATTCTTTGTCTTTCTCGACGTCGTCTCGGGATTTGTTGATATAAATTGAACTCGTCTTATAATTTTCTTCTTTAATTAGATTTGGTTCTTCGACTTCGTTAAACTTCCGTCTTTAGACTTTTTCTTCGATAAATCTTCAGAATAGGCCTTGGACTTCCGTTCTTTTTGCACTCTTGATCTTTTGACTTCTTCTTTTCTCGTTTTCTTCGATAAAAGCCCGTGAAAGCCCGTGTTTTCTTCTTTTTTCATCTTTTGGTCCTAAAACACAATAAAAACACAAACCACGCATAATTTCGACATCTACGACATAAAATACACGTTTTGGCTTGGTTATTATTATAATTAAGTGGTAAAAAGTTGGGTGTTTTCACACCTATCAAATCCCCTTCACTTGACCATTGCAATGCCCTCATACAATGCATTAATTACAAAGCAAGTTTTATATTTTCCATCATAATCAATCCACCTTGGCCTTTATTAAACACAAGACATTAAAGAGATAGAAAAATTATAAAATATTCAAAGGAAGAAAACAAGTAAAGAGATAAAAGAATTCCATTGGGGTTTTGGATAGTCATGAATGTTTATCACCCTCAAGTTTTATGTTCCCCAAACCAAGCTTAAAAACGAGATCATTGTTATTTTAAGTTAGCAAACTAACACAAACTCATGTAGCCCAATTATTCACTTAGACTCCCTTATTCCTAGGTGTATCTCTTATATTTTATTGTTGTCTTAAATGATCACGAGGATGCATTGTTGACTTATTATGATAGTTATTAATCTGAAAATAAAGTAGGACGATTTAATCAATAGTTAGCTAAAGGACAAAATCTTTTAAAACTGCTTCTCATGACCTCATAAAGTTCATATCATGTCATAACTTGCTTTACGATTTGAGACCTTTCTCGGACCGATTTTTGGCGTTGACTTTATACTTCAAATCTTGAGAGATGTTCATGAAATAACGGTCTTCTCTTCATAATAGGAATTTCTTCAATTGAAGTTTTTGAGAGATTCTTCATATTTGGACCACGACTTCTTCATTTTTCTCCAATCTTTATTTTGGACTTTGATATACAACGATTCCCCTCCTTTTAGGACTTGGATCTATTTATCCTAATACCTTGTTAGGGCCTTTTTGGATAGACTTCTCCATGATCTTTAGGGGAGTATTTGCTTTTCATCGTGTGTCTCGATCCTTCATATTGATTTTTGATAAATGATTCTTCACATCACTTGGTATCTTTAGCAACAAAATGTAGCCCTCATGCCTTGTTAGGGCCTTTTCAGACTCGCCAATCTTCGCATCCCGCTTCAATAAGTTATGCCTTGGTTATGAACTATAATTAATACCGAGCAACTTTTAAACGATCTTGGGCTAGAAGCTAAGTAATTTTTCAAATCGTACAACTAATTTATTGCAAATATATTTATTAACAAGTGATGGGAGAAAAAGCTTATAATAAACTCACATAAATTCATGAAAGAATACCAAACTTATAATTGACTCTATCATCTCTCGTTCTCCACAATTTAAAATATCAAAGAATGAGACTCGTGGATGCTTAGCCAATTAAATCAAAGTTTTGGGTTTTCGAGTCATCTATAGGATCTTACAAACTTTTAGACTTTTTCAAGTTTAGAATTCGCATTTTAAAGTTCCCTTTATAAACGACTTTCTATGATCAATTATAGGAACTTGAGAAAAGTTCTTGTTCTTAACCCGTCAGAGCTAAGACATTCGCGTTTTAAAGTTCCCTATATAAAAATCTAGCAAAACTTGTCTTAAACACGTTAAGGATACTAGCTAGAGTAAACTTGGATAAGTAAACTCGGGTTGAATCAAAAGATTCACAACGTTGAAAAATTTAAAACCACTTTATTAAAAATTTTATTTTAGCAAGGAAAGTAAATAACGATAACAAAGGAAAAACTACTAGGCCAAAATAGATTAAAAATTTTAAAAAATGTCGAAAAATTAGATTTTCTCGTTAAAATGAGGACAAATTCATGGAAAAAGCCCACTTAACTTCGATAGAAGTCCCCCTACACTTAATATAAACATTGTCCTCAATGTTTAATCATGTGGAAGTAACCTCCCCTACACTTAGGAAATTGTGCACTTTGTTCAAATCATGTCCACTATATGAGGCTCCTTAAAAGTCGCACGACTCCTTATATTTATGGAACCACGTGTTCTTTTAAAGAACCGCGGACAACAAGACAATATTGGGCTCGTTTTTGGACTTTATTTTTTGACAACAATCTTTTTCGAGATTCTTGGTTTGCCAATTTTGGCTAAACATCCCTTGAAACTGTTGATCCCAAACTTAGATCGATTTAGCTTGTGAAAACGAGAATAAATCAAGTTAAACACTTAGAGAAACTTTTTTGTATATGAAACAATTTAAGTATTATGCAGAATTAATACTTAAACAAGAACACACAAAGAAGATAAACCAAACTTTCACTTTGATTGATTAATCGAACTTGCGTACAATGAAAGTGTGAAAAACATATATTGAACTAAACCTAAATCCCTCCTTTTATAGATCAAGGAGCCTTGTACAAGAGTCTACGTATCAGCTAATTTAGGTAAAGATAAACATAAGAAATACATTGTCGAACATATCTTTATTAGAAACATAAAACGTGTAGACTAAGTATCCTATCAGTGCTTAACTTCTTATTATCAACGATTGACTTCTTCCTGTGAACGCTTGTCTTGACAACGCTTGATTTCTTCCTATCAACGTCCAATCTCCTCTTGTCAGCGTCCAAGTGTCTTGGCTTTATTTTATTCCCAACAATCCTCCCCTAAACTTGATATCTACTCTAGTAATAAAGTTTCTAAATAAAAACTAAGTACACGGGGGATTCTTACAAATCTTATTAAGTTGGAAATAAATATATCTAATCAAATCTTTGCCAACGTCACTTGTGTAATCCATCTCCAGCTGTGTTGACACCATTTTCTTCAAAACTTATTTGGACATAGGATATTCAGCATCCACAAGAAGTTATTCAGAAAACTTTGTATTACTTAAATGATACACACCAGCTGCTGAATGTAAACGCCATTGAAGTCCACTGATATCATCAAGATCCTTCCAAACTGGATCTTCTTCATCTGGTGCACACATCCTCTTGAATGTTGACCAAATCTTTATTTCATTGACTGAAGTAGGTGCTTCAGTCTCATGCTTGGCCTGCATCAACCTCCAAAGGTATGCCATGTCCTCCCTATCCAGGCTTGCAAACAAAGACATAAGAGTAGTAAAAGTGTGTACCTTCGTCCTATATCTACCAACCATCCAAAACCCACTTGCATCTTCCTCATAACTAACTTTAGGGTTTCTGGAATCATGAGGTAACACTTCTACCATATGTGAAGCTTCCAAGGGTGAGAGCTTAATACTCCTTCTAATTACAGCTTCACTAGGATTCACTCTATCCAAATTTTCTGGGAACTCAAGTGGAACTCCCTTCTTCAAATGTCTTGGTGTAACCAAAGCCCGTTGAATCTCCATCTCTTCTGAAAGTTCTTCCTTTCTTTCATCTGAAAGAAGTCTAATAGTGTTTTGCTCTTGCACACTTGCCTATATAGGATAAGACTTATACTCCAACTCATCAAAAGACAATCCATGCAACTTCTTAAAAGTCCAACTTGTTTGATGACATCTGAGCAACATGTAGTAGAGCTCCCTCCTATCCGTCTTAGTCTGTGAAAGAACTTTGCTAGCTTTGTATCTCAGAATCACCTTGAAATCCCTTTGAACTCTTAGTAGATTCTCCAAACCCCAAATTTGATCTGATAAAGTCATGTCTGGATTCTTCATTACCTTATTTTCCCATGAAAAGTACATCTGAGCAACTTCAGGCATCTCATAATCCACCTGATTCTTCAACTCTGCAATCTTTTCCTTCGCCAACTTATCACCATATTTAAGCCTCTATGGTTCTTCAATAATCATTACACTTGAATCTGTACTCTCATCACCACTACTTTCCTTACTCTCAATAGCAGTCTCCTTCATCCTATCTTCTTTCTCAAGTTCTGCAGCCAACATGGAATCAAACATTACTTGGGCTACATCCTTGGGAACTACTATTTCTACCATAATCTCTTTACCTTTATCTGATATATCAATAGTGGGTAAAGATGATGATGGTACCTGTGTAGACACATCCTTGATTATAGCTGATGACTGGGATACATCAACCATACCTGCAGGTCCATCAACGTCCAAAACCTGTGTGTCAACGCCTAACTTCCTCCTATCAGCGTGGCTTGTCAGCCTCAAAAACCTGCTTGTCAACGCTCAGCTTACTCTTTTCAGCGCTTGGCTTTGTGAACTGCTCCAACATCTCAGTAAAAGATAAAATCAAATTTGTAAGAGTAACCAATGAAACATCAAAACCTGGTTGCCTCTTCAAATCTGTTAGAGCTTCAGCTATACCCAAAGATTCTCCTTCATGCGAGCCTTTGTCGCTCACATGTATTTGCTCATCCTCCCCTTTGGAAGAATCCTCCACACCACATCTAGGGTTAGCACCTTCGAAAATAACAATCCTCTCCATTAATTTCATGAGTTCAAGGCCTTGTGTAGAGACAGTATGTACAAGGTCTACATTTTTTCTTTTGCAAGCTAATGCAGACAGCCGTCAATTCCAACAATGTATAGGGTTCCAATATGCCCTCCTCTAGAATGGGAATTTGACCTCCCAAAGTAGAGTCATGGGGCCTGGATGGGGTCTTAATGATGTTAGGACTGGCTTGGCCTGCATCTAAGCTAGTACCAATAGTCCTAGCCCCACCCATGTCACCAACCACACTTGTGGCGGTGGTTCTCTCTGCAACATGGCTAGGACCACTAGAGGAGAACACTCCAGTAGTCCTTGGGCGTTTTACCAACCTAAATTCAGGGGGTGTAGAAGATGATGCGGATTGGGTTTTAGTTTGAAGGTTAAGGGGTGTTTGGGTTTGTTGTAAAAGGGTGTCAGCGTTTGGATTTGGAGTGTCAACACCAACATTTAACGTGTTAGCGTTGAAGGGTTCTTGGTCAATATCCATTTGCTAGAGTGATGGTGAGGATTCAGGTAATCGGTCCGGTTATGGTAGAGGGTATGGTTGAGGTTGTGCTGCTGCAATAACAACAAGCATGGCTTGGGTAAGGGTTAAGTCTCTGTTTGGTGGTGTATTCATCTTTCCCAAAATTGCTTTCTTTTGCACAGGGATCATATAAAAATCATTGTGATCCCTAGTGCAATATCTTTGTTCATCAAATACCATTTTAAAAAATCTTGTGTAAGCAAGAGTCATCTTGCTACCCTTGTTATGACACATGCCATCAAAAATGATTTTAGAAAAATTATATTTTTGCCCAGTAGCAATACACACAATGGTAGTCCCAATTGATCTGTTAATTTCATTGTGTGCAGTACATTTGGCACTCAAACACTGAAGAATGACATGTATCAAGTACTTCCAAGCTAGGGGAAATTCCTGTTTTGAATATTTGTTTAAAATTCCCTCTTTAGGGAAAGGATAACCCAAAGCTTGAAGTCCATGTTCTAGCTCACCAATGGGTAGGGTGGTTATACCATCTGCATCATTAAGATGCAAAGCCTGGCGAACCAAGGCTTCAGTAACCACCCATGGAAGCCCATGGACTGTAGCAGTCAATGTAGTCACATTATTAACTGTTGAGGAAGTGTCAGTATTCCAAAACAATTTAATATGAGTGATAGAATAAGAGGAGCATGAGAAAGTGCATACCTTAATGGGGATGCATTTAAATACTCCACCATCTGAGTATATTGGAGAAACAGAGCATTATCAGCCTTTAAATAGGCAACCATGTTGTGCTGACTTCTGAACCCTAATTCCAAATCACTCGTTTTAAACTTAGGCGCCATTGATGTAGAAAGCTGTGATATATGTTATGAAAGATGAATGTGTGTGAAAATTTAGTTAGACAAGAATAAGTAGTTACCCTATTTCAAAATAATGAGCCAAATATATACGACAGGTGAAAACATGTGATTGGTCAAAGATGAGGCAGTTATTTTTCAAAAGATAATGATTAAAATCTTGAAAATATATAACTTATCTTGTGCATTAATAAAAAGTTACCAACTCCTAAAATTACGGCCCAAATTTTCGTCAAAAATAACAACTGGGTAGGACCCAGTTTTTATCAACGGTAATAAATAACCTATCAACGCTCAACGGCTATATTCTTGTCAACGTTGGATTTTTCCATGTCAACGTCAAAATTGATCCTAACAACGTTTGGAAATAAAACTATCAACGTCCAAAAATAAAAATAATAAAAAGAAAAAGGACCTTAACAAAGTAATTTATCCTAGTGAAGATAATCTATAGACTGAAAATTACTATAGGGTGGCAAGCACTGTCCAATCATGCACACTTGCTTAAGTAAGATAGACATAATTGTCCTCAAGTGTCCCTTGCTAACCAAATTTCTTAACAGTGAAGTTATCTCATAAAATCCTTTGTAACTTCCTAGGTAATCCCAATATAAATCATACCCAAGTCTCCCAACAGACCACATCCAATTCTAGGTCAAAAAGTCTTGGCAGCGTGCAAAGTATATCAACTTTGCATGCTACAGTGCCTCACGATTTAGTAAACTAACTCGTACTCACCAGTGGATACAATCTAGAATTGTGATAAGAGTATTATATGAATACCCAAAAAGTCCTAAAGGTTTCCTAAACCTCCCTTTAAAATAAGATATACAAGTTGCTAAATAAAATGTATACAATAAAAATTTATGTCAAGATATGAATATAAATATTCCAACCATCATCCATAAATTTGAACATGCTCCAAATAAGCTCCAAGGATCCATAAGCAACTCTGTATCCATTTGTACAATGCTAACAACGCCTGCATAATTAGATCAAAAACCACAAAACTAACATGTTGCTGACAACGTCAATTTAACACTTGTGACAATCCGTCAATTTATGGTTGATATTTTATTCTCAAGTGTTATTTAAAAACATTATTTTAATGTTATATTATGAACTCACTTATTTTTGGGAAGAAATTTGGATTTACGTCTTGAAGTAGCATCGACTACGTCTAAACCGGAGGATTTTACGTTACGTGCTTACGTTTACATACACCGTTTTTGGTGACAGTCCGACATTTCAGAAAATAAATTTATCCTTGAATATTATTTTAGGATTTTAAATTTGAGTTAGTTCATAAACTCACAAATTTACGAGAAGAGATTAGGACTTACGTGAATAATTTAACGTCCTTTACGACTAAACCAGAAACCTTAGGATTACGTATTTACGTTTTTGAACTCCGTTTTTTATGAGACAATTTTTATTAGATTCGTTTTGTTCCGTTGATTCATAATTTATAAAAACGTTTTTCGTAAAACGACCCGAGGGTACGCAAATCGAGGAAACTAGAATCGAGGAATACCCGTAAATTAGTGGGATGAGACAAAACAAGTTTTGCCCCACCACACTCTATGGGACAGCTAGATATACTCCACCACACCATGAGGTGTCAACTTGTAAGATACAAGTTGCACACTTGTCCTACTTAGCTTAACAAGCTAACTAAACTAGCAAAACCACTTCCCACTAAACCATTTCTCACATTCAACTCATGCAAACCACCATAAACACTCTCCTCTCTTTCTAAAGTTCGTCCACTATTCATCAAAAACAACCCTCATTTGATCTATGTTAGCCATAAAATCATGTGTTACTCATACACATGATGATGATACTTTGAAGCTTTGAAGATTGGAGGCGATTCTAACATCCAAGGAGAAGATTTGTTGGTGTCATAGGGCTGATTTTCCATGAGAAGTTTATAAAGGTTGGTAGACTTGAAGATGATATTGGTTTATCACAAGTTTTGCCATCAAAATCCAAGCCTTGTTCATCAAAGACTCATCTTTTCATCACTAATGGTGGTATAAAAATTGTTCTTCCCATCCTCTTGTTATTTTGATTATGTAATCATGTATTTTCTTTTATATTGTATATGTATATGATGAATATATGATGATAAAAATGTTGTGTGGGGATTTGGTGTTGATAGATTTGATAAACATGGTTAAAAAGATGGAAAACCATAGGTAAAATGGTTAAAATCTTCCTAAATGTGATGGCTGTATAAAAAAAGTAAGTAACCAAATGATAAACTGATAAAATAGTAAAGTGGAATCAATATAAAGTAAGTATTAGGTGTTATACACATGTGAGAGTTGGCCATACAATGGAATCATAAAAATGAGTGAGATATGATCAAAACAAGTTTAGAGTGCAAATCTGCCTACACTGTTTTGGACGAATTTATTAAAATATTTAGAAGTTGATTCATCATTAGCTATAAAGGAATAAAATTAAGCACATATCATTTAGTTTCTGTGATAAAAATTTGAGGTCCTATCTCATTACAGAACTCTAGATATGGACATTTTAGTGAACTTAAAATTTAGGATTGATTTTGTGAAATTAAAGTTTAATATTATTATATAAGCACTCAAATAAATATAGTATAAAATGTGAATTAAAACCCAATAACTTATATATTACATTTATATAAATATGTATAAGGATAAATAAATGGACATTTTATAAAAATGGTAGTTTGGTAAGTTTTATAAGTTATAAAATCTATAAACATGATTTTTACGTCTTTTCGGCTAAAACCGAAAGATTAACGTTTTTGTTAAATAAAACATAGACGGTTGGACCCGTCTAGTGTAAACTTTTATAAACTCACATACTGATGTATAAACATATATAACAAGTAAAAACCGATAAAAACCAAGCTTTACAACATATAGACATTAACGGGCCAAAGTAGCCTTAATGGACAATAAACCCGACTAATTTGGTAAAACACTTATAAACTTACTTATTGGGCTTAACCCACTTGGGCCCAACATGTAAAGTATAATACTGATAATAAAAGTATAATTGGGCTAATATAATATATTGGGCTTGTAATGGGCCCAATGGGCCTCAAAATGTAAACAAGTTGAACTAGTGTAACTAGTCTTGAAAATTACCAACACATAAACACTATAACGAATGAGTAAAAATGTACAATCCCACTTGATCATCATCATATTTACAAAATCATCATATGTATACATAATTGTTATTTTTATAATGTCAATGGACAAAAGTCTAAGACGAGTATTATTTGTCTAGGTTTCCGTGATTGAAGCGCGTACCGTACATCCGAATTGCCGATAACCCGCTTTCCCACATCAACGTGAGTTCATAGCCTCGCACTCTTTTAAATATTTTTATGAAATGTTTTATAAAATCGAGAGGGAGATAACATGTTAGTTTTTATAAAATAGGACACTAGTTGTCCCGATTGTCTGTTTATTGATTTGGACCCGAATGATTGTATGACCCGATGAATGATTAAGTGACCAGATAGATGAAATGAAATGGATTATTAAAGTTAGGTTATGTCACTAAAAGTCCCATTAGCATGAATTGTGAACTACCGGGATTTGGTAGACGCTTATGCATATAATAGTACTATTTGGGGATGATTACCCCAGTTCACGCCTTGACGGTTGATCCCCGTCGTGCCACATTGATTTGTAAGCGAATTTATGTATGAGAAGATTTCTATAAGCGTGATTATTGTGACGACACGCTGTTTTAGATGGGCAAATGATTGTCGGGCTAGCTACCCGTTGTTTGTTGTAGTAAGGTAACAATGTCATGCGGCTTATAATAATCCAAAATAACGAAATACTGCTATACGCACTGAACTACGATATATTGCCTGACTAGCAATACGGGGCTTATTATTGATATTATGTTTGTGATTTGGTTTTACATAACCATATTCATATAACTGTTATTATTTAACTCTACACGACGTTATAAAACGTATTGTATGATATTTTTACGACATTGGTTCGTATAATGGTTTTGAAGGCGAAAGCCTATATTGTGATTTTGACAAGGATTTTGTATAAAATGTTTTTGGCCTATTTTATGGTCTACTATAAAGATTTGTACAAAATGATTTTCGGTAATAATTATATACCGATGATATATTTATGGTTTTATTAAACTCTATGAATTCACTCGGCGTTATCGCTGTCCTTTTCTTGTAACATGTTTTATCTCAGGTACTTGAAGGTAATTCTCAGGAAGACGACAAGAATTCATGGCCCACACTTAAATAACAATTTCCATTCAAATGCTTTGTAAAATTTGTATGAAATAATATGACTTGGGACCTATGTAAATCTGATGTTTATGAATGGAAATGCTTTATTATTAAACGACGCGAATTTTAAGCGTTGTCTATGATGTGAGTATTGTGCTATCCCGTAACACCAACGAGTCTTCCGTTGTATTGAATTGTGTAAATTTGGGGGTGTTACTGTTTGGTACCAGAGCTCTCGTTATAGAGAACAAAAGATTTTTTTTAAACCAAGGTTTTGAATAAAACTTTTCAAAATATTTTAACTATAAACATTTTTCTAAAAATGTCTAAAAATCTTTTGACTATAACGGTGCTAAAGAATTCCCGAGTTACCGACAAGGCCAGACTGAGAAGTGTTATAGATAAAATGGTTTAGGTGCTTAAAGTTGTTAAAATGAGAAGTAATAGAAAATGGGCAAATATCACATTTATTGATTAGTTTTGCTTCGTTTATGATTTTTTTTAGTTCGTGTACGAGTGTTTTGAAAGTTTTAGTTCGTGTACGAGTAGTTAGTTCACAATTTTTAATATTACTAGTTATTCGTGTATCAGGTGTGTATCATAATTTATCAATTATTTTGTTATATAGAATGCAACATGTGATCATGTATCACTGAGTTGACGAATAAATGATTATTTATGCTAATAATATTTTTCGAAGTATAACTATTTATCATATGTATCAGCTATAAATTTTTACGTATCAAAATTTTTAGTGATTTTATACTAATTTTTATGTATAAGATTTATTGTTTTGTGTTTAATATTAAATAAATCTCATGTTAATTGATAAAATCAATTGTTAAGATGACTTTTCATTTTAACAACTTTAAGCTACTACACTACAATAACCTAACTCTCTCTCTCTCTCTCTCTCTCTCTCTCTCTCTCTATATATATATATATATATATATATATATATATATATATATATATATATATATATATATATATATATATATATATATATATATATATATATATATATATATATATATATATATATATATATATATATATATGTTGTAATTTGATTACATGATTGTTTGATGATTATTTTATTACGTATACGAGGTATTTATACGACGTAGATTGTCACAAGGAACCCTAACTCCCCTAGCAAATCAATCGAAGCTATTTCCGTAGGAATTCTAGCTATTATAGATCTAAACTAAGTTGCGGATATTTATGATCCTGACAAAATGGTTGATATTCGTAGAAATGTTGATATTAGTTGATAATGATATTGAAGAAGAATTGGCGGGATTAAATATGATATCGATGTTATGACGATCTTTCCTTATAGAGTGGAGTTTGACAAAACGTTACCACTAGGAAAAGTGTCATGTGATTCGTTGTCACCCAATTCTTAAATTGAAATCAAAAGGGTGAATGTTGCACTTGAGGCTGTCAATGGAACCATTACCCAAAAGCCTCATGCCACTAGTACCTTTCCGAGAAATATTGAATGTGTGTGTCGTCTCATGATAGTGACTCATTTGATGACCATTGTTATAAGAGCTATAGGATTGGAAATTAAGTGTTGTTCATATCGAGCTTTTATTGCCCTATTAAGATCTAAGAATAAGGTTGAAATTATTGGAGAATGAGGTAGGATATCGATCTGAGTATAAGTTGATTGAAACTTGAATGAAGTAAAATTTAACTTGTATGGAATATGAGACTTTTAAGAGGAAATCGTTAAGTTCTGTGATTGAATTGTAAGGTTTTAATTGATTGTTGATTCGTGTTAAGTGTTGTTCCTAGGCCATTGTCCAATGATGAGGATGCCCAGTGTCCAATAAATAAATTGAAGAAATCTTCTTCTGAATTGGGACCGATGGATCTTCCGGGACAGGTGGAACCCCCATGACTCTTGTAGATTAGTATTCATTGTGGTATCTTTTAAAAATCCCTAACTTAATTGAGACATCAGTTGGTAGGATGAGTTCTTGGAATTGTATGACATAGTGACACATAATGTGTTACGGTATAATTTTGACTTGTTTGTGATTAATGAAAATACTACCTTTGATTGCTAAATTCTACATGTGTCGATGTTATCTATCTTTTATTGCTTTGTCCAAATGTTCGCATTAGTGATGCAACCATTGAACAAGTACTCATATCGATTTGAGTTACGTTGTGGATTATTCTTTTTTAGTGCCATCGAGGCCATGAACCTCATGATTATTTGGCTAAAGCTCATTTCCTAGCATATTGTAGTTAGTTCTTGGTGAACAAGCTTTCATAACTCCTTTGCAGATCACTCATTGTTTTTATAAGATAAAACAGTATCCATTGAGAGAAAAAAATTGAATTTTCATTACTATAAGGATTATTCAAAGTGAGATTTATAAGTGACTGTTATCGAAATGAAGTTGTTTATAAAACACCTTAGAAAACTTAATTGTTTTCATAACAAAGAAAATCTTTGTAAATTTACTTTTGATTCTTATTTAAGAATTAAGCGTGAAAATGTTTTTATTATAAACATGATGATAAAATTTTGACGAACTGAGTATTGCATCGTTAATCTTGAAATTGTATATAGTTGCGCGCCTACATACAATTTGGAATGGACCATGCAAGGCTGATTAGTAGTCACCATAAAACTGATTAATAAACACTACATTTTCTTTGAAGATGTTGAAAGATTAAATTTTATGAGATCTGCAAGAAGTGAAAAATAGGGACATAGTGTTAGGGACACCTACATATGTGCCTGTAGCATCTATTCTTCTGAGTCGAATTTACTCATCTGTGGAAATTGTCTTATTTGACAATTGACAATTCTTTCTTGTCCAATTCTCCCGTGGCGAGATTCTTAAGAAAAGTATCTGATTACCGAGTGTTGATACTCGATTGGATGTATCGACGTTCCTATCATTTCTTTTGATTTGGTTTCATTTGAATGACCTAGGTAACGATCTGAGGAGCTTTCGAATGCGTACTCAAATTATGAAAACATGGGATATATTCATATTCATTAAATGTTTTCGTCTGTATCTGATTTGAAATTCTATCGCGTAGATTATGCGTTGACCTTACTCTTTTTAAGGGTAGTTATGTCTCCATATATCCTTGAATTTGTGGAGGATTATGAGTTATTATTAGTCTTTTGAGAAGTTCACATCTTATCAACGATAATGAAACTGGAAAGTTAATAGTGCCAGTAGAATGGATTGATTGATTATGACATGACGACATTGTCTTAATTGATGGGAACTCGAGTAGAATTCCCCTAAATGATAAGATGTTGATTTTCAAAAGTGATCTAAATAATTCTTGATGGATGACCATATCCTGCATTTAGACTTGAAATTATACCGTGAATGGTTGTGAATTAGTCATAGATATTATAATCTAGAAAGAACCTAATATGAATTTATTAAAAGATGTTTCTTTTATTTGAAAATTTTAGGAGGTATTTGTTGGTGAATTACCTAGACTTTCACCATTAAGGCAAGTTGAAATTGGTATTGATTATATTCCTGGTGCTGCACATGTGGCTTGTGCACTGTACGTCAGCACCATCTAAATTAAAAGAATTACCGTACAACTGAGAGACTTGTCGGAGAAAGCTTTTATTCTACCAAGCTCGTCATCATGAAGAGCTATGGTGTTATCATTCCTTATGTTTACTGATTACCGTGAACTAAGTAAATTGACGATCGAAATTGATATCCACCACCCAAGATGATAGATTTGTTCAATCATTTACAAGGTTCTAGCGTATGTTTTAAAGATTTGATTCACGGCATGGTTATCATCAACTTCGCGTCCGCGAAGAAGATTATCTATTCCAATCACTACATTCAGAACTTGTAATGATCATTATGAGTTTCATGATACATTGTTTGGATTGATCAATGCACATGTAGCACCCATAAATTTGGTGAATCACGTGTGTAGGCTGTAATTTGATAAATTCATGCTCGTGATTATTAAGGACCATCTGTTTGTTATAAGAATAAGAATGAGTTAATAATTATTTATAGACTGCCCTAAATTGGCCGAACAATGAAAACTTGTACCTTGAATATTCAACATGTGATTTAAGGCTTAATCCTTTACATTAAATGACCATGTAATTAACGATAATAGAATCTATATTGACTCTTCAAAGATTAAGAGCCCTTTTAAGACTTTGGGTTTTACCAAAAAGAAAGTGCAAATGTGATTTGACAAATGTTTTATCAAATGAACTTTTGAGGGATTATCCCCTTATACCCAGAACATTTAACTAAACTCCTGTTTAGGGGTAAATGTTTGTGTGTACTGCTAGACAACCTAAGAGGGATTGAGGAAACCGTTAAACCATGACTTAAAATTTGAAACGACAATTTTTGCTTTTCAACTAAGAAAAGTTTTACCAAAGAATAGACGAAGGTTTTTCGAACATTTACGGATCTTACTAATTATTTCCGATAAATCAACAAAAATTGTGTTAATTAAATTCAAATTTATTTTGAACATTTCTATATAATTGGACAAACTGAGAAAATTTAAAAACTTTTTGCGTTTACGTTTCATAAAAATTAAATATTTATTATTTAATTACTTGTAGTAATTATCGACGCTTTAAACGTCGGATTGAGCAAAACTGATAAAAATGATATTTGAGACGAAACTAAAACTTAGAAAATGTGAAGAAAGAATTTTTGAATAAATACGGTCATGATATTTATTTCATCGAGGAAGGTGAATATAATTACTGACACATTATGTAAAAAAAAGATAAAGAACCAATTAGATGTGTTTCTTAATAATGACTGTGCAAAATAAATTGCCGAACAATATAAAAATAAACAATGCCTGTAAGAAGGATAATATAGATAATAAAAAGGGGTTCACGGCTAATATGAACCATTAGAATTGAGGAGCCGATAGCGTTAAATGTTTTAAAGGCTGCTTGTGGTTGCCTGAATATAGAGGATTTTGAGATTTAGTCATATTGAAATCTCGTAAGTATAAGTATTCCATTCATGTCATTTCTGACTAAATGTATCTTTATCTGAAGAAGTTGTACTAATGGCAAATTATGATGGCAGACATTGCCTCATACATTAGTAAACGTCTAGCTATTGCAAAGTTCATCATCTGAATTTGATTCGATTTGGGTCATCGTCGACAGACTGGCCAAATCTGCTAATATCATTCCTGTTAATGATAGATTCTTGATGAAGAAATTGACTCTTTTGTATTTAAAGGAGTTGTGTAAATACGGTGTGTCTATATCGATCATCTCTATCAAGATCCTCACTTCGCATCGAATTTCTAGAGATTTGCTCAGAAGTCATTGAGAACGAATCTTGATGAGAGTACTGTGTACCACCCTAATGGAAGGGACGAGGTAAAGTAATGATACAAAACACTAGAAGTGTTGTTTTATGCTTGAATGATTGACCTTTGGTAATGAACGGTATAATCGTTTTTCCTTTGGAAAGATTATCATTGATAATTATCGTGTTAGGATCGAGATCGAATCTTGTTAGGATCAAAATATTGGAGCATCTATAAGAAGGAGTTGGGGTGAAGACATCCGACATACACCCATTGTGAGTTGGACATGTTTTTAGGTTTAAGGTTTCATATGATGGCGAACCTAACCTTACAAAATACTCGACCCGCGAGACCTGAAATGATTGTGGAAGTTAGGATTTGATTATTGACTGCCGGTAGTAGGCAGGAGGTTATTTGAATATGAAATGTAGATCTTGAAGTGTCGAATGGGTAGCGAAGTTATGCCAAAAAATTTCACCTTGGAAAAATGAATTGATGATGTGAAGGATCATGGGATATAAGTTCTCGTTGAATGGGACCATTGAGATGATGTAAAAGTTGGGTTGAAAGGCATATAAGCTGGATCTACCCTAGGACTTCAAGAGCTGCGTGAATTATGTTTCATATATCGAACTTGATAAAATGTCTATCAAGTGAGAATCTGATCACTTCTTGATGAAGTTTAGATCGGCGAAAAGTTGCATTCATCAAAAACCCGTGAACATCATAGATAGAGAAAGTAAGTCAACATTAAGCCTGATCTTATTCCCATAGTTATGTTTGATGAAACTCGCGTATTGTAATGGATTACACTTGTGAGAAAAGACCGAATGTGGAGGAAATACCCACCTGGCTTTAACTCTATAAGAAGCGAGTAGTAAGATAAGATGATCTTTGAGGACAAAGATCATGTTTAGGGGTAAATGCTGTGACAATCCGTCAATTTATGGTCGATATTTTATTCTCAAGTGTCATTTAAAAACATTATTTTAATGTTATATTATGAACTCACTTATTTTAAATTTGGATTTACGTCTTGAAGTAGCATCGACTACGTCTAAACCGGAGGATTCTACGTTACGTGCTTACGTTTACATACACCGTTTTTGGTGACAGTCCGACATTTCAGAAAATAAATTTATCCGTGAATAATATTTTAGGATTTTAAATTTGAGTTAGTTCATAAACTCACAAATTTACGAGAAGAGATTAGGACTTACGTGAATAATTTAACGTCCTTTACGACTAAACCGGAAACCTTAGGATTACGTATTTACGTTTTTGAACTCCGTTTTTGATGAGACAATTTTTATTAGATTCGTTTTGTGCCGTTGATTCATAATTTATAAAAACGTTTTTCGTAAAACGACCCGAGGGCACGCAAATCGAGGAAACTAGAATCAAGGAATACCCGTAAATTAGTGGGATGAGACAAAACTAGTTTTGCCCCACCCCACTCTATGGGACGGCTAGATATACTCCACCACACCATGAGGTGTCAACTTGTAAGATACAAGTTGCACACTTGTCCTACTTAGCTTAACAAGCTAACTAAACTAGCAAAACCACTTCCCACTAAACCATTTCTCACATTCAACTCATGCAAACCACCATAAACACTCTCCTATCTCTCTAAAATTCGTCCACTATTCATCAAAAACAACCCTCATTTGATCTATGTTAGCCATAAAATCATGTGTTACTCATACACATGATGAGGATACTTTGAAGCTTTGAAGATTGGAGGTGATTCTAACATCCAAGGAGAAGATTTGTTGGTGTCATAGGGCTGATTTTCCATGAGAAGTTTATAAAGGTTGGTTGACTTTAAGATGATATTGGTTTATCACAAGTTTTGCCATCAAAATCCAAGCCTTGTTCATCAAAGACTCATCTTTTCATCACTAATGGTGGTTTAAAGATTGTTCTTCCCATCCTCTTGTTATTTCGATTATGTAATCATGTATTTTTTTATATTGTATATGTATATTATGAATATATGATGATAAAAATGTTGTGTGGGGATTTGGTGTTGATAGATTTGATAAACATGGTTAAAAAGATGGAAAACCATAGGTAAAATGGTTAAAATCTTCCTTAATGTGATGGCTGTATAAAAACAGTAAGTAACCAAATGATAAACTGATAAAATAGTAAAGTGGAATCAATATACAGTAATTATTAGGTGTTATACACATGTGAGAGTAGGCCATACAATGGAATCATAAAAATGAGTGAGATATGATCAAAACAAGTTTAGAGTGCAAATCTGCCTACACTGTTTTGGACGAATTTATTAAAAAATTTAAAAGTTGATTCATCAGTAGCTATAAAGGAATAAAATGAAGCACATATCATTTAGTTTCTGTGATAAAAATTTGAGGTCCTATCTCATTATAGAACTCTAGATATGGACATTTTAGTGAACTTAAAATTTAGGACTGATTTTGTGAAATTAAAGTTTAATATTATTATATAAGCACTCAAATAAATATAGTATAAAATGTGAATTAAAACCCACTAACTTATATATTAAATTTATATAAATATGTATAAGGATAAATAAATGGACATTTTATAAAAATGGTAGTTTGGTAAGTTTTATAAGTTATAAAAACTATAAACATGATTTTTACGTCTTTTCGGCTAAAACCAAAAGATTAACGTTTTTGTTAAATAAAACTTAGACGGTTGGACCCGTCTAATGTAAACTTTTATAAACTCACATACTGATTTATAAACATATATAACAAGTAAAAACCGATAAAACCAGAGCTTTACAACATATAGACATTAACGGGCCAAAGTAGCCTTAATGGACAATAAATCCGACTAATTTGGTAAAACACTTATAAACATACTTATTGGGCTTAACCCACTTGGGCCCAACATGTAAAGTATAATACTGATAATAAAAGTATAATTGGGCTAATATAATATATTGGGCTTGTAATGGGCCCAATGGGCCTCAAAATGTAAACAAGTTGAACTAGTGTAACTAGTCTTGAAAATTACCAACACATAAACACTATAATGAATGAGTAAAAATGTACAATCCCACTTGATCATCATCATATTTACAAAATCATCATATGTATACATAATTGTTATTTTTATAAAGTCAATGGACGAAAGTCTAAGACGAGTATTATTTGTCTAGGTTTCCGTGATTGAAGCGCGTACCGTACATCCAAATTGCCGATAACCCGCTTTCCCACATCAACGTGAGTTCATAGCCTCGCACTCTTTTAAATATTTTTATGAAATGTTTTATAAAACCGATAGGGAGATAACATGTTAGTTTTTATAAAATAGGACACTAGTTGTCCCGATTGTCTATTTATTGATTTGGACCCGAATGATTGTATGACCCGATGAATGATTAAAGGACCCGATAGATGAAATGAAATGGATTATTAAAGTTAGGTTATGTCACTAAAAGTCCCATTAGCATGAATTGTGAACTACCGGGATTTGGTAGACGCTTATGCATATAATAGTACTATTTGGGGACGATCACCCCAGTTCGCGCCTTGACGGTTGATCCCCGTCGTGCCACATTGATTGGTAAGCGAATTTATGTATGAGAAGATCTCTATAAGCGTGATTACTATGACGACACGCTGTTTTAGATGGGCAAATGATTGTCGGGCTAGCTACCCGTTGTTTGTTGTAGTAAGGTAAAAATGTCATGCGGCTTATAATAATCCAAAATAACGAAATACTGCTATACGCACTGAATTACGATATATTGCCTGACTAGCAATACGGGGTCTTATTATTGATATTATGTTTGTGATTTGGTTTTACATAACCATATTCATATAACGGTTTTTATTTAACTCTACACGACGTTATAAAACGTATTGTATGATATTTTTACGACATTGGTTCGTATAATGGTTTTGAAGGCGAAAGCCTATATTGTGATTTTGACAAGGATTTTGTATAAAATGTTTTTGGCCTATTTTATGGTCTACTATAAAGATTTGTACAAAATGATTTTCGGTAATAATTATATACCGATGATATATTGATGGTTTTATGAAACTCTATGAATTCACTCGGCGTTATCGCTGACCTTTTCTTTTAACATGTTTTATCTCAGGTACTTGAAGGTAATTCTCGGGAAGACGACAATAATTTATGGCCCGCACTTATAGAACAATTTCCATTCAAATGATTTGTAAAATTTGTATGAAATAATATGACTTAGGACCTATGTAAATCTGATGTTTATGAATGGAAATGCTTTATTATTAATTGATGAGAATTTTAAGCGTTGTCTATGATGTGAGTAATGTACTATCCTGTAAAACCAACGAGTCTTACGCTGTACTGAATTGTGTAAATTTAGGGGTGTTACAACACTTGTCAGCGTTAAAATAACCTTTGTCAGCGTTAGGCAAATAAAGTGAAAAATCTAATTTTTGTACAAAGACCAATAACAATGCCTATCCTGTAAATACTTTTACAAAACGTTCAAAAACACATATTAGGTAAGATTGATCATTCTAATACTTGTTACCAAGTATTGAAATCTCCCAGTATCAAAAGGTTTAGTTAATAAATCTGCCACATTTTCTTCTATGTCAACCCTATCTGGTTGTATTAAACCTTTTTCAAAACAATATCTTATAAAATGATGTCTAATTTCTATGTGTTTTGTTATAGAATGATGTACAAGATTTTTAATAATGCATAAACTACTGTTATTGTCTACAAAAATCTTGGTATGCATGAAATTATACCCATAATCCAACAGCTGGTTCTGAATCCATAAGACTTGTCCACAACAAGCAGCTGCAGCTACATATTCTGCTTTAGTTGTAGAATTTGCCACCACTGTTTGTTTCTTGTATTGCTAAGATATCAACTTACTCCCAAGAAATTGGCATCTACCAGTTGTGATTTTCTATCAGACTTGTCACTCCCATAATCACTGTCTGAATATGCAATTAGCTCCAATGGAGAATCTTTTGGGTACCATAATCTCAAGGTGGGATAGCACCTAAGGTACCTAAAAATCCTCTTGACACTATGAAGATGACACTCTTTGGGAGTCATTTGATGGCTTGCACATGCACACATAGCAAACATAATGTCAGGTCTTGAAGCTGTAAGATACATCAATGATCCAATCATTGACCTATGATGCCTGACATCCACCTCTTTTCCATCTCCAACCTTTCCCCAAGGGTGTTCACTATCCATGGGTGTGCTAGCCCGTTTCTCATGTGGAGAAAAGCCAAACTTCTTCAAGATCTCTGCTACATATTTATATTGAGAGATGAAGATACCATCTTCTTTCTACTAAACTTGTAACCTAGAAAGAAGTTCATCTCTCCCATTGCACTCATCTTGAACTTGTCTGTCATGAGCTTGGAAAAATCTTCACTCATCTTTGGACTTGAAGAGCCAAAGATGATATCATCCACATAGACCTGAAAAAGTAAGAAGTCCTTTCCAGTCTTCTTGGTAAACAAAGTCTGATCTATGGTGCCCCTCTTGAATCCATTTTCCACCAAATAGGTGGACAATGTGCAATACCATGCTCTTGGGGCTTGATGAAGTCCATACATTGCTTTCTTCACTCTATACACCTTATCTGGATGTTCAGAATCTTCAAAACCAGGAGGCTGCATAACATAAACCTCCTCTACTATTGTGCCTTAAAGAAAAGCACTCTTCACATCCATTTGATAGACTGTAAAGCCCATGCAGGAAGCATAGGATAGGAAAATCCTTATTTCCTCAATCCTTGCAACAGCTGCAAAAACCTCCTCATAATCTATCCCTTCCTTTTGTGTATAGCCTTGAGCAACCAAACGCGCCTTGTTTCTGACCACAATCCCTCTCTCATCCTTTTTGTTTCTAAGAACCCATCTTGTCCCTATAGGTATGACATGTCTGGGACAATCAACTAGCTCCCAAACATCTTGAATAGAAAATTGGTGAAGCTCATCTTGCATTGCTTCCACCCAACTTGGTTCTTTGAGAGCATCAAATATCTTCGTGGGTTCCTGTTGTGACAGAAAACAAGCAAACAAACATGCCTGAACAAGAGGGGTATCAACCTTCTTGTGAATATTGGCAATAAATCCTCCATGATTCTGATGAGACCTTCTAGTTTGTACAGGAGTCATCACATCACCAATGAATAGAGGATAAGGGTGATTCTTGATAGTAGATGTAAGCACTCCTCCTTCAATAATAGTGTTGTCTTCAATTTCAGTCTCCAAGTTGCCAATATGATCTTCAAATTCTTCTTCATCATCACCTGAATGAACCTCTCCATGTATGTTGGAAGGTTCACCTTGTTCAAAAATGCTGGAAGAGAATAAATGGTCAAACGAGTTGTCAACGCCTGAATTAGGGTTGTCAACGTTTGAGCCATCAACACCTGAATTTGTCCTCTCAGCGCCAGATTTTCCTTTGTCAGCGCTTGAAGATTCATGCATGTTTTCATCAACTAGTGTTTCTTGTGGACCACCCTTTTCCTTACCACCAGCAGCAGCAGCAGCAAATGCATCTGTCCAAATAGGAATGGTAACATACTCAAGTATGGGAGCTGATTTGTCTGCTTGTGAGCCTACCTCCTTATCAACCTGTATACCTGAAATTTCAACAACTGGTTCTTCCACAACATTTGAATGCACCTTCACAACGTCTGGATTAGTAACAGGCATATAGTTTAAGGTTCTAGATAGAGGATCCAAGTAAAATAACCAATTTGGTCCACTTTCAGGATCACTAGATTTACTTTCTAAAAACCTAACATGTACCTTTTCAAGTATACGTTTTTCTTTCTTAAGATAAACCCTATATCCTCTACTCTACATTGAATAGCCCATAAAATAGCCTTCATCACTTTTAGCACTAAACTTTCATAAGGCATCACTATTTTTAATACTCTTATCACAATTATAGATTGTGTCCACCGGTGAGTACGAGTTAGTTTACTAAATCGTGAGACACTATAGCATGCAAAGTTGATATACTTTGCACGCTACCAAGACTTTTTGACCTAGAATTAGATGTGGTCTGTTGGGAGACATGGGTATGATTTTTATTCGGCTTACCTGGGAAGTTACAAAGGATTTTATGAGATAACTTCACTGTTAAGAACTTTGGTTAGCAAGGGACACTTGAGGACAATTATGTCTATCTTACTTAAGCAAGTGTGCATGATTGGACAGTGCTTACCACCCTATAGTAATTTTCAGTCTATAGATTATCTTCACAAGGATAAATTACTTTGTTAAGGTCCTTTTTCTTTTTATTATTTTTATTTTTGGACGTTGATAGTTTTACTTCCAAACGTTGTTAGGACCAATTTTGACGTTGACATGGAAAAATCCAACGTTGACAAGAATATAGCCGTTGAGCGTCGATAGGTTATTTTTTACCGTTGATAAAATTGGGTCGTACCCAGTTGTTATTTTTGACGAAAATTTGGGCCGTAATTTTAGGAGTTGGTAACTTTTTATTAATGCACAAGATAACTTATATATTTTCAACATTTTAATCATTATCTTTTGAAAAATAACTGCCTCATCTTTGACCAATCACATGTTTTCACCTGTCCTATATATTTGGCTCATTATTTTGAAACAGGGTAACTGCGTATTCTTGTCTAACTAAATTTTCACACACATTCATCTTTCATAACATATATCACAGCTTTCTACATCAATGGCGCCTAAGTTTAAACCGAGTGATTTGGAATTAGGGTTCAGAAGTCAGCACAACATTGTTGCCTATTTAAAGGCTGATAATGCTCTGTTTCTCCAATATACTCAGATGGTGGAGTATTTAAATGCATCCCATTAAGGTATGCACTTTCTCATGCTCCTCTTATTCCTATCACTCATATTAAATAGTTTTGGAATACTGACACTTCCTCAACAGTTAATAATGTGACTACATTGACTGCTACAGTCCATGGGCTTTCATGGGTGGTTACTGAAGCCTTGGTTCGCCAGGCTTTGCATCTTAATGATGCAGATGGTATAACCATCCTACCCATTGGTGAGCTAGAACAAGGACTTCAAGCTTTGGGTTATACTTTCCCTAATGAGGGAACTTTAAAAAAATATTCAAAACAGGAATTTCCCCTAGCTTGGAAGTACTTGATACATGTCATTCTTCAATGTTTGAGTGCCAAATGTATTGCACACAATGAAATTAACAGATCAATTGGGACTGCCATTGTGTGTATTGCTACTGGGCAAAAATATAATTTTTCTAAAATTATTTTTGATGGCATGTGTCATAACAAGGGTAGGAAGATGACTCTTGCTTACCCAAGATTTTTTAAAATGATGTTTGATGAACAAAGATATTGCACTAGGGATCACAATGATTTTTATACGATCCCTGTGCAAAAGAAAGCAATTTTTGGAAAGATGAATACACCACCAAACAGACACTTAACCCTTACCCAAGCCATGCTTGTTGTTATTGCAGCAACACAACCTCAACCAGACCCTCTACCATAACTGGACCCATTACCTGAACCCTCACCATCACCCCAGCAAATGGATATTGACCAAGAACCCTTCAACGCTAACACGTTAAATGTTGGCGTTGACACTCCAAATCCAAACGCTGACACCCTTTTACAACAAACCCAAACACACCTTAACCTTCAAACTGAAACCCAATCCACATCGTCTTCTACACCCCCTAAATTTAGGTTGGTAAAATTCCCAAGGACTACTGGTGTAAAACCCGCATGCTTTTACCATGAATAGTGCCCTTAAGATCGTTCGTCCTAGATTAAAACTTACCTTATTTAGTATTGATCACATTCATGTGCTAATAGTCAAGCAAGTGCATACGTGTATGACATGATAAGTATCGATTACGTACGAACTCATGATAAACAGTTAATAAATATGTCACGTGAACATAATTAAATCATGATCACCATTTAAAATACGAACTAAAATAATTACGTAAATACATATAATATAATTACGAGCGTTAAGATTACGATAAACTACATGATAAAATAAACAGAAACACTTTAAACACGAACACGTTTAACCACGAACGAACACGAAACATCGGGACACGAGAAAAGGTACGGGTACCCCATGTGGGGCCCCATACCCACGGCACACTAACCAAAATGGGCTTAGCCCATCGACTTTTACAAGAAAGGGGGGGTTATGGTAAATATGCTTTTCATTTTTACATTTCAAGCAAAATAGCATTTTAACCTAAAACGTTTTCTCTCCTCCTCCTTGCCTTCTCTTTGTGCCGCCACCTTAAGGACCACCATAGGTGGTTGTTGATTGATTTTGATCTTGAAAATCATTGCTATAAACCGTGTTTGTTCATCCTCTTTCAAGCTACGTATTGGTATATCATTCTAAACCTTTCTTTTTAATTCTTTTTAATCTTTGATTATTTTCATGAACATGTCATTAATATTCTTATTAAAACATGATAATTGAACATTGATCTAACATGTTTTGGGGTAAATTAAAATCAAAGGATGATATAAGGGGGTGTTTGTTTTGGCCACCTAGTATAACCAACCCGAGGGGGGGTTCGGTTTGCTTTTAGCCGCCACCACCAAGACCATTGTTGGTCTTGGTTGGTGCATGTGGGACCCACAGCAGCAAGGGGGCACAAGTACCCCGAGTTTGGCTCGGGGTACGGTGTCGAGTTCATGCCCGATTCATGGTTCGTTGGTTAAATCATGATTTATGCTACATGTTAAAATTTATGAATTATGAACTTAGGATATAAATTAATTAATAACATGAGATATTAATTAAATCATGACATAGGTTATTTTAATTATTAATTTAGCATGATATTAATTTAACCTAAGTATTTTATGTTATAAGTTATAATTAATTAATTATTTAAAACATGCCTATAATTAATTAATTTAGACATGACTTAGGTTATGTTATTAATAATAATAATACACATTTTAACCTAAGTAATTTATTCCATTTTAATTAAAACATGTTATACTTTAATTAAAATGCTTAACCTATAGTTTAATTAAAATACATGAAATAATAATTAAACTATACACTATATCATATGACTTAAGAAATAAGCTTATAAACACTTAGACTTATATGTTAGCTTATTTAACCAGCTTAATTCTAATTATGGAAACTCCTATTTATAGAAACTTAATTAAATAAGGCAACTAATCTATTAATGGAAACCTTCTATATATGGAAATCTATCTATTTCAGGCAGCTAATCTAATCATGGAAACCTTCTATATATGGAAACTTATTTAATTAAGGCAGCTGATCTATTTTTGGAAACTTTCTATTTTTAGAAACTAATCTATTTTTAGCAGTAAATTATATTTTAGGAAACTTTCTATTTTTGGAAACTTTCTATTTTTGGAAACCTACTATTTTTGGAAAGCTACTTATTCTTACACTGTAAGTATAATAAAACATGAAATACCAGTAATACTTAATCAGATTAATCAGAATACAAGACAAACACAGTTTAAGGCTTTAAACAGTAAACCATGACCTAAAACATACAAAGTAAGCTAAGGTGAGACATAAAACCCAGTACGTAATCAGTGATTCGATACTTATACACGTGTGTATTCATGTAGCGTTAGTGATCCAGAAGTAGGAGTCTTTCTTCCGTTCATTTACTGGACTTGAGGTACGGATTCCCGTCCTTTCAGTATGGACATTCTTTCCTTATTAGGATTTCCCGTATGCAGCCAACTGTTTTCCCCAGTATTTGTTTTATTGTTTTGAACTGCTTATGTTTAATTAGCATAATCTATAGCCATATACAAGCATGACCAGTTTCACCTAGTTATGGAGGTACCATAACCATAACATTGGAGGCACCAATGTTATGACTTCCCCACGGCGGAGTGATTGCTCGTGGCGTCCCTTTCAGTTTTGGCCATATTATTATATCATGTGGGGCGTATGGGTGCATCCTAGTTACATGTTTTATTCAGTATTTCATGGTGAATGTGGTGTGTGCCTTGCATCCTTCACAAGGAGTTGATCCCTCCTACCCAAACCAGTATATTAATTAGAGGCATCCCCCCTAATCAGCATGATGAGGTCACCCCTCCAAGTATTCATGCATGTGACCTTTTCATGACCTATATGTGCTATGGTATATTTATGTTAAAATAGTTTTCATAAGATAAACATAAGGCTTTTCAAACTATAAAACCAGTTTTCTTAATACTTAACCAGTTTACTCAGAACTTAGTCTTCCGCTGTTATATGTTACATGCTTATCCTATTTCATGCTATATTGTACATCCGTGCACTGAGCGTCTTGCTCAGCCGTTTTCCATTTCATGTTCCCAAAGCGGCAGGTACTCAGGGACGCTCGTAGATCTCAAACGTACGTGCATATGGACTGGAAGCTTTACTGTCTTTCTTTACTTTATGCATTTCCTTTACTTTAATACAGTTTGCTATGGACATTGTTTCGTCCTTTCCTTTTACAGTATTTATGTTTGTGTGTGATGAGCTCTACTTTGGGGTTACCGATGTTTGATTCCGGTATTTCCCTTTTATGGTCAAATAATGCTTAGACATTTATCCTTGTATGCTTTGATGACACGCCATGATTATGCGTAAGATTCCATTTCCAAATGGGGTGTTACAACTGGAGTGTTCTCCTCTAGTGGTCCTAGCCATGTTGTAGAGAGAACCACCTCCACAAGTGTGGTTGGTGACATGGGTGGGGCTAGGACTATTGGTACTAGCTTAGATGCAGGCCAAGCCAGTCCTAACATCATTAAGACCCCATCTATGCCCCCCATGACTCTACTTTGGGAGGTCAAATTCCCATTCTAGAGGAGGGCATATTGGAACCCTATACATTGTTGGAATTGACGGCTGTCTGCATTAGCTTGCAAAAGCAAAATGCAGACCTTGTACATACTGTCTCTACACAAAGCCTTGAACTCAAGCAATTAAGGGAGAGGATTGTTATTTTTGAAGGTGCTAACCCTAGATGTGGAGTGGAGGATTCTTCCAAATGGGAGGATGAGCAGATACATGTGAGTGACAAAGGCTCGCATGAAGGAGAATCTTTGGGTATAGCCGAAGCTCTAACAGATTTGAAGAGGCAACCAGGTTTTGATGTTTCATTGGTTACTCTTACAAATTTGATTTTATCTTTTATTGAGATGTTGGAGAAGTTCACAAAGCCAAGCGCTGACAAGAGTAAGCTGAGCGTTGACAAGCAGTTTTTTTACGCTGACAAGCCACACTGATAGGAGTAAGTTAGATGTTGACACACAGGTTTTGGATGTTGATAGACCTGCAGGTATGGTTGATGTATCCCAGTCATCAGCTATTATCAAGGATGTGTCTACACAGGTACCATCATCATCTTTACCCACTATTGATATATCAGATAAAGGTAATGGGATTATGGTAGAAACAGTAGTTCCCAAGGATGCAGCCCAAGTAAAGTTTGATTCCATGTTGACTGCATAACTTGAGAAAGAAGATATGATGAAGGAGACTGCTATAGAGAGTAAGGAAAGAAGTGGTGATGAGAGTACAGATTCAAGTGTAATGATTATTTAAGAACCAGAGAGGCTTAAATATGGTGATGAGTTGGCAACGGAAAAGATTGCAAAGTTGAAGAATTAGGTGGATTATGAGATGCCTGAAGTTGCTCAGATGTACTTTGCATGGGAAAATAAGGTAATGGAGAATCCAGACATGACTTTATTAGATCAAATTTGGGGTTTGGAGATTCTATTAAGAGTTCAAAGGGATTGCAAGGTAATTTTGAAATACAAAGCTAGCAAAGTTCTTTCACAGACTAAGACGGATAGGAGGGAGCTCTACTACATGTTCCTCAGATGTCATCAAACAGGTTGGACTTTTAAGAAGTTGCAGGGATTGTCTTTTGATGAGTTGGAGTATAAGGCTTATCCTATATGGGCAAGTGTGCAAGAGCAAAACACTATTAGACTTCTTTCAGATGAAAGAAAGGAAGAACTTGCAGAAGAGATGGAGATTCAACGGGCTTTGGTTACACCAAGACCTTTGAAGAAGGGAGTTCCACTTGATTTCCCAGAAAATTTGGATAGAGTGAATCCTAGTGAAGTTGTTATTAGAAGGAGTATTAAGCTCTCACCCTTGGAAGCTTCACAGATGGTAGAAGTGTTACCTCATGATTCCAGAAACCCTATAGTTAGTTATGAGGAAGATGCAAGTGGGTTTTGGATGGTTGGTAGATATGGGAAGAAGGTACACACTTTTACTACTCTTATGTCTTTGTTTGCAAGCCTGGATAGGGAGGACTTGGCAGACCTTTGGAGGTTGATGCAGGCCAAGCATGAGACTGAAGCACCTACTTCAGTCAATGAAATAAAGATTTGGTCAACATTCAAGAGGATGTGTGCACCAGATGAAGAAGATCTAGTTTGGAAGGATCTTGATGATATCAGTAGACTTCAATGGTGTTTACATTCAGCAGTTGGTGTGTATCATTTGAGTAATACAAAGTTTTCTGAATAACTTCTTGTGGATGCTGAATATCCTATGTCCAAATAAGTTTTGAAGAAAATGGTGTCAACACAGCTGGAGATGGATTACACAAGTGACGTTGGCAAAGATTTGATTAGATATATTTATTTCCAACTTAATAAGATTTGTAAGAATCCCCCGTGTACTTAGTTTTTATTTATAAACTTGATTACTAGAGTAGATATCAAGTTTAGGGGAGGATTGTTGGGAATAAAATGAAGCCAAGACACTTGGACGCTGACAAGAGGAGATTGGACGTTGATAGGAAGAAATCAAGTGTTTTCAAGACAAGCGTTGACAGGAAGAAGTCAATCCTTGATTAGAAGAAGTCAAGCACTGATAGGATACTTAGTCTACACGTTTTATGTTTCTAATAAAGATATGTTCGACAATGTATTTCTTATGTTTATCTTTACCTAAATTAGCTGAAAAGTAGACTCTTGTACAAGGCTCCTTGATCTATAAAAGGAGGGCTTTAGGTTTAGTTCAATATATGTTTTTCACACTTTCATTGTACGCAAGTTCGATTAATCAATCAAAGTGAAAGTTTGGTTTATCTTCTTTGTGTGTTCTTGTTTAAGTATTAATTCCGCATAATACTTAAATTGTTTCATATAAAACAAAGTTTCTCTAAGTGTTTAACTTGATTTATTCTCGTTTACACAAGCTAAATCGATCTAAGTTTGGGATCAACAGTTTCAAGGGATGTTTAGCCAAAATTGGCAAACCAAGAATCTCGAAAAAGATTGTTGTCAAAAAAGAAAGACCAAAAACGAGCCGAATATTGGCTTGTTGTCCGCGGTTCTTTAAAAGAACATGCGGTTCCATAAATATAAAGAGTCGTGCCACTTTTAAGGAGCCTCATATAGTGGACATGAAAATGCAATTTTACAAAGTTTTGAGAAAAAATAAGATTCTTTCAAAATTTTGCAAATCTTGGATATTTACCTCTTATAGCACTAGATTATGCTTTGGTTGCACAAAAGGAAACACACTCACAAAGAGTGTCTTGACAAAGGGTGACAAAATATTTAGATAACATTTTTATCCAATTTCAGTCAAGTTTTAGAGGTTGTGATAGATTAAGGTTCAATTATAAATAAATTGAAATTGATTAGTGTGATCACATAGGTTGAAACACACAAATACTAAATCCATAAAACATCCTCATGAAAACTCATAAAGGAAAAGGAAACAAAAAAATGAAATAATAACTAACTATTACAAAGTTAGCTAAACTAGTTCTTGATAGGTAGTCTTCCTTGGCTTGATTTTCTTTTAAAAGCATTTATTTTTAGAAAATCATCATTCATCTCCTAGGAGGTGGAGGGATGGAGAAAAAAGTAAGCAAGAAGTCTTGCAACCTCCTATGAAGTCCAAACATCTCTATTCTTAGGTTTTGAATGATGTAGTTGTTATAGAGGCAACATGGACAATTTGCACCATGAGCTTCTAGAAAACCAAAGAAGTATGGATCACCCCTAAAATAGGAAATAGGAAAACCTAAAATTAGAGTGTTTGAGGGAGGAGGAGGAGGAAGCATGGTGTTCAATGATGAGATGGGTGAATTTGGTGGAGTGAATGGAGAGGTAACCAAAGGCTCAACAATGTCATTCACAATGGGAATGCTTTGAAGAGGTTGAGTTTTCACATCTAAGAGAGGACTAGGAGTGAAGGGTGAGGACAACTCATTCATCCTAGATTGGAATGAAGAGGAGGTAGATCCATGTGAGTGGTTAGTACCATGAGTTGAACTTGTCTTGCATGGTGTAAGAGGTGGTGAGGGTGATGAAGAAATGATAATTGGAGAAATCTCATTCTTGGGTGTATGAAAAGATGAAGAACTAAGTTTAGGAAACTTGATCTTGATCTTATGGTTTATTTTGGATGAGGATTGTTTGGAGGAATTTGATGATCTTGTGGACACCATGGTTGTGTGTCTAGGTTTAGTAGAATGCTTAGATGATGAAGAAGAAGATCAACCAAGTGAGGTTTAAGAAGGATAAGGGATTTTCCAAACTAGTAATGGGTTAAAAATCATTTTGATGAACAATGAAATTAGGTAGGCTAATTTGGGAAAAAGCTGGTTTTTAGCAAAAAATTCATCAATGTTTACAAAGATTTAGAGAAAACAGTGTAAAGCAAAGATTCAGTCGAAACCAGAGCATGTGGTTCCTTAAATAGGGTTGCGGTTCTTTATCACTAAGTAACTGCCCCATATCTAATGAACCGTTGGCAGTGGCCTTAGAAAAATGATATGCCAGCAATTTTCAACAACCCAGATTTTCCACAAGGATTTATCAAGCCAAAGTAGACTATAAACCAAAATCTAGAAAGCTAACTAACAAATAAATTGCACAAAGATATGTGAATCGAAACAACGATCACATAAACAACTCAGGATTAAAATACTAAGCAATCCAACACAAAGTATTAGTTAGATAACACCATATTCTAAGAACAAGAAACATAAATAAGTCTAAAGAAAGGAAATTGTTCAACATTACAAAACATGTTCACAAACATGTTAACCTTGTACCATTACGATAGCTTCATTTCTTCTTCTTGCCAAAGCTCTTGATCATCTTCCCTATGTTCTTGAATGCACCCCTTTGCTCCATTCTAAGATCATGTAACTCACCACGCGTTTGAAGGTTTGAACGATAAACATGCTCAAGTCCGAGATTTTCCGGAAGTTCACTAGTGGCATAGTGAGGAGGATGAACAATATGGTCTAACCCGTCTATGAAAGTGTTCATGGATGGGGTGGAGTCACTCGAAGAACCGAAATGAGCACTAGTACCTTTGTCACCACCATCAATTAGTGACATAGGAGTGTCCTCATCATAGGAATCTTGTGGGTCATTCCTTATTGTACCTCGATCACTTCTCGGCTTTCGTGGTTGTACTTCTCGAATAGGCATCATTACACGATTGACCGGTTGAAAGCGAGAAAGATCGAGTTTGGGAAAGTTTTCACCAACATTTTTGAAAAGACGAGTGAGGAGCATGGCATATGGAAGATTTGTGGTTGGTCTAGAAAGAGCATAGGTGATGTGACATCCGTCAATTTTCCATCTTTATTTTCTCATGTATTTATTTAATTTGAGCTTTAAACCTTGTGGATTTAACAAATTGAGAAGTTATCTCATATATATGGAATATCATGGTTTTTTTTATGTGTTATTATTTGTATTTAGCATTTTTGGATTCAATAGGAAAAATCGTGTCATTCATCACACCATCGTTCGAGCCTACATATTTAATGTTAACTAGTTAAGTAACGATTCAAACAAGTTTTACTGTACACCAAAAATAATTACACTTTACCATTTCATCCTACCTAAAAATTTTCCTTATATTATTAAACTAATACACTTTATCCCTATTTTACTTCTACCATTAAAACTTCAACACATACTATCCTAATTAAATCAAAAATCCTTCACTCACTCTCTAAATAAATTACAATATAAATTCATATCTTATATACCAAACACTTCAATATCTCAAATATACCCAATTACTCATCAATACCCACTTACCCTCAATATCTCACTCAAAAACCTCACACACATTTCTACCCTCTTTTATTTTGTCAAGACATCAAACTACACAACAAAAAGGAGCCTACACTTTATTTTTGTTTTATACTTATACCCATCACAATACCATCATCATCATTCTTCATTCACCATGAACATTACCTTCATTCTCCATCTTTAAAAACCTTAAAAAAAATATCATCTCATATTCACTCACATAAAACAATCACATACACTTACTTAAACATATTCAAGAACACAACATACAATGATGAATGCACGCGATTAGAGCTTCGTTGAGCTAGAGATTTTTCGTGGTTTTGAGCTAGGACGAAGTGGGTTGCGGATTTGGTTCATTTTTCGAGCTTAAGGACGAGTTAGGGTTTCGAGTTAAGGTCTCGTTTAGATAGTTGATTCGTGTGTTCTTGTTTCATCGATTCACATAGCTTCGTAAGGCTCTAATCCTTGTCTTGTTTTCGGTCATAACATGTTACTTGTACTTGCACATATAAAAACTATTTCTTACAACTAATAATCAAGTTTTTACATGAAATCATAACTTTCTTCAAAAAATGGTTAAATGGGTACGTTGAAATCATAAGCAAAAGTATATTTTCAAAAGTGAATGCATCATATATGAGTAACATAAGGTTTTGAGACGAAAAGTTTAAGATTATTTGAACTAAAAACATGTTTTAAGTTTTTTTGTAAATATGTTGTTCAAACGAGTATACCGAGTCAAAACCACGTCCAATCGTGTCATTTTTTTGGTGAGATTTATAGTCGGTGTCGTAACGGTTATCGTGCAATTCGAATTTTTGAAACTTGTCAAGTAACGAAGTCGCAATTTAGATCGCAAGTCGCGTTTGAGCCTTGTTAAAAAAAAATGGTGTTGTTGTCCCTGTGTCGTCGAAAAACAAAAAGGAACAAAAAAAAATAACTTTTTTTTACAAGTACTATCGCAGTGTGTCAGTGGGAGAAAGAAACAAAAAAAGAAAAGGATGTCATAGTACTACTATTAGTATCGTAGTATTAGTATTTGGAATAGAAAATAAAACCCCGTTTAATTAGTAGACTTATCAAAATTTGACCCCTTAATTTATTTAAACTTAAAAATTAAAACTTAATAAATATTAAATAAATATTAATATAATTTATCCCGGACTAAATTGGTGTCACGGTTCGCGCGTGGAGCGTGGGAGTAGGCATTCTTCGTGTAAGTCGTATATGCCGAGTCCCATTGACTCTAACCGAACTAAAAGACCCAATTAAAGTCGGTCCCGGACAAGGGTCTCATAATTTATTTATAGACGATCCAAAAGGGACGATCACTTTATTTATTTATTTTTGACCTCCATAATAATTGACACTAAAAATAATAAGACAAAAAGAATGATATATTTATTGGACAAAAATTAGGATTAGGACCGTACTATTATATGGATTGTATTGGACTGAGACTTGGACTATTATTGGACATAGATAGATACCAAATACCAATTGACCCAAACTAAAAATATATTTATTTTTCGCGTCTAATTTTATACAGTGTCTGTCCTAGTGTCGTTTTAAATTAATTATTTTTGTGTGCGCAGTTATTTATAAAAGTTGACATTTTATTATATAGTTCAACTTTTGAAATAAAAAGTAAATATTTTTATTTGGTGCAAGTCCAATGTAATGTAGGAATAATTATTTATTTGCTTTACTTTTAGCTTAGTTAGTTATTACTATTGCTAGGCTGCGGTTTGGGTTGACGTTGTTGCGAGCATTTTTTTCCGTGCCTACTACTTGATTGCTTTTACTTGACTATCATTTGAGGTGAGTTTATAGCCCCACTTTTTAACTGCTTTTACTGCTTTTTGGGGTGAGACATTGCTTGATTTAACGTATGAACACAAGTGCATTAACTGATTTATATACTAGTCTAAGTCCCACTAAAAACCCAGTTGCTTTGGCCCGTGAATCGTGAACCGTTAATTACTTTGTGTAAGCACGAATGTTATGGATAGATCTATCGTGGTTGACGCCCCTGTCCGGCTTGGTCCAACAGGGGACAAGCGGGCACAGTTTCATTTGAGTCTGAGATAGGATGTCGTGGGTTTAGGCATCCAGTTGGGCTACATTTATATGATTATACTGCCGGTGTTAAACGCTTCGGTGTCACGAGCTTAGACTGTAATAAATGCTTTTATGATGACTTTGTATTTGTTATATTGTCATCATGTTTGGGAAAAATCTTGTGGTTCATTAAACACTTCAAATTAACTAAACCTATGAACTCACCAACTTTATGTTGACACTTTAGCAATGTTTTTCTCAGGTATTAAGAATGAAGATGCTATGTGAGGTCTCATGCACTGCCGTCGTTTATATTGAAAATAAAGATCATTTGTACCATTTGAAAACTATGTTTTTGTATCTGTGACCAGTTTTTATACTTCCGTACTATGTTTAAACTCCTTATTTTATCAAATGCAAGTGATCAATTTTCCGAACGTCTCATTTAGAGGTCGTTCTTTGTAACTGTGTTTATGATAATCATGACGTCACCACTCCCTTGTTGCCATTATACTCTGATATTTTGGGAGTGTGACAGATTGGTATTAGAGACATGGTTATAGAGAACTAGGTTGCATTTAGTAACTCTAGACTATAACTGCTATGTGTTTAGTTGATTATCATACGGATTGTATGTATTAAGTATATATGTGAATATAGATGTATGTAATGAACAATTATTACTAGAATCAGGTGATTCAACAATAAAGAGTATACATTAAATGGGATACATGTGATTTAATAATTACGAGATATATTTATATGGGGTACATGTACAACAACAAAATCTGAGTTATGTTATATGGGATATAAGTGGTCTGAACAATGATTGCTATATGTTATGTTGATGTCCCTAACACGGGCTATTTATCGGTATTTATATATATCTTGTTTGTTTATACTGTTGAGCATTAGATTACCGTACCGTATGTGCCATGATTGTTATATCTGGCAAAACCTTATTATCTTGTTTACCTTTTAGATTATGGCACCTGTTCGAAGATCTGAGACGCAGAACCCACCAGCCACTACCGGTGGAATTGACCCAGTAATGCTCAGCCAAATGATCGCGAAACGAGTGGCCGAGGCACTCGCAGCAGCTGAAGTGACCCGTGCAGTGAGCACGCAAGAGGAGACAAACCGAGGAGCCACTGTTACCGATGCACGGACCTGCACCTACAAGGAATTTCGCGCGGTTACGCAAGTGAGTTTCCGTGGTACCGAAGGTGCAGTGGGTTTGACTAGATGGTTTGAGAAGTTGGAATCTCAATTTGGGATTAGCAATGTTGCTGAAGCTGATAAGGTGAAGTTTGCATCAAGCACACTGGTGGATAGTGCTTTGACTTGGTGGAACGTTTATGCTCGTGCAGTGACTATTGATGTTGCACAAGATACACCTTGGAGTGAGTTCAAGGCTATGTTTGTTAGGAAGTACTGCCCTCGAAATGAAGTCAAACAGATGGAGGTTGAGCTATGGAATTTGAAAGTAAAAGGAACCGCCCTTACTACTTACAATCAGTGCTTTCAAGAGCTAATTCTGTTGTGCCCTGAGATGGTGCCCAACAATGACCGATTGTTGGAGCGATACATTGAAGGCTTACCTTTGAACATCAAAGGGAATGTGACATCATCAAAGCCGAATTACTTGCATGAGGCAATTGATATGGCTCAGAGTTTGATGTACCAAGTGGTGCAAGAGTTGGGGGAGAATGCTGGTGACAAGAGGAAGTGGTCTGGTAATCACTACAACAACAATAACAACAACAACAACAACACTAATAACTACAATCAGAACAAGCGTCAAGAGGTGGTTAGAGTGTTTACTGCTGGGCAAGGTGATACTAGTAACTATACTGGGAGATTTCCTTTCTGTGAGAAGTGTGGCCGACACCACGAGGGAGCATGTCCTCCTACATGCTACAACTGTGGAAAGGCTGGACATAAGGTGAAGGAATGTCAAGCTCTACCCCGTCCTGTTAGCCAAAGAGGACCAACAACTCAAGGAGGACAAGGAGCGAATGTTACTTGTTTTAGGTGTGGAGAGAAAGGGCATTACAAGAATAAGTGTCCAAGCAGTGGGAACCAAGGTCGTGGTAATCAAATTCGAGGCAACCAAAACCACAACCAAGGGAACCAGAAACAGAACCAGTGGAATCGGGGAGGAAATAACCGAGCCACAATCAATGCTCCAAGTGGATTCATGGCACCTAGCAAGGTGTATCATTTGTGTGCTGAGGTTGTGGTACAAGACAACAATGTTGTGACTGGTACGTTTCTAGTCAATAACAACTATGCTTTACTACTATTTGATTCTGGTGCGGATAGGAGTTTTGTGTCATCTGCATTTAGTGACCGCCTAAATATCACCCCTACTGCGTTAGATATTAAGTATAACGTAGAACTAGCCGATGGGAAGTCAGTGACCACTGATGCTATTCTGAAAGGATGTAGTCTAAGGTTACAAGATCATTCGTTCAGTATTGACTTACTCACCATAGAATTAGGAAGTTTGATGTCATCATTGGAATGGATTGGATGTCGAAGCAGCACGCGGAAATTGTATGTCATGAGAAGTGCGTCCGTGTCCCTTATGGAAACGATGTACTAATCATACAAGGCGAAAGAAGTGGAGTTAAGAATAGATCGAGACTGGAAGTCATCTCATGTATTAGAACCCAAAGATACATTGAGAAGGGATGTCCAGTGTTCTTGGTTCAAGTAACGCAAAAGGAGGAAGAAGAAGATCATGAGAAGAAGGTTGAAGATGTACCGATCGTTAGAGATTTTCCAGACGTATTTCCAGAAGACTTACCAGGATTACCACCAACACGACAAGTGGAGTTTCACATAGAGCTTACACCAAGTGCTGCACCTGTTGCTAGAGCACCATACCGCTTAGCACCAGCAGAGATGAAGGAGCTAGCCGAACAACTAAAGGAACTTTCTGACAAAGGTTTCATTAGGCCGAGTTCCTCACCTTGGGGAGCACCGGTCCTATTTGTCAAAAAGAAAGATGGATCCTTTAGGATGTGTATTGATTACCGAGAGTTGAACAAGCTGACGATAAAGAACCGCTACCCATTGCCAAGAATTGACGATCTTTTCAACCAACTGCAAGGATCTAGCATATACTCGAAGATTGATTTAAGGTCGGGATATCATCAGCTAAGGGTTAGATAAGAAGACGTTCACAAGACAGCTTTTAGAACCCGATACGGACACTACGAGTTCCAAGTTATGCCTTTTGGTTTGACAAACGCACCCGCGGTATTCATGGATCTCATGAACCGAGTTTGCAAACCATACTTGGACAAGTTTGTGATTGTATTCATCGATGATATTCTCATCTACTCTCGTAATGAAGAAGAACACAAGGAACATTTGAAGACCATACTAGAGCTGTTGAGGAAGGAGAGGTTATATGCAAAGTTTTCCAAATGTGAGTTTTGGATAAACACAGTGCAATTCCTTGGGCATGTAATCGATAGCAGTGGTATTCATGTTGATCCTGCTAAGATCGAGGCTGTTAAAGATTAGGCGACTCCTACAACACCCACGGAGATCCGCCAATTTTTAGGTCTTGCTGGTTACTATAGGAGATTCATTGAGGGTTTCTCCAAGATAGCTAAACCAATGACAGAGTTAACTCAAAAGGATAAGAAGTTTGAGTGGAAAGAATATCAAGATTTGGCATTCCAAACATTGAAGCAGATGTTGTGTGAAGCACCTATACTAACCCTACCCGAGGGTAATGAAGACTTTGTGGTGTATTGCGATGCATCCATAAAAGGGTTAGGTGCGGTGTTGATGCAAAGGACTAAGGTCATTGCTTATGCGTCAAGACAACTAAAAGTGCACGAGAAGAACTACACAACTCATGATCTAGAGTTAGGAGCAGTGGTGTTTGCCCTAAACATATGGAGACACTACCTTTATGGCACAAAGTGTGTTGTATTCACTGATCATAAAAGTTTATAACACATCTTGAATCAAAAAGAACTCAACATGAGACAACGACGTTGGCTAGAGTTGCTCAGTGATTACGATTGTGAGATCCGTTATCTCTTGGGCAAGGCAAATGTCGTAGCTGACGCTTTGAGTCGAAAGGAGAGGATTCTTAGAGTGAAAGCCTTGGTGATGACCATTGGCTTAGATCTTCCATCCTTAATTCTCAAGGCTCAGAAGGAGGCAGTCGAGGAGGAAATTCTCAAGACTGAAGATGTTGAAGGCATGATAAAGAAGTTAGATACTCGCTCGGATGGAACATTATGCCTTGATAATAGGAGTTGGTTACCGAGCCATGGTGACCTACGACCTTTGATTATGCATGAGTCGCATAAGTCAAAATACTCCATACATCCGGGATCTGATAAGATGTATCATGACCTTAAGATGTTGTATTGGTGGCCGAACATGAAGGCGGACATTGCTACATATGTTGGCAAGTGCTTGACTTGTGCCAAGATCAAGGCCGAACACATGAACCCATCAGGACTATTGGTCCAACCCGAACTACCAGAATGGAAGTGGGAAAGGATCACTATGGATTTCATTACAAAGCTACCTAAAACCTCAGCTAGATTTGACACTATTTGGGTCATCGTCGACCGACTCACCAAATCGGCTCACTTCCTACCAATCAAGGAGACGGATGGAATGGATAAGTTAGCAAGAACATACTTGAAGGAAGTAGTCACGAGGCATGGTGTGCCTGTGTCTTTAATCTCTGACCGAGATAGCCGATTTACTTCACAGTTTTGGAAGTCGCTGCAGAAAGCATTGGGAACGCAGTTGGATATGAGCACTGCGTATCATCCCCAAACCAACGGTCAAAGTGAAAGGACCATTCAAACACTAGAAGATATGCTAAGAGCTTGTGTGATCGACTTTGGGAATGGATGGGATAGGCATCTACCATTGGTGGAGTTCTCATACAATAATAGTTATCACACTAGCATTAAGGCAGCACCGTTTGAAGCATTGTATGGTAGAAAGTGTCGTTCACCCGTGTGTTGGGAAGAGGTTGGTGATGCTCAACTCACCGGACCCGAGATCATACATGAAATTACTGAGAAGATCTTTAAGATCAAGATCCGTATGCAAGCAGCAAGAGATCGACAAAAGAGTTATGCTGACATGAGACGCAAACCTCTTGAGTTTGAGGTTGGCAATAGATTCATGTTGAAAGTCGCACCTTGGAAGGGTGTAATCCGCTTCGGAAAGCGTAGAAAGTTGAATCCTCGTTACATTGGACCATTCAAGATCATAGAGAGGATTGGCCCCGTGGCCTATCGTTTGGAGTTACCTCAAGAACTTAGCCGAGTGCATAATGTGTTACACATTTTCAATCTGAAGAAATGCTTATCCGACAAGACACTTGTTATTCCTTTAGAAGAGATCCAACTCGACGACAAACTCAACTTCGTAGAAGAACCGGTGGAGATCATGGACCGTCAGGTCAAACAGCTCAAGCAAAGTCGTATACCTATCGTGAAAGTCCTTTGGAATGCACGTAGAGGTCCAGAATACACGTGGGAACGTGAAGACCAATTCAAGATCAAGTATCCTCATCTTTTCGCTAATCACCCTACTACAACAACGTCTTGATTTCGCGACGAAATCTCTACAACATGGGGATACCATCCGTCAATTTTCCATCTTTATTTTCCCATGTATTTATTTAATTTGAGCTTTAAACCTTGTGGATTTAACAAATTGAGAAGTTATCTCATATTTATGGAATATCATGGGTTTTTTTATGTGTTATTATTTGTATTTAGCATTTGTGGAGTCAATAGGAAAAATCCTGTCATTCATCACACCATCGTTCGAGCCTAAATATTTAATGTTAACTAGTTAAGTAACAATTCAAACAAGTTTTACTGTACACCAAAAATAATTACACTTTACCATTTCATCCTACCTAAAAATTTTCCTTATATTATTACACTAATACACTTTATCCCTATTTTACTTCTACCATTAAAACTTCAACACATACTATCCTAATTAAATCAAAAATCCTCCACTCACTCTCTAAATAAATTACAATATAAATTCATATCTTATATACCAAACACTTCAATATCTCAAATATACCCAATTACTCATCAATATCCACATACCCTCAATATCTCACTCAAAAACCTCACACACATTTCTACCCTCTGTTATTTTGTCAAGACATCAAACTACACAACAAAAAGGAGCCTACACTTTATTTTTGTTTTATACTTATACCCATCACAACACCATCATCATCATTCTTCATTCACCATGAACATCACCTTCATTCTCCATCTTTAAAAACCTTAAAAAAATATCTTCTCATATTCACTCACATAAAACAATCACATACACTTACTTAAACATATTCAAGAACACAACATACAATGATGAATGCACGCGATTAGAGCTTCGTTGAGCTAGAGATTTTTCGTGGTTTTGAGCTAGGACGAAGTGGGTTGCGGATTTGGTTCATTTTTCGAGCTTAAGGACGAGTTAGGGTTTCGAGTTAAGGTCTCGTTTAGATAGTTGATTCGTGGGTTCTTGTTTCGTCGATTCACATAGCTTCGTAAGGCTCTAATCCTTGTCTTGTTTTCGTTCATAACATGTTACTTGTACTTGCACATATAAAAACTATTTCTTACAACTAATAATCAAGTTTTTACATGAAATCATAACTTTCTTCAAAAAATGGTTAAATGGGTACGTTGAAATCATAAGCAAAAGTATATTTTCGAAAGTGAATGCATCATATATGAGTAACATAATGTTTTGAGACGAAAAGTTTAAGATTATTTGAACTAAAAACATGTTTTAAGTTTTTTTTGTAAATATGTTGTTCAAACGAGTATACCGAGTCAAAACCAAGTCCAATTGTGTCATTTTTTGGTGGGATTTATAGTCGGTGTCGTAACGGTTATCGTGCAATTCGAATTTTTGAAACTTATCAAGTAACGAAGTCGCAATTTAGAACGCAAGTCGCGTTTGAGCCTTGTTCAAACAAAAAATGGTGTTGTTGTCCCTGTGTTTTCGAAAAACAAAAAGGAACAAAAAAAATAACTTTTTTTTACAAGTACTATTGCAGTGTGTCAGTGGGAGAAAGAAACAAAAAAAAGAAAAGGATGTCATAGTACTACTATTAGTATTGTAGTATTAATATTTGGAATAGAAAATAAAACCCCGTTTAATTAGTAGACTTATCAAAATTTGACCTCTTAATTTATTTAAACTTAAAAATTAAAACTTAATAAATATTAAATAAATATTAATATAATTTAACCCGGACTAAATTGGTGTCACGGTTCGCGCGTGGAGCGTGGGAGTCGGCATTCTTCGTGTAAGTCGTATATGCCGAGTCCCATTGACTCTAACCGAACTAAAAGACCCAATTAAAGTGGGTCCCGGACAAGGGTCTCATAACTTATTTATAGACGACCCAAAAGGGACGATCACTTTATTTATTTATTGTTTACCTCCATAAAAATTGACACTAAAAATAATAAGATAAAAAGAATGATATATTTATTGGACAAAAATTAGGATTAGGAACTATTATATGGACTGTATTAGACTGAGACTTGGACTATTATCGGACATAGATAGATACCAAATACCAATTGACCCAAACTAAAAATATATTTATTTTTCGCATCTAATTTTATACAGTGTCTGTCCTCGTGTCGTTTTAAATTAATTATTTTTGTGTGCGCAGTTATTTATAAAAGTTGACATTTTATTATATAGTTCAACTTTTGAAATAAAAAGTAAATATTTTTATTTGGTGCAAGTACAATGTAATGTAGGAATGATTATTTATTTGATTTACTTTTAGCTTAGTTAGTTATTACTATTGCTAGGCTGCGGTTTGGGTTGACGTTGTTGCGAGCATTTTTTTCTGTGCCTACTACTTGATTGCTTTTACTTGACTATCATTGGAGGTGAGTTTATAGCCCCACTTTTTAACTGCTTTTACTGCTTTTTGGGGTGAGACATTGCTTGATTTAACGTATGAACACAAGTGCATTAACTGATTTATATAATAGTCTAAGTCCCACTAAAAACCCAGTTGCTTTGGCCCGTGAATCGTGAATCGTTAATTACTTTGTGTAAGCGCGAATATTATGGATAGATCTATCGGGGTTGACGCCCCTGTCCGGCTTGGTCCAACAGGGGACAAGCGGGCACAGTTTCATTTGAGTCTGAGATAGGATGTCGTGGGTTTAGGCATCCAGTTGGGCTACATTTATATGATTATACTGCCGGTGTTGTTAACGCTTCGGTGTCACGAGCTTAGACTGTAATAAATGCTTTTATGATGACTTTGTATTTGTTATATTGTCATCATGATTGGGAAAAATCTTGTGGTTCATTAAACACTTCAAATTAACTAAACTTATGAACTCACCAACTTTACGTTGACACTTTAGCAATGTTTTTCTCAGGTATTAAGAATGAAGATGCTATGTGAGGTCTCATGCACTGCCGTCATTTATATTGAAAATAAAGATCATTTGTACCATTTGAAAACTATGTTTTTGTATCTGTGACCAGTTTTTATGCTTCCGCACTATGTTTAAACTCCTTATTTTATCAAATGCAAGTGATCAATTTTCCGAACGTCTCATTTAGAGGTCGTTCTTTGTAACTGTGTGTATGATAATCATGACATCACCACTCCCTTGTTGCCATTATACTCTGATATTTTGGGAGTGTGACAGGTGATCCATCGAGCGATGTAAAATGCAAGATTGTACTTGGTGTTGGTAAAGATGCAACATATCATATGTTCTATACACACCGGGATATGATCTCGGTTTCCACCAAGACAAAACACATATCATATGTCGGCCCATTGGACCAAACAGTCATTAAGGTCGCTTACGAGTATCTCATGGCGATTCAAGGATCGCTTAGTAGAGTGAACACTCCGTACAACGGTTGAACCACGCCCTTTGGTGATGAAATCAAGGATGAGGTCAAGGTCTAGCTCTTCGTTGTCATTTGGAGGACTATCGTAAGACTCATTTAGGGCATCAAGTCTCCATGAACAAGTGAAACCACAAGTACCTTCAAATGATACATGAAGTGCCTCGCCAAATTCCTCGAGAGAGTATTGGATGAGTTTACCATTAATGATGAACTTAACAAATACTCCGTTATAATTATAGATAAGGGAATATCCGCTAAAGAACTCCAAAAGAAATTTAGGGTAAATGGCTTCTTTGATATGTAACAAACAATCAAATACAACTTGAGCAAACATCTTTTTGATGTAGTCATAACCCTCAATGTTCTTTTCGACAACTCTACCCTCATGAAAGCAACTGTTTTGAAGTAAACAAAAGGTATTGGCAAGGGTTGGTGAGGGACAAAAGTCGGCAAAATTAGGCATGTAAGGTTTAGTATGTTGGTGGTCTTTTTGATATTCCGAAGGCATGATTTGTCGCCTATAAACAAAAAAAAATATTTCCCCAATCACTCATATGCTATATAATGACCAAAAATCAAAACCGTGAGAATATGTTTTGTTGATCCCCTTGATTAGATCTATATTCTGTTAAGAACTAGTATAGTAGTTTGTAATCAGATTAAACACTTTGAGAAATCTTACTCAAGCTAGATAAGTTATGCGGAATCTAACTTATAAAGCACAGAAGAACAGAATTACGTTTAACTATTTGATTATCTTATTAATCGACTTGAATGAGGTACATGAATGACATTGTACCTATGTTCTTTTTATAGAGTAAGGAACCCTAGAAACCTTAGAATATTCTATAAAGATAACTATATCACAGATGATATATTATCAATATTCTAACTATTTAAGTATATCACATAAGATATACTCTAACTATAACTATGACATATCTTATACAAAGATATATTCGTCCTAATCAATATAGCAATACTTACTTTATAAGTAGCAGTACTTACTATGTACCGCGGTAAGACTAACGGTACTTGAAAGATACTAACAGTACTTCAATAACATTAACGGTAGTGACACTTACAAATAATTCCCAACAATCCTCCCCTAAACAAGAATGATAACTTGTTGTCTTCTTGTTTCTCTTTGTACTGGATGTATTTAGAATACATGTCTTCAATCTTTCCTTCATCCTTGGATTGAACTTGGTAATTTGTATTTGTATCCAACTGAATGTAGCCAAACACTTCAATGTAGACCTTCTTCTGATAAGATAATCTTCAAAAATCATGAACATCATCTTTGTCTTCAACTTATGATCTTCTTGTGTCTTGTAAACATTCAATTTTCTTTGCAGCAACATTAATTGTCTTCTTGAGTTAAATCTATGAACTCTGAATCATGAACTTAAGTCTTGATTTGATGAGACAAAACCTTCTAAGTATTTTTTTTTTGGAATACTTCTTTGCTTGCAGTCTTCATACCTGAAATAAAATAGTTAACAACAAAAACCAATCTGTATTGGCTTCATGATTTTTAGCAAATGACCAGCTATCAATGGATTTGATATATTCTTTACCAGTTAGCCGTACACTCTAGAATAGCCAATACTTTATTCGTAAAGAATAAGGTGTACTGATAACCCTACAAATTTTGGTAAATTGTCAACCATCAACGGATTTGATTAAATCTTTACCTAGTACCGTTTGTCTAGGACTAGCCAACTCTTTGTCTCGAAACAAGGTGAGGCAGAACCATATAGTTTTTAGCAAACTACCAGCTTTCAACGGATTTGAGAAGTCTTAACCACAAACCGTTTGCTTATGGACTAGCCAGTTCTTATGTGTGTTAGGCATGGTGAACAGAGAACTATTTGTGAAGTGTGACTGAAAGTCAAACACTTAAGGCTCTTTCTCAGCTTCTTCCTCATCTTTCAAATCCTTAATTTTTTGTTTAACCATTCTGATCAACTCCAAAGCATCAACAGATTCTTTTGTAACTTCCAATTGTTGTTCCAACATTCTTTCCAACAATCTTTGTTTAAATGGATAACTCTTCTCTTGTAGCATATAGTAAGTAACATCATCTATATCCAAAACATGCAATCCACATGACCTATAATATCTCCAGTAACTAGGAACCTGATTCTCTAATTCCTTCAATATCTCTTGATCACAGTTGTGTGGTTCATACATGAAGAGAAATTCCCTATATAATAGTGATACCTCAGTTTTACCTGCACTGGCTTCTTGAACTAACCTGAAAAGATCCTGAATATCTTGTCTGTCAAGAATATGAAGAATATCTTCCAAAAGTCTGTAGATTCTTGTTGTGCCATTAGTTCTTTGATTTCCATGAGCTTCCAGTCCTTGATCCATAGAGTATATCCATCTAGCAATAGATGATCTCTTTCCAAAAATCTTTGTATCAATACATTGATCTTCAAATTTTACTATCTTCAAGTACTTTTTCAAGCTCCCATCATCATCACTATCTTCTGTTGTTGACTTAGCCTTCTTGGCTTTCTGCTTTCTCTTTGTTGATCTTTTCCTCTTAACACCCTTGGAGGTTCCTTCAAATTCTTTTGAATCTTCTTCCAAGTTTGTATGTACTGTTTCTTCTGTATGTATTGTTGACTGTGTATGTACTGCTTGTACATATTCAGTCTGAGCAACATCTTGAGCTTTATCCCCTTCATTCATTCTTTGAGCAGTCTCTTCCTCTTTTGAACTTACCTTCTCCTTTCTATTCTTCCTCACATAAGTGGTCTTGATAGTTGGAGATGTAGTTGTAGGTTCAGCAGTACTTGGCCCAATTCTAGGAGCACTTCCAAATTGCCTTTGTTGTTGCAGATGTCTTCTAGCTTTTTCAACAGCTATCCTGTCTGCTTCAAATCCAATCTCAACAAAATTCAATTCAGCCCTTTTATGTTGTTCATACAAAGTCCTGATTTCTTCAAGATTCTTCTTGACCAGCTGAGTATGAGTGAAATTCTTAACTTTCTTGAGAAATGTCATCATTTGATTCCTAATCTGCATGGTAGTTGAAGGCTTAATCTTTTCTCTTCTTCTCTTTTCAGCAAAGAATCTTGGTTGCTCCCTTACCAGATCATCAATCAGTTTTGATTTCTCTTCTTCATAATAAGCATCTCTCTCTTCAGCTAACAATGAGTCTACAAGAAGCTCACTTGCATGTAATTCAGCCTGAATCCTATCATACTCTTGTATGTTCCATTCTTGATGTATTCTCTTAGCTTCTAGCAAATGCTTCTTAGCTTCAAGTTCTTCTTGCAAGTCTTCTTCACGAATCTGAGATTGCATCCTAAGAGCATATTCCTCATCATGGTCTAACTGATTAAATCTATACATGACTTTGCTGATATCTTCAATTGAATCACTTTTATTTTCAGATTCTGATAGTATTTGCTTCTTCCCCTTATCCTTTAGATTAATCTTAGGTAGATTCTTCTTCAGCTTGGAAGGTCTTTCCTCATCAGCTTGTTGTTGAATAACTATACCATTAGTAGGGTGTGAAGCTTAAACTTTCGTACCTGTAATTTAATCCTTTTTAGCAAGAACTTCTTGTTGTGTCTTCTTCTCAACCTCTGCTTGTTTTGCTTTCTCATCTAAATTCTTCTCTCTTAAGTCAAGAATCATTTGGGCTAAAGTCTCATCCTCTCCAAAAGGAGTTTGAATTTTCAATGAAGGATGATCACCAGCGGTTTGCCGACAGTCGGCTTAGTTGGCTTAGCAGTTCTTGGGTCTTCAATAATGTCAGCAGTACTTGCAGTTGGCTTAGTTGGCTTAGCAGTACTTGGATCTTCAACAATGTTGACTTCACCAGTATTAGGCATACTTGTTTCTTCAATCACTTGCGTATCTCCAGATACCCTTTCTTCCACTGGAGTTATCCTTTCAACTTGCACCTCTTCAGTCTTGTCTCATCCATTGCTCACTCTTGATCTGGACAGTACTTGTAAAGACTGTTTCTTGTGAAACCAGATTTGTCTTTGTGGTGGTGGAGTTGAAGATACAGGAAATTGAACATTAATTTCCTCCAACTTCTCATAGAAAGTACTCCAATTCATTTGAAGTTGTGGTGATTGAGGTGTTGGTACTTGCTGAGTTACCATCATTTCTTCAACTTGTGGCTCCTCATGAGTAGGTTGTGGTTCATCCTGTTGAAACTCCATGTTTGTAGGTTCATCCACACCAGTCTCTAAACCAGTTTCATCTACATAAGTCCCAATGACTAATACAAGGCTTTTAGCCCGTATAAAAATTAAGTTCGTTGATGTATGTCTAATCGAATTGATCTAGGTTCTCTATGTGACTCAGTTTTATTTTGGTGAAAACAAATATTTTTTGTTGGTTTTAAATTTAAATGTGCAAGACTTAAAAGTAAATGTCGTTAAAGTAAAGGGCAAGTATTAAAAGAGCGTGAAATTAAAATCTAAAACTAATTAAATTAAATGTGCGATATTTAAAACTTTGATGAAAAGTAAAATGTGACAGAAAGTAATTTAATTAAATGACTAAAAATAAAAGCGTGACGGAAATTAAAATTAAACATGTCAAGGTATGAAGAAAATAAAACCAATCGGAATATATTCCGATCACCCTTACCCTGACCTGATCGGAATGTTTTCGTCGTAATGCCAATCGGAATATCAGCCACCAATACCCCAATCTAAATACCACAATCCTACCTGGTCGGAATATGAATAGGAACTTGGTCGGAATGAAGATCGGAACTCCAATCGGAATATCTGTCACCTTACACGATCGGAATATCCTAACTTGTACCTCAATCGGAATGTGGCAAGGAGCCCAATCGGAATAACTGTCACTCTTACCCAATCGAAATATCCAGAACCTCCTCTGATCGGAATACCAAGATGCCTCCAATCGGAATATAGAAACCCTTATCGATCACACCGATCGGAATGTAAAACCCTTTTCCGATTGTCACGATCGGAAAACAGGGAAAAGTACACAAAATAAGCTAGAAAAATAAGCTAAACTCCTAATAAGCACAAGACGAAATTTCTAAGACAAAACGTGTAAAAATAAGCTACGAAACTGAAAGTTAACAACTTTTAAAACACTAAAAAGATAAGCTTTAAGAAAAACAACTTTCTATATAAAAATAACTTTTATAAAAACTATATAAACTTGAAAATAAATCAAATAAGCTATGAAAATAAGAGATTTAAAACAATCAAAAGCATAAAAATGAAATCTTTAAACAACTTAACAAGATAAAAACGTGTAAATCAAAGATTAAGGAAATGTAGAATGAGATCAACAAGATAAAGTAAAGGTGCGAGAAATTAAAGAAACACTTACTTGAAATTAAAAGGTATTAAAGGTGCAAGACAATTAATTAAAATGTGCAAGTAATTAAATGTGCATAAAATAAAGGTGGAAGAACTAGTTTGTCAATCTAGCCAACAAGAGTAAATGAATGAATAAGAGGGGTATTTATAGGTGATTAGGGGAGTGGTTAGAGGAAGCTTCCTCCCTTCTTCCTTTTCTTCTTAATTGCCCATTAAGTCCTTCCTTCTTAATCTTTTTGTTAATCTTGGAATGTGATGACTTTTGGCTCGGGATTTCTTTGGACTCTTCTTTTAATTCTTCGATAAATAAGACTTGAGTTCCTCGTCTTTAAGTAAACCTCCGTCTTTCGACTTTTTCTTCGATAAATCTTCAGAATTTGTCTTGGACTTCCGTTCTTTTTGCACTTTTGACTTCTTGACTTCGTCTTTCGTCTTTTTCTTCAATAAAAGTCCGTAAATGCCCGTGAATTCCCGTGTTTTCTCCTCTTTTCTCCTTTTCGTCCTAAATCACAACAAAAACACAAACCACGCATAATTCTGACATAAAAGACATAAAATACACGTTTTGGTCCGGCTATTATTGTAATTAAGTGGTAGAAAAGATGTGTGTTTTCACATATATCAAATTCCTACACTTGACCATTGCAATGTCCTCATGCAATGCATTAGTTACAAAGCAAGATTACATTTTTCATCATAATCAATCCACGTTGGCCTTTTTTAAAGAGATAAAAACTATAAACATTCAATGTAAAGAAATCAAAAGCATACCTTGGGTTTTGAAAATGTCATGAATAGTCATCATCCTCAACTTTTCACTTTCTCTAAACCAAGCTTAAAAACGAGATCATTGTTATTATAAGTTAATAAACTAACACGAACTCATGTGGGCCAATTATTCACTTAGACTCCCTTATTCCTAGGGGTATCTCTTATATTTTATTGTTGTCTTGAATGATCACGAGGATGCATTGTTTGACTTATTTTGATAGTTATTTAGTCTAAAAATAAAGTGCACGATTTAATCAATAGTTAGCTAAAGGACCAAATCTTTTAAAACTGCTTCTCGGGACCTCATAAAGTTCATATCTTGGCATAACTCGTTTCGCGATTTGAGACCTTTCTCGGACCGATGTTTGGCAGCGACTTCATACTTCAAATCTTGAGAGACGTTCATGAAATTATGGTCTTCTCTTCATAATGGCATTTCTTCACTTGAAGTTTTTGAGAGATTCATACTTGGACCACGACTTCTTCATTTTTCTCCAATCTTTATTTTGGACTTTGATATACAACGATCCGCCTCCTTTTATTGACTTGGATCTATTTATCCTCATACCTTGTTAGGGTCTTTTTGGATACACTTCTCCATGACTTTTGGGGAGTTTTTGCTTTTCGTCCTGTGTCTCGATCCTTCATATTGATTTTCGATAAATGATTCTTCACATCACTTTTGGATCTTTAGCAACAAAATATAGCCCTCATGCCTTGTTAGGGCCTTTTCGGACTCGACAATCTTCGCATCCCGCTTCAATAAGTTATGCATTGGCTATGAACTCTAATCCATACCGAGCAACTTTTAAACGATCTGGGGCTAGAAGCTAAGTAACCTTTCAAATCGTACAACCTTATTTATTAGCAGATAAATTATTAGCAAGCGATGGGAGAATAGGCTCATAATTAACTCACATAAATTCACGAAAGAATACCGGACTTATAATTGGCTCTATCATCTCTCGTTCTCCACAGTTTAAAATCTCAAGTAATGAGACTCGTGAATGCTTAGCCTATTAAATCAAACTTTTGGCTCGGGATTTCTTTGGACTCTTCTTTTAATTCTTCGATAAATAAGACTTGAGTTCCTCGTCTTTAAGTAAACCTCCGTCTTTCGACTTTTTCTTCGATAAATCTTCAGAATTGGTCTTGGACTTCCGTTCTTTTTGCACTTTTGACTTCTTGACTTCGTCTTTCGTCTTTTTCTTTAATAAATGTCCGTAAATGCCTGTGAATTCCCGTGTTTTCTCCTCTTTTCTCCTTTTCGTCCTAAATCACAACAAAAACACAAACCACGCATAATTCTGACATAAAAGACATAAAATACACGTTTTGGTCCGGTTATTATTGTAATTAAGTGGTAGAAAAGATGTGTGTTTTCACACACATCAATGACATCATCATCCAACTCAAAATTTATGTCATTTCCAGAGATCCTTGTTTGATTATCAGAAGAAGGTGGTTGTTCTTCATATTTCCTCCCCTGTTTGGTTGCATTCAGATGCCTTTTCTTGTGGTTTCTGAATCTTTGCTTTTTAAGCGCAGCCTTCTGAATAGACCTATACTGCCTCAACCAAGGTGATACTTTGTTCCTCAACTTGATTAGGCTAGCTTCTAATTCAGCAATTTTCTTGTCTTGAACAATTTTTTCCTTTTGCAACACCTGTACCTGTTGGGACAAAATAGTACACAAAGCAGTTAAATTTGCAACATCCACCACCTCTGGTGCTTGTGTTGGTGGTGAACCACTAGCAACAATGGAAGCAACAGGTGTATGGATCATCTCATCAGTATTTGGTGGAGCACCAATATTGTGAGAAGAAGATTGAGAATCTTCTGAGGAATGGGAACTCTGGTTAGAAGGAGTTTGTTGAGAAGAACTAGCATTGCTAGGTTCTTCACCTTCTTGGTTGGCAGGTTGGGCTAACATGTGAGCAAATAATGGTGTTAGCCTCAAAATATTGAGTCAAACAAGAATGTTTGGTCATAGGTTTATATTGTAACATTTATTAGAACGTTATAATAGTCAGTTAAAATAATCGTGACATTACGGGCTTGATGGCTAGCTTAAAAGGCCTTTTTCAAGGTACTAAGCATTTATTCAAGCCCGACCCAATCAAACTATAGCCCATTAAGCCACATGTAGGCAAAGGCTATAAATACCCTTCCTAGCATGTTAGGAAGGGTGTTGGTTGATTCATTTTCTCTTAATCTAATCTTCCCATAGTTTCACACACTTCTCTCTACTTTCTCTCACTACTTTCTCGCTATAGAAACCTTCCATCTTTTATCTACCTTTCTTTCTTCTTTATTCGTGTAGAATCATCATAAATTAAGGGACAACAATTGGTATCAATCGCCATGGGGTGGTTTTGTGATTCGTTGTTGCTATACTATTTGGTTCGTGTGATTTTCTCCTAAAATCATCTCGAATTCAAGTGCTTCTTATGTTTTTCGTGTTATAAATCATCTATAGATCATCTACACGCTTGTGGTAAGATTTTGGTTACTTTGGTTTGGATTCATACACGGAATCGTTGTAAAAATCTTAACTTGCTTTCTTAAAGGTTCGTACTTGCTTATCTATCGTAACTCTTTGGGTTTTACACATTACGATCGTGTATTCCGATAAGAAAAGCCCTCGGGGTTCTACATTGCGATCGTGGATTGCGATCAGACTTGCGATCGTGGATTGCGATCTAGACTTGCGATCAGAGTTGCGATCTAGACTTGCGATCAGATTTGCGATCTAGACTTGCGATCAGAGTTGCGGTCTAGACTTGCGATCAGACTTGCGATCTAGACTTGCGATTAGACTTGCGATCAGACTTACGATCAGACTTGTGATCAGACTTGGGATCTGACTTGCGATCCAGACTTGTGATCCAGACTTGCGATCCAGACTTGCGATCCAGACTTGTGATACAGACTTCCGATCACATATTGCGATAGGTTTGGGCATAGCGACTATTGAAGGATTTCTTTAAAAATTCCAAAAATACACTTAAAATAATTTCGAACTCGTGTGTTTTCTTGGTTTTTTTGAGAATTTTTTGGTTTTTCGAGAACATATTGTTAAGGGATTTCAACACTTTGTCTCCTCAACAACAATCACTATAACAACTACTTAAGATCCATATTCATTTCTAAATTCAAAGCTTATCAAGATGGATTCTACTAAAGAGTATCATGTAACAAACAACAACATCATGGTCGCAGGCAATAAAGAGAGACCATCAATGCTTGTGACTGGTAGATATGCACAATGGCAATCACGATTCCTTCGATATCTTGACACTAAACCCAATGGTGATGTTCTTCGACGTTGCATCAAAGAAGGACCCTATACTCTCTCTATAATAACCATTCCTACAATTCCAGCAACCGACTCGACGACCGGTTCCGATGAGCAAACAGTTGAGGAAACATATGAGAACACTTCGAAAAAGAAACGTGCTTGGATTGATGCAGAGAAAGAAGCAATCTATTTGATTCTCAGTGGGATTGGGGATGATATTTACTCAACGGTTGATGCATGCTCTACTGCAAAAGAAATGTGGTTTGCCATTGAACGCTTGCAACAAGGAGAATTACTTAACAAGCAAGATGTCAAAACTAACTTATTCTTGAACTTTGGCAAGTTTACTTCCTTGGATGGGGAATCAATTGATTCTTACTACTCAAGGTTCTACAAGATGATGAATGACATGACAAGAAACAATTTGCAAGTCTCCACCATGCAAGTCAATGTGCAATTTCTACAGCAACTTCAACCAGAGTGGACACGATTTGTAACTTTGGTGATACAACAGAGTAAGTTAGACGAGGTCAACTATCACACGCTCTTTGACATTTTGAAACAATTTCATAATGAGGCGAATGAACTTCGAGCTGAAAGGATAGCAAAGACTGCTAATCCACTTGCTTTGGTGTCTACCACTCAACACGTCCAAGATAATCACTGTCGTGCTTCAAAATCATACTCCACTACATCTTCCTCACCAAGATACTCCACTTCATCTAAGTCTTCAACTCCCACAAGAACAAGAGGCAAAGAACTAAGAGCAGCATCACCATCACCTGATCCATCATCTGAAGAGGATAGTCATGAAGACCTAGCTCAGAAGGATAGGGAGATGAAACAACAAATGCTTTCATTATGAAGACCTACAAGAAAATTTTCAAACCCACCAACAACAATCTTCGAACATCATCTAACACAAGGAACCAATATGTTGAGAGTCCTCGAAGGTATGACACAGGTCAACGTGATGAAAGTCCTCCTAGGTATGATCGACGTAATCCAACACATGTTGAGGGTTCTGCACGGTATGATCGACAAACTGCTAAGTATGATAATCAGAGGATTGCTACTGTTGCTGGGAATAGGGACATTGTTGGTACTCAAGTGGTTCAGCAAAGTGGGATTCAATGCTTTAATTGTTAAGGTTATGGGCATACGGCAAAGGAATGCAGAAAGCCGAAACGAGTCAGGGACTCTGGTTATCATAAGGAAAAGATGCTGCTTTGCAAGAAGATGGAAGCTGGGGGTTAAATTGTCGACTGAGGAAGGAGCCATGCTTGATGACACTGATGATGAAGCATCCGATCAAGAACTTGAAGCACATTACTCGTACATGGCAAAGGTTAAAGAAGTTCTCAACGTCACTGAAGATGACAATGGTCCGATCTTTGATACTGAGCCAATCGATAAGGTACACACTGAAGAGGAATATAATGTGTTTGGTAATATTCATGAGCATTGTGAGCTACCCAACGCCAATAATGACACATGTATGATGGAAACGGTTGATAGCAATACAACACCCGATTCATCAGACATGTGCAATAATGAGTCTGAGGATGATCAACATGTAAATGAGTATGATGATGATGATGAGCGTATTGCGCTTGCTAATTTAATTGCTTCTTTACAAAAAGATGTCAAAGAAACTAGAAAAAGTCAAAAGCAATTAAAGAAGCCAAACGCTACGCTCACTAAAAAGTTTGAATAAAGCAAAGCTGTAGTCATAAAATCTAGTGAGCTTCTTACAAGCTGTATAGCTGAGCATATTCAAAAATACAAAGAGATTTCAAGGTACAAAGGGGCAGTTTTTACTACTGTAAAGGATGTTTATGAAACTAAATACAACGAAACTCTTAAGCTTTTAGAACAAGAGAAACGTAATTATAACACCTCTTTAAGTACGGAACGACAAAAAACGTATCTTGCTACCACTAAAGTGAATGAGTTAACTCAAAAGATTGGTTTTCTTCAAGAGGATAAAACTAAACTAGTCACTGCGAAGACGGAAGAGGTTGCTAACTTGCAAAAGTCTTTTAAAATTAAAAAAGATAAAGACATCGACAAAGTCATGGAACTTGAAGTTCAAATTTATTTTTATAAGAAAACTGTTTATAAGACAAATCAATCTATTCAAACCATGCGAATGTTAGCACCTCGTTCGATTTTCAAGGGTAAAGTTAGTTTTGCTGGTCCTAAGTACCTCGAGCAAGCTCAATCTGAGAACCCGCGACTCTATCTTGAGGAGTCCCAATGGACCGACCTTGATTGTCTTCTTGTTAGGCCTGATAGTGATGAATCACTATGTTTCGAAGAGGAGAGTAGATCACCTGTGAATAAAGACTTTGTGACACCATATAATTATGCTTATGAAAATATTCTTTATGAAATTTTCAAACCACAAAAATAGAAGACTCGTGAGGAAATATTTTACGAATGTGCGCAAATAAGAATTAAATGGAGACAAGTTTTTGCCACTAAGAAAATTAATGTTTCAAAATATATCGGGTACTTGCCGCATCAAGCTTCTATAAGCAAGAGTAAGCAAGCACTTAGTATTCTCAAGAGTAATATTGAAAATTTCAAAAAGGTGGTTGATGATGACTGGAAAAAACGTGAACTCTTGAATGGTGACAAAGAAATTCCACACGATATAACTATTCTTGTGAAAACTATTTTGATTCCTCTTGCGGAACGAACAAAGAAACATGCTTTGGAATTTGAACAGTTAATAGAGCAAGAAATGTTTGACGATTTGAAATATGTGGAATCTCTTGAAAAAGAAATTGACGATCATCAACCTGAAAGAGACGATTTTTCTATAGCCTATGATCTACTATTGCAAGAATGCCTTCAAAAGATATTATGTGTGCTTATGTTACATCGTGTGCTGATATTGATGGATATTCTGATGTTGCATGCAAACATCTTGATCAAATTAAAGAGTGTGGACGTCTTGAAACTGAAGTTTCGAATAAAATTGACCAAAAAGAGTTTTCGTTACTTCAACATAGATATGATTTTCTTCAAAAACATTGTCACTCACTTGAACTTGCTTTGCAAAACAAAGTTGGCAGTTTTTCAAATGATACACCTTTGGAAGTAAAATTATCTGAGTCATGTCGATTACTAAATGAAAAAAGCCTTGATATTGTAGATTTGAAAGCTCAGTTACAAGAAAAAGACATAGCAATAACAGACTTGAAGAAACTCATTGCTAAGATGGATGGGAAAGTTGTGGAATATAGCATTAAGAAACCTGTTGTTAGACAACCCAATCCCTCTTAAGTGAATAGACCCTATATCTTGGGAAAACCATCTACTTTCTCAAATTCCTCGTTTGCAAAACCTGTGTTTTCCCCCAAGATAGTTGGAAAGGAAAGGTTTCCACAGAATCAACCCATAAGGAATACTCAAGCACCAAGCGTTAAGCACAATAATGTGATTAAACCAGGGATGTATAGAATGAACACTAAATCCACAAACAAAGTTAGTCACTCGCCTCAGACTTCTAGAAACACTAATATTCGTGTGTCTTCTACTACAGGAGTAGTCTATGCTGCTAGTGTTAGTCGGCCTCAGCTTAAGAGCACTCAAGTGAATCATATGGTCTTGAAACACAAGAGTCAATGGAAGATGAAGGAAGTAGAAGAACACCCTAGGAATTTGCATGTTTCTAAGAATAAAACGTCTATAATCTCATGTAATGACGATTTGAATGATTCGACTTCTTTGAATGCTTTAAATGTTAAGTTTGTTTGTGTCAAATGTGGAAAATGTGCTAACGCTAATCATTTTATGAGTGCTATGTATAATGTCAAAGGCATAGATACTAGAACTAAGAAGCAAGTTGTGATGCCTATTAGTGCTAGTAAACCCAAACGCAAAGTGAACCATTCTAGTGCAACCCCCACTAAGAAAAGTATTGCATCAGACTCCACCACTAAGAACCCTAGAAGCAGAATTAGGGAATTATATGAGTCGGCTAGCAAGTCGTGGAAATGGTGGTTTGCTAATCAATGTCCTCCATGATATAAATGGATGCCTAAAGTTAGGAAACAAAATGTGACAACGAGTGTTAGTATGCCTTTAAATGTTGCTAAGGACACTAATGATTCTACAATCACAACTACTGTGGTATCCAATTTAGCAAATGCTCCATCGTGTTCTAACTCTTCTGCAGGTGATACAAATAATTCTCTTCATATTGGACTCCGGATGCACGAAGCACATGACGGGGAATCTCAAGCTTCTAATTAACTTCGTGGAGAAGTTCCTGGGTACGGTCCAATTCGGAAATGATCAATTTTCACCGATCCTAGGATATGGATATTTGGTTCAGGGGAATATCATGATAAAAAGGGTATACTACGTCGAAGGGCTCAATCACAATCTTTTCTCGGTTGGTTAATTCTATGATGCATATTTGGAAGTTGCTTTCAGAAAGAAGACATGTTTTGTTCGTGATTATGATGGGAATTATTTACTCACCGGTTCACGGAGTACTGATCTTTACACAATTTCACTACAAGACACAACTTCTACAACTCCAAATTGCTTCATGGCTAAAGCTTCAACGACTCAGGCATGGTTATGGCATCAACGTCTTTCTCATCTCAACTTTGATACCATCAACTTGCTTTCCAAGAAAGATATTATGAGAGGTCTTCCAAGCTTGAAACTCGTCAATGATCATCTTTGTTCTTCTTGTGAGCTTTGTCAAGCTAAACAAAGTAGCTTTAAGACAAAGACTACACCAAGCTCTAAAGGACGGTTAGATCTTCTTCATATAGATTTGTGTGGCCCCATGTGTGTTAAAAGTATAAATGGGAAGAAATATGTTATGGTAATTGTCGATGATTACTCACGGTACACATGGACTCACTTCTTGAGGTCCAAGGATGAAACACCTGAAGTTCTCATCACCTTGCTTAAACTGATAAAACGTGGTCTTTAAGCTCAAGTAAAAGTGGTTCGTACTGACAGAGGTACAGAATTTTTGAATTCAACTCTGAGGAACTATTTTGAAGCCGAAGGAATTGAACATGAAACATCTATTGCCCGAACACCCGAACAAAACGACGTTGTTAAAAGACAAAACCGCACGTTAGTTGAGGCTACTCGAACTTTATTATCTGCTTCAAAATTACCACTATTCCTTTGGGAATGCTACACACAAAACCGATCCTTAATTATCCCAAGACACGAAAAGATACCATATCACATAGTTCATGATCAAAAACCTTCACTCAAACACCTTCATGTTTTTGGATGTACGTGTTACATTATTCGCGATGGTGAAAATTTGGACAAGATGAAAGAGAAAGGTGTTGCATGCATTTTTGTGGTATATGCAACTTAGTCAAAGGGATATAGAGTTTACAACAAGAGAACAAAATTGATAATCAAGACTATTCATGTCAGATTTGATGAATTACAAGAGATGGCACTTGAACAAAATAGTTTAAGTCCCGATTCACAACGACAAACAACTTCCGTTCACAACCGCACGGAACTCGGATCTCAAGACCACATCAATGAACCGTCAAGTTCAAAGCTGGTTCAAGGAAATGTTCCAAGAGACAATTGAAGAGTTAGAAATGTTATATGGACCAATGTATGATGAATATTTCACGGGGGAGAAACATGTTGTATCGAAGTCTTCCGTTGTCACTCATGATAAGAATGATCATATCGATCATCGTCAACAAAAGGATACAACTTCATCTACTTCAACATGGGTTGCTGCAGATTTACCTCCTCAGAATATCACATCAACAACCGCTCCTACAAAATCAACAACTACTGTCATTGCTCCAGAGAACACAAATCAAGCAGACAATGTATTATCTGATGAAGATGAATTTATCAACCCATTCGGTACACCGGTACACAAAACTGGAGAGTCTTCTACTCGCCACGTTGATCCATCAAATATTGATGTAGTTTTTTTACTACTCTTTAGGAAAAGAGAGCAAAATAGGGAAAGTATTAAGTGTCGGTTTAGGAAAACCAAGCACTAATGACCAATGTGGTTCAAGTTCGTTTCACAAGGAGGCAAGTGTGTTGTGTAGAGAGATGACTAATGATGTGATTATGATTATGAGAAATGAAAATATAAATGAGGTAAAAAGAGAATGACGGTTACGATGACGAATTAAACTAAGACGATAAAGTCGTACACGTAAAACCGTAAAAAGTAGCAAAATTAAAATTTTACCCTAAAATTTCTTAGAAAATTGCAATAAATCCTAAATAATGTAATTAGAATTTACAAAAAATCAAAAATCACCCAAACCTTTTATTTAATTATATAATAATTTTTTAATGCTAATTAAAGCCCAAAAAATCAATTTAATTAACAAAAAGTCCACAATGAGATTTTTTCAATTGTGAACCTCTAAAATGACTTCACTTAATTTAAAACTATTTTTGAAAATTTTAAAATTAATAAAAACTATTTAAAAACAATTAAAAACTATTTAAACATAAAATAATTATAAAAATTAATCTAAGGACAATAAAAATATTATAAAAGTTGTAAAATTCCTAACTTAATGTATTTAACCTAAGAAAAATATAAAAACTTGAAAAATCTATATTTTAATTTTTAATAATAAAATAATATTAAAAATCCAAAATTTATAAAAAATCTTGAAATTTGAAAACTAGTTTAATTTAACCTAATAAAAACAGAAATGAAGTTGGAATTACCTAAATACCCCTAATGGGCCTAGAATGGGCCAAAAGTCCAAACAGTTAGCTTAATAGGCTTATTAAGGCCCAATAAGAAAAATGTTGTCCAAACAAGCCCAAAAGCTCCTATCTGACTCAAAATTTGATTTTAAACACAAAACTCTGAAGGCCCAAAAGTTGAAAATGAGTATAAGCTAGCTTATTTCAAAGCAGCTTATTCTTAATGGGCTTTTTGGCCCATTAAGCTATAAGCTGATGCCATAAGCTCAAATTAGACACACAAGCTTCTTTTGAGTTACTTAAGAGTTATGTAAAAAGAAATTTGAAATAAGCACAAGGAATAAGCCTGAAAAAGCAATAAGCTATCTTCACAAAACGACAAAATAGTCGTTTTGGAGTTCTAGGCCACCCCAAAAGCTGATTCAAGTTTCAAAAGTTTTTAAATGACTTAACTAAGCTTAATCAACAAAAAGTTTTTCAAAAAGTTCACTCAATAAGCTGAAATAAGCAAATAAGCACTTAATTAAAAGTCAACTTTATGAGTTTTCTAGCAAAAAGTCAAAGTCAAGGTCTGATAAGCTCCAGTTCAAACAAATGGGTCAAATGAGGAAGATTGATCACAAAAAGTAAGTTGTTGCAGGTCTAGATAAGCCAATATGGCTTATTAATAAGTTGAATAGAAAATTACACTAGCCGGTGCTAGTTTTGGTGTCTGAGCAGTGGAAAGTTTTTCCACTGCTTGACTTAATTGACTATTTGTCTTATATGACTTTTTTGTGGATTCAAGTTTCACAAAGGCACCCAAATGATCAGTCAATCATAAGGAGTCAATAACAATCACAAAAACACAATCAGAATCAGCCAATTTGTACTGTTAATTCAAAACATCACCAGATCTAGCCCAGATATGAACAGATAAGCAGTTATGGTTCAATAATCACTTATAGCACAATTCAGCCAGCCAAACTTCACCAAATGCACACACAAGCTATAATAAACTTAAATGAACAAGTTTAAACAGGTTTCATGCAATGGTACAAGGCCTAAATCATGATTCAAGCACAAAAAGTTACTGGTGAACTATGAACAAGCAGATTTTTACTTTGCTGATGTACTTGACCAACAAGCCAAATTCAAACACTCAAATCTTCAAACCAAGTTATAATAACAATGATTTAACAACTTATAGCCCTAAGCATGCATATACTCTAAGTATTACCAAAATCTTAGGTCAAAATCAGTCAAATCCAATGAGATATAGCACAATGTTTGATTCAATGGTTTAAGGCCAATAACTTGCAGAAACTAGTACCCAACCAAGTCAATAACAGATAACAAGCATAAATAACAACTTTCAACAACACAATAGCAACTTATGATTCAAAACAGGTTAACCCAAACACCCCTTTAAATTTTCAAATCAAAATTTTCAAATCAAAAGTGTATTCCAATGTTACCCAAGCCCAAATCAACACAATAACATATGTAATATGCAGATTTTAGCAAGATTAAGCCACAAATTTCACAAGAACACAAGCAACACACAAATATCACAAATATCCAAATTTTTATCAGATTTTGAGATTAAGGGTGCAAACCTCATGGATGTACATCCACACCCACGAATTTTGAGCTTATGTGCTAGCAAGAACAAGCACAAGCTTCCACAATAAAGCCTGCTAAGATGGAACAAAGTTAGAAGCACAAATTATCAAAACAGAAAAGTGGAAAATCCTTGATTAATGCAACCTTAGTTCCCCACACTTGATTATCCCCAAGTAATAAGCTTCACAACACCTTGATATCACAATATCAGGATGCTATGATCAGCTTTATAGCCCAAGAATTCCACGGTTTGAACAAGACTTAGCAAAATATTAAGATTTAAGGAAAATATGCAAACTTTTGCACACTCCTTTGAAATCAGGTTTTAGGATTCAAGATTACTTAACAAAGAACAATAACAAGCAGATATAATGATTGGCACTTGAGCTTTCTTCACAATTTCAAACACATTTCATTAAACTTAATATATGATTTACAGAAAAGTGAACAAGGAAAATTCAAGAGCAAAATGTAAATGAAAGCCTAAATGCCTTTATATAGGCTACAAGTGACCTAAATGCTGAATAAAAAACGTAACCCTAATGGTATAGAAGTCCCCAAAATGCCCGTGTCTTGTTTGAATATTTTGAGGATCATGTGACTGAATTTGGCTTGTTGCATGAGTTGGCAAGGTGAAAATGCATCCAATGGTGTAAAATAAGCTTAAGATGTAAGCTGGAATCATGCACGTTGGATTGTTGTCACTGTTTTATCTTCTTATTCAAAGGCGTAGCAGGGGAGTCTCTTGTGGGGCTCATGGTTGATGTAGCATGTATTTTCAAGGTTGGGATGTGATTAAGGGGCCATTAATCACTAATCTGGAAGGTTTTAACACTTAATTATTAGTAATTAAGAAAAACCCAAATCTGGTGATGAACATGAAGAACATGTGTTTGATCCGGTTTTGTGTTTAAATGGGGTGTTTAGCGCCACATTTAACTAATTAAATAATTAGTTAGTTAAGCTGGTGAGTGGGATGGTGATGTGGCACAAAGCTGAGTGGTGATTGGTTGTGTTGGTTGAGTGGGGCACGTGTCACCATGACACTGCCCCATGTATCTTCCTTGTCTTGGCAGTTTACTCCCCTCATCTTCTATACTCCTTTCATTTCCATTTACAAAATCATATTTCCCTTTATAATGAAGTTTTGGTTTTCACACTTTTGCCCCAAAAAAGTTTTGTAAAGTAATTTCAGGGGTATTTCTTGCCATTTGTTGATTCTTGAAGGGATGTTTTGGCATTTTCTTCAGTGATAATGGTCTTGATTGTTTGTTTGACTTCTTGGAGGACTGAAATTGCCATGTCATGATTTATGAGGGACCATTTTTGCCATTTATTCAAAGTCAAGGGTCCTTTTGGTAATTTTGACATTTTTAAAGGACCAAACTTGTAATTTCTTGAAACTTGAAGTCCTTCATGATATGTTTAACTTTGAGAAGAATAATTATTGACAATTTAGTTTGGTTGAGGGACTAAAATTGCCAATTCTTCAAAGTGGAGGGCCCTTTTTGCAATATTGACAAACTTTAGGGACCAATCTTGTAATTATGAAGATACAAGGGTATAAAGTGTCAATTCTTCAATATTGGAGGACCCTTCTTGCATAATCTTCAAATCTTCAAGGGTTTGTCTTGGGAAATTCTTCATTAGGGCTTGGTTCAATGTGCGGCTTCGTTTCCCGTGTTCATTTTTGTATGATTCTTGTGATCTTTTGTCATTTTCTCAATATCCGTACCTAAAATACACAAGCAACAAACACAAGCATATATTTGGCTAATTTCATGATATTTAATGCATATAAAGCCCTTTTTGGACGATGAGACTATGTATAAAAGCAGTCTCATCACTACCCCATACTAAACCATTGTCGTGCCCTCACGCAATGCTAGAATAAAGTATCGTAGCATCTCCAAAATTCATTTTTATTCACTTTTATTGAATGATAAACTAGCTACACTACTACTATTACTACTACTTTCGTTTTAGACATAATGTATGATTTTCATCGCAAAATGGGACGTTTAGGTTCATGGAATAAGAACACGTGAACGCTTCGTTAGAAATAATTTCATCGTCCTCGATTTTCACCCCAATTCCATGCCAAGCGTGCAACGAGATCATTGTCATTATAAGTTAGTAATGCTAACGCTACTCATATGCCCTAATCACGTACTTATCCTCCCATTTTCCTAAGTTGTATCTCTTATATTTTATTTTCTCTTGAATGTTTCACTAGGATACATTGTTTGACTTATGCGATGATAGAGATTTAGGTCTAAAAATAGAGTCTTAACGGTGTAACCAAGACCATCAAATTAATAACCCCTCTTAATAGACAACGATGTCGAAAATTTAAGTCAACAAGAAGGATCGATAAACACGGTTTTATAAAGGTTTTGAACATGAGACTTATTACCAAGACTTTCATACGTCCCCTAACGGAAGGGCCTTATTATCATAGGTTTACCTCCATCTTTTATTCAACTTCGTCATTAATGTTGTGAATTTTTCAATTCTTTTTATGTCTATTATTCTTAGTTCCTCGACTCACTCGAATTGATATCCAATTAAACGTAAGATTAATTGTTCTTGGTAAAAAAAAACTTTTTGGTATTTAAAACTAATTAAAAACTATTTAATTAAAAGCTAATTAGTTAACTATTTAAAACTATTTAAACAAATGTGAAAACTATTTTAAACTAATTTAAAGCTAATTTGAAAACAAATGTATTAGACTAAATAAAAAAAACTATTTTAAATTTAAATGAAATCTATGTAAAACTATTTTTAAATAAATCTAAATGAATTAAAACTAATTTTTAAAAACTAAATTTAGAAACAAAACAATTTAAATTTATTAAAGTAATTAAAATATTATTATACTTTTTATTTTTTAAACTTTATAAATGAAAACTATTAAGAAAAACTTTTTAATTAAAATTAATTAACCTAAAACTTGTATTAAAACAATTTAATTAAATCTGGCAGCTAAAAAAATCCTATATTAACTAAACAGTCTAAAGATAAACACAAATAGAGGCCTAGAGGAGTTGGTAAGACGCGTTGCTGTTGAGCGAAGGGTCAGGGGTTCGAAACCTACCAGAGACGTTTTTGGTTAATATTATTATTTTTGGACTTTTTTGGAATATTAGGAAGCAAGCAGATTAAATGAATCTACCTCTTTAGCAGTAATATCAGCAAACAAATAAAACCAAATAAGCAAATGAAACAGCAATAAGCTAATAAGCTACATCAAATAAGCCAAACAAGCTCAGCAGCTAAAGCACGAAATAAAATAGATAAGCTATAAATCCTACAAGCTAAATCAGTAATAAATCTTAAAAAGTAAATAGAGCAGATCCAAAACAAACAAACTCAAATAAGCAGAACTGGATATATAAAAACTCAGATCGAAACCATTTTTTAAACAAGAACAGATTTATCAAACGTTAAATCAAAACAAGCTTAAACACCAAACCCGCAGACTAAGTTTACCCGACGCCAATCAAATATAAAGCAGATCCAACCAGATTACTACCTAAAAAAAACTAATAGCAGATTAACTAAACCAGCAGATAAATAACATAAGCAAATTCCATAAATAAATCTAACTACACAAGTAGATAACTCAAATAAAAATCAACACAGTAAATCAACTAAACAAACTCAGACAAGCAAGCTATATCAAAAGCTAAACAGGTTCGCTTCAAAAACAATAATCAGATAAATAAAACTAAACCATTAACATAAGCAGATTTAAATAACAATTAATCTAAAATACAAATAACTTAAAAGTAAAGAAAATCAAACCTAATGGGGAAATCCGTTGAGAAGAAAGTTACGCTGAGCAAACTTATGAACCCAATCGAAACACCACCTTAAACTCGATCCATCTACTTCTTGAACCACGAACATCAATCGAACTAGATTTAAGATCTTCCCAGTGGGGGAAGATTATTACCAGTTTTATTTTAATATTTATTTAATTAAAAACAGACTAGAGATTTAAATTGCAAGTAAATTAAATCAATTAAAGAGATAACATTAAACCGAATATAAATTTCTTTAATAATTAAAATTTGATTACAATACTTTGAAGGAAAATTACAATAAACCTAAAATCTATTTTTTATAAAAAATAAAAATTAAAATAAAAAGGTACCAATTAAATTACACAAATGAGGGGGGTTTTTATAGGAAAACCCTAGAAAACCTTCTTCATTATCTTCGTGAGCAAGGAAATAGATCTTAGCCGCTAAACACATCTTTTTTTCTTTCTCTCTCTTCTCTTCTTGATCAAACGGCTGAGAATACCTTAGGGGTCACACGGATCGCCAGCTTGGTATGATTTGTGTTTCTTGTGTTAGTTTGCTGCATAGGTGGCAACATATTATTGGATGGAGGGGTTGTGGTGATGTGGTTCATCCAATCACAAAAGCGATTGGGGACACGTAAGGAGAGGACCACCAGTATCATGTTCCGGTTTTGACGGGGAATTAATTCCCCATCGTGTGAATCACATGCTTAAGGGAAAAGCCCCAATTTATCTTGGTAATTTTTTTGATTAGGGTTTTTGTAACAGTAAAAATGTAGTTGCGTTGTGTTTGGGAGAGATGAGGGAAAGTGGGTGTTTCTTGTTGTTATCGAAGGTGAATAAATAAATGGGGTGGGTAAAGTAAGTTATACACGTGTGCGTGGGGGGTGTTTGTTTGACCAAGGAATTTGACCAGTAACTTCGTTCCATCCGTGCAAAGTTATTTAGCCAAATGGGCTTGGCCCAATCCAACCCCTTCCGTCTCTTTATTAAGTTTTGGGCCTGGGATACTTTGGGCCAAGAAACGAGTTTGTTTTCCATCCGTCTAATTTTCATGCAATTTTGGGCCTTAATGGGCTTTTGATCCACAAGTAAATATTTATTAAATCCACTAATGAGATTTTGGGCCCAATACCCAAATGTGGGACCCACAAAGCTCAAATATCTTCAAAAAGATTAAATCCGCTAAAATCGAGCTTGATTTCGGCTTCCTTGATCATTTCTTCAAAACCATGTTGAATTTGCCAGTTTTCGTGATCTTTAGCAGACTTTTGGTCTTTGACATTGTCTTTGTCTCTTTCTTGGACTTTTCTTAAACATTTGACCGTGAAATCCCGTGTTTTCTTTCCTTTTGATCATTTGTACCTATTTCACACAAAAACACAAAACCACGCGTAATTCCGACTTTTACGATATTAAACACATGATTAGGTCTTATTTTTCCTTGAATTTAGTTGTAAAAGGATAAGTTTTTACACACTTATTAAATCCCCTACACTTGACCATTGCAATGACCCCGTGCAATGCATTATTTTAAAGCATAAAGTTACATTTTTCTCATAATTAACCCATCTTGGCCTTTATTATAATATACTATTACTACTATGATGAAAAGATAAAAGTTTTAAAGGAGACAAAATTTATAATAATTTATTAACATGGAAATTATTTGATGCAAAAAACTCGTAAAGAAATCTAAGACTTAGATTAGGGCTTTGGTGTCATGAATATTAATCACCCTCAAGTTTCACGTTCCCCATACCAAGCTTAAAAACGAGATCATTGTTTACCATAAGTTTCTCAAGTTAAAACCACTTATATAAGACAATTGTGTAATACTCTTTCTCCAATTCCTACGTTGTATCTCTAGCTTTTAAGGATTGTCATTTACCCGTAGGCTCATTTGACTTATTTGATATTTATTAGTCCAAAAATGAAGGCAAAACGATGCAAACCCGACACTCAAAACCTAACCTCGTCCTCAAAAACGTTGTCACTAAAGTAAGCCCACATCAAGGATGATTTAACACGATTTGGGGAATAAATTCCCAGACCCAAACTTTGGCCAATAGTACTACTTATTATTTATTCCTCCAAAGTCATGTTGACTTTATGTGGAGTTTAGCAAGTTCACATCATATACCCTTAGGCTCTTTAAGATGTAAAAATGCTCCTCATCTATTGTCCACACCCTAAGGCTCCTTGAACGATAAACGAGGGAATTGATATTTGATCAATTTTTATTCAACACTTACCATGCCATACACCCTAAGGCTCTAATGACAAGGTTCGTGCTACATGTCCCACACCCTAAGGCTCCTTGAGGTCATGTGTTAATCTTATTCTTTCTTATTTATGATATATATAGTAGGCCAAATTCCGCGGTCCCATGGTCTGAATACCTCCTACTTAGTGATTATGAGCCACATTAGTCGGAAGTCCACAACGCTGGTACCCTCAATGTGTTCATGCTTTAATTACAAGGAGATAAAAGATTTGGCTAAGAGTTAAGATATCGAATCTACACCGCAAAAATCCTCATTTATTAAGCAATTAAATATACAAGCGGGAAGAAAGAGCCACAAAAACTCATAAGCAAGAATTAACCCTTAAACTTATTATCAACTCTATCATCTCTCGTTCTCCACAATTTAAAATCTCAAAGAATGAGACTCGTGGATGCTTAGCCTAATAAACCAATTAAGGTCCATATGGTTAAGGATTTGAGCTAGAGTAAACTTGGATAAGTAAACTCGGGTTGTTAAAACCATTTTATTTATTTATTTATTTTTGACTTTATTCTTGAAATAGAAAATATAAATACGATGCGATGACAAAAGGAAAGAAAATAAATTGAAATACTACTAGGCCAAAATAGATCAAAAATTTGAAAAACGTTGAAATTTTTTTTTTATTTTCCGGTTAAATGGGGTCAAATTCATGGAAAAGCCCACTAAAATTTGATAGAAGTCCCCCTACACTTAATATAAACATTGTCCTCAATGTTTAAGCATGTGGGAGAATAAACTCCCCTACACTTAGGAAATTGAGTACGTTGTTTTTGAAATCGAGCTAAGGAAGAGACAACTAAAGTGATTACATTTATTCGTCTTATTTATATACAAGATTGAATCACAATAGCAAAAACTTATCGAAGGAACCAGGTACACGGGAAACACGAGATCACGGGTCCCGTCAAAAACACCAAAAGTGGATCATTAAAGCACATGTCCATGCACAACATCACAACACATAAACAACCTATTTGGCCCCCCCTACACTTATTGGTGGAAATGGGTGAAGGTGAAAAAGGGTGGAAAGGATGGTAAAGGTAAAAAATCTAACCTAGTTAAATGATGCTTGATTTATTTATCACGAGTCTCTAGCTCGACTCGATTTCCCGAATGTCATCATTCAAATGCGAAAATCATGGGAAAAACCGAGATTTCCAAGGGAGGAAAATCTCTCCATGATAAAGGGGTGAAACAAAGTCATATAAGGAATACCCCATGAAAATCCACCCGGGTCAAACACATAATTTCCATCACAAAAGGAAATAAACCCCGAGGTGGTAAAATCACACAAGGCAAAGAAAAGTAGGGTATCCTTAGGCAACGATCTTTTAGATGAAAGGGTGGTATGGTGAAATGGTAATGATAGCACAAAAGTTTCTATTCCGGGATCAAACACCTATTCCTTAACGGGAAAATAGAAAGAGTTGTGGACATTAAAGTTCAAAATTTCATTTTGATCCAAAGTGGGGGAGTCTTCCTCTTCCAATCTCGATGTGAAAACATAAGTATCATCGGGGTCATAGGAAAACTCATCCTCGTGAGGAAAATAGGAATTTAGAAAGGTATCTAACTCATCCTCAAATGGAATATCCTCTAAAATAGGGGCAATCTCTAAAGGTGGAGGATCCTTTTCAAAAGTCGTAACCCCCATTTTTGGAATATAAGAGTCAAAGGGAGACTCAATAATGGGAGGATCACTTATAGATATAATAGGATAATTAGGCTCACTAGGTGTCTCGTCAAAAACCAAAGAAAAGAGATCACTTAAAGAAGTGTCGTCATTATTAGTTTCTTCATTTTCTTCAAAAAGTGGATTATCATTTGAAATTTCAAAAAGTGGGTTTGAATGTACCACAAAATCATTAAGATTAAACTTTTTAGTTTCAAAAGGATTGATAAAACTTTCTTCATTATCAAAATTAAGCACATCAATCATATTGACCGATTCTTTTCCGTTTGATTTATTTACCATTTTCCCCATTTTAAGCACTTGTTGATCATTCCCAACCCTAAGAATTAATTCCCCTTCGGCTACATCAACTAAAGCTTTTCCGTTTCTTAAGAACGGTCTACCAAGTATTAACAGAATACGAGGGTCCATCTCATAGTCGACTACAATAAAGTCCACGGGAAAAGTGAATGTACCAACTCGAACAAAAACGTCTTCGGCAATACTAACGGGGTATGCGAGAGTTCTATTAGCTAACTCGAGAGTCATGCAAGTCGAGACAAGGTCGGGTAATGATAATCGTTTCCATACCGAGAGTGGCATAAGATTGATGCTAGCGCTGAGATCTGCTAAAGCCATACAATCATCAATTTGGGGAAACGAGCAAGGTAACACGAATCGTCCGGGATCTCCTAGCTTTTCGGGAAGCTCTTTGAGAAGAATCGCGGAACAATTCTGATTTAAACGAGTATTCACGAGCTCAACCATTTTTTCTTTCTTATTAAGCAATTCTTTGAACATTTTCACAAATTTAGGCATTTGAGCAAGTGCTTCAATAAGACTAATGTTAACATTCACGTTGGAAATCATTTTCAAAAAGTTGGAGACATGAATGTCATCTTTGGTGAGCACTTTAGCCTTGTTCAATCTAGAGGGATAAGGGATATTGGGTTTAGATGGTGAATGTGGAGAAGGAGAAGGACTCGCATCTTGAACAACCTTAGGGATAGGCTCTTTGGGCAATGGAGAACTAGTACTAGGAGTGGTAGTGGGAGGAATCACCGAAGGGGGAGTAGGATTACTCATTATGACCTCCGGGCCTTGTCTCTCCTTTATGGGCGAAGAGATGGAAGGTCCCACTAAAGTGGCTCCACTTAGAGTAGTGATAGCACTCACATTGGCACGAGGGTTAATCTCGGTATTAGAAGGTAAGGCTCATTGGGGTCTAAGGGCTTGCAACATTTGCACGAACTTCATATCGGTGGACTCTTGCATTTTTTTCATAATTTTCTCATGTTCGGTAAATTTTTGTAGAACCAAGTCCATTTGAGGATTGTGCATGTTCATTTGATTAAACCCTTGGTTGTTAAACCCTTGATTAGGAAAACCTTAGTTTTGATATTGAGGTTGAAAACCGTTGTTATTATGAAAACCTTGGTTATTAAAGCCTTGATTTGGAGTATTAAACCCTTGGTTTTGCCCTTGAGAATTCCCTTGATTTTGACCATTAAAATTTCCTTGATTTGAATTCCCTTGAAAATTACCCATTTGAGGACCTTGGTTCCTATTTTGGTTTTTGGTATTTTGGGCGGGTGGGAGTGGTCTTTGTGGAGCTACAAAACCCGGGGGAGCCAAATAATTAGTACTCTTATAAGACAAATGGTTAACATCAACATTTGGTTTAAATTGAACCCTCTCATTAGCATTGGTGTTTTAAGCATAAACTTGTTGTTGTTGATTGTAAACCTTGTCACAATTAAAATACGAATGTGGTCCACCACAAGTCTCACACGTTTCACAAGTTTCTTTCAAGGCATTTACTTGACCATTGATGGCTTTGGTTTGTAAAGCAATTGATTCAACACACGAAGTAAGCTTATCAATTCTTTTGTCGTTCTCACTAGAACTAGCACTTGCCATAGTAGCCCTAAACACTCTTGGTTTATACTTTTGCCTTATTTTCAATTATAACCCAAGCCTCGTTCATTGATTTCACAAGAATATTGCCCCCTGGGGCACTATTAAGTGAGTCTTGGTCATTAAGAGTTAAACCATTGTAGAACGTATTGATTTGATGCACTTTAGTGAAACCGTGTTGTGGACATTTTCTTAAAAGCTCCTTAAATCGATCCCATGACTCACTAAACGTTTCCCCATATTGTTGTTCAAAGGTAATGATGTCATTCCTTAAAGAAGTGGTCCGTGATGGTGGGAAAAAGTAGTTTATGAACTTGGTCTCTAAGTCGATCCATGTGGTAATACTTTGGGGTGGTTCCTTATCAAGCCAAATCCGGGCTTGTCCCTCGAGGGAAAAAGGAAAGAGTTGTAAGCGAATTGCCTCTTGTGGTACCCCATTGTATTTGACGGTGTTTGCCAATTGTATGAAACGTTTGATATGAGCGTGTGGGTCATCATTAGTACGGCCTAAAGATGGTGTAGCGGAAACCATTTGAATAAAACCCGTTTTTAGTTCAAAATTATTAGCTCCAATATCCGGCACCACAATCGCGTCATCGTTTCCTTCAACGTGAGATTGTAGAATCTCAATCATTGGTCGATTATCCGTTGCCATCGTGTTGTTAAAAGCTCGATTCTCGGGATCGGCTTGATTGACGGTCTTTTTGTTTTTCTTCTTCTTCTTTTTGGAAGAATTAGAAGTATTTGGCACACCAATCGGTATGTATGTACGCGCGCGAGTGCGCATACAATTAAAACTTTGGAATGAGGTAGGAAACCTCGGTCGACTTTGAGAGGAAAGGGATTATGCCTCTCGAGGTGCAATATTAAAAAGCTACAAAAATATATACTTAATACTACTTGAGTCGGCAAACCAATAATCGGTCGTCCCTCTCAATATACGCACAAGCAAGCGGGGAAACGAGGTGGCACAAAGCACTTAAAAACCTTTTTCCTTAGATGGCCTTTTATAGCGCGTCGCCTTATACCCACCTTATAGTTTGTATAAATCGAGTTCAAACGTCTTACTAGTATTTATCTATTTTGCCCTTTTTTCTTGTTATGGATTCGAATACAATAGTTAGGTGATGAAATCCCAACTAAGGTCTTACTTGAAAAGTAGGTAAATTAATTGTGCTACGTAATATAATATAGTAAAAGAAAAATCTTTTTGTATTTTTTTAGAAAAATATATATTCACAATAAAAACGAAAGGAATCAAAATAAGAAAAATAACAATAATACGTAATATTTTTGGTGTAATACTTTTAGGAAAAAGTATTTCTTTTTGATTTTTTTATTTTTTTTGGTGCACATCTTCAGGAAAGAGTTTGCTTTTTTGATTAAATTTTTTTTTTTTAAGTTTTTGATTTTTTAATTTTTTTTATTTTTTGCAAGAAAGTTAACGTTCAAAATGAACGGATCCCAAAATCCAAACGTCTCACGAAATCTTCAATCGTAACAAGCAAAGCGGCAGTGGCGCCAATTTAATGTTGGACCCACAAATGGGCTTTTGGGCCCAATACCCAAATGGGCTTTACACCAATTTATTATGACTTCGGTCTTGCCTTGCCTTTTATTATTAATAAGTGTGAAAACACTTATCCTTTTACCACTTATTTCTAATAATAACAAGACCAAAGCGTGTATTTTATGTCGTAAAAGTCAGAATTATGCGTGGTTTGTGTTTTTATTGTGTATTAGGACCAAAAGATGAAAAAGGAAGAAAAAACGGGTTTTCACGGGCTTTTATCGAAGAAAAACAAGAAAAGACGAAGTCAAAAGATCAAGAGTGCAAAAAGAACGAAAGTCCAAGGCCTATTCAGAAGATTTATCGAAGAAAAAGTCTAAAGACGGAAGTTTAATGAAGTCTAAGAACTCAAGTCTAATAGAAGAAGAAAATGATGAGACAAGTTCAATTTACATCGACAAATCCCGAGACGACGTCGAGAAAGACAAAGAATTTAAATCGAGTCGTGAAGAAAGAAAGAATGAAGGAAACACATGCACCTTCCCATCTCCTATAAATACCCTCCTAAACACATTAGGAGGGTGGTTAGCTAGTCATTTTCTTTTTTGTAGTTTTCATTTTTAGAGAGAGAAAGTGTTTAACTTTCTCTCACTATAACTTCATCTTTTCTTTCAAGTTAAGCTTTATTTTAATCTTTGTATTTGAGTTTCATTAATCAAAAGTTCAAGTTTAAGCTTTTAATCTTCAATCTTTTTCTTCCTTTCTTGATTTTGCTTTATACTTTGATCAGAAATATTAAAGATGTGTGTTTGATTTTGATGTTTTCTTGATTAAAAAGCTAATCTTTTTATTCCTACATAAGCTCTTATACGTCTAACCTATAAGCTCTTTGTGCTTATTGGCTTATTTGTATGTTTAGCTTGTTCACTTTTAAGCTTTCTTAAAAGTTTTATCATTTTAAAGTTTGTGTTATAAAGTTCATGTGTTAGATTCCAAAAGTCTTCGAATTTGTGCTTAAATAGTCTTGGCTAAGTTGGTAAATTCTTATTGGATTAAGTGCTTATTTGTTTTAGGTTAAGTCACTCTTTGTTTTCCATTACGATCTTAGGAGGGTTTTACTGGATACGATCACTTGGCTACGATCGCAATGATTGCGATCCATACTTCTTTCTTGGCTACGATCCACACCACGATCACTCATTGCGATCTGCGGATGCGATCGTGTCACATTGCCTTGATTACGATCGCATTGATTGCGATCCTTGTTGTTACGATCAAGACTACGATCCACACCACGATCCACTTGTTGCGATCGTGAGTGCGATCGGTGGTTGCGATGGTGTGTTACGATTACCTTTGAGTGCGGTCACTCTTTTCCATCTCATTGAGTGCGATCCCTCACTCATTGAGTGCGATCCACCACTACGATCAGAGTACGATCGCATTGCGATCTGACTCAGGTTTTTGTTTTATTCTCCTTAGTTTTCAAATTTAACTTTTCCCACCACTTTTTACTTAGTTTATTTTAAACAAGTTTTCAAGTTTTTAATCATTTACGTTTTAAATTTCCAGAAATTGCACGCTTCCCGAAATCTCCATTTTTACCAAGTATTTTTCTAGTAATTTTTAGTTTAATTTTTAAAGCTTTTATTTTACTCAACGACGCCTTTTCTTTTAATTAGTTTTAGACAACCAAACCATATTATTTTTTCCACCAAGAACGACTGAGTCGCACTTTCTACTAGTAATCAATTCGAAAAGACTTGGAACAACGAACTTTGATACTTAGTAAATCTATGTATTAAATGGCGACGCTGCCGGCTCTTTTCGTTAAGATTAACGGTTTTTAGTGAGAGATGCGTTGGATTTTGGGATCCGTTCATCTTTGAACGTTATTTTCTTGCTTAAATTTTCAAAAAATCCTAAAAAATATAAAATTTTCAAAAATACAAAAAAATAAAAAAAACATAAAAAAACATAAAAAAAACCAAAAATATTTCTTGTATATTTTTCTTTTCCTTTTGTAGGTGTGTATGCGTACTCGTTCTCGTAAGAAGAAAGTAGCTCAAGCCGAAGTCATTACTCCACCTATTTTCACCATGGACAATCAACCAATGATCGAGCTTTTGAAATCGCACGTAGAGGGCAACACCGATGCTATTGTCATACCCGAGATTGGAGCCAACAATTTTGAACTCAAATCCGGCTTCATTCAAATGGTCTCTGCTCAACCTTTCTTGGGGCGTTCACTTGATGATCCTCATGACCATATAAAAAGGTTCCTTCAACTCACTAATACGGTTAAATATAATGGGGTTTCACAAGAAGTGATTCGCTTGCAACTTTTTCCTTTCTCGTTAGAGGGACAAGCCCGGAATTGGCTTGATAAGGAACCGCCGCAAAGTATTCTTACGTGGACGGATTTAGAGACCAAGTTCATTAACTACTTTTTCCCACCCTCACGTACTACCGCTTTGCGGAATAAAATCATTACCTTTGAACAAAAGTACGGTGAGACATTTACTGAATCTTGGGACCGTTTTAAGGAACTTTTAAGAAAGTGTCCACAACAATGTTTCACAAAAGTGCATCAAATTAATACTTTTTACAATGGGTTAAGCATGAATGACCAAGATTCACTAAATAGTGCCTCGGGGGGTAATATTTTGGTTAAGTCTTCTAATGCCGCTTGGGATATTATTGAGAACAAGTCTAGAGTTCAAACCAAGAGTGTTCGGACTAATGTGGGAAGTGCTAGCACTAATGAGAGCGACAATAGAATTGATAAGCTTACTACGCTTGTTGAAACACTTGCTCTCCAAACCGCTAATAACACCAAAGCTATCAATGCCCAAGTTAATGCTATGAGTCAATCATATGAAATATGCGGGGGATCTCACTCATACACCGATTGTCCTTCGACTCATGACAATCCGGAAAATGTGTATGCCGCCAACGGTAACTATTCCACGGGAGGCTATCAAGCACGTCCTCAAGGTGACCGCAATTTGCTCAGCTATCGCTCAAACAACTTCCTTTCACCACCCGGTTTTCCCCCACAAAACCCAAACAACCTCAATCGCAACAATCAAAATCAACCTCGAGCTCCAAATCAATACCAAACCCAAAGAAACCCATATCCACCTCAAAGAAACAATCAAGTTCACCAACCACCCGCTTATCAACCACCTACCTACCATGCTCTTCCTCCCACCCAACCCACCACATATAATCAAGAGGTTGACACTTACATGAGGACTAATGATGTGATAGTGCAAAATCTCCAGCGGGAAATGGCCAACATGAAAGCAGATATGGTGAAACAAGGGAATGATCTTTGAGCCGATATGCGAAACTCTTTGGCAAGTCAAACGAATGACGTAAGGAACATGATGGCTAGTTTCTTCCCAAGTAATCAAGCCTCTTGTTCGGGTTCTCTTCCGAGTAACACCATTGCTAATCCAAGAGGGGAGATGAAAGCAATCACAACTCGAAGTGGAAAAGGGTTAAAGGAACCTGAGCTTCCTACACCTACACCGGTGATTGTGACAAAGGAAAACGAGTCTAATTCTCCAATTCCTCCAACTTCTACTTCTCCAATTGCTCCACCTTCTATTTCTCCAATTCCTCCACCTTCTACTTCCATCCCTCCACCACCCAAGGATGTGAGTGAGAATTCCATTCCAAAGCCTTCATCTCAACCCAATATACCTTATCCTTCAAGGTTAATGAAAGAGAAATTGAAGAACAAGGATGATAATCAGGTTTATAACTTTCTCAAAATGTTTAAACAACTGAATTTCAATATCTCCTTTGCTGAGGCTCTCGCTCACATGCCCAAATATGCTAAAATGTTTAAAGATCTTCTCAGTGATAAGGAGAAACTTCTTGACATCGCTCAGACCCAACTTAACGAGAATTGCTCCGCAGTGCTCTTAAGGAAATTACCCACCAAACTTGGTGATCCGGGTCGTTTTCTCATTCCTTGCAACTTCCCTGGGGTAGAGAATTGTATGGCCCTGGCCGATCTAGGTGCTAGTATCAACCTAATGCCTCTAAGTGTTTGGAAACAATTATCTCTACCCGATCTAGTCCCCACACGAATGAAATTGGAATTAGCTAACCCTACGGTTGCTTATCCGGTGGGGATAGCCGAAGATGTCTTCGTTGGTGTCGACAAATTCACCTTTCCGGCGGATTTTGTTGTCGTCGACTACGAGATGGATCCCCGTGTTCCATTAATCGTTGGACGTCCATTCTTGAGGACCTATCGCACTCTCATTGATGTAGCCGCTGGCGAATTAATCATGAGAGTTGGTGACGATAAAATCGTCTTCAACATGGGTAAATGATGAGACTGCATTTATACATGGTCTCATCGTCCAAAACGGCCTTAAATTGCATAAAATATCATAAAAAAGACCAAATATATGCTCGTGTTTGTTACTTGTGTATTTTTAGGTACATATATTGAGGAATTGGCAAAAGAACACAAGAATCAATCAAAAACGAACACGGGAAACGAAGTCGCACAATGAACCGGGCCCAAGTTTGGAAATTTGCAAAAAGACCCTTGAAGAATTGAAGATTGTCAAGATTAGTCCCTCATCTTTGAAGAACTTGTCACATTTGACCCTCAAAATATCAAATGTACAAGTATGATCCTTTATGTTTGAAGATATTACAAGTTCAGCCCTTGGGAATCAAGAATATACATTTAATACCCTTGGAAAAAGTTTTGGAAAGTAATTGTGCCATTTTCAGCAACTTGTCCAAAGTTGACAAGGCTAGAATGGGCGCTGATGGGAATTAAATACAAAGTGAAAGAATGTTGAAACATTGGGGACCATATTTGCCAATCCACCAAACCTTCCCAACCAGTCACCACGTGACACCTCAGCCCTACCCACCCACCAACCCATAACCCTTACCCAAACCCGTGACCCTACCCGTCCACTACCCAGTTTTATTTATTAAGCTGTGGTCAAACAAAGTCAATTAACCCCACTTTTCCCCCCTAAACACTTATTTGAAAATTTAATTAAACCAAATAGATTAAAACCTGGTTAATTAACTCACGAACCCTAATCACCCCTAGATTAATTAAACCTTAATCCAAAGGGGTATTACCCCATCTTGTCCAGTTCACTAATTAAACATCCCCTCTCCCTTTCCCACCCAACAAAACACACCCACATGGCCTCAGGGACCCACCCCGTACCTCCCCTGCTCCATCCCTTTCGCACCAAAACCTAAACCCGACCAGATAAACGTCCCATGTTTATTCCTTGGTCCCCAATACCAAACCAACGTCCAAGATCAATCCTACACAGCTGGAATGTCACTCTCCATCACATGGGCACAATTTGACTACTTTGAAGATTGAAGACCAAGGGTTTTTTAGGAATTCTGCATACTAGGGTTTTAGTTTCTAGTATTTTCCATTTCATTGTATAAATAGGAGTCGTATGTGACCCTATTTGCTTTGTTCCAGTTTTTAGCCAAAACCTTGTAATTCCTTTTTTATAAAATTAAAGTTTGGTATTTTTAATATAAATTGTAATTCCTTTTAATTATTTATAAAAAGTTTGTGTGTTGTGTTAAGGCTATGAGACTGAGTTCCATTTTAAATTTGTGAAAATTTGTGTTTGATTCAAGTTTTCAAAAGGGTTTTAAAAGCTTTCTGTTTTCAGAAAGTGGAGTTCTTGGAAAGTGAAAGTGGACTGAGAACTTAAATTTTCTGAAAGTGAAAAAGTTTTTGAAACGTGGTGTTAAGTTTTTAAGAGTTTGTGGAAGGTTTTGTGAAAGTTTTTAAGGAAAGAAAAGTATATCAGAATATATACCTTGTTCTTGTTTTTCTTTTGTTTTTGATTTTTCAGGTTGAAGGATTGTTGATTATTGATCTGCATACACCCCAGTGTATAGGGAGGTGACAAAGCTGTCACAAAGAACCCTGGATGTAGGGTTCTTAGGTAAAAAATTCTTTTCCTTTTTAAAATTTCAGAAAAAGTGATGATTTGGTGATTTTGCATGCTAAGTGTTGATAGTGTGTTAATATTGTTTGATTTGAGTTGTTTTATGATGATATGCATGTTAGATGCTGTTTTGATCAATTTGAATAGGGTTTAGAGTATGTTGATTTGAAAAAGTTGCATAAAAAGATTTTAAAAGGGTGTTTGGATACATGTTTTAGCAGATTAAATTTCTTGATTGTGTTTAAAAAAAGTTGCTAGATAAGTTTAATAGGGTAGTAATAGGAAGTGTTTTAGCTTTGGTTCAGTTTAGTGCAAGATTTTGAAACAAGTTTGTGTGTAAAAAAGAAAAGTTAAGCATAACTCTGCATATGTCACTTTCTGTCTTATTTACATGAACTGGTGTGCTTAGATCTTGTAATTCTGTTAAGTGATAGGGTGTTCTAAGATTTGAGATTGATTGCAAGTTGATTGGTGAGCTTGTATGCAAAAATTTGGAGGCTGAATCTCATTTGTGTGCATTTGCTAAGCTTAAACATATCACCAGACCTCAAATGTACATCAGCAACTTGCATATGCTTGGACTTGATTTGTGTATGTTATTTTTGTGCTAAGTGCTACTTGTTTTTGCTATTCAGTGACTCCTTGTGCTTCAAAGAGCACAAGGGTGCCCTCTTGTTCCACAAATCAACACCAAGTAAGCCCACACCAAGCTCCTCTTGGTTTCCAAATTGCACAAGTAATACTACACTTGTTCATCAGAAAGAGTAGCAGACTTGGCCACGTTTTGGTCATTGACCAGCTTAATCTTGATCCATTTTGCACTTTGTTTGTGTTTTAGTAAGTAATTAAGTTATTGGAATCAAGTTTTTAAAATTTTAAAAAAAAAAATATAAACATCAAAAAGGACGTGGCCAGGACTCGAACCTGCGCCACTCCTCTCACAAACCAACGTGCTAACCATCTGCGCCCTAGGGACTTTGACTGATAGGATTGGTTTTGAATTGTATTTAAGTACGTTTTGGTTTGGGCTTTTCTAAATAAGCCGTAGCTTATTTGCTCATTTTCAGCTTATTTATTAAGCCTTTTGGCTTCTTTTCATTTTTCCTAGGCTAGTAATAGTTATTAGGACTTTTCTGTTTAATAGTTTTATTTTTCCTATTATTTAATTAATTTCTAGGATTATTTTTCTTTTAAAATTTAGAAAGTCATTAAAAAATATTAAACAGTAATAAAAAAATACAAAAAAATAGTTTTTAGGTTTTAATTCTTATTTTTGAGGTTTACATATAAAAAAGTTTTCAAAAACTTTAATTTTTAATTTTATTTGATTTTAGGTTTTTTAATAAACTTTGAAAATTAATATAAAATTAACTAAAAGGTTTCAGAAACTTTAATTTACATTTTCTTCTTAGTTAGAATATTTAGGATTTTTGAGAATTTTTTAGAATTTATTTAAGAACTTTTAATTTTTTAGATTATTTTATTATTATTTTATTCATTAAAATTCAAAGTTTTATTTTTAACTTTTTTTCATTTTTCCTAGATTCTAGACATTAAATTAGGACCTTTTCCATTTGTAGAATAATTTTTAGGCTTTTCAATTAATTTTTAGAATTAATTTAAGATTTAATAGATTTTAATAGTTTTTAGGAGTTTAAAAATAGTTTTAATTGGTTTTAAAATTTTTAAAAATAGTTTTTAGCTTAATTAGGTTGTTTTTGAGGTTTACAAATTATAAAATCTTGTTTAGGGCTTTTTAATATTTAAAAGTGATTTTTAGGGCTTTAATTAGCATTAAAAAGTCATTATTAAATTAATTAAAAGGTTTTGGCAAGTTTGGATTTTTTGTAAACTCTTAGAATATTATTGTGGATTTTTAGTAATTTTTAGGAATTTTTAGGTTAAAATTTTAAATTTTGTGCTTTTTTACGTTTTACGTCATAACTTTCTAATAGTGTTTTCGCCTTATTTTTCTATTTTTTTTCGTCTTCGTCATTTTCTCTTCTTTTCTTCTCATCAATAATCAAAAACATAATCAATCATTCATTACACAACGCACTAGCCTCCTCGAGAGAACGATCCCCACTCATTGGGTCATAACTTGTGGTTTTCCTAAACCGGTCGTTAATACTTACCGCTTTTTGTGTTGCTTTGTTTTTCCTAAAATAAAGTATATACAAAATCACTACATCATTTTGGCGCCGCTGCCGGGGAGGCGTGTTGTGTTTTGATTGAACCATTGTTGTTTTTCTATATTAGCCATAATAGTATTTGTATTAATAGCACTCTATTAATACGTATTATCGTTTTTCGGTTTTTGTGTGAATATTATTACTATATTGTATACGTAGAACAATAAATACAAAAGTACTCCAAATACGTGAGCAATCACAACCTTGATTCGGGATTTCATCACTCGATCATTTTATTCGAATCTCAAACCAAAGAAAAAGGCAAAAATAGATAAATACTTTCGTGAAGCTTAATCTTGATAATACAAACTATAAGGTGGGTATAAGGCGGTTGTATTTCACAACCTAAAGGAAAAAGGCTCTTAAGTGCTTCGCGCCGCCTCGTTTCCTCCGCTTGCTTGTGCGTATTTGATTTTGAGAGTGAATCGAGGGTTTTGCCGCCCAAAGTATTATTACATATCATATATATTTTCTTGGTTTCCATTTGATTAAACCCTCTTGAACGATTTGGTGTTCCACCATCGTTCTAAAAGTCATCGAAGGCGTTCACTCCACGTGATCGTTTTCATTCCTTGAGGCCTTTTTAATCAAGAGATTTGATTAGTGAGGAGATTTGTGGACTCATTGTCTACTTAATATATTCACCAATTCCAAAAAGGTTAATACAATCAAAAACCACAAAAAATTGAAAAAACACAAAATACCAAAAAGAATCTTCTTTGCTCGTCTCCACGTTGTACGTGACGTTTATGCTCACTCGTAATCAAGCAAAACGAGCACGTAGACGCAAGAACAAAACTCCTACTAAAACTCATTCTAGTGAGGAGTCTCCAAGTGAGGAACCTATTGTAGAACAAGAAGCTATCATGGCTAATCGTACTATGATGGAGTTGCTTCAAGCACCCACCGAGGGTTTTGGAGAGGCCATTGTGATTCCCGCCATCCTTGCGGAGAACTTTGAGATCAAAACGGGTTTAATGTCTATGCTTCAAGCAAACAAGTTTCGCGGTCACGAAAAAGACAACCCACATTATCACATTAGGCAATTTAATCGTCTCACCGCGACAAGCAAGTTTAAGGATGTACCACACGATGCCATTAAGATGATGTTGTTTCCTTACTCGTTAGATGGACCCGCCAAGATATGGCTTGAGAAAGAACCGCCGAATTCGATTTTGACATGGGCCGATCTCGTGTCTAAATTTGTGAATCAATTTTTTCCACCATCTAAGACAACACATTTGAAAAACGAGATTTCACGTTTTACACAAAGACCAAATGAAAGTTTTTCAATGGCTTGGGAAAGGTTTAAAGAAATGTTACATGAATGTCCACACCATGATTTTTCCGAATTGCATCAAATTGACACTTTTTATAATGGGCTTAATGAACATGAACGAGATTATTTAAATGCCGCCGCGGGTGGTAATTTTTTGTGCAAAACGACCAATGAGGCTATGAAAATCATAGAAAATAGGTCTAAGGTCTATAGCCCTCGTAACACACCGAGTGTTGCCAATTTGGGCTCGTCATCATCTTGTTCCATTAATGCCTTGCAAGATGAAGCAAATGAGGAGAATCGGTTTTTCGATAGGTTTTCGACTCTTATGTCTCATTGGAAAGCTCAAGAGGCTTCAAACACCGCTTCGGTTAAAGCGGTTGCTAAGAGTTGTATTTCATGTGGTGGAGCTCATGATTTTTCCGAGTGCATTACCGCGGATGGTAACACTTCGAATGCTTATGTAGCCACGGGAACTTATAACCAAATCGGTCAAGGTTCTCGTTCAAATCAAGCTCCACAAAATCAAAATGCTAATAACTATCGAAACAACAATCAAGGTGGAAATTACCAAGGAAATCAAAGGAATTATAACAAGGGTAATTACCAAAGTGGAAATGGGCAAATTTCAAACCAAAACCAAAACCGTGATTTTCAAACTCCTACTCAAGGTTTTCAAAATGCTCACACTAAAAATTTGCAAGGAGAATTTTTAGATTATGCTAAGGCTAATGATGCTAAGTTTGACAACATGCAACGTGAGATGATTAGCTTAAGGTCCGAATTGAAAAATGAGCTTAAAACCGAACTTGCTAATGAACTTAAAACTCATGCTAATAAAATGGAAGGAAATGTCACACGACTCCAACAAAATCAACAAAAAATGGAGCAAGGACAACATGAGATTAAGCTAGAGTTGTTAAAAGCGGATGCTAGGCAATCTAAGTTTGAAGATCGAATGGCTAAAATGTTTGAAGCTATCATGTGTAAGCCCTCTTCTTCGGGTGGTCTTCCTAGTGATACCATCGTGAACCCGAAAGGAGAATTGAAGGTTATTACCACTCGTAGTGGTAAAACTTTCAAAGAACCCATTTCTCGTCCAAGTACTTCTATGGAGAAGGAAAAAGAGAAAGAACCCGAGGTTGTGGTTGAAAAGGAGCACATTACAAGCCCACGAAGTACCGCTCAAACCACACCTACGGTTGAACCTATACCCATTATGGAACCCGAGATTCCAAGGCCGATGCCTATACCTATTTTGCCCCAACCCACACCACCTTTACCCTACCCATCAAGACGAGACAAGGAAAAGGCACAAGAGCGGAATAATTATCAATTTGAACTCTTTATGAAAATGTTTCGTGACTTGCATTTTAATATAAGTTTTGCCGACGCCTTAGTCATGATGCCTCGATTTGCCGCAAACTTCAAAAGTATGTTGAATAACAAAGAAAAATTGCAAAAATCGTCTAGTTGTTCATCGGTTTTTCTAAGCCGCATACCTCAAAAAGTCGGTGATCCTGGAAAGTTTTTAATCCCATGTGCTATCCAAGACATGGAAGAATGCTACGCCTTGGCCGATCTTGGTGCTAGTATTAATTTGATGCCTCTTGAGATTTTTAAATCGCTCAATCTTCCAAATCTCACTCCTTCAAGAATGTCAATTGAAATGGCCGATCATTCTACGATTCTAGCTTGTGGAGTTGCCGAGGACGTCTTTGTGAAAGTTGGGAAATTCTATTATCCTGTGGACTTCATTGTTGTTGATATTCCCATCGATCCTAAAGTTCCGTTAATTTTAGGTCGATCTTTTTTGGATACCTCGAGAGCACTTATCGATGTGCATGCAAGAAAAATCACTCTTCGTTTCAATGAGGAAGAACTCGTCATTAATGCAACCCAAAACTCCACTCTTTCTCATGTTTATTCGATCACATCTTTGTACAATGTCGATTCCACCAAAAACATTTGTCAAAAGATTTCAAAAAGAGTTGTTGAAGTTGTTAAGAAAAATGAAGTTCCGTCCCCTCCGCCGATGGAGGTTAAGAGTGTTAAGCCTATGATTCCAATCTCGAGTGATTCTTCGGATGATGAATACGTTGATCCCGATGGGGAGGTTTTCTTTGTTGACAAAAGATTTGAAAACTTGCCACCACCTAAACCAAAAAGATTTCAAAATGTGAGAATTTTTAGTGTGACTAACATTGTTTTAGATACACCAAATATTTTTGACATAATCAAATCGGGTTTTCACAAGGAGAGTGTAAAAGATGAAAAAGGAAAAGATTTTGAATTTAATTTAAAGGATTTTTCTACAATTCTAACTCCGTCATCACCGCGTGTCTTGAGTACTACAAGCTCGTCTTCTCCTTTTGACGATGCTTTGTGTGGACTTAGTGTGGGGGAAGCCCCTTATGTTCCCTCCCCTTTCTCCACCAAGGACGAGATATTTGATCCTGGAATTGTTTATATAGGGAAATCTCGGTCTTCCACCGATGCAATAAATGGAAAATCTTTTCATTTGATTGGTGCGAGTCTACCTCGAGTAGCTCAATGTTATGACTTACCCATTGTCCCACCCTTCTATTTCTTCTCTCCTATTTTCTTCTATCCCATTGGGATTTGTGTTGGAGTTGTGTTGTCTCGTCTTTCATCCGAAAACGAGGACGCTATCTTTGACCCCGGTATACGTTTATCGGATTTTTAAAGTACTCCACGTACTTTTGGGCCTTGTTTATCATGTAAGCCCCACCAAAAATTGGCCAAACCATGATTATCCCTAAATGATCACATTTATGGGGATTCGAGTCGAGCTTTTGACTCGGTTATTAAAAACAAGGTACCTCGTGGGGGAGACCCATGCTTATCCATGTACATATTATTGCTTTCTAATTAGTTTAATGTGAGGGGATTTGTGCCCTTCCAACCTTTGTTCCGTGGTTGTTTGTGCATTGTGTCTTTTAGATCATCATCTTCACGATTGGAGCCTCTCGTGTTCGTTTCATGGGAGCACTCGATCGTTTGCTTTGGAGGCCTTTCCCAATATCCACATATGATATATCCTTTTATGTTCTAACCTTAGGTTTTTAGCACACTTCATAAACGGCTATTTACTTATTGGTTACACCCTTTCCATGCTAGATTGGGCATTCGACTACGTCTCTAGTATGGGGGTGTTTGCACCCCTACACTCGAAACATTGAGGACAATGTTTAACTTTAGTATGGGGGGGTGAATAGATACTTGCCTTGCCAAACCTTCACGCTTTCCAAAGTTTATCGTTTTGTTTATCGTTTTCTTGCAAAATAAGGCTAAAAATGGCCAAATTTTAAAATTTTTCTCATGTTTTATAAGTGTTTGAAGACACGAATGTAGATTTTCCGATGGCGAGAATAAGAGTAATTTTTGACTCGACCGTGCGTGTTGAGCACTTAGCTTTGATTCCTTAACTACACATTAGGCTAAGTCTCTTAAATGAGGACGAGAAATGATAGAGTTAATTATAAGTTACTATGCTAAACGTAGAGTTCTCGTATTCTTTCAAAAACTCATGTGTTCTCGTTGTTTGCTTATTCTCCCTTCGCATGTAAATATTTTTTGCTTAATAAATATTGACTTAGCGGTTTAGTTAGGATTGTTGGGTTTCTAGTCTTTTCTAGTAGCTTCCGTGTAATTAAATTGGGAAGACATTAAGGTATCGCCAGCGTCACGGTTTTGAAGTATTGGCAACCCGAATAATCGAAAGCTTCACCCAATAATAAGATTTCAAGTGCTCACCTAAATCTAGCAAACAATTTGAAGCCCCACAAGGCCTAAAATCTATGCAAAATTGAAAGTGAATCAAGCCTTAATCTTCGAAGCTTTAAAGATCCAAAATTCGCTTTAGCGTGAGGATATACGTCTTTGGCTAATAAAACCACCGATGAGGCGGATGATAAAAGGTAAGGCAAGACCGAAGTCATAATAAAAGCTTCATGGCGAAGTTGAATAAAAGATGGAGGTAAACCAAAGATAATAAGGTCCTTCCGTTAGGGGGCGTATAAAAGTCTTGGTAATAAGTCTCATGTTCAAAACCGTTATAAAACCGTGTTTATCGATTCTTCTTGTCGACTTAATTTTTTGACATCGTCGTCTATTAGGAGGGGTTATTGATTTGATGGTCTTAGTTACACCGTTAAGACTCTATTTTTAGACCTAAATCTCTATTATCGCATAAGTCAATGATGTATCCTCGTGATCATTAAGACATAATAAAATATAAGAGATACAACTTAGGAATAATGGGAGAATAAGTACGTGATTAGGGCATATGAGTAGTGTTAGCATTACTAACTTATAATGACAATGATCTCGTTGCACGCTTAGCATGGAATTAAGGTGAAAATCGAGGACGACGAAATTATTTCTAACGAAGCATTCACATGTTCTTATTCTATGAACCTAAACGTCCCATTTTGCGATGAAAATCATACATTATGTCTAAAACACAAGTAGTAGCAATAGTGTAGTGTAGCTAGTTATCATTTCAATAAAGTGAATAAAATTAAATTTTGGAGATGCTTTGATACTTTATTCTAGCATTGCGTGAGGGCACGGCTATGGTTTAGTATGGGGGAGTGATGAGACTGCATTTATACATGGTCTCATCGTCCAAAACGGCCTTAAATTGCATAAAATATCATAAAATAGACCAAATATATGCTCGTGTTTGTTACTTGTGTATTTTTAGGTACGGATATTGAGGAATTGGCAAAAGAACACAAGAATCAATCAAAAACGAACACGGGAAACGAAGTCGCACAATGAACCGGGCCCAAGTTTGGAAATTTGCAAAAAGACCCTTGAAGAATTGAAGATTGTCAAGATTAGTCCCTCATCTTTGAAGAACTTGTCACATTTGACCCTCAAAATATCAAATGTACAAGTATGATCCTTTATGTTTGAAGATATTACAAGTTCAGCCCTTGGGAATCAAGAATATACATTTAATACCCTTGGAAAAAGTTTTGGAAAGTAATTGTGCCATTTTCAGCAACTTGTCCAAAGTTGACAAGGCTAGAATGGGCGCTGATGGGAATTAAATACAAAGTGAAAGAATGTTGAAACATTGGGGACCATATTTGCCAATCCACCAAACCTTCCCAACCAGTCACCACGTGACACCTCAGCCCTACCCACCCACCAACCCATAACCCTTACCCAAACCCGTGACCCTACCCGTCCACTACCCAGTTTTATTTATTAAGTTGTGGTCAAACAAAGTCAATTAACCCCACTTTTCCCCCCTAAACACTTATTTGAAAATTTAATTAAACCAAATAGATCAAAACCTGGTTAATTAACTCACGAACCCTAATCACCCCCAGATTAATTAAACCTTAATCCAAAGGGGTATTACCCCATCTTGTCCAGTTCACTAATTAAACATCCCCTCTCCCTTTCCCACCCAACAAAACACACCCACATGGCCTCAGGGACCCACCCCGTACCTCCCCTGCTCCATCCCTTTCGCACCAAAACCTAAACCCGACCAGATAAACGTCCCATGTTTATTCCTTGGTCCCCAATACCAAACCAACGTCCAAGATCAATCCTACACAGCTGGAATGTCACTCTCCATCACATGGGCACAATTTGACTACTTTGAAGATTGAAGACCAAGGGTTTTTTAGGAATTCTGCATACTAGGGTTTTAGTTTCTAGTATTTTCCATTTCATTGTATAAATAGGAGTCGTATGTGACCCTATTTGCTTTGTTCCAGTTTTTAGCCAAAACCTTGTAATTCCTTTTTTATAAAATTAAAGTTTGGTATTTTTAATTTAAATTGTAATTCCTTTTAATTATTTATAAAAAGTTTGTGTGTTGTGTTAAGGCTATGAGACTGAGTTCCATTTTAAATTTGTGAAAATTTGTGTTTGATTCAAGTTTTCAAAAGGGTTTTAAAAGCTTTCTGTTTTCAGAAAGTGGAGTTCTTGGAAAGTGAAAGTGGACTGAGAACTTAAATTTTCTGAAAGTGAAAAAGTTTTTGAAACGTGGTGTTAAGTTTTTAAGAGTTTGTGGAAGGTTTTGTGAAAGTTTTTAAGGAAAGAAAAGTATATCAGAATATATACCTTGTTCTTGTTTTTCTTTTGTTTTTGATTTTTCAGGTTGAAGGATTGTTGATTATTGATCTGCATACACCCCAGTGTATAGGGAGGTGACAAAGCTGTCACAAAGAACCCTGGATGTAGGGTTCTTAGGTAAAAAATTCTTTTCCTTTTTAAAATTTCAGAAAAAGTGATGATTTGGTGATTTTGCATGCTAAGTGTTGATAGTGTGTTAATATTGTTTGATTTGAGTTGTTTTATGATGATATGCATGTTAGATGCTGTTTTGATCAATTTGAATAGGGTTTAGAGTATGTTGATTTGAAAAAGTTGCATAAAAAGATTTTAAAAGGGTGTTTGGATACATGTTTTAGCAGATTAAATTTCTTGATTGTGTTTAAAAAAGGTTGCTAGATAAGTTTAATAGGGTAGTAATAGGAAGTGTTTTAGCTTTGGTTCAGTTTAGTGCAAGATTTTGAAACAAGTTTGTGTGTAAAAAAGAAAAGTTAAGCATAACTCTGCATATGTCACTTTCTGTCTTATTTACATGAACTGGTGTGCTTAGATCTTGTAATTCTGTTAAGTGATAGGGTGTTCTAAGATTTGAGATTGATTGCAAGTTGATTGGTGAGCTTGTATGCAAAAATTTGGAGGCTGAATCTCATTTGTGTGCATTTGCTAAGCTTAAACATATCACCAGACCTCAAATGTACATCAGCAACTTGCATATGCTTGGACTTGATTTGTGTATGTTATTTTTGTGCTAAGTGCTACTTGTTTTTGCTATTCAGTGACTCCTTGTGCTTCAAAGAGCACAAGGGTGCCCTCTTGTTCCACAAATCAACACCAAGTAAGCCCACACCAAGCTCCTCTTGGTTTCCAAATTGCACAAGTAATACTACACTTGTTCATCAGAAAGAGTAGCAGACTTGGCTACGTTTTGGTCATTGACCAGCTTAATCTTGATCCATTTTGCACTTTGTTTGTGTTTTAGTAAGTAATTAAGTTACTGGAATCAAGTTTTTAAAATTTTAAAAAAAAAAATATAAACATCAAAAAGGACGTGGCCAGGACTCGAACCTGCGCCACTCCTCTCACAAACCAACGTGCTAACCATCTGCGCCCTAGGGACTTTGACTGATAGGATTGGTTTTGAATTGTATTTAAGTACGTTTTGGTTTGGGCTTTTCTAAATAAGCCGTAGCTTATTTGCTCATTTTCAGCTTATTTATTAAGCTTTTTGGCTTCTTTTCATTTTTCCTAGGCTAGTAATAGTTATTAGGACTTTTCTGTTTAATAGTTTTATTTTTCCTATTATTTAATTAATTTCTAGGATTATTTTTCTTTTAAAATTTAGAAAGTCATTAAAAAATATTAAACAGTAATAAAAAAATACAAAAAAATAGTTTTTAGGTTTTAATTCTTATTTTTGAGGTTTACATATAAAAAAGTTTTCAAATACTTTAATTTTTTATTTTATTTGATTTTAGGTTTTTTAATAAACTTTGAAAATTAATATAAAATTAACTAAAAGGTTTCAGAAACTTTAATTTACATTTTCTTCTTAGTTAGAATATTTAGGATTTTCGAGAATTTTTTAGAATTTATTTAAGAACTTTTAATTTTTTAGATTATTTTATTATTATTTTATTCATTAAAATTCAAAGTTTTATTTTTAACTTTTTTTCATTTTTCCTAGATTCTAGACATTAAATTAGGACCTTTTCCATTTGTAGAATAATTTTTAGGCTTTTCAATTAATTTTTAGAATTAATTTAAGATTTAATAGATTTTAATGTTTTTAGGAGTTTAAAAATAGTTTTAATTGGTTTTAAAATTTTTAAAAATAGTTTTTAGCTTAATTAGGTTGTTTTTGAGGTTTATAAATTATAAAATCTTGTTTAGGGCTTTTTAATATTTAAAAGTGATTTTTAGGGCTTTAATTAGCATTAAAAAGTCATTATTAAATTAATTAAAAGGTTTTGGCAAGTTTGGATTTTTTGTAAACTCTTAGAATATTATTGTGGATTTTTAGTAATTTTTAGGAATTTTTAGGTTAAAATTTTAAATTTTGTGCTTTTTTACGTTTTACGTCATAACTTTCTAATAGTGTTTTCGCCTTATTTTTCTATTTTTTTTCGTCTTCGTCATTTTCTCTTCTTTTCTTCTCATCAATAATCAAAAACATAATCAATCATTCATTACACAACGCACTAGCCTCCTCGAGAGAACGATCCCCACTCATTGGGTCATAACTTGTGGTTTTCCTAAACCGCTCGTTAATACTTACCGCTTTTTGTGTTGCTTTGTTTTTCCTAAAATAAAGTATATACAAAATCACTACATCAGTAAACTTTCTAAGCAGCCTTCTAAAAACGAGAGCGTTAATTTCATTGACATTCTTGATGAGGCTTGTGAAGAACATTTCAAAGACGCTTGTAAAAGTGGTTCTTCTTCTCTACCCATTGTTGAGACCGTTTCCTCTATTGCACCCTCACTAACTCCATTTGGAGAAAGTGGTTTCATTTTGAAAGAATTTGAAGCAACTTTGGGAGATGTGGACTTGCAATATGACGATTCTCCCTCCAATTGGGATGAAGACATTCGTACCATTGAGAAACTTCTCAATGAGGACCATATTTCTCCACCATCTCCTAAAGATATCTCTATCGATGAACCGAATTTGACTACGCCTTCCATCGAAAATCCTCCGGATTTAGAGCTTAAGGACCTACCGCCTCATCTCGAGTACGTTTTCCTTGAAGACAATAAGAAGTTACCCGTAATCATCGCAAAGGATTTGAAAGAAGACGAAAAATCCCGACTTATCGACGTGCTGAAGAATCATAAGAAAGCGATTGCGTGGAAAATCTCCAATATTCGTGGAATTGATCCTCACTTTTGCACACATAAAATTCTCATATAGGACGACTTTAAACCCACTATTCAAAGCCAAAGAAGGGTGAACCCCAAGATCTATGACGTTATCAAAAAAGAGGTTATCAAACTTCTTGATGCGGGAATGATCTACCCTATCTCGGATTCACCATGGGTTAGTCCCGTCTATTATGTGCCTAAGAAAGGCGGAATCACCGTTGTGCCCAATGAAAACAACGAGTTGATTCCTACTCGTCTCGTTACAGGGTGGAGAGTTTGTATAGACTATCGCAAACTCAATGATGCTACGAGAAAGGATCATTTTCCCCTTCCTTTCATGGACCAAATTCTTGAACGTCTAGCGGGTAATGACTATTATTGCTTCTTAGACGGGTTCTCTGGGTATTTTCAAATTCCCATCGATCCTAAAGACCAAGAGAAAACCACATTCACTTGTCCTTATGGAACATTTGCTTACAAAAGAATGCCATTCGGCTTATGCAATGCTCCTGGGACATTCCAAAGGTGTATGATGGCTATCTTCCATGACATGGTTGAAGAAACTATGGAAGTCTTCATGGATGATTTCTCAATCTATGGTGATTATTTCTCTCATTATCTTGCCAATTTGGAGTGCATGCTTAAGCGGTGTGAAGACACTCGCCTTGTTCTAAATTGGGAAAAATGCCATTTCATGGTGAAAGAAGGCATTGTGCTTGGACATAAAATCTCAAAATCCGGTCTTGAAGTGGACCGTGCTAAAGTGGATGTCATAGCCAAATTACCTCCACCTTCAACCGTGAAGGGTGTGAGAAGTTTCCTTGGTCATGCGGGCTTCTATCGTCGATTCATTCAAGATTTTTCTAAAATCGCTCGCCCGATGACCCACCTCTTGGAAAAAGATACTACTTTTATCTTTTCTAAAGAGTGTCTTGAATCCTTCAATCTTCTTAAGGATAAGCTAACTAAGGCACCGGTCTTGGTCACCCCTAATTGGGAGCTACCTTTTGAATTGATGTGTGATGCTAGCGACTTTGCTATTGGAGCGGTTTTAGGCCAAAGAGTGAATAACCACTTCCAACCAATCCATTACGCTAGCAAGACAATGACGGGGGCTCAATTGCATTATACCACTACTAAAAAAGAGCTTTTAGCTGTAGTGTATGCTAATTGACCAATCATTAGTATAAATCGTTTCGTCTCGACTCGACTCGAATTGATTTTACGTTTTCTCGTCAAGACTTAATTTGTTTTTGGTTAATAAAAGGATATTTGGTATTTATACTACGTTCGACTTGAAATTGTAAACAAACCGGAAAACGAGGTAAAAAAAACTATCATTATATTATATACTAGTACTACGTTTATATTATAATACTATGATACTATACTAATTGCTAAACAATAAGCAAATGCAAATTGTATACCAACGTTACTCCTAGTCCAATTAAAAGAAAGGGTTCAACAAAAAGAAACGCAAGTGCCCCAACAACTAAATACTCAAACTAAATCAAAGTAATCTACTGCTACTATCTTTAACGAACTAGGGACTGCCTTGGACTACCACATATATATGAACGGAAAGGATTAAAAGTGAACAATACTCAAACTTGTACAAAGATGTAAATTTAACCACAGAGAACTATGTTCGAAATCAACAGCTGATTTTAGGCTTAGTTAAATAAGTTGATGACTATAAAGACTCAAAACAGAAAATATATAATAGTTAAAGATCAAGTACAACCTATTTAAGTTTCTATATCATTATGACCTCTAACTAAAAATCTGCCTATAATGAACCAAACTGCCTATAATGAACTTGAATATCAGCAGCTTTTCGATCTCAAAATCGGACTGAATTAAGAGTCTACTTTTAGTTGAACTTTAAACAGCTAAACTATCAAATGCCTATGACACTATTAGCAGAATGTAAAGTTCAATGAAAACAAATAAGACTAATATTCAACCACTTCTAATATCAATTCCAAACTATACTGAAATTACCTATTACTCAGTACAAAGGTTTAAAGAAAATGTAGTGAAAAAAAAAGAACCTGGCAACAAAATACTGAAAAATCAGTTACATTATTCCTACTACCAAATACTGACTTCAAATATAGCTTCTAAACAAATACAGTATATGTAATCAAGAAACTAGGCAAAGAAACAATTCTAAAACAACAAAAAAAATGCAATTATCAAAAGTAATAAGGAACAAATGAATTACCATACATCCAAGCCAGTCCGTTGATGTCGAGCTATGAACCGATCAAACTGAACAACGTCGACACTATGAACTGATCTTGAAACTGCATCGAACTAATCTCGAGCCGAACAAAATACAGAAATCGAAAATACAAGCTGCATCCGAGGCCTGCCCTTTAGTGACGATGTGCTGACCGAACGAACCGAACCTGATAACGATACTAGCTAACCGAAAACTGAAGTCGATATTGAAATTAACTGAACCGAGTTCGATGACTAAACTTGTACCGAAATCAACTTCGAAGCTACACCGAACCAAAACCAAACCAACGAAACTGCTTGCTGAATCCGAACTGAACTACACCGTTAAACCTTTATCGAAACCGACAGTAAATGCTATGCTGAACCGGAACCTTAAATCACACCTAGCTCGAAACTTGAAACTACAAACGAACATAAACTACAATCGAATCATATACCTACAAACATCACCACTATAGCCGAAAATCAAATCTGCCTAGAACTTAAAATCATCAACCGAATCAAAACATCACTGCCGAATATAAAACCCATAACAATATCAATTTTCGGATCGAAACCTGCTGCATATATGAATCGAAACCTGCTTACTACTATCTTCGAATCAAATCCAGAAACACAACTCGGAATTTGAATCATTAACTGAAAGAAAAACTGCTAAACCAATAACCTCCGAATCCAAAACAACCTTCGATCGAAACAAAATCGCAAATCAAATTCAAACCAAACATAAACCTTCGAATCTGACTATTATTTATCAAACCGAGAATGAACAAATGAAAGTTGCGTTTGTTATTTGGAAACAATAAATGAAAGCCTAATCTAGCTTGAAACTAAAGAAAAAGAAACAGATTACTTGCTAAAAAAAATGAGATGCGAATGAATATGATTTTATTTAAATCTTAATACTACGTCTATTGAAAAAAAGAAGAACGAAAAGAAAAAACTAAAAACTTACCTAATCTAAAAAACGCAGGAATAAAAAAAATAAAGAGAGATGCGTATAAATGAAGCTGCCTCTTTTCTATCTATATCTGATATTCCGTTTATTTTTGGGCTTCAAAATCGGGCTGGGCTGTAGTGTGAACAAAGTGGGCCTGGAGTAGCAAGGGCTTATGTATCAAACTGGGCCAGCAGCTAGAGGCTGGACAAACTAAGCCCAATAAGTGTTATTCGGTCGGTTCGACTCATTTAAATGGTGTCGGGCCGACCCAATAAAAGATGAAGGCGCCGTCGAACTCGATCTTTGTCATCTTTTTATAATTCGGCTCGGGTTTTGACTTTGACTTCTTGAAAATCTTCAAACTTTGTCGAGTTGATTCCATTCGATTTTGATAGATATAATTCCGGCTTCGGTCTTGTGCATTTCTTCATTTCTCGTGTCCGTTTCGACTCTTTGGCTTCATTTCTTGTGATTTTCTTAATACCCGTACCTGCACACGCACAAACGACAAAACAAGCATATATGTGGCAATATTGATGATTATTTGACCATTTTGAGCATTTTGAGCACGATTTACGAGGAAATATGATGTGTAATTAGAGTCACATCACACCCCCCTACTAAACCATTGTTGTGTCCTCACGCAATGCTAGATTAAAGTATAAAGCAACTCCGTTTTCATTTATTAAAAGCATTTATTCATTTTATTAATAATATATGTGTAAATGACATAATGTATCGCTTTCATTATTTAAAAATAACTTTTAGGATCACAAAATTTGAATAGGTTCATCGTCCTCGACTTTTTACTCTTTCCATGCCAAGCTCAAAAACAAGATCATTGTTAACAACAAGTTCTCATGTTAAGACCTCTTATATAAGACATTTGTGTAGAACTCCTTCTCCATTATTCCTAAGTTGTATCTCTAGATTTTAAGGATTGTCATTCACCCGTAGGCTTATTTGACTTATTTAATAATTATTAGTCCAAAAATGAAGGCAAAACGGTGTAAACCCGACACTTAGAACCTAACCTCATCCTCAAAAACCGTTGTCACTAAAGAAAGACCACATCAAGGATAATTTAACACGATTTAGGGAATCTATTGTATTGACGACCTCAACATCTCAACTACGAGACCAGAAGCGGAAGTCTAAGATCATCCCGGACCCGAAATTTGGCTTATTTATAACAAAAACTTTATTTATATACATACACAAAAATGATATTCCTTGGTCTTTTATTAGTCCTAAGAATCTAGAACCCCCCCACCGTCAATTAGCCGTCGGAGTAGGCGACCTTCGAACTTTTTATTATGACCTTGGATAATATTCCTCCACCTTAGGATCTAGAACCCCCTCGCTGTCAAGTCGGCATCGAAGTAGGCGACCTTTATCGGTTTTGGATTGTATACTTATACTTTTGGCATTTTTTTTGCCTTATTCACAATACTTTAGCACATTTGTGCTTTATTTATTTTTTATACATATAGTATGCCAAATTTCGAAATCCCGTGGTCTGAATACCTCCTACTTAGTGGTTATGAGCCACCTTAGTCGGAAGTCCACGACGCTGACACCCTCAATGTGTTCTTGCTTTAATTACAAGGGAATAAAAGAGTTGGTTAAGAGCTAAAATATCGAACCTAAACCGCAAAAATCTTCATTTATTAAGCAATTAAATATACAAGCGGGGAGAAAGAGCCACAAAAACTCATATAAGGAAGAATTAACCTTAAAACTTATTATCAACTCTATCATCTCTCGTTCTCCACAATTTAAAATCTCAAATAATGAGACTCGTGGATGCTTAGCCAAATAAACCGAATAAACGATTTACATGGTTAAGGAATGAGCTAAGATAAAAACCGGTCGAGTCAAAAACTATTCTTATTTTCACCAACGGAAAGCTTACATTCGTGTCAAAAACACTTATTAAAATATGGAAAAAAATTAAAATTTATGCAATTTTAAGCACATTTTTGAAAAATGGAGTACGTGAAGACAACGAACAAAAGGAAAAGCACATCGATAGATACCCCCCCATACTAAAACCAAACATTGTCCTCAATGTTTCAAGTCGAAGGGTATAATACCCCCTACTAGAGACGAAGAGTCGAATGCAAAATTCTAGAATGAAAAGGGTATGAGGCAAAAAATTAAAAGTCGTTTATTAATTATGCCAATAAAAATAAGCGTTAGTAAAGGATATAATCATCGGATATCGGATGTCTCAAATGAAGTATCGAAACTCGAGTGATACGTGATGAAAACGAACACGAGAGTCTTTGATATATGAGAAACCTAAAATCACATCACAAACGAAACACGAGAAACAAACGAAGCACAAGTCCTTCACATTAGAAATTAGAAAGAAGATAGAATGATAAGCATGGGAATCTCCCCCACGAGGCACCTCGTTTTTGGTAACCGAGTCATGAGCTCGACTCGGTCCCCGAATTAAATTGTCCTTAGGGAAACGATCATGGAGAGATAAAGATTTACCCGTAAAAGAAAAACTCTCCATGATAAAGTGAAATAACCTCAAAAATAAGGAAAACCCCATAAAATTCCACCCGGGTCAAATACATGGTTTCCATCTCTAAAAGAAATAGACCCCAAGGTGGCAATAGAAAATACGTATAAGAAAAATGGGTTTCCTTTAAGCAAAAGTTTCTTACAATTAAGGGTATAGTAAGAAGGAAATGATCCCAATTTTTTAAAAATTTTCCTTTTGATTTCATCATTAAGATATTGATATTGTTCAAAAATGTGTATACCTGGATCAAATACCGTTCCCTTTATGGGAAAATAGCAAGATAACTCTATTTCAACCATAAAAGAATCACCCTCATATGTGAAATCAACAAGAGACACCGGGGGTGAAAAAGTAGGTGTCAAAACACTAATAGTCGGAACCCTCGGGTCTTTGTTTTCTTTAGCATCATGAATGGGTGGGTCGGGAGGGATAAAAGGTATTGTGTCATCGTGTAATAAATCCTCTAGAAAAAGTATATCTCCCTCCACATCAAAATACCCGGATATGTACTCCACGGGTGTATCAATATCAAGAAACTCATCGATCTCGGGAATATGAAAACCATCATCACAAAGGAGTGACGTATCCGAAAAATCATTAGTATCATTAGCATGTTTTTCAAAAGTTGGTTTTTGTAAAATAGGAGAGTCATCCTCATCCGAGCCCGATAAAGAATTAAAAGTATAGTCGGAATCATAAGATAACACGTCCATATCCAGATAACTACTATGAGGAGTAGTATCATTTGGAGGAGTAGGTGAAGGAGTCATAAAAGGAATGGGGTCAAATGTAGGCTCAAGTATAATCTCGGGAATTTCCTCACAAGATGAGGAAGGAGAGCTAAATGTATCTGTGGGAGTCAACACCGGAGGGGGAGTAAAACTCATGATAATCTCCGGGCCTTGTCTCTCCTTTATTGGCAGAGAGATGGAAGGATCCACAGTGGGAACATCACTACTAGTAGTGGTGTTAGCCTCAACATGAGCTCTCAAAGCTTCTAAAAGTTGATATTTAAGACTTTGGTTTTGTTCATGAAGATCATTTATCATCCTCTTTTGTTCCTCAAATATTTTAACTATTTCGTCCATTTGTGAAGGTTGAATTTGAAAATCCCCTTGATTATTACTTTGAAAATCGTTATGATTTTGAAAATCTTCTTGATTTGGAAAGCCTTGATTTTGAAAATCCCCATAACACCCTTCATTAATTTGTGGTGGGTCAGGAGTCAACTCAACCGAGAGTTGCTCAATAACTACTTCTTCCTCAAAATCCGGAGGAGAAGAGTCACTAGTCACAGGAGAAAGGGGACTAGAAGAATCATCAAAAATAGGGTCATCCGAATCAACACATGGCTCATCACTAACTCTCGGAGTATATGAGAAAAGAGGGCCACTCCTATAGATAACCGTGTTACCGGATACTTCGGCCTTGCTCCATACTTGAGACTTGTTCTCAATAATCATTAAAGCCTCACTAGTACTCCGAGAGTAAAGATTTCCACTTGCAGCCGTGTTAAGAGAATCTTGATCGTATTGGGTCAACCCGTGATAAAACGAATCAATCAAATGCAAGGCAGAAAATCCATGATGAGGACAACTACGCACTAAATCCTTTAATCTTTCCCAAGCCTCGGTAAACGTTTCAGTATTAAACTCTTCAAAATTAGATATTTCCAACCGAATTTTTCTCGTTTTAGCATAAGGGTAAAATTGATTTAAGAATTTTGACTCAAGATTAGCCCATGTGAAAATAGATCGTGGTGGTTCCTTTTCTAGCCAAAGCCGGGCTGCTCCATCGAGGGAGAAAGGAAAAAGGTGTAAATAGATAATGTCTTGTGTCACATTGGTGTATTTGACGGTATTGGCGTATGAACGAAAATGACGAATATGAGTGTAAGGATCGTCATCCTCAAATCCTTAAAAAGGACGACCGGATATCAACTTAATCAAATCCGGATTAAGCTCAAAATAATTATCCTCGATATCCGGTATCACGATCGCATTGTCGAGACATCCCTCGTCATGAAACTGCAACTGCTCCAATATCGATCGATCATCCATAGCCATGTCAAAAGCACTATACTCGGGATCGGCTTGACTCGTCACGATATTATTTTTTATTTTTTTATAAAAGAGAATATAATATGTACGTAAAAACGAAGAAGAAACCAAGATAGAAAATATATATATATATATGTATACGTATTTTTTTATTTTTTTTTGAAAATATTATAATATATAGTTAAAGAAAAAAAATCTAAAAGAAAAAATATTTTTTTTTATTATTTTTTTAAAGGGTATATATATTAATAAAGAAAAGAATATAAAATACTTTTTTGTTTTTATTGATTTTATAATTTTCTTTTTCTTTTTTTTAATTTTTAATTTTTAATTTTTTTAAACAATAAAAATAACGTTCAAAATCGAACGGATCCCAAAATCCAAATCGCCTCACGAAAAATCGTCAATCGTAACGAGCACGAACCGGCAGCGGCGCCATTTTAATTGACCAATTTTTAGTATAAATCGTTTCGTCTCGACTCGACTCGAATTGATTTTACGTTTTCTCGTCAAGACTTAATTTGTTTTTGGTTCATAAAAGGATATTTGGTATTTATACTACGTTCGACTTGAAATTGTAAACGGACCGGAAAACGAGGTAAAAAAAACTATTATTATATTATATACTAGTACTACGTTTATATTATAATACTATGATACAATACTAATTGCTAAACAATAAGCAAATGCAAATTGTATACCAACGTTACTCCTAGTACAATTAAAAGAAAGGGTTCAACAAAAAGAAACGCAAGTGCCCCAACAACTAAATACTCAAACTAAATCAAAGTAATCTACTGCTACTATCTTTAACGAACTAGGGACTGCCTTGGACTACCACATATATATGAACGGAAAGGATTAAAAGTGAACAATACTCAAACTTGTACAAAGATGTAAATTTAACCACAGAGAACTATGTTCGAAATCAACAGCTGATTTTAGGCTTAGTTAAATAAGTTGATGACTATAAAGACTCAAAACAGAAAATATATAATAGCTAAAGATCAAGTACAACCTATTTAAGTTTCTATATCATTATGACCTCTAACTAAAAATCTGTCTATAATGAACCAAACTGCCTATAATGAACTTGAATATCAGCAGCTTTTCGATCTCAAAATCGGACTGAATTAAGAGTCTACTTTTAGTTGAACTTTAAACAGCTAAACTATCAAATGCCTATGACACTATTAGCAGAATGTAAAGTTCAATGAAAGCAAATAAGACTAATATTCAACCACTTCTAATATCAATTCCAAACTATACTGAAAATAGCTATTACTCAGTACAAAGGTTTAAAGAAAATGTAGTGAAAAAAAAAGAACGTGGCAACAAAATACTGAAAAATCAGTTACATTATTCCTACTACCAAATACTGACTTCGAATATAGCTTCTAAACAAATACAGTATATGTAATCAAGAAACTAGGCAAAGAAACAATTCTAAAACAACAAAAAAATGCAATTATCAAAAGTAATAAGGAACAAATGAATTACCATACATCCAAGCCAGTACGTTGATGTCGAGCTATGAACCGATCAAACTGAACAACGTCGACACTATGAACTGATCTTGAAACTGCATCGAACTAATCCGAGGCCTGCCCTTTAGTGACGATGTGCTAACCGAACGAACCGAACCTGATAACGATACTAGCTAACCGAAAACTGAAGTCGATATTGAAATTGACTGAACCGAGTTCGATAACTAAACTTGTACCGAAATCAACTTCGAAGCTACACCGAACCAAAACCAAACCAACGAAACTGCTTGCTGAATCCGAACTGAACTACACCGTTAAACCTTTATCGAAACCGACAGTAAATGCTATGCTGAACCGGAACCTTAAATCACACCTAGCTCGAAACTTGAAACTACAAACGAACATAAACTACAATCGAATCATATACCTACAAACATCACCACTATAGCCGAAAATCAAATCTGCCTAGAACTTAAAATCATCAACCGAATCAAAACATCACTGCCGAATATAAAACCCATAACAATATCAATTTTCGGATCGAAACCTGCTGCATATATGAATCGAAACCTGCTTACTACTATCTTCGAATCAAATCCAGAAACACAACTCGGAATTTGAATCATTAACTGAAATAAAAACTGCTAAACCAATAACCTCCGAATCCAAAACAACCTTCGATCGAAACAAAATCGCAAATCAAATTCAAACCAAACATAAACCTTCGAATCTGACTATTATTTATCAAACCGAGAATGAACAAATGAAAGCTGCGTTTGTTATTTGGGAACAATAAATGAAAGCCTAATCTAGCTTGAAACTAAAGAAAAAGAAACAGATTACTTGCTAAAAAAATGAGATGCGAATGAATATGATTTTAATCTTAATACTACGTCTACTGAAAAAAAGAAGAACGAAAAGAAAAAACTAAAAACTTACCTAATCTAAAAAACGCAGGAATCAAAAAAAATAAAGAGAGATGCGTATAAATGAAGCTGCCTCTTTTCTATCTATATCCGATATTCCGTTTATTTTTGGGCTTCAAAATCGGGCTGGGCTGTAGTGTGAACAAAGTGGGCCTGGAGTAGCAAGGGCTTATGTATCAAACTGGGCCAGCAGCTAGAGGCTGGACAAACTAAGCCCAATAAGTGTTATTCGGTCGGTTCGACTCATTTAAATGGTGTCGGGCCGACCCAATAAAAGATGAAGGCGCCGTCGAACTCTATCTTTGTCATCTTTTTATAATTCGGCTCGGGTTTTGACTTTGACTTCTTGAAAATCTTCAAACTTTGTCGAGTTGATTCCATTCGATTTTGATAGATATAATTCCGGCTTTGGTCTTGTGCATTTCTTCATTTCTCGTGTCCGTTTCGACTCTTTGGCTTCATTTCTTGTGATTTTCTTAATACCCGTACCTGCACACGCACAAACGACAAAACAAGCATATATGTGGCAATATTGATGATTATTTGACCATTTTGAGCATTTTGAGCACGATTTACGAGGAAATATGATGTGTAATTAGAGTCACATCATATGCTTTTGAGAAGTTCCGCCCCTATCTTGTTCTTTCCAACACAATCGTGTACACCGAACATTCCGCGTTGAAGTAGTTGTTAACTAAACAAGATTCCAAGCCAAGACTTCTTCGTTGGGTTTTGCTCCTTCAATAATTAAAAATTGAAATTCGTGACAAAAAGGGAGCCGAAAACCTAGCCGCGGATCATCTAAGTAGACTTGAGGATCCTTATCAAGGGGATCATCCGAATCAAGAGATCAATGACTCTTTTCCCCTTGAGGCCTTAATGTCTATCAATTCCAATCTTGATGACACCCCGTGGTTTGCGGACAATGCAAACTACTTAGCGGGTGGTATTCTCATCGAAGGGTTAACATCCCAACAAAACAAGAAGTTCTTTAAAGATGTTAAGACTTACTTTTGGGATGACCCTTATCTCTTCAAACAATGTGTTGATCTGATTATTCGTCGGTGTGTTGATGGACCCGCAACTTTAGACATTCTCGAAGCTTGCCATAAAGGACCCACCGGTGGTCACTTTGGTCCCAACTACACCGCGAAGAAAGTGTTTGACTCGGGATTCTATTGGCCCACCATTTATCGTGACGCTCACGAGATGGTTAAAAATTGTGATGCTTGCCAACGCCAAGGCAAGATCACACATAAAGATGAGATGCCTCAAAATTTCATCCAAGAATGTGAAATCTTTGACGTATGGGGCATCGACTTTATGGGGCCATTTCTGTCATCTAAAGGGAACAAGTACATCCTCGTAGCCGTTGACTACGTATCTAAATGGGTTGAAGCTAAGGCTCTCCCTACGAACGATGTGAGGGTGGTTGTGAACTTTCTGAAGCAACTTTTTGCTCGATTCGGTGTTCCTCGTGCTATAATCAGTGACCGCGGGACTCATTTTTGCAATGATCAATTTGCGCAAGTCATGGCTAAGTACGGTGTCAATCACCGTCTTTCCACCGCTTATCATCCTCAAACAAATGGTCAAGCCGAGATATCTAACCGGGGATTGAAGCGAGTTCTTGAGCGAACTGTGGGAGAGCATCGTGCCTCGTGGGCCGATAAGTTAGATGATGCTTTGTGGGCTTTCCGTACTGCTTATAAGACCCCAATTGGTTGTACACCTTATCGTCTTGTGTACGGGAAAGCATAACACCTCCCTATCGAGCTGGAACATAAGGCATACTGGGCCTTGAAGTGGGCTAACTTCGATATCAACAAAGCCGGCGATCTTCGGAAGATTCAACTCAACGAGCTCAACGAACTAAAGAATGAAGCTTATGAGAACTCATTGATCTACAAGGAGAAGACCAAGATCATTCATGATGCAAGGATTAAGAACCAAGAGTTCCACGTTGGTGATCAAGTTTTACTCTTTAACTCTCGGTTGAAGATCTTCTCGGGAAAGCTGAAGAGCCGCTAGTCTGGTCCATTCACCGTCGCCAAAGTCTTCCCATATGGCACCATTGAGCTTTCTCAGCCAAATGGGCCCAATTTTAAGGTGAATGGCCAGCGCGTGAAGTTGTACTTTGGTGAGGACATCTCTCATGAGATGATTCCATCCCTCACCACGTTTCCCTTGAATTAGTTCTGGGTCGAGTCAGGTTCGTGACTCGGTGAACAAAAACAAGCGCTTCTCGGGAGGCAACCCGTGATCTATCCTTTACCGTTTTCATAATAAGTGTAGGGGGAGCCCCGTATGTGTTTGTTGTCTTGTTTCTTCTTCTGTGCAGGGATTAAAGCTTCAAAGATCCATTCTCGATGACTTTTGACGAACCGTGATCCCGTGTACCCGTCTTCCTGATTCTATCCTAAACTGTCGTGATTCAATATTTCATATCTTATATGTTCACATTGAAATCACTATAGTTGTCCTTTCCTTAGCAAGATTTAAACAATGTGCACAATGTCCTAAGTGTAGGGGAGTTTACTCCCACATGCTTAAACATTGAGGACAATGTTTATATCAAGTGTAGGGGGGACTTCTATCGAAGTAAGTGGTCTTTTCCATGAATTTGTCCTCATTTTAACCAGAAAATCTAATATATTTTGGCCTAGTGTATAGTAGTATTTTCGACATTTTTCGACCTTTTTCAAAAATTTTAATATATTTTGGCCTAGTGTATAGTAGTATTTTCCTTTGATTAGCGTTATTTACTTTCTTTGCTAAAAATAAAGTTTAATAAAGTGGTTTTATTTTTCAAAGTCGTGAATATTTTTACTCAACCCGAGTTTACTTATCTAAGTTTACTCTAGCTAGTATCCTTAACGTGTTTAAGTCAAGTTTTGCTAGGCTTTTATATAGGGAGCTTTAAAACGTGAAAGTCTTAACTCTCACGGGTTAAGAACAAGAACTTTTCGCAAGTTCCTATAATTGATCCTAGAGGGTCGTTTATCAAGGGAACTTTAAATGCGAATTCTAAACTTGAAAAAGTCTAAGTGTTTGCAAGATCCTATAGATGACTCGAAAACCCAAAACTTTGATTTAATTGGCTAAGCATCCACGAGTCTCATTCCTTGAGTTTTTAAACTGTGGAGAACGAGAGTTGATAGAGTCAATTATAAGTTTGGTATTCTTTCGTGAATTTATGTGAGTTGATTATAAGCCTATTCTCCCATCTCTTGCTAATAAATTTAACTGCAATAAATAAGGTTGTAAGATTTGAAAAGTTACTTAGCTTCTAGAACAAGATCGCTTAAAAGTTGCTCGGTATTAATTAGAGTTCATAGCCAAGGCATAACTTATTGAAGCGGGATGCGAAGATTGGCGAGTCCAAAAAGGCCCTAACAAGGCATGAGGGCTACATTTTGTTGCCAAAGATCCAAAAGTGATGTGAAGAATCATTTATCAAAAATCAATAGGAAGGATCGAGACACACGACGAAAAGCAAATACTCCCCAAAAGATCATGGAGAAGTCTATCCAAAAAGGCCCTAACAAGGTATGAGGATAAATAGATCCAAGTCCTAAAAGGAGGCAGATAGTTGTATATCAAAGTCCAAAATAAAGATTTGAGAAAAATGAAGAAGTCGTGGTCCAAGTATGAAGAATCTCTCAAAAACTTCAAGTGAAGAAATTCCTATTATGAAGAGAAGACCATAATTTCAAGAACGTCTCTCAAGATTTAAAGTATGAAGTCGCTGCCAAATATCGGTCCGAGAAAGGTCTCAAATCGTGAAGCGAGTTATGCCAAGATATGAACTTTAAGAGGTCCCGAGAAGCAGTTTTAAAAGATTTTTTCCCTTAGCTAACTATTGATTAAATCGTCCCACTTTATTTTCAGCCTAAAAAAACTATCGAAATAAGTCAAACAATGTATCCTCATGATCATTCAAGACAACATTAAAATATAAGAGATACACCTAGGAATAAGGGAGTCTAAGTAAATAATTGGGCCACATGAGTTCGTGTTAGTTTGCTAACTTCTAATAACAATGATCTCGTTTTTAAGCTTGGTATGGGGAACGTGAAACTTGAGGATGATGAACATTCATGACGGCCAAAACCCTAATGTAAGTCTTTGATTTATTTACTTGTTTTGTTCTTTTAGTTTCCTTAGTATTTAGTATTTAATAAAGGACAAGGTGGGTTATTTATGATGGAAAACGTAAACCATGCTTTGAAATTAATGCATTGCATGAGGGCATTGCAATGGTCAAGTGTAGGGGATTTAATAAGTGTGAAAACACTTATCTTTTTACCACTTATTTCTAATAATAACAAGACCAAAACGGGTATTTTATGTCGTAAAAGTCGGAATTATGCGTGGTTTGTGTTTGTATTGTGTTTTAGGACCAAAAGATGAAAAAGGAAGAAAACACGGGCTTTCACGGGCTTTTATCGAAGAAAAACGAGAAAAGACGAAGTCAAAAGATCAAGAGTGCAAAAAGAACGGAAGTCCAAGGCCTATTCTGAATATTTATCGAAGAAAAAGTCTAAAGACGGAAGTTTAATGAATTCGAAGAACTCAAGTCTAATAGAAGAAGAAAATGATGAGACAAGTTCAATTTACATCGACAAATCCCGAGACGACGTCGAGAAAGACAAAGAATTTAAATCGAGTCGTGAAGAAAGAAAGAATGAAGGAAACACATTCACCTTCCCATCTCCTATAAATACCCTCCTAAACACATTAGGAGGGTGGTTAGCTAGTCATTTTCTTTTTTGTAGTTTTCATTTTTAGAGAGAGAAAGTGTTTAACTTTCTCTCACTATAACTTCATCTTTTCTTTCAAGTTAAGCTTTATTTTAATCTTTGTATTTGAGTTTCATTAATCAAAAGTTCAAGTTTAAGCTTTTAATCTTCAATCATTTTCTTCCTTTCTTGATTTTGCTTTATACTTTGATCCGAAATATTAAAGAGTTGTGTTTGATTTTGATGTTTTTGTGATTAAAAAGCTAATCTTTTTATTCCTACATAAGCTCTTATATGTCTAAGCTATAAGCTCTTTGTGCTTATTGGCTTATTTGTATGTTTAGCTTGTTCACTTTTAAGCTTTCTTAAAAGTTTTATCATTTTAAAGTTTGTGTTATAAGGTTCATGTGTTTAGATTCCAAAGTCTTCGAATTTGTGCTTAAATAGTCTTGGCTAAGTTGGTAAATGCTTATTGGATTAAGTGCTTATTTGTTTTAGCTTAAGTCACTCTTTGTTTTCCATTACGATCTTCGGAGCGTTTTACTGGATACGATCACTTGGCTACGATCGCATTGATTGCGATCCATACTTCTTTCTTGGCTACGATCCACACCACGATCACTCATTGCGATCTGTGGATGCGATCGTGTCACATTTCCTTGATTACGATCGCATTGATTGCGATCCTCGTTGTTACGATCAAGACTACGATCCACACCACGATCCACTTGTTGCGATCGTGAGTGCGATCGGTGGTTGCGATGGTGTGTTACGATTACCTTTGAGTGTGATCACTCTTTTCCATCGCATTGAGTGCGATCCCTCACTCATTGAGTGCGATCCACCACTACGATCAGAGTACGATCGCATTGTGATCTGACTCAGGTTTTTGTTTTATTCTCCTTAGTTTTCAAATTTAAATTTTCCCACCACTTTTTACTTAGTTTATTTTAAACAAGTTTTCAAGTTTTTAATCATTTACGTTTTAAATTTCCAAAAATTGCACGCTTCCCGAAATCTCCATTTTTACCAAGTATTTTTCTAGTAATTTTTAGTTTAATTTTTAAAGCTTTTATTTTACTCAACGACGTCTTTTCTTTTAATTAGTTTTAGACAACCAAACCATTTTATTTTTTCCACTAAGAACGACTGAGTCGCACTTTCTACTAGTAATCAATTCGAAAAGACTTGGAACAAAGAACTTTGATACTTTGTAAATCTATGTATTAATTATCCACCTCATCGGTGGTTTTATAGCCAAAGACGTATATCCTCACGCTAAGGCGAATTTTTTGTCTTTAAAGCTTAAAAGATTAAGGCTTGATTCACTTTCAATTTTGCATAGATTTTTCGGCCTTGTTAGCTTCAAATTGTTTGCTTGATTTAGGTGGGCACTTGAAATCTTATTATTGGGTGAAGCTTATGATTATTCGGGTGCCAATACTTCAAAACCGTGACCCTGGCGATAACTTAATGTCTTCCCAATTTAATTACACGGAAGCTACTAGAAAAGAATAGAAACCAACAATCAAGACTAAACCGCTAAGTCAATATTTATTAAGCAAAAAATATTTACAAGCGAAGGGAGAATAAGCAAACAACGAGAACACATGAGTTTTGAAAAGAATACGAGTACTCTACGTTTAACAAAGTAACTTATAATTAACTCTATCATTTCTCGTCCTCATTTAAGAGACTTAGCCTAATGTGAAGTGAAGGAATCGAAGCTAAGTGTTCAACACGCACGGTCGAGTCATAAATTACTCTTATTCTCACCATCGTAAAAAACCTACATTCGTGTCTTCAAACACTTATAAAACATGAGAAAATTTTTAAAATTTGGCCATTTTTAGCCTTATTTTGCAACAAAACGATAAACAAAAAGATAAACTTTGGAAAGCGTGAAGGTTTGGCAAGGCAAGTATCTATTCACCCCCCATACTAAAGTTAAACATTGTCCTCAATGTTTCGAGTCTAGGGGTGCAACCACCCCCATACTAGAGACGTAGTCGAATGCCTAATCTAGCATGGAAAGGGTGTAACCGTTAAACTTAAATATGTTTATGAAGTGTGCTATAAACCTAAGGTTAGAAAATCAAAGGATATATCATGGATATTGAGAAAGTCTTCAAATCAAACGATCGAGTGCTCCCATAAAACGAACACGACAGGCTCCAATCGTGAAGATAATGATCATCTAAAATCCACAATTCACAAACAACCACGGAACAAAGGTTGGAAGGGCACAAATCCCCACACGTTACTACATTAGAAAGCGATAATATGTACATAGGATAAGCATGGGACTCCCCCACGAGGTACCTCGTTTTTGATTACCGAGTCATGAGCTCGACTCGATCCCCTCAATACTAATTATCATTGGGGAAGGTGATTTGGTCGAGGTAGTTCAAGGATGGAACTTCCCCGCCAATGTATTGCTTCAACCTATGTCCATTCACCTTGAAATTGGGGCCATCATTTTGAGCTAGCTCGATGGTCCCATATGGAAAAACTTCAGTCACGGTGAATGGACCGGACCAACGGGATTTCAACTTACCGGAAAAGATTTTCAAACGAGAATTAAAAAGCAAAACTTGATCCCCAATGTTAAAAACCCGGTTTTTAATTTTTGAATCATGCAACTTTTTAGTCTTTTCTTTATAAATTAATGAATTTTCATAAGCAATATCCCTTAATTCATCCAATTCATTAAGTTGCATTTTCTGGTGTTTTCCCGTGGTCTCCATATCATCATTACAATGCTTTAGGGCCCAATAAGCTTTGTGTTTGAATTCAATTGGCAAGTGACAATTCTTCCCATACACTAGCTTATAAGGAGTGCACCCAATGGGCGTCTTATGAGCGGTTCTCAAGGCCCATAAAGCATCGTCCAACTTATCCGACCAAGATTGTCGGTTTTCCCCAATCGATCTCTCCAAGATCCTTTTCAAAGCTCGGTTCGAAACCTCGACTTGCCCACTCATTTGTGGGTGATAAGCCGTAGAAAGCCGATGTGTAACCTTATATTTCCTTAGGACCCTTTCGAATTGGTCGTTACAAAAATGGGTTCCACGATCGCTTATGATCGCACGAGGGGTTCCAAACCGAGAAAACAACCCTTTCAAAAACTTGACTACCACACGAGCATCATTGGTGGGCAAAGCCTTAGCTTCCACCCACTTAGATAGGTAGTCAACGACGACAAGGATGTACTTATTACCACGAGATGATGGGAACGGCCCCATAAAGTCAATGCCCCAAACGTCAAAGATCTCACACACTTGGATGATATTTTGTGATATTTCATCTTTTTGTGAGGTTTTTCCTTGTCGTTGGCATGAGACACACGACTTCACAAGTTCATGTGCATCTCGGTAAATAGTAGGCCAAAAGAAACTTGCATCAAAAACCTTCTTAGCCGTGAGATTAGCACCGTGGTGACCACCCGTGGGTCCCTCGTGACAAGCTCTAAGGATGTTAGAAGCTTCGGTACCAATAACACAACGTCGAATAATTTGATCCGCACAAGTTCGAAACAAGTAAGGGTCGTTCCAAAAGTAGAACTTGACGTCACGAAAGAATTTTCGTTTTTCTTGAGACGTCATACCCTTGATGATGAAGTTGCCCGCATGGTAATTTGCGATGTCTGCAAACCATGGGGTGGAAGAATCAAGCTTAGAATTTACTACACCAAGTGTCTCGAGCGGAAATGTTTCGGTTATTTCCTTGGGCTCGTAAACACTTTGGTGAGGATCTTCCAAACGAGAAAGATGATCGGTCGCTAGATTCTCGGCACCTTTTTTATCAACAATTTTGTGATCAAATTCTTGAAGGAGGAGAATCCAACGAAGTAATCTTGGCTTAGCATCTTGTTTAGACATAAGATACTTGATAGCCGAATGATCCGTATACACTATGCATTTTGTCAAGGCGAGATAAGGTCGGAATTTCTCAAATGCATACACCACGGCAAGGAACTCCTTCTCCGTTGTAGTGTATTTTAGTTGAGCCTCGGTCATTGTCTTGCTAGCATAGTGAATAGGCAAGAAGTGTTTTTCATGACGTTGCCCCAATACGGCCCCAATAGCGTAGTCACTAGCATCACACATGAGCTCAAAGGGGAGGTTCCAATTGGGAGCAACAAGAATGGGAGCTTCGGTAAGTTTCCTCTTAAGGATTTCAAAGGCTCGTACACAATCTTCGTCAAAGACAAAACGTGCATCTTTTTCAAGGAGATATGTAATAGGTCGAGAGATCTTTGAAAAATCCTTGATGAATCGACGATAAAAGCCCGCGTGGCCTAGGAAACTCCTAACTCCCTTAATGGTTTTGGGATGAGGTAATTTGGCGATGACGTCTACCTTAGCTTGATCTACCTTAATCCCCGCTTTCGAAACCTTGTGCCCTAAGACTATTCCACTTTTAACCATAAAATGACATTTTTCCCAATTAAGCACAAGGTTGGTTTCCTCACAATGCTTCAACATTCTCTCAAGATTAGACAAACACAAAGTGAACGAACAACCAAACACGGAAAAGTCATCCATGAAGACTTCCATCGTCTTCTCGATCATATCATGAAAATAGCCATCATGCACCTTTGAAAGGTTCTCGGTGCATTGCAAAGTCCGAATGGCATTCTACGATAGGCAAACGTTCCATATGGACACGTAAACGTAGTTTTTTCTTAATCACGAGGATCGATGGGGATTTGGAAGTAACCGGAAAAACCATCTAAAAAGCAATATAAATCATTTCCCGCAAGACGCTCCATCATTTGGTCCATGAAGGGCAAGGGAAAATGGTCTTTTTGAGTGGCTTCATTCAACTTATGATAGTCAATGCACACTCTCCATCCAGTCACGAGTCTAGTGGGAATTAACTCGTTGGCATCGTTTGCTACAACGATCATTCCTCCCTTTTTTGGGACACAATGAATAGGACTCACCCAAGGGCTATCAGAAATAGGGTAAATCCTTCCCGCATCAAGGAGTTTTAGGACTTCCTTTTTGATGACATCGTGAATTTTGGGGTTCACCCTTCTTTGACATTGGATTGCGGGCTTGTAGTCCTCTTCCATTATGATTTTGTGGGTACAAAATTTGGGATCGATCCCCTTAATGTCGGATAACTTCCACGCAATTGCCCTTTGTGATCCTTTAGAACATCGACAAGTGCGGTTTTCTCATCATCCGAAAGTTCTTTCGCAATAATAACCGGCAACTTGTCGTCCTCCTCCAAAAAGACATATTCGAGATGAGGAGGTAAATCTTTCAACTCGAGGATAGGTGGTTCCTCAATTGAAGATTTGGGCTCGATACTCATAACCTCCTCGGGTGGAGGAAATGGGAAATCGTTGAGAAAATCCTTGATAATCGAGAAGTCCTCATCATTGTCTAGGTCTTCATCACAAGTACGTGGAACATCGAATTCTTCCAACGTAAAACCACCACCTTCAAATGGAGTGAAGGTTGGTGTCGAATTATCAAGAATGGGATCTAACATAGTGGGATTGCCACTATTTTCATCATCACCAAAACCTAGAACTTCTTGTGAAAATTCCTCGCAAACAACATCAATCATATCAACGAGGTTTTTGGTTGCAACGGGATAAACATGAGAAATTTGAGAGTTTTAAGTTGCGTTTATTACAAGTTCCTCGTCGTTGAAACGTAAGGTGATCTTTCTAGCCTCCACATTGATTAAAGCCATAGAAGTATCTAAAAACGAACGACCTAAAATGAGAGGAACTTGAGGATCCGTGAGAATATCGACAACGATAAAGTCTACCGGATAATAGAATTTTCCCACTTTCACAAAAATGTCTTCCGCCAATCCACATGCGGGAATCGTGGAATGGTTGGCCAACTCGATAGACATTAGTGAAGGAGTAAGATTAGGAAGATTGAGCGACTTGAAGATTGCAAGTGGCATCAAGTTAATACTAGCACCAAGATCGGTCAAGGCATAGCATTCTTCCATATCTTGGATTGCACAAGGAATCAAAAATTTACCGGGATCATCGACTTTTTGAGGTATGCGATTAAGATAAACCGATGAACAACTAGACAATTGTTGCAATTTCTCCTTGTTGTTCAACATACTCTTAAAGTTAGCGGCAAATCGAGGCATCATGACCAAAGCATCAGCGAAACTCACATTAAAGTTAAAATCACGAAACATTTTCATAAAAAGCTCAAATTGATAATTATCGCGCTCTTGACGTTCTCCTTTCTAAGTCTCGATGGATAGGGCAAAGGTGGTGTGTGTTAAGGCATAGGCATAGCCTTTGGAATCTCGGGTTCCAAATGTGGTAATGGGTCAACCGTAGGTGTGGCATGAGCGGTACTTCGTAGGATTTGGACATGCTCCTTTCCGACCACCACCTCGGTTCTTCCTCAATTGCATCCTCCGTAGGAGCAATTGGTTGAGGAGTCGGTTCCTTGAGTGTCTTACCACTACGTGTGGTAATCACTTTCATCTCTCCCTTAGGGTTCGATATGGTGTTACTAGGAAGACTACTCGAAGTCGGTTTGCACATAATTGCCTCAAACATAGATGAAATTTTGTCCTCAAACATGGACTGCCTCTTCTCGGCCTTAATCATTTCTTGCTTAATTTCATGTTGCCCTTGTTCCATTTTTTGTTGGTTTTGTTGTAACCTAGTTACATTTCCTTCCATTTTGTTTGTATGGATTTTAAGCTCATTTGCTAACTCATTTTTCAACTCCTTCTTCAAGTCGTTCTTAAACTCAGATCTTAGGCTAATGATTTCTCTTTGAATGTTGTCAAACCTAGCATCGTTTCCATTAGCGTATTCAACAAATTCATTTGGAAGATCTTTCAAAGTTTGCAAACCTTTGTTGTTGTTTTGAAAATCACTTTGATTTTTGGTTGAAACTTGATTATTAGCCCCTTGATTCCCATAGTTTCCTTTGTAATTGTTTTTGAAACCAACTTGATTGTTTCGATAGTTGTTGTTAGCATTTTGATTTGAAGAAAAACCCGGTGGAGTCAATTGATTAGAGCGGGTAACTTGACCGTTTTGGTTGTAAGTTCTCGTGGCCGCGTAGGCACTCGAAGTGTTACCACCGTTGGTAATGCACTCGGAGAAATCATGACCTCCACCACAATACATACATGAAGCCTCAACCGCTTTAGCCGTAGCGGGAGCGCTTTGTTCTCCAACTTTGAATTCAATTAAAAGTCCTTTAAGCTTATCAAAGATTTTGTTTTCCAAGTTCGCCTCAATTTGGCAAGCATCGATGGTATTAGACAAAGAAGGTGAAGCCGAAGACGAAGCCTTACGAACACTCGACGTGCTACGAGGACTATACACCTTAGATCTATTCTCAATTATCACCAAAGCTTCCTCAACCGTTTTACACAAAAAATTACCACCCGCGGCGGCATTTAGATAATCCCTATCATGATCATTTAGTCCATTGTAAAACGTGTCAATTTGATGCAAGTCGGAAAAACCGTGATGAGGACACTCATGTAACATTTCCTTAAACCTATTCCAAGCCGTTGAAAAACTCTCATTAAATTCTTTTGAAAATTTTGAAATCTCGTTTTTCAAATGCGTAGTCTTAGAGGGTGGAAAAAATTGGTTCACAAATTTCGAAACGAGATCCTTCCACGTCAATATAGAATTGGGTGGCTCTTTCTCTAACCAAATTTTAGCGGGCCCCGCTAAGGAATACGAAAAAATCATCATCTTAATCGAGTCATTAGCAACATCCTTAAATTTGCAAGTGGCGGTAAGACGATTGAATTGGCGGATATGGTTGTGTAGGTTGTCCTTTTCATCACCACGGAATTTATTGTTTTGGATCATCGACAACAAACCCGTTTTCAATTCTAAATTCTCCGCAAGGATAGCGGGAATTACAATAGCCTCTCCATAACCCTCGGTGGGTGCTTGAAGTAACTCCATCATAGTTCGATTCTGCATGGTTGGTTCCTCTCTTACAATAGGTTCGTCAATAGGAGATTCCTCACTAGAAAGATTAGGAGTAGGTGTTGACTCCTTTCGGTTTCTTCGTTTACGTGCACGTCTTGCTTAGTTGCGGGTTTGCATAAACGTCACGTACAACGAGGGGATGAGCAAAGAAGATTCTTTTTGTTGTTTTGTATTTTTCCAATTTTTTTGTGGTTTTTGATTGTTTTTACTTTTTTGGGATTTTTGTGATTGTATTAAGTAGACCAAAATCTACAAATCTCCTCCTTAATCAAATCTCTTAATTAAAGAAGCCTCAAGGAATGAAAACGATCACGTGAAGTGAACGCCTTCGATGACTTTAGAACATTTGTGGAACACCAAAACGTTCAAGAGGGTTTAATCAATGAAACCAAGAAAGTATATATATGATACTTAATAATACTTTGGGCGGCAAAACCCTCGATTAGTCTTCAATCTCAAAATACTCACAAGCAAGCGGGGAAACGAGGCGGCGCGAAGCACTTAAGAACCTTTTTCCTTAGGGTATATTTTATAATACCCGCCTTATACCCACCATATAGTTTGTATTTTTCAAAATCGAGCTTCACGAAAGTATTTATCTATTTTTGCCTTTTCTTTCTTGTTTGAGATTCGAATACAATGATTAGGGTAATGACCTCCCAAGTCAAGGTTGTGTTTTCACACTTTTGGAGTACTTGTGAATTTATTGTTCTACGTATAAAATGTATTAATAATATTCACACAAAAAACGAAAAACCGATAATACGTATTAGTAGAGTGCTACTAATACAAATAGATATTATGGCTATATATAAAAACAACAATTTCCAAATCAAAACGCAACACGCCTCCCCGGCAGCGGCGCCAAAACTGATGTAGTGTTTTTACTACTCTTTAGGAAAAGAGAGCAAAATAGGGAAAGTATTAAGTGTCGGTTTAGGAAAACCAAGCACTGATGATCAATGTGGTTCAAGTTCGTTTCCCAAGGAGGAAAGTGTGTTGTGTAGAGAGATGATTAATGATGTGATTATGATTATGAGAAATGAAAATAGAAATGAGGTAAGAAGAGAATGACGGTTACGATGACGAATTAAACTAAGACGATAAAGTCGTACACGTAAAACCGTAAAAAGTAGCAAAATTAAAAATTTACACTAAAAATTCCTAGAAAATTGCAATAAATCCTAAATAATGTAATTATAATTTACAAAAAATCAAAAATCACCCAAACCTTTTATTTAATTAAATAATAATTTTTTAATGCTAATTAAAGCCCAAAAAATCAATTTAATTAAAAAAAGCCCACAATGAGATTTTTTCAATTGTGAACCTCTAAAATGACTTAACTTAATTTAAAACTATTTTTGAAAATTTTAAAATTAATAAAAACTATTTTAAAACAATTAAAAACTATTCTTAAAATAATTATAAAAATGAATCTAAGGACAATAAAAATATTCTAAAAGTTGTAAAATTCCTAAATTAATGTATTTAACCTAAGAAAAATATAAAAACTTGAAAAATCTAAATTTAAATTTTTAATAATAAAATAATAATAAAATAATATTAAAAATCCAAAATTTATAAAAAAATTCTAAAAACTTGCAAACTAGTTTAATTTAACCTAATAAACACATAAATGAAGTTGAATTTATCTAAATACCCCTAATGGGCCTAGAATGGGCCAAAAGTCTTATTAAGGCCCAATAAGAAAAATGTTGTCCAAATAAGCCCAAAAGCTCCTATCTGACACAAAATTTGATTTTAAACACAAAACTCTAAAGGCCCAAAAGCTGAAAATGAGTATAAGCTAGCTTATTTTAAAGCAGCTTATTCTTAATGGGCTTTTTGGCCCATTAAGCTATAAGCTGATGCCATAAGCTCAAATTAGACACACAAGCTTCTTTTGAGTTACTTAAGAGTTCTGTAAAAAGAAATTTGAAATAAGCACAAGGAATAAGCCTGAAAAAGCAATAAGCTATCTTCACAAAATGACAAAATAGTCGTTTTCGAGTTCTAGGCCACCCCAAGAGCTGATTCAAGTTTCAAAAGCTTTTAAATGACTTAACTAAGCTTAATCAACAAAATGTTTTTCAAAAATTTCACTCAGTAAGCTGAAATAAGCAAATAAGCACTTAATTAAAAGTCAACTTTATGAGTTTTCTAGCAAAAAGTCAAAGTCAAGGTCTGATAAGCTCCAGTTCAAACAAATGGGTCAAATGAGGAAGATTGATCACAAAAGTAAGTTGTTGCAGGTCTAGATAAACCAATATGGCTTATTAATAAGCTGAATGCAAAATTACACTAGCAGGGGCAAGTTTTAGTGTCTAAGCAGTGGAAACTTTTTCCACTGCTTGACTTAATTGACTATTTGTCTTATATGACTTTATTGTGGATTCAAGTTTCACAAAGGCACCCAAATGATCAGTTAATCATAAGGAGTCAATAACAATCACAAAAACACAATCACAATCAGCCAATTTGTACTGTTAATTGAAAACATCACCAGATCTAGCCCAGACATGAACAGATAAGCAGTTATGGTTCAATAAGCACTTATAGCACAATTCAGCCAGCCAAACTTCACCAAATGCACACACAAGCTATAATAAACTTAAATGGACAAGTTTAAACCGGTTTCATGCAATGGTACAAGGCCTAAATCAAGATTCAAGCACAAAAAGTTATTGATGAACTATGAACAAGCAGATTTTTACTTTGCTGATGTACTTGACCAACAAGCCAAATTCAAACACTCAAATCTTCAAACCAGGTTATAATAACAATGATTTAACAACTTATAGCCCTAAGCATGCATATACTCTAAGTATTACCAAAATCTTAGGTCAAAATCAGTCAAATCCAATGAGATATAGCACAATGTTTGATTCAATGGTTTAAGGCCAATAACTTGTAGAAACTAGTACTCAACCAAGTCAATAACAGATAACAAGCATAAACAACAACTTTCAACAACAGAATAGCCACTTATGATTCAAAACAGGTTAACCCAAACACCCTTTTAAATTTTCAAATCAAAATTTTCAAATCAAAAGTGTATTCCAAGGTTACCCAAGCCCAAATCAACACAATCACAGATGTAATATGCAGATTTTAGAAAGATTAAGCCACAAATTTCACAAGAACACAAGCAACACACAAATATCACAAATATCCAAATTTTTATCAGATTTTGAGATTAAGGGTGCAAACCTCATGGATGTACATCCACACCCACGAATTTTGAGCTTATGTGCTAGCAAGAACAAGCACAAGCTTCCACAATAAAGCCTGCTAAGATGGAATAAATTTAGAAGCACAAACTATCAAAACAGAAAAGTGGAAATTCCTTGATTAATGCAACTTAGTTCCCCACACTTGATTATCCCCAAGTTATAATCTTCACAACACCTTGATATCACAATATCAGGATGCTATGATCAGCTTTATAGCCCAAGAATTCCAAGGTTTGAACAAGACTTAGCAAAATATCAAGATTTAAGGAAAATATGCAAACTTTTGCACACTCCTTTGAAAACAAGTTTTAGGATTCAAGATTACTTAACAAAGAACAATAACAAGAAGATATAATGATTGGCACTTGAGCTTTCTTCATAATTTCAAACACATTTCATTAAACTGAATATATGATTTACAGAAAAGTGAACAAGGAAAATTCAAGAGAAAAATGTAAATGAAAGCCTAAATGACTTTATATAGGCTACAAGTGACCTAAATGCTGAATAAAAAACGTAACCCTAATGGTATAGAAGTCCCCAAAATGCCCTTGTCTTATTTGAATATTTTGAGGATCATGTGACTGAATTTGGCTTGTTGCATGAGTTGGCAAGGTGAAAATGCATCCAATGGTGTAAAATAAGCTTAAGATGTAAGCTGGAATCATACACGTTGGATTGTTGTCACTGTTTTATCTTCTTGTTCAAAGGTGTAGCAGGGGAGTGTCTTGTGGGTTTCATGGTTGATGTAGCATGTATTTTCAAGGTTAGGATGTGATTAAGGGGCCATTAATCACTAATCTGGAAGGTTTTAACACTTAATTATTAGTAATTAAGAAAACCCAAATCTGGTGATGAACATGAAGAACATGTGTTTGATCCGGTTTTGTGTTTAAATGGGGTGTTTAGCGCCACATTTAACTTATTAAATAATTAGTTAGTTAAGCTGGTGAGTGGGATGGTGATGTGGCACAAAGCTGAGTGGTGATTGGTTGTTTTGGTTGAGTGGGGCACGTGTCACCATGACACTGGCCCATGTATCTTCCTTGTCTTGGCAGTTTACTCCCCTCATCTTCTATACTCCTTTCATTTCCATTTACAAAATCAGATTTCCCTTTATAATGAAGTTTTGGATTTCACACTTTTGTCCCAAAAAGTTTGGTAAAGTAATTTCAGGGGTATTTCTTGCCATTTGTTGATTCTTGAAGGGCTGTTTTGGCATTTTCTTCACTGATAATGGTCTTGACTTGTTTGTTTGACTTCTTGGAGGACTGAAATTGCCAAGTCATGATTTATGAGGGACCATTTTTGCATTTCTTCAAAGTCAAGGGTCCTTTTGTTAATTTTGACAATTCTAAAGGACCAAACTTGTAATTTCTTGAATTTGAAGTCCTTCATGATATGTTTAACTTTGAGGAGGATAATTATTGATAATTTAGTTTTGTTGATGGACTAAAATTGCAAATTCTTCCAAGTGGAGGGCCCTTTTTGCAATATTGACAAACTTTAGGGACCAATCTTGTAATTATGAAGATACAAGGGTATAAAGTGTCAATTCTTCAATATTGTAGGACCCTTCTTGCATAATCTTCAAATCTTCAATGGTTTGTCTTGGGAAATTCTTCATTAGGGCTTCGTTCAATGTGCGGCTTCGTTTCCCGTGTTCGTTTTTGTATGATTCTTGTGATCTTTTGTCATTTTCTCAATATTTGTACCTAAAATACACAAGCAACAAACACAAGCATATATTTGGCTAATTTCATGATATTTAATGCCTTTAAAGCCCTTTTTGGACGATGAGACTATTTATAAAAGCAGTCTCATCAAATATGCATACGCTCTACCAACGATATCCTTCAACACATCATTGGACCCGAGATCATCCTTTGGTTCAAGTAATTGGAAACCCTTTCACAGCCCATTCGTACAAGACGACAACTTGAAACCGATGGTGATGTTTGCATGTTCGCACTCACCGTGAGTTCAGCTGAACCGAAAAACATCAAAGAAGCCATGGTTGATCATGCTTGGATTGAATCGATGCAAGATGAACTTCTTCAATTTGAAAGACTTAAAGTCTGGGAACTTGCTGACAGACCATACGATGTAATTCCATTAAATCTTCGGTGGGTCTGGAAAAACAAGATGGATGAAGAAAACACAATCATCAAGAACAAAGCTAGGCTAGTGGCTAAAGGGTATGGTCAGAAAGCGGGTATTGATTTTGAAGAATCATTTGCACCAGTAGCTCGTTTGGAAGCGGTCAGGATTTTCCTTGCTTATGCTACACATAAGGGATTCATTGTCTTTCAAATGGACGTAAAGACGGCGTTTCTTAACGGTCCTATGAAGGAAGAAGTATATGTCACACAGCCGGAAGGATTCGTCAATCCTCAGGATCCTGACAAGGTGTATCGTCTCCACAAAGCACTTTATGGAGTCAAGCAAGCTCTAAGGGCGTGGTAACACGAGCTCTCGAAATTTCTGGTCTCCAAAGGTTTCTCAAAAGGTTCCATTGATCTAACTTTGTTCACTTATAAATATGGGGATAACATTTTGCTTGTGCAGATTTATGTTGATGACATTATTTTCGGGTCCACAAACCCAAAACTTTCAAAATGGTTAGAAAAAGTCATGCACAGCAATTTTGAAATGTCAATGATGGGAGAACTAAAATTCTTTCTAGGGATTCAAGTTCACCAATCCCCAAGTGGTATCTTTATAAACCAAACTAAGTATTGTCGAGAGATAATCAAAAAGCATGGTATGACCTCATGTGACCCCGTTGGGACACCATTATCAACCACATCCCTAGATGCTGATTTGGAGGGAGATGCCATAGATCAAACGAAATATCGTTCTATGATCGGCTCCCTCATGTACTTAACAGCAAGCCGACCAGATATATCACATGCTACGTGTTATTGTGCACGATATCAAGAACGTCCCATTGAAAAGCACCTCAAGGAGGGTAAACGGATCTTTCGGTACCTCAAGAATACCATTCATTTGGGACTCTGGTATCTGAGGGAAACCGGTTTCTTTCTAAAGGTCTATTCAGATCATAAACATGCAGGGTGTCTTGATACAAGAAAAAGTACTTCTGGTGGTGCACAATTTCTAGTTCAAGATAAACTTGTGGGATGGTCTTCCAAGAAGCAGGATTACACGTCACTGCCGTCAGCCGAAATAGAGTATGTGTCTCTCTCTGCGTGTTGTGCTCAAGTTCTTTGGATGAGAACACAACTCACGGATTATGGCTTCCATTTTGATAAAGTACCTATGTACTGTGACTCAAAGTCCGCCATAGCAATCTCCTGCAATCCGATACAGCATTCTCGCACGAAGCACATTGATGTCAGATATCACTTCATTAAGGAACAAGTTGAAAGGGGTATTGTTGAACTATACTTTGTAGGAACTGATTACCAATTAGCTGACTTGTTTACAAAACCTCTTTCGAAAGAGTGGTTTGCGTATCTAGTTAGGCAAGTTGGTATGAGATGTTTGACTCCAACAGAACTGGAGATTCTGTCAAAGAAGCATGCTTGGTTCATCTATCAAACATCTACATGTAAATATCTTTGAAAAAGAAAAATACAAAATATAAAACACATAAAAGCAAAACACAAAATTAAAAATCTTTCAAAATCCAAAAAGATTCTTTTCGACATGTCTTTCAGTATCGATAATATGGACATGCCTAGAAATGTCGCTCGATAAGACACGTGTGTGTACATAAAGCTCGAATGAAAGTTGTAAATATTTTTTCAAAACATGTCATTTCTATTTTTAATACAGGAAAATGTCTATATTGGACAATTTTCCAACAACGGATAGAGCAATCTATCTTGGGTTGAGATTGTCACAAAACATTCAACGTTTTGAGCTCAACACAATGGCTTGTAATCACTTTCAGATTGCAACCCGGTCTATATTCACGGGGGAGTGTACGCTTTAGTTCCCTTACCCTCAACAAAAGAAGAGAAATCTTCTTACACTTGAGTGGATTCGTCAAGACATCAAAGTCTATGAACTCAAGTTTATGCTTTAGAAAAACCTTTTCGCCAAAAAGAATTGATTTTTCAAAAAGCGTTGAACACAATTTTTTCAAGAATTTCTCAATGATATTTAAAATCTTTCAAAAATTGTGTGTTCAACAACTTCCATCCTCAAAAACGAAATGTGGATCACATCCTCACAATGACAATAAAATTGGATCAATTTTTGAGGGGAGCGTTCCAAACAATTTCATGCAAGTTTGACACATTCTTCTCCCGAAGATTTTCAAGACTATTTTTCCTGATATATTTTAATTAAATTTGGTATCTCTAATATCCAACGATTTTATATATTAGAGATAAGGGAGAAAATGTGATTAAAATGTGATCTAAAGTTTCAATCACTCATGGTTACGATCAGATACCCACAACATCTTTAATTCACGACATTATTGGTGTCAAAAGGGTGGTTAGGTTTAAGTCCTATGATCCAACCAGAACTGGAGGGATCTTCCCAAGGACAATCCAATAGATTATTAGAAGTCCTTAGGAAAGATGGTGTAGAATGTGAACGTAGCTGAATGCCGACTAAGTACTGATGATAGCACTGGAACAATCACAACAAGGTGCTATTAATGATGTCGTGGTAAGTATTGAAGGGGTTGAAGAATGAAAAAGAAATGTAAGGATAAAGGGTGTAAAGAAATTAGCCCTCCATACAACTTAGGCAGAAACCGGGTCAACACATCATGAAGACAACGCATCATGGACCCAGTGATATAATGCACAACCCCTCCCTAGCTACTCAGGCTTCTCTCAAAATAAGTTTGATTTATTATCACGGAGATCAACACGATTTCTATTGACTTTCTCACTCTAAGATAATTGATATTGAATAGGTGGCATCTACTCCAGCATCCGACCACCAAAAGTGCATCCGACCACAACGCATCATGGACCCAATGATAAAAAGAGTCATACGCTATATCCTTGCGATATTGCTTGAACACTCAGAGTGATACTACTTAGTATTCACAATGATGAGTGGAAATCCTTCCAGTGTTAACGTCAAACAGCACTACGGTTGGTCATGTGTAGGATTCTTTATGAATTCAACATATGTAAAACTGAAAAGCAACAGTGGTTTGTTTCTTTATCGATTCAAACTCGTTTCAGGTTTCTACGACATATCTTTATGGTCTTGCCAGAACATTCAGAGTGATATTCATTAATATTCACAATGACGGATGGAAATCCTTCTAGCGTCAACATCAAACAGCGCTGCGGTAGGTAACTTGCGAGATTCTTTATGAATCAAGCTTGTGTCAACTGGAAAGCAACAATGGTAAGATTCTTAATGAATCAAACTTGTTCCAGGAATTTGAATTGACGACTTTTATCAAGTAGATATCTATCCAATTGATTCACTCTTTATGTTCGCGGTCTTGCTTTGAGACGGTCGAGTAAAGTGAACGGCTAGTACAACCGCGAAACCTTGTCAAGGAGGTTCTTAATTGAATCTACCTATCACAGGTACGATATTTAATATCGTCTAACGGTCTTCACCGACCGGAGGTAAAACGCTACCGATGTAGGACGAATGTCAAAGCCATTCAGTCCGTGTCTATGTTTTGTCTCAAGAAGGTGGCATTATGGTGTACTCAGCAAAGTCAAAGATTCAAAACCACATACTCATGCCCAAAGACATGCAACAATCAAGAAAGCTAAAGACTTTCGCAACTCTAATGATCAAAATCTTCCTTAACAATTAATGTAGAGGAATGACCTCTATTCAAAGGAGATTGTTAGCAAGCTTTCAAGATAATGCAGAGTATGAGCATGTGGATGAAGACACAAGATCGCAAGATGGCAAAGATAAGTCAAGAATGATTTGAATATCTCAGGATTAAAGACAAAGTCGAAAGACAACGACAAAGGCTCAAAGATCACAGCATGAAGAAAAAGACTACTATTACACGTCCAAGACTCATTTATGACGAAATTTGTAATCTCCATTGATCTCCAAATATCAAAGAGGAATGACCTCACATTGGGGGAGATTGTTAGCCTCAAACTATTGAGTCAAACAAGAATGTTCGGTCATAGGTTTATATTGTAACATTTATTAGAACGTTGTAATAGTTAGTTAAAATAGTCGTGACATTACGGGCTTGATGGCTAGCTTAAAAGGCCTCTTTCAAGGTAATAAGCATTTATTCAAGCCCGGCCCAATCAAACTATAGCCCATTAAGCCACATGTAGGCAAAGGCTATAAATAGCCTTCCTAGCATGTTAGGAAGGGTGTTGGTTGATTCATTTTCTCTTAATGTAATCTTCCCATAGTTTCACATGCTTCTCTCTACTTTTTCTCACTACTTTCTCTCTCTAGAAACCTTCCATCTTTTATCTACCTTTCTTTCTTCTTTATTCGTGTAGAACCATCATAAATTAAGGGACAACAGATGGTGTAACAGTTCCTTTAAAGGCATTGCCTTGTTTGGTCAAGAAAGAGAAAGTTCTCTTTGTGAATGTAGGAACATCCCATGTATCAGTTAACTCTTGTAGGTTAGGGATTTGGTCACTAACTAAAGTCTGAATGAATATAGGATACATTAAAAACTTCTTAGTTCCTTCCAAATTCCTAGTCATGCCTTCAAAAATTAATCTTGAAAAATTAAAAACCCTGTTATTTGCTAGATAAATACCAGCTGATGCCAATGCAGCAAGAATTTGATCAAAAGATGTACTTTTAGAGCTTAAACAGTGAATAATGGCATGAAAAAGCAATTTCCATTGAGGTGAAAACAAAGCTTTAAAGAAAGTAAGACTTTCCCTACCACCTCCATAGCCCATGGCTGCAAGGCCATCATGTATCTCTGTATTATTAAGCATACTAAGTCCATTTTCATCATTTAATCTCAAACTAGCCCTTAGCAGTACCTCAGTTACATATATATTTTTATGATTTACCCTAGCCTTAATGCAAGGTTGATCAAACCGAGTACCTAACACAGTAGTGTTCCAAAATTGTTCAACAATGGAAACAGAGACAATGGGACTTACAGTGAGTGCGAAACGAACATGACTTCGAGATAAGAATCTAAGAATGTCATGGAATCCAAGAGAGTCATCATTCAGAGCAAGATTCGCAACCAAATTATGCTTAGAGTTCACTTGTAAAGCAGCCATTAGTATTTTTTATGAACGAAAAATTAGATAGAAGGTTATAGAATCAAGAGATAAAAATAAAAGGTTAGGTGAATAAATTATGTAATTGGAGTAAGTATTTAAGTAAATAACAAACCCAAGCGCGAAGAAACCGTCAAATTTACAAAAGAGGCCCTTAACGGTACAACCGATATGTAGCGGTACATGGAACATACTCGGTACTTGGACTTGTGCTAGCGGTACTTGGATCCATAATGGTACCTCACAATTTTGACCAGTTCATGCATTCCACTATCATAATAACCTCTTTTATCTTATTCTATTAACCTCCCCTCAACATATGCAGCAGTTGATTGGTTGAGCATACCAATATGTGTCACCAAGAATTCAAATCTTTTTGCATCAAATGCCTTGGTCAAGAAATCAGCTACATTGTTGTCTATATGAATCTTCAAGACTTGAATAAGCTTCTTGTCATAGGCATCTGTCGCACCGCATCATGTCGGAATATGGGGCGCGACGTATGGATATCATCACAACAATAACGTGTCTATAGAGATAACTATATGAAATGGAAATATCAGAAATGGTGACACAATGTCATGAAGATATCTCAAACAATGTAGGAGTCTAGGTAAGTAGGTACCAGGTCTACCTCTTACCAAAGACATACAATTAACAAATAACAAACATATAGGTGTCTACAAAGTATCACTTATTCAACATAAATAAAGACTAAGAGGAAAGAGGGTTCCTCCAAATGCAATCCTAAGCCTTCCAGCTAGCCACTCCTATTCTCATGCTTAACCACATTCTCACATGAAAGAGACACTAAAACACGTCAACATAAAGTTGATGAGAGTCATAGGTTTAGACTCCAACTCCAAATCAATTATAAGCTAAGTATAACAACCATTAACAAAAGGACATATGGACAATATGTTACAATTATGTATTAACAACTAGCATTCAAGATTAACCAATCACCACAAATCCAAGGCTCCAAGCCTTAACAATAACCACAATTCCATGGCTCCAAGCCTTACCAATCACCATGGTCTCATAGGCTCCCATACTCCAATGAACCAATCCCAAGACCCCGCCTTGCAACATCCCCTTAGTACCAAGTCAAACCACAAGAACTGAGAGTGTACGTGTCCCCTGATCCAAATCATAAACACAATCAAGAATCACATAGCAGTTAATCACATAAGTGTACACACAAGTCCATCACAAACCATAAAAACATTCACATCATTCTTTACAAAACCATACAGTGTCTCTTCCATCCCATCTTGAATTCAAAACATTTATAAATCGTAGAAACATGGGACTATAAAACTCACCTAAACAAGCTTCTCCAAGTACCCGCGCTCTAGCAAAAATCTAAACACACAAACATATACAATCAAGAAATGAACCACATACAAAAATGGCTCATCAATCTATGATGGATATCTAACCTTATCTTACGACTTAACCCCGTTTATATGCCATAAGGATCTCATTACATCCCTCTATAAAGCCCTTAACTTAGTTTAGTTCATAACTCGCCCCGTTAACATTTAACCCAAAACAATCCCGTTTTTCATACTTCAAACTATGGGTCCAACACCCCCTTAACCAAAATAACATGCCCTGTAAAAGAAACCCTATTTCCTTACATGTGTTAGCTAACTCTACTATTTGGACGCAACCTTAAAGCTACAGTTAAGGCTTCCATATATATATATATATATATATATATATATATATATATATATATATATATATATATATATATATATATATATATATATATATATATATATATATATATATATATATATATATATATATATATATATATATATATATATATATATATATATATATATATATATATATATATATATATATATATATATATATATATATATATATATATATATATATATATATATATATATATAGATTTGCGTTCATGTGAGAACCGATCTTAAAGTAAAAATAATAGGAACCAATTAGAGTTTGTCAAGTGTCTATTTTCATTAAAAAAACATAAACTAGTAATAGTTTCTTTAAGGGTAACATCGTCATTTGATATATCCTCATGACATTAACTAATATCATTAAAGTAAAAAAAAATTTGTAACCACCGTAATTTATTTTTGCTCTCAATCATTTTTCGATCTTGATGTGAATTCAATGTGATGTATCGTTTTTCCTATATTATTTATCATTTGTCGAATATGTTATTAAAAAATGTATGTTTCAAACGAATATATATATCAAGATCTTGGTATTTCAATTGGATACTTGGTTTTCTAATAAGCCAAATATTTCACGTAAACACATGTACTACTAGTTTCTTTTTTTCCTAACTAGTATGTATAAGAACATACGGAATAGGGTGTTTATTTTAATAGGTTAGTGCAATTTTTTGTTAGTTATATTATTTCTTTAGTTAGTTGCGTATTTTTTCGGTTCCGTGTTATTTGGTATTTTTTGTTCGGTTGCATATTTTTCAAATACGTGTTGTTAGATTTTTTAGTTGGTTGAGTATTTTTCAAATACGTATTATTTTTAGTTAAACATATTTTTTTAATATGTATCATTTTATGTCTTTATAGTTATCACGAACCGCGAAATAAAATTACTTTTATATGTATGAATATTTATAATAACAAAGTCGTAATGTATCACTACAAATATATTAAAATATTAATATATCACTATATAAGTGTGTCAGAAAATTTAGCTGTAATGTGTCACTACAAATATACTAAAATATTAATGTATAACTATATAAGTGTGTCAAGAAATTTAATGTAATATTACAAATGTGTCACGAAAAATTAACGTCGAACAAAAACAGTTAAATGTGTCACTAAACCCACTCAAAAATGACACGTTGATAAATAGTGGCACATAAAATGATATTGATAAATAGTGACACATTATTTTTTTTAAGATGTAGTGATATATTTTTAGTCATAAATATTTACACATTATTTTTTTAAAATGTAACACACACAAAATGACATATTTTTAGTGATAAATAGTGACACACTAAAGTTTTTAAATGTAGTGACACGTAGACATACATGACACATTTTAGTGATAAATAGTGCTACATTAAAATTTTAAAAATAACGAAACATAAAAATGACGTATTTTTAGTATATATATTAAGTATTTTTTTAGAATATCGACACATAAAAATGACATATTTTTTGTGATAAATAAATTTTTAAAAGTAACGACACATAAAAATGACGTATTTTTAGTAATAAATATAAAATCATTTTTTTTAGAATAACGACATAAAAATAACATATTTTGTGTGATAAATAATGACACAATATTATTTTTAAATGAACGACACATAAATATTAATGACACAATTTTATTGATAAGGTAAGTTTTTTGACATACTTTTATGATAAAACATTTTTATAAAATTAAAAAAAGTCAAAATTAGTTGAATTAATGTTTTATTAAAACGTGTCCTAGAAGCGTGTTAAAAGACCTAATTTTTTCCTTAGATTGTGATAAAATTTAGTGCGTCATAACATATAATGTGACACTACTGTGTAGAAACTTTCGATATATCCATGCACATGTTAGTCCTCAAAATCAAGAGAATTGGTACATAATAAATAATATTTACTATTAGACATGATTAAGACGTTACAAAATTTGAACCAAAAGTTAAATCAGTATTGAACTATACAAATTGCCACTGTTATTAAAATTTTATTACAAGAATGCCACTCTTAAATTAATTAATTATTAAAATTCAATTTCATTTATAATGATTGATCTAACGGTCTAAAATAGTTCCTATTGTTTTTATTTTAAGACCGGTCACCACAATAACGCTCCTCTCTCTCTCTCTCTCTCTCTCTCTATATATATATAATATATATATATATATATATATATATATATATATATATATATATATATATATATATATATATATATATATATATATATATATATATATATATATATATATATATATATATATATATATATATATATATATATATATATATATATATATATATATATATATATATATATATATATATATATATATATATATATATATATATATATATATATATATATATATATATATATATATACTTTTACCTATCCAGAATTTACTGATTTTGAACATATGAAAAGTTTGTTATGATCCGAGGGTCTTACCCTAACCCATTTGTTTAGCCCTCCTCCAGATATTTTATTTAATATATAATCTAAGTCTCATGTTCGTTTGAAGGTCCAATTATACTCCTAATTGATGAAACCATTATTCATTGATCGATTAATCTTACTAGGATAATCAACGTTCATATGATAAACATAGCGGAATTAGAACATTGATTACGAACAAGGTGTTTCTTTTCTAACGATTACTTGTATTAAACATTAATGATTAAAACAAATATGCCTAGGCGTGTTTACAATGCAAACTACACGTCTAGAACACGACACACGCTTTATGACTACATTGTGAATAATGGGATAATGAAAACCTACCCATGTGTATTCTTTATATAATAGAATACAAGACTTTTCTTACAAGAAAACTTTAATTACATTAGAAGTCCCTCCATCTTTTGCTAATAAGTCCTCCTTGTTGTATGAAAGGGCTCCATATTCTTGTAAAGCTTGATATTTGCATATAAGTCCTTCTTGTTTCATTATTCTTGTTTTGTCTCATCAAATGAATTCCCAACAATCTTCCCCTATTTGATGATGACAAAACCAATCTTCAAATCTTGATCTTCCACGAATGAAACAAGCTTCCCCTTAAAGTAAGATATCTTGTAAAACATATCACCACATAAAAATAAGTTGCATACCTTGATCTGTAAATCTTCTTCCCCTTTTTGTCTCATCCAATAGGGTCTTCTAAAGATAAACAACTAATAAACTCTTCCCATTGAGTGGTGCATGTAAATAAATCTCGAACTATGTAGACTCTAATTGTAGATTACGAATGAAGAAAAACGAATATAACCTATTGGTTGAAGAAGCGGAATCTCCCAATCTTTTACCTTATATCTTGCACTATCCATGTGACGTCGAACTTATATTGATAGGAAGAAATATAAACAGACCTCAATCTCTTTGTCAAAATCCTCATCTTTATATGAGACACTGAGCACGATAATGTAACTCCTTCAAGTGATAGCAAGGTATCTAGTTGCTAGATATGACAAGTCTTCATCACCATTCATGTAAGCACAAACAAGTTATCTCAAAAGAGAGGCAAGAATCTTTTGAGATATGATAAAATACAAACCTGCGAAAAACAACTCCAACACCAAATAAGAAATAATCAATCGTCTTCATCAAAACCTCCAATTTGCAATGAAAATCAACTTAAATACAACATCATCCTCTTCTTTTATGCAAGTGCTACCTCTGTCGGCGTTCAGCTTCTAATCCACGTTGGTAAGTAACCGCAAGGTTAGCCTTGTCACATAATCTTATAAAATGTCATTGCACCAAACACAATCTTCAAAAAAGAGCCATAAAATTTTAACAGATAGTTCTGTCCGAGATCCTTTGTCATCCAATATTTAACCTGTATGCATTGTCTGATGTCGGACGATACTTGTCAGCGCTTAAAAACCATATATCGGACAACACGCTGTCAGCGTCTACATTACAACGTGTCAGCGTCTTCCTTGTCAGCGTGTGTTTTATTCTTGTCAGCGGCTCGACTCAACCACTGACACCATCTGTGGCTAAATAACTCTTGACAGTGAGTACAAATATTACCCCGTTGTAACACTTTTCCTTTGCTGCCTCCTTTTTCTCACGTCTTCTTTCAACATTGGGATCACATAACCTTCGTTTAAATCAGCCATTGCTTTCTTCCCTTTGAATTTAACTTATCACGTCCCAAAATAAAAGCAATCCCACACGAACATACTTAATTGCAGCAAGTATATCATCACATGGTCCCCATAATGAAATATCAATTCAAATATTGATTACCTTTTCATAGGATTTAAACATTCTGAGCTCACGTGACAACCAACATATTGCTTTGGACCAGTTGCACTTCTATCCAAACCCCAATCACGTCTAAAAATAAAGAGATATTATAGGGTGAATCCCATAATATACGGATCATGCTAGAATCTTTCTTGACCAACTGTTTTTCCCATTCTGCTCTTTAAACACACGTCTCAATCTTCAGTTTATTATTCAACCATCAACGTGATAATAATAATCTTGATCCCACCTCACGTGAAGAATTCTCTCTTTCTTTTGAGCCAAAGTTGAACACATATGCTCCATGTACAACCCACGTCTTTGATTTTTGGTTAATAAACCAATTTATACCTTTCCATAAATCACGTATACTATATCCCACGTCCATCTCCACTAAATCATATAGAATATCAACTATATCCCATAAAGTACGCAGAATATACATATTCATGTATAGGCACACCTTTATTAATGGACTATATATCAACCAAATTTAGTACATCCATAACTCACGTATAAAATAAAACACATACCAATTTTGCTTCCAGGAATCACGCAAGACACGCATACCATATTCCTGCTTAATTTTAACCATACGTTTTTGGCCCATGTACTTTTTCTTTGTCCCTTTTATCCTGTCACCACACGAGAAACATAACTCCTTTTCTGTACTTAAACCACAGCATCTTTATCTGTCTCTTTTCTAGATCTAGGGCTCGTTACAAACCCTGCTACTATATCCTTCTTTGTCTACCAAGTTGTTGTCATCTTTAGAGAAACAGTCCCACATCTCGATATAGCTTGCTTTTATATTAGTAAAATCCTTTTTCGTTTCTTTGCTATAATACACCATCACGTTGTGATGTATTCTGTCAATAGCAGCAATGGGACCACCTATACTAGTTCTTCTTTATGAATCACATGTGAACACACATATTATCAATCACCAAAAACGCATCTACCAGTGTTACTTTGACAGCAACAATAAACATTAATCTTGGGTTTACTCACGTTACTTTCATATGTTCACTTTCAACCATATTATTCCTCATATATCCCACGTCATGTTTATGGCAAGATAAATAAACAAAGCAAACAATATATACTTTTTCTATTACCTTGACATGATGTGAACGAAGTACGACATAAAGTAACAAAGCATTACCATTGAATACTCACGTGAATCAGTATATCATCATTCTCTTGTACTCGTCATCTGATCAATTGCAAACCACTCACATCACACATGTAACTTTTGAACACAGCAGCAATTACGATTCTTTCATCATAGCTTCTACTTCCTCTTGCACAAACAGATCCGTCCTATACCAGATCTAGGGTTTATTCAAAAACCCTAATTTTGATCAAACCATCAGATTTTAGGGTTCACAAATAAAGGAACCATACATGATCTTCTTCACAGAAACTTCTAATCACGAACACAACACTTCTTTTCTGTTTTAAACTCGATCTAGGGTTCAGGGGATAAAACCCTAAATCTTATTTAATAAAAACAAAAACAAAAAATTTATACCTTAACCAGCAGCCAACTTCGACGATATATATCTCCTTCATAAGATCTCATATCGAAGATCCCTCCGGTGAGATTCAAGACATATATGCAAAGAACCTACAGTTCGAGTTTCATAACGATCCAACGGTTAACGAAGGATTTATGACTGTTTGAACATGGCAGCACAGTGAGATCCGAACTTAAAAACAAAAACGAATTTGTAAGCTTCGATCTTCATTCTTCGACTCAAATACCTTGTTAGTTCCTAGTATCGAGAGCCACCCGCTCTGATACCAATTGATGAAACCATTATTCATTGATCTATTAAGCTTACTAGGATAATCAACGTTCATATGATAAACATAGCGGAATTAGAACATTGATTACGAACAAGGTGTTTCTTTTCTAACGATTACTTGTATTAAACATTAATGATTAAAACAAATATCCCTAGGCGTGTTTACAATGAAAACTACACGCCTAGAACACGACACACACTTTATGACTACATTGTGAATAACGGGATAATGAAAACCTACGCATGTGTATTCTTTATATAATAAATACAAGACTTTTCTTACAAGAAAACTTTAATTACATTAGAAGTCCCTCTATCTTTTGCTAATAAGTCCTCCTTGTTGTATGAAAGGGCTCCATATTCTTGTAAAGCTTGATATTTTCATATAAGTCCTTCTTGTTTCATTATTCTTATTTTGTCTCATCAAATTAATTTCCAACACTTATTACCCTAACCATCTTAAAACATTAATTTAAACCCGACTGATTTCAAAACTGCTTTGACCTCCAACTGTTGTAACCTGCTTTTGACCCACTTTCCGACCTCCAATTTAGTTCTCGTTTCTTGCATTTGAAAGCCAACTCAAAAGTTTGTATAACTCCAGCTATGATTAAAACAATTGACCTAAAATTATGCCTAGTTTTTAAAAACGAATTTGACCCTACTAATCTAATTAACCTCCCATAGCATGTATGATTCTTAATCTTAATTAATCTAATCATGTTTATATCTTTAAAATACAGAACTTAAGATTATCCTAACCCTAGATCCATCATCTATTGATTAAGAATAAATTAAAATAATTTAGTTAAAAAGAGATTGAAGGCTTTTACCTTAGCACTAATGGAAGACAAATTTTTTATGAAAACCCTAAACTCCATTGATGAACCATCGTGTATTTTTTTTCTCCAGGTATGAAGTGTTTTGGTTTAAATAAAGCATTATATGGTTAAACAAAAGAATCCTAACCCAATTATAAAAGCCTTGTTTCCTTTTTTATATTTTTTCCTTTTTCTTTCCCATTTCTTGCGTCACATAACCGACCAACACCACCTAAATTTCGTTTTTTTAAACTTTATTTTTAATTAATATCTTATTAATATTACCTTAATTTTCATTAATTTATTTCAGCCCCTAAAGCCTCCAAAACCTCAAAACCGTAAAACTAGTCAGTTTTTACGCGAATATCGTAAAAGACGTAAAAATATACAGTTTTACAAAAACTCTTGAAATATGAAATAAACTAAATAAATAAGTCCTAAATGACTTAAAACCATCCCTAAAAATATTCTCGTCACTAATTATCTTATACGAGACCTCAAAATGTTAAACCCTAAATCGTAAAAATACGATTTACTACAATACATATACTACACATAAACCACTAAACAACACCATCTCATTTCATAGTCACTACATTGTGAGCTCATGAACATGAAATCATCACACATCGTTTCACTCACAATGTACCCCGTACCCGAAACGATATCCAAACCACAATCTATGAACACCAATTAGCACATAAACAAGTAAAGACACGTAACTTGCATTAAATAAAACTAAGTGACGAACCTCAAAACCGCGGTTGTCACATCACTCCTTCCTAATAGAAATCTCTTCCCGAGATTTACTCCTTAGGATCAAACACACAAACAACAAATCACATGAGGATACTTGTTCTAAATGAACTCTTCTCATTTCCATGTGTACTTTAGTTCAAGTCTCAAATTACTACATATACCAACCAACAATATTTAAATTCATTCCCAAAATCTTGACCTCACAGCCAATGAATCTCATAAATGACTCTTTGATAAAACAAAGACTCTTACTAACACAAATCCTGAATAACCATACATGAAAATATGTATTCTCAAACCACATTTGCCAAATCTCAATACATGAAATATATCATGTACACCACTCAATTCCCCCGGTAATTTTATACGCATAAACTACTGGTCCAATCTTTCAAAAGATCATAAATGGACCTAAAAAACTCGACATCAACTTTTCATTTTTTCCTAAACATGACGCCCGTTACTATGGGTGAAACTTCCTACATAACTTTGTCACTAAACTGTAGTGGTTTCCTCCTTTTTAACATATCATCTCTTGTTTCTCTCGTCCTTTCTACAAACACCATTATTATTAGCAGCCTCTTTCACCAATTCTAGTCCACAATAGGACAACTCACCCTACCCTTCCATATAGTGCCTCAAATGGCATTCATCGACTTCTAGTATGATAACTATCATTATATGAAAATTCAGACATCGCTAACGAGTTTTCCACCTCCCTCTACATCAGTCACCCAAGCTCTCAACACGACTCCTATACTTGTAGCAATTTTTCACTTCGTCCATCCTTTTCCAATTAGCTGGATATACACATATCCAACCATGTTCATCAACTCCCTTTAGTCCGTACCCCCAAACTAATTAAAAATTCAAATTTCCTTACACAAGTGACCTATGACGGTGTTTCACATATTCATTAGTTCATCATAACAAGGCTCTTCTAATCCAAATCAGCTTATGATCTATACATATCACCAAAAGGACGGTTATCTCAGTTAGTCTATCAACTGCCATCCAAACCCATGCTACAACTACTTCCATTAAATTTGGACAGCTCAATAGTAGCACCTATACACTTCCTTCTCACTTTTCTCCATGAAAGATTTTTTTTAATACTCAACACTTTCTTTATACTTACATAATGTCTTACCTCCAAGGTCATAGTGCTCCTCATCTTGTCTTAGTTAGTCCAAGCCCTTCGTCCCTCATGACACATCCCATCTATAACTCCTCGTCCATTCTATTATCGATATTAAGCCTTCCAATCAAACAGTATAAGTCAGTGCCATTTCCTTTCCACACTACTACAATATTAGCATGCTTAGTGCCTTAGTCTACTCATTAGGCTATACCAAAGTTTTACCTTCGGTTCCTATCTCGACTCCCTTGTTACTTCCACGAGTTCTTAATCTCCCATGTTATGTATTCAATTCATCACGATCCACTGGTTCAGCTCTTTGTAGCTCCACTTCGGTACTCGATGTGTCCTTCTTCGTCACAAACCATACGGAGATTCCTATCATAGTGCTTGTCACCTTTCCAGTCCTTGCAACTTATGTGACTCCTTTGAAATCTCTTGCTTCCTTCTAGCAGCCGACACGTAGTCCTTTCAGCTCCTTGCTTCATGATGTAGCTCTTCACGCACTCCTTCTCGTCTTTATGATGTTACCTAGGAACTTCACACTACCCAGTAGCCTCTAACTTCAACTCATCTACCACAATATTTCTAAAGGTACTTCAACCCCTTAATGTCTCACTTATCCTTACTTGTTATACTTCACCATTAATCAGCTTCCAACCAATCATTCTTTCATATCCATGTTTTCCTTCGCGTGTCTACTACTACCTTGCCTCCATAAGTACACCAATTCCCTTGCGTGTTATTTGCCCAATCTTTCCATTAGTAGAAACTTTCTACTCTACCCTCACATCCGCTAATACTTTCATCAATCTCCTAATGGTACTTCAACCAACTTCTCATAGCATGACATCTCGTTCCCACGACCAGTCAACTAACTTTACTTACTCCCTTATTCCTGTAACCAATCTAAGTTTCAAAACTCCACAAATCTTAATCATTCCTTCAACACAACCTTTAAACCAAAATACATCTCTCCATTCTAACATCTAACCATAAGTAACACTACCCAACTCTATCCTCTCATCCTAACGTTCCCACAACCGCATAAGTAAATCAACCATGACGTGTACCAAAAGAATTCCAAACAATCGTGTCCCAAAATAAAATATAGGGTAAACCGAAAGATCAACCATAATGAACCCTAGCCAAAACAACTAAAAATGAAACAATGTAATCCAAAAGATTCAATGGAGTGTGCCAACAACGAAAAATCAGACTCGTCACGGTTAGTATTACCAAATTTCGATACCTCAGAAAATTTTAAACTTTAGCCCCATTTAGTTACTCCTCATAAGAACCAAACTTCAATATTACTAAAATCAATCATACTCGTTTTGAACAATAAACTCATCTTTTATCTTCATTATTTTATCAAAGATATCAACTAGTTAGTATACTACAATCTTATTCTAACAATTATCTTGTTTACCCATATTAAACTTATTTCACTTGTTGTTATGAAACCAATACATGTTTATAAAAATACAGTATTTTTTTCATTTTATTCTATATCATTATTATTATTATTTTATAAAATCCATTTAAGTTGGTTATAACTAGACTACTACACGTTTACAAGGTGTGGTGTTATTATTATCATTACTATAATAAAATCTCAATTTTTACTCTTTCTGTCTAGTTAAATAATTCTAAAATTTTAACTCCACTTAAGAAAAATTTTATAAAAATTTCTTTACCCCTTTAAAATGTATTATCACATGTTACATAGAAAACTAATCCAATTATTTACAAGACAATTTTTTTTATAGCTTACTACCACAAACTTAAAAAAAGTTATGTAAGTAACGATATCATACTGATATGAGTGATTTTACTCATATCATTTGTATCTAATAAACAAACAATAAATGCATAAAAAGTTTAAAAATGGCCATGTATATGTTTGTTTTGTTTGTTTCGTGTGTGTAGGTATCAAGTTTACAAAAACCAGCAAAAACGGCACGAGTTTGTAGAAAAGATCGACAAAGCCGAATTCAAGCTCGATTTTAGTGGATTTAATATTTTATGAAGACAAATGGGTTTGTGGGTCCCATATTTGGGTTTGGGCCCAAAAGCCCAATAAGGAAGCTAATGTTTTAACTTGTGGAATACTAGCCCATAACAAAGCCCAAGTGTGTTATTTAAAGTGACCGATGGGAGTATTTTTGGGCCACAAGCCCATTCCTTTTTGCTAAATAATAAACGAATGGTCGTTTAATGGGATTTTAGAGTTTTGGGCAATTTCTTAACGAATGAAAAGTCTATATAATTGGTCAACGTGTACATCCACAACACATTTATTTATTTACCCACTCACAATCACACGTTTATTTAACCTCGATATTTCCTATGCCATTCTTACCTCTCACCTTTCTCTCTTCCAAAACCAAATAACCAGATACCATTTTTTTCCTAACCCTAAATAACAATCATCAAATTAGGGCTTTCTGAATCAAAGCGCGTGAGCTTACACGCTCTTAAATTAAATGCCAAGTTTTTCTGATCAAGAAGATGGGAGGAGTTGTGGGTGACGTGGCTCATCTCTCCTCCCTGATTGGGTGAGACACATCACTCCTCATTACCCTCCAATCAAAAGATGCCATATCAGACTAGAAGTAGCACAACTAGCACAAGTATTGCCACTTTGGCAATCCGTGTGATAGTTGATCATCTCTCCATCGCTGGATCAAAGAGAACAAAGAGAATGAAGAAATCAAGGGCCAAAATCAAAATTCGTCTGAACAAACTCACTGAAGGGGCTAGGGGTTTGCCTATATAAACCCCTCCAAAAAGATGTAAACATCATTCCATTGTTTACTTTAGGGTTATAATGTTAAAATAGATGTAGGTTAACTGTATTTCTTTTTACAGTTTTGTAATGATTTTTCAGTGAATTAATAAAAGTTCTTTTGGGTTAAATTTGTCTTGAATTATTTACTTTTACATTTCTTGCAATTATTCTTACTGTCTAATTTTTGATATTATAATTTGGAAAGTTATTTGATAAAGCTAATTAAATAGCTTGTATTAAATAATTAAAGTAAGTTTGCGATAAAACTTTTTCCCCACTGGAAAAGATTCCACTTAATCTGTTTGGATCGAAGATCCTGTTCGGTTCAAGATTGAACCAAGAAGATTGTTTGGTGTTGATGGTTCGAGTTATGGTGGTTATTTCGTTTCTAAGGGGGTTCAGCACCTTCCTTCTTCATCAAAGGAGATCTTCATGAAGGTGTTACTTATTTTACTTTTAAATGTTTTTTTTATATTAAATTGTTAAATGGTTTATTGCTTTATATGACTGTTTAGGCTATTATTCTTACTGTTATATGTTTGGTTTTGCTAGGTGTTAAGATTTGAGACTAGTATTTCGTTTAATTTTAGTCATGATTTTAATGTTTGTTGTAATGCTATGATGAGAATCTGTTTGTTGTATGTTTGTGAGTGGTACTGTGTTTAACAAAATATTGATTCATTGTTTTCAGTTTTGATATTTGCCTAGTTAAAATAGAGTCTGCTGCTATTAGGGTTATATGTATTTTGTTAGTTCTTCAGTTTTTCTTAAAATGTTACTCTGATAGGCAGATCCAACGTACTTGAGGGATTTGCAGGTTCATCAGATAATATATTTTTGTTGCCATACTTTTATTCAGTTGGTGTATTGTTGCTGAATATTAGTCTTATACCATGATGTGTAACATTACTGCATTTTCAAATCTAGATGTTTTAGGATGAATATAGTTGTTGAATGTTTTAGTGTGCTAATTTGTGTCCTATATATCTAGATTGCTGAGTGTTTGTATGTTTGTTCAATTCTATGAAACTTTTGTTAAAACTAGCTACTATATATATTGTGTGGCTTAAGTTACTGATAATTGAGTTACTATATTGATTTTTCAGCTTGTTTCATGCGTGTGTTAAACACATATATTCTAAATCGGTCATAAAAAATAAATAACAAAAACTTTGTCCCCAGGGGGTCTCGAACTCGAGACCTCCCCCTTAATAACCTTTGTCTTTAACCAACTGATCTAGTTGGTGGTTTCATTACCCTTTTGTGATCTGCTCTTTATATACTGTAATAAGTCACATTTCCTTCTTTGTCAATTAGACGTTTTTTATTTATTTCTTTTGAAAAGTTTTAAATAAAAAGTTTTAATATCACTAAAGTATAATTTCTTTCTTTTAAATTGTTAATTTTAATTGGATAAAATAAAAAAAATACTTTATTACTTTTTAGAAATTGGAATTGTTTTAAAGTTTTTTTTAAATAATTTAGCATTAATTAATTTTGTTTTTAATAAATTTAGATTTAAATGGATTTTGTTTAATTAAAAGTAATTTTTTTAAATAGATTAATTTTTTATTAAATTAGTTTTAAATAAATACAAGTCATGCACTTTAGGATTTAATTAGTTAAAAAATAAAAATTGTAGAAGTAATTTTAGTTTAAAAACCGAAAACCCATTCACCAATTGTCCAAATTGAAGCAATACGTCTCAAATTAACTTGATCTTCGTGTACAACGAACTTGGTTATTCAACGTGTTTAATTAAATCCGTCTTCAACTTATTTATGGATTATTACCTTTTCCTAAGGGTAATTTCCTAAATGTGTCCTATATCGTATCTAATTAAAATACATCGACATTTCCTCGACACATCAAAAATTTTGGCGCCGCTGTCGGGGATCTTGTGTACGATTCGTTTCGTGGAGATTTGTTGATCGTTGATTTGAAGACCCTTTCCATTTTGGAAGGTTATGTTTATTTTTGTTTTATCATCATTATGTCTTCATCAATCGTTTGCGTTAAGTGTGGGAGTCCATTGTTTAATGGTGTGTGCCCTTGTCTTCAAACGAAAGACGACTCCTCTCAACTTTGCATTGAACAATTACTTATGCTAGAGCAAATGAATTTTTACAAAGATTTTTTCAAAGATGACATTTTGGTGAACTATGATTATGATGATGACGATGATGAGGATATTTTCGATCTCACTCCATCTCATGACATCATTACTCCTATTCTTGATTCTTCCACCGTGGAACCCGAAAATTCTCTAAGCAAGGGGGACGAGAATTTTAGCACTATTCCGGACACGGAATCGGACGAAGTAATAAAGTCTAGTGTTCAGATCCTTGTCCAAAACCCAAGAGAGTTCGATGGTATTTCCAATGAAACGTGTGATTTGCCACAATGTGATGACTCTACTTCGTCCATTCACTTTGAGATTTTCTCCAATTCTAATGATGGAAATGAAGATTTTGAGAATGATTCGACTTCTAGTGAATTTTCTAGTGAGGAGTTCTCCGATGAACTTTCTTATAAAGATGACATTTACGATTCGGATTTTGATGGGTTTACCGATGAACCTACTCTTCTTCACCCATTTCCACCGGGAAATGAGGATGATAGTGATCCGGTTTTCGAAAGGTTCACTTTTAAACTTGCTCCTTTAGACCCATTTCCACCGGGAAATGAGATTGATTTGACTATTTCGATCCTTGAGAAGTTCTCCGATGAACTTACTCATTTAGATGTGGAAGACGTGATTCTTCGTGCAAAATTATCCAACGTCTATCTTCTCATTTCTAAGATCGAGACTCTGAATTCTAAGCCTATTAGAAAGTCTTTCTATGCATCTCCTATTCCAGTTGAGGATAGTGATCCGCTTATGGAGGAGATTGACATGTTTCTTGATTCTAATGATTCGATACCACCGGGTGTTGATGAAATTGACCCGGAGGGGGACGCTCTCTTTTTACAGAATTTACTTGATGATGATTTCGTCCCAAGTTCTCCTCCCACCCACTTTGACCTTAATGTGAGGGTTTTTCATATGACTCATATTGAGTACAATGACCCGATTAATCACATTTCTAAGGGTGAAATGGTCGTTAAAGCTAAGAATGTTGATTCCACTATGGATGAAACTTTTACCACACCATTACCATGTGCTTTATATAATCATGGATTAGCATGGGGGGACAACACCGTGTTGTCTTTACCTTTCTCTCCCTAGGACGAGGTAATCGACCCCGGAATCATTGATCTAGGGAAATCTCGGACTTTCACTGATGTAATAATTGAAAGACTTTTCGATCATCTTGGTGCGAGTTTATCTCGGGGAGCATGTTATATCCATATCATGATTTATGACTACTATCTCTTTTTGGAGATTTGTGTTGTAGTTTCATCCTTTCGTTTGTCATCCGACAACGAGGATGTAATCTTTGACCCCGACATCGTGCTTTATTATGGATTCTATTCCATTATGCCAGTTTTCACCATTTTCCTTAAGGACCAATGAATGCGGGGATCAAGTCGAGCTCATGACTCGGTTAACAAAAATGAGGTGCCTTGTGGGGGAGTCCCATACATTCTACCTTCTATCTATTTTCTAACACTAATAAGGCTTGATCTTTCAAACTCGTGCTCGTGTTTTGTTGTGTTGTGAATCTTAGGTATGACCCTAATCATTGAAGACTCTCGTGTTCGATTTTGCCGGTCCACTTGATCTTCCATATTTTGATTGTCAAAAAAAGGGCACACTCTATCCTTTGATTTTTATCGACTAACGTTTTATCTTGAGGCATAATTAATAAACGGCTTATAGATTTGTGTGCTCTTTCCATGTTAGGATTTTGCATTAGACTCTTTGTGTTTTAGCAAGGGGGTGTTACTCTTGAGCTAAGAAACATTGAGGAAAATTTTTGGTTTTAGCATGGGGGAGTCAATCGATATAATCGCTTGCAAATGCTTTTGTCGTGTCTAAACGTAATCGTTTTTCATAAAATTTTAAAATTTTTAGTGTTGTTTTGAGTTTTAATAAAGAAAATAAGTGTTTTTGACACGAAAGTAGGCTATCCGTTAGAGAAAATAAAAATAGTTTTTGACTCGACTCAGTTTTTACCTTAGCTTTTCCTTAACGTGTTTAAATCAAGTTTTGCTAGGCTTTTATATAGGGAACTTTAAAACACGAAATTCTTAACTCATACGGGTTTAAGAACGAGAACTTTTCGCCAGTTCCTATAATTGATCCTAGAAAGTCGTTTATCAAGGGAACTTTAAAACGCAAATTCTAAAACTTGAAAAAGTATAAGAAGATGCAAGATCCTATAGATGACTTGAAAACCCAAAACTTTGATTTAATAGGCTAAGTATCCATCTTTCACATTTTTTTTGAAATTTTACAATATGGAGAACAAGAGATGATATGGTTTAATCATAAGTTTCTAAAATTAATTCTTCCTTGTATAAGTATTTTTGTGTTTGATTTAATCTCCTCGTATTTATTTTCACGCTTGAATAATAAATTGTTTAATAAGTGAAGTTTTTAGCGGTTTAGGCTTAATATCTTAACTCGTAACTCCTCTTTTTCTTCCCTTGTAATTAAAGTGAGAACACATTAAGGGTGTCAGCGTCATGGACTTTCGGTCATGGGATTGCGGAAATTAGGCTTACTATAAATATCATATTAATAAGAAGAATAAATAAAAACATGTTCTCTATGAGCCTTCGGGTGGGAGTCATGTAGCACTAACCTTGTCATTTGAGCCTTAAGGTTTATGGAAAGGGGACGTGTTTAATAAAAATTGCTTCATCATCATGAGCCATAAGGTCGGATGGTGTCTTGTTGGATTGTAACACACGACTTATATGAACACGAAATGTAGATGAAGATTAAACCAAAAAAAGAAAGATTAGATTAGATGAAGGAAAAGAGAAAAACAAAAGATGTGAATTCCTAGTGAGAGAAACACAAACGTTTCTCTCTCTACAAAACAAATGAAATGGAAGACACACACACAAATGAGGCTTCGGAGGCCTTTTATACTAAGTACTAAGTGTTTAGGAGGCCTTCCTCATTTGTGTGTTCGGGACTAATTCCCGTTACATAAACATTAATAACTAAGAACTCTCGACACCGTTGAATAGTATTTTTCACGAGCTTCGCAACGGTATATTATATGACCATCACTTTAAATACGGCTAACAATCTCCCCCTAAGGGGTGGTCATGTAATATGTGACTTCACTTCGTTGGTGTTGCAGACTTTGAAGCTCGTTGTCTTGAGAGTTCTTTCATAGTTCCTTTCATGACTTGTGATCTTGGATCTTTGATCTTTGCCTTGACTTGATCTTGTAACTTTTCCAGCTTGTGTTCTTGTGTCTTTACCCACATACTCATGTTTTGAGTTGACATGAAAGCTTGTTAACAATCTCCCTTGATCATCAGAGTAGCGGAAGTCTTTGCCTTTAGATGTTCTTGAGCTTTCTTCAATAATCCTGAATATGTGGCCTTGAATTGCGACTCTTGAGATAACGCCACCGTTTGCATTCCACCGGTTTCCCGTTATACAGTACGAATACTGTACCTGTGATCAGGTAAGTTCAAAGAACTTCCTTGACAGGATTTCCAGCTGTGGTAGCCGTTCTCAATACTTGAATATATCGAAAGATAATTCAAAGTAAGGAGTGAATCATGGAGTTCCATTCTGCTGATTAAGTCATCAATTCACTTTCCTGGAACAAGTCTGAATCAATTAAGAATCAAACCATCGTTGCTTTCCAGTTGACACAAGTTTGATTCATATAGAATCGCACAGGTTACCTACCGCAGTGCTGTTTGATGATGACACTGGAAGGATTTCCATTCGTCACTGTAAATACTGAAAAGTATTACTCTGAATGTTCTGGCAAGATCATAAAGATATTGCGTCGAGACCTGGAACGAGTTTGAATCAATTAAGAATCAAACCACTGTTGCTTTCCAGTTAACATATGTTTAATTCAAGTGAATCTTACATATGACCTACCGCAGTGCTGTTTGATGTTAACACTGGAAGGATTTCCATTCATCACTGTGAATACTAAAGAGTATCACTCTGAATGTTCTAGCAATACCACAAGGATAGAGCGTAGGACTCTGTAAATCATCGCTTGTGTTCTAATGATGAACAACAATTGATCTATGGAATAAGTGTCCTAATGAGATTTTTGATGAATCTCGATGGCTCTAGACTCTATAAGTGCACGTTTATTTGGTGATCGGAGGCTGGAGCAGACTGCCACCTATTCAATATCTACTATCTCGGAGTGAGAAAGTTGATAGAAATGAGTTGAACTCCGTGACAATAAAACAAACTTCTTTTGAGAGAAGCTTGAGTAGGCTGGGAAGGGTTGTGCATTGCATCACTGGGTCCATGATGCTTTGTCTTCAGTATCAGAAATCATCAAAGTGATTCTGATAATAGATGTATTGACCCGGTTTCTACCTAAGTTGTATGGAGGGCTTCTTTCTTTACACCCTTTATCCTTACATTTATTTTTCATTCTTCAACCCCTTCAATGCTTACCAAGACGTCATAAATAACACCTTGTTGTGATTGTTCCAGTGCTAGCTTAAGTCATTAGTCGGCATTATTCCCGTACACTCAACTACTCCATCTTTCCTAAGGACTTCTAAGTTCTAATGGATTGTCCCTGGGAAGATCCCTCCGGTTCTGGTTGGATCATAGGACGAATACCTAACCACCTTTTGACACCAATACCATCGTGAATTTATGTGTTGAAGGGTATAGATATCGTAACCAGAAAAATCAATTGAAAATGCAGTCAAGGTGTTGAAGAAATCAATGTTTACACCTTGAAAGTTTTCTATATCACCAAAAATGCTCCCCCTACATATGTGCATCATAAAAGGAGAGATTTTTTGCACATATTAGGAAGAGAAAGCACTTATATCAAAGACTTTATTTAAGATAACACATTGTAATCACTGCTCTCCCCCTCAAAAATTGCATGAAATTGAAATTTTTGTGATGCTAGTGATGAAACATGGAGAGAATAATGTGTCATGAAACTTTGGAACAAATGTTTATGAAATCATTATACTCCCCCTCGAAAAGAGATTCTATTTAAATAGGGGAGTATATGAGCACATTGTTTTGAAATACTTTGAAAAATTGTGCTCAAAAGTCCGAGAAAAAGTGTGTTCATGAGCTTAAAACTTTGAATGTTTTGATATAAGCTCATGACCGAGAAAAATGAATTTCTCGTTGTTGAGGATAAGTCAAAGACTTTCCTTTATTTAGGGACCGGGTTATAGTCTGACATGTGACTATAAGCCATTATGAGGAGAAAAATAGAAAAGACATGTTTTAAAAACATTTGAACTCTCATTCGAACTTTATGTACGTACCCGTGTCGTTATTGAACAACATTTCTAAGCACGTCCATATTATCGATGCTGAGAGACATGTCGGAGAAGAATATTTTTTGTATTTTTTGAAAGGTTTTCTCATTTTTTATTTTGTTTTTATAGGTTTTATATTTTTGTATTTTGGTTTTCTGATAGATATATACAAGATTACTGCGAATGTGCAAGACGTTCAAGTTCATCAGGAGTGAAACTACGCATACCAAGTCGACGAACCAAAAATTCAAATCTGTCTTGAGGAAGAGCTTTGGTGAAGATGTCGGCTAGTTGGTAGTCCGTCTTGACAAAGAACAGTTCGATCGTTCCTTTTTCCACATGCTCCTTTATGAAATGGAATTGGACAACTATGTGCTTGGTCTTGGAGTGTTGGACCGGGTTGCAGGATATGGCTATGGCTGATTGTGAATCACAATAAATAGGGACTTTGTTAAAGTAAAAGCCATAATCCGTTAGTTGTGTTCTCATCCAAAGGACTTGAGCACTACACACGGATAGAGACACATATTCTGCTTCCGCGGTTGACAACGCCGTACAGTCTTGTTTCCTTGATGACCAGCTCACTAGCTTCTCGCCTAAGAATTGTGCTCCACCGGAAGTGCTCTTGAATGTATCATGACACCCTGCATGATCGGCATCTGAAAAACCAGTGAGATTAAAACCAGAATCCTTCGTATACCAGAGACCCATGTTAATGGTTCCCCGGAGATAACGTAAGATCCTTTTAACCTCCTTGAGGTGCTTCTCGGTTGGCTTAGCCTGGTACCGAGCACATAGACAAGTAGCATGCACAATGTCCGGTCTGCTTGAGGTTAAGTACATAAGGGACCCGATCATACTTCGGTATTTTGTAGCATCTATAAATGTCCCTTTCTTATCCAAATCAAGCTTGTGTTTAGTGTCCATTGGAGTACCGATAGGATCACAGTTATCCATACCAAATTTCGTTAGAATCTCAAGCACATACTTGGACTGATTTATGAAAATACCACGGGGGGATTGGTGAACTTGGAGACCAAGAAAGAACGTCATTTCCCCCATCATGGACATTTCGAATCGACTTTTCATAAGGTCGGCAAATAATATGGCATATTTTGGGTTAGTAGAACCAAATATAATATCATCTACATAGACCTGAGCCACCAAGATGTCGTTGCCGTAGTGCTTGATAAACAACGTTGGATCAATGGTTCCTTTGCTGAAGTGATTTTGTAGAAGAAATGATGATAATTCATCGTACCATGCCCTCGGTGCTTGTTTCAAACCATAAATTGCCTTTTTCAACTTGTAGACATGGCTTGGATGATCGGTATTGATGAAACCTTCAGGTTGACATACATACACATCTTCTTTTAACGGCCCATGCAGGAAAGCCGTCTTCACGTCCATTTGATACACAGTGAACGATTTGTGTGCAGCATATGCCAAGAAAATCCTAATAGCTTCCATCCGAGCAACCGGGGCAAAGGATTCTGCGAAGTCAATTCCCTCCTTCTGTTTATAACCTCTCACAACTAACCGAGTCTTGTTCCTAATGACCGTTTGCTCCTCATCCATCTTGTTTTTGAATAACCATTTCAGAGTAAGGGGGTCGATATTGTCCGGTCGAGGTACTAACTCCCATACATCAAGCCGGATGAATTGATTAAGTTCTTCTTGCATAGACTCAATCCATGATGCATCGGTCATTGCTTCTTTCACACTTGCTGGTTCCATTGTGCTGACTGATAGTGCATAGATACACATATCACCATCGGTACGCAGCTGATTTCGTGTTGAGACCGGTCGTGAGAGATTGCCAATCACTTGAACCAAAGGATGATTCTTAGTCCATTTGTGTTCATGTGGAAGTGTATGAGAAACTTGATGCGAGCTCGACGGATCCACATATGGTGTTGAAGGCTGGGTAGTACTTGTGGAAGCCGCAAATGGATTAACAAACTCATGTTCGTTGAGCATCGCATTGTTTGCATTTTCAGCAACTATTTCATTCTGAAGATGAACATGATTAGGAATTTCCTGAGAATGTTGTTGAGTTGCGTCAGCAATCGGAGAAGTGGTTGGAATGTTTTGAGTCACTATGGTTGAGGTTGACGTAGATGGTGCAGAAGTAGATGCCGATGGTGTAGATGCAGTCGGAGGTTCTTGAACTATCGTAGCAGGTGCAGTCGGGGCATTTTGAGGAACACCAAATGACGAAGGACCCTCCATATATTCATCATAGATTGGCCCAAATAAAACTTCCAAGTCACGTTCTGATGGTTGTAACGATGAGATTGCTGGCGGTGCAAATTGAAGCGCGAGTCCTGAACTTACGTGTCCAGAAGTCTGACCTTGAAGCTCGGGATGTGAACTTCTATGCTGAGAGGCCATACCCGAGAGTTCATCAAAGGTAACGTTCATAGTCTCCATTACCTTTCTTGTCCTTCGATTATAAACCCTGTAAGCACAAGCAGTTGAAGAATAACCAATGAAAAAGCCAATATCACCTTTAGGTTCAAGTTTACCGATATCTTCACGATCATTCTTCGGATAACATAATGCACCGAAGACATGTAAAAATGAAATATCCGGTTTTCTTCCATTAATGATCTCATAAGGTGTTTTGTTGAAACGGGTGTGAATAATGGAGCGGTTTTGAGTATAACATGCAGTTGCTATAGCGTCGGCCCAAAGGAATAACGGTGCACTAGAGGAGAGAAGCATCGTTCGAGCAGCTTCAACTAACGTACGATTCCTCCGTTCCACAACTCCATTCTGCTCTGGAGTTCTTACAGCCGAAGTTTGATGAGAAATCCCAACTTCGTCAAAATAAGCTTTCAATTTCTGATTTGTGAATTCTGTACCGTTATCCGTTCTCACAATAATGACAGGGGCTTGCAGTAGAACTGATGTTTTCTTCAAGAAGTTAATAATTACATCAGGGGTTTCATCTTTTGAAGCAAGAAAATGAACCCATGTGTAGCGAGAATAGTCATCCACAATGACAAGGACATACCGCTTTCCATTAATACTTTTGATTCTCATTGGGCCACACAAATCCATATGTAGGAGATGTAACCTATTCGTTGAGTTGGGAACAGGTTTGGGTTTGTGAGGCTTCTTTTTACTTTTACCTTGCTCACATGAAGGACAAAGATGGTCTTTTGCATATTTGAACTTTGGAAGACCGGTAACGAGATCATCTTTCGCGAGATGGGTGATGGCATCGAAATTGAGATGAGATAACCTTTGAAGCCATAACCACGACTTTGTTGATGTGGCTCGGGCCATGAGACAAATTGGAGAAGCAGCGGACATTTGAAAAAGATCAATGGTGTAAAGGTTGGTGGTACGATTTCCTTTCAACAGATCAATTCCTTCAAGATCTCTTACAAAACATGTATGACTTCTGAAAGCGACCTCCAAGTCTGAATCACAAAATTGCCCAACCGAGAACAAGTTATGTCCCAAGCCATCAACAAAAGAGACTCTGGTGATGATTATATTTCCCCAATGAAGATCACCATAGCCTAGAATTGCTGCAACATGATCATTTCCAAATCGAACAGTTCCCATGAAACGCCATACAAAGTTCTTGAGAAGGCTTCGATTCCCAGTCATATGTTTGGAACAGCCCGAGTCCACACACCAGAGACAAATTTCAACAGCCTGCCAATGATAAGAGAAACAAATATTTTGGCAACCGATGAAATAGGTTCCTGTAGGGTTAGAAGATAACTAAGCCGTATCACATACCGACGTTTCACTGTCAGTATGAGATTTACTAGTGTCGATAATTTTGCCACTACAGTCAAAATTTCTACCAGTAGGCAACCATTTAGAGGTGAGTCTAGGGCTACTAGGCTTAGCAAGACTTTCTGTGGACCCTACATGCGTACTTTTTGGAACATACACCTTAGCCTTAGGAGTGCGTTGTTGTTCACTGACTGACAGCTTGTCAATTCGAGTGTAACCACCATAATTCAAACCATTCATAGTCAAACCACAAGCATCATGACTAAAAGTAAAGAAACATTTATTACATTTAGCACAAATAACTTCAGATTTTTCATTCCGAATAGCAAGCTTAAAGTCATTACATTCAGATGAATTAGGTTTCTGATTATGATTAAAAAACGGTAAATTCCTAGGGTGTTCTTCTACTTCCACATTATTGATCTTGGGGCGACTACTTCTAGAGGCAAAAGGGACACTATCATTCCTTGTATTGCTCGTAGGCTGTGGCCTTCTGCTCTTAGTGTAGTTGTTTATTCCTGTAGAAGAAGACACGCGTCTATTAGAATTAGCACTTTTTAAATCAATAACTTGTGGTTGAGTTATAGTGATCGGTTTTGTCCTAACGCTTGCTTTACGTTGTTTGCTAGGCACAGAGGGAGAACTAACACGAAACATTCCTGGGGCAATCACAGCAGCTTTCGTTCCAGCAACCTTGGGAAACGGTGTCACAGCAATACGAGTGGGTCCCGAGGATGCTGGTTTCTGGATCATCGTATCCACAATCGAGCTAGATTCAGAAGTCTTATCTTTTAACAAGGCCTTTAACTTACAGTTCTCACAGATTTTATCAATAAGTTTCTGATAGACAAACTTACTTTGTTCAACAGCCCGCTTATATGAAACAACAACAGATTCTAAATCTGCAATCTTAGCCTTAAGCTTCTGAACATTAGCACCACTAGCACTCTCTAACCCTGACGAGGCCAAATTTGTTTCCGAAACCCCTCCTAACTGAGCCTGCAATCGTACGATAGTTTGTTGCATTTCATTGTGAGCTTTTCCATACGAAATCTTGTCATATTTGCATTCATCACATTTTTTGACAAATTTATTCCAAAGATCGGTGAATTCTTTATCCTTTTTAATGACATAAGATTGCATTTTCTCTTTCATATGATCAAGCTCAGTTTGGAGGTTCTCATTATGCGACATAGATGTACCTAACTCGACAGGGCTACTATCAATACAATCACGAGCTTTAGAGAGGCGTTCAAGATCGTTTTCCAAAACTTTGATTTTATCAAGAGATTCATCAGCTTCCTTCGTCAAAGATTTAAAGTCTTCAACAAAGTTGGCTAATTCTTTTAGAAAAGCGTTTTCCAAATTTCCTAACCGAGCATCAACTTGATTAATAATCGGATTAATATCGTTTTGAAGAATTTTCTGAACCTCAATCTGAACAGGTGATGTAAAATTACCTCCAGTTATTTTTGAATTAACAACACGTTTAAGGATGACAAAGTTATCTTTAAGCTCGTTTAGAAATCGGCGAGTGATACTCGGTTTAGTAGGGTCATCAGACAATTCCTCACTTGGTAGCAAAAGCATTTCAGTATTCGTTTTAGACCGAACAAAAACAGTTGGCGGGTTAACTTTCGGATAATAAACGGGTATCACTTCTTTATCAAGCTTTTGCATTCTTAAACGAGACTCTACAGCAAGTTCAGTAGTTTCCTCGGAATCATGCACACTAGGAGGATCATGCTCATCAGACAATAGCACACTACCATTATATAAAGTTTCATTAGTGGCTTGAACTTTCTTAAGGTATCCTGGATTAGGGGGAAGAGGACAACCTAAAGCCATTTTGTATCGAGTGTAATTTATCTCATTCACTTTTGGTGCGAGCATATTTATCGTCTGCATAGTTTGGCCACATTTTACTAAAAGGTTGTCTAATTCTCTAATCCTATCCTGCGCTTTGCAAAAATCCTCAAGAAGCCCATCTTCTCGAATTTTGAAATCATGTTTTAGCTGTTTTCTTTCTTCTTTTAAATCAGAAACAATAGATTTTTCAGTTGAAAGTTGTTTATTAAGAGAAGTGATTTCATCATTCAATTCGCTTATCTTTTTAGCACTACTTAAGTGTAAGGCATTTAACTTCTTAGTGGTGCATTTTTCTTGATAAACCGATGTAGCATGAGCTTGTTCAAGTTCCTTGATTTTTTCATGATGAATCTCAAAACTTTTCTCCCGTTCCTTATATCCCGCAAGCTCAGTGGTCAATTTGGCATTAGTTTCTCTAAACTTATTATTAACCACCGTAGCATGATCTACATCCTTAGCAAGCTTATCAAATAGAGATTTATAATACGCATGTGTCTCATCAGGAAGGGTTGTAGGCTGGGCAACTTGATCTACACTAAGGTCCACACTAGGCTCATTTGAAATAATATTACTAGTATTCGTTTGATCCTCGTGTGTCTCAATGTAGGGCTCAAGCATCTCAGTATACTCTTCCTCCTGATTAGACATATTATATATATCATTATCATCAAAACTTGGGTGTACCTCAGAGGGACCGTCTGCATCATAAACGGGAGCTCTGTCATCATGCATTCCTGAGGTTGATGCTTGCTGTAAGTTTGCCATCAAGATGTAGTTGGCATTCACCTCTTCTTCCTCGTCATATTCTGCAGCAGAAGCCATAAGATCAAATTCCTCAGCTTGAAGTGGGATTCCTGCCTCTTCTTTTTGTGCTATGAGAAGCTGAGTCTGAAGATAAGCAGCATCCCTCTTCTTTTTGGCTGTGCAATCTCGAGCATAATGACCAAATCCCCTGCAGTTGTAGCACTGAACCTGACGATTGTTGTTTCCATTTCCCGTACCAGTATTCTCAGCCCTTGCAGCCACAATGTTTCCCATCTGGTTACCAACCGCTGGCACAACTATTAACCCATTCTGATTACCCGCATTCGGAACACCCGGATTTGGACCACGGTTTTGCCCATACTGATTTCCTGCATTGCCAACGGTCTGCCCAACATTCTGACCATATTGTTGAAACTGAGTCCCGTGTTTCCAGCAACTACCAATTGGCGATCTTGATTTGCATTCATGAAAGGTTGAGCAATCTGCCTATTTCTAGTATTCGAGGAGATTCTCTGATTGTTGTTGGTGGGGTTAATGGTGAATTTGAATGCCTTTGCAAGAAGGGCAAGACCAGTATTAATAGCATGAGTAGGATCAGTAATGTCATCAAAACAAGCAATGGGTTGTTGTAAGTAATTCATAGCAGCAGGGTGTTGATATCCATAAGCGGTGAGTTGTTGTTGTTGTTGTTGTGGCAGGAAGTTACTTGATGAGGGTTGATGGTAGGGTACCATGGGATATGACATAGATGATGGAGAGTTTTCCATAAAAGCCAATGGATCTTGTGTCTTGGCACGTCTTTCTGCCCTAACTTCGTTAGCTTCATCTTGATTCATCTTCAAATAGTCATAAACTTGAGTGTAGTCCACGACATGAAGATCCTTGGTTTGATTCACAAGAGTGACATATCGTGACCATTCAGAAGGAAGATTATCAAGAAATTTGATGTTGGCAGCAATTTGTGCAGGTTCATGTTTGTTTCTTCTAAGATGGTTCATGAGGGTTGAAAACCGATGATAATAAGGTTCAATTTGTTCCCCTTCAGTAGACGTAAATTTCTCCCATTCACGAAGCAACTTAGTTTCCTTTTCTTGTAAACCGATTTCACTGCCCTTCATCATTTTCTGAATCCTAAGCCACATCTCGTGTGCGGTTTCACAACTATCGACAGCAGCATAAACATCTTCAGGAATTCCCATAAGAATGACTTGAATTGCTTGATCATCAGCGTCGAGTTGTTTAGATTCAGCTTCAGTTAATTCTTCATCTGTTTGCTCATGACTTGAATCAGCTACTGGGTTAGCATTCGTAGGGTCCCCAAGCACAATAATTGTTCTTCTAACATACGGACCCTTTTGAATCGAGTTGACAATCAACTTTCCCAGAGGTTTACATTTTGCATAACGAAGGAGACGACTAGCCCATGTAGTGTAGTTCTCCTTGGTAAGCATGGGTGGACGATTCTCAGTACCCGCAGCATATATATCTTGTTGATACGTCATCGTAGAAGTCGTGTGAACAACAGGATCTCAATTCGTAGAAAGCGTGTGGTGATGTTGAAATTCCGAAACTTCTGATTTTTTTCTCAGTCCGACAATAAATTCCTCAGTCCGACAAAACGGTAAGCTGAAAAAATTGTGTATCGCCAAATTTTGAAATTGAGTTCGAGATAGCAAAAAACTAGTAGGGAAAAAATTTGATTCTACTTGACCTAAAAATTTTAACTCTTTTTTTTTTTTTTTTTTTTTTTTTTTTTTTTTTTTGATCTTCGTGTAAACTATGTTCTGAGACTAGTCTAGATGGTGGCTAACACTAAAAATTACTCTAATAAAAAAATTCCATCGGAATGTCCAACGATCGGAATGTCTCTCTATCGGAATGTCCCTCTATCGGAATGTCCCTCTATCGGAATATCCTTTGATCGGAATGTTGATCTGTCGCAATGTTGCTTGTATCGGAATGACTTCAGATCGGAATATGTTCAGATCGTAATATGTTCAGATCGGAATACTTCAGATCGGAATACTTCAGATCAGAATGCTGACAAAATTTAGGCAGAGTAACGGCTTAAAAACCTTCCTTATACCCGTCGGAATCCTAGATCGCAAAGTACGATCGGAATGTCCAGATCGGAATAAGTTATCGAAATGTTTAGATCGCAAAGTAGAACCTAAGGTTATTGCGATCAGGCCTCACGTGCTTTGTACTTTCCGATGGAGAAACTTGCAAGAATTTCGGAAAGATGAACAAACAAGAAATTTATCAACTTTTGATCCAAAAACTTGAGATTTAGCCAAAACCAAGATGCCTAAATCACTACTACACGATTTAAAGAACGTATAGGACTTAGACACACAAACAAACACGAAAATGTTTTTGATGTTTTGGCGAAAAACAATCAAAATCACACAAAATGCTTCAATACGAATCCCTTGGCGAATGATACCACTTGTTGCATTGTAACACACGACTTATATGAACACGAAATGTAGATGAAGATTAAACCAAAAAAAGAAAGATTAGATTAGATGAAGGAAAAGAGAAAAACAAAAGATGTGAATTCCTAGTGAGAGAAACACAAACGTTTCTCTCTGTACAAAACAAATGAAATGGAAGACACACACACAAATGAGGCTTAGGAGGCCTTTTATACTAAGTACTAAGTATTTAGGAGGCCTTCCTCATTTGTGTGTTCGGGACTAATTCCCGTTACATAAACATTAATAACTAAGAACTCTCGACACCGTTGAATAGTATTTTTCACGAGCTTCGCAACGGTATATTATATGACCATCACTTTAAATACGGCTAACAATGTCAATTCCCTTATTTTTGTCCAAGGAGCCTTCGGGTGTGGATTTTAAATAAGGAGCACAATTGTATCTTAAAGAGCCACAAGGTGATATGATGTAATTGTTGCTAACTCCATTAATAAGGTAATAATTGACTTTGGAGGTTTTATTGTTGCTTTTAAGTAGTCCTATTAGCCAGATTTCAGATCCGGGGATTTATCCCTCAAATCGTGTTAAGTTATCCTTGATGTGGGCTTTCTTTAGTGACAACGGTTTTTGAAGTCGATGTTAGGTTTTGAGTGTTGATTTTACACTGTTTTTGCCTTCATTTTTGGATTAATAAATATCAAATAAAGTCAAATGAGCCTTTGGGTGAATGACAAATAAAATCTAGAGATACAATTAGGATTAAAAGGATATTGAGTTTAACACAAATTACTTGTATGAGTTGTTTTAATTTTAGGGCTTATGATTGACAATGATCTTGTTTTTAAACTTGGTATGGAAAAGTGAAAAGTCTAGGACGATGAATCTATTTGAGTTTTATGATCCTAAAAGTTATTTTTCAAATAATGAAAGTTTTACATTATGTCTTTGCAAAATAAAGTTTCAAAAGTTGAATAAAAGTGTAGTTAGTAGTTTATTTTATCATTGCGTGAGGACACGGCAATTGCTTAGCAAGGGGGAGTTTGATATGAGTGATTTTACTCATATCATTTGTATCTAATAAACAAACAATAAATGCATAAAAAATATAAAAATGGCCATGTATATGTTTGTTTTGTTTGTTTCGTGTGTGTAGGTACCAAGTTCACGAAAACCAGCGAAAACGGTACGAGTTTGAAGAAAAGATCGACAAAGCCGAATTCAAGCTCGATTTTAGTGGATTTAATCTTTTATGAAGACAAAGGGGCTTGTGGGTCCCACATTTGGGTATTGGGCCCAAAAGCCCAATAAGTAAGCTAATGTTTTAACTTGTGGAATACTAGCCCATAACAAAGGCCAATTGTGTTATTTAAAGTGACCGATGGGAGTATTTTTGTGCCACAAGCCCATTCGTTTTTGCTAAATAATAAACGAATGGTCGTTTAATGGGATTTTAGGGTTTTGGGCAATTTCTTAACGAATGAAAAGTCTATATAATTGGTCAACGTTTACATCCACAAAACATTTATTTATTTACCCACTCACAATCACACGTTTATTTAACCTCGATATTTCCTATGCCATTCTTACCTCTCACCTTCTCTCTTCCAAAACCAAATAACCAGACACCATTTTTTCCTAACCCTAAATAACAATCATCAAATTAGGGCTTTCTGAATCAAAGCGCGTGAGATTACATGCTCTTAAATTAAATGCCAAGTTTTTCTGATCAAGAAGATGGGAGGAGTTGTAGGTGACGTGGCTCATCTCTCCTCCCTGACTGGGTGAGATACATCACTCCTCATTACCCTCCAATCAAAAGATGCCACATAAGACTAGAAGTAGCACAACTAGCACAAGGATTGCCACCTTTGCAATCCGTGTGATAGTTGATCATCTCTCCAGCGCTGGATCAAAGAAAAGAAAGAGAATGAATAAATCAAGGGCCAAAAATCAAGATTCGTCTGAACAAACTCACTGAAGGGGCTAGAGGTTTGCCTATAAAAACCCCCCAAAAAGATGCAAACATCATTCCATTTTTTACTTTATGGTTATAATGTTAAAATAGATGTAGGTTAATTGTATTTCTTTTTACAGTTTTGTAATGATTTTTCAGTGAATTAATAAAAGTTCTTTTGGGTTAAATTTGTCTTGAATTATTTACTTTAAATTTCTTGCAATTATTCTTACTGTCTAATTTTTGATATTATAATTTGGAAAGTTATTTGATAAAGCTAATTAAATAACTTTTATTTAATAATTAAAGTAAGTTTGGGATAAAACTTTTTCCCCACTGGAAAAGGTTCCACTTAATCTGTTTGGATCGAATATCCTGTTCGGTTCAAGATTGAACCACGAAGATTGTTTGGTGTTGATGGTTCGAGTAATGGTGGTTATTTCGTTTCTAAGGGGGTTCAGCACCTTCCTTCTTCATCAAAGGAGATCTTCATAAAGGTGTTACTTATTTTACTTTTAAAAGTTTTTTTAGATTAAATTGTTAAATGGTTTATTGCTTTATATGACTGTTTAGGCTATTATTCTTACTGTTATATGTTTGGTTTTGCTAGGCTGTTAAGATTTGAGACTTGTATTTCGTTTAATTTTAGTCATGATTTTAATGTTTGTTGTAATGCTAGGATGAGAATCTGTTTGTTGTATGTTTGTGAGTGGTAGTGTGTTTAACAAAATATTGATTCATTGTTTTCAGTTTTGATATTTGCCAAGTTAAAATAGAGTCTGTTGCAATTAAGGTTATATGTATTTTGTTAGTTCTTCAGTTTTCTTAAAATGTTAATCTAATAGGCAGATCCAACGTACTTGAGGGATTTGCAGGTTCATTAGATAATATATTTTTGTTACCATACTTTTATTTAGTTGGTGTATTGTTGCTGAATATTAGTCTTGTACCATGATGTGTAACATTACTGCATTTTCGAATCTAGATGTTTTAGGATGAATATAGTTGCTGAATGTTTTAGTGTGCTAATTTGTGTCCTATATATCTAGATTGCTGAGTGTTTGTATGTTTGTTTAGTTCTATGAAACTTTTGTTAAAACTAGCTACTATATATATTGTGTGGTTTAGGTTACTGATAATTGAGTTACTGTATTGATTTTTCAGCTTGTTTCATGCGTGTGTTAAACACATATACTCCAAATCTGTCATAAAAAATAAATAACAAAAACTTTGTCCCCAGGGGGTCTCGAACTCGAGACCTCCCCCTTAATAACCTTTGTCTTTAACCAACTGATCTAGCTGGTGGTTTTATTACCCTTTTGTGATCTGCTCTTTATATACTGTAACATGTCACATTTCCTTCTTTGTCAATTAGACGTTTTTTATTATTTCTTTTGAAAAGTTTTAAATAAAAAGTTTTAATATCATTAAAGTATAATTTCTTTCTGTTAAATTGTTAATTTTAACTAGATAAAATAAAAAACTACTTTATTACTTTTTAGAAATTTGAATTGTTTTAAAATTTGTTTTTAAATAATTAAGTTTTAATTAATTTTGTTTTTAATAAATTTAGATTTAAATGGATTTTGTTTAATTAAAAGTATTTTTTAAATAGATTAATTTTTAATTAAATTAGTTTTAAATAAATACAAGTCATGCACTTTAGGATTTAATTAGTTAAAAAATAAAAATTGTAGAAGTAATTTTAGTTTAAAAACCGAAAACCCATTCAAATCAATTGTCCAAATTGAAGCAATACGCCTCAAATTCACTTGATCTTCGTGTACAACGAACTTGGTTCATCAACGTGTTTAATTAAATCCGTCTTCGACTTATTTATGGATTATTACCTTTTCCTAATGGTATTTTCCTCAATTTTTCCTATATCGTATCTAATTAAAATACATCGACGTTTCCTCGACACATCACATACTATACACTTACAAATTATTTTCAAAACCGTTTTCCTATAATTAGCCACACTTATTTGTAAGAAAATTTAGTAGTTCTCATTAATTAAAATACATACCCGAATGTAGACACACATCAAAAGACTCAAAACGTCGTTGGAACTCCATCAAACTCCAGCACCATAAAACACGAGCAAACACTGAATGACCATATATCATAACTTATCACATACTAGTATATATACATCCTCATATATATACCTATTAAATCACCCAAAACATACTCGTTACCATACATGTCAGATCAATCAATAGCGTCATACACTCGTTTTTCCATACGAGTAATCACCATCTTACATAAGGCATAAAACCCATCACTAAAACAAGTCCATATCGTGTGACCCTATAATCACACAACATGAGTATAACCCAAAACATATAACACACTCAAAAATAGCCATATGGTAGACAGTCGTTACATAAACCCATATATTATACATATACCCAAAAATCCACATCTCATCATATACAAGCATGTACTAACCCTCTTTCATGCAATCATACTTGAGAACCCATTGAAGTTGTGGTACTTGTATAACTATGTTGGCCACCATACTTATACAATTACCCTTTTCTCAATGCACTCCCTCCTATGATGACACTTATAAGAATTAATACAACAATATACCACATAAAATACACTCTATATATACATCCGGTTATGGTCAAATAAGAACATCTCATACGTCAACCCTAACTTCATTCATAACTCGAGGCTCAATCGCCAAAACAAATCAATAACAACCAAATATCCAACATTAAAAAATGACCATAACCATTCAAGCGGAAATTCGAATCTACTACTAGTCGCAGACTCAACATCGGTACTATCGTATTATTACCTAGTGCACCTCTTCTTCTACGCGACATGGGTAACACTAAATAGGTTCCTACACTTCCGGTTCATACGTCGCATCAATAGAAAATAAATGAATGTACTTACATATACTATATCTCAATAAGTATGTATGAAAGTAAAGAAATATCCAAAACAAAATTAACACTTAAGCACTCCATATACTATAATGCGCACATACCCCTATGACACCTACATGCATGGACCCTTAAGCTATAGACTAGGCTACTAGACTAGGTAACCTAATTCTCTATAACCATTGTCTCTGATACCATTCTGTAACACCCCACCATGGCGGAATATGGGGCGCGACGTATGGATATCATCACAACAATAGCGTGTCTATAGAGATAACTGAATAAAATGGAAATATCATAAATGGTGACACAATGTCATGAAGATATCTCAAACAATGCAGACGTCTAGGTAAGTAGGTAACAGGTCTACCTCTTACCAAATACATACAATTAACAAATAATAAACATATAGGTGTCTACAAAGTATCACTTATTCAAACATAAATAAAGACTAAGAGGAAAGAGGGTTCCTCCAAATGCAATCCTAAGCCTTCCAGCTAGCCACTCCTATTCTCACTCTTAACCACATTCTCACCTGAAAGAGACACTAAAACATGTCAACATAAAGTTGGTGAGATTCATAGGTTTAGACTCCAACTCCAAATGAATTATAAGTTGTGTATAACAACCATTAACAAACGAACATATGGACAATGTGCTACAATTATGTATTAACAACTAGCATTCAAGAATAACCAATCACCACAAATCCAAGGCTCCAAGCCTTACCAATAACCACAATTACAAGGCTCAAAGCCTTACCAATTACCATGGTCTCATAGGCGCCCATACACCTATGAACCGATCCCAAGGCCCCGCCTTGCAACATCCCCTTGGTACCAAGTCAGACCAGAAGAACTGAGACGGTACATGTCCCTTGATCTAAATCATAAACACAATCAAGAATCACATAGCAGTTAATCACATAAGTGTACACACAAGTGCATCACAAACCATAAAAACATTCATAGTATTCTTTACAAAACTATACAGTGTCTTTCCCATCCCATCTGGAATACAAAACATTTATAAATCATAGAATCATGGGACTATGAAACTCACCTGAGCAAGCTTCTCCAAGTACCCGCGCTCTAGCAAAAATCTAAACACACAAACATATACAATCAATACATGAACCACATACCAAAATGGCTCATCAATCTATGATGGATACCTAACCTTCTCCTATGACTTAACCCCATTTATATTCCATAAGCATCTCATTACATCCCTCTATAAAGCCCTTAACTTAGTTTAGTTCATAACTTGCCGCGTTAACATTTAACCCAAAACAGTCCCGTTTTTCATACTACAAACTATGGGTCGAAAACCCCCTTAACCAAAATAACATGCCCTATAAAAGAAACCCTATGCCCTTATATGTGGTAACTAACTCTCCTATTTGGCCTCAACCTTAAAGCTACTGTTAAGGGCTCCATATATATATATATATATATATATATATATATATATATATATATATATATATATATATATATATATATATATATATATATATATATATATATATATATATATATATATATATATATATATATATATATATATATATATATATATATATATATATATATATATATATATATATACTTTTACCTATCCATAATTTACTGATTTAAAACATATGAAAAGTTTGTTATGATCAGAGGGTCTTACCCAAACCCATTTGTTTAGCCCTCCTCCAGATCGTCTATTTAATATATAATCTAAGTCTCATGTTCGTTTGGAGGTCCAATTATACACCTAAGTACACTAAGCATCTTAAAACATTAATTTAAACCCGACTGATTTCAAAATTGCTTGGACCTCCAACTGTTGTAACCTGTTTTTGACCCACTTTCCTACCTCCAATTTAGTTCTCGTTTCTTGCATTTGAAAGTCAACTCAATTACCTTTCCAAACTTGTATCGCAACTCAAAAGTTTTTAGAACTCCATCTATGATTAAAACAAGTGACCTAAAATTCTGCCAATTTTTAAAAATGAATTTAACCCTACTAATCTAATTAACCACCCATAGCATGTATGATTCTTAATCTTAATTAATCTAATCATTTTATATCTTTAAAATACAGAACTTAAGATTATCCTAATCGTAGATCCATCATCTATTGATTAAGAATAAATTAAAAACAATTTAATTAAAAAGAGATTGAAGGTTTTTACCTTAGAACTAATGGAAGACAAAATTTTTATGAAAACCCTAAACTCGATTGATGAACCATCGTGTGTTTTTTTTCTTCCGGGATTATGAAGTGTTTTGGTTTAATTAAAACATTATATGGTTAAAAAAATGAATCCTAACCCAGTTATAAAAGCCTTGTTTCCTTTTTTATTTTTTTTCCTTTTTCTTTCCCCTTTCTTGCGTCACATAACCGACCAACACCCCCTAAATTTCATTTTTTTAATTTTGTTGTTAAATAACTTATTAATATTACCTTTAGTTTCCTTAATTTATTTCAGCCCCTAAAGCCTCCAAAACCTCAAAACCGTAAAACTAGTCAGTTTTTATGCGAATAGCGTAAAAGACGTAAAAATATACAGTTTTATAAAAACTCTTGAAATTTGAAATAAACTACATAAATAAGTCCTAGATGACTTAAAACCATCCCGAAAAATATTCCCGTCACTAATTACCTTAACCGAGACCTCAAAATGTTTAACCCTAAATCGTAAAAATACGATTTACTATAATACATATACGTACACATAAAACCACTAAACAACGCCATCTCATTTCATAGTCACTACATTGTGAGCTCATGAACATGAAATCATCACACATCGTTTCACTCACAAGGTACCTGAAACGATATCTAAACCACAATCTATACAAACTAATTAGCACATAAACACGTTAAGACACGTAACTTGCACAAAATAAAACTAAGTGAAGAACCTCAAAACCGCGGTTGTCACAGCATCTCTTATAAAGTGATGTCTTATTTCAATATGCTTGGTCTTGGAGTGATATACTGGATTCTCGACAATGCATATAGTACTTTCATTATCGATGTAAATCTTGATGTTCATGAAGTTAAACCCATAATCCAACGATTGATTTTGAATCCAAAGTACTTGTCCACAGCAATGAGTAATAGCTACATATTCAGATTCAGTTGTAGAAGTAGCAACAATGGTTTGCTTCTTACACTGCCATGATATGAGTCTTCTGCCTAGGAATTGATAACCTCCTGTTGTGGATTTCCTATCATGAATAGCTCCAGCATAATCACTACTTGAGTAAGCCTCCAATTCGAAGATTGAATCTCTAGGATACCATAATCCTAAATTGGGTTGACTTTTAAGATACTTAAAAATCCTCTTCACAACATGTAGATGTGACACCTTTGGATTAACTTGAAACCTTGAACAAGCACACACAGCAAACATAATATCTAGCCTTGAAGCAGTAAGATACATCAATGAACCAATGATTGACCTGTATAGATGAATATCAACATTTTCACCATGTTCATCTTTTTTATAAAGACTTCTTAGCTTCAAAAGGTGTGCTTGTACTCCTTGTATCCATACATGAAAATTTCTTCGAGATTTTAGCAACATACTTATCTTGGCTGATAAATATTCCATCTTTCCTTTGTTTGACTTGTAATCCCAGAAAGAAAGTAAGTTCTGCCATAGAACTCATCTGAAATCTTCCTTTCATCAAAGCCTGAAACTCTTCACACCATGATTTCTTGGTAGAACCAAAAATGATGTCATCAACAAAGATTTGTACTAGAATAATATCCTTAGCATTCTTCTTGACGAACAGAGTTTTGTCAATGGTCCCTCTCCTATATCCATGCTCTAACAGAAAATTGGATAAAGTTGCATACCAATCCCTTGGAGCTTGATGCAGACCATAACGTACTTTGATAACCTTGTACACTCTGTTGGGGAACTTAGGATCTACAAAACATGAAGGTTGTGAGACATATACCTCCTCTGAAATGGTACCATAAAGAAAGGCACTTTTTACATCCATCTGATAGACTATAAAACCCATATATGATGCAAAGGCCAAAAATAACCTAATGGCTTCTATCCTTACCACTGGTGCAAAAACCTCATCATAGTCTATCCCTTCTTCCTATCTATAGCCTTGAGCAACAAGTCTTGTCTTGTTTCTCACAACAACTCCTCTTTCATCCTTCTTGTTCCTGAAAACCCATCGAGTACCAATTACTCTCTTATCCGAGGGAAGATCCACAAGAATCCAAACCTTTTGTAGCTCAAACTGTGTTAATTCTTCTAGCATGGCATCTACCCAACTTTCTTCATCAAGAGCCTGAGAAATGTTTTTGGGCTCTACTTGTGATAATAAATATGCAAACAAACAATGCTGAGTATCCTTATGATTAGTTCTCTGCTGTTGTTTGACATAACTCACAAGTGCATGAGTTTCATTATTGGTTTAAAGTTGTCTTCTGGTTTACACAGCAGACTTAGGATTTCCAATTATCTGTGTAGTATGATGGTTGTTGTTGACTCTATGAGTGGGAATAGAACTTACTAGAATTTCAGTTTCCAAATTGTTGAAATCAGTTACTGCACCCTGCTCATCATAGGAAGCTTTGGAGAAGATTCCTCCAGCTAGACTAGCATACATGTCTTCATCGTCCATAGCTTGTAAAATATCTACTAACGAATCAGCAGACTTTGCAGATTTTGACTTAGCAGTACTTGCAGATGAGGTACCGCTAGGTGTAGTATGTACTACTGAGTGTTGTGCCTCAAAAGATTCTTCTCCTGAATGCTTATTAGCTGATGTAGCATTCTTTTCTTGATCTTGAAGCCATTGAAGCTCTTGGGATGCTTGATCATCTGTTGATGGCATAGATTGCTTCTTGGGAGTAGCAGACATAGGAGTAACAATAGGCATACTAGGTACATAGATGTGAACATCACCATCTAATGAAGAAGATTCTTCTTGAGTACCTGAATTAGTTGTACCAAACTCCTCACCTGCATTGTTAGTTTGACAATCCTTTTGCACAAAATAGTAATCCATGGAATTGGTTAGATAATCTAAATCAAACATCCAAGCATAACCTATTCCTGGGACATTGGGTTTATTTTCTAAGAAATTAACATGGGCATTTTCTTCAACCTTTTTAGATGCCAAATTGTAAACCCTATATGCTTTACTTTTCAATGAATATCCTACAAGATATCCTGGATCAGATTTTCCATCAAACTTTCCCAAATGGTCAAGAGTATTTAGTATAGACACATGAAACCCAAAAGGTCTTAAATGACTTATGCTTGGATTAATACCAGTCAAAAGTACATAAGGTGTTTTGTTTTGAGGCTTGGTCACTAAGACTCTATTTAACACATAACATGTAGTATTGATTGCTTCTGCCCAAAATGTATTTGGCAAAAGAGAATCAGCCAGCATAGTTCTAGCAACCTCAGTTAGTGTCCTATTTTTCCTTTCAGCTACTCTATTTTGTTGTGGAGTCCTAGGATTACTAAATTGTCTCTTAATGCCTTTAGACCTACAAAATTCTTCAAATTCAGCATTCTTAAATTCTGTCTCATTATCTTACCTAATGATTAAAACTTGTTTAGTGAACTGCTTTTCAACTAAAGTGATAAAATCCGGAAGTAATTCATTGGTTTCACTCTTAAGAGCTAAAAAGAAAACCCAACTGAATCTACTATAATCATTAGTTATGACTAGAAAAAAGGTCTTATGACTAATGCTTCTTACAGAAACTGGACCAGACAAATCCATATGTAAAAGTTGCAAAGGCTTTGTCATAATATTGACAGTCTTGATCTTACAAGAGGCTATATGTTGTTTACCTTTTTGAAAAGAAGCACATGTGAAATCATTTTGAAAAGATTTGTTAGGTAACCCTCTAACCAAATTCCTATTCACTAATCTGTTATGATTCTTGAAATTCACATGACCTAACCTTCTATGCCATAAATTAGACACATCATAAGAAGCCTTAGCTAGCAAACATGTAATACCACCTGTTGGAGTAATAGTATGAAGATTAAAGGTGTATATATTTTCTTGCCCGGGTAGTTTAAGCAGTACTTGAGATTCTTTTGGCATCTCAAAGTCTTTAGACAGCACCAAGCAGTCTGTGTCTGTGAACAGCACCTTGTTCTTCTTATCACACATTTGTGACACAGAAAAAAGAGATTGAATTCGTTCAATTCTTTCACAAATAACACATCTTCAAATTCCAACTTCCCTGTATTGATTTCCCCTTTGCCAGTGTAACACACATGTTTCAAATCAGCGGAAGAGTTGTTGGTGTTACGGGATAGCACATTACTCAAATCATAGACAACGCTTAAAAATCGCGTCGTTTGATAATAAAGCAGTTTCCATTCATGAATACCAAATTACATAGGTCCTCAAGTCATAGTATATCATAGAAATTTACAAAACATTTGAATGGAAATTTTATTTGAATGCGGGCCATAAATTCTTGTCGCCTTCCCGAGAATTACCTTCAAGTACCTGAGATAAAACATGTTAAAAAGTCAACGAAACGCCGAGTGAATTCATAGGGTTTAATAAAAACCATTAATATATCACCGATATATTATTATTACCGAAAATCATTTTGTAAAAATTTTTGCCGTAGGCTATAAAATAGGCCAAAGACATTTTATACAAATCTTGTCGTAAATCATAATATAGGCTTTTTACTTCAAAACCATTATACGAACCATTGTCGCAAAAACATCATACAATACGTTTTATAACGTTGTATAGAGTTAAATAAAAACCGTTATATGAAAATGGTTATGTAAAACCAAAAAACGAATATAATATCAGTAATAAGACCCCGTATTTCTAGTCAGGCAATATATTATAATTCAATGCGTATATCAGTATTTTCGTTATTGGATTATTATAAGCCGGATGACATTGTTACCTTTCTACAACATATATCGGGTAGCTAACCCGTAATTCCTTTGCCCATCTAAAACAGCGTGTCGTCACAATAATCACGCTTATATAAATCTTCTCATACATATGTTCGCTTACGAATCAATGTGGCACGACGGGGATCTACCGTCAAGGCGCGAACTGGGGTGATCTTCCCCAAATAGTACTATTATATTCATAAGCGTCTACCAAATCTCGGTAGTTCACAATTCATGTTAATGGGACTTTTAGTGACATAACCTAACTAATAATGATCCATTTCATTTCATTCATCCGGTCATATAATCATTCGGGTCCATAGCAATAAGCATACAATCGGGACAACTGGTGTCCTATTTTTATTAAAACTAACATGTTATCTCCCTCGCGGGTTTATAAAACATTTCATAAAACATTTAAAAGAGTGTGAGGTCATGAACTCACGTTGATTGGGAAAGGCGGGTTATTGACGTTTTGGATGTACGGTACGTGCTTCAATCACGGAAACCTAGACAAATAATACTCGGTCTTAGACTCTCGTCCAAAGAATTTATAAAAATAATGGTTATGTATATATGATGATATCATAAGTATGGTAATGATCAAGTGGGGTTTTATCTCCTCATACAACATTATAGTTGTTATGTGTTAGTAAATTTTAGACTAGTTATGCTAGTTTCAATCCAATTACATATTAAAGCCTAATAAGACCATTAAGAGTTAAATTCATTATATTAGCACATTTATACTTTTAATACCAAGCCTATACTCATGTGTTGGGCCCAAGTGGGTTAAGCCCATGAGTAAGTCCATTAGTGTTAAGCCAAACTAGTTGGGCTAGTGGTCCAATAAGGCTACTTTGGCCTATTATGGTCCATAAGTTATAAAGCTCGGGTTTTATCGGTTTTTACTTGTCAAATATGTTTACATATCAGTGTATGAGTTACAAAAATTCTACATTAGATGGGTCCGACCGTCTAAGTTTTATTTGACGAAAACGTTAATCTTTTCGGTTTTAGCCGAAAAGACGTAAAACATATATATAGTTCTATAACTTTAGAAAACATTTGAGTTTTACTTTTATAAAATGCCATAATTATTTATTTTAGTATACAACTCATTTTATAATAATTATTATTAGTTAGTGGGTTATATATATTTATTTTATAATAATATTTACTTGAGTGCTCATTTTATACTATATAGATTATTGACAAATCTGATTACTAAAGTCCATTCCACCATTTTTGTCATATCTTGATTTCTACAAGGAGATAGAAGCTCAAACTTTAGCAGCACAAACTACATGATATGTGCTACAAATAACTCCTTATAGCTACTGTTCAATCATCCTCTAAGTATTTTAAATAATTCGTCCAAAACAGACTATACAGATTTGTACCTCAATAGTATTTTGATCATATCTTGCTCATTATAATGATTCCATTGAGTGGCCAACTCACCACATATGTAAAAATCATATATCTAACTGTATATTTAATAATACAAGCTATTTACCAAGTGATCAAATTGATACTTACTGTTTTATACAGCCTATGAATCTAACCAAGATTTTAACATCTTTACTTGTTGATTTTAGTGTTTTTAACCAAATCTATTAACACAAAATCCCCACATAATATTTTGATCATCATTCATCATCATATACATATACATTTAAGAAGAAATTACATGAGTACATTTACAAAATAACAAGATGATAGGAAGAGATTGATCCCTATACCAATCAATATGATAAAATGATGAGATATTTGGATGAACAAGGCTTGATCTTCCCACCAAATCTTCAACCTTTCAAGACAACTTTTTGGGTCCTTCAAATGGATGAACACCTTCATGAACTCAGCCCTAAACCTCCATAGAAACTTATTTTCACATGTTATAACCACCTCCAATCTTCATCTTTTCAACTAGGCTTCAACATATGTGAATTATAGTTGAAGTTCATGGCTAGAATTTTTGATGAATGGTGGTGGTGGTGATGTATATGGCACGGCATAGGAGAGCCAAGAGAGAGAGTGGGAAGGTTTTCCCTAGTTTGCATGTATGTGTGAGGGGAAAATGGTTTTTGATAAACTTTTCTAGTGGTTTTTGGAGCTTATAGGACATGTGTCCTTTTACTTAATATGTTTTTGACAACCAAGGGGTGTGGTGTCATGTTGTGGCCGCCTATAGTGAGGGGGTGGGGTAAGTGTAACTTGTTTCATCCCCTATTAATTTACGGGTACTCATCGATTCTAGTTTCCTCGATTTACGTTCCCTCGGGTCGTTTTACGAAAAGCGTTTTTATAAATTATGAATCTACGGCACAAAACGATTCTAATAAAAATTGTCTCATAAAAAACGGAGTGCAAAAACGTAAATACGTAAACCTACGGTTTCCGGTTTAATCGCAAAAGACGCTAAATTATGCATGTAAATCCTAATTTCATCCCGTAAATTTGTGAGTTTATAACCAACACAAATTAAAATTCCAAGATAATATTTGAGAATAAATTTATTTCCTGAAATGTCTGACTGTCACAAAAACGGTGTATGTAAGCGTAAGCACGTAACGTAGAGTTTTCCGGTTTAGATGTAGTCGATGCTACTTTAAGACGTAAACCCTTATTTCTTCCCAAAGGTGAGTGATTTCATAAAATAACAATAAAATAATGATTTTAAATAATATTTAAGAATAAAATAACGACCTCAAATTGACGGATTGTCACAGCAGTTACCCCTAAAGAGGATATTTTTCCTCAAAGATCAATTTATCTTACTACTCGCTTCTTATAGAGTCAAAGACATGTGCGTATTTCCTCCACATTCGGTCTTTTCCCTCAAGTGTAATTCATTACAATACGCGAGTTTCATCAAACATAACTACGAGAATACGTTCAGGCTTAAGTTGACTTACTTTCTCTATCCATGATGTTCACGGGAGTTTGATGAATGCAACTTTTTGCCGATCCAAACTTCATTAAGAAATAATCAGATTTTCACTTGATAGACATTTTATCAAGTTCGATATACGAAACATAATTCATGCAGCCCATGAAGTCCTCGGGTAGATCCAGCTTATATGCCTTTCAAACCAACTTTTTACATTATCTCAATGGTCCCATACAACGAGGACTTAGTTTCGCACGATCTTTTAGATCATCAATTCACCTTCCCACGGTGAAAATTCTTGGCATAACTTCGCTACCCATCCTGCACTTCAAGATTTACATCTCACAATAGGTGTATCTTGTAGGGTTATGTTTGTCATCATAGGCAACTTAAACCTAAAAGACATGTCTAACTCACAATGGGTGTATGTCGGGTATCTTCATCCCAACTCCCACCTACAGGTGCTCTTAGAATTTTCTTTATATAGATTCTCGCAAGGTTCAGTCTCAATCCTAAAGCGATAATTATCAATGATAGTCTCTCCAAAGGAAAGCGATTATTCCTGTTCATTACCAAAGGTCAATTATTCAAACAGAAAACAAGACTTCTAGTGTTTGTATTGTTACTTTACCTTGTCCCTTCAATTGGGGGTGGTAAACAGTACTCTCATCAAGATTCGTTCCCAATGACTTCTGAGCAAATCTCTAGAAATTGGATGCGAAGCGAGGATCTTGATAGAGATGATCGATACAGGCACACCATGTTTACACAACTCATTTAAATATAGAAGATTAAACTTCTCCATCGAGAATCTATCATTAACGGAAATGATATTAGCATATTTGGTTAGTCTGTCGATGATGACCCAAATTGAATCAAATCCAGATGATGACCTTGGAAGTTTTATGATAAAATCCATGGTGATTCTATCCCACTTCCAAACAGGATTAATAAGCTGTAGAAGCAATCCTTATGGATTTTGGTGCTCAGCCTTGACCTTCGCAAAGGTTAGACATTTGCCAACATATGTTGCGATGTTTGCTTTCATATTTGGCCATCGGTACAACTTCTTCAGATAAGATACATTTAATCAGAAATGGCATGGATAGAATACTTAAACTTATGAGATTCCAACATGACTAAATCTCACAAACCTTCATATTTAAGTAGCCGCAAACGACCTTTTAACATTTAACGCCATCGGCTCTCATTTCTAATGGTTCTCATTAGCCACGAACCCCTTTTATTATCTATATTATCCTTCTTACAAGCATCAGTTATTTCTAAATTGATCGGGAAAATTATTATGCACGGTCAATACTAAGGAACACATCTTAATTGATCTTTTATCCTTTCTACATAATATGTCAACAACTACATTCACCTTCCCCGATGAAATAGATATTATGATCGTATTCATTCAAAAATTCTTTCTTCATATTTTCTAAGTTTTAGTTTCGTCTCAACTATTATTTTTTTTATCAATTTTGCCCAGTCCGTCGTTTAAAGCGTCGCTAAATATTACAAGTAATTAAATAATAAATATTAAATTTTATGAAACGTAAACGTAAAAAATTTTAAATTTCTCAGTTCGTCCAATTATAGAAAAATGTTCAAAATAAATTTGAATTTAGTTAACACGATCTTTGTTGATTTATTGAAAATAATAAATAAGATCCGTAAATGTTCGAAAAATCTTTGTTTATACTTTGGTCAAAATTTTCTTAGTTGAAAAGCAAAAATCATCGTTTCAAACTCCAAGTCATGGTTTAAATGGTTTTTCTCAATTCCTCCTAGGTTGTCTTGTGGTATACACAAACATCTACTCCTAAAGGAGTTTAGTTAAATGATCTGGGTATGAGGGAATAATTCCGTAATAATCCTTTGATAAAATATTTGTCAAAACATATTCGTATTTCCTTTTTGGTATAACTCAAAGCCTTAATGGCTCCGATCTTTGAAGAGTTATCTAGATTTCACTACCATTAATCACACGGTCAAATAATATAAAGGATTAAGTGTTAGAAATACGTTTTTACGTATATTAGAAGCATCGGTCACTCCACAATATTATTAATGTTGTAATAGCTCGTAGTTAATAGTTACTTATTTAGTTAAGTAAGAACCGGTCCATGGGCTTGTCATGGGCCGGCCCAAGTCCACATAAGACTTGGAAGTATAAATACCCCTTTCCTCCTTGGAAAGGGGTTGGTTGTTGTTCACATTGTGTTTCCACTTAATAAAATATCACATAGTTCTCTCTCTCTTTCTCTCTCTAGTTTCTCTCTCTAGAAAACATCAACCCACTTCATAGATTCATAGGTTATCAAGATTCTTCATTTGGTATCAAGAGCTATGGGGTGATTTAAGGTAATGATTTGTGTGGTTTTTTAGTTTTTGATTGTATTAGTGTTCTTTAAGAAGATCCATCTTGATTCTTGGTGTTTTTGTGATTGGGATTAGTAGATAAGTATTTGTTTTTACTTATTATTGTAGAAATCACAAAACTTTTTGGGTTATTTGGTAAAAAATATGGGTTTATCTCATCTTTTATTGATCGACTGTTCATCGTACAAGTTTCTGATTACCCAGCAAAAGTTCCGAACCAAAAAGTTCCGGATCAACCAAAGTTCCGGACCAAAAAGTTCCGAACCAAAAAGTTCCGGATCAACCAAAGTTCCGGATCAACAAAAGTTCCGAACCAAAAGTTCCGAACGAAAAGTTCTGGATCAACAAAAGTTCCGAACCAAAAGTTCCGAACGAAAAGTTCCGGATCAACAAAAGTTCCGGATCAAGGAAGTTCTGAACCAAAAGTTCCGGATCAAGGAAAGTTCCGGATCAAGGAAGTTCCGAACCAAAAGTTCCGGATCAAGGGAAGTTCCGGATCAAGGAGAAAGTTCCGGATCAAGGAAAGTTCCGGATCAAGGGAAAGTTCCGGATCAAGGGAAATGTTCCGGATCAAGGGAAAGTTTCGGATCAAGACTTCCGAACCAAAAGTTCCGAATCAAGGTATTCCAAGCCAAATCTTCCGAATCAACACTTCCGAATCAACAAAAAGTTCCGAATCAAGTGTTATTTTACTTGTTTTTTCGACGATTTTTTAGAGGATTTAATCTTGGTTTCTTACAACAAAAACTCAACACAATTCACAAGCTTTACTTCACTGCTCGATCAACCGATAATCTTTGTCTCTTTGAAGTTAACAAAATGAATCCGAATTCAGTAATGCCTCAGATGACATCCCTTACGGATATTTCCGTCATTACGGAAACGGATAATCGCCCGCCAATGCTCATCAAAGAAGTTTTTGAAGCATGGCAAGGCCGGATGATGTCTTACCTTAAGGGAAAACCGGTTTATGGGAGGCTTATGGTTAAGTCAATTTTAAATGGTCCACTTGACTATGGTACCATCGTGGTTAACAATGTGACTCGACCAAGAGAATTTGAAGAACTTACACCAGCTCAACAACTTGTTGCTGATGCAGACGAAAAGGCTCTTCAAACCATTCTCCAAGCTCTTCCCCATGACATCTATCGGATGGTAAGTCAGTATACGGTGGCAAAGGATTTATGGGAACGTCTAAAGGTGTTGTTACAAGGTACGTCTCTCACCAAACAGGAAAGGGAATGTCAGTTGTATGATCTGTTTGATAGATTCACGTACAACCCAGGGGAAACGCTTCACGATTATTACTTTAGGTTCACCACTCTCATGAATGATCTGAATGTATACAATCTTGTGATTGCTCCATTCCAGGTTAACACCAAATTCTTGAATACTTTATCTCAAGCTGAATGGGGTGAGTACATTACCGATGTTAAGTTAACCAGGGATTTGCATAAGTGCAATTTGGATCAACTCTATGCTTTCCTTCAGCAGCATGAGAAACATGTGATCATGCACCGTTCGCCTCGAGGTATGTACCCTGATTCCTTAGCTTTGATGGCGAATCAACCAAGCTTGTCACACAACAACACTCCTTATATCTTGGGACATCAAGCCTATCATCCATCACCTTACATGACACCAACCTTCCCCCAATACTCGATTCTACCGCAACCACCCACCTCACATCAGCAACAATATCGGTTCAATGCACCTTCACCACACTATGCTTCACAACATCACCCAGCAAGTATTGCACCTTATGCTCAATCTTTATATTCGTCTTATCAAGAGAATGCAGCATATCCAACAAGCTACCCTGATCAAATGAGTATTCCTTCTAGTGATTATGCAGCTCAACATGACCAAGCAATGTATTGTGATGATGATGATGAAGTCCCCATTCCTGTGTTCAAACAAGGAACTGACCTAGTTGAAGTGTTAATCACTATGTCTGCTTATCTCACAAGGACTTTAAGCAAACGAGGATTTAGGGGATCAGCTCCGACTAACAATCAGTTGAGGAATTCATCCAATTCTCGCCAACAAGCTACTATTGAGAATGGCAGGGTAATGGTTCAACCTATTCAACCTTATCAGGGGAGACCTACTACATCAACCACCAATGCTCGCACGGTCAATCCTGCTCCAATGGTCAATAATCCTCCACGGGCTAATTCCACAGGCAAGTTGAGAATGATTACATGCTACAACTGCAAGGAAGAAGGACACATGTCCAGGGATTGCAAGAAACCCAAGAGGAGAAGGGATGGTCAATGGTTTGCAGAGAAGATCTATCTGGTGAATGCTTAGGCACAAGGAAGGGAACTTGATGAAGAGGAGCTTGCATTTCTTGTTGATCCAGGGATTGCTGAACAAGACACTGTCACCACACAAAATGCAGCATACCAAGCAGATGATCTCGATGCGTATGACTCAGACTGTGATGAATTTCAATCTGCAAAGGCTGCTCTCATGGCAACTATCTCCAGCTTAGGGCCAGAAAAGAGATCTGAGGTACTTATTAATACCACTGATAATACCACTGATGCTAGTATTCAACCACATCAAGTTGTGCAAGAGAGTGCTAATTCGAATGAGTCTTCGGTGGTGAGTCTTTCAAATGAGGAGACAATCAATGATAGTAATATCAATGTGAGTCCCCAGACTTTGAGTGAATCACAACCGGGAGCCATTTCGCACACGCCTAATCCTGCTCAACAAGATTTGGTCATGGTTCCTGCTACATTACTTAGCCAAATGAATGCTGCACTTTTAGAAACCCTAGCTAAGAATAAGAATTTGTCTGATGAGCTTGCCTTAAGAAACGAGAAAGTTCAAACTTTGGAATTAGTGCCTTCGTCTAGTGTTCTAACAAATCCCGAATATGATCACTTTCGAAACAAACAAATGGGTCACTTGCAAGAAATTGAAAAATTAAGAGCAAATCTTTCTAATGAACTTAAAGAAAAGGAGTTAGTAGTCACTAATTTTCAAAAACTTCAAACGGATTTTGAATTACTCGAGTCCAAGAAGAATGAAATGGAGATTAATGCTGCTAATAAGATTAGAAGTCTAGATTATTTGCTTTTAAGACAATACGCTGCTTCTCAACTAGTGCACTTATTTGATGCTTCGTTTAGAGAATTTAACTTATCACGTCAAAAAGGCCTTCCCCCTAACCCACGGTATGCAAAACAAGCTTTAAGACATAGTCCTAGACTTTATAATGCAACCCAATTAGGATTGGTCTTAGACCCGATTGTTATTTTCGATGATCGCACAAGTAAGGATCTAGTTGATGAGGATCGGTCATACAATTCTGCAAAATATCCCGAGTGTGATTATTTTAAAATGAATCAGGAGCTTGCAAAAACGGATTTTAGAATTCGCTTCCATATGGACAAAGATCTCATTACAGCACCAACCTACATGTTGAATGAAGAAAACCCTAGTACATTTCCTACACTTGTCAACATGGAAGGTCCTAAGGAAATTCCAAAGGATCTCCCACCTGTTAGCACTGTATTGTTAAACTTGCAAGAGATTAATCAATACTTTACTAATTTTGACAAGGTCATTTTGGAATGTACGACTTCAAATGGCCTAAACGCCAGAGAATGGGCTTTCGAACACATGAACGAGGTGTTTAAAAATGAGATCAATCCATTTGTCGAAAGTCTAAAAGGAAGTTTTGCATCTCTTAAGCAAAATTTGAAATTGGAGAAGTTCAAAAAGTGTTTTATGAAATGGACACCGCTTACGAACTACAACTAATTGAAAAGGAAAAGATTTTATCTGAATATGACCGATTCTTGTCCGAAGTAATCTCGTGTGATGTGCTTACTACTGTAAATGTTAATTATTCGAATGAGCTTACATCTGCTATGATTAACTATGATGCTGTGAATATATCTGATGATGTGTGTGATCTCTCTGTAAATGTTGCTGATACTGTAAATGAGGTAGATAATCATTCTTGTCACGAATCTAACGCTGAGTTTTTAAAGCTACAAGATTCTTACAATTTACTTTCAAAACGCTTTAATCAACTAGAACAACATTGTATATCTTTAGAATTAAAACAACAAAATGAGGATCTTTTGATATCAAATAGTTGTGAAAACGGTGTTGAGACGAGTGACAAGATGATTGCAATTGTTAAGGCATTAGAGGAAGAGATTATGAGATTGAAGAGAGATGTGTCATCAAATGAAACACTAAAGTTGGAACTAGAGGCTGCAGAGTCTAAAAACCAGGTCTTAGAAATTAGACTTTCGTATGTTCTAGGGGAGATGGATCGGACAAGACAGGGACTATCCGCTCTTTATGGTTCACTAGAAGAACGCTTCGCTTTTAATGCGGCACAGCAACAATCTTATGTTGAACAACTGAACCAAAAGTGTGAGGAAATCTCTGACTTAAACATCCTGCTCATTGACAAAAACATGGTTTTGGCCGAGTTAAAGGAGACACTTCTTCTCACCTGACAAGAAGTTGTTGATAACTTAGCTACCGACTCTGCACCGTCCACTAGTGCTCCAACAACCAAGTCAGTAGTGCTTTATAAGAACCCGCTTCATAAGAGAAACCCGGTTACCTACGATGATTATATGAGGAATGCCATTAAGCATGTAGATCTTGTTAGGGATATTTTAGACGATCTTTATGCCTTAGATCCCTCAAGTAGTTACTATTATTCGGCTCATGAATATATTAAGCGAGTTCAATATTGCTTAGCATATTTGCAATACATAGGTAAACCAGGCTCTGCACTACTTACTAATAGGCCCATTGCTGTAACTCCATTCAATAAGACTCCAGGAGCAAAACCGTCACTGGCACCATCAAGTAAGGCACCTTTAAAATCTGTTGCTAATGTTCCCACTTTGCCTTCTACAGGAGTAAAAGAGTCTACTAAGGCTAAAGGATCGCCACTCAAGAAAGATAAGATCAAGCCCTCCACTAGTAGTGCCAAAAAGAAGAAAGTAGAAGCTCACCATAGGAATGTTAGTTCAGTTTTAAATAAAAAGAATCATGTTAAGACTAAAAGCTCTGCGCCTGTGTAGAAGCCTAAACCATTCGTGAATTCTATTTTGAATTTTTGGAATTGTAATGAATGTATGTTTTCCCAACGTCATGATTTGTGTCTTATTGATCATGTGAATGAAATGAATGCCATTAGGAATGGTCTTGAATGGAAGCCAACGGGTAGAACTCGTGCCCAGGTTGGCTGGCAATGGCGTCCCACTGGTAGGACCTTTACATTAGATGGAAAAATGTGCCCTTTAACTAGGAATGCATCCATTGAAGTTAGGTCTGAGCGTCCTTTAGTTAGGAACACTCGCACTAAAGTATGGAAACAGCACCCTTTAATTAGGTCAGCCCCCACTATAGTGCCTATCAGTGAAGAAATACCTCAGGATTTAAGCCAACTAGAATCTACACCACCAACTAGGAAGAAGAAGGCTAGGAAATCTAAGAAACCTAAAACTAGCAAATCTAAGATTATTAAATCTGTACCTGCTAATGACAAGGAACATTCAGATTCCGATACCTCTACATTGTCTTCGTGTGGTGATATTTTCAGGTGGTCCAAATCATCCTCTGGTATTTGGACTCCGGTTGTTCAAAGCATATGACCGGAGATCGCTCGATGCTCCGAAATTCCGTCAGCAAGTTTCTTGGTACGGTTAAATTCGGTAATGATCATATAGTAAAGATAATGGGGTATGGTGAATATCTGATTGGAAACGTTACAATTTCAAGGGTATACTATGTAGAAGGTCTTGGTCATAACTTATTTTCAGTAGGACAGTTTTGTGATTCCAACCTAGAGGTTGCATTTCGACAACATACTTGTTTCATCCGCAACTTGGAAGGAAAAGACTTGTTGAAGGGATCTCGTGGTGCAAATCTTTATACGTTGTCCCTACAAGACATGATGGCCGCCTCTCCAGTATGTCTTCTCTCTAAAGCATCTAAGACCAAGTCATGGTTATGGCATCGCAGATTATCTCATCTTAACTTTGATGCTATTAATCATCTGGCTAAAAACGAATTAGTTCGTGGTCTTCCAAAGCTCAAATTTCACAAGGACCATTTATGTTCTGCGTGTTCAAGGGGGAAAAGTACCAAGAAATCATACAGGCCCAAAGCTGAAGACACCAATCAAGAAAAACTTCATCTTTTGCATATGGATCTTTGTGGGCCAATGAGAACTGAAAGTGTGAGCGGTAAGAAATTTATTCTGGTTATTGTGGATGATTTCTCCAGGTTTACATGGGTTAGATTTCTACGTACAAAGGATGAAGCACCGAAGGCTATCATCACTTTTCTGAAATTCATTCAGGTACGTTTGAATACTACTGTCCGCCGTATTCGTACAGACAATGGAACAGAGTTCGTCAACCAGACTCTTCGTGATTACTATGAAGGAGTTGGTATCTCACATGAAACATCCACTGCACGTACTCCACAACAAAACGGTGTCGTTGAAAGACGGAATCGTACGCTTATGGAAGCTGCTAGGACTATGCTAATTTATGCGAACGCTCCATTGTTCTTGTGGGCAGAAGCTATATCTACTGCATGTTTCACCCAAAACCGTTCTATCATTCGGAAACGCCATGGAAAAACACCTTACGAGCTTCTACATGATCGTAAACCCGATGTTTCATTCTTTCATGTGTTTGGTGCTCTTTGTTATCCAAACATTAATAGTGAGAACTTGGGCAAGCTTCAACCGAAAGCCGATATAGGTATTTTCATTGGTTACTCACCCTCCAAGAAAGCATACCGAATTTACAACCGTCGTCTTGGCAAGATTGTAGAAACTATGGACGCAGATTTCGATGAGCTGACAGCGATGGCTTCTGAGCAACACAGCTCTGAACCCGCGCTTCATGAGATGGGAACCGGTGCTATTAGTTCCGGATTAGTTCCCAATAATCCTACTTCTACATCATTTTTACCACCAACAAGGCCCGAGTGGGATAAACTGTTTCAACCGTTGTTTGATGAATTATTTGATCCCCCGAATGATGAACTTCCTGCACCCGTAGTGATAGCTCCAATTCCTGAAGTTGTTGCTCCAGCTAATGAAGCTTTATCAAATGCATCTTCAATTAACATTGAACCGGATGCACCTTCACCAAGTAATTCTCAAACTACACCTGAATCGTCACCCCTACTTGTGCCTAATGATGTGGAAGAGGATTCTATTGATCACGACTTGGAATATGCTCACCTACAAGAGCTTCCTTTCTTTGGTGTAGCGATACCTGAAAACCCTTCAGCCGCATCTACCTCAAAAGAAGCTCCTTCTATTGTTCACTCCAGACCACCTAGGATTGAAAACCATAGCACTAAATGGACAAAAGATCACCCAATTAGGAATGTCATTGGAGATCTAGATCGACCAGTCTCTACACGCCATCAATTACAAGAGAGTGCACTCTATTGCTACTTTGATGCATTTCTCTCTGAAGTTGAACCTAAAAATTGGTAGCAGGCTATGACTCAATCATCTTGGATTGAAGCCATACAGGAGGAACTAAATGAATTCCAAAGACTTGAAGTATGGGAATTAGTTCCTCTCCCTGACAAGGTTAACATCCTTACTTTGTTGTGGGTTTATAAGGTTAAACTTGATGAGATGGGTGCAGTATTGAAGAATAAGGCTAGATTGGTCGCTAGAGGATATAAACAAGCATTGGGTATAGACTTTGAAGAATCTTTTGCTCCTGTTGCAAGATTGGAGGCTATTAGACTATTCCTTGCGTATGCTGCTCATATGAACATGATCGTCTATCAAATGGATGTGAAGACGACATTTTTGAACGGTGAACTAAGGGAAGAAGTCTATGTTAGTCAGCCGGATGGGTTCGTTAGCACGGAGTTTCCTAATCATGTGTACAAGCTTAAGAAGGCTCTCTATGGGTTGAAACAAGCTCCACGCGCGTGGTATGATCTCCTTTCAACATATCTCATCTCGGAAGGCTTCTCCAAAGGCAAGGTGGACCCCACTCTATTCACTCTCAAGGAGGACAACGACATGATTCTGGTACAAATTTATGTTGATGATATAATATTTGCTGCCACTAACATAGAATTGTCAAATCGCTTTGAGAAGATAATGTCCACACGCTTTCAGATGTCGATGATGGGAAAAATTTCATTTTTCTTAGGATTACAGATTTCTCAAAATCCCAGAGGCATCTTTATTAATCAATCCAAATATGCTCTAGAATCCTTAAAGAAATATAACTTTGAAAATTGTGACCCCGTGGACACTCCAATGGTGGAGAAATCCAAGTTAGATGAAGATAGGAATGGGACTATTGTCGATCCAAAACTTTACCGTGGGATGATCGGCACCCTTCTCTATCTGACTGCTAGCAGGCCTGATTTGCAATTTGCTGTATGCATGTGTGCCCGGTATCAGGCTCGGCCTACCGAAAAGCACCTACATGTTGTTAAAAGGATCTTTCGGTATCTAAAAGGAACACTTCATCGTGGTCTATGGTATCCGAAAGATTCCTCTATTGCTTTAATATCATACGCAGATGCCGATCATGCTAAATGTCAAGACACGAGGCGTAGCACTTTTGGATCTGTGCAACTCCTTGGAGATAGATTGATCAGTTGGTCTTCAAAAAGGCAGAAAAGCGCTGCAATTTCTAGCACGGAGGCTGAATACATCGCCATGTCCGGTTGTTGTGCTCAAGTCCTTTGGATGAGATCACAATTAACTGACTACGGTTTGGGATTTAACAAAATCCCGATGTATTGTGACAACAAGAGCGCCATTGCCCTTTGCTGCAACTATGTTCAACACTCCCGGGCCAAGCACATAGACATTCGCTACCATTTCATTAAAGAGCAGGTGGAGAACGGAGTGATCGAGCTGTATTTTGTCACTACTGAGTATCAGCTGGCAGATATGTTCACCAAAGCCTTAGATCGAGGACGAATCGAGTTTTTGATCGACAAGCTTGGCATGAAATCATTCACTCCAGCGACTCTCAAAGAATTGGCAGAAGAATCAGCTGAATAGTGGTGGTAAACTATTCAGAGTATCCTTTGTTCGTGGTCATGTATATTATCGTACATATATAAACCACAAAAAGAAAAATACAAAACTATAAAACCAACAAAAACCATAAAAAATATAAAACCTATAAAAACCATAAAAAATATAAAATCAAGAAAAACCAAAAATATTTTTCGTTTTTAAATCGGGCATGTCTTTTAGTACGGTAATATTTACGGCTTTAGAAATGTCGATCAATATTGACACGGCGCCATAAATAGAGTCCGTATAAAAGTTGTACATTTTTAATACATGCCCATTATGGTTTGTAGTTATTTCAGACTGCAACCCGGTTTTCATATTAAAGTCACGTATTTCCTTGGAAAACGTTGGCTCAGAACGGGAATTAATTTTCTCGGGCATGATTTACAAGCCAAATCATGCAAAGGGATCAAGTTTACTTTATAACTTGGTCTAACACGAATTAGTGTACGTCTTAGTGCATTAATTTGTCAAAATAAGAGAAATCTTATTGCCACCACGAATCAATCTTTTTCAAGACATTAATTGGAAATGTTTTCATCAATATTTGACTCTTTAAACAATGACTACAGCTCTTTAAATAGAAAACGGGTCATCGTTTAAGGGGGAGAAAATATTAAATCATCTTCGTCATTAAATTGATTTTCAAAAGTGATTGTGGAAAATTAATGGCTAAATGGTAAATGAGTGGTATTGCTTTAGAAAACGACTTGTGCTCGTTCAAGGTGATAGGACTTGCGTTAGATTTTGGAAATGTGCAAATAGGTTGCGATTGCTAAGTTGTGTGAAAGTTAATAGTGGCTAGGCTTAACAATGGTTAGGAAAAATGAAAAGTAATAAACCAAAAAGGAAAAGGAGTGAAATTGTAGGGTTAAAAGTGACAATTTGAGAAAGTTGGGTAAAAGTTTACCTAAGTCAAATGCAAACCCCCCCGCCCCCTCTTTTCTTTATCTCATTCACTGTTTATTTATCTTCTTGTCGCCATTAAAACACACACACTTGAGCTTTCTCACACACGAGTTTTAATCTGTTAATCAACTCCATCCGTGTTCATTCGATTTATAAGGTAATAAGCATCTTTCTTTGATTTAAAATTCGTCTAAATCATCACTATGTCCTGTTAATTAATTCGTTCAATCTAATTAGGGTTAGTTTGCTCAAATTAGGGTTAATTAATAAGGGGTTTTTGATGGGTTTTGCTCGGAATACCATTAGAAGATGATTTGTTGCCTTAGATTGCTTTAGAACTCACTAAATGCGACTAGATTAATCTTTCATAGCTGCGTTTGTTAAGTTCTGGATGAACATGGATATTAACTTCCGAATGAAGAACTTCCGAATGAAGGACTTCCGAATGAAGAACTTCCGAATGAAGGACTTCCGAATGAATAGTTCCGAATGAAGGAAAGTTCCGGATGAAGAGTTGTTTGATTAATAGTGTTTGCCTATAAGTACTTGTTGAATTATGTTATGAAATGTGTTATGCTTAGAAGTAATAATGATACATATCTATATATTTTTGTGCATCAACCTTTCATGTCTTATCTTAAGCAGATACAATGACTAATCCAACAGTACAAGCTATCCAAGACTCTAGAGCAACAACTATTGCCGAAGCACGAACCCTCAAGTTCATACCAAACAATTACCGGCTGAAGCAAGTCTCAAAATCCACTCACCATGGTTTTAAAGTTGCCATAGCAATCCTTGATCAATCTCATTTCAAGAATGCCTTAAGAAGTACTGCCTCGGTGCCTTATGATTATATGTATGAGTTCTGGGCTACCAAGGAAATCACTTCAAACAAGATCACTTTCACTCTCGACAACAAGCAGCAGACACTTAAGGTTTCAGACTTCCGTAAGATATTTGGCATTCGGGAAACACCCAAAGGTATGGCATTTTCGAGGGATCCTACTAAAGACGAACTCGTGGAGATGTTCGATGCTCTTGGATGTCCTGGCATACGAGTTGCGTCTGAGTTTACCACTGCTAAAGTAGGTCAGCCTTGGAGAGCAATGTTGGGTATTCTTAGTCGATGTCTTACACCAAAAACATCTGGGCATGATGCTTTGCGTAGTCCAATAATGAACATTTTCCATGGAATGTACAAAGGCACAAATGCAGATTATGCTTTGTTGTTATGGGAAGAATTCACCTTTCAACTCTTCCAAAACAAGAAGCTGAAGACTAATTTCTTTGCTTACCCTCGGTTTATCAAGCTTATCATCAACTATTGTATGAAGAATGATGTTACTATTGATAGGCGTGCAGCAAGTCGTCATCACACCGAAGAAGCTGATCATACGGTAGATCTAAGACATGAAGGACCATCTGGTGGTGTGATTCCTGGTCCTATTCCCGACTATCTTATGACGGATAAAATCAAAGGTTCTGCTGATTACAAGCTACTGCTGCTAGAAATCAAGAAGCTAAAAGCAAACCTTCAGACTGGAGAAGACTCGTCTACTACGGTCAAGAGTAAAGGTAAACGCAAGCAACCAGCTGCTTTACCTGAACCCGAAACCAAGAAGAAGAAGACTGAGGTTAAGAAGGGAAAGGGTAAGGCTGATGAGTTAGTTATACGTGACGAAGAAGATGTTGTTGATCCTACTCTTGACAAGACGGAGAGAAAAATGATGAAGATAGCTATTGAAAGGAGTAGGAAAGATACGGGCGGTAGTGGTTCAGGTGCAAGGATAAATATTGAAGAAGAGTATGAGGAGCCAGAGGATATTGATGAGTTTGGGTCACCTGAGCAGTATTCTACTTCGAAGGAGACATCAATCCCTGTTTTAGCAAGTGTTGAAAGAGTCCGGTGCTCCTACAATCATGGTGTCTACTCAACCGTTAGTAACTCAACCTTTAGCAACTCAACCTCCACCAATACAACCCTTACCAACCAGACCGGCTTCAACACCATTCCTTCCACCTCCAATAACTCCCATTCTTAGTACCGTGGTCACAACCGAGCCTCTTCAATCAACCCAGAGCAGCTCTACAATGTCTACAATGGCTGCATTGGTGATGGCCGAAATGTTAGATAAACATACGGATAATCACAAAAGAGAGATGGATGAACTTCGCCAAGAGCTACATAGACGAGTTCAAAGTGACGAAGAATCTAGGAAAGGCCAAGAAGAGATGCTTGCTAAGTTCGATGTAGAGATGGAATTGACGCGAAAAGCTCATGCAGAAGAACTAGCTCAGGTTAAGCAGGCTGAGGCTGATAAACATGCTGCACGTATCACTAGACTTCAAGCGATGAGGGATAAATACAAGGAGCAAAAAGACGCACTTGAAGCCTCTGTTGAAGAGAGAGTGAAAGAATCCGTTGAATCTATTATGCCTAAACTGCGTGATGAGTTGAAAACACTCGCGGCTGATAACTTGATGATCAAGTCATCCAATCCTTCTGAATCCGCCTACAAAATTGCCTATGACTTGACGGATTTTGAATTGAAGAAGATCCTCAAAGCTCGTATGAGGGAACTTGGATCGTTTGATAAATCTAGGATTCAACGGGCTCTTTACAAATCCCTGAATGACGCTATCATGGAGGATGATAGGTTATTTTAAACGTTTGGAAGTGTGGTACCATACCACATTCTGCCTGAGGAAGAAAGGGAAGAAAGTGAAGAAGAAGAGGGTACTGGTGAAGAAGAAGGTGAAGAAGAAGAAGAAGAAGAAAAGGATGATGACGATGACGATGATGGTGATGATGATGAGGATGAGGATGATGATGATGATGATGGCGATGATGGTGGTGATGGTAATGAGGAGAGTGCTAGGGGGAGTAACGAGGATAACGATGAGGATGATGATGGGGGTAAACAGCCTAAAGAGGGAGATAAGGTTACCAGCTCAAAGAAACCTGCTAAGTCTGGAACCAAGTCCAAGAAAGATGCAGCACAGAAGGAAAAATCAACATCAACGGAATCAAGACGATCTAAGTGGCGCCACGATGTGAATGCTACTACAGCGTCATCGATTCCCGGTACTTCTATTGATGTATCTATACCTGTTACCACTAACCCTGTTAGTCCTGTTGTTGTTGCTCCTTTGATTGCAGAATCAGTAACCGAACCTGAAGCTGCACAACACTCACCCGTTCATGACACCGCCGAGAAGCCTGAATCAGAACCAGCAGATGTTCGCGTTTCTACTCCTCTACAACAAGCACAACAATCTACTGTTCCTGAGTCAAGCACACGGGACTGGGCAGACACATTGGAGATTGACGAGACTGCACCGCCACAAGCTTGGATCACGGCAGCGGCTCAATATGATCCAATCACGGACGCTGACAGAGATGTTCTATATCTCCGTATCCGTAGTCCGATTGACTTGTGTGCATTTCTTGCTCATGAGTATAAGACTTCGGTTACTCCGTCTTTGGTGAAGAGAGCGCTAAAGGATAAAAGACTTCGCACCAAAACCAGGTTAACCCAAATGGAGTTCGAGTATTATGCTGATGAGATCCTAAAAGCTCTGAATACCGTTCAACGGCCAGGTCTTCATGATTCAGAAAGAGCTCCACCTCCACTTGATCCTTCTCAAGATAATCAGATTGCTCTTGACTTCTTCGTCACCAATGATCTTGTGTATCTTCTGAAGGGGTCATCAAAGTACGCAACCTCCCTGACCTTGCTGAAAGCTGCCAACTGGGGGACAATACCCTTTATCGAGGAAAAGGTAAACCGACTCTGGGTCCCAAAGGTAAATCGTAATTATGATATGCATGCTGTTATAGGTGCATCTCATTGGGACGAACGAGTCCGAAGGGCATACAGGGGTTGCTGCTTAGTCAATTCAGGAAGTAATGTTAGATCCGATATCCGCATCTCCAGCATCTTAGGGCTGAAAACTGAAGCCAAGAATGGCTATTATCATGTGACGGAGATTCGTCTGAAAAGGGAGGATGACAGAGAATACAAAATCCAGCAGGGAGATTTTTCTATCATTCGCCTTGAGGATATCGAAGACATGTTGCTTCTGATGACCCGTGATCAACTCACACATATTCCTCGTGAAGACCTCATTGCCTTGAATACAGCACTTCGTATGTTCACACGAAGCGTTGTTATCAAGAAACGAGTTGAAGATCTTCAACTGGGAGTCGAAAGTTACCAAAGGAAGCTTAACCTAACCCGTCCAGTGAATCAAGTGTTACCTCAACATGTCAACAGATGTCCCTATACCGGCATTTCTGTTCCGAATTGTGGGATTTTCTACTTGAACAGTCGAGGGTTAATGAAGTTTATGAGGGTGGGTGAGCTTTATAAGTACAGTGATGGGACTCTCATCTACGTCAGAGGAAAGTTGGATCATCTCAATTCGGGTGGGACTTTACCAGAGATGACTGAGGATTGGCATCAGGGTTATCGGCAGATGGCGAAGTATGTGATCAAGAAGATTGATCAAAATCTCCGTGAACGTAGATTGATGAGGAGCTTGGAAAGATTCGTTGGTGGTAGACCATATTTAGTGCACCACAAGCTATTGCAACGATCCATCTAATGGGTCGTACATTTCAGGTCCACTTTATATTGGTTTTCAATTGTGAATATGTATATTTGTGAATATTGTGCTTTAATGGCTTGATGTAGTGTTAAGGTATGATAATTTTTCAAGAATTTCTCACGAGATTCTAAATCTTTCAAAATATATCATACTAAAGCACTACAACTATCCCTTATTAAATTAAGGGGGAGCATTAACATGTTCTATGGCCAAACATCGATTTTATTTTTACCCGAAGACCGGTTAATCCATTCAATATCCCAAATATTAATGGTTAACATTTTGGATAAGGGGAGAAAATGGGATTAAGGAGACTTAGATCATACTTGGCTAAAAGATGAAAAAGACTTAACGATAATCCAACTTAATATGTGTAAAGCACATGTTAAGGGGGAGCGTTTTTGATGAACAAAACACCTAAGGTACAAAACTTTTGATTTCAATATCACAAGTACCTTATGTGATTTTCAATGATTTTTCATGGTGGCTATACTTTCCCAAAACACGCTTAATTCACGACGAATGTGGTGACAAAAGGGTGGTAGGAATAGGTTTAGTCCAATGATTCATCAGAGCCGATGGAATCTTCCCAAGGACAATTCCCTAGATAGAATTAGAAGTCCTAGGAAAGATGGAGAAAGAATGTGAACGTAGCTGAATGCTGACCAAGTACTTAAGCTAGCACTGGAACAATCACAATAAGGTGCTAGTGATGACGTATTGGTAAGCATTGAAGGGGTTGAAGAATGAAAAAGAATTGTAAAGATAAAGGGTGTAAAGAAAGAAGCCCTCCTTACAACTTTAGGCAGAAACCGGGTCAATACATATGCTATTGAGTTCATTTTTGTTAATGATTCTCGATATTGAAGAAAGACGTCATGGACCCAGTGATGCAATGCACAACCCTTCCCAGCCAACTCAAATATCTCTCAAAAGGTATTTGTTTTAATCACACGGAGATCAACACGTTATCTATTGGTTTATTCACTCCGAATAGACTGGTATTGAAAAGGTGGCACTCCTCTCCAGCCATCGCTCACTAAATCAAAACGCACAATCGAGTCTAGAGCCAAGAGATCATCAAAAGTCTCATTAGGACACTTTCCGTTTATTCCTTGCTTTCTCACACACTGTGAAAAGTAAGAGATTTTCATGAGTCCTACGCAGTATTCCTGTAATATTGCTAGAACATCCGAGTAATACACAAGTATTACAATGAAGATGGAAATCCTGCTTGAGCCAACATCAAACAAGCTCATGGTAGGTTACACGTGCGGTTCTTTTAGAACCAATCTTGTGAAAAACTGGAAAGAAACAGTGGTTTAATTCTTAATTGAACTTAAACTCGTTCCAGGCCTCTACGCATTATCATATGATCTTGCCAGAACACTCAGAGTGACTCTATATTGATCACAGTGACGAGTGGAAATCCTTCTAGTGTTAACATCAAACAGCACTTGGTAGGTGACGTGCAAGATTCTTTATGAATTGAGCTCGTGACAACTGGAAAGCAACGATGGTGAAAATCTTAATTGAAATTCACTTGTTCCAGGTTTCCTGAATTGACGGCTTCGAATCACAAGGATAATTTATCCAAGTGATTCACTCTTTATGTTCGCAGTCAGCTTTGGACGGTCGAATAAAGAGAACGGGTTTACCCGCGAAATCCTGTCAGGAAGTTACTTAATTGAAACTATCCGTCACGGGTACGATATCTAATATCGTCCAACGGTCGTCACCGACCGGAGGTAAAATGCTACCGAATTAGAATAAAATGTTCAAAGCCATTTTATTCGTGTCGTTGCTGTGTACCTGTTAAAGACGGTGGCGTTGCTGTGTACCTGTTGAAGACGGTGGCGTTGTTGTGTACCAGTTAAAGACGGTGGTGTTGCGGTGTACCTGTAGAAGTCGTTCCCACATGCTTATGTTTTTCTGCATCAAAGTTTAGCAAAAATTCAAGAAAGTACAAGATAAAGTCTTCCGCTGTACTAAAGTCTGAAACTTTCGAGAATTCAACAAAAAGACATAAGTGTGTGGAACATGGAGTCACGAGGAGGCAAGTTTCACAAGAAGGCAAAGATCGCACGTGAAAGGCCAAAAGAACAATGCTCTCAAGCCAAAGCCTAAAAGATCAAACCAACATATTTACAACAAAAGAAAGAAAAGAAGAAAAGACTACGAGCTAAAGAACGAAGACTTAGTATAGTATGCTAGGTTTAGAACTTTGTAACGTGGAGTGACCTCCCTTAGGGGGAGATTGTTAGAAATACGTTTTTACGTATATTAGAAGCATCGGTCACTCCACAATATTATTAATGTTGTAATAGCTCGTAGTTAATAGTTACTTATTTAGTTAAGTAAGAACCGGTCCATGGGCTTGTCATGGGCCGGCCCAAGTCCACATAAGACTTGGAAGTATAAATACCCCTTTCCTCCTTGGAAAGGGGTTGGTTGTTGTTCACTTTGTGTTTCCACTTAATAAAATATCACATAGTTCTCTCTCTCTTTCTCTCTCTAGTTTCTCTCTCTAGAAAACATCAACCCACTTCATAGATTCATAGGTTATCAAGATTCTACATTAAGCCTTAAATCACATGTTAAATATTCAAGGAACAGGTTTTCACTGTTCGGCTAATTCAGGACAGTCTATAAATGATTATTAACTCCTTCTTATTCTTAGAAACAAACTGATGGTCCTTAACGATCACAAGCATGAATTTATCAAATTACAGCCTACACACGTGATTCACCAAATTTATAAATGCTACATGTGCATTGGACAATCCAAACTACGCAACATGAAACTCATAATGTTCATTACGAGTTCTGGATGTAGTGATTGGAATAGATAATCTTCTTTGCGGACGCGAAGTTGATGATAACCATGTCGCGGATCAAATTTTTAAATACACGTTAGAACCTTGTAAATGATCGAACAAATCTATCATCTTGGGTAATGGATATCAATTTTGATTGTCAATTTACTTAGTTCACGGTAATCAATAAATATAAGGAATGATAACACCAAAGCTCTTCATGATGACGAGCTCGGTAGAATAAAATCTTTTTCCGACAACTCTCTCAGTTACAAGGTAACTCTTTTGATTCAGATGGTGCTGAAGTAAGGTACACACGCCACAGGTGCAGCACCGGGAATATAATCAATACCAAATTCAACTTGCCTTAATGGCGAAAGTCTAGGTAATTCACCAGAAAAACCTCAGAAAGTCTCAGATAGTAGGAACATCTTTTAATAAATTCACTTTAGGTTCTTTCTAGATTACTAGATCTATGACTAGTTCATAACCATTCATGGCATAATTTCAAGCCTAAATCCAGGATACAGTCGTCCATCGGGAAATTTAGATCACTTTTAATAATCAACATCTTATCTTTTAGGGGAATTATACTCGAGTTCCCATCAATTAAGACAATGACATCATGTCATAATCAACCAATCCATTCTACTGGCACTACCAACTTTCCAATTTTATTACCGTTGATAAGATGTGAACTTCTCAAAAGACTAATAATAACTCATAATCTTTCCCAAATTCAAGGATATCTGGAGACACATCTAACATTAAAAGAGTAAGGTCGACGCATAATTCACGCGAGAGAATTTCAAATCAGATAAAGACGAAAACATTAACGAATATGAATATATCTTATGATTTCATAAATCGAGTACGCATTCGAAAGCACCTCGGATTGTTACCCATGTCATTCAAATGAAATCTAGTCAAAAGAAATGACAGGAACGTCGATACACCCAGTCGTGTATCAACGCTCGGTAATTAGAAAATTTTCAAAAGAATATCACCATGAGAGAATTGGACAAGAAGCGGAGGTCAATTGTCAAATAAGACAATATCCACAGATGAGTAAATTCGATTCGGAAAAATAAATGGTACGGGCACATATGTAGGTGTCCCTAACAATATGTCCCTATTTTGCACCTCTTGCAGATCTCATAAAAATCCAATCTTTCACAGTTACAAGAAAAATGTAATGTTTATTAACAATTTCATGGTAACTACTAATCAGCCTTGCATGGTCCCTTCCAAATTGTACGTAGGTGCGCAACTATGTACAATTTTAGGATTAACGATGCAATACTCAGTTCGTCAAAATCTTGTCATCATGTTTAAAATATATATTCATATTTAATTATGAAATAAAATTAAAAATGATTTTACCGAAATGTTCATCATTATGAAAGCATTCCTATTTACAAGAGGTTTAATAAAAACTTTATTTTGACAATAACTACTAATAGTACCAATTTAAATAACTCATATAAAATGAGAATTTCATATTTTCCCCCAGATGGTATCGTATTACTTATAAAAACAATGAGTGATCTACAAAAGGAGTGATGAAGAGTTGTTCACCCAGAACTAACTACAATATGCTAGGAAATGAGCTTAGCCAAATAATCATGAGGTTCGTAACCTCGATGGCACTCAGATATATAAAGAGAAGAATCTACAACACAACTCTATCCGAAATGAGTACTTGCTCAATGGTTGCATCACTAATGCGAACATTAGAAAGAAGCAAGAAAAGATAGATAACATCGATACATGTAGGATTTAGCAATCAAATATAGTCTTTTCATTAATCACAAACAAGTCAAAAATTGTACCGTAACACATTACGTGTCGCCATGTCATACAATTCCAAGGACTTGTCCTACCAACTGATGTCTCAGTTAAGTTAGGGATTTTAAAAGATACCACAATGAATACTAATCTACAATAGTCATTAGGTGTTCCACATGTCCCGAAAGATCCATCGGTCCCAATTTCAGAAGAAGATTTTTCGATTTATTTCTTAGACACTGGGCATCCTCGTCATTGGACAATGGTCTAGGAACAACCCTTAACACAAACCAACAATCATTTAAAACCTTATAATTCAACCACAGGACTTAACGACTTCCTCTTAACAATCTCGTATTCCATATGAGTTAAATTTGACTTTATTCAAGTTTCAATCAACTTATACTCAATGCGACATCCTACCTCATTCTCCAATTCTTTCAACCTTATCCTTAGACCTTGAAAGGGAAATAAAAGCTCGATATGAACAACACTTAATTTCCAATCCTATAGCTCTTACAACAATAGTTATCAAATGATTCACTAGCATGAAATGACTCACACATTTAATTAGACTTCTCGGAAAGATACTAGTGGCATGAGGCTTTTGGGTAATGGTTCCAGTGACAGCCTCAGGTGCAACATTTCCCTTTTCGATTTCAATTTAAGAATTGGGTGACACCGAATCAGATGACACCTTTCTAGGTGGTAAGGTTTTTTCAAATTCCACTCTATAAGGGAAGATCGTCATGAAATCGATATCAGATTTAATCTCTCCAATTCTTCTTCAAGATCATAATCAACTAATATCAATATTTCTACGAATATCAATCATTTTGTTGGGATCATAAATATCCACAACTTGGTTTAGATCTGTAATAGCTAAAATTCCTACAGAAATAACTTTGATTAATTTGCTAGGGAAGTTAAGGTTCCTTGTGACAATCTACGTCGTATAAATATCTCGTATAAGTATTAAAATAATCATCAAACAATCATGTAATCAAATTACAACATACATACATATATATATATATATATATATATATATATATATATATATATATATATATATATATATATATATATATATATATATATATATATATATATATATATATATATATAATCCAAGTTATATATATTAAAATAACACTTCTCAGTCTGGCCTTGTCGGTAACTCAGGAATTTTTCGGCACCGTTATAGTCAAAAGATTTTTAAACATTTTACTCAAAATATTTACTTAAAAATATTTATAGTTAAAAGGTTTTGAAATGTTTTATTCAAACCTTGGTTTTAAAAATATTTCGTCTCTATAATGAGAGCTCTGATACCAAACTATAACACCCCTAAATATTAATTACATAGGTCCTCAGGTCATAGTATATCATACAAATTTACAAAACATTTGAATGGAAATTTTATTTGAATGCGGGCCATAAATTATTGTCTCCTTCCTGAGAATTACCTTCAAGTCCCTGAGATAAAACATGTTAAAAAGTCAGCGAAACGCCGAGTGAATTCATAGAGTTTAAAGCCATTAACATATCACCGGTATATAATTATTACCGAAAATCATTTTGTACAAATCTTTATCGTAGGCAATAAAATAGGCCAAAGACATTTTATACAAATCTTTGTCGTAAATCATAATATAGGCTTTTGCCTTCAAAACCATTATACGAACCATTGTCGCAAAAACATCATACAATTCGTTTTATAACGTTGTATAGAGTTAAATAAAAACCGTTATATGAAAATGGTTATGTAAAACCAAAACACGAACATAATATCAGTAATAAGACCCTGTATTGCTAGTCAGGCAATATATTATAATTCAATGCGTATATCAGTATTTTCTTTATTGGATTATTATAAGCCGCTTGAAATTGTTACCTTTCTACAACATATATCGGGTAGCTAACCCGTAATTCCTTTGCCCATCTAAAACAGCGTGTCGTCACAATAGTCACGCTTATATAAATCTTCTCATACATAAATTCGCTTACCAATCAATGCGGCACGACGGGGATCAACCATCAAGGCGCGAACTGGGGTGATCTTTCCCAAATAGTACTATTATATGCATAAGCGTCTACCAAATCCCGGTAGTTCACAATTCATGCTAATGGGACTTTTAGTAACATAACCTAACTAATAATAATCCATTTCATTTCATTCATCGGGTCATATAATCATTCGGGTCCATATCAATAAGCATACAATCGGGACAACTGGTGTCCTATTTTTATTAAAACTAACATGTTATCTCCCTCGCGGGTTTATAAAACATTTCATAAAACATTTAAAAGTGTGCGAGGCTATGAACTCACGTTGATTGGGAAAGGCGGGTTATCGGCGTTTTGGATGTACGGTACGTGCTTCAATCACGGAAACCTAGACAAATAATACTCGGTCTTAGACTCTTGTCCAAAGACTTTATAAAAATAATGGTTATGTATATATGATGATATCATAAGTATGATGATGATCAAGTGGGATTTTATCTCCTCATACAACATTATAGTTGTTATGTGTTAGTAAATTTTAGACTAGTTATGCTAGTTTCAATCCAATTACATATTAAGGCCCAATAAGCCCATTAAGAGTTCAATTCATTATATTATCCCATTTATACTTTTAATACCAGGCCTATACTCATATTTTGGGCCCAAGTGGGTTAAGCCCATGAGTAAGTCCATTAGTGTTAAGCCAAACTAGTTGGGCTAGTGGTCCAATAAGGCTACTTTGGCTCATTATGGTCCATAAGTTATAAAGCTCGGGTTTTATCGGTTTTTACTTGTCAAATATGTTTACATATCAGTATATGAGTTACATAAATTCTACATTAGACGAGTCCGTCCGTCTAAGAATTATTTGGCGAAAACGTTAATCTTTTCGGTTTTAGCCGAAAAGATGTAAACATAGATATAGTTCTATAACTTTAGAAAACATTTGAGTTTTACTTTTATAAAATGCCATAATTATTTATTTTAGTATACAACTCATTTTATAATAATTATTATTAGTTAGTGGGTTTTATATTTATTTTATAATAATATTTACTTGAGGGCTCTTTTATACTATATAGATTATTTACAAATCTGATTACTAAAATCCATTCCACCATTTTTGCTATATCTTGAGTTCTACAAGAAGATAGAAGCTCAAATTTGAGCAGCACAAACTACATGATTTATGCTACAAATAACTCCTTTTAGCTACTGTTCAATCATCCTCTAAGTATTCTAAATAATTCGTCCAAAACAGACTATACAGATTTGTACCTCAATAGTATTTTGATCATATCTTGCTCCTTTTAATGATTCCATTGAGTGGCCAACTCACCACATATGTAAAAATCATATATCTAACTGTATATTTAATAATACAAGATATTTTACCAAGTGATCATATTGATACTTACTGTTTTATACAGCCTATGAATCTAACCAAGATTTTAACATCTTTACTTGTTGATTTTAGTCTTTTTAACCAAATCTATTAACACAAAATCCCCACATAATATTTTGATCACCATTCATCATTATATACATATACATTTAAGAATAAAATACATGATTATATTTACAAAATAACAAGATGATAGGAAGAGATTGATCCCTATACCAATCAATATGATGAAATGATGAGATTTTTGGATGAACAAGGCTTGATCTTGCCACCAAATCTTCAACCTTTCAAGACAAATTTTTGGGTCCTTTAAATGGATGAACACCTTCATGAACTCATCCCTAAACCTCCATAGAAACTTCTTTTCACATGTTATAACCACCTCCAATATTCATCTTTTCAACTAGGCTTCAACATATGTGAATTATAGTTGAAGTTCATGGCTAGAATTTTTGATGAATGGTGGTGGTTGTGATGTATATGGGAAGGCATAGGAGAGCCAAGAGAGAGAGTGAAAAAGTTTTCCCTAGTTTGCATGTATGTGTGAGGGGAAAATGGTTTTTGATAAACTTTGTTAGTGGTTTTTGGAGCTTATAGGACAAGTGTCCTTTTATTTAATATGTTTTTGACAACCAAGGGGTGTGGTGTCATGTTGTGGCCACCCATAGTGAGGGGGTGGGACAAGTGTAACTTGTTTCATCCTCTATTAATTTACGGTTACTCATCGATTCTAGTTTCCTCGATTTACGTACCCTCGGGTCGTTTTACGAAAAATGTTTTTATAAATTATGAATCTACGGCACAAAACGATTCTAATAAAAATTGTCTCATCAAAAACGTAAATACGTAAACCTAGGGTTTCCGATTTAATCACAAAAGACGCTAAATTATGCATGTAAATCCTAATTTCATCCCGTAAATTTGTGAGTTTATGAACCAACACAAATTAAAATTCCAAGATAATATTCCAGAATAAATTTATTTCCTGAAATGTCGGACTGTCACAAAAACGGTGTATGTAAATGTAAGCACGTAACGTAGAGTTTTCCGATTTAAACGTAGTCGATGCTACTTTAAGACGTAAACCCTTATTTCTTCCCAAAGGTGAGTGAATTCATAATTTAACAATAAAATAATGATTTTAAATAATACTTGAGAATAAAATAACGACCACAATTTGACGGATTGTCACAACCAGTAATTCTACCTTTGCTACCTCCAAAGGCTACTGGTCCTCCTCTGAATTCTTCAAATTCAGCAAGGAAATCTTTATTCCCTGTCATGTGTCTTGAGCATCCACTATCTACTATACCTTTATCTTTCAATTCATCAATTAGATGCCCCTACACATAAGCAAAACTTATTAGTTTTTAACAGGGACCCAAGCCACATTTGGCTCGGATCTTGTGGGACCTACACACTTAAGAGTCTGTTCAGAAGCATTCCCAGTAATGTTGCTTTTGCTATTATACTTCATGGTTTCAGTTATGTAGTGAAACACATAGGGTGACTCTATGTGCTCAGACTACTTTGCCTTAAGTACTGCTTTAGCAGTACTTGCTTTAACACATGGTTTTTCTATTTTAGGAACCCACATTTGCACTGGTTTGTTATTAGGCTTACTTCTAGATGTTTTGGCTTTTTCAATAACATTCTTAGAAGTCTTGGGGAACTTTGGTTTAACAAACTTTAAACTAACAGTACTTGAGTTTGGTCTAGCAGTACTTGCAGTTCTAGACTTGTCGGTACTTGGTTTTCCAGACTTCAAAGGTACTAGACCTTGTTTCATAAGTACTGCTCTAGGAACAAAATTTTTGGTAGAGTTATTTTTAACCTGTTTAGCTACCCCTTTTGAATGATCAAACTTAGGTTTGTCATTTTTAAATTTATGTTGCCTATTAACCTGTGCATTTTTCCCATTACCATTTCTCATGACCTTTTGTGTAGCCTTTTGTTTCACAATTTTATCTTCATGCAAAGTACAATCTTTGATAAAATGACTTAGACTACCACAAACATAACATTCTTTTCTTCTCAAAGAAGACCCAAAAGGTTGTTTTGACATAACTTTCTCAAAACCTAACACACCCCTCTTGGTAGTATTATGTTTTACATCATTATCGAATGTTTTGCTAGGAGTTTTTACCTGCTTGGGAGCAGAACTAGTTTTAGACTCCTTAGAAACAAAATTGTTCATTAGAGGTGGATAAACAATGTTCTTGGTCACAACAGTCTTATCTTAGGACAAAGTACTATAGTTTGAAGTGTTAAAAACCTTTTAAAAACATTTGGTTCTTCTAACTCTATACTTGTATTACTAGAGGGCATGAAAACTCCTGATAATGGTGGAGGAACTGCCTTCATTCCTTCAGCATATCTATCATTTTCAGGTGTATTATGTGACTCACTAGAACTATCAAAAATCCCCTTTGATAAGTCCTTGTCAGTTAAAGTTATCTCAGGTTGGTCCTCAATATATCCTAGGCCTGACTTATCATAATACCCCATTTGTGAATTAATCAGTTTACCCAATCCTTTAGAGGACTTTTGCCAATGATTAATCACTTCCCTTCATTATTAAGATTGGATTTTAAAGCTTCATTTTCTGCTGATACTTTCAAAAGTTGTCTTTCAAAAGCTTTAATTTCCACATCTTTTTTCCTCATTCGAAGAGTTAAAATTCTTATTTTCTCTTCATAGCTTTGTTGACCCTTTCTATACAAAACTATATTTTCTTCTAACTTAGCAACACCCTGTTTAAAAGCATTTAATTCTACAGTGCATGTGTTGACTTTTTGATACTGTTCATCTAGTTCTACTTTTAAGCTATTAAATTTAAGAACACAGTCTTTAGAACAAGGATGTGCCTCAGTATCTTCATGTGAGAGAGCCATTAAACCAAGCTCTTCTTCTTCTTCATTTTTAGTCCAGTTCACCACTCCATCTATAGTCACCAATGCTTTGGTTCCTTTGGGATTCCTACTGTTTCCTTTTGGAAAGGTTTCAGTAATTCTTGGACTGGTTCTATAGCTGTTCTTGGACTTTTGACTACTACTCTCAGCTTTGTCTCTAGTGCATTCCCTTGAAAAGTATCCATTCCTTCCATAGTTATAGCATTCAACTTTGTACTTGTCATATCCTAATGGCTCATTAGGATCAACAGACATCTGTCTTCCAGTCTTCTTGAAGAACCTGTTAGATCTTAATGACACCATAGCAACTTGCCATTTGAGATCCATCTCTTCAACATCAGCATCATCCATTTGAACAAGTCATTGAGAGTTAGTCTTGGCATGTTGTCTTTTCCAGCAAAGAATGAGTAAGCATCATTGTCACTAAACAATGGTGAAGATCTTCCTTGTGGATTTTGAGAGACTATAGGGCTGCCTTCAGTACTTTGTGGGTAAGTACCGCTTGTAAGTCCCCCAACGTTATTTGTGAAGTATGTACCGCTGCTTGATCCACTAGCGGTATTATGAAAGTAAGTACCGCGATTACCTTCTGACACAATAGCCAAGTTTGACTTTGTTGTCATTGCTGCTTTGGTCACCTCAATGCCTTTTTTATCCATCTCATACGCTCTAAGATTGTTGTGGAGATGATCAAAAGGAATTTCATCCAGATCATCTCTTGTGATGAAGTGCATAGCCATAGCTTTCCATTCTTGTGGAACACTTCTTAAGAATTTCATATTAGCTTCTTCATTGGGAATAATTTGTCCATAAACTGCCAATTGAATAAGCAGCTTACTGAACCTTCCATAGCCACCATGGATCCCTTCTATACTAGATATTGAAAAGTTATCGAATTCTTGCTTCAGAACAATCTTCTTTATTTTCTTGGATTTGTCGTTACCTCTAAATCTAAGTTTGATAGCCTCCCACATAGCCTTGGCATCGTTATAATGATGAAAGCTAGGTAAGATGTCTTCTAAAAGTGCCATAGCCAAAGCAGTTATGGCCTTTCTCTCTCTGATCTCTGCTTGTACCTCCTCAGCAGTCACAGCAGGTAGAGCATAGCATGTACCATCAGGCAACCAATATAGCTTCTTAGGTGTATTCCCATTCTTGATAACTTGCTACACAGTGTGATCTGTGTGATTCAAGTGATGTTCCATTTGTATAGCCCATGTCTCATAGTTGTCACCTTTGAGCACTGGGAGTTAGACAACATAAAGAGTATGAGAAGGTGTTGTAGTTGTAGACGTAACTACAGCATTCACGGATTGAACACCTTGTTCTAGTGCAGGATGCACAACTTGTGGTTGTCCCTGTGGTATTGGATCAGGATTTGGAATATCTTCCAAGTGAGCGTCATCACCAGGTTGAGACATTGAGTTTTAGTGTGAGTGGAGTGTTTGGGATTGTGTTCTACTTTTTTAGAGTTTCTCAACAAGCTCTGATACCACTTGTTGATCCCTTTTATTAGATCTATACTCTGTTAAGAACAAGTATAGTAGTTTGTAATCAAACTAAAACACTTTGAGAACTCTTACTCAAGCTAAATAAGTGTTAGAAATACGTTTGTAACGTATATTAGAAGTATCGGTCACTCCACAATATTATTAATGTTGTATAGCTCGTAGTTAATGTTTGCTTATTTAGTTAAGTAAGAAACCGGCCCATGGGCTTGTCATGGGTCGGCCCAAGCCCATTAGTGGCTTGGATATAAATACCCCTTTCCACCATGGAAAGGGGTTGTTGTTGGTTGTTTCACATTTCATTTTATAAAGAAAACACATATTTCTCTCTCACTTTCTCTCACTGCTTTCTCTCTCTAGAAACCTTCAACCCACCTTATTGATTCATAAGATTATCCATATTCTTCTATTGGTATCAAGAGCCATGGGGTGATTTAAGGTAAGGATTTTTGTTGCTTTTTAGTTTTTGAATGTATTAGTGATTTTTAGGAAAATCAACCTTGAATCTTGTAATTTTTGGTGTTTTTATTGTTGGGATTAGTAGATAAGTGTTGGGTTTAGCTTATTTTGGTAGAAATCACAAAACCTTTTGTGGTTTTTGATCAAAAATCGGGTTTAGAATCGTTCAAAAGTTGGCGTTCTTGGTCTCGAAGTGTTTTTCCAGATTTATTCCGGATAGCAGATTATTCCGGATAGAAGATTATTTCGGATAGCAGATTATTACGTATAGCAGATTATTCCGGATAGCAGATTATTCCAGATAGCAGATTATTCCGGATAGCAGATTATTCCGGATAGCAGCTTATTCCGGATAGCAGGTTATTCCGAATAGCAGATTATTCCGGATAGCAGATTATTCCGGATAGCAGATTATTCCGGATAGCAAGATTATTTCGGATAAGCAAGATTATTCTGGGTAAGCAAGATTATTCCTGGTAAGCAAGTTATTCCGGGTAAGCAAGTTATTCCGGATAAGCAAGTTATTTCGGATAAGCAAGTTATTCCGGATAAGCAAGTTATTCCCGATAAGCAAGTTATTCCGGATAAGCAAGTTATTCCGGATAAAGGTAATTATTCCGAATCAAGATATTTTTCACATTAAGGTATTTATTCTGAATCAACTTAATTATTCCGGATCAAGGGGTATTTTATGAGTTTTTTCGACGATTTTTAGTGGATTTAATCTTGGCTTCTTACACACTCTTTACTTCAACAACACAACACAATTCACAATCTTACTTCACTGCTCGATCAACCGATAATCTTTGATTCTTTAAAGTGATCAAAATGAATCCGAATTCATTAATGCCTCAAATGACATCACTTACGGATATTTCCGTCATTACGGGAACAGATAATCGCCCTCCAATGCTCATTAAAGAAGTCTTTGAAGCATGGCAAGGCCGTATGATGTCATGCATTAAGGGAAAACCGACATATGGGAGGCTTATGGTCAAGTCAATTCTAAATGGTCCACTTGATTATGGTACCATCGTTGTTAACAATGTGACTCGACCATGGGAGTTTGAAGAACTTACACCAGCTCAACAACTTATTGCCGATGCAGACGAAAAGGCTCTTCAAACCATTCTCCAAGCTCTTCTACATGACATCTATCGAACGGTAAGTCAATATACGGTTGCAAAGGATTTATGGGAACGTCTAAAGGGTTTGCTACAAGGTACGTCTCTTACTAAACAGGAACGGGAATGTCAGTTGTATGATCTGTTTGATAGATTCACGTACAGTCCAGGGGAAACGCTTCACGACTACTACTTCAGATTCACTACTCTCATGAATGATTTGAATGTATACAATCTCGTGATTGCTCCATTCCAAGTTAACACCAAGTTTTTGAATACTTTACCTCAAGCTGAATGGGGTGAGTATATTACTGATGTTAAGTTAACTAGGGATTTGCATAAGTGCAATTTGGATCAACTCTATGCTTTTCTCCAGCAGCATGAGAAGCACGTGATCATGCACCGTTCGCCTCGAGGTATGTACCCTGATTCTTTAGCTTTGATGGCAAATCAACCAAGCTTGTCATACAACAACACTCCTTATATCATGCGACACCAAGCCTATCATCCATTACCGTACATGACTCCAAGCTTCCCCCAATATTCGATTCTACCATAACCACCCACCTCACATCAGCAACAATATCATTTTAATGCACCTTCGTCTCAGAGAGAACCACAAGCATCACAATATGCCTCACAACCTCACCCACATTCACCAGCAAGCATTGCACCTTATGCTCAGTCATCATACTCTTCTTATCAAGAAAATGCAGCATATCCATCAAGCTATTCTGACCACATGAGTATTCCTTCTAGTGCTTATGCCGCTCAACAAGACCAAGCAATGTATTGTGATAATGATGAAGTTCCCATTCCTAAATTCAAACAAGGAACTGACCCAGTTGAAGTGTTAGCCACTATGTCTGCTTATCTCACAAGGACATTGAGCAAACGAGGATTTAGAGGACCAGCTCCTACTAACAATCAGCTGAGGAATTCATCCAATTCTCGACAACAAGCTACTATTGAGAATGGCAGGGTAATGGTTCAACCTATTCAACCTTATCAGGGGAGACCCAATACATCAACCACAAATGCATGCATGGTCAATCCTGCTCTAATGGTCAACACTCCTCTACGGGCTAATTCCACAGGAAAGTTGAGAATGATTACATGCTACAACTGTAAGGAAGAAGGTCACATGTCCAAGGATTGCACAAAACCCAAGAGGAGAAGGGATGGTCAATGGTTTGCAGAGAAGATTTATTTGGTGAACGCTCAGGCACAAGGACAGAAACTTGATGAAGAGGAGCTTGCATTTCTTCCTGATCCAGGGATTGCGGAACAAGAAGTTCTCACTACACAGAATGCAGCATACCAAGCAGATGATCTGGATACTTACGATTCAGACTATGATGATCTTCAATCTGCTCAGGCAGCTCTTATGGCAACCATCTCTAGCTTTGGGTCAGATAAAATATCTGAGGCACTTACTAATACCACTGATACTATTATTCAACCACATCAAGTTGGGCAAGAGGGTGCTGATCCGAATGAGTCTTCGGTGGTGAGTCTTTCAAATGAGGAGACAAACAATGATAGTAATATAAATGTGAGTCCCCAGACTTTTAGTGAATCACAACCGGGAGCCATTTCGCATACGCATATTCCTGCTCAACAAGATTTGGTCATGGTTCCTGCAAAATAACTTAGCCAAATGAATACTGCACTCTTAGAAACCCTAGCTAAGAATAAGAATTTGTCTGCTGAGCTTGCCTTGTGCAACGAAAAAGTTCAAACTTTGGAAGTAGTTCCTTCATCCAATGTTCTAACAAATCCCGAATATGATCATTTTCGAAACAAACAAATGGGTCATTTGCAAGAAATTGAAACCTTAAGAGCAGAAATTTCCAACGAACTTAAAGAAAAAGAGTTAGTGGTCACTAATTTTCACAAACTTACTCGAGTCTAAAAAGAATGAAATGGAAATTAATGCGGCTAATAAGATTAGAAGTTTAGATTATTTGCTTTTAAGACAATACGCTGCCTCTCAACTAGTGCACTTATTTGACGCATCGTTTAGAGAATTTAACTTATCACGTCAAAAAGACCTTCCCCCTAACCCACGGTATGCAAGACAAGCTTTTATCCATAGTCCAAGACTTTATAATGCAAACCAATTAGGATTGGTCTTAGATCCGATTGTTATTTTCGAGGATCGCACAAATAAGGATCTAGTTGATGAGAATCGGTCATACAACTTTGCAAAATATCCCCAGTGTGATTATTTTAAAATGAATCAGGAGCTTGCAAAAACGGACTTTAGAATTCGCTTCCATATGGATAAAGATCTCATCACAGCACCAACCTACATGTTAAATGAAGAAAACCCTAGAACACTTCCTACACTTGTCAAAATGGAAGGACCTAAGGAAATTCCAAAGGATCTTCCACCTATTAGCACTGTATGGATAAACTTGCAAGAGATTAATCAATACTTTGCTAGTTTTAACAAGGTCATCCGGGAATGTACGACTTCAAATGGTCTAAACGCCGGAGAATGGGCTTTCGAACACATGAACGAGGTGTTTAAGAATGAGATCAATCCGTTTGTCGAAAGTCTAAAAGGAAGTTTTGCATCTCTTTCGGAAAATCTCGAGTTTGAAATTAAAGAAGTTCAAAAAGTGTTTTATGAAATGGACACCGCTTACGAACTACAATTAATTGAAAAGGAAAAGATTTTATCCGAATATGACCGATTCTTGTCCCAAGTAATTTCGTGTGATGTGCTTACTACCGTGAATGTTAATTATTCGAATGAGCTTACATCCGCTATGATTAAATGTGATGTTGTGAATATATGTGATGATGTGTGTGATCTCTCTGTAAATGTTGCTGATACTGTAAATGAGGTAGATAATCATTCTTGTCACGATTCTAACGCTGAATTTTTAAAGCTTCAAGATTCTTACAATTTACTTACAAAACGCTTTAATCAACTTGAACAACATTGTATATCTTTAGAATTAAAACAACAAACTCAAAATGAGGATCTTTTGATAACAAATGGTTGTGAAAACAGTGTTGAGACGAGTGACAAGATGATTGAGATAGTTAAGGCATTAGAGGAAGAGATTATGAGATTAAAGAGAGATGTGTCATCGAACGAAACACTAAAATTGGAACTAGAGGCTGCAGAGTCTAAAAACCAGTGCTTAGAAACTAGCCTTTCGTCTATTCTAGGGGAGATGGATTGTGCAAGACAGGGAATGTCCAATCTTTATGGTTCACTAGAAGAACGCTTCGCTTTTAATGCGGCACAGCAACAATCTTATGTTGAACAATTGAACCAAAAATGTGAGGAAATCTCTGACTTAAATATCTAGCTCATTGACAAAAACATGGTTTTAGCCGAGTTAAAGGAGACACTTCTTCTCACCCGACAAGAAGTTGTTAATAACTTAGCTACCAACTCTGCACCGTCCTCTAGTGCTCCATCAACCAATTCAGTAGTGATCTATAAGAACCCGCGCCATAAGCAAAATCCGAATACTTACGATGTTTATATGATGAATGCAATCAAGCACGTGGACCTTGTTAGGGATATTTTAGATGATTTGTATACTTTAGATCCCTCAAGCAGTTACTATTATTCAGCTCATGCATATATTCAGCGAGTTCAATATTGCTTAGCATATTTGCAATACATAGGAAAACCGGGTTCTGCACTACTCACTAATCGACCCATTGCCGTAACTCCATTCAATAAGACCCCAAGAGCAAAACCGTCATTGGCACCATCAACTAAGGCACCTTTAAAATCTGTTTCTAATGTTCCCACTTTGCCTTCTACAGGATTAAAAGAGTCTACTAAGGCTAAAGGATCGCCACTCAAGAAAGATAAGATCAAGCCCTCCACTAGTAGTACCATCAAGAAGAAAGTAGAAGCTCACCCTAGGAATGTTATTTCAGATTTCAATAAAAAGAATCATGTTAAGACTAAAAGCTCTGCGCCTGTCTAGAAGCCTAAACCATTTGTGAATTCTAATTTGAAATGTTGAAATTGTAATGAATGCATGTTTTCCCAACGTCATGAGTTGTGTCTTATTGATCATGTGAATGAAATGAATGCCATTAGGAATGATCTTGAATGGAAGCCAACTAGGAGAACTTGTACCCAAGTTGGATGGCAATGGCGTCCCACTGGTAGGACCTTTACATTAGATGGACAAATGTGCCCTTTAACTAGGAATGCATCCATTGAGGTTAGGTCTCAGCGTCCTTTAATTAGGCACACTAGCACTAAAGTATGGAAATCGCGCCCTTTAATTAGGTCAGCCCCCACTATAGTGCCTATCAGTGAAGAAATACCTCAGGATATAAGCCAACTTGAATCTACACCACCAACTAGGAAGAAGGCTAGGAAATCTAAGAAACCTAAGGTTAGCAAAACTAAGATCATTAAATCTGTACCTGCTAATAACAAGGAACATTCGGATTCTGAAACCTATACATTGTCCTCGTCTGGTGATATTTTCAGGTGGTCCAAATCATCCTCTGGTATTTGGACTCCGGTTGCTCAAAGCATATGACCGGAGATCGCTCGATGCTCCGAAATTTCGTTAGCAAGTTTCTTGGAACGGTTAAATTCGATAATGATCATATTGCAAAGATATTGGGGTATGGTGAATATCAGATTGGAAATGTTACGATTTCAAGAGTATACTATGTAGAAGGTCTTGGTCATAATTTATTTTCAGTAGGATAGTTTTGTGATTCCAACCTAGAGGTTGCTTTTCGACAATATACTTGTTTCATCCGTAACTTGGAAGGAAAATACTTGTTGAAGGGGTCTCGTGGTGCAAATCTTTATACTTTTTCCCTACAAGACATGATGGCCGCCTCTCCAGTATGTCTTCTCTCCAAAGCATCTAAGACCAAGTCATGGTTATGGCATCGCAAATTATCTCATCTCAACTTTGATGCTATTAATCATTTGGCTAAAAACGAATTAGTTCGTGGTCTTCCAAAGCTCAAATTTCACAAGGACCATTTATGTTCCACGTGTTCAAGGGGGAAAAGCACCAAGAAATCATACAAGCCCAAAGCTGAAGACACCAATCAAGAAAAACTTCATCTTTTGCATATGGATCTTTGTGGGCCAATGCGAACCGAAAGTGTGAGCGGTAAGAAATTCATCCTTGTTATTGTGGATGATTTCTCCAGGTTTACATGGGTTAGATTTCTACGTACAAAGGATGAAGCACCGAAGGCTATCATCACTGTTCTGAAATTCATTCAGGTACGTTTAAATACTACTGTCCGCCGTATTCGTACTGATAATGGAACAGAGTTCGTCAACCAGACTCTTCGTGATTACTATGAAGAAGTTGGTATTTCACATGAAACATCCGCTGCACGTACTCCACAACAAAACGGTGTCGTTGAAAGACGGAATCGTACACTTATGGAAGCTGCTAGGACTATGCTGATTTATGCGAACGCTCCATTATTCTTATGGCCAGAAGCGGTATCTACTGCATGTTTCACCCAAAACCGCTCTATCATTCGGAAACTCCATGGAAAAACACCTTACGAGCTTCTACATTATCGTAAACTCGATGTTTCATTCTTTCATGTGTTTGGTGCTCTTTGTTATCCAAACATTAATAGTGAGAACTTGGGCAAACTTCAACCGAAAGCCGATATAGGTATTTTCATTGGTTACTCACCCTCTAAGAAAGCATACCGAAATTACAACCGTCGTCTTGGTAAGATTGTAGAAACTATGGACACAGATTTTGATGAGCTGACAGCGATGGCTTCTGATAACTCAGATTTTACTCAGGTTAAAAAGATTCGTCTAAGTATGTCTCTTCGAATTGAAAAACTTATTGTTTAATGTGTGACTCAGTTGAACTTTGGTGGAACAAAGATGTGTCGTTGTAGTTTTGAAAATTAAAGGTGTAGAAGAATAAAAGTAAAGGTGCAATTAAAATAAATCTAAGTCTAATTAAAATAAAGTGCAAGTATTTAAAGCGCGACTAAAACTAAAGGGCAATAAAGTAAATAACGCAAACTTAAATCTTACTAAGGCAAACTTAAAACGCAACTAAACTAAATCTTAAACTAAGGTAAATAAACTTAAAGTGCGAGCAAGGAAAAATGCGGGAAAAATAAAGCTTAAAATGAAAAGGCAGAAAACTCCTATGCGGAATAATCCTCTATTCGGAATAGCTGTCACCTATTCGGAAAGAAGTTCTACACGGAATATTTAGACCAATTTGGAAAATCAGCCTATTCGGAATACTAATCTTATACGGAATGTCCTTGCTATTCTGAATAGCAGTCTATTCGGAATGTAAGCCTCTATTCGGAATACTGTCACCTATTCGGAAAGATAGCTCTATTCGGAATGAAAATCATATTCGGAATAATTATGCCTATGCCGAATATCAAGTCTATGCGGAATACTTGGAAATTCCGAATAAGCAATTCCTTCAAAATCCCTATGCGGAATAATTAAATATTCCGAATAAGCAATTTCTACAAAACCTTTACGCGGAATAAAACCTCCTGTTCGGAATATAGAATATTCCGTATAGAGCTCAATAAAACAGACCTATTCGGAATGTTACTGGGGACGAATCTGGCAAGAACAGAAAAGAGATCCGAAGAACAAGGAAAGTGAAAATAGCACGGATCTAACAAAAACTAAGCTAAAATAAACACAAGATCAAATCAAACAAGCAAATAAACAACTATAAAGCATAAACAATCAATCCAAATTAATCAAACTCACAAAACTTAATCAAAATCATCAAAACCCACTTAAATAAATCAACAAAATCAAGATCATAAACATAAACAATAACAATCAAAGAATAAGAAAGGAAGAATGAGATTAACAAGATAAAGATAAAGCTTGACAAGAATTAAAAAGAAAAACTTACTTGAATTAAATGGTAATTAAGGTGCGAGACAAGGTAATTAAAATGGACAAGTATTTAAATTGACAAGGTAATTAAAGATGGAAGGACTAATTGTCACGATTAGCCAACAAAAAGAAATGATTAACAAATCCTAACTATATATAGGGGAGGATTAGGAAGCTTCCTCCCCTTCTTCCTTTTCTCTTAATTGCGTCATTAGGTCCTTAAGCATATAGTCTTCATTAATTGCACCATTAGTCCTTTTTCCTTCTAATCTTCTTTACTTGGACTCTAATGACTTGTGGCTCGGGATTTCTTTTAAACTCGTCTTTAATTTCTTCAATAAAATAGACTTGAGTTTCTCGACTTTTGATAAACTTCCGTCTTTTGACTTTTTCTTCGATAAATCTTCAGAATTGGTCTTGGACTTCCGTTCTTTTTCCACTCTTGATTTCTCGACTCCGTCTTTCATCCTTTTCTTCAATAAAAGTCAGTAAATGCCCGTGAGTGTCCGTGTTTTCTCCACTTTTCACCTTTTCATCCTAAATCACAACAAAAACACAAACCACGCATAATTCCGACATAAAAGACATAAAATACACGTTTTGGTCCGATTATTATTGTAATTAAGTGGTAGAAAAGATGGGTGTTTACACACCTATAAATCCCCTACACTTGACCATTGCAATGTCCTCATGCAATGCATTAGTTACAAAGCATGTTTACACTTTTCATCATAATCAATCCACGTTGGCCTTTATTAAAGAGATAGAAAGTTATAAAAAATGCAAAGCACAGAAATTAAAAGCATACCTTGGGTTTTGAAAATGTCATGAATAATCATCATCCTCAACTTTTCACTTTCTCCACACCAAGCTTAAAAACGAGATCATTGTTATTATAAGTTAGTAAACTAACACGAACTCATGTGGGCCAATTATTCACTTAGACTCCCTTATTCCTATGGGTATCTCTTATATTTTATTATTTGTCTTGAATGATCACGAAGATGCATTGTTTGACTTATTTCGATAATTATTTAGTCTGAAAATAAGGTGCACGATTTAATCAATAGTTAGCTAAAGGACCAAATCTTTTAAAACTGCTTCTCGGGGTATCAAAAAGTTCATATCTTGGCATAACTTGGTTCGCGATTTGAGACCTTTCTCGGGTCGATATTTGGCAGCGACTTCATACTTCAAATCTTGAGGGACGTTCATGAAATAATGGTCTTCTCTTCATAATTGGAATTTCTTCACTTGGAATTTTTTGAGAGATTCTTCATATATGGACCACGACTTCTTCATTTTTCTCCAATCTTTATTTTGGATTTTGATATACAACGATCCGCCTCCTTTATTGACTTGGATCTATTTATCCTCATACCTTGTTAGGGTCTTTTCGGATACACTTCTCCATGACTTTTTGGGAGTTTTTGCTTTTCGTCGTGTGTCTCGATCCTTCATATTGATTTTCGATAAATGATTCTTCACATCACTTTTGGATCTTTAGCAACAAAACATAGCCCTCATGCCTTGTTAGGGCCTTTTCGGACTCGCCAATCTTCGCGCCCCGCTTCATAAGTTATGCCTTGGCTATGAACTCTCGTCATTACCGAGCAACTTTTAAACGATCTGGGGCTAGAAGCTAAGTAACTTTTCAAATCGTACAACCTTATTTATTAGCAGATAAATTTATTAGCAAGCGATGGGAGAATAGGCTTATAATTAACTCACATAAATTCACGAAAGAATACTGAGCTTATAATTGGCTCTATCATCTCTCGTTCTCCACAGTTTAAAATCTCAAGTAATGAGACTCGTGGATACTTAGCCTATTAAATCAAAGTTTTGGGTTTTCGAGTCGCCTATAGGATCTTGCAAATTCTTAGACTCTTTCAAGTTTAGAAATCGCATCTTAAAGTTCCCTTGATAAACGACTCTCTAGAATCAATTATAGGAACTTGCGAAAAGTTCTTGTTCTTAACCCGTGAGAGTTAAGACTTTCGCGTTTTATAGCTCCCTATATAAAAGCCTAGCAAAACTTGACTTAAACACGTTAAGGATACTAGCTAGAGTAAACTCGGATTGAGTCAAAAGATTCACAACGTTTGAAAATTAAAACCACTTATTAAACATTTATTCTAGCAAAGAAAGAAAATAACTATACAAATGGAAAAACTAATAGGCCAAAATAGATCAAAAATTTTGAAAAATGTCGAAAATTTGATTTTCCGGTTAAAATGAGGACAAATACAAGGAAAAGACCACTTAACTTCGATAGAAGTCCCCCCTACACTTAAGATAAACATTGTCCTCAATGTTTAAGCATGTGGGAGTAAACTCCCCTACACTTAGGACATTGTGCACGTTTGTTTAAATCTCGCTAAGGAAAAGACAACTAAAGAGATTCCTATTTTAATATTGAGAAAATATAAAATAGTGAATCCAAAAGAGTTTAGGATAGAACCAGGAAGAAGTAGAACATGGAATCACGGGTCGTCAAGAATCATCAAGAGTGGATCATTGAAGCTCGAATCCCTGATTAAGAAGTGAGGAGAGGAAATAGCAATCCAAAGGGGTCCCCCCTACACTTATGGTAAAGAAAGCGAAAAGATAGATGCATGGGTTGCCTCCCAAGAAGCGCTTGGTTTTTGTTTACCGAGTCGTGAGCCTGACTCGACCTTGATCATCAACGGAAGTAGCATGAAACAAATCCTCCAGGATCAAAGACATAGTTTTCATCCATCAATAAGCAAGAGCTTAAGGCGAACAAGGCAAGCCAAAAGAGAAGTGGCAAGGTTCCCTTAAGCAGTGATGGAGCATGGTGGGAGCAAGTATGAAGCGGTGCGAGCATGTCTTCAATGGTTCCAAAGATTTTTCCTTTTATTTCATCAGGTGGATACTGAGATGGCTTAAAGACTTCAATACCAGGGTCGAACACCTTTTCCTTCAGGGGAAAATAGCACTCAGGCTTAGCCGAGTGTGAAGAAGATCCGCAAAGAAGCACAACCTCGTCCTCAAGAGTGGGACAAAGAGGTGTCAAGTCATACGTGCAACGGATTTCGGTGTCGACCGGTTTCTTCTCCTTTGACAAAATGCTCTTCAAATCCAAAGTAGGATCAAGGCGATAATCTTCAAAGTCCAAAGGAGGAGCATCACTCTCATGAGGGAAGTATGTGTTGAGAAAGTCAGAGAAATCTTCCTCAAATGAATAATCGTCCAAAGTAGGATCGAGTGATGACGGAGGATCTTCATTATGTGAAGAACCGCTCGAGAGAGTATCAGCCTCATCAAAATCATCGAATGTGGGCAGCTCGGGATACTCAGAAGTACAATAAAAATCATCCGAATCTGAGCTAGAATCATCATCATCATAAGCATCAAAGACCGGTGGTGAATCATAAATGGGAGAAGCATCCAAAGTAGGGAGAGAATCATCCACATCATCTTCAAAGAGTGGATTATCAGTGGAAGACTCGAATAAAGGATTATCGTAGACGGTAAAGTCATCGAGCACATTTATCATATTCACTGATTCTCGGCCTCCAAAGGATTTGCCTATAAGCTTCCCCATTTTAAAAACTTTAGAATCATCCCCGACTCGTAAGATTAACTCACCTTCGGCCACATCTATTAAAGCACGTCCGGTTCTCAAGAATGGCCGACCAAGTATTAAAGGAATACGAGGGTCCATTTCATAATCAACGACAACAAAATCGACCGGGAAAGTAAATGTGCCAACTTTAAGAAACACATCTTCGGCTATACCAACGGGGTAAGCGAGAGTGCGGTTTGCAAGTTCGAGAGTCATCTTTGTTGGAATAAGGTCGGGCAATGATAGTGTTTTCCAAACACTGAGTGGCATCAAATTAATACTAGCCCTGAGATCAGCAAGGGCAGTAAATTCTTCAGTTTTGTTGAACACGCAAGGCAACACAAAACGACCGGGATCTCCAAGCTTTTCCGGAAGTTCTCGAAGAAGGACTGCAGAGCAGTTTTCATTTAAGCGTGTGTTGGCGAGTTCAATCAGCTTCTCCTTCTTGCTAAGCAATTCCTTGAATGCTTTGACAAACTTCGGCATGTGGCAAAGTGCTTCAACAAGGCTAATGTTGATGGTCATTTTAGATAGCATATCCACATATTTCGATACTTGGCAGTCATTCTTGGTTAGATCATTGGTCTTGCCTATGCGAGAAGGGTATGGGATTCTAGGTTGATAAGGGTTAGGTGAAGGTGTAGGTGGTGAAGGTTGTGATGTTGAAGGGTCCTTCCGAGATACATCGTCATGACGAGGCGGAGACGGTAATGGTGTACTATCACTAAGTGTAAGAGGAGTAGGGATATATGGTGGTGGAGGAGGTGTAGATGATGGTGGTGAATCAGGTAGATTGACAATGGTAATTCCACTACGCGTAGTTATAGCACTCACATTAGCTCGCGGATTGGTGACGGTGTTTGAAGGTAGAGAACCCGAAGAAGAAGAAGGTTGAGCTTCAGGCAAGAAACTAGCCAACAGATTCTTTAATTCAGTTGTTTGAGTGATGAAAGAGGATTGAAGATTATCACGAACCTCAGTTCTGATGTCATTACCTTGCTTCAAGATATCTCCTTTCAAATTAATTATTTGGCTCTGTAGATTCTTGATTTGCTCACCTTGAGTTCTCATGATGGTGTCAACATCGGGATTAATGGGTGGGTGTTGTTGGGTGGGTGGTTGATAAGGGTTAGAAGCACGAGGTGGGATTTGGTTGCTTCGATTGTAGTTGTTGGCGGGATTTTGGTTTTAAGGAGAAAAACCGGGTGAAAGGTAGTTGTTGGAACGGTAGCTCAGCAGATTTCTATCCCCTTGTTGTCTAGCTTGGTAATTTTCCGGTGAATAATTACCGTAAGCTGCATACACATTTTCCGGATTTCCTTGTGTCGAAGGACAATCGGTGTATGAGTGAGGACCGCCACATGTTTCACAAGGATTAGCAACCGCTTTAACTTGTTGTTGTTGTTGGTTTGAAGCGAGAAGCGTAATACTTTTGCTCATTTCAGCCATCATGCGGGTGAGTTCGGTCATCTCAGGGTTTGCTGAGGTAGAAGAAACATTGACTCTCATGTTGTTTCTAGAAGAAGCAGAGGAATCCCAGTTCTTATGATGAGTAGTCATGTTTTCGATTAACTCTCTACACTCCTCGGGTCTCCTTTTCATGAATGTGCCACCGGCGGCTGCATTGATCGTATCACGATCTCGAAAAGTCAATCCGTTGTAGAAAGTATCGATCAAGGTGACCGGAAGCATGTTGTGGTTTGGACAACGGTCGATCAAGACATTATATCTCTCCCATGCATCAAAAAGAGATTCATCGGGATCTTGCATGAAACCGCTGATCTGATTGCGAAGGCTTGTGACCATGGATGGTGGAAAGTAGCGCGACAAAAAGCGTTGAGTCATGTCATCCCATGTGTGAATAGAATTCTTCGGGAGACGATCAAACCATTTCTCGGCATGATGTAATAGAGTGTGTGGAAAGAGTTGTAGGCGAAGCTCATCCATAGTGGCACCAGCCAACTTCATGCTCTGGGTGATTGTAATGAACTTGTCGAGGTGTTTGTTGGCATCATCATCAGGCAATCCTCTAAATGGGTTTGTTTGTACTTGCTGAATCATGTGGTGCTTCAATGAAAACTCAGGAGCGTTGATTTGCATCGGCGCAATCGGTCCTCCTCGTCCAAACATTGTTGGTTGACAAAGTTCCTCCATGGTCCGAAGATCGGGCTGTGGAAGAGCATTGTTGTTATTATTATTATTATTGAGGTGCGGTGGCATGTTGTTGTTGTTGACACCTGCCATATCTAAATCTTCTTGAGGCTCGGGCTCTTGATAATTAGAAGATCTAGTACGCATACACCTGAAAATGCAAAAGAAAACAAAACCAAACACAAAGACAATATATATACACAAGAAAGATAAAATCTTTTTGGATTTTTGAAATTTTTAATTTTTATGGTTTTTATGAATTTTTTATTTTTTATGATTTTTTGAATTTTTTATGCAAGAAAAATAACGCTCACAAGTGAACGGATCCCAAAAAGCAACGTGTCTCTCACAAAAAAACTGTTGATATTTACGAAAAGAGCCGGCAGCGGCGCCATTTAATAACTCAGATTTTACTCAGGTTAAAAAGATTCGTTTAAGTATGTCTCTTCGAATTGAAAAACTTATTGTTTAATGTGTGACTCAGTTGAACTTTGGTTGAACAAAGATGTGTCGTTGTAGTTTTGAAAATTAAAGGTGCAAAACAATAAAAGTAAAGGTGCAATTAAAATAAATCTAAGTCTAATTAAAATAAAGTGCAAGTATTTAAAGCGCGACTAAAACTAAAGGGCAATAAAGTAAATAACGCAAACTTAAATCTAACTAAGGCAAACTTAAAACGCAACTAAACTAAATCTTAAACTAAGGTAAATAAACTTAAAGTGCGAGCAAGGAAAAAGGCGGGAAAAATAAAGCTTAAAATGAAAAGGCAGAAAACTCCTATGCGGAATAATCCTCTATTCGGAATAGCTGTCACCTATTCGGAAAGAAGTTCTACACGGAATATTTAGACCAATTCGGAAAATCAGCCTATTCGGAATACTAATCTTATGCGGAATGTCCTTGCTATTCCGAATAGCAGTCTATTCGGAATGTAAGCCTCTATTCGGAATACTGTCACCTATTCGGAAAGATAGCTCTATTCGGAATGAAAATCCTATTCGGAATAATTCTGCCTATGCTGAATATCAAGTCTATGCGGAATACTTGGAAATTCCGAATAAGCAATTCCTTCAAAATCCCTATGCGGAATAATTAAATATTCCGAATAAGCAATTTCTACCAGACCTTTACGCGGAATAAAACCTCCTGTTCGGAATATAGAATATTCCGTATAGAGCTCAATAAAACAGACCTATTCGGAATGTTGCTGGGGACGAATCTGGCAAGAACAGAAAAGAGATCCGAAGAACAAGGAAAGTGAAAATAGCACGGATCTAAAAAAACTAAGCTAAAATAAACACAAGATCAAATCAAACAAGCAAATAAACAACTATAAAGCATAAACAATCAATCCAAATTAATCAAACTCACAAAACTTAATCAAAATCATCAAAACCCACTTAAATAAATCAACAAAATCAAGATCATAAACATAAACAATAACAATCAAAGAATAAGAAAGGAAGAATGAGATTAACAAGATAAAGATAAAGCTTGACAAGAATTAAAAAGAAAAACTTACTTGAATTAAATGGTAATTAAGGTGCGAGACAAGGTAATTAAAATGGACAAGTATTTAAATTGACAAGGTAATTAAAGATGGAAGGACTAATTGTCACGATTAGCCAACAAAAAGAAATGATTAACAAATCCTAACTATATATAGGGGAGGATTAGGAAGCTTCCTCCCCTTCTTCCTTTTCTCTTAATTGCGTCATTAGGTCCTTAAGCATATAGTCTTCATTAATTGCACCATTATTCCTTTTTCCTTCTAATCTTCTTTACTTGGACTCTAATGACTTGTGGCTCGGGATTTCTTTTAAACTCGTCTTTAATTTCTTCAATAAAATAGACTTGAGTTTCTCGACTTTTGATAAACTTTTGTCTTTTGACTTTTTCTTCGATAAATCTTCAGAATTGGTCTTGGACTTCCGTTCTTTTTCCACTCTTGACTTCTCGACTCCGTCTTTCATCCTTTTCTTCAATAAAAGTCAGTAAATGCCCGTGAATGTCCGTGTTTTCTCCACTTTTCACCTTTTCATCCTAAATCACAACAAAAACACAAACCACGCATAATTCCGACATAAAAGACATAAAATACACGTTTTGGTCTGATTATTATTGTAATTAAGTGGTAGAAAAGATGGGTGTTTACACACCTATCAGCTTCTAAGCAACGCAACTCTGAACCCATGCTTCACGAGATGGGAACCGGTGCTATTAGTTCAGGATTAGTTCCCAATAATCCTACTTCTACATCATTTATACCACCTACAAGGCCCGAGTGGGATAAACTATTTCAACCTTTGTTTGATGAATTCTTTGATCCCCCCAGAGATGAAGTTCCAACACCTATAGTGATAGCTCCAATCCCTGAAGTTGTTGCTCAAGCTAATGAAGCTTTATCAAATGCATCTTCAATTAACATTGAAACGGATGCACCTCTACCAAGTAATTCTCAAACTACACCTGAATCTTCACCCTTACTTGTGCCTAATGATGTTGAAGAGGATTTTATTGATCACGATTTGGAATATTCTCACCTACAAGAGCTTCCATTCTTTGGTATACCGATACCTGAAAATCCTTCAGCCGCGTCTACCTCAGAAGAAGCTCCTACAATCGTTCACTCCAGACCACCACGGATTGAAAATCACAGCACCAAATGGACAAAAGATCACCCAATTAGGAATATTATTGGAGGTCTCGATCGACCAGTCTCGACACGCCATCAATTACAAGAGAGTGCACTCTATTGCTATTTTGATGCATTTCTCTCCGAAGTTGAACCTAAAAACTGGCAACATGCTATGACTCAATCATCTTGGATTGAAGCCATGCAAGAGGAACTAAATGAATTCCAAAGACTTGAAGTATGGGAATTAGTTCCTCTCCCTGACAAGGTAAACATCCTTACTTTGTTGTGGGTTTATAAGGTTAAACTCGATGAGATGGGTGGAGTCTTGAAGAATAAGGCTAGATTGGTTGCTAGAGGATACAAACAAGCCTTGGGTATCGAATTTGAAGAATCTTTTGCTCCTGTTGCAAGATTGGAGGCTATTAGACTATTCCTTGCGTATGCTGCTCATATGAACATGATCGTCTATCAAATGGATGTGAAGACGGCATTTTTGAATGGTGAACTAAGGGAATAAGTCTATATTAGTCAGCCGGATGGGTTCATTAGCACGAAGTTTCCTAACCATGTGTACAAGCTTAAGAAGGCTCTCTATGGGTTGAAACAGGCTCCACGCGCGTGGTATGATCTCCTTTCAACATATCTCATTTCGGAAGGCTTCTCCAAAGGCAAGGTGGACCCCACTCTATTCACTCTCAAGGAGGAAAACGACATGATACTGGTACAAATTTATGTTGATGATATAATATTTGCTGCCTCTAACATAGAGTTGTCAAACCGCTTTGAGAAGATAATGTCCACACGCTTTCAGATGTCAATGATGGGAAAATTTTCATTTTTCTTAGGATTACAAATTTCTCAGAATCCCAGAGGCATCTTTATTAATCAATCCAAATATTCTCTAGAATCATTAAAGAAATATAACTTTGAAAATTGTGACCCCTGGACACTCCAATGGTGGAGAAATCCAAGTTAGATAAAGATAGGAATGGGATTATTGTCGATCCGAAACTCTACCAAGGCATGATCGGCACCCTTCTCTATCTGACTGCTAGCAGGCCTGATCTGCAATTTTCCGTATGCATGTGTGCCCGGTATCAGGCTCGGCCTACCGAAAAGCACCTACATGCTGTTAAAAGGATCTTTCGGTATCCCAAAGGAACACTTCATCGTGGTCTATGGTATCCGAAAGATTCCTCTAATGCTTTAATATCATATGCAGATGCCGATCATGCTGGGTGTCAAGACACGAGGCGTAGCACTTCTGGGTCTGTGCAACTCCTTGGAGACAGATTGATTAGTTGGTCTTCAAAAAGGCAGAAAAGCGCTGCAATTTCTAGCACGGAGGCTGAATACATTGCCATGTCCGGTTGTTGTGCTCAAGTCATTTGGATGAGATCACAACTAACTGACTACGGTTTGGGATTCAACAAAATCCCGATGTATTGTGAAAACAAGAGCGCCATTGCCCTTTGCCGCAACTACGTTCAACACTCCCGGGCAAAGCACATCGACATTTGCTACCATTTCATTAAAGAGCAAGTGGAAAACGGAGTGATCGAGCTGTATTTTGTCACTACTGAGTATCAGCTGGCAGATATGTTCACAAAAGCCTTAGATCGAGGACGAATCGAGTTTTTGATCGACAAGCTTGGCATGAAATCCTTCTCTCCAGCGACTCTCAAAGAGTTGGCAGAAGAATCAGCAGAATAGTGGTGGTAAACTATTCATGCGTATCCTTTGTTCGTGATCATGTATATTATCGTATATATATAAACCACAAAAAGAAAAATACAAAAATATAAAACCAAGAAAAACCATAAAAAATATAAAACCAAGAAAAACCATAAAAAATATATAAATCAAGAAAATCCAAAAATATTTTTCGTTTTTTAAATCGGGCATGTCTTTTAGTACGGTAATATTTACGGCTTTAGAAATGTCGATCGATATTGACACGGCGCCATAAATAGAATCCGTATAAAAGTTGTACATTTTTAAATGCCCATTATGGCTTGTAGTTATTTCAGACTGCAACCCGCTTTTCGCATTAAAGTCACGTATTTCCTTGGAAAACATTGGCTCACAACGGGAATTAATTTTCTCGGGCATGGTTTACAAGCCAAATCATGCAAAGGGATCAAGTTTACTTTATAACTTGGTCTAACACGACTTAGTGTACGTTTCAGTGCATTATTTTGTTTAAATAAGAGAAATCTTATTGCCACCACGAATCAATCTTTTCAAGACATTAATTGGAAAATATTTTCATCAACATGTGCCTCGTTAAACAATGACTACAGCTCTTTAAATAGAAAACGGGTCACCGTTTAAGGGGGAGAAAATGTTAAATCGTCTTCGTCATCAAAAAGTCTTCGAGAAAAATTAATTGGCTCAATGGTTAATGGCTGGAATTGCTTTGGCATTCGTCTTGTATTCGTTTGTGAGTTTGTCGTGAATAGTTTAGTTGTGTGATCGCTAAGATAGGTTAAGGTGGCTAAGTCTAACGATGGTTAGGGAGTTTAACGATCGTTAGTGACTAGAAAAGAAAAAATGAAAAGATAAGGGAAAATAAGTGACAAAGACCTTAAAATGAAGGGGTTAAAAGTGACAACCATTGAAACTTGTGGAAAGTTGACTTAAAGACAAACAAAACACACCCCCCCCCCCCCCCCCCCCCCCCCGTCTCTTTCTTTTTTCTCTCTTCTGTTTTTCTTTCTTCGCCATTAACACACCTAAAAACACACATACAAAGATCAAAATATCACGATTACTAATCTCAATCCGTCTCATTAAGCTTATCTAAGGTACATACTCTCGTTTAATTCGTCTAATTCGATGCTTAATCCGCTTAATTAACTCGATTTTATTAAAGTAATCCAATTAGGGTTTCTACTTAATTTAGGGTTAATTGATTAGGGGTTTAGCTGGGTTTCACGCGAAATAGGACTAGAATGAGTTTGGTGGTCTTTAGAATGCTTAAAACAATCATCTAAGCTTAGATTAATCGATCATAAGGTGCGTTTAGGTTATTCCGGATAAACGGATTTTTTTTCTAAGTATATTCCGAATGAACCCGTTTTAAAGATATTTCGAATGAGCTAGAATTAGATTATTCCGGATTAACTATTTTGCAAAAACATTCCGGATAGACGTTTATTCCGGATAGACGTTTATTCCGGATAGACTTTTATTCTGGATAGACGTTTATTCCGGATAGACGTTTATTCCGGATAGACGTTTACTCCGGATAGACGTTTATTCTGGATAGACGTTTATTCCGTATAGACGTTTATTCCGGATAGACGTTTATTCCGGATAGACGTTTATTCCGGATAGACACGTTTATTCCGTATAGAGGTTTATTCCGGATAGACACGTTTATTTCGTATAGACGTTTATTCCGGATAGACGTTTATTCCGGATAGACACGTTTATTCCGTATAGACGTTTATTCCGGATAGACACGTTTATTCCGTATAGACGTTTATTCCGGATAGACGTTTATTCCGGATAGACACGTTTATTCCGGATAGACCAGTTTATTCCGGATAGACCAGTTTATTCCGGATAGACCTGTTTATTCCGGATAGACCTGTTTATTCCGGATAGACCTGTTTATTCCTGATAGATGATTATTCCGGATAGACCAATTTATTCCGAATTAAATGTTTATTCCGAATGAAGGATGTTTGAGTGTTTTAAAAGCTTAAGGGATTATGTCATATGTATAATGCTTAGGTATAAATTCATAATGATATTCATATCTGTATGTATCAACTTTTATGTTTTATCTTAAGCAGAAACAATGACTAACCCAACCGTGCAACAAGTACAAGACTCTAGAGCAGCAGCCATTGTCGAGGCCAAAACCCTCAAGTTCATTTCAAACAACTACCGATTGAAGGAGGTCTCTCATTCCACTCACAATGGATTCAAGGTAGGTTCAGCCATTCTTGACAATTCTCACTTCAAGAATGCGCTAAGGGATAGTGCTTCGGTGCCCTTCGACTACATGTACGAATTCTGGGCAACCAAAGAGAAGACGTCAAACAAGATCACATTCTTCCTGGACAACAAGCAACAGACTCTCACCGTGTCAGACTTCCGCAAGATCTTTGGTTTTCGGGAGTCACCCAAAGGAACAACATTCTCAGCGAACCCGACCAAGAACGATCTCATGGAGATGTTCTCTGCTATTGGATGTACGGACTTACGAATAGTGTCTGATTTTACCACAGCCAAAGTGGGTCAACCTTGGAGAGCGATTTTTGGTATTCTCAGCCGATGTCTCACACCCAAAACGACTGGGTATGATGTTGTGCGTCCGCTAATCGTCAAGATGTTCTATGGTATGTTCAAAGGTATGGGTATTGATTATGCATCATTGTTGTGGGAAGAGTTTATTTTTCAACTCTTCACAAACACAAAGACTAAGGCTAAAGGTTACCAGTACCCTAGGTTCATAAAGCTAATCATACATTATTTTATGGAAAACGATGCGTCTATTGATAAGCGTGCAGATAGCCGTCACCACACAATGGATGCTGATGATCTGGTGGACTTAAGGCAAGAAACTCACTCCAATGTTGTTATCCGTGGTCCTATTCCCAGTCATCTCCTGACAGATAAGATTATCGCTTCTGCTAATTACAAGAACATGCTAAGAGAAATCGAGAATCAACAAGCAAGCATTCAAGCACGAGAAGACTCGTCTACCACGGTTAAGAGTAAAGGTAAATGCAAGCAAACAACTTTACCTGAACCCAAAACCAAAAAGACAAAGACTGTGGCTAAGAAGGGTAAGAGCACGGCTGACAAGTTTGTTATTCGAGATGAAGACACTGATGACGATCCTACTCCCGAGCAAACTCAAAAGACTGAGAAAAAGTTAATGAAGATGGCTATTGAAAAGAGTAGGAGAGACACGAGCGGTAGTGGTTCAGGTGCACAGATGGATGTTGAAGAAGAATACGAGGAACCACATGATATTAATGAGTTTGGATCACCCTAACGTTACTCAGCATCGAAGGAGACATCCATTGCTGATACAAAAAGTGTTGAGAAGGAGTCCGGTGCCACAACAATCATTGTGACTACACAGCCTCTCATAACTCAACCTCCACCAATCCAGCCCTTACCAACACGACCGGTGTCAACACCACTACCTTTCCTTCCACCTCCAACAACTTCCATCCTTAGTACTGTAATCACAAACGAGCCTCTTCAACCATCCCAGAGTAGCTCTGTACCATCTTTAATGGCTGCATTTGTAATGGCAGAAATGTTGGATAAACACACGGACAGCCAAAGAAAAGAGATGGATAAACTTCGAGAAGAGCTATTTCGACGAGTGCAAAGTGAAGAGGCATCCAAGAAAGCCCAAGAAGAGATGATAGCTAAGTTCACTGCAGAGATGGAATTGACACGTAAAGCTCATGCAGAAGAACTTGCTCAGGTCAAACAGGCTGAAGCTGAAAAGAGTGAAGCACGACTTACGAGACTTCGAGCTATAAAGGATAAATATAAGGAGCAGAAAGAATTACTTGAAGCTTCTATTTTAGAGAGAGTGAATGAATCTGTTGAGGCCCTTATGCCAAAGCTGCGTGATGAGATGAGGAAACTTGCGGCTGATAACTTGATGATCAAGTCGTCCAGCCCTTCTGAATCCGCCTACAAAATTGCATATGACTTAACGGATTTTGAATTAAACAAGATCCTCAAAACTCGCATGAAGGAAGTTGGATCTTTTGACAAGTCTAAAGTTCAGCGGACACTCTACAAAGCACTCAATGAAGCTATCTTGGAGGATGATCGGTTGTTTAAGATGTTTAGAAGTGTGGTACCTTACCACATTTTGGCTGAGGAGGAAAAGGAAGATAGTGAACAAGAGGAGGATGATGGTGAAGAAGAAGAAGATGATGATGATTATGGTGATGACAAAGGTGATGATGATGATGATGGTGATGATGATGATGATGGTGATGGTGATGATCAAAATGAGGAGAGTGATAAGGGTAGCAACGGGGATGATGATGAGGATGATGGTGGTAAACATGATCAGCCTGAAACGGGGGACAAGGTTGCCAGCAAAAAGAAACCATCCAAGTCTGGTACCAAGTCTCAGAAAGATGCTGCCCGAAAGGAAAAGTCCACCTCTACGGAGTCAGGACGAACCAAGTGGCGTCATGATGTGAATGCTGCTACTGCGTCATCGATTCCCGGTACATCTGTTTCTGTTTCTATACCTGTTACCACTAATCCTGTTAGTTCTTTTGTTGCTCCTGTGATTGCAGAATCAGTAACTGAACCTGAATCTGCACAACACTCGCCTGTTCATGATACCGCCGAAATGCCTGAATCAGAACCAGCAAGTGTTCATGTCTCTACTCCTCTGCAAATAGAACCACAATCTACTATTCCCGAGTCAAGCACACGGGACTGGGCGGATACATTGGAGATTGATGAAACTGCACCGCCACAAGCTTGGATCACGGGAGTTGCTAAATATGATCCAATCACATACGCTGATAGAGATGTTCTATATTTCCGTATCCGTAGTTCGATAGACTTGTGTGCATTTTTGGCTCATGAGTTTAAATCTTCGGTCACTCCGTCTTTGGTAAAGAGAGCGCTAAAGGACAAGAGAATTCACGCCAAAACCAGGTTAAGCCGCATGGAGTACGAGTATTATGCTGACGAGGTCCTGAAAGCTCTTAATACCGTTCAAAGGCCAGGCCTTCATGAGTCAGAAAGAGCTCCACCTCCACTTGATCCTTCTCAAGATAATCAAATTGCTCTTGACTTCTTTGTCACCTATGATCTTGATTATCTCCTCAAGGGATCATCCAAGTACGCAACCTCCCTGACCTTGTTGAAAGCTGCTAATTGGGGACAATACCCTGGATCGAGGAAAAGGTAAACCAACTCTGGGTCCCAAAGGTAAATCGTAATTATGATATGTATGCTGTTATAGGTACATCACATTGGGACGAGCGAGTCCGAAGGGCGTACAGAGGTTGCTGCTTAGCCAATGCAGGAAGTATCGTTAAATCCGATATTCGCATCTCAAGTATTTTGGGACTAAAAACTGAAGCCAAGAATGGCTATCATCATGTGACGGAGATTCGTCTAAAAAGGGAGGATGACAGAGAATACACAATACAGCAGGGAGATTTTTCTATCATTCGCCTTGAAGATATCGAAGACATGTTGCTTATGATGACCCGTGATCAACTTACCCATCTTACTCGTGAAGAAATCATTGCCTTGAATACAGCACTTCATATGTTCACACGAAGCGTTGTTATCAAGAAACGAGTTGTAGATCTTCAATTGGGAGTTGAAAGCTACCAAAGGAAGCTTAACATGACCCGTCCAATAAATCAAGTTCCACCTCAACATGTCAAAATATGTCCCTATACCGGCATTACCGTTCCGATGTACGAGATTTTCTACATGAACAGTCATGGGATCATGAAGTTTATGAGGGTAGGTGAGCTTCATAAATACAGTGATGGGACTCTCATATACGTCAGAGAAAAAATGGAGCATCTTAATTCTGGTGGGTCATTACCATAAATGATTGAGGATTGGCATCCGGGTTATCGGCAAATGGCGACATATGTGATCAAGAAAATTGATGAAAAGCTCCGGGAACGTAGATTGATGAGGAGCTTAGAAAGATTCGTTGGTGGTAGACCATATGGAGTGCACTACAAGTTACTGCAACGATCCATCTAATGGGTCGTACATCTCAGGTCCACTCTATATTGGTTTTAATTGTGAATATGTAAATTTTGTGAATATTGTGCTTTTATGGCTTGATGTAGTGTTAAGGTATGATAATTTTTCAAGAATTTCTCACGAGATTCTAAATCTTTCAAAATATATCATACTAAAGCACTATAATTAACCCTTATTAATTTAAGGGGGAGCATTAATATGTTCTATGGCCAAACATTGATTTCATTTTTTTACCCAAAGACCGGTTAATCCATTCAATATCCCAAATATTAATGGTTAACATTTTGGATAAGGGGAGAAAATGGGATTAAGGAGACTTAAATGATACTTGGCTAAAAGATGAAAAAGACTTAATGATAATCCAACTTAATATGTGTAAAGCACGTATTAAGGGGGAGCGTTTTTGATGAACAAAACACTTAAGGTACAAAACTCTTGATTTCAATATCACAAGTACCTTAAGTGATTTTCAAGGATTTTTCATGGTGACTATACTTTCCCAAAACACGCTTTATTCACGACGGATGTGGTGACAAAAGGGTGGTAGGAATAGGTATTAGTCCAATGATTCATCAGAGCCGATGGAATTGTTGGGAATAAAATATGGGTCAGATCACCAAACGCTGATAAGAAGAAAGTCAACGCTGATAGATTGACTTTGGACGCTGATAGAAGTCAACGCTGACAGCCTTGAAGATTGACACTGATAGAATATCTTTTGTTTATTTGTTTCTTTATTTATGTATGGTAAAGATAAGCACGACATTGTATTTTCTATTATTATCTTTACCTAGAATAGTTGATTCATAGCTTATTGTACAAGACTTCTTGTTCTATAAAAGAAGGTCTTTTAGGTTAAAGTCATATATCAGTTTTCATAGTATTCGCAAGTTAAACCTTTCATTGTAATCAACACGATTATTCTAATACAAGTGAAAGTTTGTTTAACATCATTGTGTTTTAGATCAAGTGTTAATTCCGCATAACACTTTGTTACTTTATTCATAAGCAAAGGTTTCTCTACGTGTATAACTTGATCTAATCTCGTATACACAAAGCTTAATCGATCTAAGTTTGGGATCAACAAGTGGTATCAGAGCTTGTTGAGAAACTTTTGATCTTTAAGTAACGCAGAACCCTAAAACACCAAACCCTAAAAACCCTAAAAACACCATGTCTGGAACAAATCAACCTCCTGCTTTGCTGCAAAACAACTTCTCAAATCCTAGTATCAAAATTCCCATGTTTGATGCCAGGAACTTTGAACTTTGGAAGTCCAATTTTGAGCAATACATAGCTATTCATGACTACACTCTTTGGGAAATTATCGAATATGGGAACACATTCGATAAAGCAGCAAAGATTACTGCTGCTATTGAGGCAAGGTCAGCTATTCCTAATTGTCCAGAAGCTGATAAAGTGGAAAAGCCTGATGATGGGAGAGCGGTAGCTGTTGAAGACATAGCCAAGAAGAGGGTGGACATGAAAATTTTGAACATCTTGAAACATGCCCTAGGTCATGAGAATCAGCATAAGTACAAACGTTTTGATTCTGCAAAAGAGCTTTGGGAAGCTCTTGAAGTAGCACATGGTGGCAATGCTGACACAAAAGAAGAAAAGAAGAAGCAACTCTTGCATGAGTATGCTGTCTTTAAAGCTCAACCTAATGAGAATCTCAGCAGTGTGAGAAGTAGACTTCTTGACATCACAAGTCAACTTTCCTTCATGGGAAAACATATTGATGACCCTGAATTGAATGCTACTTTTCTCAAAAGCCTTGGTGATGTATGGAAGATTGAGACAAGATCTATTCTTGTCAATAACACCCACAAGACTTCCAGGTTTGATGACATCTTCAACAAGTTAAGGCTGTTGGAGAATGAATGGCAATTGGAGAGTGATAACAAATCTTCCAGCAGCAACATGGCCTTCTTTTCACAAAGTGAAGGCCAATTTGATTCCATGAACTTTTATGGACATTCAGCCTCTGGATCTCAAAGTGTCAGTGCTGGATGTCAATCTGTCAGCGCTGGATCATATCCTGTCAACGCTTTGTACTCAAGCGCTGACACACACAATCATGGCGCTGATAGAATTAAACCTGCTGGTTTTGATCTTGATACTGTGTGTGCCTTCATTGCTTCTTTGCCTAGTGATTCAAGGATCACTTATGAAGATCTTGAGCAGATAAGTGATGAACAATTGGAAGAGATGGATATAAAGTGGACTATGGCTCTTGTAAGTTTAAGAGCAAACAGGTTCAATAAAAGGTTCAAGAAGAAGATGACCTTTAATGCTAAGGATGTTGCTGGATTTGACAAGTCCAAGGTGGAGTGCTACAACTGTCATAGGATGGGGCACTTTATGAGGGAATGTAGATCTCCAAGGAGATCTGATGCTGGGAAGCCTTCTAGCCAAATGATTAAGAACCCAGATCCCAAGGCCATGGTTGCTGTTCAACAAATTGATGGCGTTGGGGAATGGGATTGGAGCTGGATGGCTAAGAATGAGGAAGAGGACAGAGCTTTGGTTGCTGAAGTTAAAGAAGAGCATGCTGAATATGCTCTCATGGCACACTCCTCCTCTTCATCAGATAATGAGGTATATGATGATGCTTTCTGTTCTAAGGGTTGTCGTTTAAATACTGAAAAATCAAAACAAGAGATAGTTAAGTTATTAGATGAAGCAAGTACTCTAAGGTGCAAATTATCTAACTATCAAATTGCTCTTACCCAAACAGAAAAGACAGTAACTGAGTATAAGAAAATGGAGTTTGATTTAAAGGATCAAATAAATATCTTAAAACATGAGTTACATCAGAGTAAGGATGTTCAAGATATAGTAAATAGGGTTAATCTTGATTTGATAGCTCAGTTAGAGGAGGCTAACAAAAACAAAGATAATGTGAGTCTTAAAATCCAGAGATTTGATAAGGCCACACAATCCCTAGGAGAGTGTGTTAGTAAACAAAGAGACTCTAAGGATATGAGTGGGATTGGGATAAATAACTATAATGTTGTTCCACCACCAGCTGGGGATTTCTATGGTGTCCAATCAAAGGACTTATCTTGGACTGGCTTGCCAGAATTCCAAGAGGAGGAGTTTATTCCTCCACCTAGAGTGACTTCCCCAGTTGAGGAATATCAGCAAAAGCTGACTGACCTAGAAGAGTGGAAGAAAGCTAACCACACCTTGTTTGTTAAAGGAGGGTTATTGTGTGAAAGTCCAAATGAGCCCACACCAATCACGAGCCTTGATCCTAAACCTATTAAGATCACACACCCTACCACTGGCAAACCTGTTGACCTTGGCCCACAAAATGTTAGAAAACCTAGTGTTAAATATGCAGAGATGTATAGAAATTCTAGGTCACCAAAAAGCCAAGTAAGTAATCATGGAACAGGCTTCTTTGCTTCTAGACCTAAGACTATGTCTAGAAAAGCTTGTTATACATGTGGTAGCTTCTCACATTTGGCCTACAAATGTGTCAATGCTTCCAATGTCAACGCTGACAGGAACCATTTCAGCGCTGACAAAAGTCAACATAGGTCAAACACTGTCAGACCCAATACCTTTGTGAACAAAAGTTCACAAGTTGTTAGACCAGCCCCATTCTTTTCTAGAGGGTCTAACACACAAGGCCTAAGACCTTTTCAAAAGTCAAATACTTGGTCAAATAGGCAATGGGTTCCTGTAGCAAACCCTAGGTTCAACGCTGATAAGAGCAATCGGGGCGCTGACAAGGGAACTTTCAGCACTGATAGAAACACTGCTAAACCTAGGTATTTGCAGCCACAGGGAAATAGGTCTAAAGCTTCTACTAGCTTAACATGGAGACCAAAACAAAACCAGAACCCTAATAATACTGGTATTTCTATGACATGCAACAGGTTCCATTATATTTCAAAGGCATTGTCAACACCAATTGGGGTTAACTGGGAATTTCATTCAAACAGGGATGAAAATGGGGTTGTTATGAGAACCAAGTCTGTTCTTGTTGAACAACCAAATGAATCCAAGTCTTCTAAGGCTTGGGTTCCCAAAGAAAACTAATGTGTTTTCTTTATGTGCAGGGCATTCAGAAGAAGATCAATGACTATGGATACTGGGATAGTGGATGCTCAAGGCACATGACTGGAAAGGAAGACTATCTGACCAATTTCTCTCCTATTCAAGATGGTGATAAAGTATACTTTGGAGGGGGCTACGGCACCATCACTGGAAAAGGAACTCTTGTCACCAACAATCTTAGGTTTGATAATGTCTTCTTGGTGAAAGACCTGGATTATAATTTGTTTAGTGTATCACAAGTGTGTGATAACAAAAATAAGGTTCTTTTCACAGATACTGAGTGCTTGGTGTTAAGCAAAGATTATAAGCTCCCTGATGAGAAATACATAGATTTTAGAACACCAAGGCATAAAGACATATATAATGTGAATCTTAATGGAATTAAGGTAAATAATAAAATGTCATGTCTGTATGCTAAGGCCTCAGTAGATGAAAGTAATCTTTGGCACAGGAGACTAGGGCACATAAACTTTAAAAATATTAATAGACTTGTGAGGCTTGGTTTAGTTGATGGTTTGCCTGAAAAGGCTTTCCACAATGACCACTCTTGTGTTGCATGCCTTAAGGGCAAGCAGCACAAGGTCTCATTCAGGTCTAAACAGGTGAACTCTAGCTCTAAACCCCTTCACTTATTGCATATGGACCTCTTTGGTCCTACTAATATAGAGAGTTTGAAGGGTAAATCATATTGTTTTGTCATTACTGATGATTACTCCAGGTTCACATGGACTTTCTTTTTAGCTAAGAAAAGTGAAACTGCCCTAAGTCTGATCAATTTCATTACCCAAATTGAAAAGAAGAATGGTAATGAGGTCAAAATTATTAGAAGTGACAATGGGGGTGAGTTTAGAAATCAGTTATTAGATGATTTTTGTGCCAAGAAAGGGATTACTAGGCAGTTCAGCATAGCTAGAACTCCTCAGCAAAATGGAGTTGCTGAAAGGAAGAATAGGACCCTTATTGAAGCAGCCAGAACCATGTTGGCTGATGCCCACTTTCCTATAGCTTTTTGGGCTGAAGCTGTTAACACAGCTTGTTATGTTCAAAATAGGGCATTGGTCAACAAGATACATAATAAGACACCTTATGAATTACTTTGGGGAAGGAAGCCAAATATTGGTTTTCTGAAGCCTTTTGGTTGTCATGTAGTTGTGTTAGAAACTAGTGAGGCCCTAGGTAAATTTGATTCAAAAGGTGATGAAGGCTACTTCATGGGTTATTCAGTGCAGAGTAAAGGATATAGGGTTTACATTAAAAAGGAAAAACGTATACTTGAAAAGGTACATGTTAGGTTTTTAGAGGGTAAACCTAGTGATCCTGAGAGTGGTCCAAATTGGTTGTTTGACTTAGAACCTTTGTCTAGAGTTTAAATTATATGCCTGTTACTGATCCAGACATTGTGAAGGTAACTTCAAGTGTTTTGGAAAAGAGAATTGGTAATGTTTCAGGTATACAGGTTGCTAAGGAGGATGGACCACCAGCAGTTATATCATCTCCCACACAAGAATTTGTTACACTTCCTATATGGACAGATGAGTATTATGCTGCTGCTACTGCTGCAAGGAAAGATAATGGTGGTGTTCAGATACCACCAACTACAAACATGCATGATTCTTCAAGCGCTGACAAAGGGAAATCCAGCGCTGACACGACCACTTCAGACGCTGATGGCTCCAACGCTGACAACAACAGTTCAAACGTTGTTAGCCCGAACACTGACAAGCAAGGTTCAGACTTTGGAGACACTTTTACACAGCTTTTCTCTTCTCATTTTGAACAAGGTGGACCTTCCAATGTTCATGAAGAGATCTCTGTTGATCAAGAAGAATCTGAAGAAGATATTGGCAACATGGAGCGTGAAATTGAGGACACCAGACTTTTTGAAGGAGGAGTTCTCACTTCCACAGCTAAAGATCACCCCACATCTCAAATCATTGGTGATGTTATGGCTCCAGTTCAGACAAGAAGATCCCATCAAGGTCTTGGTGGATTTATTGCCAATATACACAAGAAGGTTGATACCCCTCTTGTACAAGCATGTTTGTTTGCCTGTTTTCTGTCACAGGAAGAACCCAAGAAAATTTTTGATGCTCTCAAGGAACCAAGTTGGGTGGAAGCAATGCAGGATGAGCTTCACCAATTTGCTATACAGGATGTTTGGGAGCTGGTTGATTGTCCTAGATATGTGAGACCAATTGGGACAAGATGGGTTCTAAGGAACAAGAAAGATAAAAGAGGCATTGTGGTCAGAAACAAGGCACGTTTGGTAGCTCAGGGTTATACACAAGAGGAAGGAATTGATTATGAAGAAGTCTTTGCTCCAGTTGCAAGAATTGAAGCTATCAGAATTTTCTTAGCTTATGCCTCTTGCATGAATTTTATTGTTTATCAAATGGATGTGAAGAGTGCTTTCCTCTATGGCACAATTGTTGAGGAGGTTTATGTAATGCAGCCTCCTGGTTTTGAAGATCCTGAGAATCCAGACAAGGTTTATAGAGTAAAGAAGGCAATGTATGGCCTTCATCAAGCCCCAAGAGCATGGTATGGTACCTTGTCCACCTACTTGGTGGAAAATGGTTTCAAGAGGGGCACCATAGACCAGACACTGTTTACCAAGAAGAAAGGAAAACATGTGTTACTTGTGCAGGTCTATGTTGATGACATCATTTTTGGCTCTACTGATCCAAAAATGAGTGAGGAATTTTCCAAGCTCATGACAGATAAATTCAAGATGAGTGCAATGGGTGAGATGAACTTCTTTCTAGGTTTACAAGTTCAGCAGAAAGAAGATGGTATCTTCATCTCTCAGGACAAGTATGTAGCTGAAATCTTGAAGAAATATGGTTTTTCTCCACATGAGAAGGAGGCTTCTACTCCTATGGACAGACAACACCCCTGGGGAAAACTTGGAGCTGGAAAGGATGTGGATGTTAGGCACTATAGATCAATGATTGGTTCATTGATGTATCTTACAGCCTCAAGACCTGACATCATGTTTGCTGTGTGTGCATGTGCACGCCATCAAGTGACTCCCAAAGAATGTCACCTTTTTGCTGTGAAGAGGATTTTTAGGTACCTAAGATGCTATCCAGATCTTGGATTGTGGTACCCAAAAGATTCTCCCTTGGATCTTATTGCTTATTCAGACAGTGATTATGGAGGTGATAAGTTTGATAGGAAATCCACAACTGGTGGATGCCAATTTCTTGGGAGCAGATTAATATCTTGGCAATGCAAGAAACAAACAGTGGTGGCAAACTCTACAACTGAAGCAGAATATGTGGCAGCAGCTGCTTGTTGTGGACAAGTCTTATGGATTCAGAACCAGCTGTTGGATTATGGGTATAATTTTATGCATACCAAGATTTTTGTAGACAATAACAGTACTTTATGCATTATTAAAAATCCTGTACATCATTCTAAAACCAAACACATAGAAATTAGACATCATTTTATAAGAGATTGCTTTGAGAAAGGTTTAATACAACCAGATAGGGTAGATACTGAAGATAATGTAGCTGATTTATTAACTAAACGTTTTGATGCTGGAAGATTTCAATATTTGGTAACAAATATTGGAATGGTTAATCTCACTTAATATGTGTTTTGGAATATTTTTTTTGTAAAAGTATGTACAGGATAATGCATTGTTATTGGTCTTTGTGATGATTTAGATTTTTCACATTATTTTTCTAACACTGACAAAGGTATATGTAACACTGTCAAATGTTATTTTGCCGTTGTTAGAGATATTATGGTCTAACGCTGACAAGAGTTCCTTCAACGCTGTTAAGTGTTGTCGGGACGCTGTCAGCAACAAATGTTAGTTTTGTGGTTTTCATCTAAATGTGCAGGTAATGGTAGCTTTATGCCATTGGATACAGAGTTGCTTATGGATCTTTGAAAGAGCTATTTGGACATGTTTTGTTTATGGATGATGGTTGGAATATTTATATTCCTATCTTGACATAAATTTTTAATGTTCATATATATTGTTGAGAACTCATGTATCATAGTTTGAGGGGAGGTTTAAGGAACCTTTAGGACTCTTGGGTATTCTTAGAATACTCTCATCACAATTCTAGATTGTGTCCACAGGTGAGTATGGGTTAGTTTTACTAAACCATGAGGCACTGTAGCATGCATAGTATATCAACTTTGCATGCTGCCAAGACATTTTTGACTTAGAATTGGTTATGGTCTGATGGGAGACTTGGGAATACTTTGGATATGGGTTTACCTGGGAGTTACAAAGAATTTTATGAAATAACTTTGTTGGTAAGTATTTTGGTTAGCAAGGGACTCTAGAGGACATTTGTGTCTATCTTGCTTATGCAAGTGTGTATAAATGGACAGTGCTTGCCGCCCAGTAATTATTATCAACTTGTAAGATATTTCCCTTAGGATAAATTACTTTGTTAAGGTCTTTTTCTTTTTAAATATTTTTATTTTTACTTTTTAGACGCTGACAAGTTTTTCTCCAAACGCTGTTACGTTCAATCGTGACGCTGACAAGGCTTTAGGCAAACGCTGACAAGGAAATATAGCCGTTGGGCGCTGATGGGCTATTTTTGACCGTTGACACCTAGTGGGCCCTACCCAGTTGTTATTTTTTGACTAATCTTTGGCCGTAATTTTGGGGAGAAGTTACTTTTAATTAATGCATGAGATAAGTTATATTTGATTCAAGATTTTCATGATTGCTCTTTGAATATAACCGCCTCATTTTTGACCAATCAAAATCATGCATCTCTCCTATAAATTTGGCTAATCTTTTTATTCTGGGTATTCATATTTTCTTGTCTAACACTTTTTCTCCTAGATTTTTCCCATATCATATAACTTAAACAGCTTTCAATCATGGCACCCAAATTCAACTCAAAGAATTTAACATTGGAGTTCAAGAGCCAACACAATATGATCGCTTACTTGACTGCTGATGATGCTTTATTTCCTCAGTATTCACAGATGGTGGCATTTTTAAATGCATCTTCATTGAGGTATGCACTTTCTCATACACCATTAGTCCCTGTCGCACACATTAGACAGTTTTGGAACAATGTTAGTTCCACAACAACTAATGGAGTGACCACATTAACATCTACTGTTCATGGAAGAACATGGGTGGTCACTGAAGCTTTGGTTCGCCAAGCTTTGCGTTTTGATGACGCTGATGGTGTGACTACTCTTGCCATAGCAACAATAGAACAGGGTCTTAGGGAATTGGGTTATCCTATTCCTGCTGATGTCACTTTAAATAAATATCATAAGCAGGAATTTCCCTCTGACTGGAAATATTTGATACATGTCCTTTTACAATGCTTAAGTCCAAAATGTACTTCTTTTAATGAGATAAACAGGTCAATTGCAAGTGCTTTGGTTTGTATAACACGTGGGCTTAAGTATAATTTTTCAAAAATGATTTTGAAGGGATGTGTAAAAACAAGGGAAGTAAAATGACTTTGGCTTACCCTAGATTTTTGCAAATGGTCTTTGATTTACAAGAATATTGTTCTAGGGATCATGACACTTTTTATGAGATCCCTAAACAACAGAAAACCATTTTTGCTAAAATGAGCTCCACAAACGATCCCATACCTCTTACCCAACCCATGCTTGAAGTAATTCAGGCTGCTCAACCACAACCAGACCCACAACCAGGCCCTATTCATGAACCATCACCTTCACCAGAACACATGGACATTGACCAACCCAGCGCTGACACTCAAAATGTGGGCGCTGACACAGCCAATCCCAACACTGATACACTTCCTGAACAATCCCAAACACCCCTTAATCAACCCACACCCACACAATCTACTTCATCTTCTACCCCATTACAATCTAGGTTGACTAAACGCCAAAGGGTTACTGGAGTGTTCTCCTCTAGTGATCCTAGCCTTGTAGCAGAGAGAACCACCTCCACAAGTGTGGCTGGTGAAATGGGTGAGGCTGGGGCTATTGACACAGGCTTAGATGCTGGTCAAGACAGTCCCAACATCATTAAGACCTCATCCATGCCCCATGATCCTATTTTGGGAGGTCAAATCCCCATTCTAGCTGAGGGCAGATTGGAACCTATGACAATACTTGAATTGACGGCGGCTGTCATTAGCTTGCAAAAGCAAAATGTCAGTCTTGTACAAACTGTCAACAACCAGGGAAGAGAACTCCAAGCTTTGAGGGAGAGAGTAACTGTTTTGGAGAATCCAAGTAGCAGGAGTCTAATGGAGGAATCTTCCAAAGGGGAGGAAAAAGAGGATGAGGAGGATGAGTTGATTCACACAGCTAGTGAAAAGAGTTCAGAAAAGAGTTCACAATTTAGTGAATCTTTGCAGATTGCTGAAGCTCTCACCAACTTGAAGAAACATCCAGTTGTTGATATATCCAAGATGACACCAAAGAACTTGGAAGGATCTTTCAAAGAAACATTGGGCGCTGATACAGGTTTGGACGCTGACACATCCAACGCTGATAAAGGTAATCGTGGCACTGATAGGAGCAACTTGGACGCTGACAAAGTTGCAGGTAGTGTTGATGTATTCCAGCCATCAACAATTATCAGAGATGTGTCCACACAGGTTTCTTCTTCTACTTTACCAATTATTGATCCAAAAGACAAAGGTAAAGGTATTTTGATTGAAGAAGATGTTCCAAAGAAAGATGCAGCACAAATAGCATTTGATGAACAGTTGGCTGCACAACTTGTGGAAAGAGATTTGAGGAGAAGTAGAAGATCACCATTTGTTGTTTCTGAGAGTGAGGAGGAAAGTGGTGATGATAAAGAAGGTGATAGCTCAGATTCAAGCATTCAAATTATTGAAGATCCAGAAAGGCTTGAATATGGAGATGAGCTAGCAAAGGAAAGGTTGAGTGAGTTGAAGAATCAGGTTGATTGGGACCTACCAGAAATCACCAGAATGTACCATGCTTGGGAAGACCAGGTGATGGACAACCCAGGTATGAGTTTATCAGATCAAATTTGGGGGTTGGAAGTTCTTCTTAGGGTACAAGAAGACATAAAGGTGATTATGAGATTTAATGCACAAGAGGTCAAGACCTGGCTCAAAAGAGATAGAAGGCAGTTGTACTATAAGTTGCTTAGATGTCATCAGCCTAATTGGACATCAAAGAAGTTGCTGGCCTTGTCTTTTGAGGAGTTAGAGTATAGGGCACATCCTATTTGGAGGAAGGTGCAAGAACAGAATGTCTACCAGTTTCTTTCAGAAGAAAGAAAACAAGAGCTTGCAGAGGAGATGCAAATTCAAAAGGAAATAAGGATTGCTCAAAGACCAGTGAAGAAAGGAGATCCTTTTCAATTTCCTAAAGACATGGATGTGTATTTTCCAACTGAAGGTGTTATAAGGAAGCATCTCAAGCTTTCTCCCTTGGAAGCTTCAGATTTGGTAAATGTGATACCTCTAGATGACAGAAATCCAATTATCAGTTTTGATGAAGATGAGTGTGGATTTTGGAAGGTTGGACGATTTGGAAAGGAGGTACATACTTTCACTTCAGTTATTTCTATATTTGCAAGCATAGACAGGGAAGACTTGGTGCATCTATGGAGATTAATAGAGGCCAAGTATACAGCTGAAGCACCTACTTCAGCTAATGGAATAAGACTTTGGAACACATTTATGACTTTGTGTGGTCCAAAAGAAGCAGATCCTGCCATTTGGAAGGATCTTGAAGATGATCTCAGTAATCTTCATTGGAGGCTATATTCTACTTGTGGTGTATTTCATATGAGCTCTACAAAGTTTTCAGAATATTTGCTTGTGGATGCTGACTATTTCTTGTCCAAAGAAGTATTGGAGAAGATGCTAGAGACACCCTTGGAGATTGATTATACGAGTGATGTGGCCAAGGACTTGATCAGATATGTTTATCACCAACATAAGAAGTTATTGAAAGATTCCTCCTAAGCCTTTAGTTTTTATTCAGAAACTTGATCATTGGTATGGATATCAAGTTTAGGGGAGGATTGTTGGGAATAAAATATGGGTCAGATCACCAAACGCTGATAAGAAGAAAGTCAACGCTGATAGATTGACTTTGGACGCTGATAGAAGTCAACGCTGACAGCCTTGAAGATTGACACTGATAGAATATCTTTTGTTTATTTGTTTCTTTATTTATGTATGGTAAAGATAAGCACGACATTGTATTTTCTATTATTATCTTTACCTAGAATAGTTGATTCATAGCTTATTGTACAAGACTTCTTGTTCTATAAAAGAAGGTCTTTTAGGTTAAAGTCATATATCAGTTTTCATAGTATTCGCAAGTTAAACCTTTCATTGTAATCAACACGATTATTCTAATACAAGTGAAAGTTTGTTTAACATCATTGTGTTTTAGATCAAGTGTTAATTCCGCATAACACTTTGTTACTTTATTCATAAGCAAAGGTTTCTCTACGTGTATAACTTGATCTAATCTCGTATACACAAAGCTTAATCGATCTAAGTTTGGGATCAACAGGAATCTTCCCAAGGACAATTCCCTAGATAGAATTAGAAGTCCTAGGAAAGATGGAGAAAGATCGTGAACGTAGCAGAGTACCGACTAATTACTGATGCTAGCACTGGAACAATCACAACAAGGTGCTAGTAATGATGTATTGGTAAGTACTAAAGGAGTTGAAGAATGAAAAAGAAATGTAAAGATAAAGGGTGTAAAGAAAGAAGCCCTCCTTACAACTTTAGGCAGAAACCGGGTCAATACATATGCTATTGAGATCATTTGTTAATGATTCTTGATATTGAAGAAAGACATCATGGACCCAGTGATGCAATGCACAACCCTTCCCAGCTAACTCAAATATCTCTCAAAAGGTATTTGTTTTAATCACACGGAGATCAACACGTTATCTATTGGTTTATTCACTCCGAATAGACTGATATTGAAAAGGTGGCACTCCTCTCCAGCCATCGCTCACTAAATCAAAACGCACTATCGAGTCTAGAGCCATGAGATCATCAAAAGTCTCATTAGGACACTTTCCATTTATTCCTTGCTTTCTCACACACTGTGAAAAGTAAGAGATTTTTTATGAGTCCTACGCAGTATTCTTGTAATATTGCCAGAACATCCGAGTAATACGCAAGTATTACAATGAAGATGGAAATCCTGCTTGAGCCAACATCAAACAAGCTCATGGTAGGTTACACGTGCGGTTCTTTAAGAACCAATCTTGTGAAAAACTGGAAAGAAACAGTAGTTTAATTCTTAATTGAACTTAAACTCGTACCAGGCCTCTACGCATTATCATATGATCTTGCCAGAACACTCAGAGTGACACTCTTTAGTGTTCACAGTGACGAGTGGAAATCCTTCTAGTGTTAACATCAAACAGCACTTGGTAGGTGACGTGCAAGATTATTTATGAATTAAGCTCGTGATAACTGGAAAGCAACGATGGTGAAAATCTTAATTGAAATTCACTTGTTCCAGGTTTCATGAATTGACGGCTTCAATCACAAGGATAATTTATTCAAGTGATTCACTCTTTATGTTCGTAGTCAAGCTTAGTGATCTTCGAATAAAGAGAACGGGTTTACCCGCAAAATCCTGTCAGGAAGTTACTTAATTGAAACTATCCGTCACAGGTATGATATCTAATATCGTCCAACGGTCTTCACCGACCGGAGGTAAAACGCTACCGATTTAGAATGAAATGTTCTAAGCCATTTCATTCGTGTCTTATCATGTTGATGCGAAGACGGTGGCGTTGCGGTGTACCAGCTGAAGTCGTTCCCACATGCTTATGTTTTTCTGCATCAAAGTTCAGCAAAATTCAAGAAAGTACAAAATGAAGTCTTCCGCTGTACCAAACTCTGAAGCTTTCAAGAATTCAACAAAAGACATAAGTGTGTGGAACATGGAGTCACGAGGAGGCAAGATTCACAAGAAGGCAAAGATCGCACGTGATTGGTCAAAAGAACAATGCTCTCAAGCCAAAGCCTAAAAGATCAAATCAACATATTCACAACAAAAAGAAAAGAAGAAAAGACTACGAGGTGAAGAACGAAGACTTAGTATAGTATGCTAGGTTTAGAACTATGTAACGTGGAGTGACCTCCCTTAGGGGGAAATTGTTAGAAATACGTTTTTAACGTATATTAGAAGTATCGGTCACTCCACAATATTATTAATGTTGTATATCTCGTAGTTAATGTTTGCTTATTTAGTTAAGTAAGAAACCGGCCCATGGGCTTGTCATGGGTCGGCCCAAGCCCATTAGTGGCTTGGATATAAATACCCCTTTCCACCATGGAAAGGGGTTGGTTGTTGGTTGTTTCACATTTCATTTTATAAAGAAAACACATATTTCTCTCTCACATTCTCTCACTAATTTCTCTCTCTAGAAACCTTCAACCCACCTTATTGATTCATAAGATTATCCATATTCTTTAATAAGTTATGTGGAATCTAACTTATAAAGCACAGAAGAACAAAATTACGTTTAACTATTCAGTTCTCTTATTAATCGACTTGAATGAGGTACATGAATGACATTGTACCTATGTTCCTTTTATAGAGTAAGGAACCCTATAAACCTTAGGATATCCGATAAAGATAACTATACCACAGACGATATATTATCAATATTCTAACTATTTAAGCATATCACATAAGATATACTCTAACTATAACTATGACATATCTTATACAAAGATATATTCGTCCTAATCAATATAGCGGTACTTACTTTATAAGTAGCAGTACTTACTATGTACCGCGTTAACACTAACGGTACTTGAAAGATACTAACAGCACTTCAATAACGCTAACGGTACTTGACACTTACAAATAATTCCCAACATGTTTGATCAACTGCTTGTCAAACGAAGGGTTAATCCTTATCATTCCCATGTTCACAATGAACCAAATTCATCATTGACTATAACATATGAACAATGTAAAATCAACCATAAATTTGAACAAAGGTTTTTCAAAAAAAATATTTTTAGGTAAGAACTAACAATGCAATTACCAATTTGTTCATGGGTTCATATCAATTCCATCATTTAACTAAAAATACTTAGTCAAAATTTGGATTGTTTAACAAGGGGGTTTTAGTGAAATCGCATTGAATTCAAACCTAAGGAATCATAGTATTATAACTATGTCAACCCACATTCCTAGCAAGGTTCTAATTCAATATTAATTTTTAAAAATCCTCAATTATGAAAATAAGAACCCTAGAACAAATTAGTTGAAATTGAATGAATGTACTTACAATTAATTGATATTGGAAGAGGATGAGTGTAACCCACAACTTGGAATCAATTAATCTTGAGTGAATTGCATCTTTTAAATATTCAACAATGATGGAAATGATGAAACCCGTCGCTTCTATGGAGAAGAAAGAGATGGTTTGTTTTTAAATAGTGTTGTTTAATAAAAACTTTATATTTTAGTCACTTGGTGGGGCCACGATTCCTTATTGATATTGAACCGTGGCTTGAACCGTGACAATTAAAGAACCGCCAACAGTGGTAGGTTTTTAACCAAGAAAAACAAAGAAATTTTCAAAACCAAGTTTTTCTAAAATACTTAAAATATATCTTAAGCCTTTTGGAAATCATTGGACCACTTTAATACTAGGTGATAATGCCTAAACGAAGGATTACGAGTTAAATCGAAACCGAAAAAGACCGAAATGTTGAAACGACTACTCGTAGCAAAGAAGAAAAGAAGAAAGAAACCAAGGGGTGTGAATCAAAACCAATTTCAATGCTCAAGAGACAAGTGACAATCTTAAAGTTGTAGTAACGAAGAGCTTTTGTCATTTATAGTGCTTTAAGACGTGCCTTTCCGGTCAAAGTCTAAACGGCTTTGGTAATGAACCATACCAAGCAATTTTGTAAAAATAGATTAAGATCATTTTAAAAAGTAGTCTTAATGCTATTTCAAACAATGAGCAAGATATAGATTCACTTTCTCTCCCACATGATCGGAAAATTATTATTGCTAGGGTTTACAATAACAACATCCTTGGAATATTTCAATTCCAAATGTGTAATATCCTAACTACAACTTATGGAGTATTTTGGTATCTCAAGGGATTAACCAATCATCCTAGAGATGAGCTCAATTGCACATATTACACATGATATAGGGCCTACTAACCGTAAGGGTGCAAACAATGGAAATCATGCTTGATACTTTAAGCTACTACTAACTCACTCTACATCTCCGAAGTGAGTCAAGTATCCAAGAAATAAAGATTTGAGAGGGTATAAGAAAATAATCACATACCACAAGCAAATGTCAAGGCAAGAATGCCAAGAACAAGCACATAGTCAAGTAATGATCAAAAGAATGATCAATAGGGCGTGTGGAAGGACGAAAATGTACCTTAGCCGCAAAATGCATTCCAAGTCTTCAAGGAACCAATGCAATGCCCAAACATGACCAAAGTCACTACTAAGTCTTCAAGGACTAGTATCACTCTCATTCATCTTAGTATCATCATTCAATGATGTTGAAAATCAAAGAAGATGAGTCTTCTATAAGTGTAAGTAACTCAATCCACAATCAATTTAATGTTTAATCTTCATGAGTACCTACACATAGCAAGATACAAACTATTAGAGACATTTCAAGGATAAATCTAAAATGTATAAATACTGCTAATCTAGATGAGATGATATATTATCAATTAAAAGGCCTATTTTCAATGAAAAATAGTTTTGACCAAAGAGAAACATTAGTATAACGAAACCTTCTAATTTAAGGAGACAATGGATCGATCCAAGTTTTAAAGTACAATATACTTCAAAGATCTTTAGTGATCATCGCTCTGGTACCATTGTAGAAACTAGAAGGGGGGTTGAATAGTTTCTCTTCGGTTTATGTCCTAATTAAAATTCCTTTGAATTAGGTTTGTCTCAAAACTACCTTTTACTTGAAAGCTAGTTGCATAATGATTAGGTTCAATTCTAATGCATTAACAATGACAAATAGTTGTTGTATGTGATGTACTAATGAAAGTAAGTAAAAAGTAAGGAATGAAACAACCTAATAGGAAGACACCAAGATTTATAGTGGTTCGGCAACGAAGCTCTATATTCGTTCATACTCCACTCCTCGAGTACACCTTACTCGAGATTTCTACTATATTCATAAGCTCCCTTCTTGGCGGAGAAAACCTTACAACGTCGCTTACATTATTTTCCAACACTAAGCTAAATGTCGAGACCTAATCTTAGCTTGGACCAATCTACACAACGTCGCCTACTTCACCATTTTACGACACAAGCCTAGATGTCGAATTCTAATCGAAATCTAGAACCAATCTTTACAACGTTGCCTACTTCACCATTTTCCGAAACAAGGCTAGATGTCGAGTTCTAATTGAAAGATAGAACCAATCTTCACGACTCTTCACTTTGAAGCTAAGTGAGAACTCACAAGACACAACCACACATCACTTTATAGTTTAGTGAGAACTAACAAGACACAACGACACATCACTTTATAGTTTAGTGAGAACTAACACACAACCCTTACAACTCAAAAACACATATCCAAGTATACACATGTAACTTGGATCTACACAACACAAATCCAAGTATACACATATACAATGGATTTACACAAAACTAATCCAAGTATTTACTAATACAATGGATTAACACAACTAATCCAAGTATACACAAATACATTGGATCTACTCAAGACACAAATAAAATAAATGATGAACATGACTAGATCTTTAGGAGAGGATGATCTTCATCAAGGCTTCATCTTTAATCACATCACAAGTGTGAGTGAGCTTATCTAGACAAGGTAAAGAATGAGATCAAGGGGATAATCATAAGTAAACATACTTAACACATTAAGTGATCATTTACAAATGATTAGGAATTAGATAAGAGAAAGATGGCAAAAAGAGTATCCAAAAAGGTTCATAGAAAATGCAGATTTGATCCACTATTTATAGAAGACAAAGGCCAACGGCTCTCTTAGCGCGGTTCCTTAATTATCATGCGGTTCCTTATCACTATGGAACCGCATAGGCATTTAAGGAGTGGTGGGAGTAGACTCTGCTCCCTTTTGTCTTTTAGTGGGGAAGTAATATATGAGGTAAGTTTTTACCTTCAAAGGATATTCTTATGGCATTTGGAATATGCCATATTCAAATTTACATTTTCCATTTTAATAAAACATTTTCTTAAAAATAAAGTTTATTAAAAAATCTTTTGTCACATTTGACAAAATGTAAGTTTAGGACTAATCACTTTTATGACCACTAATCATGATTAAGATATGTTAGTGCAATACTTAAATGATTATTACCTTGATGATAGTGTTTGTTAGATAATTCATCTTATGATTGTATTTGACGATAAATGTCTTTTTAATTTGTCGTGATCAAAACTAAGAAAGATTAGTTAACACTAATAATGTTTTTAGGCATTACTTTGCATTAACATATAGCACTAAAGTGTCTATACCCAGATCAAATACCTTTTCCTTAAAGGGAAAATAGCAAGAAGTGTTTTCATTAAAGCTCAAAATATCATCGTAATACAAAGTGGAAGAGTCATCCTCGTCCAAACTTGATGAAAAGACATAAGAATCATCAGAGTCATAAGAAAACTCATCCTTGTGAGGAAAATAGGTATTTAGAAAATTCTCTAAATCCTCCTCAAATGGAGTATCCTCTAAAATAAGGTAAATCTCTAAAGGTGGAGGATCCTCCTCAAAAATCCTAACATCCAACATAGGAGTAGGAAAGTCAAAGGGAGGCGTAATAATAGGAGGATCACTCATAGAGATAATAGTATCATTAGGCTCAGTAGGTGGCTCCTCAAAACCCAAAGTAATGTGATCACTTAAAAAAATGTCATCATCATAGTCCTCATAAATTGGTGTGTCAAAGATTGGAGAATCAAAAGGTAGTTCCTCTAAGCCCAAGATAGTGTGATCACTAAATGAAGTGTCATCATCATAATCATCAAAGATTGGGGTCTCCTCAAAATCCGAAGTAGAATGATCACTTAAGGAAGAAACATCACTAAATTCATCATTAGTGTCTTCGTTTTTTCAAAAAAGTGGATTATCATTTGATGTTTCAAAAAGGGGATTTGAGTGTATCGAAAAGTCATTAAAGTAAAAAAAAACGATAAAAATCTCGTCATGATCATAATTAAGCACATCAATCATATTGACCGATTATTTTCCATTTAATTTACTTGTGATTTTTACCATATTAAAAACTTGTTTATCATCCCCAACCCTAAGAATTAACTCGCCTTTGACTACATCAACTAAGGATTTTCCGGTTCTCAAGAATGGTCGACCAAGTATTAACGAAATACGAGGGTCCATCTCATAGTCAACTACGACAAAGTCCACGGGAAAAGCGAATGTACCAACCCGAACAAAACGTCCTCAGCAATACCAATAGGGTATGCGAGAGTTCTATTAGCTAACTCAAGATTCATACGGGTTGGTACAAGGTTGGGTAATGATAATTGTTTCCACACACTTAAAGGCATTAAATTGATACTAGCCCCAAGATCCGCTAAATCCATATGTTGATACAAAAGTTGAATGGACTGTGCTTGACCCGAATTAGGATTAATTCGGGGTCTTGTGAACTCTGGCTCTTGCACCAAGTGAATCTTGTTTGAAGACCCTACACACTAAATAACAGACACCTTTAGGCTTACCGTGGGCACGTGTCCCACGATTAGACTCCAACGGGAGAGTAACCGGCTTGAGTATATGCGAGGGTTTTAGAGTATTGTGTATCGTAACTTTGTAGAACCTCGGGGGTTCCTTTTATACCCGAGTAAGTCCTGGCTGGCCTCTCCTACTCTTGTGGCCTAAGGAAGAGATAATGACCTAAAATAATTTGATCCTTATTGCATAACTAAGTTAAGTGTATATCCCTTTCCCTTAGGCGAATATAATTATAAGAAAGATTATATTCTGTCTAATCCTGTCGTGGTGCGACGAGGACACGGCTAAGTATCAGACCCTTGTGCGACAACGGCATACCGAGCCTCTTAAGCCGTGCGCGCGGTGTGAAGTAATGATCTATTCCTATTGGATACGGGTAGTACCTGTGGGTCAGGTTTATTCAACCCGAATAGGGACTATACATCATCATATCCCCCCAGTCTAGCAGTCGCAGGGCCGTTGTGCGGCTACTAGACTATAACCTGCTAAGTTGCTAACAAAATATGTATTATAGACAATCGCAACAATGAGTATCCTATAAGGTTTAAATTCTCTCGCCAGTATAACATACATCCCCCCTTTTACCTAATTCCCTCGAAATCTAGGAAAAAATCTGCCACGTCATCCCAACCATTCATATTCCACTGTTAGATTAAGCTAGTGGACTACACGGGGCGCAGATCCGAGTTTTTTGAACAGTTATTCAGAGTACTATTTATAACCCTAACACTGCTTTTGACTGCTCACCCTCTTAATTAAAAAAAAACTTCCATTAACGAGCCTTTTTCTCTATCCGAAGCAAGAGATTATTGAGGTAATCTTTTGCGAATCACTATAATCTTTACACATTCGTACAACCATGGTCAAACAATTATCTGAAATTACCTCTACTATCACCGTCGAGGAACTTGATCGATTCACGACGGATTACTATATCCTCGATTTTTTACACCCCGAAGTACCGAACCCTCGGCGAAACATTAGGCAGGCGCCCGAGGGTAAAATAGGCATATATACTAGGTTTTTTTATTTTACCAATCACTGAATCCCTATGTCGCGTTTTCTTATAAGCGTACTGGCTCATTATGAAACACATGCTTCCCAGCTTCATTGTATAGGGGCGGCTAAGATTTCTAATTTTGAAATCAACTGCCGTACGCTCGCTATAGAACCAACCGTGGACCTATTTCGTAACTTCTACCAGCGCCTTATATCTAATGGGTGGGTATCGTTTGCCAAACGAAAGGGAGGTTTTCAATGCTATGAGGAGATTGTAGATTTGTTAAGGAATTGGAATGACTCTTTCTTCTGGATTGACGACGTTGCCTACCCATTTCATTACCTATTTCTGACCTCCGGAACGTTGAGGAAGGACCTCATGCCTGGCCCTACCACATATAGAGCTGCAGACGCAGATATATTAAACAATAATCGCATTCCCATTCAGGCCTATCCTGAAGCTCTATTGTGTAATTTGGGACTCAGTCGCACAATTATTTATGGCGAGCACGAAGTTCCTTACTTCCGCGATCAACGTGGTCAGGGTTAGTGGTCCCCTCAACGTTCTTTGTACCATTTTGTAAGTATTTTGTCTCTTTTATCCTCTAACGAAACTGTTGTTTGGTTCTAAATTGTTGTACAGTAATGGATATCCTCGACCTTGTTCACAACACTTTCCCTGAAGATCTGATCGTTTACTCGCGCCCTCTTAAGGAGAATGAGGAGCCACTGAATGTCCAGCTGAGAGAAACACCATGGACGTGGAGGTTGGGGAAGCATCATCGGCCCATGCGTAGGAAAACATGGATGCAAAACAACAACAACAACAATAACAACAACAACAACAACCAAAGGGGAGTCCTTCATTGTCAGAGTTTAGTCTCTTCGAAAACGCTGAGATCGTTGCCCATCAGTTTAAGAAGGAAGTAGAAGTTTCCATTAGCTTGTCTTGAAAAAGACAAAGGAGTTCACCCACCACCTCTTAGAAGTCCGCTCGTGTGGAAACCAGGCCTTCTTTTGCAGCCGCTCATGGGCACCAAGAAGAAACCTCCTTCGAGTACCCCACAGAGGAAGACACTAGGGATAACTTCGTCGTAACTCTCCCAAAGACTCCCCGTGCTATCATCAATCTAAGGTGTGCGCCTACAAATATATTCCTTAATAGAACTTCTCTTTTCTTTTTTGTTGACTCCTCGTATATCTATTTACAGCCATGACCAGGAGAATCCATCTCCTGCCGATGTTGGTGATGCCCCCCCCCTCAAAGGATACTACTACAGCAGGGGGAAGCACTTTTGTGGAAGATCCAATGTTCGGTCCTGAATGGAACATTCCCAGGTCCTCTAATTTGTCCAGCACGTTTGACTGTACCAGCTATCTGGACCACATCGTGCCTCCTGGTCGGGCGAGTGTGCTAAATGAGTTTAGTGATGTTGTTATAGCTGACGAAGTAAGCTATATATCTTCTCCATTCGTGAAACTGTTGTCGCGCGTTAGGAGAAGATTCGTAGAGTTATCCGCGTAGGTTCAATCTGCAGAAGAAAGACTCACCCAGGCTACTGAGGAGAAGGCTAAGGTTCTCCAAGATTTACAATAAAAAATTGCTAACGAGGTGGAAAGAGGAAAGCAGGATGCTGCAACCATACATTTGCTGTCCGAGGAGAGGAATGACCTTGTTGCTGCTCTGTCAGACGAGCACGCCCAATTGGACCAGCTTAAAGCTTCTAATGAAGATGTGATGAAATCATTCAAGCATTGCAGAGATCAAATGTTCGCCGTTGTGGACTCCTTAGGTGCACAGGTTAAAGGGAGTATATCTGACCTTGCGGACCAGCTTAAACGCCTGAATGTTGAATATGATGAAGACTTGTACCCACGGCTAATGCGTGAGGTCGCTGAGAAGCGTTGGTTGGTGCGTCGTGGGTTGCGCTTGGCGGATATGGGTGCCCTTGAAGATCCAACCCCGCGAGCAACCTTTGCCCAGTCTGTGATAGCTGCAATCAACAAAGGTACATCTACGGGTTTGGAGAAGGCACATGCGGCTGATTTATTAAAGAAGGAGCTAGAGGATGTGTCTTTCTTTGATCCCTCCGTGAAGTCCAAACTGACTGTAGCCATGGAAAAATGAAGGTATGTCACGCACCTTCTTTTGGTCTTGGCAGTGATGATCAGAAGCTTCCCTTGGAGGTTGTTATGGAGGGCTTAACCTTAGCGCGCCACAAGCTTAAAGGCGCTGACACTCAAGCAGACTTCCATCTTAAGCCCGCCAAGAAGAAGCTGATGGTATCAGTTTTTACCCACCCTCGCGATGTGCTTAACCCATTCCAGATTGTGAGGGAGGTTCCGCTATCAGAGGTACTTGCGGCGCACGCTAGCCGTGCCGCAGCCAAAAGAGCCGCGCTGGGTTAAGAAGCCTCCTCATCTGCTGGTGCCGCCCACCTTGTTTCTATAGTTCCTGTGCTTTTGTCGCCTTTGCTAGAGAGGGACGCGCGGTTATTAGATGTGATGGAGAAAAATTTAAAGGAGCACTGAGCATCCTCCTATCATCCTCTTGCTATGAAGCTCAAGAGGTCCTCCTCTAACTCTGACTTACTATCAAACACTTGTTGTGACCTGTGAACAATTTATTACTTTATTTTTTTGGTGTGAGTGTTCGCACCTAGTCTGTAATAGTTTAAGTACTTTTGTGTTGTGACATTATCTTTTCCATGTTTAAATTTTCGACGCGGTGTTCATTTGTTCTATGAATTGATGTAATTGCATAAATGGTCCCTATGGGTGACGCAGGCTCATTACCTGTGGTATACCGCTACTACCATAGGGACGACCAATGGAGGCTGACCCGTTGTTAGGTGTGCACGATTGTGTCTTTTTATCCAGGCCCAACATGGAATGTACTGGCTGAAAAAACTTGCTACGATGTCATAAATAGCAAGGGGCCTAACAAGGATACGTGATCCATGGCTGATGAGGTTGCATCCCTCTTACACGACGAGTCTAATTAGTAGGTTAGACCCATTCCTCTTATTTCTCCTGGAAACGTTATGTACGGGTACGCCAGTAGGCATGATATGATGATATATGAAGAATATATGCAAAAAATGTTTGAGGATGCGTCATGGAATTAGCTGGGGACCACGAAATTTTATTAATACTTGCAAGATTTTATGTACATGACATGAAAAAAGAAAAATAATACATCGATTTACTGGAGCTGGACGCAGTTGGTGATTCTTGTTTCAAGGTCGTCGATACTAAATGTAGCACTTTTTCAGATGGCATATATTCGAAGTCCTGCGCAAGTCATGGTCGTCCATGTCGTGTAACCTATACGCACCATCTCTTAAAGCTTCTGTTACCATATGCGGTCCTTCCCACTTGGGTCCAAGTTTCCCCGTATTTTCTGCGCGGCTAGTCGCGTTCGCGTGATATACGAAGTCTCCTGGTATGAAAGAAGTTTTTCGCACCCTAACGTCATAGTAACACTTCATTTTGGATTTTTCTTTAGCTTCATTGATCGCTGCCAACTCTCGTCTTTCATCGATTATGTCCAAATTCAACCGTAATTCATCTTCGTTCGTAATCATGTCGACTTCCGTTGTGCGGAGTATTGGCAATCCGATTTCGGCTGAAATGACTGCCTCTGTCCCGTATGTTAGGGCAAAGGGGGTATCTCTTGTTACGGTCTTTATCATGGTGCGATGCTCCCATAACACGTGCGATAATTCAGCAACCCATTTCTTGTTCTCCTCCCCTAGTCGTGCCTTTATGCCGTCTCCCAGGCTCCTAATTGCTCTTTCAACGAGTCCATTGGATTGTGGGTGGGCTATTGATGCGAATCGCTGCTTTATGTTATTTTTCGGGCACCAGTCCTTGAATGGGTTCTCTGCGAATTGTTTCCGTTGTCGGAGACAATTTCTCCTAGTAGCCCGAAGCCACATACTATGTTATCCCAAACGGACCTTTTTACTTGGTTGCTTGTGATTGTTGCTACCGCTTTGGTCTTAATCCATCTCGTGAATTAATCCATTGCGACTATTAGGAACTTAATCCCTCCAGCTGATACAGGAAAGGGTCCTACGATATGGATCACCCACTTGTAAAATGGCCAAGGAGAAGTAATAGGTTTTAGCTCTTGTTGGGGTTGGCGCGGCACTGGTCTGTGTACTTGGCAATCGCTGCACTTTGAGATGAGTGTCTGCGCATCTGACTGCATGGTTTTCCTGTAATATCTGCTACGTAGAGCTTTTTCCACCATTGATCTGGGCCCTACATGCATGCCGCAATATCCCTCATGTATCTCGTTGATGATGTATTACACATGTTTCGGTCCTACAAATCGTCACCATGGTTGAAGGAATGATCGCTTATAGAGGATCCCATCTCTGACCTCAAACTGCCTCGAACATCTTTGTACTCGTCGCGCCTTGGTTTCATCTAGTGGGAGTGATTCTTTTGTTAAGTATTCAATGATCGGTGTCATCTACGTAGGACCTTATTCTTCTACGACCGATGCAATTTCCTCTTCTTTTATGGATTCGTCTTTGAGGATCTCTACCAGAACTTGCTTGGATAAGTGTGCTAAGCTGGTGGATGTTATCTTATTGAGGGCGCTAGCCTTTTTGTTCTCCCCTCTTGGTACTTGACGTATCAGAAACTTGTTAAAGCCTTCGATTAGTGACTTGGTTATTTGCAAGTAATGTATCATATTTTCCTCCTTTGCTTCGTATTCGCCTAGTATATGATTTTCCACTAAGCGAGAGTCCACATTTGCTTTGATATTGTGTACGCCCATACGGGTTGCGATCCGTAGCCTTGCTATGAGTGCTTTGTACTATGCTTCATTGTTTGTAGATGTGAATTCAAAGAGTAATGCGTATGTGAACTCCATACCTTCGGGGTTAGTGAGAATAAGGCCTACGCCGGATCCGTCTGTGCTGGAGGATCTATCAGTGAATAAGACCCATGGGTATTGGTCCCCTTCCTCCTGTGTAGATTTCTGTTTGTCTTTCCTCTGGCTTTTCAATGATGAAGTCTGCCAGAATCTGTCCTTTGACGGTGTTGTGTGGTCTGTACGTAATGTTGTGTTCTCCAAGTAGAACGCTCCATTTCTGTAGTATTCCTGCAACGTCTGGCTTTGATATTATCTGCTTTATTGGATGGTCTATGATCCCTGCTCTGGGATGTGCTTGAAAATATCAGTGTAGCCTCTTTGTTGCAAATACCAGTGATATTACCAGTTTCTCCATTGGTGCATAATTCAATTCTGACCTTTGTAAGGTTCTGCTTATGAAGTACACTAGTTTCTGTATGTTTTCTCTATCCGTCATTAGCATCGCGTCGATTGCTCCATGTTTAGGTGAAAGCTATATTATTAATTCCTCTTTCGCCCGAGGTACGACCAACATAAGGAGTGATGCTAAATGCTTTTTCAGTTCCTCGAAGGCTTCTTCTGCTTATTTTGTCCAATTGAAGTCTCCCTTCTTTATGCACTTCTTAAGTGTTTTGCATAAATAGATTTATTTCTCTGTGGATTTAGACAGAAATCTGTTCAACCCTGCCAGTTTTCCATTTAGTGATTGTACTTCCTTCTTTGTTTTTGGGCTTTGGAGTGTATGACTGCGTCTGTATTCTCTGGGAAAGGTTGAATGCCATTAGGGTCTATCATGTAGCCTAGGTACATGCCTTCAGTGGCCCCGAAAGTGCACTTTTTTAGATTTAACTTCATGTTTAATTTTCTAAGCGCGGAGAAGGTTTCCTCTATATCACGGATGAGTTCATCCTTTGTGTGGCTTTTTATGACCAAGTCATCTACATATACCTCCAAGTCATGCCCGACTTGACTGTCGAACGCCTTGTCCATTAGTCGTTGGTATGTAGCTCTTGTCTTCTGGGGTCCAAATGGCATTTTTGTGTAGCAGTATACACCATGGCTAGTGTGGAATGATGTCTTCTCCTCATCTTGTTCTGACATTTGTATTTAGTGGTATCCTTTGTATGCGTCCAGGAAGCATTTAAAAGGATACCCGCACAACGATTCGACTTTCCAGTCTATCTCTGAAAGCGGATAGCAGTTCTGAGGGAAAGCCTTATTGAGATCTGTAAATTCAACACATGTGCGCCAACTACCATCGTGCTTTTTGACCATAACTGGATGAGAAAGCCAGTCATGCTTATTGTGCTTTTTGCCATTGTGAAGTCGCAGGTACCATTTGGTTTCTTATATCTGGGCTTAGCTTTAAGAAGCAATGCTCATACATGATTTCTCCTGATGAGCCTCCATTGACGTACATGCGATGAATGCTATGATCGCTGATATTTACTTCTATTACTAATGGGCCCTCTGTAACAGTGTTCGCACTGAGGGGTGGGAAAGAGATATCCCTCCCTCTAGAGAACCTTTGGCTCACCTTCTGCTTCGTCCTTCGTTGCCATGTTTGTACCATGTAAATGGTTGCGCTTGTGCTTTTTGGCTTTTGTTTTTCGTCTTCTGTGGCTTCTTTGACGAGGTGTTTCGGCTTGCCCGCTTTTACCAAGCTTTCAATGTGCTTTTGTAGTTGAATACACTGAATTGTGGCGTGTCCCTTTTCCCCATGGTACTCGCAGTACCTATTGCCTTTGCGCCTTTCCACCGGAGTGGTCATTGGTAGTGGTCTTAGGAAGTTCGCACCTTCTGATGTGAGGATCTCTCTTGGAGTTAATTTAAGTAGCGTGAATCGAAAGCTGCCACTACGTCCTTCTTTTTGGTTTCCATGGTAGTCGGCATTTTGAGGTCTGCTCTGTACGTTACTTTGTTTATTAGGCACGTCTTGGGATCAATAGCTGGAGGTATTTTGCATGGCTTCTGTAGCGGCTGATTCTCCCTGTATGAAGGATCTCACCCGTCGCATTACCACATCAAAGGTTTTCAGAGTTTTCTCGTTCAACTTTCGTATTAGATCTTTGTTATTTATCCCTACCATAAAACATGATACTTTCAAGATCTCTGGGCATTCTTTTATCTGGAGGCATTCGTCCTTGAAGCGCTCTAAGAAGTATTCTAGGTATTCACCCTGATTTTGTTTGACTCTGGCTAGTGATACAACGCTCCTGTCGTATCTTTTTTGTTGGACATAATTTCTTTTGAATGCTTTCCGTAATACTTCCAATACGTTGATTGTTAACGGTAGGAGCCTGTCAAACCAGTTCCACGCGTTTCCTACAAGCGTAGAGTTGAACATGTTGCACCACATATGTTCTAGCCATTGCTCAATACCTGCTTGCGATTCGAAGACTTTCAAATGATCTTCTGGGTCTGTGGTTCCATCATATGTTTTGATGTTCGTTGGCATGTGACGCTTTATTGTATCAGGATAATACTGTATGCGCCTTATAAAAGAGTTTTTTCTTGACCTTCTCCATGGTTGTGAGAAGACTCGATTTTTCCTTTTGTGTGACTGGAAAGCGTGTTCTTACCCTTCTGAGTTTTCTGGGGGGGATATCCGCACCCGCGTTCTGTATAATGACTATTATCTGATTTTTGAATCTGATGAGTCATTGTCTGAGTTGGTAGCATCCTGCGCGTCTTTTTCCTTTTATGACCTGCTGGTCCTTCATGTATTTAGTAGCGAGTGGGAGCAAAGCTTGTAAGTTGTTTGCTACATATTCTTCCATCGCTCGCGCATCTGTAGCGATCACTTCCTCGCTTTCCGCTGGTGTGGGAGGTAATCTCCGCTTGTTTTTGTTAGTAGGAGGCTGAGTCGATCCCTAGCCTATGTCCCTCTCCCCTATGGTAGGTAGGGGGTTAGAATAGTGAGCTCGCTCCTTGAAGAGGTGGATTCACCATATCACGACTATTTGCTTCGCAGGCAGATCCAGGGGTGACTCCCGTGGATGTGATATGGCCGTCTATCATCGATGATCTTCAACCACCTCCGTTCGTGTCATTTCTCGTCATGCTTAGAGTTTAGTGTAGGGTCCCACGGATGGCGCCAACTTGCTGATACAAAAGTTGGATGGACCGTGTTTGACCCGAATTAGGCTTAATTCGGGGTCTTGTGGACTCCAGCTCTTGCCTCAAGTGAATCTTGTTTGAAGACCTTGCACACTAAATAACAGACACTGTTAGGCTTACCATGGGCGAGTGTCCCACGATTAGACTCCAGCGTGAGAGTAAGTAATCGGCTTGAGTATATGTGAGGGTTTTAGAGTTTTGTGTATCGTACCTTTGTGGAACCTCGGGGGTTCCTTTTATACCTGAGAGAGTCCTAGTTGGCGTCTCCTACTCTTGTGGCCTAAGAAAGAGATAATGACCTAAAATAGATTGATCTTTATCGCATAACCAAGGTAAGTGTATATCCCTTTCCCTTAGGCGAATATAATTATTAGATAGATTATATTCTATCTAATCTTGTCACGGTGCGACGAGGACATGGCTAAGTAATAGACCGTTGTGAGACAGAGTCTTACCGGGCCTCCTAGGTCGTGTGCGCACTGTGAAGTAATGATCCATACCCAATTGATACGGGTAGTACCAGTGGGTCGGGTTTATTCAACCCGAATAGGGACTATAAGTCATCACCATACTATCCTCAATTTCGGGAAATCAGCAAGGTAACACGAATCGACCGGGATCTCCAAGCTTTTCGGGAAGCTCTTTAACGAGAATCGCGGAACAATTCTCATTTAAACGTGTGTTAACAAGCTCTACCATTTTTTCTTTCTTATTGAGTAAATCTTTTAACATCTTATCAAATTTAGGCAATTGAGCAAGAACTTCAACAAGGCTAATATTAAAATTCATTTGTTTAATCATTTTCAAAAAATTAAAAACTTGAATATCGTCCTTACTAAGCAACTTGCTCTTGTTTAACCTAGATGGATAAGGGATTTAGGCTTAGGATGTGTATGTGGAGAAAGAGAAGGGTTCTCTTGTTGTACAACCTTAGGGATAGGCTCTTTTGGCAATGGATAACTAGTAATAGGAGTGGTAGTGGGAGGAATCACCGAAGGGTGAGTAGAACTCATTATGATCTCCAGGCCTTGTCTCTCCTTTATTGGCGGAGAGATGAAAGGTCCTCTAAAATGGCTCCACTTCTAGTATTAATAGCACTCACATTAGCTCTAGGGTTAGTCTCGGTATTACTTGATAAACACCTTAGGGTCTAAGGGTTTGCAAAAGTTGATTTTGGAAGGCATGTTGCTCTTCCTTAAGTTTTTTAACTTCCTTATCGGTCTCTTGTCTTTTCTTCTCACTTTCTTGAAACATCATAATAATTATATCCATTTGATTATTTGGAACATTCCCTTGATTAAACCCTTGATTAACTTGATTATTAAACCCTTGAGTTTGAAAACCTTGGTTTTGAAATTGATTAGGATTTTGAAATCCTTGATTATTAAAACTTTGGTTATTGAAGCCTTGATTTGGAAACCCTTAGTTTTGAAAACCTTAATTTTGTCCTCGAAAGTTCCTTGGTTTTGATTACAACCCCTCACATTAGAATTCCCTTGAAAGTTACCCATATTTGGTCCTTGGTTACTATTTTTATATTGTGTATTTTGGGTGGGTGGGGGTGGTCTTTGGTGAGGCACAAACAGGGGGAGCCAAATAGTTAGTAGACTTATACGACAAGTGGTTAGGATCAATATTAGGCTTAAAATGAACCCTCTCATTATCATTATTGTTATAAGCATAAACTTCGGGTAAAAGTTATACAATACCATCGTACTTATCAAAATGTACCGACTTTAAACACTTACAATTTAATCGCTAGACAATACCAACGAACTTTTAAATTGATTATATACTTTACTAATATGACCTTAAAATGATTGTATTACCCTTGTCTTCTTTTACATAATTACATATATTACCACATTCACCCATTCTTTTACCTTCACTTTTGAACAGATTTTTACAGTAAAATACATTTAAGAAAGGGTTTAGTCCATCACAAAAAGAAAACCTATACAACAACAAAGAACAAAGAGACGGGAATCCATCACAAAAAGAAAATCTAAAGCGTTGGGTACAGAAGAGAAAAAAAGATTAGAATGAATAGAGAACAATAAATAGAGATAAAAAGAAAGAAAGTGATTTAGAATATTATACATGGGAATGCATCACAAAAATAAAATCTAACACGTGTTACATATTTGGATGACCTTATGGATGTTTTCTCATTCAAGTGTGCATCCAAATTTCTTGTACTCGTTAGCAAACCACTCGAGCAATGAAGTCTTTTACTGAACTTCGAGTTCAGAATTTGTCTCGGCGTCACGGAAGATACTCTGATCAGCTTCTTGATCTTTGTTCAAATGTTTAATGATATTTCACTTGTGGTACTGTTCTTAAGCACATAACGATTGATATCCAGGTTTTCCCATACAATGAGAATCTCAACAGCACCCATTTCTAAGGATTTCAAAGTGTCATCCACACCGAATACATTCTTACCAGTATCCTTCTTGATCTCTTCAAAGTACTTCCCAATCAAACGCTTCTCCTGAATAAATTGTACAAAAAGGCATCAGTTTTGGCTATTTCGAAGTAGTTTCGTTTTTTTTGTTTATAAGATTTTTAGATCTGAGTTTTTTTTAAATAAAATGTTAAACAACACAAGGGTAATACAGTCATTTCAGTGTTATATTGGTAAAATTTCAATCAATTTGAAAGTTAATTGGTATTGTTTAACGATTAAATTGTAAGTGTTTAAAGTCGGTACATTTTGATAAGTATGATATTATTTTATAACTTTTACCCCATAAACTTCACATTGGGGTTGATTATAAACCTTATCACAATTAAGGTAAGAATGTGGCCCACCACAAGTATCACAAGTCTCACAAGTCTCACTAATGGCATGAATGTGTCTAGTAGGAGGGTTTTCAACTTTTAAAGCAAGATTTTTAACAAATGTAGCAAGTTCTTTTAGTTGATTAGAAACCTCATGATCTCCTCGACTAGCACTAGCCAATTGAGCCCTTGATTTATTACTTTGAACCTTAGACTTATTCTCAACTATATCCCACGCAACTTGCATTATTTTCACAAGAAGATTACCCTCGCGGCCGAATTTAGTGAATCTTGGTCATTTAAACTCAAACTGTTGTAAAAGGTATTAATTTGGTGAACTTTGGTAAAACCGTGTTGTGGACATTTTCTCAAAAAGTTCCTTAAAGCGATCTCAAGATTCACAAAATGTTTCACCATATTTTTGCTCAAAGTTAATGATCTCGTTCCTTAAAGCGGTAGTACGTGAGGGTGGAAAGAAATAATTAATAAACTTAGTCTCCCAATCTGCCCATGTAGTGATACTTTGGGGTGGTTCCTTGTCAAGCCAAATCCGGCTTGCCCCTCGAGGGAGAAAGGAAATAGTAACAATCTAATTGCCTCTTGAGGCACCCCATTGTATTTAACGGTATTGGTCAAGTGTAAAAACCTCTTAATGTGAGCGTGTGGGTCATCTTAGGCACAGCCAAAAAATGGTGTGGCGGAAACCATTTGAAAAAAAACCCGTTTTAAGTTCAAAATTATTCGCTCCAATATCCGGCACCACAATCGCGCCATCATTTCCCTCAACGTGGGATTGCAAGATCTTGAAATCGGTCGGTTATCCATGGCTAAAGTAGTGTCGAAAGCTCGATTCTCATGATCGGCTTGATGGGTGACGGTATTTTTGTTCGTCTTCTTTTTCGAAGGACGAGGTACACCACTTGGTATGTGTGTACGCGCGCGAGTGCGCATACAACTAAAAACCGAGGAGTAAGGGGATTGCCCTTGATGACTTTGAAAGGGGAGGGATTACCCCAATCGAGGTTCGATATCAAAAAGCTACAAAAAATATACGTAATACTAATTGGGTGGCACACCACTTACTACTATCACCTTCAAAAGAATCACAAGGGAGCGGAGGAACGAGGCGGCGCGAAGCACTTAAGAGCCTTCTCCTTACGAATATGAAATACACTCTCCATATACCCCCACACAGTGAGTTCTCTCTCTACACGTGAAATACACTTTCGAATATGAAATACTCTTTGATCGATACACGTGAAAAGCACCGGAACGTCACTAATCACGGTGTATTGCAAGCAATGCTTATGGAGATACGTGTATTGATTGCTCGTATCTACGTATACATAATATATATATAGTAATATAGTAAAAATAAAATATTTTTGTATTTTTTATTTTTGAAGAAGATATATTCACAAGAAAAATATGAGCGAAAACGAATTAAGAAAAATAATATGTATAGTAGTACTTAATATTTTTTGTGTAACACTTTAAAAAAAATGTTTTTTTACGCAATTCTTAGGAAAGAAATTGGTTTTTGTTATTTTTAATTTATTTTTAATTTTTATATTATTGATTTTTTCTTGGTTTTTTTATATTTTTTACTGCAAGAAAATAACGTTCAAAAGTGAACGGATTCCAAAATCCAAATCGTCTCCCGAAAAATCGTCAATCGTAACGAGATCGAACTGGCAGCGGCGCCAATTTAATATTAAGCATGACAAATAGTATATCCAATTTAATATTCGTTTTTTAGTATATCGTTTTATCCTCGAATCGACTCGAATTGATATTCAATTTTACCGTAAAGATTTATTGTTTTTTGTTATAAATGCTTGAATGGTATTTTATGTGTGTTTAAACACAAAGCACGTAAAAAGTAAAAATAATATCTACGTATATGTACTATTCTAAAAACAAAGTGCAATTACCACAATTTAAATAACAAAGTAAAAATAAAAAAATGCGCAAGTAAATGTAAACGAGAATTACTAAAATGCTAAATGAAAATGACAAGTAAAAATGCAAAATACTAAAATACTAGAAATGCAAATGCAAAATTTAATTCTAAAAATGTAAAAACTTTTTCTAAAACTTTTTATATTTATTTTATATTTTTCTTATCAATTAAATCTAGTTCTGTTTTTTTTATTAAAACTTGAAATTGAATTTTTGTTAAAAAGAAATTTAAACTTGAAATGCCTTTGTTAAAAATCTAATTTTATAACACAAACCAAACACAGCCCAAGTCGAAAATTAAGCCCAATAGTATACTGGCCCAGTAACTAGACGTGAAGGAAATGAAAACAGGCCGAAAGAAAAGGACCAGAAAGCAATTGTTGGAAATGAACACAGTGTGCGAATTCAAGGATCAAGTTGCAATTTTGGCAAAGTTCTTTATAAAAACAGGCTGAATGAAATTTTTAAGCTATAAGTCGAGTTTAAGCCACCAAATAAGCTGATTTTTGTTTTAAAATGTTACTTATTGAAAATAAGCTAGGGAGAATAAGTTTGTGTTGGAATTCACTTTATGTGATGACATTTAAGAATTCTCATTAGTTATCATAGTCCCACTCACGCAAGGATAGACTAGGAAACGATGTATAGTATGTATGTGTGAGTGACTATAAATACCCCTCCAAAACTTCCAATGAGGGGTTGTTTATTGTGTTTTTCTATTTTTCATTCAATACACTTTTTCCTTTCTCTTTACACACACAACCTTCTCGCTCTATCTCCAACAATGACTGCCATCTATTACCACCACCCACCTAGACCACCGGATCACAGTAAATAGCAAACCCACAATTGACATCAGAGCTACGGTTCAATCCTTGGATCGTCGTGTTTTTTGTTATTGATTTTGTGGTCTAATTTTTTTGTCTCGATCTATTGATTTTGTAGTCACAATGGTCAAATCTGTCTAAAAATTTTGTCTCTTTTTTGTCACGGCAGTCTTAACATCTTTTGTCACACTCTCCAAAGTTATTCATTTTTCTCATTTGATACCTGCTATGGATTTTGTCTAGTCAAAAGTTTGCACATTTATTTAAATCTGCAAAAGAAATTTCTAGTTAAATGGTTTTGTTTTCAAGATCGGGTATAAATTTATTTATTTTTCTGGGTTTTGATATCTTGAAGATGAAGTCGTTAACCAGAAAACTTAGATTCAAAAACCAGATCTAGAAAAAATCAAATCCAGAAACCAAGAACCAGAAAATTCGGAAAGGACAACTGTGGATAAGAATTTGACACATTGCGATGGCATATTGCGATACACATTGCGATGGCATTGCGATGGCAATGCGACGGCAATGCAATGACATTGCGATGGATTTCATCTTAGTATTCCGATGAATACGGACACTTTTATGAAAAGTAAAATCATATCGAGACTGTTTTAACTAATACCGAGACCTAAACCAAACAAAACTTAACCAATATCTCCTTATCCCTCCATTCAAATCCATCATACTAACCTACTCCCATCGTCACCTAAACCCTCTATAAATCAGCACATGACTCGAAACTTAACAATTTGATCTCAGTTCGTGTAACAACATGCATGTTGAGATCTTATAGATCAACATGAGAAAAATATATCATCGTAGATCTATAATTGATTTTCGAAATTAAAGGAGGATTGATAACAATTATGTTTCAATCAACTCTTTGTTTCGATCTATCAACTCAAAACGACACCAAATCATCACATACATAAACCTACCTGAGATCATAATTATGATCGTGATGCTGATACTTGGGCGTTTATAAGAGATTCAAACATCATGCATTAATTTAAAGTGTCCGGTTTTAATTGATCTAAAGCGTGTTGTTGTGATCGTTAATGGTTTTTGTAATGAGGTGATAGAAGGTTTATTTGATTCATGATGGTATTGGGTCTATGATATTCATTTGTGGAGTATACTGGGCATAGTTGAGATTAGATATGATCTTGAAATGAATGGAATTTATTTGTTCTTTCTTCTTTTTTTCGTCATCTGTTTGAGATGGAGAGAAAAAGAGGCGGTGAGTTAAGTGATATAGAGATTAGGTTAAGCTCAATGACCAAAAGTTTGGGGTTGGAGTTTATATACTCAAAATCTTGGATCGGTACTAACTACTGAGATAGGCCATGTGTATTACATATGTGGGGCTCTGTTAAATTTGAGTGGTTCACTATAGCACTTTTGTGATGACGTTAAGATATTACAACAGTTTAACATATGTTAACATATAAGTAAGATATATGATGACATGTAGCTTAACTTTTGTGAATGAATCGTATAGCACTTTTGATTTCGGATGACATATGGTGTTGTGTTTATACACGTCACTTGTGGGCTTAATGTAAGTTACAATTTTGTATAAATTGAACATTAAGTCATCCGGCCTTGTGACAAAAAGACGAGACAAAAGTGACAAGATTTTAAGATAAGTATCGAGACAAAGTGACATAATTTATTTTGACAAGATCAAGAAAAATGGATTAATTTGAATTATAGTGGCTACAGATTTTTTGATCGGGTATTCTTATTTGAAGTTGAAGACAGATTTTTCGAAGGCGTGCACTTATTTTATCTTTGAAAGATAACTTGTCCGTGCTTAATCTTAGAATGAAGACTTGTTTATCTAGTTTCCGGGTTCGGGGTGGTTGGTTGATGACTTGGATAACTATCACTTAAAGGAGCTACATTGTTGTACTCAGTGTCACACGCATAGTCGATGTGGATAATTTTAAGAGGTGTCGTGCTTATATACTTCTTCAGTAATGTATTGGGTACTTAGAGATTTCTCCACCATTCTTCATTCAATAATTGTGCAAGCTCAAGTCACAAGGTCAAGGAACTCTTATTCAGTTTTACGTTTGGTATATCTGGCTCATTCTATCAGTGGTCACTTCAAATTGCCTACAAGGGGGTTGGTAAAGATAGCCATGGAGATTTTATGAGTAGAGAGTTTCGATCAACAACTTATTCTTACCGAATATAATTAAGCTTATTTATTATTCTCTCGAGATTTTCAGGTTCATCTGCGTATGATTTATTGCTGGTTCCGAGGTTTCGAAACCATCAAGGGGAAGAAGAAGACATATTGAACGCACAACGAGTACACGTGATAAACTTCATACCTTCTTTTGATTTTAAGATATTCCAGGAAGACATTTGTCATAGCCGCAGAGAAAATTAGTGTTTAAACTCATGGTGTTATCAGTCTCTAAACGGTAGACTATGGTTTGATGTTTAATTGTTTTGATGTTGCAATTATGAATCATCATTATCCCATATGGAGAGATATGCACTTCCAGGACTTAATTGACTCTGGTGCATCTCCGGAAGAAGATATGTGCATTTCCGGGACTTAATTGACTCTGGTGTTATGATGTCAACTTCATAAATGGGATAAAGTGTCAACTTCAATATTTGAGCTTCATACATGGGACTGGTTACTTTCTTCAACTACGTGGGGGAAGAAATGTCTTGATACTTTATAGTATGCATAACTTGAACTCTAAGGGGGAAGAAAAATTCAGAAGAATTATTCAAGCGTGAGAAGAGACGTTGTTGATCTACTTGGTGTGCCCCAAATTCTCAATCACTCATAGCAACATTATCATTTCATATGATAGGGTTTGCTTGTTAAATTCCGTTGTGCGCTTAATCATTCTAAGCTTTATGGAAAGCTTTGAAACTGCTTATGAGGATTGTCGATCTAGGGGGAAGCTATTAAAAGCTTCTATATCAAGATTATGTGGCATGAATTAGGGGGAAGTTAATTCAGAAGCTTCTCCTTAACCAGAAGTATATGAGTTACTTAGCTCGTGCCGTTATAGTATTTCTGCTACAAGTTACTACAAAGATGAGTCATTTTGAAGTGAAGACTTGAAGTCAAAGGCCTCAGAAGACTTCATCAGCATTGGACGCTTCATGGAAGCTTTTGCTCTTAATCATTATGTACTTGTTAGGAAGAATATTGTAAGGAATTCTACACGTCGTCCCATTGGGGAAGATTGTTGGAAATTCACTTTATGTGACGACATTTAAAAAATTCTCATTAGTTATCATAGTCACTCACGCAAGTACTAGACTACGAAACGATGTATAGTATGTATGCGTGAGTGACTATAAATACCCCTCCAAGGATTCCAAGGAGGGGTTGTTGATTGTGTTTTTCTATTTTTCATTCAATGCACTTTTTCCTTTCTCTTTACACACACAACCTTCTCTCTCTATCTCCAACAATGGCTGCCATCTATTACCACCACCCACCTAGACCACCGGATCATAGTAAATAGCAAACCCACAGTTTGAGCTTATAAGATGAACTGTAGCTTATTAAACGAAATTGTAGCTTATGTAAAAAGTTTGTTTTGACCTTATGGCTTAATAAGAGAAGCTGCAACTTTGCAAAATTGATAAAAGTTTTAGAATAATAAGATTCATCCAAAGGAATTTCCAAATGGCTAACAGAATAAGCAATTATTAGTAAAAGCCAAATTAATAAGCATTTTGACTTTTTGACTTTGTCTAAAATTTTTTCAGATGACTTAGATCTGATATTAAGCTATGTTTAAGCTACTTTTGTACATGTGAAAAAGCTAGAAATGCTAAATGACAGAAATCAATTAAAAGCTCAAGTATGCTTATGAAATAAGATTCTGAAAAGCACTTTTCTAAGCTGAATAACTGCTTATCCAGTAAGCTATAGAAAAAACTTACAATTACAAATTTAAAACCACTATCAGGCTTTCTAAAAATCTAAGGCTCATGATCTAACTCCTAATGAGCAAAAAGAAAACTGATGGTGAAGTAGGTTGTTTAGACAACAACTAAGACCCAAACTTTTTATCTATCGTTTGCCTCTTTGACAATTAGAAGCTGACTTTTAAGGCTGAAAAGTGGATGTTTATTACTAAGAAATGAAGCAGTAAATGACTTCTAACGATACTCAAACAAATTAGCTTAACACCTAAATCCAAACACACATTAACAGCTATATGATGAAATTTAACAAAGGCAGCTGGAGATCTACTATTACTGAGCTATAACAGATCAATCACTAGCTAAATATGATAAAATACAGCAAGTAACAACATTTATCAAGCAAGTTACAAGTCTATAACAAGCAATGGCAGATTACACTAGTATTTGTTTAGTAACTGTAAAATAGAGATCGAAAATGCTTCCAAGCCAGTCCGTTGGTATATTAAGCTACTCAACAATCTCTAAAACTCTTTCACAAACACTTACACTAACAATCACAACACAGACCACTAGAATTCAAGTAGATTGAATTCAAAAGCAGATTCCCTCCAAAACTTGATTAATACTCGAAACTGAACCAAAAGATGAATTAACTACTTCACAAACTCGAACATAAGCTCTGAATCATCAATAAACATCAAATGCGTCAACAGGAACAGTAGTAAGCAACTGAAGAAGATGATGAATAGTGAAAATGGTGAATTTTTATTAAAATTGAAGGAGATAAAGTACAATCGTAGGTAATTGATTACAGAAACCAAAGCTAGCTTATAAATTAAGCTAGCTAAAAAATGAGAGAACTATTGCTTGAAAATTAAGCTAAAAATCTACTATGTGTAAATTGTGAGGTGAGTTGGTACTTATAGGAAGTGGGAGGAGCGGGGGTGAGGTTTGGGATTTGGTAAAGTGACTGACTTGTCAGTCAAAGTTAGTCCAAGAACGAATAAAAACCTGCCAAGTGGATTAGGGTTCTTGAAGTCGAAGGTGATTTGGGCGTTTCTGAAATAGGGCACGACAATTCAATTGAATGGTACCATCATGATCGTCTTGATTAGTAGATCTAACTTTCATGTACAACTCGATCCATGAAACCCTCTAGATTGCGGGTAATTCGTTGTTGTAGGAGATGGCCATGTGGTGTTTTCTTATTTGATGAAGTGATAAAGTGGGGATTGGTGACATGGTAGTGTAAAATGTGCTTAGATATTAATTGCAAAAAGAGTGATCCGTGTGACATGGTTTTGTAGCCTGTGATTGGTCCATTTGGCAGCTATGTAGTAAACTTTTGCAGCTTGTCAAATTTAGTCCCTCTCTTTTGTATTCTTGAGTCTTTAACACTTTAACTTGTAAAATGAGCATCTTCAGTCCTTGATGTAACACTCTCATTTTTCGTATCGGTACAGCGGAAGGGTCTTTCAGAGTGTTACGGGATAGCACAATAACTCCAATCATAGACAACACATAAAAATGGTTGTACAAGGTTTAACAAACATTCATTCGATAAAAAGTTTCAAAAGTGTACAACAGGTCCCAAATTATACAGGTCATTAAGTTTACAAAACACAGATCGAATGAACATTTTTAATATTAAGTGTGGGCCATCAGAGTCGATCTCCATCCGGATTACCTTCAAGCACCTGAGATAGAAAACATGCAAAAATCATATCAGCGAATGCCGAGTGAATTCATAGAGTTTAATGAAAACCGTTATATAAAACAATCATTTACATTCATTTAAAATCAGAACACAAGTAAAATATCGGAAGTAAGTCCACATATTGCTAGTCAGGCAATATATAAATCAAGCATACATCTGAAACCGTCCATGAGACCGTAGTCTCTATATTACCATGATAGGTAATATATTCATCGTTAATAGCGTCGTTATCATATATAGGATACATTTTTATTTGAATTAGGTAGGATTATTATTAGCCGCATGACATTGTTACCTTACTGTGAAAACAGCGGGCCGCGAACCCGACAAACAATTTGCCCATCTAAGTTAGCGTGTCGTCACAAAAATCACGCTATGGAATCTTCTCATACATAAATTCGCTTACCAATCAATGTGGTACGACGGGGATCAACCGTCAAGGCGCGAACTGGGGTGATCGTCCCCAAATAGTACTATCAAATGCATAAGCGTCTACCAAATCCCGGTAGTTCACAATTCATGCTAATAAGACTTTAAGTGACATAACCTAACTACTAATAATCCTTTTAGTCTCGAATATAGGGTCATAGCATCATTCGGGTCCATCTCATTTAGCATACAATCGGGACTACTTGTGTTCTATTTTTGTAAAAATTATAGCATGTTATCTCCCTCGCGGGTTTACAAATCATTTTATAAAACATTTAAAAGAGTGCGAGGCTATGAACTCACGTTGTTAATGAAAGGCGGATTATCGGCTACGGGCGTGCTTCGGTCACGGAAACCTATATAAATAATAATCGGTCTTAGACTCGGTCCAATGACTTTTATCAAAATAACAATATACATATATATGATTTTTGTACATATGATGATGATCAAGTGGGTTTATAACTCCTTGTTTACTCATTTTAGCGTTTACGTTTTGGTAACGTCTTACTAGTTAGCTAGTTTTAACTATTTATCCATTTTAAGTCCATTAATTCTTTTATAAGTTCTTTAACTTGTTTTTACCCTTTTTATACCTATATGATCAGTATATATATTTTTCATGTTGGGCCCAAATGGGTTAAGCCCAAATAATTCTTTTTACAAGTTTTTATCTTATTAAGTCCAATTATTAGTCCAATACGTTTAGTTAGCTCGTAAATGTCCGTAATTCTTATAGTTCGGGTTTTATCGGTTTTTACTTGTCTTAGTTACTTATACATCAGTATATAACTTTTATAAACTTTACATTAGACGGGTTTGGTCGTCTAAGTTTTATTTGATGAAAAACGTTAATTTTACGGCGATAGCCGAAAAAGTCGTAAAAATCAAGTTTATAGTTTTTATTACTTATAAATATTATTTTTACCACCATTTATCTAATTTACTCATTTAATTAACCTTTTATACATTTATATAAATAAGTTCTATAAGTTAGTGGGTTTATATTTCACATTTTATACATTATAAAGTGAGTGCTTATATAATAATAATAAACATTATTTCCAAAAATCTGATTTTTAACTTCACATTCACCATTTTTATCATATCTAGAGTTCTACAATGACTTAGAAGCTCATTTTTGGATGACAACTTCTTCATAATATATGATACATATAACTTAGATATAGCTACTGCCCATTTTGAGTCTAAGTTGCCTTAACAGTCCCTACAAAACTGTTTATTCAGATTGTACCACCTAACTTGTTTTGATCATATCTCACTCATTATTTTGATTCCATTGCATGGCCAACTCTCACATGTGTATAAGATCATCTACTTACTGTAAATAGATCAAACCATGCATTTTTATCAGTTCATCTTTTAGTTATCTACTGTTTTTATACAGCAAGCTAAATAGTCAAGATTTTAGCTTCATATTTTATGGTTATCATCATTTTTAAGCATGTTTATCAACACTTGATCCCCACACAACATTTTTATCATCATATATACATCATATACATATACAAAATGAAAGAAAATACATTTGTTCTTTACAAAATAATAAGAGAAAAATGTAGAGGATGATCTTCTTTACCAATCCAAGTGGATTTCTTGTTTTAGGAAGGCAAGAACTTGATGAACACAACAAGTATCTCCAAGACCATCAAATATCAAGATCATATGTTGGAAAATTAGCCCTAGGACACAAGCAAATCACCTCCAAAGTTGTTTATATGGCCACCAAATGATCAAGGCTTCAAGGAAACACCTTAATAGGATTAGTAAACATGTGGTTTGTGGTTAGAAAAGATCAATGATGGGGTTTGTTGCTTGATTTGGGACGGCAAGGAGGGAGAGATTGAGAGAGTTTTAGAGTGGATTGCATGTAGGAAATGGTAAGAATGAAACCATTTGCTAGTTTTGATGTGAAGTGGAAAATGTTTTGGCTTTAAGTGTAAGCACAAGCTTACACTTGTGTAACTAGCTAAAACTTGATGCCACCTATGTGTGGTGTGTCAACATTGCCGTCCCATATAAGCTAGTGGGGTGGGGCAAAGTGTTTTGTCCCATCTCACTAGTTTACGGGTATTTTTCGATTCTAGTTTTCTCGATTTGCGTGCCCTCGGGTCGTTTTACGAAAAACGTTTTTATAAATTATGAATCACCGTCACAAAACGAATCCAATAAAAATTGTCTCATCAAAAACGGAGTTCAAAAACGTAAATACGTAATCCTAAGGTTTCCGGTTTAGTCGTAAAAGACGCCAAATTATGCACGTAAGCCCAAATTTAAATCCGTAAATTGTGAGTTCGTCAACCAACACAAAAATAAGTTTCAAAATATTATACGAGAAAATATTTCACTACCTGAAAATGTTAGATTTGTCACAGCTTTTCCTCCTAAAAGGGATCAACGTCCTCGTGATCCATTTCATTTGGATGTCCGTTTCTTATTGAAATCGAAGAGGTGCGGATATTTCTTCCACATTTCATCCTCTCGTTCCCAAGTATACTCCGGTCCATGCTTTGAATTCCATCGGATCTTGACAATAGGTATCCGACTTTGTTTCAGTTGCTTTATCTCACGGTCCATAACTTCTACGGCCTCTTCGATAAAATGCAACTTCCCATCTATTCGAACCTTACCTAACGGAATTTTCTCATCACTCACTGCTAGACATTTCTTCAGATTAGATACATGGAATGTGTTGTGAACACCATGAAGTTCTGGGGGTAACTCTAGTTTGTAAGCCACCGGACCTACTCTAGATAAAATCTTAAAGGGTCCAATATAACGGGGGTTCATCTTTCCTCGCTTTCCAAATCTTATAACGCCTTTCCATGGCGATACTTTCAACATTACTCGGTCACCCACTTCAAACTCCATTGGCTTCCGCCGCACATCCGCGTAACTTTTCTGTCTACTACGGGCAGTCAACAACCTCTTCTTAATCTGAACTATCATCTCCGTAGTCTCCCGGATCAATTCCGGTCCCGTGAGCTGGGTATCCCCAACTTCACTCCAACATACAGGAGATCTACACTTCCTACCATACAAAGCTTCAAACGGTGCAGCCTTAATACTAGAATGGTAACTATTGTTATACGAAAACTCTGCTAACGACAAATGTTTATCCCAATTATTACCAAAGTCTAACACACAAGCTCTCAACATATCTTCCAGTGTTTGTATCGTCCTTTCACTCTGCCCATCAGTCTGGGGGTGATAAGCAGTGCTCATATCGAGATTCGTTCCCAAAGATCTTTGGAGAGATTTCCAAAAATTCGATGCGAATCTAGGATCTCGATCTGAAATGATCGATACAAGCACTCCATGCTTGCATACAACATTATCAAGGTATATTCGAGTCAGCTTCTCCAATGAGAACTGCTCCTTAACCGGAATGAAGTGTGCTGATTTGGTCAGTCTATCGACAATAACCCAAATCGAATTATTTCCAGATGATGTTCTAGGAAGCTTGGTGATAAAGTCCATTGTAATTCGCTCTCACTTCCATTCAGGAATCTTTGGTTTTTGAAGTAGTCCTGATGGCTTTTGATGTTCTGCTTTGACTCTAGCACAAGTCAAGCATTGAAGAACATACATAGCTATGTCAGCTTTCATATTCGGCCACCAGTACAACTTCTTCAAATCATGGTACATCTTATCAGATCCCGGATGAATGGAATACTTAGATTTATGGGATTCTAACATAATCAAATCTCTTAAGCCTCCAAACTTAGGTATCCACATACGACCTCTTAAGCATTTCACTCTATCAGCTCTAACCTCTAAAGGATCTCCTTCTCCTCGGAACCCTTCATTAACAAAATTCTCCTTCTTACAAGCTTCTATTTGCGCATTTCTAATTTGCTCAGGCAAATTATTATGCACGGTCAAGACTAGAGAACGCACCCTGATAGGCTCTCTATCTTTCCTACTCAACGCATCAGCAACAACATTGGCTTTTCTTGGGTGATATTTTATATCATAGTCATAATCACTTAACAACTCTATCCATCTTCGTTGCCTCATGTTCAATTCCTTCTGGTCGAGAATATACTGTAGGCTTTTGTGATCGGTGAATACCGTACACTTGGTGCCATACAGATAATGTCTCCACAACCTAAGAGCAAAGACTACAGCTCCTAACTCAAGATCATGAGTAGTATAATTCTCCTCATTCTTCCTTAATTGCCTAGAAGCATAAGCTATCACTTTCTCTCTCTGCATCAAAACAGCTCCATAACCTCTAAGAGATGCATCACAATACACTACAAAATCTTCACTCCCGTCGGGTAATGATAAGATTGGCGCACTACATAATTTTTGCTTCAATATCTGAAATGCTCCATCTTCATCACTTCCCCAAACGAAAGGTTTATTCTTCTGAGTAAGCTTAGTCAAGGGTTTAGCTATCAAAGAAAATTCTTTAATGAATCGCCTATAATAGCCAGCCAATCCTAAGAACTGTTGCACTTCCGTTGGCGTTGTCGGTGCAGACCAATTCTTAATAGCTTCAACCTTTGCAGGATCAACATGAATTCCATCTCTGTTAATCACATGACCAAGAAATTGCACAGAATCCAACCAGAAATCACACTTCGAAAACTTAGCATACAACCTTTCATCCTTCAACAACTTCAAAACAATCCTCAAATGTTCTCTATGCTCATCTTCATTCTTAGAATAGATTAGAATATCGTCAATAAACACAATCACAAATTTATCCAAGTAGGGCTTGCACACTCGATTCATTAAATCCATGAAAACCGCAGGTGCGTTAGTTAACCCAAATGGCATTACTTGAAATTCATAGTGTCCATAACGAGTTCTAAATGCAGTTATAGGAATATCTTCTTCACGGACGCGAAGTTGGTGATATCCTGACCGCAAATCTATCTTAGAATACACACTAGATCCTTGTAGTTGATCAAACAAATCATCAATCCTAGGTAAAGGATATCGATTTTTAATTGTCAACTTATTCAGTTCCCTATAATCAATGCACATACAAAAAGATCCATCCTTCTTCTTAACGAACAAGACTGGAGCTCCCCAAGGCGACGAGCTCGGTCGAATAAAACCTTTATCAGACAACTCCTTAAGTTGCTCAGATAACTCCTTTAATTCAGAAGGGGCTAATCGGTAAGGCGCACGTGCCACCGGTGCAGCACCAGGAATTAAATCGATTCGAAACTCTACTTGCCTTATCGGTGGAAGTCCGGGTAAATCTTTAGGAAATACCTCAGGAAATTCACAAATAATAGGTACATCTTCCAATCGTTTCTCCCTAGACTCATTCCCGGTCACTTGAGCTAAAAATAACTCACAACCGTTCCTGATGTACTTTTAGGCTTTAATACATGAAACGATTTTCAAACGGGATTCACCTCGACTACCATCAATTACTAACGTCCTATTCCTAAGAGGAATCTTAACCTTCTTCTCTCCATATAAAATAGTAGCATTATTCAACGACAACCAATCCATGCCAATAATAATATCAAAACTACCTAATTCTATCAACATCAAATCAATCGGAAAGGAATGGTTCAAGAGATTTAGAGAGCATCCTTCTAATAGCTTATTAGTTTTCACTAATTTACCATCAGCCAATTCCACCTCGTAACTGGTACTTATCTCAACAGGTTCAATATCAATAAGGGCACTAAATTTAGTGGATACAAAGCTCCTATCAGCACCCGAATCGAATAAAGCAACAGCATAATGATTGTTGAGTAAAAACGTACCGGTAACGACATTCGGATCCTCTTTCTTCACCTCAATTGTTCCAAGTTGGTAGATACCACCCTGGGGGTTTCTTCCAGATACAATCGCTTTCAACTTGGGGCATTCCGATTTCCTATGACCTTCTTCATTACAGTTGAAGCAAATCGTTCCCTTCTTACACCTTTCAACCTTGTGTCCATGCTTTCCGCAATTTCGGCACTTCCAGCAGTCTCCAGGATGCCTCTTGTTGCCACACTTAGGACATCTATCATCGTTGCGCGGTGCATTGTTGGTAAGAGCATTTGCATTCCCCTTTCTCTTGTTCTGACGGCGATTGAAATTCTTCCTATAATCACCTCTATCTACACGCTCACCGTCTCCCTTTCTTTTCTCACCTACACGGGCTTCATCTTCCTTATCCTGAATTATCTGTCCAATGAGTTGGTAAGCCATTCGAACAGCATCATCAATGGTCAGTGGTTTCGATGATGTCACGTCCCCCCGGATATTCCTGGTCAACCCTTTCACATATTGCTCAATTCGGATCTCTTCGGGTTCAACCAATCGAGGACATAGCAAGGCCAACTCATGGAATCGATTCGTGTAACTATCAATGTCCACTCCTTTCATTCTCAGATGAATCAACTCTTGTTCTAACCTAATGATCACACTACGAGGACAAAACTCCAAAGTCATCCACTTCTTGATTTCAGCCCAAGGAGTAGCATTAGCAGCATCAAGACCCATGAAAGCAATTCTCCCGTTCCACCAAGTCAACGCACGACCTTTAAGAGTAGCCATAGCAAAAGTCACCTTATCTTCCTCTTTACACTTACTAATCCTAAATACCTATTCAATCTTCTCGATCCACTGGCTTAGTCCTACAGCACCTTCAGTTCCATTAAAAGGTAGAGGTTCACACTTCATGAACGTCACATAAGTACAGCCACCAACTTCAGGTGCATTCGTTCCAAGTCCTCCTACATTTCCTCCAGCATTAGCATTCACATTATTAGCATTCACATTCACATTAGTACCGCCAATTCCACTACCGCCAGCTCCACTACCGCCAGCTCCACTACCGCCAGCTCCACTACCGCCAGCTCCACTACCGCCAGCTTCACTACCGCCAGCTCCACTACCGCCAGCTCCACTACCGCCAGCTCCACTACCGCCAGCTTCATTTCTAGCATTTGCCATAAATTCAGTCATAGATGCGGTAACTTGCTCCGTAATAATCCTACGTACATCATCCTCAGTCACAGCCTTCTTGGGCGGCATAGTTCTATAATTCCACAATTTCAAAGTATTAAGCATTCATCCAACAAAGGATTCATATAGTATGGATCGAATTCATAATCAAGATACAAATAAGGCACAATATGGAATTCAAGACAAGATACATATTTCATTCGATCTGAAACAAAAGTATTGTCTTAGTACATCCCATATCAAAGTTCTAACACTATATACACTCAAAATTCATGCCAAGTCTACTACTAACAAGTCGGTTTAGTCAAAGCTACAAACACAAAAGATATAAAGGTCATTACTAAATACAGACTGGTCTACTGAGAACCGCCAGATGGTCCATCATCCATCGTCTTTTGGATCTTTGCCGGACGATCACTAGACACATCTTCAGCTGGGCGCTTACGGATTACTCCTCTTTCAACCATGTCAGCATAAAATCTACTGTTCCAACCCACAGATATATTCAACTCCTTTTCAGCTTTCTCACGCATCGCACGAGCCACACTCAACTGAATCTCCATAGTATTCACCTTTTTCTTCATAGCAGCATACTCACCACTTTCCAACACTGATAACCTCCTAAAAGCCTCATTCAATCCACGTTCTACATCACTCAGATCCAAACTAAGCAATTCTCGCTCTTTCTCGCCAACCTTAGTCTTCGACTCCAAATAAGCAACCTGAGTCTGAACAACACCTAATCCAACCTCTGTCACACAACTCTTAACACGGGAAGCATCTAGATCACGTCTCAAGGCCCATGGTGCAAGACCATCAATATGAGTAGCCTCTCGAGTACTAGACGACTCTCCTATCTCACGTCTACGAGTAGCAATACCATCGGTACCTTCAGGTGCATCGTCATCCTCATCCTCCTCTGATTCAGAATCAGATTCAGACGATTCAGACATCTCATCCCTAGGTAACTCATCCTCAGAATCAGACAAACAAACTGGTGGGGGCAAAAGCTCGCCCTCTGGAACATCATACGGATAAATAAGCTCAGCTTCCTCATCGTCATCAACCTCAACATCTATACCTACATCTTCCTCGACATCCTCGTCGTCAATCTCATCATCTAACTCATCTAACCCAATCTCATCCTCATTCTTAATATCAGCATTCTCAATCTCCACATTCTCATTACCCACATTCTCAATATCCACATTCTCATTACCCACATTCTCAATCTCATTTTCTACTAAGTCAACCTGAGGGGCAATCTGATCTCCTAGTCCTAACTCGGGCTCGGGATCCTCAAATGGTTCCTCCTCATCATCAATATCAAAATCTACTAAATCTAAATAAGGATCATCTTCTATATTAGGTTCGGGAATAGCATGGTTTTCTACAGGAATATTAGGGTCAGCCATGACAATCTGCATTTATATATTTATCTCGTAATAGGATAACATACTAGTTAAACAATTACATAATGAAATCACGATATATACATATATATAAATTAAATTATATATATTAAAATATATATCTTCTCAATAGGGCTTGTTGGTAACGTCGGAGATCTCTGGCACCGTTATAGTCAAAAGATTTTTCAAATATTTTCTCAAATGTTCATTGTCAAAAGATTTTGAAAAGTTTTGTTCAAAACCTTGGTTTTTAAAATCTTTTGTTCTCTACAACGAGAGCTCTGGTACCAAACTGTAACACTCTCATTTTTCGTATCGTTACAGCGGAAGGGTCTTTCAGAGTGTTACGGGATAGCACAATAACTCCAATCATAGACAACACATAAAAATGGTTGTACAAGGTTTAACAAACATTCATTCGATAAAAAGTTTCAAAAGTGTACCACAGGTCCCAAATTATACAGGTCATTAAGTTTACAAAACACAGATCAAATGAACATTTTTAATATTAAGTGTGGGCCGTCAGAGTCGATCTCCATCCGGATTACCTTCAAGCACCTGAGATAGAAAACATGCAAAAATCATATCAGCGAATTCCGAGTTAATTCATAGAATTTAATGAAAACCGTTATATAAAACAATCATTTACATTCATTTAAAATCAGAACACAAGTATAATATCGGAAGTAAGTCCACATATTGCTAGTCAGGCAATATATAAATCAAGCATACATCTGAAACCGTCCATGAGACCGTAGTCTCTATATTACCATGAGAGGTAATATATTCATCGTTAATAGCGTCGTTATCATATATAGGATACATTTTTATTTGAATTAGGTAGGATTATTATTAGCCGCATGACATTGTTACCTTACTGTGAAAACAGCGGGCCGCGAACCCGACAAACAATTTGCCCATCTAAGTTAGCGTGTCGTCACAAAAATCACGCTATGGAATCTTCTCATACATAAATTCGCTTACCAATCAATGTGGTACGACGGGGATCAACCGTCAAGGCGCGAACTGGGGTGATCATCCCCAAATAGTACTATCAAATGCATAAGCGTCTACCAAATCCCGGTAGTTCACAATTCATGCTAATGGGACTTTAAGTGACATAACCTAACTACTAATAATCCTTTTAGTCTCGAATATAGGGTCATAGCATCATTCGGGTCCATCTCATTTAGCATACAATCGGGACTACTTGTGTTCTATTTTTATAAAAATCTAGCATGTTATCTCCCTCGCGGGTTTACAAATCATTTTATAAAACATTTAAAAGAGTGCGAGGCTATGAACTCACGTTGTTAATGAAAGGCGGATTATCGGCTACGGGCGTGCTTCGGTCACGGAAACCTATATAAATAATATTCGGTCTTAGACTCGGTCCAATGACTTTTATCAAAATAACAATATACATATATATGATTTTTGTACATATGATGATGATCAAGTGGGTTTATAACTCCTTGTTTACTCATTTTAGCGTTTACGTTTTGGTAACGTCTTACTAGTTAGCTAGTTTTAACTATTTATCCATTTTAAGTCCATTAATTCTTTTATAAGTTCTTTAACTTGTTTTTACCCTTTTTATACCTATATGATCAGTATATATATTTTTCATGTTGGGCCCAAATGGGTTAAGCCCAAATAATTCTTTTTACAAGTTTTTATCTTATTAAGTCCAATTATTAGTCCAATACGTTTAGTTAGCTCGTAAATGTCCGTAATTCTTATAGTTCGGGTTTTATCGGTTTTTACTTGTCTTAGTTACTTATACATCAGTATATAACTTTTATAAACTTTACATTAGACGGGTTTGGTCGTCTAAGTTTTATTTGATGAAAAACGTTAATTTTACGACGATAGCCGAAAAAGTCGTAAAAATCAAGTTTATAGTTTTTATTACTTATAAATATTATTTTTACCACCATTTATCTAATTTACTCATTTAATTAACCTTTTATACATTTATATAAATAAGTTCTATAAGTTAGTGGGTTTATATTTCACATTTTATACATTATAAAGTGAGTGCTTATATAATAATAATAAACATTATTTCCAAAAATCTGATTTTTAACTTCACATTCACTATTTTTATCATATCTAGAGTTCTACAATGACTTAGAAGCTCATTTTTGGATGACAACTTCTTCATAATATGTGCTACATATAACTTAGTTATAGCTACTGCCCATTTTGAGTCTAAGTTGCCTTAACAGTCCCTACAAAACTGTTTATTCAGATTGTACCACCTAACTTGTTTTGATCATATCTCACTCATTATCTTGATTCCATTGCATGGCCAACTCTCACATGTGTATAAGATCATCTACTTACTGTAAATAGATCAAACCATGCATTTTTATCAGTTCATCTTTTAGTTATCTACTGTTTTTATACAGCAAGCTAAATAGTCAAGATTTTAGCTTCATTTCTTATGGTTATCATCATTTTTAAGCATGTTTATCAACACTTGATCCCCACACAACATTTTTATCATCATATATACATCATATACATATACAAAATGAAAGAAAATACATTTGTTCTTTACAAAATAATAAGAGAAAAATGTAGAGGATGATCTTCTTTACCAATCGAAGTGGATTTCTTGTTTTAGGAAGGCAAGAACTTGATGAACACAACAAGTATCTCCAAGACCATCAAATATCAAGATCATATGTTGGAAAATCAGCCCTAGGACACAAGCAAATCACCTCCAAAGTTGTTTATATGGCCACCAAATGATCAAGGCTTCAAGGAAACACCTTAATAGGACTAGTAAACATGTGGTTTGTGGTTATAAAAGATCAATGATGGGGTTTGTTGCTTGATTTGGGACGGCAAGGAGGGAGAGATTGAGAGAGTTTTAGAGTGGATTGCATGTAGGAAATGGTAAGAATGAAACCATTTGCTAATTTTGATGTGAAGTGGAAAATGTGTTGGCTTAAAGTGTAAGCACAAGCTTACACTTGTGTAACTAGCTAAAACTTGATGCCACCTATGTGTGGTGTGTCAACATTGCCGTCCCATATAAGCTAGTGGGGTGGGGCAAAGTGTTTTGTCCCATCTCACTAGTTTACGAGTATTTTTTGATTCTAGTTTTCTCGATTTGCGTGCCCTCGGGTCGTTTTACGAAAAACGTTTTTATAAATTATGAATCACCGTCACAAAACGAATCCAATAAAAATTGTCTCATCAAAAACGGAGTTCAAAAACGTAAATACGTAATCCTAAGGTTTCCGGTTTAGTCGTAAAAGACGCCAAATTCTGCACGTAAGCCCAAATTTAAATCCGTAAATTGTGAGTTCGTCAACCAACACAAAAATAAGTTTCAAAATATTATACGAGAAAATATTTCACTACCTGAAAATGTTAGATTTGTCACACTTGAAACTTCATTTCTTTTGCGCTTTTGATCCCTTGGACTTGTCTAAGACTATTTCTTCAATAAAAGCCCGTAAAATCCAGTGTTTTCTTTGTGTTTTCTCTTTTGTACCTATTTTTACAAAAATACACAATATCCGCGTAATTCCGACATTTATGGTATTTAATTTGCGTTTTGCTTTGGTTTTCCTTGTTTTAAGTGGTAAAAGGGTAAGTGTTTACACACTTATCAACGACTCTTCTTTAGAACCGGGCGTACATTGATTGATGTAGCCGCGGGTGAGCTTATCATGAGGGTAGGGGATGATAAAATCGTTTTTAACATGGGTAAACTTTCCAAACTTCCCAATGAGCCAGAATCCGTGAATTTAATCGACGTTCTTGATGAAGCATGTGAAGAACACTTTCACGAGGCTTCTAAGAGTGGGACTTCTCCTTTACCTAGTGTTGAGACCGTAGCTTCTATTGCTCCTTCCTTGACTCCTTTTGGAGCAAGTGACTTTCTCTTAGAAGAATTTGAAGCAAGTTTAAGAGTTGTGGATTTAAAAAATGACGATTCTCCCACCGATTTGGATAAATATATTCGTACCATTGAGGGACTTCTCAATGACGATCACATTTCCCCACCTTCTCCTAAGGTAGTTACAAATGATGATCCAAATTTGACTAAGCCTTCCACCAAAAATCCACTGGATTTAGAGCTTAAGGATTTACCTTCTCATCTAGAATACGCTTTCTTAGAGGGAGTTGATAAGTTACCCGTGATAATTGCTAAATACTTAAAATAGGATGAAAAAGCTAGGCTTATCGAAGTTCTTAAAAAGCATAAAAAAACAATTGCTAGGAAAATCTCCGACATCCGCGGAATTGATCCTAATTTTTGCACACATAAATTTCTCATAGAAGATGACTTTAAACCCGCGGTACAAAGTCAAAGAAGGGTAAATACTAAAATTCAAGTTATCAAGAAAGAAGTTATCAAACTTCTTGATGTCGACATGATTTACCCTATTTCGGATTCACCATGGGTTAGTCCAGTCCATTGTGTGCCAAAAAACGGGTGGGATAACCGTTGTTCCCAACGAAAATAATGAGTTAATTCCTACTAGACTTGTTACGGGTTGGCGAGTTTGCATCGACTATCGTAAACTCAGTGATGCCACTCGTATGGATCATTTCCCACTTCCTTTCATGGATCAAATGCTCTAGCGCTTAGCGGGTAATGAATATTATTGTTTCTTAGATGGTTTTTTAGGATATTTCTAAATTCCAATCGATCCAAAATACAAAGAGAAAACCACATTCACTTGTCCTTATGGAACATCTGCTTACAAAAGAATGCCATTCGGCTTATGCACTGCTCCCGGGACTTTCCAAAGGTGTATGATGGCAATATTCCATGACATGCTTGAACAAACTATGGATGTCTTTATGGACGATTTCTCGGTCTTTAGAGATTCTTTATCTCCTTGCCTTACATATTTAGAATGTATGTGAAATTTCGTTTTTTAGTGTAGTTGTCTCTCGGTCTTATCGAATTGATATAACGTTTTTAAGCTCGACTCTATTGTTTTTGGTTAAAAATACTTGATTGGTATCTATGTCTAATTGGCACAAAGCATGTAAAAATTACAAAATATTATACTATTACTACATATCCGTACTAATCTAAAAACATATAGCAAATACCAAATTTAAATGCACAAAATTTGTAAAATCTTTTTCTTGTAGATAAAATAGTAATACAAATTATAACCAAAGTTCTAATTTTATAAAAATGTAATGTCTAAAATTCAAAGTTTATAAAACTAAACACTCATGAATTTCAATTTTTGCAAAAAACTAAAATACGTACATTATACTACTTATTTGAAAAAGTCCAATTCTAAATTGGCCCAAAGCTAATAGTCCAATAAGTCGTTTAACATGAAACGACAATAAAATTGCTAAAGTATCAGACTGGGTGCTAACAAATGACAACCAAGCTATCTATACTGTTTAACCTAACACTAGTAATAACAGAAAATATGAATTCATCAAATAGTAAGTTCTGTGAATCAAATCGTTAACGAATAACAAGCATGAATTCGAAAGTTATCAAGTTAGGCAAACATGTAGCACATAAACTTCAAACTACTACTTCTTAACTAACAGTTCAATACAGAAACTCAAACAAGAATAACCTGATCTTCCAGGCCTAGCCCATTGATGTCGAGCTATTACAACTTCGTTCCAAAACTAAAAGATCAAACTCGTATGATATGAGCAGTGACCTATTTGATACTTCAAGAAACTGCAGCAAACTACAATCAATTGGTGCTATTTTTCTTCGCTGAACTCGATTCCAGGACTAGTCCGTTATCGATAAATGCTTGCTGAACGAACTAATCGAAATCGAAACTGAGGCTCAGAACTCGAAGCTACACTTATCTACCAAAACTCATTTGCTCAAACTGACGAAACTTGTAGAACCTCACATCCCAGCCTAGTCCGTTGACGGAGATGTTCGGCTAACTAATGAACTAAAATACAAACTAATAACTAGTTTGAACCACCAGCTAAATACAATACTCCATCCGATCAATTCTCTGCTGCTTTAGTTGCTAACTAGCTGCTGAATCGAAAACCAATCCTCTCTCGTAACAACTATGCAGAAATGAACTTCAACTAAAAGAGATCTCCTACTGGCTAAATCACACTAACTGATCAAGACCACAGCTCTATATAATCCAGTACATTAAAACTTCTCAACTCTGTATTAACATCACCAATTTGCAACTGCTCGGAAAACTCGCAGAACTGATTCCACCATGAAACTAATAAAGGATCGAAACAAAAGCTTCTCAATAAAACAGGAAATCGTGATCAAAATTCGAGAATCAACTCTAGTTTAGTAGCTTCACCAAGCTACTATTCATGAAGAACAGATGATCTTTAAGCACCTTGAAACGAACTGAAACTATATCAAAACCTCTAAACTCCCATTATAGCTTCCATAGCCACTTCAATTATAACTGCTGGAATTCAGAACGCTAAAACGAACCAACAGTATTTCAATGAAGAGCATAAGCAGAATCAAAAATGGATGAACAGTAACTTGAAGTAACAGGGTTTATGAGAAATCAAAGATATGTGTGATGAAATCGAACTGTATATTGATTATTGAATTAGAATACGGTTACATTATCACTAAATCAGTTACAATGTCTAACTGATTCTAGTGTGTGAAATTATCACACACTAGAAGAGTAGGAGAAATCTAACTAACTTTTCTACAAAAATCTAACTAACTATGTGTTATCTACTCCTAAGCTAACCGATTTGCAAATGAGTCTTCTCTTCTATTTATAGCCGCCGTGTGGTGGTGGAGTGACGTGGTTAATCCAATGATTGGATGCCACGTGGAAAATACGAGGTTTAATCGTTCTTCATCTTCAATCCAAATTGGGCGTTTCTTCGTCTTTGGGTCTTGATCTAATTGACTGCTCCCATCTTGTAGAGGAGAAGGAGAGAAACACTTTTGTAGTTATAAGTTTCGGTTGAATCCTTCTTGATCGTCCCTGATAATCGATTGCAGGTTATGGAGAAAAAGAAAATGAAACCGTCTCTTTCTCTCTCTTACGTTGGAGAAGAAGACGCGAAGTGTGTTTGTGAGAGTTTGACCGGTCTTGGTCAAATGACCAAGATAAATAAATCTTTCCACTTATCTTGCCTTTTTGGTCCCTCGTCTTTTCATCTCTTGCCAAAAGTCTTTAATACTTTTGAAATCAAGTTCTTTTATAATCCTTTATCTTGTAGAAAAGTGCACTTAAGTCCTCGATCTTTAAAAGCTTGGCAAATAAGGTCCTTGAATCATCTTTTTGTCCCTTTCTTCGTATTTTCTTCAAATAAATCCCTTAAAACGTGTCTTTGCTCCAAAATGCATCTACTTTACCTGAAAACACAAAAACACCAATACCCACGTAATTCTGACAATTTACAGTTAAATATTATGTATTTGACTGTGTTTTGAGTGGTATTTGGATCATCATTGATGAGTGTTTTCACACTTATCAGTATGCTTAAATGGTGTGAGGACACTCGTCTTCTTCTAAATTGGGAAAAGTGCCATTTCATGGTTAAAGAAGGCATAGGTCAAAATATTTATAAAGCCGGTATCTATGTCGACCATGCTAAAGTTGACGTTATTGCTAAATTGCCTCCTCCCACCACTGTCAAAAGAATTAGGAGCTTCTTAGGTAACGCGGGTTTCTATCGACACTTTATTCAAAACTTTTCTAAAATACCCCGACCTATGACTCATCTTCTTGAAAAGGATGCACCTTTCAATTTTTCTCCCGAATGTTTAGAATCCTTCGAGATCCTTAAAGGTAAATTAACTAAGGCACCAGTCTTAGTCTCCCCTAATTGGGAGTTACCTTTCGAGCTTATGTGCGATGCTAGTGATTTCATGGTAGGAGCGATTTTAGGTCAACGACTTAATAAGCATTTCCAACCCATTCATTACGTAAGTAAGACAATGACGGGGGCTTAATTTCATTATACCACTATCGGAAAAGAGCTTTTAACTATAGTGTATGCTTTTGAGAAATTTTGCCCCTATCTTGTGCTTTCCACTACTATCGTCTACACCGATCACTCCGCTTTAATATACTTGTTAACCAAACAAGATGCTAAACCGATACTCCTTCGTTGGGTTTTGCTCTTACAAGAATTTAAAATCGAAATTCGCGACAAAAAGGGAGCCGAAAACCTAGCCGCGGATCATCTTATTAGACTCGAGGATCCTTATCAAGGAGATTTACCGAATAAAGAGATAAATGAATCTTTTTCTCTCGAGACTTTAATGTCTATTCACTCTAAAGAGGGTAACACCCCATGGTTTGCGTACATTGAAAACTATTTGGCGGATGGTGTTCTTCTCGAAGGGTTATCGTCCCAAAACGTAAGAAATTTTTCAAGGACATTAAGCACTATTATTGGGACGACCCAAATCTATATACGCAATGCACAGATCAAATTATTCGACCTTGTGTCGATGGGCTCGCGGCCTTAAACATTCTTGTGCCATAAAGGAGCCACCGGTGGTTACTTTGGCCCGAATTTCACCGCTAAAAAAGTTTTTGACTCCGGATTCTATTGGCCTTCCATCTATCATGACGCTCATGAGATGGTTAAGCATTGTGTAATAACAGATAGCTCATTCTGACATGTGCGAAATGTTTTCGAATATCGTGGAATTTGTTTAGGGGGAGCAAAATGGATTTGCTATATCAAAATGGAATTCATGTTGACTTATACTTACCCACAACCCATTTATTTCACGACGATGAAGATTATGGTGACAAAAGGACTGTAGGATAGCTTAAGTCCAATGATTCTTCTAGAACCAGAGGAATCTTCCTAATGACATTCCATAGCTAGAAATAGTAGTCCTTAGGAAAGATGGAGAAAGATTGTGAACGTAGCTGAATGTCGACCAAGTACTTATGTTAGCACAAGAACAATCACAACAAGGTGCTAATTATGACGTATTAGTAAGCATTAAAGGGGTTGAAAAATGAAAAATAATTGTAATGATAAAGGGTGAAAAGAAAAAAGCCCTCCTTATAACCTTAGGCAAAAACTTGGTCAACTCATATGTTATTGAAGATACACATCATGGACCCAGTGATGTAATGCACAACCCATCCCAGCTAACTCATATAACTCTCAAAAGGTATTTGTTTTAATCACACGGAGATCAACACGTTATCAATCGATATATTCACTTCGAATAAATTGGTATTGAAATGGTGGCACTCCTCTCTAGCCTCCGATCACTAAAATCTAAAATGCACGATCGAGTCTAGAACCATTTAAGATCATCAAATATCTCATTAGGACACACTTCCATATTTTGTTGCTTCTTCACACACTGTGAAAAGTAATAAAGATATAAAGAGTCCTACGCAAAATCTTCATGATGTTGCATGAACATCCAAAAATACGAAAGTATTTACAATGAAGATGGAAATCCTTCTTGAGCGAAAATTAAAAAGCTCATGGTAGGTGACTTGTGCGATTCTTTATGAATCAAACTTGTGATAATTGGAAAGAAACAGTGGTTTAATTCTTAACTAAATTTAAACACGTTCCAGGCCTCTACGCAATATCTTAGTGATCTTGCCAGAACGTTCAGAGTAATACTTTTTAGTATTTACAGTGACGAATGGAAATCCTTCTAGTGTTAATGTCAAATAGCACTTGGTAGGTAACTTGCAAGATTCAATTTGAATCAAGCTCGTGACAACTGGAAAGCAACGATGGTGCGATTCTTTAGTGAATCAAACATTTTCCAGGAATCGGAATTGACGGTTTCAATCATGCGGATAATTTTATCCAAATGATTAACTCTTTACGTTCGTAGTCGGCTTTGGAAGGTCGAGTAAAGAGAACGGGTTTACCTGCGAAATCTTGTAAAGTAGGTTCTTAATTGAAACTACCTGCCACAAGTACGATATTTTATATCGTCCAACGGTCTTCACCGACCGGAGGTAAATTGCTGCCAAATAGAATGAAATGTTTAAATCCATTTAGTTCGTGTCTTCTTATGTTGCAGCATTTGAGGACGATGGCGTTGCGGAGTCCGAGATGAAGTCATCCCCGCATGCTTATACTTTTTTCACTTAATACTTCAACAAATTCAAGAAAGCCTACAAGTCAAGTCTTCCGCTGTGTTAATGCAATAATGCCTAAAAACGTTACTTGCATTTGTCGGTCTCGCTTGGTTTTGAATACGACAATATGTAAAAACAAGCATTTACGAAAACAATTAAAAACGAATTCTTAAGTTCAAGTATTTTTCATTTTACCCATTTTCACTTAAGGTATGAATAAACAAGTATTAAACTTAATCAAGTGATCAAGTGATTTAATCTTTTCTTAAAACTCACTTTTATTAAGTGTGACAAGTTTTTAATTAAACTTTCTTTTTAAGAAAATGTTTTATTAAATTAAATATTTGAGAATTTGAAAATGGCATATTCTTTTTTGATTTGGAATATTCTTTCAGGATATTTTATAATCAGATAAGACCTCCACCACTAAAGGACAAAAAGGGAGTGGAGTCTACTCCGGCGGTTCCCTAGCGCCTAGGCGGTTCCTTATCGATAAGGTACAGCCGGCTGAGATAAGGAACCGCGGGCAGATATAGCCGTTGGCCCTTTGTCCTATAAATAGTGGACCTTTCTCAGATTTTCAATTCACCACTTTTGCACATAAATTTCTAGATTCAAACATACTTCTTAAATCACTCAAATCCTTGATCATTTGATTGATTACTACTTGTTTAGAAGTGAATCTATCTCATCCATCCCTTCCTCTTCAAGTGCAAAGAGAAGAACACTATCTTTGTGAAGTGTTGAGTCCACCACCAAAGATCCTTTGAAGATCAAATCTTATGAATTTGTTGTTGTGTAATAGTTGTGAAGATCCAAGTATTTGTGTCTATTTGGAAGTTGTGTATGTATTAAGTATAGTTGTGTAGATTGGTCCTAGCTATGATTAGGGCTCGACTTCTAGCTTAGAGTCGGAAATTGGTTAAGCGGCGTGTACGGTTTTCTCCACCATAAGGAGCTTGTTGTGTAGTGAACTCTCGAGTAAGGAGTACTCGAGGAGTGGAGTAGGAACGAGGAGTGAGCTTCGTTGCCGAACCACTATAAATCCTTGGTGTTTGGTTTGATCTTTCTTTACCCTTAACTCTTTACATTCTTTATTCTTTGTGCATATACATTAGTTAGTATTAGTTTAGTTACACTATCATTGTTCATATTGTGCATAAGAAGATTTCACATATTTCCTTAAGTCTAAGTTTTTGAAAAGGATTTTTTGAAAACCATCATTTAACAAGTAAATATAAAAAACTATTCAACCCCCCCCCCCTTTCTAGTTTCTACAATTGGTATCAGAGCCTGGTTTATCAAGTATTTTTAAAGTATATTGTATTTTAAAACTTGAATCGATCTATGGATTCCAACAAGTACCTAGAAGGCAATCTATGCAAAGACCACCACTTTTTGAAACCGGTAGTTTTATTTATTGAAAAAATAGATTTGAGACTTATGTGAAATCAAAAGATTTAGATCTTTGGCATGTTATTACCAATGGTGATTTTTTACCTTATCAATTTAATGAAGTTTCTAAAACAAAGGAATTGGTCACTTTTGACAAAGCTAATGACGATACTAAAAAGAAACTTTCGACAAATAATGAGTCTAAAATGGTGATTTATAATGCCTTACCTAAGAAAGAGTATGAAAGGATTTTTATGTGTGAAACCACTAAAGATATTTGTAACACTCTTTTAGTAACCCACCAAGGTAATAGCCAAGTCAAAGAAAGCAAAATCGATCTTCTTGTCCAATAATATGAACAATTTGTCATCTTAGAAGATGAAGCTATTGATATTGCTTTTGCTAGATTTAACACTATTATTACTAGTCTAAAAGCACTTGATGAAGGTTTTTCTAGCAAGAAAAATGTTAGGAAGTTTCTAAGGGCCTTACATCCGAAGTGGAGAGTAAAACTCACGGCGGTCAAAGAATCTAAAGATCTCTCAACTTTATCACTCGATGAACTCATAGGCAACTTGAAGGTTCATGAGATGATAATTTTGAAGGACTCGGAGTTGGTGAAAACCAAGAGTGAAAGGAAGTCTCTTGCACTCAAAGCCAAGAAGGCACAAAGCGATCATGATAGTTCCTCGGATAGTGATGACAAGGAATATGCATTGGCGGTGAGAGATTTCAAGAGGTTCTTCAAAAGACGAGGTCAACACGTGAGGCAACCCAACAATGACAAGAAACCATTCTCAAAGAATCGGTTTGCCAAGAACGAAAAGGGTGATAGGAATTGCTTTAGATGTGGTGATCCAAATCATTTCATTAGTGAGTGTCCAAAGCCTTCACGCGATAAGAGTCACACGGCATTCGTTAGTGGTTCTTGGAGCGATAGCGGTGAAGATGTTGATGACAACCCCAAAGAGGAGAAATGTCTCATGGCTCACACTTCTAAAGAGATATGCTTGGGAATTGATTTGGAGCCCGACGAGTGGATTAAGGATAGTGGTTGTTCTAAACACATGACGGGTAATCGAAGTTTGTTCTCGCGCTACAAATCATATGATGGAGGTAACGTCACATTCGCTAGTAGTCTACGTGGTAATATCATTGGCAAAGGTACGGTTTCTCTTGACTCCATGACTATTGAAAATGTTGAGCACGTAGATAATTTAGGGTTTAACCTTTTAAGCATAGGTCAAATTTGTGACAATAAGTGTAAGGTCATCTTTTCGGAAAATGATAGTGAAATTGTAAAAGATGGAAAGGTCATTGGAAAAGGTGTTAGAAAGCATGGGCTTTATGTCATGAAGGTCAATAAGAAGTCAAAAGACAACATATGTCTTGCGACTGTAGATGATAGTTCTACTCTTTGGCATAGGAGATTAGGTCACGCTAATATGCATTTAATTCAATCTTTAGTCTCTAAGGAGTTGGTAAGACACCTCCCCAAGATGAAGTTTGATAGTCACTTTTGTGATGCTTGCAAAGTTGGAAAGAAAGTTCACTCAAGTGACACAGCCAAGAATTTGCTTTCAACCTCTCGGTACTTAGAACTCCTACATATGGATCTCTTTGGACCTTCCGCCATACGGAGTTATGGAGGTAACCTTTATACCCTAGTTATAGTTGATGACTACTCCAGATTCACTTGGACTAGATTTTTGGCATCTAAGAATGAAACTTTCGATCATTTCGAAATCTTTAGTCGAAGAATTCAAAATCAACTAGGATGTCCAATTGTCTCTATTAGGACGGATCATGGTAGGGAATTTGATAATGAAGTGCAATTTGGTGCCTTTTGTGAAGCTCATGGTAGTACCCATAACTTCTCGGCACCTCGCACTCCACAATCGAATGGGGTAGTTGAAAGGAAGAATAGGACCATCCAAGAGATGAGTAGGACGATGTTAAACGAGCAATCTTTGCCTCAAAAGTTTTGGTGCAATGCCGTGGACACATCGACTTATATTCTCAACCGAATTCTTAATCGACCTTTCCTTGGAAAGACCTCCTATGAGATTCTTAAAGGTAAGAAACCCTCATTGGGATACTTTAGGGTGTTTGGAAGCAAGTGCTTTATCCTCAACACCAAAGACTACCTTACCAAGTTCGACCCAAAGTCTTACGAAGGTATCTTTTTAGGTTATTCCCAAACTAGCAAAGCCTACATAGTCCTCAATAGAACCTCGGGCGTAATTGAAGAATCACTTAAAGTGACTTTTGATGAAACCCCTCCTTTAACCAAGACACCACCATTGGTTGATGATGACTTGGATGAAGTAGAAGTAGTTAAAGCCAAAGAGGTTAGAAAAATAGGAGTTGAAGACCTTAGTGTTGAAAAGGAAGTAAACATTAAGGAGTCTAAGGATCATACTCTCAATAATATCATTGGTGACTTAAATCAAAGGACCCTAATATCTCAAGTCCAAAACCAAAGCAACTTCTTTTGTTTCATCTCCTTGATTAAACCAAAAAATGTTAAAGAAGCTTTGACGGATGAGAGTTGGGTCATTGCGATGCAAGAAGAATTGAATCAATTCGTTGCTAATGATGTTTGGGAACTTGTTCCTCCACCTAGAAGTTCTACCATTATAGGAACCAAATGGGTATATAGGATAAGCTAGATGAAAATGGTGTTGTGTCTCGTAACAAATCTAGACTTGTAGCTCAAGGCTATAATCAACAAGAAGGGATTGATTATGACGAGACATATGCACCGGTAGCAAGATTAGAATCCATTAGAATCCTTTTAGCCTACGCTTGTGCCTTAGACTTTAAGCTTCAATAAATGGATGTAAAGAGTGCGTTTCTTAACGGTTTGATCAATGAGGAGGTATATGTGGCTCAACCTCCAGGCTTCATTTATTTTGAGAAACTGGATCATGTTTACAAGCTTAAGAAGGCACTTTATGGTCTTAAACAAACACCCAAAGCTTGGTATGATAGACTTAAAGCGTTTCTTGTTAAACATGAGTATACCATGGGGATGGTAGACAACACGCTCTTTACAAAGAAGAAAGGTTCTCACCTCATAATCGTACAAATATATGTTGATGACATTATATTTGGCTCAACTTGTCAGGAATTATGTGATGACTTTGCCAAAATCATGCATGATGAGTTTGAAATGAGTATGATGGGAGAACTTAACTTCCTTTTAGGAATCCAAATTAAACAAATGGACGATGGTATTTTCTTTAGTCAATCTAAGTATGCTAAAGAAATGCTAAAGAAATTTGGATTAGAAGAATCTAGACCAATGAATACCCCAATGGCCTCGGATACTAAACTCACCGTAGATGATGATTGTGAGTCGATAGACAACACCAAATATAAAGGTATGACTGGTAGTTTGTTGTACCTAACAGCAAGTCGACCGGATATCATGTTTAGTGTTTGCCTTTGTGCCCGCTTCCAGGAGGCTCCAAAAACCTCTCACCTTGAAGCGGTTAAGCGTATCTTCCGATACATTAAGGGAACTATACATATAGGATTATGGTATCCTAAAGGGACCGGCGTAGAAACCATTGTCTATGCGGACTCGGATCATGCGGGAGACTATGTGGACTGGAAAAGCACTAGTGGTGTTTGTACCTTCATGGGTTTTTGTTTAACTTCTTGGTTCTATAAGAAACAAACCGCTCTTGCGATATCCACCATAGAAGCCGAGTATGTGAGTGCCGGAAAAGCATGCCAACAAGCTCTATGGATGAAGCAAGCGTTTGTTGATTGCGGGATTTTTCTTGATGATGTTCCCATCATGTGCGACAATAAAGGTGCTATAGACCTTAGCAATAATCCCGTGCAACATTCGTGAACCAAGCACATAGAAATTCGTCACCATTTCTTAGGGATAATGTTCAAAAGGGGAACATTTCAATAGATAAGTGATATACAGGTTTTGCTAGGTTCAGATTAAATCTCTCGATATCCTCTCGAATTGATCTAGGCCTTAAGTGGAATGATTGTTCTTGGTTACTAAATAAAGGGGTTTGGTTTTCTATTCTAATAAAAAGTGGAAATGAAGGTTTAAATCAAAGGTAATTACTCTAATCAAGATTTAACAAAAACTTGGTTGAAAATTTAAAGTTCAAAATAGAATCAAATTAAAATTAAAGTTAACAAATAAATTGTGAAATATGAGTAGAGAAACAGTAAATTAATCAACAGTAAAACAACAGCATTAAAATACTCGAAAATAATTGATTCGGAACTAACTGATTCGGAAGACACTATTCACTCATCCGGAACTTGCTCATTCGGAACATACTCATCCGGAACTTTCCGAATGAATGTTCATTCGGAACTTGCTGAGTCGGAAGTTGCTGATTCGGAACTTTTGTCTCGTCCGGAAGTCACTGGTTCGGAAGTTTTAAACTTCCGAATGAAGAACTGGTTCGGAACTTATGGCCTGATTCGGAACCTTCCGGATGAAGGTTGATTCGGAAGTTGCTGATCCGGAAGTCACTGATCCGGAACTTAGTGTTTGGTTCGGAAGTTTCCGAATGAAGCCTTCATTCGGAACTTTTTGTCTTGGTTCGGAACTTTGGAAACCCAGATACAGAAACAGTAACTAAGAACACGGAACACAGGTTTTTAATCAAAATCAAATCAAACACTTAAAAAGGTTTTACCAATTTAAACACAAATCATTTAGACAATATAAGCAACAAATCCCACTAATAAAAACACAAATCCAAACAACTTTTGAAGATCAAATCAAGAAAAATAAAACTTAAGAACTTGAAGATAAAAATGGAGATGAACAAGATGAAATGAAAGATTAAACAAGAACTTTGAATTGGATGATTAATGTTTTGACAAGATGAAAGAAAGGTTAAAATTACAAGATTGAAGAACTAAAAATAAAAATCACCAATCACCCTAGTGGTGATGGTGTTAAACGAACCAGGAGAAAGAAAAGGAGGAAGAAAAGAAAAACTAGCTCGCTCCAAAAATGTGTGTGGGATGGCCTATTTATAGGTGTTTCCTTTGGTTGGTGAGTGGGCTTTCTCCCGTTCTTCGTGTCTTTTCGTCTTTTCAGAAAAGTTTCCGTTTTCGATTCTGATTCGGGATTTGTTGTCGATTAAATTCAACTCGTCTTTTAATTTCTTCGTTTAATAGACTTGAGTTTCTTCGACTTATATAAATCTTCCATCTTTGGTCCTTTTCTTCGATAAATCTTCGAATAGGCCCAGTGACTTCAAATCTTTTGCATCTCTTGGACAATAGACTTTATCTTGAGTCTTTTTCTTCAGTAAAACCCGTGCAATCCCATGTTTTCTTCAATATTTATCCGGTTGGCTCTGAAAACACAACAAACACAAAAACCACGCATAATTCCAAACAAATGATATTAAATACGTGTTTTGGTCTCGTTTTAGCCCGAATTAAGTGGTAAAAGGATGGGTGTTTACACACCTATCAAATCCCCTACACTTAACCATTGCCATGCCCTCATGCAATGCTTGGTGATAAAGCAAGTTTACACTTTTCTCATAATTAATCAACCTTGGCCTTATTTAAAATTCTACTAAACAAAAATTTAAAGAAATAAGACTTCAAAGATAACAAAGGGATAGAAAACCATTTTCTCGTGAAAATAGCTACATGGAAATAACTTGTAGAGAAATCGATGACTTACATTAGGGCTTTGGTGCTGCGAAGATTTATCACCCTCAAGTTTCACGTTCCCCAAACTAAGCTTAAAAACGAGATCATTGTTATTATAAGTTAGCAATTCAAACACTTACACACATGGCTTAATTAAATGCTTAAACTCCCTTATTCCTAGGTGTATCTCTTATATTTTTTTTTTTTTTTTTTTTTTTTGTCTTAGAATGATCATTAAGATGCATTTTTGGACTTGTTTCGATAGTTTATTAGGGCTGAAAGCAAAGTAGGACGATTTGATCAATAGTTAGCTAAAGGACAAAATCTCTTAAAACTGCTTCTCGGGATATCAAAAAGTTCATATCTTGGCATAACTTGGTTCACGATTTGAGACCTTTCTCGGGCCGATATTTGGCATGTACTTCATACTTCATATCTTCGAGAGACGTTCTTGAGATAATGGTCTTCTCATCATAATAGAGTTTCTTCACTTGGAGACTTTTGAGGGGTTCTCCAACTTTGTTGACCACGACTTCATGATTATTTCTTCAATCTCTAATTGGGATTTTGAGATACAACGATCCGCCTCCTTTTCGGACTTGGATCTATTTATCCTCATACCTTGTTAGGGTCTTTTCGGATAGACTTCTCCATGATCTTTATGGGAGTTGATTGCTTTTCGTCGTGAGTCTTGATCCTTCATATTGACTTTAGGAATAATGCTTTTCACATCACTTTGGATCTTCAGCAATAAAATGGAATCCTCATGCCTTGTTAGGGCCTTTTCGGACTCGCCAATCTTCGCGCCCCGCTTCATAAGTTATGCCTTGGCTATGAACTCTTATCATTACCGAGCAACTTTTAAACGATCTTGGGCTAGAAGCTAAGTAACTTTTCAAGTCGTAAGACCTTACTTATTGCAGATAAATTATTAGCAAGTGATGGGAGAATAGGCAAATAATTACACTAAGTGAGCTTGCGCAAGAATACCGACTTATAATTGACTCTATCATTTCTCGTCCTCCACAATTTAAAATCTCAAGTAATGAGACTCGTGGACACTTAGCCTAATAAACCAATTAAGGTCTATATGGTTAAGGATACTAGCTAGAATAAACTTGGATAAGTCTATTCGGGTTGAGTCAAAATAAACGCAACGGGCCTAATATGTCAAAGATTCCTAAACTAGCTACACCACTTTATTAATATTTTTGACTTTATTGCGGAATATATACATATGAAAGCAACGATAAAAATTTAAAAATTACACTAAATGGCCAAAGTTAATAAAAAATTTGAAAAATGTCGAAAAATAGGATTTTCCGGTTAATTGAAGGCATTTTCATGGAAAAGTCCACTTAAAACTTCGATAGAAGTCCCCCCTACACTTAAGATAAACATTGTCCTCAATGTTTAAGCATGTGGGAAAAGGTTCCCCTACACTTAGGACATTGTGCACGTTGGTTAACTTAAGTTAAGGAAGAGACGACTAACGTGATCAATTTCAAATGTGAGTATGAAGAAAATTGAATCACGATAGTTGAGAGATAGAACCGGATTTCGGATAAACACGGGAGCACGGTTCTTCAAAGATTTCCAAGAGTGCACTTATCCCTGTAATCACATCACCACAGAAGGCAAACACATATAGAAGTCCCCCCCTACACTTAGGGGATTAAAACATGCAAGGATAGATACTCGGGTTGCCTCCCGAGGAGCGCTTGTTTTTGATAACCGAGTCACGAGCCTGACTCGACCCAAAATTAGTTCATGGGGAACGTGGTGAGGGATGAAATCACCTCCTTAGAGGTGTCCTCACCAAAGTACAACTTCACTCGTTGGCCATTCACCTTAAAATTTGGTCCATTAGGTTGAGCGAGCTCGAGAGTACCATATGGAAAAATTTGGGCGATGGTGAATGGGCCGGACCAACGAGATTTGAGCTTGCCCGAAAAGATTTTCAACCGAGAGTTAAAAAGTAAGACTTTGTCTCCAACATGGAACTCTCGGTTTTTGATCTTAGAGTCGTGAATGAGCTTAGTTCTTTCCTTATAGATTAAAGAATTTTCATAAGCCTCATTACGGAGTTCATTCAGCTCATTGAGTTGGATCTTGCGTAGGTCACCGGCTTTGTTTATATCAAAATTAGCCCACTTCAAGGCCCAATAAGCCTTGTGCTCCAACTCAATGGGGAGGTGGCACGCTTTCCCGTACACAAGACGATAGGGCGTACAGCCGATCGGGGTCTTGTAAGCAGTACGGAAAGCCCACAAAGCATCATCCAATTTATCAGCCCATGCGGCACGATGCTCTCCCACGGTTCTTTCCAAAATTCGCTTCAGTCCGCGGTTGGATATTTCAGCCTGGCCATTAGTTTGTGGGTGGTAGGCTGTGGAAAGACGATGGTTGACACCGTACTTAGCCATGACTCGAGCAAATTGGTCATTGCAGAAATGAGTCCCACTATCACTAATAATGGCACGAGGCACACCGAAGCGAGCGAATAGAGCTTTCAAAAAGTTACAAACCACCCTTGCGTCATTAGTAGGCAAAGCTTTGGCTTCAACCCACTTGGAAACGTAGTCAACGGCTACAAGGATGTATTTGTTTCCTTTAGAAGAAGGGAATGGCCCCATAAAGTCGATACCCCAAACATCAAAAATTTCACACTCTTGTATAAAATTCTGAGGCATCTCGTCTTTATGTGTGATTTTGCCTTGCTTTTGGCAAACATCACATCGCTTAACCATATCGTGAGCGTCACGGTATATGGAGGGCCAATAAAATCCCGAATCAAACACTTTCTTTGCGGTGTAGTTGGGACCAAAGTGACCACCGGTGGGTCCTTTGTGGCAAGCATCAAGGATGTCCGACGCTGCCGGTCCATCAACACATCGGCGAATTATCAGATCAGCACATTGTTTGAATAGGTAAGGGTCGTCCCAAAAGTAAGTCTTGATGTCGGTAAAGAACTTCTTCTTTTGCTGGGACGTCAACCCTTCCTTGAGAATTCCACCCGCCAAGTAGTTTGCAAAGTCTGCAAACCACGGGGTTTCATTCGGCTTCGAGTTTATAGACATTAAGGTCTCCAAGGGAAAAGAATCATTGATTTCTTTGGTCGGATGATCCCCTTGGTATGGATCCTCAAGTCTACTAAGATGGTCCGCGGCTAAGTTTTCTGCTCCTTTTTTATCGCGGATGTCGATTTTAAATTCCTGGAGCAGTAAAACCCAGCGAAGAAGTCTTGGTTTGGAATCTTGCTTTGTCAACAAGTACTTCAACGCGGAATGATCGGTGTACACAATGGTGGTAGAAAGGACAAGATAGGGGCGGAATTTTTCAAAAGCATAGACAACAGCTAAAAGCTCTTTTTCGGTTGTCGTATAATGCAATTGTGCCCCAGTCATTGTCTTGCTAGCGTAATGGATTGGTTGGAAGTGTTTATTCACTCTTTGTCCAAGAACCGCTCCAATAGCAAAATCACTAGCATCGCACATCAACTCAAAAGGCAGCTCCCAATTAGGGGTAACCAAGACGGGTGCCTTAGTGAGCTTATCCTTAAGCGAGTTGAAGGCATCAAGGCACTCTTTGGAAAAGATAAAAGGAGTATCTTTTTCCAAGAGGTGGGTCATCGGGCGAGCGATTTGAGAAAAGTCTTTGATAAATCGGTGGTAGAAGCCCGCATGACCCAAGAAACTTCTCACACCCTTCACAGTGGAAGGTGGAGGCAACTTTGCTATAACATCAACTTTAGCACGGTCTACTTCAAGACCGGCTTTCGAAATCTTATGTCCAAGCACGACGCCTTCTTTTACCATAAAATGGCATTTTTCCCAATTTAGAACAAGGCGAGTGTCTTCGCACCGCTTTAGCATACGTTCTAAATTGGCAAGGCAAGCAGAGAAGGAATCCCCGAAGACCGAGAAATCATCCATGAAGACTTCCATGGTTTGTTCAACCATGTCATGGAAGATAGCTAACATACACCTTTGGAAAGTCCCGGGCGCATTACATAAGCCAAAAGGCATTCTTTTGTAAGCGAAAGTGCCATAGGGACAAGTGAATGTAGTCTTCTCTTGATCTTGGGGATCGATGGGTATTTGAAAATAACCCGAGAAACCATCCAAAAAGCAGTAATATTCATTACCGGCTAATCGTTCAAGCATTTGGTCCATGAAAGGTAGAGGGAAATGATCCTTTCTCGTGGCATCATTGAGTTTGCGGTAGTCTATACAAACTCTCCACCCAGTAACGAGACGAGTGGGAATCAACTCGTTGTGTTCATTGGGAACAACGGTTATTCCGCCCTTCTTGGGCACACAATGGATTGGACTAACCCACGGGGAATCCGAAATAGGGTAAATCATACCCGCATCAAGAAGTTTGATAACCTCTGTTTTGATTACTTCATGTATTTTTGGATTCACCCTTCGTTGGCTTTGAATAGTGGGCTTGAAGTCGTCCTCCATGAGAATTTTGTGTGTGCAGAAGTGAGGATCAATTCCACGAATATCGGAAATCTTCCAAGCAATAGCCTTCTTGTGATCTTTCAACACAGCGACGAGGCGAGTCTTCTCTTCATCTTTCAAATCCTTTGCAATAATGACGGGCGATTTCTTGTTGTCGTCCAGGAACACGTACTCGAGATGAGGCGGCAACTCCTTAAGTTCCAAATCCGGAGGATTTTCGACGGGAGGCGTTTTCAAAGTCGGAGTATCGATAGCAATGACCGTGGGAGATGGAGGCGAAGGATTGTCTTCAGTGAGAAGATTGTCAAAGAAACTCATGTCTTCATCCCCCTCGGTGGGAGAATCATTAGTAGCTAAATTCGCATCTCCCATGGTAGCTTCAAGATTGTTCCAGAATAGATCACTATCTCCAAATAGAGACAACGATGAATCAATGGAGGACACGGTCTCAACAATGGGAAGAGAGGTAGGAATACTTTTGCAAGCATCATTAAAGTGTTCTTCACAAGCCTCATCAAGAACGTCAATACAATTAACGCTCTCATATGAATAAGGCTGTTTAGACAACTTTCCCATGTTGAAGACTACTTTGTCGTCACCCACTCTCATGATAAGCTCTCCGGCTTCAACATCAATGAGAGTGCGACCGGTCCTCAAGAATGGACGACCAACAATAAGTGGCACACGGGGGTCCATTTCGTAGTCGACGACAACAAAATCAGCAGGGAAGGTGAATTTGTCGACTCCTACAATAACATCTTCGGCTATCCCCACTGGATAAGCAACCGTACGGTTAGCTAATTCCAAAGTCATCTTGGTGGGGACTAGCTCTGGGAGAGATAATTGCTTCCACACACTTAGAGGCATGAGATTAATACTGGCACCTAGATCGGCTAGGGCCATGCAATTCTCTACTCCCGGGAAATTGCAAGGGATAAGAAAACGACCCGGATCACCAAGCTTGGTTGGCAATTTCCTTAAGAGCACTGCAGAGCAGTTCTCATTAAGTTGGGTGTTGGCAATGTCGAGGAGCTTTTCCTTGTCGCTCAGAAGATCTTTAAACATTTTCGCGTACTTGGGCATGTGAGCGAGAGCCTCAGCGAAGGAGATATTGAAATTCAGTTGTTTAAACATTTTAAGAAAGTTAGAAACCTGAATATCATCCTTGCTCTTTTGCTTCTCTTTCCTCAACCTTGAAGGATAAGGTATATTGGAAGAAGAGGAAGGCTTTAGAGGAATAGGGTCACTCACAACCACGGGTGGAGGAGGGGTAGAAAGAGGTGGAGAAATTGGGGAAGGAGAAGGAGGAGGAATAGGAGCAGGCGACTCGTTCTCCTTAGTCACAACCACCGGTGGAGGCATAGGAAGCTCGGGTTCCTTGGTACCTTTACCACTTCGAGTGGTGATTGCTTTCATCTCCCCTCTTGGGTTTGCAACGGTGTTACTCGGAAGAGTACCCGAAGAAGAGGGTTGACTACTTTGGAAAAAACTAGCCATCATGTTCCTCAGATCATTAGTCTGGCTATCCAACGTGTTTCTCATATCAGCTCGCAAATCATTTCCTTGCTTGACCAAATCTGCCTTCAAGTTGCGCACTTCCTCTTGGAGATTTCCCACTATCACATCATTGGTCCTCATATAGGTGGCGACCTCTTGGTGTAAAGCAGTGGTGGTTTGGTTGGAAGGAGCATTGTATGCAGGTGGTTGGTAAGCAGGTTGTTGGTATACTTGATTGTTACGTTGAGGTGGTTGTTGCTGCTTGTGAGGTGGAATATATGGTTGTCGAGGTTGTTGTTGTTGTTGAGGAGGGCGGTTAAGGTTTTGTTGTTGGTTTGGGTTGGTAGGAGGGAAGCCAGGTGGTGAAAGATAGTTGTTGTTGCGGTAGCTAAGCAAGTTACGGTCACCTTGAGGTCTAGCTTGATAAGCAGGTTGTTGGTAGGTGCCATATGCCGCATTCACATTCTCAGCAGGGTAATCTTGGGTAGCGGTACAAGTTGTGTAGGAGTGGGGACCACCGCATATCTCACAAGGTTGGCTGACAGCGTTCACTTGTGCATTTTTGGCGTTGTTGCTGTTGTTGTTGCTGACGGTGTGGGTGACAAGCGATTCAAGAAGCGTAGTGATTTTGTCTAATCGCTTGTCGCTGTCATTAGTGCTAGCACTAGCAACATTGGTCCTAACGCTCTTGGTTTGCACACGAGACTTGTTCTCAATGATATCCCAAGCAGCATTGGAAGTCTTAGCCAATAAATTACCCCCTGAGGCACTATTCAGTGAATCTTGGTCACTCATGCTTAAACCATTGTAAAAAGTATTAATTTGATGAACTTTGGTAAAACCATGTTGTGGGCATTTTCTTAAAAGATCTTTAAAACGATCCCAAGATTCACTGAATGACTCATCGTACTTTTGTTCAAAGTTTATAATCTCATTCCGCAAAGCGGTAGTACGAGAGGGTGGAAAAAAGTAGTTGATAAACTTTGTTTCCAAATCCGTCCACGAGAGAATACTCTGTGGCGGTTCCTTAGCAAGCCAATGCCGGGCTTGTCCCTCTAAAGAAAAGGGAAAAAGTTGTAACCTTATCACTTCTTGTGAAACTCCATTGAACTTGACCGTGTTGGTGAGTTGTAGAAATCTCTTGATATGGTCGTGTGGGTCATCAATGGTGCGTCCCAAGAATGGCTGAGCGGAGACCATCTGGATAAAGCCTGACTTGAGCTCGAAATTGTTGGCGGCAATTGGTGGTATAACAATTGGATCCGTGTTGCCATCAACATAGGGCGATTATCCGGCAGTGGCTCATTGTTGTTGTTATTCATGTTGTTGAAAGGCGGGTTGTTGTTGTTATTATTGTTGTTCGGAGGTGGTATGTTATTGTTGTTTTGTACACCAGCCATGTCTAAGTTATCGAGAGGCTCGGGCTCTTGATAAGACGTGGATCGAGTGCGCATACACCTGCAAAAGAACGAACAAGGAAAAACAAAGCAAAAATATTTTTGGTTTTTATTGTTTTTTACTTTTTAGGATTTTTGAAAATTTTATATTTTTTAGTTGTTTTTGAAAATTTTTGAAAAAGTAACGTTCACGGGGAACGGATCCCAAAATCCAATTTCTCACAAAAAACTTTTGATCTTAACGAGAAGAGCCGGCAGCGGCGCCATTTGATATACAGGTTTTGCTAGGTTCAGATTAAATCTCTCGATATCCTCTCGAATTGATCTAGGCCTTAAGTGGAATGATTGTTCTTGGTTACTAAATAAAGGGGTTTGGTTTTCTATTCTAATAAAAAGTGGAAATGAAGGTTTAAATCAAAGGTAATTACTCTAATCAAGATTTAACAAAAACTTGGTTGAAAATTTAAAGTTCAAAATAGAATCAAATTAAAATTAAAGTTAACAAATAAATTGTGAAATATGAGTAGAGAAACAGTAAATTAATCAACAGTAAAACAACAACATTAAAATACTCGAAAATAATTGATTCGGAACTAACTGATTCGGAAGACACTATTCACTCATCCGGAACTTGCTCATTCGGAACATACTCATCCGGAACTTTCCGAATGAATGGTCATTCGGAACTTGCTGAGTCGGAAGTTGCTGATTCGGAACTTTTGTCTCGTCCGGAAGTCACTGGTTCGGAAGTTTTAAACTTCCGAATGAAGAACTGGTTCGGAACTTATGGCCTGATTCGGAACCTTCCGGATGAAGGTTGATTCGGAAGTTGCTGATCCGGAAGTCACTGATCCGGAACTTAGTGTTTGGTTCGGAAGTTTCCGAATGAAGCCTTCATTCGGAACTTTTTGTCTTGGTTCGGAACTTTGGAAACCCAGATACAGAAACAGTAACTAAGAACACGGAACACAGGTTTTTAATCAAAATCAAATCAAACACTTAAAAAGGTTTTACCAATTTAAACACAAATCATTTAGACAATATAAGCAACAAATCCCACTAATAAAAACACAAATCCAAACAACTTTTGAAGATCAAATCAAGAAAAATAAAACTTAAGAACTTGAAGATAAAAATGGAGATGAACAAGATGAAATGAAAGATTAAACAAGAACTTTGAATTGGATGATTAATGTTTTGACAAGATGAAACAAAGGTTAAAATTACAAGATTGAAGAACTAAAAATAAAAATCACCAATCACCCTAGTGGTGATGGTGTTAAACGAACCAGGAGAAAGAAAAGGAGGAAGAAAAGAAAAACTAGCTCGCTCCAAAAATGTGTGTGGGATGGCCTATTTATAGGTGTTTCCTTTGGTTGGTGAGTGGGCTTTCTCCCGTTCTTCGTGTCTTTTCGTCTTTTCAGAAAAGTTTCCGTTTTCGATTCTGATTCGGGATTTGTTGTCGATTAAATTCAACTCGTCTTTTAATTTCTTCGTTTAATAGACTTGAGTTTCTTCGACTTATATAAATCTTCCATCTTTGGTCCTTTTCTTCGATAAATCTTCGAATAGGCCCAGTGACTTCAAATCTTTTGCATCTCTTGGACAATAGACTTTATCTTGAGTCTTTTTCTTCAGTAAAACCCGTGCAATCCCATGTTTTCTTCAATATTTATCCGGTTGGCTCTGAAAACACAACAAACACAAAAACCACGCATAATTCCAAACAAATGATATTAAATACGTGTTTTGGTCTCGTTTTAGCCCGAATTAAGTGGTAAAAGGATGGGTGTTTACACACCTATCAATAAGGTACCCTCCGAGGATAACTTAGCCGACATCTTCACTAAGCCACTTAAGAGGGAACCTTTTAATTACTTGCGTCTAGGTCTAGGATTAATGGAACATTTTCCTTATTTGCTTTCCCATTATTGAGTCTCTTACTTTCTTTTGAGTCTTCTATCACTTTGAGTCATTGAGTCTCCTAAACTCTTCTTGAAAATCTTTTCTTCTCCTTTTCAAAATCCTCAAAGTCTCTTTCAAAAATGGTCAAGAAATGTTTTGACATTGTTAATTCAATCTAAAAACGTTTTTCATAGATTCTTGCTATTAATCTCGAGCTTACATAATTCATATGTATGATTCTCTCAAACATAGCAAGAACAAGATAGAATCATGGAGGATCATTGTGTCGTGACTTAAGGTCTTGTCTTACACACCTCCTACATCGATTTTTTAAAATCCATGTATTTTGGTCAAATCCCTATTTGGTGAGTTAGTATGTATTCTCTTTGTCTATCTTTGCTTTTAAGCATATCCCTATGATAAGTTAGACTAGAAAAATAAGATTTGCTGAAAAATCTTTCTTCACCACCAAAACACAGCCTCTGTAGGCGGTTCCATATATGAACCGCGGTCCCTTATCAATAAGGAACCGCCGGAAGCAATAAGGAACCGCGTACAGTGCTTCCTTTTTTGGGTATTTCTGAAATTCCAAATTTGTTCCAACACTTTTGGGAATCTTTGTTTCAACCCTTTGACCACCCTAAAAATACCTTGAGCCTTCCCTATTTAACCATAAGCATTTTGCCATACTTCACATCCCAAAATTTCTTATTCTCCCAATGAAAGCCTTGATTCTCCTCCATTTTCCCCAATTGCTTTCAATCCCAACTCACCCAAGAACAATTTCAATCCAAATTCACCCAAGAACACTCTTAATCACATTTCTCCTACCAAGAGTGTTGATTGTGGAACATCTTTTCTTCCATCACCACCCTTTAGTGTTCTTCCTCCTTCTCATGATAATGTCAACATCTTGCCATGGCACACATCTATGAGGAGTTGAGCTACATCAAGAGTCTCTTAATCAAGCCTCCTCTTCACTTTGATTATGAGATCTCCACCAATCCACCTCCACCACATTCCGCCACTACCTTGTCTTTCATATAAGCATTGGTGCTTATCCACAAGACACCTAATTCAAGCAAATCTTAGAATTCTAGATTAACTAGGATTATATTTATGCTTTTGGCTTGTTTCCTCTTTCATACATCTTTGTATGACTCTTTTTATTTTATTTGACTTTACTTAGATCTTAGTATTTGTGTTTTCTTCTCTTTTTTTGTGTGACCTATAGCTATTTCTTGTTGGTTGTCTCTTTTGTTCAACTAACCCTTCTATGTAGCTTGTCACCATATCTCGATTCCTCGGTGCCCCAAGCAAGGGGGAGTAAGCACCAAGGGGGAGTCTTTGCAAAGTCCGTCTCTTCAACACCGACTTGTGCAACCTTTTTGCTTCGACAAAGGGGGATAAATGAATAAACTCGTCTTCGAAAATCTTGTTTTTTTTGTGTGATTAAGTTTATGTATTGTCGGAATCAAAAAGGGGGAGATTGTTTATGCAATAATGCCTAAAAACGTTACCTGCATTTTTCGGTCTCGCTTAGTTTTGATTACGACAAAATGTAAAAACAAGCATTTACGAAAACAATGAAAAACGAATTCTTGAGTTCAAGTATTTTTTATTTTACCCATTTTCACTTAAGGTATGAATAAACAAGTACTAACCTTAATCAAGTGATCAAGTGATTTAATCTTTTCTTAAAACTCACTTTTATTAAGTGTGACAAGTTTTTAATTAAACTTTCTTTTTAAGAAAATGTTTTATTAAATTAAATATTTAAAAATTTGAAAATGCCATATTCTTTTTTGATTTGGAATATTCTTTCAAGATATTTTATAATCAGATAAGACCTCCACCACTAAAGGACAAAAAGGGAGCAGAGTATACTCCGGCGGTTCCCTAGCGCCTAGGCGGTTCCTTATCGATAAGGTACCGCCGACTGAGATAAGAAACCGCGGGCAGATATAGCCGTTGGCCCTTTGTCCTATAAATAGTGGACCTTTCTTAGATTTTCAATTCAACTCTTTTGCACATAAATTTCCAGATTCAAACATACTTCTTAAATCACTCAAATCCTTGATCATTAGATTGATTACTACTTGTTTAGAAGTGAATCTATCTCATCCATCCCTTGTGAAGTGTTGAGTCCACCACCAAAGATCCTTTGAAGATCAAATGTTATACATTTGTTGTTGTGTAATAGTTGTGAAGATCCAAGTAGTTGTGTCTATTTGGAAGTTGTGTATGTATTAAGTATAGTTGTGTAGATTGGTCCTAGCTATGATTAGGGCTCGACTTCTAGCTTAGAGTCGGAAATTGGTTAAGTGACGTGTATGGTTTTCTCCACCATAAGTAGCTTGTTGTGTAGTGAACTCTCGAGTAAGGAGTACTCGAGGAGTGGAGTAGGAACGAGGAGTGAGCTTCGTTGTCGAACCACTATAAATCCTTGGTGTTTGGTTTGATCTTTCTTTACCCTTAACTCCTTACATTCTTTATTCTTTGTGCATATACATTAGTTAGTATTAGTTTAGTTACACTATCATTGTTCATATTGTGCATAAGAAGATTTCACATATTTCCTTAAGATTAAGTTTTTGAAAAAGGATTTTTTGAAAACCATCATTTAACAAGTAAATATAAGAAACTATTCAACCCCCCCCCCCCCCCTTCTAGTTTCTACACGCTGTATCAAACTCTAAAGCATTACAGAATTAGAAAGGTATAAGTAAGTGGGACATGAAGTCACAAAGAGGCGAATATCACAAGGGATGGATGCACAAGATCAAGGCGGGAGATATTTATTCAAGATTGATATCAAATATCACATCAACATATTCACCAAAAAGGAAAAAGAAAAGAAAGACGGAGACTACAAGCTCAAGAAAAGCATAGTATGCTAGGTTCATTTTATTATTGTAACTGGGGTAACGCCCTTGTTTGGAGTGACCTCCCTTAGGGGGGGATTGTTGGAAATACGTTTTTTACGTATTTAGGAAGATTCGGTCACTCCGACAATATATTAGTTAAGTAGCTCGTAGTCTAGCATTTAACTAAGTCTAAGCCCGGTCCGTGCAAGTATGGTCTGCCCAACATTGTAATCCCAAGCCCATCCCATGGGCTTGGTATATGAACCCTCTCCTTCGATGGAGAGGGTGTGGTTTACATAATATTTCACATAGTAGAAAGGTGTTTTCTTTCACTTTCTCTCTCTAAAAGTATGTGTTTTCTCACCATCTATCTCTCTCTACTCTCTCTCTAGTATAAGCAAGATTTACATCATCCTACAAATCCCTTGTAAAACCCTGTTTATCGAATCTTACTTGTTGACTAATTTTTTGACATCGTTATCTATTAGGAAAGGCTACACCGTTTTCACTCAATTTTGGACGTTAATCTCTATTCACGCATAAGCAAAAAATGTATCCTCGTGATCATTAAGACAAAAATAAAATATAAGAGATATCCATTAAGAATAAGGGAGTATAAGTACGTGATTAAGGCATATGAGTAGTGTTAGCATTACTAACTTATAATAACAATGATCTCGTTTCACGCTTGGCATAGAATTAAGTGAAAATCAAGGACGACGAAATTATTTCTATGAAGCATTCATGTGTTCTTATTCAATGATCCTAAAAGTCACTTTTATCATTATGAAAATCGTACATTATGTCTATAAACGCATCTAGTTAAGTTAAGTTAAGTTTATTTTCAATAAAAATTGTATAAAAATGAATTTTGGAAGTGCTACGATACCTAATTCTAGCATTGCGCGAGTGCACATCAATGGTTTAGTATGGGGCAATTGATGGGACTCTATTTATACATAGTCTCATCCCCAAAATCAGGCTTAAAATACGGAAAAATATCATAAAACCTTGCAAAGTACCTTTGTTTTGTTCAATGTGATTGAAGGCTCAGATATTGTGAATTTACCAAAAAAACATAAGAAACAAAGCAAAAATGAAGCCGGGAAACGAAGCCGCACAAAAGAACCAGACTCATATGTGGAATTTCCAAATTTACCCTTGACGTTTTGAAGATATACAAGATTGGTCCCTCAACTTTGAAAAAATTATCACTTTATACCCCTAAGAAATCAAAAAGTGCAAAGGAGTCCCCTTAAAGTTTCAAGATTGTATAAGTTTTGTCCCCCAAGGTTGAAGATATTTCATTTCAAGTCCCTTTCCATGATATATAGAAATACAAGGACTGAAATTGCCTAAATCCAAAGTTCATTTACAAGAAAGTTGCCAAAAATCTGCTCAAAACCACAGGGATTAAAACCGCCATTGTTTGAAGGGGAGGGGAGGACTAAGACTGCCAAAAACCTAAACTTATAACCCGTTTACCCACTTATTACCCAACTACCCAATCCCATATCCAAAACCAAAGCCCAAAACCCAACCGAAAAGTTTAAACCGGTTTTATTGTTAACTAATTTTCAAAATTAGTTTAATAATATTAACTTTTGGCGCTTAACATATCATAACCCAACCCACCATATCAAACTAACCACTGTACATGATAAACCCTAATCCCTATAACTTAATCAAAGCAAAGGCGTTTTGATTAATACCTTCCAGATGCCAAATTAAATGTTTTGTAAACTCTTTCATGTGCTCAAATACGCCAGATCACCACTCAAGACCCCACATGTGACCTTCCCTACACAAAACAAACGTGAAGACAAAAAAAATAGCACAGAGATTGGACGATGAAGATTATCTTGCTTGCTCATCACACCAGATAGAGGGTCTTGATCAATATTGGCAGCTAGCGTTCACATGGCATGAGCAGAGGCATCACATGAATCCTCTTTGACCTACATTCAAACGGCATCTTCACAAAGAATTCAAAATATCCAGGGTCACTTTAGGGAATTGTATAGCTAGGGTTTAGTTCTTGTTGTAACCTCTCATTGTATTCTAGAATAGTCCTTAGCTTATTATAAATAACACTTACTTATTTACATTTTGTTCAAGAATTTTTGTAAACCCTAATTTTCGAATATTTAAAGTAAATTTTAGGCCATGCAAAATCTTTTTGTTCCATTTACTTTACTGCTTGTTTAAAATTCGTCATTTATTTTATGCAACCTTTAATTCAAGTTCAACAAAAATCTTTTTCATGTCTTCTTGTTTAAGAATTTTGGGACCCAAGGTTTTATAGGCTGATCATGGGCATTTGGTCTGACAAATTAAGTGATTGTGAGGATTATAAAGCCTTGTTACATTTCTGTTTGTTACTCTTTAATCCTTGCAAAAGTTTGGTACCATTTTTAGAAAAAAAAATCGGTCCTCTTTGTTTAGCTTATTAACTGTTGTAGGATATTGTAAATCTTGCTTATGTTTAGAGATAGAAAGATGGTGAGAACACACACACACTTAGAGAGAGAAAGTGTAGAAAACACACTTTTCACTATATGTATTATGAATGAACCAACCACCCTCTCCAACTAAGGAGAGGTTTTATATACCCAAGCCCATGAGATGGGCTTTGGCTTACAAGTTGGGCCGGCCTACACATGTTGTAGGCTTGGCTTGGCGTTAGTTGTTTAATATTAGTAAAACTAAACTACGAGCTATTACTTAGACTATTGTTGGAGTGACCGATCCTTTCTAATACGTAAAACGTATTTCCAACAATCTCCCCCTAAGGGAGGTCACTCCAAACAAGGGCGTTACCCGAGTTACAATAATAAAATAAACCTAGCATTCTATGCTTGTCTTGAGCTCGTAGTCTTCGTCTTTCTTTTCTTTTTCTTTTCTGGTGAATATGCTGATGTGATCTTTGATATCAATCTATAGCATTAATCTCTTGCCTTGATCTTGTGCATCCTTCACTTGTGATCTTCGCCTCTTCGTGACTTCATGTCCCACATACTTATACCTTCGTAATTCTTGAAAGCTTTAGAGTTCGATACAGTGGAAGACTTGACTTTTAGGCTTTCTAGAATTAGATGAAGTATTAAGTGCATAAAGTATAAGCATGCGGGGACGACGTCTTCTCGGATTCCGCAACGCCACCGTCTTCAAATGCAGCAACATAAGTAGACACGAACGAAATGGATTTGAACATTTCATTCTAATTCGGTAGCATTTTACCTCCGGTCAGTGAAGACCGTTGGACGATATAAAATATCGTACTTGTGGCAGGTAGATTTAATTAAAAATCTGCTTGACAAGATTTCGCGGGTAAACCCGTTCTCTTTACTCGACCGTCCAAAGCTGACTGCGAACGTAAAGAGTGAATCATTTGGATAAAATTATCCGCATGATTGAAGCCGTCAATTCTGATTCCTGGAACAAGTTTGGTTCATTAAAGAATCGCACCATCGTTGCTTTCTAGTTGTCACGAGCTTGATTCATATAGAATCTTGCAAGTTACCTACCAAGTGCTGTTTGAGGTTAACACTAGAAGGATTTCCACTCATCACTGTGAAAACTATGGAGTGTCACTCTGATTGTTCTGACAAGATCACTAAGATATTGCGTAAAGGCCTAGAACGTGTTTAAGTTCAGTTAAGAATTAAACCACTGTTGCTTTCCAGTTATCACAAGCTTGATTCATAAAGAATCGCACAAGTTACCTACCATGAGCTTTTTGATATTCGCTCAAGAAGGATTCCATCTTCATTGTAAATACTTTCATATTACTTAGATGTTTAAGGAAAATCATAAAGATTTTGCGTATGACTCTTAATATCTTTCTTACTTTTCACAGTGTGTGAAGAAGCAAGGAAATATGGAAGTGTGTCCTAATGAGATATTTGATGATCTCAAATGGATCTAGACTCGATCGTGCACTTTGGATTTTAGTGATTGGAGGCTGGAGAGGAGTGCCACCATTTCAATACCTATTTATTCGGAGTGAATAAATCGATAGATTGTTGTCTCCGTGTGATTAAAACAAATACCTTTTGAGAGATATCTGAGTTAGATGGGATGGTCTGTGCATTGCATCACTGGGTCCATGATGTCTATCTTCAATATCGAGCATCATTAAAATGATCTCAATAGCATATGTGTTGACCCGGTTTCTGCCTAAGGTTGTAAGGAGGGCTTATTTCTTTAGACCCTTTATCTTTAAAATTCTTTTTCATTCTTCAACCCCTTCAATGCTTTCCAATATGTCATAACTAGCACCTTGTTGTGATTGTTCCAGTGCTAACTTAAGTACTTGGTCGGCATTCAGCTACATTCACAATCTTTCTCCATCTTTCCTAAGGACTACTATTTCTAGCTATCGAATGTCCTTGGGAAGATTCCTCCGGTTTTGGAAGAATCATGGGACTTAACCTATCCTACCATCCTTATGTCACCACAATCTTCATCGTCGTAAAATAAATGGGTTGTGGGTAAGTATACGTCACCATGAAAATCCATTTTGATAAGCAAATCTGTTTTGCTCCCCTTTAACATATGTCACGATATTCGAAAACATTTCGCACATGTCGGGATGAGCTATCACGTTAAGTCAAACCATTTTTGATTAATCATTTACCATATTAAATCACATTTTCTCCCCCATATTAAAAATATTAACCCAATCGATGTTTTTAATATTAATTGATTTAATGAGGTTTTAACAAAGTTTTGGGAAGAAAAATGCAAGTCTGCTTTATCTTCATGATACAAAATGTTGAGATATGATACCAATTAGTAAAATGATCACAGATGTCATCTCTTGACACCACATTTACGATCGGTATTGTTGTCTTGACACCAATTAGTGAACTTGGCACTTTCGGCATCGAAGATTCTGAATGCTTGACAATTGCTCCCCCTCAATTGTTGACCTGTGTTCTATCGAAAGAGCTGTAGTCGTCCTTTGAGTAGTCGCATCGTCGAGTATGTAGATACCAATTGTAGATTTCTATGGTTGTAGAGATGATAGCTTCATAAAAACAAGATTTCTCTTGTTTTAACAAATAAATGCACTGATGCGTACATATATTCGTGTTAGATTATGTTATAACGTAAACACAATCCCTTACATGGTTATAAAGTAAACCATGCCCGAGAAAATTAATTCCCGTTGTTGAGCCAAAGCTTTCATAAGAAATACTTGACTTTAATATGAAAAACGGGTTGCAGTCTGAAATAACTACAAGCCATATAGGCATGTTTTATGAAATATTTACAACTTTTGTACGAACTCTATTTATGGCACCGTGTCAATATTAATCAACATTTCTAAGGCCGTAAATATTATCGTCCCAAAAGACATTCCTTTTAAAAATAAAGTAAAAATATTTTTTGATTTTTCCAAATTTTTCAATTTTTATGGTTTTTATATGGTTTTATATTTTTGTATTTTGCTTTTGTGGATAAAAATATAAACAATATATACAGATCATCACAAAGGATACGGAGAATAGTTTACCACCACTATTCTTTTGCTTCATCTGCCAGTTCCTTAAGAGTCTCAGGCGAGAAAGTTCTCAAACTTAGCTTGTCGGCCAAAAATTCAATTCGAGCGCGATCTAAAGCCTTCGTGAAAATATCCGCCAATTGATACTTATATCGGACAAAGTAAAGATCGATCACTCCATTTTCCACTTGCTCCTTGATGAAATGGTAGCAAATGTCAATATGCTTCGACCGGGAGAATTGAACATTGTTGTAGCATAAGGCAATTGCACTCTTGTTGTCGCAGTACATCGGAATTTTGTTGAAACCTAGACCATAGTCGGTTAATTGCGATCTCATCCAAATAATTTGAGCACAGCAACCGGACATAGCTATGTATTATGCTTCTGTACTTGAAATTGCAGCGCTTTTCTGCCTTTTAGATTCCCAACTGATTAGTCGATCTCCTAGTAGTTGCAAAGTTCCACTTGTGCTACGTCGTGTATCTTGACGACCCGTGTGATCCGCATATGCATATGCCATGAGTGCAATCGAAGAGTCCTTCGAATAACAAAGTCCCAGATTAATGGTTCATTTAAGATACCGAAAGATCCGTTTAACAGTAGCTAAGTGTAACTCAGTAGGCCTAGTTTGATATCGAGCACACATACATATTGCAAATTGAAGATCAGGTCGACTAGCTGTTAAATACAAAAGGGTACCGATCATTCCAAGATAAAGTGTCGGATCAACGGCAACTCCATGTGGATCTGCATCAAGCTTAGTTCGTTCCACCATTGGAGTATCCACAGGGTCACAAGATTCCATCTTATATTTCTTAAGAGATTCAAGGGCATACTTAGATTGATTGATAAAGATGCCTCTTGGACTCTGAGATATCTGAATACCTAAGAAGAATGATACCTTTCCCATCATTGACATCTTAATCTTGGAAGACATGAGTGTCCCAAACTCATCGGATAAGGTTTGGGTCGAGGCAGCAAATATTATATCATCAACATTTATTTGTACCACAATCATATCTCTCCCTTGTTTCTGAATAAACAGTGTGGGATCCACCTTGCCTTTAACGAAGCCTTGCGTAATGAGGAATTGTGACAATAGATCATACCATGCGCGTGGAGCTTGCTTTAACCCATAGAGAGCCTTCTTAAGCTTGTACACATGATTAGGATATTTAGAATTCACAAAACCATCCGACTGTTGAACATAGACCTCTTCCTTGATTTCACCATTGAGAAATGCCGTCTTCACATCCATCTGATAGACGATCATATTCATGTGGGATGCATATGTTAGGAATAGTCTAATAGCTTCCAAACGGGCGACAGGTGCAAAGGATTCCATAAAGTCGATGCCCAATAATTGCTTGTATCCACGAGCTACTAGTCGAGCTTTGTTCTTCAATATTCCGCCTAACTCGTCGAGTTTCACCTTGTAAACCCATTTCAAAGTGAGTAACTACACTTGATCCGGGCATGGGACAAGTTCCCATACATCAAGACGTATAAATTCATTAAGTTCTTCTTGCATAGCTTCTATCCAACAAGATTGGGTGAATGCTTGTTGCCACATCTTAGGTTCAACTTCACTGAGAAAAGCATCAAAATGACAAAACATTGCACTTTCTTGTAACTGACTTCGTGTGGATACCGAACGATTAGAGGCGCCAATAATAGAATCTATAGGATGATCCTTTGTCCACTTGCTGTCATGTTCACGAATCCGTGGATTGGAGTAGACGGTAGTAGGAGCTTCCTCTGAGGTGGACGACCCGGCTTGATTAGAGTCGAGAATAGGTACACCAAATAATGGAAGTTCACGCATTTGAGCGAATTCAAAATCGTGATCATCATCATCCTCTTCATCATCAATAGGCATGACATGGGTAGTTGATACATGTGTTGGTTTAGAATTACATGTTGAAGGTATATCTTGACCAATTGTAGGTGTAGACGTATCTGATTGTGCTTCGGTTGCTGGAGCGACAACTTCAGTTACCGGAGCTATTACCTCAGGTTCTGGAGCAACAATACTTGGAGGAGTAAAGAATTCATCAAAGAACGGTTGAAACAACGTACCCCATTCATTCCTAAAAGGTGGTGTAAATGATGATGAAGAAGGGTTGTTTGGGACAAGACCAGAGCTAATGTTACTGGGTCCCATTTCATGAAGTGCGGGTTCAGAGCCGCTTTGCTCAGAAGCCATTGTTGTTAGCTCATCAAAATCTACATTCATATTTTCGAGGATCTTACGAGAATTATGATTTTAGATTCGGTATGCCTTCTTTGTGGGTGCATAACCAATGAAAATACCAATATCAGCCTTGGGTTGAAGTTTTCCCAAATTGTCACCATCATTATTTGGATAGCAAAGAGAACCAAATACATGAAGATATGATAAATCTGGTACTTTTCCATGTAGGAGCTCATAAGGTGTTTTACCATGGCGTTTTCGAATTAGTGACCGGTTATTGGTGAAAAATGCTATAGATACTACTTTTGCCCATAAAAACAATGGAGCCTTTGCGTAAATTAACATCGTTCGAGCAGTTTCCATAAGTGTGCGATTTCCCCTTTCAACGACACCGTTTTGTTGTGGAGTGCGAGCAACGGATGTTTCATGAGAAATGCCAACTTCTTCATAATAATCACGCAAAATTTGATTCACAAGTTCGGTTCCATTATCTGTACGGATGCGGCGGACAGTAGTGTTGAGACGCACTTGAATCATCTTGGGAAATCCAATGATGAATTTAGGTGCCTCATTTTTTGTTGTAAGAAATTTCACCCATGTAAACCGAGAGTAATCATCGAAAATGACGAGGATTTTCTTTTTACCACTAAGACTTTTAACACGCATTGGCCCACAAAGATCCATATGCAATAAATAAAGTTTCTCTTGGTTGGTGTCTTCAGTCTTGGGTTTGTATGATTTCTTAGTGCTTTTCCACATTGTACACGCGGAACACAAATGGTCCTTGTGAAATGTAAGTTTAGGAAGACCACGAACAAGTTCGTTTTTCGCCAAATGATTGATAGCGTCAAAGTTAAGATGAGATACCCGTCGATGCCATAACCATGACTTGGTCTTTGATGCCTTGGAGAGAATACATATGGGAGAAGCGGCCATCATGTCTTGTAGAGACAAAGTGTACAAATTATTCCCTCGAGTACCTTTCAATAAATCAACCCCTTCCAAATTACGAATGAAGCAGGTATGCTCTCGAAAAGCAACTTCTAGGTTTGCATCACAAAATTGCCCCATAGAAAATAAGTTGTGACCGAGACCTTCCACATAATACACTCTTGAAATTATAACATTCCTGATATGAGCAAAATCTCATATCAATAAGTCAACAAATCACCCTAAAACACATAGCAAATACCTAACTTTTATACAATAAAGCAGTATTATGTGGTATGTTTTGTGTTTGTGCTTGTTTAGGTAACAAGGATACAAATTTGAAGCAAACAAGTGAAATCAAGCCAAAAGATGAAGAAAATACAAGAGAAGGATCAATAATGACAAGCCATGAGAAGACAAAGGACCTATCTTGACAACATTTAAAAGATGAGGGGCTAAAGTGTAAATTTTAGAAAAGTCAAGATCTAGTCAAATTTGGTCAACATTCAAGTCAAACAAGTCAAAGGGCTTCAAATGTTCAAGATGAAAGTTGAAGGATCAAATATGTCAAAGAAATGAAGTTCCAAGCTCAAATGAAGATTCTGCCAAAGTTTAAGGGCTGAAGTTGACATAATTCATACTACTTTGGGTTTAATCCGTGTGAAGAGGCCAAGAACCAATGAGAATCAAGAGAAAAGGTGACACGGATGGCCACATGTGCCCACTACCGCCGCCAAGAAATTAATACCATATCTCAACAGTTAACTCCACTTACCAAATTTCCACCAATGAGAGAATGCCACTCAATAATACTTATATACAAAAATGGATAACGATCTGTGTCTTCTACTTTCCACCAATAAACATCTTCCACGTGTATCTTCAAACTCAAAACGCGCCCAGGAGTGGAAATTCGCTACACTTCATATCAAGTAAAGATGCAAACATAAAATCTGCTTCATTTTGAGAGACGAATCCAATCATCACAACCAATTAAGCTGAAATTAATCCAAGCAAAAAACCCAAAATGTGTTCTTGAGATGAATTTCACAATTAAGCAAATGAGTACACCTGGCAGCTTGTCATTGGCTTAGACATGTCACCAACTCCAACAAACTCTCATTCCAACTCTATAAATAGGACATGTATAGCTCATTTGCATTTGTAGCTTGTAGGTGTGAAAAACACACACTTTACTTTTCTCTCTCAATTCCAGTACTTCAATTTAGTTAGTAACTACTCTTAGGTACTTGACAAACACCTAAGAGTCGGTTAGTTAGTTAGCAACTACTTGTAACCACTTTTCCCTCCATAAATAAAATTCAACTTTCAGTTTCACTAAATCTCATCATCCTTACTTCATTACTTTGATTCCTGTGATACTGTGTTGCTTCTGTTGATCTTCCATGATCAATGGAAGGTTGTTGAAGTTGTGAAGTTTTGTAGCTGTTCAGAAGTACTTGGAAGTTTATTTTTTAGTCCTTTTCAGCATTTGTAGCAGGGGAGTCTACTGTAGAAAAATTAGATGATGATGATGGTAACTGGTAGATGATTAATGGTGGTTTAGCGTTTGTTAGAAGGCTCAGCGCCTCTCTACTCCTTCAGTGGTGGCTTCAAGCTAAAAAGTGCTTAATTCGTTATTTTTGTTCCTCTAAAATGTCACTGCATGCTCAATTCATAGAATAAGCTTTACTTGCCGAACTGATTGTGTGTTTAGACTGCTTATAGCTTAATTGTGTTAGTGTGATACCTTACTTGTTGATTTACAGCTTTGATTTCAGTTTTACTTAGTTAAAATTAGTATTTCATCAGTCATAGCTCACTAGTGGTCATTTTGAGTTTTGACCAGTTAACTAGCTTGTTTTTGGTCTAAAACCAGTTCATTACCTCACTAGAAAGCAGTGTTTGGATTTAGATCAAATTTGGTGATTCAAGTTGTTAAACCCGTTGTTAAGAGTTCATTTACACTAAGTCTAGTAGTGTAAACATTTTGGTAAAGTTTTAAGGTCAAATAGGTTTTCAAATAGGCAATTGGTAGAAAAAAGTTTGGGTGAAGTACTTAACAAAGTTCATCAGTTTAAACTTGTCACCTTTGATTCCTTAGCATTTCTTTGTTACTGATAATTTTAGCTGAAATTTGTTCATACTTGTAGCTTAACATCCAGTCTATCAGTGTTTAGTTGGAAATTCTACAGTATCAAGTTTTGAAAGAGTTCTTGGCGTATTAATAATCACTTGACCAAACTCAAGTTTCTATAATGAAATGCTTTCTATTTTGCTAGTTTTCCAAATCTACTTCATAAATCTTCCTATTTTCTTTCACAAATCAACTTGCAAACTTGTCCTTAGTGAATTCTGAGAATTTGAGCTTTTTGAGTTTTTGGTCAAATAAGCCAATTTTAGCTTATTAAAGATTCCAGCTTATTCAGTAGACCATTTTCAATTCTGAAAGACATTCCAAGGTTTGTGGTCATTGATTAACCAATTTTAGCAATAAAATTGGATTGTGGATGTCTGGATTTCATTTGGGCTTATTCTAGGCTTTTTGAGATAAGCTATCAAGAGATTTAAAAACTTTTAAGCAAAATCCTTTTACAAGCCTAGCTTATTTTGAGTTTTAAGCAGTTTGCAAAAGATTAGAATCATTTTGGTTGAGTATTAAGCTCATTCGAGATTATTGTTACTAGCTAGCTCGTTTTTGTTAAAACTTTCATTTTAATTGCAAATAGGTCCTTGCTTTTTGTAATCTTTGTAATTAGTGCTAATCTTTCACACTTTTTAGGTTTTGCAAAAGTTGGTCCCTATATTTCAGTTTATTACAATTTCAGTTAGATAGTTTTACAATTTGTTAAGTTTGTTAACTAGTTTGTTACATTTTTCATAATTGTTCCTTATAGTTCCTGATTTTACACTTTCAGTCCTTATACTTTCATTTAGTTTATATTTCAAACAATTTACTTTTCATGCATTAAATTCTTGTACTTTGTGAATAATTTAATGCATGAAAAGTAAATTGTTTGAAATGTGCAAACAAAGTGCAGTACCAATTATTATTCACAAACTACAAGAATTTAATGCATTAAAAGTAAATTGTTTGAAATGTAAACTAAATGAAAGTATAAGGACTGAATGTGTAAAATCAGGAACTATAAGGACCAAATATGAAAAATGTAACAAACTAGTTAACAAACTTAACAAATTGTAAAACTATCTAACTGAAATTGTAACAAACTGAAATATAGGGACCAACTTTTGTAAAACCTAAAAAGTGTGAAAGATTAGCACTGATTACAAAGATTAACAAAAAGCAAGGACCTATTTGCAATTAAAATGAAAGTTTTAACAAAAACGGGCTAGCTAGTAACAATAAGCTCGAATGAGCTTAATACTCAACCAAAATGATTCTAATCTTTTGCAAACTGCTTAAAACTCAAAATAAGCTAGGCTGGTAAAAGGATTTTGCTTAAAAGTTTTTAAATCTCTTGATAGCTTATCTCCCCAAGAATAATCCCAAATGAAATCCAGACATCCATAATCCAATTTTATTGCTAAAACTTATTAATCAATGACCACAAAGCTTGGAATGTCTTTCAGAATTGAAAATGGTCTACCGAATAAGCTGGAATCTTTAATAAGCTAAAATTGGCTTATTTGACCAAAGTTTGCTAAAATGTTCAAAGATCTCCTCTCCAACAAGGAAAAATTGGTGGATTTGTCTAGCACATCACTTAATGAGAATTGCTCCGCCGTGTTGCTCAAAACCTTACCCACAAAACTTGGTGATCCAGGGAAATTTTTGATCCCTTGTAATTTTCCCGGGGTGGAAAATTGCATGGCACTAGCGAATCTAAGGGAAGCATTAATCTCATGCCTTTATTAGTTTGGCAGAAACTCTATCTTCCCGTGTAACACCCCCATTTTGATAAATGGAATGTCACGCGTGATTATGGCGTGTCATCAAAGCATACAAGGATAAATGTATAAAACATCACATGACCATAAAGGAAATACCGGAATCAAACATCGGTACCCTAAAAGTAGAACTCATCACACACAAACATAAGTACTGTAAATGAAAAGGACTAAACAATGTCCATGGAAATGAGTATCAAAGTATAAAGAAATGCATAAAGTAAAGAAGGCTAGAAAGCTTCTAATCCATATGCACGTACGCTTAAAGTCTACGAGCGTCCCTGAGTACCTGCCGTTTTATGAACATGAAAGGAAAACGGCTGAGCATAACGCTCAGTGCATGGATATACAAGTAAAGCATGAATAACATAAGCATATAAGCATAGAGCAGCGGAAAAGACTAAGTCCTGGAGAACCTGGAATATCTTATTAAAACTGGTTTTATAGTTTGAAAAGCCTTATGTTTATCTTATAAAAACTGATTAACATGTTTACCATTAGCCAATATAGGTCATGAATTATCAACGTGCATGAATACTTGGAGGGGTGACCTCGTCATGCAAATTAGAGGGCTGCCTCTAATTTAATATACTGGTTTGGGTAGGAGGGATCAGCTCCTTGTGAAGGATGCAAGGCACACACCACATTCACCTGAATAATCTGTTGAAAACATGTAAACTAGGATGCACCCATACGCCCCACCTGATAATAATAATATGGCCAAAAGCTGAAGGGACGCCACGAGCTATCACTCCGTCGTGGTGGAGTCATAACACTGGTGCCTCCAGTGTTATGGTTATGGTACCTCCATAACTAAGTGAAACTGGTCATTGCGTGTATATGGCTTTAGGTATCTAATTAACCATAAGCAATTCAAAAACATATAAAACATATACTGGGGAAAACAGTTGGTTGCATACGGGAAATCCTAATAAGGAAGAATGTCCATACTGAAAGGACGGAGAATCCGTACCTTGTGTCCAGTGAACGAAGAAGACGAACGGAAGAGAGTCCTACTTCGGTATCACTAATGCTACATAAATACATACGTGTATAAGTATCTGATTACTGAGTACGTAACTGGTTTTATATCATGTCTTAACTTGTTTTATATGTTCATGTCATGTTTTACTGATTTAAGCTTTATACTGTGTTTATCATGTACTCTGTCTATTATGATTAAGTATTTCTTGTATTTCTTGTATTATTATACTTGTTGTGTAATAATAAGTAACTTTCTAAAAATAGCAGGTTTCCTAAAATAGAAAGTTTCCAAAAATAGATTTACTGCTTAAAATAGATAAGTTTCTAAAAATAGAAAGTTTCCATAATAGATTAGCTGTCTTAATTAAATAAATTTCTAAAGATAGAAAGTTTCCATAATTAGAAATAAGCTGATTATATAAGCTTAAGTGTTTACTGATTAATATTCTAAGTCATGTAATTAAATAGTATAGTTTATTAATTATTTCATGTAAATAAAATAAACTATAGGTTAAAGCATTTAATTAAATATAATATGATTTAATTAAATAAAGGTAAAAAATACTTAGGTTAAAACATGTATTCTTATCTATTAATAATATAACCTAAGTCATGTAAATTAATTAATTATAAGTCATGATTTTAATAATTAATTAATTATATAGTCTAAATAAAATGATAATTACTTAGGTTAAAGATCATGTATTTATAATAATATTAATAACCTAAGTCATGTATAAATTAAATTAATCATGTGCATGTTTTAATTAATTTAATTTAATATTGTAAAAATAATTAACCTTGTAAAATAATTAACTTGCAAAAATAACCCATGAACTGAACCCGTGTCTTAATATAAACATGTCATGAACCGTATTTGTGAACCCCGTGAACCGGACCCTTGAACCGGTCACAAATGCACCCTTGGTCAAGGCTAGCCGCCGGCTAGCAAAAGTTTCCATCGGCTAGCCGGTGGTTACCCCTGATGTCGCGGCTTGGGGTTCCCCCTGCTTTCATTATTTAGCCACCGGCTTAAGCCGGTGGTGGTTCTTGTTTTAGCCGAGACCCACCCGAGCACCAAACATACCCCGACCAAGGTCGGGGTTCCTTTTTCTCCTGCGGTCGAGACACACAACACCACACCGAGACCTTGAGGTCTCGGTTGGTGCGAAACAAAACAAGCTGAGACCCCCTTGGGTCTCGGTTCCTTGCGTCGGCCAAAACAAACACCACTTAAACCTTAATTAATTTACCCCCATGATTTATTAACATGTATTTTACTTGCTTTAATAATCATTCATGTTTTCATGTGGTCTTGATTAAATAAATCATAAAGAAAAAGAGGTTTAAGGATTTACCGATCACGTGAAACAAAGGAGAACGGTAAAAATAACAACCTTGCAAGAAATCGATCACCAAAAATCAACAAACACACCCTTGGTGTGTGTTTATACCCGGCAGCCAAAGAACAAGAGAAGAGAAAGATTTTTAGGGTTTGATCTTTTCTGATATTTGTGTTATTATGAAAATAATCTTTCCCTTATTTCTTGTTTAGTAAAATCAAATGGCCTTGGCCCTTGTCCTTATGTCTAGCCGCGGGTAAGGGGGCCCACATGGGGTAACCTAAATGTTTTTTTGTGTCTAATATTATACTTGTTCTCATGTTCGTGTTTTATGTGATTTAAATAGATTATCGTTCGTGTCTTATTATATTTATTCATGATCGTAATAAATATACATAATACGTAATACTAAGCTCATGATTATTTACGTTCATGATTTCATGTTCGTATGTTCGTGATTATAATTATTATTGAATAATTATCGTGTCTCAATACGTATTAAATACTTATCGTGTTATCACACGTACGTAATACTTGTAAATCTTGTTCGTGAAACGTAAACATGCTATAAAAGGAAAGTTCTAATCATGTACGTACGATCATAAGGGTACTATTCATGGTAAAAGCATGCGGGTTTTACATCCCGAGCTCACTCCTACTAGGATGACCCTTGAGTTAGCCAATCGTACCATAGCTTATCCGGTGGGAATTGCGGAGGATGTTTTTGTTGTGGTGGATAGATTTACCTTTCCTGCGGATTTTGTGGTGGTTGATTATGATATGGATCCGAGAGTTCCTCTAACGGGTCGTACTCTTATAGATGTGGCGGAAAGTGACCTTACAATAAGGGTAGGAGATGAAAGAGTTGTGTTTAACATGGGAAAGTTGTCAAAGAAATCTAATGAGCCCGAAACGGTGAAGCATATTGATGTTGTTAATGAGGAGGAAACTCCAGATGATATCCTTGATGAAGCTTGTAATGAATATTTTTATAAAGCTTGCACAAGTGGAGATTATGATCTACCTTATGTTGAAACCATTGCCTCCATTACCTCATCCTTGTATTTTCATGAACCTCAAGAGCTTAACTTTGGTGATTTTGTAATAGGAATGCTAATTGGAATGTTGATTGGAATGTTGATTGGAATGCTGATTGGAATGCTGATTGGAATGCTAATAGGAATGTAAAAGGAATGCGAAAGGAATGTTGATTGGAATGTTGATTGGAATGCTGATTGGAATGTAAAACCCTTTTCCAATCAAGGTGATTGGATACGTGATTGGAAAGGGGTTTACCCTTTCCGATCTAACTTTTTGATCCGAAAATTAAGCAAAAGAAATAAGCTATGGTTAATAAGCTCAAACTAAAACTTGCACGAATCTAAATCGAAATTGACTTAATAAGCATGAATAACAACTTATCAAACTTAAAAATAAGCAAACTTTTAAATCAAACTTTTAAAAAGATGAACTTTTTAAGAAAACTTTAGATCAAATAAGCATTAAGATGAAAACAAATCAAGGATGAACAAGAATCAAAGAGAAGCAAAGTAAGAAAGGGAGAAGAAGATGATTAAAGATAAGAACTTGATTAAAAGAAAAGATTCCAAAATAAAAAGACTTACTTGAATTGAAGAAATTAAAAGTGCATAACATGAAATTAAATTGCAAGAAATTAAATGACAAGAAATGAAAATGGTGGAAGTGTGGCTTGTCAAGCCACCAACAACATGAAAATGAACTAGGCCTAATCTATTTATAGGGGTGATTAGGGAGGAGCTTAGGAAGCTTCCTCCCTCTTTCCTCTTTGCCTTAATTGCACACTTAAGTCCTTTTCTTCTTTATCTTTTGTTAATCTTGGACTTTGTCTTGGGATTTCATTAACTCGTCTTGATTTTTCTTTATAAATAAGACTCGAGTTCTTCGGCTTTTAGTAAACTTCCGTCTTTTGACTTTTTCTTTGATAAATCTTCAGAATTGGTCTTGGACTTCCGTTCTTTTTCCACTCTTGATCTTTCGACTTCATCTTTCGTCTTTTTCTTCGATAAAAGCCCTTGAATGCCGTGTTTTCTCCACTTTTCACTTTTTTCGTCCTAAATCACAACAAAAACACAAACCACGCGTAATTCCGACATAAATGACATAAAATACACGTTTTGGCTCGGTTATTATTGTAATTAAGTGGTAAAAAGGATAGGTGTTTTCACACCTATCAACCTACTCTTTCTAGATTCTCTATTGCATGAAGATCCTTTACATCCTCTCCTTTCCACCCCAACCTTTCAAAGTGATAAAGGAAAACAAGTCATGATGGTTCCTTCAAAGAGAATACCAAACTTGTAACCAACTCTATCATTTCTCGTTCTCCACAATTTAAAATCTCAAGTAATGAGACTCGTGGATACTTAGCCTAATAAACCAATTAAGGTCTACATGGTTAAGGATACTAGCTAGAATAAACTTGGATAAGTCTATTCGGGTTAAGTCAAAATAAACGCAACGGGCCTAATATGTCAAAGACTTCTAAACTAGCTACACCACTTTATTAAAATTTGACTTTATTGTGGGATATATACATATGAAAGCAACGATAAAAATTTAAAAATTACGACTTACATGGCCAAAGTTAATTAAAAATTTGAAAAATGTTGAAAAAGATGATTTTCCGGTTAAATGAAGGCATTTTCATGGAAAAGTCCACTTAAAACTTCGATAGAAGTCCCCCTACACTTAAGATAAACATTGTCCTCAATGTTTAAGCATGTGGGAAAAGTCTCCCCTACACTTATGACATTGTGCACGTTGGTTAACTCAAGTTAAGGAAGAGACGACTAAAGTGATCAATTTCAAATGTGAGTATGAAGAAAATTGAATCACGATAGTTTGAGAGATAGAACCGGATTTCGGATAACACGAGAGCATGGTTCTTCAAAGGTTCCAAGAGTGCATTTATCCCTGTAATCACAGCACCACACAAAAACAAACACCTATACAGGTCCCCCTACACTTAAGAGGTGAAAACATAAAAGGATAGATACACGGGCTGCCTCCCGAGGAGCGCTTGTTTTTTATAACCGAGTCACGAGCCTGACTCGACCCAAAATTAGTTCATGGGGAACGTGGTGAGGGATGGAATCATCTCGTGAGAGATGTCCTCACCAAAGTACAGCTTCAGACGCTGGCCATTCACCTTAAAATTGGGCCCATTTGGATGAGAAAGCTCAATGGTCCCATAAGGAAAGACTTTGGTGACGGTGAAGGGACCAGACCAGCGGCTCTTCAACTTGCCAGAGAAGATCTTCAACCGAGAGTTAAAAAGTAAGACTTGATCACCAACGTGGAACTCTCGGTTCTTGATTTTTGCGTCATGAAGGATCTTCGTCTTCTCTTTGTGGATCAGCGAGTTCTCATAAGCTTCATTCCTCAGTTCGTTGAGCTCGTTGTGTTGAATCTTGCGATGATCACCGGCTTTGTTGATGTCGAAGTTAGCCCACTTCAAGGCCCAGTGCACCTTATGTTCCAGCTCGATGGGAAGGTGGCATGCTTTCCCGTACACAAGACGATAAGGTGTACAACCGATCGGGGTCCTATAAGCAGTACGAAAAGCCCACAGAGCATTATCTAACTTATCGGCCCACGCGGCACGATGCTCTCCCACAGTACGCTCCAAAATTCGCTTCAATCCACGGTTGGATATCTCGGCTTGCCCATTGGTTTGGGGATGATAGGCGGTGGAAAGACGGTGATTGACACCATACTTTTCCATGACTCTTGCAAATTGATCGTTGCAAAAATGAGTCCCGCGGTCACTGATAATAGCACGAGGAACGCCGAATCTAGCGAACAGCGATTTCAAAATGTTACAAACCACCCTTGCGTCATTAGTGGGTAAAGCTTTGGCTTCAACCCATTTGGAGACGTAGTCAACGGCAACAAGGATGTATTTGTTTCCTTTAGATGAAGGGAAGGGCCCCATAAAGTCGATACCCCAAACATCAAAGATTTCACACTCTTGAATGAAATTCTGAGGCATCTCGTCTTTATGTGTGATTGTGCCTTGTTTTTGGCAAGCATCACATTGTTTAACCATCTCGTGAGCATCACGATAGATGGTGGGCCAATAAAATCCCGAATCAAACACTTTTTTGGCGATGTAGTTGGGACCAAAGTGACCACCGGTGGGTCCTTTGTGGCAAGCATCAAGGATTTTTAAAATCTGCCGGTCCATCAACACATCGGCGAATAATCAAGTCGGCACATTGTTTGAAAATCTTGATGTCTTTGAAGAACTTTTTCTTTTGCTGGGATGTTAACCCGTCAACGAGAATTCCACCCGCCAAGTAGTTTGCAATGTCCGCAAACCACGAGGTTTCGTCAGCAGTCGAGTTGATAGACATTAAGGTCTCCAAGGGAAAAGAATCATTGATTTCTTTGTTCGGATGATCCCCTTGGTAAGGATCCTCAAGTCTACTGAGATGATCCGCGGCTAGGTTTTCAGCTCCTTTTTTATCGCGAATTTCGATTTTAAATTCTTGGAGTAGCAAAACCCAGCGAAGAAGTCTTGGTTTGGAATCTTGCTTTGTCAACAAGTACTTCAACGCGGAATGATCGGTGTAAACGATAGTGGTGGAAAGGACAAGATAGGGGCGGAACTTTTCAAAAGCATAGACAACAGCTAAAAGCTCTTTTTCGGTTGTCGTATAATGCAATTGGGCCCCAGTCATTGTCTTGCTAGCGTAATGGATTGGTTGGAAGTGTTTATTCACTCTTTGGCCCAAAACCGCTCCAATAGCAAAGTCACTAGCATCGCACATCAACTCGAAAGGCAGCTCCCAATTAGGGGTAACCAAGACAGGTGCCTTAGTTAGCTTATCCTTAAGCGAGTTGAAGGCTTCAAGAAACTCTTTGGAAAAGATAAAAGGAGTGTCTTTTTCCAAGAGGTGGGTCATCGGGCGAGCGATTTGAGAAAAATCTTTGATGAATCGTCGGTAGAAGCCCGCATGACCCAGGAAACTTCTCACACCCTTCACAGTTGAAGGTGGAGGCAACTTAGCGATAACATCGACTTTAGCACGGTCCACTTCAAGACCGGCTTTGGAAATTTTTTGTCCTAGCACGATGCCCTCCTTTACCATAAAATGGCATTTTTCCCAATTAAGAACAAGGCGAGTGTCTTCACACCGCTTAAGCATACGTTCTAAATTGGCAAGGCACGCAGAGAAAGAATCGCCATAAACCGAGAAATCATCCATGAATACTTCCATAGTGTCTTCCACCATGTCATGGAATATAGCCATCATACACCTTTGGAACGTCCCAGGAGCATTACATAAACCAAAAGGCATGCGTTTGTAAGCAAATGTTCCATAGGGACAAGTGAATGTGGTCTTTTATTGGTCCTTGGGATCGATGGGAATTTGAAAATACCCGGAGAAACCGTCTAAAAAGCAGTAATAGTCATTACCAGCTAGACGCTCGAGCATTTGATCCATGAAAGGAAGAGGAAAGTGGTCTTTTCTCGTGGCATCATTGAGCTTGCGATAATCAATACAAACTCTCCACCCAGTAACGAGACGAGTGGGAATCAACTCGTTGTGTTCATTGGGAACAACGGTTATTCCGCCCTTCTTGGGCACACAATGGACGGGACTTACCCAAGGCGAATCCGAAATAGGGTAGATCAAGCCGGCATCTAGAAGTTTGATAACCTCTTGTTTGATGACGTCATGAATTTTAGGATTAACCCTTCTTTGGCTCTGGATTGTGGGTTTGAAGTCATCTTCCATGAGAATCTTGTGAGTACAAAAGTTCGGATCAATTACCCGGCAGCGGCGCCATTTTAATGTTTGATATTTTGCTAGGTTCAATTGTTCTCTAAATTCTGTCGGTATCCTCTCGAATTGATCTCGACTCTAAGTGGAATGATTTGTTCTTGGTTAGTAAAAAGTGGTTGGTTTGTTTATCTATTTTAAACTAATGACATGAAATTAAGTGTCCAAGAGTAAAATTAAAGACTTGAAAGTTTAAACTAAAAAGGCAAGTTAAAAGTAAATGCTTGAAAACTTAAAGATTATATTAGAGAAATAAGTTGACATTCAATAAAAACTAACACTTGGAAAACTTTGTAAAAAAAATGAACTTGGTTGAAAAGTACTAAAAGAAAGTAAGAACGGAGTAAAGCAAAACAAGCCAAATCGGAATAAATTCCGATCAAATGATCGGAATGTTGAGGAAAACGGTGATCGGAATGGTAACAAAGAGGATCAATCGGAATATTCAGACACTACACCAATCGGAATACTTAAACAACATCAATCAGAATAATCAACTTAAGCTACAATCTGAATCTGTTAAAAACTTGCCACAATCGGAATGTTGGTAACAGGCAACAATCGGAATCCTAAAACAAGGTCCAGATCGGAAAGATCCAATCGGAAAGGGCTTATCGGAATCTGGTTAAAAGCCTTATCCGATCTATAGATCGGAATAAAGGGGTGTCCTTGGTCGGAAAATACAATCGGAAAAGGGAGTTACCCTTTCCGAAAATGGTGCAATCTGAGACTTTAAGCTAGGGAATAAGCTATAGAATAAACCAATCTCCAACAAGCTCGAATCCCATAATAAGCTGATCAAATAAGCAATAAAAACAACTTTATCTAAGCTTCAAATAAGCAAAAACATAAATCAAAAGATAAAAAGATGAACTTTTTATAAAAACTTTAAAAAGTAAATAAGCTAAATCAACAAATAAGCCAATAAGAACAAGGATCTTAAAGCTTATTCGTGTATAAACTTAAGGAAACATAAAAAGAAATCAACTTTTTAAGCACAAATCATTGATGAACAACACGGATCATACGAGATTTGTACCAAAATCAATCAAAATAAAAGAAAGGAAGGATGAGATTAAAGATTAAAAGATAAAAACTTGAACTTGATTAATGAAAAGTAATACAAATGTTTTAATCTAGAAAGAGAAAAAGATGAAATCTAGTGAGAGAAAGTTTAGAACTTTCTCTCTCTAAAACTAAAAACTACCTCAAAACTAAGTGAAAAACTAAGTGCCAATTTTTGTGAAGTAAAGTCCTATTTATAGGCAAGTCTTGTGGGCTTTGTGAATGGGCTTGGTTTTGGGCTTCTTTTCTTCTTCCTTCTTTAGTCTTCTCGTCTCTTTAAATAAACGTTTCCGACTTTGGATTTTGAGAAGTGTCGGTGAACAATTCCAACTCGTCTTATAATCTTTTATTTGATAGACTCGAGTTCTTCGACATATATGAATCTTCCATCTTTGGCTCTATTCTTTGATAAATCTTCAAATAGGCACAATGATTTCAAATCTATTGCATCTCTTAGACAGTAGACTTCGTCTTGAGTCTTTTTCCTCGATAAAACCCGTGCAATCCCATGTTTTCTTCAATATTCATCCGGTTGACTCTGAAAACACAATAAACACAAAAACCACTCATAATTCCAAACAAATGATATTAAATACGTGTTTTGGTCTTGTTTTAGCCAGAATTAAGTGGTAAAAGGATGGGTGTTTTCACACCTATCAAATCCCCTACACTTAACCATTGCCATGCCCTCATGCAATGCTTAGTGACAAAGCACATTTACACTTTTCTCATAATCAATCAACCTTGGCCTTATTAATATACTATTAAACAAAAATTAAAGTACTAAGAAAGATTAAAACTTTAAAGTAAACAAAAGGATGGAAATAACTTGCTAAGAGATCAAGGACTTACATTAGGGCTTTGGTGCTGCGAAGATTTATCACCCTCAAGTTTCACGTTCCCCAAACTAAGCTCAAAAACGAGATCATTGTTATTATAAGTTAGCAATTCAAACACTTACACACATGGCTTAATTAAATGCTTAAACTCCCTTATTCCTAGGTGTATCTCTTATATTTTATTTTTGTCTTAGAATGATCATGAAGATGCATTTTTGGACTTATTTCGATAGTTTATTTAGGCTGAAAGCAAAGTAGGACGATTTGATCAATAGTTAGCTAAAGGACAAAATCTCTTAAAACTGCTTCTCGGGATATCAAAAAGTTCATATCTTGGCATAACTTGGTTCGCGATTTGAGACCTTTCTCGGGCCGATATTTGGCATGTACTTCATACTTCATATCTTGAGAGACGTTCTTGAGATAATGGTCTTCTCATCGTAATAGAGTTTCTTCACTTGGAGACTTTTGAGGGGTACTCCAGCTTTGTTGACCACGACTTCATGATTATTTCTTCAATCTCTAATTGGGATTTCGAGATACAACGATCCGCCTCCTTTTCGGACTTGGATCTATTTATCCTCATACCTTGTTAGGGTCTTTTCGGATAGACTTCTCCATGATCTTTATGGGAGTTGAGTGCTTTTCGTCGTGATTCTTGATCCTTCATATTGATTTTGGGAATAATTCTTTTCACATCACTTTGGATCTTCAGCAATAAAATTGAATCCTCATGCCTTGTTTGGGCCTTTTCGGACTCGCCAATCTTCGCGCCCCGCTTCATAAGTTATGCCTTGGCTATGAACTCTTATCATTACCGAGCAACTTTTAAACGATCTTGGGCTAGAAGCTAAGTAACTTTTCAAATCGTACGACCTTACTTATTGCAGATAATTTATTAGCAAGTGATGGGAGAATAGGCAAATAATTACACCAAGTGAGTTTATGCAAGAATACCGACTTATAATTGACTCTATCATTTCTCGTCCTCCACAATTTAAAATCTCAAGTAATGAGACTCGTGGATACTTAGCCTAATAAACCAATTAAGGTCTACATGGTTAAGGATACTAGCTAGAATAAACTTGGATAAGTCTATTCGGGTTAAGTCAAAATAAACGCAACGGGCCTAATATGTCAAAGACTTCTAAACTAGCTACACCACTTATATTAAAATTTGACTTTATTGCGGGATATATACATATGAAAGCAAAGATAAAAATTTAAAAATTATGACTAAATAGCCAAAGTTAATAAAAATTTGAAAAATGTTGAAAAATAGGATTTTCCGGTTAAATGAAGGCATTTTCATGGAAAAGTCGACTTAAAACATCGATAGAAGTCCCCCCTACACTTAAGATAAACATTGTCCTCAATGTTTAAGCATGTGGGAAAAGTCTCCCCTACACTTAGGACATTGTGCACGTTGGTTAACTCAAGTTAAGGAAGAGACGACTAAAGTGATCAATTTCAAATGTGAGTATGAAGAAAATTGAATCACGATAGTTGAGAGATAGAACCGGATTTCGGATAACACGGGAGCACGGTTCTTCAGAGGTTCCAAGAGTGCACTTATCCCTGTAATCACATCACCACACAAAAACAAACACCTATACAGGTCCCCCTACACTTAGGAGATAAAAACATAAAAGGATAGATACTCGGGTTGCCTCCCGAGGAGCGCTTGTTTTTGATAACCGAGTCACGAGCCTGACTCGACCCAAAATTAGTTCATGGGGAACGTGGTGAGGGATGGAATCATCTCCTGAGAGATGTCCTCACCAAAGTACAACTTCAGACGCTAGGCATTCACCTTGAAATTGGGCCCATTTGGCTGAGAAAGCTCAATGGTCCCATACGGAAAGACTTTGGCGACGGTGAATGGACCAGACCAGCGGCTCTTCAACTTGCCAGAGAAGATCTTCAACCAAGAGTTAAAAAGTAAGACTTGATCACCAACGTGGAACTCTCGGTTCTTGATTTTTGTGTCATGAAGGATCTTCGTCTTCTCCTTGTAGATCAGCGAGTTCTCATAAGCTTCATTCCTCAGTTCGTTGAGCTCGTTGAGTTGAATCTTGCGATGATCACCGGCTTTGTTGATGTCGAAGTTAGCCCACTTCAAGGCCCAGTGCGCCTTATGTTCCAGCTCGATGGGAAGGTGGCATGCTTTCCCTTACACAAGACGATACGGTGTACAACCGATCGGGGTCTTATAAGCAGTACGAAAAGCCCACAGAGCATCATCTAACTTATCAGCCCACGCGGCACGATGCTCTCCCACAGTACGTTCCAAAATTCGATTCAATACACGGTTGGATATCTCGGCTTGCCCATTGGTTTGGGGATGATAAGCGGTGGAAAGACGGTGATTGACACCATACTTTGCCATGACTCTTGCAAATTGATCGTTGCAAAAATGAGTCCCGCGGTCACTAATAATAGCACGAGGAACACCGAATCTAGCGAACAGCGATTTCAAAAAGTTACAAACCACCCTTGCGTCATTAGTGGGTAAAGATTTGGCTTCAACCCATTTGGAGACGTAGTCAACGGCAACAAGGATGTATTTGTTTCCTTTGGATGAAGGGAAGGGCCCCATAAAGTCGATACCCCAAACATCAAAGATTTCACACTCTTGAATGAAATTCTGAGGCATCTCGTCTTTATGTGTGATTGTGCCTTGTTTTTGGCAAGCATCACATTGTTTAACCATCTCGTGAGCATCACGATAGATGGTGGCCCAATAAAATCCCGAATCAAACACTTTTTTGGCGGTGTAGTTGGGACCAAAGTGACCACCGGTGGGTCCTTTGTGGCAAGCATAAAAGATTTTCAAAGCTGTCGGTTCATCAACACATCGACGAATAATCAAGTCGGCACATTGTTTGAAAAGATACGGGTCATCCCAAAAGTAAGTTTTGATGTCTTTGAAGAACTTTTTCTTTTGCTGGGATGTTAACCCGTCAACGAGAATTCCACCCGCCAAGTAGTTTGCAATGTCCGCAAACCACGGGGTTTCGTCAGCAGTCGAGTTTATAGACATTAAGGTCTCCAAGGGAAAAGAATCATTGATTTCTTTGTTCGGATGATCCCCTTGGTAAGGATCCTCAAGTCTACTGAGATGATCCGCGGCTAGGTTTTCAGCTCCTTTTTTATCGCGAATTTCGATTTTAAATTCTTGGAGTAGCAAAACCCAGCGAAGAAGTCTTGGTTTGGAATCTTGCTTTGTCAACAAGTACTTCAACGCGGAATGATCGGTGTAAACGATAGTGGTGGAAAGGACAAGATAGGGCCGGAACTTTTCAAAAGCATAGACAACAGCTAAAAGCTCTTTCTCGGTTGTCGTATAATGCAATTGGGCCCCCGTCATTGTCTTGCTAGCATAGTGGATTGGTTGGAAGTGTTTATTCACTCTTTGGCCCAGAACCGCACCAATAGCAAAGTCGCTAGCATCGCACATCAACTCGAAAGGCAGCTCCCAATTAGGGGTAACCAAGACGGGTGCCTTAGTTAGCTTATCCTTAAGCGAGTTGAAGGCTTCAAGACACTCTTTGGAAAAGATAAAAGGAGTATCTTTTTCCAAGAGGTGGGTCATCGGGCGAGCGATTTGAGAAAAATCTTTGATGAATCGACGGTAGAAGCCCGCATGACCCAGAAAACTTCTCACACCCTTCACGGTTGAAGGTGGAGGCAACTTAGCGATAACATCGACTTTAGCACGGTCGACTTCAAGACCGGCTTTCGAGATCTTGTGTCCTAGCACGATGCCCTCTTTTACCATGAAATGGCATTTTTCCCAATTCAGAACAAGGCGAGTGTCTTCGCACCGCTTCAGCATTCGTTCCAAATTGGCAAGGCAAGAAGAGAAGGAATCCCCGAAGACCGAGAAATCATCCATGAAGACTTCCATGGTTTGTTCAACCATGTCATGGAAGATAGCTAACATGCACCTTTGGAAAGTCCCGGGGGCATTGCATAAGCCAAAAGGCATTCTTTTGTAAGCAAATGTGCCATAGGGACAAGTGAATGTTGTCTTCTCTTGATCTTGGGGATCGATGGGTATTTGAAAATAACCCGAGAAACCATCAAGAAAGCAGTAATATTCATTACCCGCTAAACGTTCAAGCATTTGGTCCATAAAAGGTAGAGGGAAATGATCCTTTCTCGTGGCATCATTGAGTTTGCGGTAGTCTATACAAACTCTCCACCCAGTAACGAGACGAGTGGAAATCAACTCGTTGTGTTCATTGGGAACAACGGTTATTCCGCCCTTCTTGGGCACACAATGGACTGGACTAACCCATGGTGAATCCGAAATAGGGTAAATCATACCCGCATCAAGAAGTTTGATAACCTCTGTTTTGATGACTTCATGATTTTTTGGATTCACCCTTCGTTGGCTTTGAATTATGGGCTTAAAGTCGTCCTCCATGAGAATTTTGTGTGTGCAGAAGTGAGGATCAATTCCACGAATGTCGGAGATTTTCCAAGCAATAGCCTTCTTATGATCTTTAAGCACGGCGATGAGGCGAGTTTTCTCTTCATCTTTCAAGTCTTTCGCAATGATAACTGGCGACTTCTTCTCTTCTTCAAGGAACACATACTCAAGATGGGGCGGCAACTCCTTCAGTTCTAAATCCGGGGGATTTTCGATGGGAGGCGTTTTCAAGGTCGAAGCATCGATAGCAATGACCGTGGGAGATGGTGGAGAAGGATTGTCTTCGTTGAGAAGGTTTTCAAAGAAATGCATGTCTTCATCCCCATTGGTGGGAGAATTGTCAGTAGCTAAGTTCACATCTCCCATGGTGGCTTCAAGATCTGTCCAAAAGAAATCACTTTCTCAAAATAGAGACAGTGATGAATCAATAGAGGAAACGGTTTCAACATTGGGAAGAGAGGTAGGAATACTTTTACAAGCATCATTAAAGTGTTCTTCACAAGCCTCATCCAGAACGTCAATACAATTAACACTCTCGTATGAATAAGGTTGTTTAGACAATTTTCCCATGTTGAAGACGATTTTATCGTCACCCACTCTCATGATAAGCTCGCCGGCTTCAACATCGATGAGAGTGCGATCGGTCCTCAGGAATGGACGACCAACAATCAGTGGCACACGAGGGTCCATCTCGTAGTCGACGATGAAGAAATCGGCAGGAAAAGTGAATTTGTCGACTCCTACAAAGACGTCTTCGGCTATCCCCACTGGATAAGCAACCGTACGGTTAGCTAATTCCAGAGTCATTTTGGTGGGGACTAGCTCAGGGAGAGATAATTGCTTCCAAACGCTTAGAGGCATTAAATTAATACTGGCACCTAGATCGGCTAGGGCCATGCAATTCTCTACTCCCGGGAAATTGCAAGGGATTAAGAAACGACCCGGATCACCAAGCTTGGTTGGTAATTTCCTTAAGAGCACTGCAGAGAAATTCTCATTAAGTTGGGTGTTGGTGATATCAAGAAGCTTTTCCTTGTCACTCGGAAGATCTTTAAACATTTTCGCATACTTTGGCATGTGAGCGAGAGCCTCAGCGAAGGAGATGTTGAAATTCAATTGTTTGAACATCTTAAGAAAGTTCGAAACCTGAATATCGTCCTTGCTTTTGAGCTTCTCTTTCCTCAACCTAGATGGATAAGGTATATTGGAAGAAGAGGAAGGCTTTGGGAGAATAGGATCACTCACATCCTTGGGTGGAGGAGGGGTAGAAGGAAGAGGTGGAGAAATTGGGGAAGTAGAAGGATGAGGAATAGGAGCAGGTGACTCGTTCTCCTTAGTCACAACCACCGGTGGAGGTATAGGAAGCTCGGGTTCCTTGGTACCTTTGCCACTGCGAGTGGTGATTGCTTTCATCTCCCCTCTTGGATTCGCAACGGTGTTACTCGGAAGAGTACTCGAAGAAGAGGGTTGATTACCGTGGAAGAAACTAGCCATCATGTTTCTTAAGTCATTCGTTTGACTATCCATAGTGTTTTTCATATCAGCTCTCAGATCATTCCCTTGTTTCATCAGGTCTGCTGTCAAGTTGCGCACTTCCTGTTGGAGATTATCCACGATCACATCGTTAGTCCTCATGTAGGTTCCAATGTCTTGATGTGATGCGGGGGTTTGGTTGGAAGGAGCAGTGTATGCGGGTGGTTGATAAGCAGGTTGCTGGTAAACTTGGTTGTTTCGTTGAGGTGGTTGTTGCTGTCTGTGAGGTGGTATGTATGGTCCACGAGATTGTTGTTGTTGTTGAGGAGGTCGGTTGAGGTTTTGTTGTTGGTTTTGGTTGTTAGGAGTAAAACCAGGTGGTGAGAGATAGTTGTTGGAGCGGTAGCTAAGCAAGTTACGGTCACCTTGAGGTCGAGCTTGATAAGCGGGTTGAGGATAGGTGCCATATGCCGCATTCACATTTTCAGAAGGGTAGTCTTGGGTGGCTATACAAGTGGTGTAAGAGTGAGGACCCCAGCATATCTCGCATGGTTGGCTAACAGCATTGACTTGAGCGTCTTTAGCGTTTCTAGCGTTGATGCTGTTGGTGTTGCTGGCGGTTTGGGTAGCAAGCGATTCAAGAAGCGTAGGGATTTTGTCAAGTCGCTTATCGCTGTCACTAGTACTAGCACTAGCAACATTGGTCCGAACACTCTTGGTTTGCACATGAGACTTATTCTCAATGATATCCCAAGCAGCATTGGAAGTCTTAGCCAAAAGATTACCCCCCGAGGCACTGTTTAGTGAATCTTGGTCATTCATGCTTAAACCATTGTAAAAAGTGTTAATTTGATGCACTTTGGTAAAACCATGTTGTGGGCATTTTCTTAAAAGATCTTTAAAACGGTCCTAAGATTCACTAAACGACTCATCGTACTTTTGTTCAAAATTGATGATTTCATTCCGCAAAGCGGTAGTACGAGAGGGTGGGAAAAAGTAATTGATAAACTTGGTCTCCAAATCCGTCCACGAAAGAATACTCTGTGCCGGTTCCTTAGCAAGCCAATGTCGGGCTTGTCCCTCTAAGGAAAAGGGAAAAAGTTGTAACCGGATTACCTCTTGTGGAACACCATTGAACTTGACCGTATTAGTGAGTTGTAAGAATCTCTTGATGTGGTCATGTGGATCATCAATGGTACGCCCCAAGAATGGTTGAGCAGAGACCATCTGGATAAAGCCTGATTTGAGCTCAAAGTTGTTGGCTGCAAACGCTGGTATAACAATTGGATCAGTGTTGCCATCTACATGGGCTTGCAGCAGTTCCATCATCGGGCGATTATCCGGTTGAGGCTCATTGTTGTTGCTATTATGCATGTTGTGGAAAGGTGGGTTGTTGTTGTTATTATTGTTGTTTTGAGGTGGTATGTTATTGGTGTTTTGTACACCGGCCATGTCTAAGTTATCGAGAGGCTCGGGCTCTTGATAAAACGTTGATCGAGTGCGCATACACCTGCAAAAGAACTAACAAGGAAAAAACAAAGCAAAAATATTTTTGGTTTTTATGTTTTTTTTAATTTTTAGGATTTTTGAAAATTTTATATTTTTTAGGGTTTTTGAAAATTTTTGTGAAAAAGTAACGTTCACGGGCAACGGATCCCAAAATCCAAGTTCTCACAAAAAACTTTTGATCTTAACGAGAAGAGCCAGCAACGGCGCCATTTTATACTAGGAGATTTTACTATGTTGAAAAAGTTCGTTTTCTCGGTGTCTAATCGAATTGATTTCCGGTTAATTGTGTGAGATTAGTTGTTCTTGGTGAAATAAATATTTTTGGATTTGGTAAAATAAATGTGCAAGACTTAATAATAAAGGACGGGAAATTAAAACTAAAACTAGTTGAAACGTAAACGGTGCAATATTTAAAACGTTAAAAGTAAATGACGTGAAATTAAATGACGTAAAATTAAAACTAAAATCAACTCTAATCGGAAAGTGCAAATAATGAAGCTGATAGGAATGCTGATTGGAATGTTGATTGGAATGCTGATTGGAATGTTGATTGGAATGTTGATTGGAATACTGATTGGAATGTTGATTGGAATGCTGATTGGAATGTTGATTGGAATGCTGATTGGAATGTTGATTGGAATGTTGATTGAAATGCTGATTGGAATGTTGATTGGAATGCTGATTGGAATGTTGATTGGAATGCTGATTGGAATGTTGATTGGAATGCTGATTGGAATGTTGATTGGAATGCTGATTGGAATGTTGATTGGAATGTTGATTGGAATGCTGATTGGAATGTTGATTGGAATGCTGATTGGAATGTTGATTGGAATGTTGATTGGAATGCTGATTGGAATGTTGATTGGAATGCTGATTGGAATGTTGATTGGAATGTAAAACCCTTTTCCAATCAAGGTGATTGGAATACGTGATTAGAAAGGGGTTTACCCTTTCCGATCTAACTTTTTGATCCGAAGATTAAGCAAAAGCAATAAGCTATGGTTAATAAGCTCAAACTAAAACTTGCACGAATCTAAATCGAAATTGACTTAATAAGCACGAATAACAACTTATCAAACTTAAAAATAAGCAAACTTTCAAATCAAACTTTTAAAAAGATGAACTTTTTAAGAAATCTTTAAATCAAATAAGCATTAAGATGAAAATAAGATCAAAGATGAACATGAATCAAAGATAAGCATGATAAGAAAGGTAGAAGAAGATGATTAAAAATAAGAACTTGATTAAAAGAAATGATTCAAAAATTAAAAGACTTACTTGAATTAAAAGTGCATAACATGAAATTAAAAAGCAAGAAAGTAATTAACAAGAAATAAAAATGGTGGAAGTGGTGGTTTGTCAAACCACCCAACAACATGAAAATGAAGCTAGCCTAAACTATATATAGGGGTGATTAGGGAGGAGCTTAGGAAGCTTCCTCCCTCTTTCCTCTTTTCCTTATTTGCACACTTAAGCCCTTTTCTTCTTAATTGTTTGTTAATCTTGGACTTAATGATTTTGTCTTGGGATTTCTTTAAACTCGTCTTTGAATTTTCTTCGTAAATTAGACTCGAGTTCTTCGGGTTTTAGTAAACTTCCGTCTTTTGACTTTTTCTTCGATAAATCTTCAGAATTGGTCTTGGACTTCCGTTCTTTTTCCACTCTTGATCTTTCGACTTCGTCTTTCGTCTTTTTCCTCGATAAAAGCCCGTGAATTCCGTGTTTTCTCCACTTTTCACTTTTTCGTCCTAAATCACAACAAAAACACAAACCACGCATAATTCCGACATTTACGACATAAAATACACATTTTGGCTTGGTTATTATTGTAATTAAGTGGTAAAAAGATGGGTGTTTTTACACCTATCAAATCCCCTACACTTGACCATTGCAATGCCCTCATGCAATGCTTAGCAATAAAGCAAGGTTTACACTTTCCATCATAATCAACCTACCTTGGCCTTTATTAAACAACTAAGGAAAATCAAAAAGATAGAGAATAACAAGATGCAACAAGGAAGAAACTTGTAAAGAAATCTAAGACTTACATTAGGGCTTGTGTGTCATGAATGTTCATCACCCTCAAGTTTCACGTTCCCCATGCCAAGCTTAAAAACAAGATCATTGTTAGTACAAGTTAGCATAACAAACATTTACTCATGTGGTTCAATTAATCACTTAAACTCCCTTATTCCTACGAGTATCTCTTATATTTTATTGATGTCTTGAATGATCACGAGGATGCATTGTTGACTTATTTCGATAATTTATTTAGGCTGAAAGCAAAGTAGGACGATTTGATCAATAGTTAGCTAAAGGACAAAATCTCTTAAAACTGCTTCTCGGGATATCAAAAAGTTCATATCTTGGCATAACTTGGTTCACGATTTGAGACCTTTCTCGGGCCGATATTTGGCATGTACTTCATACTTCATATCTTCGAGAGACGTTTTTGAGATAATGGTCTTCTCTTCGTTATAGAGTTTCTTTACTTGGAGACTTTTGAGGGGTACTCCAACTTTGTTGACCACGACTTCATGATTATTTTTTCAATCTCTAATTGGGATTTTGAGATACAACGATCCGCCTCCTTTTCGGACTTGGATCTATTTATCCTCATACCTTGTTAGGGTCTTTTCGGATAGACTTCTCCATGATCTTTATGGGAGTTGATTGCTTTTTGTCGTGAGTCTTGATCCTTCATATTGATTTTGGGAATAATGCTTTTCACATCACTTTGGATCTTCAGCAATAAAATTGAATCCTCATGCCTTGTTAGGGCCTTTTCGGACTCGCCAATCTTCGCGCCCCGCTTCATAAGTTATGCCTTGGCTATGAACTCTTATCATTACCGAGCAACTTTTAAACGATCTTGGGCTAGAAGCTAAGTAACTTTTCAAATCGTACGACCTTACTTATTGCATTTATTTATTTACAAGCGAGGGGAGAAAAAGATCATAATTAACTCACATAAGTTAATGAAAGAATACCAAACTTGTAACCAACTCTATCATTTCTCGTTCTCCACAATTAAAATCTCAAGGAATGAGACTCGTGGATGCTTAGCCCAATAAACCAATTAAGGTCTACATGGTTAAGGATACTAGCTAGAGTGAACTTGGATAAGTAAACTTGGGTTGAGTCAAAAAATTCACAACGGGCCTAATATATCTAAGATAACTAAACTTGTTAAAACCATTTTATTAAAATAAGAGAAAAATAGCAAAAATAAATGGAACTACAACTAGGCCAAAATAGATTAAAAATTTTGAAAAATGTCGAAAAATTGATTTTCCGGTTAAAATGAGGGCAAATACAAAGAAAAGACCACTTAACTTCGATAGAAGTCCCCCCTACACTTAATATAAATATTGTCCTCAATGTTTAAGAATGTGGGAGTAAACTCCCCTACACTTATGACATTGTGCACTTTGTTTAAATCTCGAAGGAAAAGACAGCTAAAGAGATTCCTATTTTAATATTGAGAAATATAAAATAGTGAATCGAAAAGAGTTTAGGATAGAACCGGGAAGAAGGGAACACGGAATCACGGTTCGTCAAAAGTCATCAAGAGTGTGTCTTTGAAGCTCTAATCCCTGCACATGATAAGAAAGAGAACAAGAAACACCAACGGGGCTCCCCCTACACTTATGGTGAAAACAGGAAAGATAGATAGATAATTGGGTTGCCTCCCAAAAAGTGCTTGTTTATATTAACCGAGTCACGAGCCTGACTCGTCCCCGAATTAAATGGTCCATGGGGAAGCCTCGTATGTAATACCGGGATCAAAGACCTTGTCCTCGTTCCCGGAGGACATCAATAAAGGAGAGGCATGAGGATAAGTCTTGAATGGTAAAAAGGTCCTCTCAATACCAGAAAAGCAAGTGAAGTCCAGATTGACGGGAGGTGGGGTGGGTAAGGGAATCACATTTTCATCCTCCAAAGACAATGGAGGCAGACCAATTGGCAAAGCCGTAGAAGTATCAATCATAGAATGGTCCATGTCACCTCCCGGGTCAAAGCATTTATCCTCATGATCGTAGAAAAGGAGTGTAGAAACTCGTTTGAGAAGACCACGATCAAGTACGAAACCATCATTCATTTGTGGGGATTTTTGATAAGTTAAATCCTCACGAATGTGGTAAACGTAATTCTCATAAGAGGAGTGTTGATTAGGTAACTCCTCGAGAATAGGATGTTTGGGCATGTGAGTTGGTTCGTCATTATTATGAAAAATAAGACGTTCCAACTCATCAAGTTCGGCATCGATGTTGGAAAAGTCGACCTCGCTTGTAGGTGGAAGCGGAGGCAAAAGAGCTAGCTCTCGGTCGATAATTTCCGCAATCTCTGGCTCGAAGACGAAATCATCATACTCACCATATGTTGAACTCTCGTTGGGAGGATCAAATATCGGATGTGGAGTTGTGAGTATGTGATCATTGACTAGCGAAGCAAACTTGTCCGTAAGCTCCACAAAAGTCGGCACATCACACAAATTTTCTGGAACAACCGCGGGCTCACTTGGGATGACGACAAGTTCCTCGACACGAGACTTTAGGAATTTGTCTGATTCAGTTGCCGAGATAACGTCAATATTCTCATCCTCCATGATGAGAGAGCCAACGGGCTCCTCGTGTGTGATAGCAATAGACGAAGGAGGAAGGGAAGAAGTCTTACTTTGCTTTAGAAATTCCCCCTCGTCGAAAATAACCTCAATATCGTCATCGCTCTCCTCATTACCTAAAGGGCCAATAATAAGCTCAGGGATATGAGTACTCGTCTGATCTCGCTGCTGTAAAAATGACTCCATACAAGTTTGCAGCGTGTGTAAAAGCTTTTGCTTTGTTCTTGAAAAGCTATAGCAAGATCGTTTCTTTGTTCTTGAAAGGCTGTAGCAAGATCGTCAATTGGTTCTTGGTAACTCATCTCGTGACGAGGCTGATGATCAATTGGGTATTACAGGGGTTGGTCAAAACTAGAAGGGGTATAATTATAGTAATTTTGATCCCCTGTAGGGCAGTGAAAACTTTCGTGAGGACCCCCACAGTTGTTGCAAAACGGGTGAGGAAAAAGACTGGGTGCGTCTTGTGGATAGCTATTTTCATTGTCATAATTGTACCCCGGTTCTTGCCCGTGACCATACGGGTATCGAACCGGGCACGAAACATGCCAATGAGAATCGCTTCCACAATAGATGCACGGGGGAACAGGATGTGGGTTCAAAAAGAATGAATTAGTCGAGTTGCACAAGGGACAAAACCCGAATTGTGTGTTGTCGATATCGTTTCCACACCGCTCACATGTACACCATTGACAAGAGTCGTTCCCGTACAGTTGTCTCCCACACCCGACGCAATGGACATAAAAATCCATGGAGAAAGATAGATAAGCAAGAAGAATATTTTTGGTGCAAAACTTTGAAAAAGAAATGCTTTTTAAGATTTTTCAAATGTTTTTTTTTATTTTTTTATTTTTTATTTTTTATTTTTTATTTTTTTTTGAAAATTTTTGACTCGAAAAAATAACGTTCACAAGTGAACGGATCCCAAAAGCCAACGCGTCTCTCACAAAAAACCGTTAATCTTCACGAAAAGAGCCGGCAGCGGCGCCATTTTAATGTACAGATTTTACTAGTTGAAAAAGTTCGTTTAAAAAAGGAGCTGAAAAAAAGTTGAAAAAGTTTAAAAAGTTCCATTTTAATGTACAGATTTTAAAATCGAAATTCGCGATAAAAAAGGAGCTGAAAACCTAGCCGCGGATCATCTCAGTAGACTTGAGGATCCTTACCAAGGGGATCATCCGAACAAAGAAATCAATGATTCTTTTCCCTTGGAGACCTTAATGTCTATCAACTCGACTGCTGACGAAACCCCGTGGTTTGCGGACATTGCAAACTACTTGGCGGGTGGAATTCTCGTTGACGGGTTAACATCCCAGCAAAAGAAAAAGTTCTTCAAAGACATCAAGACTTACTTTTGGGATGACTCGTATCTTTTCAAACAATGTGCCGACTTGATTATTCACCGATGTGTTGATGGACCGGCAGCTTTGAAAATCCTTGATGCTTGCCACAAAGGACCCACCGGTGGTCACTTTGGTCCCAACTACACCGCCAAAAAAGTGTTTGATTCGGGATTTTATTGGCCCACCATCTATCATGATGCTCACGAGATGGTTAAACAATGTGATGCTTGCCAAAAACAAGGCACAATCACACATAAAGACGAGATGCCTCAGAATTTCATTCAAGAGTGTGAAATCTTTGATGTTTGGGGTATCGACTTTATGGGGCCCTTCCCTTCATCTAAAGGAAACAAATACATCCTTGTTGCCGTTGACTACGTCTCCAAATGGGTTGAAGCCAAAGCTTTACCCACTAATGACGCAAGGGTGGTTTGTAACTTTTTGAAATCGCTGTTCGCTAGATTCGGCGTTCCTCGTGCTATTATCAGTGACCGCGGGACTCATTTTTGCAACGATCAATTTGCAAGAGTCATGGCAAAGTATGGTGTCAATCACCGTCTTTCCACCGCTTATCATCCCCAAACCAATGGGTAAGCCGAGATATCCAACCGTGGATTGAAGCGAATTTTGGAACGTACTGTGGGAGAGCATCGTGTCGCGTGGGCTGATAAGTTAGATGATGCTCTGTGGGCTTTTCGTACTGCTTATAAGACCCCGATCGGTTGTACACCGTATCGTCTTGTGTATGGGAAAGCATGCCACCTTCCCATCGAGCTGGAACATAAGGCGCACTGGGCCTTGAAGTGGGCTAACTTCGACATCAACAAAGCCGGTGATCATCGCAAGATTCAACTCAACGAGTTCAACGAACTGAGGAATGAAGCTTATGAGAACTCGCTGATCTACAAGGAGAAGACGAAGATACTTCATGACGCAAAAATCAAGAACCGAGAGTTCCACGTTGGTGATCAAGTCTTACTTTTTAACTCTCGGTTGAAGATCTTCTCTGGCAAGTTGAAGAGCCGCTGGTCTGGTCCATTCACCGTCGCCAAAGTCTTTCTGTATGGGACCATTGAGCTTTCTCAGCCAAATGCGCCCAATTTCAAGGTGAATGCCCAGCGTCTGAAGTTGTACTTTGGTGAGGACATATCTCAGGAGATGATTCCATCCCTCACCACGTTCCCCATGAACTAATTTTGGGTCGAGTCAGGCTCGTGACTCGGTTATCAAAAACAAGCGCTCCTCGGGAGGCAACCCGAGTATCTATCCTTTTATGTTTTTATCTCCTAAGTGTAGGGGGACCTGTATAGGTGTTTGTTTTTGTGTGGTGATGTGATTACAGGGATAAGTGCACTCTTGGAACCTCTGAAGAACCGTGCTCCCGTGTTATCCGAAATCCGGTTCTATCTCTCAACTATCGTGATTCAATTTTCTTCATACTCACATTTGAAATTGATCACTTTAGTCGTCTCTTCCTTAACTTGAGTTAACCAATGTGCACAATGTCCTAAGTGTAGGGGAGACTTTTCCCACATGCTTAAACATTGAGGACAATGTTTATCTTAAGTGTAGGGGGGACTTCTATCGATGTTTTAAGTGGAATTTTCCATGAAAATGCCTTCATTTAACCGGAAAATCCTATTTTTCAACATTTTTCAAATTTTTTATTAACTTTGGCCATTTAGTCGTAATTTTTAAATTTTTATCTTTGCTTTCATATGTATATATCCCGCAATAAAGTCAAATTTTAATAAAGTGGTGTAGCTAGTTTAGAAGTCTTTGACATATTAGGCCCGTTGCGTTTATTTTGACTTAACCCGAATAGACTTATCCAAGTTTATTCTAGCTAGTATCCTTAACCATGTAGACCTTAATTGGTTTATTAGGCTAAGTATCCACGAGTCTCATTACTTGAGATTTTAAATTGTGGAGGACGAGAAATGATAGAGACAATTATAAGTCGGTATTCTTGCATAAACTCACTTGGTGTAATTATTTGCCTATTCTCCTATCACTTGCTAATAAATTATCTGCAATAAGTAAGGTCGTACGATTTGAAAAGTTACATAGCTTCTAGCCCAAGATCGTTTAAAAGTTGCTCGGTAATGATAAGAGTTCATAGCCAAGGCATAACTTATGAAGCGGGGCGCGAAGATTGGCGAGTCCGAAAAGGCCCTAACAAGGCATGAGGATTCAATTTTATTGTTGAAGATCCAAAGTGATGTGAAAAGCATTATTCCCAAAATCAATATGAAGGATCAAGAATCACGACGAAAAGCACTCAACTCCCATAAAGATCATGGAGAAGTCTATCCGAAAAGACCCTAACAAGGTATGAGGATAAATAGATCCAAGTCCGAAAAGGAGGCGGATCGTTGTATCTCGAAATCCCAATTAGAGATGGAAGAAATAATCATGAAGTCGTGGTCAACAAAGTTGGAGTACCCCTCAAAAGTCTCCAAGTGAAGAAACTCTATTACGATGAGAAGACCATTATCTCAAGAACGTCTCTCAAGATATGAAGTATGAAGTACATGCTAAATATCGGCCCGAGAAAGGTCTCAAATCGCAAACCAAGTTATGCCAAGATATGAACTTTTTGATATCCCGAGAAGCAGTTTTAAGAGATTTTGTCCTTTAGCTAACTATTGATCAAAACGTCCTACTTTGCTTTCAGCCTAAATAAACTATCGAAATAAGTCCAAAAATGCATCTTCATGATCATTCTAAGACAAAAATAAAATATAAGAGATACACCTAGGAATAAGGGAGTTTAAGCATTTAATTAAGCCATGTGTGTAAGTGTTTGATTTGCTAACTTATAATAACAATGATCTCGTTTTTAAGCTTAGTTTGGGGAACGCGAAACTTGAGGGTGATAAATCTTCGCAGCACCAAAGCCCTAATGTAAGTCCTTGATCTCTTTGCAAGTTATTTCCATCCTTTTGTTTACTTTAAAGTTTTGATCTTTCTTAGTACTTTCATTTTTGTTTAATAGTATATTAATAAGGCCAAGGTTGATTGATTATGAGAAAAGTGTAAATATGCTTTGTCACTAAGCATTGCATGAGGGCATGGCAATGGTTAAGTGTAGGGGATTTGATAGGTGTGAAAACACCCATCCTTTTACCACTTAATTCTGGCTAAAACAAGACCAAAACACGTATTTAATATCATTTGTTTGGAATTATGCGTGGTTTTTGTGTTTATTGTGTTTTCAGAGTCAACCGGATGAATATTGAAGAAAACATGGGATTGCACGGGTTTTATCGAGGAAAAAGACTCAAGACGAAGTCTACTGTCCAAGAGATGCAATAGATTTGAAGTCATTGTGCCTATTTGAAGATTTATCGAAGAATAGAGCCAAAGATGGAAGATTCATATATGTCGAAGAACTCGAGTCTATTAAATAAAAGATTATAAGACGAGCTGGAATTGTTCACCGACACTTCTCAAAATCCAAAGTCGGAAATGTTTATTTAAAGAGACGAGAAGACTAAAGAAGGAAGAAGAAAAGAAGCCCAAAACCAAGCCCATTCACAAAGCCCACAAGACTTGCCTATAAATAGGACTTTACTTCACAAAAATTGGCACTTAGTTTCTCACTTAGTTTTTTAGGTAGTTTGTAGTATTTTCATTCTCTCTAGTTTTAGAGAGAGAAAGTTCTAAACTTTCTCTCACTAGTTTTCATCTTATTCTATTTCAAGATCAACTTTGTATTATTTTTAATTAATCAAGTTCAAGTTTTTATCTTTTAATCTTTAATCTCATCCTTCCTTTCTTTGAATTTAATTGATTTTGGTACAAATCTCGTATGATCCGTGTTGTTCATCAATGATTTTGTGCTTAAAAAGTTGATTTCTTTTTATGTTTCCTTACGTTTATACACGAATAAGCTCTAAGATCCTTGTTCTTATTGGCTTATTTGTTGATTTAGCTTATTTACTTTCTAAAGTTTTTATGAAAAGTTCACCTTTTTATTGATTTGATTTAAAAGTTGTTTATTTTAAGTTTAGATAAGTTGTTTTTAGTGCTTAATTGATCAGCTTATTGTTGGATTCGAGTTAGTTTTGGAGTTAGCTTATTCCAATAGCTTATTCCCTAGCTTATTATTCGGATCTGCACTATTTTCGGAAAGGGCAAAGCCCTTTTCCGATCGGGTATTCCGACCTAGCATCACCCCTTTTTCCGATCGCAGTGATCGAAAAAGGGTTTTAATATTCCGATTGGTGGTATTGTCATATTCCGACGGTAAGTGTTCTAGTTTTTCCGATTGTAGCCCTTTTGCTATTATTCCGATCTGCTATGCTTTTAGTGTATTCCGATTTAGGCCTTTCTCCAATATTCCGATTGATTAAATTTCGAGTATTCTGATTGTGAAAGTTTTAGTATATTCCGATTGGAACCCTGCCCCATATTCCGATTATTAGCTTTTCTCAGTATTCCGATCACCATACTTTTCAACATTCCGATCAAAGAGATCGGAATATATTCCGATTGAGGGCATTTTTCCACTATTCCGATTTGAGGTGTTTTGTTCCGATCTTACTTTCTTTTAGTATTTTCCAACTAAGTTCTTATTTTTCACAAAGTTTTACAAGATTTAGTTTTTATTGAGTGTTCATTTATTTTTATAATAAAATCTTTAAGTTTTCAAACATTTATTTTTAAACTCGTCTTTTTACTTTAATCATTTCAAGCTTTAAGTTTACTCTTCGACACTTAATTACTTGTCATTAGTTTAAAATAGATAAACAAACCAAAACCTTTTTATTAACCAAGAACAAATCATTCCACTTAGAGCCGAGATCAATTCGAGAGGATATCGAGAGAAAATTTAGAACCCATTGAAAAAATCTAGAATTTCGATTTTAATGTACAGATTTTACTAGTTGAAAATGTAAATTACGATAAGTAAAAGCAATGCTGAAAGGAATGCTGATAGGAATGCTGATAGGAATGCTGATTGGAATGCTAATAGGAATGCTAATTGGAATGTTGATTGGAATGCTGATTAGAATGTTGATTGGAATGCTGATTGGAATGTTGATTGGAATGCTGATTGGAATGTTGATTGGAATGCTGATTGGAATGCTGATTGGAATGCTGATTGGAATGTTGATTGGAATGCTAATAGGAATGCTAATTGGAATGTTGATTGGAATGCTGATTGGAATGTTGATTGGAATGCTGATTGGAATGTTGATTGGAATGCAGATTGGAATGTTGATTGGAATACTGATTGGAATGCTGATTGGAATGCTGATTGGAATGTTGATTGGAAAGCTAATAGGAATGCTAATTGGAATGTTGATTGGAATGTTGATTGGAATGCTGATTGGAATGCTAATAAGAACTTGATTAAGAGAAAAGATTCCAAAATAAAAGACTTACTTGAATTGAAGAAATTAAAAGTGCATAATATGAAATTAAATTGCAAGAAATTAAATGACAAGAAATGAAAATGGTGGAAGTGTGGCTTGTCAAGCCACCAACAACATGAAAATGAACTAGGCCTAATCTATTTATAGGGGTGATTAGGGAGGAGCTTAGGAAGCTTCCTCCCTCTTTCCTCTTTGCCTTAATTGCACACTTAAGTCCTTTTCTTCTTTATCTTTTGTTAATCTTGGACTTTGTCTTGGGATTTCATTAACTCGTCTTGATTTTTCTTTATAAATAAGACTCGAGTTCTTCGGCTTTTAGTAAACTTCCGTCTTTTGACTTTTTCTTCGATAAATCTTCAGAATTGGTCTTGGACTTCCGTTCTTTTTCCACTCTTGATCTTTCGACTTCATCTTTCGTCTTTTTCTTCGATAAAAGCCCTTGAATGCCGTGTTTTCTCCACTTTTCACTTTTTTCGTCCTAAATCACAACAAAAACACAAACCACACGTAATTCCGACATAAATGACATAAAATACACGTTTTGGCTCGGTTATTATTGTAATTAAGTGGTAAAAAGGATAGGTGTTTTCACACCTATCAAATCCCCTACACTTAACCATTGCAATGTCCTCATGCAATGCATTAGTTACAAAGCACGTTTTTTCATTTTCCATCATAATCAACCTACCTTGGCCTTTATTAAACAACTAAGGAGAAATCAAAAAGATAGAAAATAACAAGATGCAACAAGGAAGAAACTTGTAAAGGAATCTAAGACTTACATTAGGGCTTGTGTGTCATGAATGTTCATCACCCTCAAGTTTCACGTTCCCCATGCCAAGCTTAAAAACAAGATCATTGTTAGTACAAGTTAGCATAACAAACATTTACTCATGTGGTTCAATTAATCACTTAAACTCCCTTATTCCTACGAGTATCTCTTATATTTTATTGATGTCTTGAATGATCACGAGGATGCATTGTTGACTTATTTCGATAATTTATTTAGGCTGAAAGCAAAGTAGGACGATTTGATCAATAGTTAGCTAAAGGACAAAATCTCTTAAAACTGCTTCTCGGGATATCAAAAAGTTCATATCTTGGCATAACTTGGTTCACGATTTGAGACCTTTCTCGGGCCGATATTTGTCATGTACTTCATACTTCACATCTCGAGAGACGTTCTTGAGATAATGGTCTTCTCTTCGTTAATAGAGTGAGTTTCTTCACTTGGAGACTTTTGATGGGTACTCCAACTTTGTTGACCACGACTTCATGATTATTTCTTCAATCTCTAAATGGGATTTTGAGATACAACGATCCGCCTCCTTTTCGGACTTGGATCTAGTTATCCTCATACCTTGTTAGGGTCTTTTCGGATAGACTTCTCCATGATCTTTATGGGAGTTGATTGCTTTTCGTCGTGAGCCTTGATCCTTCATATTGATTTTGGGAATAATGATTTTCACATCACTTTGGATCTTCAGCAATAAAATTGAATCCTCATGCCTTGTTAGGGCCTTTTCGGACTCGCAAATCTTCACGCCCCGCTTCATAAGTTATGCCTTGGCTATGAACTCTTATCATTACCGAGCAACTTTTAAACGATCTTGTGCTAGAAGCTAAGTAACTTTTCAAATTGTACGACCTTACTTATTGCAGATAATTTATTAGCAAGTGATGGGAGAAAAAGATCATAATTAACTCACATAAGTTAATGAGAGAATACCAAACTTGTAACCAACTCTATCATTTCTCGTTCTCCACAATTTAAAATATCAAGGAATGAGACTCGTGGATGCTTAGCCTAATAAACCAATTAAGGTCTACATGGTTAAGGATACTAGCTAGATTGAACTTGGATAAGTAAACTCGGGTTGAGTCAAAATATTCACAACGGGCCTAATATATCTAAGATATCTAAACTTGCTAAAACCATTTTATTAAAATGCTAGAAAGTAACAAAAATAAAGGAGACTACAACTAGGCCAAAATAGATTAAAAATTTTGAAAAATGTCGAAAAATTGATTTTCCGGTTAAAATGAGGGCAAATACAAGGAAAAGACCACTTAACTTCGATAGAAGTCCCCCTACACTTAATATAAACATTGTCCTCAATGTTTAAGCATGTGGGAGTAAACTCCCCTACACTTAGGACATTGTACACTTTGTTTAAATCTCGTTAAGGAAAAGACAACTAAAGAGATTCCTATTTTAATATTGAGAAATATAAAATAGTGAATCGAAAAGAGTTTAGGATAGAACCGGGAAGAAGGGAACACGGAATCACGGTTCGTCAAAAGTCATCAAGAGTGTGTCTTTGAAGCTCTAATCCCTTCACATGATAAGAAAGAGAACAAGAAACACCAACGGGGCTCCCCCCTACACTTATGGTGAAAACAGGAAAGATAGATAGATAATTGGGTTGCCTCCCAAAAATCGCTTGTTTATATTAACCGAGTCACGAGCCTGACTCGTCCCCGAATTAAATGGTCCATGAGGAAGCCTCGTATGTAATACCGGGATCAAAGACCTTGTCCTCGTTCCCGGAGGACATCAATAAAGGAGAGGCAGGAGGATAAGTCTTGAATGGTAAAAAGGTCCTCTCAATACCAGAAAAGCAAGTGAAGTCCAGATTGACGGGAGGTAGGGTGGGTAAGGGAATCACATTGTCATCCTCCAAAGACAATGGAGGCAGACCAATTGGCAAAGCCGTAGAAGTATCAATCATAGAATGGTCCATGTCACCTCCCGGGTCAAAGCATTTATCCTCATGATCGTAGAGAATGAGTGTAGAAACTCGTTTGAGAAGACCACGATCAAGTACGAAACCATCATTCATTTGTGGGGATTGTTGATAAGTTAAATCCTCACGAATGTGGTAAACGTAATTCTCATAAGAGGAGTGTTGATTAGGTAACTCCTCGAGAATAGGATGTTTGGGCATGTGAGTTGGTTCGTCATTATTATGAAAAATAAGACGTTCCAACTCATCAAGTTCGGCATCGATGTTGGAAAAGTCGACCTCGCTTGTAGGTGGAAGCGGAGGCAAAAGAGCTAGCTCTCGGTCGATAATTTTCGCAATTCTGGCTCGAAGACGAAATCATCATACTCACCACATGTTGAACTCTCGTTGGGAGGATCAAATATCGGATGTGGAGTTGTGAGTATGTGATCATTGACTAGCGAAGCAAACTTGTCCGTAAGCTCCACAAAAGTCGGCACATCACACAAATTTTCCGGAACACCCGCGGGCTCACTTGGGATGATGACAAGTTCCTCGACACTAGACTTTAGGGATTTGTCCGATTTCATAGCCGAGATAATGTCAAGATGTTGATCCTCCATTATGAGAGAGCCAACGGGCTCCTCGGGTGTGATAGCAATAGACGAAGGAGGAAGGGGAGAAGTTTTGCTTTGCTTTAGAAATTCCTCCTCGTCGAAAATAACCTCAATATCGTCATCGCTCTCCTCATTACCTAAAGGGCCAATAATAAGCTCAGGGATATGAGTGCTCGTCTGATCTCGCTGCTGTAAAAATGACTCCATATAAGTTTGCAGCGTGTGTAAAAGCTCTTTGCTTTGTTCTTGAAAAGCTGCAGCAAGATCGTTTCTTTATTCTTGAAAGTCTGTAGCAAGATCGTCAATTGGTTCTTGGTGACTCATCCCGTGACGAGGCTGATGATCAATTGGGTATTGCAGGGGTTGGTCAAAACTGGAAGGGGTATAATTATAGTAATTGTGATCCCCTGTAGGACAGTGAAAACTTTCGTGAGGACCCCCACAGTTGTTGCAAAACGGGTGAGGAAAAATACTGGGTGCGTCTTGTGGATAGCTATTTTCATTGTCATAATTGTACCCCGGTTCTTGCCCGTGACTATACGGGTATCGAACTGGGCACGAAACATGCCAATGAGAATCGCTTCCATAATAGATGCACGGGGGGAACAGGATGTGGGTTCAAAAAGAATGAATTAGTCGAGTTGCACAAGGGACAAAATCCGAATTGTGTGTTGTCGATATCGTTTCCGCACCGCTCACATGTACACCATTGACAAGAGTCGTTCCCGTACAATCGTCTCCCACACCCGACGCAATGGAAATAAAAATCCATAAAGAAAGATAGATAAGCAAGAAGAATATTTTTGGTGCAAAACTTTGAAAAAGAAATGCTTTTATGATTTTTCAAATGTTTTTGGATTTTTTTGAAAATTTTTGGACACGAAAAATAACGTTCACAAGTGAACGGGTCCCAAAAGCCAACGCGTCTCTCAGAAAAAACCTTTAATCCTCACGAAAAGAGCCGGCAGCGGTGTTGGGAATAAATTAAGGCCAGATCACTTGAACGCTGACAAGAACAACTCAAGCGTTGACAAGAACAATGTGAGCGCTGACAACTCAAGCATTGACAAGTTAAAGTCAAGCGTTGACACATTGAAGACAAGCACTGATGGAAGATATAAGCTACACGTTTATTATGTTCTAGAATACTTCTAGTAAGGATAGAAACGACAATGTATTTTCTATGTTTATCTTTACCTAGAATAGTTGATACGTAGCTTATTGTACAAGGCTTCTTAGTCTATAAAAGAAGGCCTTTAGGTTAATGTTTAGTATCAAGTTTTTATTAAGTTTTCATTCGTAAACATCTTTCATTGTAAGCAAGTTCGACATTCATAATCAAAGTGAAAGTTTTGTTTACATCTTGTGTTCTTGTTTAAGTATTAAATTCCGCATAATACTTAGATTCACAAAGCATATAACAAAGGTTTCTCTAAGTGTTATACTTGACCTAATCTCGTATACACAAAGCTAATCGATCTAAGTTTGGGATCAACAAGTGGTATCAGAGCTTGTTGAGGAACTTTTGATCTTTGAAGAACACCAGAATGATATACGAACACCAAAACCCTAATTTTCTCAAAACCCTAAAAACATCATGTCTGAAGCGATAACCTCCTCCTCCTCATCCTTACCAAACATCAAGATTCCCATGCTTGATGCAACCAACTTTGACTTATGGAGGTTCAACTTTGAACAATATCTGGGGATCTTTGACTACACACTCTGGGACATTATTGAATATGGAAACTCATTCAATAAGGCTCAAAAGATTCAGGATGCCATTACGGCAAGATCAGCTGTTGAAGGATGTCCTGATGAAGATAAGAAAGAAAAACTTGGAGATGGTAGAGCTGTAAGTGCTGAAGATATTGCAAAGAAAAGGGCTGACATGAAAGCCCTAAATATTCTGAAAGTCTCTTTGGGATAAGAAAATCAGCACAAATATAGAAGCTATGAATCTGCTAAGGATCTTTGGGAAGCAATTGAAGTTGCATATGGTGGTAATGCAGACACTAAGGAAGAAAAGAAAAAGCAACTTCTGCATGATTATGCTGTCTTCAAAGCTCAGCCCAATGAGAAACTGAGCAGTGTGAGAAGCAGATTGCTTGACATCACAAGCAAGTTGTCCTTCATGGGGACACAAGTTGGTGATATTGACACCAATGCTACTTTTCTGAAAAGTCTTGGTGAGACATGGAAGATTGAGGCAAGATCTATTCTTGCCAATAATACTTACAAGAGCTCTTCGTTTGATGACATCTACAACAAACTAAGACTGTTGGAAGATGAAACTCTTTCGGCACATGGAAGCAAAGCTAGCACCAGCAACATGGCCTTCTTCTCTCATAGTGAAGGTCAATTCAATCAGAAGGACTCTTTTATGCATCCAGTTACTGGATCATCATTTGTCAGTGCTGGAACAAGTCCTGTCAACGTTTCCTTTTCAGACGCTGACACATTCATGAATGACTCCCCAAGAGTTAAACCTGCTGGTTTGGATTTGGATACTGTTTGTGCTTACATTGCTTCTTTGCCCAATGGTTCAGTGATTACATATGAGGACCTTGAGCAGATAAGTGATGAACACTTGGAAGAGATGGACATCAAGTGGAACATGGCTCTTGCTAGTATAAGAGCAAATAGGTGGAATAGAAGGTTCAAGAAGAAGATGACCTTCAATGCTAAAGACACTGCTGGATTTGATAAATCCAAAGTTGAGTGCTACAACTGTCATCGCATGGGGCACTTCATGAGGGAATGCAGATCTCCTAGAAGATCTGATGCTGGTAAACCCTCAAGTCAGGTTGTTAAAGCTCAAGACTCCAAAGCCATGGTTGCAGTTCAAGGAATTGATGGTACTGGATGGGATTGGAGCTATCTGGCTAAGGATGCTGAAGAGGACAAAGCTTTGATTGCTGATATTGAAGAAGAAGAGCATGTTGAATATGCTCTCATGGCACACTCCTCCTCTTCATCTGATAATGAGGTATATGATGATGCTTTTTGTAGCAAAGGTTGTAGGTTAAACACTGACAGACTTAACAAAGAGGTGTTAAAACTAAAAGAGGATATGAGCACTGAAAGGTGTAAATTATCCAATTACCAACTAGCTCTTACTGAAACTGAGAAAACCGTTTCTGAATACAAGAAAATGGAATTTGATTTAAAAGATAAGATAAATATCTTAAAACATGAGCTAGAAGGTAGTATGGATATTAGAAATATCATGTCAAAGGTCAATAAAGACCTACAGGCTAAGTTAGATGAGGCCATTAAGAATAAAGATAATGTTGACCTCAAGATTCAAAGATTTGATAGAGCCACCCAAGCCCTAGGAGACTGTGTAGCTAAACAAAGGGATCCTAAGGACATGACTGGGATTGGAATGAATTATTACTCTCTGGTTCCACCACCAGCTGGTGACTTCTATGGTGTCCTTAGAAAGGATTTAGCTTGGACTGGTATTCCAGAGTGCCAAGAAGAGGAATTCATTCCTCCACCAAGAGTTGTCACTCCAGTAGAAGAGTATCAACAAAAACTGACTGACCTAAGTGAGTGGAAGAAAGCTAACCCTACTTTATTTGTTAAGGGAGGTTTGCTATGTGAAAGTCCCAATGAATCACCACCCATTAAGGTTACTCACCCAGTTACTGGTAAAGCTGTTGACCTAGGCTCAAACACTGTTAGAAGACCTACCATTAAATATGCAGAGATGTATAGAAATAATAGGTCACCCAAGAGCCAAGTTAACAATCATGGAACAGGTTTCTTTGCTTCTAGACCTAAGAGTGTGTCTAAGAAAGCCTGTTATACTTGTGGTAGCTTTTCACATTTGGCATACAAGTGTGTCAACGCTCCCAAAGCCAGCGCTGATAGGAACAATTTCAGCGCTGATAGGAAGAAAGTCAACGTTGTTAGGAAGTCAAACGTTGTCAGACCCAAACCCTGTGTGCAGCAAAGTCCACAAGTGATTAGACCTGCCCCATTCTTCTCTAGAAGGTCTAACACTCATGGACAAAGACCTTTTCAAAAGACAAACACCTGGTCAAATAGGCAATGGGTTCCTGTAGCAAACCCTAGGTTCAACGCTGACAAGGGTAATTTCAGCGTTGACAGGACAAAATCCAACGCTGACAGAAACGTGACCAGACCTAAGTATTTGCAGCCACAAGGTAAGGGGTCTAAAGCTTCTTCAAGCTTAACATGGAGACCCAAGAAAGATCAAAACCCTAATAATAATGGAATTTCAATGACTTGCAACAGGTTTAATTACATTTCAAAAGTCATTACAAAACCAATTGGGGTTAACTGGGTTTTTCATCCTAAAAGGGATGAGAATGGGGTTGTTGTGAGAACTAAGTCTGTTCTTATTGAACAACCAGATGAATCCAAGTCTTCTGAGACTTGGGTTCCCAAAGAAAACTAATTTGTTTTCTTTATGTGCAGGGCATTCAAAAGTAGATCAATGATTATGGATATTGGGATAGTGGATGCTCAAGGCACATGACAGGAAAGGAAGACTATCTGACGAACTTCTCTCCTATTAAAGATGGTGATAAGGTATACTTTGGAGGGGGCTACGGCACCATCACAGGCAAAGGAACCCTTCTCACCAATAATCTACGTTTTGAGAACGTCTTCCTGGTAAAAGAACTGGATTATAATCTGTTTAGTGTATCACAAGTGTGTGATAACAAAAATAAGGTTCTTTTCACTGATACTGAGTGTTTGGTGTTAAGCAAGGATTTTAAGATCCCTGATGAGAAGTACATTGAGTATAGAACACCTAGGCATAAGGACATATATAATGTGAATTTAAATGGAATTAAAGTGAATACAAATATGTCTTGTTTTTAAGCTAAGGCCTCAGTTGATGAAAGTAATTTGTGGCACAGGAGACTAGGGCACATAAATTTTAAAAATATAAATAGACTTGTGAGGCTTGGTTTAGTTGATGGTTTGCCTGAGAAGGCCTTCCACAATGACCACTCTTGTGTTGCATGTCTTAAAGGCAAGCAGCACAAGGTCTCATTCAAGTCCAAGCAGGTGCATACTAGTTCCAGACCTCTTCATATGCTTCACATGGACCTCTTTGGTCCAACTAATATAGAAAGTTTGAATTCTAAAACTAAACACATAGAAATTAGACACCATTTTATAAGAGATTGCTTTGAGAAAGGTTTAATACAACCAGATAGGGTTGACACTAAGGAAAATGTGTCAGATTTATTAACTAAACCTTTTGATACTGGAAGATTTCAGTACTTGGCAACAAGTATTGGAATGGTTAATCTCACTTAATATGTGTTTTGGATTCTTTTTGTAAAAGTATGTACAGGATGATGCATTATTATTATTGGTCTTATTGATGATTTAGATTTTCCACTATATTTTTCTAACACTGACAAAGGTTGTTTGAACACTGATAAGTGTTTTTGCAACGTTGTCAGCAATATAATTGTCTAACGCTGACAAAGCTTCCTTCAACGCTGTTATGTGTTATCGGGGCGTTGTCAGCAACAATGTTAGTTTTGTGGTTTTCAATCTAAATGTGCAGATGGTGTTAGCAGTATACCATTGGATACAAAGTTGCTTATGGATCAAAGGAGAAGCATTTGGACAAGTTTTTATTTATGGATGATGGTTGGACTGTTTCATTCCTATCTTGACATAAATTTTTTATGTTCATGCATGTTTTTAGCAAACTCTTTGTATCTTTGTTTAAGGGGAGGTTTTAGGAACCTTTAGGATTTTTGGGTATCCATATGATACTCTTATCACAATTCTAGATTGTGTCCACAGGTGAGTATGGGTTAGTTTTACTAAACCATGAGGCACTGTAGCATGCATAGTATATCAACTTTGCATGCTGCCAAGACATTTTTGGCCTAGAATTGGTTGTGGTCTGTTGGGAGACTTGGGAATCATTTTGATATGGGATTTACCTGGGAGTAACAAGGATTTAATGAGGTAACTTGGTTGTTAAGAATTTTGGTTAGCAAGGGACACTAGAGGACTGTTATGTCTATCTTGCTTATGCAAGTGTGCATAACTGGACAGTGCTTGCCGCCCTATGATAATTATCATCTTTTGGTTATCTTCTCTAGGATAAATTACTTGTTAAGGTCATTTTTCACTTTTTAAAACAATTTTATTTTTGGACGCTGACAAGATTTTTCCAAGCGTTGTTGTGACCAAATTGGACGCTGACATGGCTTTAGGCGAACGTTGACAGGATTATAGCCGTTGGGCGTTGATGGGTTATATTTGACAGTTGACACTCAATGGGACCTACCCAGTTGTTACTTTTTGACATATTTTCAAGCCGTAATTTTAGGAGTTGTTACTTTCATTAAATGCATGAGATAACTTATAACTTTTTCAATATTTTCATGATTAGTTTTTGAAAATCTTTGCCTATTTTTGGGCCAATCACATGCATTGTTTATCTCCTATAAATTTGGCTCCTATTTTTAAACAGGGTATCTATAATTCTTGTCTAACACTTTTCTCTTATCAACCTTCATCTTCTACACTTCAAATTAACAGCTTTCATCAATGGCACCAAGATTTAACTCAGCAGAATTGGATTTGGGGTTCAAGTCTCAACACAACATGATTGCTTATCTTGTTGCTGATAATACTTTGTTCCCTCAATACACACAAATGGTGGCGTATTTGAACGCATCCCCATTAAGGTATGCTCTTTCTCATGCACCACTCATTCCAGTCACACACATTAAACAGTTTTGGAACACTGTTAGTTCCTCAACAGTTAATGGAGTGACCACATTAACTTCTATTGTTCATGGGAGATCTTGGGTGGTTACTGAGGCCTTGGTACGCCAGGCCTTGCATCTTGATGATGCTGATGGTGTAACCATTCTTCCCATAAATGAAATAGAACAAGGGCTTAGGGCTTTGGGATATCCTATTCCTGATGAAGGTACTCTTAATAAGTACCATAAGCAGGAATTTCCCCCAGCCTGGAAGTACCTCATTCACATTCTCCTTCAATGTTTGAGTCCCAAATGTACTGCACATAATGAGATTAACAGATCTATTGCTAGTGCTATTGTGTGCATTACCACAGGGCAAAAATATAACTATTCTAAAATGATTTTTGAAGGAATGTGTAAAAACAAGGGGACAAAAATGACTTTGGCTTATCCCCGTTTTCTGCAAATGATTTTTTATGCTCAAAGATATTGTTCAAGGGATCATAATGATTTTTATAAAATCCCTGAACAAAAGAAAGCTATTTTTGCAAAGATGGATTCACCACCTCATAGAGACTTACCTTTAACCCCAGCCATGCTTGCTGTTATTGCAGTCGTACAACCCCAACCAGACCCCCAACCTCATATAGACCCTCACCCACAACTTGAACCTATTCCTGAACCTTTACCCTCACCTGAACAAATGCAAATAGACCAAGAACCCTTTGACGCTGACACATCAAATGTTGGTGTTGATGTGCCTATTTCCAACGCTGACACCCAACCATCACAGTCCCAAACACCCCTTAACCAACCTACATCTACCCATTCTTCCACACCATCTTCCACACCACCTGAATATAGGTTGATCAAACGCCAAAGGACTACTGGAGAGTTCTCCTCTAGTGGTCCTAGCCATGAATCAGAGAGAACCACCACCACAAGTGTGGCTGGTGACCTGGATGAGGCTGGGACTATTGGTTCTGGCTTAGAAGCTGGCCAAGGCAGTCCCACCATAATTAAGTCCTCATCCATGCCCAATGAACCTGACTTGGGAGGTCAAATCCCCATTTCAGAAGAGGGCAGACTGGAACCAATGACTCTTTTGGAATTAACGGCTGTCTGCATTAGCTTGCAAAAGCAAAATGCAGACTTAGTACAAATTGTTAGCTCACAAGGCCTTGAACTCAAGGAATTGAGGGAGAGGATTGTTGTTTTGGAGAGTGATCATGCTAGGAGGGGTATGGAGGAGTCTTCCAAAGGGGAGGAAGATCAAAGAAATCTGAGTGATAAGAGCAGTCAAGATGGTCAATCAATGGATGTTGCTGAAGCTCTTACTACTTTGAAGGAACAAACAGGTTTTGATACGTCCTTAATCTCTCCAACCAATCTAAATTTATCATTTACAGCAATGTTGAGAGAGGTTACACAAGGCGCTGAGGGAAAATATTTGAGCGTTGACAAGACAAGTTTGGACGCTGATAGAAGTATTTTGGGCGCTGATAGAGGAAATTTGGGCGTTGACAGATCTGCATATGGAGGTGATGTATTCCAGTCATCATCTATCATCAAGGATGTTCCTACTCAGGTATTACCATCTACCTTACCAAACATTGCACCATCAGATAAGGGTAAGGGTATATTGGTAGAAGAAATTGTTCCAAAGAATGCAACCCAAGTTGAATTTGATAGAAGATTGGCTGAGCAAATGATGGAACAAGGTGAAAAAGAAAAGTCACCATTTGTTGTGACTTCTGAAGAGGAAAGTGATGGGGCTAGCTCAGATTCAAGTGTGATGATTATTGAACCAGAAAGACTTGAGTATGGTGATGAGCTTGCTAGGGAAAAGTTGAGAGATTTAAAGTTGCAGATTGACTTTGACATGCCAGAGGTGGTTCAGATGTACAATTCTTGGGAAGAAAGCTGTATGGATAATCCAGACTTGACCATTTCAGATCAAATATGGGGTTTGGAGATTCTTCTTAGAGTTCAAAAGGATTGTAAGGTGATTTTGAAGCACAAGGCAAGCAACATTCTCTCTGAGTTGAAAAGGGATAGAAGGAAGCTCTACTTTATGTTGCTCAGATGTCATGGAGTTGGATGGACACATCAGAAGCTGAAGGCTTTGACATTTGATGAGTTGGAACATAGAGCTTATCCTATTTGGGTGAAAGTGCAGGAAGAAAACACTTTCAGACTTCTTTCAGATGAAAGAAAGGAACAACTTGCAGAAGAAATGGAAATCAAGAAAGCTATGATAGTTCCCAGGCCAGTGAAGAAGGGATTTACACTTGAGTTTCCAAAAGATATGAATCAACTATATCCAAGTGAAGCAGTTATTAGAAAGAGCCTCAAGCTCTCGCCATTAGAAGCTTCAGATATGGTGCATGTGTTACCATTAGATTCTAGGAATCCAATTGTGAGTTATGATGAGGATGAATGTGGATTCTGGAAGATTGGAAGATATGGCAAGGAGGTACACACTTTTACCACTCTCATATCTTTATTTGCAAGTTGTGATAGAGAAGACTTGGTGGACCTTTGGAGGTTGCTGGAGACCAAGTATGAGGCTGAAGCACCAACTTCAGCTAATGGAATAAAACTTTGGACCACATTCAAAAGAATGTGTGGGACAAATGAGGAAGATCCTGAAATATGGAAGGATCTTGAAGATGACCTCAGTGGTCTTCAATGGAGGTTATATTCAGCTGCTGGTGTATACCATTTGAGTTCTACAAAGTTTGCTGAGTATCTACTTGTAGATGCTCAGTATTTCATATCCAAGGCTGTTTTGGAAAAGATGAAGGACACCCAGTTGGAGATAGATTATACAAGTGACGTGGCAAAGAATTTGATCAGATTTATTTATTACCAATATGATAAGGTTTGTCAGACTCCTCCAAGTTCTTAATGATTATTCAGAAACTTGATCATAAGAGTGGATATCAAGTTTAGGGGAGGATTGTTGGGAATAAATTAAGGCCAGATCACTTGAACGCTGACAAGAACAACTCAAGCGTTGACAAGAACAATGTGAGCGCTGACAGCTCAAGCGTTGACAAGTTAAAGTCAAGCGTTGACACATTAAAGACAAGCACTGATGGAAGATATAAGCTACACGTTTATTATGTTCTAGAATACTTCTAGTAAGGATAGAAACGACAATGTATTTTCTATGTTTATCTTTACCTAGAATAGTTGATACGTAGCTTATTGTACAAGGCTTCTTAGTCTATAAAAGAAGGCCTTTAGGTTAATGTTTAGTATCAAGTTTTTATTAAGTTTTCATTCGTAAACATCTTTCATTGTAAGCAAGTTCGACATTCATAATCAAAGTGAAAGTTTTGTTTACATCTTCTGTTCTTGTTTAAGTATTAAATTCCGCATAATACTTAGATTCACAAAGCATATAACAAAGGTTTCTCTAAGTGTTATACTTGACCTAATCTCGTATACACAAAGCTAATCGATCTAAGTTTGGGATCAACAAGCGGCGCCATTTTAATGTAATAGATTTTACTAGTTGAAAGTTCGTTATTCTCGGTGTCTAATCGAATTGATTTCCGGTTCAAAGTGCGACTCAATTGTTCTTGGTGGAAATGAAAATGGTTTGGTTATCTATTACTAAGTAAAATGAAAATGTAAATTGCGATAAGTAAAAGGAATGATGAAAGGAATGCTGATAGGAATGCTGATAGGAATGCTGATTGGAATGCTAATAGGAATGCTAATTGGAATGTTGATTGGAATGCTGATTGGAATGTTGATTGGAATGCTGATTAGAATGTTGACTGGAATGCTGATTGGAATGTTGATTGGAATGCTGATTGGAATGCTGATTGGAATGCTGATTGGAAGGTTGATTGGAATGCTAATAGGAATGCTAATTGGAATGTTGATTGGAATGCTGATTGGAATGTTGATTGGAATGCTGATTGGAATGTTGATTGGAATGCTGATTGGAATGTTGATTGGAATGCTGATTGGAATGCTGATTGGAATGCTGATTGGAATGTTGATTGGAATGCTAATAGGAATGCTAATTGGAATGTTGATTGGAATGTTGATTGGAATGCTGATTGGAATGCTGATTGGAATGCTAATAGGAATGTAAAAGGAATGCGAAAGGAATGCTGATTGGAATGTTGATTGGAATGCTGATTGGAATGTAAAACCCTTTTCCAATCAAGGTGATTGGAATACGTGATTGGAAAGGGGTTTACCCTTTCTGATCTAACTTTTTAATCCGAAAATTAAGCAAAAGCAATAAGCTATGGTTAATAAGCTCAAACTAAAACTTGCACGAATCTAAATCAAAATTGACTTAATAAGCATGAATAACAACTTATCAAACTTAAAAATAAGCAAACATTCAAATCAAACTTTTAAAAAGATGAACTTTTTAAGAAAACTTTAGATCAAATAAGCATTAAGATGAAAACAAATCAAGGATGAACATGAATCAAAGAGAAGCAAAGTAAGAAAGGGAGAAGAAGATGATTAAAGATAAGAACTTGATTAAAAGAAAAGATTCCAAAATAAAAAGACTTACTTGAATTGAAGAAATTAAAAGTGCATAACATGAAATTAAATTGCAAGAAATTAAATGACAAGAAATGAAAATGGTGGAAGTGTGGCTTGTCAAGCCACCAACAACATGAAAATGAACTAGGCCTAATCTATTTATAGGGGTGATTAGGGAGGAGCTTAGGAAGCTTCCTCCCTCTTTCCTCTTTGCCTTAATTGCACACTTAAGTCCTTTTCTTCTTTATCTTTTGTTAATCTTGGAATTTGTCTTGGGATTTCATTAACTCGTCTTGATTTTTCTTTATAAATAAGACTCGAGTTCTTTGGCTTTTAGTAAACTTCCGTCTTTTGACTTTTTCTTCGATAAATCTTCAGAATTGGTCTTGGACTTCCGTTCTTTTTCCACTCTTGATCTTTCGACTTCATCTTTCGTCTTTTTCTTCAATAAAAGCCCTTGAATGCCGTGTTTTCTCCACTTTTCACTTTTTTCGTCCTAAATCACAACAAAAACACAAACCACGCGTAATTCCGACATAAATGACATAAAATACACGTTTTGGCTCGGTTATTATTGTAATTAAGTGGTAAAAAGGATAGGTGTTTTCACACCTATCAACATACTCTTTCTAGATTCTCTATTGCATGAAGATCCTTTACATCCTCTCCTTTCCACCCCAACCTTTCAAAGTGATAAAGGAAAACAAGTCATGATGGTTCCTTCAAAGAGCTTGTTGTTACCCATTACTCCACAACCTTTCTCTCAATATGTGACCTATAAGGGGGGATCTTCTAAGGCAACCACCACTTGTTGTTTTCCCATCAAGGAAAGGATTTTTGATCCTGGTATAGAGCTTGCTAAACCATCTCAGTATCCACCTGATGCAATAAAAGGAAAACTTATGAGAGATTTAAGAGTATCACCTTATCACCTTTGGAAGAACATATGGACAACCATTTTGGATAAAAACCCCTCACTCTTTTTACTATTGCTTGGGAAGTTAGTTGTTGGATTGTGTTATAAGTGGGATGGTAATTATGTATTTGATCCGGGGGATATTTATGGAGTTTTGATAATTGAAAACTTGCTTTACCTCATCATGGAGATTTTTCTTAAAAAGGTTAAAACTTTTTCTCTCCATGATAGGTTTTAGACACTTTTAAGTGTGGGAAGAGTCGAGCTAGAGACTCCATAAATCAAGCTTGAATAACTAGGTTTAGAGTTTTTAAACTTAGAGTGTGGTAGGATAGAAATATATAGATTTGAGGAGAAGTGTAGGGGAGACCTTCCTTTTGTCTTCATGTTGTTTGTAGGATTGCTCTCTTTCATCACGTGCATTGGAGCTTATGGAGGAGGCCCTTGTATCCAGTTTACTTCGTTACTATTGTGATTTTTTATAACCACATGGTGCTTAAAAATGAATTCACTATAGTTGATATTTCCTTAGCTTGGGTTAAGCAAAGTTGTCAATGTCCTAAGTGTAGGGGAGTTCACCCTAATACTCTTAAACATTAAGGACAATGTTTACCTTAAGTGTAGGAGGGTCTTCTATCGAAGTGACCTTACCTAGACCTTTGTCATTGACCTTCATGATAACTTGGAAATTAATTTTTCAAACATTTTTCAAATTTTTGATCTACTTTGGCCACCAAAAATATGCATTCGTATTTTTTGCATCAATCATTTTTCATAACACATTTGCATTGTATATATTTCTTCTTTTGCTTTTCATCAAAAATATATAAAAAGAGAAAAAAAATATAATAAAGGATATGGTTTAACAAATTTAGACTTCTTTGACATATTAGGCCCGCCATGGATACTTTGACTCAACCCGAGTTTGCTAACGAAATTTCTGAGCTGAGATCGATCTCCGGTCATATGCTTGGAGCAACTAGAGTCCAAATACCAGAGAACAATTTTGACCACCTGTTTTGAACAACAACATTAGACAATGCATTGGAAACTATTGGTTCCGGAGTGTTAGCAGATACAGATATAATTATATCAGAATTGCTAACATTTTTGTTATCCTTAGATTTCCTGCGTTTTCTAATGTGAGTTTTACCACTAACAGGTTTTATGGTTCCAACTTTCTGAGGTTTTGGAGTATTAGCGGGCACTACAGTAGGAGTAGACCTATTTAAAGGGCACTTTATTCCTACAGTATGTTGGTGTTCCTAGTTAAAGGACACGCTTGTGTTTTGGTAGCCTTGATACTCCTAGTTAAAGGGCACGCTTTCTTCGCTTTAGTGGGAGTGATCCTAGTTAAAGAGCACGCATTTCCTACTATAGTGAAAGTTCTACTAGTAGGGCGCCTGATTGTGGTAAAAATACGTCTTTTAGGAAAAAAGAGCGTATATGAGCGATAAGTATTAAATACGACGATTTAGGAAAACCGTGTATTTATGACTGATAGGTGTGAAAACACCCATCCTTTTACCACTTATTTCTTGCTAAAACGAGACCAAATCGCGTATTTAATATCATTTGTTTGGAATTATGCGTGGTTTGTGTGTTTGTTGTGTTTTCAGAGCCAAAAGGATTAATATTGAAGAAAACATGGGATTACACGGGTTTTATCGAAGAAAAAGACGAAAAGACGAAGTCTATAGTCCAAGAGATGCAAAAGATTTGAAGTCAATGGGCCTATTTGAAGATTTATCGAAGAAAATGACCAAAGATGGAAGATTTACATATGTCGAAGAACTCAAGTCTATTAAACGAAGAAATTAAAAGACGAGTTGAATTTATTCATCGACAAATCCTGAATCAGAGTCGAAAACGTCAACTTTACTGAAAAGACGAGAAGACTAAAAGAAAGGAGAAAAGCCCACTCACCAACCAAGCCCAAGACCTATAAATAGAAGCCTCCTCACATTTTTGGAGCTAGCTTTCATTTTTCTGTTTTTCTCTCTTTTTTGTTTCGTAGGGTACCAACACCCTTAAGGTGTTTGGTGATTTTTCCTTTTCAATCCAAGTTCTTTTAAGTTTTAATCTTTCATTTTGTTGGTTAAACCTTAATCTTTCAATACAATCTTTCATTTAATCTTGTTCTTCCTTTTTCTTGTTGATTCTAAAGTTCTAAGTTTTTATTTTCTTGATTTTGATCTCTAAAAACAAGTGGGTTTTGTGTTTTTATTGATTTGGTTTGAAGTTTATCATTAGTAGATGATTAGTGGTTAGTTTGGTTTAATCCTTAGATTTATTTTGGATGATTTTGGTAAAAATTCGTGTTGTTGGGTTTCCCCTGTTCTTCGCGTTTTTGGCTTTCCCAGATTCCGAATGAGTTAAGTTTTCCGAACCAACAGTTTAGCTAATTATTCCGGATCAGGGGTTTATTCCGGATGAACATTATATTCCGAATAAGCCGTTTTTTCCGGATGAGTCTTTTGTCTTAATTATTCCGGATCAACGTTTATTCTGGATAAGCAAGATTATTCCGAGTCAAGCTTATTCCGAACGAACAAGGTATTCCGCATGAGCCTTATATTCCGAATGAAGGTTATTTATTCCGCATGAGCTAATATTCCGAATGAAGCACATATTCCAAATCAACTATTATTCCGGATCAAGTTTTTATTCCGGGTGAACCAATTATTCCGGATCAAGTTCTTATTCCGGGTGAACGAATTATTCCGCATGAAGCCTACATTCCGAATGAACAGATATTCCGAACCAAGCCTTCACTTTGATTATTCCGCATGAGTGTTATTCCGGATGAGCAACAATTATTCCGAATCAATTCCTTTTTCCGCATGAGTAATTTCTGGTTTCCCTTAGTTTTCTAAATTAAGTTTTCTAAATTAAGTTTTTAAATTACGTGTCCATTTATTGTTTAGTTTTAATTTCCATTTTATTACTTTTAAATCACTGAGTCATTTTTAGTTAATCATTTTTAGCTTATTTTTATCACTTTGCTCGTTTATTCTTTTTAGTAGAATAGAAAACCAAACCCCCTTTTTGTCACCAAGAACGATAGTTCCACTTTGAGTCGTGATCAATTCGAGAAGATACCGAGCACTTAATTGAACCTGAACCCATACAAATACCTAGTATCAAATGGCGCCGCTGCCGGCTCTTTTCGTAAGGATTAACGGTTTTTTGTGAGAAAATTGGATTTTGGGATCCGTTCACCGTGAACGTTACTTTTTCATCATAAAAATTTTCAAAAAAAAAACCTAAAAAATATAAAATTTTCAAAAATCCAAAAAAAAAATTAAAAAACATTAAAGACCAAAAATATTTCTGCTTTGTTATTTCTTTTGTAGATGTATGCGTACACGATCAACGTCTTATCCCGAGCCCGAGAATCTCGATAATTTAGACATGGCCGGTGTACACAACAATAATAATAATCCACCTCAACCCAACATGAATAATAACAACAATGAACCTCTACCGGACAATCGTCCAATGATCGAACTTTTGCAAGCACATGTAGAGGGCAACAACGATGCTATTGTCATACCCGCGATTGCAGCCAACAACTTTGAGCTCAAATCCGGCTTCATTAAAATGGTCTCTGCTCAACCATTCTTGGGCGTACACTTCATGATCCTCATGACCACATCAAAAGGTTCCTTCAACTCACGAATACGGTCAAATACAATGGAGTCCCACAAGAGGTAATCCGCTTACCACTTTTTCCCTTCTCCTTAGAGGGACAAGCCCGGCATTGGCTTGCAAAGGAACCACCACAAAGTATTCTTACGTGGACGGACTTAGAGACCAAATTCATAAACTACTTTTTCCCACCCTCACGTACTACCGCTTTGTAGAATGAAATTATTAATTTTGAACAAAAGTACGATGAGACTTTTAGTGAATCTTGGGACCGTTGTAAAGACCTTTTAAGAAAGTGCCCACAACATGGTTTTACCAAAGTGCACCAAATTAATACTTTTTACAATGGTTTAAGCATGAATGACCAAGATTCACTAAATAGTGCCTCGGGGGGTAATATTTTGGTTAAGACTTCTAACGCCGCTTGGGATATTATTGAGAATAAGTCTATAGTGCAAACCAAGAGTGTTCGGACCAATGCTGCTAGTGCTAGCACTAGTGACAACGACAAGAGAATTGATAAGCTTACTTCGCTTATTGAATCACTTGCTGTCCAAAAAGCTAACAATACCAAAAGCATCAACGCTCAAAACGCTCAAGTCAATGCTTTGAGTCAATCATGTGAAATATGCGGGGGTCCTCACTCTTACACATCCTGTACCTCCACCCAAGACTATCTTTGTGAGAATGTTAACGCAGCATACGGTACCTATCCTCCGGGAGGCTATCCAGCCCGCCCTCAAGGAGACCGTAACTTGCTAAGTTATCGTTCCACCAACTTTCTTTCCCCGCCCGGTTTTCCTTCAACCAATCAAAACCAACAACAAAACCTTAACCGAACCAATCAAACCCAACCTCGAGCACCATACCAACCACCTCAAAGACAACCATATCCACCTCAAAATCCTACTCAAGTTTACCAACCCGCTCCTTACCAACCACCTGCTTATCAAGCACCTCCTCCTACGTAACCCACCGTTTTCAACCACGAGGTCGAAACGTACATGCAGACGAATGATGTGTTGGTGAAGAATCTGCAGACCCAGATTATTAACTTGAAGGGAGATATGGTGAAACAAGGGAATGATCTTGGAGCCGATATGCGAAACTCTTTGAGTAGACAAACGAATGACTTAAGGGACATGATGGCTGGTTTCTTCCAAGGTAATCAACCCTCTTCTTCGGGTACTCTCCCAAGTAACACCGTTGCAAATCCAAGAGGGGAGATGAAAGCAATCACCACTCGCAGTGGAAAAGGTACCAAGGAACCCGAGCTTCCTACACCTACACCGGTGATTGTGACAAAGGAAAACGAGTCCACTACTCCTATTCTTTCACCTTCTACTTCTCCAATTCCTCCACCTCTTACTTCCACCCCTCCACCACCCACGGATGTTAGTGATCCTACTATTACAAAGCCTTCGTCTTCATCCGACATACCTTATCCCTCAAGGTTGAGGAAAGAGAAGCTCAAAAGCAAGGACGATATTCAAGTTTCAAACTTTCTCAAAATATTTAAACAATTGAATTTCAACATCTCCTTTGCTGAGGCTCTCGCTCACATGCCTAAATATGCGAAGATGTTTAAAAATCTTCTAAGTGACAAGGAGAAGCTTCTTGAAATTGCTCAGACCCAACTTAATGAGAATTGCTCTGCGGTTCTCTTAAAGAAATTGCCAACCAAACTTGGTGATCCGGGTCGCTTCTTAATCCCTTGCAACTTCCCGGGAGTAGAGAATTGCATGGCCCTAGCCGATCTAGGTGCTAGTATCAACTTAATGCCATTAAGTGTTTGGAAGCAATTATCTCTCCCCGAGCTAGTCCCCACCAAAATGACTTTGGAATTAGCTAACCGTACGGTTGCTTATCCGGTGGGGATAGCCGAAGACGTTTTCGTCGGTGTCGACAAATTCACTTTTCCGGCGGATTTTGTTATCGTTGACTACGAGATGGATCCTCGTGTTCCATTAATCGTTGGACGTCCATTCTTGAGGACCGGTCGCACTCTCATCGATGTAGACGCGAGTGAACTTATCATGAGAGTTGGTGACGATCAAATTGTCTTCAACATGGGTAAGATTTCTAAACAGCCTTATTCATACGAGAGTGTTAATTATATCGACGTTCTTGATTAGGCTTGTGAAGAACACTTTAATGATGCTTGCAAAAGTAGTCTTACCTCTCTTCCCAATGTTGACACCGTTGCCTCTATTGCTCCATCACTAACTCCATTTGGAGAAAGTGATTTCCTTCTGAAAGAATTTGAAGCAACTTTGGGAGATGTGAACTTACAATATGACGATTCTCCCACCGATTGGGATGAAGACATTCGTACCATCGAGAAACTTCTCAATGAGGACCATATTTCTCCACCATCTCCCAAGGCTATTGCTATCGATGAACCGAATTTGACTACGTCTTCCATCGAAAATCCTCCGGATTTAGAGCTTAAGGAATTACCGTCTCATCTCGAGTACGTGTTCCTTGAAGACAAGAAGAACTTACCCGTCATCATCGCTAAGGACTTGATAGAAGAAGAAAAATCTTGCCTTATCGACGTGCTTAAAGATCATAAGAAGGCAATTGCTTGGAAAATTTCCGATATCCGCGGAATTGATCCACACTTTTGTACTCACAAAATTCTCATGGAAGATAACTTTAAACCCGCAATCCAAAGCCAAAGAAGGGTTAATCCTCGAATTCGTGACGTCATCAAACAAGAGGTTATCAGACTTCTAGATGCCGGAATGATTTACCCTATTTCGGATTTGCCATGGGTAAGTCCCGTCCATTGTGTGCCCAAGAAAGGCGGAATTACTGTTGTTCCCAATGAACACAACGAGTTGACTCCTACTCGTCTCGTTACTGGGTGGAGAGTTTGTATAGACTATCGCAAACTCAATGATGCCACGAGAAAAGATCATTTTCCTCTTCCTTTCATGGATCAAATGCTCGAGCGTCTAGCGGGTAATGATTACTATTGCTTCTTAGACGGTTTCTCCGGGTATTTTCAAATTCCCATCGATCCTAAAGACCAAGAGAAAACCACATTCACTTGTCCTTACGGAACATTTGCTTACAAACGAATGCCTTTCGGCTTATGCAATGCTCCTGGGACGTTCCAAAGGTGTATGATGGCTATCTTCCATGACATGGTTGAAGAAACTATGGAAGTCTTCATGGATGATTTCTCGGTTTATGGGGATTCTTTCTCTGCTTGCCTTGCCATTTTAGAACGTATGCTTAAGCGGTGTGAAGACACTCGCCTTGTTCTAAATTGGGAAAAATGCCATTTCATGGTAAAAGAAGACATTGTGCTAGGACATAAAATTTCAAAAGCCGGTCTCGAAGTGGACCGTGCTAAAGTTGATGTCATAGCCAAATTACCTACACCTTCAACCGTGAAGGGTGTGAGAAGTTTCCTTGGTCATGCGGGCTTCTACCGTCGATTTATAAAAGATTTTTCTAAAATCGCTCGTCCGATGACCCACCTCTTGGAAAAAGATACTCCTTTTATCTTTTCCAAAGAGTGTATAGAAGCCTTCAACCTTCTTAAGGATAAGCTAACTAAGGCACCAGTCTTGGTTACCCCTAATTGGGAGCTACCTTTCGAGTTGATGTGCGATGCTAGCGACTTTGCTATTGGAGCGGTTTTGGGCCAAAGAGTGAATAAACACTTCCAACCAATCCATTATGCTAGTAAGACAATGACAGGGGCTCAATTTCATTATACGACAACCGAAAAAGATCTTTTAGCTGTTGTCTATGCTTTTGAAAAATTTCACCCCTATCTTGTCCTTTCCACTACCATCGTGTACACCGATCATTCCGCGTTGAAGTACTTGTTAACCAAACAAGATTCTAAGCCAAGACTTCTTCGCTGGGTTTTACTCCTTCAAGAATTTAAAATCAAAATTCGTGATAAGAAGGGAGCCGAAAACCTAGACGCGGATCATCTCAGTAGACTTGAGGATCCTTATCAAGGGGATCATCCGAACAAAGAGATCAATGACTCTTTTCCCCTTGAGACCTTAATGTCTATCAAATCGAATCTTGATGAGACCATGTGGTTTGCGGACATTGCAAACTTCTTGGCGGGTGGAATTCTCATTGACGGGTTAACATCCCAACAAAAGAAAAAGTTCTTTAAAGATATTAAGACTTACTTTTGGGATGACCCGTATCTCTTCAAACAATGCGCTGATTATTCGTCGATGTGTTGATGGACCGGCAGCTTTAGACATTCTCGAAGCTTGCCACAAAGGACCCACCGGTGGTCACTTTGGTCCCAACTTCACTGCGAAGAAAGTGTTTGACTCGGAATTTTATTGGCCCACCATTTATCGTGACGCTCACGAAATGGTTAAACATTATGATGCTTGCCAAAGACAAGGCAAGATCACACATAAAGATGAGATGCCTCAAAATTTCATACAAGAATGTGAAATCTTTGATGTATGGGGCATTGACTTTATGGGGCCATTCCCTTCATCTAAAGGAAAAAAATACATCCTTATAGCCGTTGACTACGTTTCTAAATGGTTTGAAGCGAAAGCTTTACCCACTAACGATGCAAGGGTAGTTTGTAACTTTTTGAAGCAGCTATTCGCTAGATTCGGTGTGCCTCGTGCCATTATTAGTGATCGCGGGACTCATTTTTGCAATGATCAATTCGCAAGAGTCATGGCTAAGTATGGTGTCAATCACCGTCTTTCCACTGCGTATCACCCTCAAACCAATGGCCAAGCCGAGATCTCCAACCATGGATTGAAGCAAATTCTTGAACGAACCGTGGGAGAGCATCGTGCCTCATGGGCTGATAAACTTGATGATGCTCTGTGGGCTTTCCGTACCGCATACAAGACTCTGATTGGTTGTACACCATATTGTCTCGTGTACGGGGAAGCATGCCACCTCCCCATTGAGTTGGAGCACAAGGCTTATTGGGCCTTAAAATGGTCTAATTTAGACATCAACAAAGCCGGTGACCTATGCAAAATCCAACTCAATGAGCTTAATGAACTCAGGAATGAAGCTTATGAAAATTCCTTGATCTATAAGGAAAAGACTAAGCTCATTCATGATTCCAAGATTAATAACCGAGAGTTCGAAGTTGGAGACAAAGTTTTACTCTTTAACTCTCGGTTAAAAATCTTTTCGGGTAAACTAAAATCTCGTTTGTCCGGCCCATTCACCATTGCTCAAATTTTTCCATATGGTACTCTTGAGCTCGCTCAACCCAATGGACCAAATTTTAAGGTGAATGGCCAACGAGTGAAGTTGTACCTTGGAGAGGACATCTCTCATGAGATGATTCCATTCCTCTCCACCTTTCCTTTGAATTAGTTCGGGACCGAGTCAGGCTCGTGACTCGGTTAACAAAAACAAGCGCTCCTCGGGAGGCAACCCGAGTATCTATCCCTTTCCGTTTTACCTCCTAAGTGTAGGGGGGACCTATATAGGTTGTTTGTGTTTGTGTGGGGATGTGATTACAGGGATAAATGCACTTTTGGAATCTTTGAAGAACCGTGCTCCCGTGTTATCCGCATATCCGGTTCTATCTCTCTACTATCATGATTCAATTTTCTTCATACTCACATTTGAAATTGATCACTTTAGTTGTCTCCTCCTTAACTTGATTTAACCAACGTGCACAATGTCATAAGTGTAGGGGAGACTTTTCCCACATGCTTAAACATTGGGGACAATGTTTATATTAAGTGTAGGGGAGACTTTTATCGAAGTTTTAAGTGGAATTTTCCATTAAAATGCCTTCATTTAACCGAAAAATCATCTTTTTCGGCATTTTTCAAATTTTTAATTAACTTTGGCCATATAGTCGTAATTTTTAAATTTTTATCATTGCTTTCATATGTATATATCCCACAATAAAGTCAAAAATATTAATAAAGTGGTGTAGCTAGTTTAGAAGTCTTTGATATATTAGGCCCATTGTGATTATTTTGACTCAACACGAATGGACTTATCCAAGTTTATTCTAGCAAGTATCCTTAACCATGTAGACCTTAATTGGTTTATTAGGCTAAGCATCCACGAGTCTCATTACTTGAGATTTTAAATTGTGGAGAACGAGAAATGATAGAGTCAATTATAAGTCGGTATTCTTGCACAAGCACACTTGGTGTGATTATAAGCTTTTCCTCCCATCGCCTTAAATGAATAAATGCAATAAGTAAGGTCGTACGATTTTTTGAATAACTTAGCTTCTAGCCCAAGATCGTTTAAAAGTTGCTCGGTAATGATAAGAGTTCATAGCCAAGGCATAACTATTGAAGCGGGGCGCGAAGATTGGCTAATCCGAAAAGGCCCTAACAATGCATGAGGATTCCATTTTATTGCTAAAGATCCAAGATGATGTGAAAAGCATTATTCCCAAAATCAATATGAAGGATCAAGACGCACGACGAAAAGCAATCAACTCCCATAAAGATCATGGAGAAGTCTATCCGAAAAGACCCTAACAAGGTATGAGGATGAATAGATCCAAGTCCGAAAAGGAGGCGGATCGTTGTATCTCAAAAATTCTAATTAACGATTGAAGAAATAATGATGAAGTCGTGGTCAACAAAGTTGGAGTACCCCTCAAAATAATCCAAGTGAAGAAACTCTATAAACGAAGAAAAGACCATTCTCTTAAGAACGTCTCTCAAGATATGAAGTATGAAGTACATGCCAAATATCGGCCCGAGAAAGGTCTCAAATCGTGAAGCGAGTTATGCCAAGATATGAACTTTTTGAGGTCTCAAGAAGCAGTTTTAAGAGATTTTATCCTTAAGCTAAATATTAATCAAATCGTCCTACTTTACTTTTAGCTTAATCAAACTATCGAAATAAGTCCAAAAATGCATCTTCGTGATCATTCTAAGACAAAAATAAAATATAAGAGATACACCTAGGAATAAGGGAGTTTAAGCATATAATTAAGCCATGTGTGTAAGTGTTTGTTTTGCTAACTTATAATAACAATGATCTCGTTTTTAAGCTTAGTTTGAGGAACGTGAAACTTGAGGGTGATGAATCGTCGCAGCACCAAAGCCCTAATGTAAATCTTAGATCTCTTTGCGAGTTATTTCCATATAGCTATTTTCAAGTGAAAATGGTTTTCTATCTCTTTTGTTTCATTCAAGCTTTTATATCTCTTTAGTAGTAGTAGTTTATGTTAATAAGGCCAAGGTTGATTGATTATGAGAAAAGTGTAAATTTCCTTTGTCACTAAGCATTGCATGAGGGCATGGCAATGGTTAAGTGTAGGGGATTTGATAGGTGTTAAAACACCCATCCTTTTACCACTTATTTCTTTCTAAAACGAGACCAAATCGCGTATTTAATATCATTTGTTTGGAATTATGCGTGGTTTGTATGTTTGTTGTGTTTTCAGAGCCAAAAAGATTAATATTGAAGAAAACATGGGATTGCACAGGTTTTATCGAAGAAAAAGACGAAAAGACGAAGTCTATAGTCCAAGAGATGCAAAAGATTTGAAGTCAATGGGCCTATTTGAAGATTTATCGAAGAAAAGGACCAAATATGGAACATTTACATATGTCGAAGAGCTCAAGTCTATTAAACGAAGAAATTAAAAGACGAGTTGAATTTATTCATCGACAAATCCTGAATCAGAGTCGAAAACGTAAACTTTACTAAAAAGACGAGAAGACTAAAAGAAAGGAGAAAAGCCCACTCACCAACCAAGCCCAAGACCTATAAATAGAAGCCTCCTCACATTTTTGGAGCTAGCTTTCATTTTTCTGTTTTTCTCTCTTTTTTGTTTCGTAGGGTACCAACACCCTTAAGGTGTTTGGTGATTTTTCCTTTTCAATCCAAGTTCTTGTAAGTTTAATCTTTCATTTTGTTTGTTAAACCTTAATCTTTCAATACAATCTTTCATTTAATCTTGTTCTTCCTTTTTCTTGTTGATTCTAAAGTTCTAAGTTTTTATTTTCTTGATTTTGATCTCTAAAAACAAGTGGGTTTTGTGTTTTTATTGATTTGGTTTGAAGTTTATCATTAGTAGATGATTAGTGGTTAGTTTGGTTTAATCCTTAGATTTATTTTGGTTGATTTTGGTAAAAATTCGTGTTGTTGGGTTTCCCCTGTTCTTCGCGTTTTTGGCTTTCCCAGATTCCGAATGTGTAAAACCCGCATACTTTTACCATGAATAGTACCCTTAAGATTGTACGTACTAGATTAAAACTTTCCTAATATAGCATGATTACGATTACGTGTTAGGATTTTATGTATTACGTACGTTTTAGAACACGATAAGTATTTACTACGCACGAGCACGTAATAATTATTTGACAATAATTAATCACGAACATGCGATCATGAAATCATGAACGTAATTAAAACACGAACTATTATTAATTACGTATATATATTTATTACGAGCGTAATTAAATATATTAGATCACGGTATTTACGTAACGTGAACACTTAAAACGCGAACACAATTAATCACGAACGTACAACTTAACATCGGGACACGGAGAAAGGTACGGGTACCCCAAGTGGGGCCCCTACCCGCGGCTACAAGGACAAATGGGCCAAGCCCATTTGTCAATTTTACTAAAGGGGGTTAATATTTTTTTTACACTACTCATCTCGAGTACGTGTTCCTTGAAGACAAGAAGAACTTACCCGTCATCATCGCTAAGGACTTGATAGAAGAAGAAAAATCTTGCCTTATCGACGTGCTTAAAGATCATAAGAAGGCAATTGCTTGGAAAATTTCCGATATCCGCAGAATTGATCCACACTTTTGTACTCACAAAATTCTCATGGAAGATGACTTTAAACCCGCAATCCAAAGCCAAAGAAGGGTTAATCCTCGAATTCGTGACGTCATCAAACAAGAGGTTATCAAACTTCTAGATGCCGGAATGATTTACCCTATTTTGGATTCGCCATGGGTAAGTCCCGTCCATTGTGTGCCCAAGAAAGGCGGAATTACTGTTGTTCCCAATGAACACAACGAGTTGATTCCTACTCGTCTCGTTACTGGGTGGAGAGTTTGTATAGACTATCGCAAACTCAATGATGCCACGAGAAAAGATCATTTTCCTCTTCCTTTCATGGATCAAATGCTCGAGCGTCTAGCGGGTAATGATTACTATTGCTTCTTAGACGGTTTCTCCGGGTATTTTCAAATTCCCATCGATCCTAAAGACCAAGAGAAAACCACATTCACTTGTCCTTACGGAACATTTGCTTACAAACGAATGCCTTTCGGCTTATGCAATGCTCCTGGGACATTCCAAAGGTGTATGATGGCTATCTTCCATGACATGGTTGAAGAAACTATGTAAGTCTTCATGGATGATTTCTCGGTTTATGGGGATTCTTTCTCTGCTTGCCTTGCCAATTTAGAACATATGCTTAAGCGGTGTGAAGACACTCGCCTTGTTCTAAATTGGGAAAAATGCCATTTCATGGTAAAAGAAGACATTGTGCTAGGACATAAAATTTCAAAAGCCGGTCTCGAAGTGGACCGTGCTAAAGTTGATGTCATAGCCAAATTACCTACACCTTCAACCGTGAAGGGTGTGAGAAGTTTCCTTGGTCATGCGGGCTTCTACCGTTGATTTATAAAAGATTTTTCTAAAATCGCTCGTCCGATGACCCACCTCTTGGAAAAAGATACTCCTTTTATCTTTTCCAAAGAGTGTATAGAAGCCTTCAACCTTCTTAAGGATAAGCTAACTAAGGCACCAGTCTTGGTTACCCCTAATTGGGAGCTACCTTTCGAGTTGATGTGCGATGCTAGCGACTTTGCTATTGGAGCGGTTTTGGGCCAAAGAGTGAATAAACACTTCCAACCAATCCATTATGCTAGTAAGACAATGACAGGGGCTCAATTTCATTATACGACAACCGAAAAAGAGCTTTTAGCTGTTGTCTATGCTTTTGAAAAATTTCACCCCTATCTTGTCCTTTCCACTACCATCGTGTACACCGATCATTCCGTGTTGAAGTACTTGTTAACCAAACAAGATTCTAAGCCAAGACTTCTTTGCTGGGTTTTACTCCTTCAAGAATTTAAAATCAAAATTCGTGATAAGAAGGGAGCCGAAAACCTAGCCGCGGATCATCTCAGTAGACTTGAGGATCCTTATCAAGGGGATCATCCGAACAAAGAGATCAATGACTCTTTTCCCCTTGAGACCTTAATGTCTATCAAATCGAATCTTGATGAGACCATGTGGTTTGCGGACATTGCAAACTACTTGGCGGGTGGAATTCTCATTGACGGGTTAACATCCCAACAAAAGAAAAAGTTCTTTAAAGATATTAAGACTTACTTTTGGGATGACCCGTATCTCTTCAAACAATGCGCTGATTATTCGCCGATGTGTTTATGGACCGGCAGCTTTAGACATTCTCGAAGCTTGCCACAAAGGACCCACCGGTGGTCACTTTGGTCCCAACTTCACTGCGAAGAAAGTGTTTGACTTGGAATTTTATTGGCCCACCATTTATCGTGACGCTCACGAAATGGTTAAACATTGTGATGCTTGCCAAAGACAAGGCAAGATCACACATAAAGATGAGATGCCTCAAAATTTCATACAAGAATGTGAAATCTTTGATGTATGGGGCATTGACTTTATGGGGCCATTCCCTTCATCTAAAGGAAACAAATACATCCTTGTAGCCGTTGACTACGTTTCTAAATGGTTTGAAGCGAAAGCTTTACCCACTAACGATGCAAGGGTGGTTTGTAACTTTTTGAAGCAGCTATTCGCTAGATTCGGTGTGCCTCATGCCATTATTAGTGATCGCGGGACTCATTTTTGCAATGATCAATTCGCAAGAGTCATGGCTAAGTATGGTGTCAATCACCGTCTTTCCACTGCGTATCACCCTCAAACCAATGGCCAAGCCGAGATCTCCAACCGTGGATTGAAGCAAATTCTTGAACGAACCGTGGGAGAGCATCGTGCCTCATGGGCCGATAAACTTGATGATGCTCTGTGGGCTTTCCGTACCGCATACAAGACTCTGATTAGTTGTACACCATATTGTCTCGTGTACGGGAAAGCATGCCACCTCCCCATTGAGTTGGAGCACAAGGCTTATTGGGCCTTAAAATGGTCTAATTTTGACATCAACAAAGCCGGTGACCTACGCAAAATCCAACTCAATGAGCTTAATGAACTCAGGAATGAAGCTTATGAAAATTCCTTGATCTATAAGGAAAAGACTAAGCTCATTCATGATTCCAAGATTAATAACCGAGAGTTCGAAGTTGGAGACAAAGTTTTACTCTTTAACTCTCGGTTAAAAATCTTTTCGGGTAAACTAAAATCTCGTTGGTCCGGCCCATTCACCATTGCTCAAATTTTTCCATATGGTACTCTTGAGCTCGCTCAACCCAATGGACCAAATTTTAAGGTGAATGGCCAACGAGTGAAGTTGTACCTTAGAGAGGACATCTCTCATGAGATGATTCCATTCCTCTCCACCTTTCCTTTGAATTAGTTCGGGACCGAGTCAGGCTCGTGACTCGGTTAACAAAAACAAGCGCTCCTCGGGAGGCAACCCGAGTATCTATCCCTTTCCGTTTTACCTCCTAAGTGTAGGGGGACCTATATAGGTTGTTTGTGTTTGTGTGGGGATGTGATTACAGGGATAAATGCACTTTTGGAATCTTTGAAGAACCGTGCTCCCGTGTTATCCGCATATCCGGTTCTATCTCTCTACTATCATGATTCAATTTTCTTCATACTCACATTTGAAATTGATCACTTTAGTTGTCTCCTCCTTAACTTGATTTAACCAACGTGCACAATGTCATAAGTGTAGGGGAGACTTTTCCCACATGCTTAAACATTTGGGACAATGTTTATATTAAGTGTAAGGGAGACTTCTATCGAAGTTTTAAGTGGAATTTTCCATTAAAATGCCTTCATTTAACCGAAAAATCATCTTTTTCGGCATTTTTCAAATTTTTAATTAACTTTGGCCATATAGTCGTAATTTTTAAATTTTTATTGTTGCTTTCATATGTATATATCCCACAATAAAGTCAAAAATATTAATAAAGTGGTGTAGCTAGTTTAGAAGTCTTTGATATATTAGGCCCGTTATGATTATTTTGACTCAACACGAATGGACTTATCCAAGTTTATTCTAGCAAGTATCCTTAACCATGTAGACCTTAATTGGTTTATTAGGCTAAGCATCCACGAGTCTCATTACTTGAGATTTTAAATTGTGGAGAACGAGAAATTATAGAGTCAATTATAAGTCGGTATTCTTGCACAAGCACACTTGGTGTGATTATAAGCTTTTCCTCCCATCGCCTTAAATGAATAAATGCAATAAGTAAGGTCGTACGATTTTTTGAATAACTTAGCTTCTAGCCCAAGATCGTTTAAAAGTTTCTCGGTAATGATAAGAGTTCATAGCCAAGGCATAACTATTGAAGCGGGGCGCGAAGATTGGCTAATCCGAAAAGGCCCTAACAAGGCATGAGGATTCCATTTTATTGCTAAAGATCCAAGATGATGTGAAAAGCATTATTCCCAAAATCAATATGAAGGATCAAGACGCACGACGAAAAGCAATCAACTCCCATAAAGATCATGGAGAAGTCTATCCGAAAAGACCCTAACAAGGTATGAGGATGAATAGTTCCAAGTCCGAAAAGGAGGCGGATCGTTGTATCTCAAAAATCCCAATTAACGATTGAAGAAATAATGATGAAGTCGTGGTCAACAAAGTTGGAGTACCCCTCAAACTAATCCAAGTGAAGAAACTCTATAAACGAAGAAAAGACCATTCTCTCAAGAACGTCTCTCAAGATATGAAGTATGAAGTACATGCCAAATATCGGCCCGAGAAAGGTCTCAAATCGTGAAGCGAGTTATGCCAAGATATGAACTTTTTGAGGTCTCGAGAAGCAGTTTTAAGAGATTTTGTCCTTAAGCTAAATATTAATCAAATCGTCCTACTTTACTTTTAGCTTAATCAAACTATCGAAATAAGTCCAAAAATGCATCTTCGTGATCATTCTAAGACAAAAATAAAATATAAGAGATACACCTAGGAATAAGGGAGTTTAAGCATATAATTAAGCCATGTGTGTAAGTGTTTATTTTGCTAACTTATAATAACAATGATCTCGTTTTTAAGCTTAGTTTGAGGAACGTGAAACTTGAGGGTGATGAATCGTCGCAGCACCAAAGCCCTAATGTAAATCTTAGATCTCTTTGCGAGTTATTTCCATATAGCTATTTTCAAGTGAAAATGGTTTTCTATCTCTTTTGTTTCATTCAAGCTTTTATATCTCTTTAGTAGTAGTAGTTTATGTTAATAAGGCCAAGGTTGATTGATTATGAGAAAAGTGTAAATTTGCTTTGTCACTAAGCATTGCATGAGGGCATGGCAATGGTTAAGTGTAGGGGATTTGATAGGTGTTAAAACACCCATCCTTTTACCACTTATTTCTTGCTAAAACGAGACCAAATCGCGTATTTAATATCATTTGTTTGGAATTATGCGTGGTTTGTGTGTTTGTTGTGTTTTCAGAGCCAAAAAGATTAATATTGAAGAAAACATGGGATTGCACAGGTTTTATCGAAGAAAAAGACGAAAAGACGAAGTCTATAGTCCAAGAGATGCAAAAGATTTGAAGTCAATGGGCCTATTTGAAGATTTATCGAAGAAAAGGACCAAATATGGAACATTTACATATGTCGAAGAGCTCAAGTCTATTAAACGAATAAATTAAAAGACGAGTTGAATTTATTCATCGACAAATCCTGAATCAGAGTCGAAAACGTCAACTTTACTAAAAAGACGAGAAGACTAAAAGAAAGGAGAAAAGCCCACTCACCAACCAAGCCCAAGACCTATAAATAGAAGCCTCCTCACATTTTTGGAGCTAGCTTTCATTTTTCTGTTTTTCTCTCTTTTTTGTTTCGTAGGGTACCAACACCCTTAAGGTGTTTGGTGATTTTTCCTTTTCAATCCAAGTTCTTGTAAGTTTAATCTTTCATTTTGTTTATTAAACCTTAATCTTTCAATACAAACTTTCATTTAATCTTGTTCTTCCTTTTTCTTGTTGATTCTAAAGTTCTAAGTTTTTATTTTCTTGATTTTGATCTCTAAAAACAAGTGGGTTTTGTGTTTTTATTGATTTGGTTTGAAGTTTATCATTAGTAGATGATTAGTGGTTAGTTTGGTTTAATCCTTAGATTTATTTTGGTTGATTTTGGTAAAAATTCGTGTTGTTGGGTTTCCCCTGTTCTTCGCGTTTTTGGCTTTCCCAGATTCCGAATGTGTAAAACCCGCATACTTTTACCATGAATAGTACCCTTAAGATCGTACGTACTAGATTAAAACTTTCCTAATATAGCATGATTACGATTACGTGTTAGGATTTTATGTATTACGTACGTGTTAGAACACGATAAGTATTTACTACGCACGAGCACGTAATAATTATTTGACAATAATTAATCACGAACATGCGATCATGAAATCATGAACGTAATTAAAACACGAACTATTATTAATTACATATATATATTTATTACGAGCGTAATTAAATATATTAGATCACGGTATTTACGTAACGAGAACACTTAAAACGCGAACACAATTAATCACGAACGTACAACTTAACATCGGGACACGGAGAAAGGTACGGGTACCCCAAGTGGGGCCCCTACCCGCGGCTACAAGGACAAATGGGCCAAGCCCATTTGTCAATTTTACTAAAGGGGGTTAATATTTTTTTTACACTACTCATCTCGAGTACGTGTTCCTTGAAGACAAGAAGAACTTACCCGTCATCATCGCTAAGGACTTGATAGAAGAAGAAAAATCTTGCCTTATCGACGTGCTTAAAGATCATAAGAAGGCAATTGCTTGGAAAATTTCCGATATCTGCGGAATTGATCCACACTTTTGTACTCACAAAATTCTCATGGAAGATGACTTTAAACCCGCAATCCAAAGCCAAAGAAGGGTTAATCCTCGAATTCGTGACGTCATCAAACAAGAGGTTATCAAACTTCTAGATGTCGGAATGATTTATCCTATTTCGGATTCGCCATGGGTAAGTCCCGTCCATTGTGTGCCCAAGAAAGGCGGAATTACTGTTGTTCCCAATGAATACAACGAGTTGATTCCTACTCGTCTCATTACTGGGTGGAGAGTTTGTATAGATTATCGCAAACTCAATGATGCCACGAGAAAAGATCATTTTCCTCTTCCTTTCATGGATCAAATGCTCGAGCGTCTAGCGGGTAATGATTACTATTGCTTCTTAGACGGTTTCTCCGGGTATTTTCAAATTCCCATCGATCCTAAAGACCAAGAGCAAACCACATTCACTTGTCCTTATGGAACATTTGCTTACAAACGAATGCCTTTCGGTTTATGCAATGCTCCTGGGACGTTCCAAAGGTGTATGATGGCTATCTTCCATGACATGGTTGAAGAAACTATGGAAGTCTTCATGGATAATTTCTCGGTTTATGGGGATTCTTTCTCTGCTTGCCTTGCCAATTTAGAACGTATGCTTAAGCGGTGTGAAGACACTCGCCTTGTTCTAAATTGGGAAAAATGCCATTTCATGGTAAAAGAAGACATTGTGCTAGGACATAAAATTTCAAAAGCCGGTCTCGAAGTGGACCGTGCTAAAGTTGATGTCATAGCCAAATTACCTACACCTTCAACCGTGAAGGGTTTGAGAAGTTTCCTTGGTCATGCGGGCTTCTACCGTCGATTTATAAAAGATTTTTCTAAAATCGCTCGTCCGATGACCCACCTCTTGGAAAAAGATACTCCTTTTATCTTTTCCAAAGAGTGTATAGAAGCCTTCAACCTTCTTAAGGATAAGCTAACTAAGGCACCAGTCTTGGTTACCCCTAATTGGGAGCTACCTTTCGAGTTGATGTGCGATGCTAGCGACTTTGCTATTGGAGCGGTTTTGGGCCAAAGAGTGAATAAACACTTCCAACCAATCCATTATGCTAGTAAGACAATGACAGGGGCTCAATTTCATTATACGACAACCGAAAAAGAGCTTTTAGCTGTTGTCTATGCTTTTGAAAAATTTCACCCCTATCTTGTCCTTTCCACTACCATCGTGTACACCGATCATTTCGCGTTGAAGTACTTGTTAACCAAACAAGATTCTAAGCCAAGACTTCTTCGCTGGGTTTTACTCCTTCAAGAATTTAAAATCAAAATTCGTGATAAGAAGGGAGCCGAAAACCTAGCCGCGGATCATCTCAATAGACTTGAGGATCCTTATCAAGGGAATCATCCGAACAAAGAGATCAATGACTCTTTTCCCCTTGAGACCTTAATGTCTATCAAATCGAATCTTGATGAGACCCTGTGGTTTGCGGACATTGCAAACTACTTGGCGGGTGGAATTCTCATTGACGGGTTAACATCCCAACAAAAGAAAAAGTTCTTTAAAGATATTAAGACTTACTTTTGGGATGACCCGTATCTCTTCAAACAATGCGCTGATTATTCGCCGATGTGTTGATGGACCGGCAGCTTTAGACATTCTCGAAGCTTGCCACAAAGGACCCACCGGTGGTCACTTTGGTCCCAACTTCACTGCGAAGAAAGTGTTTGACTCGGAATTTTATTGGCCCACCATTTATCATGACGCTCACGAAATGGTTAAACATTGTGATGCTTGCCAAAGACAAGGCAAGATCACACATAAAGATGAGATGCCTCAAAATTTCATACAAGAATGTGAAATCTTTGATGTATGGGGCATTGACTTTATGGGGCCATTCCCTTCATCTAAAGGAAACAAATACATCCTTGTAGCCGTTGACTACGTTTCTAAATGGTTTGAAGCGAAAGCTTTACCCACTAACGATGCAAGGGTGGTTTGTAACTTTTTGAAGCAGCTATTCGCTAGATTCGGTGTGCCTCGTGCCATTATTAGTGATCGCGGGACTCATTTTTGCAATGATCAATTCGCAAGAGTCATGGCTAAGTATGGTGTCAATCACCGTCTTTCCATTGCGTATCACCCTCAAACCAATGGCCAAGCCGAGATCTCCAACCGTGGATTGAAGCAAATTATTTAACGAACCGTGGGAGAGCATCGTGCCTCATGGACCGATAAACTTGATGATGCTCTGTGGGCTTTCCGTACCGCATACAAGACTCTGATTGGTTGTACACCATATTGTCTCGTGTACGGGAAAGCATGCCACCTCCCCATTGAGTTGGAGCACAAGGCTTATTGGGCCTTAAATTGGTCTAATTTTGACATCAACAAAGCCGGTGACCTACGCAAAATCCAACTCAATGAGCTTAATGAACTCAGGAATGAAGCTTATGAAAATTCCTTGATCTATAAGGAAAAGACTAAGCTCATTCATAATTCCAAGATTAATAACCGAGAGTTCGAAGTTGGAGACAAAGTTTTACTCTTTAACTCTCGGTTAAAAATCTTTTCGGGTAAACTAAAATCTCGTTGGTCCGGCCCATTCACCATTGCTCAAATTTTTCCATATGGTACTCTTGAGCTCGCTCAACCCAATGGACCAAATTTTAAGGTGAATGGCCAACGAGTGAAGTTGTACCTTGGAGAGGACATCTCTCATAAGATGATTCCATTCCTCTCCACCTTTCCTTTGAATTAGTTCGGGACCGAGTCAGGCTCGTGACTCGGTTAACAAAAACAAGCGCTCCTCGGGAGGCAACCCGAGTATCTATCCCTTTCTGTTTTACCTCCTAAGTGTAGGGGGACCTATATAGGTTGTTTGTGTTTGTGTGGGGATGTGATTACAGGGATAAATGCACTTTTGGAATCTTTGAAGAACCGTGCTCCCGTGTTATCCGCATATCCGGTTCTATCTCTCTACTATCATGATTCAATTTTCTTCATACTCACATTTGAAATTGATCACTTTAGTTGTCTCCTCCTTAACTTGATTTAACCAACGTGCACAATGTCATAAGTGTAGGGGAGACTTTTCCCACATGCTTAAACATTGGGGACAATGTTTATATTAAGTGTAGGGGAGACTTCTATCGAAGTTTTAAGTGGAATTTTCCATTAAAATGCCTTCATTTAACCGAAAAATCATCTTTTTCGGCATTTTTCAAATTTTTAATTAACTTTGGCCATATATTCGTAATTTTTAAATTTTTATCGTTGCTTTCATATGTATATATCCCACAATAAAGTCAAAAATATTAATAAAGTGGTGTAGCTAGTTTAGAAGTCTTTGATATATTAGGCCCGTTGTGATTATTTTGACTCAACACGAATGGACTTATCCAAGTTTATTCTAGCAAGTATCCTTAACCATGTAGACCTTAATTGGTTTATTAGGCTAAGCATCCACGAGTCTCATTACTTGAGATTTTAAATTGTCGAGAACGAGAAATGATAGAGTCAATTATAAGTCGGTATTCTTGCACAAGCACACTTGGTGTGATTATAAGCTTTTCCTCCCATCGCCTTAAATGAATAAATGCAATAAGTAAGGTCGTACGATTTTTTGAATAACTTAGCTTCTAGCCCAAGATCGTTTAAAAGTTGCTCGGTAATGATAAGAGTTCATAGCCAAGGCATAACTATTGAAGCGGGGCGCGAAGATTGGCTAATCCGAAAAGGCCCTAACAAGGCATGAGGATTCCATTTTATTGCTAAAGATCCAAGATTATGTGAAAAGCATTATTCCCAAAATCAATATGAAGGATCAAGACGCACGACGAAAAGCAATCAACTCCCATAAAGATCATGGAGAAGTCTATCCGAAAAGACCCTAACAAGGTATGAGGATGAATAGATCCACGTCCGAAAAGGAGGCGGATCGTTGTATCTCAAAAATCCCAATTAACGATTGAAGAAATAATGATGAAGTCGTGGTCAACAAAGTTGGAGTACCCCTCAAAATAATCCAAGTGAAGAAACTCTATAAACGAAGAAAAGACCATTCTCTCAAGAACGTCTCTCAAGATATGAAGTATGAAGTACATGCCAAATATCGGCCCGAGAAAGGTCTCAAATCGTGAAGCGAGTTATGCCAAGATATGAACTTTTTGAGGTCTCGAGAAGCAGTTTTAAGAGATTTTGTCCTTAAGCTAAATATTAATCAAATCGTCCTACTTTAATTTTAGCTTAATCAAACTATCGAAATAAGTCCAAAAATGCATCTTCGTGATCATTCTAAGACAAAAATAAAATATAAGAGATACACCTAGGAATAAGGGAGTTTAAGCATATAATTAAGCCATGTGTGTAAGTGTTTGTTTTGCTAACTTATAATAACAATGATCTCGTTTTTAATCTTAGTTTGAGGAACGTGAAACTTGAGGGTGATGAATCGTCGCAGCACCAAAGCCCTAATGTAAATCTTAGATATCTTTGCGAGTTATTTCCATATAGCTATTTTCAAGTGAAAATGGTTTTCTATCCCTTTTGTTTCATTCAAGCTTTTATATCTCTTTAGTAGTAGTAGTTTATGTTAATAAGGCTAAGGTTGATTGATTATGAGAAAAGTGTAAATTTGCTTTGTCACTAAGCATTGCATGAGGGCATGGTAATGGTTAAGTGTAGGGGATTTGATAGGTGTTAAAACACCCATCCTTTTACCACTTATTTCTTGCTAAAACGATACCAAATCGCGTATTTAATATCGTTTGTTTGGAATTATGCGTGGTTTGTGTGTTTGTTGTGTTTTCAGAGCCAAAAAGATTAATATTGAAGAAAACATGGGATTGCACAGGTTTTATCGAAGAAAAAGACGAAAAGACGAAGTCCATAGTCCAAGAGATGCAAAAGATTTGAAGTCAATGGGCCTATTTGAAGATTTATCGAAGAAAAGGACCAAATATGGAACATTTACATATGTCGAAGAGCTCAAGTCTTTTAAACGAAGAAATTAAAAGACGAGTTGAATTTATTCATCGACAAATCCTGAATCAGAGTCGAAAACGTCAACTTTACTGAAAAGACGAGAAGACTAAAATAAAGGAGAAAATCCCACTCACCAACCAAGCCCAAGACCTATAAATAGAAGCCTCCTCACATTTTTGGAGCTAGCTTTCATTTTCTGTTTTTCTCTCTTTTTTGTTTCGTAGGGTACCAACACCCTTAAGGTGTTTGGTGATTTTCCTTTTCAATCCAAGTTCTTGTAAGTTTAATCTTTCATTTTGTTTGTTAAACCTTAATCTTTCAATACAATCTTTCATTTAATCTTGTTCTTCCTTTTTCTTGTTGATTCTAAAGTTCTAAGTTTTTATTTTCTTGATTTTGATCTCTAAAAACAAGTGGGTTTTGTGTTTTTATTGATTTGGTTTGAAGTTTATCATTAGTAGATAATTAGTGGTTAGTTTGGTTTAATCCTTAGATTTATTTTGGTTGATTTTGGTAAAAATTTGTGTTGTTGGGTTTCCCCTGTTCTTCGCGTTTTTGGCTTTCCCAGATTCCGAATGTGTAAAACCCGCATACTTTTACCATTAATAGTACCCTTAAGATCGTACGTACTAGATTAAAACTTTCCTAATATAGCATGATTACGATTACGTGTTAGGATTTTATGTATTACGTACGTGTTAGAACACGATAAGTATTTACTACGCACGAGCACGTAATAATTATTTGACAATAATTAATCACGAACATGCGATCATGAAATCATGAACGTAATTAAAACACGAACTATTATTAATTACGTATATATATTTATTACGAGCGTAATTAAATATATTAGATCACGGTATTTACGTAACGAGAACACTTAAAACGTGAACACAATTAATCACGAACGTACAACTTAACATCGGGACACGGAGAAAGGTACGTGTACCCCAAGTGAGGCCCCTACCCGCGGCTACAAGGACAAATGGGCCAAGCCCATTTGTCAATTTTACTAAAGGGGGTTAATATTTTTTTTACACTACTCATTTAGTTTTTACAGAAGATTTTTAGAAAAACCTAAAACCCTCTCCCTTGTCTTCTATGTGCCGCCACCCTAAAACACCACAAGGAGGTGGTGTGTGATCTTGGATCTTGGAATTTTGCTTGGTGATCGTGTTTGTTCTTCATCCTTTTGATCCACGAATTCGGTAAATCCTTTTTAAACCTTTTCTTTTGATTAAATCTTTTTATAAATCAAGAACATGTTATGTTTTTACAAAAACCTAATAATTAAACATGGATCTAACATGATTTGGGGTTTAATAAAATCAAAAGTATGTTTTAAGGGGTGTTTGTTTTTTGCCGCAGGCTGCACCGAACCCGAAGGGGTTTCGGTTTGGCCAAACCGACCACCACCAAGACCATACGGTCTTGGTTGGTGTGTGTGGGTCACACGGCAGCCCCAAGACAAGGGGTACCCCGAGTTGGTTTGGGGTACGGTGTCGATTTCACGTCCGGATCATTGTTTTTAGTTTGGATCCGGTTCATGGTGTATGTTTAGTTTTTTTTATGTTTATGATCTTATGTTAAAAAGTAAATTAATAAAATGATATGATTAATTTAATAACATGACTTAGGTTATTTAATTATTAATAATCATGAAATTATTTAACCTAGGTATATTTATATTTAAGACTTATAATTAATTAATTATTTTAAAACCATAGATATAATTAATTAATTAACATGACTTAGGTTATATTATTAATATATAATAATACATATTTTAACCTATGTATTTAACTTATTTAATTAAAAACATGTTATACTTTAATTAAATATTTTAACCTATAGTTTAATTTAATTACATGAAATAATTATTAAACTATACATTATATCATATGACTTAGAAAATAATCATGAAAACACTTAGGCTTATATACTTAGCTTATTTAACCAGCTTATTTCTAATTATGGAAACTTTCTATTTTTAGAAACTTAATTAAATAAGGCAGCTAATCTATTTATAGAAACCTTCTATTTTTAGAAACTTATTTATTTCAGGCAGCTAATCTATTTATGGAAACTTATTTAATTAAGGCAGCTGATCTATTTATGGAAACTTTCTATTTTTAGAAACTTATCTATTTTAAGCAGTAATTCTATTTTTGGAAACATTCTATTTTTGGAAACTTTCTATTTTTGGAAACTTTCTATTTTTGGTAAGTTTCTATTTTTTGGAAACTTTCTATTTTTGGAAACTTTCTATTTTTGGAAACTTTCTATTTTAGGAAACCTGCTACTTTTGGAAAGTTACTTATTATTACACAGTAAGTATAATAACACATGAAATACCAGAAATACTTAATCAGATTAAACAGAATATAAGATAAAACACAGTTCAAGGCTTTAATACAGTAAAACATGGTAAGAACACATAAAATAAGCTAAGACATGACATAAAACCAGCTACGTATTTAGGAAGCCGATACTTATTCATGTATGTATTTATGTAGCACTAGTGATTCGGAAGTAGGATTCCTCTCAGTTCATCTTCTTCGTTCACTGGACATAAGGTACGGATTCCCGTCCTTTCAGTAAGGACATTCTTTCCTTATTAGGATTCCCCGTATGCAGCCAACTGTTTTCCCGTAGTATAAGTTATATGTTTGATTTCTTATGTTTAATTAAGATTACCTATAGCCATATACATGCATGACCAGTTTCACCTAGTTATGGAGGTACCATAACCATAACATTAGAGGCACTGATGTTATGACTTCACCACGGCGGAGTGATTGCTCGTGGCGTCCCTTCATCTTTTGGCCATTTATATTATATTTATCATGTGGGGCGTATGGGTGCATCCTAGTTACATGTTTTTATTCAGGATTTCATGGTGAATGTGGTGTGTGCCTTGCATCCTTCACAAGGAGCTGATCCCTCCTACCCAAAAACCAGTATATTAAATTAGAGGCAGCCCTTCTAATTTTCATGATGAGGTCACCCCTCCAAGTATTCATGCACGGTGGATTTTCATGACCTATATTGGCTAATGGTAAAATATGACAAACAGTTTTATAAGATAAACATAAGACTTTTCAAACTATTAAACCAGTTTTAACAAGACTTAACCAGGTTACTCGAGACTTAGTTTTCTTCCGCTGTTATATGTTATATGTTATATGCTTATCCTATTCATGCTTTATTGTACATCCGTGCACTGAGCGTATTGCTCAGCCGTTTTCCTTTTCTATGTTCCCAAAACGGCAGGTACTTAGGGACGCTCGTAGACACTAAGAGTACGTGCATATGGGCTGGAAGCTTTCTAGCCTTCTTCACTTTATGCATTTCCTTTCTTATGATACTTATGCTTTGGACATTGTTTAGTCCTTTCCTTTATTATACTATGTTTGTGTGTGATGAGCTTTACTTTTGGACTACCGATGTTTGATTCTGGTATTTTCCTTTTATGGTCAAGTAATGTTTAGACATTTTTCCTTGTATGCTTTGATGACACGCCATAATTGTTGTGACATTTCCATTTCCAAAATGGGGTGTTACAATTATGGTATCAGAGCCAAGGCTTCGACGTGTAGGCTCTCAAATATAACCTGTGATTAGTGGGTAGTCACTACGGTATTCCTAGAACTGACAGTTGTTTTCATGCATTCATCATTTTTAAGCATACATATACATGTCATTGTCGCAGATTTTTGACTAAGTAATGGTTGGTACAGGACTGGCCCTATTTAGTCGCATGTGTTTTATCGAAACTTTTAGATTTGGGACCGACCCATAGGCGTCCCCTCGCTATGTCTTTTGTTTTGGGTGAACTGACCAGAGGCGTTCACTCTCGAGCATACAAAGTTCTCATAAAACTACATCATGCATTCATACACAAAATTTTCTTGCATAAAATTTTTCTCGTGAAATTTTGGTATAAATTTTTTCATGTATATATAGATTTTATGTTTTGATCTGTTTAATCATATGTTTTATGTTATAGTGTCAGATGGTTCTCACACGCGAACAGGAGCAGCTCAATGATGCAATTCAAACTGTTATGCAAGCTTTGCTTCCTCAACTGAGGAATGACATTAGGGCTGAAGTTCAAGCTGCCAACAATCAGCAGCAGAATCAGGCACCTCCTCCTCCTCCTCCTCCAGTGACATTAGCAGTATGGCTGGAGAGATTCAACAAGCTCCGCCCTCGAGCTTTTGAAAAGACAGATAGCCCCAGCGATGCTGAAAGCTGGTTGCCTCACATCGAGAAGATTTTCAATGCTATGGGTTGTGACCCCGCATACAAGGCGAGGTTGGCATGCTATTGGTTCGAAGGAGATGTGCTTAATTGGTGGTTAGCATTGATGCAGTCTGAAGGTGGTGACGAGTGGGTTGCTGGTTTGACTTGGGCTCAGTTCAAGGACAGGGTGATGGAGCAGTTCTTTCCCAAGGCTGAGCAGGACAAGCTCAAGAGGGAGTACCATGGGATCCGACAGAGAGCTGGGGAGAATAGCAATGAGTTTATGCAGCGCTTTCTTCGCTTAGCTGGTTTCCTGGGTGCGGCAGCAGGTACTCCTGAGGAGCAAGCACATCACTTTAGGTGGGCTCTTCGCACGTCGGTCGTGAACATTCTGGTGTGTGCTACGTTCAACACTGTAGCACAAGTGGCCGACGCAGCACGTAAGCTGGATATGCTGCAGGAGAGAGATGAGTTTGGGGAAGCTGAAAGACCCGACAAGAGGTAAACATTCGTATTCAAGCGGTGACCAATCCGTATACTTTCCATATGTCAATTTTTCATCTCTTTAAATGTATCTTCCAGGCAGAAAATTGGGGACCGGTCTCAGCCGGCTACTCAGCAGCAGCCTCATCAGCCCAAGGGAAACGGTCAGACTAACGACCGTTCTGATGTGGATAGGCATGGCGGTAATGATAATTACCGTAACAACGCTGGGCACTCCAACAGCAGCAGGTCCTAATACTTACGCAATTTCCTTATGATTTCATGTTATAACTCATATTCTGACGCTTTAGCAAAACTTCTACCAGGAACCATGGAAACGGTAGGGACCAGAACCAGAGAGGTTCGCAGCCTAGCCGTCCAGCTATCACTGGTATTCAATCTTACGATTATCCGCTTTGTCCTTTGTACCCAACTATTATGTCTTATGTAAAATGTTTTATCAGGTTCCCAGCCAGCCAGAGCACCTGCTGGAGGATACACTCATCCTCTTTGCTCTACTTGCCACCGTAGGCACCCAGGACCATGTCGCCGTAATATTGATGCGTGCTTCAAGTGTGGTCTTCCTGGCCATATTATGAAGGATTGCCGTAAGGGCGAGATGGAGGGTACATCAGGACATGCTGATACCAAGCCGCCTCCTACTGCCGGGTGTGTCTACACGACATCTCGAGACCAGGCCAAGAAGTCTACAGGTACCATCACTGGAATCATGTATATGTATGGTCAAGCTGCATGTGTTCTTTTCGATACGGGTGCTACTCACTCGTTTATTTCTACTGCTTATGCTAAGAACATTAGGATGCCTCCCTTGCCACTAGAAAATAGGCTTACTATTTCCACGCCTTTGAGGGACTCTGTATTAATCACCCATGTATACAAGAGTCTTCCCCTAGAATTTGACGATAAGGTTCGACCTGTTGACGCACTTCCGCTGGACATGAATGACTTCGACATGATTTTTGGGCATGGATTGGCTATCCAAGCATCATGCTACCATAGACTGCCATTCATATCGAGTTATCTTTGGTGATGTTAATGCACCAGAGTACATTCATAATGGGTTCATACCCGGACGGTCTGTACAAGTCATATCCACCCTGCAGGCGTATGCACTACTGTCACATGGCTGCGAGGGTTATCTAGCTTCGGTTCACAACATGGATGCTGAATCCCCATCAATTCAGGATCAACCAATAGTGTCGGAATTCCAAGGTGTTTTTCCAGCAGAACTTCCAGGCATACCACCTGCACGAGAAGTGGAATTCAGTATCGAGCTGGTTCCAGGAGCTGAACCAATCTCCAAGGCTCCTTATTGCATGGCTCCCATAGAGCTGAAGGAGCTAAAGGATCAACTACAAGAACTTCTTGAACGAGGGTTCATTCGACCGAGCGCATCTCCATGGGGCGCATCGGTCTTGTTTGTTAAGAAGAAGGACGGTAGTATGCGTCTTTGTATAGACTATCGCGAGCTCAACAAGATTACCATTCGGAATAGATATCCACTGCCACGCATTGACGACCTGTTTGACCAACTCCAAGGGGCCAAACACTTCTCCAAGATTGATCTTAGGTCAGGCTATCATCAGCTACGGGTCAAGGAGCAGGACATCTCTAAGACTGCCTTTCGTACCCGTTATGGCCACTACGAGTTTGTAGTTATGCCATTTAGCCTGACAAATGCTCCAGTAGTGTTCATGGATTTGATGAACAGAATCTTCCATGAATTTCTGGACAAGTTCGTCATTGTCTTCATCGATGACATCCTGATTTTATCAAAGTCCAAGGAGGAACACGAAGACCATCTTCGTACAGTACTACACATTCTTCGTCAGAAGCAGCTGTATGCTAAATTCTCCAAGTGTAAGTTCTGGTTAGACAAGGTGGCATTCTTAGGTCACATTGTATCAGCAGTAGGAATCACTATGGATCCAGCAAAGGTTGAGGCCATTACTAAGTGGCCAAGGCCGACATCAGCGACGGAAGTCCGCAGTTTCTTAGGCTTAGCTGGCTATTACCGTAGGTTCGTGAAGAACTTTTCCCGCCTAGCACTACCATTGACCAAACTGATGCGGAAAGGGGAGAAATTCGTCTGGACTGAAGATCGAGAGAAGAGCTTTGAAGACCTGAAGCAGAAGCTAGTATCTGCACCTATTCTTACTCTACCATCTGGTACGGGTGGATTTCAAATCTACAGTGATGCATCGGGGAAGGGACTTGGATGTGTTCTCATGCAACATGGGAAAGTGATCGCGTATGCTTCACGACAGCTTAAGCCTTATGAAGAAAATTACCCCACGCATGACCTGGAACTTGCTGCAGTCGTGTTTGCATTGAAGATATGGAGGCACTACTTATATGGAGTATCATGTGACATTTTCACGGACCACAAGAGCTTGAAGTATATCTTCACTCAACGTGAATTGAACATGAGGCAGAGGAGATGGTTAGAGCTGTTGAAGGATTATGACATTAATCTACAGTATCATCCCGGAAAGGCAAATGTAGTAGCAGATGCTCTTAGCAGGAAGTCCGGAATGATCAACGGCATTAAAATCGAAGAGGAAATCATCAGAGACTTGGAGCGACTAGACATCGAGATCATGGTACGTGGACAGCACGGTTACTGGGCTAATCTTAGAGTAGAACCCGAGTTGCTATCTAAGATCAAGGAAGCTCAGAAGGATGACGTAGAAATCTGGGCGATAGTAAAGAATTTAGAGAAGCAGACGGAATTTAGAGTAGATGCAGATGGTATCGTATGGCAGGGCACTAGACTTTGTGTTCCTGATGACCAAGAACTCCGAGAAGCTTTGTTAGCTGAGGCTCATAGCTCCCCATTCTCTATACATCCTGGTTCGACTAAGATGTACCATGACATCAAGCAGCACTTTTGGTGGAGTGGTATGAAACAGGATGTGGCCACTTACGTCTCTAAATGTCTTACCTGCCAGCAGGTTAAGATCGAGCATCAGCGATCTGGCGGTCTCCTTCAACCGTTAGATATTCCAGAGTGGAAGTGGGACAAAATCACCATGGATTTTGTTACTGGTCTTCCGCCTACCAAGAGGAAGCACGATGCAATTTGGGTTATTGTAGATCGACTTACCAAATCAGCTCATTTCATACCGATCCGCAAGGAAGATCCGGTAAGTAAACTCGCAGATACGTACAGAAGAGAGATCATGAGACTCCACGGTGCACCATCAAGCATCGTCTCAGACAGAGATCCTCGATTCACTTCGCGCTTTTGGAAAAGTCTGCAGAAAGCTTGGGGTACACAACTTAAGCTTAGCACGGCTTTTCATCCTCAAACGGACGGACAGTCGGAGCGAACCATTCAGACATTGGAAGATATGTTGAGGTCATGTGCGTTGGAATGGACAGGTGATTGGGACGATTACATCTGTTTGGTGGAGTTTGCATACAACAACAGTTGGCACGTAAGTATCAAGTGTGCTCCATTTGAGATGTTGTATGGCAGAAAGTGTCGCGCCCCAATCTGTTGGGATCAGGTTGGCGAGCGAACACTTGAAGGACCGGAAATCATAGAAATGACCAATGAGAAGATCGCAGTAGCTAAGCAGAAGATTCAGGAGGCACGGTCACGTCAGAAGAGTTACACCGATAAGCATCGTAGGGATATACACTTTAACGTAGGAGATCACGTCTTCCTTAAGGTTTCGCGGACACGTGGTGTTAGACGCTTCGGGATTAAAGGGAAGCTCAGTCCTCGTTTCATCGGACCGTTTGATATCACTGAACGAGTCGGTGAAGTATCTTACCGATTGGCGTTACCTCCGCAGCTTTCGCATGTGCACAATGTGTTTCATGTGTCCTTACTCAGAGGGTACCAGTATCATCCCCTTCACATGGTTCAGTATCCACTAGAATAGATACGTGAAGATCTCACTTTTATAGAAGAACCCGAATGAGTTCTTGACAGACAAGAACGATTCATGAGAAAGAAGACGATTCCATTCGTCAAAATTCTATGGAGGGATCATACCGAGCGGGAAGCCACTTGGGAAACAGAGGAGTCTATCCGGGCTTCTTACCCTCATTTCATATTTTGAATTCGGGTATGTTCTTCTTTTCCAGTTTACTTTATCTATAATTCAGGGACGAATTATTCTTTTTAGGGGGGAAGAGTTCTAAAACCATCATACTTTTACCATGAATAGTACCCTTAAGATCGTACGTACTAGATTAAAACTTTCCTAATATAGCATGATTACGATTACGTGTTAGGATTTTATGTATTACGTACGTGTTAGAACACGATAAGTATTTACTACGCACGAGCACGTAATAATTATTTGACAATAATTAATCACGAACATGCGATCATGAAATCATGAACGTAATTAAAACACGAACTATTATTAATTACGTATATATATTTATTACGAGCGTAATTAAATATATTAGATCACAGTATTTACGTAACGAGAACACTTAAAATGCGAACACAATTAATCACGAACGTACAACTTAACATCGGGACACGGAAAAAGGAACGGGTACCCCAAGTGGGGCCCCTACCCGCGGCTACAAGGACAAATGGGCCAAGCCCATTTGTCAAATTTACTAAAGGGGGTTAATATTTTTTTTACACTACTCATTTAGTTTTTACAGAAGATTTTTAGAAAAACCTAAAACCCTCTCCCTTGTCTTCTTTGTGCCGCCACCCTAAAACACCACAAGGAGGTGGTGTGTGATCTTGGATCTTGGAATTTTGCTTGGTGATCGTGTTTGTTCTTCATCCTTTTGATCCACGAATTCGGTAAATCCTTTTTAAACCTTTTCTTTTGATTTAATCTTTTTATAAATCAAGAACATGTTATGCTTTTACAAAAACCTAATAACTAAACATGGATCTAACATGATTTGGGGTTTAATAAAATCAAAAGTATGTTTTAAGGGGTGTTTGTTTTTGGCCGCAGGCTGCACCGAACCCGAAGGGGTTTCGGTTTGGCCAAACCGACCACCACCAAGACCATACGGTCTTGGTTGGTGTGTTTGGGTCCCACGGCAGCCCCAAGACAAGGGGTACCCCGAGTTGGTTCGGGGTACGGTGTCGATTTCATGTCCGGTTCATTGTTTTTAGTTTGGATCTGGTTCATGGTGTATGTTTAGTTTTTTTTATGTTTATGATCTTATGTTAAAAATTAAATTAATAAAATGATATGATTAATTTAATAACATGACTTAGGTTATTTAATTATTAATAATCATGAAATTATTTAACCTAAGTATTTGTATATTTAAGACTTATAATTAATTAATTATTTTAAAACCATGGATATAATTAATTAATTAACATGACTTAGGTTATATTATTAATATATAATAATACATATTATAACCTAAGTATTTAACTTATTTAATTAAAAAACATGTTATACTTTAATTAAATATTTTAACCTATAGTTTAATTTAATTACATGAAATAATTATTAAACTATACATTATATCATATGACTTAGAAAATAATCATGAAAACACTTAGGCTTATATACTTAGCTTATTTAACCAGCTTATTTCTAATTATGGAAACTTTCTATTGTTAGAAACTTAATTAAATAAGGCAGCTAATCTATTTATGGAAACCTTCTATTTTTAGAAATATTTATTTCAGGCAGCTAATCTATTTATGGAAACTTATTTAATTAAGGCAGTTGATCTATTTATGGAAACTTTCTATTTTTAGAAACTTATCTATTTTAAGCAGTAATTTTATTTTTGGAAACTTTCTATTTTTGGAAACTTTCTATTTTTGAAAACTTTCTATTTTTGGTAACTTTCTATTTTTGGAAACTTTCTATTTTTGGTAACTTTCTATTTTTGGAAACTTTCTATTTTTGGAAACTTTCTATTTTTGGAAACTTTCTATTTTAGGAAACCTACTATTTTTGGAAAGTTACTTATTATTACACAGTAAGTATAATAACACATGAAATACCAGAAATACTTAATCAGATTAAACAGAATATAAGATAAAACACAGTTCAAGGCTTTAAAATAGTAAAACATGGTAAGAACACATAAAATAAGCTAAGACATGACATAAAACCAGCTACGTATTTAGGAAGCCGATACTTATTCATGTATGTATTTATGTAGCACTAGTGATTCGGAAGTAGGATTCCTCTCAGTTCATCTTCTTCGTTCACTGGACATAAGGTACGGATTCCCGTCCTTTCAGTAAGGACATTCTTTCCTTATTAGGATTCCCCGTATGCAGCCAACTGTTTTCCCGTAGTATAAGTTATGTGTTTGATTTCTTATGTTTAATTAAGATTACCTATAGCCATATACATGCATGACCAGTTTCACTTAGTTATGGAGGTACCATAACCATAACATTAGAGGCACTGATGTTATCACTTCACCACGGCGGAGTGATTGCTCGTGGCGTCCCTTCAGCTTTTGGCCATTTATATTATATTTATCATGTGGGGCGTATGGGTGCATCCTAGTTACATGTTTTTATTCAGGATTTCATGGTGAATGTGGTGTGTGCCTTGCATCCTTCACAAGGAGCTGATCCCTCCTATCCAAAAACCAGTAAATTAAATTAGAGGCAGCCCCTCTAATTTGCATGATGAGGTCACCCCTCCAAGTATTCATGCACGGTGGATTTTCATGACCTATATTGGCTAATGGTAAAATATGACAAACAGTTTTATAAGATAAACATAAGACTTTTCAAACTATTAAACCAGTTTTAACAAGACTTAACCAGGTTACTCGGGACTTAGTTTTCTTCCGCTGTTATATGTTATATGCTTATCCTATTCATGCTTTATTGTACATCCGTGCACTGAGTGTATTGCTCAGTCGTTTTCCTTTTCTATGTTCCCAAAACGGCAGGTACTCAGGGACGCTCGTAGACACTAAGAGTACGTGCATATGGACTGGAAGCTTTCTAGCCTTCTTCACTTTATGCATTTCCTTTCTTATGATACTTATGCTTTGGACATTGTTTAGTCCTTTCCTTTATTATACTATGTTTGTGTGTGATGAGCTTTACTTTTGGACTACCGATGTTTGATTCCGGTATTTTCCTTTTATGGTCAAGTAATGTTTAGACATTTTTCCTTGTATGCTTTGATGACACGCCATAATTGCTGTGACATTTCCATTTCCAAAATGGGGTGTTACAGAATGAGTTAAGTTTTCCGAACCAACAGTTTAGCTAATTATTCCGGATCAAGGGTTTATTCCGGATGAACATTATATTCCGAATAAGTCGTTTTTTCGGATGAGTCTTTTGTCTTAATTGTTCCGGATCAACGTTTATTCCGGATAAGCAAGATTATTCCGAGTCAAGCTTATTCCGAACGAACAAGGTATTCCGCATGAGCCTTATATTCCGAATGAAGGTTATTTATTCCGCATGAGCTAATATTCCGAATGAAGCACATATTCCGAATCAACTATTATTCCGGATCAAGTTTTTATTCCGGGTGAACCAATTATTCCGGATCAAGTTCTTATTCCGGGTGAACGAATTATTCCATATGAAGCCTACATTCCGAATGAACAGATATTCCGAACCAAGCCTTCACTTTGATTATTCCGCATGAGTGTTATTCCGGATGAGCAACAATTATTCCGAATCAAATCCTTTTTCCGCATGAGTAATTTCTGGTTTCCCTTAGTTTTCTAAATTAAGTTTTCTAAATTAAGTTTTTAAATTACGTGTCCATTTATTGTTTAGTTTTAATTTCCACTTTATTACTTTTAAATCGCTGAGTCATTTTTAGTTAATCATTTTTAGCTTATTTTTATCACTTTGCTCGTTTATTCTTTTTAGTAGAATAGAAAACCAAACCCCCTTTTTGTCACCAAGAACGATAGTTCCACTTTGAGCCGTGATCAATTCGAGAAGATACCGAGAACTTAATTGAACCTGAACCCATACAAATACCTAGTATCAATGACCCAAAGGTGAAAGTTCGTTTCCCAAGGAGGTATATGTGTGTGACTAAAATGTGACAAGATTTGAGATTAATATTTGAGATAAGGAGATGAGAAAATAGAATGACGAATTCGTGAAATTAATTACTACGATGTCAAAATTAAAACCGTAAAAAGAGCAAAAATAAAAATTAATTCTAAAAAATTCCCAAAAAATTACCAAAAATCAAATTAAATAAACTAAGGGTGTGTTTGGTTCACCAACTTTGGGAGGTTTTAATGGGTTTTGTATTTCAAATACAATGTATTATTGTGTTTGGTTGGCTAAAGAGCTGAGTTTATAATACAAGAAAAGCCATAAAGTGGCGTTTTTTATAACCACTCACCAAGTGGTGAATTATAAAACCACTCACACACACACATTAAAACCAACAGTAAAAGAAAATAGCATCCCTCATCTTCTTTATCACTTTCATCTATAACCTACCATCAATTATATACACAGATCTTCTAACCCATCATCTATAAAAAATGCATTCCTTTTTTTCTTCAACTAATTACTCGTATCATGTAAGTATAATTGATAGTGCTCAATTTTTACTATTAATTTATATATCATATAATCTGTTAAAAGTTATAATAATGAATTTTTAGCTTAGATACGTATGGTTCATAGATGGATATATGTGGATATTATAATATAAACATCAAATTTTTATTTTGATTTAACATATTATAGCTTATAAGAAAATTGATATATGAACTTCTGCTGCTCACAAGAGCTATACGAAAAAAGAACTAGGTTTGTGTTGAATTTTAATTTTTTATTTTGCACGTAAAAAATTTATCTGTGTTTTATTTGTTGATAAAAAACTGGGTTTGTGTTCTACTCTGATAAAAGAGTAGTTGAGTCATTTACAGAAAAACATAGTTTAAACTTGACACAAAAACTTGTCAACCAAACACAACAATAGTTTCAGATCTTGTAGTTTTAAAAAACTAGAGAACAAAAAAAACCAAGTTTCAAATACCAGGTTTTTTAACTTATGAACCAAACGTCCCCTAAGAGTTTACAAATGATCAAAACTTTTTCAAACCTTTTAATTAATTAAATATTAAATTTTAAATGCTAATTAAAGCCCTAAAAATCAAATTAATTATCAAAAATCCCAAATAAAGATTTTTCACTTTGTAAACCTCTAAAATGACCTAAAAAGATTAAAAACTATTTTTATAAATTTTTAAACTAATTAAAACTAATTAAAATGATTTAAAAAAATATTCAAACTTAAAATAATTATAAAAATTAATCTAAAGACAATAAAATTTATCTAAAAGTTGCAAAAATCCTATTTTAATGTATTAAACCTAAAAAATATATAAAGTGAAAAAATGTGAAATTTGAAATTTAATAATAAAATAATATTAAATTAATATTAAAAATCTAAAATATATAAAAAATTCTAAAAACTTGCAAACTAGTTTATTTTAACCTAAATAATCAGAAAATGAAAGTGAAATTACTAAATTACCCCTAATGGGCCCCCAAATGGGCTAAAACCAAAAACAGTCAACCTTAATGGGCTTTTGGGCCCAAAAAGTCAAACTAGGCCCAAATGACCTGAAAAAGCCCTATCTGACTCAAAATTCAATTCTAAACACAAAAGTCTAAAGGCGCAAAAGCTGATTATGAGCTTATCACAGCTTAAATAGTCAACAGCTTATTCTTATTGGGCCAATAAGCCCATTAAGCAATAAGCCAATGCCATAAGCTCTGCTTAAACACACAACCTTATTTTGAGATGCCTAAGAGATCTGTGAAAAGAAATTTTGAAAAAGCACACTCAATAAGCCAGAAATAAGCAAAGTAGAAATCCACAAAACGATAAAATAGTCGGGTTAGAGTTCTAGGCTGTTTCAAAAGCTCTGGTTTGTTGTAAAAGCTCACAAATAGCTTAACTAAGAATAATCAATCATAAAAATCACAAAAAGCCAAGTAGAATAAGCTGTGTGAACCAATAAGCTGGCTGAAAAAGCCAAATAAGCTAATTTTCTAGCAAAAGCTTAACCAAATGACTTGTAACCTTCCAGATTTGTTATTAAGCTGAGAAAAATGACACCTATTACAAAAGCCAAGTTGTTGCATGTACCAATAAGCAGTTCTCAAAAATAAGCCAAATTGTGCTTATTTGACCAAAAGTCAAAGTGTTCCAAAATTCACCAAATGATCAGGGATGGTTTATAAGCTTGTTATAAGCAACTTTTGTGAAGAACTCAAGGAGGAGTCCTTGTGAATCAAGTGGTCAGTTGACCAAATGATGATTGATTTTGGCAAAAAGGGCTTAGTAAGCCAGTTAGCTTATAAGACAACAATAAGGCACACCAAATAGCAAGAAGTACTCACAAGAAGCACAATATCAAGTTCCAAGCAACAAAACAACGAGGCATACACTAGAATCACAAATGCAAGTCCAATATGAGGTGGTCACTTTGCTGATGCAAATGAACACTTCAGCCAACTTTGATAAGCTCTAGCACCTTCAATAAGCCACCAAATTCAACAAACAGATAATGCACAGATAGATTATCACCTGAACTCTTCCCAAACTGATTTCAGACATTAGATCCAACAAACAAAGAATTTATTGGATCTGATGTGTTTGACCAATTTCAAACCACTTTTTTCATATTTTTCCAAAACTTGAAATCCTTTTTCCAAACCTTTTGAAACCAGTGACTAAAGCTTGTTGTATATGACTTGTTTAGACCTCCCAAACCCTAAAAACCAAGGGCACAAGGCCACAAGGCCTTATGATCCCAAAATCCCAAACAGCCCTTTTATAAGCCCTTTTCAAACAAACTTCTTATCTAATCAAACAACCTACTAATTTTATTGTTCAAATAGCTCAACTAGGTGACAACTAAGAGATATCAACAATAAAATACAAACCACAAACACAGGAACTACAAATCACATAGCAAAGTAAAAATCAGACAATAACATAAAAAAATTTAGAGGAATCTTAACAAGAGGTTATACCTATCCTCCACAACATCCTAGGAGGATCAGCAATGCTCCTTAGACCTTGTTCAACAACTAGAACAAGACCAAGGTACTTCAACAAAGGAGATGATGACTGCCTTGGTTGATGGTTCAAAGTAGAACCTCAAGGACTTGATTTCTTCAACACAAGCAAAAAACAGCCCAACCAAAGGCTCAAACCCCTTCATAAGCTTGGTGTAAACAAGCTTGTAAGAGCTTATGGCTTTCGGCTAAGGATTAGTACAAGTAAAATATCAAAAACAGATGACCGATTTCAAGTTATTTTCAAACTTGAAAACCTTACCAAACATAAACGTGTTCAAACCAAAAGATCTAAACACCTTTATAACATCAAATGGAACTCAAAATTACCCTTAAACAACACCAACTTTCAAAAACATAAAAAGGAATTACAATTTTCTTAAAATACCAACTTTTATAAATTTGAAAAAGGAATTACAATGTTTAAAGAGTAAAACTAGAACAAGGCTCTCTCACATGTTGAGGGGTCCTTATATAGGCCACAAGGGCTGAGATTACAAGAGAAAACCCTAGCTATGAAGTTCCTGAAATGCCCTTGAATCTTCTAGACGAATTTTGATATTGAGTTGTCCAAATGCATCATGGCTGTTCATTTTAGCTTTGTAACCAAGCAAGGAGTATGGGATGTTGATTTGGCCACGTGGCATACCTTGGAGGTTAAGGTTTGATGTGATAGGTGGACGGGTTTGAATGGTGGGGCCCTTTGGTGAGTGGGAGTGAGGGTTTTGGGTGTGGGATGAGTTTATGTGTGTGTGAATTAAGCGTGTGCCTGGGTAATTCCATTTTACCCTTTGGTTTAAGTGGGATGGTAATTGGGTTCATGATGGTAAACAGTAAAGGTTTTGATCCGTTTTTGTAGGGAAAAAGGTGTTTGGCGCGTGTTTGTTGTGTTTAAACTTTGGGAAATGGCAGTAGTAGCCCTTGTGTTTTGGTGAAGTTTGTAAAACGTGTTTATTCAGCCATATAACTCCTTTCCTTTGTTAAACAAGTTTCTCTTTTCATACTTTTGGCACAAAACTTTTTCAAAAAGATTACAAGGGTTTGTTTTGCCAATTTTGAATATTTGAGAGACTGATCTTGGATATTCTTGACCTTCATAGGTCTTCATTGTATCTTTATCTTCATGAGGGACCATTATTGACAATTTAGAATTGATGAGGGACTAAACTTGCCAATTCTTCAAAGTTGAAGGACCATTTTGTAATTTTGACAAACTTAAGGGACCAAACTTGTAATTATGAATATACAAGGGTTTTAAGTGTCATTTCTTCATATTTTGAGGATCAATCTTGTACATCTTCAAGTCTTCAAGGGTTTATCTTGGATAATTCATGAACTAGGGCCCGGTTCTTTGTACGGCTTCGTTTCTCATGTCCGTTTTTCCTTGTTTCTTGTGATCTTTTGTCTTTTTCACAATATCTATACCTAAAACACACAAGTAAATAAATACAAGCATATATATGGTATTTTATGACATTTTAATGCATTTAAAGCCCGAAAAGAACGATGAGATCATGTATAAAAGCCATCTCATCAGCGCTACATCCAACCAACTTGGGTTAACACTTTCCCAGTCGGTTTCCATTCTAATCCATTTTTATGGGCATTCATCTCATTCACATGGTCAATAAGGCAAGAATCATGACAACTAGAAAACATACATTCATTGCAATTCCAACATTTCAAATTAGAATTCACAGTAGTCTTAGAATGTTGCACAACCGCAGAACCTTTAGGTTTAGCTACATGATTCTTTTTATTCAAAACAGAAATAACATTCCTAGGGTGGGCTTCTATTTTCTTCTTCACTTGACTACTAGATGGGGGCAAGATCCTATCATTCTTCTTGTTTCTTTTAAGCTTAGATCTTTGAGCCTTAGTAGTGGTGCTTACTCCTGTAGAAGGCAACACGGGAATATTAGAAGCTGGTTTTGATTTTACCTTATCTTTAGTGATCGGTGTTAGATATGGTTTAGTCCTAGGGCCCTTATTAAGTGGTGTGACGGGGATGAGGTTCTTTTTGATTGCACTAGAGGACGGTGCTGAGACAGTGGTTGCGTTATCCACAACATTCTTACCTTTTAGGGTACGAAGTGTTTCCTTTAACTCAGCCAAAGCCAGATTTTTATCACAAATTTGTCCCCTCAAATCAGATATTTCCACAGACTTTCGATTCAATCGTTCAATCAAAGATTGATTTTGTGTAGTGGTATTAGCACATGCGGGCTTTACTGAATCAAAAAGTTGTGTATTTTTCTGTTTTAAGTTATCAACTTTGGACAAAATCTTGGAAACTTGATTATCTAGATCAAGTTTAATATTCTCAGCGGCCTCAAGTACGTTTACACAGTTAATTTCCTTAGATTTCTCTATGTCTATCGGCAATTATTTAGCAACCTTGTCACTTGGCTGACGCTGTTTTGATTGTAAATTCAATCGAAAATTCTTTTGAAAATTTGAATCATCTATATTAACACCTACGAATGGTGTTTCAAATATCTCTTGAATAAATTGTTGCTTACATTCAAGCGAAATAAAATGTTATTGAATCTCATCAAAACGTTTTGAAAGCGAAAAATAAGAATCTTGAAGCTTTAAAAATTCAGCGTCAGATTCGTGACAAGTACTATCTACCACATTATCCACCGATTCAACATTATGCACAATAGAATCATTATCAACACTTTTATTCACACAGATGGAAACAATATCATGAGACATCACTTGCTTCAGAAGCTGATCATTTTGGCTTGAAACTCGTTCTATTTCAAGTAAACTGTTTTCATAAGCATCATCCATTTCATTGAAAACACGTCTAACTTCTTTTATTTACAAAAGCAAATCTTGATCAATATTGCTAAGAGAAGCTTCAACATTGTTTACAAACGGAATAATTTTGTCTCGAAACGCAGCTCTAGTGTGCTCAAAATTCCATTCACCTTTCGTTATTGCCGTAGCCGTCATACGTTCCGTAATGACCTTATCAAAATCGGCAAAGTGTTGGTGCACCGCATTTAAGCTATCTGACACCTTACTTACCGGTGGAATTAACTTAGTTAAATCCTTTTTGACAAGTGTAGGAGACGTACTAGGAAGGTTTTCCGTTGATAAACTTTGGGGCACAAAAGCTGATAATTGAGCTAATTCCTTTTGTAAGCGAATACGGGTCTTTTAGAAAATTTATCTTTATTATGCTTATCATAATCAATCTTATGGAATTTTGAAAGCATTTTAGATCGAGTTTCTTCCGCAAGTGACATTATCTCCTCAGTACTACGAACATAAGGTGCTTCTTTCGATTTGCCAATTAAGGTCACATCATAAAGACAAGGAATATATTCCTGAGCTTGTTTTGCATAACCAGGATTAGGTGGTAAATCTTGAAGACGCATAAGTTCGAGTTCTTTAAACGATTTAGTTAAAAGATGAACCTTTTATGTGGAAGCGTATTGTTTTAAAAGCTGTTGTTCCTTGAATTTAAGAAGTTCGGTAGCATTAATTTCCGATTCAAACTTTTTAGACTCGAGAGTTTTGAAATCCATTTTGAGTTTCTGAAAATCATTTACAGCCGACTCTTTTTCTTTTAATTCATTGGAAAGATTAGATTTTAATGATTCAATTTCTTTTAAGTGTTCAATATTTTTCAAAACGAAATTGGTCAAATTCAAAATAAGTTATTTTTCTTCTTGAGGGACCATTTCAAAAGTTTTGACCTTTTCCTTATACAGGGCAAGCTCAGCGGTTAGGTAGGCATTCATATCTACGGTTTGTCGAACAGCCACATTCATGTTATCAATAATATGTTTAGGCGCCATTGCCAAATCACGTTGATCATAAGATTCCATACTCGTCGTAGCATTTGGTTGAGGTTTACTCAAATGTGTTGGATTGGATACCACATCATTTAAGTTACTAGTTCCTGAATGCTATTCGAGGTTGTCATTTTCATGCTCAACATGATGTAGATTATCATGAACAATATTAGATGTGGTTGGTACCTTACTGACGACATCAGAACCGTAGTGAGAGAGATTAGCAAAGAGAGCAGCTTGGGCTGAGTGAATGTCATCACAATCTAAATCATATGTGTCAAGATCATCTGCTTGATATGTTGCATTAGAAGTAGAGACGACTGCAATGCCTTCATTATATGCTGCCCCTGGGTCTGCAAGAAATGCTAATTCCTCTGAATCCAAGATCTTTCCCTTTGATTGAGCATCGACCAAATACATCTTCTCACAAAACCATGTTGCATCCCTTCTCTTTTTCTGCTGAGTGCATTCCTTAGCCATATGACCTTGTCCTCGACAATTATAGCAAGTCACAACCTTTTGAGGACCAATAGTGCTTCCATTACCACTAGCTTTAGAATTCACAGCCTGAGCGTTCACGGTCCTTGTAGGAGGTCAATATGAATTTTGCCTTCCCTGAATGGTTTGCACCGTCACTTGACCATCTTGAATAGTGGCTTGTTGTCGAGGATTTGAAGAAGTGCAGAGTTGATTGTTCATTGGTGGAAATCCTCTAGTTGTAACAAGTTTTGACAAGTATGTAGTGAGATGGTTTAAGACATCAGTAGGTGTATCATTTGGAGTAAAGACTGGTGCTTGAATTGGTGGAAGTTCATTGGAGTAGAAGGCTTGTGCTGGTGGTGCTTCAATTGAAAAGTATCCTTGCTGAGGAGTACAGCTCATTGGAGAAGTGTTAGCTTGTGAGGGTGATGCCTGATGTGCTGGTTGTTGTGGATAAGGCTGTTGAAGAACACTTTGTTGAAATGCTTGTCGTGGCGTCATTAGTGGTTGATAGGATGGTTGATGTGGTTGCTGATAGGTGTGTTGTGGTGGCTGCTGCAAGTATGATTGTTGTTGATAAGTGTAAGCCATGTTTTGTTGGGGGTTCATTTGTTGAGAAGCATACATAGCAAGTGGATCACGAACTTGTGGTGTTGACAACCGAGCCTCGATCACATGGCATTCGTGTTGTTGAAGAAAAGCTTGAAGTTGATCCACATTGGTGTTATGCAAGTCCTTAGCCAATTTAACAGCCGTCACGTACTTACGCCATTCGGATGGAAGGGTGTTCAAATACTTGGTGTTTAATTGAAACGTAGGAATTTCCATGCCATAGATATTGAGCTCATTCAACAATAGAGTAAATCTCAAATAGTAATCATTGAGAGTCTCCCCTGGGACATAGGCAAACTTATCAAATGTATCATAAAGCTTACACTCTCGTTCTTGTTTAGTTAACGAGGTGCCTTGCATTAGAACACGAGTTCTATCCCATAACTCTTTGGCAACTTTATGTTTTCTGAGGAGTTTGTAGACATCTGGAGGAAGGGCTTGGAGAATGATGTTTGTATCTTGTTTATCACATTTGTCTTGAATCTTCATATCTCCGGTCAATGCACCCGTTGTGCGAGGACGAGTAACTGCACCTTCCGTCACTGTACCATAATCTATAGGTCCATTAAGCACTAATGCCCAAATGAGATGTCCATTCTCTTTGTTCAACATGTAAAGTTCCATTCAGGAAATCCAATCCTCGTACATAGTGTTCACCAACATTGGTGGACGATTATCCATACCTGAGAGGATGGACTTATCCGTAAGAGATGTGTACTCCATTTCAATAAGTTAAGATTTAAACAAACGTTGATCGAACAATGAGAGAAAGTAAATGTGTTTGTTGTTGTGTGTTGAATTCGAGAAATAATGTTGAAATCCCCTAATAACTGTTCTCGATAAACCAAAAATTCCAAGACAAAATTACAAAAACACGTTTTTGAAAAATCTTGGAATACTTGTCACTCTATCGGAATGCTATTGCAATGTTCAGATCGCAATGTTCAGATCGCAATGTTCATATCGTAATGTTCATATCGCAATATTCAGATCGCAATGTTCAGATCACAATATTCAGATCGCAATGTTCAGATCGCAATGTTCAGATCGCGCAATACTTGATCGTACGATTAGATCGCAATACTTGATCGTAACTTTAGATCGCAATACTTGATCGTAAGTTTAGATCGCAATACATTATCATAACTTTAGATCACAATATACGATAGTAACTTTAGATCGCAGTATACGGTCGCAACTTTAGATCGCAATAAGCTATCTGAATATTCGATCAAAATGTAGAAACCCTAGGGTTTTTGCGATCGCAATATTCAGATCAGAATATACAACCATACAAACGTTGCGATGGAGAAGATTTCCACTGTTCTCGGATAGTACACAACAAATTCGAGATTTTTAGCCAACAAATGAATCAAACACCCAAAAATTTTGTGTTTTTAACCAAAGTAACAATACCAAATCACTACCACAAGTATGTAGATGATTTGTATCAAGATTAAACCATAAAAACACAAACAAAAAAAATTGGTCCGAATGTTTTTGATCAAAATAGGTATTAAAATCAAGAACACAAACACAAAAACCAAACAATCATCCCATTGCTCTTGATACCATTTGTAGGATATTGTAAATCTTGCTTATGTTTAGGGAGAGAAAGAGATAAAAAGATGGTGAGAACATACACACACTTAGAGAGAGAAAGTATAGAAAACACACTTTTCACTATGTGTATTATGAATGAACCAACCACCCTCTCCAACTAAGGAGAGGGTTTATATACCCAAGCCCATGAGATGGGCTTGGGCTTACAAGTTGGGTCGGCCTACACATGTTGTAGGCTTGGCTTGGCCTTAGTTGTTTAATATTAGTAAAACTAAACTACGATCTATTACTTAGACTATTGTTGGAGTGACCGATCCTTTCTAATACGTAAAACGTATTTCCAACAACTGTACACTAAGCTTGCAATAAGCCCAGCTGACAACTGAGCTTATTGCCAAGTTTATACGCTTGAAGATTTTGTTTGTGTTGTGATAAAACAGGTTTCATTATTTCATTTTGAAGATATTTCCAATCTTTCATTGTTCTTTGGTTCAGCTGTTGGACCACCAACAAAGAACAGCTCATATGTTCAAATCCCATAAGGCATAAGTTTGTTAAGCAATTTGAGCTGGTGGCATCAGCTTTTGGGTGGTGTAGAAGTGCATCAACCCAATGTAAGACTTGAATTCCCTTAAATTGGCTTAAACTGATTTTGTGTTCTATATATGAATTATGCTTATATTAGCTCATTTGTGGTAGTTAATATCTTATTTCAGATTCATTTGTGCTATTATTTAGTAATCTTATTAATTTAATCCTTTACTTGCTTTTTAAATTCATAAGTCTTAGCTTAATTTTCATTCTGCCTAGTTAACTAGTGTTTGGGATTGCATGTGTTAAACATTAGGTGACATAAGTTTGAACATTTTCTTGCCCGCACACTTAAGTTAGATCTAGGATAGTGCTTTTTAGCCATTTAATCTGTCGGCTTAGTGTCAAGTTTTAATGAAAGTCCCTAATTAATGCAAGAAACCCTAATCTTAACTTAATCAACACAAGGTATTACTTTTCAAACGTAATCTTATTATTGTATAATAAAGAATTACAAGTGTTATGGATAACACAGTTTGATGACAATGTGTTGTGCACACTTTGAACAACAATAAACCCTAACTTATGAATACAGTCGTAGCTGTTTGATTCACTAAGTTATATGCACTAATGTTCTTAATATCTCAAAGTGTTAAACATTAATGCATGGATACACATCCTATTTATAGTGTTACGAGTTTGACTTAAACAGTACTTGATGGCGACTACACAAGCTTTTACAAGTTCCCACATCAGTCACATGATGTCCTTCTATTCTTGGTAGTCTTCCATTATGCTTTAAGGAACAGTTGTCAAAAACAGTTTCCTTATTCTTCATAGTCTCGAACACACAAATGGCATGTCCAAAGTGTGCTAAGAGTTATCAGGGTATTGCCACCCCTGTTAACTCTCAACCCCTCAGAGTCCCTGATACATCTTGGCTGTTATCCATCACAGCCAATGAGTATGTCTTCAGGTAATCTTCGACTTCCCTGACAATGTCTCTGACATGGACTCCTCTGAGGTTGCTCACAGAGACTTGGATCTTTGTGAGTCTTGCGAAACTTGCCTGCCTCCTAGGCACAGGCAAGGGACTATCTAACAGCCTAATTATGTTTAAATCAATGATCAGGGAATCTAACAAGTTTAGATTCCCAACAATCTCCCCCTATTTAAACATAAATAATGCTAGATCTAACTAAGTTAAGGTAAGTGAGTTTAACAGCTTCTTCTTACACATAACAGATCTAAACAAACATACCTCATGATTTTTTTAAAACTTAAAGAAAATTACAAGTGCATTACATAAGCAAAATAAAAGATGAAGGTAAAAAGGGCTGTGATCATCTTCAATAGTCATCATTTTTAATTCTTTCTTCAGCTTCAGCCAAGTCTAATCTGTTATCAATTTCATCCTGCAAAGTCTTTGCAAACTTCTTAGAATACTCTGTGTTGATCTTGAGACACTTCTTGTGACAGAGTAGCTGAATAGTTGAAGCCAAGCACAGCTCATCTTCCCTTTGAAAAGCATACTGGCAAGCCTTGTTCATAAATGCCATTCCTCTTTCAGGCTCTGTGTATGTCTGACCATCAACAGGGCCAACAATACCATTTGGGAGGATCAAATCCCTGTGCATGCCATCCACATGAACATCTTCAGTAACAAAAGTTTCATTAACAATTTGTGAAATTCTTCTCCTTTTGTTGCCTGTCTTTGGGGGTTCTTGTTCAAAAAGCTGTGGTGGGGGATCAATCTTAAGTTTGGCTGCTGTTTCCTTGATCTAGTTAAACTTGGCCTTAAGAGTCTTCAGCAGAAGAAAATTAGCCTGTCCAGACTTTTTGGCAGCTAAGGCTTCGAGTTCGAACCATTCTGATACCCCAAGTGTCTTTAACCTGAAGTTGTCAAACACATCCATATTTCTCTGTTGGTTTTCCCTCCATAAGATCATCTGTGGGGTGTTTGTGGATTTATGAATGGTGTATTTGAACTTGGTTATCTTGCCAGCAGCATATCTGTTGTTCACGCAGGCATCATAGTCAGCTTTGACTTTCCTTAAAGCCTCAGCGCGTTTTGTTTCCATTTCCCTCAACCTTTGTTTTTATTTTTCCCTTTCAGGTGGTGTCATCTTCCTCAGAGTAGCTTCATTCAATTCTTTGGCTGTCTTGAGTTCATTTAATCTTTTGAATTCTTCAGCCTGTTGCTCTATTTCTTCAGGGGTCAAAGGAATTTCATCGGAAGGTGTAAAGGTTGAGAATTGGGAAAGGTCTGTGGTGGATCCTCCTGTCTCTAGCATCGCAGCTATCTTCTTAAGTTTGGTATCAGTATCAACCAAAACTATCTCCTTTCCTTTCTTCGAGACAGAGGACTCCACACTTATGTTTTTCAAAACATCAGCTCTTTTGATAAACGTTGTCTGAGCCTGAGTTTGAATAGCTTTGGGGAGAGAGCTAACAGTGAATTTTAATTTCTTGGCAGCTGGCTCATCATCATCCTCAGGCTTGCTGGTGTTAACCAAAACCAGAGACTTTGATGAGTCAGCTTCATCTTGGGTTTGTTGCTCCCCTGAGTATTATCCTCATCATCAGGTATTATAACTGGTGTGATGACTTGGAGAGGAACAGGTGTAGTGGTGGGGTTAGCTGATGATGAGCCTTGTTCAGCAGATGCAAGGCTGAGTGTTGTATTTTTCTCCCCCTCACGTTTATCCTGACTTCGCAGATGTTTGGATGAACGTGCTTAAAAACGTCTAGCAATCTGCTCCACAGAGGCAGCCATGGCACGTTGTCTTTTTCTTGAAGCCCTGGCAATCTTTAGCAGGAGGTTGGCATTTGCATTAGTATTAGCCTGAACACGCCTGACAATAAAGTTAGCATGGTTGTATTGCCTGGTGCGAACAGCATTAAAGTGCCTGTGCATGGTGTGTTCATGTTCATGGAACATAGCAGGGACGGCTGAGTCAATGGCATCCTTTATTCTTGTTGAAAGATGACCGAGTCCCTGGGCTACACCTTTTCTTGCACCATCCTGAATTGGCTCAGTGACAGCCTCAGTCACAGCCTTTTTGATGATGCCTGGAAATGTCATAGTAAAGTTGTGCATCTCAGACTTGATCACATCCAGCTTTCTTGATAAGCGCTCAATATCAGATTGATGATGGACAGGCTGAAGATTCTTGATATTGAGGCTTTGCTGAGCATAGTCATCCCCCCTTGGTATTAAGTCAAAGTTGGTCTGGGCAGGATGATCAAACATGAGAAATTCTGCTGTTGGATCATAAGTTGGTCTTTGGAAGACTGTTGTTGCTGAGGTAGCAGAGTTTGGAGTATCAACAGCTTCCTTGAGAGGAGAAGTCTTGTCACCAGCTGGTGTAGACACAGCTATTTCTTTAGGAAGAGAGACAGACAACTGGTCTTCCTCATCTTCTTCATCCTCTTCATCGAACATTCCTTCAGGGAATTCATCTTCAGGCATTTGCTCAATATCAGAGACATAATCCTCTAATGAGAGCATTTCTTCATCAGCATTTATCACAGGCTCTTCATCATTTGGTTTGTCCTGAGTCATTGTATCAGCCTCCTTTTCTTTTTGTAACTGAGACTCGATGATTGGTTGTACAATTTCAGCCTGCAAATTTGTTGTAATTAGTAACAGGGAAAAATATAAGGGGAATGGTCGCCATTTCGCTGTCCCAGAGAGGCTGAGGGTGATTACTCAGCCACTCCAAAGGATAAATCCTTGGGATTCTTTTAAGTGTGAATAAAATGTGGTTAATGATCGCCATTCGCTGCCCCTAGGAAAGCTGAGTGTGATGATTCAGCCCCCCCAAAAGATAAAAACCTTTGGGACTCTTTTGATTGTGAAACATATGTTGTTTATGAATCGCCAGTCGCTGCCCCTAGGAAAGCTGAGTGTGATTATTCAGCCCCCCCAAAAGGTTAAAACCTTTGGGACTCTTTTAAGAGTGAAACATATGTGGTTGTAGGTCGCCTGTTACGCTGCCCCTAGGAAAGCTGAGGGTGATGATTCAGCTCCCCCTAAAAGGATAAATCCTTTGGGACTCTTTTAAGGAGGGAACCAAGAGGTTGTGTGTAGTACAGTTGATCAAGGTTGAGACATTAGTGTATTCAGGTTGTTGTTAGCCTGAATACTGTCTAGAGGGTGCAGGGTCATCGGGGTGCTTTATAAACACAAATGAATCATTCCCTGGTGCAAAGACAGGGTGTACAGAGGTCTTAAAGTATTCTAAGTGTATTGACAGACTTCTATGGGTCGAGGATTACCCTAACTTCACCACTCTCTCCTACAGACAAATGAGAGTGGCTGCTTGTGGACCTCTAAAAATGTACACTGATTACCTGTGAGATATCAGCTTGATCAGGCTGGTTTCCTGTTGTCTCAGCTGACTTTGAGACACTAGACGCCTGTTGTTTGTCAGCCAAAGAATCCGAATCCACAAGAGTATCTGGACCAGAGGAGGCGTCAGTCTTCTTTCCCTTGGCCTTAGTAACAGCTTTGGAGTGGGAAGAAGAGGGGATTTTCTTCTTCTTAGGTTGTTGGCCAGATGAAGCCTTGGACTTAGTAGTGTGCTGCCCAGAGGTCAAAGACATAGACTTGCCAGCAACACTAAAAGTATTCACCTTCTCAGAGGAAGGGAGCAAGGGCTTCTGAGCGTTTGGTACTTGGTTGGCCACGTTCAGCATATGGGCGGTGACAGGGATATCTTCAGCTCCTATTTCCTTGTAGATGGCGCCTGTGATACGATAGGGCTTAAGAGCAGTCAAGGCCTTGTTGTGGTAGTTATCTCCCAGCAGGCTTTCAAAGATCAGAGATAGGAAGCGCACGTAACAGATGTTCTTTTCTCTGACCTGATTCCTTCCCTTCAGCTGTTCTACCAGGTTTGAGAAGAGAATGCTTCCAACGTCAACATCAGCTCCCCAAATTAATCCATAAGCAATAGCCTGATGGTTGAAAGACATCTGATCCTGTGATCCCTGCATTCCTCCCAGGGACTTAACAATGTGGGTGAAGAGGACACGCCACATAGGAGTAAAATATTTAATCTTCAGAGGGGATTTGGCTAGGACCTCAGCTGGTGTAAGTGCAGGGTTAACATCATGGCAAGGGTTGAGTGTGGCCAGGGCTTCCGTGACAGCCTTTTTGTCAACTACCTTCAGGCAGTCATCTCCATGCTTCAATCCGGCCACACTTGAAAAGTCTTTAAGGGAGAAGGCAAAAGGGTGTTCGTTGCATGAAAGGCTAAATGTGATGGTGTCTTCTACCACTTCAGCAGAATACAAGAATTCCCTAAGGTATTCTTGGTAAAAGGTGGATGGGGATTTGGTGAAGGCTTCATTTAGGTCACAATTCTGCATGAAATTTACCAGATCTGAATAGGTGTTGTTTGGTGCCTTAATCCATCCAATGGCGTTATTGGAGGCGAGGATGCTCTCGTTGATCTCGAAGTTAACATTTGAAGCTTTGGGAACTGAAAACGCCATGGATTTGAGGTTGAAGGTGAAAGAAAATGGCGGATGGTTAAGAGAGATAAGAACTTAGAGAGAGAAGTAGATTTTAGAATGGTGGTGGGTGAGAAGAGAAAGGAGACAATATATATTCAAACTAAGTGAACAGTTATTCAACCGTATTAAATACAAGGTGCGAAAATGACTGCTCAAGTGGGTCCCCTTGAGCTTTCAAAAAGTTTGTCTCCTCGTTATCCGAAAAATAAATGATTAAATATTTGAGAATGTTTTTTGCATTTACTTGGAAAGTAACTACATAGTTTCATGTGAAAAACATTTAATATAGAATCAATCATTTAATGAACACATTTAATATCAAGCCACAGGCTTTGAGATATTGAGCATCCCTAACTCAGCAACTAGCCTGTTGAACGAAGGTTCAGCCAAAGGCTTTGTAAAAATATCAGCTAGTTGCAGCTCTGTGGGAACAAAATGTAGCTCAATATCTCCCTTCATTATATGATCCCTGATAAAATGATACCTGATATCAATGTGTTTGGTACGAGAGTGAAGAACAGGGTTGTTGGATATGGCAATGGCGCTGGTGTTGTCACAAAAGATTGGCACTTTGTCATACAAGATTTCATAGTCAGCGAATTGACTTTTCATCTAGAGCACCTGAGCACAACAGCTGGTTGCAGCGACATATTCTGCTTCAGCTGAAGACATAGCCACAGAGTTTTGCTTCTTAGCACTCCATCCAACCCATTTTCCTCCTAGGATTTGACAGCTGCCTGAAGTGCTTTTCCTGTCAATACAGCATCCAACATAGTCTGAATCTGAATAGGCCTTGAGATCAAAGCCTGATTCCTTTGGATACCATAGACCTAGGGATCGTGTTCCTTTGAGATACCTGAAAATTCTCTTAACAGCCACTAGATGGGATTCTTTTGGGTTAGCTTGGTACCTTGCACAGAGACATGTGGAGAATTGGATATCTGGACGACTAGCTGTTAGATACATCAGTGACCCAATCATGCCTCTATATAAAGTCTCATTGACAGAGACCCCTGACTCATCAGGGCCCAAGTTGTTGGGTGGAAGCATGGGGCATTTCACTGATGCACAATCAGCTAAGTCATATTTTTTAAGTAAATCCTTAACATACTTTTCTTGACAAATTGAAATTCCCTTAGGACATTGTTTTATTTGAAAACCCAAAAAGTAAGTTAATTCACCCATCATACTCATCTCATATTTCTTGGTCATTAATTTAGCAAAACGTTTACTAAGATTGATATTTGTTGACCCAAAGATGATATCATCCACATAAATTTGCACAATGATGAAATCACTCTTGTCCTTGAAGGTAAAGAGTGTTTTATCAATAGAACCCCTGATAAATTTATTTTCAGTTAAGAAATTTGAAAGAGTTTCATACCATGCTCTTGGAGCTTGTTTCAGACCATACATTGCCTTGTGAAGTCTGTACACATGGTTGGGAAACTCGCTGTTCTCAAATCCTTCAGGTTGAGCAACATACACTTCCTCAGCCAAATCACCATTGAGGAAGGCACTCTTAACATCCATCTGATACATAGTGATGTTCATATAGGAAGCATAAGCAAGGAAGATTCTGATGGCTTCCAGTCTAGCAACAGGTGCAAAAGTTTCATCATAATCAATTCCTTCAGTCTAAGAGAACCCATGTGCTACCAGTCTGGCCTTGTTCCTGTTGATGTTCCCAATCTCATCCATCTTATTTCTATAGATCCATCTAGTGCCTGTGATATTCTTTCCAGGTGGAGCTGGCACTAGTGTCCATACTTTGTTCCTTTTGAACTGATTGATTTCTTCTTGCATAGCAGCTACCCATCCTTCTTCTACCAGAGCCTCAGCAACTCTCTTAGGTTCAATTTGTAAGAGAAATTCAGCAAAGAGACATTCATTGGTTGAGGCTGACTCTGAGTCTTTGATTCGCTGTCTGGTTGTGACCCCTGCATTTGGTTCCCCAATAATATTGACAAGAAGTATGTGTTGATCTCTTGACCACTTATTTTGAGGAGCTGGGGATTCAAGGACAGGGGTACTTGAGGGCACAGCTGGTACAATATGAGTCTCATCCTGCTGACTAGGAGGGCTTTCTTCAAAGACTACTTCAGTGTCAGAGTCTTCTTCAGTCATATCAAGGGAAGCTATTTCATTATCAGCAGGAGAATCTTCAGGGATTTGAAGAATTTGTGAGTCATCAATATCATGAGAAGGACCATCAGAAATTTGAGGTTCTTCTTCATCAAGTTCCTGAGAGGTAGGAACTTCTATGTTGTGAGTAGACAGAGGGTCAAAGGCAGGGACATAAGGAGTGAGAGTGTTGGAGTGATGATGACAGGTAGGTCTGGGTTCTGTGAACTCATCACTTGGGAAAGAAATATTTTCATTAAAATCTATTTCATCACCCTCTGTTCCTGTTCTCTGTATGACTTCATCATCTTCATTGAATCTAACATGGAATGTTTCTTCTACTTCTTGTCTTCTGATGTTGAATACTCTGAAGGCTTTGCCTGTTGGAGAGTATCCCAAAAAGAAACCATCATCAGCTTTTTCATCAAACTTTCCAAGTTTATCCCTGTAGTTATAAATAAACACAGGACACCCAAACACATGAAAATAGCTGACGTCTGGAGATCTTTTTCTGAAAACTTCATAGGAGGTTTTACCATGTCTTTTGACAATGATTGATCTGTTTTGAGTGTAGCAGGCAGTGTGAACAGCTTCTCCCCAAAATTGCTTTGGTAAGGCTGCACCATTTAACATAGTTCTTGCTGCTTCAATCAAAGTCCTGTTTCTTCTTTCAGCCACACCATTTTGTTCAGGGGTACCAGCTGAAGAGAAGTTCTGAGAAATCCCTTTTTCATCACAAAAAGATTCAAGTTGATGATTCTTGAATTCTGTACCATTATCACTTCTTAGAGCTTTGACTCTAACATCATTCATATTTTCAACCTGTCTGATGAAGGACATGATGGTTTCAGCTGCATCACTTTTCCTTCTGAGGAAGAACACCCATGTGTATCTTGAAAATTCATCAACTATGACCAAGGTATATTTGTTGTTATTAATGGTTTGAGGTTTGATAGGCCCAAACAAATCCATGTGAAGGAGATGTAAGCACTTGTTAATAGAGAATGATTGCCTAGTCTTGAATGAAGACCTGTGATGCTTTCCTTTGACACATGCAGAACAAGTTTTGTCTTTGGAAAACATTACTGAAGGTAGACCAGCAACCAAGTTTTGAGTGGCTATCTTATTGATGTTCTTGATGTTGAGATGAGACAGTCTTTTGTGCCACAGCCAATTGACACTTTCAGAGGCTTTGGCAAGAAAACAATTTAAGCTGTCTTCAGAGCACACAGCCATGTTGATGACATAAACATCTCTCCTTCTAGGTGCAACCAGCACAACATCATTGTTTTTGTTGAATATGGTTCCCTGAGTCTTAGTAAACAAAACCTTATAGTCAGCATCACACAATTGGCTGATGCTAATAAGATTGTGTTTAAGACCATTCACATATGCAACCCTGGTAAATGTAATCCCATTGTAGTTCACTGGGCCATATCCTTCTGTGTCACCTGAAGAGTTATCTCCAAACACCACTTTAGGACCTGGCTCCTTTGAGTATCTGTGCAGGTATTGTTGAATCCCTGTCATGTGTCTAGAACAGCCACTATCTAGATACCATACCGATTCCTTGAGATATTTCTGCACAGATACATAGAAACAGATTAGTTCCTATGGTGAACCCACTTTCCAGTGGGTTCCCTGAATTGCTTATTAGCAACTCTTGTGTTCCTGAAAAACTTTTGGCGTTGGGATGGACAGTTCATTGTTTCATGGTTATAACTCCCACAGATATCACACCCAGGGAAGTCACCACACTCGTCTGAGTGATGGTCTGTGAACCCACAGAATTTACAGGGAGGATAAGGTTTGTAATTTCCCTGTTGCCTTTTGGAACTCTGTGGTCTGTCCCTAGAGGGTGTCTGAGCTCTTTTAGCTGCCATGTGTCTGTCATGATCTAAGGTCGAATGGTGAGAATTTTTACATACATTGCAATAAGGTTTGATTAACCTTTCCCCTTTGGGTTCACCTAGGACTGACTTAGGTTCATGAGAAGTAGAGCATTCAGTGGAAGGCTTAATGTGTTGTTTCAAGAGTTCTACTTCTTTCATAAGAGACAACAGGCGATCTTCAGTGGTAGGTTCAACCTTATTCACAGCTTTAGTAGTAACAGGCTTAAATGCTACTTGTTTACCAGTTTGTTTAGCAGGCACATGAAAAACTTTAGCTGGAGGATTCTCAATATCTGTCCTAAGTTCATCCTTAGCAGATCTAGAAGAACTGCTGGGTTCAACTCCAGAGAGTTTGGGCAAGGGTGGTAGCTCAGCCACATCTTCAGAGACAGGGTCATTTGTCAAAGAGGTATCTGACATATGAATAGTCTCTGTAGATTTAAAGACAATGTCTTTGGGTTTGGTGAGAATCCTCAGCTTATTTTTCTTAGCAGATATATCCCTTTTTAAGTCAGCAGGCACTTCATCCCTAAGCAATTCATCAATAGTAAACCTAGCACACAGCCATTTTTCAATAATCTTGTTCAATTCAGAGACTTGATCATTTAAAGCAATGTTTTTCAAGGTTAATCTAGCTACTTCATTTTGCAGGGATATTTTCTCTAAATTAACCCGCCTGAGAGTTTCACATTCAGCCTTAGCATTTATCATTTCAGATTTAACAGAGTGAAACTTATCAAGTAGGTTCTTTCTTTGTTCCTCAACAAAGTGTAAATCAACAATGGTGTAATCAAGGACATGCTTACGTTCATCATTATCAGACATGGATAAAAGCCTGTGTACCTTTTTCATTGTGATGTCAACCCATTGTCCTGATCTAGCATCACCTTTTCCAACAGCTGGTTCATCCTCATCTATCGCCATAAAAGCCCTGACTCTTGTGGTGTCTTCTTCATCTGAAGTCAGTGGCTCATCATTCCAATCATAAGTTTCAGCAACCAACCCTTTCTCTGTCTTTTTCTCACCACCTTTCTTTTTGGACAGAGCTTCAATCTTCAAGTTCATTTGTTCTAACTCAGCTTTAAGTGCCTTGTACTTATTTTTGTAATCTTTCTTCTTAGTGTCTGAAGAATTGGATTGAGATGAGTTGTTATGTTGTTTGAACTTGTAGGGTTTGGATGAAGATGATGGATAAGATGGTGAGGATGTCTTGGTAGAAGGACAGTCTTTTTGATAATGTCCAAGCTTTCCACAGGCAAAACAAGTTTCTTTTGATCTGTCAGTTGGTTTACTAGCTGATCCTACTCTTCTTGACCTTTTGTAGTATCTTCTTTGGTTGGCTAGCAGAGCTCTTTCATGGAACTCTGCATTGAGGTCTGACAAGAACTCTTGGCTGCTACGGGTATCTTCTTCAACATCAGAATCGCTGTCATGAGGATGTGTTGCAGAGATCAATGCTTTTGAAGATACTCCTTGAACTAGAAATCTTTCAGTCTCTGATTTGTAGATAGTATCGATCAGCCCTTCTTCATAATTGTACTTACCATAGAGCTGAGCAAGGGTATCATTTTTTATTGAGTTGTTAGCTCTTTGAGTCTGATTCATGCTCAGCCACTTTCTTGGAAGGCTGTTGACAAAAGTAGCATTGATCTCAGCTTGACCAATAGTGACATCATTCATAGCTAAGTCATTTAGAAGAATCTTCAGCCTAGTATAGGTTTGCTGAACCTTTTCACCTTCAAGTGACTTAAAGGCATTAAACTGAAGTCTGAGTGCCTGAATCTTTGTCTCTCTTGTTTCAGAGGGTCCTTCATGGCCAAGAATGAGGTCTGTCCACATTTGTTTGGCTGTGGGACACTGAATGACAGACTTCATGATATGCTTGGGAAGGCAGGAAATTATTATGCTTTTGAGACGTTTATCTTGGTTTGCCAATTTCCTATCAGCTGGAGTCCATTGTTTGAGAGGTTTGGGAAGAGGGTTTTCTTCAGTGGATGTAAGCGCCATGGGAATATATGGACCATTTTCTAAAATTTCTAAAAGAAAAGGTTCAAGCCCATCAAGATATACAAGAAATTGACTCTTCCAACTGGCAAAATCTTCTTCATCAAAGACTGGTACACTTGTAACGTGTGATCCACCTCTTGAGTCAAGAAGTTGGGGTAGATCATCGTCATTGGCAGGAGGGTTAAGTCTTGGTGAAGATGGGTTTGTGGAAGGTGATTGTGGGTTAGAAGTTTCCGGCACGGTGGATCTTGATTATAAAACTGAGAACGATGTTTCTTGAAGGTTTTAATATCAAACACTGCTCTGATACCAATTGAAAGTCCCTAATTAATGCAAGAAACCCTAATCTTAACTTAATCAACACAAGGTATTACTTTTCAAACGTAATCTTATTATTGTATAATAAAGAATTACAAGTGTTATGGATAACACAGTTTGATGACAATGTGTTGTGCACACTTTGAACAACAATAAACCCTAACTTATGAATACAGTCGTAGCTGTTTGATTCACTAAGTTATATGCACTAATGTTCTTAATATCTCAAAGTGTTAAACATTAATGCATGGATACACATCCTATTTATAGTGTTACGAGTTTGACTTAAACAGTACTTGATGGCGACTACACAAGCTTTTACAAGTTCCCACATCAGTCACATGATGTCCTTCTATTCTTGGTAGTCTTCCATTATGCTTTAAGGAACAGTTGTCAAAAACAGTTTCCTTATTCTTCATAGTCTCGAACACACAAATGGCATGTCCAAAGTGTGCTGAGAGTTATCAGGGTATTGCCACCCCTGTTAACTCTCAACCCCTCAGAGTCCCTGATACATCTTGGCTGTTATCCATCACAGCCAATGAGTATGTCTTCAGGTAATCTTCGATTTCCCTGACAATGTCTCTGACATGGACTCCTCTGAGGTTGCTCACAGAGACTTAGATCTCTGTGAGTCTTGCGAAACTTGCCTGCCTCCTAGGCACAGGCAAGAGACTATCTAACAGCCTAATTATGTTTAAATCAATGATCAGGGAATCTAACAAGTTTAGATTCCCAACATTTAATTTAAGAGTTTTATCACTTTTTGCTTTATTTTGCCTGATTTCTTTTCTTTTAGTTTTATGTGATATCTGGCACACTTGTGGTGTGTTTTGTGTGACAACCGTGGTTTTGAGTTTCGTCACTCGGTCTCATTTTTAGGTTATTTTATGTGTGACTATGTGTTTTGTGTGTTTACATGTTTATTTTGCGTGAACGAAGTTGGTGTGGACATCGTTTATGGGTATATGGTACTCATAATTAAATCGAGGAACGGTTATTTCATGTTCATGAGGTCACAAATTGGTGACTATGAAATGAAATGGTGTTATTTTAGTGTTTACGTATACGTATAAGTATTATAGTAAATCGTATTTTTTTTACGATTTGGGGTTTAGCATTTAGAGGTCTCAGATAAGGTGTTTAGTCATGGGAGTATTTTTTAGGATGGTTTTAAGTCATTTAGGACTTAGTTTAAAAGTTTATTTCAAAATTCAAGAGTTTTTATTTAAAACTGTATATTTTACGTTTTTTTACGGTATACGCGTAAATTGACTAGTTTTACGGTTTTGAGGTTTTAGGAGCTGAAATAAATTAAGGTAACTTAAGGTATTATTAATAATATATTAATAAGTCTTAAAAAGAAAAAAAATAAAAAAAATATATATGAATCAGGTTTTAAACCGACTAGAAAAGAAAAAGAAAGGATAATGGGCCAAAAGACCCAACTTGAGCCCAATTTGGAAAAGCCTTTTTAATAAAACATATAAATACCATGTTTATATCACAAAAATCAGTTTTTCATTCATTTTCTCCCCTTTTGGCCGAATTTTTACAAGCCCTAATTTAGTGATTCATCAAAAATAATTTTCTTGAAGATTTGAGGTAAAAATCTTGATTTAATTCTTATAGTTTTCTTGTTTTATAGCATTAAGGCTTCAAGTTTTATGTAATCAATTTATATGATGAATTAGAGTTCTTAATAGATCTGTAATTAGGGGTTTTATAACAATTAACATGATTATGATAATGATTGGTGATTATTAGTGATGTTAATTAGGGTTTAATCATGTTTAAATTCGTTTTTAAAAACTGGGCAGATTTTTGAGTCACTTTTTTTGATCATATCTAGAGTTCTACAAACTCTTATTTTGTGATCAAAACATCCCTGAATAGGTATTTGAAGTGGATTTCAAATGAAAGAAACGAGAACTAAATTGGAGGTCGGGAGGTGGGTCAAAAACAGGTTACAACAGTCAAAGGTCAAAACAGTTTTTGAAATCAATCGGGTTTAATTTAACGTTTTAAGGTGATTGGGGTACTTAGGAGTATACTTGAGCCCTCTAATGAGCATGGGTGTTGGTTTATATTTTAAATAAGAGACCTGAAGGGTGGCTAAGCAAATGGGTTAGGGTAAGACCCCCTAATCATAACAAACTTTTTGTATGTTCAAAATCGGTATAATGCGGATAGGCAGAAGTATATATATATATATATATATATATATATATATATATATATATATATATATATATATATATATATATATATATATATATATATATATATATATATATATATATATATATATATATATATATATATATATATCGGGGCCTTAACAGTAGCTTTAAGGTTGGGGCAAAAGGGAGGAGTTAGCTAACATATGTAAGGGCATAGGGTTTCCTTTATAGAGATCATGGGTATGTTTAGGTGGGCGTTTGGCTTATAGTTTGGAGACCTAAAAACCGGGACTATTTTGGGTAAAATGTTAACGGGATGGGTTATGAAGTAAACTAAGTTAAGGGCTTTATAGAGGGGTGTAATGAGATGCTTAGAGCATATAAATGAGGTATATATATGGGAGAAGGTTAGATATCCATCATAGGTTGATGAGCCATCATAGCGTTTGGTTCATGTTTTGATTGTGTGCTTTTGTTTGTTAGCTTTTTGCTAGTGCGCAGACTTTTGGAGAAGCTCAATCAGGTGAGTTTCATAGTCCCATGTCTTTTAATGATTTTAACTTCCAGATGGGATGGAAGAGACACTGTTTGGTTTTATAACTTATACTGTGAATGTTTTATGATTGGTAATGGACTTGTGTGTACACTTATGTGATTAATTGTTATGTGATTCTTGATTGTGTTTATGATTTAGATCGGGGGACACGTACCATCTCAGTTATTGTGGTTTGACTTGGTACCAAGGGGATGTTGACAAGGAGGGGCCTTGGGGAGGTACATAGATGTGTGAGCATCTATGAGACCAATGGATAATGACAAGGCGGGGCCTTGGGATTGGTACATAGGTGTATGGGCGCCTATGGTACCATGGTGTTTGGTAAGGCTGTGAGCCTTGGATTTGGTTTGGAATGATTGATCTTGAATGTTAGTTGTTAATGCATACTTGTAGCACATTGTCCATATGTTTAGTGGTTTATGGTGGTTCACAGCTTATTTTAATCTGTTTTCGGTTGGAGTCTAAACCTATGACTCTCACCAACATTATGTTGACGTATTTTAGTGTCTCTTTCAGGTGATAAAGTGGTTAAGCGTGAGAACATATGTGGCTAGGATTGGAGTCGTAAGAATGCATTTAGTAGGAGATCCCCGTTCCTTCTTAGTTTATTTTTCTGTTTGTTTCAATAAGTGATACTATGAACCTATATGTTGATTTGTTTGTGTTATTTGTTTGTCTTGGGTAAGAGGTAGGACTGTTACCTACTTACCTAGACTTCTGCATTGATGAGATATTGTCATGACATTTGTGTCACCTTTTATGACATTTCTAATTCATATAGTTCTCTCTATGGACACGCTATTGTTGTGATGATATCCATGCGTCACGTCCCATATTCCGCCATGGTGGGGTGTGACAGAATGGTATCAGAGACAATGGTTATAGAGAATTAGGTTGCCTAGTCTAGCAGCCTAGTCTATAACTTAAGGGTCCTTGCAGATAGGCGTCATAGGAGTATGTGTGCATTTTATATTAATTAAAGTTTTCTGGATGTTATTGGTTTTTACTTGCGATGTTTGTTAAGTTTTGACTAGTATGGGTTGAACCATAGTACTTCATACTTAGCCACATGTTATTTTCTTTTCGGGTTGTGACTAGTGAAGGTTGAACCATAATCATCCACGCTAGTCATTGTTGTATTTTGCTTAAATTATACATTGTAGTACATAATTTGGTACATGGTAGTTTCTGTCTTTTGTTGAGTTATTTTATGTACCTGAGGTATAATATTTTTCTTTTGATGTTTAAGTCATGTCCCTAAGAATCATGTGGTTGTTCGAGTTATTAGGAGTAGGTGGATATGAAGGATTTTAAGTTGTTTCCACTCTTATGGGCGACATGACTTATAACTGATTATGTTTTTGTTTTGGATTTAGTCTATGTTGTTTTAACTAGACTATGGATTTATGTATTTCAAGAGTTTGACTATGTTATTTTAATGGGTGGAGTTTTGGACTTTATTGTTTATGTTGTTATGAGCTTATGTGAGTAGATGGATATATGTGTTATGTGTTGTATTAATTCTTATAAGTGTCATTATAGGAGGGAGTGCATTGGGGAAAGGGTAATTGTATAAGTATGGTGGCCAACATAGTTATACAAGTACCACAACTCCAATGGATTCCTAAGTATGATTGCATGAAAGAGGGTTAATACATGCTTGTATAGTAGATGTTAGACGGATTTAAGTATATGTATCCCGATATGCCTATATATGTATGATCCCCTATAATTATCGATTGTATCCTTACGAGGGTGGCTAGCTCGCTTCTTTTTAGATATTCAACCTCCGTTGTGGCGTATTCTTTGAGTTTCCTATTTAACGTGTCTGTTTTAAAATGGTTTCCTTGGTGTTAAGTATATTGAAATAAATTGAGATTTCTTTTGGGATAATGAAATCTTTTGTGTTGAGTCTTACATTCCTTTTTGTCGGTATATATTGAATAGACTTGGAAATCTACCATAGGGTTGGATAGTTGGTTGTATACGGTAACATAAGGGTAAGGTGTTGGAATCGTGTTTGAAACAAGATGTAACATAAGAATTCTTAATCAACAATTATTTATTTCAAAATTCTAAAAGACTTTTTTTTTAAATAAAGCGAAATAAAATTTCTTTGTACTTACATAGTTTATATAATTGAGTTTAACCGATTTACGTCATTTATAATTATTTATACAAGGTTAAATTGAGTTCATGAAAATTTCACATACAATTATTTCTTTCATTTAAATGGATTGCATTAATCACTAAGTTTATTCTTTAGTTTTTAAAACAACTAGTATAAAAAATTTTGGTCGTAACTTGTTCGTTTTTAAAGCTTTTTGGGTGATTCAAAAGCCTAAAATTATGTACTCGGAACATACTTTTCAAATATTCAGAATGTATAGTCATGGGAGGTCAGTATCCTGGTCGAAATTATTGTAAAAGTGTCGGGTTAAAGGTTGAGTTTTGAATAGTAGTTTATTTTTTTATGATTTGGGATGCACGGGATACCTAGTATTTGAGTTGAGTTTTGAGTTCGTCAAGAGGGTTGTTTGTAGATTGTTTGAGTCACATAGATGTGGGGAGGTAAAGAAAAAAAATAAAAAAATATTCTTTTGGAAAAGTCGATCTTGTGCACGGTTTAAATAATATGTCGCGAGGCGTAAGATGTTTTGGTTGCCATTAAGTGTTTCTTGGATCATTTTTTCGTTGTCATGAGTCATTTGAATTGGTACCTGTTGGAGTTTTCCTTTTGAGTTTTCGTGGTTTTGGTCTGTTTTAACTCGTGCACGTAAAATGTCGTTAGTTATCCGTGGGTTTGATTCGTCGAGCGTATCTAGTGGATTCAGGATGTAGTTTTGGTTGCCTATTGATTGGGAGCGTTGAGTTAGTCATATGAAAGACTTGGTCGCGCCTACACGATTAAGTAGGTGACCATGAGAGAATGGTCGGAATGCCCTTAGTGGGGAGGAAAGAGTTAGAAGTTCGTAGACGAACTAATGTGGTCATGAGGTCTATTAGGAGTGCCAAGGGAGATGAATAGAGATTTGTATAATGTATGGATATTGGCACAAGTAACGCGCCATCGAGAGTGTTGGAAGGGGATATAATACCTCAAAGGTATTTATGATTGTTCCTAAGGCATGTAAGTTTTCTAAAGATTTCTTGAGATTTAGTAGGTTTGCCTATTACTTTGAGGTAGAACCATGAATAGAGCAAGTAGGAGAAGTGAGAGGAGTTGTAGTTAGTGCCTTTCTAAGGCAATTGTTGATCGAATGATTTAAAAACAGGAGTTTTTAGAAATTGTAAGGAATGCAACATAAAAGTTGAGTTGCTTAGTAGTAGAATGGATGTGGAAAGCGGTTGAATAGTTTGATAAGAGGAAGTATTGGTCTTTTAGAATGCGTGTAGAATTTTGCGAGTAGAACGAGGTAGGAATTTATTCGTATTGCCACTAAGAGAGGGTGCAAGTAGGACGTAGTTGAAAACTGCTAAGGATGTTGTATGAATGCTTTGGGTTACGGTTATGCATTTATCGTCAGAGCACTAGCGGTTTCATGGAGTCAATGAACCGAGTGTGCATGAACATATATAAACGAGTTATCATCGGGAGTATCGACGACATCTTGATCTACTCAAAGTCTAAAAAGGAGAGTGAGGCGAATTATGAGTTAGTTTTGGAGTTGTTAGGAAAGGGAATTATACGTGAGATTTTCAAGTGTGAGTTTTATGATTAAGTTGACCAGGATGAGTAGTTAGAGATTATGGTATATCATGGAACCAGCAAGGGGCGAAGTAAAGAGGGATGAGGAAGCGTTTTGGAGGCTGAAGAGGTGATTGGATAATGATCCGGTCTTGGCATTGTCGGAAGGACTAGATGAATTCGCGAAGCATGACTATACGTGGAGCAAGGATTTGGAGGTGTACGAGAACGACAAAGAAAGGCGATTGCTTATACGATGCATGAACTGAAGATTTGGAAGAACTAGATAAGACTTAGTCAGTGGAGTTGGACTGTTATATCTGCCTAGAATGCTAGAGGCATTTGGGGTACTAGACGTAGAGAATGATCTATACGGATCATGAATGTCTCTAACACATATTCAATCATTTTGATTGAACATTTGGCAAAGGTGATGGGTGGAGTTAACTGATGAAAGACAATTGCAAGGCTAAGTACCATCTGGGAAAGGCAAGCATGGTTGATGAGACATGGAATAAAAATAATGAAGTGAAGATGAGACGAACTTGAACTATATGGATGACGTATTAGGGTGGTTTGGATGCAGGATGTAGGTTGCACGAGTTGAGTTGTCTAAAGCAGAGAACGCGCCAACATTTATGTTGCGTGGCTTGGACAATCATATGGAGAAAAGGGACGTAGACTATACTTTCTACATAGATAGGAGTGGCTTAGAAAGGGCAATGTAAGGACGAATTTGGTGGAAGGGATACATAATGGGGTGGAGGAATAAGTACGACGAGAGTTGGGTGATAGTCGATAGACTGACTAATTCATCTCATATTTCAAGAGGAATGAGAAGTTACGTAGTTGAGAAGTTGGAAGGATTGCGTACGGATGTGATGGAATAGAGGGTTTTGCGTAAAAGTTAGCCTAATATGTATGGAATGCTTTATGAAGGATTATGTCAAGGGAAGAAACGATGGGAAGCAAGCGTAACATATCGTTGATAGACTAATGTTTGGTATGAGCATACTATAGGGGTAATTGAGAAAGACGCCTAGAGCATTGGCGTGAGATTTGGAGATAGTTGGAGAACGCATTATATTAGGAAGAATTCTCCTACAAAGAGAGTCACCGGTGAGAGGGGCATATTCCCCATTGTTGAGGATGTAAGGAATAAAGGAGGAAACACCTAAATTATAGGCTGAAGACGGGATATAAGATGGTATGGAAATTAAGATTGTGGAGAGACAAGCGAAAAGTAGTATGGAGGAAGAATGATTCGAGGGATCAAGAGGTTGTGAAGATAGTGGGGTGATATTGAAGAGAAACCGTCAGAGCAAGAGGTTAGTAGTCACGAACAATGGAACGTCCACCTAGAGATAAGGTGTAACACATGTTAGTATAAAGGATGGTTAGTTACTTGGTGTCGAGCATGGAAAATCAAGGATGAGGTGGTGGTTATGACATGTTTCATGTGAATGTTATGGGAAGCTTTTGGTTATGCAATGATGCATATACCATTGGATGTGATAAAGGTTGGGAGAACTTCTAAATGATGGAAAATCCGTAGAGGATAGAAGCCGTTAGGTCTGTTGATAGGAATTGTAGTAGAAACTGTTGGAGTTAATTCATAGGAGATGAGGTGGATCACCGTTATAGTGGGATGAAGTTAGAAGCGGCCAATGTATTAGACCGGAGGTGGATCGGAAAACTACGGAGGTGGTGGAATTGCTTAAGTGGAGGTTGAAAATGACAAAGAACCGACAAGAGAGCTGTGCGGATGAGAGGCATAAGCCGTTGGGATTTAAGATTGGAGGTAAGGTTATGCTAGAGGTTTCACCATGGAAAGGAGTGATGTGGTTTGAAAAGAAAGGGAAGTTAGCACCTAGATTTGCGGGTCCATTTAAAATCCTTGAAAGGATTGGGCTAGTGGCGTATAGGTTGAGATTACCGGAGGAATTGAGTAGTGTGCATGATGTATTTCATGTATCAAACTTGAGGAAATGCTTAGCAAGAACCGACTTGCAAGTACCGTTAGATGATATTAGTATCGATACGAGTCTTCGTTTCATCGAAGAGCCGGTAGAGATTTTGGGTCGTGAAGCTAAGACGTTGGAAAAAAGGGTAATATACCGTAGTTATGGTAAGATGGAATTTGGAACGTGGACTAGAGTTCACGTAGGAACGGGAAGGATTTATGAGGAGCAAGTATCCTCAGCTATTTGATAATAACGATCCTAAGGAGTAAATCTCGGGACGAGATTTCTATTAGGAGGGAGTGATGTGACAACCGTGGTTTTGAGTTCCGTCACTCGGTCTTATTTTTAGGTTATTTTATGTGTGACTATGTGTTTTGTGTGTTTACATGTTTATTTTGCGTGAACGAAGTTGGTGTGGACATCGTTTATGGGTATATGGTACTCATAAGTAAATCGAGGAACGGTTATTTCATGTTCATGAGGTCACAAATTGGTGACTATGAAATGAAATGGTGTTATTTTAGTGTTTACGTATACGTATAAGTATTATAGTAAATCGTATTTTTTTTACGATTTGGGGTTTAGCATTTAGAGGTCTCAGGTAAGGTGTTTAGTCACGGGAGTATTTTTCAGGATGGTTTTAAGTCATTTAGGACTTAGTTTAAAAGTTTATTTCAAAATTCAAGAGTTTTTTTTAAAACTGTATATTTTACGTTTTTTACGGTATACGCGTAAATTGACTAGTTTTACGGTTTTGAGGTTTTAGGAGCTGAAATAAATTAAGGTAACTTAAGGTATTATTAATAATATATTAATAAGTCTTAAAAATAAAAAAATAAAAATATATATATATATGAATCGGGTTTTAAACCGACTAGAAAAGAAAAAGAAAGGATAATGGGCCAAAAGACCCAACTTGAGCCCAATTTGGAAAAGCCTTTTTAATAAAACATATAAATACCATGTTTGTATCACAAAAATCAGTTTTTCATTCATTTTCTCCCCTTTTGGCCGAATTTTTACAAGCCCTAATTTAGGGATTCATCAAAAATATTTTTCTTGAAGATTTGAGGTAAAAATCTTTATTTAATTCTTATAGTTTTCTTGTTTTATAGCATTAAGGCTTCAAGTTTTATGTAATCAATTTATATGATGGATTAGAGTTCTTAATAGATCTGTAATTATGGGTTTTATAACAATTAACATGATTAGGATAATGATTGGTGATTATTAGTGATGTTAATTAGGGTTTAATCATGTTTAAATTCGTTTTTAAAAACTGGGCAGATTTTTGAGTCACTTGTTTTGATCATATCTAGAGTTCTACAAACTCTTAATTTGTGATCCAAGCATCCCTGAATAGGTAATTGAAGTGGATTTCAAATGGAAGAAACGAGAACTAAATTGGAGGTCGGGAGGTGGGTCAAAAACAGGTTACAACAGTCGGAGGTCAAAACAGTTTTTGAAATCAGTCGGGTTTATTTTAACGTTTTAAGGTGATTGGGGTACTTAGGAGTACACTTGAGCCCTCTAATGAGCATGGGTGTTGGTTTTTATAATAAATAAGAGACCTTAAGGGTGGCTAAGCAAATAGGTTAGGGTAAGACCCCCTAATCATAACAAACTTTTTGTATGTTCAAAATCGGTATAATACGGATAGGCAGAAGTATATATATATATATATATATATATATATATATATATATATATATATCGGCGCCTTAACAGTAGCTTTAAGGTTGGGGCAAAAGGGAGAAGTTAGCTAACATATTTAAGGGCCTAGGGTTTCCTTTACAGAGATCATGGGTATTTTTAGGTGGGCGTTTGGCTTATAATTTGGAGACCTAAAAACCGGGACTGTTTTGGGTAAAATGTTAACGGGACGGGTTATTAAGTAAACTAAGTTAAGTGCTTTATAGAGGGGTGTAATGAGATGCTTACAGCATATAAATGAGGTATATATATGGGAGAAGGTTAGATGTCCATCATAGGTTGATGAGCCATCATAGTGTTTGGTTCATGTTTTGATTGTGTGCTTTTGTTTGTTAATTTTTTCTAGTGCGCGGACTTTTGGAGAAGATCAATCAGGTGAGTTTTATAGTCCCATGTCTTTTAATGATTTTGAATTCCAGATGGGATGGAAGAGACACTGTTTGGTTTTTTAACTTATACTGTGAATGGAGTTGTGTGTACACTTATGTGATTAATTGCTATGTGATTCTTGATTGTGTTTATGATTTGGATCGGGGGACACGTACCGTCTTAGTTATTGTGGTTTGACTTGGTACCAAGGAGATGTTGACAAGGCGTGGCCTTGAGGAGGTACATAGATGTGTGAGCATCTATGGGACCAATGGATAATGACAAGGCGGGGCCTTGGGATTGGTACATAGGTGTATGGGCGCCTATGGTACCATGGTGTTTGGTAAGGCTGGGAGCCTTGGATTTGGTTTGGAATGATTGATCTTGAATGTTAGTTGTTAATGCATACTTGTAGCACATTGTCCATATGTTTAGTGGTTTATGGTGGTTCACAGCTTATTTTAATCTGTTTTCGGTTGGATTCTAAACCTATGACTCTCACCAACATTATGTTGACGTGTTTTAGTGTCTCTTTCAGGTGATAAAGTGTTTAAGCGTGAGAACAAATGTGGCTAGGATTGGAGTCGCGTAGGAATGCATTTAGAAGGAGATCCCCGTTCCTTCTTATTTTATTTTTCTGTTTGTTTTAATAAGAGATACTATGAACCTATATGTTGATTTGTTTGTGTTATTTGTTTGTCTTGGGTAAGAGGTAGGACTGTTACCTACTTACCTAGACTCCTGCATTGATGAGATATTGTCATGACATTTGTGTCACCTTTTATGACATTTCTAATTCATATAGTTCTCTCTATGGACACGCTATTGTTGTGATGATATCCATGCGTCGCGTCCCATATTCCGCCATGCTGGGGTGTGACATTTTGCCTGTGATTTTTTTATCTTATCTGATAGTAATATATGCCATGGATGCTTGCTAATGTGGATTGAGTATGAAATTTGTGCTATTTGTGGCTAATGTCATGTCAAACACATCAAAAGCCACCATCTGTTCATTTTTAGGATTTAGTTTTTGAAACTTGGCACATTGTTAGTTTAGGTGATAAGGGAGATCTGTTTTAAGTGATTAGGACTTTTAGTCTGCTTATTCTAGAGTTCTGTTAAGCCAAATATGACTTAATTGCATATGGGGTATAGCAAGGGTAATTTGTTTACCACTATTAGTGTATAATTGTTAGCACTGTTAGCCTAGTCTACTTTTCCTTTCATTTACTTGTTACTTGTATGTTCTTGTGATTTATGTGCTGATTTGTGTGTATCTTGCTCATTTTTATGTTGCCATCATCACTTAGTAAGCTCAACTGGGCTTATTGAGTTTATTGTCCAAATAAATAAGCTCACTGCTCATTTCAAGCAATCACAAAGCCTTGTCCTCAAGCCCTTTAACAATTTATTTTTGTCATTATTTATAGCTTAATATAGTATCCTTTTTAAGTTTTCAGCTTTGTGTACAAAGTTGACTTTTGTTGACTTTGCACAAAAGTGGCCACTTTGGCTTATATTTTAATTTCTTCTTATTTTTACCTTGCACAAATTATTTTTTGTAGCCAACCTTAATCTTCTTAGCTTATTATTAGGTTCCATGAGTTACATCTTTTAATTTCAACTTTTCATTAGGAAACTAGCTTAATTTGATTTTTTAAGAGTGCTTATTGGCTTATCCAGCTTATTCTAGTGGGCTTATTGGCATTTTCTTCATTGTTTTAGCTTAACTAACTCATTTCCAAGCTTTTGCAAAAGAAATCAGGACTTAAGGTACCTTAGAACTCAATCTCGACTATTTTGTCCTTTAGTGTAGTTTAATTTTTGCTTATTTCCAGCTTATTACTTGATCTTTTCCAAAATTTTGTTTTCATTGTGTTTATAAGGTCAAAAGATTGAGTTCTGCTTAATTAGAGCTTATGGGAATAAGTCTTGTGCTTATTGGGCTTATCAAGGCCCAATAAGATAATTTATTGCTTAATAAGTTGTGATAAGCTTATTTTCAGCCTTTGGGCCTTTAGACTTTGCGTTTAATATTAAATGTTACATAGGATAAGGCTTTTCAAGTTTTAATTTTCAAAATTTTATTTTGGGCGCAAATTTGGCCCATTAAGAAATCTCTTTTTGTTATTGGGTTGTTTGAGGCCCATTTAGGCTTTTCCAAATATTTTTAATTACATTTTTATTTAATTAGGTAACTTTAAACTAGTTTGCAAGTTTTTAGAATTTTTAAAAATTTTGATTATTTTAATATTATTTTGTCTCGATTTGCGTGAAAACATAATTCGTCGTAGTTTTAGCTCGACGTAGTGTAGCTTGTTTTTACTTTTAAACCTTTATCTTCCAAAAACGTAAACTAATCCAAACACGATTAATTGGCCATAAAATCACCTCCGTCGAGATCAAACTCAATTGTCGATTTACGTATACGTTTTCTAACGTTTATGTTAATTAATACTTACCCAAAGATTAGTGTTGCAAAATACTACATCACCTATCAATAAACACTAAACCTGACATCAAACCCCCGTACACCCTTCTAACACACTATACCCCTCCAACTCACAAACACAATACATCACAGTTTCTTTTTCTCTCTTTACCAATTACAACCACCATCATAGTTGGTTGTCTACACCAAGTGACAGTTGCAGTGTGATGGTGGTTTAGGTGTTCTCGCCAGCAATAACTACCTAAACGATTAAAGTAAATGAAGATTCGTATCCATGCATCCAGCTAAACAAAAGTTAAAATCATTAGATGCTTATATGATGATGATCAAAACAGGGTAGTCACTGTCAATAAAAATATGGTTGTGAATTGCCGACGATGTTCCACCACCAGTTGTCGTCGGAGCTCCACCATTAGTCATCGACAGAGGTCAATCATTGGATGTCAACCTCCAAACACCAATATGTTTTTTTGTTTGTGTCTGATGTCATAATTGTTTAATGGACTCATTATGATTTGATTAGGGGTTTTGATATCTAAATGTATATGAAAGATTTTTGTAATCGTGTACTTTGATGTTGGTATTGAGGATGTGATTTTTGTGATTTCACTACATGGGTGAGGCAATGACAAGCCAATATGTTAAAAAAATTGTTTGGTACTCATGGAGAAGAAGGGTTTGTATTTATGTGTTTTAGAAAATAATAATAATAATAGAATCAGTTTCGCTATTGCTAAAGGAGTGGGTGCTTAGATAATATATCGGCTTTTCACTAATATGTTATAAATTCAATTATTTTAATTAAGTTATCTTTTTCCTAAAATAAATAAATAATAATAGTAATAATAGTAATAATAATAAGAATAATAATAACTATATATAGTTAAGCATTCACACCATCAGTGTATTATGAACAATAAGTGTATTTTTTATTATTTCTTAGATTTTTTTATTCATAACAACATTTACAGTAAACAATTCGACACCTATCCAACACAGTCACACTCTCATATGCTTGTTTATCTGGATTCTTCTTCAAATCACCCCATCCTTTTATCCAACCTAAACACGCAAAGACACACACACAAACCACCGCTTCAAGATCCCTAATTTATCAGACACATATATCCAAACACACAAACCATCCACATCACAATACCACCAAATCTCATCAATATAACGTTTGATGGGTGACAGAGGCGATGGACTTGGCGATTTTCGATGAGCCTTAATTCAAAATAAAGACCCACGTAGTTAGTATGTTTTGTTATTATTTTTTCATGTTAAGTTTTATAGTTAATGGGTGATTTTTTTGTTTGTGTGTTTGCAAAAACTCAATTATTGTAAAAAAAATGGAACAAGGTCGAGGAAGTGGGCATTAGTTTATGGCCTTAGTGGTAAACTCCAGTATAATCTTTGTATATATTCAAAAAGGTAGAAAAATGATTGTTATAAGGTATGGTTTACTTTGTGAATAATTTTTATTGTTCAATTCATGTTTTTGTTTATGTTGAGGTATAGAAACTATTTTTGAATGTTTTGTGGGAGTTAGGTATGGTTTCATGAATACAAGTTGTTAAATTTTATGGCCTTATTGCTTATTTGTTTTTGGGTTTATGTTTTATTAGCTAACTTTTTGTGGCTTATTTTGAAACATCTCTGATTATATAAGTTTAATATGCCATAGTGAACTTATATAATCCAAAAGGTTTAAAAATAAGCCAAAAAATTAGCTAATAAAACATAAACCCAAAAACAAATAAGCCATGAGCGGGTTACAAATTTGAAACAAACGCCCCCTATATGTAGGATATCACAGCTATAAGCCATGTCATTAATAGCTTTTAGCCTTTCAATTGTGGTTTGTGTTATCAATATCTATTGCTAAATGTTATATCTATTGCACAAGATAAATAATTTGCAACCTACAGAATTGGTTGACCATCTACGTTGTATGATGTGTTGATGGATGTGTTTGTGCCATTTGATGTTTACGGTAGCAACAGCTAAAGTGCTTCCCTTTCAGCTCATATTTTTGCTAATCTTTAACGGAAAAAACATACTTTTCTTCTCTGCTTTTTGTTGTGGTGGAACATGATCCTGTTAGGAGTCTTTTCATTATGTTGTATAAATCAGAACAAAATTCTCAGCAACATGTGGGGCTTTGCTCTGCATACGATACGCCTCTTCCTTTTTTTATTCATGGTGTGCCTCTTTGTTGTTTTTGTGGTTGACTTAATTATGGTTGTGCATGTTTCAAAAGTAAAACTATAGTCTTCTATATGTTGTTAGTGAATGTCGTAATTCTAAAATTGTGTAGTCTTCAAATGAACTCTGATTGACATTTATTGTAGGTCTAAGGTTTCTTAGGATTTGGTAATGTTTGATTTATCTAATTAGATGGAATGAAAAGGAAGAACTAGAGAGAGAAAGGTAGAGAGAGAACGAAGAGAGAATAGAAGAAAGATGGAAATGATAAATGAGTAAGTGTTCAACCCCTCCTAACATGCTAGGAGGGGGTTTATATAGCCACCCTACATGTGGGCTTTAGTGGGCTATATGTTTTCATATTGGATCACGAGCCCAATACTTGAATCTATCTTTGGAGTGACCGATCCTTTCTAAATACGTAAAAACGTATTTACAACAATCTCCCCTTAAGGGAGGTCACTCCAAGTTACAATGTCCTAAATAGTCTATAGCTCGTGATCTATGCTAACAATGATGTGACCGAGACTTTCTTTGGAAAAACGTATTTCCAACAATCTCCCCCTAAGAGAGGTCACACCATTTTACAAAATCTTAAACCTAGCATACTATGCTTGAGTCTTCGATCTTGTTCTTGTGAATATGCTTGATGTGATCTTTGACTTTAGTCTTGAGCATGTTTCCTTGCCTTGACCTTGTGCATTCATCACTTGTGATATTCTCCTCCTCGTGACTTCATGTTTGACATACTTATACCTTACTAATTCTAGAAAGCTTCAGAGTTTGATACAGCGGAAGACTTGACTTTTAGGCTTTCTTGAATTTGTTAAAGTATTAAGTGCAGAAAGCATAAGCATGTGTTGACGACTTCTTCTGGATTGTACACCGTAATGTCACCTTCTTGTTACGCTGCATAAGACAGTTATCAACAAAACATATACACGGATGAAATGGCCTGGAACATTTCATTCTAATTCGGTAGCATTTTACCTCCGGTCGATGAAGACCGTTGGACGATATAAAATATCGTACTTGTGGCAGGTAGTTTCAATTAAGAACCTCCTTGACAAGATTTCGCGGGTAAACCCGTTCTCTTTATTCGACCGTCCAAAGCTGACTGCGAACATAAAGAGTGATTCATTTGGATAATAATATCCGCATGATTTGAAGCCGTCAATTCATGTTCCTGGAACAAGTGAAATTCAATTAAGAACCGAACCATCGTTGCTTTCCAGTTGTCACGAGCTTGATTCATATAGAATCTTGCAAGTTACCTACCAAGTGCTGTTTGAGGTTAACACTAGAAGGATTTCCATTCATCACTGTGAACACTAAGGTATCACTCTTAGTGTTCTGGCAAGACCACTAAGATATTGCGTAGAGGCCTGGAACGTGTTTAAATTCAATTAAGAATTAAACCACTGTTGCTTTCCAGTTATCACAAGTTTGATTCATAAAGAATCACACAAGTCACCTACCATGAGCTTTTTGATATTCGCTCAAGAAGGATTTCTATCTTCATTGTAAATACTTTCGTATTACTCGGATGTTCAGGCAAGATCCTGAAGATTTTGCGTAGGACTCTTAAGATCTTTCTTACTTTTCACAATGTGTGAAGAAGTAAGGAATTATGAAAGTGTGTCCTAATGAGATATTTGATGATCTCAAATGGCTCTAGACTCGATCGTGCATTTTGGATTTTAGTGATCGGAGGCTGGAGAGGAGTGCCACCATTTCAATACCAACTAATTCGGAGTGAATAAATCAATAGAAGACATGTTGATCTCCGTGTGATTAAAACAAATACCTTTTGAGAGATATCTTAGTTAGTTGGGTTGGGTTGTGCATTGCATCACTGGGTCCATGATGTCTATCTTCAATATCGAGCATCATTAAAAATGATCTCAATAGCATATGTGTTGACCCGGTTTCTGCCTAATTTGTAAGGAGGGCTTCTTTCTTTTCACCCTTTATCTTTACAATTCTTTTTCATTCTTCAACCACTTTAATGCTTACCAATACGTCATAACTAGCACCTTGTTGTGATTGTTCCAGTGCTAACTTAAGTACTTGGCCGGCATTCAGCTACGTTCACAATCTTTCTCCAACTTTCCTAAGGACTACTATTTCTAGCTATAGAATGTCCTTGGGAAGATTCCTCTGGTTTTAGAAGAATCATAGGACTTAACCTATCCTACCATCCTTATGTCACCACAATCTTCACCGTCGTGAATAGATATGTTGTGGGTAAGTATATGACACCATGAAATCCATTTTGATATCCAAATCCATTTTGCTCCCCCTTAACATATGCCATGATATTCGAAAATATTTCGCATATGTCGGGATGAGCCATCACGTTAAGTCAAACCATTTGTGATAATTTCCCATATTAAATCACATTTTCTCCCCCATATAAAAAATATTAACCCAATCGATTTTTTTAATATCAGTTGATTTAATGAAGTTTTAACAAAGGTTTTGGGAAGAAAAATGCAAGTCCGTTTTATCTTCTCGATAACCAATGTATGAGATATGATACCGATTTGTAACATGATCAGATATTCAGCATATTAGAAAAAATTGACAAGGTTGGACCTGATTGATGAGAACATCATATGATAAGATCAAATGGTTCTTGTCAGCATATGTTGGTCGCCTCGTCACGTCTGAAGTCATCTCTTCACACCATGTGTACGATTTGTATTTTTGTCTTGACACAAGTTAGTGAGCTTGGCACGTTCGGCATCGAAGATTCTGAATGCTTGACAATTGCTCCCCTCAATTTTTGACTCGTGTTCTATTGAAAGATCTGTAGTCGTCGGTTGAGTAGTCGCATCGTCGAGTATGTAGATACCAATTGTAGATTGCTATGGTTGTAGAGATGATAACTTCATAAAAACAAGACTTCTCTTGTTTTAACAAATAAATGCACTGAAGCATACATAAATTCGTGTTAGATTGTGTTATTACGTAAACACAATCCCTTACATGGTTATAAAGTAAACCATGCCTGAGAAAATTAATTCCCGTTGTTGAGTCAAAGCTTTCCGGTGAAATGCTTGACTTGAGTATGAAAAACGGGTTACTATCTGAAATAATAGCAAACCATTTTGAACATGTTTTAAATCATTTAAACTTCTGCTCAAACTTTATTTACAACCCCGTGTCATTATTGAACGACATTTCTAGGTTCGTAAATATTATCGATGACAGAAGACATGTTCTTTTTATCAAAATATTTTTGAACACACAATTTTGAAAGATTTAAAAAAACCTTTTGAGAAATTCTCTAAACATTGTGTTCAAAGTTTTGAAAACCAATTACTTGAGCTTAAGATGTTGAATATCTTGCAAAACTAGCTCAAGTCCGAGAAGTTGTAAACTTCCCGTTGTGAGGATAAGTTTATCATCGACGATAAACTTTCCTTTTAACTGAAGAACGAGTCCTAAGTTGACATTTACTTAGAAGTCGTTTTCATGAGCTTGAAAAACTTTGAATGTTTTAACATAAAGCTCATGACCGAGAAAGATGAATTTCTCGTTATGAAGAGAAGTTCTCTTATTTAAAAGATACACTTTCCTTTCTGAGCTTAAAACTTGGAATGTCTTAATACAAGCTCATGACCGAGAAAATTTAATTTCCCGTTACGAGGATAAGCTATCTTTAAAGATAAGCTTTCCTAAAATTGAACTCCGAGTTACAGTCTGATATTTAACTGTAAGTTATTGTGCATGAGCTTGAAAAACTTCGAATGTTTTTAATATAAGCTCATGCCCGAGAAAAATTAATTTCTCGTTGTAAGGATAAGTTTATCACCGGTGATAAACTTTCCTTTCCTTGAGGTCCGGGGCATAATCTAAAATATAATTATACGCCATTTACACGAGCTTAAAACTTTTGAATAGTTTTAATGTAAGCTCGTGTCCGAGAAAATTTAATCTCTCGTTAATGAGGATAAGTTTATCATCGGCAATAAACTTTCCTTTATTTGAAGAACGGGTCATTGTCTGACATTTAACAATGAACCATATACACGAGCTTAAAACCTTTGAAGGGTTAGGATAAGCTCGTGTCCGAGAAAACTTAATTTCTCGTTTTGAGGGTAAGTTATCGTTGCGTAGATAAACTTCCCTTTCTCTAAAGTCCGGGTCATCGTCTGTCATTTAACGAGGAGCCATTTACACGAGCTTAAAACCTTTGAATAGTTTTAAATTTAGCTCGTGTCCGAGAAAAATTAATTTCTCGTTTTGAGGGTAAGTTATCGTTGACGAGATAAACTTCCCTTTCTTTGAAGTTCGTGTAACAGACTGTTATTTGACTATGAGCCATCGTGCATGAGCTTAAAAACTTGGAATGTTTTTTATATAAGCTCATGCCCGAGAAAAATTAATATCTCGTCGTAAGGATAAGTTTATCGTCGGCGATAAACTTTCCTTTCTTTGATGAACGAGTTACAGTCTGTGATGTGACTATAAGTCCTTTATACAGTTTAACTGCGAATCCCCTGAGACACTTGTTTCTCTGATATCAGCTTCTTCAGTAACCAAACTCTGAGAGTGTCCTTAGTTGAACGATATGTAAAGATCGGACCGCTGTGTTCTTGTTGAACGTGGACTTTGGTACCTGCATTCTCATTAGAAGTTTGTATTCTTTGATGTTGGTTAGCGATATCTATCTTAGAAGCAAGTGGGGATTCACAGTTTTCTTTTCTTGTACCAGAGGTGACCTGAGGAGATGATTCACTTGTCTTAGCTGGCAAACGTTTCCTTTTATAGAAAACCTTAAGTTCAGGCTTAAGTGATGTATCATCCTTTTCAATTTCCTCCCTTGTAGTATTAGTAGAATCGGAGCCTATCCTAGTTAAAAGGCACTCGTTTCCTACAAGAGTGAAAGTTCTACCAGTGGGGCGCCACATTTTACCAATGGGTTTGATTTTAGCTACCCATTGGGATTTAAGTCTAGCACGGGAGTTCACCTTATTAAGTAATTTCTTGACACAAGAATCATGATTTGCTTTAAAGACACATTTCCTACATATTTTACAAGTAGCATATTTCAAGTCTGAATAAGATCTAGAATTCCTAGGTGATTGATTGATGCTCCTATGATATGACATGCTACGCTTAGCAGTGTTGGGTAATCTAAAAGGCATCTGACTGGGTTTGAAATTCATATCTCTTACTTGTGTCTTTTGAATAGCATCCCTTAGACCAAATTTTTGGCGAATGTCATTGGAACTAGTTCGAGACGTGTTCTTTGGACTATGTCTAGGGAGACTAGATGCAATCATGTGATTAGGTCTTGCAAAAGCTGTTTTAGTCACATTGGCCCTAGTTGATGGAGTGACTGTTCTAGAAATATGAGCGATATCAACTTGGGAGGCAAACCACGATCTCGAGGATTGTGGTCGCTCGGATCTAAATGCAGTCAGTTGTCTAACAGACTGAATTTGAGGCGGTTTCCCCAAGATTGATGGTTTTTCAAGCTTAGTGTCCACACTAGTTCCTTTAGTTTTCCTCAATTCGTTTTTCAACGTAGCTCTATCTAACACCCCAATTTACATTGCGCAGCGGAAATACACAATTAGGTGCTAGACACAAGCATCATCACACAAGATATATTGAACGACTCAAAATAGAGACGTTTACACAAAATATAAACATGATTTTCATAAATGGTCTAAAACATAGATTTCAACCCAAATTGTACTGACACGATACCAGAGTAAAGCGTTTTGTCCCCATGGATCTCGACCAACAACCAACAAGTTTAGTACAGTACATCAACATAAATTAAATTGTTCAACATTAAAAGGTAGAAACAGTTTAGACCAACATTCTTCCAAAAGCCAAGCCACAACCTCCACAGCAAAGCTCCATGCTCCATCACTTCCTATTACCTGAAATACATGCATAAACGAGTCAACAATAATGTTGAGCGAGACTATAGGTTTATCAAATGCCGGCATGACTAGAATAAAACCATTGCCCCTATAGGGTATCAGTTGCTAGAATACCACAATCTTATTCACGTAAAATTATCCTTCCCTGCGGGTTACTCAACGTAATGCCCTGGTCTCAGATAGGGTGGTCAACCCAATAGTACTATCATTAGAATAAGCGGCTATTCCCGACTCACAACATCAAGTCAGAAGATAGTTAACGGCTCATGAATTTAGGGTCTTTAGCAACAAGTTACTCAATACAATGAAATCAACTTTAGGCAACATTCGGGTCCAACAATTACTCATGACTTGTGTTCATTTATTTTCAAATAGCATGTATCCCCCTCGCGGGTATTAAAATCATTAAAACGAGTAGAAAGCGAGGCTATAGACTCACCTTAGTATAAGAGATCTAGCGAGATGATCGTCGACGACAATGGATGCCTTTCAAACACGAGAACATCTACCTATCAAATAAGGCGCGTTCATTAATAATGACTCGAGAAATAAATCATACATAAAAACATCAAACTCAAACTCATAAAGTCACGATAAACTCAAGAGAAAACGATATAAATAACTTCATTATACTTTACTACACATTTACTTAACCATTTTACACTTTTTACAAAGTCCGCCGGTACATACTACATGTACTAGCTTATTTACCCCTTTTTAAACTCATCAACCGTTTATGAAACGACTCGATAAACTAACTTACTATATATAGAAAGTCCTCTTACAATTTTATCAAATGAAATTACTTTTAAAGTACTTTATCCGACTCATTTTCAAACTACAAAATCCGGACAGATTTACGTTAATTTTTCATACAACCGTTTTAACTTCTTTAAATGACTCCGTTTATAAAACCGACACTCGGGTTTTAAAGTAAACTCAATCTAATAAGTAAAAACCTCATTATCAGTAGGTTACATTTTTCAAAACATCCATTTAGAGTCCCCGAGATTCGATCCAGATATCGACAACAACTATTTGTAGTGCCGATACTCGTCTCCCGGTACACGATCATTCAAGACATCATAACTTCGCGCTCGTTTGGAGCTAGAAGCTCTACCTTATATAAAATAGAAGCTAAGAAAATTATATACAACCCTAGGCTATAAGTTAAGCCATTTTCAAAACATAAAAATTCGGATTTTACACTTTACTTACTGTTATAAAATGACTATAAAAATATTGTACAAAATCAACTTTTTTATAAAAACCAACCATAAAAATGATCATTTCTATACCCTAATATCATCATACATCAACCATAACATCAAAATCATAATCAAAATAAAAATCTTTAGATCAAAATGAAGTTTTAACAAGATTTTTAGCAAGAATCACCATGGATCATCATAATAATGCCATGCATGATCATAGCTCCTACCTACCAACATCAAGAAAAAAAATGTGCTTGCATGTGTAAAATTCTTACACCAATATTATCCTTATGCAATTATAAGAGTGGTTCTATGCTTGGTTTAGTTGGATTCAACCTCAAACTCAAGATAAAATTGAAAATGTAAGGATTTTGGGGTGTGGGTGGTGTTTCGGCTAAATGAAGAGAAAAGAGAGAGAGATGAAAAATTTTGAGTGGGATTTTGTGTTGTGTGTTTTTATTTTGGGCTTATATATAGTGGGGTAAGGACCAAAGTTGCAATTTAGCAATAGTTGTGGCTAAAAATGTAAATAGTTAACTAAAAAGCGGGAAATAACTATTAGTCAATTTTCAAAATATTTACGGAGCTCGGGTTTCATAAAGATACTTTTAAAAATTTAAAACGTACCTCAAAAATAATAATATCGACTCTCGACTCGACTTAACACGTCATTTAAAATAAAACCTCAAAAATAATAAAAATCGAACAACCGACAATAAAACGCAAAATATTTGGCATCCATCGACATCACGCTTGCTAATACTCCTTATACTTAATAAATATTAAATATAGACCTTCCAACATCGGTTTAAACTTAAACCTCCAAAAATATATATCGTTCAAACTCATTCAAAAATTTCAAAAATAATCGTAAAATAAGATTAAGCAATGACCTCGGTTTTGGGTTGTCACATCCCCCCCCCCCCCCCCTCTTCTTAAAAGAAGCGACGTCCGCGGCGCTTAATCCTTCCTAAACAAATGAGGATACTTGTCCTTAAAGAAATCCTCACGTTCCCACGTAAACTCTGGCCCACGTCTAGAGTTCCATCTCACTTTCACAATCAGAATTCTACTATGCTTCAACTTCTTAACTTCCCTATCCATTATCTCTACAGGTTCCTCTATAAAATGCAACTTATCATCAAGTTGAATTTCCTCCAATGGAATCACCACATCCCTTTCAGCTAAACACTTCTTCAGATTAGACACATGAAAAGTATTATGAATAGCCTTAAGCTCATCAGGAAATTCTAACTTATAAGCCACCAATCCAATCCTTTGGATAATCTTAAATGGTCTAATATATCTCGGGCTCAACTTTCCTCTTTTTCCAAAACGTATTACTCCTTTCCATGGAGATACTTTTAACATAACCATGTCTCCTACTTTAAACTCCAACGGTTTCCTTCTGTTATCAGCATAACCCTTTTGTCTACTCCTGGCAGATAACAAACGCTTCTTAATTTGCACAATCTTTTCAGTCGTCTCAAATATCATTTCAGGCCCAGTCAATTGACTTTCTCCTACCTCACTCCAACACACTGGAGATCTACACTTACGTCCATACAAAGATTCAAATGGAGCGGCTTTAATACTAGCATGATAACTATTATTGTATGAAAATTCAACCAATGGCAAATGCTTATCCCAACCATTTCCAAAATCAATCACACATGCACGAAGCATATCCTCTAACGTTTGAATCGTTCTCTCACTTTGTCCATCAGTTTCCGGATGATATGTTGTACTCAAACATAATTCCGTTCCCATCGCTTTCTGCAAAGACTTCCAAAATTCTGAAGTAAACCTACTATCACGATCAGAAATTATCGACAAAGGCACACCATGTCGACAAACAATCTCCTTCACATACACTGTTGTTAACCTCTCCATACTATCTGTCTTCTTCATTGGCAAAAAGTGAGCAGACTTAGTCAATCTATCTACAATCACCCATATCATATCACTACCATTTGCAGTCCTTGGCAAACCTGTCACAAAATCCATTGTAATCTTCTCCCATTTCCATTTAAGAATCTCAGGTTGCACTAATAATCTAGACGGTTTCTTATGTTCAGCCTTCACCTTCCCACAAGTTAAACACTTATTAACATACTGTGCTATATCTGCCTTCATATTCGGCCACCAATAAACTTTCTTAAGATATTGATACATCTTGTCCGATCCAGGATGTATTGAATACTTCGACTTATGAGATTCATTCATCACCAAATCTCGCACCCCTGACGAATCTTCCATAGACGGACACAACGGTAACCAAATCCTATTTTTAAAACACCTCAATCCATTCGACCTTACATCAAACAAAGGTTTCAACATTCTACCCAAATTTTATGCCTCAACATTCTCTTCCTTCAAACCATTAGTTTGGGCTTTCAATATCTCTTCTGTCAAATCAACACTTTCCAACATCGTCAAAGCTCTAACTCTTATTGACTTATCTCTTTCCTTTCTACTAAGTGCATCGGCTACCACATTCGCTTTACCAGGATGGTAACGAATCTCGCAGTCATAATCACTCAGCAACTCAACCCATCTCCTTTGCCTCATATTCAATTCCTTTTGATCCAAAATATACTGCAAACTCTTATGATCAGTGAAAACCGCACACTTGGTTCCATACAAGTAGTGTCTCCACAACTTTAAAGCAAAAATAACAGCCCCAAGTTCTAAATCATGCGTAGTGTAATTCTCTTCATGCTTCCTTAATTGTCTCGATGCATACGCTATTACTTTCTCCCTTTGCATCAATACAGCTCCAAATCCTTTATGAGACGCGTCACAGTACACTACAAAATCCTCAGATCCTTCTGGCAAAGACAATATCGGCGCAGAACACAACTTATCCTTCAACATACTAAATGCAGATTCCTCTTCCAATCCCCATTCAAACACTCGATTCTTTTCCGTAAGCTTAGTCAACGGCTTAGAAATCAACGAAAACTTATCAATAAACCTTCTATAATACCCAGCCAAACCAAGAAATTGGCGAACTTCAGTCCGCGTCTTCGGTACTGACCAATCCTTAATTACCTCAATCTTAGCAGGATCCACACGAACACCTTCACTATCAATCACATGCCCCAAAAATTGCACTGATTTCAACCAAAATTCACTCTTATAGAATTTCGCATACAGCTTCTCCTTCTTCAACAATTCCAAAGTTGTTCTCAAATGCTTCTCATGTTCCTCTTCACTCTTGGAATAAACGAGAATATCATCAATGAATACGATAACAAACTCATCCAAATACGGCTTACATACACGATTCATCAAATCCATAAATATAGCAGGCGCATTTTTTAACCCAAAGGCATCACTTGAAATTCGAAATGTCCATATCGAGTACGGAAAGCTGTTATAGGAATATCTTCTTCCCTAACTCTCAGTTGATGATACCCAGACCTCAAATCGATCTTCGAGTATACACAAGAACCTTACAACTGATCAAACAAATCATCAATCCTCGGCAGTGGATACCGATTCTTGACAGTCAATTTGTTAAGCTCTCTATAATCAATACACATTCTAAAAGAACCATCTTTCTTCCGAACAAACAAAACAGGCGCACCCCACGGCGACGAACTCGGTCTAATAAATCCCTTATCCATCAATTCTTCAATTGATCAGATAATTCTTTCATCTCAGATGGAGCTAAACGATACGGTGCACGAGCAACAGGAGCAGCACCCGGCACTAAATCAATACGAAACTCCACTTCACGATGCGGCGGTAATCCTGGCAATTCCTCAGGGAAAACCTCAGGATACTCTCTAATCACAGGCACATCCTCTAGTTTCCTTTCATTCACACCATCATTACTTATCTGTGCAAGAAACACATCACAACCTGCTTCTATATACCTCAACATCTTTAAACAAGAAACAACTCTCAAACGAGACGTACATTCATCACCTTTCACAGTCAATACCCTATTCCTTAGCGGTATCTGAACTAATCTTTCTCCACAAACAATTACTGCACCATTACCAACTAACCAGTCCAATCCAACAATCATGTCAAAATATCCTAATTCTATGGGCATCAAATCAATACTAAACACATAATTACCTAACTTCAAGGAACAACCTTTCAGTATAGAACTAATGCTTACAACCTTACCATCAGCTAACTCCACATTATAACTAGTTGTCAATCTCACTGGTTCTCTATCCAATAGCTGACTGAATCTAACATCTACGAAACTTCTATCGGATCCAGAATCAAATAACACACTAGCATAACAAGCATCAAGTAAGAACGTACCAGTCACCACGTTCGGCCCTTGAGGTTTGTCAGCATCTCCCAAGACATAGGCTGGAGCAGCAATCCCAGCAGCAACAGCAGCAACATTGCCTCCCTGTCGTATGCCAACCCTCGGACAGTTCCCCTGCTTATGTCCATGGCCCCCACATCCAGAACAGTAAACTACCTTAACAGCATTAGCCCTAGTGGCTACACCCTTGTTTCTACAATCTGCCATCTTATGTCCGGCCTTCCCACACTTGTTGCAAGCAGGTGGACAATTTCCAATATGATACAGATTACACCGACCACACTTCGGATTCACCTTGTTACCTTGATTTCCTGTGGCAGCACGAACACCATCATTCCTTCTCAAATTGTATTGTTGATTCCTATTCGGTCCTTGGTTATTGTTATTACGATAACCACCTCGATTCTGCCCTTGACTTGAGAGTGTAGCTTCCCACTTTCTCTTATTTCCTTCAGCAATACTATCCTTTCGATCCTGCAGCTTTACATCCATTAAAGCATGTGCCATTTGAACAGCTTCATCAAACGACTTGGGTTTCGACAAAGTAGTTTCTCCCTTGATATTACTAGATAAACCCCTAATATACTACTTCATCTTTTTACGGTCATCAGCAAACGCATCAGGACACAACAAACATAAATCAGAAAACCTCCTTGTATAAGCTACAATATCATTGTTCCTCAGCACCAAATGCCTCAATTCATCTTCCAATTGACCTAACTCTTCCTCAGGACAAAACTTAGCAGTCAACAGTCCCTTGGTCACAGTCCATGTTCTAGCATTAGCTTCAACCAATCCTATAGTAGCTACTTGACTATTCCACCAACTCAACGCATCATCTTGAAAAGTAGCTGCAGCAAATTTCACCTTACTAGCTTCTGAACATCCACTGATTTCAAAAGTACTTTCAATCTTCTCAATCCACCTCCTTAATTCCAATGCACCACCAGTACCACGAAATTGGGCAGGTCCACATTTCATGAAACTAGCATAAGAACATTCCTTTTGAACCTGCTGAACAGCAGCATTACCTCCAACTTGTCCCGCAGCATTTCCTTCTGCTTGTTCATTAGCATTTCCTGATTTCCAACATTCCCTCCAACCTGACCAACAGCATTCCTATTCTCAACCTCTTGGTTCCTCGCAGCACGTTCAGCTTCTAAAGCTCTAGAAATAGCTTGCTCAATCATGGTATTAACAGTAGCAGTCGTCAATTTAGGCGGCATGTTTACAGGAAACTAACCAAACAATAATTTAGTAAAGTCAGAAAAATGCCTCCCAACTCCTTCCTGTAACCATAACAGAAAAAGAACAAGTAAGTATTCATATCATGATAAGAAGAAGGATTTATCTATCAAGATGTAACATGGATACTACATGCACCAACAACACAATTCACAATGAATCATTAACCAACACACAAAAGAACTAATAAGACAAATCATAAGTCATGAAGGTAATTTGGATTGCTTTGGAAAATCTCCACAAAAGTGTGACAAGTAATGTCACTACAATCCTTCATCACAACAAACTTAAAGTCATTAAGTTTCATCACAAACTAGAGTACGAGTCTACATAAGTTCTATTACAACATGGCTAAATAAAAACAACATAAAGAACTAAACATCAGATCCCCGCAGCTTCTCGTACATCGGCTCGTCATCACTTCCCTTTACGACTACCTCCTTCACTCGGCTTCACCGACACTTGAGCTTTAACCTGATTCGGCACATCACGAATCACAACAACTCGACTAGGAAAAGATCTCATCGGCAAATCCCACGCACTCAACCTAGCATTCCTTTCCTGCTCCCTACGCAACCTTTCAACTTGCCCACTCAAATTCAACACCATAGATCTCAATCTAACAACCTCATCCATTTCCCTCGCCCTAACAAACTCTGATCTCCTCACGCTACCAACAAACCTGTCAAACTTTTTCTCATTCTGCTCAAACCTCCTAATCACACGAGTCTCAACCAAATACCTTTCAAACAAAGACCTATCAAACTTCTTAAGAAACCAGAAAATATCATCATAAGACCTAGGACCTGGACAATAAACCTTAGGAATACCATCATGAATAGATCGAGCACTAGCATCCCTACTCGACTCAACAGGAACATCACCCCTAGCAAATGCAATCCCAGGAAAACTACTAATATAAGCATCACAAGTAGGCGTGGAAGAACGAACAACAGGTCGCTGACAATCTGGAACAGTCTGTGGCACTACATTAACCCTTGGAACATAACTACCTTGTATCAACTCAGGCTTTGTCTGACCAACTGCAGTAAGTGGAATCCCATCATCTAAAAACTCAAAAGGCTCCTCATCGTCACTAGCACCAAAGTTATCTACTCCCTCACCATCCACTACATTAGCCAAATCAATCCATCCATCCTCACGAGGTAAACCAGCCATTTTCTACAATTATAAGGGTTAAGGATACTTAAGGTCATCGTTAATAAAATAATAATTAGTATGCAATGCTCATGCAAATGTCATACGTTATCCATGCTATGCAACACAATGCAAATGATGTTTATGCAATGCTCGCAAAAAAAATATGATACTGACAAGCACTCAGCGTACTTTCAATAATTCCAATACAATATCGTAGTATTTACTTAATAAATACTCGGAAAATCACTTCAGTTATGAGGGATACATCTACAATGCAAAACAAAACTAAAAGTGATCTTACCGGAGCGTTGCAGAGGAGTTGTGTGCTTTTGAAGAATAAATACTTTCGACACCAAGTTATAGTTTAGGACAATTTTCAAAATCGACCCAGTTCTCTATAACTTGCAGCTCTGATTACCAATCTCTAACACCCCCAATTTACATTGCGCAGCGGAAATACACAATTGGGTGCTAGACACAAGCATCATCACACAAGATATATTGACCGACTCAAAATAGAGATGTTTACACAAAATATAAACATGATTTTCATAAATGGTCTAAAACATAGATTTCAACCCAAATTGTACTGACACGATACCAGAGTAAAGCGTTTTGTCCCCATGGATCTCGACCAACAACCAACAAGTTTAGTATAGTACATCAACATAAAGTAAATTGTTCAACATTAAAAGGTAGAAACAGTTTAGACCAACATTCTTCCAAAAGCCAAGCCACAACCTCCACAGCAAAGCTCCATGCTCCATCACTTCCTATTACCTGAAATACTTGCATAAACGAGTCAACAATAATATTGAGCGAGACTATAGGTTTATCAAATCACATTTGAACACAAGAAGAAAAACAATCATAAACATTTATAGAATTATCGTACACACAATCTATATTCAAGGCAGTAATAATAATGATATTATTAAACAAACATTGTATTTAAGCTCATGACACCGACCCCTTAACCAAATAGTCACCCACGCCAAATGTCGGCATGACTAGAATACAACCATTTCCCCTCTAGGGTATCAGTTTCTAGAATACCACAATCTTATTCACGTAAAATTATCCTTCCCAGCGGGTTACTCAACGTAATGCCCTGGTCTCAGATAGGGTGGTCAACCCAATAGTACTATCATTAGAATAAGCGGCTATTCCCGACTCACAACATCAAGTCAGAAGATAGTTAACGGCTCATGAATTTAGGGTCTTTAGCAACAAGTTACTCAATACAATGAAATCAACTTTAGGCAACATTCGGGTCCAACATCTACTCATGACTTGTGTTCATTTATTTTCAAATAGCATGTATCCCCCTCGCGGGTATTAAAATTATTAAAACGAGTAGAAAGCGAGGCTATAGACTCACCTTAGTATAAGAGATCTAGCGAGATGATCGTCGACGATAATGGATGCCTTTCAAACACGAGAACCGTTACCTATCAAATAAGGCGCGTTCATTAATAATGACTCGAGAAATAAATCATACATAACAACATCAAACTCAAACTCAAACTCATAAAGTCACGATAAACTCGAGAGAAAACGATATAAATAACTTCATTATACTTTACTACACATTTACTTAACCATTTTACACTTTTTACAAAGTCCGCCGGTACATACTACATGTACTAGCTTATTTACCCCTTTTTAAACTCGTCAACCGTTTATGAAACGACTCGATAAACTAACTTACTATATATAGAAAGTCCTCTTACAAGTTTATCAAATGAAATTACTTTTAAAGTACTTTATCCTACTCATTTTCAAACTACAAAATCCGGACAGATTTACGTTAAATTTTCATACAACCGTTTTAACTTCTTTAAACGACTCCGTTTACAAAACCGACACTCGGGTTTTAAAGTAAACTCAACCTAATAAGTAAACACCTCATTATCAGTAGGTTACATTTTTCAAAACATCCATTTAGAGTCCCCGAGATTCGATCCAAATATCAGCAACAACTATTTGTAGTGCCGATACTCGTCTCCCAGTACACGATCATTCAAAACATCATAACTTCGCGCTCGTTTGGAGCTAGAAGCTCTACCTTATATCAAATCGAAGCTAAGAAAATTATCTACAACCCTAGGCTATAAGTTAAGCCATTTTCAAAACATAAAAATTCGGATTTTACACTTTACTTACTGTTATAAAATGACTATAAAAATATTGTACAAAATTAACTTTTTGATAAAAACCAACCATCATTTATATACCCTAATATCATCATACATCAACCATAACATCAAAATCATAATCAAAATAAAAATATTTAGATCAAAATGAAGTTTTAACAAGATTTTTAGCAAGAATCACCATGGATCATCATAATAATTCCATGTATGATCATAGCTCCTACCTACCAACATCAAGAAAAAAAATATGCTTACATGTGTAAAATTCTTACACCAATATGATCCTTATGTAATTATAAGAGCGGGTGTATGCTTGGTTCAGTTGAATTCAACCTCAAACTCAAGATAAAATTGAAAATGTAAGGATTTTGGGGTGTGGGTGGTGTTTCGGCTAAATGAAGAGAAAAGAGAGAGATAGATGAAAAAATTTGAGTGGGATTTTGTGTTGTGTGTTTTTATTTTGGGCTTATATATAGTGGGGTAGGGACCAAAGTTGCAATTTAGCAATAGTTGTGGCTAAAAATGTAAATAGTTAACTAAAAAGCGGGAAATAACTATTAGCCAATTTTCAAAATATTTACGGGGCTCGGGTTTCATAAAGATACTTTTAAAAATTTAGAACGTACCTCAAAAATAATAATATCGACTCTCGACTCGACTTAACACGTCATTTAAAATAAAACCTCAAAAATAATAAAAAACGAACAACCAACAATAAAACGCAAAATATTTGGCATCCATCGACATCACGCTTGCTAATACTCCTTATACTTAATAAATATTAAATATAGACCTTCCAACATCGGTTTAAACTTAAACCTCCAAAAATAAATATCGTTCAGACTCATTCAAAAATTTCAAAAATAATCGTAAAATAAGATTAAGCAATGACCTCGGTTTTGGGTTGTCACACTATAACAAAGACCTTTTCCTGTACTTGAGCCTTTAAAGTCTCATTCTATTTGAGCAATTTATCTTGGGATGCCAATTTAGATTCTAGAAACTTAATTTGTTTTAACAAATTGTCATTTTCAGCTTTAGAATCTAGAATTTTTTTGATCTATTTTTTGTTCAAGAACAACATTTGATTTTTCAAGTTTTTCAAAATATGTTTCAAACTTGTCTTGTTTCTTCGAAAATTCACTTTTGGCATCCTTAAGCTCTTTTGATTGTTGAGCTATAATTGTTTTGAGCTCTTCAATCCTAGAATCAGAATTATTTAAATAAGCAGTCATAAGGTACTTATCATGATGTTTAGCATTTTGAACACTTTCTCCCCCATTATGACTCACATCGGATGAATCAGAGGTGGTATCGCTATCACTCTTTTCCATCCCATGTCTGGCATAATTAGGTTTGGAATGCTCAACATGCTGTATATTATTGAAAGTTGGCACCTGAACAGTTGGTGCTTGTGACTTGCTGCTCGGTTCATGCTTTCCTCCTGATTCCTTGCCATTGCTGACCGTGACGACCAAATTGGCACCTATTTATTGCATCGGGTAGATCTGATCATCTCTTGACGACAGCGTGAGGCGTGTCTCTCTCTCTCAAGTTCATGAGGTATTGATGCATGCAATGGTTTAGACGACTCCTTGATTCTTTGAATTTGACCCTTTTTCAATCATATCTCGTTGTAATTAACTAACCTGACCTTAATACACTTTTCAAGTATATTGATGTGATTGAGTAAATCACTTCTAAAGGTTTCAGTCTGGCAACATGTATGCCAGTTGAAAGCTTGGTGAAAGATTGGAGCCGAATAATCAAGAGGAGGTACCATTGTTGAGGCAAAGAAGTCCTTAAACTGTGTGCAAAGGATTTCTAGACATATTTTCGCTTTAACTTCATGAAGATTCTCCCTTTCAAATTGCAACCGTAACTCATCCAAATTATTGAAAATCTTCTCTTTGAAATTATCCACCTTGCCAAAGAACAGTTGAACCATCGGTGGAAGTTTGGTCCTGTTGTGCGGATAGAGAGTTGCAAGGTGTGTCTTGAGCTCGTGAAAGATTTCCAATGTTTTTTGACGCAATTGGATCTCTTTGAGTTGCATGTGTTGCAGTTCTCCCTCTTGAAAAGTCGAATACAAAGATTCCATTGAATTTCGATGAAAGATAATTGTGGTTGTGGTGGTTTTAGAAATTTTACAAGTCGTGAAGAAATCGTGAAGTCGAATTTGCGAGATTTTACACACCAACCAATTAATAAACCGTAAAACTTTGTCACAATCCTCGTTTGATGATATAAGTTTCTTTTCTCGGCTCAATAATTTCTTGGTCGGCTAGACGATGATAATACAAACCTGATATTAATAAACTAAACATCTTGATATCCTTATCAACCCAATACCATAAAAACACTTTCGGTTAATATAGTGCTCGACCCGTCAACCAGCTTAACTAAATTACTTTGTCACGTCCCGATTATGACCAAAGTAAAACTTGATATACAAAGTTTGATAAAATACAATCTTTGACAAAAAAAATGTATGCAATATGTTGAGTGCAACTATTTTTAAAGGTTTACCCAACCACAAATATATTGTAAACAAACTAGCCTAATGTATCAAAAAAAATGTATGCTAGTCAACCCACTTGAACTTATATACGTCCAAATCCTCGCCCCAAATAAATTATATGGCAAACAACATTAAAACAAATACCTCACATAAGAAACATGATGCCACAGTTGGTACATTTATCAATAAACAAAGCTAACTATGGACCCTTTCTTGTGATTACGTGAGTAGTACAAAAGTCACAGCAACAATGTTTGACCATATGTTTGTTTTTATCCCACGTATCAAGCAACACACACGTCTCTGTTTATCAATAGTTATCCCGCATTTGATTTTATTATAGCCTAGTTAACTCCGTCTCTGTTTACATAAATAACTCTCACATAGATAAGTCCACCACATAAAGAAGTCCACCTCTAGTTCTCTTGTAAATAACTCTCACAGCAACCAAATATTACTCACAAAAACCTAATCTCTCACTTAATTACTCGAGGGTTCTTCAAGATCAAAAAAGGTCTCAGGTAGGTATTTAAAATTGCTTTTTTATGTTCGTGTTGATCGAGGATGTTTTTTCAGTGACGGAGATCTGTTTTGTTGTTGTCGTGGGTTCGAGTCGAGTGTTTGTGAGTAGGTTTAGTGTAAAAAAAATGAGAGTGTTTGTGGGTGTCTAGTTTGAGTGTGAGTCTTGTTTAGTTTGTTGTGTTTGTTGGGTTCGTAAATAAAAACAAAAGCACACTATAAACCAAGTCCAGTTCATTTGACTAAAGACGATTAAAATACAATTTTGCTTCCAGAAAAAGCTAACGTATTTTGAGTTATTTCAACTTTTATTCGTCTGTATTAAATAATGTTTAAAATCATCAAAATATTATCTTTGCGTCTATTTTATTGTTCAGATGAACTCAAGTATAAAGTCATGTGAGAATGAAGTCGAGTCAGATGAGACTGTGTGGAAAGTCGAGATTGTGTTGAGAATGGGGGTCGAGAATCTTAGTCAGATTTGTGTCCGAGTCCTGTTGGTTTGGTCAAAATGGTTGAGTCGAGTGGTTGTGTTCGAGGGTGTTCGAGTTAGTGTTGGAGACAAGTGTGTTTGGTTTGAGAGTTTTGTTTGAGTCCAGTCAAAACTTTGGTCATATCACAAAATAGAGTCAAAGTCATCGCAATCTTCAACCATTCCATCGCAATACCCACACATCCCATCGCAATACCAAGCATATATCCCATCGCAATATCTAACATACATCCATCGCAATACTCAAAATACTCACCATCGCAATATCCAAACTTTCCATCGCAATATTCAAACCATCGGAATGTCACGATCGGAATGTGGACAGAGTTCCGTCGCAATGTTCCTTAATCTCGTCGCAATCCACGATCTCAAAGTACGATCGCAATCCACGTCGGAATAAGGGTATCGGAATAAGTGATTGCAAAGTAGAACCCTAGGGTTATTGCGATCGGAATGTACAAACCTGGTGACCTTACGATCAGAATACTGATCGGAATCCCACAAAACCCTTATAGCATTGCGATGAGATTATAGAACCAAATAAAGCAACCCCAAAAGTATGTGTAGATTCGAGACAAGTCCAAAAGTTGAAGAGAAAAGTATTATATTGAATCCAGGTCAAGACAAAACTTATTATACGAGACAAATTTTGATATTATACGAGATAAAACTAACGATGATGAAAGAAAAAAAAATTATACTAATTCCAGATCGAGACAAAATTGATGACAAACATTTTGACAGAAACAATAGGAAAAAAAACAATTTATAAAAGATCCAAGATTTTTATTTTATAAAAAAAAATTGACCACTAAATCATCGAATTGAAAGAAAGAGAGACGAAAACAAAAAAAATTGTGAAAGAAGAAAAGTTTTACCACCAAATCAATAGATAAAAACACGTAAATCCGAAGAATCAACCAAAGCTCTTGATACCAATTGTAGGTCTAAAGTTTCTTAGGATTTGGCAATGTTTGATTTATGTAATTAGATGGAATGAAAAGGAAGAACTAGAGAGAGAAAGGTAGAGAGAGAAAGGAGAGAGAATAGAAGAAAGATGGAAATGATAAATGACTAAGTGTTCAACCCCTCCTAACATGCTAGGAGGGGGTTTATATAGCCACCCTACATGTGGGCTTTGGTGGGCTATATGTTTACATATTGGATCACGAGCCCAATACTTGAATCTATCTTTGGAGTGACCGATCCTTTCTAAATACGTAAAAACATATTTTCAACATTTATCCTTATTATTGAGTTTTTATAAGGTGTTTGGGATTGGTTATTTTTACGCTTATAAACACGCGCTTATATACAAGTAAGCATTTTGTGGAATGATGTCTATGTTTTGCTAATATTGTTACAGAATACAGTAAAGACATAAAAAGATAGTTTTTAGAAACTTAGATACATTTAGTATAAGGAAAATAAGTTGTTTTTCTTATCAAAAGTTATTTTAAAATTTTCTTCACATATACTTTTCGGGTATTACTTTGTAAAAATTTACCAAATTACACTGTTTGTAGAATTTGATATATTAACCACCTAAATGTACATTTATAATCTAGGTGATCACATGAGCAAAGATGGCAAGTTTTTTTTTCAAGGTAGGAGAAAATTAAGATAATGCAACTACCAAGAGGTTGAAGTCTTGGTTTTGGTGAGATCGTATTGAAAGTCGAAGAGTATATTTTATTAAAATGATTATAAAAGTTATGATAATTGACATGTTTACACCATTTGGAAAATCCTTTATAGCCAAATGTTACGTCATTTTAAAAGTCCTTTTTAGCTAAAAGAACATATTACCCAACATTATCAATTTTTCCAACAATACTTTATATGTTTCGATGAATCACTTTTGTGCCCCCTAAGAGGTCACTGGATAGATGCCTATGAAATGTGCCTGTCATTCTTGTTGTATATGGACACAAAAGGATACACTAACCCACTGTCAACATCACAAATTTGACTAACTTGGCTTCACATATTTATTGTTGTTTTTTTAGCAGGTGCAATTCTTTGCTAGAACAATTGCATACGAGTTTTTTCATTTTTATTGGACTCGAAAGATGCAGCCTTTGTTGCACACTACAAGAATAGAAAACTGTACATGTAAACTATCTAAAACGAAAAGACAATAGTCACATGGATATGGCCAGTTTCAGCAAAACTAAAGTGCATGAGTTTTTTCATATTTATTTGACTCTGAAGATGCAGCCTTTGGTGCAGATTATAAGTATAAAAACTGCACATGTAAACTATGTAAAGCTAAGATATCATATGGTTGAGATTGTGTGACCCATGAATTATATTCCTTTGTTATTGTTATTTGCTGCAGAGTAATTTACAGTATCCATTATTTACTTGAAAAGTTCACTAACTTTTTCGAACATGATAGAAAAAAGCTCCCGCATCGAAACGCGGGTCTCTAAAACTTGTTATTATAAAAAGTGCAGTCAATATATAAAATAATAATAATAATAAAATGAAAGAAGGATATTATAAAACGATGGTATTTTAGTCACTGTGTAACTGTTTAACTGGTCAAACTAACCTTTAATGAAAATTGGACTAAAAGTAGGAAAATAGATTTTTATTTTTGGCCCATGTCGAAAATATTTGAATTTTTGGACCAAAGATGAAAGCAATACTAAGGGTACGTTTGGTTTGTTGCAGGGAATCACTATATGTATGATTTGATAGTGTTACTGAATGTTAATAGGTATGATCATTCCATACACATTGTTTGATATATAATTAGGTATGATATCTTTAATTTATAGTATATTTTATTCTTAAATATCAATTTAAAAATTAATATGTTTGGTCTTATAAATTTTCATTTGCAGACCATTTAAAAATAATGAAAAAAATTTATAAAAATAAATTTAATCCAAAAATAACAAAATTTGCTAGTATTTAAATGTATCACACTCATCTTTTCATCCTGTCCCACTTTGAAAATATGTTGCAAAATGAAAAGGTGAGACTTATATCAATAAAATATCAGTAAGAAAAATAAATTAATACGTATATATGGGATGTGGAGATATGAAAAACAAAAACAAAAATGGCGACTTTTACTTTGGAAATAAAATTGAAGATGGTTTAATTGGAATGAATTAGAAAAGGAGGCTACTCTCCCTTCTATGAATCTATGGGTATTAAATGATAGTTTGATTCCCCAAGTTACTAACCAAACACTTACAATGATAATCATAGTGATTGATTGATTCCAATTGTTGTATATCAAACACACCCTAAACCACGAGAACAAAAAATACAGTTAACTATTTTCATATAAAGTATTTGTAACATTCATTCTGAGGACAGATAAAATATTTGCATCATCCGTCTAGTGCACCAATTTACTAATGAAAGCATACAATCTGCCAAATATTTGCAAAAAATATAAATAACCTTTTCACAACATTTTGGCCCTTTACTTTAAGGTTAATGAGTTGCACACTCTCAAAAGTTATTTACACACTCAAAATATTGAGTGTTTTACTATTTATACATTTACATTACTTAATGTAGTGTGTTGGAAATACCTTTTTACGTATTTAGAAAGGATCGGTCACTCCAACGATATATTCAAGTATTGGGCTCGTGATCCTATATGTAAACATATAGCCCATATAGCCCACATGTAGGGTGGGCTATATATACACCCTCCTAGCATGTTAGGAGGGGTTGGTCATTCTCATTTTCATACACTTAATCTAATATTTCTATTTCCTCTCCAACCTCTCTCTACTTTATCTCTCTAGTTCTTCTTCTATCTCTATCTCTCTTTAGATCATTCCAACATAAGGATAATCCAAGGATAATAAGGACCTACAAATGGTATCAAGATCCTTGGTTTGATTGGTTTTGTTCTTGTGTTCTTGATTTTGTATTTTGATCATCTATACCCACGTCTAATTTTTTTGTGTTTTTATGCTTTAATCTTGGTATACGTTATCTAGTTACTTTTTATAGTGATTTGGTATTGGTATTTTGGGTTAAAAACACAAATTTTTAGGTGTTTGATTCGGTTTTAGGCTTAAAATTCCGAATTTGTTGTGTACTATCCGAGAAAAGTGGTAGTTTTGTCTCCATCGCAAAGTTGGTAACCATCGCAAAGTGGGCAGGGTTCTTCATTGCGATCGCAAAAACCTAGGGTTTCTACATTGCGATCAAAGGATATTCCGACACTTATTCCGATCGTGCATTGCGATAGCTACTTGCATCGTACATTGCGATCGGTTATAAGGCAATATTGAAACGTTACTCTGCCAAAATTTCATTAGCCACATTCATGTATTGCGATCAAACATTCCGACAGGTATTGCGATCACACATTCCGACAGGTATTACGATCAAACATTCCGACATGTATTGCGATCAGACATTCCGACAGGTATTACGATCAAACATTCCGACAGGTATTGCGATCAAACATTCCGACAGGTATTGCGATCACACATTCTGACAGGTATTGCGATCAAGCATTGCGACAGGTATTCAGATAGACATTACGACAGAACTGGTTTTGTGCATTCTGATTGAGTGACAATATTTCCAAGATCTTTTCAAAAACGTATTTTTGAAATTTTTTAACAATCGTGTGTAATTTAGTCTTGGAATTTTTGGTTTATCGAGAACATAATTTAGGGGATTTCAACATTATTTCTCGGCTTTAACACACAACAACAAACACAATAACTTTCTTTCATTGATCGATCGACAAGTAATCTTTACCTTCATATATCATCGATTTTCAATGGAATCGTTTAATTCAACATCTCAAGAGGGAGACTTGCATCTCATGCAAAACACAGCTAGAGAAAGTGGTATAACGTTCTTTCGACTACTCCAGTCTCATCTAGTGACCATTTCTTGGTTTCAAGGAGGAAGCGAATTTCTGACACTCTTCGGTCAAGATCGTTATATATTCATCGATTCAGTATTCCTCAACTTGAACCAACTAGCTGAGCAACTTCACAAAGAAGACTTTAATCACTCTGCATCAGCATCTGCATATCAAGCTCTAGTGACACAACTTACGCACTTCTTCAAATTCAACATTCTTAAGTCTAAAAATTCAGGGATATGTCAATCATTTCTTCAGTACACACAAACGGAGATTAAAGAGTTCCGTGGTACATTGTTGAAATTAATGACATCGGTCTCGTCTTCGATTTATGAAAGATCCCGACTTCAGCAAGCGTATGCTAATGGAGTACAAGAATCTACGATGCAGATGCAAGAGGAGAATGATCATACGGTTGACAACTTGGAGCCTAAAGACTGCAAGAGCAAGGATTCGGGAGGAAAGCATGATGCAAACAGCATGTCAGGGATTGATGACACCATACCCGTATATGACGAAGAGTCTACAAATACGGCACAAAGGAATGTGGTATATGATGTCTATGCCGATGAACTACCGCATGTTGCGCATTCCGAACCTAATTATGACAAACATGGGATGGAAAAGGGTGATAGTTTTACCACTTCAGATTCATCCGATGTGAGTCAAAATGGGGGAGAAATTGTTCAGAATGCTATAGTACATCATGATAAATGCTTTATGACTGATTCACTAACCGATTCTGATTCCAAGATTAAAGAGCTTGAAACGATTTTAGCTCAGCAATCTAAAGCTCTTGAGGATGCCAAAATTGAATTTTCGAAGAAAATGGATAAATATGAAAAGTATTTTGAAAAACTTGAAAATTCAAACGTTGTTCTTGAAAGAAAATTAAATCAAAAAATTCAAGATTCTAAAGCTGAAAAAGATAATTTTGTGAGACAAATTAAGTTGCTTGAATCTAAGTTGGCATCCCAAGATTAATTGCTCAAAGAGAATGAGACTTTAAAGGCTCAAGTATAAGAAAAGGTCTTTGCTATAGCTGTGTTGAAAAACGAATTGAGAAAAACTAAAGGATCTAGTGTGGATACTAAGCTTGAAAAACCATCAATATTAGGGAAACCACCTCAAAATCAGTTTGTTAGACAACCGAATGCATTTAGATCCGAGCGACCAAAATCCTCGAGACCGCGGTATGCCTCCCAAGTTGATATGGTTCATCTTTCTAGACCAGTCACTCCACTATCTAGGCCCAGTGTGACTAAAACAGCTTTTGCAAGACCTAATCACATGCTTGCATCTAGCCTCCCTAGACATAGTCTAAAGAACACGTCTCGAACTTGTTCAAATGATGTTCGCCATAAATTTGGTCTAAGGGAAGCTATTCAGAAAACACAAGTAAGAGATAGGCATTTTAAACCTAGTCAGATGCCTTCTAGATTACCCAACACTGCTAACCGTAGCATGTCGTATCCTAGGAGCATCAATCAATCATATAGGAATTCTAGATCTTACTCGGACATTAAATATGCTACTTGTAAAACATGTAGGAAATGTGTCTTTAAAGCCAATCATGATTCTTGTGTCAAGAAATTACTTAATGAGGTGAACTCCCATGCTAGACTTAAATCCCAGTGGGTAGCTAAAATCAAACCCATGGGTAAAATGTGGCGCCCCACTGGTAGAACTTTCACTCTTGTAGGAAACAAGTGCCCTTTAACTAGGATAGTCTCTGATTCTACTAAGACTGCTAGGGAGGATACTGAAAAGGATGATACATCACTTAAGCCTGAACTTAAGGTTTTCTATAAAAGGAAACGTTTGCTAGCTAAGACAAGTGAATCATCTACTCAGGTCACCTCTGAATCAATTAAAGCCAATTGTGAACCCCCACGTGCTTCTAAAATTGATATCGCTAACCCATTTCAAAGCATGCAAATTCCTAATGAGAATGTAGGTACCAAAGTTGATGTTCCAAAAGAACAAAGCGGTCCAATCGTTGTATACCGTTCAACTAAGGACACTCTTAGAGTTTGGCTACTGAAGAAGTAGATATCAGAGAAACAAGTGTCTAAGGGGATTCACGGTTAAGCTCGTGTAAAAGGACTTATAGTCACATCACAGACTGTAACTCGGTCATCAAAGAAAGGAAAGTTTATCGTCGATGATAAACTTATCCTAACAGCGAGAAATTAATTTTTCTCGGGCATGAGCTTATATAAAAAACATTCCAAGTTTTTAAGCTCATGCACGATGGCTCCTCGTTAAATGACAGACGATGACCCGAACTTCAGAGAAAGGGAAGTTTATCTACGCAACGATAACTTACCTTCAAAACGAGAAATTAAGTTTTCTCGGACACGGGCTTATCCTAAAACCATTCAAAAGTTTTAAGCTTGTGTATATGGTTCATCATAAAATATCAAATGATGACTCATTCTTCGAATAAAGGAAAGTTTATCGCCGATGATAAACTTATCCTCACAACGAGAAATTAATTTTTCTCGGGCATGAGCTTATATTAAAAACATTCGAAGTTTTTTAAGCTCATGCACAATGGCGTATAATTGTATTTCAGATTATGCCCTGGACTTCAAAGAAAGGAAAGTTTATCACCGATGATAAACCTATCCTTACAACGAGAAATTAATTTTTCTCGGGCATGAGCTAATATTAAAAACATTCAAAGTTTTTAAGTTCATGCACAATGACTTACAGTTAAATATCAGACTGTAACTCGGAATTCAATTTTAGGAGAGCTTATCTTTAAAGATAGATTATCCTCGTAACGAGAAATTAAATTTTTCTCGGTCATGAGCTTGTATTAAAACATTCCAAGTTTTAAGCTCATAAAGGAAAGTATATCTTTTAAATAAGAGAACTTTTCTTCATAACGAGAAATTCATCTTTCTCGGTCATGAGCTTTCTGTTAAAACATTCAAAGTTTTCAAGCTCATGAAAACGACTTCTAAGTAAATGTCAGCTTAGAACTCATTCTTCAGTTAAAAGGAAAGTTTATCGTCGATGGTAACTTATCCTTAATGATAGGTGTGAAAACACCCGTCCTTTTACCACTTATTTCTGGCTAAAACAAGACCAAAACACGTATTTAATATCATTTGTTTGGAATTATGCGTGGTTTTTGTGTTTATTGTGTTTTCAGAGTCAACCGGATGATTATTGAAGAAAACATGGGATTGCACGGGTTTTATCAAGGAAAAAGACTAAAGACGAAGTCTATTGTCCAAGAGATGCAAAAGATTTGAAGTCAATGGGCCTATTTGAAGATTTATCGAAGAAAAGGACCAAAGATGGAAGATTTACATATGTCGAAGAAACTCAAGTCTATTAAACGAAGAAATTAAAAGACGAGTTGAATTTAATCGTCGACAGATCCCGAATCAGAATCGAAAACGTCAACTTTTCTGAAAAGACGAGAAGAAAGGGAGAAAGCCCATTCACCAACCAAAAGGGAGACCTATATAAAGATATCCCTTCACACTTTTCATTCAGTTTTTTTTCCTCCTTTTTTTCTCTTTCTGTTCGTAGGCATCATCAAAACCTTTAGGGTGTTTGGTGATTTTGATTCTTGTTTTTGTTCTTAAATCTTGTAAGTTTAATCCTTCATTTTGTTTACTGAATCTTAATCATCAATACAAGTTTTTATTTAATCTTTTCATTAATCTTGTTCATCATCATCTTTTTATTCAAAGTTCTTAAGTTCTTATTTAGTTGAGTTTTGATCTTAAAAAGTTGTTGATTTTGTGTTTTTATGATTGGGATTTATTGTTTATGATTAGTAAATGATTTTTGATTAGTTTTATTTAAGATTGGGTTAAATCCTTGGTTGATTTTTGTTTAAATTCGTTTCCCCTGTTTTCAACTGTTTCGGTTCTTCCTACCCAGAACATTCCGAATAGTACTCGTATTCCGTATATCCTTGATATTCCGCATAGTCATCTTTCTTTGTCCCTTATTCGGAATATTATATATTCCGGATAGTCTGCTTAATTTTTCCCTTACTCGGAATATTGTTTATTCCGCATAGAGCCATATATTCCGAATGGTCTTCTTTTCCGCATAGTCATTTTATTATTCCGCATAGAGTAAATTATTCAGCATGGTCATTATTCTGAATAGTCTCAATTATTCCGCATAGAGTTGGTATTCCGAATGGTCTTGTTAATTCCGAGTAACCCTTTATTCAGCATAGTCAATTATTCCGAATAGTGTTTAATATTCCGCATAGGGCTTAATATTCGGGGTAGAACTAGCTATTCCGCATGGTCTTCTATTCCAATTATTCCGCATGATTATTCCGAATAGCCACCATTATTCCGAATAGAGCTAGTTTCCAGTGAGTTTAATTTACTGTTTTATCATTTAACTGTTCAATTTAAATTCTAGTTTTATTTAAGTAATTGTTTTGGTTTAAATTTTAATTTACTTCAGTCATTTATCTTTTCAATAGGATAGAAAACCAAACCTACTTTTTGTCACCAAGAACAAATCATTCCACTTTGAGCTGTAATCAATTCGAGAGGATACCGAGAACAATCTTGAACCCATACAAAATCCTTGTATCAAATGGCGCCGCTGCCGGCTCTTCTCGTTAAGATCAACAGTTTTTTGTGAGAACTTGGATTTTGGGATCCGTTCCCGTGAACGTTACTTTTTCATAAAAAATTTCACGTTACTTGATTTTATTTGATTTAACTTGATTTAAATGTCACATACTCAAATGTGAAATTGATCACATTTGAAATTGATCACGTTAGTCGTCTCTTCCTTAACTTGATTTAACCAACGTGCACAATGTCATAAGTGTAGGGGAGATTTTTCCCACATGCTTAAACATTGAGGACAATGTTTATCTTAAGTGTAGGGGGACTTCTATCGAAGTTTTAAGTGGACTTTTCCATGAAAATGCCTTCATTTAACCGGAAAATCATCTTTTTCAACATTTTTCAAAAAAAATTTTAACTTAGGCCATATAGTCGTAATTTTTAAATTTTTATCGTTGCTTTCATATGTATATATCCCGCAATAAAGTCAAAAATATTAATAAAGTGGTGTAGCTAGTTTTGAAATCTTTGACATATTAGGCCCGTTGCGATTATTTTGACTCAACCCGAATAGACTTGTCCAAGTTTATTCTAGCTAGTATCCTTAACCATGTAGACCTTAATTGGTTTATTAGGCTAAGCATCCACGAGTCTCATTACTTGAGATTTTAAATTGTGGAGGACGAGAAATGATAGAGTCAATTATAAGTCGGTAATCTTGCACAAGCTCACTTGGTGTAACTATTTGCCTATTCTTCCATCACTTGCTAATAATTTATCTGCAATAAGTAAGGTCGTACGATTTGAAAAGTTACTTAGCTTCTAGCCGAAGATCGTTTAAAAGTTGCTCGGTAATGATAAGAGTTCATAGCCAAGGCATAACTTATGAAGCGGGGCGCGAAGATTGGCGAATCCGACAAGGCCCTAACAAGGCATGAGGATTCCATCTTATTGCTGAAGATCCAAAGTGATGTGAAAAGCATTATTCCCAAAATCAATATGAAGGATCAAGATTCACGACGAAAAGCAATCAACTCCCATAAAGATCATGGAGAAGTCTATCCGAAAAGACCCTAACAAGGTATGAGGATAAATAGATCCAAGTCCAAAAAGGAGGCGGATCGTTGTATCTCAAAATCCCAATTAGAGATTGAAGAAATAATCATGAAGTCGTGGTCAACAAAGTTGGAGTACCCCTCAAAAGTCTCCAAGTGAAGAAACTCTATTAACGATGAGAAGACCATTATCTCAAGCACGTCTCTCAAAGATATGAAGAATGAAGTACATGCCAAATATCGGCCCGAGAAAGGTCTCAAATCGTGAACCGAGTTATGCCAAGATATGAACTTTTTGATATCCCGAGAAGCAGTTTTAAGAGATTTTGTCCTTTAGCTAACTATTGATCAAATCGTCCTACTTTGCTTTCAGCCTAAATAAACTATCGAAATAAGTCCAAAAATGCATCTTCATGATCATTCTAAGACAAAAATAAAATATAAGAGATATACCTAGGAATAAGGGAGTTTAAGCATTTAATTAAGCCATGTGTGTAAGTGTTTAAATTGCTAACTTATAATAACAATGATCTCGTTTTTAAACTTAGTTTGGGGAACGTGAAACTTGAGGGTGATAAATCTTCGCAGCACCGAAGCCCTAATGTAAGTCCTTGATCTCTTTGCAAGTTATTTCCATATAGCTATTTTCAAGTGAAAATGGTTTTCTATTTGTTTACTTTAAAGTTTTAATTTCTCTTAGAACTTTGATTTTTGTTTAGTAGTATTTTAATAAGGCCAAGGTTGATTGATTATGAGAAAAATGTAAATTTGCTTTATCACTAAGCATTGCATGAGGGCATGGCAATGGTTAAGTGTAGGGGATTTGATAGGTGTGAAAACACCCATCCTTTTACCACTTATTTCTGGCTAAAACAAGACCAAAACACGTATTTAATATCATTTGTTTGGAATTATGCGTGGTTTTTGTGTTTATTGTGTTTTCAGAGTCAACCGGATGATTATTGAAGAAAACATGGGATTGCACGGGTTTTATCAAGGAAAAAGACTAAAGACGAAGTCTATTGTCCAAGAGATGCAAAAGATTTGAAGTCAATGGGCCTATTTGAAGATTTATCGAAGAAAAGGACCAAAGATGGAAGATTTACATATGTCGAAGAAACTCAAGTCTATTAAACGAAGAAATTAAAAGACGAGTTGAATTTAATCGTCGACAGATCCCGAATCAGAATCGAAAACGTCAACCTTTCTGAAAAGACGAGAAGACAAGAAGATAGGGAGAAAGCCCACTCACCAACCAAAAGGGAGACCTATATAAAGATTTCCCTTCACACTTTTCATTCAGTTTTTTTTCCTCCTTTTTCTCTCTTTCTGTTCGTAGGCATCACCAAAACCTTTAGGGTGTTTGGTGATTTTGATTCTTGTTTTTGTTCTTAAATCTTGTAACTTTAATCCTTCATTTTGTTTACTGAATCTTAATCATCAATACAAGTTTTTATTTAATCTTTTCATTAATCTTGTTCATCATCATCTTTTTATTCAAAATTCTTAAGTTCTTATTTAGTTGAGTTTTGATCTTAAAAAGTTGTTGATTTTGTGTTTTTATGATTGGGATTTATTATTTATGATTAGTAAATGATTTTTGATTAGTTTTATTTAAGATAGGGTTAAATCCTTGGTTGATTTTTGTTTAAATTCGTTTCCCCTGTTTTCAACTGTTTCGGTTCTTCCTTCCCAGAACATTCCGAATAGTACTCGTATTCCGTATAGCCTTGATATTCCGCATAATCATCTTTCTTTGTCCCTTATTCGGAATATTATATATTCCGGATAGTCTGCTTAATTTTTCCCTTACTCGGAATATTTGTTTATTCCGCATAGAGCCATATATTCCGAATGGTCTTCTTTTCCGCATAGTCATTTTATTATTCCGCATAGAGTAAATTATTCAGCATGGTCATTATTCCGAATAGTCTCAATTATTCCGCATAGAGTTGGTATTCCGAATGGTCTTGTTTATTCCGAGTAACCCTTTATTCAGCATAGTCAATTATTCCGAATAGTGTTTAATATTCCGCATAGGGCTTAATATTCCGGGTAGAACTAGCTATTCCGCATGGTCTTCTATTCCAATTATTCCGCATGATTATTCCGAATAGCCACCATTATTCCGAATAGAGCCAGTTTCCAGTGAGTTTAATTTACTGTTTTATCATTTAACTGTTCAATTTAAATTCTAGTTTTATTTAAGTAATTGTTTTGGTTTAAATTTTAATTTACTTCAGTCATTTATCTTTTCAATAGGATAGAAAACCAAACCCACTTTTTGTCACCAAGAACAAATCATTCCACTTTGAGCTGTAATCAATTCGAGATGATACCGAGAACAATCTTGAACCCATACAAAACCCTTGTATCAAATGGCTGTCGGGGAACGAACCCGGGTCACATTTGAACAAGTAACAACACAATGTCATAAGTGTACAATCAACTTTTATCGTGAAAATTTTCTTCATACTCAAATGTGAAAATTTTTCATAGAAAATTTTTCATTGTCGTCTCTTCCTTAACTTGATTTAACCAACGTGCACAATGTCATAAGTGTAGGGGAGATTTTTCCCACATGCTTAAACATTGAGGACAATGTTTATCTTAAGTGTAGGGGGACTTCTATCTAAGTTTTAAGTGGACTTTTCCATGAAAATGCCTTCATTTAACCGGAAAATCATCTTTTTCAACATTTTTCAAATTTTTTATTAACTTTGGCCATATAGTCGTAATTTTTAAATTTTTATCGTTGCTTTCATATGTATATATCCCGCAATAAAGTCAAAAATATTAATAAAGTGGTGTAGCTAGTTTTGAAATCTTTGACATATTAGGCCCGTTGTGATTATTTTGACTCAACCCGAATAGACTTGTCCAAGTTTATTCTAGCTAGTATCCTTAACCATGTAGACCTTAATTGGTTTATTAGGCTAAGCATCCACGAGTCTCATTACTTGAGATTTTAAATTGTGGAGGACGAGAAATGATAGAGTCAGTTATAAGTCGGTAATCTTGCACAATCTCACTTGGTGTAACTATTTGCCTATTCTCCCATCACTTGCTAATAATTTTTCTGCAATAAGTATGGTCGTACGATTTGAAAAGTTACTTAGCTTCTAGCCCAAGATCGTTTAAAAGTTGCTCGGTAATGATAAGAGTTCATAGCCAAGGCATAACTTATGAAGCGGGGCGCGAAGATTGGCGAATCCGACAAGGCCCTAACAAGGCATGAGGATTCCATCTTATTGCTGAAGATCCAAAGTGATGTGAAAAGCATTATTCCCAAAATCAATATGAAGGATCAAGATTCACGACGAAAAGCAATCAACTCCCATAAAGATCATGGAGAAGTCTATCCGAAAAGACCCTAACAAGGTATGAGGATAAATAGATCCAAGTCCAAAAAGGAGGCGGATCGTTGTATCTCAAAATCCCAATTAGAGATTGAAGAAATAATCATGAAGTCGTGGTCAACAAAGTTGGAGTACCCCTCAAAAGTCTCCAAGTGAAGAAACTCTATTAACGATGAGAAGACCATTATCTCAAGCACGTCTCTCAAAGATATGAAGAATGAAGTACATGCCAAATATCGGCCCGAGAAAGGTCTCAAATCGTGAACCGAGTTATGCCAAGATATGAACTTTTTGATATCCCGAGAAGCAGTTTTAAGAGATTTTGTCCTTTAGCTAACTATTGATCAAATCGTCCTACTTTGCTTTCAGCCTAAATAAACTATCGAAATAAGTCCAAAAATGCATCTTCATGATCATTCTAAGACAAAAATAAAATATAAGAGATATACCTAGGAATAAGGGAGTTTAAGCATTTAATTAAGCCATGTGTGTAAGTGTTTAAATTGCTAACTTATAATAACAATGATCTCGTTTTTAAACTTAGTTTGGGGAACGTGAAACTTGAGGGTGATAAATCTTCGCAGCACCGAAGCCCTAATGTAAGTCCTTGATCTCTTTGCAAGTTATTTCCATATAGCTATTTTCAAGTGAAAATGGTTTTCTATTTGTTTACTTTAAAGTTTTAATTTCTCTTAGAACTTTGATTTTTGTTTAGTAGTATTTTAATAAGGCCAAGGTTGATTGATTATGAGAAAAATGTAAATTTGCTTTATCACTAAGCATTGCATGAGGGCATGGCAATGGTTAAGTGTAGGGGATTTGATAGGTGTGAAAACACCCATCCTTTTACCACTTATTTCTGGCTAAAACAAGACCAAAACACGTATTTAATATCATTTGTTTGGAATTATGCGTGGTTTTTGTGTTTATTGTGTTTTCAGAGTCAACCGGATGATTATTGAAGAAAACATGGGATTGCACGGGTTTTATCAAGGAAAAAGACTAAAGACGAAGTCTATTGTCCAAGAGATGCAAAAGATTTGAAGTCAATGGGCCTATTTGAAGATTTATCGAAGAAAAGGACCAAAGATGGAAGATTTACATATGTCGAAGAAACTCAAGTCTATTAAACGAAGAAATTAAAAGACGAGTTGAATTTAATCGTCGACAGATCCCGAATCAGAATCGAAAACGTCAACCTTTCTGAAAAGACGAGAAGACAAGAAGATAGGGAGAAAGCCCACTCACCAACCAAAAGGGAGACCTATATAAAGATTTCCCTTCACACTTTTCATTCAGTTTTTTTTCCTCCTTTTTCTCTCTTTCTGTTCGTAGGCATCACCAAAACCTTTAGGGTGTTTGGTGATTTTGATTCTTGTTTTTGTTCTTAAATCTTGTAACTTTAATCCTTCATTTTGTTTACTGAATCTTAATCATCAATACAAGTTTTTATTTAATCTTTTCATTAATCTTGTTCATCATCATCTTTTTATTCAAAATTCTTAAGTTCTTATTTAGTTGAGTTTTGATCTTAAAAAGTTGTTGATTTTGTGTTTTTATGATTGGGATTTATTATTTATGATTAGTAAATGATTTTTGATTAGTTTTATTTAAGATAGGGTTAAATCCTTGGTTGATTTTTGTTTAAATTCGTTTCCCCTGTTTTCAACTGTTTCGGTTCTTCCTTCCCAGAACATTCCGAATAGTACTCGTATTCCGTATAGCCTTGATATTCCGCATAATCATCTTTCTTTGTCCCTTATTCGGAGTATTATATATTCCGGATAGTCTGCTTAATTTTTCCCTTACTCGGAATATTTGTTTATTCCGCATAGAGCCATATATTCCGAATGGTCTTCTTTTCCGCATAGTCATTTTATTATTCCGCATAGAGTAAATTATTCAGCATGGTCATTATTCCGAATAGTCTCAATTATTCCGCATAGAGTTGGTATTCCGAATGGTCTTGTTTATTCCGAGTAACCCTTTATTCAGCATAGTCAATTATTCCGAATAGTGTTTAATATTCCGCATAGGGCTTAATATTCCGGGTAGAACTAGCTATTCCGCATGGTCTTCTATTCCAATTATTCCGCATGATTATTCCGAATAGCCACCATTATTCCGAATAGAGCCAGTTTCCAGTGAGTTTAATTTACTGTTTTATCATTTAACTGTTCAATTTAAATTCTAGTTTTATTTAAGTAATTGTTTTGGTTTAAATTTTAATTTACTTCAGTCATTTATCTTTTCAATAGGATAGAAAACCAAACCCACTTTTTGTCACCAAGAACAAATCATTCCACTTTGAGCTGTAATCAATTCGAGATGATACCGAGAACAATCTTGAACCCATACAAAACCCTTGTATCAAATGGCTGTCGGGGAACGAACCCGGGTCACATTTGAACAAGTAACAACACAATGTCATAAGTGTACAATCAACTTTTATCGTGAAAATTTTCTTCATACTCAAATGTGAAAATTTTTCATAGAAAATTTTTCATTGTCGTCTCTTCCTTAACTTGATTTAACCAACGTGCACAATGTCATAAGTGTAGGGGAGATTTTTCCCACATGCTTAAACATTGAGGACAATGTTTATCTTAAGTGTAGGGGGACTTCTATCTAAGTTTTAAGTGGACTTTTCCATGAAAATGCCTTCATTTAACCGGAAAATCATCTTTTTCAACATTTTTCAAAAAATTTTTTAACTTAGGCCATATAGTCGTAATTTTTAAATTTTTATCGTTGCTTTCATATGTATATATCCCGCAATAAAGTCAAAAATATTAATAAAGTGGTGTAGCTAGTTTTGAAATCTTTGACATATTAGGCCCGTTGCGATTATTTTGACTCAACCCGAATAGACTTGTCCAAGTTTATTCTAGCTAGTATCCTTAACCATGTAGACCTTAATTGGTTTATTAGGCTAAGCATCCACGAGTCTCATTACTTGAGATTTTAAATTGTGGAGGACGAGAAATGATAGAGTCAATTATAAGTCGGTAATCTTGCACAATCTCACTTGGTGTAACTATTTGCCTATTCTCCCATCACTTGCTAATAATTTTTCTGCAATAAGTATGGTCGTACGATTTGAAAAGTTACTTAGCTTCTAGCCCAAGATCGTTTAAAAGTTGCTCGGTAATGATAAGAGTTCATAGCCAAGGCATAACTTATGAAGCGGGGCGCGAAGATTGGCGAATCCAAAAAGGCCCTAACAAGGCATGAGGATTCCATCTTATTGCTGAAGATCCAAAGTGATGTGAAAAGCATTATTCCCAAAATCAATATGAAGGATCAAGATTCACGACGAAAAGCAATCAACTCCCATAAAGATCATGGAGAAGTCTATCCGAAAAGACCCTAACAAGGTATGAGGATAAATAGATCCAAGTCCGAAAAGGAGGCGGATCGTTTTATCTCAAAATCCCAATTAGAGATTGAAGAAATAATCATGAAGTCGTGGTCAACAAAGTTGGAGTACCCCTCAAAAGTCTCCAAGTGAAGAAACTCTATTAACGATGAGAAGACCATTATCTCAAGCACGTCTCTCAAAGATATGAAGAATGAAGTACATGCCAAATATCGGCCCGAGAAAGGTCTCAAATCGTGAACCGAGTTATGCCAAGATATGAACTTTTTGATATCCCGAGAAGCAGTTTTAAGAGATTTTGTCCTTTAGCTAACTATTGATCAAATCGTCCTACTTTGCTTTCAGTCTAAATAAACTATCGAAATAAGTCCAAAAATGCATCTTCAGGATCATTCTAAGAAAAAAATAAAATATAAGAGATACACCTAGAAATAATGGAGTTTAAGCATTTAATTAAGCCATGTGTGTAAGTGTTTGAATTGCTAACTTATAATAACAATGATCTCGTTTTTAAGCTTAGTTTGGGGAACGTAAAACTTGAGGGTGATAAATCTTCGCAGCACCGAAGCCCTAATGTAAGTCCTTGATCTCTTTGCAAGTTATTTCCATATAGCTATTTTCAAGTGAAAATGGTTTTCTATCCTTTTGTTTACTTTAAAGTTTTAATTTCTCTTAGAACTTTAATTTTTGTTTAGTAGTATTTTAATAAGGCCAAGGTTGATTGATTATGAGAAAAATGTAAATTTGCTTTATCACTAAGCATTGCATGAGGGCATGGCAATGGTTAAGTGTAGGGGATTTGATAGGTGTGAAAACACCCATCCTTTTACCACTTATTTCTGGCTAAAACAAGACCAAAACACGTATTTAATATCATTTGTTTGGAATTATGCGTGGTTTTTGTGTTTATTGTGTTTTCAGAGTCAACCGGATGATTATTGAAGAAAACATGGGATTACACGGGTTTTATCAAGAAAAAAGACTAAAGACGAAGTCTATTGTCCAAGAGATGCAAAAGATTTGAAGTCAATGGGCATATTTGAAGATTTATCGAAGAAAAGGACCAAAGATGGAAGATTTACATATGTCGAAGAAACTCAAGTCTATTAAACGAAGAAATTAAAAGACGAGTTGAATTTAATCGTCGACAGATCCTGAATCAGAATCAAAAACGTCAACTTTTCTGAAAAGACGAGAAGACAAGAAGATAGGGAGAAAGCCCACTCACCAACCAAAAGGGAGACCTATATAAAGATTTCCCTTCACACTTTTCATTCAGTCTTTTTTCCTCCTCTTTCTCTCTTTATGTTCGTAGGCATCACCAAAACCTTTAGGGTGTTTGGTGATTTTGATTCTTGTTTTTGTTCTTAAATCTTGTAAGTTTAATCCTTCATTTTGTTTACTGAATCTTGATCATCAATACAAGATTTTATTTAATCTTTTCATTAATCTTGTTCATCATCATCTTTTTATTCAAAGTTTTTAAGTTCTTATTTAGTTGAGTTTTGATCTTAAAAAGTTGTTGATTTTGTGTTTTTATGATTGGGATTTATTGTTTATGATTAGTAAATGATTTTTGATTAGTTTTATTTAAGATTGGGTTAAATCCTTGGTTGATTTTTGTTTAAATTCGTTTCCCCTGTTTTCAACTGTTTCGGTTCTTCCTACCCAGAACATTCCGAATAGTACTCGTATTCCGTATAGCCTTGATATTCCGCATAGTCATCTTTCTTTGTCCCTTATTCGGAATATTATATATTCCGGATAGTCTGCTTAATTTTTCCCTTACTCGGAATATTTGTTTATTCCGCATAGAGCCATATATTCCGAATGGTCTTCTTTTCCGCATAGTCATTTTATTATTCCGCATAGAGTAAATTATTCAGCATGGTCATTATTCCGAATAGTCTCAATTATTCCGCATAGAGTTGGTATTCCGAATGGTCTTGTTTATTCCGAGTAACCCTTTATTCAGCATAGTCAATTATTCCGAATAGTGTTTAATATTCCGCATAGGGCTTAATATTCCGGGTAGAACTAGCTATTCCGCATGGTCTTCTATTCCAATTATTCCGCATGATTATTCCGAATAGCCACCATTATTCCGAATAGAGCCAATTTCCAGTGAGTTTAATATACTGTTTTATTATTTAACTGTTCAATTTAAATTCTAGTTTTATTTAAGTAATTGTTTTGGTTTAAATTTTAATTTACTTCAGTCATTTATCTTTTCAATAGGATAGAAAACCAAGCCCACTTTTTGTTACCAAGAACAAATCATTCCACTTTGAGCTGTAATCAATTCGAGAGGATACCGAGAACAATCTTGAACCCATACAAAATCCTTGTATCAGTTAACAACGGGAAGTTTACAAGTTCTCGGACTTGATCTCGTTTTGTAAGATATTCAACATCTTAAGCTCAAGTAATTGTTTTTCAAAACATTGAACACAATTTTTCGAGAATTTTGTCAAAAGGTTTTTCTAAATCTTTCAGAATTGTGTGTTCAAAAATGTTATTGATAAAAAGAGCATGTCTTCTGGAATCGATAATATTTACGATCCTAGAAATGTCAATAATGACACGGGGTTATAAATAAAGTTCGAGCAGAAGTTCAAATGTTTTAAAACATGCTCAATTATGGTTTGCTATTATTTCTGATAGTAACCCACTTTTCATATTAAAGTCAAGCATTTCACCGGAAAGCTTTGACTCAACAACGGGAATTAATTTTCTCGGGCATGGTTTACTTTATAACCATGTAAGGGATTGTGTTTACTTTATAACACAATCTAACACGAATATATGTACGTGTCAGTGCATTTATTTGTTAAAACAAGATAAATCTTGTTTTTATGAAGTTATCATCTCCACCAACCGTAGCAATTTACATTTGATATCTACATACTCGACGATGCGACTACTCAAACGGCGACTACAGCTCTTTCAATAGAACACGGGTCAACAATTGAGGGGGAGCAATTGTCCATCACTCAGAATCTTTGACGCCGAGAGTGACAAGTTCACATATTGGTGTCAAGACAACGATATCAATCATAAACATGGAGTCAAGAGATAACTTCAGACGTGATGAGGCGACCAACATTCGTGAACAAGAACCATGTGCTTCTTTCATATGATGTTCTCCATCATTCAGGTCCAACCTCATAAACCGCTAATCTTGTGAATTCATTATCATATATGATCTTTGCACGTGATAAATACCTTACACTTGTGTTTAAAAGGTATTAGTTTACGTTTCAAGTAGACCCTCATTAATTTGAGGGGGAGCTTGTGTAATTCATGAAGATAATTGGCTTTGCATTTTTCTTCCCAAATTTTCTTAAAACGTTATTAAATCAACTGATATTAAAAACATCGATTGGGTTAATATTTTTAATATGGGGGAGAAAATGTGATTTAATATGAGATCAATTAATGCAATGGTTTGACTCAATGTGCTGGCTCATCCCGACATGTGCGAAATGTTTTCGAATATCATGGCATATGTTAAGGGAGAGCAAAATGGATTTGTACTTCAAAATGGATTTCATGGTGACGTATACTTACCCACAACATCTTAATTCATGACGGTGACGATTGTGGTGACATAAGGATGGTAGGATAGGTTAAAGTCCAATGATTCCTCTAGAACCGGAGGAATCTTCCCAAGGACATTCCATAGCTAGAAATAGTAGTCCTTAGGAAAGATGGAGAAAGATTGTGTATGTAGCTGAATGCCGACCAAGTACTTAAGTTAGCACTGGAACAATCACAACAAGGTGCTAGTTATGACGTATTGGTAAGCATTGAAGGGGTTGAAGAATGAAAAAGAATTGTAAAGATAAAGGGTGAAAAGAAAGAAGCCCTCCTTACAACTTAGGAAGAAACCGGGTCAACACATATGCTATCGAGATCATTGTTAATGATGCTTGATATTGAAGATAGACATCATGGACCCAGTGATGCAATGCACAACCCATCACAGCTAACTCAGATATCTCTCAAAAGATATTTGTTTTAATCACACGGAGACAACGCATTATCTATTGATTTATTCACTCCGAATAAATTGGTATTGAAATGGTGGCACTCCTCTCAAGCCTCCGATCACTAAACTCCAAAATGCACGATTGAGTCTAGAGCCACTCGAGATCATCAAATATCTCATTAGGACACACTTTCATATTTCCTTGCTTCCTCACACACTGTGAAAAATAAGAAAGATCTTAAGAGTCCTACGCAAGATCTTCATGATCTTGCCTGAACATCCGAGTAATACGAAAGTATTTACAATGAAGATGGAAATCCTTCTTGAGCGAATATCAAAAAGCTCATGGTAGGTGACTTGTGCGATTCTTTATGAATCAAACTTGTGATAACTAGAAAGCAACAGTGGTTTAATTCTTAAATGAATTTAAACACGTTCTAGGCCTCAACACAATATCTTAGTGATCTTGCCAGAACACTCAGAGTGATACCTTAGTGTTCACAGTGATGAGTGGAAATCCTTCTAGTGTTAACCTCAAACAGCACTTGGTAGATAACTTGCAAGATTCTATACGAATCAAGCTCGTGACAACTGGAAAGCAACGATGGTGCGGTTCTTAATTGAATTTCACTTGTTCCAGGAACATGAATTGACGGCTTCAAATCATGCGGATATTATTATCCAAATGATTACCTCTTTATGTCCGCAGTCAGCTTTGGACGGTCGAATAAAGAGAACGGGTTTACCCGCGAAATCTTGTCAAGGAGGTTCTTAATTGAAACTACCTGCCACAAGTACGATATTTAATATCTCCAACGGTCTTCACCGACCGACAGTAAAATGATACCGAATTAGAATGAAATGTTCAAGGCCATTTCATCCCTGTATATGTTTTGTTGCTAACTGTCTTATGCAGCGTAACAAGAAGGTGGCATTGCGGTGTTCAATCCAGAAGAAGTCGTCAACACATGCTTATGCTTTCTGCACTTAATACTTCAACAAATTCAAGAAAGTCTAAAAGTCAAGTCTTCTGTTGTATCAAACTCTGAAGCTTTCAAGAATTTATAAAAGTATAAGTATGTGGATCATGAAGTCACGAGGAGGCAAATATCACAAGTGATGAATGCACAAGGTCAAGGCAAGAAAACATGCTCAAGACTAAAGTCAAAGATTTCATCTGTATATTCACAAGAACAAGATCGAAGACTCAAGCATAGTATGCTAGGTTTAAGATTTTGTAAAATGGTGTGACCTCCCTTAGGGGGAGATTGTTGGAAATATGTTTTTCGAAAGAAAGTCTCGGTCACATCATTGTTAGCATAGATCACGAGCTATAAACTATTTAGGACATTGTAACTTGGAGTGACCTCCCTTAGGGGGAGATTGTTGGAAATACGTTTTTACGTATTTTGAAAGGATCGGTTACTCCAACGATATATTCAAGTATTGGGATCGTGATCCTATATGTAAACATATAGCCCATATAGCCCACATGTAGGGTGGGCTATATATACACCCTCCTAACATGTTAGGAGGGGTTGGTCATTCTCATTTTCATACACTTAGGGGGTGTTTGATAAAAAATATGATTTAGCGCTGAATGAATCAAAGGTGCTGAATGTTCCTAAGATGCTGAGTTGACTTGATTCTGAATAAAAATGATTGTTTGACAAATGTTCTAAATGGGTAATCTGAATTGACTAAAATTATTGGTTAGACTTTCTGTCTTGTTTAAAAAATATATAAACTTTTATAAAAAGTTTATTAACTTGAATAAAACTATATAAAAAATAACTGCAAATTGTTTATATATCAAAATAAAATATTACGTTTATTTCTTTTCTATACTATGATTTATAAATATTTGACGTTGCATCAACTTTAATTTCGGAGATGATCTAAATAAAGGGTAAATAAAAAGATGAATTATGTGGCTGATAGGTATGTAAACACCCATCCTTTTTACCACTTAATTACAATAATAACCGGACCAAAACGTGTATTTTATGTCTTTTATGTCGGAATTATGCGTGGTTTGTGTTTTTGTTGTGATTTAGGACGAAATTGTGAAAAGTGGAGAAAACACGGCATTTACGGGCTTTGATTGAAGAAAAAGATGAAAAGACGAAGTCAAGAAGTCAAGAGTGTAAAAAGAACGGAAGTCCAAGACCAATTCTGAAGATTTATCGAAGAAAAAGTCAAAAGACGGAAGTTTTCTAAAAGCCGAGGAACTCAAGTCTATTTTATTGAAGAATTAAAAGACGAGTTCAAAAGAAATCCCGAGCCACAAGTCATTAGAGTCCAAGTTTAAAGAAGATTAGAAGAAAAGGACTAATGGTGCAATTAATGAAGATTAAAGGCTTAAGGACCTAATGACGCAATTAAGAAGAAAGGAAGGAGGGGAGGAAGCTTCCTAATCCTCCCCTATATATAGATTAGGCTAGTTAATTATTTTCTTTGTTGGGTGGTTTGACAAACCATTTCTTCCATTTTCATTTATGCACATTTACTTTCTTGTCCAATTTACATTAATTGTCTTGCACCTTAATTACCCTTTAATTTCAAGTAAGTTTCCATTTAATTCTTGTCAATCTTTACTTTATCTTGTTAATCTCCTATCTACCTTTCTTAATCTTTGATTTTTATGTTTAAGTTTATGTTCATGTTCATGTTCTTATTTTGATCAAGTGGGTTTTTGATTATTGTGGTTAAATTTGTTAGTTTTGTTGATTTAGATTGTTTGTTTATGATTATTGAATGTTTTGTTATTAGTTTAGTTTAATCGTGTGTTTGATTTTGGTTAATTTGTGGTTAGATTCTTGTTATTGTGATCCTTTGTTCTTCGGTGGAGTTTGTTTCTGTATCTTGTGATTCCCAGGAAAGCTTCAGACCAGGTCTTTGTTCATTCGGAAGAGTTCCGAGCCAAGAGAAGGAGTTAGTTCATTCGGAACATTCAAAGTTCCGAACCAGTGGTTTCATCCGGAAGAGTTCCGGATCAACACAAAAGTTCCGGACGAAATCTTCCGAACCAAAGTTCCGGACGAAATCTTCCGAACCAAAGTTCCGGACGAAAAACTTCCGGATCAAGGGAAAGTTCCAGATCAGCATAATTCATTCGGAACTTTAGAAGTTCCGAACGAATCTTCCGAGTCAAGAGTTCCGGCTCAAGCTTGTTCATCCGGAAGTCTTCCGAACGAAAGTTCCGGATCAAGAAGGCTTCATTCGGAAGTCTAGAAGTTCCGGATCAAGAAGGCTTCATCCGGAAGTCTTCCGAATCAAGGATTTTCTGTCAGATTCTTTTTAGTTTTTCTTTTTAAGTTTCTGTCTTTTATTTTCAAGCTTTATTTTTCCCGCCTTTTTCCTTTCTTGCACTTTAAGTTTATTTGCCTTAGCTTTATTTTAGCCTTGCTTTAGTTTAAGTTTTAGTTGCATTTTAAGATTGCCTTAGATAGATTTAAGTTTGCGTTATTTACTTTTAGTGCCCTCTAATTTCAGTCACGTTTTAAATACTTGCACTTACTTTAATTAGACTTAGATTTAAATTACTTGCCTTTTACTTTAAAGTTTCGCACTTTTATTTTAAAAAACAACCAAAATATTCTTTTTCACCAAAAATAATAGAGTCATACTTTAAGCCGGAAATCAATTCGAAGAGATACCGAGAACAATAATTGAACCTAGCAAAATCTAAATATTAGTGGCATAATCGGAAAAACATTAATAACCATAGTATGTGTTAAAAGTTAGTGGGAAATAAAGGTTATAGCAAAATATTATTTGAAGTGACGAATCAAACATAGGTGGCGCATAGCAACAAAAATAATTATTAAAAGAAAAGGTGAGATGTATTATAAAAGTAATAATTGACTTCTGAATCACTGAGCTATATTTAATAGATGGGCCATTCAGTCTGAAAATGAATCGTATAGAACCTTTTTTTTCCTTACCAAACAAAAACTCTTCTGGCCGATTAGGAAGTCACCGCTGAACCAATTCATTCAGTGGCTATCAAACACCCTCTTAATCTAATATATCTATTTCCTCTCCAACCTCTCTCTACTTTCTCTCTCTAGTTCTTCTCCTAGCTCTATCTCTCTTTAGATCATTCCAACACAAGGATAATCAAAGGATAACAAGGACCTACATAGTGTATAATTATCAAAGGTATAATTATCACAACACATATAATTTAAGTGTGCAAATAACTAATGAGAGTGTACAATTCAACTCTATTACTTTAATATATCTTCTGAGAAAAATATACGGCTTAAGAAAATTATTGTTACTGTTTTTTATTGTATATATATTTATAAAATTTATTTACAAAATTATAATTTTATATTTAATTTATTTATTTATTTATTTTTAATTAAAAACAATTTTAAATAAAAATAATATAATAAGTTTTTTATTATTTATAATAATAACATAAATATTTTATATATTTTTGAACTACAATTCTAAAATTAAAATTATTTTATGGGATGAATCTTTTTTATCTAAAAAAATAAATTAAAAAACTAAAATAATAAAAAATAGTTATAAAGAAAGCCAGTAATTAACGATAACAACTAAACTCCACGTCAGGATAGTCAAAATCAGGCTCACACATCTCGGGCATGGTATAATCACAACATCCCACACGGCTTCCATCCACCACGTCATTTCCCACCTCCCCTAGAGATAACCCCAACAACCTCCCAATCTCAACCGTCCATCCACACACCCTCACCACAACCCCCCAACACCCGCACCACACCAGATCCCACCCCCCTCACCAAACAACAAATATAATCACTTCCAAATAGTCAAAACTCAGATAAACACAATTTTATTAAAACTCATTTTACAAAAATGGAACCCCAACAACAACAACTTAACGGTGTTAACGGCGTTAACAGCTACCGTCACCGTCGCTCACCTTCATCCGATCGTTTCCTAGGCGTGTTCTCTCCGCCGTCATCTAACGGCGTCATCTCCGGCGGCTCATCAGCCGCCGGAGACGATTTCAGTGAAGATGATGTCTTCTGGACCGGTGATTTCACTGAACAAAAATCAGGTAACGTTACTAATAATAGCTACAATAACGGCGTTAACGGTGTTAGCGGTTTTAACGGTAATAATTCGTTCCGTCATAACGGAATACTGGCTGCATTACCGGAAAACAACCGTAATAACCGTCCGTTAATCAACCGTACGGTGAGCACGTCATCGTCGAAGCTGATTCCGGCGATTCCTCGGCCAAAAGTGGAGAGAGAAGTGAAGTTTCAGCAATCGGCGCCGGTGAATGTGCCGATGTTTAAGATGAAAGTGAGGACAGGTGGAGGGGAGCTTGCTGACGTGGACATTGGAGATGAGGAGGATGATGAAGAGGAGATGCTGCCTCCTCATGAGATTGTGGCGAGAGGCTATTCGAAGTCGCCTCATACGACTTTTTCCGTTTTGGAAGGTGCTGGGAGGACTTTGAAAGGGAGGGATTTGAGGTTGGTGAGGAATGCGGTTTGGCGTAAGACCGGCTTTCTCGATTGATGGTGTTGTTTGTTGTTTGTGTTGTGCCTGATGGTGTTTTTGGACTGGAAGTTGATGGTTTTTTTAATTTCGAGCTTTTGCAGTCTGGAAAACGATATATAAATAGGAGCTTAGTAGATTGAGGTCAGGCCGTATGTTTTGTTTTTTTTTTCGTAATCAACTAATGGAGTTTATATAGTAGTATGAATTGCTGGGACTTATCTAGTTTGCTGCATGATGAATTATATATAAGATCCTGTAATTGATCAACTATTGTGTCGAATGCTAGATTATATTGCTCAAGTTGCTTTGTATTCATGTACTTAAGTATGTTTATGTTGTTCTGGGGTATGTTTGGCAGTGAGAGTTAAGAAGCGTTTTGAAGCAACTAGCGTTTTAACATTTTGTAAACAATGCTGCTTGTCTGACAACAAGCAACTAGGATTCCTAATTTTCTGAACGAAATCAAAATGATACTTGCAGGAGCAGTTACTATAGGGGAAATAGAGTCTTGGATCAGGAAAGCTGATTTTTGTTGATATGTGCTTCCTTTAATGTTAGGTTTAAGATTTTGGAAGGGCTGTTGTTAATCTTAGATTGATGTTAAGAAAATATAACTATTTAAACTGCTTAAAGTTTTGATTTTGTTTACTTTAGTGCATAATATATAAGCTATTTTTTTAGAGGTTTAACTATAAGGTTTTTGTGTTTTGTTTAATTGATTTTTGTGTTGTGCTAATGGTGTAAGATAGCCAATTGTGAACCTGAATTGTATACAGTGATTGTGGTTATACACCGTTGAGACTTGAGACTATTTTATACAATTTGTACAGCATGCAACATATTTAAGGTCATTTTTTTATATAAAGAAAGTTGGTATTGAAGCAAATCTGGAACCTGAGGGGGGTTAAACCTCATAAAAAACTTCAACGACAACACTCATGGAACTTGGTTAAAAAATTTTGCTTTTCGAAAATTGTTCAAAGATTGACCACAATGCTAGCAAATTTAGACTTCCTCCTTTGCAAGAACTCGACATGTAGAAAAGAAATCCTCCCAAATATATGTACCTTTTTCTGATTAAGGTATTGGAATCCTAAAACCCCAACTGGTGTTGGTAGTAAAGGCCAAGTGTTACTCTGGTATCTCTTGAACTTAGGTGTCAATATGAACTGCCCTGGTTTGTGTTTAGAGTTTATACGAGTGAACTTATGGTCTTATGTGGCTAACTGGCTTTTGCACTAGACAGCATTGCTGATTAAGGCTGGTTCTTGTTTGGTTAAATCCATTGAAGAATTAAATCAGAAAACTATTACAAGTGGTTGCATTTAAAATGAAATTCCTACTATGTAAAGTTAACAACTGGAAACTGCATATTCAAGAGGCTCTTATTAATTATATCTAATCATTTAGAGCAGTGTGCTGTTTATTGCTGCAATACCATATTAGTTATTTATTGTAAATTGGAAATTCTGTATGTCCTGTAACTCCTTGCTCAGTTAAGTCTTGGACTGCACTGACACCCTGTTGCGATTGCAGTTGATGGCAATGTCAAAATGTCACATCTTGTTATGTATTTGCATTTAACTATCTTGTAATGATAATTACAGTATATTTCATCTTTTAAGGGGGTGTTTAGGATTGCTTATCGAGAATAGATTATGCTTTTTGAAAATTGATAGTTAGATAATCAAGGGTTACAAACCGCGATTTTGAAAATTAGTGTTTGGGTTTGATTATGTTATTTGAAATTGCAATAATCAGATAATCACCTTTTTTTTAGTGTTTGGCAAATCGAATTATTTGTTTAATTAATATTTAAAATAACTAAAATAGACACTCATGTATATTTAGATTAATAGATTTTACAATATTAAAGGCTAAAATAGACATTTATGTAAATTTGGGCTCACTTGTGAAAACTGCGTTTTCAAAAAGCATCACCCCACTTACTTTTCCAAAACTCCATTTTGGATCATTGTAAATGTAAATAATCACTTTTTCTCTATTTGTATCCAAACGCTCGTTTTAACTTATCTTCCATTATGAAAACGAAATAAGTAGAAATTGTCAAATTGTCTGGCTAACCTCAATGACATGATCCTTAAACCCTGTTCTGTTTTTCACTTGTGTTTAATTACCATATGTTTGAGACATTGTCACTTTTAAGGCATTAAACTTCATTGATTTATTTTCTAAAAGACACTAGTGAAAACTTTCTATTTGAATAGTCTGCGTTAAAATTGGGTTTCTTATTTATATGGCACACAAATCTGATCTTAGAATCATATGCAAATTCCTTGTTCAATGCCGATGCTGGACTTCTGTCCATGCTAAACATCACCACCCTTTCTAGCTATCCTCTTTCTTAAGGGCTGAACAATTTAAGGGCTTTGTTGGAGCTTTATTATGTAAATTGTGCGCTCCAAACCATTTGTATGGATATAAGAATGCTACAGGTAGAGCTATTGAGCCCACAGGAAGTAAATGATAACTTGCTTTGATACAACACTCCACATGCAACTTACGTTTCTAAGATAGTATAGTGTTTCGGATACTCTGTTGCTAGCGGAGATCAATATTTTAATATTATAATAATTGAGTCTCCATTGGTAAAAGTATCAGCAACTTATATACTTAGATTTTTTAACTTTTATTTTATCCAAGGCCTTTTTTTTTGTCTTTGGATCTAATTAATTCAATAACCTTAATTTTATAATTTTTTGAAAATGAACTTATTATGTTCTTCCTTGATATACCAAACACACATTATTATTATTACAAAAACAGAGATAGTGAAATCCGCAACCATGATTTTCTTCAATTTGTAATGTTAAAGCGATAAGAGTCATCTTAATCAATGCCATTATGTTCTAAATCTGATGCTTAACACACTTCATATGTATCAGAACATATATAGTTATTCAAGTAGCTTCGAAAGAAAATTGATCTATGATGACCATGTCAATGGTATTATTTGAATTACAGTAGTAAAACACTAAAACTTGCACAGGTCCACTTTTAGTTCTCTTTTGATAAAACTCCAATCCCATATCGATTCAAAGGAGAAAATTTTGGTAGTTAATACTAGTAGTATGACGTTTACGGGTCTGAAGTAAGAGTTTTTTAATTAGAGTCCATATATTTGTATGTGTTGGTAAGTATAGTTTGTTTTATCATTCACCTCACTCATAAAACGATCTACTACTCTTATGACATGCGAGAATGGCCGACGATTGATCCACATGAAAATTTTGATTCTATTTGTTTATCTGTAGTGTCTGATTTAGAAGTGTCCATTGTTTCTCTTTGTGGGCAAGTAGTTTTTGCATTTCCTTTTTCCACTTGTGGTTTTAAGAGCCTGTTTGTTTAGTCTTTTTATTAAGTCCTTTAAAATTAAAGTGTTTGTAAAAATATATGTTGTCTGTTTGTAGACGTATATATGACTGTTTGTTTTGTGTGCTGAATATAGAGTCTGAATCAGAGAAGTTTACTATTATGTCCTTTTAAATTAGTTAATTGAGGAAGTTAGAGGGTAAATATGTAAACTAAAGATAATAAGTCATGACTTAATACAGAAAGCACACTCCTGCTGGCTTTTTCCATAAAGTCATTGATACACGGCTTTTGACACCCTGTATAAAAATTAAGTTCTAGTTCTCGATATCTTAACGAATTGATCTAGGTTCTATGTGTGACTCTATTGTTTTTGGTGAACAAATATTTTTGGTTGTTTTTAAATTTAAATTTGCAAAGACTTAAAAGTAAATATCGTTGAAATAAAATGGCGTTAAAATTAAATCTAAGTCTAATTAAACGAAAGGTACAATATTTAAAAACGTGACGGAAAGTAAATTGATTAAATGACTAAAAATAAAAGCGTGACGAGAATTAAAATTGACAAAGTATAAAAATGAGAATGTAAAAATTAAACAAAACAAAACATGAAAAATAACCACCCAATCGAAATATATTCCGATCTTACCTCGTCGGAATATCCCCAACCTGTCGGAATGACAATCGGAAAACTCTGATCGGAATAACGTCACTTACCCAGATCGGAATACCTCAAGACACCCAGATCGGAATGTTGTAAACCCAACACTGATCGGAATATGGCTTACCTACCTGATCGGAATAAGAAATGCCCCTGGTCGGAATGTTGATCGGAAACTCTGATCGGAATAATGTCACCTTTCCCAAATCGGAATAACCAATCGAACACCTCGATCGGAATATGGAATAGCCTCAGATCGGAATGCTGTCACTCAACCCAGATCGGAATACCTAAACCAATCCTCAATCGGAATACCAATAGGAATATTCAAAACCCTTTTCCGACCAAGCCAAAACGTTGGTCGGAATATATAAACCCTTTTCCGATCTACCCAATCGGAATACAGCAAAGAAGAATGAAAATAAGCTATAAAAATAAGCTAAAACTCTAATAAGCACAAGACTAAAATCCTAAGGCAAACCGTATGAAAATAAGCTACTAAACTGAAATTTAAAAACTTTTAAGACACGAAATGAATAAGCTTTACGAAAAACAACTTTTATACGAAAATAATTTTTATAAAAACTTTAAAAACTTAAAGATAATCACAAATAAGCTATAAAAATCAATGATCTAAAACAAATAAAAGCATAAAAACACAATCTTTAATCAAATAAGCAACACAATAAGCACATAAACATAAAGATCAAACAAGAAAGAAAGGTAGAATGAGAGATTTAAAACAAGATAATTAAAGAACACTTACTTGGAATTTAAATGTATTAAAAGTGCAAGACAAGTAATCAAAGGTGCAAGTAATTAAAGGTGCAAGTAATTAAAGGTGCAAGGTAAATAAAAGTGGAAGACTAATTGTCACCTTAGCCAACAAAATGAAAAGTGATTAAGACTAATCTATATATAGGGGAGGATCAGGAAGCTTCCTCCCCTCCTTCATTTCTTCTTAATTGCGTCATTAGGTCCTTAAGCCTTTAATCTTCATTAATTGCTCCATTAGTCCTTTATTCTTCTAATCTTCTTTAAACTTGGACTCTAATGACTTGTGGCTCGGGATTTCTTTGAACTCGTCTTTTAAATCTTCAATAAAATAGACTTGAGTTCTTCGGCTTTAAGTAAACTTCCGTCTTTTGACTTTTTCTTCGATAAATCTTCAGAATTGGTCTTGGACTTCCGTTCTTTTTGCACTCTTGACTTCTCGACTCCGTCTTTCATCTTTTCTTCAATAAAAGCCCGTGAATGCCCGTGTTTTCTCCACTTTTCACCTTTTCGTCCTAAATCACAACAAAAACACAAACCACGCATAATTTCGACATAAAAGACATAAAATACACGTTTTGGCTCGGTTATTATTGTAATTAAGTGGTAGAAAGGATGGGTGTTTACACACCTATCAAATCCCCTACACTTGACCATTGCAATGTCCTCATGCAATGCATTAGTTACAAAGCAAGTTTACATTTTTCATCATAATTAATCCACGTTGGCCTTTATTAACGAGCTAGAGAATTATAAACATACAAAGTAAAGAAATCAAAAGCATACCTTGGGTTTTGGAAATGTCATGAATAATCATCATCCTCAAGTTTTCACTTTCTCCAAACCAAGCTTAAAAACGAGATCATTGTTATTATAAGTTAGCAAACTAACACGAACTCATGTGGGCCAATTATTTACTTAGACTCCCTTATTCCTAGGTGTATCTCTTATATTTTATTGTTGTCTTGAATGATCACGAGGATGCATTTTTGACTTATTTCGATAGTTATTTAGTCCAAAAATAAAGTGAACGATTTAATCAATAGTTAGCTAAAGGACAAAATCTTTTAAAACTGCTTCTCGGGACCTCATAAAGTTCATATCTTGGCATAACTCGCTTCGCGATTTGAGACCTTTCTCGGACCGATATTTGGCAGCGACTTCATACTTCAAACCTTGAGAGACGTTCATGAAATTATGGTCTTCTCTTCATAATAGAAATTTCTTCACTTGAAGTTTTGAGAGATTCATACTTGGACCACGACTTCTTTATTTTTCTCCAATCATTATTTTGGACTTTGATGTACAACGATCCGCCTCCTTTTATGACTTGGATCTACTTATCCTCATACCTTGTTAGGGTCTTTTCGGATACACTTCTCCATGACTTTTTGGGAGTTTTTGCTTGTCGTCGTGCGTCTCGATCCTTCATATTGATTTTCGATAAATGATTCTTCACATCAGTTAGGATCTTTAGCAACAAAATATAGCCCTCATGCCTTGTTAGGGCCTTTTTGGACTCGCCAATCTTCGCATCCCGCTTCAATAAGTTATGCCTTGGCTATGAACTCTAATCCATACCGAGCAACTTTTAAACGATCTTGGGCTAGAAGCTAAGTAACTTTTCAAATCGTACAACCTTATTTATTGCAGATAATTTTATTAGCAAGCGATGGGAGAATAGGCTTATAATTAACTCACATAAATTCCCGAAAGAATACCAAACTTATAATTGACTCTATCATCTCTCGTTCTCCACAGTTTAAAATCTCAAGTAATGAGACCCGTGGATGCTTAGCCTATTAAATCAAAGTTTTGGGTTTTCGAGTCGCCTATAGGATCATGCAAACTCTTAGACTTTTTCAAGTTTAGAAATCGCATTTTAAAGTTCCCTTGATAAACGACTCTCTAGGATCAATTATAGGAACTTGCGAAAAGTTCTTGTTCTTAACCCGTGAGAGTTAAGACTTTCGCGTTTTATAGCTCCCTATATAAAAGCCTAGCAAAACTTGACTTAAACACGTTAAGGATACTAGCTAGAGTAACTTAGATAAGTAAACTCTGGTTGAGTCAAAAGATTCACAACGTTTGAAAATTAAAACCACTTTATTAAAATTTATTCTAGCAAAGAAAGAAAATAACTATACAAATAGAAAAACTAATAGGCCAAAATAGATCAAAAAATTTTGAAAAATGTCGAAAAATAGATTTTCCGGTTAAAATGAGGACAAATACAAGGAAAAGAGCCACTTAACTTCGATAGAAGTCCCCCCTACACTTAAGATAAACATTGTCCTCAATGTTTAAGCATGTGGGAGTAAACTCCCCTACACTTAAGACATTGTGCACTTTGTTTAAATCTCGCTAAGGAAGAGACAACTAAAGATATTCCTATTTTAATATTGAGAAAATATAAAATAGTGAATCGAAAAGAGTTTAGGATAAAACCAGGAAGAAGTGTACACGGAATCACGGGTCGTCAAGAATCATCAAGAGTGGATCATTGAAGCTCGAATCCTGAGTAAGAGAGGAGAGGAAATAGCAAACCAACGGGTCTCCCCTACACTTATGATAAAGAAAGCGAAAAGATAGATGCATGGGTTGCCTCCCAAGAAGCGCTTGGTTTTTGATTACCGAGTCGTGAGCCTGACTCGACCTTGATTATCAACGGAAGAAACATGAAACATATCCACCAGGATCAAAGACATAGTTTTCGTCCATCAAATAGCAGAGGCTTAAGGCGAACAAGGCAAGCCAAAGAAGAGTAGGCAAGGTTCCCTTAAGCAGTGATGGAGCACGGTGGAAGCAAGGGTGAAGTGGTGCAAGCATGTCTTCAACATTTCCAAAGATTTTTCCTTTTATTTCATCAGGTGGATACTGAGATGGCTTAAAGATTTGAATACCGGGGTCGAACACCTTTTCCTTTAGGGGAAAATAGCACTCAGGCTCAGCAGAGTGTGACGAAGATCCGCGAAGAAGCACAACCTCGTCCTCAGAAGGGGGGACAAAGAGGTGTTAACTCATACGTGTTGCGGATATTGGTGTCGACTGGTTTCTTCTCCTTTGAAAGTATGTGCTTCAAATCCAAAGTAGGATCAAGACGATAATCTTCAAAATCATAAGGAGGAGCATCACTCTCATGAGGGAAGTAAGTATTAAGAAATGCAGAGAAGTCTTCCTCAAATGAGTAATCGTCCAAAGTAGGATCGAGTGATGGCGAAGGATCTTCATCATGTGAAGAATCGCTCGAAAGAGTATCAGCCTCATCGAAATCATCATACGTGGGCAGATCGGGATACTCAGAAGTAAGGTCATCATAATCATCCGAGTCTGAGCTAGAATCATCATCATAAGCATCAAAGACCGGTGGAGAATCATAAATGGGAGAAGCGTCCAAATTGGATAGAGAATCATCCACATCATCTTGAAAAAGTGGGTTATCAATGGAAGAATCAAATAGAGGATTGTTGTAGACAACGAAGTCATCATGCACATTAATCATATTTACTGATTCTCGGCCTCCAAAGGATTTGCTTGTAAGCTTCCCCATTTTAAACACTTGTGCATCATCCCCGACTCTTAAGATTAACTCACCTTCGGCCACATCAACTAAAGCTCGTCCGGTTCTCAAGAATGGCCGACCAAGTATTAAAGGAATACGAGGGTCCATTTCATAATCAACAACGACAAAATCGACCGGGAAAGTAAATGTGCCAACTTTTATGAACACGTCTTCGGCTATACCAACGGGGTAAGCGAGAGTGCGATTTGCAAGTTCAAGAGTCATCTTTGTTGGTGTGAGGTCGGGTAATGATAGTGTTTTCCAAACACTCAAAGGCATAAGATTAATACTAGCCCCGAGATCAGCAAGGGCAGTAAATTCTTCAGTTTTGTTGAAAACGCAAGGCAACACAAAACGACCAGGATCTCCAAGCTTTTCCGGAAGTTCTTTAAGAATAACTGCAGAGCAGTTTTCATTTAAGCGTGTGTTGGCGAGTTCAATCAGCTTCTCCTTCTTGTTAAGCAATTCCTTAAATGCTTTGACAAATTTGGGCATGTGGACAAGTGCCTCAAGAAAGCTAATGTTGAAGTTCATCTGAGAGATCATCTTCACATAGCGTGTCACTTTAGAGTCATCCTTAGTTAGCAGTTTGGTCTTGCCTAAACGAGAAGGATAAGGGATATTGGGTTTGGGTGGTGAAGGTGCAGGTGTAGCAGGTAGAGGTTGAGATGTTGAAGGGTCCTTCCGAGGTACATCGTCATGACGAGGCGGAGACGGTAATGGTGCACTAATACTAGGTGTAGGAGGAGTAGAGATACATGGTGGTGGAGGAGGTGTAGATGATGGGGGTGGGATTGGTGGATCGACAATGGTAATCCCACTACGAGTAGTAATAGCACTCACATTAGCTCGCGGATTGGTGACGGTGTTTGAAGGTAGAGAACTCGAAGAAGAAGGTGGAGCTGCGGGCAAGAAACTAGCAAGCATATTCTTCAAATCATTGGTTTGATTGCTGAAGGAGGATTGAATATTATCTCGAAGCTCGGATCTTATCTCATTTCCTTGCTTTGTGATATCTCCTTTAAGATTGATAATTTGGCTCTGCAGATTCTTGATTTGCTCACCTTGGGTTCTCATGATGGGTTCAACATCGGGAGTAATGGGTGGGGTTTGTTGGGCGGGTGGGCGATAAGGATTAGAAGCTCTTGGTGGGATTTGGTTGCTTCTATTGTAGTTGTTGGCGGGGTTTTGGTTTTGAGGAGAAAAACCGGGTGAAAGGTAGTTGTTTGATCGGTAACTCAGCAGATTTCTCTCCCCTTGAGGTCGAGCTTGGTGATTTTCTGGTGAATAATTACCATAAGCTGCATACACATTTTCCGGATTTCCTTGAGTCGAAGGACAATCAGTGTATGAGTGAGGACCGTCGCATGTTTCACAAGGATTGGCAACCGCTTTAACTTGTTGTTGTTGTTGGTTTGAAGCGAGAAGCGTGATACTTTTGCTCATTTCAGTCATCATGCGGGTGAGTTCGGTCATCTCAGGGTTTGCTGAGGTGGAAGAAACATTGACTCTCGGGTTGTTCCTTGAAGAAGCAGAGGAATCCCAGTTTTTGTGGTGAGTAGTCATGTTCTCAATAAGCTCTATACACTCCTCGGGTCTCCTTTTCATGAATGTGCCACCGGCGGATGCATTAATCGTATCACGATCTCGAAAAGTCAATCCGTTGTAGAAAGTATCTATTAAGGTCACAGGGAGCATGTTGTGGTTTGGACAACGATCAATCAAGACATTATATCGCTCCCAAGCATCAAAAAGAGATTCATCAGGGTCTTGCATGAAACCGCTGATTTGATTGCGAAGGCTCGTGACCATGGATGGTGGAAAGTAGCGCGAAAAAAAGCGTTGAGTCATGTCATCCCAAGTGTGAATAGAATTCTTCGGGAGACGATCAAACCATTTCTCGGCATGATGCGATAAAGTATGTGGAAAGAGTTGTAGGCGAAGAACATCCATTGTGGCACCAGGCAACTTCATGCTTTGGGTGATTGTAATGAACTTGTCGAGGTGTTTGTTGGCATCATCATCAGGCAATCCACGGAAAGGATTTGTTTGCACTTGCTGAATCATGTGGTGCTTCAACGAAAACTCAGGAGCGTTGATTTGCATCGGCGCAATCGGTCCTCCTCGTCCAAACATGGTAGGTTGACAAAGTTCCTCCATTGTCCGAAGATTGGGCTGTGGAAGAACATTGTTGTTATTATTGAGGTGCGGTGGAATATTGTTGTTAACACCTGACATAGCTAAATCTTCTTGAGTCTCGGGCTCTTGATAATTAGAAGATCTAGTACGCATGCACCTGAAAATGCAAAAGAAAAAGAAACCAAACACAAAGACAATATATATACACAATAAAGATAAAATCTTTTTGGATTTTTGAAATTTTTAATTTTTATGGATTTTTATCAATTTTTAATTTTTTATGGTTTTTTGAATTTTTTAAGCAAGAAAATAACGCTCACAAGTGAACGGATCCCAAAAAGCAACGCGTCTCTCACAAAAACCGTTAATCTTTACGAAAAGAGCCGGCAGCGACGCCATTTGATACAAGACTTTTGGCCAGGTAAAAAGTTATCGTCACAGTCTCTTCGAATTGAAAACCGGATTTATGTGCGACTCAGCTGTCTTTGGTGAAACAAAAATGTGTCGTTGTAGTATATATTTAAATTGCAAAGACTTAAAAGTAAACATCGTTGAAATAAAATGGCGTTAAAATTAAATCTAAGTCTAATTAAACGAAAGGTACAATATTTAAAAACGTGACGGAAAGTAAATTGATTAAATGACTAAAAATAAAAGCGTGACGAGAATTAAAATTGACAAAGTATAAAAATGAGAATGTAAAAATTAAACAAAACAAAACATGAAAAATAACCACCCAATCGGAATATATTCCGATCTTACCTCGTCGGAATATCCCCAACCTGTCGGAATGACAATCGGAAAACTCTGATCGGAATAACGTCACTTACCCAGATCGGAATACCTCAAGACACCCAGATCGGAATGTTGTAAACCCAACACTGATCGGAATATGGCTTACCTACCTGATCGGAATAAGAAATGCCCCTGGTCGGAATGTTGATCGGAAACTCTGATCGGAATAATGTCACCTTTCCCAAATCGGAATAACCAATCGAACACCTCGATCGGAATATGGAATAGCCTCAGATCGGAATGCTGTCACTCAACCCAGATCGGAATACCTAAACCAATCCTCAATTGGAATACCAATAGGAATATTCAAAACCCTTTTCCGACCAAGCCAAAACGTTGGTCGGAATATATAAACCCTTTTCTGATCTACCCAATCGGAATACAGCAAAGAAGAATGAAAATAAGCTATAAAAATAAGCTAAAACTCTAATAAGCACAAGACTAAAATCCTAAGGCAAACCGTATGAAAATAAGCTACTAAACTGAAATTTAAAAACTTCTAAGACACGAAATGAATAAGCTTTACGAAAAACAACTTTTATACGAAAATAATTTTTATAAAAACTTTAAAAACTTAAAGATAATCACAAATAAGCTATAAAAATCAATGATCTAAAACAAATAAAAGCATAAAAACACAATCTTTAATCAAATAAGCAACACAATAAGCACATAAACATAAAGATCAAACAAGAAAGAAAGGTAGAATGAGAGATTTAAAACAAGATAATTAAAGAACACTTACTTGGAATTTAAATGTATTAAAAGTGCAAGACAAGTAATCAAAGGTGCAAGTAATTAAAGGTGCAAGTAATTAAAGGTGCAAGTAATTAAAGGTGCAAGGTAAATAAAAGTGGAAGACTAATTGTCACCTTAGCCAACAAAATGAAAAGTGATTAAGACTAATCTATATATAGGGGAGGATTAGGAAGCTTCCTCCCCTCCTTCATTTCTTCTTAATTGCGTCATTAGGTCCTTAAGCCTTTAATCTTCATTAATTGCTCCATTAGTCCTTTATTCTTCTAATCTTCTTTAAACTTGGACTCTAATGACTTGTGGCTCGGGATTTCTTTGAACTCGTCTTTTAAATCTTCAATAAAATAGACTTGAGTTCTTCGGCTTTAAGTAAACTTCCGTCTTTTGACTTTTTCTTCGATAAATCTTCAGAATTGGTCTTGGACTTCCATTCTTTTTGCACTCTTGACTTCTCGACTTCGTCTTTCATCTTTTCTTCAATAAAAGCCCGTGAATGCCCGTGTTTTCTCCATTTTTCACCTTTTCGTCCTAAATCACAACAAAAACACAAACCACGCATAATTTCGACATAAAAGACATAAAATACACGTTTTGGCTCGGTTATTATTGTAATTAAGTGGTAGAAAGGATGGGTGTTTACACACCTATCAAATCCCCTACACTTGACCATTGCAATGTCCTCATGCAATGCATTAGTTACAAAGCAAGTTTACATTTTTCATCATAATTAATCCACGTTGGCCTTTATTAACGAGCTAGAGAATTATAAACATACAAAGTAAAGAAATCAAAAGCATACCTTGGGTTTTGGAAATGTCATGAATAATCATCATCCTCAAGTTTTCACTTTCTCCAAACCAAGCTTAAAAACGAGATCATTGTTATTATAAGTTAGCAAACTAACACGAACTCATATGGGCCAATTGTTTACTTAGACTCCCTTATTCCTAGGTGTATCTCTTATATTTTATTGTTGTCTTGAATGATCACGAGGATGCATTTTTGACTTATTTCGATAGTTATTTAGTCCAAAAATAAAGTGAACGATTTAATCAATAGTTAGCTAAAGGACAAAATCTTTTAAAACTGCTTCTCGGGACCTCAAAAAGTTCATATCTTGGCATAACTCGCTTCGCGATTTGAGACCTTTCTCGGACCGATATTTGGCAGCGACTTCATACTTCAAACCTTGAGAGACGTTCATGAAATTATGGTCTTCTCTTCATAATAGAAATTTCTTCACTTGAAGTTTTGAGAGATTCATACTTGGACCACGACTTCTTTATTTTACTCCAATCATTATTTTGGACTTTGATGTACAACGATCCGCCTCCTTTTATGACTTGGATCTACTTATCCTCATACCTTGTTAGGGTCTTTTCGGATACACTTCTCCATGACTTTTTGGGAGTTTTTGCTTGTCGTCGTGCGTCTCGATCCTTCATATTGATTTTCGATAAATGATTCTTCACATCAGTTAGGATCTTTAGCAACAAAATATAGCCCTCATGCCTTGTTAGGGCCTTTTTGGACTCGCCAATCTTCGCATCCCGCTTCAATAAGTTATGCCTTGGCTATGAACTCTAATCCATACCGAGCAACTTTTAAACGATCTTGGGCTAGAAGCTAAGTAACTTTTCAAATCGTACAACCTTATTTATTGCAGATAATTTTATTAGCAAGCGATGGGAGAATAGGCTTATAATTAACTCACATAAATTCCCGAAAGAATACCAAACTTATAATTGACTCTATCATCTCTCGTTCTCCACAGTTTAAAATCTCAAGTAATGAGACCCGTGGATGCTTAGCCTATTAAATCAAAGTTTTGGGTTTTCGAGTCGCCTATAGGATCATGCAAACTCTTAGACTTTTTCAAGTTTAGAAATCGCATTTTAAAGTTCCCTTGATAAACGACTCTCTAGGATCAATTATAGGAACTTGCAAAAAGTTCTTGTTCTTAACCCGTGAGAGTTAAGACTTTCGCTTTTTATAGCTCCCTATATAAAAGCCTAGCAAAACTTGACTTAAACACGTTAAGGATACTAGCTAGAGTAACTTAGATAAGTAAACTCTGGTTGAGTCAAAAGATTCACAACGTTTGAAAATTAAAACCACTTTATTAAAATTTATTCTAGCAAAGAAAGAAAATAACTATACAAATAGAAAAACTAATAGGCCAAAATAGATCAAAAAATTTTGAAAAATGTCGAAAAATTGATTTTCCGGTTAAAATGAGGACAAATACAAGGAAAAGAGCCACTTAACTTCGATAGAAGTCCCCCCTACACTTAAGATAAACATTGTCCTCAATGTTTAAGCATGTGGGAGTAAACTCCCCTACACTTAAGACATTGTGCACTTTGTTTAAATCTCGCTAAGGAAGAGACAACTAAAGATATTCCTATTTTAATATTGAGAAAATATAAAATAGTGAATCGAAAAGAGTTTAGGATAGAACCGGGAAGAAGTGGACACGGAATCACGGGTCGTCAAGAATCATCAAGAGTGGATCATTGAAGCTCGAATCCGGAGTAAGAGAGGAGAGGAAATAGCAAACCAACGGGTCTCCCCTACACTTATGATAAAGAAAGCGAAAAGATAGATGCATGGGTTGCCTCCCAAGAAGCGCTTGGTTTTTGATTACCGAGTCGTGAGCCTGACTCGACCTTGATTATCAACGGAAGAAACATGAAACATATCCACCAGGATCAAAGACATAGTTTTCGTCCATCAAATAGCAGAGGATTAAGGCGAACAAGGCAAGCCAAAGAAGAGTAGGCAAGGTTCCCTTAAGCAGTGATCGGAATATGGCTTACCTACCTGATCGGAATAAGAAATGCCCCTGGTCAGAATGTTGATCGGAAACTCTGATCGGAATAATGTCACCTTTCCCAAATCGGAATAACCAATCGAACACCTCGATCGGAATATGGAATAGCCTCAGATCGGAATGCTGTCACTCAACCCAGATCGGAATACCTAAACCAATCCTCAATCGGAATACCAATAGGAATATTCAAAACCCTTTTCCGACCAAGCCAAAACGCTGGTCGGAATATATAAACCCTTTTCCGATCTACCCAATTGGAATACAGCAAAGAAGAATGAAAATAAGCTATAAAAATAAGCTAAAACTCTAATAAGCACAAGACTAAAATCCTAAGGCAAACCGTATGAAAATAAGCTACTAAACTGAAATTTAAAAACTTTTAAGACACGAAATGAATAAGCTTTACGAAAAACAACTTTTATACGAAAATAATTTTTATAAAAACTTTAAAAACTTAAAGATAATCACAAATAAGCTATAAAAATCAATGATCTAAAACAATCAAAAGCATAAAAACACAATCTTTAATCAAATAAGCAACACAATAAGCACATAAACATAAAGATCAAACAAGAAAGAAAGGTAGAATGAGAGATTTAAAACAAGATAATTAAAGAACACTTACTTGGAATTTAAATGTATTAAAAGTGCAAGACAAGTAATCAAAGGTGCAAGTAATTAAAGGTGCAAGTAATTAAAGGTGCAAGGTAAATAAAAGTGGAAGACTAATTGTCACCTTAGCCAACAAAATGAAAAGTGATTAAGACTAATCTATATATAGGGGAGGATTAGGAAGCTTCCTCCCCTCCTTCATTTCTTCTTAATCGCGTCATTTGGTCCTTAAGCCTTTAATCTTCATTAATTGCTCCATTAGTCCTTTATTCTTCTAATCTTCTTTAAACTTGGACTCTAATGACTTGTGGCTCGGGATTTCTTTGAACTCGTCTTTTAATTCTTCAATAAAATAGACTTGAGTTCTTCGGCTTTAAGTAAACTTCCGTCTTTTGACTTTTTCTTTGATAAATCTTCAGAATTGGTCTTGGACTTCCGTTCTTTTTGCACTCTTGACTTCTCGACTCCGTCTTTCATCTTTTCTTTAATAAAAGCCCGTGAATGCCCGTGTCTTCTCTACTTTTCACCTTTTCGTCCTAAATCACAACAAAAACACAAACCACGCATAATTCCGACATAAAAGACATAAAATACACGTTTTGGCTCGGTTATTATTGTAATTAAGTGGTAGAAAGGATGGGGGTTTACACACCTATCAGTCATTAGTTTATTTTAAGCATAAAACAAACAAACTACTTATGACTTAATCTATATTCCTATTTTTTTAATTAAGACTCTATAAGTCTTTATCAAACACTACCTAAGTCTTCTTGTGTGTATTTGTTTCTTTTGGCTCCATGCCTCTTCGGTATATTTATTTATTTTTATTGCCTTATAAAACGAGAATGAGCTTAATTCCTACAGCTCGATAGGTTTAAATTGAGAAAGAGAGTACATAAGCCAAATAATCCAAACCTATAAAACCAGTGTTGTTTCCGTCGAAGAATGTGAGAGGGCTGGAGGCTGTGAGCCACTATATGATTTTCTTGATTTGATTGTCATCGGATGCTGGGAACGAGAATATGTAACCAATGTATCCAGGTTGAACTCTATATGCTAGACAGACATTGCATACCTGATGTAGCGTGAAACAATGATAGATAATTGAATCTGTTGATTCCAAAGAATGCCAGAAACAATCCTTCCAACTATCGTTGATTCAAAAAGAATACCGATAATCAGGTAACTCCAACAATCATTGATTCAACGAATACCCGATTATTTGGATGAAATCAAACAATAAACCCTAACCTGGATTTAAGTGTCACACCCCACCATGGCAGAATATGGGGCACGACGTATGGATATCATCACAACAAACGGTGTCTCTATAGAGAAAACTAAAATGTAAACATAATGTCATAAATGATGACACAAATGTCATGACAATATCTCAACATAGCAGGAGTCTAGGTAAGTAGGTAACAGTCCTACCTCTTACCCAAGACAATCAAATATCACAAACAAAACAAACATATAGGTGCCAACAATATCACTTATTAAACAAACAAAAGAAACTAAGAAGGAACGGGGATCTCCTTCTATATGCAATCCTAAGGCATCCAAGTCTAACCACTTCTATCCTCAAGCTTAACCACATTCACACCTGAAAGAGACACTAAAACACGTCAACATAAAGTTGGTGAGAGTCATAGGTTTAGACTCTAACGCCAAATCAGTTATAAGCTGTGAATAACAACCATCAACACAATAACATATTGACAATGTGTTATAAATATGTATTAACAACTAACATTTAAGATCAATCATACCAAACCAAAATCCAAGGCCTACAGCCTTACCAAAAACCATGGTACCATAGATGATCACACTATGTACCTATCCCAAGGCCACTACCTTGTCATTATCCATTGGTCCCATAGACGATCACGCTATGTACCTATCCCAAGGCCCCTACCTTGTCAAACCACAATAACTGAGACGGCACGTGTCCCCCGATCCAAATCATACACAATCAAGAACCACATAGCAGTTAATCACATAATGTACACACAAGTCCATCTCAAATCACAAAAACATTCACAGCATCAATTTAGAAAATAACTCAACACAGTGTCTCTTCCATCCCATGTGGAAGTCAAAATCAATAATAAACATGGGACTACGAAACTCACCTTATTGCTTCTCCAAAAGTCATCGCACTAGCAACAAGCTAACAAACCAAAAACACGCAATCAATACATGAACCAATCACTAAGATGGCTCATCAACCTATGATAGACATCTAGCCTACTCCCATATAAATACCCCATTTATATGCTCTAAACACCCCCATTACCTCTTCCCTAACAAGTCCTTAACTTGTTTAAGTTTAATAACTATCCCGTTCATATTTTACACAAAACAGTCCCAATTTTAGGTCTCCAAACTTTAAGTCAAACGTCCACATAAACATACTCATTGTTTTTGAAAAAGGAATATTCATACCCTTACATATGTAAGCTAACACCTCCCACTTGACCTAACCTTAAATCTACTGATAAGGCCCCGATATATATATATATATATATATATATATATATATATATATATATATATATATATATATATATATATATATATATATATATATATATATATATATATATATATATATATATATATATATATATATATATATATATATATATATATATATATATATATATATATATATATATATATACTTTTGTCATTCCAGTTTTCCTGATTTTAAACATACTAAAAGTTTGTTACAATTAAGGGGTCTTACCCTAAACCACAACCTTAGCCCAAGTGCAGATACTTACTACAATATATAAACCATCCCTCATGTTCGTGAGAAGATCCCAATGCAACCCTAAGTACCCCAAACAACCCAAAACTTGAAAAGAAAACAGGCTGATTACAAACTGTTTTGACCTCCGACTGTTGTAACCTGTTTTTGACCCACTTCCCGACCTCCAATTTAGTTCTCGTTTCTTGCATTGGAAAGACACTTCAATTACCTTTTCAGGGATACTTGGATTTCAAAATACGAGTTTGTAAAACTCCCAATATGATCAAAACAATTGACTCAAAATTCTGCCAAGTTTTTAAAAACGGGTTTAACAAAATCAACCTCATTAATTAACCCTAATCCCTCTAATTACAAGCCCTAATTTATGTAATCATTATAACACCATTAATATAACATTAATTTACTGTTTTTAAATTAAACCCTAACCTAAATCCATCATAAGATGATTAAGACATCATTAAAATAATTAAATTGAAAAGGGATTATAGACTTTACCTTTGATTTATGAAAACCCAAAAAAAATTATGAAGAACCCTAATTTTGTGGAAACTCGCGAATTTTCTTTGTCCCAGGAAAAAAATAATGAATTTTGTTTTTAATAAATACATTATATAGGGTGTGATAACCCATTCCTAGCCCAACCCAAAAACCCCTTTCCTTTTTCTTGTTTTTTCCCTTTTTTTCTTTCTTCCTTGCGTCCAAACCGACCCAACACCCCTTAAAATTCGTTTTTTTTCTTTTTATTATATATTATTAAGTTATTAATAATACCTTAATTTTCCTTAATTTATTTCAGCTCCTAAAGCCTTCAAAACCTCAAAACCGTAAAACTAGTCAGTTTTTACGCGTTTTAACGTAAAAGACGTAAAATATACACTTTTATAAAAAATCTCAAATTTTGAAATAAACTTTATAACTAAGTCCTAAATGACTTAAAACCATCCAGAAAAATACTCCCGTGACTAAATACCTCATCCGAGACCTCGAAATGCTAAACCGTAAATCGTAAAAATACGATTTTTCTATAATACATATACGCATACGTAAACCACTAAATAACACCATCTCATTTCATAGTCACTACCATGTGAGCTCATGAACATGAAATAATCACACATCGTTTCACTCACAAGGTACCCCGTACCCGAAACGATATCCAAACCACAATCTATACACACCAATTAGCACATAAACACGTAAAGACACGTAACTTGCACAAAATAAAACTAAGTGACAAACCTCAAAACCACGGTTGTCACATCACTCCCTCCTAATAGAAATCTCGTCCCAAGATTTACTCCTTAGGATCAAACATACCATTAGCAAACAACTGAGGATACTTGTTCTAAATGAACTCCTCTCATTTCCACGTGAACTTTAGTTCAAGTCTCAAATTACCACATGTACTAACCAACAGTATTTAAATTCATTGCCAAACTCTTGACCTCACAGTCAATAAATCTCACAAATGACTCTTTTATAACACAAACCCTTATTAACACAAATCCCGAATAACCGTACATGCAAATATGCATTCTCAAACAACATTTACCAATCTTAATACACGAAATATAACATGTATACCACTCATTTCCCCCCCAGGTAAGTCTATGCTCATAAGCCACTGGTCCGATCTTTCCAAAGATCATAAATGGACCTACAAAACTCTACATCAACTCTTCCATTTTACCAAAACATACCACCCGTTACTATGGGTGAAACTTCCTACATAACTTTGTCACTAAACTCTAGTGGTTTCCTCCTTTTCAACATAGCATCCCTTGTTGCTCTCATCCTTTCCACAAACACCATTACCACATTAGTAGCCTCTTTTACCAATTCTAGTCCACAATGGGGACAACTCACCCTATCCTTTCATATAGTGCCTCAAATGTCATTTATCGACTTCTAGTATGATAACTATCATTATATGAAAACTCAGCCATCGCTAAAGAGTTTCCTAACTCCCTCTAAATCAATCACTCATGCCCTCAGTGTAACTCCTAAGGTTGTATAAATATCTCACTTGCCCATCCTTTTCCAGTTAGCTGGATACACTCATATCCAATCATGTTCATCAACTATTTCCTTGGAAAGGCACTAACTACAACTCCTCTCACTTCTCCTACTTGCTCTATTCATGGTTCTATCTCAAAATAATAGGCAAACCTACTAAATTTCAGGAAATTTTTAGAAAACATACATGCCTTACGAACAATATCCCCTTCCAACACTCTCTATGGCACGTTACTTGTGCCAATTTCCATACATTTCACAAATCTCTATTCATCTCACTTGGCACTCCTAATAGACCTCATGCCCACATTAGTTCGTCTACGAACCTCTTTCCATATGATTGTCCAAGCCACGCAACATACATGTTGACGCGTTCTCTGCTTTAGACAACTCAACTCGTGCAACCTACATCTTTTATCCAAACCGCCCTAATACGCCATCCCTATAGTTCAAGTTCGTCTCAGCTTCACCTCATTCTTCTTATTCCAGGTCTCATCGACCATGCTTGCCTTTCCCAGATGGTACTTGGCCTTGCAATTTTTCTTTCGTCACTTAACTCCACCCACCACCTTTGCCAAATGTTCAATCAAGGTGATTGAATATGTGTTGGAGACGTTCATGATCCGTATAGATCATTCTCTACGTCTCGTACACCAAATGCCTCTAGCATTCTAGGCAGATATAACAATCCAGCTCCACTAACTAAGTATGTCCAGTTCTTCCAAATCTTCAGTTCCTGCATCGTATAAGCAACCGCCTTTCTTTATCGTTCTCGTATACATCCAAATCCTTGCTCCACGTATCGTCATGCTTCGCGAATTCATCCAGTCCTTCCGATAATGCCAAGATCGGCTCATTATCCAATCCACCTCTTCAGCCTCCAAAACGCTTCCTCATCCTTCTTCACTTCGCCCTTGCTGGTTCCGTGATATGCCATCATCTCTAACTGCTCATCATAGTACACTTAATCCTAAAACTCACACTTGAAAATCTCACGTATAATTCCCTTTCCTAACAACTCCAAACCAGCTCATAATTTACCTCACTCTCTTTCTAAGATTTGGGTAGATCAAGATGTCGTCGATGCTCCCGATGACAACTCGTTTATACACGTTCATGCACACTTGGCTCATTGACACCGTGAAAACCGCTAGTGCTTTGGCGAAGCCAAATGCATAACCATAAACCCAAAGCGTTCATACAACATCCTTAGTAGTTTCATTTATGTCCTCCTTGCACCCTCTCTCAGCGGCAATACGAATAAATTCCTACCTCGTTCTACTTGCAAAATTCTACACGCATTTTAAAAGACCAATGCTTCTTCTCATCAGACCACTCAACCGCTTTCCTCATCCAATCTACTACTAAGCAACTCGACTTTTACCTTGCATCCGTTGCAAATTTCCATCAACTTTTGTTCTACCATGGCGGAATATGGGGCACGACGTATGGATATAATCACAACAAACGGTGTCTCTATAGAGAAAACTTAAATGTAAACATAATGTCATAAATGGTGACACAAATGTCATGACAATATCTCAACATAGCAGGAGTCTAGGTAAGTAGGTAACAGTCCTACCTCTTACCCAAGACAATCAAATATCACAAACAAAACAAACATATAGGTGCCAACAATATCACTTATTAAACAAACAAAAGAAACTAATAAGGAACGGGGATCTCCTTCTATATGCAATCCTAAGTCATCCAAGTCTAGCCACTTCTATCCTCAAGCTTAACCACATTCACACCTGAAAGAGACACTAAAACACGTCAACATAAAGTTGGTGAGAGTCATAGGTTTATACTCTAACGCCAAATCAGTTATAAGCTGTGAATAACAACCATCAACACAATAACATATGGACAATGTGTTATAAATATGTATTAACAACTAACATTCAAGATCAATCATACCAAACCAAAATCCAAGGCATACAACCTTACCAAAAACCATGGTACCATAGATGATCACACTATGTACCTATCCCAAGGCCACTACCTTGTCATTATCCATTGGTCCCATAGACGATCACGCTATGTACCTATCCCAAGGCCCCTACCTTGTCAAACCACAATAACTGAGACGGCACGTGTCCCCCGATCCAAATCATACACAATCAAGAACCACATAGTAGTTAATCACATAATGTACACACAAGTCCATCTCAAATCACAAAAACATTCACAGCATCAATTTAGAAAATAACTCAACACAGTGTCTCTTCCATCCCATCTGGAAGTCAAAATCAATAATAAACATGGGACTACGAAACTCACCTGATTGCTTCTCCAAAAGTCCTCGCACTAGCAACAAGCTAACAAACCAAAAACACGCAATCAATACATGAACCAATCACTAAGATGGCTCATCAACCTATGATGGACATATAGCCTACTCCCATATAAATACCCCATTTATATGCTCTAAACACCCCATTACCCCTTCCCTAACAAGTCCTTAACTTGTTTAAGTTTAATAGTTATCCCGTTCATATTTTACACAAAACAGTCCCAATTTTAGGTCTCCAAACTTTAAGTCAAATGTCCACATAAACATACTCATTGTTTCTGAAAAAGGAATATTCATACCCTTACATATGTAAGCTAACACCTCCCACTTGCCCTAACCTTAAAGCTACTGTTAAGGCCCCGATAGATATATATATACTTTTGTCATTCCAGTTTTCCTGATTTTAAACATACTAAAAGTTTGTTACAATTAAGGGGTCTTACCCTAAACCACAACCTTAGCCCAAGTGCAGATACTTACTACAATATATAAACTATCTCTCATGTTCGTGAGAAGATCCCAATGCAACCCTAAGTACCCCAAACAACCCAAAACTTAAAAAAAACAGGCTGATTACAAACTGTTTTGACCTCCGACCGTTGTAACCTGTTTTTGACTCACTTTCCTACCTCCAATTTAGTTCTCGTTTCTTGCATTGGAAAGCCACTTCAATTACCTTTTCAGAGATACTTGGATCGCAAAATAAGAGTTTGTAGAACTCCCAATATGATCAAAATAATTAACTTAAAATTCTGCCCAGTTTTTAAAAACGGGTTTAACAAAATCAACCTCATTAATTAACCTTAATCCCTCTAATTACATGCCCTAATTTATGTAATCATTATAACACTATTAATATAATATTAATTTACTGTTTTTAAATTAAACCCTAACCTAAATCCATCATAAGATGATTAAGACATCATTAAAATAATTAAATTGAAAAGGGATTAAAGAATTTACCTTTGATTTATGAAAACCTCAAAAAAAATTATGAAGAACCCTAATTTTGTGGAAACTCACGAATTTTCTTTGTCCTAAGAGAAAAATTAATGAATTTTGTTTTTAATAAATACATTATATAGGGTGTGATAACCCATTTCTAGCCCAACCCAAAAACCCCTTTCCTTTTTCTTGTTTTTTCCCTTTTTTTTCTTTCTTCCTTGCGTCCAAACCGACCCAACACCCCTTAAAATTCGTTTTTTTTTCTTTTTATTATATATTATTAGTTTATTACTAATACCTTAATTTTCCTTAATTTATTTCAGCTCCTAAAGCCTCCAAAACCTCAAAACCGTAAAACTAGTCAGTTTTTACGCGTTTTACCGTAAAAGACGTAAAATATACACTTTTATAAAAAATTTCAAATTTTGAAATAAACTTTATAACTAAGTCCTAAATGACTTAAAACCATCCAGAAAAATACTCCCGTGACTAAATACCTCATCCGAGACCTCGAAATGCTAAACCGTAAATCGTTAAAATACGATTTTTCTATAATACATATACGTATACGTAAACCACTAAATAACACCATCTCATTTCATAGTCACTACCATGTGAGCTCATGAACATGAAATCATCACACATCGTTTCACTCACAAGGTACCCCGTACCCGAAACGATATCCAAATCACAATCAATACACACCAATTAGCACATAAACACGTAAAGACACGTAACTTGCACAAAATAAAACTAAGTGACAAACCTCAAAATCGCGGTTGTCACATTAAGTTGATTAACAAAAGACTAAAAGTCTGTATTTTTTTTATTCATAGCTTCATAATAATTTCATACAATAAACCCACGTCCTAATTTTATAGGAAAACTAAACTTGGAGAAAAAGTTAACAAAATATTCTAGGAAAATAAAATAAGGAAACTAAATAAAATAATAATCTTAATAATACTCTTGCATCATTGCAGGAGTATTATTGAGATTATTATTTTATTTTGTTTCCTTATTTTATTTTCCTAGAATAGTTTGTTAACTTTTTCTCCAAGTCTAGTTTTCTTATAAAATTAGGACGTGGGTTTATTGTATGAAATTATTATGAAGCTATGAATAAAAAAAATACAGACTTTTAGTCTTTTGTTAATCAACTTAAATCCAGGTTAGGGTTTATTGTTTGATTTCATCCAAATAATCGGGTATTCGTTGAATCAACGATTGTTGGAGTTACCTGATTATCGGTATTCTTTTTTAATCAACGATAGTTGGAAGGATTGTTTCTGGCATTCTTTGGAATCAACAGATTCAATTATCTATCCTTGTTTCACGCTACATCAGTTGGTATCAGAGTCGAAGTTCCTGATTAAGATGTTAGAATATCCGTTTTTTGAGGTTGATGGTTCATCTTCTTATGAATGGGAAGATTATGGTGCGACTAGTGATGATTATGATGGACCTCACATATTTGATGAATACGAAGAAGAATCGATGCTAGTTTATGATACAAATATTGAAGATGTTATTGAGGAAGAAGAAGGATTTATCGGGAAAGAAGGATTTGGTGGGGAAGAAGACAACATTCAAGACGTCGTAGTTGTGGCTAATAATATTTATTTTTCAATGATCCAAAATATCATGATCGATAAGTTGGATTTTAAGACGATCAAGGTTCGTGGTCGAGTCATTTTAAAGAAAGGAAACTTGATGCAAGAGATGCAAACTTGGATGCTACGAATACAAAGGACGAGTGAGGCAAACTCGAGGACGAGTTTTTCAAAGAAGGGGAGAATGATGCAGGAGTATTATTGAGATTATTATTTTATTTAGTTTCCTTATTTTATTTTCCTAGAATATTTTGTTAACTTTTTTTACAAGTTTAGTTTTCCTATAAAATTAGGACGTGGGTATGAAATTATTATGAAGCTATGAATAAAAAAATACAGACTTTTAGTCTTTTGTTAATCAACTTAAATCCAGGTTAGGGTTTATTGTTTGATTTCATCCAAATAATCGGGTATTCATTGAATCAACGATTGTTGGAGTTACCTGATTATCGGTATTCTTTTTGAATCAACGATAGTTGGAAGGATTGTTTCTGGCATTCTTTGGAATCAACAGATTCAATTATCTATCCTTGTTTCACGCTACATCAATACAAACTAAAATTGGATTTGGTTCATTTAACAACGCTTTATAAAGTGGTGCAGAACTGCAGACAACATGGATGAAGGCAAGATGATTTAACTTAATGATCGTTTGTGTAAGAGTAGCAGAGGGACGCACAGTCTTATATGTTGATATGTCACATCCTAGTTAGGGGCGGAGCCAGCAATTTTTTTTTCAAATTGAATTTACAAAAGAATATTTTTTTTCTCAAACTGAATTTATAAAAGATATATGTTCGACTAACAGTCTTGATAAATGTCCAATTTAGTGAAGTATATTGTTTGGCAAAAAAAATATATTTAATCACACAAAATAGATCAATATAATAAATGGAGAATATATATATATATATATATATATATATATATATATCTTTACATTATATATAAGAGGAGGGATTTGCCACATCATCAAGGCACTAATCCCAGTCAGCACATGGGCTTTTTTTTTGGGCTTGGCTTAACACGACTCCGTTTGATATATATAATTATATATCCTTCCAAAAATTGTTGTGAATTCATCCGTCAATCATAACCCTAAATTAAAAAAACACCTACAATCGCACACCCTGAAGAAAAGAAGGTATGGTCAATCGAACCCTAAATTACAAAAAACACATGCAATCACACACCCTGGTCAATCGATTTTCTTTTTTATTAATTCTGATATTCATGATTCGTATTGGGATTTTGCTTTCGTTGATGTTCATTTGAAGTCAATGGGCTTCACCAACGGCAGTTTCTTACTTTGTTGGAATGAGTCCAGCGAACCATTATGTTAGGACGATGTCATATACTGTTATACTGTTTGCATAAAACTTTTGCAAACATATATCTTTGTTGTTTTTTGTTGAGGAAAAAAAATTAGAGTTTGTCAATATCCAATACGTTCATATCTTTATTGGTTAATATATAACCAACGGCTCAAAAAACAAGTGATTCTGTCTAACCCAATATGTCATGTACCAAAGTTACTTATTATGACAGAATTTGAGGGGTACCAAATGCAGGAACGGATGAACACCATAAGCTAGGGTGCTTGATTCGAAAAGGGAGTTAAAAACTCCAAATGAATACCCAATATGGTTTTCTCATATTTTTTTAGTGTTTGACACACCAAACGCAGGTTGGCCTCCAGCTTCAAAAGTTAACGAGCCAAACTGACTACTTCCGTAGCAGATTTTGATTATGTACGAATAAACTTCCAAAAGGACTTGATGTTGTAGTTAATCAAAATCACCAAATACAGGCTTCTGCCTAATCATGGATATCTCACCAAAAGGAGTTGACGAAGCAGCACCGAGTGTTGTACTTTAAGTTGCTCCAAAAGTAAGCGTTGATCTCCCAACATAAGGTAATGACGAAGCAAAAGAACCGACGTAGATCCTACTGGTGAGGAAGCTGTACCAAACACACCGGTAAGTTGTTTACATCAGAAAGAGGATGTTATGTAAAGAAAATATGTTGATAACAGGGTCTAAATTCAATTAACATTTTTGACATCAAAATATGGCCATGGCAGTATATCTCAAAAGATATTGAGCACTTTTCTTAATCCGGATCATGCGAATATGTCTTTCGTAAAACAAAAAACGCCAATGTACAGATCACGTACGTTTTATTTCATGTATATGTCATAATACCATATTTGTATCGTGTGTGCACATGCGCATAACGTTTTTTGCGGTGTCTAGGTTTACTTTCAACAGTTGTTTGTCTAATGTCAACGCTTTTTTTATTTATGTTTTGATCTTTATATTTTTGAGATTGTGAATTTGGCCAATGAGCTTCTTCCTCCATTATCAAGCAAGACATAAGTGGTCGTGCCCCTGAGATCTATCTCGTGAGAAATTGTTAACCGATCAGCTTGAACTTTTGCAGCAATTCGAAATGGACTTCTTCCGGTTCTGATTTGTTCTGATTCAGGTTTGCTATGAGTAGAGCAGTAGACACAATATTCGCTCCTTATCTGCAACTACTCATGAAAACAGATTACCAAATCTTGTCTTGCAGATATGTGGCTTAAGTGTAAATGCACCTGTGCGTCACAAAATGCGGATATGATTCAGTCACCACTTAGCGAGGAAAACACATCTATGTATATTATTCATCATTAGCTTTATATGTATGGTTCATTCACTTTGCCCAATACATATTCTGCCCACGCATATATCTGAATATATAATTCCAGTCTTATCGCAGCAGGTTTGTTAAATTCACATATCTTAATATACACATCTAGGGCTTAAAATGTTTTTTTGGGTACAAAAGACATTTTGCAGGAAATTTGACTATAAATGATTGCTTAGTGGCTGAAATTATGTGCTGAAAAGTGTTTGTACTCATTGTTTTGTTTTGCTGAAATTTTGCGCAGAGACATGGTGGTTGCTGAATTTTTATGCAGGAAAAAACCTCTTGTGGTTGCTGATTTTGATGCAGAAAATTGGCAGTTTGCTTGCTGTTATTTCCGCTTAATAACCAACTTAAAGGTGCATTTTGTTGCTGAAGTAAGTTTGATATCGAGTTCTCACTAGGTCATATTGCTATGAAAAGTTCCAATGCAGAAGTTGTTGATGAAAGGTGGGACCTGTTGCACTTCAAGAAACATATCTCCATCATTGGGTTGAAGTAAGGTACTACTTACATAAAGGTACCAAAGATGTAAAATATAATAGTTATATGGGCTTCCACTAATCCGATTTCATTATCGCCCAGAATGCTTGAGTTCAGATTTAACCCATTTTAACCATTGCTATTCCGAGGGTTTAAATTGATCTAGAAAGACTCAAACTGTGAGCGCAGACTCTTAAGAAATGAACGTAAACATTTATTTGTTTATAGAAATCACCGTCTGGATTTCTGTTACTAAACAAAACTAAAACCTGGTGTAGTAAGAGAAGGTCATGGACCGTATCCCCTAGAGAAACAATACATATTTCTCATGTGCGATTTTTTCTCAGATGACAGGCGGTGATGAAGAAAATAAGGAAGACAAATTTTGAAGGAAGTGATGTTGACGAGGATGAATCCGACTTGGATTTAGCATGGAATATGCTTGGTGTTGGAAGTGCAATTGCTGAAAAACCAGGTGGATACAATGGAGAAAGTAGACATTCTTTCAGATTTAGTAGAGGTAGCTTTGGAGAGAATATTTACATCTTCAGAATCTTATGATGAATCGTCGCTCAGATAAAAGAGCAGTTCCAAAAGCTGGTGGGGTCCAAATCGTACTTGATCCGATTGGTTCAAGTAATACTGATACATCAGTTCAGGTTCTGATGTTTATTAAGCTTCTTTTTTCTAACAATATTATCCAGAAGGATGCCTCTAGCGAGACCGTCAGAGCTATAACATGTGAGTTTTTATATTCACATGGTAAATTGTTATTTCCCATATTAACACTGTCTTTAATTTTTAGTAACTCTAACTCATGCACACACATATATACAAAATTTATAAAATAAGTCCGATCATGAAACCTTGATAAATGGTATATATAATAATGACCATGTCATTACATGTAACTGTTGCGTTTTTACTTTATTTTTATTTTTTTCTTTTTGTTTTTTAGAACGGCACCATAATATGACTCTCAAACATTGATCTTCTAATTTTGAATATCATAGGTGCTTGCAAATCACCTTAGATCCAACTTTTCGTACAATTCGTTTATGTTTTGGCATTTGTCAACAAATATTTGAGGGGTATGGGAATGCTTATTTAAGTGCTTATCTGCTTTAGGTATTTGAATGAGACTTCTTATCTGTTTATTATGTAGTAAAAAAGCACTCTAATATAAATAAGGGGCTGTTTCATGCTTATTTTCAGTGCAGACAAAGCATTTCCAAATATGCATTCTGATATACCCCGTTTTATTCCTTTTTGGCTGCTTTTTTCAATTTATTTTTGAGTATCATCTATGAAAATGAATCAAATTAGAGTCTACCAGTGATGCCACTCATTTATTCATTAGTTACACACGTTGGTTATTTCCTAGAGAAACAAATAAAAGATAAGAAATTCATGGTGAAAATGATGATTACCGCACAGAGAGCATCAACATATGAACTCATATTAGTTAAGATAACAAGAACGTGTTAGCCACACATTCATATTCTAACTATTCAACTATTGTCAAAGCAATACGGGGAGTAACACTCTCCTGTAAATGTGAACAAATGAGTAGGTGTCAAAATTTTTGTTCTAACAGATATTGTTTCAATTGAGCTTCTTTCGAAAGTGCAGGAGTCAAAACGGGTACCGTTCAGATCTTCATCTGTGAAAATTACAAATATTTTCGTATAGAGTAACTACGTGAGTTGGTTCATGCAGTTTCTGTTTGTTCAACAACTATGTGAATAGAAAAATTAAAACTTCCAAGTATTTCGGGTGATATGGTTGCATGATTAATTTATATACTTTGTGTATTTTGAGAGTATTTGTTCTTTAGCGATTAAAGTATTTGGATTCTTCATGATTCTGTTGCACAAACTGTGTTTGAACAAAACCTGTTGCAATGTTTGGGATTTAGAGGTCGGGGATGTGCCCAAAATAAAACGGGTCAAGTGTCCGACTGTGAGCTATTAATAAGATCAACAACTATGTATGTTTTTGTATAATACGTTCAAACTGAAGTAGCATACAGAAAGTTTTTGAGCTTTACTAAATGTTGTGTTGTACAGGGTAATATTTGGAATTAATTTCTACATTTTGTGTTTTGCGGATTCAGTTTATAATCATTGTAATCGTTCTTTGATATAATCATTCACTATATATCTTGCAGGTTCGTGATTATCGAACCCAAGTTGACTAATTGGTGATGACTTTCTGTGCAAAACGCAGGTTTGTTATGGTTTCTTCATTAAAGCTTAGTTTGACTCGACTACTCTTTCATGGTTGTAAAGTTTAATAGACGTATATTTAATCCATCAGAGGACAAACTTTCCAAAGACTATCTCAGTGTAATTGACTGTAAATTTAACTATGGTCTTCGCTAATTTCTTATACACAGGCATTGCATCATGCATACTCTAATCTTCCATCTGATGTTGAAGATGGGATCTGTCAAGTGCTAGCTCACATGTAGTTGGATTCCGAGCTCATGGCTGGTTCCAGTAATACAAATGCTGCTTCAACTTCATCATCTTCCTCATCTGCACCTACTCAGGAGTCGTCAAAAAAGGGTAAAAGATCTGACTTTGAGAAGCAACTAGGTGAGTTTTTTAAACACTAGATAGAATCAGATACATCTGCGGTATATGCAGACGAGTTCAGACAAGGGGACAAGTCTGTACTCAAATATGGCCTCTTTCGACTTGCAGGAAGGTTTCTTTGCTAAGTTTAATAGTACAAAGAGATCATATGACAACTATGTTTTTGAACCCTGCTTACGGAATTGTTCATAAGCATAAATAAATATATATGTATAGCCAAAATACTTGGTAAAACCCTATCTACGGTGTAATACGCTCTCTTCCCAAAACATAAATGTCATAACCATGGATACGGAGATGATTGCGTGAACGGTTTCTGCTCAGGTATAATATAGTTGGCTTCAAATTTTAAAATATATAAAACGTTAAAAAATATAACTTTTGAAATTTGTGAGATTTTTGCTATGTGAAATATGCATCCTTCTTGACTGTGTCTAAAAAAATGAAATAGATGTCTAACAGGAAAAATCGTCTTTGTATTTATCAATGCAAGCATATTACCATAAATTAGCGGCAGAAAAGAGACTTACCCATACTTTATTTAAGTAACTTAATATTGTTGGCATGGGAAAAAATAGTTCAGTTTCCTGTTTGTGATTCACAGACAATTAGAGGCAGCGGGAATCAATTTCAATCTATGAATGCTAATATGTAGTAGATTTTTGCTGAAGGTGTTGATCTATTCTTAAAAGGGTATTTTTAAACTTCTACTTATTGATTGGAACAAGTAAACTGAGATAGTTATGTTGAATTTGAGGCATGATATAAGAATGTTTATAAGCTTTTTTGGTTCACTATTTAGATTTGCCGGCCTTATATAATAGAGATTTTTTGTTGCATTTAAGAATATAAACATCTGCGTAGTTCAGTATTAGGTTTCGGTTTTAAAAGACTCAAAAAAGTATGACACTTGCAAACTGAATATAAACATCTGCGTAATTCAAGATTAGGTTTTATAAACCTGAATAACTTAACAAAGTAATAAACAAGTCTATATCTGCTTGCAAGAATTGAAACTTGATAGTATCATTCTTTCTAAAACAACATATGGCGACCATCATTGCTTCAGGATTAGTACCAATTTGTCTGGAGCGATCGCTTGAGTGAGTATCAGAAAATACTAATGGAGTACTATTCCAATCAACATATCTAATAGGCGTTGATGATGAGCTTGCTTTACATGATTCCGAATCTATGTGAATTGATGAATTCGACCACCTTGTGCAAACAAGGAACACAAAGCACTCTGCAATTTTGTAGACAAAAAGTTGCAGCATGTTAGAACAAATAGAAGTGAGCGAATTGCATTTAGAGGTAATCAACATCAGTCAGTCTTTTCTGTTATAAACGACACCCTTTATTGGCACTCACTAAGGCTCAACTTTCAACACACGTGATAACTACAAACAATAGATTTATATTTAAGATAACTTGACAAGTTACTTTTAACCGTATTTACTTTATTATTTATGATTTATATAAGATAACTGGAGCTTTCTTATGTGCAAAGAAAAGTTTGTTTCCATAATAGAAAGTTGTTTATATTTTGTATAAACTCAATAAAAAAAGAAATTTCAATGATATGAAGAGTACAATATCCAAATTAAAGTATATATCCCATGCTAAACAAAATAATTAGAGAGATGGTGCAAAGACTTATTTTCCTCACAAACATGAAATGCAAGATAACGTTGTAAAGAATAATTATGAACATGTTCGGTCATTAATTATCCCATATGTAAATTAATAATAACCCCTTTTTTTAAATCCACCCGATCGAGTTATCGGGTCCGGGTCGACCCAGGTTAACCAAGTTTTCTAAAAAAATAATTTTTTTATATTTTTTAATAATTAAAAAAAATTATATATAAAAACCATAGAAACTCACGTATATTAAAGATATAAATTGTTTACCAACTAATATAATATGTAAAAATAAAAATTTCAGCGTAAATACGTAAAATTTATATATTATTTTTAAAAAAACTCAAAAATATCGAAACCCGGCCGGGTCACGAGAACCGGGGTGACCCGGGTCACCCCAAACCCGGCGGGTCTAGCTAGGTTTCGAAAATATAAAACCCGGATCAATATGACCCTTTTTTCGACCGAAACCGAGTCAATCGGTTGACCCCGCCGGGCCAACCGGGTTTAAAAATACTGCCTATACCCCCATAATTCAATAAGCAATACCAATGTTTTAAAACCCGGGTTTTATCGACCCGGTCGAGCTACCGGGTCACCGGTTCAACCGGTTGGACCGTCGGGTCGACCCGGTTTTCAATTAAAAAATTTTATTTAAATATTTCCAATATTACTATATATATATATATATATATATATATATATATATATATATATATATATATATATATATATATATATATATATATATATATATATATATATATATATATATATATATATATATATATATAAATATAAATCGTGAATACTTCATATATTTGGCCTAAACACCATTTACTAACAAATATAACACGTAAAAACAAAGTTACGTTACAAATACGTATAATTATATCGCGAAAAAACGAAAAAAAAAACGAAAAAATCGAAAAAAATAAAAAAAAAACCCGGCCGGGTCGCACGAACCGGGTCAACCAGGATCGCTTCAAACCCGACGGGTTATACCGGGTTTCCAAAATGTAAAACCAGGGTCAATTTGACCCGTTTTTTCGACCCGGGTTTCGAAACATTGAGCAATACTCTCATTGTCATTAATAATCCCAATGTATACCCTCATTTTAGTTCCACCAACTAGCACTAAAGATTTCTTATAGATTCAAGGTCTGTTTAAAGGAAGCTTTTCTAAGCTTGCCATACATATTAAAAAAGTCACTTGCAATAATTTATTAAATGATTAAATCAATACCCTCTTTTTACTATATCAAAACAAATTAGAATCGAAAAATCCATGCAAGATCAAATGTACATTCAACATTTTTTTCAAATGACAAATTATCTTAGTATAAAAGTTTCTAAAAAGTTTAAATAGGCGTGGAAATCATCATGGACTCATGCATCTTTTTGGGTGTCGACTGACCTTTCCCTAAAGATCAAGAGCTAGATAATGAGCGCATGTTGCGGTGACATTTTAACGAGAAGTTAAGATTGAACTCATTAAATTATTTCATCAAAAACCCTCCTCGGATAGCATAAAAATTTTTAAGGAATAATTTGATTGAAAACATACATATGTAAGTGGAAAAGCACCGAAACCAAACTTTTTTCTTATGAGAAATCATCAAACTCTCTTTTTCTTACTATTGTGCCATTTTTGAGGTTTTTGGTATCATTCAACTTTTTTTTTTACTTCTACATCTATGTTTGTAACTGCAATCTTTTTAAATATCATTATTTCTTTTGTTGGTTTGTATCACGTCTGAAGCTATCTTAAAACACCCTAGGACTCTTCTAAAATCGAGCTGTAGACTATAAAAAAATATGACTTCGAGCATCTGTTAAGAGAACAAGGGCATGCAACATATCTGATAAAGCATGACATATTGCCTTTTCTTCTATGTTTTATTAACTCGAATGGTTCTTTTAGACACATTATGAAATTTTATTGTTTCTTAATTATATTTTGCTATACATGTTTATAAAAATTCTAAAACACAAATGTTTATAACAACAATAATTTGCCAAATAAAAAAATGTTAATAAAAATCACAAGTCATACCCGCCAATCGGGCGGGTTTTGCAACTAGTATATATATATATATATATATATATATATATATATATATATATATATATATATATATATATATATATATATTATAATAAGTTGCCACAACTTGTCACGTGGATGAGCTATAAAGCCAAATAAACACTGTTTGGTATGAGTTGCAGAATCACAATAGGTATAGGTTTGATAATAGAGTGGAATGACTTTAGATATAATGATTCCAGTTGTGTTGTTTGGTTACATAAACATGCTACTGATATGATTTCCACTTACCCATCATGAAGATTCTTTCAAATTTCAACTAATTTTAAATCAAACCATTCATCTTAAACTGGTCAACATCTTTCGTGGTTGATTTTTTTACAAAAATACAGATAATAACTTTTCAAGAATAAATATAATATTGATGAGACTAAATTGTGTCAATTTTAAACAAAATCATTTTCTAAACAAACAGAAAGCGTAACTTTGAATATGCTATGAGTAATGTGAAGCTTAAACAAAAAAAAGAAGACGAGTTAATGGCGAGGATGACCTGATAATGTGACCATAAGAGATAATGATGGAGAAGGTGCACAATGATGCAATTGAGTAGAAGAACAAAGATTGAAAATAAAAACCGGAAATATGAGTGAAAATGAAGACATGTGGGCTAATAAAAATATTCAAAATGAGTATGAATGATAGAAGGCAACTCATAGTTACTCTTGGTGAGTGGTATAAGTATGGAAGAAACAATGGTATGACTCCAACATCTGAAATTTATTTGCATCAACCAAACATTAACAATGATATACATTACCATTCCTTCATTCCGATCCACCCAAACCAAACATACCACCACTGCAACTAAGTTTATATACATACAAATTAATCATTTTCATCCTAAAACATGTTTCTGCCTTTCAAGAGTAAGGCAAATAAATGTATTTTATTTTGGGTGGGTGGGTGGGGTGTGTGTGTATTTGTGTGTGTGTGTGTGGGGGGGGGGGGGGCTCAAACCTCAAGAAAATACCTCAAATTCTCCAAAATTTTAGACCACGAGATTTTCCGGTGCACATGCCCCCCTCCTGGCTCCGTCTCTGCTTCTAGTTGTTTGCAGCTTTCTCGGTATGACGTTGTCCCTAATTTTCTATAAACTAAAACGTCTACTCTTTTTAAATGTATGTACACGAGAATAACAATCTTAAAAAGTGCATAAGTGCATAACCCAACCAGAACAGCCCCAAGTTTATGTAAAGGTTTAGGCAGGCTTAACCCAAACTCATTTATCTCGGTTCCAACCCTGTTTATCTTTGTGTCACATTTGTATGTGATGTCAAGAATTACTAGATGGTCTCTAAAATGGCGTCACACCATGCGTTCCAAGGTAAAATCAAAAAAATTGTAAAGAAAATCAGCGTGGGTGACAAAAAATATCATCTTGAACCATCAACTCTTCTCATTTCTAAAGATCGTCAACCATAAATGATCATTTCAACCCCTTCAATTTAACAAAACAGACATCATCCATGAGTTGCTAGAACAAAACTTACATAAACAATTGAAAGTATATAAAAAAACTCGTGCTAGAAGTGGCTCATTTGTATATCAAGGTTAGCTATTCTATGTAGAAGTGACGATAAATGAAACATTGTTTTTGACTGAACAAAATGTTATAGTAAATGACATGCTTGGCCATTGAATGAGTTATACATGATGAATAAGACCATTTTCCTTACAATTTTTTTGTAATCATGATGGTATATGCAATGATATATCCAGAATTACGTACCAACTGAACATTCATGAATAGTAAACTCTAGGAACACCATTTTTGCTTGGAGAGACATTCCTGCATATGGGTTATTTTTATTTTGAACGGAATGAGCAACCTGAGATGTAACCTTTCTCGGAAAAAAGTTCTGAGTTGCTCCATATGCCACTATTATGAGATGCAACACGATCTCAAATATTATGCTTAACATAAGGTTTGAAAGGTATGTTAAGTACAATTTCGGAAATCAAGATTATGTGCTTATTGAGCAACCTAACTACAAAATGACCCATTTTGCCTCAAAGGTAATGCAGTTTAACTATACAAAGTTAATGATTAGTAGGAAAATACCTCAACCTGTATACAAGAGCTCTAAGAATAGTACAATGCAAATAAGTAAGCAGAACAATGATTTGGTTAAAACTAGCAATCATGAACTCCCACTTTTATAGTTTCATTTGTAATAACGACATAAATTAATCTCCTTTTTAGATACATAAGATCATATGGCCAATAAGTGTTTAACTTGATCAACCCATTTCATTTATGCTAATTTTTTTGTAATATTTTTAGTCATTTGACACACTATTAAACAAGCAAAACTGACCCCACAAATATAAATGATAGAAATAGAAATTAAGATAGTCATCCCCTACTACACCTTCATTTTACCAGTTAACCAAATAGAAATTAAGATAGTCATCCCCTACTACACCTTGTTAACCAAATAGAAATTAAGATAGTCATCCCCTACTACACCTTCATTTTACGAGTTAACCAAAAAAGATAGTCATCCCCTACTATTAGTACTGCTGGACTTTCTGCCAAACAACCACCACGTTCCATTCGACTTATAATTGTATAATGGAAAACATAGCAAAAAACTACCAGTGTAAACTTGCAAATTGTATTCATACAAAAACAATATGATTAAACAGCGACTTATCTTCTCTATTTACTGATTTGGGGTGACAGATTGAGCAATATTAGAACTGCATTACATATTAGCTATGCTACACATAGATTTGTACTCATCGCCTGAGAAAGCAATAATATAAATGTTTAACTTAAAAAATACAGTGATAGGCAAGTCAGAATATCAATAAGCTTTATGGTTAAGAGCTCATAAAGGAATAAATCCTTTCCCATTTTGAGTTATTCTCCTCATTCTTGCCAATAATCAATCAAACAAAAAGCAAGCTTCATGTTATGATTGAAAAAAAAATCCAAAACAATAAACTAAAAATGGAGTAAACAGATAATGAGTATATTAGCAAGTCAGAATATCAATAAGCTTAATGGTAAAACTCATTAAGAAATAAATCATTTCCCATATAAAAGTTTCTCCTCATTCTTGCCAATACCCACATTAAAAAAAGAACAACACATAATTCTGAAAGATTAATAAAACATTAACATAATTTATAATGTTTCCCAAAAGAAAATCCGAGGTACACAAAAACACTTCAAACCACAAACATAATTAGAAACCCAAAACACTAAAACAGTTAATTCTAACCATAAAGTGTTCTAGAAAACTAAAAACGTTACAGATTTATTAAAACAGTGTAGTCACCTCGGATAAAATTAATTCTTGCGGGACAAAGAATTATCTTTTTAGGAAAACCCTAAAAAGACACCCTTAAACCAACACATGAATAAATTCATGTATTGGAATTTAATGTAGCGGAGCAATGACTCAAAACGCTTCCATTTTGATTATTTGGAAGGCGATCTTAAGGGCTGCGCATATAATTAACATTATAATCATAAATTAAAACATGTGCAAACGCTTTATCAATTTAGAGGGTGTTTGGCTAAACTCATAAATCGGGCTTATGGCTTATATATCACGAGATCATAAGCCTTTGATATAAGGTTAGCCAAACACCATCTAAATAAGATGAAACCCTAAACAGAAAGAGATGAAGAAAAACTGCGTATGTTGTGAATTTAGGGATTAGGTTTTATACAGGTGTTTAGGGCTGTGAAAGGGTTTGTGAAAGTTGGGATTTGTGGGCTGGACTGGGGGGTTACAAAAGGCCCATATTGGGCAAGGCCGGAAATAATAATTACTCAAATCGAATGTTGGTGCATTGTCATATATCAGGGACAGTGTTTAGTTTACAGGCCGGTATGATTAGTTGTGCAAATGAAAATCGGTTTTAAAAAAGACCGGTCTATAAAACCGAAATTGATTGATTTTTTTAATCGAACCGGCTAAAAGTAACAGAACCGGATAGACCACTTTTACCAGTTTTAGGTAAATCGATTTTTTACTGGTTAAGTAACCGGTTTTACTTGAGTTTTTAAAATAAACGGCTTTAAGTGGTTTTTAAAATTTTAAATTAATTATTTTTATATTATTTTATAATATTCAAACTAGCCGTGTAAAACCGGTTATAATAAACCGGTCAAACTAGCCGTTGTATGTTTTGACGTTTAAAAAAAACATAATGGTAATATAGCCGTTTGGAGTGTATGGTTGTTTGATTGTATGGTTTAAATAAAAATATGGTTTGTATAATTATATTGTTTAAATAAAAGTTATGGTTGTATGATTATATTGTCTAAATAAAAATTATGGTTGTATTTTTTTAGTATATCTGTATTAATAACAAGTTTCTTAAATAAATGACGAAGTTTTAAATTTCCAAAAAAAACGATAAGGTAAAAAACAAAAAAAAAACAATTTCGAACATTTATAACCGAAGAAAACGAACCGGTAAAAAACCGATAACGAAAATTTATAACCGAAAAAACCGATCCGAACATTCATAACCGAAAAAATCGATTTCAAAAAAACTCGGTTATTAGAAAAACCGGTTTTGTAATAACCGAAACCGGTTTTAATCGATTTATTCACACTTCTTGGTACGATGATTCTTCATTTAGTTTTTATTGCTGCCACATCAACGGCACATTATCCCAAATCAACTAACTGAAACATTCTTTTGTGGCACACACTTTCCTCTATATTTTGACCTCACCACTATCTTTATTTTGTTTTTTTTATTTTCACACAAATTTAAATTCATTTCATTCAAATAAAAATTACAAATATTTAAATAAAATTACAAATACGAAATTTAAAATACAATACCAAAAGAATTACGAAAATTTAAAACACACAACAATAAATAAACTACTAATTTTAGGGTTAACTGTGTTCTCAATAAGGCACCGTTGAAGCCTTGTATGTGTTGGTTTATCATGAAGTTTCTTTTGATGTCTCTGACGGATTGCTCAATGCTCGACCCATGTCCTTAATATATTTGGTTGTGGACAAACATACATTCCACTCACTTCAGATATCGCATACCCTTGGTTTTTTAAAATCATGTTATGCAATATGATACACGTTGTTAATCCCGTTTCAATCCATAACACAAGATTTTGAGTAGATTTAGAAAGAGAAATAGAAGAAAGTTAGAGAGAGAAAGTAAAGAGAATGGTGGAAGGTTGATGTTTATTAGAGAGAGAAAGTAAAATGAACCAACACCCTCTTCCACACATGGAAGAGGGTTTATATACCCATGAGCTTGGTGGGTTCATGGGCTTTGACACTTGGGCCGGGCTTGGCCTATCTTGGGCATAAAGCCCCTACCTTAGACAATATTAGCTTAAGGTCCAAGCTCGGTTAACCCGACTAACCTATTACAATACAAGACCATTAACGACTAAGATGACCTATTACATTCTTGTTCGACTATATAAAATATAGGGCTAACAATCTCCCCCAATGTATCGGTCATATTTAAAATGCATAAGATGATTGAGTGAATACATTCTTGTGGAGGTGATCTTCCTTCTTAGGTCTTGTATCTTGGTCTTGATCTTGTTTGTAACGGTTTTGTTCCTTCATGCCTTTGTGATCTTTATCTTGAGCCTTCGTCATTTGACTTTGAGTGCTTGAGATCTTCAATCTATCCTTGATAGTGTTCATCTTATGCTCTTGTGACAAGATGACCTATTACATTATTAAGTATCTTGATTTTTGCCATCTTGTGCTCTTGTGACTTCTGAATCGACATTGGTTATACACAGCTACGCCACATTCTTGATATGCAGCAACATATATTGACACAGACGAAATGGCTTTGAATATTTCACCCTAACTCGGTAGCGTTTTACCTCTGGTCGGTGAAGATCGTTGGACAGTATTAGATATCGTACCTGCGATCGGGTAGATTCAGTTAAGAACCTCCTTGACAGGGTTTCCCAGCGGTAGTAGCCAGTTCTCTTTACTCGACTGTCTCAAAGCAGATTGCGAACGTAAAGAGTGAATCATAAGGATAAATTATCCGTCTGATTAGAGTCGTCAATTCAGAATTCCTAGAACAAGTTTGATTCTATAAGAATGTGATAACTCGTATTTTTCCCGTGTTATTTTATTCTTTTATTCATGCTCTTGAATTTTCCAACAGGTTACATTTTCTTGTATTCTTCATATGTAAATCCTGAGATCTCAATAATTTTATATAAATTAAATTTTAATTATTTTTCGGATCATTGATAATACTTTATTCGGAATTATAAAATTTTATTTAATTTTTCCATATTTATTTAAGTTAAATTTTTTTGATTTAAAAGCACTCGCGCGCGTTTTACAAAAAGTTTACCCGAATCGACGGAATGAGAACCGATGGCTAAATATTTCGACTTTATGAAGTCAAAACCCTATGTTTCCATAAATATTTAGTTTTCGTATTATAACTTGCACCGAGTCAGAACGATTAGCGTTTTAGGAAATTAAGTCGGGCTTGAGCTAAATTGCATTTAGGCTAAGTGTTATATAAATCAGGGTTATTGGGCCAAAATACCCATACCCTCTTTTTTCTTTTTTTTTTGTCCGTCAGTTATATCCACCAAAAAAAAAAACAAAAAAAAATCATCTTCTTCTTCCTTCTGTGTGATGAACAGCCCTCAAAAACCCCTCAATCATCAAATTTTCTTGGTTATTACACAATTAAACTACACCAAATCATTCATATATCATTCCTCATCAAAACCCACCTTCAAAATCATTCATGCAATGGATTTTAGTGAAATCAAGAATCATCATACTTGGTGTTTTTAGTGTTTGATCATGAAATTAAGGTTGTATTGTGTTAATTAGGGTTTAGGTGTTGTTAATTTTGTGTTTACAACCCTAGTTGTAATCTTGGCTATTAGACAAAATTTTATTAAACTATGCATTTAGTAGTTTGTGTATGCCTTGATTTAGTTTTGATCATATTATGATGATATTAGGTGGAATTGAGTATAATTTTAGTTGTTATGATGAGCTAAATTAGTGCCTAAATTCGGACAGCAGGTTAGCCGGCCCAAAACTCAGATATTTTCCACTGTAACCTGCATTTTTTATAGCTTAAATAGATTCATTGACCCTTTTTCATATTAGTGGCGAGTTTGATAGGCACACAACTCCTCCGGATGAGGAAGTTATGATCAAATTAAGATTTTAAAAGTAAAATTCGGACAGAAGGTTTGTGAGCCCAAAACTCATATATTTTTCCACCGTAGGCTGTGTTTTTATAGCTTAGATGGATTCATTGACCCTTTTACATGTTAGTAGCGAGTTGGATGGGCGATCAACTCCTCTGGATGAGTGAGTTATGGCCGATTTACGGTTGTGAACCCAATCTGACCCAACAGACTTGTATAGCTATTTGCTACAGGTCATGGACCATATATTTGACATTTTAAGATCTTGTAAGTTAGTATACATTATAATCTAACAAACGCCGCTGACCTCGCGTCGATAGCTATCACCAAATGGTTTTTATGGCTAAAACGGTAAACCCGAGTTTGAAAACCTAAATTCTGATTTCGTAACCTTCAAACAATGCAAATTTCCCGACAATTGGTATTAGCTATTTACTCGTGGTTGGTATGGGCCGAATGTAGAGTCTTGAGGCTTTCCAATGGTGGAAATCTCAGACCCTTAAACCTTATAGGTTAACGGGTTATTTTGCCCCAAGTTTTACTAGTGTAGTTTGACCATTAAGTGCTTATGGGATGGCTGTTAGTGTTTTGGACTTTTAGAAAGTTATGTAAACTCTTAGATCGAATGGTTGGACATTATGGAAACCTCATGAGAGACCCGTTCAAGAGGTTAAAATCCCATAGTTGTTGGACTTATGGATTGGGAGCTACACCCTTTACAAAACAGCTATATAAAAAAATGTGACTTTACGCCTACGGTTAAATAAATTGTTGGCGTTTTTAGGTGTAAATCACTTGGGTTACTTGATTTGAGACCTTAGGCTGTTATGTTATGCATTTTTATACAGGTTATGTGTCATGAAGGTCATGACCATACTTAAACTCGGTTGGTTGTGCAAGTTATATACATATTATATTTTTACAAAATATTTTGATAAAATTGTTTTATATTTATATAAAACACATACTTAAGGGTCGTGATCACTCTTGTAGGTCGCGGGTATCCCTTGGAGTATTTTCCATTGCCATCTACAACCCGTTTTTCATATCCGTCACACTTGTACTAAGGCACTCTTAGCACCATTGTATTGCTTTGATTTCTATTTGATTAAATACTTTGATTATGAAATTGGGATTTTTGTATTTAGACCATATGCTACTAATGTCAAGGTGGTATTATGATCATGATAGCTCTTGTGTACTTGTAGAGGCATTGCTTAGGGTGTGCAAGTGTTTAGGTGATGTCAGAAGTAAATTTTAGTGTAAAAAATGAGGTTAAGAATGATAGTAGATTGCTACAGCCATTCACGAAGTTTTTTTGGAAATAAGACCTGCAATTTTCTTGATTTTTGGATAGCCTTGGTTGTATAGTACAATTGGTGAGTTGGGTGGTTTTTGGAAGTGTCCGGATGAGTAAAATATGATCTTTTTATCAAAACTAGTCAATACCGACATGTGCGCCAAATTTGTGTTTGGGGTCAAAGTATAAAAAGCCAAAGTGGGTATTTTTATGAATTATTACAGTAACATAGTTCAAATGTGAACATTTCCAATTGGTTTCAAGTTAAAATCTTTTACGGAATGTAAATGATGGTCAAAATGGTTTTATGCAAATTTTGTCGAAAAAGTCAAATCTGAGTAGTCTGCACTAAAACTGCATTTCCCGTTGATTGGTAATAGCTTTGATAGTGTTTCTTAAAGATTTGAAAAGGTAATAATTTTATCTTTCCAGGGCCATAAAGTTTGAGTTTATATCTATTATATAACTCTAGATATGATACAATCTTTACAGCATGTTTCTGAAAAATTAGTGCAGCCAATTTGTTAACGTTAATTTTCGACTCAAAGTGTACAAGCGTTTGCTACTTATGGGTTTGATGAGCATTGTTAATGTTTATAAACATAATCATACAGTGGGTAAGTAGTGTTTTTAAGTCAAAATTGGTTCGAGTCAATAGGTTGCAATGCCTTGCGAGTTATAAGATGGTTTATGTACTAATAGTAACCAAAGTGTTGTCTAAACGTTATTTTTGTATCTTATAAGTTTTCGCGCCCCGTCATCGTAGGTCTTGGATGACTTAAGGTTTCTTGATTGCTTGTTGTTACTACTCAGCCCTCAAGTTCCATATTGATTCACCTCGTAGCTAAGGTGAGTTCATAGCCCCTTTTACTACTTGTACATTGTTTCTAAACGCGGGGTGAGATTTTACATGGTGGAACACATCCATTTAAAAACTGTATGCTATCCAGAACTTGTATGCTATTCGGACTTGTATGATTTCCAACAGTTTTCATTGATATTATTGCTTATAGTTAATAGCCTTAAGTTTCCTCTCTTGATCATGAACCGTTAATTGTCCCGTATGCTTTGCGCTAAGCGCGAATGTTGTGGGTGGATCCATCGGGATTGACAATCCTCGTCCCGATTACCTTGACGCACTTACATTTGTTTATACTTGAGTATTTAGGCTGAATACTCCCTAGAGGAACTTACTTTGAGTTAAGCTTCGGTTCATGAACTAAACAGCAATAATATTGGTTTCGGACTATGGTTAATGATCATAACCATTTTCTCTAATTACTTGTTTTACAATTAAATGCTTGTGTTCCACATCTTTACTGCTAAACCTATGAATATCACTCAACTTTATGTTGACGATTTTACATGTTTAATCTCAGGTATTAATACTTAGCTTTGCTTGGATGGGAGCCCGCAGGATATTATCGTAGCTTGGAGATTTCTGTGTGTACTTAAACATTGGTTTATCTAAAAACTGTCAGAAGTTTATCATGTATTCTTTGTAACTATAAGTTACAAAACCATAATTAAATTATAGATTTCCGCTTATAAAAATCTGGGACCTTTGTTTAAAAACTCTGATTCTTTATGATTTAATGAATAAATTTTTATTACGTCAACTTTATGTCAATAATATTTCATTGTTTCTTGTACCATGACGTGGCGCCCCCTTGCTGCCTAGTTGTTTCATACCTGATTTTGGGGGTCTCACAGATTGGTATCAGAGCGATGGTTATAGGGAACTGAGTCTTTTTTTCAATACTTAGTCTATAACCGAAAAGTTCAAATAATTCATGTTTCGAAGTGTCAAACACAGAATCTGCCATTGCTGTTCGATATCTGCGCGGGTGACTCTCTAATCCTTATTATTTATTTTTAATTATCGTTGTAGTATTTCTCCTCTTGATTACAATTTGAAATATTACATTAACCTCATGAAGATAATTACTATCTCCTTTCAAAGCCTTTGTGCTCAATGAATTATCATTGGATATTCTGTGATTACATCTGCCCTTACCGTATTTCTTGAATTCTTGTTCATGTAAACTTCATCTTGTTACAATAATTTTATATTGTTATGACGTTACATACTTGTATTCGGAGCGCGTATATTGCCGACTTTTCATACTCACTTTTTTGAGTACTATTGTTATTTCGTCTATGCGTGATACGACTGACCTCACATACTCGTTCGTTTTGAACCCTCTGTTTTTCTCGACTCACTGTTACATGTTATGCGTATTCTTGTAATACCATTGTTTGGGATTAAGAAGTGTTGCTTTCAATGAAATTTCCGATTTTCATTTTACTGCCCTGTGCATTAGTTACACTATTAAACCTCTTTAAGATATCTATTTAGATACCCAAATTTTTTCGGACCATCTGTGATTGGATGCCTTGAAAATTAGTCTGTAGACCATTGAGTAGCTCAGTGTGTCCCCGAAAAAGACTAAAGGACATCATGTGAGTCACACACCTCAAAGCATTCCTTAAAATCCGTGCGGAATAATATCGTGGGTTTTCGTAACATTTATTGACCTTTACGTCATCGTTTTACGCGACACTCGAATATCGATTAAGTATTATTTCATTGACCATTCTACGTTTTTACTTCGAATTACAACGCTCGTTTGCACCTTGGAGACACCACCGTCATCTTGTAATTCATATCCTCTAATACGCGGTGCTTGTTTGGAATACGATTTTACTTCTATAAACTTGTATCCTTCCATTTTATTTAACCTCCTCGCCCGGGAGTGCGACTCCTTAATGTTCCATATCTTTCTTGGTATGCTTTGTGTTTTTGGAAAATCGCGCCGTCAAAAGACCTTCCTACCTTGCATCTTGAAATCGAAGACACGGATGTCATGCGCCGTTTTGATTTCTTAGATTATCGTTGGTATTCAAAAACCAATTTTATACTATGTTTTTCTTTATATGCTTAATTATATAATCTATTCTCTTTCGTCTTTATGGAATCCACAAGTCATGTGTGTATATAAATTCCGGGTCGTTATGAAGTTTGATTAAATTTCAAGGTGCCGAAAAATATACTTTCTGCAGAAAATCTACAGGTAATTTAACGGTGTCGCGAAAATATTTTTATAAAGTTTAGACTTAAAAATATGTTTATACTTGTTGAGACATTCGTTTAGACATAAAATTAGAACCGTAACTCTTAAAAACGAGCAAGTTACGCTCATATGAAATTTGTAAAATTTAATAACTTATTTTCTGTGAATATGTAAATTATTGCTGATGCAGAACTGCAGGGGGTAAAATTGTCATTTCTGGTCCGTTTCGGCTTCCGGCCGAAACACGAAAGTTGTCTGAAATGCCGTTTTACCTTTACCGCGTAGGTAACCAAGTCCGAAAACTAGTATAAACGGGTCAAATCTTAAAAATAAAAACCCACGTTTTAAGATAATATAGTCAAACCTGCGCAGAACGTGCAGGGGCATTTTGGTCATTTTAGATTTCAGATCTTGAGTAGAAATAGAAAGTTGTTCGAAACATTGTTTATACTAAATTCCTTTAAACTCCGAGTCTTGAACATGTCATTTTATGGGATAATTGATCGGGTTAGACCCAAAAGTCTAAGTTGACTAAAAAAAAGTCAAAGCTGATAGAATTTTAAAATATGGTTTTTTAGAAATTTTTGAGTTCGTTTGAGCTTGTAGAAATTTAACAAATGATATTTTACAACTAACAAACATTAGTTACGTTTGAAGACGTTTAAAAATAGTAACTTTGAGTGCGGGTTATACGTACATATATCGTGAACTTTGATATGGAGTGTTTTTCTTATAACACATTTAATAAACGAGTTTTTTTTCGAAAAAGTCGTGCATTTTTATGCGCCACTATTAACCTGTTAAATTCCTAAACTTTTGATCGAAAACTTTCCTTATATAGAAACTTTCCAAATATATAAACTTTTCGGGTTAGTTGTATTCGAAAACTTATATTCTACTTTCTTAAAAGCATATTTATGCCGAATTTTTACTATGTGCACGCATATGGATTCTTTATCCTTTCTTTTATACATGACTCATTTGTCATTTCATTTTATCTTTTTTTTTTCTCTTATCGCACCACTGATTTGGGTCAAGATTTGAAGTTCTCATTTTTATATCTTCCGTTATCATTTTGACATGTGTCTCATGACGATTCCGGCTAAAGATTTTGAAACCTTATCACATTGTAACCATTTCATTGGTTTCGTATTAATTACCCTTTACTACCCTCGTGTAACCCACTTGCTATTTATACATTGCTATAATGTCACCGTATAAACTCAAACTCGTATTGTTTGCAAATCATTTTACAAATCGTTCTACTTTGACTTTATAAAATACTTGAATGTTACTTTATAACGTCAAGTAATATTGTTTTACGGGGTATTTTCACAAATTATTTTACCTTGATCTTATAAAAGAATTCATGTAACATTAAAGGTGTTGATTTAAATACCAAGCGAATTACTTACTTGTGAAAAGTTTCATAAATTATTCCGATTTCTATTTTTGGTACCATATATATATTTTAAATATATGACATGTAATACTGGTTTGACGAAACTGTGCATCGCATTGCTAGTCCTATATTATGCATGACTTGATCACCTATGCGTAATTTAGAAGGAGCCATGCGAGGCCGAATAGTAGTCACCTTAAATATTTTAACCAGAACCAACTTTTTACATGTGTTTCTGAAAAAGTCAGATGAAATAAAGTTTTGAAAACTTTTACATATTATGCGAGTAGCACCCTTTCAAGATATAAGCATATATTTTCTTGTCTTTTCTTGAACACATTACGAGTCTGCGAGTACATGTTTCTTTATTCAACGATATTTGTTCTACTTATTACCTCATTATTCTCTTATGATATAGTTCCCTTTACCACTCGTCAAATTAATGACCATTGATACCAAACTTGAAAGATTCAACGTTGTTATGCTTTGTCACACCCCACCAATGGCGGAATATGGGGCGCGACGTATGGATATCATCACAACAAATGGTGTATCTATAGAGAAGACTAAAATGCAAATATAATGTCATAAATGGCGACATAAATGTCATGACAATATCTCAACAATGCAGGAGTCTAGGTAAGTAGGTAACAGTCCTACCACTTACCCAAGACAAACAATAAACATAAACCAAACAAACATATAGGTGCCAACATGTATCACTTATCAAAAAAACATAAAGGTAAACTAGGAGGGAACGGGGATCTCCTTCTATATGCAATCCTAAGGCATCCAAGTCTAGCCACTTCTATCCTCAAGCTTAACCACATTCTCACCTGAAAGAGACACTAAAACACGTCAACATAAAGTTGGTGAGAGTCATAGGTTTAGACTCCAACGCTAAATCAGTTACAAGCTGTGAATAACAATCATCAACAAAAGAACATATGGACAATGTGTTACAATTATGTATTAACAACTATCAATCAAGACCAATCATACCAAACCAATCCAAGGCTCCTACCTTGCCAAACAACACCATGGTACCTTAGATGATCACCCTATGTACCTATCCCAAGGCCACTACCTTGGCAAACCACAAGGCCACTACCTTGTCAAACCACAAGGCCACTACCTTGTCAAACCACAATATCTGAGACGGCACGTGTCCCCCGATCCAAATCATACACAATCAAAAATCACATAGCAGTTAATCACATAATGTATACACAAGTCCATCTCAATTCACAAACACATTCACAGCATCAATTTAGAAAATAACTCAACACAGTGTCTCTTCCATCCCATCTGGAAGTCAAAATCAATAGTAAACATGGGACTATGAAACTCACCTGATAGCTCCTTCACACGTCCTTGCACTAGCAACAAGCTAACAAACCAAAAACACGAAATCAATAAACGAACCAATCACTAAGATGGCTCATTAACCTATGATGGACATCTAACCCATTCTCAAATATTTACCTCATTAATAAGCTCTAATTACCCCATTACCCTTCCTTAACAAGTCCTTAACTTGGTTAAGTTTAATAACTAACCCGTTCGTATTTTACCCAAAACAGTCCCAGTTTTTAGGTCTCAAAACTTTAGGTCAAACGCCCACTTAAACCTACCCATGGTTTCTGTAAAAGGAATATTCACACCCTTACATATGTTGGCTAACAACTACCACTTGCCCTAACCTTAAAGCTACTGTTAAGGCCCCGATATATATATATATCTACTTTCGTCATTCCAGATTTCCTGATTTTAAACGTACTAAAAGTTTGTTACCATTAAGGGGTCTTACCCTAAACCACCACCTTATCCCAAGTGTAGATATTAACTACAATATATAAAACATCTCTCAAGTCCGTGAGAAGATCCCAATGCAACCCTAAGTGCCCCAAACAACCCAAAACTTAAAAAGAAAACAGGCTGAATTCAAAACTGTTTTGACCTCCGACTGTTGTAACCTGTTTTTGACCCACTTCCATACCTCCAATTTAGTTCTAGTTTCTTGCATTGGAAAGCCACTTCAAATAGTTTTCCAGGGGTACTTGGATCGTAAAATAAGAGTTTATAGAACTCCCGATATGATCAAAACAACTAACTCAAAAATCTGCCCCGTTTTTAAAAACGGGTTTAACAAAATCAACCTCATTAATTAACCCTAATCCCTCTAATTACAAGCCCTAATTTAAGTAATCATCATATTATGATTAATACAACATTAATTTACTGTTTTTATATTAAACCCTAACCTAAATCCATCATAAGATTATTAAAGAAAACATAAAAACAATTTAATTAAAAAGGGATTTGAAGATTTACCTTGGATTTATGAAAACCCCCAAATTTTATGAAGAACCCTAATTTTTTTATAAGACTCACGAATTTCCTTCATCTCCAGGAGAAAAATAATGAATTTGGTTTAGTATATACATTATATAGGGTATGGGTGAGTCCTAGTCCAACCCAAAGCCCACTTTCCTTTTTTTTTTCCTTTTCTTCCTTTTTTTTCTCTTCTAAACCGACCCAAACACCCCTAATTTCGTTTTTTTCTTTATTTTTTTTCTTTTTATTGTTAATTAATATCTTATTAATATTACCTTAATTTACCTTAATTTATTTCAGCTCCTAAAACATCCAAAACCTCAAAACCGTAAAACTAGTCAAATTTACGCGTTTTACTGTAAAAGACGTAAAATATACACTTTTATAATAAATCTCAAATTTTGAAATAAACTTTATATTTAAGTCCTAAATGACTTAAAACCGTCCCGAAAAATATTCATATGGATAATTACCTCACCCGAGACCTCTAAATGCTAAACCGTAAATCCTAAAAAATACTATTACTATAATACTTATACGTATACATAAACACCACAATATCACCATTTTCATTTCATAGTCACCACTTGTGATCTCATGAACATGAATTAACCGTTCCTCGATTTACTTATGAGTACTCTATACTCATAAACGATAATCACACCAACCTCGTTCACACAAAATAAACACGTAAGCACAAAAATCAAGTAGTCACACATAAAATAACCTAAAAGTAAGACCAAGTGACGAACCTCAAAACCACGATTGTCACATCACTCCCTCCTAATAGAAATCTCGTCCCGAGATTTACTCCTTAGGATCAACACACAGACAACAAATCACACGAGGATACTTGTTCTAAATGAACTCCTCTCATTTCCACGTGAACTTCAATTCAAGTTTCAAGATACCACATGTACAAACCAAAAATAATTAAACCCATTGCCAAACTCTTGACCTCACAGTCAATAAATCTCGCAAATGACTCTTCGATAAAATAAAGACTCTTATTAGCAGAAAACCCGAATAACCGGACATGCAAATATGCATCCTCAAACAACATTTACCAACCCCAATACATGAAATGTATCATGTATACAACTCATTTCCCCCAGGTAATTCTATGCTCATAAGCTAATGGTCTGATCTTCCCAAAGATCATAAATGGACCTACAAAACTCTACATCAACACTTACATCTTTCCAAATCATACCACCCGTTACTATGGGTGAAACTCCATACATAACTTTGTCACTAAATCTAGTGGTTTCCTCCTTTTCTACATAGCATCTCTTGTTGCTCTCATTCTGTCCACAAACACCATTACCACATTAGTAGCCTCTTTTACCAATTCTAGTCCACAATGAGGACAACTTACCCTATCCTTTCATATCGTACCTCAAATGGCATTTATCGACTTCTAGTACGATAACTATCAATATATGAAAACTCAGCCATCGCTAACGAGTTTCCGAACTACCTCTAAATCAATCACCCATGTCCAATTACGTTCATCAACTCCCTTCAGTCCGTATCCCAAACTACTTTAAATTCCAATTTCCTTACAAAGTGACCTATGACGGTCTTTCACATATCCATTAATTCTTCCAACTTCCTAACTACGTGACTTCTCATTCCTCTTGAAATAGGTGATGGATTAGTCAGTCTATCGACTATCACCCAACTTTCATCGTACTTAATCCCCCACCGCATTATGTATCCCTTCCGCCAACTTCGTCCTTACATCGCCCTTTCTAAACTACTCCTATCCATGTAGGAAGTATAGTCTACGTCCCTTTCCTCCTTACGATTGTCCAAGACACGCAACATAAATGTTGACGCGTTCACTGCTTTAGACAACTCAACTCGTGCAACCCACATCCTTCATCCAAACCACTCTAATACATCATCCCTATAGTTCAAGTTCGTCTCAGCTTCACCTCATCCTTCTTATTCCATGTCTCATCGACCATGCTTGCCTTTCCTAGATGGTACTTGGCCTTGCAATTTTCTTTCATCAATTAACTCCACCCATCACCTTTGCCAAATGTTCAATCAAGATGATTGAATATGTGTTGGATATGTTCATGATCCGTATAGATCATTCTCCACGTCTCGTACACCAAATGCCTCTAGCATTCTAGGCAGATATAACAGTCCAGCTCCACTAACTAAGTCTATCCAGTTCTTCCAAATCTTCAGTTCCTGCAATGTATAAGCGATCGCCTTTCTTTGTCGTCCTCGTACGCGTCCAAATCCCTGCTCCACGTATCGTCACGCTTCGCGAATTCATCCAGTCGTTCCGATAATGCCAAGATCTGCTCATCATCCAATCCACCTCTTCAGCCTCCAAAATGCTTCCTCGTCCTTCTTCACTCCGCCCCTTGCTGGCTCCACGATATGCCATCATCTCTGACAACTAGTCCTGGCCAACTAAATCCTAAAACTCACACTTGAAAATCTCACGTTTCATTCCCTTTACTAACAACTCCAAAACCAACACATAATTCGCCTCATCCTCCTTTTAAGATTTGAGTAGATCAAGATGTCGTCGATGCTCCCGATGACAACTCGTTTATAGACGTTCATGCACACTCGGTTCATTGACTCCATGAAAACCGCTAGTGCTTTGGCGAAGCCAAATGCATAACCGTAAACCCAAAGCGTTCATACAACATCCTTAGCAATTTCAACTATGTCCTCCTCACACCCTCTCTTAGCGGCAATACGAATAAAATCCTTGCAATTTCTAACAGCTCTTGTTCTTAATTCACTCCATCAACGATTTGCCTTGGATGACACTAACTACAACTCCTCTCACTTCTCCTACTTGCTCTATTCATGGTTCTACCTCAACGCTCCTAAACCATACAAAACCAAAACTACATCCTGAATACACCAGATACGATCGACGAGTTAAACCCACGGATAACTAACGACATTTCACGTGCACCAATTAAAACAAATCAAAAACCACGAGACTCCAAGGAAAACTCAAACCCAAAACATGTATCAATTCCAAATGACCCATGACAACGAAAAATAATCCAAGAAACACCCAATGGCAACCAAAACATATTACGCCCCGCGACATATTATTTAAACCGTGCAAAAGATCGACTTTCCAAAAGAATATATATATATATATATATATATATATATATATATATATATATATATATATTAAATTTTTTTTTTACCTCCCCACATCTATGTGACTCAAACCATCTACAAACAACCTTCTAGACGATCTCAAAACTCAACTCAAAGACTAGGTATCCCGTGCATCCCAAATCATAAAAATAAAACTACTATTCAAACTCAACCTTGAACCCGACACTTGTACAACAATTCCGACCAGTCCACTGACCTCCCATGACTATACATTCTGAATATTTGAAAAGTACGTTCCGAGTACATAATTTTAGGCTTTTAAATCACCCAAAAAGCTTTAAAAACGAATAAGTTATGACCAAAACAATTTTATGCTAGTTGTTTTAGAAACTAAAGAGTAGACTTAGTGATCAATGCAATCCTTTTCAATGAAAGATATAATTGTATGTGAAATATTCATAAACTCCTTTTAACCTTGTATCAATAACTATAAATGGCATGAATCAGTTAAATCCGATTATATAAACTATGTAAGTAGAAAGAAATTTTACTTCGCTTTATTTTAATGAAAGTCTTTTAGAATTTGAAATAAATAAGTGTTGATAAAAAAAACTTATGTTACATCTTGTTTCAAACGTGACTCCAACACCTTACCCTTATTTTACCGAATACAACCAACTATCTAACTCTATAGTAGATTTCCAAGTCCCCCCTTTTTCCATATACCAACCAAAAGAAATGTAAGACTCAACCCAAAAGATTTCATTATCCCAAAAGAAATCTCCATTTATTTCAACGGACTTAAAACCCAGAACAACATTTTAAGACGTACACGTGAAATATGAACTCAAAGAATGCGCTACAAGACACAGTTCAAAAAAAATTCGAAACGTTGTTGAAACTCCATCAACTCCAGCACCATAAAACACGAACAAACATAAGTTACGTTCAAGTTATAATAACTAGTGAACGACCATATACCATAACTTAACACATAGTAGTATATATACATCCGCATATATATACCTATTAAATCACCCAAAACATACTCGTTACCATACATGTCGGATCAACCAATCACGTCATACACTCGTTTTTCCACACGACTAATCACCATCTCACCGTGCCACAACAAGGCATAATGCCCACCTCCAAAACCAAACCATATCGTGTGACCCCATAATCACACACCACAACTATAACCCAAAACATAAAACACAAAAAGAACAATATCCATATCATAGGCAGCCATTACATAAATCTATATATAATACGTATACCCAAATTCTACATCTCATCATATACAAGCATGTACTAACCCTCTTTCATGCAACCATACTTGAGAACCCATTGAAGTTGTGGTACTTGTATAACTATGTTGGCCACCATACTTATACAATTACCCTTTCCCCAATGCACTCCCTCCTATGATGACACTTATAAGAATCAATACAACATATAACACATAAATCTATCTACTCACATAAGCTCATAACCACATAACCAATAAGGTCCAAAACTCCATCTATAAAATAACATAATAAAACTCTTGGAATACAGAATTCCATAGTCTAGCTAAAACAGCCTAGACTAAATCCAAAACGAAAACATAATCAGTTATAAGTCAGGTCGCCCATAAGAGTGGAAATAGCATAAGGTCCTTCATATTCACCTACTCCTAATAACTCGAACCACCACATGATTCTTAGGGAACATGACTTAAACATCAAAAGAAAATAATACCCCTCAGGTACATAAAATAACCCAACAAAATATAGAAACTACTATGTACCAAATTATGTACTATAATGTACATTATAAGTAAAATACGACAATGACTAGCGTGGGCGATTATGGTTAAACCCGCACTACTCACAACTCGAAAAGAAAATAACATGTGGCTAAGTATGAACTTACTATGGTTCAATTCATACCAGTCAAAACATCACAATAAATAACATTCAAACACATCAATTATAATAAAATGCACACATACTCCTATGACGCCTATATGCAGGGACCCTTAAGATATAGACTAGGCTACGCGACTAGGCAACCTAATTCTCTATAACCATTGGCTCTGATACCATTCTGTCACACCCCACCAATGGCGGAATATGGGGCGCGATGTATGGATATCATCACAACAAATGGTGTCTCTATAGAGAAGACTAAAATGCAAATATAATGTCATAAATGGCGACATAAATGTCATGACAATATCTCAACAATGCAGGAGTCTAGGTAAGTAGGTAACAGTCCTACCACTTACCCAAGACAAACAATAAACATAAACCAAACAAACATATAGGTGCCAACATGTATCACTTATCAAAAAAACATAAAGGTAAACTAGGAGGGAACGGGGATCTCCTTCTATATGCAATCCTAAGGCATCCAAGTCTAGCCACTTCTATCCTCAAGCTTAACCACATTCTCACCTGAAAGAGACACTAAAACACGTCAACATAAAGTTGGTGAGAGTCATAGGTTTAGACTCCAACGCTAAATCAGTTACAAGCTGTGAATAACAATCATCAACAAAAGAACATATGGACAATGTGTTACAATTATGTATTAACAACTATCAATCAAGACCAATCATACCAAACCAATCCAAGGCTCCTACCTTGCCAAACAACACCATGGTACCTTAGATGATCACCCTATGTACCTATCCCAAGGCCACTACCTTGGCAAACCACAAGGCCACTACCTTGTCAAACCACAAGGCCACTACCTTGTCAAACCACAATATCTGAGACGGCACGTGTCCCCCGATCCAAATCATACACAATCAAAAATCACATAGCAGTTAATCACATAATGTATACACAAGTCCATCTCAAATCACAAACACATTCACAACATCAATTTAGAAAATAACTCAACACAGTGTCTCTTCCATCCCATCTGGAAGTCAAAATCAATAGTAAACATGGGACTATGAAACTCACCTGATAGCTCCTTCACACGTCCTTGCACTAGCAACAAGCTAACAAACCAAAAACACGAAATCAATAAACGAACCAATCACTAAGATGGCTCATTAACCTATGATGGACATCTAACCCATTCTCACATATTTACCTCATTAATAAGCTCTAATTACCCCATTACCCTTCCTTAACAAGTCCTTAACTTGGTTAAGTTTAATAACTAACCCGTTCGTATTTTACCCAAAACAGTCCAAGTTTTTATGTCTCAAAACTTTAGGTCAAACGCCCACTTAAACCTACCCATGGTTTCTGTAAAAGGAATATTCACACCCTTACATATGTTGGCTAACAACTACCACTTGCCCTAACCTTAAAGATACTGTTAAGGCCCCGATATATATATATATCTACTTTCGTCATTCCAGATTTCCTGATTTTAAACGTACTAAAAGTTTGTTACCATTAAGGGGTCTTACCCTAAACCACCACCTTAGCTCAAGTGTAGATATTAACTACAATATATAAAACATCTCTCAAGTCCGTGAGAAGATCCCAATGCAACCCTAAGTGCCCCAAACAACCCAAAACTTAAAAAGAAAACAGGCTGAATTCAAAACTGTTTTGACCTCCGACTGTTGTAACCTGTTTTTGACCCACTTCCATACCTCCAATTTAGTTCTAGTTTCTTGCATTGGAAAGCCACTTCAAATAGTTTTCCAGGGGTATTTGGATCGTAAAATAAGAGTTTATAGAACTCCCGATATGATCAAAACAACTAACTCAAAAATCTGCCCCGTTTTTAAAAACGGGTTTAACAAAATCAACCTCATTAATTAACCCTAATCCCTCTAATTACAAGCCCTAATTTAAGTAATCATCATATTATGATTAATACAACATTAATTTACTGTTTTTATATTAAACCCTAACCTAAATCCATCATAAGATTATTAAAGAAAACATAAAAACAATTTAATTAAAAAGGGATTTGAAGATTTACCTTGGATTTATGAAAACCCCCAAATTTTATGAAGAACCCTAATTTTTTTATAAGACTCACGAATTTCCTTCATCTCCAGGAGAAAAATAATGAATTTGGTTTATTATATACATTATATAGGGTATGGGTGAGTCCTAGTCCAACCCAAAGCCCACTTTCCTTTTTTTTTCCTTTTCTTCCTTTTTTTTCTCTTCTAAACCGACCCAAACACCCCTAATTTCGTTTTTTTCTTTATTTTTTTTCTTTTTATTGTTAATTAATATCTTATTAATATTACCTTAATTTACCTTAATTTATTTCAGCTCCTAAAACATCCAAAACCTCAAAACCGTAAAACTAGTCAAATTTACGCGTTTTACCGTAAAAGACGTAAAATATACACTTTTATAATAAATCTCAAATTTTGAAATAAACTTTATATTTAAGTCCTAAATGACTTAAAACCATCCCGAAAAATATTCATATGGATAATTACCTCACCCGAGACCTCTAAATGCTAAACCGTAAATCCTAAAAAAATACTATTACTATAATACTTATACGTATACGTAAACACCACAATATCACCATTTTCATTTCATAGTCACCAATCTCATGAACATGAATTAACCGTTCCTCGATTTACTTATGAGTACTCTATACTCATAAACGATAATCACACCAACCTCGTTCACACAAAATAAACACGTAAGCACAAAAATCAAGTAGTCACACATAAAATAACCTAAAAGTAAGACCAAGTGACGAACCTCAAAACCACGGTTGTCACATGCTTCTACATCGACCAACCTTCTTATCTATTTTGGTAGACCTTCGAAACGTCTCTGAACACGAATAGTGATTTATGATTGAAAGTGAACGATGATTTCGTGTATTTGTCATGATGTGTGTTAGACTCTATCGTCTCGAAATTCGTTCGTGTGAACCATGTGTTGACTTCGCTCTCTCATTGCTAATGTTGTTCATTTTGATAGAATTACCCTCAAGTGACTTCTTAAGAGTTTTCTTTGATTCAAAAATTGTTGTGTGGCTTTTCTCTTTTGATCGTGTATCGACTACCGAGAACTTAATAAATCGTTGTTGGTGACACCAACCGTTCTTGTGATTTAATCCCTTGCTAGATCCTTTGTTTCTCATTATCCTTATCATCGATGCATCTATTCTATCATGTTCGTTAAGAATTTGGTACACGTTTCGTTTTATTCACTCGTGTTATTGCTTGCATACATTGTTGATTATTATTCGTTTCATACTCGTTACTATTTTGTCACCTTTTGAAAATCCGAACATGTCACATGTTTACTATTCGATGCATTAAACACCTTCTTGGATTTCTAAAAATTATTATAAATTTTTAAGAACATTTTACACACTTTATCAAGTGTTTAAATTACCAAAATGTCTGTTCCAAGTTAAATGTCAAATCTATACATCCTCTTTGGTAGATTATGAACTAATATTTAAAAGGGTGTCAAGCTTCATCTCTTAAAGTATTTTGATTGTATCATACTTTACTTTCAATCTAATGAAATTATCGATTTTAGTTATAATTTTCGTCAATAATTCTAAATAATTTGTAAATTTGATTTTTTTTCTCTAATGATAACGATAAACCTGAGTTTTAAAATAATTTCATACAATCATCCAAAGATCTTAAGCCGATCAAAATAATTATTTAAAACCGAGTTACTTTTACTTTAAAATCGTGATCAAGAAAAAGAGTTAGTATTTTTACTTACTAAATATTCAATTTCTTCTTAATCCATATATAACATAGTTACAATTTTTCTTTACTAGTAGTTATGATTTCAAATCACAAAACGCTTTGATAAGCAACTTTAGCTATATTGACACCATTTTTAAAGTGTCGTAACATTTTAAAACCACAAGCAAACAACCCTTGTATTTTTAAAATCAAGCAAGCAACTAAGCTTAATTTTAAAGTAATACCAAATCCATTGTGGCAGCTCGTATTTCAAATGTTTATATGTAATTCATATTTCCCCTCTATTTCTCTAGTAAATAGATTGTTACGTCTTAAGATTTTGTCATGTTTTACAGTTTGCACGATTTGCGATTCCTTGTCAATTATCATTCTTAACTCGTTTTAGTGCACCTTGTGTGTCTAAGCAATTCTATTGTTCATTATATCTCTTTATATTTCTTCATACTGAAAAGTTATTAATTTAATCCGAGTTTGAAATTAATTTAAAAAGGAATTAAGAAGCCGAAGCGTAGTTGGAATTCCAATTGATAAGGTTCGTCGTCCTGCAGAATTACTTATGAAAGCGATAAATCAATTCTAATATGTGTCTACATTTGTTCGTATCTTCTTCCGTCTCCAGTTGAACTCTGAGGGACCAGAGTTCCTTTAGGGGGGTCGACTGTGAGAACTCGTATTTTTCCCGTGTTATTTTATTCTTTTATTCATGCTTCTTGAATTTTCCAACAGGTTACATTTTCTTGTATTCTTCATATGTAAATCCTGAGATCTCAATAATTTTATATAAATTAAATTTTAATTATTTTTCGGATCATTGATAATACTTTATTCGGAATTATAAAATTTTATTTAATTTTTCCATATTTATTTAAATTAAAATTTTTTGATTTAAAAGTACTCGCGCGTGTTTTACAAAAAGTTTACCCGAATCGACGGAATGAGAACCGATGGCTAAATATTTCGACTTTATGAAGTCAAAATCCTATGTTTCCATAAATATTTAGTTTTCGTATTATAACTTGCACCGAGTCAGAACGATTAGCGTTTTAGGAAATTAAGTCGGGCTTGAGCTAAATTGCATTTAGGCTAAGTGTTATATAAATCAGGGTTATTGGGCCAAAATACCCATACCCTCTTTTTTCTTTTTTTTTTGTCCGTCAGTTATATCCACCAAAAAAAAAACAGAAAAAAATTCATCTTCTTCTTCCTTCTGTGTGATGAACAACCCTCAAAAACCCCTCAATCATCAAATTTTCTTGGTTATTACACAATTAAGCTACACCAAATCATTCATATATCATTCCTCATCAAAACCCACCTTCAAAATCATTCATGCAATGGATTTTAGTGAAATCAAGAATCATCATACTTGGTGTTTTTAGTGTTTGATCATGAAATTAAGGTTGTATTGTGTTAATTAGGGTTTAGGTATTGTTAATTTTGTGTTTACAACCCTAGTTGTAATCTTGGCTATTAGTCAAAGTTTTATTAAACTATGCATTTAGTAGTTTGTGTATGCCTTGATTTAGTTTTGATCATATTATGATGATATTAGGTGGAATTGAGTAGAATTTTAGTTGTTATGATGAGCTAAATTAGTGCCTAAATTCGGACAGCAGGTTAGCCGGCCCAAAACTCAGATATTTTCCACTGTAACCTGCATTTTTTATAGCTTAAATAGATTCATTGACCCTTTTTCATATTAGTGGCGAGTTTGATAGGCACACAACTCCTCCGGATGAGGAAGTTATGATCAAATTAAGATTTTAAAAGTAAAATTCGGACAGCAGGTTTGTGAGCCCAAAACTCATATATTTTTCCACCGTAGGCTGCGTTTTTAAAGCTTAGATGAATTCATTGACCCTTTTACATGTTAGTAGCGAGTTGGATGGGCGATCAACTCCTCCGGATGAGTGAGTTATGGCCGATTTACGGTTGTGAACCCAATCTGACCCAACAGACTTGTATAGCTATTTGCTACAGGTCATGGACCATATATTTGACATTTTAAGATCTTGTGAGTTAGTATACATTATAATCTAACAAACGCCGCTGACCTCGCGTCGATAGCTATCACCAAATGGTTTTTATGGCTAAAACGGTAAACCCGAGTTTGAAAACCAAAATTCTGATTTCGTAACCTTCAAACAATGCAAATTTCCCGACAATTGGTATTAGCTATTTACTCGTGGTTGGTATGGGCCGAATGTAGAGTCTTGAGGCTTTCCAATGGTGGAAATCTCAGACCCTTAAACCTTATAGGTTAACGGGTTATTTTGCCCCAAGTTTTACTAGTGTAGTTTGACCATTAAGTGCTTATGGGATGGCTGTTAGTGTTTTGGACTTTTAGTAAGTTCTGTAAACTCTTAGATCGAATGGTTGGACATTCTGGAAACCTCATGAGAGACCCGTTCAAGAGGTTAAAATCCCATAGTTGTTGGACTTATGGATTGGGAGCTACACCCTTTACAAAACAGCTATATAAAAAAATGTGACTTTACGCCTACGGTTAAATAAATTGTTGGCGTTTTTAGGTGTAAATCACTTGGGTTACTTGATTTGAGACCTTAGGCTGTTATGTTATGCATTTTTATACAGGTTATGTGTCATGAAGGTCATGACCATACTTAAACTCGGTTGGTTGTGCAAGTTATATACATATTATATTTTTACAAAATATTTTGATACAATTGTTTTATATTTATATAAAACGCATACTTAAGGGTCGTGATCACTCTTGTAGGTCGCGGGTATCCCTTGGAGTATTTCCCATTGCCATCTACAGCCTGTTTTTCATATCCGTCACACTTGTACTAAGGTACTCTTAGCACCATTGTATTGCTTTGATTTCTATTTGATTAAATACTTTGATTATGAAATTGGGATTTTTGTATTTAGACCATATGCTACTAATGTCAAGGTGGTATTATGATCATGATAGCTCTTGTGTACTTGTAGAGGCATTGCTTAGGGTGTGCAAGTGTTTAGGTGATGTCAGAAGTAAATTTTAGTGTAAAAAATGAGGTTAAGAATGATAGCAGATTGCTACAGCCATTCACGAAGTTTTTCTGGAAATAAGACCTGCAATTTTCTTGATTTTTGGATAGCCTTGGTTGTATAGTACAATTGGTGAGTTGGGTGGTTTTTGGAAGTGTCCGGATGAGTAAAATATGATCTTTTTATCAAAACTAGTCAATACCGACATGTGCGCCAAATTTGTGTTTGGGGTCAAAGTATAAAAAGCCAAAGTGGGTATTTTTATGAATTATTACAGTAACATAGGTCAAATGTGAATATTTCCAATTGGTTTCAAGTTAAAATCTTTTACGGAATGTAAATGATGGTCAAAATGGTTTTATGCAAATTTTGTCGAAAAAGTCAAATCTGAGTAGTCTGCACTAAAACTGCATTTCCCGTTGATTGGTAATAGCTTTGATAGTGTTTTATAAATATTTGAAAAGGTAATAATTTTATCTTTCCAGGGCCATAAAGTTTGAGTTTATATCTATTATAGAACTCTAGATATGATACAATCTTTACAGCATGTTTCTGAAAAATTAGTGCAGCCAATTTGTTAACGTTAATTTTCGACTCAAAGTGTACAAGCGTTTGCTACTTATGGGTTTGATGAGCATTGTTAATGTTTATAAACATGATCATACAGTGGGTAAGTAGTGTTTTTAAGTCAAAATTGGTTCGAGTCAATAGGTTGCAATGCCTTGCGAGTTATAAGATGGTTTATGTACTAATAGTAACCAAAGTGTTGTCTAAACGTTATTTTTGTATCTTATAAGTTTTCGCGCCCCGTCATCGTAGGTCTTGGATGACTTAAGGTTTCTTGATTGCTTGTTGTTACTACTCAGCCCTCAAGTTCCATATTGATTCACCTCGTAGCTAAGGTGAGTTCATAGCCCCTTTTACTACTTGTACATTGTTTCTAAACGCGGGGTGAGATTTTACATGGTGGAACACATCCATTTAAAAACTGTATGCTATCCAGAACTTGTATGCTATTCGGACTTGTATGATTTCCAACAGTTTTCATTGATATTATTGCTTATAGTTAATAGCCTTAAGTTTCCTCTATTGATCATGAACCGTTAATTGTCCCGTATGCTTTGCGCTAAGCGCGAATGTTGTGGGTGGATCCATCGAGATTGACAATCCTCGTCCCGATTACCTTGACGCACTTACATTTGTTTATACTTGAGTATTTAGGCTGAATACTCCCTAGAGGAACTTACTTTGAGTTAAGCTTCGGTTCATGAACTAAACAGCAATAATATTGGTTTCGGACTATGGTTAATGATAATAACCATTTTCTCTAATTACTTGTTTTACAATTAAATGCTTGTGTTCCACATCTTTACTGCTAAACCTATGAATATCACTCAACTTTATGTTGACGATTTTACATGTTTAATCTCAGGTATTAATACTTAGCTTTGCTTGGATGGGAGCCCGCAGGATATTATCGCAGCTTGGAGATTTCTGTGTGTACTTAAACATTGGTTTATCTAAAAACTGTCAGAAGTTTATCATGTATTCTTTGTAACTATAAGTTACAAAACCATAATTAAATTATAGATTTCCGCTTATAAAAATCTGGGACCTTTGTTTAAAAACTCTGATTCTTTATGATTTAATGAATAAATTTTTATTACTTCAACTTTATGTCAATAATATTTCATTGTTTCTTGTACCATGACGTGGCGCCCCCTTGCTGCCTAGTTGTTTCATACCTGATTTTGGGGGTCTCACAAAGAATCGCACCATTGTTGCTTTCCAGTTTGTCACAAGCTTGATTCATAGAGAATCTTGCGAGTTACCTACGACATTGATGTTTGATTTTGACACTGAAAGGATTTCTATTCGTCACTGTGAGCACTAAAGAGTGTCACTCTGAATGTTCTGACAAGATCACACGAATTTTGCGAAGAAGCCTGGAATCAAGTTTGAATCAGTTAAGAATCCAAACTTAGTTGCATTCCAGTTCTCACAAGTTTGATTCGTGTAGAACCGCACAAGTTACCTACCATGAGCTTGTTTTATGCTGGCTCAAGTAGGATTTCCATTTTTATTGTGAGTCGTATCACTCAGATATTCTGGAAATATCACAAGGATAAGACGTAGGACTCGATTGTGTCCTAATGAGATGATAGATAGATCTCGTTTGGCTCTAGACTCGATAAGTGCATTTTGGTTATCGAAGGCTGGAGCAGATTGCCACCTTTTCAATATTAACTATCTCGGATGGAGAAAGTCAATAGATACGTGTTGATCTCCGTGACAATGAGACAAGTTTCTTTTGAGAGAAACCCGAATGGCTAGGGAAGGGTTGTGCATTGTATCACTGGGTCCATGACACTTGTCTTCAATAGATGTGTTAACCCGGTTTCTGCCTAAGTTTCATAGAATAATCAACTCCTTCAGTGCTTACCAATACGTCATCACTAGCATCTTGTTGTGATTGTTCCAGTGCTAACTTAAGTAATTGGTCCGCATTCAGCTTCATTCCACTCCATCTTTCCTAAGTACAACTATTTCTAGCTATGGAATGTCCTTGGGTAGATCCCTCCGGTTCTGGTTGGATCATAGGACTTAGTTTCCTATCCTAAACCACCTTTTGACTCCATCGTTCCGTCGTAGATATTAGGTTGTTTGGGTACAGATCGTAACCATAAAACCATTGAAAACCATTCAAAGTTCTTGATAAAAATCAAAACTTTTAACACTTTGAAAGTTTTATATTTTCGAAATGCTCCCCCTACACACATGCATCAATATTCGAAATAGTTTAGCATGTGAAGGAAAGAGTTGCACTTGAGTGTTTAAGATCACAGCGATATATTACATTTTAACCACGTTTTCTCCCCTATCTCTAATATAAAAACATAATATTAGAGATACCAATTTATTAAAATGAGACAATTTCTGAAAATCGATGGGAGAAAAAGATGTGTACACGCATGAATCATGGAACATTAGTCTGGTTGCTCCCCCTCAACAATATATGTGTGTCTTGATACAAAAATTTGACAATATATAGGGAAACAAACACCACAAAATATGTTGAGGTATAAAGATGAAATGCCTTTTCTGATATAATATATTACATATGACAATTTTATATCATTTTCGGAATGTGTTGGATACATAAAATATGACTATTTCAGAGATGTACCCAACAACATTAAAGGCTTTGATTTTAAAACGCTCCCCCTAAAAAATTGATCAAAATAACATATGACATTTTTTAGATATAAAAAACATTTTCTGAGGAAGGGAGTGTTGAACACACAATTTTGAAAGATTTAGAAAAACCTTTTGAGAAATACTTGAAAAATTATGTTCAACGGTTTTAAAATAAATTCCGATTTACATGAGCTCAAAACTTTGAATGTTTTGTGACAAGCTCATGACCGAGAAAAATTAATTTCCCGTTGAGAAGGATAAGTTATCGTCCGTGATAAACTTTCCTTATTTGAGGTCCGATTCCTAAGCTGTGATGCGCTTAGAAGTCATTTTTCATGAACTTAAAAACTTTGAATGTTTTTATAGGAAGCTCATGACCGAGAAATATTAATTTCTCGTTGAGAAGGATAAGTTATCGTCCATGATAAACTTTCCTTATTTGAGGTCCGAGTCCTAAGCTGTGATGCGCTTAGAAGTCATTATTAGAGAATATCAAGCAACTTCATTTGCCAAAACCTCCAAGTCTTCTGGAGTCATATACTTCATGCCAAGACGGCCAACGAGATACTGAAACCTATTTTGGGATAGAGCTTTTGTAAACAGGTCTGCTATCTGGTACTCAGTTCTGACAAAGTATAATTCTACGATTCCACGTTCCACTTGTTCCTTGATGAAGTGATATCTGACTACGATGTGCTTGGTACGGGAGTGTTGAACCGGATTGCAAGATATGGCTATAGCCGAATTTGAGTCACAATACATAGGTATTTTATTAAAGTGGAAGCCATAATCCGTGAGTTGAGTTCTCATCCAGAGGACTTGAGTACAACACGCGGATAGAGCCACATATTCTGCTTCAGCTGATGAGAGCGAAGTACAATCCTGCTTCTTTGACGACCAGCTCACAAGCTTGTCTTCCCATAGAAATTGAATGCCACCAGAAGTGTTTTTTCGACTATCAAGGAAAACTACATGATCAGAATCTGAAAAAGCTGTGAGATGAAAACCGATTTCTCTCGGATACCAGAGTCCCATGTGAATGGTATTCTTAAGGTACCGAAAGATCTGTTTAACCTCTTTGAGGTGCTTTTGAGTAGGTCTGGCTTGATATCGAGCACAATAGCATGTGGCATGATGAATATCAGGCCTGCTGGCTGTAAGGTACATAAGAGACTCGATCATACTGCGATATCGCGATTGATCTACGGGATATGAGTACAAGTCAGCGTCTAGGGATGTGGTCGACAATGGTGTACCAACGCGAGCACATGAGGTCATACCATGCTTTTTAAGTATCTATTGAGCATACTTAGCTTGGCTAATAAAGATACCACGTGGGGATTGATGAATCTGGAGGCCCAAAAAGAATTTTAGCTCCCCCATCATTGACTTTTCAAATTTGTTGTGCATTAATTTTTCAAAACTTTTTGAAAGTTTTGGGTTCGTAGAACCAAAAATAATGTCATCAACATAAACTTGCACCAGCAGTATGTCATCCCCATATTTGTTAATAAAGAGAGTAGGATCAATAGAACCATCGGAGAATCCTTTGGAAACCAAGAAGTTTGATAGTTTTTCGTACCACGCCCTTGGAGCTTGTTTAAGTCCATATACAACCTTCTTGAGACGGTAGACTTTGTCAGGATTATGAGGATCTACGAATCCTTCCGGCTGATTCCCATACACTTCTTCATTCAAATGACCATTGAGAAAAGCAGCTTTAACGTCCATCTGATAAACCGTGAAGCCCTTATGTGTAGCATAAGCAAGGAATATCATGACTGCTTCTAAACGAGCTACTGAAGCGAATGATTCATCGTAATCTATTCCTTCTTGTTGACGGTATCCCTTAACCACAAGACGATATTTGTTTTTGATGATTGTTTGTTCTTCATCCAATTTTTTTTCCAGATCCATTTAAAATCGAGAACCGTTGTTCCATATGGTCTGTCGACAAGTTCCCATACTCCAAGTCTTTCAAATTGATGAAGTTCGTCTTGCATTGATTCAATCCACGCGTGATCGGTCATGACTTGTTTGATGTTTGTAGGTACAGTGAAACTCACGGTGAGTGCATACATACATACATCGCCATCGGTTTCGAGTTGTCTGCGTGTTCGAACCGGTTGTGAAGGATTTCCAATTACTTGAACCAATGGATGATCACGAGTCCAATGGTGAGTGGATGTATATCGTTGATAGAATGTGTGTATGTTTGACGGATGAACGTGTTGAGTAGAAGACTCTCTCACTTCGCGTACCGGTGTACCGAATGGGTTGATAAATTCTTCTTCGTCAGACTGTGCATTGACCGCTTGATTGTTGTTTCCTCCAGCAGCATTGACGGTTGGTGATGTTGGTTGTATGATGGTTTCTTGAGTTTGTTAAGTATCCAATGGAATTGTCTCTTGAGCAACGGTTGCTGAAGTAGAGGCAGTTGTGTCTTTGTTGACTTTGTTCGGGTGCATCAGCAGTATTGACAGCGGAAGACTTTGACACAACTTGATTATTTCCATAGTAATATTCATCAAACATTGGATCATATAAATCAACCAACTCATTTATTTATGTCGTATCCGTCGAGTCTGCTGTAGGAGTACTTCCTTGACGTTCTTGCACGTGACGTACACTGTTTTGTGTAGGTGCCATTGCTGGACATTGAGGTGCGGGACTTGAGCTGTTGTGATCAAGTACCATTTGTGGCAATTCGTCAAAGTTCACATGAATTGTTTCGACAATAATTCTTGTTCTCTTATTGTAAACTCGATATCCTTTCGAAAATGTAGCATACCCCACAAAAGTACATGCATCGCATTTTTCTTTCAACTTGTCGAGATTCTCACCGTCTTTAAGAATGTAGCATAAAGATCTAATTACTTGAAAGAATTTAACAGTAGGTTTCCTGCCATTAATGATGTGGTAAAGTGTCTTTTCATGTCTAGGGATGACGAGAGAACGATTCTGAGTATAACAGGCAGTTGCAATTGCTTCAGCCCAGAAGAATAATGGTAATTTTGATGCATAAAGCATTGTTCTAGCTACCTCAACCAAAGTACGGTTCCGTCTTTCGACAATGTCGTTTTGTTCAGGTGTTCGAGCAATTGATGTTTGGTGTTCAATGCCTTCTTCTTGAAAGTAGGCTTGTAGAGTCTTGTTCAAAAATTCAGTACCCATATTCGTTCTTACCATTAAGACTTGAGCTTGAAGATTGCGTTGTATCATCTTGAGAAAGTTTTTGAGAACCTCCGGTGTTTCATCTTTAGACCTTAAGAAGTAAGTCCATGTATATCTGGAGTAATCATCAACAATCACGAGAATATACTTTTTCCCGTTAATACTCTCTACACGCATGAGACCACATCCATGTGTAGAAGTTCCAATTGTCCTTTTGAGCTTGGGGTAGTCTTCATTTTGAAAGACTTTCGTTTTGCTTTCCCCAACTCACAAGAAGAACAAAGATGATCTTTGACGAATTTTAACTTAGGAAGACCGGTCACAATATCATTCTTCGAAAGCAAGTTGATGGTGTCAAAGTTGAGATGTGACAATCGTTGATGCCATAACCATGCTTGAGATGATGAAGCTTTAGCCATTAAGCAAATTGGATTTGTTGAAGATGTGTCTTGAAGAGTTACTGTGTAGATATCAGAACCACGAGAACCTGTAAGAAGGTCATTCCCATCGTAGTCTCTAACATAGCAAGTAGTTTTCCGAAAAGCCACTTCCAAATCCGCATCACAAAATTGACCAACCAAGCATAAATTGTGATTCATCCCTCGACGTAATAAACCCTTTTGATAGTGAGATTTCCTTGAACCAAATCACCATATCCAAGTATCGGTGCAAACTGATCATTTCCAAACTGCACCGTACCCAGAAACTTCTCCACGAAGTTACTGAGAAGCTTGAGATTGCCCGTCATGTGCTTGGTGTACCCAGAGTCCATTATGAATATAATGATTTCGACGAGCTACAGAAGAATTAGGAGACAATGTAGCATATGACAAATGGGATCCCTTGATAGAAGTGGGTTCCAAAATAGTAGTGGGCCTAGATGCAAATTCTAGAGGCAATCTGATATTCATAGACCCAATTACTAAAGTGCTTAACTTAGGTACCCATTTGTATCCGGGTGGTGTAAATCTCGAATACCCTCGTGTACATGTCCTAATCATGTTCTCATAAAGCTTCTTTAACCTGTTTTGTTTACGCAGAGTAGTGGATTCTAACGCACTTAGTTTCTTAAGTGGTTGATCAGTGGATTGGTTCAAAGTTCTTGTGGGTTTACTAGTACTAATGGACACAAGAATAGGCTTCCTAGTTCTAGCATTCACGCCATTATGATTAAAAGCACAAGCATCATGATTGAAAGTACGAACATATTTTCCACATTCAAAAGAAGCAAATTCAACATTCGAGGTCTTAGCATTCAAACCGTCATTACATGCAGTTACAAACACTTTATTCTTATAAAACTTAAAATTCCTACGGTGGTCTTCAACTTCCAACTTCTTTCCTTGACTATTGTCAGGCATGACCTTATCTTGCATTCTAGTGCTCTTAAGCTGTGGTCCGCTAACGCTAGTAGTGGGAATTATTCCTATAGAAGAAGACACATGTTGATTAGTTTTCCTAATATACTGAGGTAACCGCGATGTTCCAGTTTGAGTGGGCTTAGTGTTCATCTTATACATTCTTGGTGCTATCACATTTGTGCTCTTATCATTTCCTATCTTAGGCAAAGTCTGTGGGGTTTGTCCCAAAACAGATGATTTAGGGCATTTAACCGCATTCGGTTGATGAACGACAGATGATTTACCCAATACAGACTTTCCTTTCATTTTCTCAATGAGTTTTTGTAACTCACTGATGGTTATGTCCCTTTCTTGTAGCTGAGCTTTCAAATCATTTATTTAGAAACCTTTTTCATTCAATTGACGAACCGAAGAAGCTGCCAATTCTTGACATTTTTTTATGATTATGAGATTTATCACCTTTTTGTAAAGCAAGTTCAAGAGAAATGGAGTGTTTCTCAAGTTGGGAAAAACGTTTCGAAAGTTTGTTGTATGACTGAATTTGTTTCGAAAGCTCAACTTCAAGATTTTGACATTTAGCATCCGTTTCTGACACTAGACATGCTACATGACAATATTGATCAAGATCGGTAAATATCATAGTTCTAAATAGCGAGCTATAGCCCGCCTTAAGGCGCGCTAAAGCTTGAGGCGTGGCCTCCACGCAACGCAATAGGTTAAGGCGCGCTACGACATGAGGTGCGGCGTTTTTTTGAATTTAACTCCAAAAAATAATATTGTTACATGCAAGGAGAGTTTTATAGCTTTAATTATCATGTATAACACTTATTATGAACTTAAGATAAATATAATATTGAAATATGATAAAACAAATATATATTTTTATATGGTGTGCCGCTATAAGTCACGCTTTAGAAACGCTAAAGCTTCGCCTTAGCCGTTAAAGCGTGTAGCTTGGACATGCCGTCACGCCACGCCTTACGCTATTTATAACCATATTCGGTATACTCACCAAGTATAGCATTCATATGGTAAGCATAAAAGTATTCCTTCGAAAGTTAATCAATTTCGTTAAAAATTTGGTGTTCTTGTGTCTTTAATTTAGTTTGAAGAAAATCAACTTCATCTTCAAGAGATTTAACATATCGTAAATTAGTTAACATTTCCTCAGTGAGAGCGTTATAAAACATTTCCACATTATTTGAAAGATCGTCAATGGTTGGAACCTTGGTTTTAAAATGTGTTTTGCGACCTGTTGCGCTAAAGGTCTTAAAAGCCAATGTGTGATGCGAGATGCGATTGCGAGCGCAATTTGGACGCGATGCGTTTAGTATAAAAATGTATAAAAGTTATTTAGAAATAGTATTGTCTACCAAATAAATGTAATAAAGTTACAAAATAAGTTATTAGCATATTGAAATTGGGCTCATAATCCATTGTAAACATATAAGTCGAAAGTAAAGCTTGATTGTGGTAAATTTACGTCCTTTAGGAAAAGGAGCGTAAAAGCGGTAAGTATTAAACAAATGATTTTAGGAAAAATCAAATGTTAATGACCCAAAGGTGAAAGTTCGTTTCCCAAGGAGGTATATGTGTGTGAAAAAATTGTAAAATGTTTGGGATTAATGATTGGTTTTAAAAGGGATGAGAAAAGAAGATGACGAAGACGTGAAAATTACTACTACGACGACAAAACGTAAAACCGTAAAAACTACAAAAATAAAAATTAATTCTAAAAATTACCAAAAATTCACCAAAAATCAAGCTAAATAAACTAAGAGTTTACCAATGATCAAAACTTTTTCAAACCTTTTAAATAATTAAATATTCAGTTTTTAAATGCTAATTAAAGCCCTAAAAATCAAATAAATTATCAAAAAGCCCAAATAAAGATTTTTCAATTGGTAAACCTCTAAAATGACCTAAAAAGATTACAAACTATTTTTAGAAATTTTTAAACTAATAAAAACTATTTAAAATGATTTAAAAACTATTAAAACTTAAAAAAATTATAAAAATTAATCTAAAAGAGATAAAATTATTCTAAAAGTTGCAAAAATCCTATTTTAATGTATTTAAGCTAAGAAAAATGTAAAAAGTTGAAAAATGTGAAATATGAAAAATAATAATAAAATAATATTAAAATAATATTAAAAATCTAAAATTTATAAAAAAATTCTAAAAACTTGCAAACTAGTTTATTTTAACCTAAATAATCAGAAAATCAAAGTGAAATGACCAGAATACTCCTATTGGGCCCTCAAATGGGCAAAAACCAAAAACAGTCAACCTAAATGGGCTTTTTAGCCCAAAAAGTCAAACTTGGCCCAATTGACTTGGAAAAGCCCTATCTGACTCAAAATTTAATTCTAAACACAAAACTCTAAAGGCCCAAAAGCTGAATGTGAGCTTATCACAGCTTATCCTTATTGGGCTTTTCAGCCCATTAAGCAATAAGCTAATGCCATAAGCTCTAATTTGACACACAACCTTCTTTTGGGATGCTTATGAGATCTGTAAAAAGAAATTTTGAAAAAGCACACTCAATAAGCCAGAAATAAGCAAAGTAATATTTCACTAAAAGACAAAATAGTCGTTTTTGAGAAATAAGGCACCTCAAGACTTGATTCAACATGCAACAGATCACAAATGGACTCAATAAGCCAAAACAATTAACAAAATTCCAATAAGCAAAACCAATAAGCCAGAATAAGCCAAGAAGCACTTATGAAAAAGTCAATTAAGTTGGTTTTCTAGTCAAACCCTAAAGTCAACCCCCCAAATGCTCCAGTATGAACAAATGGGTCAAATAATGAGCACCTATTACAAAATCTAAGTTGTTGCTAGTTAAAATAAGCTATTATAGCTTAATGATAAGCTGAAACCCAATTAACACTAGCAGTGGTAACTAGCAGGGGAAAGGAGTTCCCACTGCTTTGACTATTTGACCAAGCTTTTTAGAGAGATTTAGTTTGATTCAATTGGAAACAAGGGCACCCTTGTGATCAGTGAATCACAAGGAGTCAATAGCAACAAGAAAATCCAAATTTGGTTCACACAATAAGCCACAAATGATCAAACAGTCACCAGATCATACACAGACATGGAAATAAGCAATTATGCACTTAATAAGCAGTTTTAGCATGAATAAGCCTACCAAACTCAACAGGATGCATACACAAGCTATATAAACTATGAATAAGTACAAATAAACTTAAATCAAACACTGAATCAAAGTAAACAACAAGATCAAAGCATATAAAGTTACTGATGAAAAAGGTGCATATGCAGAAACTATTTGCTGATCTATTTGACATTAGATCCAAATTCAAGCCTCAAATCCTACTTCCCTGGTGTAGTTAAACTAGATTTAACACTTGTTAACCCTAGTCTTTGATTAGATCTAGGTGTCCCCTAAATTTCAGTCAATTTCACCAAGTAACAAAGATTTTATAGCCCTTTTTATGAATCAATGTGTTTCAAACCTCAAAACCAGCAAACAGATGAACAATAGCACCCAATAAACAGATACCAACACTTGCAAACACAAAACCACCTCTTAGCAAACCACAAATCCAAATCATGCAGTTGACCCAAACACCCCTTAATCAACTACTTAACAAAGTAACTTGTGATTTTAACTAATAAACTACTGATTTTAATGATCAAAAACACTTCCTAGGTAGCAACTAACAAAATCAAACACAAAAATCACCAGCTTAAACACAAGAACTCAAAATCAAAGCACCAAATCCAAAACAGGCAGTAACATGAAATTTTTAGAGGAAACTTAATCAAGGGATTATACCTTCCCTCCACAACATCCTAGGAGAGCCAGCTATGCTCCTTGGACCTTGTTCAACAACTAGAACAAGACCAAGGTCCTTCAAAGAAGAAGATCAAAGCCTGCTGATGTTCAAAGTAGAACAAGGCTTTGATTATGATATGTCTTCAACACAAATCAGCAAACAACTCAACCAAAGGCTTAGAACTCTTCCCAGGCTTGGTGTCAACAAGCTTGAAGGAGCTTAAGGCTTATGGCTAAGGGTTAGTACACAATAATAGCCAAAATCAGAAACTAGGATTTCAAGGATTTTGAACCTTGAAAACCTTATAAACCAAGACGTGCCTTAACCACAAGATTAAGGAAGGTCTAAACAATCAAATGGAACTTAGATTTAGGCTATTCTAACACCAACTTTTAATCAAACACAAAAGAGAATTCAAAATTTTATGAAATTCAAATTTTATTAACTTAAAAAGGAATTACAAAGATTGATAGCCTAAAACTGGAACAAAGGGACTCTCACATGTTAAGGTCTCCTTTTATAGGCAAATGCCCATGCTAGCACTATTCACAAACCCTAGCAACTAAATTTCCTATTCTATCCTTGCAGAATCTTCTAGGCGTGTTGCCAGCTGGTTTGGGTGAATCCTGGACGTTTGTTGGGTGCTTAGTGACCAAAGAATGACTTGAGACCATTGATTTTGCCAGGTCATGATCAAATGCCAGGTGTCGTGTTGTGAGTGGGAATGGGGGTATCATTCTGGTAGTGGGATTTAAGGTTTTTGTTGTGGGATTTGATTGAGGTGATGTGAATCACACGTGGGTATAGCCAATTTTGTTTTCCTCTTTGTTTTCCTCTTTTTAATCCTGAGTAAAAGAGGTGTTCTTGATGCTAAAAATCCAAACAGTAAGTGTTACCCGCGTGTTTAGGAGTTTGAAGTTTCAGCTTGTCACTTTTGGTCCTTTTTTTTTGGGGAAAGTTGTATAGCAAGTTTATTTGGCAACAAAACGTGTTTCCTTTGTTAATAACTTTCACACCTTGGCATTTTTGGCACCAAACTTTGGAAAAAGGGAATCAAGGGTTATTTATGGAACTTCTGCATAATTCAAGGGCTGATTTTGGACTTTGTTGATCTTCAAAGGTATTCAATGTGTCTTTGGCTTCATGAGGGACCATTAATGACAATTTAGAATTGTTGAGGGACTAAACTTGTCATTTCTTCAAAGTTGAAGGACCATTTGTGTAATTTTGACAAACTTAAAGGACCAAACTTGTAATTATCAATATACAAGGGTTTTAAGTGTCATTTCTTCATTCATTGAGGATCAATCTTGCATGTCTTCAAGTCTTCAAGGGTATTTGTTGGATAAATCATGAATTAGGGCCCGGTTCTTTGTACGGCTTCGTTTCTCGTGTCCGTTTTTCCTTGTTTCTTTGTGATCTTTTGTCTTTTTCACGACATCCATACCTAAAATACACAAGTAAACAAACACAATCATATATATGGTATTTTATGACATTTTTATGCATTTAAAGCCCGAAAAGAACGATGAGATCATGTATAAATGCCATCTCATCACTCCCCCATACTAAGCCATTGCCGTGCCCTCACGCAATGCTAGAATAAAGTATCTAAGCATCACCAAAGTTCAATTTTTACTAACCTTTATTGAAGAGTAAAAGACTTGCAACATACTACAAAGATGTGTAAAGACATAATGTATGATTTTCATCACTAAAGTGACTTTTAGGGTCAAAGAACAGAAACAAGTAAATGTCCCTTAGAGTAAACTTCGTCATCCTTGATTGTCATACATTCCATGCTAAGTGCAAAAACGAGATCATTGTTGGTACAAGTCACAATGCTAACACTACTCATACGTCCAAATTGTGTAATACTTTTTCTCCCCGCAATCCTAGTTATTATAAAAAGAAATGGGTTACTAGCATTTTTTAACTATTTGTCATGGATCACAAGTGATTCACATTGACTTATTTGAGTAGTTATTAGTCCGAAAGCAAAGTAGCATGATTTGATCGATAGTTAGCCGAAGGACAAAATCTTTTAAAACGGCTTCTCGTGTATCTCCTTAAGTTCATATCTTGGCATAACTCGTTTCACGATTTGAGACCTTTCTCGGACCGATATTTGGCATGTACTTCATACTTCAAATCTTGAGAAGACGTTCTTGAAATTATGGTCTTCTCTTCACATATTTGGAATTTCTTCACTTGACGTTTTTGAGAGATTCTTCATATTTGGACCACGACTTCATCATTTTTCTTCAATCATTACTTTGGATTTTGATATACAACGATCCGCCTCCTTTTCGGACTTGGATATATTTATCCTCATACCTTGTAAGGGTCTTTTTGGATAGACTTTCTCCATGATCTTTAGGGGAGTAATTGCTTTTCGTCGTGTGTCTCGATCCTTCATATTGATTTAGGAATAATGATACTTCACATCATCTTGGATCTTTAGCAACAAAATAGGGCTCCTCATGCCTTGTTAGGGCCTTTTTGGATAATCGCCAATCTTCGCGTCCCGCTTCAATAAGTTATGCCTTGGCTATGAACTCTATTCAACCCCGAGCAACTTTTAAACGATCTTGCGCTAGAGGCTAAGTAACCTTTCAAATCGTACGACCTTACTTATTACAATTATAATTTATTCCTAATGCATTGATCTTATGGGAAGAAAAAGCCACAATTAAAAACATATGAGTTTTTGAAAGAACATTTTCATGTTCTACGTTTAGCATGATCACTTGTCTAACTCTATCATCTCTCATTCTTCACTATATAAAGACCTCTAATTAAAGAGACTCGTGAATACTTAGCCATGCAAGTCTAAATTAAGCCAAATTTGGATTAGCTTTCATATAGACTATATCAAATCAAAGTTTTGGGTTTTCAAGCCACCTATAGGATCTTGCACTTTCTTAGACTTTTTCAAGTTTAGAGAATGCATTTTATAGTTCCCTTGATAAGTGACTTTCTAGGATCAATTATAGGAACTTGCGAAAAGTTCTTGTTCTTAACCCGAATGAGTTAAGACTTCACATTTTAAAGCTCCCTATATAAAAGTCTAGCAAAACTTGAATTGAGCGGGTTAAGGAATGTAAATGGCTCCATTGCCCATCAAGTCATAAATTAGCTCTTATTCTACCCATCAGAAAATATACATTCGTGTCTTAAAAACACTTATTAAAACTAAGAAAATTTTTAAAATTTGGCCATTTTTAGCATTATTAGCATCAAAAACAAAACATTGAAAGTTGGAAAGCGCGAGGGCGTAGCAAAGCAAGTATCTATTCACCCCCCATACTAAAAGTAAACATTGTCCTCAATGTTTCGAGTCTAAGGGTGGAGCACCCCATACTAGAGACGAAGAATCGAATGCTTAGGATCTAGCATGGAAAGGGTGATCAACAATATATCTAAAGCCGTTCATTAAGTATGCTAAAAGATAATTGTTAGAACAATAAAGGATATGTCAATGGATTCGTGAAAAACTTCTTCAAGCAAACGATGGAGGCTCACGTAAACGAACATGAGAGTCTTCAATCGTAGATGATGATGATGATCTAGATAACACAATCACAAACAACCACGAGACAACGAGTTGAAAGGGTACAAGTCCCCTTATTAGTGAATAGTAAGCATAAAAGGATAAGAATGGGATCTCTCCCACGAGGCACCTCGTTTTTGATTACCGAGTCATGAGCTCGACTCGATCCCCTCAATGCTAATTATCATTGGGAAAGGTGACTTGGTCGAGGGCAACCATTGAAGGAATTTCCCCACCAAAGTAGTGCTTAAGCCTATGTCCATTCACCTTGAAGTTAGGACCATCATCTTGAGCTAGCTCGATGGTCCCATAAGGAAACACTTGTGTAATGGTGAACGGACCCGACCAACGAGATTTCAATTTCCCGGAAAAATATCTTAAGTCGAGAGTTAAAAAGTAACACTTGATCACCAACGTTAAAAACCCGGTTTTTAATCTTTGAATCATGAAACTTTTTAGTCTTTTCTTTAAAAATTAGTGAATTTTCATAAGCATTGTCTCTTAACTCATCCAATTCATTCAATTGTATTTTCTGGTGATCTCCCGCGGTCTTCAAGTCAAAGTTTGCATGCTTAAGGGCCCAATATGCCTTGTGCTCCAATTCAATGGGCAAATGACAATTCTTCCCATAGACTAACTTATAAGGAGTGCAACCGATAGGTGTCTTATAAGCGGTCCTAAAGGCCCATAAAGCGTCATCGAGTTTGTCGGACCATGAAGCACGGTTTTCTCCAATCGACCTTTCTAAAATCCTTTTCAAAGCTCGGTTCGAAACCTCGACTTGCCCACTCGTTTGCGGGTGATAAGCCGTAGAAAGACGATGAGTAACTCCATATTTCTTTAAAACCTTTTCGAATTGGTCATTACAAAAATGGGTTCCACGATCGCTGATAATAGCACGAGGGGTTCCGAACCGAGATAATAGTTGCTTCAAAAACTTCACTACCACACGAGCATCATTAGTAGGCAAAGCCTTAGCTTCCACCCACTTAGAAAGGTAGTCCACCGCGACGAGGATATATTTGTTGCCATGAGACGATGGGAACGGCCCCATAAAGTCTATTCCCCATATGTCGAAAATCTCACACACTTGAATTATGTTTTGCGGCATTTCATCACGTTGAGACGATTTTCCTTGACGTTGGCACGAATCACACGACTTCACAAGTGCGTGTGCATCACGATAGATAGAAGGCCAAAAGAAGCCGACATCGAACACTTTCTTAGCCGTGAGATTAGAACCGTGGTGACCACCCGTGGGTCCCTCGTGACAAGCTCTAAGGATATTAGAAGCTTCGACACCAAAAACACAACGTCGAACGAGTTGATCCGCACAAACCCGAAAGAGATAAGGGTCGTCCCAAAAATAGAACTTGACGTCACGAAAGAATTTTCGTTTTTGTTGTGTCGTCATACCCTTGATTATGAAATTACCCGCATGGTAATTTGCAATGTCGGCAAACCATGGGGTGGTGTCTTTAGAATTCACTACACCGAGAGTCTCGAGAGGAAATGTTTCGGTGATTTCCTTGTTCTCGAAAACATCTTTGTGAGGATCTTCTAGACGAGAGAGATGATCGGCCGCTAGATTCTCGGCTCCTTTTTTGTCAAGCACGGTGACATCAAATTCTTGGAGTAGGAGCATCCAACGAAGCAATCTCGGCTTAGCATCTTGCTTAGCTAAGAGATACTTGATAGCCGAATGGTCGGTATACACGATGCTTTTAGTTAAGACGAGATAAGGTCGGAATTTCTCAAAAGCATAGACCACGGCAAGGAATTCCTTTTCCGTTGTGGTGTACTTTAATTGAGCCTCGGTCATCGTCTTACTAGCATAATGGATAGGATGAAAATGCTTGTCATAACGTTGCGCTAAGACGACCCCTATAGCATAATCACTTGCATCGCACATGATTTCAAAGGGTAATTCCCAATTAGGAGCAACAAGAATGGGAGCTTCGGTTAGTTTCCTTTTGAGAGTTTCGAAAGCTCTAACACAATCCTCATTGAAATTAAAAGGAGCATCCTTCTCGAGAAGGTGTGTCATAGGTCGAGAGATTTTTGAAAAGTCCTTGATGAAACGACGATAAAAGCCCGTATGGCCTAGGAAACTCCTAACTCCCTTAACAGTTTTGGGATGAGGTAACTTGGCGATGACGTCTACCTTAGCTTTATCGACCTCAATCCCCGCTTTCGACACCTTATGTCCTAAGACGATTCCTTGTTTACACATAAAATGACATTTTTCCCAATTAAGCACAAGATTGGTTTCTTCACAATGTTTTAACATTTGCTCGAGATTGGATAAACACGACGTGAACGAATTTCCAAACACCGAGAAGTCATCCATAAACACTTCCATCGACTTCTCGATCATATCATGAAAAATTGCCATCATACACCGTTGAAACGTACCCGGTGCATTACAAAGTCCGAAAGGCATCCTACGATAAGCGAACGTTCCATAAGGACACGTAAACGTAGTCTTCTCTTGATCACGAGGGTCGATAGTGATTTGAAAGTAACCGGAAAAACCATCTAAAAAGCAATAGAATTCATTTCCCGCTAGTCGCTCCAACATTTGATCCATGAAGGGCAAAGGAAAGTGGTCTTTACGAGTGGCGTCATTTAACTTTCGGTAGTCAATACACACCCTCCAACCGGTCACAACACGAGTGGGAATCAACTCATTGTTTTCATTAGGCACAACGGTCATTCCTCCCTTTTTAGGGACACAATGGATTGGGCTCACCCATGGGCTATCGGAGATAGGATAAATCATTCCCGCGTCAAGGAGTTTCAACACTTCCTTTTTAATGACATCGTGAATTTTGGGATTCACCCTTCTTTGACTTTGAATTGCGGGTTTGTAGTCCTCCTCCATTAAAATTTTGTGAGTACAAAATTTTGGGTCAATACCCTTAATGTAGGAAATTTTCCACGCAATTGCCCCTTTATGAGCCTTAAGAACTTTCAAGAGCTCGGTTTTTTCATCATTAGCAAGACCTTTTGCAATAATAACCGGCAACTTGTCATCACCTTCCAAGAATACGTATTCAAGGTGAGAAGGAAGATCTTTCAATTCAAGGATAGGTGGTTCCTCGATTGAAGATTTTGGTTCAACACTCATAACTTCCATCGGCGGAAGAAATGGTGGAATAGAAGTATCATCACTAATCAACACCTCATCTTCATTGTCGATTTCATTTGAAGTGATATCGCCTCCTTGGAACGGAGTGAGATTTGGTGTGGAATTAGCAAGAATCGGATCCAAAATAGTGGGATTGCCACTTGACGAGCTATCGGAAAAACCTAACACTTCTTGTGAAAACTCATCGCAAACCACATCAACGATGTCAATGTGATTGATGGTAGCGATTGCATAAACATGAGAAGGTTTCGAGTTTTGAGTAGCGTTTATAACAAGTTCCTCTTCGTTGAATCTCAAAGTGATAGTTCTTGCATGAACATCGATAAGCGATCTCGAAGTGTCTAAAAATGAACGACCTAAAATTAGAGGAACTTGAGAATCCGCGGGGATGTCAACTACTATAAAATCAACGGGATAGTAGAACTTCCCCACTTTCACGAAAACATCTTCGGCTACTCCACATGCTAAAATCGTAGAATGATCGGCCATCTCGATAGACATGTTCGAAGGAATAAGAGCCGGAAGAGAAAGCGATTTCCAAATGGAAAATGGCATCAAATTAATGCTTGCACCAAGATCGGCCAAGGCGAGGCATTCTTTCATATCTTGTATGTCACAAGGAATGAGAAACTTTCCGGGGTCACCAACTTTTTCCGGTATGCGGTTAAGATAAACCGAAGAACAATTAGCAAGCTTAGAAAGCTTTTCCTTATCGCTCATCATACTTTTAAAAGTGGAAGCGAAGCGAGGCATATACAACAACGCGTCGGCTAAAATCACATCAAAATGCACTTGTTGAAACATTTTTATAAAAAGCTCGATTTGTTGTTTGTTACGTTCTTGCAATTTCTCTTTGTTTTGTCTCGAAGGGTAAGGTAAGGGTGGTGTGGGTTGGACATTAGGCAACGACCTTGGAATCTCGGGTTCCACAATTGGTATTGGTTCAACCGTAGGTGTGGTATGAGCGGTACTTCGTGGGATTGTAATGTGCTCCTTTTCGACCATCACCTCGGGTTCTTTCTCGATTTCCTTCTCCGTAGAAGTACTTGGACGAGAGATTGGTTCCTTGAAAGTTTTACCACTTCGTGTAGTAATAACCTTCATTTCTCCCTTCGGGTTTGCAATGGTATCACTAGGAAGACCACCCGAGGAAGAGGGTTTACACATGATTGCTTCAAACATCTTATCCATTCGGTCCTCAAATTTTGATTGCCTAGCATCCGCTTTTAACAATTCTTGCTTTATCTCATGTTGTCCTAATTCCATCTTTTGTTGATTTTGTTGAAGACGTTGGACATTTCCTTCCATTTTATTTGCATGAGTTTTAAGTTCATTAGCAAGTTCATTCTTAAGCTCGTTTTTCAACTCGGATCTTAAGCTAATCATCTCACGTTGCATGTTATCAAATTTAGCATCATTTGCTTTAGAATAATCCAAAAATTCTCCTTGAAGATTTTTATTGTGAGCATTTTGAAAACCTTGTGTAGTGTTTTGAAAATCACGGTTTTGGTTTTGATTAGTGACTTGTCCATTCCCATTTTGATAATTCCCTTTGTTGTAGTTACGTGAATTGCCTTGATAATTACCACCTTGGTTGTTGTTTCGATAGTTATTAGCATTTTGATTTGGTGGAGCTTGATTTGGGCGGGAACCTTGACCGTTTTGGTTGTAAGTTCCCGTTGCTTTATAAGCACTCGAAGTGTTACCATCCGCGGTAATGCACTCGGAAAGATCATGAGCTCCACCACAAGACAAACAACTCTTAGCAACCGCTTTAACCGAAGCAGAATTTGAAGCTTCTTGAGCTTTCCAATGGGACATAAGATTAGCAAATCTATCAAAAAACCGATTTTCCTCATTAGCTTCATCATGTAAGGCATTAATGCTACGAGACGATGACGATGACGAACCCAAATTGGCAACACTCGGTGTGTTACGAGGGCTATAAACCTTAGATCTATTCTCGATGATTTTCAAAGCCTCATTGGTCGTCTTGCACAAAAAATTACCACCCGCGGCGGCATTCAAGTAATCTCGTTCATGATCATTAAGCCCATTATAAAAAGTATCAATTTGATGCAATTCCGAAAAATCATGGTGTGGACATTCATGTAACATTTCTTTAAAGCGTTCCCATGCCATTGAAAAACTTTCATTATTTCTTTGAACAAATCGTGAAATCTCATTTTTCAAATGTGTTGTTTTAGATGGTGGAAAAAACTTGTTCACAAACTTAGAAACGAGATCACCCCATGTCAAAATCAAATTTGGCGGTTCTTTCTCAAGCCAAATTTTTGCGGGTCCATCTAACGAGTACGGAAACAACATCATCTTAATGGCGTCATGTGGAACATCCTTAAACTTGCTAGTAGCGGTGAGACGGTTAAAATTCCTTATGTGATAATGCGGGTTGTCTTTCTCATGACCTCTAAACTTATTTGCTTGCAACATCGACATTAAACCCGTCTTAATCTCGAAATTCTCCGCAAGGATGGCGGGAATCACAATAGCCTCTCCAAAACCCTCGGTGGATGCTTGTAGCAACTCCATCATAGTACGATTAGCCATGACGACTTCTTGTTCTACAATAGGTTCAACAGATGGAGGTTGTTCTTCAATCAACGTCTCTTGATTGGCTTGCTTTTGAAGACGTTTACGAGCTCGTTTTTCTTGATTACGAGTGATCATAAACTTCACGAAGAATGGGAGGTGAGCAAAGAAGATTCTTTTTGGGTGTTTTGTGAATTTTCAATTTTTTTTGTGTTTTTGATTGTTTTTAATTTTTTTTTGATTTTGGTGTATCTTCGTAGACAACAATCTACAAAATCTCTCCTCGAATCAAACTCTTGATTAAAGAAGCCTCAAAGGAATGAAAACGATCACGTGGAGTGAACGCCTTCGAATGACTTTAGAACTTTGGTGAAAACCAAATTGTTCAAGAGGGTTTAATCACAAAGAAACCAAGCAAATATATTATACGTAATAATACTTTGGGCGGCAAAACCCTCGATTAGCCTTCAATCTCAAAATATTCACAAGCAAGCGGGGAAACGAGGCGGCGCGAAGCACTTAAGAGCCTTTTTCCTTAGGGTATATTTTATAATACCCGCCTTATACCCACCTTATAGTTTGTATTTTTCAAAATCGAGCTTCACGAAAGTATTTATCTATTTTTGCCTTTTTCTTTTTGTTTGAGATTCGAATACAATAATTAGGAGATCAAATCCCAATTAAGGTTGTGTTTTCACACTTTTGGAGATATTGTTTATTTGTTGTGATACTTAATACAATATAGTAATAATATTTTCACAAGAAAACCAAGAAAACCGATAATACGTATTAGTAGATTTCTACTAATACAAATACTATATATGGTTAATATTAAAAACAACAATGCAAATTAATCACGACACACCTCCCCGGCAGCGGCGCCAAAAATGATTGTGGTAAATTTACGTCCTTTAGGAAAAGGAGCGTAAAAGCGGTAAGTATTAAACAAATGATTTTAGGAAAAATCAAATGTTAATGACCCAAAGGTGAAAGTTCGTTTCCCAAGGAGGTATATGTGTGTGAAAAACTTGTAAAATGTTTGTGATTAATGATTGGTTTAGAAAGGGATGAGAAAAGAAGATGACGAAGACGTGAAAATTACTACTACGACGACAAAACGTAAAACCGTAAAAACTACAAAAATAAAAATTAATTCTAAAAATTACCAAAAATTCACCAAAAATCAAACTAAATAAACTAAGAGTTTACCAATGATCAAAACTTTTTCAAACATTTTAAATAATTAAATATTCAATTTTTAAATGCTAATTAAAGCCCTAAAAATCAAATAAATTATCAAAAAGCCCAAATAAAGATTTTTCAATTTGTAAACCTCTAAAATGACCTAAAAAGATTACAAACTATTTTTAGAAATTTTTAAACTAATAAAAACTATTTAAAATGATTTAAAAACTATTAAAACTTAAAATAATTATAAAAATTAATCTAAAAGAGATAAATTATTCTAAAAGTTGCAAAAATCCTATTTTAATGTATTTAAGCTAAGAAAAATGTAAAAAGTTGAAAAATGTGAAATTTGAAAAATAATATTAAAAATCTAAAATTTATAAAAAATTCTAAAAACTTGCAAACTAGTTTATTTTAACCTAAATAATCAGAAAATCAAAGTGAAATGACCAGAATACCCCTATTGGGCCCTCAAATGAGCCAAAACCAAAAACAGTCAACCTAAATGGGCTTTTTAGCCCAAAAAGTCAAAGTTGGCCCAATTGACTTGGAAAAGCCCTATCTGACTCAAAATTTAATTCTAAACACAAAACTCTAAAGGCCCAAAAGCTGAATGTGAGCTTATCACAACTTATTATGCAAACAGCTTATCCTTATTGGGCTTTTCAGCCCATTAAGCAATAAGCTAATGCCATAAGCTCTAATTTGACACACAACCTTCTTTTGGGATGCTTATGAGATCTGTGAAAAGAAATTTTGAAAAAGCACACTCAATAAGCCAGAAATAAGCAAAGTAATATTTCACTAAAAGACAAAATAGTCGTTTTTGAGAAATAAGGCACCTCAAGACTTGATTCAACTTGCAACAGATCACAAATGAACTCAATAAGCTAAAACAATTAACAAAATTCCAATAAGCAAAACCAATAAGCCAGAATAAGCCAATAAGCACTTATGAAAAAGTCAATTAAGTTGGTTTTCTAGTCAAACCCTAAAGTCAACCCCCCAAATGCTCCAGTATGAACAAATGGGTCAAATAATGAGCACCTATTACAAAATCCAAGTTGTTGCTGGTTAAAATAAGCTAATATAGCTTAATGATAAGCTGAAACCCAATTAACACTAGCAGTGGTAACTAGCAGGGGAAAGGAGTTCCCACTGCTTTGACTATTTGACCAAGTTTTTTAGAGAGATTTAGTTTGATTCAATTGGAAACAAGGGCACCCTTGGGATCAGTGAATCACAAGGAGTCAATAGCAACAAGAAAATCCAAATTTGGTTCACACAATAAGCCACAAATGATCAAACAGTCACCAGATCATACACAGACATGGAAATAAGCAGTTATGCACTTAATAAGCAGTTTTAGCATGAATAAGCCAACCAAACTCAACATGATGCATACACAAGCTATATAAACTATGAATAAGCACAAATAAACTTAAATCAAACACTGAATCAAAGTAAACAACAAGATCAAAGCATATAAAGTTACTGATGAAAAAGGTGCATATGCAGAAACTATTTGCTGATCTATTTGACACTAGATCCAAATTCAAGCCTCAAATCCTACTTCCCTGGTGTAGTTAACCTAGATTTGACACTTGTTAACCCTAGTCTTTGATTAGATCTAGGTGTCCCCTAAATTTCAGTCAATTTCACCAAGTAACAAAGATTTTATAGCCCTTTTTATGAATCAATGTGTTTCAAACCTCAAAACCTGCAAACAGATGAACAATAGCACCCAATAAACAGATACCAACACTTGCAAACACAAAACCACCTCTTAGCAAACCACAAATCCAAATCATGCAGTTGACCCAAACACCCCTTAATCAACTACTTAACAAAGTAACTTGTGATTTTAACTAATAACCAACTGATTTTAATGATCAAAAACACTTCCTAGGTAGCAACTAACAGAATCAAACACAAAAATCACCAGCTTAAACACAAGAACTTAAAATAAAAGCACCAAATCCAAAACAGGCAGTAACATGAAATTTTTAGAGGAAACTTAATCAAGGGATTATACCTGCCCTCCACAACATCCTAGGAGGGCCAGCTATGCTCCTTGGACCTTGTTCAACAACTAGAACAAGACCAAGGTCCTTCAAAGAAGATCAAAGCCTGCTGATGTTCAAAGTAGAACAAGGCTTTGATTATGATATGTCTTTAACACAAATCAGCAAACAACTCAACCAAAGGCTTAGAACTCTTCCCAGGCTTGGTGTCAACAAGCTTGAAGGAGCTTATGGCTTATGGCTAAGGGTTAGTACACAATAATAGCCAAAATCAGAAACTAGGATTTCAAGGATTTTGAACCTTGAAAACCTTATAAACCAAGACGTGCCTTAACCACAAGATTAAGGAAGGTCTAAACAATCAAATGGAACTCAGATTTAGGCTATTCTAACACCAACTTTTAATCAAACACAAAAGAGAATTCAAAATTTTATGAAATTCAAATTTTATTAACTTAAAAAGGAATTACAGAGATTGATAGCCTAAAACTGGAACAAAGGGACTCTCACATGTTGAGGTCTCCTTTTATAGGAAAATGCCCATGCTAGCACTATTCACAAACCCTAGCAATTGAATTTCCTATTCTATCCTTGCAGAATCTTCTAGGCGTGTTGCCAGCTGGTTTGGGTGAATCCTGGACGTTTGTTGGGTGCTTAGTGACCAAGGAATGACTTGAGACCATTGATTTTGCCAGGTCATGATCAAATGCCAGGCGTCGTGTTGTGAGTGGGAATGGGGGTATCATTCTGGTAGTGGGATTTAAGGTTTTTGTTGTGGGATTTGATTGAGGTGATGTGAATCACACGTGGGTATAGCCAATTTTGTTTTCCCCTTTGTTTTTCTCTTTTTAATCCTGGGTAAAAGAGGTGTTCTTGATGGTAAAAATCCAAACAGTAAGTGTTACCCGCGTGTTTAGGAGTTTGAAGTTTCAGCTTGTCACTTTTGGTTCCTTGTTTTTGGGGAAAGTTGTATAGCAAGTTTATTTGGCAACAAAACGTGTTTCCTTTGTTAATAACTTTCACACCTTGGCGTTTTTGGCACCAAACTTTGGAAAAAGGGAATCAAGGGTTATTTATGGAACTTTTGCATAATTCAAGGGCTGATTTTGGACTTTGTTGATCTTCAAAGGTCTTCAATGTGTCTTTGGATTCATGAGGTACCATTAATGACAATTTAGAATTTTTGAGGGACTAAACTTGTCATTTCTTTAAAGTTGAAGGACCATTTGTGTAATTTTGACAAACTTAAAGGACCAAACTTGTAATTATCAATATACAAGGGTTTTAAGTATCATTTCTTCATTCATTGAGGATCAATCTTGCATGTCTTCAAGTCTTCAAGGGTATTTGTTGGATAAATCATGAATTAGGGCCCGGTTCTTTGTACGGCTTCGTTTCTCGTGTCCGTTTTTCCTTGTTTCTTTGTGATCTTTTGTCTTTTTCACGATATCCATACCTAAAATACACAAGTAAACAAACACAAGCATATATATGGTATTTTATGACATTTTTATGCATTTAAAGCCCGAAAAGAACGATGAGATCATGTATAAATGCCATCTCATCAAAGCTTGACAAAAAAATACTTAGCAAAATGCAAGATACTATATAGTTGTTATTGTCTTTGTTTTAAATGTTTTCAACAAGTCTTATCTTTAAAAATCCATTAAAATATTTAAGTCTCATTTATATTGTTAAAATTGGACAAAACTAGCCTAAGAACTAGATTGCGACAATTGCTACCGTTGCTAGCATTACACAAATGCGGGAAATTGCGGTTTAATGCGAACGCATTCTGGGATGCCATTGCAATAGGCACCTTGACGCGAAATATTAAAAGTAACGCATTAATGTGTGCAATTTGCGCAATGATGCATGCATTTTTAAACCAAGGTTGGAACGATACATTGTTGAATGACGACTTCTACTTGTGGGTTAGGTTTAATATTCCAAAAGGTATCCCTAGAAACTTTTTCATAGTCGACGACACCTTTGTAAAAGTTTAAAACCCCTTGTTTTATAAACTCAAATTGCTGAACAATTTTACTTTTTTCATCCCATTTACGTTTGTCATCCGAAATTTGTTTTTCTAACAAAATTGATTGTTTTTTGAAACCCCTTTTAAAGAAACTTTCTTTTCCGTTTCATGACTCGGTGGTGGAACATTTGTAAACATCTTTTGTTCTTTTGAAAGTTCTTTTTGAGGAACAAACTTAATATGATTATTAGAACCAGAAAGGTTTATTAAATCACTTAAGTTCGATCTAATTTCTTCATGATGACGAATGATTTCGTCGCAGTCAGGGGAAAGCATAAGGGCAAGATTATCATTATAACAACCGATATCATAAAGAGCAGGCTTGATACTTTTAATATTATTGAGATAGTCAGGCTTAACAAAACTCGTTTTCATATTTCTATTGAGCATGTTAATAGTTTGAATAGATTGACCCATTTTGTAAACAATATTGTTTAACATGTCGACTCTCTTTTCTAAAGCAAGAATTTTTTCAATGTCCTTTTCTTCACGATTTTTATAAAGCTCAGTTTGATCTTTGTTAACCGACTCTAATTCAGAAATTTGGAGTTTATGCAACAGCAGTTGTTCTTCAAGTTCCGATATCTTTTGTTTTGACATATGAATTTCATGTGTTACTTCAGAACAATATTGTTCGTTGAGTACCTTACGTTCATATACCAAACCATTAGCTATTGCAACTCGTCGATCAGCTTCTTTTACATAATCACACTCTTTAAGCCTATCTATCTCCTCGGCTAAGGATGTGTTTTCTTGTTTCAAATGTTTATTAGCCTCTTTTTTTCCTCAATTTCATGTTTTAAAGAATTAATAATAGTCGCAAGTAAATCACGGTCCTCATCCGAGTCAGTACCTTGAGCAGCATTACCGTCATCATTACACATATGCTGTGAATCCGTAGAGATATTGTTATTCTTCGTGTCCATTACATATGTGTCATTGATGCTTTCGGGTTGCTCAGGATGCCGTCGATCATTAGCAAACACATTATAGTTATCATATGATGGTACCTTTTCAATTGGCTCAGTATCAAAGATAGGTCCAGAAATGTCATAAGGCTCTGGAATCACTTCTTGAATCTTTGCCATGTTCACATAATGTACCTCCAACTCTTGATCATCGGTTTCATCAATCAGTGTCATCACGCCAATCAACTTCATCTGCTATAAGTGAAATCCCTGCTTCTTCTTTCTTACACAACAACATCTTTTCCTTGTGATATGCATAATCCTTAACCCGTTTTGGCTTCTTGCATTCCCTAGCCATGTGCCCAAATCCCTTGTAGTTGAAGCATTGAATCCCATCATTCTGCACAACCGGAGTGCCTATAGTATCTCTAGACCCAACTTGATTCAACATCCTCTGATTATCAAACCTAGCATCACGATCATACCTAGGTGCATGATCAACTTCCTTATATCTAGCATTGGATGATGATCTGAGGTTGTTGTTGGTAGGTTTATAGATCTTCTTATAAGTTGTGGTGAGTAAAGACATGAGTTCCTCAATCTTCTTGTCCCTTGAAGTTTGTTCATCATCACTGTCTCCATCTGACTCGGTGTCATACTTTGGAGGTAGAGTGGGGACAATTGCTTTTGCTTTGTTTCTAGCAGTAGCTAGAGGTTTGGTAGATGATCCTGATGACCTTGAGGGATGAGTAGGTTGTTTTTGACGGTGAACGCGTTTTGTTGAAGTAGCAGCCACAAAGCAATAGAGTTAGTAGACTGTTCTGCCTTTTCAGCTCTAAGTTCATTCACTTCATTCTGATGTTGTTTCAAGATATCATAAATTTTGTGACAGGAGATGGTCTTGATATCATCTCTCTGTTTAACCAAAGGCACGAACCTTTGCCATTCCGGTTTGAGTTGAAGTAGAAACTGAACATTGGCATGATGACTGGAGATGGTGCACTGATTTCTGACAAGCTCATTCATCATTTTGTAGAATCTCGAGTAATATGAGTCAATGGATTCACCATCTTCAGATGTGAATTTTCAAAACTCCCAAAGTAGATTAGTCTCAAGATCTTGAACATTGATCGACTCACCTTGCTTCAATCGATAAATTACATTCCACATTTCCATAGCATTAGGACATGCATCAACCGTGGAATAAACATCGTTATCAATCCCAGTAAGTATGTAGTTAACAACATCAGCTTCATCTTGGAGGAGTTTCTTTTTCTCAACAGGACATGTATCGAAATTCTACATAACTCGTGTAGTTGATGAAGTACCATCCTCTACTTGTGTGGTAATAGGGCTGAATTCAAAAACTGGAGGTGGATTCTCAAGGCAATGAAGAAGAGCGGTTCGGTTCTATTTTTTGTTTAGAAATCTCAGGAAACGAGATCTCCACTGAACGTAGAAACCGGCTGTCAGCACATGTGGATTACCGTTGCCACCTTGTTCCAAACGAATTTGATTAGTAGTTGCATTGATGTTGTTGTGGTTAGACATAGTGAATACTTGTGAATGGATTGGGATCTTAGTGGATGTGTTGTGATGAAGTGTGGTTGTCAATTCCGAAAAGATTGATGAAATCCCTTAACAATGTGGTCACGAGAAACCAAAAAATTCCAAGACAAACAAAAAATCACGATTTTTCACAAGGAAAAAATTGTCAAAGATTGGACAAGATTTCGCAATGTTTGAAAGGATTAAACTCTTCGCAATGTTGCAACTTCCCAAACTTCGCAATGTTCAAACAAACTTCGCAATGTCTCAAACAATGGATTCTTCGCAATACCAAACTTAAACTTTTCTACCAGACTGAAACCCTATCGCAATGATTATCGCAATAACAGAAAACTGATCTATCGCAATGTCTATCGCAATGTCTATCACAATGTCTATCGCCACAACAGAAAAATGATCTATCGCAATTTCTATCGCAATAACAGAAAAACTGATCCATCGCAATGTCTATCGCAATCCCTATCGCAATACATAAACCCTAGCACATTGCGATGGAATTTCAAGCTAAAGTATCGCAATATGGTCACTGTTCCATACTTTGAGAGAAAATAATGAGATTTTTGCTTAGGAATCCGTGATTTTAACCAATCCAAATCACCCAAATCTCTATCACAACTATGTAGAAGATATGTTGATCACTTGGAACAACAAAAACAGGAAAAAAAATTTGAAGCTTGGGTATAAATCAATCAAAAGACACGGATCCAATAAAAAACACACCACAAATCTTCAATCACCTATCTACTATAGGCTCTTGATACCAAATGTTAATCCCACTTCAATCCATAACACAAGATTTAGAGTAGATTTAGAGAGAGAAAGAGAAGAAAGTTAGAGAGAGAAAGTATAGAGGATGGTGGAAGGTTAATGTTTACTAGAGAGAGAAAGTAAAATAAACCAACACCCTCTTCCACACATGGAAGAGGGTTTATATACCCGTGAACTTGGTGGGCTCATGGGCTTGTTTCCTTGGGCCGGGCTTGGCCTATCTTGGGCATAAAGACCCTACCTTAGACAATATTAGCTTAAGGTCCATGCCTAGTTAACCCAACTAACCTACTACAATACAAGACCACTTACGACTAAGATGACCTATTACATTCTTGTTCGGCTATATAAAATATAGGGCTAACAAGTACATGTGTTAACCTTTTGATACTGTTCATCAAGTTCTACTTTTAGACTATTAAATTTAAGAACACAATCTTTAGAACAAGAATGTACCTCAGTATCTTCATGAGAGAGAGCCATCAAACCAATCTCTTCTTCTTCCTCATCTTCAGCCCAGTTCACCACTCCATCTACAGTTACCAATGATTTGGTTCATTTGGGAATCCTGCTATCTCCTTTTGGAAAGCTTTCAAAGATTCTTGGACTGGTTCTATAGCTGTTCTTGGACTTTTGACTGCTTCTATCAGCCTTATCCCTAGTGCACTCCCTTTCAAAATGTCCATTTCTTCCACAGTTATAATGTTCAACTTTAGACTTGTCATATCCTAATGGTTCATTAGGATCAACAGTCATCTTCCTTCTAGTCTTTTTGTAGAACCTATTAGATCTTACAGAGATCATAGCAGCTTGTCATTTGAGGTCCATCTCTTCAACATCAGCATCATCCATTTGGAACAAGTCATTGAGAGTCAATCTTGGTCTGTTGTCTTGTCCAGCAAAGAATGAGAAGGCATCATTGTCACTAAACAATGGTGAGGATCTTCCTTGTGAATTCTGAGATATAATTGGACTGCCTTCAGTACCTTGAGAGTAAGTACTGCTTGTTAGTCCTCCAGCGGTATTTTGGAAGTAAGTACCGCTACTTGATCCACTAGCGGTATTTTGGAAGTAAGTACCGCTGCTTGATCCACCAGCGGTATTTTGAGAGTAAAGACCGATGTTTCCTTCTGACACAAAAGCCAAGTTAGACTTTGTTGTTGTTGTTGCTGCTTTTGTCACTTCAATTCCTTTAACATCCATCTCATAAACTCTAAGATTGTTATAAAGATGATCAAAAGGAGTTGTATCCAGATCATCTCTTGTGATGAAGTGCATAGCAATTTCTTTCCATTCTTGTGGAACACTTCTTAAGAATTTTAGATTGGCTTCTTCATTATGAATTATTAGTCCATAAACTGGCAATTGAATAAGCAATTTGCTGAACCTTCCATAACCACTATGGATTCCTTCAGTACTAGAAATTGAGAAGTTATCAAATTCTTGTTTCAAAACAATCTTCTTCATCTTCTTAGACTTGTCATTACCTCCAAATCTAAGTTTGATGGCATCCCACATAGCCTTTGCATCCTTGTAGTGATGAAAGCTAGGTAAGATGTCTTCTGAAAGTGCTATAGCCAAAGCAGGTTCTGGCCTTTCTTTCTCTAATCTCTGCTTGTACCTGTTCAGCAGTCACAACAGGTAAAACATATCATGTACCATCAGGTAACCAATACAACTTCTTAGGTGTATTCCTATTCTTGATAACCTGCTACAGATATGATCTGTGTGGTTCAAGTAATGTTCCATCTGCATAGCCCATGTCTCATAGTTATCACTTTTGAGCACTGGGAGTTTGACAGCAGAGAGAATATGGGAAGAAGGTGTAGTTGTAGAAGTAACTACAACATCTATGGCTTGAACACATTGTGGTGGTGCAGGATGCACAACTTGAGGTTGTCCGTGTGGTATTGGATCAGGATCGGGAATATCTTCCAAGTGAGGGTCATCATCGGGTTGAGACATTGAATTTGGTGTGAGTGGGGATTTTAGGTTGTGTTTTTCTTATTCAAAGTTTCTCAACAAGCTCTGATACCACTTGTTGATCCCTTTGAATGGATCTATATTCTGCTAAGAATTAGTATAGTAGTTTGTAATCAAACTAAAACACTTTGAGAACTCTTACTCAACTAAATAAGTTATGCGGAATCTAACTTATAAAGCACAGAAGAACAAAATTACTTTTAACTATTCGATTCTCTTATTAATCGACTTGAATGAGGTACATAAATGTCATCGTACCTATATTCCTTTTATAGAGTAAGGAATCCTAGAAACCTTAGAATATTCTATAAAGATAAGTATGTCACACACGATATCTTATCAAGATTCTAACTATTAAGTATATGATGAGACTGCTTTTATACATAGTCTCATCGTCCAAATCGGGCTTAAAATGCATAAAATATCACTGAAACTGCCAAATATATGCTCGTGTTTGTTGCTTGTGTATTTTAGGTACGGATATTGAGGAAATGACAAAAAGATCACAAGGATCAATAAAAAACGAACACGGGAAACGAAGCCGCACAATGAACCGGGCCCAAATCAAGAATTTCCAAAATGGTCCTTGAAGTTTGAAGATTGTACAAGAATGGTCCCTCATCTTTTGAAGACTTGGCATTTTATACCCTTGCAAAACTCATAAATTGCATTATGGTCCCTTAAATGTCAAGAAATTACACTATGAGCCCTTGAAGATTGAAGAAATTGCATTTGAAGTCCTTGATTAAAGTTATAAAGTATATTGTGCCAAAAGTGACAAGTATGCCAAAGTTGTTATTAAGGGATTCAAAGTTGTTGGCTGTTTTTACAACATGAACAAAACAAGAGAGATTGGGGACTGAAACTGCCAAACACTCTAACTCACCCCAGCCAATCAGCTTGCCAAGTCACCTCCACCAACCAATAGCAACACACCACCTCATCCCCCCACCCACGTCACCCTTCCACTACTAAGTTTATTTATTAAACTCAGTCAAACATAGTCAACCCCTTAGTTTCCCTCTAAACACGTTTTTAAAAACATTTTTCCCCATTTTAGATTAAACCAAACTCTAATCCACCCATAAACCCTAAATTTCCTAGGATGAACAAAGAGCAAAACAAAGGGGTTTAAGCTAATCCTTTCCAGATCACTGATTAAACTAAGCCTAAACCCAACACCACTCTTATTTTTGTCCCCACTCAACCCATGTGACCACCCCAGGGGTCCCCTGCACCCGTCCCTTTCCACAAAACCCTAGGAGGGGACATGATAAACGTCCAAGATGGTTTTACTTGTCCTCCACACCATTTGAACGTCCCAAGATGATCCAAAGCAACTGGCACATCACAATCATCACATGGGAGCATATTTGACCAAGATACCAAATTCAAACCAAGGGCATTTCTGGATTTTCATGTATTTAGGGTTTTACTATCTAGATTGTTCTATCATTTTGTATAAATAGGAGACGCATGTGTCCCTATTCTTTGGTTCCAGATTTTTTTTAGCTAATTCATGTAATGCCTTTTTATGAAATTAAAGTTGGTGTTTTGTGTTAAATTGTAATTCCTTTTACTTTTTTAAAAGTTGGTATTGATTTAGCTAAGTTCTGAGTTCCACATTTTAATCTTAGTTCAAGAATTTTCAAAATAATTCTTGTTTTTCAAGTTTCTGAAAAGGTATAGGTTTTGGTAAAACCTTGTTCCAAAAGTTGGATTTCCAGGTTTTTTTAGTGATTGTTTAAGTGTTTTAAAAGAAGATTATTTGAGAAGTTTGTGAAAAGGTTTAAAAAGTTTCAAAAACCAGATTATTGTGTTATTGTGTTTGTGCATTGTTCTTAGCAGGAATCCTTTGGGCCTTTGACATTTCTTCCAAGGATCTGCACAGACCCGAGTCTGTTTGGAGATGGCAAAGCAGCCATTGTGGGACCTGGATGTGGGTCCCACAAGGTAGTCCCTTGTGTCCTTATTTTCTAGTTTTCAATTTATGTGATTTATGTGATTATGCATGAAATCTGTTTACTTGCTTGTTTGATGTTTTGATATTGCTGACATAAGGTTTTTTATGCATGTTAAAAGCTGTTTAAATCAATTTGGCTTGAGTTTGAAAGCATTTGCTTTGATAAAAATCATATTCAGAAAACTAAAGGGGTGTTTGGATTCAGGTTTAGCTAGGTTTTGTGACAAAATATTTGGCTTGAAATCTGTTTTAAATCACTCAAAAGGGTGTTAATAGGTTGCATGTTAGTTTATATTCACTTTGGTAGAGTTTAAAAGTCAGTTTGCATGTAAAAATTTGGCTAAAGTAGCTCAAATCAGTAAAGTGCCCCAAGTGACTGATTTCTGAGAATTGTAAGTGCCTCAAATCTTGTTCATTGCTGGATAATTGGTTAAAGAAGGGTTTGTGATAGCTTGTATGCCATGTTATTGATTTGTGTGCAAGATCTTAGGGTTTAAAATTCGTATTTGTGCAAGTAAAAATAGTCTACTGTTCATCAGAAACTTCAAAGCTTAATCAGAAACTTTGTGTGCCTTTTGTGTGAATTTTTGTGAAGTAACTTGCTAGTTTTTGTGTTGATTATTGACTCCCTATACTCAACTGAGTATAGGGTTGCCTTATTGTCCAAATAAGCTCTCAATATAAGCTTTCCTAAGCTTATAGTTTAACTGAACAACATTTTACACTAGCAGTGGGAACAAACTTCCCACTGGTAGCACAAAAGTTAGTACTGCTTTGCTAGAAGACAAAGCTTGTCACATGTCACCATCAGCTTTTTAGAAATTTTGTCTTTTGTGGTCTAAACTTAGAATTAGGACTTAAAAATAGTTTTGTTATTTTTCTAATTTAATTTGTGATTTTTCTGTTTAATTAGATTTTTTATTACTGTTCATTTAATATTTTTTAGATTAAATAGTCATTTTTAATTACTTTTAAGTTTCTGATTTTTGTCCTTTAGTGCCAAAAATCAATATTTTTCAGTTTAAACATTTTTCATAGATTAAGAAAAATATTTTAAGATTTTTAGTCAAAAAATAATTTACTATTCACCTTTTAATTATTTTTAGAATTAATTTAGTTTAATTAGGGTTTTATTTATAACTGTTTTTGTCTTTTAGTGAAAAGTTTTATATTTTTCAAACTTTTTCATTTTTCTACTGTTCATTAGAGTAATTTAGGATTTTTAAAATTGTCAAATTATTTTTGGCATTATTTTATTATTTTTATAATTATTTTAGTTTAAAATCAGTTTTTAGTGTTTTAAAAATAGAAAAATAGTTTTCAAAATTTAGGAAAAATACTTTTTAGTCTTTAGATAATATAAGTAAGTTATTTGTTCAATAAAATCATATTTTGGACATTTTGATTAATTATATTTAATTTTAGGGCTTTAATTAGCATTTAAAATTGAATATTTAATTAATAAAAGGTTTTAAAATATTTTTATTGGATTTTTATTCTTATTTATATTATTTTAGACTTATTTTAGCTTTTAATTAATTTTTAGGTTTAAAATTTTTAATTTTGTAGTTTTTTACGGTTTTACGTGAACGCCTTTTCGTCTTAGCTCGATCCGTCTTCGTAACCGTCATTCTCTTCTCACCCCATTTCTCTTTTCTTTTTCTCAATATAATCACAAACATTAATCAATTCATCACACAACGCATGTGCCTCCTTGAGAACGATCACCACAAAGGGTCATAACTTGTGGTTTTCCTAAACTACTCGTTAATACTTGCCCTAATTGCCTTGTTTTCCTAAACAAGTGCTAATTTACAACAATAATTTTGGCGCCGTTGCCAGGGAGGCGTGTTGTGTTTTGATTGAACAATTGTTGTTTTTATATACTATCCATAATTAGTATTTGTATTAGTAGCACTCTACTAATACGTATTATCGGTTTTCGGTTTTTGTGTGAATACTATTACTATATTGTATACGTAGAACAATAAGTTCACAAGTACTCCAAATACGTGAGAAATCACAACCTTGACTTGGGAGGTCATTACCCAATCATTGTATTCGAATCTCAAACCAAAGAAAAAGGCAAAAATAGATAAATACTTTCGAGAAGCTCGATTTTGAAAAATACAAACTATAAGGTGGGTATAAGGCGGTTGTATTTCACGACCTAAAGGAAAAAGGCTCTTAAGTGCTTCGCGCCGCCTCGTTTCCTCTGCTTGCTTGTGCGTATTTGATTTTGAGAGCTAATCGAGGGTTTTGCCGCCCAAAGTATTATTACATATCATATATATTTTCTTGGTTTCATTGATTAAACCCTCTTGAACGATTTGGTGTTCCACCAACGTTCCAAAATCATCGAAGGCGTTCACTTCACGTGATCGTTTTCATTCCTTGAGGCTTCTTTAATCGAGAGATTTGATTAAGGAGGAGATTTGTAGATTTGTGTCTACTTAATACATTCCACAAATTCCAAAAAGGTTAATACAATCAAAAACCACAAAAAAATTGAAAAATACAAAACACCAAAAAGAATCTTCTTTGCTCGTCTCCTCGTTGTACGTGACGTTTATGCTAACTCGTAATCAAGCAAAACGTGCACGTAAACGAAAGAACAAAACTCCCACTCCAAATCATTCTAGTGAGGAGTCTCCTATTGACGAACCCATTGTAAGAGAAGCACCAACCATGGCGAATCGAACTATGATGGAGTTACTTCAAGCACCCACCGAGGGTTATGGAGAGGCTATTGTGATTCCCGCTATCCTTGCGGAGAATTTTGAGGTGAAAACGGGTTTGTTGTCGATGATCCAAAACAACAAATTCCGTGGTGATGAGAAGGACAATCCACACAACCATATCCGCCAATTCAATCGTCTTACCGCCACTTGCAAATTTAAGGATGTCTCGAATGACTCGATTAAGATGATGCTTTTTCCGTATTCCTTAGCGGGGCCCGCTAAAATTTGGTTAGAGAAAGAGCCACCCAATTCTATATTGACGTGGAAGGATCTCGTTTCGAAATTCGTGAACCAATTTTTTTTGCCCTCTAAGACTACACATTTGAAAAACGAGATTTCAAAATTTTCACAAGAATCAAATGAAAGTTTTTCAACGGCTTGGAATAGGTTTAAGGAGATGTTACATGAATGTCCTCATCACGGTTTTTCCGACTTGCATCAAATTGACACGTTTTACTGGACTTAATGATCATGAAAGAGATTATTTAAATGCCGCCGCGGGTGGTAATTTTTTGTGTAAAACGGTCGAGGAAGCTTTGGTCATAATTGAGAATAGGTCTAAGGTTTATAGCCCTCGTAACACACCGAGTGTTGCCAAAATGGGCTCATCATCGTCTCGTAGCATTAATGCCTTACATGATGAAGCTAATGAGGAGAATCGGTTTTTTTGATAGATTTGCTAATCTTATGTCCCATTGGAAAGCTCAAGAAGCTTCGAATTCCGCTTCGGTTAAAGCGGTTTCTAAGAGTTGTTTGTCGTGTGGTGGAGCTCATGATCTTTCCGAGTGCATTACCGCGGATGGTAACACTTCGAGTGCTTATATAGCCACGGGAACTTATAACCAAAACGGTCAAGGTTCCCGCCAAAATCAAGCTCCACCAAATCAAAATGCTAATAACTATCGAAACAACAACCAAGGTGGTAATTATCAAGGCAATCAACGTAATTACAACAAGGGTAATTATCAAAGTGGAAATGGGCAAATTTCAAACCAAAACCAAAACCGTGATTTTCAAACTACGACTCAAGGTTTTCAAAATGATCACACCAAAAATCTTCAAGGAGAGTTTTTGAATTATGGAAAAGCAAACGATGCTAAGTTTGACAATATGCAGCGTGAAATGGTTAGCTTAAGATCCGAGTTGAAAAACGAGCTTAAAAACGAACTTGCTAATGAACTTAAGACTCATGCTAATAAAATGGAAGGAAATGTTCAACGACTCCAACAAAATTAACAAAAAATGGAGCAAGGTCAACATGAGATTAAGCAAGAATTGTTAAAAGCGGATGCTAGGCAATCTAAGTTTGAAGACCGAATGGGAAAAATGTTTGAAGCTATCATGTGTAATCCTTCTTCTTCGGGTGGTCTTCCTAGTGATACCATCGTGAACCCGAAAGGAGAATTGAAGGTTATTACTACTCGTAGTGGTAAAACTTTCAAAGAACCCATTTCTCGTCCAAGTACTTCTATGGAGAAGGAAAAAGAGAAAGAACCCGAGGTGGTGGTAGAAAAGGAGCAAATTCAAAGCCCACGAAGTACCGCTCAAACCACACCTACGGTTGAACCCATACCAATAGTGGAACCCGAGATTCCAAGGCCGATGCCTATGCCCCAACCCACACCACCCTTACCCTACCCTTCAAGACGAGACAAGGAAAAGGCACAAGAACGAAATAATTATCAATTTGAACTTTTTATGAAAATGTTTCGTGACTTGCATTTTAATATAAGTTTTGCCGACGCCTTGGTCATGATGCCTCGATTTGCCGCGAACTTCAAAAGTATGTTGAATAACAAAGAGAAATTGCAAAAATCATCTAGTTGTTCATCGGTTTTTCTTAGCCGCATACCTCAAAAAGTCGGTGATCCCGGCAAGTTTTTAATCCCATGTGCTATACAAGATATGGAAGAATGCTACGCCTTGGCCGATCTTGGTGCTAGTATTAATTTGATGCCTCTTGAGATTTTTAAATCGCTCAATCTTCCAAATCTCACTCCTTCAAGAATGTCAATCGAGATGGCCGATCATTCTACGATTCTAGCTTGTGGAGTAGCCGAGGACGTCTTCGTGAAAGTTGGAAAGTTCTACTATCCCGTAGACTTTATTGTTGTTGACATTCCCATCGATCCTAAAGTTCCTCTAATTTTAGGTCGATCATTTTTGGATACCTCGAGAGCACTTATCGATGTGCATGCAAGAAAAATCACTCTTCGTTTCAATGAGGAAGAACTCGTCATTAATGCAACTCAAAACTCCACACTTTCTCATGTGTATTCTATCACGTCTTTGTACAATGTCAATCCCATCAAAAACATTTGCAAAAAGATTTCAAAAAGAGTTTTAGGAGTTGTTGATAAAAATGAAGTTCCGTCCCCTCCACCGGTGGAGGTTAAGAGTGTTAAGCCTACGATTCCAATCACGAATGATTCTTCGGATGATGAATATGTTGACCCTAATGGGGGAGTTTTCTTTGTTGACAAACGTTTTGAGAACTTACCACCACCTTTACCAAAACGGTTTTCAAATGTGAGAATTTTTAGTGTGACTAACATTGCTTTAGAAACACCAAATATTTTTGACATAATCAAATCGGGTTTTCATAAGGAGAGTTTAAAAGATGAAAAAGGAAAAGATTTTAAATTGAATTTAAAAGATTTTTCTACAATTCTAACTCCGTCATTACCACGTGTATTGAGTACTACAAACTCGTCATCTTCTTTTGACGATGCTTTGTGTGGACTTAGTGTGGGGGAAGCCCCTTATGTTCCCTCCCCTTTCTCTACCGAGGATGAGATATTTGATCCTGGAATTGTTTATAAAGGGAAATCTCGGTCTTCCACCGATGCAATAAATGGAAAATCTTTCTATTTGATTGGTGTGAGTCTACCTCGAGTAGCTCAATGTTTTTATGACTTACCCATTGTCCCACCCTTCTATTTCTTCTCATCTATTTTCTTGAAACCCTTTGGGTTTGTGTTGACACACTACGAAGTGGCGTTGATTTGTTTTTCCAATGAAAACGAGAACGCCATCTTCGATCCTGGTATTTTGCACCATCAAAGGACTTAGTCCTTAATACCGGTTGTTTTTTTTGGGCCTTGTTTATCATGTAAGCCCCACTAAAAATTGACCATACCATGATTATCCCTAAATGATCACTTTTATGGGGATTCGAGTCGAGCTTTTGACTCGGTTATCAAAAACAAGGTGCCTCGTGGGGGAGACCCATGCTTATCCATGTACATATTATTGCTTTCTAATTAGTTAATGTGAGGGGATTTGTGCCCTTCCAACCTTTGTTCCGTGGTTGTTTGTGCATTGTGGTTTTTAGATCATGATCTTCACGATTGGAGCCTCTCGTGTTCGTTTTATGGGAGCACTCGGTCGTTTGCTTTGAAGACTTTCTCAATATCCATGATATATCCTTTGATGTTCTAACCTTAGGTTTTTAGCACACTTCATAAACGGCTATTAATTTATTGGTTACACCCTTTCCGTGCTAGATTAGGCATTCGACTACGTCTCTAGTATGGGGGTGTTTGCACCCCTAGACTCGAAACATTGAGGACAATGTTTAACTTTAGTATGGGGGGGTGAATAGATACTTGCCTTGCCAAACCTTCACGCTTTCCAAAGTTTATCTTTTTGTTTATCGTTTTGTTGCAAAATAAGGCTAAAAATGGCCAAATTTTAAATTTTTTCTCATATTTTATAAGTGTTTGAAGACACGAATGTAGATTTTCCGATGGAGAGAATAAGAGTAATTTTTGACTCGACCGTGCGTGTTGAGCACTTAGCTTTGATTCCTTAACTTCACATTAGGCTAAGTCTCTTAAATGAGGACGAGAAATGATAGAGTTAATTATAAGTTACTATGCTAAACGTAGAGTACTCGTATTCTTTAAAAAACTCATGTGTTCTCATTGTTTGCTTATTCTCCCTTCGCTTGTAAATATTTTTTGCTTAATAAATATTGACTTAGCGGTTTAGTTAGGATTGTTGGGTTTCTAGTCTTTTCTAGTAGCTTCCGTGTAATTAAATTGGGAAGACATTAAGGTATCGCCAGCGTCACGGTTTTGAAGTATTGGCACCCGAATAATCAAAAGCTTCACCCAATAATAAGATTTCAAGTGCTCACCTAAATCTAGCAAACAATTTGAAGCCCCACAAGGCCGAAAAATCTATGCAAAATTGAAAGTGAATCAAGCCTTAATCTTCGAAGCTTTAAAGATCCAAAATTCGCTTTAGCGTGAGGATATACGTCTTTGGCTAATAAAACCACCGATGAGGCGGATAATAAAAGGCAAGGCAAGACCGAAGTCATAATAAAAGCTTCATGGCGAAGTTGAATAAAAGATGGAGGTAAACCAAAGATAATAAGGCCCTTCCGTTAGGGGGCGTATAAAAGTCTTGGTAATAAGTCTCATGTTCAAAACCGTTATAAAACCGTGTTTATCGATTCTTCTTGTCAACTTAATTTTTTAACATCGTTGTCTATTAGGAGGGGTTATTGATTTGATGGTCTTAGTTACACCGTTAGGACTCTATTTTTAGACCTAAATCTCTATTATCGCATAAGTCAACAATGTATCCTCGTGAGACATTCAAGACAAAATAAAATATAAGAGATACAACCTAGGAATAATGGGAGGATAAGTACGTGATTAGGGCATATGAGTAGTGTTAGCATTACTAACTTATAATGACAATGATCTCGTTGCACGCTTGGCATGGAATTAAGGTGAAAATCGAGGACGATGAAATTATTTCTAACAAAGCATACACATGTTCTTAATCTATGAACCTAAACATCCCATTTTGCGATGAAAATCATACATTATGTCTAAAACGCAAGTAGTAGAAATAGTAGTAGTGTAGCTAGTTTATCATTCAATAAAGTGAATAAAAATGAATTTTGGAGATGCTACGATACTTTATTCTAGCATTGCGTGAGGGCACGACAATGGTTTAGTATGGGGGAGTGATGAGACTGCTTCTATACATAGTCTCATCGTCCAAATCGGGCTTAAAATGCATAAAATATCATTGAAACTGCCAAATATATGCTCGTGTTTGTTGTTGTGTATTTTAGGTACGGATATTGAGGAAATGACAAAAAGATCACAAGGATCAATCAAAAACGAACACAGGAAACGAAGCCGCACAATGAACCGGGCCCAAATCAAGAATTTCCAAAATGGTCCTTGAAGTTTGAAGATTGTACAAGAATGGTCCCTCATCTTTTGAAGACTTGGCATTTTATACCCTTGCAAAACTCATAAATTGCATTATGGTCCCTTAAATGTCAAGAAATTACACTATGAGCCCTTGAAGATTGAAGAAATTGCATTTGAAGTCCTTGATTAAAGTTATAAAGTATATTGTGCCAAAAGTGACAAGTATGCCAAAGTTGTTATTAAGGGATTCAAAGTTGTTGGCTGTTTTTACAACATGAACAAAACAAGAGAGATTGGGGACTGAAACTACCAAACACTCTAACTCACCCCAGCCAATCAGCTTGCCAAGTCACCTCCACCAACCAATAGCAACACACCACCTCATCCCCCCACCCACGTCACCCTTCCACTACTGAGTTTATTTATTAAACTCAGTCAAACATAGTCAACCCTTTAATTTCCCTCTAAACACGTTTTTTAAAAACATTTTCCCCATTTCAGATTAAACCAAACTCTAATCCACCCATAAACCCTAAATTTCCTAGGATGAACAAAGAGCAAAACAAAGGGGTTTAAGCTAATCCTTTCCAGATCACTGATTAAACTAAGCCTAAACCCAACACCACTCTTATTTTTGTCCCCACTCAACCCATGTGACCACCCCAGGGGTCCCCTGAACCCGTCCCTTTCCACAAAACCCTAGGAGGGGACATTATAAACGTCCAAGATGGTTTTACTTGTCCTCCACACCATTTGAACGTCCCAAGATGATCCAAAGCAGCTGGCACATCAGAATCATCACATGGGAGCATATTTGACCAAGATACCAAATTCAAACCAAGGGCATTTCTAGATTTTCATGTATTTAGGGTTTTACTATCTAGATTGTTCTATCATTTTGTATAAATAGGAGACGCATGTGTCCCTATTCTTTGGTTCCAGATTTTTTTTAGCTAATTCATGTAATGCCTTTTTATGAAATTAAAGTTGGTGTTTTGTGTTAAATTGTAATTCCTTTTACTTTTTTAAAAGTTGGTATTGATTTAGCTAAGTTCCGAGTTCCACATTTTAATCTTAGTTCAAGAATTTTCAAAATAATTCTTGTTTTTCAAGTTTCTGAAAAGGTATAGGTTTTGGTAAAACCTTGTTCCAAAAGTTGGATTTCTAGGTTTTTTTTAGTGATTGTTTAAGTGTTTTAAAATAAGATTATTTGAGAAGTTTGTGAAAAGGTTTAAAAAGTTTCAAAAACCAGATTATTGTGTTATTGTGTTTGTGCATTGTTCTTAGCAGGAATCCTTTGGGCCTTTGACATTTCTTCCAAGGATCTGCACAGAACCGAGTCTGTTTGGAGATGGCAAAGCAGCCATTGTGGGACCTGGATGTGGGTCCCACAAGGTAGTCCCTTGTGTCCTTATTTTCTAGTTTTCAATTTATGTGATTTATGTGATTATGCATGAAATCTGTTTACTTGCTTGTTTGATGTTTTGATATTGCTGACATAAGGTTTTTATGCATGTTAAAAGCTGTTTAAATCAATTTGGCTTGAGTTTGAAAGCATTTGCTTTGATAAAAATCATATTCAGAAAACTAAAGGGGTGTTTGGATTCAGGTTTAGCTAGGTTTTATGACAAAATATTTGGCTTGAAATCTGTTTTAAATCACTCAAAAGGGTGTTAATAGGTTGCATGTTAGTTTATATTCACTTTGGTAGAGTTTAAAAGTCAGTTTGCATGTAAAAATTTGGCTAAAGTAGCTCAAATCAGTAAAGTGCCCCCAAGTGACTGATTTATGAGAATAGGTGCCTAAATCTTGTTCATTGCTGGATAATTGGTTAAAGAAGGGTTTGTGATAGCTTGTATGCCATGTTATTGATTTGTGTGCAAGATCTTAGGGTTTAAAATTCGTATTTGTGCAAGTAAAAATAGTCTACTGTTCATCAGAAACTTCAAAGCTTAATCAGAAACTTTGTGTGCCTTTTGTGTGAATTTTTGTGAAGTAACTTGCTAGTTTTTGTGTTGATTATTGACTCCCTATACTCAACTGAGTATAGGGTTGCCTTATTGTCCAAATAAGCTCTCAATATAAGCTTTCCTAAGCTTATAGCTTAACTGACCAACATTTTACACTAGCAGTGGGAACAAACTTCCCACTGGTAGCACAAAAGTTAGTACTGCTTTGCTAGAAGACAAAGCTTGTCACATGTCACCATCAGCTTTTTAGAAATTTTGTCTTTTGTGGTCTAAACTTAGAATTAGGACTTAAAAATAGTTTTGTTATTTTTCTAATTTAATTTGTGATTTTTCTGTTTAATTAGATTTTTTATTACTGTTCATTTAATATTTTTTAGATTAAATACTCATTTTTAATTACTTTTAAGTTTCTGATTTTTGTCCTTTAGTGCCAAAAATCAATATTTTTCAGTTTAAACATTTTTCATAGATTAAGAAAAACATTTTAAGATTTTTAGTCAAAAAATTATTTTACTGTTCACCTTTTAATTATTTTTTAGAATTAATTTAGTTTAATTAGGGTTTTATTTATAACTGTTTTTGTCTTTTAGTGAAAAATTTTATATTTTTCAAACTTTTTCATTTTTATACTGTTCATTAGAGTAATTTAGGATTTTTAAAATTGTCAAATTGTTTTTGGCATTATTTTATTATTTTTTATAATTATTTTAGTTTAAAATTAGTTTTTAGTGTTTTAAAAATAGAAAAATAGTTTTCAAAATTTAGGAAAAATACTTTTTAGTCTTTAGATAATATAAGTAAGTTATTTGTTCAATAAAATCATATTTTGGACATTTTGATTAATTATATTTAATTTTAGGGCTTTAATTAGCATTTAAAATTGAATATTTAATTAATAAAAGGTTTTAAAATGTTTTTATTGGATTTTTATTCTTATTTATATTATTTTAGACTTATTTTAGCTTTTAATTAATTTTTAGGTTTAAAATTTTTAATTTTGTAGTTTTTCACAGTTTTACGTGAACGCCTTTTCGTCTTAGCTCGATCCGTCTTCGTAACCGTCATTCTCTTCTCACCCCATTTCTCTTTTCTTTTTCTCAATATAATCACAAACATTAATCAATTCATCACACAACGCACGTGCCTCCTTGAGAACGATCCCCACAAAGGGTCATAACTTGTGGTTTTCCTAAACTACTCGTTAATACTTGCCCTAATTGCCTTGTTTTCCTAAACAAGTGCTAATTTACAACAATCAGTATATCACATAAGATATACTCTAACTATAACTATGACATATCTTTTACAAAGATATATTCGTTCTAATCAATATAGCAGTACTTGTACTTACACTAACAGTACTTGCTATGTACCGCGTTAACACTAACGGTACTTGCCAACACTAATAGTACTTATACTTACACTAACAGTACTTGGTACTTTACAAATAATTCCCAAAAAAGACCTACACCCCTATGTTTCTGTTTTCGTACAGGGACAAGGCACTAAAACACGCAGGCACACTTCTCTTTGGTTTACTTTTGGTTATATTTCTGTGGTTAGTTTGGATTTACTTTGCTGTTGGTATAGGAATGATGTAATAAGCTCAAAATACTAAAACTCAATCCAATATCACAAACACGTCGCAAATATAAAGGATTTTGTACACACAGTACTAACAAACAAACACCCTTTTATATCTATTGCTTTGCTGTTTTGATAGTTTTAGCTTGGACAGTGGGGCACAAAGCACTAGAACATAAAACTCAAACACACTTTAACAATTCAAGCTACAATCACCAACTCTTATTTTCTTAGTTAAACACAACTCAACAGCAGGCACGTTATGCTTTTTTTTTCTTTTGATATCCACTTTTTCATTTAGCTTTACTCTTTGGATTTACTTGTTTGCACAGGCAAATCACACATACACACAATCTAAACACCAGCACAACACAAGGAGCACAGGCACACTACCAAAAACAATAAATCACACCAAATATTATGCTTGAATGCACAGTTAAGAACAGTATGCACTCATTTCACTTCTTGGCTGTTTTACTTGGTTTTTACTGGTTGGAATAAGAGAGTGTAGGCACAATTATCACAACACTCACAAAGCACAAAAATAACAATATTCAGAATACCACATATTATGCTACAACAGCTACAACAGAAAACCTCCAACAGTGGGCTTAAAAACAAACTCGCAGGCACCCTATTGGTTCTTAGTGTAATTACAATGGCTGAATTAAGCTATGTATGGTTTGAGGCTTAAGCCGATTATCAACACCTAATAGCGAAACCTACACCTAACCCTAAAACCAATATTTATCCCAAGTTCAAGCCTATGCACCACCTATTCTGCTGATATCACACAGTGGGAGTCACGACAACCTTAATGGCTGCTTTTTTTTCTTTTTTGGATATTATGGATATCTAATTATCTAGAATAAGTTTAAAATGATCCTAACACTATAAAGTAACTATAAACTCCCCTAATTACTACCTAAATCCATCAGCCTACAAGATTTTAAGAACACAAAACGAAGGTTTGCCCCCCAAATGCCTCCTTATGGTGGTTGATGTATTTTGGTGTTCAAAACTTAACACAAATGGGTGATACCTTTATGAGTTTGAGACCAACATCACAACACCACCCCAAACAGTAGGCAACACAATAGCAGTAACATGGGCTATGACAGTAGGTTATTATGAGTTTATGCTTGCATCAAAAAGCTATTTCCAAAGTAACACGACTTGAGTTAAAGCTACAAGCTGCATATAATCCTAAAAATGACCTAATGCTAGGATTCCTACAAGATTAAAATACCTAACAACACTAATTAAAACATTAGCATCCTACAATCTGTCCTACGACATATTTTTCTAAAAATACGTAAATCCAAATTTTAACACTAAAACATATAACCTTTTGCTCAAATCCAAATACCCTAACCCTTAGAAGGTGTGCAAAGCTAAACAAGGGATTTGGTGTCGAGAATTACCCCTAATCCTTGTTGTCCCAAACACCCCTTCCTATGACTAGAAAGCAAATTTTTCAAAAGATTTTGTTAAAGAACACTCAAATCAAAAAGTTTATCAATAATATAAACTAAAAACCTTTCAAATACAGATTTTAATAGAGAATAATGCAAACTTTCCACACAAATGCACAAAATCAAATACCACTCAACTTTTAGACAGAAAAAAGAAAAAGGGGAGAAGAGACTCACCTCAGGAGCATACTATCCATACTCTTGGACTCATGAGATTTGGTGTACGGCCATACACCCGCTTCCAATCCTGTAAATGACACAATCAACAAACAAACAATAACAACAAACAGATTACCACAATCTGATTTCTTTTTTTTACTTTCTTACTAAAAACTTTTTCTCTTTCACAAACTTGAAACACAACTTCAGATATCAAAACATTAAAACTTTAGCACTCTAAATCCTAATATAAACAAGAAGCAAGGTTATGGGTCCAAGCTTTCACAAAACACAAGCTTTTCAAATTCTTTATGAAAAAGGAATTATTTTTGCAAAACTTAGAACACAAACTCAATTGATAGATAAATTTGGAACACATAATTTACCACACAATACCATCTTTTTGTCAAGAAAAGGAATTACGATTCAATAAAGAAAACACCAAACTTTCATTGATAAAAAAGGTATTACATGTGATATTGGCTAAAAACTAGAACAAGAACAAAATGAAAAGTCCTAATGCTTTATATAAGCTACAATTCATTCTAGAAACAAAAAGAGGAATTAAACCCTAATGATATGATATTCCTCATTTACCCTTGCGTTTGAATCTTCAAAATTGGTCAAGGTGGTCCTTGTGATCACTGCCATGCTCCATGTGATGTTTCCAACTATAGAAATTGATCTAGGCCTTCTATCTTGTTATGGAGAACAAGAAATCAATTGTGTCTATTGGATTTGCTGGCACAAATTGTCATCTTGTATATTTTAGGGCAGGGCACCCATGTGGAGGAATCTTGGGTAACGTGGCAGAAGTTTCAAATGTAGGGATGTGATTAGCATACCATGAATCAGTATTCTGGAGATTAGGGTGGTTGATTGTCAAGGATTAAGGGGAGTGTGGGATTAGGGTTCATAGATCAACAATAGGTGTATTTGATTTATAATGGGAGTTAAGTGTGTGTTTCCCCTGTTAATATATTAATTAAAAAATCTGTTTAAAAACTTTTTTATTAATAATTAAGGGTTAGTGACGTGGCGTTAAGGGTTATGGGTAATGGGTTGGATCCAGGTTAAGGGTTTGGGTAAATGGGTTATTGGGTGGGTTGTGGTGAGGTGGCAAGAACTGATTGGCGAGTTAGGTTTTGTGTCTTGGCAATAACAGCCCCCCATGTTACCAAAAAACTATCAAACAACATTCTGGCCAACTTTCTTTGTATTTCCTTTGTTAATACTTTGATAGGGTTGTCAAATATGGCACAAAGGATTTGGAAACTTTTCACAAGGGCTATTTATGTCACTTTGACCATTTATCAAGGGCTTATTTTGAGGATATTCAAAGAATGAGGACTAATCATGTATAATATGATTCTCCAAGGACCAATTTTGACAAATCTTCAAAGTTGGAGGACCAAAGTTGTCATTTCTTCAAACTTGAGCGAATTTTCTTAGAAAATCAACAATCGGGTCCGGTTCATTGTACGGCTTCGTTTCCCGTGTTCGTTTTTTGCTTGTTTCTTGTGATCTTTTATATTTTTCTCGATATTCGTACCTAAAACATACAACAAACGAACACAAGCATATTTCATGGTATTTTATGATATATTTGACCGTTTTAAGCCCGATTTGGACGATGAGACTATGTATAAATGCAGTCTCATCACACTTCTTTGGATAGAGTGCTTCAAATAGTATTGTTTTAATTCTAGCATGACAACTATTGGTATACGGGAAATTTTACAAATGATAAGGGTCCTTCCAAACTTTATAATACATACATGGAGTATGTAGTTTGATATTTGGATAATTCTTTCACTTAATACATTAGTATAACATACAAAATTTTGAGTGTATTTTTAGGATCAAGATGTGAAACATTCGTCACGATCTTAGATGATATATATTGATACTCTATGTCAACAAATTACTTCACATATAATCTTGTCAGAGTTTCTATATTACCAATTTCTTAAATAGGAATAAATCTTATAATTCTAGTAAAATAACTGACAATGATCCAGATGGCATCATGTCTACTTGAAGTAAAAAAATCCTCATTGTTCTTTCCTATTTCCATGGAGAAAATTTAGGTTGAAATATTAAGTCGAATGACTTAATATTCTGCTTTAAATTATAATATAAGGATTTCAAAGTTTCTTCGAGTTGAATGGAATACTTTACAAATTCCAAATCTAAGACGAATATTGACGTATCTTCCAATATACTATATAATAATATATGTATTCTCTCATTTAGTATTGTAGGATATGTAAATCTTACTTATGTTTTTAGAGAGAGAAAGAGATAGAGAGATGGTGAGAACACACACACTTAGAGAGAGAAAGTGAAAGAAAAACACTTTTTCACTATGTGTAAAAATGAAGAACACACACCCTCTCCATCAAAGGAGAGGGTTTATATACCCAAGCCTTGTGATGGGCTTGGGCTTACAATGTTGGGCCGGCCTACACATGTTGTAGGCTAGGCTTGACTTTGTTTGTTTAATAAAGATATCTAGACTACGAGCTACTACTTAATATATTGTCGGAGTGACCGAATCTTCCTAAATACGTAAAAACGTATTTCCAACAATCTCCCCCTAAGGGAGGTCACTCCAAACAAGGGCGTCACCCGAGTTACAATAATGAAATAAACCTAGCATACTATGCTTGTCTTAAGCTCGTAGTCTTCGTCTTTCTTTTTTTTTTCTGGTGAACATGCTGATGTGATCTTTGATATCAATCTTTAGCATCAATCTCTTGCCTTGATCTCGTGCATCCATCACTTGTGATCTTCGCCTCTTCGTGACACCATGTCCCACATACTTATACCTTCGTAATTCTTGAAAGCTTCAGATTTTGATACAGCGGAAGACTTAACTTTTAGGCTTTCTTGAATTTGATGAGGTATTAAGTGCATAAAGTATAAGCATGCGGGGACGACTTCTTCTTGGATCCAGCAATGCCACCGTCTTCAAATGCCGCAACATAAGTAGACACGAACGAAATGGCTTTGAACATTTCATTCTAATTCGGTAGCATTTTACCTCCGGTCGGTGAAGACCGTTGGACGATACTAGATATCGTACCCGTGACGGATAGTTTCAATTAAGTAACTTCCTGACAGGATTTCGCGGGTAAACCCGTTCTCTTTATTCGACCGTCCAAAGCTGACTGCGAACATAAAGAGTGAATCATTTGGATAATAATATCCGCATGATTTGAAGCCGTCAATTCATGTTCCTGGAACAAGTGAAATTCAGTTAAGAACCGCACCATCGTTGCTTTCCAGTTGTCACGAGCTTGATTCGTATAGAATCTTGCAAGTTACCTACCAAGTGCTGTTTGAGGTTAACACTAGAAGGATTTCCACTCATCAATGTGAACACTAAGGTATCACTCTGAGTGTTCTGGCAAGATCACTAAGATATTGCGTAGAGGCCTGGAACGTGTTTAAATTCAGTTAAGAATTAAACAGCTGTTGCTTTCCAGTTATCACAAGTTAGATTCATAAAGAATCGCACAAGTCACCTACCATGAGCTTTTTGATATTCGCTCAAGAAGGATTTTCATCTTCATTGTAAATACTTTCGTATTACTCGGATGTTCAGGCAAGATCATGAAGATTTTGCGTAGGACTCTTAAAATCTTTCTTACTTTTCACAGTGTGTGAAGAAGCAAGGAATTATGAAAGTGTGTCCTAATGAGACATTTGATGATCTCAAATGGCTCTAGACTCGATCGTGCATTTTGGATTTTAGTGATCGGAGGTTGGAGAGGAGTGCCACCATTTCAATACCAATTTATTCGGAGTGAATAAATCAATAGATAACGTGTTGTCTCCGTGTGATTAAAACAAATACCTTTTGAGAGATATTTGAGTTAGCTGGGTTGGGTTGTGCATTGCATCACTGGGTCCATGATGTCTATCTTCAATATCAAGAATCATTAAAAATGATCTCACTAGCATATGTATTGACCCGGTTTCTGCCTAAGGTTGTAAGGAGGGCTTCTTTCTTTACACCCTTTATCTATACAATTCTTTTTCATTCTTCAACCCCTTCAATGCTTACCAATACGTCATCACTAGCACCTTGTTGTGATTGTTCCAGTTCTAACTTAAGTACTTGGTCGGCATTCAGCTACGTTCACAATCTTTCTCCAACTTTCCTAAGGACTGCTATTTCTAGCTATGGAATGTCCTTGGGAAGATTCCTCCGGTTCTGGAAGAATCATAGGACTTAACCTATCCTACCATCCTTATGTCACCACAATCTTCATCGTCGTGAAATAAATGGGTTTTGGGTAAGTATATGTCACCATGAAAATCCATTTTGATATGCAAATCCGTTTTGCTCCCCTTAACATATTCCACGATATTCGAAAACATTTCGCACATGTCGGGATGAGCCAGCACATTAAGTCAAACCATTTGTGATAATATCCCATATTAAATCACATTTTCTCCCCCATATTAAAAATATTAACCCAATCGATGTTTTTAATATCAATTGATTTAATGAAGTTTTAACAAAGGTTTTGGGAAGAAAAATGCAAGTCCGTTTTATCTTCATGATATCAAACGCATGAGATATGATACCGATTTGTAACATGATCACATATTCACCATATGAGAAAAGAATTGACAAGGTTGGACCTGATAGATGAGAACTTCGTATGATAAGATCAAATGGCTCTTGTCAGCATATGTTGGTCGCCTCGTCATGTTGAAGTCATCTCTTGTCACCACGTGTACGATTGGTATTGTTGTCTTGACACCAACTTGTGAACTTGGCACGTTCGGCATCGAAGATTCTGAATGCTTGACAATTGCTCCCCCTCAATTGTTGACCCGTGTTCTATTGAAAGAGCTGTAGTCGTCGGTTGAGTAGTCGCAGCGTCGAGTATGTAGATACCAATAGTAGATTGCTATGGTTGTAGAGATGATAGCTTCATAAAAACAAGACTTCTCTTGTTTTAACAAATAAATGCACTGAGGCGTACATATATTTGTGTTAGAACAAGTTATAAAGTAAACTTGATCCCTTACAAAGTTTTAAAGTAAACCTTGCCCGAGAAAATTAATTCCCGTTGTGAGCCAAAGCTTTCATAAGAAATACTTGACTTTAATGTGAAAACCGGGTTGTAGTCTGAAATAACTACAAGCCACTTAGGCATGTTTTATGAAATATTTACAACTTTTGTACGAACTCTATTTATGGCGCCGTGTCAATATTAATCGACATTTCTAAGGCCGTAAATCTTATCGTACCAAAAGACATGCCTTTGAAAAATAAAGTAAAAATATTTTTGGATTTTTATGAATTTTTCAATTTTTATGGTTTTTATATGGTTTTATATTTTTGTATTTTGCTTTTGTGGATAAAAATATAAACAATATATACAGATGATCACCAAGGATACGGAGAATAGTTTACCATCACTATTCTTTCATTTCATCTGCCAATTCCTTAAGAGTCTCAGGCGAGAAGGTTCTCATTCCTAGCTTGTTGGCCAAAAATTTAATTCGAGCGCGATCTAAAGCCTTCGTGAAAATATCCGCCAATTGATACTCAGATCGGACAAAGTAAAGCTCGATTACTCCATTTTCCACTTGCTCCTTGATGAAGTGGTAGCGAATGTCAATATGATTCGACCGGGAGAATTGAACGTTGTTGCAGCATAAGTCAATAGCACTCTTGTTGTCACAGTACATCGGAATCTTATTGAAACCTAGACCATAGTCGGTTAATTGTGATCTCATCCAAAGAATTTGAGCACAGCAACCGGACATAGCTATGTATTCTGCTTCCGTACTTTAAATTGCAGCGCTTTTCTGCCTTTTCGATGCCCAACTGATTAGTCGATCTCCTAGTAGTTGCAAAGTTCCACTCGTGCTACGCCTTGTATCTTGACAACCCGCGTGATCCGATCTGCATATGCCATAAGTGCAATCGAAGAGTCCTTCGAATACCAAAGTCCCCGATTAATGGTTCCTTTAAGATATCGAAAGATCCGTTTAACAGTAGCTAAGTGTAACTCAGTAGGCCTAGTTTGATACCGAGCACACATACATATAGCAAATTGAAGATCAGGTCGACTACCTGTGATATACAGAAGAGTACCGATCATTCCACGATAAAGTGTCGGATCAACGGCAACTCCATGTGGATCTGCATCAAGCTTAGTTCGTTCCACCATTGGAGTATCCACGGGGTCGCAAGTTTCCATCTTATACTTCTTTAGCGATTCAAGGGCATACTTGGATTGATTGATAAAGATGCCTCTGGGACTCTGAGATATCTGAAGACCTAAGAAGAATGATACCTTGCCCATCATTGACATTTTAAACTTGGAAGACATGAGTGTCCCAAACTCATCCGATAAGGTTTGGGTCGAGGCTGCAAATATAATATCATCAACATATATTTGTACCATAATCATATCTTTACCTCGTTTCTGAATGAACAGCGTGGGATCCACCTTGCCTTTAGCGAAGCCTTGCGTGATGAGGAATTGTGACAATAGATCATACCATGCGCGTGGAGCTTGCTTCAACCCATAGAGAGCCTTCTTAAGCTTGTACACATGATTAGGATAATTAGGATTCACAAAACCATCCGGTTGTTGAACATAGACCTCTTCCTTGAGTTCACCATTAAGAAATGCCGTCTTCACATCCATCTGATAGACGATCATATTCATATGGGCTGCATAAGCGAGGAATAGTCGAATAGCTTCCAAACGGGCAACCGGTGCAAAGGATTCCATAAAGTCGATGCCCAATAATTGCTTGTATCCACGAGCTACTAGACGAGCTTTGTTCTTCAATATTCCGCCTAACTCATCGAGTTTCACCTTGTAAACCCATTTCAAAGTGAGTAACTGCACTTGATCCGGGCATGGGACAAGTTCCCATACTTCAAGACGTATAAATTCATTAAGTTCTTCTTGCATAGCTTCTATCCAACATGAGTGAGTAAAAGCTTGTTGCCATGTCTTAGGTTCAACTTCAGTGAGAAAAGCATCAAAGTGACAAAACATTGCACTTTCTTGTAACTGACTTCGTGTGGATACCGGACGATTAGGGTCACCAATAATAGAATCTATAGGATGATCCTTTGTCCACTTGCTGTCATGTTCACGAATCCGTGGATTGGAGTAAACTGTAGTAGGAGCTTCCTCTGAGCTGGACGACCCGGCTTGATTAGGGTCGGGAATTGGTACACCAAAGAATGGAAGTTCACGCATTTGAGCGAATTCCAAATCGTGATCATCATCATCCTCTTCATCATCAATAGGCATGACATGGGTAGTTGAAACAGGTGTTGGTTGAGAATTACTTGTTGATGGTATATCTAGACCAATTGTAGGTGCAGACGTATCTGATTATGTAACGGGTGCTGGAGCGACAACTTCGGTGACCGGAGCTATTACCTCAGGTTCTGGAGCAACAATACTGGGAGGAGTAAAGAATTCATCAAAGAACGGTTGAAACAACGTATCCCATTCAGTCCTAGAAGGTGGGGTAAATGATGATGAAGTAGGGTTGTTTGGGACAAGACCAGAACTAATGTTACTGGGTCCCATTTCATGAAGTGCGGGTTCAGAGCTGCTTTGCTCAGAAGCCATTGCTGTCAGCTCATCAAAATCAACATTCATAGTTTTGAGGATCTTGCGAGAGTTACGATTGTAGATTCGGTATGCCTTCTTTGCAGGTGCGTAACCAATGAAAATACCAATATCAGCCTTTGGTTGAAGTTTTCCCAAATTGTAACCATCATTATTTGGATAGCAAAGAGAACCAAATACATGAAGATATGATAAATCTGGTACTTTTCCATGGAGAAGCTCATAAGGTGTTTTACCATGGCGTTTACGAATTAGTGACCGGTTTTGGGTGTACACTGCGGTAGATACTGCTTCTGCCCATAAAAACAATGGAGCCTTTGCGTAAATTAACATCGTTCGAGCAGCTTCCATAAGTGTGCGATTTCGCCTTTCAACGACACCGTTTTGTTGTGGAGTGCGAGCAACGGATGTTTCATGAGAAATGCCAACTTCTTCATAATAATCACGCAAAATTTGATTCACAAATTCGGTTCCATTATCTGTACGAATGCGTCGGACAGTAGTGTTGAGACACACTTGAATCATCTTGAGAAATCCGATGATGAATTTAGGTGCCTCATTTTTTGCTTTAAGAAATTTCACCCATGTAAACCGAGAGTAATCATCGACAATGACGAGGATGTACTTTTTGCCACTAAGACTTTCAACACGCATTGGCCCACAAAGATCCATATGCAAAAGATAAAGTTTCTCTTGGTTGGTGTCTTCAGTCTTGGGTTTGTATGACTTCTTAGTGCTTTTCCCCATTGTACACACGAAACACAAATGATCCTTGTGAAATGATAGTTTAGGAAGACCACGAACAAGTTCGTTTTTCGCCAAGTGATTAATAGCGTCAAAGTTAAGATGAGATAACCGTCGATGCCATAACCATGACTTAGTCTTCGATGCTTTGGAGAGAAGACATACGGGAGAAGTGGCCATCATGTCTTGTAGAGACAAAGTATACAAATTATTCCCTCGAGTACCTTTCAATAAATCAACCCCTTCCAAATTACGAATGAAGCAGGTATGTTCTCGAAAAGCAACTTCTAGGTTTGCATCACAAAATTGTCCCACAGAAAATAAGTTGTGACCGAGACCTTCCACATAATACACTCTCGAAATTATAACATTCCCAATATGATATTCACCATAACCCATTATTTTTGCAATATGATCATTCCCAATCGAACCGTACCAAGAAACTTGCTGACGAAATTTCTGAGCTGAGAGCGATCTCCGATCGTATGCTTGGAGCAACCAGAGTCCAAATACCAGAGAACAATTTGGACCACCTGTTTTCAACAACAACAGTAGACAATGCATTGGAAACTATTGGTTCCGGAGTGTTAGCAGATACATATAAAATATTATCAGAATTGTTAACATTTTTGTGACCCTTAGATTTCCTACGTTTTCTAATGTGAGTTTTAGCACTAACAGGTTTTACAGTTCCATCTTTCTTAGGTTTTGGATTATCCGCGGGCACTACAGTGGGAGTAGACCTAGTTAAAGGGCACTTTGTTCCTATAGTAGTGTTGGTGTTCCTAGTTAAAGGGCACGCTTGTGTTTTGGTAGCCTTGGTACTCCTAGTTAAAGGGCACGCTTTATTCGCTTTAGTGGGAGTGATCCTAGTCAAAGGGCACGTATTTCCTACTATAGTGAAAGTTCTACCAGTGGGGCGCCACATCCAACCAACTTGGGTTAACACTTTCCCAGTCGGTTTCCATTCTAATCCATTTTTCCGGGCATACATCTCATTCACATGGTCAATAAGGCAAGAATCATGACGACTAGAAAACATACATTCATTGCAATTCCAACATTTTAAATTAGAATTCACAGTAGGCTTAGAACGCTGCACAACCGCAAAGCCTTTAGGTTTAGCTACATGATTCTTTTTATTCAAAACAGAAATAACATTCCTAGGATGGGCTTCGATTTTCTTCTTCACTTGACTACTCGATGGGGGCAAGATCCTATCATTCTTCTTGTTTCTTTAAAGCTTAGATCTTTGAGCCTTAGTACTGGTGCTTACTCCTGTAGAAGGCAACACGGGAATATTAGAAGCCGGTTTTGATTCCGCCTTATCTTTAGTGACCAAAGTTTGAGATGGTTTGGTCCTAGGGCCCTTGTTAAGTGGTGTGACGGCAATAAGGTTCCTTTTGATTGCACTAGAGGACGATGCTGGGCTGCGTTATCCACAACATTCTTACCTTTTAGAGTACGAAGTGTTTCCTTTAACTCAGCCAAGACCAGATTCTTATCACAAATTTGTTCCCTCAAATAAGATATTTCCACCGACTTTTGATTCAATTATTCAATCAACGATTGATTCTGTGCAGTGGTATCAACACATGCGGGCTTTACTGAATCGAAGAGTCGTGTATTTTTCTGTTTTAAGTTATCAACTTTGGACATCTTGGAAACTCGATTATCTAGATCAAGTTTAAAATTCTCAGCGGCCTCAAGTACGTTCACACAGTTAAGCTCCTTAGATTTCTCTATGTCTATCGGCAAAGATTGAGCAACATTGTCACTTGGCTGACGCTGTTTTGATTGTAAATTCAATCGAAAATTCTTTTCAAAGTTTGCATCATCGATATTAACACCTTCGAATGACGTTTCAAAGATTTATTGAATAAATTGTTGCTTGCATTCAAGCGAAATACAATGTGTTTGAATCTCATCAAAACGTTTTGAAAGCGAAGAATATGAGTCTTGAAGCTTTAAAAATTCAGCGTCAGATTCGTGACAATTACTATCTACCACATTATTCACAGATTCAACATTATGCACAATAGAATCATTATCAACACTTTTATTCACACAGACAGAAGCTATATCATGAGACATCACTTGCTTCAGAAGCTGATCATTTTGGCGTGAAACCCGTTCTATTTCGAGTAAACTGTTTTCAAAAGCATCTTCCATTTCATTGAAAACACGTCTAACTTCTTCTATTTCCAAAAACAAATCTTGATCAAGATTACTAAGACAAGCCTTAACATTGTCGACAAACGGAACAATTTCATTTCGGAATGCAACTCTAGTGTGCTCAAAGTTCCATTCACCTTCCGTTATGGCCGAAGCCTTCGTACGTTCCAAAATGACCTTGTCAAAATCGGCTAAGTGTTGGTGAACCGCATTTAAGTTAACGGACGCCTTGCTTACCGGTGGAATTAACTTTGTTAAATCCGTTTTGACAAGTGTAGGAGACGTACTAGGAAGGTTTTCATTTGACAAACTTCGGGGCACAAGAACTGTCAATTCTGCTAATTCCTTTTGTAAGCGAATGCATGTCTTTTTCAAAAATTGATCTTTGTTATGTTGATCATAATCAATTGTATGGAATTTTAAAAGCATTTTAGAATGAGTTTCATCCGCAAGTGATTGTGTCTCCTCAGTACTACGAACAAAAGGTGCTTCTTTCGATTTGCCAATTATGGTCATATCATAAAGACCGGGAATATGTTCCTGAGCTTGTTTTGCATAACCGGGATTAGGTGGTAAATCTTGAAGACGTTTAAGTTTGAGTTCTTTAAATGATTTAGTTAAAAGATGAACCTTTTCTGTGGAAGCGTATTGTTTTAAAAGCTGTTGTTCCTTGAATTTAAGAAGTTTGGTAGCATTAATTTCTGATTCAACCTTTTTAGACTCGAGAGTTTCGAAATCCATTTTAAGTTTCTGAAAATCATTGACAACCGACTCCTTTTCTTTTAATTCATTAGAAAGATTAGCTTTTAATGATTCTATTTCTTTCAAGTGTTCAATCTTTTCAAAATGAAATTGGTCAAATTCAAAACATGTTATTTTCTCTGCTTGAGGGACCATTTCAAAAGCTTTGACCTTTTCTTTATGCAACGCAAGCTCAGCAGTTAGGGTGGAATTGGTATCTACGGATTGTCTGAGGGCCATATGCATTTGATCAATAATATGTTTAGGCACCATGACCAAATCATGTTGAGCATAAGATTCCATACCCGTCATAGCATTTGGTTGAGGTTCACTCAAATGTGTAGGATTGGGTACCACATCATTTGAGTTACTAGTTCCCGAATGCTGTTCGAGGTTGTCCTTTTCATGCCCAACTTGATGTTGGTTATCATCAATATTATTAGATGTGGTTGGTACCTCACTGATGACATCAGAACCGTAGTGAGAGAGATTAGCAACGAGAGCAGCTTGGGCAGAGTGAATGTCATCACAATCTGAATCATATGCGTCAAGATCATCTGCTTGATAAGCCGCATTAGAAGTAGAAACGACTGTAATGCCTTCAGTATCTGCTGCCCCTAGGTCTGCAAGAAATGCTAACTCCTCTGAATCCAAAATCTTCCCCTTAGACTGAGCATCAACCAAATACATCTTCTCGCGAAACCATGCATCATCCCTCCTCCTTTTCGGCTGAGTGCATTCCCTAGCCATATGACCTTGTCCTCGGCAATTGTAGCAAGTCACAACCTTCTTAGGACCAATAGGACTCCCATTTCCACTAGCTTGAGAATTCACAGCTTGATTGTTCCCAGTCCTTGTAGGAGGTCCATATGAATTTTGCCTTCCCTGAATTGGTTGCACCATCACTTGACCATCTTGAACAGTGGCTTGTTGTCGAGGATTTGATGAGGTGCAGAGCTGATTGTTTGTTGGTGGAAATCCTCTAGTTCCAACAAGTTTTTACAAGTAGGTTGTGAGATGGTTTAGAACATCAGCTGGCGTATCATTTGGAGTAAAGACCGGTGCTTGGATTGGTGGAAGTTCATTAGAGTAGAAAGCTTGTGCTGGTTGTGCTTCAATAGGAAAGTATCCTTGTTGAGGAGTATAGTCCATTAGAGAAGTGTTGGCTTGTGATAGTGATGTCTGATATGCTTGCTGTGGCATCATTGGTGGTTGATAAGATGGTTGCTATGGTTGCTGATAGGTGTGTGGTGGTGGCTGCTGCAAGTATGATGGTTGTTGATAAGTATAAGCCATGTTCTGTTGAGAAGCATACATTGCAAGTGGATCATGAACGTGAGGTGTAGACAACCGAGCCTCGATCACATGGCATTCGTGTTGTTGAATAAAAGCTTGAAGTTGATCCACATTAGTGTTATGCAAGTCCTTAGCCAATTTAACATCCGTCACGTATTTTTTCCTTTCTGAAGGAAGAGTGTTCAAATACTTGGTGTTCAATTGAAAGGTAGGAATTGTCATGCCATAGATATTGAGCTCATTCAACAATAGGGTAAATCTCAGATAGTAGTCATTGAGAGTCTCCCCTGGCACATAGGCAAACTTATCAAAAGTATCATAAAGCTTACACTCTCGTTCTTGTTTAGTTAACGAGGTGCCTTGCATGAGAACACGAATTCTATCCCATAACTCTTTGGCAAATTTATGTTTGCTGACGAGTTTGTAGACATCTGGAGGAAGGGCTTGGAGAATGATGTTTGTAGCATACTTATCACATTTGTCTTGAATCTTCATATCTCCAGTCAATTCACCCGTTGTGCGAGGACGAGTAGTTGTACCTTCTGTCACTATACCATAATCTAATGGTCCATTGAGCACCGATGCCCAAATGAGATGTCCATTCTCCTTGTTCAACATATAAAGTTCCATTCGGGAAGCCCATTCCTCATACATAGTCTTCACCAACATTGGTGGACGATTATCCGTACCCGAGAGGATGGACTTATCCGTAAGAGATGTGTACTCCATTTCAATAAGTTAAGATTTACAAACGTTGATCGATCAATGAAAGAAAGTAAATCTGTTTGTTGTTGTGAGTTGAAGTCGAGAAACAATGTTAAAATCCCCTAAAATATGTCCTCGATAAACCAAAAATTCCAAGTCAAAATTACACACGATCGAAATTTTTTAAGGAATAATTTTTGTTATCGGAATGTTGATCGGAATAGTGATCGGAATATCAGTCGGAATAAGCCCTAACGGAATAACCTTGATCGGAATCTCCCAAATCGGAATAAACCCTAATCGGAATGTCAAAGATCGGAAAGTCCTAAATCGGAATGAACCAAATCGGAATGTCCCTTTTCAGAATGCCAAATCGGAATACCTAATCGGAATACCTAATCGGAATAGCTAATCAGAATACCTAATCGGAATACCTGATCGGAATGTACCCAAAATCGGAATCCCTAAACCCTGTTCCGATTACACTGATCGGAATGTCCTATAAACCCTTTTCCGATGACCTGATCGGAATAATTCCCATTTTTCTCGGACAAAACTCAACCAATTCGTGATTTTAAGCCAAAAAATGATCAAAACACCCAAAAAATTTGTGTTTTTAGCCAAAGTAACTATACCAAATCCCTACCACAACTATGTAGAAGATTTGTATCAAGAAAAAACCATCAAAAACAAAAAAAAAAATTTGGTTCGTGTAGAAATGGATCAAAATAGGCGTATGAATCAAGAACACAAACACATGAACAATACAATCATCCCATGGCTCTTGATACCATTTGTAGGATATGTAAATCTTGCTTATGTTTTTAGAGAGAGAAAGAGATAGAGAGATGGTGAGAACACACACACTTAGAGAGAGAAAGTGAAAGAAAAACACTTTTTCACTATGTGTAAAAATGAAGAACACACACCCTCTCCATCAAAGGAGAGGGTTTATATACCCAAGCCTTGTGATGGGCTTGGGCTTACAATGTTGGGCCTACCTACACATGTTGTAGGCTAGGCTTGACTTTGTTTGTTTAATAAAGATATCTAGACTACGAGCTACTACTTAATATATTGTCGGAGTGACCGAATCTTCCTAAATACGTAAAAACGTATTTCCAACAAGTATTTTAACGTTTCATTAGATCTATGATTGTCTTATATCGAATATTCTTAAGTCCATTTATAAATTCTTACTAACATAAAGATGCGTCCAACTTTATGCAAGGAAGAAATCATAAATTTGGTGATTTAGATTTATTCATTTGACTGAAGAAGTGTCCTAATTCAATCAAATAAATAAAATGTAAATCATTGACTTAGAAAATTCCGTCAAAACACGAATATAGAAAAATGTTCTAGTATTTAATATATTTATTATACCCTTATATTTCGTTCTTACGTTGGCGTATGTAAGATGTTTTGTATATGATATCTAAGAATAAGATTTTCTAGAGACGAACGACGTGAAAACAAGAGAAGATTTTTTTATTCCTTTCAACATGTATATATGATACACGATAGTTCTATCGAACATATAGCTTATAAGGCCATTTGCCTTTAGAATTCTCAATCCAGTGACCTATTATGTTGAAATCTGACACCGGATGGTGCAAAGTTCTGTGTGATGCAGGGTGCATTTCTTACACAGAAGAAGGTTTCCATCATATTCACCGTAGGTTGGATTTATAAACATAAGTTTCGGTTTACTAGAATCTATGGATGTTCTTTTACTGCTGATTTTATGCTTAAGATTTTTCCGATTTTTGCACAGGACTATGCTTAATTACCTTGTTCATTAACTCTTTGGGTAGAGGTGAATGACTTTTTCCATTATATTGGGATTTTGGAAGCGGTAATCTTACTTCAAAATCTTCGATAAAATTCCTTAATAAACTTTTCTAACAAGATTTTCTGATGAAGTCTTTTTAATAGAACTTCAAATGAAAATTCCATTACAATATTTCATGATAAAATCTTTTGATGAAGGTTTTTCTAATTCTTTGGAATAGGATCTAACCCTACTGACTCTTGAAATATCCTCGTGTATGTCTCGAGGTTAATTCCTTTTATCATTAGATATCGGAGTTCTTCTTTCATCTTCTCAATCATCATTCAAGAAAATATTTGAAATTTAATCAAGCGATCTTATGTACTTCTTTTATCTCAATAGGTTGAGCATAAAGAATTTACCAAGATAAGTGACGAAGTGCTATATTCTAATAGCATGCTTTACTTTGTAATTTCAAATATGATAGAAAACTGAATTGACTCTTTTAATCCAACGGTGATTCTGGTAGTATCTTTTCTTCCTTGGATATTAAAACTAATTAGCCATAGAATCTTCTTTCGAATATTACTTCTTATTAACAATTTTTAATTGCAGGATTGCATCCACATCATTGTTAATTCTTCGTCAAATACTTTTATGGTTTAGAATGGAGGGAAAGAATAGAAATAATTCAGAATCCAAGGTATACTCATATAGAAAACATTTGTCACATATGTAGATGGATACATATAAATGCTTATCGAACACAAGGAACTTACTATGTTGATTATCATTTATATCTAAGGATAATGAATCCAACTATGAAATAGAATTTCAAAGTTTAACATGGATTTATAAAGATATGACTCATGCATTATCGTGACATAATTTTTTTCCATGATATGGAATGGAGGAATATAGCGGAAAATGTAAAAACTCATTTTGAGCTTTTCTTTCACATATCATATAATCTTAGGAGAATCCTTTTGATGGACAGCCGAGAATAGAATATTTCTAGAAAACTTGGGAAGTCTCCTTATTCTTTCTTCAAACTTGCGGGTTATATTTAACTTGATAATTATCATTATCATAGAAGATAACATAAATTCCAAAAATATATACTTTATCAAGTATATTCTTTTCCCATAATTAACGCAATTTCATTCATAATCACTTATGATGTGAAAACCATTATTCACGGATCTTTAGGCAACTAGGATATGCATCTCGTTCATATGATAAACATAGCGGAATTGAACAAGACACATAAACAAGGTGTTTACTTTTCCAACGTTTACTTCTCATTAAACATTAACCAACTATCCCTAGACGTGTTTACAAGATCACACACGTCTAGAACACACGACTTTTGCTGTATGACTACATTGCGAATAATTGAATGATTAAACCTATGCAGGGTGTGTGTTTATATACTACACATAACCCTCTTTACAAGAAATCTAATTACACTGGGAGCCCCTCCATCTTTTGCTACTAAGTCCTTCTTGTTGTATGAAAGGGCTTCATATTCTTGTAAATCTTGATAATTGCATATAAGTCCTTCTTGTTTCCTTATTCTTGATTTGTCTCATCAAATTAATTCCCAACAATCTTCCCCTATTTGATGATGACAAAACCAATCTTCAAATCTTGATCTTTCACGAATGAAACAAGCTTCCCCTTAAAGTAAGATTTCTTGTAAAACATATCACCACATAAAAATAAGTTGTATACCTTGATCTTTGAATCTTCTTCCCCTTTTTGTCTCATCCAATAGGGGTCTTCTAAAGATAAACAACTAATAAACGCTTCCCCATGAGTGGTGCATGTAAATGAATCACGAACCATGTAGACTCTAATTGTAGATTACGAATGAAGAAAAACGAATATAACCTATTTGTTGAAGAAGCGGAATCTCCCAAGCTTGTACCTTATATCTTGTTGATCCCAAAATTAGATCGATTAAGCTTGTGTATACGAGATTAGATCAAGTAATACACGTAGAGAAACTTTGTTTATGTATAAAGTAATCTAAGTGTTATGCGGAATTAACACTTAAACAAGAACACACAAAGGATGTAAACAAACTTTCACTTGATTTATAATAACAAACTTGCTTACAATGAAAGTGTTTTACGTATGAAAACTGATTTATGAAACATAACCTAAAGGTCTTCTTTTATAGACATAAGAAACCTTGTACAAGAGTCTACGTATCAACTATTCTAGGTAAAGATAATTATAGAAAATACAATGTTGAACTTATATTTACTAGAAACAAACTAGAAACAATATACGCGTAGACCATATCTTTCTATCAGTGCTTGTCTTCAATCTATCAACGCTTGACTTCTTCTTGTCAATGCTTGATCTGTCAGCGTTTGTTTTCTTCCTATCAACGCTTGTTTTCCTTTTGTCAACGCTCAAGTGAACTGGCTACATTTTATTCCCAACAATCCTCCCCTAAACTTGATATCTACTCTAGTAATCAAGTTCCTGAATAAAAATTAAGAACTAGGAGGAATCTTACAACTCTTATCATATTGGTAGTAAATATGTCTGATCAAATCTTTGGCCACATCACTTGAATAGTCAATCTCAAGCTGTGTTGTCTTCATCTTCTCCAAAACTTCTTTGAACATGGGATACTGACCATCTACAAGAAGATACTCAGCAAACTTTGTAGAACTGAAGTAATAAACACCAGCAGCTGAATACAAACGCCATTGAAGACCACTGAGATCATCCTCAAGATCCTTCCAAACAACGGGATCTTCTTCTGTTGGTCCACACATTATCTTGAATGTGGACCAAAGTTTTATTTCATTGACTGAAGTAGGAGCTTCAGTCTCATACTTGGCTTCCAACAACCTCCAAAGGTCTACCAAGTCTTCTCTATCCAAACTTGCAAAGAGAGATATAAGTGTAGTAAAAGTGTGTACCTCTTTCCCATACTTGCCAATCTTCCAAAACCCACTTTCATCTTCTTCATAGTTTATAATAGGGTTTCTGGCATCAAGAGGTAACACTTGTACCATATATGAAGCTTCCAATGGTGAGAGCTTGATGCTCCTTCTTATAACAGTTTCACTAGGCTTCAATCTATCCATATCACTAGGAAACTCAAGAGGAATTCCATTCTTCAAAGGTCTAGGAACAATCATTGCCTTCTTAAGCTCCATCTCTTCTGCAAGTTCTTCTTTCCTTTCATCTGAAAGAAGTCTTAGAGTGTTTTCTTCCTGCACTTTTGCCCAAATGGGATAAGCCTTGTACTCCAACTCTTCAAAGGATAATCCCAACAATTTCTTATAGGTCCATCCTGTTCCATGACATCTGAGTAGCATGTAGTACAACTCCCTTCTACCCTCTTTAGAATTGAGAGAATATCGCTAGCTTTGTGTTTTAGAATAACCTTGCAGTCTTTTTGTACTCTTAGAAGAATCTCCAAACCCCATATTTGGTCTGAAATAGTCAAATCTGGATTCTCCATACACCTATCTTCCCAAGCATGGTACATCTGAACAACTTCTGGCATATCAAAATCTACTTGCAATTTCAACTCATTCAGCTTCTCTCTTGCCAAATCATCACCATATTCAAGTCTCTCAGGTTGCTCAATTATAATCACACTTGAATCTGAACTGGCTTCATCACTTCCTTCTTGTTCCTCTGAAGTGACAACAAATGGTGATTCACCAACCTTCTTTCTTTCTTGTTCCACAAGTTGTGCAGCCAACCTTCTATCAAACTCAACCTGTGCTGCATCCTTTGGAACTTCTACTTCTACCATAATTCCTTTACTTTTATCTAATGGATCAATGATGGGTAAGGATGATGGTAATACCTGTGAAGATACTTCTTTGATGATAGCTGATGACTGGAATACATCAACCTCATCTGCAGGTCTGTCAACGCTCAATTTGCTTGTGTGAGCGCCCAATTTGCTCATGTCAGCGCTCAAACTTTGCTTGTCAACGCCCAAATTACCTGTCTCAGCGCCTATTGTAATTTGCTCCAACATAGCTGTAAAAGACAAGTCTAAATTGGTAGGAGTTACCAGAGATCTGTCAAAACCTGGTTGCTTCTTCAATTCAGTTAGGGCTTCAGCAACACCCAAAGATTCACCATCATGTGAGCCCTTATCACTCACATTAATCTGCTCATCCTCCCCTTTGGAAGATTCCTTCCTTCCAGGCCTTGTGCTAGAATTCTCCAAAATAACAATCCTCTCCCTCAATTGCTTGAGTTCAAGGCCTTGTGTACTGACAATATGTACCAAGTCTGCATTTTGCTTTTGCAAGCTAATGCAGACAGCCATCAATTCCATTAATGTCATTGGTTCCAATCTGCCCTCCTCTAAAATGGGTATTTAACCTTCCAAGTTAGATTCATGGGGCATGGATGAGGTCTTAAAGATGTTAGGACTGTCTTGGCCTGCATCTAAGCCAGAACCAATAGTCCCAGCCTCATCCATAGCACCAACCACACTTGTGGTGGTGGTTCTCTCTACTACATGGCTAGGACCACTAGAGGAGAACACTCCAGTAGTCCTTTGGCGTTTTTGCAACCTATATTGTGGTGGGGTAGAAGATGATGTGGATTGGGTGGATGTGGGAAGGTTAAGGGGTGTTGGGTCTGTGAAGGAATGGTGTCAACGTCTGGATTAGGTGTGTCAACGCCAACATTTAATGTGTCAGCGTCAAAGGGTTCTTGGTCAATTTGCATGTGTTGAGGTGAAGGTAAAGGTTCTGGTATTGGGTCAAGTTGTGGTTGAGGGTCTGGTTGGGGTTGTGCTGCTGCAATAACAGCAAGCATAGCTTGGGTGAGGGGTAAGTCACGGTGAGGGGGTGAATTCATCTATGAAAAATAGCTTTCTTTTGCACAGGGATCTTATAAAAGTCATCATGATCCCTTGTGCAGTAATTTTGCACATCAAAAACCATTTGTAAAAATCTGGGATAAGCCAAAGTCATCTTACTCCCTTTGTTTTTACACATGCCATCAAAAATCATTTTAGAATAATTAAACTTTTGCCCAGTTGCAATGCACACAATAGCACTAGCAATGGAAGTACACTTGGGACTCAAACATTGTAAGATGACATGTATAAGGTACTTCCAGGCTGGGGGGAAATCCTGTTCATGATATTTTTTAAATTTCCCTCATCAGGGAAAGGATAACCCAAATCCCTTAGTCCTTGTTCTATTTCATGAATGGGAAGGGTGGTTATACCATCTGCATCATCAAGATGTAAAGCCTGGCGAACCAAGGCTTCAGTAACCACCCATGTACGCCCATGAACAATAAATGATAATGTAGTCACATTATTAACTGTTGAGGAACTTACAGTGTTCCAAAACTGTTTAATATGTGTGACAGAGATGAGAGGAGCATGAGAAAGAGCATACCTAATTGGGGATGCATTCAAATACGCCACCATCTGGGTGTATTAGGGAAATAGAGCATCATCAGCGTCCAAATATGCAATCATGTTGTGTTGACTCCTGAATCCCAATACCAAATCACTTGGTTTAAATTTTGGTGCCATTGTTGAAGAAAGCTGTTTGTGAATGATTTAGAAAGATGAATTATAGGATAAAATTGTTAGACAAGAATATGAGGTACCCTGTTTAAAAATAGGAGCCAAATATATAGGAGAGATAGATGCATGTGATTGGTAAAAAATGAGGCAACTATTTTTAAAATATCATGATGAAAATATTGAAAAGAAAATAAGTTATCTCATGCATTAATTAAAAGTTATCTTCTCCCAAAATTACGGCCCCAAAATTCGTCAAAAATAACAACTGGGTAGGTCCCAATGGGTATCAATGGTAAAAAATAACCCATCAACGCCCAACGGCTATATTCTTGTCAACGTTTGCCAAAGTCATGTCAGCGTCTAAATTGGTCATAACAACGCTTGGAAAAATACTTGTCAGCGTCCAAAAATAAAAGTAAAAAAAAAAGAAAAAGGACCTTAACAAAGTAATTTATCCTAGTGAAGATAACCTATAAGTTGATAATTATTATAGGGCGGCAAGCACTGTCCAGTTATGCACACTTGCTTATTCAAGATAGACATAACAGTCCTCTAGTGTCCCTTGCTAAGCAAAACTCTTAACAACTAAGTTATCTCATAAAATTCCTTGTTACTCCCAGATAAACCCATGATAAAACCATTCCCAAGTCTCCCAACAGACCACAACCAATTCTAGGCCAAAAATGTCTTGGCAGCATGCATAGTATATCAACTTTGCATGCTATAGTGCCTCATGATTTAGTAATACTAACTCATACTCACCTGTGGACACAATCTAGAATTGTGATAAGAGTATCATAAGGATACCCAAAAGTCCTAAAGATTCCTAAAACCTCCCCTTAAACTGTGATACATATGTTGCTAAAAAATATGCATGAACATAAAAAATTTATGTCAAGATAGGAATATAAATATTCCAACCATCATAAATAAATAAAAACATGCTCAAATGATTCTCCAAGGATCCATAATCAATTCTGTATCCAATGGTATAATGCTAACACCACCTGCACATTTAGATTAAAAACCACAAAACTAACATTGTTGCTGACAACGTCCCGATAACACTTGTCAGTAATACAAGGCTTTTACACCAAGTATAAAAAGTTATCGTCCGACCTTTTTGAATTGATTACCGGTTAAGAGTGCGACTCAATTGTCTTTTGGTGAACAAGAGGATGGTTTGGTTTGATTATCTAATGCTAGACTTAAAACAAATGATTGTCGTTGAGTAAAGTAGAGGTTTTGCAAAATTAAACTAAAAGTTATTTATAAAAAAAGAACACTTAAAATATAAAACTATGTAAAACTTTTAAACTTAACAAACTTAATTAATCTAAATATAACAAGTCCTTTATATCAGAATGCACCAAAAGTGGAACCATCGGAATGTTATTAAAACAAATCATCAGAGTATTCATCTGAATACCCATCGGAATAATCAAGGTCAAAACTGTCGCAATGTTGTCTGTCGGAATGTCTTAGATCAGAAAGTCCAGATCGGAATGAAAGTTGTCGCAATATGATTCTGTCAGAATATAGTTAACAAAATTTGAGCAGCGTTTCGACTTAAGGCAACCTTAAACCCCGTCAGAATATGCGATCGCAATGAGCGATCGCAATCCCAGATCGGAATAAGGGGTAAGTGACAAGCTATCGCAAAGTAGAACCCTATATGGGTTATTGCGATATAAACAAACAGCCGTCGGAATGTAGAAATCCCTAATATTGCGATGGAATGCAAACTTAATCCGAAATTGGTGGTAAGCTTAAAACTCAATAAGCACATACAATAAGCTACTTTATCCGAACCTTAAACGACTAGATAAGCTTAAATTTGATAACTTTCGAAAACATGAAATCATAAACTTTATAAAAGAAACTTTTGAAAAGATTAAACCTTATAAGAATCCGAAAAGCAATAAGCTAAAATATGAAATACGCCAATAAGCACAAGGAGCTTATAGCCTAATCCGTATGAAGCTTATGTAGTGATAAAAAGGATTAATCCTTTTAATCACTTAAACATCAACAAAAATCAATCCGTATGGAATATGATTCGGATCAAAACCAAAAGTAAATCAAGAATTTTGGAAAGAGATTAAAGAACACAAACTTAAACTTTTGATTAAAGAAACTCAAATACAAAGATTAATGAAAGCTTAAACTTGAAAGATTAAAAGAAAGAAAATATGAAAAACTTAGTGAGAGAAAGTTTGGAACTTTCTCTTTTTAAAAACTAGAAAGGAAAAATTAAAAGTGCAACTAGCTAACCACCCTCCTAATGTGATTAGGAGGGTATTTATAGGCTAAGTGGGAAGTGCATGTGTGGTGTGCTTCCTTCTTTCTTTTCTTCTCGACTCGATTTAATTCTTTGCCTTTTCTCGACGTCGTCTCGGGATTTGAACTTGTCTTAATAATTTTCTTCTTTAATTTAGACTTGAGTTCTTCGACTTCATTAAAACTTCCGTCTTTAGACTTTTTCTTCGATAAATCTTTAGAATAGGTCTTGGACGTCCGTTCTTTAAGCACTCTTGATCTCTTGACTTCGTCTTTTCTCGTTTTCTTCGATAAAAGCCCGTGAAAGCCCGTGTTTTCTTCCTTTTTCATCTTTTGGTCCTAAAACACAATAAAAACACAAACCACGCATAATTCCGACTTTTACGACATAAACTACACGTTTTGGTCTTGTTATTATTGGAAATAAGTGGTAAAAGGGTAAGTGTTTTCACACTTATTAAATCCCCTACACTTGACCATTGCAATGCCTCATGCAATGCATTAATTTTAAAGCACGGTTTACATTTTCTGTCATAAATAACCCACCTTGGCCTTTATTAAATACTAAACATTTAGGGAAGATAAAAAGATAAAAATAAGTAAAGAAATCAAAGACTTACATTGGGTTTTGGCTGCCATGAACGTTTATCATCCTCAAGTTTCACGTTCCCTATACCAAGCTTAAAAACGAGATCATTGTTATTATAAGTTAGCAAACTAACACGAACTCATGTGGCCTAATTATTCACTTAGACTACCTTATTCCTAGGTGTATCTCTTATATTTTATTGTTGTCTTGAATGATCACGAGGATGCATTGTTTAACTTATTTCGATAGTTATTTAGGCTGAAAACAAAGTGGGACGATTTAATCAATAGTTAGCTAAAGGACAAAATCTTTTAAAACTGCTTCTCAGGACCTCATAAAGTTCATATCTTGGCATAACTCGCTTCACGATTTGAGACCTTTCTCGGACCGATATTTGGCAGCAACTTCATACTTCAAATCTTGAGAGACGTTCTTGAAATTATGGTCTTCTCTTCATAAAAGGAATTTCTTCACTTGAAGATTTTGAGAGATTCTTCATACTTGGACCACGACTTCTCCATTTTTCTCCAATCTTTATTTTGGACTTTGATATACAACGATCCGCCTCCTTTTAGGACTTGGATCTATTTATCCTCATACCTTGCTAGGGTCTTTTCGGATAGACTTCTCCATGGTCTTTTAGGGAGTATTTGCTTTTCGTCGAGTGTCTCGATCCTTCATATTGATTTTTGATAAATGATTCTTCACATCACTTTTGGATCTTTAGCAACAAAATGTAGCCCTCATGCCTTGTTAGGGCCTTTTCGGACTCGCCAATCTTCGCATCCCACTTCAATAAGTTATGCCTTGGCTATGAACTCTAATTAATACCGAGCAACTTTTAAACGATCTTGTGCTAGAAGCTAAGTAACTTTTCAAATCGTACAACCTTATTTATTGTAGATAAATTTATTAGCAAGCGATGGGAGAAAAAGCTTATAATCAACTCACATAAATTCACGAAAGAATACCAAACTTATAATTGACTCTATCATCTCTCGTTCTCCACAAATTAAAATCTCAAGGAATGAGACTCGTGGATGCTTAGCCAATTAAATCAAAGTTTTGGGTTTTCAAGTCATCTATAGGATCTTGCATCTTCTTAGACTCTTTCAAGTTTAGAATTTGCGTTTTAAAGTTCCCTTGATAAACGACTCTCTAGGATCAATTATAGGAACTTGCGAAAAGTTCTTGTTCTTAACCCGTGAGAGTTAAGACTTTCGCGTTTTAAAGTTCCCTATAAAAGCTTAGCAAAACTTGACTTAAACACGTTAAGGATACTAGCTAGAGTAAACTTAGATAAGTAAACTCGGGTTGAGTTAAAATATTCACGACTTTGAAAAATTAAAACCACTTTATTAAAATTTATTCTAGCAATGAAATAAAATAACTAAAATAAAGGAAAATACAACTATACTACTAGGCCAAAATAGATCAAAAATTTTGAAAAATGTCGAAAAATCAATTTTCCGGTTAAAAAGAGGGCAAATTCATGGAAAAGACCACTTACTTCGATAGAAATCCCCCTACACTTGATATAAACATTGTCCACAATGTTTAAGCATGTGGGAATAACCTCCCCTACACTTAGGACATTGTGCACTTTGTTTAAGTCTTGCTAAGGAAAGGACAACTAAAGTGATTTCAATATGAACATATAAGATATGAAAAATTGAATCACGACAGTTTAGGATAGAACCAGGAAGACGGGAACACGGAATCACGGTTCGTCAAAAGTCATCGAGGTGCTCTTTGAAGCTTGAATCCCTGTAGAGAATAAGAAACAAGACAACAACACATACGGGGCTCCCCTACACTTATTATGAAAGCAGAAAAGGATAGATCACGGGTTGCCTCCCGAGAAGCGCTTGTTTTTGATAACCGAGTCACGAGCCTGACTCGACCCAAAACTAGTTCATGGGAAACGTGGTGAGGGATGGAATCATCTCATGAGAGATGTCCTCACCAAAGTACAGCTTCAAACGCTGGCCATTCACCTTAAAATTAGGCCCATTTGGCTAAGAAATCTCAATGGTGCCATATGGAAAGACTTTAGTGATGGCGAATTGACCAGACCAGCGGCTCTTCAACTTGCCAGAGAAGATCTTCAACCGAGAGTTAAAGAGTAAAACTTGATCACCAACGTGGAACTCTCGGTTCTTAATGCTTGCATCATGGGTGATCTTGGTCTTCTCCTTGTAGATCAGTGAGTTCTCGTAAGCTTCATTCCTCAGTTCGTTAAGCTCGTTGAGTTGAATCTTCCGAAGATCACCGGCTTTGTTGATGTCGAAGTTAGCCCACTTCAAGGCCCAGTATGCCTTATGTTCTAGCTCGATGGGGAGGTGGCATGCTTTCCTGTACACAAGACGATAAGGTGTACAACCAATCGGGGTCTTATATGTGGTACGGAAAGCCCACAGAGCATCATCTAACTTATCGGCCCATTCGGCACGATGCTCTCCCACAGTACGTTCCAGAATTCGCTTCAATCCAAGGTTGGAAATCTCGGCTTGCCCATTGGTTTGGGGATGATAGGCGGTGGAAAGACGGTGATTGACACCATACTTAGCCATGACTCTTGCAAATTGATCATTGCAAAAATGAGTCCCGTGGTCACTGATTATAGCACGAGGAACACCGAATCGAGCAAACAGCTGCTTCAAAAAGTTCACAACCACCCTCGCATCGTTCGTTGGGAGAGCCTTAGCTTCAACCCATTTAGAAACGTAGTCAACGACTACAAGGATGTACTTGTTCCCTTTGGATGATGGAAATGGCCCCATAAAGTCGATGCCCCATACATAAAAGATTTCACATTCTTGTATGAAATTTTGAGGCATCTCATCTTTATGTGTGATCTTGCCTTGTCGTTGGCAAGCATCACAATGCTTAACCATTTCGTGAGCGTCAGGATAAATGGTGGGCCAATAAAATCCTGAGTCAAACACTTTCTTAGCGATGTAGTTGGGACCAAAGTGACCACTGGTGGGTCCTTTATGGCAAGCATCAAGGATTTGTAAAGCTGTCGGTCCATCAACACATCGACGAATGATCAGATCAGCGCATTGTTTGAAGAGATAAGGGTCATCCCAGAAGTAAGTCTTAACATCTTTAAAGAACTTCTTCTTTTGTTGGAATGTTAACCCTTTGATGAGAATACCACCCGCTAAGTAGTTTGCAATGTCCGCAAACCACGGGGTGTCATCAAGATTGGAGTGAATAGACATTAAGGCCTCAAGGGGAAAAGAGTCATTGATCTCTTGGTTCGGATGATCCCCTTGATACGGATCCTCAAGTCTACTCAGATGATCCGCTGCTAGGTTTTCGGCTCCCTTTTTGTCACGAATTTCAATGTTGAATTCTTGAAGGAGCAAAACCCAACGAAGAAGTCTTGGCTTAGAATCTCGCTTAGTTAACAAGTACTTCAACGCGGAATGATCGTTATACACGATCGTGGTGGAAAGGACAAGATAGGGGCGAAATTTTTCAAAAGCATACACTACAGTTAAAAGCTCTTTTTCGGTAGTGGTATAATGCAATTGAGCCCCCGTCATTGTCTTGCTAGCGTAATGGATTGGTTGGAAGTGTTTGTTCACTCTTTGGCCCAAAACCGCTCCAATAGCAAAGTCGCTAGCATCACACATCAACTCAAAAGGTAGCTCCCAATTAGGGGTAACCAAGACCGGTGCCTTAGTAAGCTTATCCTTAAGAAGATTGAAGGATTCAAGACACTCTTTGGAAGAGATGAAAGGAGTATCTTTTTCCAAGAGGTGGGTCATCGGGTGAGCGATTTTAGAAAAATCCTGAATGAAACGACGATAGAAGCCCGCGTGACCCATAAAACTTCTCACACCCTTCACTGTTGAAGGTGGAGGTAATTTGGCTATGACATCCACTTTAGCGCGGTCCACTTTAAGACCGGCTTTTGAGATTTTGTGTCCTAGCACAATGCCTTCTTTTACCATGAAATGGCATTTTTCCCAATTCAGAACAAGGCGAGTGTCTTCACACCGCTTAAGAATGTGTTCCAAATTGGCAAGGCACGTAGAGAAAGAATCACCATAGACTGAGAAATCATCCATGAAGACTTCCATGGTTTCTTCAACCATGTCATGGAAGATAGCCATCATACACCTTTGAAAAGTCCCAGGAGCATTGCATAAGCCAAAAGGCATTCTTTTGTAAGCAAATGTGTCATAGGGACAAGTGAATGTGGTTTTCTCTTAGTCTTGGGGATCGATGGGTATTTGAAAATAACCCGAGAAACCGTCTAAGAAGCAGTAATAATCATTACCCGTTAGACGTTCAAGTATTTGGTCCATGAAAGGAAGGGGAAAATGATCCTTTCTCGTAGCATCATTGAGTTTGCGATAGTCTATACAAACTCTCCACCCTGTAACGAGACGTGTAGGAATCAACTCGTTGTTTTGATTGGGCACAACGGTGATTCCGCCTTTCTTAGGCACACAATGGACTGGACTAACCCATAATGAATCCGAGATAGGTAAATCATGTCCGCATCAAGAAGTTTGATAACCTCTTTTTTGATAACGTCATGGATTTTAGGATTCACCCTTCGTTGGCTTTGAATAGTGGGTTTAAAGTCGTCCTCCATGAGAATTTTATGTGTGCAAAAGTGAGGATCAATTCCACGAATATCGGAGATTTTCCATGCAATCGCTTTCGTATGATTCTTCAGCACGGCGATAAGTCGGTATTTTTCTTCTGCTTTCAGGTCCTTTGCGATGATGACCGGTAACTTCTTGTTGTCTTCAAGGAAAACGTACTCGAGATGAGACGGAAGATCCTTAAGCTCTAAATCCGGAGGACTTTCGATGGACGGCGTAGTCAACTTCGGATCATCGATAGAGATAGCCTTAGGAGACTGTGGAGAAATATGGTTCTCATTGAGAAGTTTCTCAATGGTACGAATGTCTTCATCCCAATTGGAGAGAGAATCGTCATATTGCAAATCCACATCTCCCAGAGTTGCTTCAAATTCTTTTAAGAGGAAATCACTTTCTCCAAATGGAGTTAGTGATGGAGCAATAGAGGCAACGGTCTCAACATTGGGTAGAGAAGAAAGATTACTTTTGCAAGAATCATTAAAGTGTTCTTCACAAGCCTCATCGAGAACATCAATAGCATTAACACTCTCATATGAATAAGGTTGCTTAGAAATCTTACCCCTGTTGAAGACAATTTTATCGTCACCAACTCTCATGATTATTTCGCCCGCGGCTACATCAATGAGAGTGCCACCGGTCCTCAAGAAGGGACGTCCAACGATTAATGGAACACGGGGATCCATCTCGTAGTCAACGACAACAAAATCCGCCGGGAAGGTGAATTTGTCAACGCCAATGAAGACGTCTTCGGCTATCCCCACTGGATAAGCATCCGTACGGTTAGCTAATTCCAAAGTCATTTTGGTGAGGACTAGCTCGGGGAGAGATAATTGCTTCCAAACACTTAAAGGCATTAAGTTGATACTAGCACCTAGATCGGCTAGGGCCATGCAATTCTCTACTCCCGGGAAGTTGCAAGGAATCAAGAAGCGACCCGGATCACCAAGTTTGGTGGGCAATTTCCTTAAGAGAACCGCAGAGCAATTCTCGTTAAGTAGGGTATTAGCAATATCAAGAAGCTTTTCCTTGTCACTAAGAAGATCTTTAAACATCTTCGCATATTTAGGCATGTGAGCGAGAGCCTCAGCAAAGGAGATGTTAAAATTCAATTGTTTAAACATTTTGATAAAGTCTGAAACTTGAATATCATCCTTGCTCTTTTGCTTCTCTTTCCTCAACCTTGAAGGATAAGGTATATCAAATGAAGAGGAAGGCTTTAGGGGAGTAGGATCACTCACAACCGCGGGTGGTGGGGGAATGGGGGTAAAAGGCAAAGGAGGTGAGGAAAGTTGTTCTTTTTCCTTGTTCACAATCACGGGTGGAGGTGTAGGAAGCTCGAGTTCCGAATAACCTTTTCCACTATGAGTGGTGATTGCTTTCATCTCCCCTCTTGGATTAGCAACGGTGTTACTCGGAAGAGTACCCGAAGAAGAGGGTTGATTACCTTGGAAAAGCGAACCGATCATATCACGTATATTATCCGCTTGAGTGTTGAAAGAGTCTCTCATGTCTGCACGAATATCATTGCTTTGTTTTGCCATGTCATTCCTTAGCTCGGCTCGAATATCGGTCCCTTGTTTCGCCATGTCGCCCTTCAGGTTGATGAATTGACTCTGAAGATTCGTCACCATCTCTCTATTAGTCCTCATGAACGTCTCGATGTCTTGATTCAATGCCGTTGGTTGATTGAGAGGTGGAGCTTGGTAAGCTTGAGAATTTCCTTGAGGAGGGTATGGGTTTCTTTGGGATTGATATTGATTGTTAGCACGAGGTTGGGATTGGTTATTTCGGTTATAGCTTTGTTGTTGGTTTTGGTTTTGAGGAGTAAAACCGGGTGGTGCAAGATAGTTGTTTGAACGATAACTTAGCAAGTTATGGTCTCCTTGAGGACGAGCTTGATAGCCTCCCGTGGGATAAGTACCGTATGCCGCGTTAACGTTTTCACAAAAATTGCCTTGAGTAGAAGGACAATCATTGTAAGAATGAGGACCACCACATGTGTCACAAGAAATAGCAACGGCTTTAGCTTGTTGAGTGTGGTTATTAGCCAAAATTTGCATATTTTTGCTCATTTCGATAATGGCTCGTTCCATGGCGGACATGTCGGTGGTGGAAGAAGTAGATGAAACATTGACTCTCGGATTAGATCTTGAGGATGCGGATGAATCCCAATTCTTGTGGTGAGTAGTCATGTTTTCAATCAACTCTCTACACTCCTTCGGTCTCCTTTTCATAAAAGTACCACCATCGGCGGCGTTGATCGTGTCACGATCACGAAAAGTGAGACCATTGTAGAAAGTATCAATGAGAGTGACGAGGAGCATGTTATGATTTGGACAACGGTCGATCAAATCATTGTAGCGTTCCCAAGCATCAAAAGAGCGATTCATCATTGTCTTGCATGAATCCACTAATTTGGTTACTGAGGCTCGTGACCATGGATGGTGGAAAGTAGCGCGACAAAAATCGTTGAGTCATGTCGTCCCAAGTATGAATAGAATTCTTTGGGAGACGGTCAAACCATTTTTCGGCATGGTGGGAAAGCGTGTGTGGAAAAAGTTGAAGGCGAAGTACATCCATAGAAACACCGGGCATCTTCATGCTTTGAGTCATGGTAATGAATTTGTCGAGGTGCTTGTTGGCATCATCATCCGGCAATCCGCGAAATGGATTAGTTTGCACTTGTTGGATCATGTGATGCTTCAACGAAAACTCCTGAGCCGTGATTTGCATCGGCGCAATCGGCCCTCCGCGTCCGTTCATGGTGGGTTGACACAATTCCTCCATTGTTCGTAAATCGGGTAGTTGAACATTGTTGCTGTTGTTATTGTTATTCAAATTGGGTAGAGGTGGGTTATTATTGTTGTTATGAACACCAGCCATATTTAAATCTTCACGAGTCTCGGGCTCAAAATAATTTGAAGATCTAGTACGCATACACCTGCAGAAGAAAAATATACAGAGAGAATATCTATATAATCTTTTTGGTGCAAAACCTTTGGAAAATAAATGCTTTTATGATTTTTCAATGTTTTTGTGTTTTTGAAAATTTTAAAATTTTTATGGATTTTTTTTGAAAATTTTTAGCAAGGAAAATAACGTTCTTAAAAGAACGGATCTCCAAAATGCAACGCGTCTCTCACTAAAAACCGTTAATCTTAACGAAAAGAGCCGGCAGCGACGCCATTTAATACAAGGTTTTTACACCAAGTATAAAACGTTATCGTCCGACCTTTTCGAATTGATTACCGGTTAAGAGTGCGACTCAATTGTCTTTTGGTGAACAAGAGGATGGTTTGGTTTGATTATCTAATTCTAGACTTAAAACAAATGATTGTCGTTGAGTAAAGTAGAGGCTTTTGCAAAATTAAACTAAAAGTTATTTAGAAAAAAAAAACACTTAAAATATAAAACTATGTAAAACTTTTAAACTTAACAAACTTAATTAATCTAAATATAACAAGTCCTTTCTATCGGAATGCACCAAAAGTGGAACCATCGGAATGTTATTAAAACAAATCATCGGAATATTCACTGAATACCCATCGGAATAATCAAGGTCAAAACTGTCGCAATGTTGTATGTCGGAATGTCTTAGATCGGAAAGTCCAGATCGGAATGAAAGTTGTCCCAATATGATTCTGTCGGGATATAGTTAACAAAATTTGAGCAGCGTTTCGACTTAAGGTAACCTTAAACCCCGTCAGAATATGCGATCGCAATGAGCGATCGCAATCCCAGATCGGAATAAGGGGTAAGTGACAAGCTATCGCAAAGTAGAACCCTATATGGGTTATTGCGATATAAACAAACAGCCGTCGGAATGTAGAAATCCCTAATATTGTGATGGAATGCATACTTAATCCGAAATTGGTGGTAAGCTTAAAACTCAATAAGCACATACAATAAGCTACTTTATCCGAACCTTAAAGGACTAGATAAGCTTAAATTTGACAACTTTCGAAAACATGAAATCATAAACTTTATAAAAGAAACTTTTGAAAAGATTAAACCTTATGAGAATCCGAAAAGCAATAAGCTAAAATATGAAATAAGACAATAAGCACAATGAGCTTATAGCCTAATCCGTATGAAGCTTATGTAGTGATAAAAAGGATTAATCCTTTTAATCACTTAAACATCAACCAAAATCAATCCGTATGGAATATGATTTTCGGATCAAAACCAAAAGTAAATCAAGAATTTTTGAAAGAGATTAAAGAACACAAACTTAAACTTTTGATTAAAGAAACTCAAATACAAAGATTAATGAAAGCTTAAACTTGAAAGATTAAAAGAAAGAAAAGATGAAAAACTTAGTGAGAGAAGGTTTGGAACTTTCTCTTTCTAAAAACTAGAAAGGAAAAATTAAAAGTGCAACTAGCTAACCACCCTCCTAATGTGATTAGGAGGGTATTTATAAGCTAAGTGGGAAGTGCATGTGTGGTGTGCTTCCTTCTTTATTTTCTTCTCGACTCAATTTAATTCTTTGCCTTTTCTCGACGTCGTCTCGGGATTTGAACTTGTCTTAAAAATTTTCTTCTTTAATTTAGACTTGAGTTCTTCGACTTCATTAAAACTTCCGTCTTTAGACTTTTTCTTCGATAAATCTTCAGAATAGGTCTTGGACATCCGTTCTTTAAGCACTCTTGATCTCTTGCCTTTGTCTTTTCTCATTTTCTTCGATAAAAGCCCGTGAAAGCCCGTGTTTTCTTCCTTTTTTATCTTTTGGTCCTAAAACACAATAAAAACACAAAGCACACATAATTCCGACTTTTACGACATAAACTACACGTTTTGGTCTTGTTATTATTGGAAATAAGTGGTAAAAGGATAAGTGTTTTCACACTTATTAGTCAGCGTTAAGGAAACCTTTGTCAGCGTTAGACAAATATATTGCTGACAACGTCACAATAACACTTATCAGCGTTAAGGTAACCTTTGTCAGTGTTATAAAAATATAGTGGAAAAACTAAATCCTCAAAAAGACCAATAACAATGCATTATCCTGTACATACTTTTATAATAAGACCCCAAAACAAATATTATGTGAGATTGATCATTCTAATACTTGTTACCAAGTATTGAAACCTTCCAGCATCAAAAGGTTTAGTTAATAAATCAGACACATTTTCTTCTGTGTCAACCCTATCTGGTTGTATTAAACCCTTTTCAAAACAATCTCTTATAAAATGATGTCTAATTTCTATGTGTTTTGTTTTAGAATGATGTACAGGATTCTTAATAATGCATAAAGTGCTGTTATTATCAACAAATATCTTGGTATGCGTGAAATTATACCCATAATCCAACAGCTGGTTCTGAATCCATAAGACTTGTCCACAACAAGCAGCTGCTGCAACATACTCTGCTTCAGTTGTAGAATTGGCCACCACTGTTTGTTTCTTGCATTGCCAAGATATCAACCTACTCCCAAGAAACTGACATCCACCAGTTGTGGATTTTCTATCAAACTTATCACCACCACAATCACTGTCTGAATATGCAATAAGCTCTAATGGTGAATCTTTAGGGTACCACAAGCCAAGATCTGGATAACATCTAAGGTACCTAAAGATTCTCTTGACAGCATAAAGGTGACATTCTTTGGGAGTCACTTGATGGCGTGTACATGCACATACAGCAAACATGATGTCAGGTCTTGAGGCTGTGAGATACATCAATGAACCAATCATTGATCTATAGTGCCTGACATCCACATCTTTTCCATCTCCAACCTTTCCCCAAGGGTGTTCTCTATCCATAGGAGTAGTAGCCCTCTTTTCATGTGGAGAAAAGCCAAACTTCTTCAAGATCTCTACTACATACTTGTCCTGAGAGATGAAGATACCATCTTCTTTCTGCTGAACTTGTAACCCTAGAAAGAAGTTCATCTCCCCCATTGCACTCATCTTGAATTTGTCTATCATAAGCTTGGAAAAGTCTTCACTCATCTTTGGATTGGTGGAGCCAAAGATGATATCATCAACATAAACGTGAACAAGTAAGACATACTTACCAGCCTTCTTTGTAAATAATGTCTGGTCTATGGTGCCCCTTTTGAATCCATTTTCCACCAAATAAGTGGACAATGTGCCGTACCATGCTCTTGGGGCTTGATGAAGTCCATACATAGCCTTCTTGACTCTATACACCTTGTCTGGATTCTTTGGATCTTCAAAACCAGGAGGCTGCATAACATATACCTCCTCAACAATTGTGCCATATAGGAAAGCACTCTTCACATCCATTTGATAGACAGTGAAGCCCATGCAGGAAGCATAGGCTAGAAATATCCTTATAGCTTCAATCCTTGAAATTGGTGCAAAGACCTCCTCATAGTCTATCCCTTCCTCTTGTGTATATCCCTGAGCCACTAAACGTGCCTTGTTTCTGACCACAATACCTCTTTCATCTCTCTTGTTTCTAAGAACCCATCTTGTCCCAATAGGTCTGACATACCTGGGACAATCAATCAGCTCCCAAACATCCTGAATAGCAAATTGGTGAAGCTCATCCTGCATTGCTTCCACCCAACTTGGTTCTTTGAGAGCATCAAAAATCTTCTTGGGTTCCTGTTGTGACAGAAAACAGGAAAACAAACATGCTTGAACAAGAGGGGTATCAACCTTCTTGTGTATATTGGCAATAAATCCACCAAGATTCTGATGAGATCTTCTAGTCTGAACAGGAGTCATGATATCCCCAATAATTTGAGAAGTGAGGTGATTCTTCATAGTAGAAGTGAGCACTCCTCCCTCAAAAAGTCTGTTGTCTTCAATTTCATTCTCTAAGTTGCCAATATCTTCTTCAGACTCTCTTCCATCAATAGGTGAATGAACCTCTTCATGTATATTTGAAGGTTCACTTTGTTCAAAATTAGAAGAGAGGATATGCTCAAAAGTGTTGTCAACGCCTGAGCCAAGGTTGTCAGCATTTGATCCATCAACGCCTGAATTGGTGTTGTCAACGTGTGAGCCATCAACGCCTGAATTTGTCCTGTCAGCGCCAGATTTTCCTTTGTCAGCGCCTGAAGGACCATGCATGTTGTTAACTGGTGGTACTTGGGGACCATCATTTTCCTTTCCAGCAGCAGCAAAAGCATCTGTCCATATGGGAATTGTGACATACTCTTGTATGGGATATGACTTGTCTGCTTGTGATCCAACCTCTTCATTAACCTGTGTACCTGAAACATCAACAATTAGTTCTTCCACAACATTTAAAGTTACATTCACAATGTCTGGATTAGTAACAGGCATATAATTCAAAGTCCTAGATAGAGGTTGCATGTCAAACAACCAATTTGGACCACTTTCAGGATCACTAGGTTTACTCTCTAAAAACCTAACATGTACTCTTTCAAGTATACGTTTTTCCTTCTTAAGGTAAACCCTATATCCCTTACTCTACACTGAATAACCCATGAAATAGCCTTCATCACCTTTAGCACTAAATTTACCTAAGGCATCACTAGTATCCAACACAACTACATGACAGCCAAAAGGTTTAAGAAAACCAATATTAGGTTTCCTTCCCCAAAGTAACTCATAAGGTGTTTTGTTCTGTATCTTGTTGACCAATGCTCTATTCTGAACATAACAAGTTGTATTCACAGCCTCAGCCCAAAAAGTTATGGGAAAGTGAGCATCATCCAACATAGTCTTGGCTGCTTCAATTAGGGTTCTATTCTTTCTCTCAGCAACCCAATTTTGTTGTGGGGTTCTGGCAACACTAAACTGCCTAGTAATCCCTTTCTTGGCACAAAAATCATCCAACAGTTTATTTCTAAACTCACCACCATTATCACTCCTAAGCATTTTAACTTCATTACCAGTTTTCTTTTCTATCTGAGTAATAAAATCAATTAAAGTATCAGCAGTGTCACTTTTCATAGCTAAAAAGAACACTACAACAAAATGAGCCTACTGTAACACTTAACAAGTGACACTTTTAAAATATGTTGCCTATTTGATAACCTTTATGATAAAGCAACATTTTTAAGATAAGTGTTGTATATTTTGATATAAAGCAACACTTTTAAGAAAGTGTCGCAATTTTGGCAAGTGTTGCACATTCGATATACTTATTATACTGTGTTGAACAATTGTGTATTACCATCATTTTTAGTTACAAGATGAATATCACTTGCGTTTCCTTATCATTTTTCTCTTAAAAAATCAAATTGACCCTCCAATTTATTTCCAAAAAATCAAATTAACCCTCCAATATTTTTTCCCAAAAATCAAATTAATCCTCCAATATTTTCCCCCAAAAATTAATTAAATCTCCAAATCCAGTTTCTTTTCTCTTTCTCATCATTTACACTAAAAACCAGATCTGATAAAAGACATCCTTTGTAACCCTCTTTAGCGGGCATTCATACTCTGATCACATCCTTGACTCTATTCTATCGTGATCTCATCCTTTCTCTCATGATTTTAGTCAATATATAATTTTGGTGGCTTTCATTGTTCGTATTACATTTACTTACTTTGGCTTGATATAAATGTGTTATTATAACATTGGGTAGGTGCTCGTAAGTTGTTTACAAAGAAGGTTGCGGTGAATAGGCGGATTCCGGATTTGACATTTGACACATCAGTAAGTTTCTTATTCAATATTATTAAAAAAACTAGTTCATCTTGCTACTTGCTAGTAATGTTTTTAACATTTTTATTCATGAATTATATTAGAAATAGAAAAAAATGAGCGATGTACAATCCAATTCCATCAATCTAATCTTCAAGTAAGAGTCTAAGATAATGAGCAAGTAAATAAATTATACAAGAAAAGGTTCTACAAAAAACAATCACAATTCTTACAAGTCATCGCAAAGGAAATTGGAGTAACCAGGGGTGGTAGCTTTAAACTATTTACTGATGAATGGGTCACTTTGGATTGTATTAATCTCACATGTGTCAATTGTTTCAGATTAGAAAGATTAATTATTACTGTATAATTTATCATCCAGTTTAGTACACCTTGGATTAAGAAAGGAACAAGTATCATATTTGGTCGGGCGTGATTTATTAAGTGAAAGATACTATTGTGGGTTCAGTATTAGCAAGACAAGTATCTGATGTTTACAAAAAGTTAAATGAAACATTTTGCTAGACGTGTGTACTCTTTATTTATTGCTATGATGTTTTGACATAACAAGAAAATAAAGAAAAATACATTGCCTAAAACTGAAGATACTACCTTCATGTGATTATTGCTAAAGATTAAAGTATTATTATTCAAATTTTGCCACATTTAATGTTGCCAAATAAAAGAATTTCTGTTTGTGTTGGGGACTTAGTCAGTATGTTATTTGTAGGATACAAGATATTGTATGTTATGTTTAAATATCTGCTCAAACGCTTATCTGTTGCTAGTTTTTGTTTGTTTGGATGGCTTGACTACAGGGCAAGTGGCAAGTGTCAAAGAGAAAAAAGGAAAACTTTCAATGGTTATGGTCTCCTATGGGAAATGGCTACTTTGGGGTTTGAAAATTATATTGAGCCACTCGAGTCGTACTTGAGTAGATACAAAGAGGTACTCTTTTGAATTTATGGTTATATGAGTCATTATTAGCATACATGCTATTGACAGCCCTTTGTATTGTTATTTAACTGAAGACTTAATTTAATGTATCTGTGTGTTCTCGCGATTAAATTGCTAGAGCAGATGGAGGTAACTGAAGTTACATTGATCATGTTTACATGTTAACCATATATAATAATGCTTGCTTAACCGTAATTAAATTATATATATCCTTTTATAAGGGTGACGCTAAGGGATCTGGAAAGGGTGATGAAGGATCTCCTAGGAAAGATGGGGTAAAAACTAGTCATAATAATCCACAGGTGAACTAGCACAACCCTCTTAGTTATTTATAATCTTATTATGGGGGTTTGGATATGAATTTTGAAAGAATTTATGATACTGAATAAAGGCATACATAATCATCAGTTAGAAATGTAATTTATAAGACGATGCTTGGATGTGCTTCTTCTGTTTGGAATTGAAAATTTGCTGCAACATTAATGCAATGTCAAACTACTGTGTAAATTGTAAAAACGAACGCTTTAGAGTTCATACTTTAACTGGTCATTTCACTAGTAAAGCCACAAATGTCAAAGTTACTGTTGTGTCATTAGTGAAGGGAATTTGAAGATCCTTTTGCAAGCTCCCCTCTGTTTTTTTATCAGATTGACCTTCCCCAGTGGTTGAACATGGAAGTATAGTAGAATGTCAAATGGCTATATGAGATTAGTAGCCTGCTAATTTTGTAACTTTGGACCATATGTTAGTAAGAAATTAAAAGAACACAAAAGAAGCTTGCAGAGAAACCATCCCGCCTCACCTAAATGTATTTGCTCCATCTTTAGATATACAACCTATTTTTTACATGGACATGCTCTGGCATATCACATGACCAAACCGAAAATGTATATTTTTATCTCCCAACTTTTAGCAACAAAAAAGTGTCCGCCTACCTGGTAAGATTGGTACAGTTAAAAACTAAGAAAATTAGAAGTTGTTTTTAAATGTTATAACTTAATGTGTATTCCTCCTGATATTAAGCCTCAACAGTACATGTTCTCGCTTTTGTGTTTTGAGCTTATCTTTGGACTAATAATGGTTAATTTAATCGTTTCGACTTGATATTGTAGACGTTGAAAAGGATTTTATTTTATAGTCTGTTTGGCAAAAGTAGTAATGAGCATTACTTGTAAACAATAGGAGTTGTAATTATATAATGTGTAACAGTTTTCATGTAGGCCTGTAAAACAAAGTAACTTTTTGCTTGCTCAATGCGCATTAAAACTCACAACGCCCATCGCTCCTAAATGCTCATAAAGCTCTGCGCCAAACACAACTAAATGTGACTAATGTAGTACTATAGTTATAGATGAATATTTTTCTATTCCAGTAAAACCTTTATCCAAAAGAATATATTTATTCTAATTGTGGTACCTTATGTTCTTTTTGTACATAATGTAGAAAAAAAATAACTTTATTCTTTATTGTATCCATGTGTATCAGGCTACAAGATTTTTTTTGGCATAAGTCAAGTTACCAGTGAAGATTTGCAAAGGAAGATAAGATAACTTTTAGGATTGTAATTCCATTACTCTTTTGCTATAGATAAGACATATTATGTTAGTTATTTTACATGTACACTCAAGTACAATATACATTGTGCTTCTTATATTATCTATGGAATTTTGTTAGTGCTATGATATGTATTAGCCTTTTTGTAAAAATATGAAATATGTAGTATTTGTATGGCGTAAAAAAGCGTTACAAATCATAAGAAAGTGCTGCAACTATGTGCTAAAAAATAACAAAAAGTGTTGCATTTAATAGATTAAAGTGTTGCTTATTTAGTGATATCAAATAAAGAAGTGTTGCAGTTTCGTCAAAGAGTGTTGCACTTTTGTGTAGTAATGTTGCATTTTTTATTCCGAAAAGTGTTGCTATTATGCAAAAAGTGTTGTGTTTGAATGAAAAAGTGATGCGTTTAAGTTTAAAAAGTGTTGCATAACAAAGTAATTCATTTTCTAAACATGAGCAACACTTTGAGGAAGTGTTGCTTATTCCGGTAATAAGTGTTGCATATACCTAAGGCGGCGTCGCATAAAGTAGCACTTGATAAAGTGTCACATTAGGCATAATGCAACATTTTAAAGACATAATACAACACTTTCTTGTTGTTGCTTTAGCTTCAATTTGTAGTAGTGGAAAGTCCAAGTAAACCTAGAAAAGTCATATGTGATGACAAAATAATATGATTTACCATTCAAACTCTCTATATTAGTTGGACCAAACAAGTCCATATGTAGCAAGTGAAGTGGTTTAGAACTAGAGTGCACCTGTTTAGACTTAAATGAGACCTTGTGCTGCTTGCCTTTAAGGCATGCAACACAAGAGTGGTCATTGTGGAAAGCCTTTTCAGGCAAACCATCAACCAAACCAAGTCTCACAAGTCTGTTTATATTCTTAAAGTTTATGTCCCCTAGTCTCTTGTGCCATAGATTACTCTCATCAACTGAAGCTTTAGCATAAAAACATGACATATTATTATTCATCCTAATCCCATTAAGATTCACATTATAAATGTATTTATGCCTAGGTGTTCTATAGTCAATATATTTTTCATCTAGAATTTGAAAATCCTTACTCAACACCAAGCATTCAGTATCAGTAAACAGAACTTTATTTTTGTTATCACAAACTTGTGATACACTAAAAAGATTGTAATCAAGTTCCTTTACTAGAAACACGTTTTCAAAACGCAAGTTCTTGGTGAGAAGAGTTCCTTTGCCTGTGATAGTTCCATATCAGCCTCCAAAGTAAACCTTATCACCATCCTTAATGGGAGTGAAGTTAGTTAAATAATCTTCCTTCCCTGTCATGTGCCTGGAGCATCCACTATCCCAATATCCATAATCATTTACCTGTTTTTGAATGCCCTGCACATAAAGAAAACAAATTAGTTTTCTTTGGGAACCCAAGCCTGAGCAGACTTGGATTCATCTGGTTGTTCAACAAGAACAGACTTAGTTCTTATAACAACCCCTTGTTCATCCCTTTTTGGATGAAATACCCAGTTAACCCCAATTGGTTTTGTAATGACCTTTGAAATATAATTAAATCTGTTGCAGGTCATAGAAATCCCATTAGAATTAGGGTTTTGTTCTTGCTTAGGTCTCCATGTCAAACTAGAAGAAGCTTTAGACCCCTTACCCTGTGGTTGCAAATATTTAGGTCTGGCAACGTTTCTGTCAGCGTTGGATTTGGTCTTGTCAACGCTGAAATTACCCTTGTCAGCGTTGAACCTAGGGTTTGCTACAGAAACCCATTGCCTATTAGACCAAGTATTGGTCTTCTGAAATGGTCTTTGTCCATGAGTGTTAGACCCTTTAGTGAAAAATGGGGCTGGTCTCACAACTTGTGGACTTTGCTCCACAAAATTTTTGGGTCTGACAGTGTTTGAATTTTTAACAACGTTGACCTTGGAAGCGTTGACACACTTATATGCTAAATGTGAAAAGCTACCACAAGTGTAACAGGCTTTTCTAGACACAACCCTAGGTCTAGAAGAGAAGAAGCCTGTTCTAGTATCACTAACTTGGCTTTTAGGTGACCTAGTATTCCTATACATTTCTGCATACTTAATGCTAGGTTTTCTAACAGTGTTTGAGCCAAGGTCAACAGTCTTGCCAGTGATTCGGTTTGTTACCTTAATAGGGGTCGACTCATTTGGACTATCACAAAGCATGCCACCCTTGACAAATAAGGTAGGGTTGGCTTTCTTCCATTCATTCAAGTCAGTCAACTTTTGCCTATACTCTTCAACTAGGGTAAGAACTCTTGGTGGAGGAATAAATTCCTCTTCTTGTAGTTCTGGTAAACCAGTCCAAGATAAGTCCTTTCTTTGGACACCATAGAAGTCCCCAGCTGGTGGTGGAACAACAGTATAGTCTTTCATCCCAATCCCAGTCATGTCCTTAGGATCCCTCTGTTTATTAACACATTCTCCTAGGGTTTGTGAGGCCTTATCAAATCTCTGAATTTTAAGGTCAACATTGTCCTTATTCTTGATAGCCTCATCTAACTTAGCCTGTAATTCAACATTGACCCTTTCCATGATGTTTCTAACATCATTACTAGCATTTAAATCATGTTTTAAGATATTTATTTTATCTTTTAGATCAAATTCCATTTTCTTATACTCCTCAACTGTCTTTTCAGTTTGAGTGAGAGCAATTTGATAGTTAGAAAACTTGCATCTCTTAGTACTCACATCACTTAACAATCTTAAAACCTCTTTGTTAAGTTTTTCAGTATTTAAACGACAACCCTTACTATAAAAAGCATCATCGTATACCTCATTATCTGATGAAGAGGAGGAGTGTGCCATGAGAGCATATTGAACATGCTCTTCTTCTTCTATCTCAGCAACCAAAGCTTTATCCTCTTCCCCATCCTTAGCCAAATAGCTCCAGTCCCATCCAATACCATCAATTTCTTGCACTGCTACCATGGCCTTAGGATCCTGAGCCTTAACAATTTGGCTTGAGGGTTTTCCAGCATCAGATCTTCTTGGAGATCTGCATTCCCTCATAAAGTGCCCCATACGATGACAATTGTAGCACTCAACCTTGGATTTATCAAATCCAGCAGTGTCCTTTGCATTAAAGGTCATCTTCTTCTTAAACCTTCTATTCCACTTGTTTGCTCTTATACTTGCAAGAGCCATGTTCTACTTTATATCCATCTCCTCCAAGTGCTCATCACTTATTTGCTCAAGGTCCTCATATGTAATCACTGAACCATTGGGCAAAGAAGCAATGTAAGCACACACAGTATCCAGATCCAAACCAACAAGCTTAACTCTTGGTGAGTCAATTTTGTATGTGCCAGCGTCTGAATGTGAGGCGTTGACAGGACATGATCCAGCGTTGACACATGATGATCCAGTAACTGGGTGCATGTATGAGTCCTTTTGATCAAATTGACCTTCACTATGTGAGAAGAAGGCCATGTTACTATTGGTAGACTTACTTCCATGCTCCAAAAGAGTTTCATTCTCCAACAGCCTCAGTTTGTTGTAGATATCATCAAAAGTAGAACTTTTGTGAGTGTTATTGGCAAGTATAGATCTTGCCTCAATCTTCCACGCATCACCAAGGCTTTTAAGAAAAGTGGCAATAATGTCAACATCACCAACTTATGTCCCCATGAAGGACAGCTTGCTTGTAATGTCAAGCAGTCTGCTTCTCACACTGCTAAGCTTCTCATTAGGTTGAGCCTTGAAAACAGCATACTCATGCATGAGTTGCTTCTTCTTCTCTTCCTTAGTATCATCATTACCACCATATGCAACTTCAAGGGCTGCCCAAAGGTCTTTTTCAGACTCATAACCTCTTTATTTGTGCAGATTCTCTTGTCCCAAAGAGAGTTTCAGAATGCTTAGGGTTTTCATATCAACCCTTTTCTTTGCTATGTCTTCAGCAGACACAGCTCTACCATCATCAGGTTTCTCTTTCTTATCTGCTTCTGGACATCCAACAACAGCTGTTCTTATAGCAATGGCATTAGCAATCTTTTCAGCTTTATTGAATGTGTTTCCATATTCAATAATCTCCCACAGAGTGTAGTCATAGATCCCCAGATATTGCTCAAAGTTGAACTTCCACAGCTCAAAATTGTTTGCATCAAGCATGGGAATCTTGATGTTTGGTAAGGATGAGGAAGATGTTACGTCTGGATTGGACATGATGTTTTTAGGGTTTTGTGAAAATTAGGGTTTTGGTGATTTTAGGGTTCTTGTGTTCTTTAAGATCAAAAGTTTCTCAACAAGCTCTGATACCAATTGTGAAAACCATTATTCACGGATCTTTAGGCTACTAGGATATGCATCTCGTTCATATGATAAACATAGCGGAATTGAACAAGACACATAAACAAGGTGTTTACTTTTCCAACGTTTACTTCTCATTAAACATTAACCAACTATCCCTAGACGTGTTTACAATATCACACACGTCTAGAACACACGACTTTTGCTTTATGACTACATTGCGAATAATTGAATGATTAAACCTATGCAGGGTGTGTGTTTATATACTACACATAACCCTCTTTACAAGAAATCTAATTACACTAGGAGTCCCTCCATCTTTTGCTACTAAGTCCTTCTTGTTGTATGAAAGGGCTTCATATTCATGTAAATCTTGATAATTGCATATAAGTCCTTCTTGTTTCATTATTCTTGATTTGTCTCATCAAATTAATTCCCAACATATAAGAAAACCGAGAAATAGGGATATCTTACTTTTCATAAACAAGTATGGAATAACAGTATTTGATGAGAAATACAACCTTTATTTATTAACAACTTGTCGGTTTATACTTACAAGACAAGCTTCACTGTTAACATAAATGTAAAGACATAAAGTTGAAAGTATACAACTTATTAATCTAATGTCTTTATTTCTCCCTCTTGAGTTCTTTGATGGCATCAAAAAGACTTTGTATGTTGGCTCGATGCCTAATTTGAATCTCCTTAATGACTAATTTTAGAGTAGAAATCTTCAGTCGAGCTTGAACAATTTCTTCATTGTGTATCATATAACTTAGCCTTAATTTATTCAAAATCTTCTTCTAACTTCTCAAAATCTCGTTGTATAATTCTTCGGCCTTTCCTAAGCCCTTCAACTTTATCTTCAAGATCTTCCATACGCTCGGGAGGAAGTTCTTTCATATAGGGTAAGATATCTTTAACTTGTTGTTCATAGGTATTTTTGGGTAAGTTTTCAGATATAGGTGATGGTACATTGATAGGGTAAGATGATGGAAAATTTTGTTGTCGAGGTGTAAAATCTATCTCTTCATTATATGCTTGTATAACTTGCATATAGGGGTCGTCATCAAAAGGTAAAACGGCTTTTGGGATTTTCTGATCTTTGGGTGAATTTTCTGAAGTATCATAAGGATTATTCATCGGGAGATTGGAAATATACTTTGGGGAATCATCAGGAATACTTGCAGAATGCTCATCTTAATAATCCGATAAGATGATAATAGGAAGAAGATAGGGATACATATTTCTAGAGACGTCGATAAATCCTATTTTATTATGTATATTATATTATGTATACTTAAACATAATATTATTTACTCATAAGTATAATCTTTATACTTACACATAAACATGATATCATTTATACATTGTTTTGGAGAGTAGCAAGTATAGGCATTTACATTACTCTTGTAGCAGCACTGGCATTGGCATGGAGGACTTTCTTGAAATTATTTTAAAAGTAGTTATAGTCAAGATTTTATTTCTTGTTCTCTATAACCATGACTCTGAGTACCAATCTGTAACACCCCCATTTTACCTTTACGTAGCGGAATATTGATCTGGGGTATTACTTCATAGTTCATAAGTCATAATAATAGAAAACAACTCAAAAGAGTGATAAATTCAACTTTCTTTGTCTACTATTGAAAAATCAGAGTTTTACAATATAAGGTTACCAAAATCTAGAATAATTTCAGTCTTGTGCCTCTCTATGCCATCCTCATGCTGCTCCATTCTAATACTCTTTAAAACCTGAGATATATGCTTAAAGTCAATACAAAGGTTGAGTGAATCCATAGATTTAAAATCATTTTGAATACAAGATCCCTTTTCTGAGCTACATTACTATTCACTCACATAAAAAAATTAATTATTTTTGCACTAGCTCATTCACCGCTACTTGACATACCGAAACCTAACAAATTGCCCTTGAGCATGCAGTCTGCCAAACTCCTGTATAATAAAAATAAAGTGTATTCGTTTAGCCTAGGTCAGAGCCATCAGCATTCCAGCAAGTGCGACTTGCCAAGATAGGGGATGTCAGTCCCCAAATAGTACTATTCATAGTATTAGCGCTCATTAAATGATTATCGGTCATGATTAAAAAGGTATTTTTAAAGGCATCATTAAACGTAGTGTCAATAATCATATCTGAGAAGCATACCAAAATACTTGTATTTCATTTTAACATATATCCCCCTCAAGGGTTTTCAAATCATTTAATAATTAGGCCTAGTGAGGCTATGAACTCACCTGGGATCCATAGAGTCTGAGCTATATCAGATATATTTCATTCACAGATAAACAACTTGATCCACAAACCACAACTTCGTCTCATAAATAACAGCTTGATCTCACACAAACCTGGATTAACACATTTTATATAGTATCAAGTCTTTTGATCTCTAGTTCAAAGTTTCAAGTATTTATTTGTGATATTTGTCTAAGGTTTATAGTTTTGTGATAATATCACATCATTGTTCGGGCTATCATACTCAGAAGCCATTCTATAAACGTTTGAGGAGCGAGGGCACTTTAAATCGTAAACCCAACCACTCAGTCAGAACGTAATATCAAGATAGAACATCTTTGTACAAAGCTCCCTACTAACATGATATGGTTATTTAATATATAATTTTTATCCTTTACTTTAAATATTGTCAAAAATAGCCCTTATACTTATACTTTAGCTTAATTACACTTTTAACCCCTAAAGTATATAGTTTTAGTATTTGCATTTTAAACCCTCAATATTTAACCTTAGGGTCTCAAACTTTCCAATATTTATTCTTATATATTTAAATTTCACAAAATGACACTTTTGGCACAAAATGTTAAATAGTTAAAAAATGACAGTTTTAGTCCCTATACTTGTAAAAATCACATAACAACCTCAAAAATGGACCAAATGATATAGGATTTTAAAACAAAGTTTCAAAACATGTTTATAACTATAATAAAAACATTTCTTCATAATTATAGCTTTTGAAATAGGTTTTTGCTTATTATTTCATGTAAATTACAAAACTAGGGTTTTAACACATCTTTAACTTATAACTTTCATTTAAAATGATCAAATGACTTAGTTTCTTTTAGATTATCTTTCTATCATTATTTTGGCATTATAAAAACTATAATAAAGTATTATAACAAGATCAAAGCATAGCTAACATAAAAATTACCTAGGTAGCTCCAAAATGGCTCCTAATGGCTTCATATGAACACTACTTGCAATCAATGCTTCAAGAGCTTCAATGGATTCCTTCTAGACCTGGTTTCTGGTCTTAGGGGATGACCTAAGACTTATAGAAGTGTAAATGGAGAATGGGTAGGAGGTTAAGAGAAAACGGGGTGCAAGTTAAAATGATGTCCATTCACCCCTATTTATACTTGTTGCAACCCTTAGACACCAAGAAAAGGCTTCAAACATGTAAATTAGATAGGGGAGTGAATAAGGTATGCTAGGGAAGATCTACTCAAGTCTAGGAATGAATATACAAGCTAGATTCAAACTTATCAATGGTTTAAGGCCATTACTAAGCCACGAATTTTAAAGATAAGAATAAATATGTGTCATCTATAAGTAGGTGATGCACATACTTGGAAAATATCTCATAAATCCTAAAATATTTGGTCTATATTTTAATTTAGGAGGGAAATTGTTTAAATGGGTTTTTGGAGGGAAAATGTAAAACCGAGTACTAATTTGGGCTTGTAACTTTATACTTTGATTTTAGTGATTAAGGGTTTAGGAATGTGATTAGTGATGGATTAGGGTATAACTAGGGTATAGACATTGTAATTAAGAAGTGTGGGTCTTTTAATTGAAGTTTAAAAAAGGTTTGAGGTGAAATTAGGAAGAGAACCTAGGCGGGTTAGGGTTTCTAATGATTTATGGTTAAATCTTAGTAAAAGTGATTATCCTTCAATAGCTACTGATGTAGACTCAATTTATTCATCCTAAATTTTCCTCAGTGTGTTCATGAAGTCCCTACATTAGTTTTATTAAGTTATTCTAAGTAAACATGTCTAAAGGGTAAAAATACCTATTTTGACCTAATTTACAAGCCATGCATTAAAATGTTGTACCTTGTGCTTTAGGGTACTTGTAAATTGTATTAATATAATCTTATAACCATAAAGAAGTGCTACAAGTGTTTGTAGACTTGTCCTAAAAGACTTGGTAGTGAGTCCATGTAGATTTCTTAATATAAGAGTTTTTAGGTCATTAATCCTAATGACTTTATATATAGGGTAATTAGTGTTCGTATCTTTATAAACACTTATTCTAGGACTTATATGATATGTTTAAGGTTTCTAATGATTCTACACACTTGGTTTAGGGTTTATATAGGGTGATCATAATCTAGGGTTAATTATAGGAGCTTAAGATCCTATGCTTGGATAACTTGTACCTTATGCTTTACCAACTTGTAACTTAACTTGAAGTAAATGTATAATCTTAATATGATACATAGTTGAGTTTTATAATTAGTGGCAAAAGATTAGACTCTAATTCAATATGAAATATATTTTATATGCTAATCTTAGTTACTAGGTCTTAACTTGTAATTAGCTTTAGACTAGTGAATATTAGTATTTTGTGATCAATTAACTTTGCTTTATATGATTCATTATAATTAGTATAGTGTATTTGATAATATTACATAGATGTTATGTAGTTATTTTGCTTAAAACATCGTTTACCAAGGGTTTCTAGGTGGTGATTTAGACTATTATGTATATTTACTTGTACTTAACTTTGTATAGTTTGTTCTTACCATTCTTAGGTATTATTATGTCTTTTAAGTATAGTTTATTACTTGTTTATAATCCTTAATGACTTATTTATATGTATTTTTCATTCATAGTTTACCATTCTTGTGTTTACAACTCATTTGTAGGGATTCTAGAGTTTCTAAGGGAATTTAGGGCATCATAGTTATATTTGAGATATTCTTGTTCATAATGTACTTATTAAATTACTTTTAGATCTTAGACTTTATCTATATACATTGTATTTCCAGCATATAGGAATATGTTGAAATGGCAGTTCAGGTTGTGAGAAACAATTCACCTTACCAAGTAAGGCATAAAAAGCATAAATATCTAGCCAAATTTTCATATTGAGACAATTATAGCACATAATACATATGTGAAATTTGAGGATTATCACAAGGTCATCGAATAAAGGAGAATGATTCAAAACGGTAATATCATTATTCAAATATGCACCCTCGAATAATGCATACCAAATCCACAAATCATGTGATGCACCAGCTTCTAGTATTATAGTTGGGTATTTTTTTATCACCTTTACCATATCGGCCGTTAAACGTGCTTCAGAGATGTCACGTTCAAGACTGATGTATCTACGCGTTCGAACAACTTTAGCTTCATCTGTTTCGTGAAGCTGCATTATCATTTCTAAATCGGCGATATTTTCAAGATCAGACGAATCGCAAAAAGCTTGAGTCACTCATTCTTTTGGATAAGATTTTTTTTGTTTAATAGAGAGACTATAAAGATATGTGTGTGTTAAAAGTGTTAAAATAGAGGGATATATATGATAGTAAAAGTTTTTAATTTTTTTTTGAAAAAATAGTCGTTTGCAACGACTCTTTACCCCTCTATCCCTTCGTCGTTGCTTCGCCGTTTGGGTGACAAGTTCATGGTGAGCTAAGGGGTAGGTGTGGTGGCGATCACCAGTGAGGTACGGCGAGCCCACCACCTCAATTCGGGGAGCTCTTATGCTCCAGCACACCCTCACCTCTCATTGGTTTACATTTTTGGGTTAATTGTTTGATAATATTTCATATATATATTTATCATAGTTATATGTAGGTATATGAGTTTGTTAGTCGTATTTAAAGTGATGGTCATATAATATACCGTTGCGAAGCTTGTGGAAAATGCTATTTGTCGAGAGTTCTTAGTTTATGTTATGTATGTAACAGGAATTTGTCCCAAACACACAAATGAAGAAGGCCTTCCACCCGCCTTACTCTTAGTATAAAAGGCCAAAGGAACGTCATTTGTGTGTGTGCTTTTTCCATTTCATAGTTTTAGAGAGAGAAAGTTGCTTTGTTTCTCTAACTAGGAAAATTCACCACTTTGTATTTTTCCTTCTTTCTTCTTCCTTAATCTAATATTTCTTTTTTGTTTTAATCTTTGTTTGATCTTCATCTTTATTTCTAGTTTAGATTTCGTGTTATCATCTTGTTCTTCATCTCACGTCATAATAAGAGCTACAAATTTGTCCTTGTTTTTCGTGTGTATTGGTCCTACAAGTCGTATCATTCGCCAATGGATTCGTGGTTAGCATTTTCGTGTGTTTAAAACCCTCAAAATTGCGAAAAAAGTGCCAAAATTGTATTTTGTCCGAGATCCTTGATATGAGTGATTTTACTCATATCAATTATAGCCTAAAACAATGAATTAACGCATAATATGTTCAAATAAGCCTTGTATATGTGTTGTTTTGTTGTTTGATGTGTGTAGGTACCAAGTTCGCGAAAATCGACAAAAACCGGCACGAGTTTGAAGAAAAGATCGACAAAGCCAAAGTCAAGCCCGATTTTATTCGCGGATTAAAGTTTTTGAAGGATTTTTGGTCATGTGGGTCCCACTTATGTTTAATGGGCCTAAAAGCCCATTAATAGAAAATATCAAGTCTTTTTACATCAAAAAGCCCAAGTAAGTTTTAGCCCAAAATGACATACAATGAGACGGTTGAAGTAATTGGGTCAAAGCCCAAGTGATCAAGAAGTGAAACAGCTTAAAGGTTTTTATAACTTTTCATTTGGGGGTCAAAGTCAAAAAGTAACACAAAAGAAAATAAAGACGAGAGAGAGAAAAGAAAATATTTAGGGAAAACCATCCTTATTTCTAGGGATGAACCCTAGATCATGATGTTTCAAATTAAAAGGTCAATATGGAGCGATTTAAGACCACGCGACTGTTTCAGAGAAATCAGGGAAAGAGATGGAGTGTGGAAGCATGAGATCCTTAGTACTAAGTGCCAGCGTGGCTACTTGATGCGTCGCAACTCTTCTCTTATTGGAGGATTAACTGCCAATCCAGTGAAGAGCCAATCACAATCGTCCAAGTAAGCCTCAAACTATCACACTTATGTACACGGTGGCAATCCGTGTGAGGGTGAGAGATTGACAACCGTAGGATCAATATTTGGGAAGAAAGAGAGTGCAAGATACCTATCCAATGGCTCAAGATCGATTCTCCCTCAACCAACTCCTCACCCCAACCCCTATGGGTCAGCTATAAAAACCCCCCGTATAATCTTGTAATTATCATCCCTTTTTTAGTTTTTACTGTTATAATGTTAAAAATAGTGTAGGATTTATTTCTCTAAATCCTGTAATGTTTGAAGTTTATTTTAATAAATGAAATTAAGTTTCTGTTTTTCTACTTGACTTGTTCAATTGCTTTTTAATTATTCTCAAAGATTATAATTAACTGTCCTACTATACTACTGAATATTGTGACGTGAGAATGATCTTTTAAGTTTTTCTATAGCTTATTAAAATTATTTTTAAGCTAAGATTGGGACTCGATTTATCCACTGATAAATCGATTAAAGTAAATAACTGTCGGTTCGATTGTGATCCGAATGATGGAGAGACTTTAGTGGTTACAGTATTAAATGTGATGGTGGCTCGTGGTCATTTATGTTCGCGTTGTTCTATGTTTATGGTGACGGTGTCGTTTATTTAAGAGAAACTATAAGTGTAAAACTATTTTACCTATATTAAATCATTAGTACAAGAAGTTAACCAAAGAAACACTTGGATTAGATGGTTATGTCGTTTGGTTTATAAGGGGCAGGTCTCGAGTTCGAGACCTGCTATGGGCAGATTTTTAGTTAATGCTATTTTTGGGCAACAAGTATTTTAGGAGCTTAGATTATGTAAAATAACAAACCAAACACCCCCAATCGCACAACATTACAGACATTAATAGCAATTCAAGACTCAGTCAGATTTGGCAGAAACCCAAATAACATACAGAAACCCAAATCACAGTAATAACATACAGTAAATACAGTAATAAAACTCAGAAAAATCAACACTAAATCAGACATGGCAGAAACACAAATCACACTAGACAATTTCAGATATACTCACGTATTATCTACCCGAAATCAAACAACAATCAATAGATAAAATCAATATCATTCCAGCACACCTAAAGCATAGAACAAGGATCATTTACACTACACGAGTTCACAGCAAAGAACAGTCAAACAAAATGGATGCAAGTAATCAAACAATATAAGAACATCTACATTTGCATTAGAATTCACAAAAGCAACGGGATAGCCTACTATAACAACGAATGCTATCAACTCTAGTACCTAACACACTAAATGAGGACAAACGCAGCAGCATACAAGTATATCGGAACAAAAGCTCTAATAACCAGCAAAATATCAATCAGCAAACGCACTTGAGAACAAGGTACTGTTATCAAAATCAATTCAGTTATTGCTATATTCAGTAGTTATATGTTGACAACATACCTTAAACGACAGTTTATACTTTTGACAGCAATCAAATATCTATATCAGGTAAGGACTAATCAGCAGACTAAACGTTTAAGCTGACAAAAACAAAATCACAGTCTAGTAATTATCGGAGTAACTCAAGTAGAACAACATCAGCAGCTCAATCTCAACCCACAAATCGGATCATAAACGCGACAGTTAAGCAAAACAGTCACATACAACTTCAAAGGAAACTTGAATAAAACTTGACAAACGCATAAAATTTCAAAATCCCAAACAAGCCTAAGCAAGGCATAGCTAAAACAGTCGAATATATCACAAATCAATGTATGATAATCTAAATAGAAATAATAACAATCTAAAACCTAATAACATATCAATTATAAAACATAATTCATAAACATATTTTCACCAAACAAATCAAAGCAAAATATAAACTATATTTAACAAACAGATTAAACAAAAAAACGAGGAACAATAAACTAGTGCTTAACCATCTTTATGAAGAAACCGTTGAGCAGAAGGTTAGCGCTGCGCTACCTTAGACCCAAAACTTTCATTAAATTTTGTTTTATATTAAAAGAGTTTTTACTGATTTTGTTAAAATATGACGTTTAAAAATTACAAAAATTTTTTTGTTTTAAAAAAATGTTTAAATAAATTAGTTTTTCTTTATTAGTTAAATAATAAATAAATAAAAACAAAATATAAATTAAAAAAAATATGGTTTATTAATTTTAGAAATTTAACTAGTTTTTAAAATAATTAGATTTTAATAAAGTTAGTTTTTTTAATAAATTAGATTTAAATAATTTTTAGGATTAAAATATTTTTTAATAGATTTTTAAAATAGTGTAAAAGTAATTTTACTTAAATAGATAAGTTTTTATTTGATTTTATTTAAATAGATTACATTTTAAAATAGCTTTAATTTTTAAATAGTTATTTTTAGATTAATAATTCGGGAACGATTCATGCACTTAGGATTTATAAATTGTAGGATTAATTTTAGTTTAAAAACCGAAAACCCATTCAAGTTGATTGTCCAAATCGAAACAAAACGTCTCAAATTCACTCGATCTTCGTGTACAACGAACTTGGTTCACCAACGTTTTAATTGAATTCGTCTTTGGTAATTTTAGTCTATTACTTTTTCCTAAAGGTAATTTTCTAATTTACCCTATAACGTATCTTAATTATCACATATACTATCCTCGACACATCAAAAATTTTGGCGCCGCTGCCGGGGATCTTGTGTACGATTCGTTTTCGTTGAGATTTGTTGATCGTTGATTTGAAGACCCTTTCCGTCCTCGGAAAGTTTTGTTATTTTCTTATTATTATAGTATGTATCGTTTTTCTCGTTTTTTTGTGATTAATATATTGTATTACGTAGAACAATAAAGTTACCTACTTTTCAAATAAGATCTTGGTTGGGATTTCATCACCTAGCTATTGTATTCGCATCCAAAACAAAAATAAAAGGAAAAATAGATAAATACTAATAAGAAGTTTGAACTCGATTTATACAAACTATAAGGTGGGTATAAGGCGACATGCTATAAAAGGCCGTCTAAGGAAAAAGGTATTTAAGTGCTTTGTGCCACCTCGTTTCCCCACTTGCTTGTGCGTATATTGAGAGGGACGACCGATTATTGGTTTGCCGACTCAAGTAGTATTATATCTTATTTTTGTAGTTTACTTATTGAACCTCGAGACGTTTAGGTTTTCACCTATCGTTTAAAAGTCGACCGGGGGTAATTTACTTCCATAGTAATTATCCTTATTCCTTGTTTTTATCAATCTTTGATTGATACCAAAAAAATAATCTTCTTAATCCTCTATCATGTTTAATTCTTTTTCTCCTCACCCTCCAATTTTTAATTCTTCCATGAATTCCTTCGTCAATTGTGAAGGGTGTGGAGAACCGCTATATGGTCTTTTACCATGTAGGTGGTGCACGTGTGAGCGTTGTGGAAATGATTTACGTCACGATATACAAGTTGGATTTTGTCCTTGTTGTAATGAGATTATTTCATGTGGAAAACCGATTTTTTCGAATAATTCTCTCGATTTTTATCCACCTCCACACCCTACATACGAGACACCCTCGTGTGAGTTTTGTGGAAATAATTCTCATTTAGGAATTAATTGTTCGCATCGATTCTCGCTTAATTACGAGCAAGAACCGAGCTACAATCAAAACTTTAATGATAATTGTTATCCACAAAATTTACCGAGTTTATCACAACAATATATTTGTTGTAAGTATTGTGGAGGTCCTCACAAGAGCTTTTTTTGTCAACCAATGGATCAAAGTTTTTATGAGCCTAGTCCTTGCTATAATTTGATCCTTCCGGTTTTGACCAATCTCCACAATATTCTCTCGATATTGAACGACTTGAAATGATGTTCCAACAAATAATGAATCAAAGAAATGTTGAAATTGTTGAAAAGAGCATTGAAGATATGTTGCTAGAAAAGAGACAAATCAATCAAGAGATTAATGATATATGAATTAGGAAGTCGACGATTTCATGGAGAAATAATTGACGAGGGATTTAAAAGAGATTGTGAACTTAAGATTAGACAACTTTCGCAAGATTATAATGGCTTAAGCATTGAAATTCGAGAGAAAGAACGAGCTCAAGCGGAAGCAAAATACCTTAATAATCGTGAACTCGAGCGTTCTCTTCTTTTGGATGATGACGAGGATAGTGCTATTTCTTTGAGAGATCTTATTGCTCTACATCCTTCGTCTAGTGCAATCGTTCTTCCTTTTCATATCTTGCCGGCTATGGAGCCCGATAATTTACCCATCCTAGATGATGAGGAAATCTCTCATGACATCGCTACTCCTATTCTTGATTCTTCCACCGTGGAACCCGAAAATTCTCTAAGCATGGGGGACGAGCGTATTAGCACTATTCCGGACACGGAATCGGACGAAGTAATAAAGTCTAGTGTTGAGATTCTTGTCCAAAACCCAAGAGAGTTTGACGGTATTTCCAATGAAACGTGTGATTTGCCACGTTGTGATGACTCTCCTTCTTCCATTCACGTTGAGATTTTCTCTAATCCTAATGATGAAAATTGTGATGGAAATGAAGATTTTGAGAATGATTCGACTTCTAGTGAATTTTCTAATGAGGAGTTCTCCGATGAACTTTCTTATAAAGATGATATTCACGACTCGGATTTTGAGGGGTTTACCGATGAACCTACTCTTCTTCACCCATTTCCACCGGGAAATGAGTATGATAGTGATCCGGCTTTTGAGAGGTTTAATTTTGAACTTGATCCTTCAGACCCATTTCCACCGGGAAATGAGGTTGATTTGACTATTCCGATCCTTGAGAAGTTCACCGATGAACTTACTCATTTGGATGTGGAAGACGTGATTGTTCGTGAGAGGTTATCAAACGCCTATCTTCTCATTTCTAAGATTGAGACTTTGAATTCTAAGCCTATTAGCAAGTCTTTCTCTCCATCTCTTATTCCCGTTGAGGATAGTGATCCGCTTATGGAGGAGATTGTCACTTTTCTTGCTTCTAATGATTCGATACCACCGGGTGTTGATGATCTCGACCCGGAGGGGGACGCTCTCTTTTTAGAGAATTTACTTGATGATGATTTCGTCCCAAGTCCTCCTCCCACCTACTTTAACCTTAATGTGCGGGGTTTTTCATTGTGTCTCATATTGAGTACCATGACCCGATTGATCACATTTCTAAGGGTGAAATGGTCGTTAAAGCTAAGAATGTTGATTCCACTACGGATGAAACTTTTATTCCACCTTTACCATTTGCTTTCTATGATTTTGGATTAGCATGGGGGGACGACACCGTGTTGTCTATTCCTTTCTCTCCCAAGGACGAGGTATTCGACCCCATAATCGTTTATTTAGGGAAATCTCGGCCTTTCATCGATGCAAGAATTGAAATATTTTTTGATCATCTTGGTGCGAGTTTATCTCGGGGAGCATGCTATATTCATTTCGTGATTTGTGACTACTATCTCTTTTTAGAGATTTGTGTTGGAGTTTTATCCTTTCATTTGTCATCCGACAACGAGGATGTAATCTTTGACCCCGACATCGTACTTTATTATGGATTTTATTCCAATGTGCCGGTTTTCATCATTTTCCCTAAGGACCAATGAATGCGGGGATCGAGTCGAGCTCATGACTCGGTGAACAAAAACGAGGTACCTTGTGGGGGAGTCCCATACATTCTATCTTCTTTCTATTTTCTAACACTAATAAGGCTTGATCTTTCAAGCTCGTGCTCGTGTTTTGTTGTGTTGTGAATCTTAGGTATTACCCTAATCATTGAAGACTCTCGTGTTCGGTTTTGCCGGTCCACTTGATCTTCCATCTTTGATTGCCAAAAAGGGGCACACTCTCTATCCTTTGATTTTTATCGACTAACGTTTTATCTTGAGGCATAATTAATAAACGGCTTATAGATTTGCATGCTCTTTCCATGTTAGGATTTTGCATTAGACTCTTCGTGTTTTAGCAAGGGGGTGTTACTCTTGAGCTAAGAAACATTGAGGATAATGTTTGGTTTTAGCATGGGGGAGTCAATCGATATAATCGCTTGTAATTGCTTTTGTCGTTTCTAAACGTAATCGTTTTTCTCATTTTTCATAAAAATTTTAAATTTTTAGTGTTATTTTTAAGTTTTAATAAAGGAAATAAGTGTTTTTGACACAAATGTAGGCTTTCCGTTGGTGAAAATAAAAATAGTTTTTAACTCGACTCGGTTTTTTACCTTAGCTTTTCCTTAACGTGTTTGAATTAAGTTTTGCTAGGCTTTTATATAGGGAGCTTAAAAACGCGGAAGTCTTAATTCATACGGGTTAAGAACAAGAACTTTTCGCAAGTTCCTATAATTGATCCTAGAAAGTCGTTTATCAAGGGAACTTTAAAACGTAAATTCTAAAACTTGAAAAAGTATAAGAAGATGCAAGATCCTATAGATGACTTGAAAACCCAAAACGTTGATTTAATAGGCTAAGTATCCATTGATTTCACATTTTTGGAATTTTACAATATGGAGAACAAGAGATGACAGAGTTCAATCATAAGTTTCTAAATTTAACTCTTCTTTGCGCAAGTATTTTTGTGTTTGATTTAATCTCCTCGAATTTACTTTCCACACTTGAATAATAATTGCTTAATAAATGAAGTTTTTAGCGGTTTAGGCTTGATATCTTAACTCGTAACTCCTTCTTTTTCTTCACTTGTAATTAAAGTGAGAACACATTAAGGGTGTCAGCGTCATGGACTTTTGATCATGGGATTGCGAAAATTTGGCTTACTATATATATCATGTTAATAAAGAAGAATAAATAAAAACATGTTCTCTAGGAGCCTTCGGGTGGGAGTCATGTAGCACTAACCTTGTCATTAGAGCCTTAGGGTGTATGGCAAGGGGACGTGTTGAATAAAAATTGCTTCATCATCATGAGCCATAAGGTGGGATGGTGATGTCAATTCCCTTATTTTTGTCCAAGGAGCCTTCGGGTGTGGATTTTTAAATAAGGAGCACAATTACATCTTAAAGAGCCACAAGGTGTTATGATGTAATTGTCGCTAACTCCATTAATAAGGTCATAATTGACTTTGGAGGTTTTATTGTTGCTTTTAAGTAGTCCTATTAGCCAAATTTCGGGTCCGGGGATTTATCCCTCAAATCGTGTTAAGTTATCCTTGATGTGGGCTTTCTTTAGTGACAACGGTTTTTTAAGTCGAGGTTAGGTTTTGAGTGTTGAGTTTACACCGTTTTTGTCTTCATTTTTGGATTAATAAATATCAAATAAAGTCAAATGAGCCTTCGGTGAATGACAAATAAAATCTAGAGATACAATTAGGAATAATAGGAGATTAAGTTTAACACAAATTACTTGTAAGAGTTGTTTTAATTTTAGGGCTTATGATTAACAATGATCTTGTTTTTACACTTGGCATGGAAAAGTGAAAAGTCAGGGACGATGAATCTATTTGAGTTTTATGATCCTAAAAGTTATTTTTCTAATAATGAAAGCAATACATTATGTCTTTGCAAAATAAAGTCAAAAAATTGAATAATGGTGTAGTTAGTGTTTTACTTTATCATTGCGTGAGGATAGGGCAATTGCTTAGCAAGGAGGAGTTTGATATGAGTGATTTTACTCATATCAATTGTAGCCTAAAACAATGAATTAATGCATAATATGTTCAAATATGCCTTGTATATGTGTTGTTTTGTTGTTTCATGTGTGTAGGTACCAAGTTCGCGAAAATCGACAAAAACCGGCACGAGTTTGAAGAAAAGATCGACAAAGCCAAAGTCAAGCCCGATTTTATTCGCGGATTTAAGTTTTTGAAGGATTTTTGGTCATGTGGGTCCCACTTATGTTTAAGGGGCCTAAAAGCCCATTAATAGAAAATATCAAGTCTTTTTACATCAAAAAGCCCAAGTAAGTTTTAGCCCAAAATGACATACAATGAGACGGTTGAAGTAATTGGGTCAAAGCCCAAGTGATCAAGAAGTGAAACGGCTTAAAGGTTTTAATAACTTTTCATTTGGGGGTCAAAGTTAAAAAGTAACACAAAAGAAAATAAAGACGAGAGAGAGAAAAGAAAATATTTGGGGAAAACCATCCTTATTTCCAGGGATGAACCCTAGATCATGATGGTTCAAATTAAAAAGGTCAATATGGAGCGGTCGAAGACCACGCGACTGTTTCATAGAAATCAGGGAAAGAGATGGAGTGTGGAAGCATGAGATCCTTAGTACTAAGTGCCAGCGTGGCTACTTGATGCGTCACAACTCTTCTCTTATTGGAGGATTAACTGCCAATCCAGTGAAGAGCCAATCACAATCGTCCAAGTAAGCCTCAAACTAACACACTTATGTACACGGTGGCAATCCGTGTGAGGGTGAGCGATTGACAACCGTAGAATCAAGATTTGGGAAGAAAGAGAGTGCAAGATACCTATCCAATGGCTCAAGATCCATTCTCCCTCAACCAACTCCTCACCCCAACCCCTATGGATCAGCTATAAAAACCCCCCTATAATCTTGTAATTATCATCCCTTTTTTAGTTTTTACTGTTATAATGTTAAAAATAGTGTAGGATTTATTTTTCTAAATCTTGTAATGTTTGAAGTTTATTTTAATAAATGAAATTAAGTTTCTGTTTTTCTACTTGACTTGTTCAATTGCTTTTCAATTATTCTCAAAGATTATAATTAACTTTCCTACTATACTATTGAATATTGTGACGTGAGAATGATCTTTTAAGTTTTTCTATAGCTTATTAAGATTATTTTTAAGCTAAGATTGGGACTCGATTTATCCACTGATAAATCGATTAAAGTAAATAACTGTCGGTTCGATTGTGATCCGAATGATGGAGAGACTTTAGTGGTTACAGTATTAAATGTGATGGTGGCTCGTGGTCATTTATGTTCGCGTTGTTCTATGTTTATGGTGACGGTGTCGTTTCGGGTCTAAGGTAGCGCAACGCTAACCTTCTGCTCAACGGTTTCTTCATAAAGATGGTTAAGCACTAGTTTATTGTTCCTCGATTTTTTGTTTAATCTGTTTGTTAAATATAGTTTATATTTTGCTTTGATTTGTTTGGTGAAAATATATTTATGAATTATGTTTTATAATTGATATGTTATTAGGTTTTAGATTGTTATTAGTTCTATTTAGATTATCATACATTGATTTGTGATATATTCGACTGTTTTAGCTATGCCTTGCTTAGGCTTGTTTGGGATTTTGAAATTTTATGCGTTTGTCAAGTTTTATTCAAGTTTTCTTTGAAGTTGTATGTGACTGTTTTGCTTAACTGCCGCGTTTATGATCCGATTTGTGGGTTGAGATTGAGTTGCTGATGTTGTTCTACTTGAATTACTCTGATAATTACTAGAATGTGATTTTGTTTTTGTCAGCTTAAACGTTTAGTCTGCTGATTTGTTCTTACCTGATATAGATATTTGATTGCTGTCAAAAGTATAAACTGTCGTTTAAGGTATGTTGTCAACATATAATTACTGAATATAGCAATAAATGAATTGATTTTGATAACAGTACCTTGTTCTCAAGTGCGTTTGCTGATTGATATTTTGCTGGTTATTAGAGCTGTTGTTCCGATATACTTGTATGCTGCTGCGTTTGTCCTCATTTAGTGTGTTAGGTACTAGAGTTGATAGCATTCGTTGTTATAGTAGGCTATCCCGTTGCTTTTGTGAATTCTAATGCAAATGTAGATGTACTTATATTGTTTGATTACTTGCATCCATTTTGTTTGACTGCTCTTTGCTGTGAACTCGTGTAGTGTAAATGATCCTTGTTCTATGCTTTAGGTGTGCTGGAATGATATTGATTTTATCTATTGATTGTTGTTTGATTTTTGGTAGATAATACATGAGTAGATCTGAAATTGTCTAGTGTGATTTGTCTTTCTGCCATGTCTGATTTAATGTTGATTTTTCTGAATTTTATTACTGTATTTACTGTATGTTATTACTGTGATTTGGGATTCTGTATGTTATTTGGGTTTCTGCTAGCAGGTCTCGAACTCGAGACCTGCCCCTTATAAACCAAACGACTTAACCATCTAATCCAAGTGTTTCTTTGGTTAACTTCTTATACTAATGATTTAATATAGGTAAATAGTTTTACACTTATAGTTTCTCTTAAATAAACTTTCATTAAATTTTGTTTTATATTAAAAGAGTTTTTACTGATTTTGTTAAAATATGACATTTATAAATTACAAAATTTCTTTTGTTTTAAAAAAATGTTTAAATAAATTAGTTTTACTTTATTAGTTAAATAATAAATAAATAAAAACAAAATATAAATTAAAAAAATATATGTTTTATTAATTTTAGAAATTTAATTAGTTTTTAAAATAATTAGATTTTAATAAAGTTAGTTTTTTTAATAAATTAGATTTAAATAATTTTTAGGAGTAAAATAGTTTTTAATAGATTTTTAAAATAGTGTAAAAGTAATTTTACTTAAATAGATAAGTTTTTTATTTGATTTTATTTAAATAGCTTACATTTTAAAATAGCTTTAATTTTTAAATAGTTATTTTTAGATTAATAATTCGGGAACGATTCATGCACTTAGGATTTATAAATTGTAGGATTAATTTTAGTTTAAAAACCGAAAACCCATTCAAGTCGATTGGTTCACCAACGTGTTTAATTGAATTCGTCTTTGGTAATTTTAGTCTATTAATTTTTCCTAAAGGTAATTTTCTGATTTACCCTATAATGTATCTTAATTATCACATATACTATCCTCGACACATCAAAAATTTTGACAACTATCCTCAACGGGAATAGGAGATGGAGAGAAAGACTTGGCATTAGGCTTAGAACTCAAAGCCTCGATCTTAGATATGAGAAGATAGACGTTTGATAACTTCTCACGAAGAATCACGTCTTCCACATCTAAATGAGTAAGTTCATCGGAGAACTTCTCAAGGATCGGAGTAGTCAAGTCAACCTCATTTCCCGGTGGAAATGGGTCTAAAGGAGCAAGTTCAAAACTGAACCTCTCAAAAACCGGATCACTATCATCCTCATTTCCCGGTGGAAATAGGTGAAGAAAAGTAGGTTCATCGGTAAACCCCTCAAAATCCGAGTCGTGAATATCATCTTTATAAGAAAGTTCATCGGAGAACTCCTCATTAGAAAATTCACTAGAAGTCGAAACATTCTCAAAGTCTTCATTTCCATCACAATTTTCATCATTAGGATTAGAGAAAATCTCAACGTGAATGGAAGAAGGAGAGTCATCACAACGTGACAAATCACACGTTTCATTAGAAATACCGTCAAACTCTCTTGGGTTTTGGACAAGAATCTCAACACTAGACTTTATTACTTCGTCCGATTCCGTGTCCGGAATAGTGCTAATACGTTCGTCCCCCATGCTTAGAGAATTTTCGGGTTCCACGGTGGAAGAATCAAGAATAGGAGTAGCGATGTCATGAGAGATTTCCTCATCATCTAGGATGGGTAAATTCTCGGGCTCCATAGCCGGCAAGATACGAAAAGGAAGAACGATTGCACTAGATGAAGGATGTAGAGCAATAAGATCTCTTAAAGAAATAGCACTATCCTCGTCATCATCCAAAAGAAGAGAACGCTCGAGTTCACGATTAGCAAGGTATTTTGCTTCCGCTTGAGCTCGTTCTTTCTCTCGAATTTCAATGCTTAAGCCATTATAATCTTGCGAAAGTTGTCTAATCTTAAGTTCACAATCTATTTTAAATCCCTCGTCAATTATTTCTCCATGAAATCGTCGACTTCCTAATTCATTTGTTATATCATTAATCTCTTGATTGATTTGTCTCTTTTCTAGCAACATATCTTCAATGCTCTTTTCAACAATTTCAACATTTCTTTGATTCATTATTTGTTGGAACATCGTTTCAAGTCGTTAAATATCGAGAGAATATTGTGGAGATTGGTCAAAACCGGAAGGAATCGAATTATAGCAAGGACTAGGCTCATAAAAACTTTGATCCATTGGTTGACAACAAAAGCTCTCGTGAGGACCTCCACAATACTTACAAAAAAGATATTGTTGTGATAAACTCGATAAATCTTGTGGATAACAATTATCATTAAAGTTTTGATTGTAGCTCGGTTCTTGCTCGTAATTAAGCGAGAATTGATGCGAACAATTAATTCCTAAATGAGAATTATTTCCATAAAACTCACACGAGGGTGTCTCGTATGTAGGGTGTGGAGGTGGATAAAAATTGATAGAATTATTCGAAAAATTCGGTTTTCCACATGAAATAATCTCATTACAACAAGGACAAAATCCAACTTGTATATCGTGACGTAAATCATTTCCACAACGCTCACACGTGCACCACCGACATGGTAAAAGACCATATAACGGTTCTCCACACCCTTCACAATTGACGAAGGAATTCATGGAAGAATTAAAAATTGGAGGGTGAGGAGAAAAAGAATTAAACATGATAGATGATTAAGAAGATTATTTTTGGTATCAATCAAAGATTGACAAAAACAAGGAATAAGGATAATTACTATGGAAGTAAATTACCCTCGGTCGACTTTGAAACGATAGGTGAAAACCTAAACGTCTCGAGGTTCAATAAGTAAACTACAAAAATAAGATATAATACTACTTGAGTCGGCAAACCAATAATCGGTCGTCCCTCTCAATATATGCACAAGCAAGCGGGGAAACGAGGTGGCACAAAGCACTTAAATACCTTTTTCCTTAGACGGCCTTTTATAGCACGTCGCCTTATACCCACCTTATAGTTTGTATAAATCGAGTTCAAACTTCTTATTAGTATTTATCTATTTTGCCTTTTATTTTTGTTTTGGATGCGAATACAATAGCTAGGTGATGAAATCCCAACTAAGGTCTTATTTGAAAAGTAGGTAACTTTATTGTTCTACGTAATACAATATATTAATCAACAAAAAACGAGAAAAACGATACATACTATAATAATAAGAAAATAACAAAACTTTCCGAGGACGGAAAGGGTCTTCAAATCAACGATCAACAAATCTCAACGAAAATAAATCGTACACAAGATCCCCGGCAGTGGCGCCAAAATTTTTGATGTGTCGAGGATAGTATATGTGATAATTAAGATACGTTATAGGGTAAATTAGAAAATTACCTTTAGGAAAAAGTAATAGACTAAAATTACCAAAGACGAATTCAATTAAACACGTTGGTGAACCAAGTTCGTTGTACACGAAGATCGAGTGAATTTGAGAGGTTTTGTTTCGATTTGGACAATCGACTTGAATGGGTTTTCGGTTTTTAAACTAAAATTAATCCTACAATTTATAAATCCTAAGTGCATGAATCGTTCCCGAATTATTAATCTAAAAATTAGGGGTGTGCACGGTTCGGTTTGGGGCGGTTTTTGGCTAAAACCGAAACCGAACCGACATATTCGGTTTTTAAAAAACCAAAAACCGAAACCGTTCGGTCTTGGGCGGTTCGGTTTTTTCGGGTTGTAATCGGTTTCGGTTCGGTTTCTCGGTTTTTTCGGTTTTAAAACCGTTTATATTTGGTACGTCCGATTTAGATTAAAAAACTTGTTTTGCGTGAAAAAATAGATTTTTTTTTACTTTTCACTCGAAGCCTAATAATGTTTATTGCAAATTTCTAATCTATAATTACACACATATTTTTAAGATAAACAAACATGCAAATAAACATGCGTACAAACGATTATTGTCACATATGTAATTATATATTGTCAAGTAAGTACAAATATATATCAAACACGCGTGTAAACAATAAGATAAATATATTACTCCTATTTTTCTCTAAAAAATGAATATTAATTTATAGTTTTGATATATTACTTATTTATTTATATTATATTATATTTATATTTTTTATATAAAAAAATGGTTCGGTTCGGTTCGGTTTTTACGGTCCGGTTTTTGGATGAAAACCGAAACCAAACCGAAACCTTTCGGTTTTTGAAAACGTAAAAACCGAACCATCGGTTTTTATATTCAGTCGGTTTTTTCGGTTTGGTTTTTTCGGTTTTTCGGTTCGGTTTCGATTTTTTGGATTTTTTTGCTCACCCCTACTAAAAATAACTATTTAAAAATTAAAGCTATTTTAAAATGTAAGCTATTTAAATAAAATCAAATAAAAACTTATCTATTTAAGTAAAATTACTTTTACACTATTTTAAAAATCTATTAAAAACTATTTTACTCCTAAAAATTATTTAAATCTAATTTATTAAAAAAAACTAACTTTATTAAAATCTAATTATTTTAAAAACTAATTAAATTTCTAAAATTAATAAAACATATTTTTTTTAATTTATATTTTGTTTTTATTTATTTATTATTTAACTAATAAAGTAAAACTAATTTATTTAAACATTTTTTTAAAACAAAAATAAATTTTGTAATTTTTAAACGTCATATTTTAACAAAATCAGTAAAAACTCTTTTAATATAAAACAAAATTTAATGAAAGTTTATTTAAGAGAAACTATAAGTGTAAAACTATTTTACCTATATTAAATCATTAGTACAAGAAGTTAACCAAAGAAACACTTGGATTAGATGGTTAAGTCGTTTGGTTTATAAGGGGCAGGTCTCGAGTTCGAGACCTGCTATTGGCAGATTTTTAGTTAATGCTATTTTTGGGCAACAAATATTTTAGGAGCTTAGATTATGTAAAATAACAAACCAAACACCCCCAATCGCACAACATTACAGACAGTAATAACAATTCAAGACTCAGTCAGATTTGGCAGAAACCCAAATCACAGTAATAACATACAGTAAATACAGTAATAAAATTCAGAAAAATCAACACTAAATCAGACATGGAAGAAACACAAATCACACTAGACAATTTCAGATCTACTCACGTATTATCTACCCGAAATCAAACAACAATCAATAGATAAAATCAATATCATTCCAGCAGACCTAAAACATAGAACAAGGATCATTTACACTACACGAGTTCACAGCAAAGAGCAGTCAAACAAAATGGATGCAAGTAATCAAACAATATAAGAACATCTACATTTGCATTAGAATTCACAAAAGAAACGGGATAGCCTACTATAACAACGAATGCTATCAACTCTAGGACCTAACACACTAAATGAGGACAAACGCAGCAGCATACAAGTATATTGGAACAACATCTCTAATAACCAGCAAAATATCAATCAGCAAACGCACTTGAGAACAAGGTACTGTTATCAAAATCAATTCATTTATTGCTATATTTAGTAATTATATGTTGACAACATACCTTAAACGACAGTTTATACTTTTGACAGCAATCAAATATATATATCAGGTAAGGACAAATCATCAGACTAAACGTTTAAGTTGATAAAAACAGAATCACAATCTAGTAATTATCGGAGTAACTCAAGTAGAACAACATCAGCAGCTCAATCTCAACCCACAAATCGGATCATAAACGCGGTAGTTAAGCAAAACAGTCACATACAACTTCAAAGAAAACTTGAATAAAACTTGACAAACGCATAAAATTTCAAAATCCCAAACAAGCCTAAGCAAGGCATAGCTAAAACAGTTGAATATATCACAAATCAATGTATGATAATCTAAATATAACTAATAACAATCTAAAACCTAATAACATATCAATTATAAAACATAATTCATAAACATATTTTCACCAAACAAATCAAAGCAAAATATAAACTATATTTAACAAACAGATTAAACAAAAAAAACGAGGAACAATAAACTAGTGCTTAACCATCTTTATGAAGAAACCGTTGAGCAGAAGGTTAGCGTTGCGCTACCTTAGACCCGAAACGACACCGTCACCATAAACATAGAACAACGCGAACATAAATGACCACGAGCCACCATCACATTTAATACTGTAACCACTAAAGTCTCTCCATCATTCGGATCACAATCGAACCGACAGTTATTTACTTTAATCGATTTATCAGTGGATAAATCGAGTCCCAATCTTAGCTTAAAAATAATCTTAATAAGCTATAGAAAAACTTAAAAAATCATTCTCACGTCACAATCTTCAATAGTATAGTAGGACAGTTAATTATAATCTTTGAGAATAATTGAAAAGCAATTGAACAAGTCAAGTAGAAAAACAGAAACTTAATTTCATTTATTAAAATAAACTTTAAACATTACAAGATTTAGAAAAATAAATCCTACACTATTTTTAACATTATAACAGTAAAAACTAAAAAAGGGATGATAATTACAAGATTATAGGGGGGTTTTATAGCTGACCCATAGGGGTTGGGGTGAGGAGTTGGTTGAGGGAGAATCGATCTTGAGCCATTGGATAGGTATCTTGCACTCTCTTTCTTCCCAAATCTTGATCCTACGGTTGTCAATCGCTCACCCTCACACGGATTGCCACCGTGTACATAAGTGTGCTAGTTTGAGGCTTACTTGGACGATTGTGATTGGCTCTTCACTGGATTGGCAGTTAATCCTCCAATAAGAGAAGAGTTGTGACGCATCAAGTAGCCACGCTGGCACTTAGTACTAAGGATCTCATGCTTCCACAGTCCATCTCTTTCCCTGATTTCTCTGAAACAGTCGCGTGGTCTTCAATCGCTCCATATTGACCTTTTTAATTTGAACCATCATGATCTAGGGTTCATCCCTGGAAATAAGGAAGGTTTTCCCCAAATATTTTCTTTTCTCTCTCTTGTCTTTATTTTCTTTTGTGTTACTTTTTGACTTTGACCCCCAAATGAAAAGTTATAAAAACCTTTAAGCCGTTTCACTTCTTGATCACTTGGGCTTTGACCCAATTACTTCAACCGTCTCATTGTATGTCATTTTGGGCTAAAACTTACTTGACTTTTTTTATGTAAAAAGACTTGATATTTTCTATTAATGGGCTTTTAGGCCCATTAAACATAAGGTGGACCCACATGACCAAAAATCCTTCAAAAACTTAAATTCGCGAATAAAATCGGGCTTGACTTTGGCTTTGTCGATCATTTCTTCAAACTCGTGCCGGTTTTTGTCGATTTTCGCGAACTTGGTTCCTACACACATCAAACAACAAAACAACACATATACAAGGCATATTTGAACATATTATGCATTAATTCATTGTTTTAGGCTACAATTGATATGAGTAAAATCACTCATATCAATCCTATTTTTTAGGAAACATTCCGAAATCTTGGACATTGTTCCGAAATTTAGCACATTCCGAAATCTTGGTGATATTCCGAAATTTAGCATGTTCCGAAATCTTGGTGATATTCCGAAATTTGGCATATTTCGAGATCTTGTATTCCGACATTACATATTCCGAGATTTTGCAACCTTACATATTCCGAGATTTTGCAACATTACATATTCCTAGATATGAGTTTATTCCGAGATATGAGTTTATTCTGATATCTGAGATTATTACGAAATCTTTGTTAATCTCGCAAAAGTTACATTTTTTCGAAATCTTTGCTAATCTCAATATTCAGAGAACTTTGCTATTCCAAGATCTTTGATTTTCCGATATCTTTGAAATTATGAGATCTTTCTGCGAAATCATTACTCAGGAATCTTCACATTGCGAGATCTTGTGAATTACGAGATCTTTCATATATTGCGAGATTTGTCGTTATTCAGAGAAGTTTTATTCCAAGATTATTGGTTCAGATTATTTCGAGATTTGTTTGAAGAAATATTCTGAGATTATTAGCTGTTTTTCAATATTCCGAAAAAATGACTTGGAATTTTTTTAACATCGTGAGTATGTTGTTCTAGGAAATTTTGGTTGTTCTTCTAGGCAATCTAGGGGATTTCAACAACATTTCTCGTCAACAACACACGAACTTCACTGTGCTTTCTACGAATTGTGATCCTAGTTTACAAACGACTTCTTCAATGAATTCTCAACAAGACATTTATGATGCGGGTACTAAGAATCGTCCTCCCATGCTTACCAAGGAGAATTACACTACATGGGCTAGTCTTCTTCTTCGCTATGCAAAATGTAAACCATTGGGAAAGATGATTGTAAACTCTATCCAAAAAGGTCCGTATGTTAGAAGAACAATTACTATGCCTGGGGATCCCACGAGTGCTAACCCAGTGGTGCACTCTAGTCATGAGCAAACGAATGAAGAATTAAATGAAGCTGAATCCAAACAACTCGACGCTGATGATCAAGCAATTCAAGTAATTCTTATGGGACTTCCTGAAGATGTTTATGCTGCTGTCGATAGTTGCGAAACCGCACACGAGATGTGGCTCAGAATTCAAAAAATGATGAAGGGGAGTGAAATTGGTTTACAAGAAAAAGAGACTAAGTTGCTTCGTGAATGGGATAAATTTACGTCTACCGAATGGGAACAAATTGAACCTTACTATCATCGATTTTCAACCCTTATGAATCATCTTAGAAGAAACAAACATGAACCTGCACAAATTGCTGCCAGCATCAAATTTCTTGATAATCTTCCATCTGAATGGTCACGATATGTCACTCTCGACAATCAAACCAAGGATCTTCATGTCATGGACTACACTCAAGTATATGATTATTTGAAGATGAATCAAGATGAAGCTAACGAAGTTAGGGCTGAAAGACGTGCCAAAACACAAGATCCATTGGCTTTTATGGCAAACTCTCTGTCATCTATGTCATATCCCATGGTACCCTACCATCAACCCTCCTCTAGTAACTTCATGCTACAACACCAACAACAACAACAACAACTCACCACGTATGGATATCAACTTCATGCTGTTGTGAACTACTTGCAACAACCCAGTGATTGCTTTGATGACATCACCGATCCTACTCATGCGATTAATACTGGTTTAGCTCCTCTTGCAAAGGCATTCAAATTCATCATTAACCCAACCAACATCAATCAGAGAATCTCCTCAAACACAAGAAATAGGCAGATGGCTCAACCTTTCATGAATGCGAATCAAGATCGCAAATTGGTAGTTAGAGGGAACACAAGGACTCAATTTTAACAATATGGTGTTCAGAATGTGGGAAATAAGTATGGTCAGAATGCAGGGCAGATAGTTGGGAATGCAGGCAATCAGTATGGACAAAACCGTGATCAGAATCTGGGTGTTCAAAATGTGGGCAATCAGAATGGGTTAATTGTTGTGCCAGTGGTTGGAAATTAGATGGGAAATATTATGGCTGCAAGGGATGTAAATACTGGTACGGGTAATGGAAACAACAATCGTCAGGTTCAGTTCTACAACTGCGGGGGATATGATCATTATGCTCGAGATTGCACAGCCAGAAAGAAGAGGGGTGCTGCTTATCTTCAGACTCAACTTCTCATAGCACAAAAGGAATAGGCAGGGATTCCACTTCAAGCTGAGGAATTTGATCTTATGGCTTCTGCAGCAGAATATGACGAGGAAGAATAAATGCCAACTATATTTTGATGGCAAACTTGCAACAAGCATCTACCTCGGGAATTCATGATGACAGAGATCCCGTCTATGATTCAGACGGTCCCTTTGAGGTACACCCACGTTTCGATGATAATGATATATATAGTATGTCTAATCAGGAGGAAGAGTATACTGAGATACTTGAGCCCTACATTGAGACACACGGGGATCAAACGAATAATAGTAATATTATTTCGAATGTGCCCAGTGTGGACCTTAGTGTAGATCAAGTCGCCCAGCCTACAACCCTTCCTGATGAGACGCATGCGTATTAATCGTTATTCGATAAGCTTGCTAAGGGCATTAATCAAGTTTATTCAAGTTGGGTTAATTCGCGTTAAAGATCATATTTGGGTTATATTGGCAACATAACTTTATTATTATTTGATTACATGTTCATGTTTAGCTCTTATTTATATTTTGATTTAATAAAATAAGCTAAGTGAATCTATTTTGATAAACTTTATAAAGGTTTATACTTGTGTTAAGCTAATGAAAACATACATGGAATGCAATGCCATTCAACGAGAGAATCGTGCTTTGATCGACACTATTTTAAAACAAAATTTACGAAATACTACAAAATGCATAGCGCTTTATTTAGAAAGGCGGAAAAAATAGAACAAAAAATGAATACTAAATTAGTTTGGCTACATGAAAAATACAATTAGGTAGACTATGTTTTAAATTTCGTATTGAAAATTTAATATTATGGTGTTGAACTTTTAAATTTCGTATTATAATTCTGAACTCTTAATCCAACAGCTACTTTCCTCCCTTAAATACCCCTTTACCATCCTTTTATTTTTTATTTTTCTCACACGAATTCTTATTAAACTCTCTCAATTCTCATTCATTTTCACACAATCATTATAGCTAACGAACCAAATGGACAACGAGATGCTATCACTAAACGACTACGAACCGAACAAGTTGAGGAGTACAAGTCGGCGTACAAGTTGTTGGAATAGATGACTAGTTATCTTAATCGACACCTTAGCCGTGAAGAGGAGCTAGCGATGGTGTACTCGCTGCCTCACCAACCACCTAGTAACATGCATGCTCTGCAACTGACCAACGAAACAGGTAAGCATATTTCGCTCACTCTAAAGGTCGTTAGGGTAGAAGTCATGAAAAAGGTAGACGCCAAGCAACAACTCATCAACCTCCTCGAAGACCGCTAGAGTGCTTTTCGTATCCTATCGTTATTACTTCTATGTTACTTTTTTAAATTCCTTATTATATTTTGTATTTTTAATTGAATGAATGGAAATTAATTTGTTTGAAAAATATGAAAATAAAATTAAGAATGAGTGGTGCCGAAAGGAAGAGTTGAAGAATGTTATTAGAGAAAGAAATAGAGAAAGTTTATTTTGAAGTGAAAGTGTTAAGTTGATCTAGCATCCGTTGAGACCCAAATGAACAGTTTGGCTACTCATTATACATGATGTTCTTAGGATGGGCGTGATGGTCTCTAACTCACGGTGTGAGTTTTTCAGGTTGCGATAACTTACCATCTTGACCCAATAACTCACGCATGACTTGCAAACAAAAATGTGAGATACTAACCGATGGTGAGTTAATGGGTCTCTTTTTTGTCTTTTAACGTATTTTATTTGTTTCTCGGTGTATGAAGTATATAGTAGAGAGTATATTTTATGTAAAGTTGGTACTTTAATGAAATGTGAGTTTTTCACCGTCATTACGGTTAGAAGATAAAAAATTTAATAGAGAGAAAAAGGTGATATAACACTGATATGAAAGTGAGTTTCTCAAGATCGTTTCTCACAATCAGTCCCTTTGGCCTTAGATAACGAGAATTTGGTTAAGGTAGGCCAACACTAATTGATTTTAAAAATCAGAGCAAAAAGTTTGTGACAATGTGTCCAACAATTCCACAAGATTCTTTTCCACCGTTTTATCCGCAACATAATATGTACATATTTGCCTGGTTGATTAGCTACATCACACTCAGATTTTAGTTGGTCGACTCTTCGTGGTCCATATATATGGCAAGAAAGCAAATACTCACATCTTAAGCACGTAAAAATTCTCACCATTATAGTTTTCATAGATTTTGTTGATTCTTCGTAAGCCCAGATTATGGACTAAGAATTTACAAGATTATCTTATAGTTTAATGCGATTAGAACAAACTTGTTTAATCTGTGTTAGTATAGCCATATGCTAGTTCAAAAAAATAAAATTAAAAAAATAGACATATCATATGTTTAAAGAAACTCGTTATATAATTGAGAGAATCTTGTGGTGTTGGAAGTTTGGTGATTAGAACCATGAGGAAGAGAATAACTAAGCAATCTTATGATATCATCTTCAAGGAAAGTTTATTTTGATAAATTTGAAAGATTTTTTTATCATTCATTTATCTAAAGACAATAGATGCTGAAGAATCATACCAAACAGTTTAATTTAGGGTAAAAGTTATAAAATACCATCTTACTTATTAATTTTTGTGTCGACTCTAAACACTTACTATTTGATCTCGTAACTTTACCATTGTACTTTCAAATTTTTTTCGACTATACCAATATTAGCCTGAAATGACTATAATACCCTTGTAAATGACTAATATACCCCTTTGTCTTTTTTTCATATTGAAAATCCTTTCTTTTTGAGTCGTCCCTTTGCGACACCACTGATAGAAACTGGCATGAGACACCATTAACCCCATTTCATTTATTAAATCAAATATAGATTTAAAAATTGTTAAACTTTAATTTTTGAGTTTTCTTTACACTTTGTTTCTCATCTATTCACTATATCCTCCACCCTCACCTTCATTATTTTAACAACACCATCAAAATCACAACACAGATTTACAACACTTCAAATCCACCATGACAGCCACCTTCAAACTCATCATCGCATCCACCTTCAAACCACCACCGCAACCACCACTTTCAAACACACAACCACAACCATCACTTTCAAACCCACCACCACAACCACCACTTTCGAACCCACCATCGCAACCACCACCTTCAACCCCACCAACGCAACCACCACATTCATACCCATCATCGCAACAACTACCTTCAAGCCCACCACCGCAACCACCTTTAAACCCACCACTTTCCAAATCGGTTATTTTTATTGCATTTTTGTTACTTCGTGTCTTCCAGTTTGTTTTTAATTCACTTCATCTAAAGTTATAACATCAACACTATCAAGATCCAGTTACTACATCTTTTGAAAGTATTAAACTAGTGAAAGCGTCAAATTTAGAGAGAAAAGCATAGTTTAGAGAGAGAAAATGTTTTAAAAAAGAAGTCTACATATTATAAAGATCCAGTTACTACATCTTTTGAAGTCAACACTATCAAGATCCAGTTACTACATCTTTTGAAGATCCAGTTACTACATCTGGATATAGTGTATTTGGTATGGAATAACAAAGAAGTCTTTCATGTGTCTCCAAGAATGAAAGACTCATATGGTTCAATGAAAGGACGTATATAGGGATCATGGGTAACAAAGAAAATGAAGTTATTTGCGGACAATTGATGTAGTTAAGTGATAAAAAAGATGATAAAGTTATAAATTACTACGTATAAAAGATGATGATTATTTTGCAGTTCATGTGGCCCACAAAGAGAGAAACTGTAATGAAGGAGAGTGAGATGCGATGACAATAAACGTAATTATGTTGAAGAAGACAAGGATAATATAGTCATTTCAGGCTAATAATGGTATAGTCGAAACAAATTTGAAAGTACAATGGTAAAGTCATGAGATAAAATAGTAAGTGTTTAAAGTCGGCACAAATCAATAAGTAAGATGGAAATTTATAACTTTTACCCTTTAATTTAAGGATTTGTATAATGAAAGTGGAAATTCATTAACAAGAAATGAAGAAGAAACAAAATTATATAAGCGCAAGAACAGATTCTCAACGACCTCTAACTAAGTACATTTGCAAGTTTAGTCTTTCTATTTACAAAAGTTAATCTTTATAGTCTTCATCCTCCTCTAAAGTTGGACGATATGTGATTGTGTCAACCAAAAGAGCATGTTGCACATGATTGACGGCATTGGTCATCACATATGCAAGCTGTTGGGTGATAGGAATGAAAGCTGGTTGTAAGAATCCATCTCGAGTTTTCTCTCTTATAAAATAAAATAATAATCTATATCAAGATGTTTAGATGTGTCATAAATACATAGATTAGCTGCGATTGATGTGCAGACATGTAAATCCTTGTGAAGAAAGCTCATTCATAAATCCATTAAGTGGTAGATATACCTAAGATCATGGTTTTAAACAGCGCGTCTTGTAGCGTGCTATAACGTGAAGCGTGACCTTCACGTTACGAAACAGGCTAAAGCGTCATCTCTCGACATAACGTGCTAAAAAGCGGCATAAAGCGCGATATACCGCGCGGTAGCGCGTAGCGTGACACTTTTTTTAATAGGTCATGGAACAAATCTTTGAGTAACTATTAGCCGATTTTGTAGACTTGGGCTTAGTAGTTTTACCATGGGAAAAAATCTTTGATAGGTCATGGAACAAATCAAAGATTTATAGACTTGGGCTTAGTAGTTTTACCATGGGAAAAAATCTTTGAGTAACTATTAGCCGATTTTGTTTTAAATTTGAATTAAAGTATTGCTTCATTTTGTAACTCGCTATATAAATATTAATTTATAAATATTTTGTATCGCAATATATTACGCTTCAGAAAACTTCATATTTTCGCTATAACTTATGTAGCTTGAAGCTTGGTAATACCGCTATGCTACACTTTATGCTATTTACAACTTTACCCAAGACAGAGGGTATGCACGTAAATGCTCTCATAATTTTTATTGTTGTTTTATAATCAACGGTAAGCACATATCCTCTTTATATATTTTTGAAAATTCATACCCTATAATCCATTTATATGTTCGTTATTGTCAGGGGCGGAGCTAGGAGGTTTCCGAGGAGGCACGGAACCCGATGGAATTTTGTCGCGTAGTGTATATATTTGTTAAAAATCTTGATTTTGTCAAAATGAACCCGGTAAAAGATTATGTGTTATATAAGTACTAGTATTAAAAATTTTGTACACCTACTGATTTTATGCTCTAACTCCGCCCATTAAGTCATAGAAACATTTAGCTAAGCCTTAGAGCATTTTAGCCGTTTTGAAACCTTGTAGGGGAGAGGCGGGTGTTCATTGCTTATACTCGGTATTAATATTATCGTACCCCTATTTTTTGTTATTCGTAGAAATGTTTGAACATTAGTTTGTTAGAAAGTGAGTTAAACTTTAGGGTTCGTTTGGTAATTTGTTTGACTTGTCCTACAAGTTTTGTTATTTTTAGTATGTTTGGATTTATTATGATTTAGGTCATTGGTCTCCTATAAATAGAGGCCAATGTCATTAGTTTTCTTTGTAATTTTCGAATTGTAATTTAGGGTTTTGAATAAAAGCTTCCGCTTCGTTTGTTCGATCTTGTTTGTTCGTTTGAATTATCCAACAAGTGGTATCAGAGCTAGATCGATCCGTCATGAAGAAAAAGAAAAGAAAAAAAAAGAAGTTGTTCGTGGCTTCATTGGTTCGAGGGTTTGGATTCGAGATTTGAAAAATCGATTATTTGTTTGTGGGATCGAAGTTCGTTAGTTTCGGTGGGGTTTGTTTTAGTTTTTTGAAATTCGTTTTTTGTGGGTCGGTGGAATTGGTTTTTGGGTTCGATTGAAGTCTTGGGGCCCAGTTTGGTATTGTTAATAAATACTACTCGTTTTTTTGGTATTTGGTATTCGAGGGCTAGTCTTTGTTTTGAGATTGATTTGTTTGATCTTTCTTTTTTGAAGTATGATTTCAAAGATTTGAATACTTTGGTTTGGAGTTTAATGAGTTGGGGACATTGATTCGGAATCGTTGGTTACGGTGGGGTAACTATTTAGAATTTGAAGATTTGATAATGATCGTGTCGTTTGAAATTTGTTCGATCATTCGGAAAAAATTTGGATCTTTGTTCGTTGAGCTTTTGAAGTTGGTTGCTCGAATTTGATAGTCTTTGGTGAAGATCGTTTGGGGCGATTTGTTTGTTTGGTTGACCGTTTTCAGGTTCGGTCGTTTGTTTGGTAGATCGTTTTCAGGTTCGATCATTTGTTTGTTTGTTTGGATCGTTTTCAGGTTCGATCATTTGTTTGTTTGTTTGGATCGTTTTCAGGTTCGATCATTTGTTTGTTTGTTTGTTTGTTTGATTCGATCGTTTATTCGTTCGTTCGTTTGGAATTCCGAATTAAGACGGAACGTTCGTTTGGTTTGAAGTTTCAAATAGAGTTGAAGTCACGGTGGAGATTGTTCGAAAAGTGACTTAAACTCTCAAGGGGCGTTTGGAATTTGGTATTCGGATATTTGAATTTGAAGACCAAGATTCGTTTGTTTTGAAGTTTCGTATGAAGTTGAACTCACGGTGAAGATTGTTAGAAAGTGAGTTAAACTTTAGGGTTCGTTTGGTAATTTGTTTGACTTGTCCAACAAGTTTTGTTATTTTTAGTATGTTTGGATTTACTATGATTTAGGTCATTGGTCTCCTATAAATAGAGACCAATGTCATTAGTTTTCTTTGTAATTTTCGAATTGTAATTTAGGATTTTAAATAAAAGCTTCTGCTTCGTTTGTTCGATCTTGTTTGTTCGTTTGAATTATCCAACATAGTTCTTACGAGATGGCTCATATTATGGCCTTTAATAATAAGTTAACAAATTATATTTCATCATATGCTTTCCTAATGATGGTAAACTTAATCATGTATATATATTCCTTTTTCCACAAGTTTTGTTGTAATGGTCAACGATATAGAAGTAAGACAGGGAATGGAACTTAGCATATCTTGAGTCCAGTCTACTTCATAGACTTAATTTGTCATGTTCCAGAAAATACATGGAAATGTTTGATATAATGCAGTACAATTTGATCATACGGTAACGATTTTAATCATATTTTCATTCTAGAATTTTATTCGTAGAATAAATCTCTCGCTTTCTACTTTGATCATGACGAATTTAGTATGCATGAAAGATAGAAAAACCGTTGTTTCTTATACTCAAAAAACTCCTGCCACACCCTAGATATATAACCATTCGGTTCACCTACTGGGTGTCCTAGAGCCCAATGTTCTAAAATATGGTTTTTTAATTAACCCGGTTTAGTAGTCGAGTTTTAAAACATTAACCCGGTTTATGAGTATATATAAATTTCAAAATCTGGAATGTTCAAATGGTTTGCTTTGCAATTATGATGAAGGACCACACTCAGTTCGGTGGATCGCCTTCTTGTGTATAGACCCATTTATAACGAAAATAGAATCTTGACTATAACAATGACCAAACCATGAAACTTTCCTTAAAATCTATCTTTTTAGTCTAGGATTTTTGTAGTTTTAGGGTCGGTTAAAGTAAGACATGGGTTCCGTGTGAGCTCCACTCCCATCAACTTCAACACGTCTTCAATAGGTCATGGAACAAGTCAACAAGTCAAAATGACTTGTAAACTCCTATAACTCAATTGCATGCATGTACGATAATAGGCGAGTACCTACGCGTAGCGACAGAATTGCCTTGCGCGTAGCGACAGAATTGTCTAGCGACAGATAATTAACGAAACGCTATATCATTTGATACGTAGCTTTGGAGTCTTATTTTGCTCCATCAGACATGTATAAATATTTAAGGCTACAAGCCTTTTTTTTTCCTTTATAACAAAATTTAAGCATTGTTCAAAGCTACTTGTTAGGGTGTAAATAATTAATGTTAAAATAACACTACTTCGTATCATTTAAATTGCGTCTTATAAAAAAAGTAATGACTCTAATATTAAATTCACATAACATCATCAATATAAATATTTTAAAAGATTATTCATATATGCTATTCGCTTAATCTTGAAAATGGTGCAAGGCGAATATTTCCCTTTTTCAAATGAAGTTACACATTTTTTTTATACTATTGGGACTTTAAATTTGAGTATCCTCGTGTATCGTGTCTAAAGTCAAAATTTATCAAGATCCTGCACATTAAAACTCACGCCACTTTAAAGGTATCAAAATTCTCAAAAACGTTTTCAACATTCCTAGCGTTGGAGAATCATTTTTTGATAGCAAAAATTTTAAGTTGCAATGTTCTTCCTTTAAGAATTGTTTTTGGTGATTACATTATTTGATTAGAAAGCGTCAATTCTTAAGTGAGAATGGTTTTTTTCAATAGCGTTGTTTTTTTTTCATTTAACAATTTGTTTTGAAAAAAAAAAAGACAAAACTATAAGACAAATAAAGAACACCGTAACATTCACTTGTGCATTATTGAGAACATTATATTTTTTAGTTGCTAAGAGAGAGAAATGTATCAAATATTTCAAACTCTTTCTTTATTATCTTTTTATTTTCAAAAGTCATATTCACTTTATTGGTAAAAAAAAATCATAACACACTCACGAGAACTTTGAGCTCATCAAATATTTCAAACTCTATCTTTATTACAGTAACTTTTTGTTTTCAAAAGTCATATTCACTTCATTTATGTATTTTAAAAAGGAACCATGTATTCGGAATTAACACATCAAGTTTTGAACTATTTTAAATTTTTATTCAAAATTTTTGAACTACAAATTTTTTTTTTAAATTCGAAGTTTCAAGAAATAGGAAAAAAAGTTTATTTTTCTGAAAACTGGGATATTCTAAAATATATAAAATTCAAAGTGTCTTTATTTCTTTAAATATTTCATACTTTCAAAAACTCAAATTGAAAATTCATACCTTACAAAATTTAAAAAAAAAATCTAAAAATACGAACCTAAGAAGTTTAACAAATTTATAACTCTTAAACATCCAAAAGTTCTATAATTCAAATATTTTAAATATAAAAAGTTTTTCAATTTTAATAAAAACTAAAATTCCAAAAATACTACAATATATGTACAAACTTCAAAATGTTAAAAAGTTTACAGTTTTCATTGTCTATAATATATCAACTACATATAACAACAAAATAAATCACTATTACAAATTTACAAACAACTAAGACTATTGCATATAAAAATAAACTAAATAAATTGCATAACATAATAATACAAATTTACCTACCAAGTTTGATAATATATGATAATATTTATTATAGCAATGTTTACAGAATACATCTTATAAAAAAGATAAAAGTGAACGATACGTATTTTAGGCAACATAAATTACTAAGCAGCGGCCCAGCAGTCGGCGGCGCGATGACAGTAACTTAATTCTACCAAGCTGCTTGAACCAGCAGCGATGACGACTTTTTTAGCGGAGTTGCTGCGTTTTGGGTCAAGTAAGCGCAACAAATTCTGGCAAGATGATGACTGTTAAAAAACACAAAACAATATTAGAACTTAGATCTACAACAAAAAACTAAAGATGTACCTTTACAAACTCTAGCTCTAGAATTAAAATTAAAAATATAAAAAAATAGATCTAGATATAAAAATTATAGATCTACACAAATAATACACTCACAAATTAAAAAAAAGCTCTTGAGAAACTCTTAAAAAATATAAGAGTAACCTTATAGCTTGCAAAACTCATAATGTGTGGTGGCTATACTGTTCGGTCGAGGCACGTTATCGTGGTGGCGGTGGTAGTGACGTATAGCAGGGGTGACACGTTGTGATTATGTCTGTGTCATGATGCAGAGTGGTGGAGATCATCAGTGGTGGAGACGGCCGGAGGTGGTGGGAGTACTGGTGGAGATGGGAGAGTCATTACGAAAGTATTTTTTTATTGTGAGGTGATTGTTTAGTTGTGTGTGCTTTTTTATGAAAGTATTTGTTTGGTGTGTGTTTATAGTGTATTGGTTTGAAAATATTTAAGGGTTGCATTAAATGTTTGAACATTTCAACATTTCAACCATTTTGATAAACTCTTTATAAGATAGTAAAGATATTTTATTAAGGGGATTTTCCCAAAATAGCTTTTTTATATTATGATGTCTCGAAAATGTCAGCTAAATCTCAATGTCTTTAAAATGGTCTAATGCAATTAAGGCATCAGAGACAACCTAGTGTATTTTTGGAATTCGGAGGCAACCGATGCATCCGAGGCAATCGAGGCAACTGAGATACGTGTCACGCAGAAAGGATAGGTTGCCGCGGTTACCTTAGTCGCCTTAGCTATTTTTAAGAAACATGCTATCGTTGGCCATTTTGATAAAGTAACCTTATAAATAGCTCATTTATGAAAATACCCCTTTTATTAATCAATGTGTCTGAAGCGTGTACGGAGAGTATTCTATTTCATTCAATGTTATCTATGAAAAATGCAATTTATATTAAAAAAAAATCTTACTGTAAAATATTCGAACACGCATTATATCTTAAATAATAAGGCTTTGTTTTATTAAGGGCGAATTGTATTAAAACACCACTAAAAAAACTCACATTACAATATTACGAGCATAGAGTTTTTTAAATTATAAGAAAAATATCAATGAAAAAAAAAGCTTAAAAAACCGATTAATTGCACTTACAAATTGGTAAGGCAAATCAATCAACCGTGATTATCGAATATTTAATATCTCATTTTCTATTTTGCGAAAGCAACATGCATGTTCTACAACAACACAGTATATATATAATACAGTAATGCACTAAACAAACGACGCACAGTAAATTGAGTTCAATATATCGGTCATTGCTTCGATCAAGTTTCGAGAAGCCGCTTTGCAGATCGAGTATATATAGCATCTATTCATTTGCCGATAAATAGATAAATGAACATAAAATAGTTATAAAGGCAAGTTTCTTCCAAGCACATGCATGGAAATTCCTAATTTTTTTTCTGTTACACATTTTTCTCCTTTCACTCGGCTTACATGTAGTCCAACACAACACTTGTATATAAATACTCTTTTCCTATAAATATATTTATACACACACACACTAACATTCTTGTTTTTAATCACCAAAACGAACCGAATTCGAATAAAGTTGTTAGATTTCGGCTCATTTCTTTACTCAGGTAGTAATATTAATTGAGATCAAGTTGATAGTAGATATGGAGGAAGAAGGATATGTGGTGACACCGGGGTTTAGATTTTACCCTACAGAAGAAGAGTTGATTACGATTTATCTAAAGCACAAGATACAAGGCACAAACAGGAACAGATTAACGCAACATCATATCGATCAAGTCATACCGGTGCTTCATGTTTACGATTTCTATCCTTGGGACCTCCCTCGTTAGTACTTTACTTTGCCCCTTTAATCTTCATTCGGCCAGCATGAACCTTTAATTATTAACATATAGATGACAATTACATGCACATAATAGTTTATGATTTTGGTTGTGAGATAGTTTCCGTTTATGATCTAACATAGTACATTTTGGAAGCAGAATATGCAGGAGACCGTTGTAAAGGAGATCCGGAACAATGGTTCTTTTTCATTCCGAGACAAGAGAAAGAAGCAAGAGGAGGACGACCATCCCGCCTAACTAGTTCTGGATACTGGAAGGCCACTGGATCTCCGAGTGTTGTTTACTCTTCTAGTAATCGAGCCATTGGGATCAAGAGAACAATGGTTTTCTACAATGGTAGAGCCCCCACCGGGACGAAGACCAAATGGAAGATGAATGAATACAAGGCTTTTCAAGAAGCCTCTTCCTCGAATACTAACCTAAAACCCGAGGTATATATTTTATAAGTAGCTTTATCCTTCTTACTTTGGGTTTGAAGTAACTTAGTTATATGTTAATATGTTACATGATATACCTACATGCTACTAATTATGCAGTTGATGGAAGAACTAAGTTTGAGCCGAGTATATGTGAAAGCAAATTGTATGAGAGCATTTGACAGAAGGCCATCAGGAGTGCCGATAAACGACCAAATACTACTTCAGCAACCTATTGACAACAATGAACATCATGCGACCACGTCAACTCAGCCTAGCCATCCGTCGATCTTAGATAGGACAACGAGCTTGAGCTTATCTGATCATAGCCATAACTCCACAGAGGATCAAGCTATTAGTTATCCTCATGACTCTACAATGGAGAGTGGTGATCAGCCCTTGTGGGATTGGGAAGAGCTTAATAACTGGTTTTAAATTTTAATTAGGTTTTCATTTTTGGACGTGTTAGCTAAATATTTTCAATTATAAGTTAATCAACCATAATAGCATATGATCAAATAATGGAATTATTGGATTGTAGTTTGATTCAAGTAAGTGGGATGAAAGAACAGATAATAATGCTAGTATAGCATAGACTTGGTCGATTGGTGTTAGAAAATAATTGAGATATGTATTGTATCCTTCTATCCTCAAAAATCTTTATAACTTTGTAGCTTCTTTGTTATTTTTAATTACATGTTCCGTTTATATATACGTTGTATATAAACGGAAAAATCATTGAGAGACCTAAACATGTAATTAGCATATGCCTAAATTTAATTATAATGGCTTAAAATTTTAAAGATTTAATTATGAGCTTATACAAGTTTTAAGCTTGCAATAGTACTATATCTGCCAGTCAATTTTGACCTAAATATTTGAAGTTTACTGTATTTTAATTTTAACTATTAACATGACTTTTACTTCGCAATTTATTAGTAATTTGAATTTGACTTTTCAAATAGAAAGAAAGGTTATAATTTTCAAGTAACATGAAAGATTAAAGCCATCTAAGAACCAACCATTCAAAAAATTTGATTAACACAACCAAACCAAATCCAATAAAATTGAACAATGTTTATGTAGTAGCTATCATCTAATTAGAGCCAAAAGGACTACTTCTTGTACCTCAAGAATCAAGTAGATTTCTTGGTATCAGATTACTCGAATCTTCTTCTGAATGTACCATTTCCGAAGAAGTCTCGTAACTTTTCAAACTTAATGTCTTTTTCGAATGCTCCTGATGCAACGCCATTCTGAACACGAGTGGCACGGAATTGTGGACAGTAAAACCAGATGCTTCAAGGCGGACGGGTGGTGGAATATGGTAACAGCTATGAAAGAAAGGATGGCGAAGCGCTTCAATGGCTGTTGGCCTTGAGCTCGGCTGCCATGAAAGGAGTGTAGCAACCAGATTCAACAATTCAGTGCTTGCATTTGGTAACAACTCAGAAAACCGCAAGCCTGGAAGATCTGGAAAACGATAACACATATTCTTTGCAAGCTTAAGGCCTCCAAACCATGTACTATTGGTTGGGGCTCCTAAGACACTACAGATTTTATGCATCACATCTGCTTCAGAATCGCCTTGAAAAAGTGGTTTGAGGGTGAATAATTCAGCTATGATTGCGCCCATTGCCCACATATCAACCGCAGAATTGTACACCGATGCTTGTAGATAAACCTCAGGGGCGCGATACCAAAGTGTCGAAATTTCATAGGTGAATGGCTGTTGTTCAGGATTCATTTCACGAGCTTGACCAAGATCACAAATCTTAATTTTATTCTTGTCCACAAGAAGGTTTGCAGGCTTTAGGTCACGATGAATGAATCTATTGTGATGCATGTATGCAAGACCATGAAACACTTGGAAGCACATGTTTCTAATCTCGGTTTCTGAAAACGGCTTCTTCTGTTGTTGCATACGTTGGTATAGACTAAACTCCACATACTCGAATACTAGAAACACGATTTCGTGTTCATGGATGATTTCTTTAAGTTGAACGATATTAGGATGATTGTTCATCTTGATTAGTGACTTGACTTCCCTCAAGTTCATGCGCTCTTGTGGTGAGTAACACTTTGACATCAGTTGCTTAATCGCAACCACACGGCCGCTATGTTTATCGATAGCTTTCCAGACAACTCCACCTGATCCACGCGCAACTTCTTCCAATTTTTCGTATCTCTCCATTGCACGTATAACACTTCTCGATGTTTTCAAGAAAACACGAACTTAACGTTGAATAAAAAATAGCAACAAACGTGGATTACCTTAAACTTAACTTTCTTGATCGATCAATGCAGGAAGAAGAAGAAGCTATTAAAAGATCATGCTTCGTAAACTGAATGTTATGAGTTATTTATAATGCTCGTTTAGCGGTGGTTATTGCGAGTTTACTTATTGTAGTTGTCTTACGATAAATTTGCATGCAAAGGGGTTTGTTCTACGTGTTCTGCACGTATTTGGGATTTAACGACCGACTAACATCATTATTATTATCATACTTTATATAACGCTAAAGTTATTTTGTGATCAATTGGGGAAAAACTGGTTCTGCTTAGGTGCGGTTCACTCATTCTTGTAAGTTTTAGTTGACCGCTTTGATTTACTAGCCAACATGTAGGCATTCATGGTTTCGGTTGAACACGTTTTTAGATGATTTATATATATATAATATGTTTTTAATTATTGTAAAATATGAATATATAATATTTTTTTAATTAATTGGATGTATTAATTATATATTAATTATATATTAATTAATATTAATTATTTTAATTTTTAAATGTATATCAATTATGATGTATTTATTAAGTTTAATATGAGTATTAAATTATTAGATTTTAAGTATTGTTATTTTAAACTAGCCGGATACCCGCGCAATGCGACGCCAGGTATCGGTGAGTATTTTTTGTGTTTTTAGAATATAAAAAGATTTTGGTTTTTTTATGGTACCTATGAGTTGCTAATGGGCTGTTACAATTATATTAAATGAGTTGTTACAAATATTAGAAAGTTATTACTTACATAATTAAAGACATTTTAGTGTATTCTTTTATTTCGTAGTAAAGTAAAACAAATTTTTTATAATACGCAAGTTAAATTAATTGAATTTTGTTCCTTGTTGCAAAATTGATGGTTCGGGTAGGTATAAACGGTAGGCAAACAAGCGATGCACTAAACGGACGCAGGTTAAAACTGATAAAAAAAACATATACACGTAAAAATAAAAAAATAATAATATTTGTTTAAAAGTCGAGGAAAAAGCAATGAATAAAAAAAATCCATAAAGTGCTTAATCTCGTTTTACATACCCCATAAAAGTATATTTAATGTCTTACATATATTCACTGAGAAAATCAACAATAATGAATCGGTAAAAAATACTTTATTTTTTAAATAAAGTATTAAAAAATACCTATAATTAATAAAATAAGAAAAATTTATATTAAAAGTTATACATAGCGTAAATGAATTGTAAAATTACTTTGGTTCGGAAGTAGTACGAACTGGGAGACACTTCAAGTTACTACAATATAAAAAATAAAATAAGTTAAATTGTTTGTTACATTTAGAGGTGAAAACAAGAATAACACAAAATGTCACAAAACAAACTAACATCACAACAAATACAACTAAATATCACTATGATGAAAACCACAAGATCCACCGCATGTACAACCACATCTACCCAACCATAAGTTCCATCACTCATTCCACAAGATCTACTACGAACCAATCTACGACCCAACAAGCGAATCTATTGAATCTGCCACTCTAACCAAACACAATTGAAATCATACAAAAGATTCAAGTGGGGGCGGCGACATTGTCTCTTAATCTTAAAAGAGGATTTAGAGATGTTTTGTTTGAAGAGAGATTACATGGGCTATGTGTGGGTTTTTTGTTGGTGGTTTATGTATCCCGTTGATTCATTTGTCTGAATTTACGATGAAAACCGACCACAATCGAACCAAAAACATAACCACAAAATGACGGGGACAGAAGTGGTGATGGCACAAAACGCACAAAAACACCACCGATTATCAAAATATTCGGTTGTGTTGTGGCAGCAACAGTTTAGTTGGTAATGATTTTGTTCCTGAAAAGCAAATAAAATCAATATGTTCTAGTGTATGTGTGAATTTCTTTTTAGGAGGCATTGTATATATAGAATGCAGAAAAGGGGCTGTTGTTATTACAAAATGGGTTGTTACAATTTCAAGTTTAAATTCTATAATGTTTAAATGAATTGTTATAAACTTGACATTAATTTCTAAAATGTTCAAATGGGCTTTAATGAAAATCAGTTGTTACAATAGTATGTATTTAATATGTATGACCAGGCCTTGAAAGTCATACATTTTTCTTTTAATAGAAATGTTTTTGCCTTAAACTTTTTAAGACTTCCTTTTATAGGAAGTGGTAAATGCTTTATAAAGTATTTAGTTTTTTAGACTTGTATTGATTGTACACAATGCATTAATAGGTGTAAATTGTATTTCCAAATATTTTATAATTATAAGCCTAAACGTTAATTAATAACTGATTTTTGGTTAGTTAATAAAAAGGTTTGCTTGCAAGATCTTTCTTTGCGTTACTCGTACCCAATTGATATATGTCGTTGTTTCGTTCTCGGTATCTTCTCGAATCGATCACGGTTAAAAGTAGAATCGTTGTAATTGGTGACTAAAAAGGGGGAGCTTTGGTCTATAACTACTAAAATGATAAGTGCAGAAAGTAATAAAATTAAACTAAAAGCAATTACTGGAAATAAACTTGAATACAAATCAAACAGTAAATACCTAAACTTGGAAAATAGCTTATTCGGAATAATTGCTTGATCCGGAATACTTGGAAAATTGCTTCATTCGAAATGTTCACTTGATGCGGAATAACGGTTGATGCGGAATAAGTGCTTCATGCGGAATGTTTATTCATGCGGAATATGGCCTTCGTTCGGAATAATCTTTGATCCGGAATAATGTGCTTATGCGGAATAAATGGCTGACCCGGAATAAATGACTGATTCAGAATGTTTTTAGAAAAAACCTTTATTCGGAATAACTACTCATCCGGAATATTGATTATTCCGGATGAACAAGTTGATTCGGAATAAATTTCTTTACTCGGAATAAACCTTGATCCGGAATAAAGTAGCTGATCCGGAATATTAAATATTCCGAACCAATTAGCTTGATCCGGAATAAAATTGGAAAACCCTTGATCCGGAATAATGGATATTCCGAACCAACAATAAAATCACAAACCTTGATCCGGAATAATGGATATTCCGAACCAACAATGAAATTACAAACCTTGATCCGGAATCTGGGCAAGAACAGTAAAAATAGCGAAGAACAGGGGATTACTTTACACACGAAATTAACCCAAAATTCACCAAGTTTTTAATCAAAACTTAAACCAATTTATCCACTAATCATTTACCAATGATAAACATCAATCCAAAACATCAAAAACATAAAACCCACTTACTTTTTATGATCAAAACCAATAAAATGGAAACTTAAGAACTTTGAATCACAAAGAGATGAAGAACAAGATGATAGAAAGATTAAATGTAAACTTGTATTGATGATTAAGATTCAACAAACAAAAGTGGAAAGATTAAAAGTACAAGATTGGAAGAAATCAAAAGAAATGAAAACCACTCCTTAAGGGAGATGGTTCTTCCTACGAAATAGGAAAAAAATGTAACAGAATAAAAAACTTCTAGAAAATTGTGAATGGGAGGAGTATTTATAGGCTTCCTCCTTGGTTGGTGAGTGGGCTTTCTCCCTTTCTTTTTGTCTTCTCGTCTTTTTAGAAAAGTTGACGTTTTCGATTTCGATTCGGGATTTGTCGACGAATAAATTCAACTCGTCTTTTAATTTCTTCATTTAATAGACTTGAGTTCCTTCGACATGTGTAAATCTTCCATCTTTGGTCCTTTTCTTCGATAAAACTTCAAATAGGCCTATTGACTTCAAATCTTTTGCCTCTCTTGGACTATAGACTTCGTCTTTTCGTCTTTTTCCTCGATAAAACACGTGCAATCCCATGTTTTCTCCAATATTTATCCGGTTGGCTCTGAAAACACAACAAACACACAAACCACGCATAATTCCAAACAAATGACATTAAATACGCGTTTTGGTCTTGTTTTAGCAAGAAATAAGTGGTAAAAGGATGGGTGTTTTCACACCTATCAAATCCCCTACACTTAACCATTGCCATGCCCTCATGCAATGCTTAGTGATAAAGCAAATTTACACTTTTCTCATAATCAATCAACCTTGGCCTTATTAAAATATTACTAAACAAAAATTTAAATACTAAGAGAAATTAAAACTTTAAAGGAAACAAAAGGATAGAAACCATTTTCACTTGAAAATAGCTATATGGAAATAACTTGCAAAGAGATCAAGGACTTACATTAGGGCTTTGGTGCTGCGAAGATTTATCACCCTCAAGTTTCACGTTCCCCAAACTAAGCTTAAAAACGAGATCATTGTTATTATAAGTTAGCAATTTAAACATTTACACACATGGCTTAATTATATGCTTAAACTCCCTTATTCCTAGGTGTATCTCTTATATTTTATTTTTGTCTTAGAATGATCATGAAGATGCATTTTTGGACTTATTTCGATAGTTTATTTAGGCTGAAAGCAAAGTAGGACGATTTGATCAATAGTTAGCTAAAGGACAAAATCTCTTAAAACTGCTTCTCGGGATATCAAAAAGTTCATATCTTGGCATAACTCGCTTCGCGACTTGAGACCTTTCTCGGGCCGTTATTTGGCATGTACTTCATACTTCATATCTTGAGAGATGTTCTTGAGATAATGGTATTCTCTTCGTTAATAGAGTTCTTCACTTGGAGTATTTTTGAGGGGTACCCCAACTTTGTTGACCACGACTTCATCATTATTTCTTCAATCGCTAATTGGGATTTTGAGATACAACGATCCGCCTCCTTTTCGGACTTGGATCTATTTATCCTCATACCTTGTTAGGGTCTTTTCGGATAGACTTCTCCATGATCTTTATGGGAGTTGATTGCTTTTCGTCGTGAGTCTTGATCCTTCATATTGATTTTTGGAATAATGCTTTTCACATCACCTTGGATCTTTAGCAATAAAATGGAATCCTCATGCCTTCTTAGGGCCTTTTTGGACTCACCAATCTTCGCGTCCCGCTTCATAAGTTATGCCTTGGCTATGAACTCTTATCATTACCGAGCAACTTTTAAACGATCTTGGGCTAGAAGCTAAGTAACCTTTCAAATCGTACGACCTTACTTATTGCAGATAAATTATTAGCAAGTGATAGGAGAATAGGCAGATAATCACACCAAGTGTGCTTGTGCAAGAATACCGACTTATAATTGACTCTATCATTTCTCGTTCTCCACAATTTAAAATCTCAAGTAATGAGACTCGTGGATGCTTAGCCTAATAAACCAATTAAGGTCTACATGGTTAAGGATACTTGCTAGAATAAACTTGGATAAGTCTATTCAGGTTGAGTCAAAATAGTCGCAACGGGCCTAATATGTCAAAGACTTCAAAACTAGCTACACCACTTTATTAATATTTTTGACTTTATTGTGGGGTATATACATATGAAAGCAACGATAAAAATTTAAAAATTACGACTATATGGCCAAAGTTAATTAAAAATTTGAAAAATGTTGAAAAAGATGATTTTCCGGTTAAATGAAGGCATTTTAATGGAAAATTCCACTTAAAACTTCGATAGAAGTCCCCCCCCTACACTTAAGATAAACATTTTCCTCAATGTTTAAGCATGTGGGAAAAATCTCCCCTACACTTATGACATTGTGCACGTTGGTTAAATCAAGCTAAGGAAGAGACGACTAAAGTGATCAATTTCAAATGTGAGTATGAAGAAAATTAAATCACGATAGTTGAGAGATAGAACCGGTATTGCGGATAACATGGGAGCACGGTTCTTCAAAGATTCCAAGAGTGCACTTATCCCTGTAAGCACATCACCATACAAGCACAAGCAACCTATATAGCTCCCCCTACACTTAGGATGAAAAACGGGAAAGGGGGATAGATACTCGGGTTGCCTCCCAAGGAGCGCTTGTTTTTGTTAACCGAGTCACGAGCCTGACTCGGTCCCGAACTAATTCAAGGGAAACGTGGTGAGGGATGGAATCATCTCATGAGAGATGTCCTCACCAAAGTATAACTTCAGACGCTGGCCATTCACCTTAAAATTGGGCCCATTTGGCTGAGAAAGCTCAATGGTGCCATAGGGAAAGACATTGGCGATGGTGAATGGACCAGACCATCGGCTCTTCAACTTGCCCGAGAAGATCTTCAACCGAGAGTTAAAAAGTAAGACTTGATCACCAACGTGGAACTCTCGGTTCTTAATTTTAGCATCGAGGATAATCTTGGTCTTCTCTTTGTAGATCAATGAGTTCTCGTAAGCTTCATTCCTCAATTCTTGTAGCTCGTTGAGTTGAATCTTGCGAAGATCACCGGCTTTGTTGATGTCGAAGTTAGCCCACTTCAAGGCCCAGTATGCCTTATGTTCCAGCTCGATGGGGAGGTGGCATGCTTTCCCGTACACAAGACGGTAAGGTGTACAACCAATCGGTGTCTTATAGGCGGTACGAAAAGCCTACAGAGCATCATCAAGTTTATCGGCCCACGAGGCACGATGCTCTCCCACAGTACGTTCCAAAATTCTCTTCAATCCACGGTTGGATATTTACGCTTGACCGTTGGTTTGAGGATGATAAGCGGTGGAAAGACGGTGATTGACACCATACTTAGCCATGACTCTTGAAAATTGATCATTGCAAAAATGAGTCCCGCGGTCACTGATTATAGCACGAGGGACACCAAATCGAGCAAACAGTTGTTTCAAGAAATTACAAACCACCCTCGCGTCGTTAGTGGGTAAAGCTTTGGCTTCAACCCATTTGGAAACGTAGTCAACAGCGACAAGGATGTATTTGTTGCCTTTAGAAGAAGGGAATGGCCCCATAAAGTTGATGCCCCATACATCAAAGATTTCACATTCTTGTATGAAATTTTGAGGCATCTCATCTTTATGTGTGATCTTGCCTTGTTTTTGGCAAGCATCACAATGTTTAACCATCTCGTGAGCATCACGATAAATGGTGGGCCAATAAAATCCCGAGTCAAACACTTTTTTGGCGGTGTAGTTGGGACCAAAGTGACCACCGGTGGGTCCTTTATGGCAAGCCTTGAGAATGTCCAAAGCGGCCGGTCTGTCAACACATCGGCGAATAATCAAGTCAGCGCATTGTTTGAATAGAAAAGGGTCATCCCAAAAGTAAGTCTTAACATCATTCAAGAACTTCTTATTTTGTTGGGATGTTAACCCTTTGATGAGAACACCACCTGCTAAGTAGTTTACAATGTCGGCAAACCACGGGGTGTCATCCAGATTGAGATTAATAGACATTAAGGTCTCAAGGGGAAAAGAGGCATTGATCTCTTTGTTCGGATGATCCCCGTGATATGGATCCTCAAGTCTACTAAGATGATCCGCGGCTAGGTTTTCGGCACCCTTCTTGTCACGAATTTCAATGTTGAATTCTTGAAGGAGTAAAACCCAGCGAAGAAGTCTTGGCTTAGAGTCGTGCTTAGTCATCAAGTACTTCAACGCGGAATGGTCCGTGTATACGATTGTGGTGGATAAAACAAGATAGGGGCGGAATTTTTCAAAAGCATAGACAACAGCTAAAAGCTCTTTTTCGGTTGTCGTATAATGCAATTGAGCCCCCGTCATTGTTTTGCTAGCATAGTGGATTGGTTGGAAGTGTTTGTTGATCCTTTGTCCCAAAACCGCACCAATAGCAAAGTCGCTAGCATCGCACATCAATTCAAAGGGTAGCTCCCAATTAGGGGTAACCAAGACTGGTGCCTTAGTTAGCTTATCCTTAAGATGATTGAAGGCTTCGATACACTCTTTATAAAAGATAAAAGGAGTATCTTTTTCCAAGAGGTGGGTCATCGGGGGAGCGATTTTAGAGAAATCCTGAATGAATCGACGATAGAAGCCCGCATGACCCAGAAAACTTCTCACACCCTTCACGGTTGAAGGTGGAGGTAATTTGGCTATGACATCTACTTTAGCACGGTCGACTTCAAGACCGGCTTTAGAGATTTTGTGTCCTAACACAATGCCTTCTTTTACTATAAAATGGCATTTTTCCCAATTCAGAACAAGGCGAGTGTCTTCGCACCGCTTGAGCATACGTTCTAAATTGGCAAGGCAAGAAGAGAAGGAATCCCCAAAGACCGAGAAATCATCCATGAAGACTTCCATGGTTTGCTCAACCATGTAATGGAAGATAGCCAACATGCACCTTTGGAAAGTCCCGGGGGTATTGCATAAGCCAAAAGGCATTCTTTTGTAAGCAAATGTGCCATAGGGACAAGTGAATGTTGTCTTCTCTTGATCTTGGAGATCGATGGGTATTTGGAAATAACCCGAGAAACCATCAAGAAAGCAGTAATATTCATTACCCGCTAAACGTTCAAGCATTTGGTCCATAAAAGGAAGAAGGAAATGATCCTTTCTCGTGGCATCATTGAGTTTGCGGTAGTCTATACAAACTCTCCACCCAGTAACGAGACGTGTAGGAATCAACTCGTTGTTTGCATTGGGAACAACGGTGATTCCGCCTTTCTTAGGCACAAATGGACTGGACTAACCCATGGTGAATCCGAGATAGGATAAATCATGCCCGCATCAAGAAGTTTGATAACCTCTTTTTTAATAACGTCATGGATTTTAGGATTCACCCTTCGTTGGCTTTGAATTATGGGCTTAAAGTCGTCCTCCATGAGAATTTTATGTGTGCAAAAGTGAGGATCAATTCCGCGAATATCGGAGATTTTCCAAGCGATAGCTCTTTTATGTTTCTTCAACACGGCGATAAGTCGGGATTTTGCTTCTTCTTTCAGGTCCTTTGCGATGATGACCGGTAACTTCTTGTTGTCTTCAAGGAAAACGTACTCTAGATGAGGAGGTAGGTCCTTAAGCTCAAGAGTAGGAGGATCCTCAATAGATGGTGTAACTAACGATGGATCATCATTAGTCACCTCTTTAGGAGAAGGAGGAGAAAACGGGTCTTCATTGAGAAGTCTCTCAATAGTACGAATGTCTTCATCCCAATCGGTGGAAGAATCATCATACTTAAGATCGAGAGGACCCAAGCTAGCTTCGAAATCATCCAAGTCACTTTCTCCAAAAGGAGTCAATGCCGGAGCAATTGAGGCAACGGTATCAACATTGGGTAGAGAAGAGAGAGTACTTTTGCAAGCATCATGAAAGTGTTCTTCACAAGCCTCATCGAGAACATCAATAGCATTAACACTCTCATATGAATAAGGTTGCTTAGAAATCTTACCCATGTTGAAGACAATTTGATCGTCACCAACTCTCATGATTATCTCGCCCGCAGCTACATCAATGAGAGTGCGACCGGTCCTCAAGAAGGGACGTCCAACGATTAATGGAACACGAGGATCCATTTCGTAGTTAACGAAAACAAAATCCGCCGGGAAGGTGAATTTGTCAACGCCAACAAAGACGTCTTCGGCTATCCCTACTGGATAGCAACCGTACGGTTGGCTAATTCCAAAGTCATTTTGGTGGGGACTAGCTCGGGGAGAGATAATTGCTTCCAAACACTTAAAGGCATTAAGTTTATACTGGCACCTAGATCGGATAGGGCCATGCAATTATCTACTCCCGGGAAGTTGCAAGGAATCAAGAAGCGACCCGGATCACCAAGTTTGGTTGGCAATTTCCTTAAGAGAATGGCGGAGCAATTCTCATTAAGTTAGGTCTGAGCAATGTCAAGAAGCTTCTCCTTGTCGCTAAGAAGATCTTTAAACATCTTCGCGTACTTGGGCATGTGAGCGAGAGTCTCGGCAAAGGAGATGTTAAAATTCAATTGTTTAAACATTTTAAGAAAGTTTGAAACTTGAATATCATCCTTGCTCTTTTGCTTCTCTTTCCTCAACCTTGAAGGATAAGGTATATCGGATGAAGAGGAAGGCTTTAGGGGAGTAGGATCACTCACAACCACGGGTGGTGGGGGAATGGGGATAGAAGGCGAAGGAGGTGAGGAAAGTTGCTCTTTTTCCTTGTTCACAATCACGGGTGGAGGTGTAGGAAGCTCGGGTTCCGTATAACCTTTTACACTACGAGTGGTGATTGCTTTCATCTCCCCTCTTGGATTCGCAATGATGTTACTCGGAAGAGTACCCGAAGAAGAGGGTTGATTACCTTGGAAGAGCGAACCGATCATATCACGAATGTTAACCGCTTGAGTGCTGAAAGAGTCTCTAATATCTGCACGAATCTCATTGCTTTGTTTTGCCATGTCATTCCTTAGCTCGGCTCGAATATCGTTCCCTTTTTTCGCCATTTCTCCCTTCAAGTTGACAAATTGACTCTGAAGATTCGTCACCATCTCTCGATTAGTCTTCATGAACGTCTCGACGTCTTGATTCAATACCATCGGTTGATTGAGAGGTGGAGCTTGGTAAGCTTGAGAATTTCCTTGAGGTGGGTATGGGTTTCTTTGGGATTGATATTGATTGTTAGCACGAGGTTGGGATTGGTTGTTTCGGTTATAGCTTTGTTGTTGGTTTTGGTTTGGAGGAGGGAAGCCGGGTGGAGCAAGATAGTTGTTTGAACGATAACTTAGCAAGCTACGGTCTCCTTGAGGACGAGCTTGATAGCCTCCCGTGGGATAAGTACCGTATGCCGCGTTAACGTTTTCAGAAAAATTGCCTTGAGTGGAAGGACAATCATTGTAGGAATGAGGACCACCACATGTGTCACAAGAAATAGAAACGGCTTTAGCTTGTTGAAAGTGGTTTGTGGCCATAGTCATGAAATTCTTGTTCATCTCTGCGATTTGTTAGGTAAGTTCGGTTATCTCGGGATTGGAAGTAGTAGAAGAAACATTGACTCTCGAGTTAGATCTTGAGGATGCGGATGAATCCCAATTCTTGTGGTGAGTAGTCATGTTTTCAATCAACTCTCTACACTCCTCCGGTCTCCTTTTCATAAAAGTACCACCGGCGACGGCGTTGATCGTGTCACGATCACGAAAAGTGAGACCATTGTAGAAAGTATCAGTGAGAGTGACGGGGAGCATGTTGTGATTTGGACAGCGGTCGATCAAATCATTGTATCGTTCCCAAGCATCAAAGAGCGATTCATCATTGTCTTGCATGAATCCACTAATTTGGTTACGAAGGCTCGTGACCATGGATGGTGGGAAGTAGCGCGACAAAAAGCGTTGAGTCATGTCGTCCCAAGTATGAATAGAGTTCTTTGGGAGACGGTCAAACCATTTTTCGGCATGGTGAGAAAGCGAGTGGGGAAAGAGTTGGAGGCGAAGGTCATCCATAGAAACACCGGGGGACTTCATGCTTTGGGTGATGGTAATAAATTTGTCGAGGTGTTTGTTGGCATCATCATCCGGAATTCCGCGAAATGGGTTAGTTTGCACTTGTTGGATCATGTGATGATTCAACGAAAACTCCTGAGCCGTGACATGCATCGGCGCAATCGGGCCTCCACGTCCGTTCATCGTAGGTTGGCATAGCTCCTCCATGGTTCGTAGGTCGGGTAAAGGTGGATTATTCATGTTTGGGTGGGGGGGGGGGGGGGGTTATTATTGTTGTTGTGGGGTGGATTATTATTGTTGTTGTTGTGTACACCGGCCATGTCTAATTGTTCGAGAGTCTCGGGCTCTGAATAAGACGTTGATCGAGTACGCATACACTAAAAAGAAAATGCAAGAGAAAATATTTTTGGTTTTTATAGGTTTTTTAATGTTTTTGTCTTTTTGAAAATTTTATATTTTTGTAGGTTTTTTTTTTTGAAAATTTTTGTGCTTGAAAATAACGTTCCCGAAAGAACGGATCCCAAAATCCAATTTTTCTCACAAGAAACCGTTGATCCTTACAAAAAGAGCCGGCAGCGGCGCCATTTTAATAACTGATTTTTGGTTAGTTAATAAAAAGGTTTGCTTGCAAGATCTTTCTTTGCGTTGCTCGTACCCAATTGATATATGTCGTTGTTTCGTTCTCGGTATCTTCTCGAATCGATCACGGTTAAAAGTAGAATCGTTGTAATTGGTGACTAAAAAGGGGGAGCTTTGGTCTATAACTACTAAAATGATAAGTGCAGGAAGTAATAAAATTAAACTAAAAGCAATTACTGGAAATAAACTTGAATAAAAATCAAACAGTAAATACCTAAACTTGGAAAACAGCTTATTCGGAATAATTGCTTGATCCGGAATACTTGGAAAATTGCTTCATTCGGAATGTTCACTTGATGCGGAATAATGGTTGATGCGGAATAAGTGCTTCATGCGGAATGTTTATTCATGCGGAATATGGCCTTCGTTCGGAATAATCTTTGATCCGGAATAATGTGCTTATGCGGAATAAATGGCTGACCCGGAATAAATGACTGATTCGGAATGTTTTTAGAAAAAACCTTTATTCGGAATAACTACTCATCCGGAATATTGATTATTCCAGATGAACAAGTTGATTCGAAATAAATTTCTTTACTCGGAATAAACCTTGATCCATAATAAAGTAGCTGATCCGGAATATTAAATATTCCGAACCAATTAGCTTGATCCGAAATAAAATTGGAAAACCCTTGATCCGGAATAATGGATATTCCGAACCAACAATAAAATCACAAACCTTGATCCGGAATAATGGATATTCCGATCCAACAATGAAATCACAAACCTTGATCCGGAATCTGGGCAAGAACAGTAAAAATAGCGAAGAACAGGGGATTACTTTACACACGAATTTAACCCAAAATTCACCAAGTTTTTAATCAAAACTTAAACCAATTTATCCACTAATCATTTACCAATGATAAACATCAATCTAAAACATCAAAAACATAAAACCCACTTACTTTTTATGATCAAAACCAATAAAATGGAAACTTAAGAACTTTGAATCACAAAGAGATGAAGAACAAGATGATAGAAAGATTAAATGTAAACTTGTATTGATGATTAAGATTCAACAAACAAAAGTGGAAAGATTAAAAGTACAAGATTGGAAGAAATCAAAAGAAATGAAAACCACTCCTTAAGGGAGATGGTTCTTCCTACGAAATAGGAAAAAAAGGTAACAGAATAAAAAACTTCTGGAAAATTGTGAATGGGAGGAGTATTTATAGGCTTCCTCCTTGGTTGGTGAGTGGGCTTTCTCCCTTTCTTTTTGTCTTCTCATCTTTTCAGAAAAGTTGACGTTTTCGATTTCGATTCGGGATTTGTCGACGAATAAATTCAACTCGTCTTTTAATTTCTTCATTTAATAGACTTGAGTTTCTTCGACATGTGTAAATCTTCCATCTTTGGTCCTTTTCTTCGATAAATCTTCAAATAGGCCCATTGACTTCAAATCTTTTGCCTCTCTTGGACTATAGACTTCGTCTTTTCGTCTTTTTCCTCGATAAAACCCGTGCAATCCCATGTTTTCTCCAATATTTATCCCGTTGGCTCTAAAAACACAACAAACACACAAACCACGCATAATTCCAAACAAATGACATTAAATACGCGTTTTGGTCTTGTTTTAGCAAGAAATAAGTGGTAAAAGGATGGGTGTTTTCACACCTATCATTAATATATAGTATAGACTAGTCGGGTGCTACTTTATATAACAATAGTTGGGTGTTCGCGCATAGTGACATCGTAGTGAATGAAGTAACTTTTTTGTGAGGATGCGAGAAGTGTTGGATCATGCTCGTCGATGCAACTCTTTCCGCACTATCCTATCTGTTTAGTGAAGTCTTTCTACAATACTGTGAGTGAATATGTGTTCGGTCTATGTATTTGTTTAAGTTTTTCGTATTTTTCGCGCGATGTCATATTGATGTCATCACTCCCGCATGTACCAAGACACACAGAGTGTGCTACCTTAGAGGTTTTAGGGGGTAATGAATGGGAAAGATAATGATTAATAGTGCTTGGTTAGGAGAAATGTAAGTAATCATTACCCATTATTGGGTAATGAACCATTCCTCTGTAAATTGAGGGTAATGGATTCGAGGTAATAGATTTAGGTATGTGTGTGTCTACACCTACCACCACCACCATCACTGACTACCACCATTGTCGTTACCACCACCCTCCCAACGCCACCACCACTCTCCGCCGCCACCACCACTACCACTACTCCCACCGACTGCTACCACCCCACCATGGATTCAAGTGTGTATTGGTCCACCAACGACCACCACCTCTACTGATGTCGTCACCACACTCTATCACAGTTATTAATGGCTACCGATGGCTCCACCACTACCACCACCACATCGTCGATCATCACCACTGCCACAACCTCCACATCCGTCGCTACCTATACCATTTACCACAACCGCTTATCGTAACCACCAACTGTTAATAACCACCCAAAAACCATCGATCATCGTCGTTACCACCACCTCCACCTCCACGCCTGCCGACTACCACAAGTCCGCAATCGTCTATTGCAATGGCTGTCGTCCTCAACCACCACTAGCCGACACTGATTTTCATTAACTTCTTCCTTTACCAATATCGCACTGACCACCACCATTGTCGCTACCACCACCCTCCCAACGCCACCAACGCTCTCCGTCGCCACCACCGCCACCGACCACTACCACTTCACCATGAATTCAAGTATGTTCTTGTTCACCAGCGACCACCACACTCTATCAACATCATTAACGGCTACCGATGACACCACAACTACCACCACCACACCGTCAATCATCACCACCACCACAACCTCTACATCCCGTCGCTACCTATACCATCTATCACAACCGCTTTCGCAACAACCAACAGTTAATAACCACCCAAAAACCACTGATCATCGCTACTACCACCAACTCCACCTCCGATCGCCACCTCTACCGACTACTATAAGTCCGCAATCGTCTGTTGAAATGGTTGCCGTCCTAAACTACCACTAGCCGCCACTAATTTCTATTAATCGCTTCCCTTACCAATATCGGATTGACCACCACCATTGTCTCTACCACCACCTTTCCAACGCTACCACCGTTATCCGCCGCCACCACCACCGCTACCGGCCGCTACCACCTCACTATGGATTCAAGTATTTTTTGTTCACCAACGACCACCACACTCCGCCACCATCATTAACGGCTACTTATGACGCCACCACTACCACCACCATACCGTCGATCATCACCACCGCTACAACCTCTACATCACGTCGCTACATGTACCATCTACCACAACCACTTATCGCAACCACCAACTGTCAATAACCACCAAAAAACCACCGATCATCGTTGTTACCACCACCTCCACCTTCGACCGCCACCTCTACCGACTGCCACAAGTTCGCAATCGTCTGTTGCAATGGCTGCCGTCTTCAACCACCACTAATTTTCATTATTGCTTCCTATACCAACATCGTCATCGTCGCGACCCTGAATATAAACCTAGACGTTGTTGCTGTAAGTTTATGGACTTATATTTAATAGTCGTGTGATAGGATCGAACTCGAGATTCCGAGATTACACACAATACGTAAAGAGTTAATTTAATTAATAAATATATTTATTGTATTTATTAACTTATTTAATAAATATATTTATGTATTTATTAATTTAACCGAGCAAGTAACTGTATGACTTTAACGATCATTAAATAATTAATAGTTAAGTTATAACGAGCGTTAAATAAATATATAGTATGTATAAACAAAAGGAAAGAAGTTTGGAAGTTACCGGAACACCCCTAAGGGGTGTTGGTCGGTCGGTTATGGGCTCCAAGGGGGGGGGGGGCAAAAGTTGCCTTTTATTTATCTTGGACTACAAGGGTTGAGGCCTATAAATACACCTCCTAATACCTCATAATTCACACAACAATAAACTTTCTCCCTTCTTTCTCTTTTGGTTCGATCGCAAGACACACCACAAAGGGGTGTTTGGTTGGTTTTCTTGGTTGATCGATTGTATACGTAATCTAGTCCTAGCCCCTCTCTAGGGTTGTTGGGTAGATTATTTACATGTGTTGTAGCTCGGTCTTCACGTGCTCAAATCACGGTTAGCTCGTTGTATTACGTGTGTACAAGAACGTAATATAGTTTTACTTTAGACTATATCTTGGTACATACGGTTTTAACCCGAATCGATGATTTGTTCTTCGTCTTGTGGAATTGCTTTAGCGTAAAGGTATGTAACCCTAATTCGATTAATTATAATTGTGTTATTAAATATGATCTTGTTAAATCGCTTCCGCTATATGTGCTTTGATCTCGTTTAGGGTTTTAAATAATTGTTATGATACTAATAAACCTTCAGTGGCATCGAGAGCCGTTTTAACATGTTATAATTATCGAAAATCTAAAGTTTTTTTAACTATAATTGTTTTGAGTTAAAGCTACATGTTTTTAGGTTTTTCATAAAATTAGGGTTTTGTTTTTTAAAAATTAGGGTTTTACTCTATTTTTTTAATAAAATAAAAAAATTGTTTTGAAACCCTAAATTACATGTGGGATAATTTTAGATTATATTACATGATTAATTGTTATGTCATGTATGGTTACGATCCGTAGAGATTTAATTGTTAAGATATGGGGAATCCATGATTACGTGCATGTTTTCATGGATCGTAAAATTATATGTTTATATGATTTTATGTGTTGCGTGATTATTTGATTCAATAAATCTAGAATTAGGGAAGACTTTTATATAGTGATATGAAGACCTAGATATGATGATTATTAAATTAATCGTATGCATGTGGCTATTTGATTTATTTGTTGCGCATATAAATTATTATTATGTGTTTATGATTTAGTTTTTTTTTACTTGTTTATATATAAAATTGTTGAATTGTTGTAAACAAGGTGTAGAAACTAGAAGGGGGGGGGGGGGTTGAATAGTTTCTTATCGGTTTATCTCCTAATTAAAATTCCTTTCGATTAGGTGAGTGCATAAAACTATCTTTTACTTGAAAGATAGTTGCATAATGATTAGGTTCAATTCTAATGCATTAACAATGTGTAGTAAGTATAATGATAATGAATGTAAGTAATGAGTAAGGAAAGAAACAACCTAGTAGGAAGACACCAAGATTTATAGTGGTTCGGTAACGAGGCTCTATCCTCGTTCCTACTCCACTCCTCGATTACACCTTACTCGAGATTTCCACTATATCCACAAGCTCCCTTCTTGGCGGAGAAAACCTTACAACGTCGCTTACATTATTTTCCGACACTAAGCCAAATGTCGAGACCTAATCTTAGCTAGGACCAATCTACACAACGTTGCCCACTTCACTATTTTACGACACAAGGCTAGATGTCGAGTTTTAATCCAAAGCTAGAACCAATCTTCACAACGTTGCCTACTTCACCATTTTCTGACACAAGGCTAGATGTCGAGTTCTAATCCAAAGCTAGAACCAATCTTCACGACTCTTCACTTTGAAGCTAAGTGAGAACTTCACACAACACAACTACATATCACTTTATAGTTTAGTGAGAACTCACAAGACACAACCACGTCACTTTATAATTTAGTGAGAACTAACACAACTAATTACAACTCAACTAAACATTTTCAAATACACACATGTAATTGGATCTACACAACACAAATCCAAGCACACACATGTGCAATGGATTTACACAACTCTAATCCAAGTATTCACATATAGCTTGGATGAACACAACTAGTCCAAGTATTCACAAATACATTGGATCTACACAAGACACAAATAAACAAATGATGAACATGACTAGATCTTTAGGAGAAGGTGATCTTCATCATGCTACAATTTTAATCACATCACAAGTGTGTGAGTGATCTTCTATTTGGACAAGGTAAAGAAGGAGATCAAGAGGATAATCATGAGTAAACATACTTAACACATTAAGTGATCATTTACAAATGACTAGGATTAGATAGGAGAAAGAAGGCTGAAAGAGATGTCCAAAAAGGGTTGATGAGAATGCAGATTCGATCCACTATTTATAAGACAAACATCCAACGGCTATATCTGCCCGTGGTTCCTTATTGGAGCCCGCGGTTCCTTATCGATAAGGAACTGCTGTAGGTGCTAAGGAACCACCGGCGTAGAGTCTGCTCCCTTTTGTCTTTTAGTGAATTTGAAATATCTGAGCCTGTTTAAACCTTCAAAGGATATTCTTATGTCATTTAGAATATGCCATATTCAAATTTACATTTTCATTTTAATAAAATATTTTCTTAAAAATAAAGTTTATTAAAAATCTTTTGTTACATTTGACAAAAGTGAGTTTTAAGGCTAATCACTTTTATGATCATTAAACATGATTAAGATATGTTAGTGTAATGATTATTATCTTGATGATAGTTTTTGTTAGATAATTTGTTTTATGATTGTGTTCGACAATAAATGTCTTTGTAATTTGTCGTGATCAAAACTAAGAAAGATTAATTAATATTAACAATGTTTTTAGGCATTGCTTTGCATTAACAATCTCCCCCTTTTTGATTAAGACAAACTATAAACTCATTTACGTTATACAAGTTTATTCGAATTATTAACGAGTTTATCACTATCATTTCTCCCCCTTTGTTGAATCAAAAAGGTTAGCACAAGTCTTTGAAAAAGAAAAGAACCGGACTTTTGCTAGTAGCTCCCCCTTGGTGCTTACTCCCCCTTGCTTGGGGCACCAAGTAAATGAGCTAAGGTGACATGCTACACAAAGGTTAGAATAAAGAAAAGAAACACCAATGTATGTATGTGCACTACTTACTAACTAACTTGAGAGTGAGAAGGAAAAGAAATCTCAAATTAGAAGCAAGCATTTGCTAAGTATGTCCAAAGAGTGTGTATTGACAACATCATAGTTCAATTGGTGGAATAAAGGAAGAAAAGAAACATCCAAACCAATCAAAGATGATTTAAAATGTCAATGGGTTAAAATTTAGAATTTATGGAATCACCCATAATTAATTTTAAGTTTTAACCATGACCAACTCTTTAACCAATGTGTGAATTAGAATTAGAGGGAAAGATAACACACATAACATTCATATTACATAAATATGAAATAACATACAAGATAAATATTCATACACACAATATGAATATTTAATGCAAAAAATATAGAAAATACACCACAAAGCATAAACTACTCTAATAGTGATAATCTTCCAAGATTGCTTAAGTTTTATTGACTCAAACATCTAAAGTACAAAATGTGCCTTAGTTGGAAAAGAAAGACGACGAAGCATCATTCGAAGTTTTGTTCGCGGGAATGAAAACTTTGAGAGGAGGTCGAGTGAGGAGGAATTCAAGAAAATTTAGCTTGTCATAGATATGAGCAAGTTTAATTTGTTGAAAACGACAACAAGCACACGAGGAACCATGATGCAAAACAAAGTCGTTAGATGGGGGAGGTCCATCAAAATTAGAGGTTGGTGGAGAGGGAGATAATGGATAAGAGATGTTTTCACAATGCCTAGTCAGGTTAGGGAAAGAAGATAGGTCATTGAGTTGAGGAGAGTTGAAAGGTTTTGGTGGTGGTGGAAGAATTTCTTTTTCTCCGGTAATTGGATTTATTGAGTAAGTCTCATTCCAATATTGAATCGGAGAGAAAGAGGAATTCTTGGAGGATTTTGGAGAAGAAGAATCGTGAGGATTCTTGTTCTTTTTATCCAAATGGGTTTAACTGAGAATTTCGGTTTCTTTGAAAGCTTAGAAGAAGAAGCTTTAGGTTGAGAAGTTTGTGACAAAGAAATGTCAAGGTTAGGAAAGGAAGAATTAGGCATTATGAGGGATGAAGAAAAGAACTCCCAAAAGAGAAGAATTTGAAGAAAATAGACAAGGCAAAGATTTGAAATGAAAAAGAAAGGTTTTAGGAAATGCTTAGTCAAATTGGGTAAACAAAAAATCTTAACCAAAACAGTGGTCAAAAAAGAAATACCAAAAATAAGCCAAGAACGGCTTTACTATGCTCGGTTCTATAAAATAGACCGCGGTTCCATATCGATATGGATTCGCCTGGAGGCTAAGGAACCGCGTGCAGTGGACAGCAAACCTTAATTTTCAAAAGTTTTGGAGAAAAAATAAGACTTTTTCAAAATTTTGCAAACCTTGATTTTCACAAAGAATGTCTTGACAAAGGGTGACAAAATATTTAGATAACATTTTGGTCCAATTTTAAGTCAAGTTTTTAGAGGTTGCAATAGATTTAGGTTCAATTTTAAATAAATTGAAGTTAATTAATGTGATCACATAGATAGAAACACATAAAACTAAATCCATAAATCATCCACATGAGAAAATCATGAGGGAAAGGAAAGGAAATACAATAACTAAAAGTACAATTAACTACTACAAAGATAGCTAACAACTAGGTCTTGAATTCATAGTCCTCTTTTGGCTTGACCTTCTTTTGAAAAGCATGTTAATTTTAAAAGCCATCATTTATCTCCTAGGAGGTAGAGGATTAGAAAATAGGTTCAACAAGAAGCTTTGCAACTTGATGTAAGCCCCAATCATCTCCAACCTAAGGATATCAATGGGGTGAAAGTTGTTCAAGCAACAAGGATAATTTGTTCCATTGTGCATGAAAAAATCAAACAAGTGTGGATCACCCAAGAAACGAGAAATGGGAACACCCAAGAGAGGAGTGTTAGAGGTAGGAGGATGAGGAGAAGGCATGGTATCCAAGGGTGAAATTGGTGAGATGGGTGAATTTGGTGGAGTGAAAGGAAGAGGCTAAAAACAAAGGGAATCCTTTGATGAGGTTCTGGTTGAGCATTCACATTTAAGGGAGGACTAGAAATGAGTGGAGAGGAAAACTCATTCATTCTTGATTGGAATGAAGAGGAGGTAGAACCATGTTAATGGTTAGTGCCATGGGTTGAGTTTGTTTTCGATGAAGCAAGTGGTGGTGAAAGTGATGAGGATATGAGAATAGGTGAGGCTTCACTTTTTGGTTTGAGAGAAGATGGAGAACCAAGTTTAGAGGACTTGAGATTCACCTTAAGGCTTCTTTTGGGTGAGGAGGTTTTGGAGGAGTTAGATGTTCTAGTGAATACCATGGTTGAATGTTGAGGTTTAGAGAAGAGTTGAAGGGATGAAGAACACAATCAACAAGAGAGGGTTTAAGAAAAGAAGGGGATGATCCAAACTAGTAATAGGTTAAAATCATTTTATGTGAACAATGAAATTAGGTAGCCTAGTTTAGGAAAGTGCAGGTTTTTACAAAAGTTTTATCAAAGTTTTACACATATTAAAGAAAACAGTGTAAAGTGAAGATTCTGTTGAAACAGTACTAGGCGGTTCCTTACGTAGGTCTGCGGTTCCTTATCGCTAAGGAACCGCGGGTTTGATATGGAACCGCGACCAGAGGTGTTCAAAAATAGCACTTCCTTAAACTTTGGCTAGCCCATATTTTATACCAAGGTTTGTCAAGCCAAAGTGAACTAATAATCAAAACTAGGAGGCTATCTAACACACAAGATGCACAGAGCCATGTAAACCGAAATATCGATACCATGGATAATTAGGATTAATATACTAGATAATCCAAACACAAATTGTTAGTTAAAGAATACACAATAACCTAAGAATAAAGATAAAGGAGATAAAGTTCAACAATCCGGACATGTTTACACACATATTAGTCTCACAAGAGTGGTATATATCATTCATCTATGAGCATTTCCTCCTTGCCTTGATTCACTTCTGATTCGATCTTAAAGATGAAGATTGAGACAATACTGATAGTCTGAATCAATGGCTAGTGAAGACAATTAAGAGATAGATGATGAAAAATCATAACGAGAAATGAGAGAATTGTCTTAAGAGACATTTTCATCTTCATTTGAATCATGTGTGGGAACTGAAGAGACATTCCCTTCAATAGGAAGTATGACTCGAACCACGGAGTGAAAAGATGAAGGATTTAGAGGAGGATGGTCAAGAAGAACTCTCTTAAGAAGCCGTGGGAGAATCATGGCATAAGAAAGAGTAGAACGAGGTCCATTGAGAACAAATCTTATCCTTCTAGCTATGAAAAATGCAAGGTTGTATGGAGTAGTGGTAGCAACACAATACAACATATGTGCAAGACAAGAAGGCACATGGTTGCGATCACAACCAAACATATTGCATTTTCCCTAATGATTTCGGCCCAAGGGACCATAAAATCACTAAGATCGCTAGTTAGTAATTCCCAAGGAGTGAGAGCACGAAATTCTCCTTCAAAATTACCATGAATAGGATGTTCACAAGGTGTAGCAAGGGCACGAGAGATGGCCGAAGCCGAAGGAATCTCAGTCAAATAATACACATCAATAGGGGCCGATTCTAAGTGGTTTAAACCACAAGCATCGGTGAAACTACATTGACCTTCGTATGGAACTCCGAGAATCTCACCAAATTCCTCAAGAGTGTACACAAAGGTCTTTCCCTTGATGGAAAATCTTATAGATAGACCATTGTTGATGTACATTAGCTTGAACGAGTTAAAGAATTCCATGAGGAAAGAAGGAAAGATTGGCTCATCAGTATCAAGCAAACAATCAAAGCCAATGGTATTGAACATGAATCGAATGAAGTCAAGTCCAAGAAGGTTAGAAGGAACAATACGTCCTTCATGGAAACAACGAGATTCAAGATTATGATAAGTGTTTTGAAAAGAGCGAGTTTGATTTGTCAAATAAGGATTAGGCATGTATCTTCTAGTAAGTAGATGGTCATTTTGATATCCTGTAGTTATGATAGTACCTAAAAATAACATATAAACATATTTCTCCAATTACTCATATGTTACATATAAACCAAAAATCAAAGAAAGTGAGAATGTGTTTTATCAATCTCTTGACAAACCAAGGTTTAATCCTTATCATTCTCATATTCACAGTGTACCAAGTTCATCATCAACAATGACACATTGACCATGTAAGATCAATAATGAACTTGAACATTGGTTTTTCAAAACAAGGTTTTTAGGTAAGCATTTAACAATGCCATTACCAACTTGTTCATGGGTTCATATCAATTCCATCAATCAACCAAATTATTTAGTCAAAATTCGGATTTGTTCTACAAGTGGGTTTTAGTGAAATCTTAATGAATATGAACCTAAGGAATCATAGTAACAATACTATGTCAACTCTTATTCCTAGTAAGGTTCTAATTCAATGTCAATTTTAAAAAGCCCGAATTATGAATGTATGAACCCTAGAACAAATTAGATGAAATTGAAAGAGATAGCTTACAATTAATTGATCTTGGATGATGGATGAGTGAAACCCACGAACTTGAATCAATTAATTTAAGGGACTGAAAGTTTTTTTTGAAGCTTCAACAATGGTGGAAAAACAAAAAAACAGTCGGCTGTGTGTGTGAAGGAGAAAGAACGTTTTGTTTGAAAAAGGGTATTTTATAAAAACTGGCGCTCTGACAAAGTTTCTGCCCGCGGTTCCTTATCGATAAGGAACCGCGCTATTGAACCGCCAGAGATAAAGAACCGCCTACAGAGGTAGGTTTTTATCAAAGAAAAACAATGAATCATTGAAAACCAAAATTTTTAAAATACTTAAAAATATATCTTAAACCTTTTAGGATATCATTAAACCACCACAACACTAGGTAATAATGCCTTGTTGAAGGATTACGAGTTGAATCGAGATAGGAAAAGACCAAAACGAACAAACGAATACTCGTAGCAAAGAAGCAAAGGGAGAGGAGTCAAGGGAAGTGAATCAAGACCAAGAACATTTCTCAAGAGACAAATGACATTCTTCGAATTGAGGAGGAGAAGAGCTTGTGTCATATATAGGGGTTTAAGACGTGCCTTTTTGGTGAAAGTCTAAACGGCTTTGGTAATGAATTATACCAAGCAATTTTGATGCATAGAATAAAATCATTTTCAAGAGTAGTCTTATTCTATTTCAAAATATGAGCAAAGTATAGATTCACTGTCTCTCCCACATGATCGAATAATTATTGCCAGAATTAACAATAACAATATCCTTGGAATATTTAAATTCCAAATGTGTAAAATCTACCTACAACTTAATGAAGTAGTTTGGTATCTCAAGGGATTCAATAATCATCCTAGAGATGAGCTTAATTGCACAAGTTACACATGATATAGGACCTACTAACCGTAAGGGTGCAAACCATGGAAATCATGCTTGATACTTTAAGCTTCTACTAACTCACCCTACATCTCCATAGTGAGTCAAGTATCCAAGCAATGAAGGTTTGAGAGAGAAAAAGGAAAGAATCACAAACCACAAGTAAATATCAAGGCAAGGATGCCAAGAACAAGCATATAGTCAATTAATGATCAAAAGAATGATCAATAGGGCGTGTGGAAGAACGAAAGCGTACCTTGGCCACAAATTGCATTCCGAGCTTTCAACGAACCGATGCAAAGCCCAACTATGACTAATAGTGACTACTAAGTATTCAAAGACTAGTATCACTCCTACCCATCTTGATGTCATCGTTCAATGATGTTGGAAATCAAAGAAGATGAGTCTTATACAAGTGTAAGTAACTCAATCCACAATCAATAGAATGATTTATCTTCATGAGTACCTACACATAACAAGATGCAAACTAGTAGATACATTTCAAGAGTAAATCTAAAATGCATTAATACTACTAATTTAAGTAATATGCAATATTAACAAATTAAAAGGCTTATTTTCAACAAAAAAATAGTTTTGACCAAAGAAAAACTTTAGTACAACTTAACCTTCTAATTTGAGGAGACAATGGATCGATCCAAGTTTTATAGTACAATATACTTCAAAGATCTTGTGTCACCATCGCTCTGATACCAATTGTAGAAACTAGAAGGGGGGTGAATAGTTTCTCATCGATTTATCTCCTAATTAAAATTCCTTTCAAATAGGTGAGTGCATAAAACTATCTTTTACTTGAAAGCTAGTTGCATAGTGATTAGGTTCAATTCTAATGCATTAACAATGTGTAGTAAGTATAATGATAATGAATGTAAGTAATGAGTACGAAAAGAAACAACCTAGTAGGAAGACACCAAGATTTATAGTGGTTCGGCAATGAGGCTCTATCCTTGTTCCTACTCCACTCCTCGAGTACACCTTACTCGAGATTTACATTATATCCACAAGCTCCCTTCTTGGCGGAGAAAACCTTACAACGTTGCTTACATTATTTTCCGACACTAAGCTAAATTATCTTAGCTAGGACCAATCTACACAACGTCGCCCACTTCACTATTTTACGACACAAGGATAGATGTCGAGTTCTAATCCAAAGCTAGAACCAATCTTCACAACGTTGCCTACTTTACCAATTTTTGACACAAGGCTAGATGTCGAGTTATAAACCAAAGCTAGAGCCAATCTTCACGACTCTTTACTTTGAAGCTAAGTGAGAACTTCATACAACACAACTACATATCACTTTATAGTTTAGTGAGAACTTACAAGAAACAACCACATCACTTTATAGTTTAGTGAGAAATAACACAACTAATAACAACTCAACTAAACATATCCAAATACACACATGTAACTTGGATCTACACGACACAAATCCAAGCACACACATGTGCAATGGATTTACACAACTCTAATCCAAGTATTCACATATAGCTTGGATGAACACAACTAGTCCAAGTATTCAAAAATACATTGGATCTACACAAGACATAAATAAACAAATGATGAACATGACTAGATCTTTAGGAGAAGGTGATCTTCATCAATGCTACATCTTTAATCACATCACAAGTGTGTGAGTGATCTTCTCTTTGGACAAGGTAAAGAAGGAGATCAAGAGGATAATCATGAGTAAACATACTTAACACATTAAGTGATCATTTACAAATGACTAGGATTAGATAGGAGAAAGAAGGCTGAAAGAGATGTCCAAAAAGGGTTGATGAGAATGCAGATTTGATCCACTATTTATAAGACAAACATCCAACGGCTATATCTACCCGCGGTTCCATATTGGAGCCCGCGGTTCCTTATCGATAAGGAACCGCCGTAGGTGTTAAGGAACCGTCGACGTAGAGTCCGCTCCCTTTTGTCTTTTAGTGAATTTGAAATATCTGAGGCTGTTTAAACCTTCAAAGGATATTCTTATGGCATTTGGAATATGCCATATTCAAATTTATATTTTCATTTTAATAAAAAAATTTCTTAAAAATAAAGTTTATTAAAAGTCTTTTGTTACATTTGACAAAAGTGAGTTTTAAGGCTAATCACTTTTATGATCACTAAGCATGATTAAGATATGTTAGTGTAATGATTATTACCTTGATGATAATGTTTGTTAGATAATTCGTTTTATGATTGTGTTTGACAATAAATGTCTTTGTAATTTGTCGTGATCAAAACTAAAAAAGATTAATTAATACTTAACAATGTTTTTAGGCATTGCTTTGCATTAACACAAGGGTTTTTTTTTGAAAAGAAATAATATGGACTAAATCATATTAAAAATAATGATTTGTTAAGAGATTTTAAATTACATAAGATTACGTTGATTGATGAATTGCAATAATAATCTAACGGCCTACTCAATTTAGACAAACTATAAAGTGGGTTTAACGCACCGCTGGTCATGTACCCGGTTAAGGAAAGAGGTGTTATGCCATTAGTCGTTGACCAAATTCCCGGCTCGCCTGTGCGTCAAATTAAAATTACCTACGATTATGAATTGAATTGTACCTTAAGGGTGATTTACCACAAATTCACATCCGAACCACAATGAATCAGAGTATTGCTTTACGCGTAGCCGAGTTCTAGCAAAGTACGATGTGATAAGTTGTGGGTAAATTCTTTAATTGGTTTAACCAATACCGCAACATAATTTATGAAGAAATTTAATCTCATGAAAAGTTTACTCAATGTTTTATTAAACTTATACTATGGAGATTGTATGCATGCTTCTCCGTACATTAATTTTGACATCAAAATTTATACCCTTAAAATTTAAGTCGAATGCTCCTAATTGACGAACACTTGAAATTACTTTGTCATCAAATGAGATTTTTGGATGATTTTGTGATGGAGAGAAAACCATTTGTAAAATGAGAATTCGTATGATGGTTTTACGTTACTCAGATTAGACGACTTAATTAAGTTACTCAGTGAGATCTGGAAACTTAATGCATTCAGAAGGGATGAAACATGTTTACAATGCAAAACGTTTTTTTGGCAATTTAAATCCCTTAAATATCTAGAAATTGAAAATTGTTTGTCAATTGAATTGTTCGACAAGTCGCTGTGTTGAGTACATTCATTACTAGCAGATCAACTGATGTAATAGATCTATGTCAATATAGTTCTAGAATTCAAGGAAAATAATATGGTTTTAATACCGGGGTAACTTTATTTTCTTGAAAGTATTTTGTTATCGAAAATACTAATATTTGAACTTATTTCTGTAGAAATGGCTCAACCCACCAATAACACGATAAGTTCTGCGTTCAAAGCTTTCTTTGAACGACCTGAACTTACTGGCCCAAACTTCATTGATTGGTATCGCTCACTAAGAGTTGTCTTGAGAGCAGCGGGTAATATCGATATCTTGACTACTCCCTATCCGGAGGATCTTGCTAAAGGAGCATCTGACGCGCAAAGGCTTGAACACGCTGCTAATATTAAGAAGCACTCTGAGGTGGCTTGCTTAATTCTAGGAAAATGGCTCCTGCACTTAAACAGAAGTATGAGCTATTTTATCCAAAGCGAATGCTTGATGAGCTCAAGGCTATGTTCGAGAAGCCGCAAGCTGTGGAGATTACGACCTAGTAGATGCTTTGCATAGCTGCAAGCAAGCTCCAGGAAAGTCTGTAAGTGCCCATTATTTGGAGATGAGGGGTTATATGTAAAAACTCATTGCACTAGGACAACCCTATGATCATAATATGGCTATCAACTTGATCAATAGGTCCCTTAACAAGGACTTCAATGATTTCGTTAGAAACTATAATATGCATTGCACGAGGAAGACAGTTAATGATTTGCAAGCAATGCTCATTGACTATGAAAAGGGGTTGAAAGAAAAGGCATCTACCGCTACGCCTTCTGTACTAACCATACAAAAGGGTAGAGTGAGTAAGCCAAAACCGCAAGCGAATAAGAAGAAAGGCAAAGGCAAGGGTAATAAGGCAAACAAGTTGCGACTTATTCGAAACCCAAGCAAAACTTTGTTAAGAGGAGTCAATCTCACAAGGATGAGACTTGTCACCATTGCAAGGCAAGTGGTCACTGGAAGAGGAATTGCCCTCTTTACCTCGAACAATTACGAGAAATAAAGAAGAAGTCTGAGCAGAGCGCTACAGCTTCAGGTACTTTATTTTTTTATTGAATTGTTTAATTTAACATACAAATTAAATTCCTGGGTATATGATACGGGATGCGGTATTAAAATTTGCAATACGCTGCAGGGATTTAATCTGGAAAGGAAGCTTTCCTATGGGGAACAATATCTGCAAGTGGGCAATGGCGCACAAGCAGCGGTTGAAGCTATAAAAACTTTTGATCTAGTTTTACCTTCGGGTTAGTACTGAGATTAAATGATTGTCATTATGCACCTACAATTGTTAGGGGTGTTATTTCCTTTTCTTTTTTTGTTAAATAACGGATTCGTTCACACGATTGATAATAATGGAATTTCGTTCGGAAAAATGGTATTTTCTATTTTAATGCAATTTCTGTGAATGGTGTGTTTGAATTAGACATGCATGATAATGAATCCAAGAACGATAAATCTGTATTTAGCATGAGTAAGAAGAGAAAGTTTGACAAGAACTCTTCTTATCTTTGGCATTGTAGACTTGCCCATATTGAGAAGACTCGTATACAAAAGCTTCAACGTGAAGTACTTTTGGAAAATATCAATGATGAATCATTTGATAAATATAAGTCTTGTATCTCTGGAAAGATGACCAACAAAACCTTTTAATGGTAATATTGAAAGGGCTACTGATCTACTTGGAGTTATACATACTGATGTGTGTGGACCACTTAGACATACGTCAAGGAAAGGTGCTAGCTACTTCTTAACATTTACGGATGATTATAGCCGTTATGGTTATGTTTATTTACTTAAGCATAAACATGAGGTATTTGAAACATTCAAAGTGTTTAAAGCATAAGTAGAACTGCAATTAGGGAATAAGATTAAACCTCTTCGTTCTGATAGAGGTGGTGAATATTTAAGTCAAGAGTTTATAGATTATCTAAGTGAGAATGGAATTGTTCAACATCTTACTTCTCCCTATACTCCACAACAAAATGGTGTATCTGAAAGGAGAAATCATACATTATTGGATATGGTACGATCTATGTTTAATCTTACAACTTTACCTTTATCCTTTTAGGATTATGCTCTAGAATCTGTTGTTCGCATATTAAATGTGGTTCCCACAAAGAAGGTTGATAAGACACCATATGAACTATGGCATGGCAAGAAGCCATATTTGTCTTATTTAAAGGTCTGGGGTTGTGAGGCGTATGTGAAACGTGACTCGGGTGACAAACTCCAACAACGATCTATAAAATGTATCTTTATAGGATACCCTAAGGAAACTATGGGTTACTACTTTTATTATCCACCTGAGAACAAAGTTATTGTTGCTAGGTATGGAGACTTCCTTGAATCTGATCTTGTAAACCAAGAATTCAGTGGGAGAAATTATGATCTTGAGGAGAGTCATATAGATACATTACCTTCTGAAAACACTATCGATGTAATTCCTGTAGAACCAGAAAGTTTGGCGATTCTACCAGAATTAGTTCCTCTGCGTAGATCCACAAGGATTAAAAACACAACTAGCAATATGTGTCTTAACATAGAGGATGATGATGAGTTAGGGGATCTTGGTGAACCCGCTAATTATAAATCCGCCATACTTGATCCTGAGAAGGATAAGTGGATGGTTGTTATGGATGAGGAAATGAAATCCATGAAAGTGAATGATGTTTGGATTCTTATAGAACCACCTTCGAATGATAAAGTACTGAGACATAAGTGGATATACAAGAAGAAAACCGACATGGACGGAAAAGTACAATCCTATAAAGCTCGTTTAGTAGCTAAAGTTTTTACTCAAACTTTTGGCGTAGACTACGAGGAGACATTTTCTTCTGTAGCAGACTTAAGAGCTATTAGGATTCTCATAGCTATAGCAGCATACTATGACTATGAGATATGGCAAACGGATGTTAAAACTGCCTTCTTGAATGGTCGCTTAGATGAAGACATCTATATGCAACAACCAGAAGAGTATGTTGATTCTGAGAATCCAAGACATGTGTGCAAACTTCAAAGATCCATTTATGGTTTGAAGCAAGCATCACGTCAATGGAATAAAAGATTTGACGAAGAAATCAAAAAGTTTGGATGTATTCAGAATCGTGATGAGCCATGTGTATATCGCAAAGCTAGTGGGAGTGATGTAGTATTCCTAGTCCTATATGTTGATGACATATTAATCATGGGAAGTAACATTCCAAGACTTAAAGTTGTTAAGGATTATCTTGGTAAATGTTTTTCTATAAAGGATTTAGGAGAAGTTGCATACATTCTGGGAATTAAGATCTATCGGGATAGGAAAAGACGGTTAATTGGTCTATGTCAAGATGCTTATATAGATAAGATTTTGAAGAAGTATAATATGCATAATTCCAAGAAAGGTTTTCAACCTATGGAAGTTAAGCATAATCTGAGTCATGAGATGGATGTATCAACTCCTGAAGAGGAGGCATACATGCAGAAGGTGCCTTATGCTTAGGCTGTAGGATCTATAATGTATACTGTTAGATGCACAAGGCCTGATGTGTCGTTTGCTGAGAATTTGGTCAGTAGATACCAACAGAATCCAGGGAAGCTCTACTGGACTGCTGTTAAACATATTATAAAGTATTTGAGGAGTAAGAAAGATATGTTTTTGGTATATGGTGGAAAACCAGACACAGAACTGAATGTTACAGGTTTCTGTGATACGTCCTGGCAATGTGATAAAGATGATACGAAGTCTCAGACGGGTTACGTTTTTGTTATCAATGGAGGAGCAGTTGACTGAAAGAGGAAGAAACAGACAACGATTGCAATGCATGCTACTCAATCTGAGTACATGGCTGCTTCAGAAGCTGTAACGGAAGCTGTTTAGATTAGGAAGTTTATTGAAGATCTTGGAGTGATGCCTTCAGTTAAAGAACCTATTGATATGTATTGTGACAATTCTGCCGCAATAATATTTGCCAATGACCCTAGAGTCATGAAAGGCGCCAGACACTTTATGCGTAGACATCACTACGCCCGAGAACAAGTTGAAGCTCGGGAAATCAAATTGATAAAAGTTCACACAGATGATAACGTAGTAGATCCTTTGACTAAGGCATTTCCTAGACCAAAGGTAGTTAAGCATGCCAAGGCGATTGGGCTACAACTAGCTAACGAACTCATGCAATAAATCTGTGATTAGTATTTGGATAAAGGATGTTATGACATTATTATATAATGAAATAAAGATTGGGTTTCGTTTATTTTTATTATTTAATAAGTGTATCCTATTTTACATGTTTTAATCCATGAATAAAAGTTATGCTAAATGTCCGTTACCGATTAATAATATGGGAGTATTATTAAACTAAGACAAATCAAAATAGTGACAGAGTATACTTGAAAGTATATTGATCGATTTTGGATGATATTCAATGAATCGAATATAGGACTTATCCCAACTATATGTTATTACTTTATGGATCATTGTCATTAAGTAAAACATAAATAGTTATCCTTAGACTTGAGATACCATGAAACTGTTATGAATCCAGTGCATCTATGTGGAATAATCTATCGCTAAATATAACTGGTAGCTATAAGGATTATTTTCAGAAGTGCTGCAAAATTCATAAGTTTTGCTCGTAGTCAATATGGAATTTATTTCCTGCAATTTCATTTTGGAGTTTAATACAGCTGGGCCCCTCGTGGGATTAGTAAGATGTTTATGTGGCCACACCTAAATTTGTTTTGGTAATCTTGCTGAATTTGTGAACGAGAAACAGAATGGTTAATGAAAGGAATGACTGAGATCCATATCCTTATTAATGTTGTATTAGAAATAAAAGGATAATAATAACGACGCAGAATCGTTAAAAGGTTTTGTCCAGGAGACCTTACTCGAGTTGTACTAGAGACATTACTATGTGTAACTAGACGCTAGTCAATGTAATCACGATATTCGAAATATGTCCAAGTGGGAGCTGTAAGTTTATGGACTTATATTTAATAGTCGTGTGATAGGATCGAACTCGAGATTACGGGATTTCACACAATACGTAAAGAGTTAATTTAATTAATAAATATATTTATTATATTTATTAATTTATTTAATAAATATATTTATGTATTTATGAATTTAACCGAGCAAGTAACTATATGACTTTAACGATCGTTAAATAATTAATAGTTAAGTTATAACGAGCGTTAAATAAATATATAGTATGTATAAACAAAAGGAAAGAAGTTTGGAAGTTACCAGAACACCCCTAAGGGGTGTTGGTCGGTCGGTTATGGGCTCCAAGGGGGGGGGGCAAAAGTTGCCTTTAATTTATCTTGGGCTACAAGGGTTGAGGCCTATAAATACACCTCCTAATACCTCATAATTCACACAACAATAATCTTTCTTCCTTCTCTTTTTTGGTTCGATCGCAAGACACACCACAAAGGGGTGTTTGGTTGGTTTTCTTGGTTGATCGATTGTATACGTAATCTAGTCCTAGCCCCTCTCTAGGGTTGTTGGGTAGATTATTTACAAGTGTTGTATCACGTGCTAGAATCATGGTTATCTCGTTGTATTACGTGTGTACAAGAACATAATATAGTCTTACTTTAGACTATATCTTGGTATATTGATAGGTGTGAAAACACCCATCTTTTCTACCACTTAATTACATTAAAACGGGACCTAAACGTATATTTTATGTCGTAAATGGCGGAATTATGCGTGGTTTGTGTTTTTATTGTGTTTCAGGGTCGAGAAGGTGAAAAGTGGAGAAAACACGGCTTTCACGGGCTTTTATTGAAGAAAAAGACAAAAGACGAAGTTGAAAGATCAAGAGTGGAAAAAGAACGGAAGTCCAAGACCAATTCTGAAGATTTATCGAAGAAAAAGTCAAAAGACGGAAGTTTACCAAAAAGCCGAAGAACTCAGGTTTAAATTATGAAGAAATTACAAGACGAGTTCAAAGAAATCCCGAGACGAAGTCTTAGAAGTCGAAGAATTTGAGAAGACTGAAAGACTGAGGACCAAGATAGAAAGAAAGAGGAAGCCACCAACCACTCCCCTCTCCTATAAATACCACCCTCACAACATGTGAGAGGGTTGGTTAGTTTTTAGGATTAGATTAGGAGTAGGTAGTTTCTCTCTCTAGACTTATACTTTCTCTCTCTAGATTAATTTGTATTTTAAGCTTTTGTTATTGAATCCATGCTTTCTAATTAAGCTTTCCATTTATCTTCTTCTACCTTTCTTGTTTGATTTGTGCTTTATCTTGATTGTTCATGTTCTTGAGTTTTTATGATTTTTGATTAAGTGGGTTTTGATTCATTTGGTTATGTTTGTTAGTTTTGATGATTTGTTTTGATTGATTATTGTTAGTTGATGCTTAGTGGTTGTTTTGGTTTAATCGTTCGTTTGATTTTGGTTGATTTAAGGATAAATCGCGTTTACTGTTTATCCCCTGTTCTTCGTTTGGTGGTTACTGTATTCCATCATTCCCAGGCAAGCTTCATCCGGAACTTGAAAAGTTCCGAATGAAGCAAGCTTCATCCGGAAGTTGTTCTTCATCCGGAAGTTTTTCTTCATCCGGAAGTTGGGCTTCATCCGGAAGTTGGGCTTCATCCGGAAGTTTGTTGGGGCTTCATCCGGAAGTTGTTCTTGATCCAGAAGTTGTTCTTGATCCGGAAGTTGGGCTTCATCCGGAAGTTGGGCTTCATCCGGAAGTTGGGCTTCATCCGGAAGTTTGTCCTTCATTCGGAAGTTGGTCCTTCATTCGGAAGTTTTTAACTTTCGAATCAAATGATCTGTCAAGCTTTTCTTTTTGGTTTTTCTTTTTAAATTTTTTTCTTTTATTTTCAAGTTTTATTTTTCCCGCCTTTTTCTTTAATTGAATTTTTATCTGCTCTCTTTTTAGTTTAAGTTTTTGATTTGATTCATTTACTTTATTTACCTTTTAATTTTCTCGCAATTTACGTTTCGCCAAGATTTAATTTTACGTCCTTTCATTTCTCGTCATTTAATTTTAAAGTTTCAAATATCGCACCGTTTACTTTTTAACTCGTTTTTATTTCTCGTCATTTATTATTAAGTCTTGCTCATTTATTTTCCAAAACCAAAAATATTTGTTTCACCAAGAACAACTAATCTCACACAATTAACCGGAGATCAATTCGATTAGACACCGAGAAAACGAACTTTCAACTAGCAAAATCTCTACATTAAAATGGCGCCGCTGCCGGCTCTTTTCGTTAAGATCGAAGGTTTTTTGTGAGTGACGCGTTGGATTTTGGGATCCGTTCACTTGTGAACGTTATTTTTCTTGTCAAAAATTTTCAAAAATCCAAAAACATTTGAAAAATCATAAAAAGCATTTCTTTTTCAAAGTTTTGCACCAAAAATATTCTTCTTGCTTATCTATCTTTCTTTATGAATTTTTATGTCCATTGCGTCCGGTGTGGGAAACAATTATCTGGGAACAACTCTTGTCAATGGTGTACATGTGAGCGTTGCGGAAACGATATCGACTACACACAATTCGGATTTTGTCCCTTGTGCAACTCGACTAATTCACTCTTTTTGAACCCACCTCCTGTTCCCCCGTGCATCTATTGTGGAAGCAATTCTCATTGGCATGTTTCGTGCCCGGTTCGATACCCGTCTGGTCACGGGCAAGAACCGGGATACAATTATGACAATGATAATAGCTATCCACAAGACGCACCTGATTTTTCTCCATACCCGGTTTGCAACAACTGTGGGGGTCCTCACGATACCTATTTTTGTCAACCAATGAATTGTTATGAGCAAAATCCGTGTCCTCAGTTTTCTTCACCTATGGATTATTATGAACCTAACCCGGTTTCTAATTCTTCTCAACCGATGAACAACTATGAGCCACAACCTTACTATAATTCAGGTTTTCAACACTTTGAGCCCTCACATCACACCCTCAATCATCAATCCTCTCAACAAATTAATCTTGACCCACAACTCACTACCTTGAATGAAGAAACACACTCCATTGTTTTGCAACTTCAAGAAGCCGTTGTTTTGCTTAAAGAACTTAGGGACGAGGAAAAGCGACTGCAACAAGAGCAAGTATCTAATCTTAGTGATTATACCCCTCCTCTTGTGCATCAATACTATTACGATGATGATGACGATGAGCCTACTATTTCTTGGAATGATCTTACTGCTCAATGTCCTAGTGCTATTGTCATCCCTCCTCTCAATTTCCCCAACGCCTCAAAGGATTGTGATACTTCGAGTGAGATTAGTGATTTCGGTCTTGATAAATTTTTTCATGAGGTTTGTGATGTGCTAACTTTTGAGGAGCTTACGGATGAGGTCGCTCTTAATAATGATGTTCCTTCCACCAACACTTTGGGAAATGATTCTTTGGCTTTCTCTAATCCTCTTTTCGACCAAGATGATGATTTTACTTCTAGTGATGACGAGTCACTATCCGATGAAGACGTTCTGCATGAAACTTTCAAGATATCTTCGAACCCTTTATTTGATTTTGATGACGCCTACATATCTAGTGAGGTGAATCCGCTCTTTGACGAAGGGATTGAGGACATTGATAGCGCTGCTTCTCTTGCTATTAATGAGCATACTTTGTTAGCCACACCTCCTTCTATCCCAGAGGTGGAAAGACGTGAATCTACTGAAAAAGAGACGCAGGTGGAAGTTAACTGTTCTCATACTTCTCATATTACATTGCCACCTCATCCTACCACGTGCACACCCAAGCGGGTGATGTATCACTTTTACTCTCCTCGTCTCATACCGGGAAATGAGGATGAGTGCTTTGACCCGGGAGGTGACAATGACAATTCTATAATTGATACCCTCACGGCTTTGCCGAGTGCTCAACATCCATTGTCTTTGGGGGATGACAATGTGCTTACTTTACCCACCCCACCTCCCGTGGATCTTGAATTCACATACTTCTCGTATGTTGAAAGGGTTTTTCTCCCATTCAAGACTTATCCCCCCGCCTCTCCTTTGTTGATGTCAACCGGGAACGAGGACAAGGTCTTTGATCCCGGTATTACATTCGAGGCTTCCCCATGGACCATTTAATTCGGGGACGAGTCAGGCTCGTGACTCGGTTAATAAAAACAAGCGCTTTTTGGGAGGCAACCCAATTATCTATCTTATTTCACCATAAGTGTAGGGGGAGCCCCGTTGGTGTTTCTTGTTCTCTTTCTTATCATGTGCAGGGATTAGAGCTTCAAAGACACACTCTAGATGACTTTTGACGAACCGTGATTCCGTGTTCCCTTCTTCCCGGTTCTATCCTAAACTCTTTTCGATTCACTATTTTATATTTCTCAATATTAAAATAGGAATCTCTTTAGTTGTCTCTTCCTTAGCGAGATTTAAACAACGTGCACAATGTCCTAAGTGTAGGGGAGTTTACTCCCACATGCTTAAACATTGAGGACAATGTTTATATTAAGTGTAGGGGGGACTTCTATCGAAGTTAAGTGGCCTTTTCCTGGTATTTGTCCTCATTTTAACCGGAAAATCAGTTTTTCGACATTTTTCAAAATTTTTTATCTATTTTGGCCTAGTTGTAGTTCCCATTATTTGTGCTATTTTTCTCTTATTTTAATAAAATGGTTTTAGCAAGTTTAGATATCTTAGATATATTAGGCCCGTTGTGAATATTTTGACTCAACCCGAGTTTACTTATCCAAGTTCACTCTAGCTAGTATCCTTAACCATGTAGACCTTAATTGGTTTATTAGGCTAAGCATCCACGAGTCTCATTCCTTGAGATTTTAATTGTGGAGAACGAGAAATGATAGAGTTGGTTACAAGTTTGGTATTCTCTCATTAACTTATATGAGTTAATTATGATATTTTTCTCCCATCACTTGCTAATAATTTATCTGCAATAAGTAAGGTCGTACGATTTGAAAAGTTACTTAGCTTCTAGCCCAAGATCATTTAAAAGTTGCTCGGTAATGATAAGAGTTCATAGCCAAGGCATAACTTATGAAGCGGGGTGCGAAGATTGGCGAGTCCGAAAAGGCCCTAACAAGGCATGAGGATTCAATTTTATTGCTGAAGATCCAAAGTGATGTGAAAAGCATTATTCCTAAATCAATATGAAGGATCAAGACTCACGACGAAAAGCAATCAAATCCCATAAAGATCATGGAGAAGTCTATCCGAAAAGACCCTAACAAGGTATGAGGATAAATAGATCCAAGTCCGAAAAGGAGGCGGATCGTTGTATCTCAAAATCCTAATTAGAGATTGAAGAAATAATCATGAAGTCGTGGTCAACAAAGTTGGAGTACCCCTCAAAAGTCTCCAAGTGAAGAAACTCTATGAACGATGAGAAGACCATTATCTTAAGCACGTCTCTCAAGATATGAAGTATGAAGTACATACCAAATATCGGCCCGAGAAAGGTCTCAAATCGTGAACCAAGTTATGCCAAGATATGAACTTTTTGATATCCCGAGAAGCAGTTTTAAGAGATTTTGTACTTTAAGCTAACTATTGATCAAATCGTCCTACTTTGCTTTCAGCTTAAATAAATTATCGAAATAAGTCAACAATGCATCCTCGTGATCATTCAAGACATCAATAAAACATAAGAGATACCCATAGGAATAAGGGAGTTTAAGTGATTAATTGAACCGCATGAGTAAATGTTTGTTATGCTAACTTGTACTAACAATGATCTTGTTTTTAAGATTGGCATGGGAACGTGAAACTTGAGGGTGATAAACATTCATGACACACAAGCCCTAATGTAAGTCTTAGATTTCTTTACATGTTTCTTCCTTGTTGCATCTTGTTATTTTCTATCTTTTTGATTTTCCTTAGTTGTTTAATAAAGGCCAAGGTAGGTTGATTATGATGGAAAGTGTAAACCTTGCTTTATCACTAAGCATTGCATGAGGGAATTGCAATGGTTAAATGTAGGGGATTTGATAGGTGTGAAAACACCCATCTTTTCTACCACTTAATTACATTAAAACGGGACCTAAACGTATATTTTATGTCATAAATGGCGGAATTATGCGTGGTTTGTGTTTTTATTGTGTTTCAGGGTCGAGAAGGTGAAAAGTGGAGAAAACAAGGCTTTCACGGGCTTTTATTGAAGAAAAAGACAAAAGACGAAGTTGAAAGATCAAGAGTGGAAAAAGAACGGAAGTCCAAGACCAATTCTGAAGATTTATCGAAGAAAAAGTCAAAAGACGGAAGTTTACCAAAAAGCCGAAGAACTCAGGTTTAAATTATGAAGAAATTACAAGACGAGTTCAAAGAAATCCCGAGACGAAGTCTTAGAAGTCGAAGAATTTGAGAAGACTGAAAGACTGAGGACCAAGATAGAAAGAAAGAGGAAGCCACCAACCACTCCCCTCTCCTATAAATACCACCCTCACAACATATGAGAGGGTTGGTTAGTTTTTAGGATTAGATTAGGAGTAGGTAGTTTCTCTCTCTAGACTTATGCTTTCTCTCTCTAGATTAATTTGTATTTTAAGCTTTTGTTATTGAATCCATGCTTTTTAATTAAGCTTTCCATTTATCTTCTTCTACCTTTCTTGTTTGATTTGTGCTTTATCTTGATTGTTCATGTTCTTGAGTTTTTATGATTTTTGATTAAGTGGGTTTTGATTAATTTGGTTATGTTTGTTAGTTTTGATGATTTGTTTTGATTGATTATTGTTAGTTGATGCTTAGTGGTTGTTTTGGTTTAATCGTTCGTTTGATTTTGGTTGATTTAAGGATAAATCGCGTTTACTGTTTATCCCCTGTTCTTCGTTTGGTGGTTACTGTATTCCATCATTCTCAGGCAAGCTTCATCCGGAAGTTGTTCTTCATCCGGAAGTTTTTCTTCATCCGGAAGTTGGGCTTCATCCGGAAGTTGGGCTTCATCCGGAAGTTTGTTGGGGCTTCATCCGGAAGTTGTTTTTGATCCGAAAGTTGTTCTTGATCCGGAAGTTGGGCTTCATCCGGAAGTTGGGCTTCATCCGGAAGTTGGGCTTCATCCGGAAGTTGGGCTTCATCCGGAAGTTTGTCCTTCATTCGGAAGTTGGTCCTTCATTCGGAAGTTTTTAACTTCCGAATCAAATGATCTGTCAAGCTTTTCTTTTTGGTTTTTCTTTTTAAATTTTTGTCTTTTATTTTCAAGTTTTATTTTTCCCGCCTTTTTCTTTAATTGAATTTTTATCTGCTCTCTTTTTAGTTTAAGTTTTTGATTTGATTCATTTACTTTATTTACCTTTTAATTTTCTCGCAATTTACGTTTCGCCAAGATTTAATTTTACGTCCTTTCATTTCTCGTCATTTAATTTTAAAGTTTCAAATATCGCACCGTTTACTTTTTAACTCGTTTTTATTTCTCGTCATTTATTATTAAGTCTTGCTCATTTATTTTCCAAAACCAAAAATATTTGTTTCACCAAGAACAACTAATCTCACACAATTAACCGGAGATCAATTCGATTAGACACCGAGAAAACGAACTTTCAACTAGCAAAATCTCTACATTATATATACGGTTTTAACCCGAATCGGTGATTTGTTCTTCGTCTTGTAGAATTGCTTTAGCGTAAAGGTATGTAACCCTAATTCGATTAATTATAATTGTGTTATTAATTATTATCTTGTTAAATCGTTGCCGCTATATGTGCTTTGATCTCGTTTAGGGATTTATATAATTGTTATGATACTAATAAACCTTCAGTTGCCACCATCTCCAATCACCACCATAACTTATATTAATCAAGCATCAATAATGGTAATGATAATACTAAGGTATGCTCATTGCATTCCTTTGTATTCCTTTACCCTTACTCATTCCCATTCCCTTTAGTTTTACCAAGCGGCCCCTCACACTCTATTACATGTCAAACGAACTTTCCATAAGTATAGAATTTTGACGATTTAAGTGTGTATTGATTCAAATTAAAGTTAAAATTGCTAAAAATTGAATTAGAAATAAAATAACCTACTAAAAAATATTTTTTATTAATTTTAAAAGTACATTATAATAGATATTGAGATAAAACAAAGTTAAAAAGTTGAGTTAAACTAGATAATAAAAATAACAAATGGTTAAAAAGATATTTTCAATTTTGAAAATTAAAGTGACTTTTTAACTGATTTTAACTAAGTGATAATACATACTGCCTCTATCTCATAATAAGTGTTTACTTGAAATTTTTAAAATCTTTGTTATTTAACTTTGATCATAGGTATTTGTATTGTGTTATTGATATGTTAATTCAATGACTAATGATCTCACTGATGGATTTGAATAAAAATAAGCCTAAGTGTATATATTAACCTTGAACATTAAGAAGTCACTGAGTGAACAGTCACTTGATGATTTGCCTTCGAGAGCTCATCTTGAGTCTAAGAGAAAGACTCAAGTATTCAGTGAGGCGAAACTCAGTGAATGATATACCTGAGACGTAGAAGAAGGTGATGGATTCAGTGAGTTGTGGCAATAGACTCACTGAATCCCATACGATCTCCCTGAAGGAATGATAAAGTCCTGAAGACTGAAGAATACGCGGGATAAGTTTAAAGTAGATAAGATGTAGTACAACATGCTTATTGTGACTTACCTTTTTAGATAGACAATGGCACTGAGTATTGTAAAGGACTTTGTCCTGATACTTAGATTATGTAGATGACAAAGTATATACCTTGTACCTTAGCTGAGACAAAGGAATTGCACATGGAAATTCCTTGTCTCGATCCTAGCCTTAGTCTATAAATAGGATCATTGTAGCAAAGAGAATTTAAGTTTGTGCACTTAATGCTTTGACATTCACAAACAAATTCTCTCTTCCAAAAACGATCAAAATCACTTGAGTTATAAACTCATTGATGTCTTAATCGTCGAGTATATCAAATCGTTAGGATTGATATTACTTGTTAGTGAGTAGATTACAACACACACATTGTCTAGTCAATCCCTACTGTAGTTTTGCATATAATATGGTATAATTCTCTAAATAATAAGTTTTAAATGTTGAAAACATTTTGTGTCTTTACTTAGTATCTTTATCGTGTTTAAGCTTTAGTTTATCATTGGTTAGTCTTGTATTTAGTAAAAATAAGTATAAGACTAATTACGAGGAACCAACAGTTATATAGTACTTGATGAAAGTAAATATGCATATATTCGGGTTTTAAATGTATTTTCATTGGTATAATTTTCATCACGTATTATTTAACACAAATAAAAATATTTATAATCAAAGTTAGATAAAAAAGAATAAAATAAATCCAGGTTAATACTTATAATGAGACGGATACAAATAAACTAAAAGCGCTAATTAAGTTTGAGATACTATATCATGACTTAAATTTTCGGCAGGGATTAAAAAAACCCCGAATCTAACGATAAAATTTGACACTCGAATTAATTGGGGCAAGAATAGCCATGCTTATCTTATTGGGTTAGAGGGATTTTTAATCCATGTTTAGGGAGAACAGGAAATAACATCTCGGTTTGCTTTGCTCGGATAATATGTACACATATGCAAATATATCTACACTGAATTTTGTTAGCATTTAAAAAACTATTTTTCTAACATTGTTAGTTTTTATCTTTATAAGACTGCAAGGTGATATTCTAGAAACTAGTTTAATATCGCATTTCTAAGTTTTAATTTTTGGCGGCGTAATATATCATCAGTTTTGTTTATATTAACGTTAAAATTGGTGCGTATTTGATTATTAGTACCCCTTAATTTTTGAAGCTATCGCCAATAGCTTAAAAATAATAATAAATGTGAAATTGTACGAAGAAGGCACCTGATAAGATCCTTGATTAGTATCGAGGTGAGTTTGGATGAGCATCATGCCCTAACGGGGCGTCCCGATCAGATCCGATGGGGATTAAGACGAGTTTGGAGATAACTTTGATAATTGGTTTGAGGATGGGACCTCGCCTCTAACCCGTACTATTGCCATCCATAATTGTTAGAGTATGTCAGTGTGGAATATAGAATTTGACAAGTTTTATTGAAACGACGAAATTGTAGTATATGTTTAAAAGTACCAATTTACATCATCATTACACATACTTGAGGCTTGTTTTGGAGGAACTTTTTGAAGCATTTTTTTAGTTATAAACTTTTTTATATAAGAAAAAAATTCCTATGAAATAAATTGTTTCGCTTGGATACATGATATTTTGTAAATTAGGTACATATTAGTTCTTGTTTGATGAATATGTGCTTAATTGTGTTACATATTTGTTTTTTAAGGTTAGTATGATGATTTGTTGCGGTTAAGCGGATGAAGAAGAATGTCGTCGTAGATTTCAAGAGTTGAATTTTTTAAAGACCATATAGCCATACACTCAAAAGCATAAAGGTGTACGCCTCGTTCAAGTGAAGACAACAAGTTTGGGACGAACATACAACCATATGATTATGTACGTAAAGTCGTATGCTCAAGAACTCTCAACATCCAGAAATAGACGCATACAACCATACGCTTAAAAGCATAAAGCCTAATGACTTCTACAGATTTTATAAAGACCCATGAAAATTTGAGTATTGATACATTCTGTTAGCCTCAAAATATTGAGTCAAACAAGAATGATCGGTCATATGTTTATTATGTATCGTATATTAGAACGTTGTAATAGGTAGTAGATTAGTCGTGTATTACGGGCTTAACTTTAAGCTAAGGTTCATTCATAAGTAACCAAAGCCCAAAAGGAAAGCCCGGCCCATTATCACAAAGCCCATCATGCCACATGTAGGCAAGGCTATATAAACCTCTCCTTGCATGTAAGGAGAGGTTGGTTGTCTCATTTTCTCTAATTCTTCTAATCTAATATTCACCAAGTTTACACACTTCTCTCTACTTTCTCTCTCTCTAGTTTCTCTCTCTAGAATTCATCTCATATCTACCTTTCTTTCTTCTTTAATCATCACATAATATAAGGGACAACATTTGGTATCAATCGTCATGGGGTAATTTTTGTGATTCGTTGTTGCTATTATATTGGGTTCGTGTGATTTACACCTAACATCATCCCGAATTCAAGTATTTTCTTGTTTTTCGTTGTGTTTCGTGTTCTAAATCATACTTTAGATTATCTACATACTTGTGGTAAGATTTTGGTTACTTTGGTTTGGTTTGAAACACGAATTCCGAGGTAAAAATCCATTCTTTCTTGTTGCTTACAAGTCTCGAACTACTTTATTGTTACGATCTGATTGTTGCGATTGCATAAACCCTGGGGGTTTCTACTTGCGATCCAAGGTCACGATCACCTCCTACAATCACTGAGTACGATCATAGCCCACGATCACTCAGTACGATCATAGCCCACGATCATTGAGTACGATCATAGCCCACGATCACTCAGTACGATCAGTGAGTACGATCAGTGAGTACGATCAGTGAGTACGATCAGTGAGTCCGATCAGAGAGTACGATCGGTGAGTACGATCAGTGAGTACGATCGTTGGATACGATCGTTGGATACGATCAGTGAGTATGATCGGTGAGTACGATCGTTGGATACGATCACTGGTTACGATCGTTGGATACGATCTTTGGATACGAACATTGGTTGCGATCTAAGAGTACGATCTATGAGTACGATTAAGGACTACGATCTAAGAGTGCGATCAATGAGTGTGATGGGTGACATTGCGATGGACATCTAAATTTTGTTCGAGTATTTTTTAGACTTAGCCACTATCTAGACTAGTCCCGGAACGTAGTTTACACGAAGATTAAAAAAAAAAATTTCCCGTCAAGTAGATTCAAATTTTTTTCATACTAGTTTTAGCCTATTTCTAGATCGATTTCAAAATTTGGTGATTACAAATTTTTTAGGTCTACCGTTTTGTCGGACTGAGGAATTTATTATCGGACTGAGAAAAAAAATCGCAATTTTCGGAATTTCAACAACAACTCAATCACAACACAACTACTTAAGATCCACATTCAATTCATCACGTAAGAGAATATTGAGATGGATTCTACTACAGAATATCGTGTGACGAACAACAACATCATGGTGGCAGGTAACAAAGAGAGACCACCAATGCTTGTGGCCGGTCGATATGCTCAATGGCAATCACGTTTTCTTCGTTATCTTGATACAATACCTAATGGTGATGCATTGAGGCAATGTATTAACAATGGACCATATGTTTTCTCCGATATCACTATTTCTCATACACCAGCCACAGACACTACTACAGAAATACCCGCAACCACAAGAAAAGAAACTTTATCTGATCTTACACCAGAGAAGCGTGCTTGGTATGATGCAGAAAAAGAGGCGATCTATATGATTCTAAGTGGAATTGGAGATGATATTTATTCCACGGTTGATGCATGTCCTACGGCACAAGAAATGTGGACGGCTATTGAACGTTTGCAACAAGGAGAATCACTCAACAAGCAAGATGTTAAAACAAACTTGTTTTGGAACTTTTGTAAGATTACTGCATTTGATGGAGAATCAATTGAGTCTTATTATTCACGATTCTACAAGATGATGAACGATATGACAAGAAACAACTTGGAGGTCTCCACCATGCAAGTCAATGTGCAATTCCTTCAGCAACTTCAACTAGAGTGGACGCGTTAATACAAGGATTTTCCTTGTATGAAAATGTTATCGTCCGAATCTCTTCGAATTGACTATTGGTTCAAAGCGCGACTCAATTGTTCTTGGTGGAATAATAAATGGATTGGTTGATTATCTATTTTAAACTAATAGCAAATAAATGTAAATGTCGTTGAGTAAAGTAAAAGCTTTAAAGATTAAACTAAAATAATGAGTTAAAAGTAAATGATTGAAAACTTAAAGAAAAGATTAGAAAAATACTTGAAAACTTAATGAAACTAACACTTGAAAACTTTGCAAAAACAAGAAATTAAGTCCGTCGGAATCCCTGGTCGGAATCCCGTCGGAATGTGCTGATCGGAATAGTCTGGTCGGAATAACAAACAACACCCTCGTCAGAATGCATGAAAGGGATAGCAATCGGAATACCAAAAATACCCTCGTCGGAATGTATGAAATCGAAACCAATCGGAAAACTCAATAAGGGATCCAGATCAGAATATTGGGAAAAATACTAATCGGAATATGCAAACAAGACTCAATCGGAATACCACCACAATCGGAATATCTAAATAATATGTCTAATCGGAATGACTTACAATCGAATTCAATCGGAATGTGCTAATCAGAACCAATCGGAATATCAACAAAACAAGCCAATCGGAATAATATAAACCCTAATTCGATCTAGGTGATTGGAATAAAGATGCTCAAATCGGAATGGGTTAAAACCCTAATCCGATCTATTGATCGGAATGAGGGGAGGGGGTGCAGTCGGAATGTATCAATCGGAAAAGGGTTTAATACCTTTTCCAATTACAATTTTGATTCGAAAAATAAGCAAAGTAATAAGCTAATTTGATAAGCTAATCACCAAAACTAGAACGAATCTATAATGAAAAGGACTCAATAAGCACAAATAACAACTTTTTCAACTTAGAATAAGCAATCTTATAAATCAAACTATAAAAAGATGAACTTTTAAGAAAACTTTTAAAAGTAAATAAGCTAAAAGAAGCGAATAAGCCAATAAGCACAAGAATCTTAAAGCTTAATTGAATGAAAGCTTATGTAGGAACAAAAAGATTAACTTTTTAAGCACAAAAACATCAAGATCAACACGGACTAAATGTATTTCGCACCAAAAGTTAACTAAATCAAGAAAGGTAGAAAGAGATGAAAGATTAAAAGCTTAACTAGAATTTGATTAATGAAATCAACAATACACAAAGGTTTAATCTTGAAAGATTAAAAGAAAGAAAAGATGAAAACTTAGTGAGAGAAAGTGGAGAACTTTCTCTCTCTAAAAACTAGAAAAGAAAATGAAAAATGAAACTAACTTTTAAAAACTAACCACAAACTAACCACCCTCCTAATGTGTATTAGGAGGGTATTTATAGGGAAAAATGGGAAGGAGTGCATGTGTTGCCTCATCTTTCTTTCTTTCTTCACGTCTTCTCGACTCGATTTAATTCTTTGTCTTTTCTCAACGTCGTCTCGGGATTTGAACTTGTCTTGATAATTTTCTTCTTTAATTTAGACTTGAGTTCTTCGACTTCATTAAACTTCCGTCTTTAGACTTTTTCTTCGATAAATCTTCAAAATAGGCCTTGGACTTCCGTTCTTTTTGCACTCTTGATCTTTTGACTTCGTCTTTTCCCGTTTTCTTCGATAAAAGCCCGTGAAAGCCCGTGTTTTCTTCCTTTTTCATCTTTTGGTCCTAAAACACAATAAAAACACAAACCACGCATAATTCCGACTTTTACGACATAAATTACACGTTTTGGTCTTGTTATTATTGGAAATAAGTGGTAAAAGGATAAGTGTTTTCACACTTATTAAACCCCTACACTTGACCATTGCAATGCCCTCATGCAATGCATTAATTTTAAAGCACGGTTTACATTTTCCATCATAAATAACCCACCTTGGCCTTTATTAAATACTAAACATTTAGGGAAGATAAAAAGATAAAAAAACAAGTAAAGAAATCAAATACTTACATTGGGTTTTGGCAGCCATGAACGTTTATCATCCTCAAGTTTCATGTTCCCCATACCAAGCTTAAAAACGAGATCATTGTTATTATAAGTTAGCAAACTAACACGAATTCATGTGGGCCAATTATTCACTTAGACTCCCTTATTCCTAGGTGTATCTCTTATATTTTATTTTTGTCTTGAATGATCACGAGGATGCATTGTTTGACTTATTTCGATAGTTAGTTAGGCCGAAAATAAAGTGCACGATTTAATCAATAGTTAGCTAAAGGACAAAATCTTTTAAAACTGCTTCGCGGGACCTCATAAAGTTCATATCTTGGCATAACTCACTTCACGATTTGAGACCTTTCTCGGACCGATACTTGGCAGCGACTTCATACTTCGAATCTTTGAGAGACGTTCTTGAAATTATGGTCTTCTCTTCATAATAGGAATTTCTTCACTTGAAGTTTTGAGAGATTCTTCATATTTGGACCACGACTTCTTCATTTTTCTCCAATCTTTATTTTGGACTTTGATATATAACGATCCGCCTCCTTTTAGGACTTGGATCTATTTATCCTCATACCTTGTTAGGGCCTTTTTGGATAGACTTCTCCATGATCTTTAGGGGAGTATTTGCTTTTCGTCGTGTGTCTCGATCCTTCATATTGATTTTTGATAAATGATTCTTCACATCACTTTTGGATCTTTAGCAACAAAATGTAGCCCTCATGCCTTGTTAGGGCCTTTTCGGACTCGCCAATCTTCGCATCCCGCTTCAATAAGTTATGCCTTGGCTATGAACTCTAATTAATACCGAGCAACTTTTAAACGATCTTGGGCTAGAAGCTAAGTAACTTTTCAAATCGTACAACCTTATTTATTGCAGATAAATTTATTAACAAGCGATGGGAGAATAGGCTCATAATTAACTCACATAAATTCACGAAAGAATACCAAACTTATAATTGACTCTATCATCTCTCGTCCTCCACAGTTTAAAATCTCAAGGAATGAGATTCGTGGATGCTTAGCCTATTAAATCAAAGTTTTGGGTTTTTGAGTCATCTATAGGATCTTGCAATCTCTTAGACTTTTTTTCAAGTTTAGAAATCGCATTTTAAAGTTCCCTTGATAAACAACTCTCTAGGATCAATTATAGGAACTTGCGAAAAGTTCTTGTTCTTAACCCGCGAGAGTTAAGACTTTCGTGTTTTATAGCTCCTTATATAAAAGCCTAGCAAAACTTGACTTAAACACGTTAAGGATACTAGCTAGAGTAAACTTAGTTAAATAAACTTGGGTTGAGTCAAAATGTTCATGACTAAGAAAAATTTAAAATTACTTTATTAAAAATTTATTCTAGCAAGGAAAGAAAATAAACATAACAAAGGAAAATACAACTATACAACTAGGCCAAACTAGATTAAAAATTTTGAAAAATGTCGAAAAATAAATTTTCCAGTTAAAATGAGGGCAAATTCATGGAAAAGACCACTTACTTCGACAGAAGTCCCCCCTACACTTGATATAAACATTGTCCTCAATGTTTAAGCATGTGGGAGTAAACTCCCCTACACTTAGGACATTGTGCACTTTGTTTAAATCTTGCTAAGGAAAGGACAACTATAGTGATTTCAATGTGAACATATAAAATATGAAATATTGAATCACGATAGGTTAGGATAGAACCGGGACGATGGGAACACGGGATCACGGTTCGTCAAATGTCATGAAGGTGTTCTTTGAAACTTGAATCCCTGCACAAGATAAGAAACAAGACAACAAACACATACGGGGCTCCCCCCTACACTTATTATGAAAGTAGTAAAGGATAGATCACGGGTTGCCTCCCGAGAAGCGCTTGTTTTTGTTCACCGATTCACAAGCCTGACTCGACCCAAAATTAGTTCATGGGAAACGTGGTGAGGGATGGTATCATCTCATGAGAGATGTCCTCACCAAAGTACAGCTTCAAACGCTGGCCATTCACCTTGAAATTGGGCCCATTTGGCTGAGAAAGCTCAATGGTCCCATATGGAAAGACTTTGGCGACGGTGAATGGACCAAACCAGCGGCTCTTCAACTTGCCTGAGAAGATCTTTAACCGAGAGCTAAAGAGTAAAACTTGATCACTAACGTGGAACTCTCGGTTCTTAATCCTTGCATCATGGATGATCTTGGTCTTCTCCTTGTAGATCAGCGAGTTCTCATAAGCTTCATTCCTTAGTTCATTTAGCTCATTGAGTTGAATCTTGCGAAGATCACCAGCTTTGTTGATGTCGAAGTTAGCCCACTTCAAGGCCCAGTATGCCTTGTGTTCCAGCTCGATAGGGAGGTGGCATGCTTTCCCGTACACAAGACGATAAGGTGTACAACCGATTGGGGTCTTATAAGCAGTACGGAAAGCCCACAGAGCATCATCTAACTTATCGGCCCACGCGGCACGATACTCTCCCACAGTACGCTCCAAAATTCGCTTCAATCCACGGTTGGAAATCTCGGCTTGACCGTTGGTTTGAGGATGATAAGCGGTGGAAAGACGGTGATTAACACCATACTTAGCCATGACTCGTGCAAATTGATCATTGCAAAAATGAGTCTCGCGGTCACTGGTAATAGCACGAGGAATGCCGAATCGAGCAAACAGCTGCTTCAAAAAGTTCACAACCACCCTCGCATCGTTCGTAGGGAGAGCCTTAGCTTCAACCCATTTGGAAACGTAGTCAACGGCGACGAGGATGTACTTGTTCCCTTTAGATGATGGAAATGGCCCCATAAAGTAGATACCCCATACATCAAAGATTTCACATTCTTGTATGAAATTTTGAGGCATCTCATCTTTATGTGTGATCTTGCCTTGTCTTTGGCAAGCATCACAATGTTTAACCATATCGTGAGCGTCACGATAAATGGTGGGCCAATAGAATCCAGAGTCAAATACTTTCTTCGCGGTGTAGTTGGGACCAAAGTGACCATCGGTGGGTCCTTTATGGCAAGCGTCAAGGATTTGTACCGCTGTCGGCCCGTCAACACATCGACGAATAATCAGATCCACACATTGTTTGAAAAGGTAAGGGTCGTCCCAGAAATAATGTTCAATATCTTTAAAGAACTTTTTCTTTTGTTGGGACGTGAACCCTTCCTTGAGAATCCCACCCGCTAAGTAGTTTGTAATGTCCGCAAACCACGGGGTGTCATCGAGATTAGAATTGATAGACATTAAGGCCTCAAGGGGAAAAGAGTCATTGATCTCTTTGTTCGGATGATCCCTTTGATAAGGATCCTCAAATATACTGAGATGATCCGCGGCTAGGTTTTCAGCTCCCTTTTTGTCACGGATTTCAATGTTGAATTCTTGAAGGAGCAAAACCCAACGAAGAAGTCTTGGCTTAGAATCTTGCTTAGTCATCAAGTACTTCAACGCGGAATGATCGGTATACACGATGGTGGTAGAAAGGACAAGATAGGGGCGAAATTTTTCAAAAGCATACACTACAGCTAAAAGCTCTTTTTCGGTAGTGGTATAATGCAATTGAGCCCCCGTCATTGTCTTGCTAGCATAGTGGATTGGTTGGAAGTGTTTGTTCACTCTTTGGCCCAAAACCGCTCCAATAGCAAAGTCGCTAGCATCACACATCAATTCAAAAGGTAGCTCCCAATTAGAGGTAACCAAGACCGGTGCCTTAGTTAGCTTATCCTTAAGAAGATTGAAGGATTCAAGACACTCTTTGGAAAATATGAAAGGAGTATCTTTTTCCAAGAAGTGGGTCATTGGGCGAGCGATTTTAGAAAAATCCTGAATAAAACGACGATAGAAGCCCGCATGACCGAGGAAACTTCTCACACCCTTCACGGTTGAAGGTGGAGGTAATTTTGCAATAACATCGACTTTAGCACGGTCCACTTCAAGACCGGCTTTGGAGATTTTGTGTCCTAGCACGATGCCCTCTTTTACCATGAAATGGCATTTTTCCCAATTCAGAACAAGGCGAGTGTCTTCACACCGCTGAAGCATACGTTCTAAATTGGCAAGGCAAGCAGAGAAAGAATCGCCATAAACCGAGAAATCATCCATGAAGACTTCCATAGTTTCTTCAACCATGTCATGGAAGATAGCCATCATACACCTTTGAAATGTCCTAGGAGCATTGCATAAGCCGAAAGGCATTCTTTTGTAGGCAAATGTTCCATAAGGACAAGTGAATGTGGTTTTCTCTTGGTATTTGGGATCGATGGGTATTTGAAAATACCTGGAGAAACCGTCTAAAAAGCAGTAATAGTCATTACCCGCTAGACGTTCAAGCATTTGGTCCATGAAAGGAAGGGGAAAATGATCCTTTCTCGTAGCATCATTGAGTTTGCGATAGTCTATACAAACTCTCCACCCTGTAACAAGATGAGTAGGAATCAACTCGTTGTTTTCATTGGGAACAACGGTGATTCCGCCTTTCTTAGGCACACAATGGACGGGACTAACCCACGGTGAATCCGAGATAGGATAGATCATTCCCGCATCAAGAAGTTTGATAACCTCTTTTTTGATTACGTCATGGATCTTAAGATTCACCCTTCTTTGACTTTGAATAGTTGGTTTAAAGTCGTCCTCCATGAGAATTTTATGTGTGTAGAAGTGAGGATCAATTCCACGAATATCAGAGATCTTCCAAGCAATCGCTTTCTTGTGATTCTTCAGCACGGCGATAAGTCGGGATTTTTCTTCTTCTTGCAAGTCCTTAGCGATGATGACTGGTAACTTCTTGTTGTCTTCAAGGAAAACGTACTCGAGATGAGACGGAAGATCCTTAAGCTCTAAATCCGGAGGATTTTTTATGGACGGCGTAGTCAACTTTGGATCATCGGTAGAGATATCCTTAGGAGATGGTGGAGAAGTTTGGTCCTCATTGAGAAGTTTCTCAATGGTACGAATGTCTTCATCCCAATCGGTGGGAGAATTATCATACTTAAGATCGAGAGGACCCAAGCTAGCTTCAAAATCATCCAAGTCACTTTCTCCAAAAGGAGTCAATGACGGAGCAATTGAGGCAACGGTCTCAACATTGGGTAGAGAAGAGAGATTACTTTTGCAAGCATCATGAAAGTGTTCTTCACAAGCCTCATCGAGAACATCAATGAAATTAACACTCTCGTTTTCCGAAGGCTGCTTAGAAAGTTTACCCATGTTGAAGACGATTTTATCGTCACCAACTCTCATGATTAATTCGCCTGCGGCTACATCGATGAGAGTGCGACCGGTCCTCAGGAATGGACGTCCAACGATTAATGGAACACGGGGGTCCATCTCGTAGTCAACGACAACAAAATCCACCGGGAAGGTGAATTTGTCGACACCAACGAAGACGTCTTCGGCTATCCCCACTGGATAAGCAACCGTACGGTTGGCTAATTCCAAAGTCATTCGTGTGGGGACTAGCTCGGGGAGAGATAATTGCTTCCAGACACTTAATGGCATTAAGTTGATACTGGCACCTAGATCGGATAGGGCCATGCAATTCTCTACTCCCGGGAAGTTGCAAGGAATCAAGAAACGACCCGGATCACCAAGTTTGGTGGGCAATTTCCTTAAGAGCACTATGGAGCAGTTCTCATTAAGTTGGGTCTGAAAATATCAAGAAGTTTCTCCTTATCACTGAGAAGATCTTTAAACATTTTAGCGTATTTGGGCATGTGAGCGAGAGCCTCAGCAAAGGAGATATTGAAATTCAGTTGTTTGAACATTTTAAGAAAGTTCGAAACCTGAATATCATCCTTGTTCTTCAATTTCTCTTTCCTCAACCTCGAAGGATAAGGTATATTGGGTTGCGATGAAGGCTTTGGGATAGAATTCGCACTCACAGCCGTGGGTGGTACCCCCTGTGAATACTCCGCCGGTATGAAAAGTTCTTAATGTTAATTGAGTGCCCGGTTCTCCAATAGATGAGGGGTAGAAGTAGAAGGTGGTGGAATTGGAGAAGTAGAAGTTGGAGGAATAGAAGATGGAGGATTCGGAGAAGGAGACTCGTTTTCCTTTGTCACAATCACCGGTGTAGGTGTAGGAAGCTCGGGTTCCTTTAAATCTTTTCCACTGTGAGTGGTGATTGCTTTCATCTCCCCTCTTGGATTAGCAACGGTGTTACTCGGAAGAGAACCCGATCCAGAGGCTTGATTACTAGGGAAGAAACTAGCCATCATGTTTCTCAAGTCATTCGTTTGACTTGCCAAAGTGTTTCACATATCAGCTCGAAGATCATTCCCGTGCTTCACCATATCTGCTTTCATGTTGGCCATTTCCCGCTGAAGATTTTGCACGATCACATCATTAGTCCTCATGTAGGTTTCAACATCTTGGTGTAAGGCTGTGGGTTGGTTGAGAGGAGGAGCATGGTAGGCGGGTGGTTGATAAGCAGGTTGTTGGTAAACTTGGTTGTTTCTTTAAGGTGGATATGGGTTTCTTTGGTTTTGATATTGAGTTGGAGCACGTGGTTGGTTTTAATTGTTACGATTGAGGTTGTTTGGGTTTTGTAGGGGAAAACCGGGTGGTGAAAGAAAGTTGTTTGAGCGATAGCTGAGCAAGTTGCGGTCACCTTGCGGTCGTGCTTGATAGCTTCCTGTAGCATAGGTACCGTTAGCGGCATACACATTTTCCGGATTGTCGTGAGTCGAAGGACAATCGGTGTATGAGTGAGATCCCCCGCATATATCACATGATTGGCTCAAAACATTAGCTTGGGCATTGAATTGTTAGGCATTGTTGGCGGTTTGTAAAGCAAGCGATTCCACAAGCGAAGTAAGCTTATCAATTCTTTTATCGGCATCACTAGTACTAGCACTGGCTACATTAGTTCTAACACTCTTGGTTTGAACTCTAGATTTGTTCTCAATAATATCCCAAGCAGCATTAGAAGACTTAACAAAAATATTACCCCCCGAGGCACTGTTTAGTGAATCTTGGTCATTCATGCTTAAACCATTGTAAAAAGTATTGATTTGATGTACTTTTGTTAAACCATGTTGTGGACACTTTCTTAAAAGTTCCTTAAAACGGTCCTAAGATTCACTAAAAGACTCACTGTACTTTTGTTCAAAGGTAATAATTTCATTCCGCAAAGCGGTAGTACGTGAGGGTGGGAAAAAGTAGTTGATAAACCTGGTCTCTAAATCCGTCCACGTAAGAATACTTTGTGGCGGTTCCTTATCAAGCCAATTACGGGCTTGTCCCTCTAAAGAGAAAGGAAAAAGTTGCAAGCGAATCACTTCTTGTGATACCCCATTATACTTAACCGTATTGGTAAGCTGAAGAAACCTTTTAATGTGGTCATGAGGATCATCAAGTGAGCGGCCCAAGAAGGGTTGAGCAGAGACCATTTGTATAAAGCCAGATTTGAGTTCAAAGTTGTTGGCTCCAATCTCAGGGATGACAATTGAATCGGTGTTGCCTTCTACGTGCGATTGCAAAAGCTCGATCATTGGTTGATTGTCCATGGTGACAATTGGTTGAGTAATGACTTCGGCTTGAGCTACTTTCTTCTTACGAGCACGAGTACGCATGCACACCTACAAAAGGATTAGAAAAATAGAAAGGAAATATTTTTGGTTTTTATGTTTTTTAATTTTTTGTATTTTTGAAGATTTTATATTTTTTAGGATTTTTGAAATTTTTAAAGCAAGGAAAATAACGTTCAAAGATGAACGGATCCCAAAATCCAATGCGTCTCTCACTTAAAACCTTTAATCTTAACGAAAAGAGCCGGCAGCGGCGCCATTTAATACAAGGATTTTCCTTGTATAAAAATGTTATCGTCCGAATCTCTTCGAATTGACAATTGGTTCAAAGTGCGACTCAATTGTTCTTGGTGGAATAATAAATGGATTGGTTGATTATCTATTTTAAACTAATAGCAAATAAATGTAAATGTCATTGAGTAAAGTAAAAGCTTTAAAGATTAAACTAAAATAATGAGTTAAAAGTAAATGATTGAAAACTTAAAGAAAAGATTAGAAAAATACTTAAAAATTTAATGAAACTAACACTTGAAAACTTTGCAAAAACAAGAAATTAAGTCCGTCGGAATCCCTGGTCGGAATCCCGTCGGAATGTGCTGATCGGAATAGTCTGGTCGGAATAACAAACAACACCCTCGTCGGAATGCATGAAAGGGATAGCAATCAGAATACCAAAAATACCCTCGTCGGAATGTATGAAATCGAAACCAATCGGAAAACTCAATAAGGGATCCAGATCGGAATATTGGGAAAAACACTAATCGGAATATGCAAACAAGACTCAATCGGAATACCACCACAATCGGAATATCTAAATAATATGTCTAATCGGAATGACTTAGAATCGAATTCAATCGGAATGTGCTAATCAGAACCAATCGGAATATCAACAAAACAAGCCAATCGGAATAATATAAACCCTAATCCGATCTAGGTGATTGGAGTAAAGATGCTCAAATCGGAATGGGTTAAAACCCTAATCCGATCTATTGATCAGAATGAGGGGAGGGGGTGCAGTCGGAATGTATCAATCAGAAAAGGGTTTAATACCTTTTCCGATTACAATTTTGATTCGAAAAATAAGCAAAGTAATAAGCTAATTTGATAAGCTAATCACCAAAACTAGAACGAATCTATAATGAAAAGGACTCAATAAGCATAAATAACAACTTTTTCAACTTAGAATAAGCAATCTTATAAATCAAACTATAAAAAGATGAACTTTTTAAGAAAACTTTTAAAAGTAAATAAGCTAAAAGAAGCGAATAAGCCAATAAGCACAAGAATCTTAAAGCTTAATCGAATGAAAGCTTATGTAGGAACAAAAAGATTAACTTTTTAAGCACAAAAACATCAAGATCAACACGGATTAAATGTATTTCGCACCAAAAGTTAACTAAAATCAAGAAAGGTAGAAAGAGATGAAAGATTAAAAGCTTAACTAGAATTTGATTAATGAAATCAACAATACACAAAGGTTTAATCTTGAAAGATTAAAGAAAGAAAAGATGAAAACTTAGTGAGAGAAAGTGGAGAACTTTCTCTCTCTAAAAACTAGAAAAGAAAATGAAAAATGAAACTAACTTCTAAAAACTAACCACAAACTAACCACCCTCCTAATGTGTATTAGGAGGGTATTTATAGGGAAAAATGGGAAGGAGTGCATGTGTTGCCTCATCTTTCTTTCTTTCTTCACGTCTTCTCGACTCGATTTAATTCTTTGTCTTTTCTCGACGTCGTCTCGGGATTTGAACTTGTCTTGATAATTTTCTTCTTTAATTTAGACTTGAGTTCTTCGACTTCATTAAACTTCCGTCTTTAGACTTTTTCTTCGATGAATCTTCAGAATAGGCCATGGACTTCCGTTCTTTTTGCACTCTTGATCTTTTGACTTCGTCTTTTCCCGTTTTCTTTGATAAAAGCCCGTGAAAGCCCGTGTTTTCTTCCTTTTTCATCTTTTGGTCCTAAAACACAATAAAAACACAAACCACGCATAATTCCGACTTTTACGACATAAATTACACGTTTTGGTCTTGTTATTATTGGAAATAAGTGGTAAAAGGATAAGTGTTTTCACACTTATTACACGTTTTGTTACTTTGGTGAAACAACAGAAACAGTTAGACAAGGTAAACTATCACACTCTCTTTGATATCTTGAAACAATTTCAGCATGAGGCAAATGAAATTCTAGCTGAACGAGTTGCAAAGACGGCTAATCCACTTGCTCTAGTGTCTACCACTCAAGATCATCGATCTCGTACTCCAAAGTCATACTCCATTCAATCATCCTCACCTCGATATTGCACATCATCCAAGTCTTCATCCTCCACAAGATCACGCGGCAAAGAGCCAAGAGCACCATCACCAGCATCTGAGTCATCATCTGAATAGGATAGTGATGAAGATCAAGCTCAGAAGAATCAGGAAATGAAACAACAAATTGCTTTCATTATGAAGACCTCCAAGAAAATCTTCAAACCCACCAACAACAATCTTCGAACATCATCCAACACAAAGAACCAATATGTTGAGAACCCTTCAAGGTATGACACACGTCGACGTGGTGAAAGTCCTTCTAGGTATGATCGACATAATCCAACACATATTGAGGGTTCTGCAAGGTATGATCGACAAACTACCAAGTATGATACTCAGAGGATTGCTGTTGCTACTGGGAATAGGGAAACTGTTGGAAAGCAAGTGGTTCAACAAAATGGGATTCAGTGTTATAATTGCCAAGGCTATGGGCATATGGCAAAGGAATGTAGAAAGCCGAAACGGGTTAGGGACTCTAGCTATCATAAAGAGAAGATGTTGTTATGCAAGAAGATGGAAGCAGGGGTTAAATTGACGGCTGAGGAAGGAGCACTACTTGATGATACTGATGATGAAGCCTCCGACCAAGAACTAGAAGCACATTACTCGTACATGGCAAAGGTTGAAGAAGTTCTCAAAGTCACTGAAGATGACAATGGCCCTATCTTTAACACTGAGCCACTCGATAAGGTACACACCACTGACGAATATAATGTGTTTGGTAATATTCATGAGCATAGTGAGCTACCCAATGCCATTAATGACACATGTATGAAGGAAAAGGTTGATAGCAATACCACACCCGATTCATCAGACATGTGCAATAATGAGTTTGAGGATGATCAACATGCAAATGAGTATGATGATGAGGAGCGTGTCGCGCTTGCTAATTTAATTGCTAGTTTACAAAAAGATGTCAATGAAACTAGAAAAAGTAAAAAGCAATTATAGAATGCAAACGCAGCGCTCACTCAAAATTTTGAAGAATGCAAAGCCGCACTAATTACATCTAGTGAGACCACTGAACGCTATAAAGATGAGCTTCTTTAGAAAACCAAAGAGCTTGAGGGGTACAAGGGTAGTGCGTTAAAAATTCAAAAGGACGATCTTGAAAAGAAATACAACGAAACTCTTGAGTTATTAACCAAAGAGAAACGTCAATTTAATGTTTTATTAATGGATGAACGTAAAACGTACCTTGCTACCACCAAAGTTAACGAACTTGAACAACGGCTTTTGATGGATAACACCGAGTCTGCTAAAATTCTTGATGTTAAGAAACAAGAGGTTGAAACGTTAAAACAAGATTTCAAAAGTCGACATGAAAAAGATACTGAAAAAGTAACGGAACTAGAAAAAAAAAAGTCGAATTTTTGAAGAAAGTTGTTTATAAAACGCATGACTCTATTCAAACCGTAAGAATGATAGCACCTCCGTCTATGTTTAAGGGTCAAGCTAGCTTTGCAAGTCCTGATTATCTTGCCCAAGCTCAAGCTGCGAACCCGCTCCTTTATATGGATGAGTCCGAATGGACCGATCCTAAATATCCTCTTGGTTATGACGAGACATCCCTTTGGGAAGAGGAGAGTAGATCACCGGTCAATAAAGAGTTTGTGAAACCATACAATTATGCTTATGAGAATAGTCTATATGGTCTTTTCGCTACACAAAAACAAAAGTCTCGTGAGGAATTGTTTTTAGAATGCAAACAAAGAAGAATTCAATGGAAGAAAGATTTTACTTCTAAGAAAACAAACGTTTCTAAGTTCATCAACTACTTGCCTCTTGATGCTTCTAAAAGCAAGAGTAGGCAGACATTTGGGTTTCTACAACATTACATTGATAATATTAAATCCATTGTTGACAATGAATGGAAACAACGAGAAAATGACGAGTGGAAAAAACCAATTCCTCAAGATATAACTGTGCTTATCAAACAAATCTTAATACCGAACACGACCACATTAAAAGAAAATATGCTTGAATTTGAAAGATTAATTCGGTCTGAAATGTTTAATGATTTAAAATATGTTGAGTCTATTGAGAAAGAAATTGACGATCTTCAAATGACAAGTCCGTTTTTTCTGATGAATATGATTTACTCTTAGAAGAATGTCTCTCCAGAGATATTTTGTGTGTTACTCTTCAATCTTGTGATGATATCGATGAATATTCTGATGTTTCATGCAAATATCTTGATAAAATCAAAGAATGTGAGCGTCTTGAACTTGAGCTTTCGAAACGTAAAGAAAATGTTGATAAAAAGGCTTTTGAGTTACTTCAACACAAAACTGATTTCCTTCAAAAACATTGTCATTCTCTTGAACTTGCTTTGCAAAAAGACGTTGGTAGTTTTCCACATGATAATAACTTGCAATATAAACTTTCCAAAACATTTCGAGAAATGAATGAAGAGAGTTTGGAAATTAAAGGGTTGAAAGCTCAGTTACAAGACAGGGAAATAGCGATAGCAGAGTTGAAGAAACTCGTTGCTAAGATGGGTGAGAAAATTGTGGAACCTAGTGTTAAGAAACCAGTAGTAAGACAACCCAATGCACAAAAAGTGACTAGACCCTCTATCTTGGGAAAACCATTTGTTTCTCTAATTCTGCATTTGCAAAACCTGCGTTTGCCCCCAAGAAGGATGGGAAGGATAGGTTACCACATAATACTCTAAGAACACATATTCGATCACAAAGCATTAAGAACACAAATGTGATTAAACCAGGAATGTATAGCTTGGCCACTAAACCCACACAAAACAAAGAAAGTCAATCACCTCAGACTTCTAGAAACACTAATAGACGTGTGTCTTTTACTACAGTCTACAGGAGTAATCCTCACTGATAGTGTTAGCCAGCCTCAGGTTAAGAGCACTCGCATGAATGAAAAGGTTTGGCAAAACAAAAGTCAAGGGAAGATGAAGACAGTAGAAGACCACCCTAGGATTTTCAATGTTTCTAAGAATACAACGTCTGTAATCGCGTGTAATGACGATTTGAATGATTCGACTTTGAATGCTTTGAATGTTAAGTTTGTTTCTGTGAAATGTGGAAAGTGTGATAATTCTAATCATGCTATTTGTGGTTCGAATAATGTCAAAGGCGTAGATACTAGAACTAAGAAGCAAACTGAGATGCCTATTAGTGCTAGAAAACCCAAACGCAAAGTGAACCATTCTGGTGTAACCCCCCCTGAAAAAAGTATTGCATCAGACTCCACCACTAAGACCACTAGAAGCAGAATTAGGGAATTATATGAGTCTGCTAGCAAGTCGTGGAAATGGTGGTTTGCTAATCAATGTCCTCCAGGATATAAATGGATGCCTAAATTTAGGACAGAAAATGTGACAACGAGTGTTAGTATGCCTTTAAATGTTGCTAAGGACACTAATGATTCTGAAATCACAACTAATGTGGTATCCAATTTAGCAAATGCTCCATCGTGTTCTAACTCTTCTGCAGGTGATACAAATAATTCTCTTCATACTGGACTCCGGATGCACGAAGCACATGACGGGGAATCTCAAGCTTCTAATTAACTTCATGGAGAAGTTCCTGGGTACGGTCCGATTCAGAAATGATCAATTTGCACCGATCTTAGGATATGGATATTTGGTTCAGGGTAATATCACGATAAAAAGGGTATACTACGTCGAAGGGCTCAATCACAATCTTTTCTCGGTTGGTCAATTCTGTGATGCGGATTTGGAGGTTGCTTTCAGAAAGAAGACATGTTTTGTTCGTGATTATGATGGGAATGACTTACTTACCGGTACACGGGGTACTGATCTTTACACAATTTCACTTCAAGACACAACTTCATCAACTCCAATTTGCTTCGTGGCTAAAGCTTCAACGACTCAGGCATGGTTATGGCATCAACGTTTATCTCATCTTAATTTTGATACCATCAACTTGCTTTCTAAGAAAGATATTGTGAGAGGCCTTCCAAGTTTGAAATTCATCAAAGATCATCTTTGTTCTTCTTGTGAGCTTTGTAAAGCTAAACGAATTAGCTTCAAAACAAAGACTACACCAAGCTCTAAAGGACGGTTAGATCTTCTTCATATAGATTTGTGTGGTCCCATGCGTGTTCATAGTATCAATGGGAAGAAATATGTTATGGAGTTGTCGATGATTACTCAAGGTACACATGGACTCACTTCTTGAGATCCAAGGATGAAACACCCGAAATTCTCATCAGCTTCCTTAAACTGATACAACGTGGTCTTCAAGCTCAAGTAAAAGTGGTACGTACTGACAGAGGCATAGAATTCTTGAATTCTACTCTGAAGAATTATTTTGAAGCCGAAGGGATTGAACATGAAACATCTATTGCTCGAACATCCGAACAAAACGGTGTTGTTGAAAGACGAAACCGTACTTTGGTTGAAGCTGCTCGAACATTATTATCCGCTTCAAAACTACCACTATATTTTTGGGCCGAAGTCGTGTCAACCGCATGCTACACACAAAACCGCTCCTTAATTATCCCAAGACACGAAAAGACACCATATCACTAATTCATGATCGAAAACCTCCACTCAAACACCTTCACGTTTTTTCATGTACGTGCTACATTATTCGAGATAGTGAAAATCTGGACAAGATGAAAGAGAAAGGTGATGCATGCATTCTAGTGGGATATGCAACTCAGTCTAAGGGATATAGAGTGTACAACAAGAGAACAAAATTGATAGTCGAGACTATTCATATCATATTTGATGAATTACAAGAAATGGCACTTGAACAAAGCAGTTTAAGTCCCGATGCACAATGACAAAAGACTTTTGTACACAACCGCACGGAACTCGGAACTCAAGACCACGGCAATGAACCGTCAAGTTCAAAGCTGGTTCTGAACATGTTCCTAGAGCAGATATGACAGTGGACACGACACTTGAAGAGTTGGAAATTTTATATGGACCAATGTATGATGAATATTTCACGGGGGAGAAACAAGTTGTATCAAATTCTTCCGCTGTCACTCATGATAAGGATGATGATACCGATCATCGTCAACAAGAGGATACAACTTTATCTACTTCAACACGGGTTGCTGCAGATTTATCTCCTCAGAATATCACATCAACAACCGCTCCTACAATATCAACAACTACTGTCATTGCTCCAGAGAACACAAATCAAGCAGACAATGCATTATCTGACGAAGACGAATTTATCAACCCATTCGGTACACCGGTACACGAAACTGGAGAGTCTTCTACTTGCCATGTTGATCCGTCAAATATGCACATGTTCTACCAACGACATCCTTCAACACATCATTGGACCCGAGATCATCCTTTGGTTTAAGTAATTGGAAACCCTTCACAGCCCGTTCGTACAAGACGACAGCTTAACACCGATGGTGATGTTTGTATGTTCGCACTCGCCGTGAGTTTAGCTGAACCGAAAAACATCAAAGAAGCCATGGCTGATCATGCTTGGATTGAATCGATGACGGGTGAACTTCAACAATTTGAAAGACTTAAAGTCTGGGAACTTGTTGACAGACCATACGATGTAATACCATTAAATCTTCGATGGATCTGAAAAAACAAGATGGATGAAGAGAACACGATCATCAAAAATAAATCTAGGCTAGTAGCTAAAGGGTATGGTCAGAAAGAGGGTATTGATTTTGAAGAATCATTTGCACCAGTAGCTCGAATGGAAGCGGTCAGGATTTTCCTTGCTTATGTTGCACATAAGGGATTCATCGTGTATCAAATGGACGTAAAGACGGCGTTTCTTAACGGTCCTTTGAAGGAAGAAGTCTATGTCACGCAACCGGAAGGATTCGTCAATCCTTATTATCCTGACAAGGTGTATCGTCTCCACAAAGCACTTTATGGACTCAAGCAAGCTCCAAGGGCGTGGTACGATGAGCTCTCGAAATTTCTGGTCTCCAAAGGTTTCTCAAAAGGTTTCATTGATCTAACTTTGTTCACTTATAAATATGGGTGATAGGTGTGTAAACACCCATCCTTTTACCACTTAATTCTGGCTAAAACGAGACCAAAACACGTATTTAATATCATTTGTTTGGAATTACGCGTGGTTTTTGTGTTTATTGTGTTTTCAGAGCCAACCGGATGAATATTGAAGAAAACATGGTATTGCACGGGTTTTACTGAAGAAAAAGACTCAAGATAAAGTCTATTTTCCAAGAGATGCAAAAGATTTGAATTCACTGGGCCTATTCGAAGATTTATCGAAGAAAAGGACGATGGAAGATTCATATAAGTCGAAGAAACTCAAGTCTATTAAACGAAGAAATTAAAAGACGAGTTGAATTTAATCGACGACAAATCCCGAATCAGAATCGAAAACGTCAACTTTTCTGAAAAGACGAGAAGACAAGAAGAACGGGAGAAAGCCCACTCACCAACCAAAAGAAAAGCCTATAAAAGGAATCCCCTCACACACATAGTGCCAGTTAGTTTTTAGTTTTTCTTTCTCCCCCTTTTTTCTCCCTTTAGTTCGTACCATCACCAACACCATTAGGGTGTTTGGTGATTTTGATCTTTGATTTTCAATCTTGTAATTTTTAATCTTTGTTTTGTTATTGTTAAAACATCAATCATCAATACAAAGTCTTGTTTAATCTTTCCATTTTATCTTGTTCATCATCATTTTTCTTTTCTAGTTTTTAAGTTCTTATTTTCTTGATTTGATCTTCAAGAGTTGTTGGGTTTTATGTTTTTCTTGATGGGATTTGTAGTTTATGGTTAGTAGATGCTTTGTGATTAGTTTATTTAAGTTTTTGGTGAAAAACTTGGTGATTTTTGGATCAAAATTGGTTTCCCTGTTCTTCGGGGTAAGTTTCTGTTTTTGAATTCCCAGGTTCCGAGTGAACATAAAGTTCCGGATGAACAGTAACTTCCGGATGAACACCTTAAGTTCCGAATAAAGTTTATTTCTAAAAAGTTCCGATTGAGTTTTTCTTTTAAAGTTCCGAATCAGTTGAAAACTTCCGAACGAATTGAAAGTTCCGGATGAACCCAATCTTCCGAATGAACTGAAGTTCCGGATGAGTAGAAAGTTCCGAATGAGTTTTTTGTTTAAAAGTTCCGAATGAACCTAAAGTTCCGAATGAAGCAAAACTTCCGGATGAACCAAACTTCCGATAAAACTTCCGATTAAAGTTCCGGATGAAAAGTTCCGACTCAACTTCCGAACCAAACTTCCGAAGAAAGTTCCGAGTGAAGGTAACCAAAAAGTTCCGAATGAAGACTTCCGGGTGAAAAGTTCCGGATGAACAAAGTTCCGAATCAAGGTTAAAAAGTTCCGAATCAATAAATTTTTGAGCATCATTAATTGTCACTGTTTCTTTAGTGTTACTGTTTCCTCATTTTAACTTTAATTTCAGTTTTCATTTTAATTTTAAATTCAAGTTTTTATTAATTGTCATTAAATTAATTATCTTTGATTTAAGTTTTCATTTTATTACATTTTAACATTTAGTAGATTAGAAAACCAATCCCCTTTTTAGTAACCAAGAACAATCATTCCACTTAAGGCCGAGATCAATTCGAGAGGACTGAGAGAGAAAATCTGAACCCATAGCAAAAACATTAGTATCAAATGGCGCCGCTGCCGGCTCTTCTCGTTAAGATCAAAAGTTTTTTGTGAGAACTTGGATTTTGGGATCCGTTCCCCGTGAACGTTACTTTTTCATAAATTTTTCAAAAATACAAAAAAATTAAAAAACATAAAACCCAAAAATATTTTGCTTTGTTTTTCTTTGTTCGTTCTTTTGCAGGTGTATGCGCACTCGATCCACGTCTTATCAAGAGCCCGAGCCTCTCGATAACTTAGACATGGCCGGTGTACAAAACAACAACAACATACCACCTCCAAACAACAATAATAACAACAACAACCCACCTTTCAACAACATGAACAATAACCACAACCATGAGCCCCTTCCGGATAATCGCCCGATGATTGAACTGCTGCAAGCTCATGTAGATGGCAACACTGACCCAATTGTCATACCTCCAATTGCCGCCAACAATTTCGAGCTCAAGTCAGGCTTTATCCAGATGGTCTCCGCTCAACCATTCTTGGGACGTACCATTGATGATCCACACGACCATATCAAGAGATTCTTGCAACTAACCAACACGGTCAAGTTCAATGGTATTCCACAAGAGGTTATAAGGTTACAAATTTGTCCCTTTTCTTTAGAGGGACAAGCCCGGCATTGGCTTGCTAAGGAACCGCCACGGAGTATTCTCTCGTGGACGGATTTGGAAACAAAGTTTATCAATTACTTTTTCCCACCCTCTCGTACTACCGTTTTGCGGAATGAAATCATAAATTTTGAACAAAAGTACGATGAGTCGTTCAGTGAATCTTAGGATCGTTTTAAAGATCTTTTAAGAAAATGCCCACAACATGGTTTTACCAAAGTACATCAAATTAATACTTTTTACAATGGTTTAAGCATGAGTGACCAAGATTCACTGAACAGTGCCTCGGGGGGTAATCTATTGGCTAAGACTTCTAATGCTGCTTGGGACATCATTGAGAATAAATCTCGTGTGCAAACCAAGAGTGTTCGGACCAATGTCGCTAGTGCTAGCACTAGTGACAGCGACAAGCGATTGGACAAAATCACTACGCTTCTTGAATCGCTTGTCACCCACACCGTCAGCAACAACAACAGCAACAACGCTAAAAACGCTCAAGTTAACGCTGTCAGCCAATCTTGTGAGATATGCGGTGATCCTCACTCTTACACAACTTGTACTGCCACCCAAGACTACCCTGCTGAGAATGTGAATGCGGCATATGGCACCTATCCTCAACCTGCTTATCAAGCTAGACCTCAAGGTGACCGTAATTTGCTTAGCTACCGCTCCAACAATTATCTTTCACCACCTGGTTTTCCTCCTACCAACCCAAACCAACAACAAAACCTTAATCGCCCTCCTCAACAACAAAAACAACCTCGCCAACCATACATCCCTCCTCACAAGCAGCAACAACCACCTCAACGTAACAACCAAGTTTACTAACAACCTGCTTATCAACCACCCGCATACAATGCTCCTCCCAACCAAACCACCACTGCATTACACCAAGAGGTTGCAACCTACATGAGGACCAATGATGTGATCGTGGAAAATCTCCAACAGGAAGTGCGAAACTTGAAAGCAGACTTGGTCAAGCAAGGAAACGATTTGAGAGCCGACATGAGAAATACGTTGGATAGCCAAACTAATGATCTGAGGAACATGATGGCTGGTTTCTTCCAAGGTAATCAACCCTCTTCTTCGGGTACTCTTCCGAGTAACACCGTTGCGAATCCAAGAGGGGAGATGAAAGCAATCACCACTCGAAGTGGCAAAGGTACCAAGGAACCCGAGCTTCCTATACCTCCACCGGTGGTTGTGACTAAGGAGAACGAGTCGCCTGCTCCTATTCCTCATCCTTCTCCTTCCCCGATTTCTCCACATCTTCCTTCTACCCCTCCTCCACCCAAGGATGTGAGTGATCCTATTCTCCCAAAGCCTTCCTCTTCTTCCAATATACCTTATCCATCTAGGTTGAGGAAAGAGAAGCAAAAGAGCAAGGACGATATTCAGGTTTCTAACTTTCTTAAGATGTTTAAACAACTGAATTTCAATATCTCCTTCGCTGAGGCTCTCGCTCACATGCCTAAGTACGCGAAAATGTTTAAAGATCTTCTGAGCGACAAGGAAAAGCTCCTCGATATTGCCAACACCCAACTTAATGAGAATTGCTCTGTAGTGCTCTTAAGGAAATTGCCAACCAAGCTTGGTGATCCGGGTCGTTTTCTTATCCCTTGCAATTTCCCGGGAGTAGAGAATTGCATGGCCCTAGCCGATCTAGGTGCCAGTATTAATCTTATGCCTCTAAGCGTTTGGAAGCAATTATCTCTCCTAGAGCTAGTCCCCACCAAAATGACTTTGGAATTAGCTAACCGTACGGTTGCTTATCCAGTGGGGATAGCCGAAGACGTCATTGTAGGAGTCGACAAATTCACCTTTCCTGCTGATTTTGTTGTCGTCGACTACGAGATGGACCCTCGTGTGCCACTAATTGTTGGTCGTCCATTCTTGAGGACCGGTCGCACTCTCATTGATGTTGAAGCCGGTGAGCTTATCATGAGAGTGGGTGATGATAAAGTAGTCTTCAACATGGGAAAGCTTTCTAAACAGCCTTATTCATACGAGAGTGTTAATTGTATTGACGTTCTTGATGAGGCTTGTGAAGAACACTTCAATGATGCTTGCAAAAGTATTCCTACCTCTCTTCCCAATGTTGAAACCGTTGCCTCTATTGATTCATCATTGTCTCTATTTGGAGATAGTGATTTATTTTGGAACAATCTTGAAGATACCATGGGAGATGTGAATTTAGCTACTAATGATTCTCCCACCGATGGGGATGAAGACATGCATTTCTTTGACAATCTTCTCACCGAAGACACTCCTTCGCCTCCATCTCCCTCGGTCATTGCTATCGATACTCCGACTTTGAAAACGCCTCCCGTCGAAAATCCTCCGGATTTGGAACTTAAGGAGTTGCCGCCCCATCTCGAGTATGTATTTCTTGAAGAAGAGAAGAAGTCGCCAGTCATCATTGCTAAGGACCTAAAGGAAGAAGAAAAAGCCCGACTTATCACCGTGTTGAAAGATCATAAGAAGGCTATTGCTTGGAAAATCTCGGATATTCGTGGAATTGATCCTCACTTCTGCACACACAAAATTCTCATGGAGGACGACTTTAAGCCCACAATTCAAAGCCAACGAAGGGTGAATCCAAAAATACATGAAGTCATAAAAACAGAGGTTATCAAACTTCTTGATGCGGGTATGATTTACCCTATTTCAGATTCACCATGGGTTAGTCCAATCCATTGTGTGCCCAAGAAGGGCGGAATAACCGTTGTTCCCAATGAACACAACGAGTTGATTTCCACTCGTCTCGTTACTGGGTGGAGAGTTTGTATAGACTACCGCAAACTCAATGATGCCATGAGAAAGGATCATTTCCCTCTACCTTTTATGGACCAAATGCTTGAACGTTTAGCGGGTAATGAATATTACTGCTTTCTTGATGGTTTCTCGGGTTATTTCCAAATACCCATCGATCCCCAAGATCAAGAGAAGACTACATTCACTTGTCCCAATGGCACATTTGCTTACAAAAGAATGCCTTTTGGCTTATGTAATGCGCCCGGGACTTTCCAAAGGTGCATGTTAGCTATCTTCCATGACATGGTTGAACAAACCATGGAAGTCTTCATGGATGATTTCTCGGTCTTCGGGGATTCTTTCTCTTCTTGCCTTGCCAATTTGGAACGTATGCTCAAGCGGTGCGAAGACACTCGCCTTGTTCTAAATTGGGAAAAATGCCATTTTATGGTAAAAGAAGGCATCGTGCTGGGACACAAGATTTCTAAAGCCGGTCTTGAAGTAGACCGTGCTAAAGTCGATGTTATCGCCAAATTGCCTCCACCTTCAACCGTGAAAGGTGTGAGAAGTTTCCTGGGTCACGCGGGCTTCTACCGTCGATTCATCAAAGATTTTTCTCAAATCGCTCGCCCGATGACCCACCTTTTGGAAAAAGATACCCCTTTTATCTTTTCCAAAGAGTGTCTCGAAGCCTTCAACTCGCTGAAGGATAAGCTAACTAAGGCACCCGTCTTGGTTACCCCTAATTGGGAACTGCCTTTTGAGTTGATGTGCGATGCTAGTGATTTTGCTATTGGAGCGGTTCTGGGACAAAGAGTGAACAAACACTTCCAACCAATCCATTACGCTAGCAAGACAATGACGGGGGCACAGTTGCATTATACGACAACTGAAAAAGAACTTTTAGCTGTTGTCTATGCCTTTGAAAAATTTCGCTCCTATCTTGTCCTTTCTACAACAATCGTGTATACCGATCATTCCGCGCTGAAGTACTTGTTGACAAAGCAAGATTCCAAACCAAGACTTCTTCGCTGGGTTTTGCTACTCCAGGAATTTAAAATCGAAATTCGCGATAAAAAAGGAGCTGAAAACCTAGCCGCGGATCATCTCAGCAGACTTGAGGATCCTTACCAAGGGGATCATCCAAACAAAGAAATCAATGATTCTTTTCCCTTGGAGACCTTAATGTCTATAAATTCGAAATCTAATGAAACCCCGTGGTTTGCGGACTTTGCAAACTACTTGGCGGGTCTCAAGGAAGGGTTGACGTCCCAACAAAAGAAAAAGTTCTTCACCGACATTAAGACTTACTTTTGGGACGACCCTTACCTATTCAAAAAATGTGCCGACCTGATTATCCGCCAATGTGTTGACGGACCGGCAGCTTCAGAAATCCTTGATGCTTGCCACAAAGGACCCACCGGTGGTCACTTTGGTCCCAACTACACCGCCAAAAAAGTGTTTGATTCGGGATTTTATTGGCCCTCCATATATCGTGACGCTCACGATATGGTTAAACGATGTGATGTGTGCCAGAAACAAGGCACGATCACACATAAAGACGAGATGCCTCAGAATTTCATTCAAGAGTGTGAAATCTTTGATGTTTGGGGTATCGACTTTATGGGGCCATTCCCTTCTTCTAAAGGAAACAAATACATCCTTGTAGCCGTTGACTACGTTTCAAAGTGGGTTGAAGCCAAAGCTTTACCTACTAATGACGCAAGGGTGGTTTGTAACTTTTTGAAAGCTCTATTCGCTAGATTCGGTGTGCCTCGTGCCATTATTAGTGATCGTGGGACTCATTTCTGCAATGACCAATTTGCTAGAGTCATGGCTAAGTACGGTGTACACCATCGTCTTTCCACAGCCTACCACCCACAAACTAATGGCCAGGCTGAAATATCCAACCGAGGTCTAAAGCGAATTCTGGAAAGAACCGTGGGAGAGCATCGTGCCTCATGGGCTGATAAACTTGATGATGCTTTGTGGGCCTTCCGTACTGCTTACAAGACCCCGATCGGCTGTACGCCGTATCGTCTTGTGTACGGGAAAGCGTGCCACCTCCCCATTGAGTTGGAGCACAAGGCTTATTGGGCCTTGAAGTGGGCTAATTTTGATATAAACAAAGCCGGTGACCTACGCAAGATCCAACTCAATGAGCTGAATGAACTCCGTAATGAGGCTTATGAAAATTCTTTGATCTATAAGGAAAGAACTAAGCTCATTCACGACTCCAAGATCAAAAACCGAGAGTTCCATATTGGAGAAAAAGTCTTACTTTTTAACTCTCGGTTGAAAATCTTTTCGGGCAAGCTCAAATCTCGTTGGTCCGGCCCATTCACCATCGCCCAAATTTTTCCATATGGTACTCTCGAGCTCGCTCAACCTAATGGACCTAATTTTAAGGTGAATGGCCAACGAGTGAAGTTGTACTTTGGTGAGGACATCTCTCAAGAGATGATTCCATCCCTCACCACGTTCCCCATGAACTAATTTTGGGTCGAGTCAGGCTCGTGACTCGGTTATCAAAAACAAGCGCTCCTCGGGAGGCAGCCCGAGTATCTATCCTTTTATGTTTTAACCTCCTAAGTGTAGGGGGACCTGTATAGGTGTTTGTTCTTGTGTGGTGATGTGATTACAGGGAATATTTCACTCTTGGAATCTTTGAAGAACCGTGCTCCCGTGTTATCCGAAATCCGGTTCTATCTCTCAACTATCGTGATTCAATTTTCTTCATACTCACATTTGAAATTGATCACTTTAGTCGTCTCTTTCTTAACTTGAGTTAACCAACGTGCACAATGTCATAAGTGTAGGGGAGACTTTTCCCACATGCTTAAACATTGAGGACAATGTTTATCTTAAGTGTAGGGGGACTTCTATCGAAGTTTTAAGTGGATTTTTCCATAAAAATGCCTTCATTTAACCGGAAAATCATATTTTTCAACTTTTTTCAAATTTTTTATTAACTTTGGCCATTTAGTCGTAATGTTTAAATTTTTATCGTTGCTTTCATATGTATATATCCCGCAATAAAGTCAAAAATATTAATAAAGTGGTGTAGCTAGTTTAGAAGTCTTTGACATATTAGGCCCGTTACGATTATTTTGACTCAACCCGAATAGACTTAACAAAGTTTATTCTAGCTAGTATCCTTAACCATGTAGACCTTAATTGGTTTATTAGGCTAAGTGTCCACGAGTCTCATTACTTGAGATTTTAAATTGTGGAGGACGAGAAATGATAGAGTCAATTATAAGTCGGTATTCTTGCACAAGCTCACTTGGTGTAATTATTTGCCTATTCTCCCATCACTTGCTAATAATTTATCTGCAATAAGTAAGGTCGTACGATTTAAAAAGTTACTTAGCTTCTAGCCCAAGATCGTTTAAAAGTTGCTCGGTAATGATAAGAGTTCATAGCCAAGGCATAACTTATGAAGTGGGGCGTGAAGATTGGCGAGTCCGAAAAGGCCCTAACAAGGCATGAGGATTCCATTTTATTGCTAAAGATCCAAGGTGATGTGAAAAGCATTATTCCCAAAGTCAATATGAAGGATCAAGACTCACGACGAAAAGCAATCAACTCCCATAAAGATCATGGAGAAGTCTATCCGAAAAGACCCTAACAAGGTATGAGGATAAATAGATCCAAGTCCGAAAAGGAGGCGGATCGTTGTATCTCAAAATCCCAAATAGATATTGAAGAAATAATCATGAAGTCGTGGTCAACAAAGTTGGAGTACCCCTCAAAAGTCTCCAAAGTGAAGAAACTCTATTACGATGAGAAGACCATTATCTCAAGCACGTCTCTCAAGATATGAAGTATGAAGTACATGCCAAATATCGGCCCGAGAAAGGTCTCAAATCGTGAACCGAGTTATGCCAAGATATGAACTTTTTGATATCCCGAGAAGCAGTTTTAAGAGATTTTTTCCTTTAGCTAACTATTGATCAAATCGTCCTACTTTGCTTTCAGCCTAAATAAACTATCGAAATAAGTCCAAAAATGCATCTTCATGATCATTCTAAGACAAAAATAAAATATAAGAGATACACCTAGGAATAAGGGAGTTTAAGCATATAATTAAGCCATGTGTGTAAGTGTTTGATTTGCTAGCTTATAATAACAATGATCTCATTTTTAAGCTTAGTTTGGGGAACGTGAAACTTGAGGGTGATAAATCTTCGCAGCACCAAAGCCCTAATGTAAGTCAGTGATTTCTTTGCAAGTTATTTCCATGTAGCTATTTTCAAGTGAAAATAGTTTTCTATCCTTTTGTTTCCTTTAAAAGTTTAATTTCTTTTAAGTTCTTTAATTTTTGTTTAGTAGTGTTTTAATAAGGCCAAGGATGATTAATTATGAGAAAAATGTAAAATTGCTTTATCACTAAGCATTGCATGAGGGCATGGCAATGGTTAAGTGTAGGGGATTTGATAGGTGTGTAAACACCCATCCTTTTACCACTTAATTCTGGCTAAAACGAGACCAAAACACGTATTTAATATCATTTGTTTGGAATTATGCGTGGTTTTTGTGTTTATTGTGTTTTCAGAGCCAACCGGATGAATATTGAAGAAAACATGGTATTGCACGGGTTTTACTGAAGAAAAAGACTCAAGATAAAGTCTATTATCCAAGAGATGCAAAAGATTTGAAGTCACTGGGCCTATTCGAAGATTTATCGAAGAAAAGGACCAAATATGGAAGATTTATATAAGTCGAAGAAACTCAAGTCTATTAAACGAAGAAATTAAAAGACGAGTTGAATTTAATCGACAACAAATCCCGAATCAGAATCGAAAACGTCAACTTTTCTGAAAAGACGAGAAGACAAGAAGAACGGGAGAAAGCCCACTCACCAACCAAAAGAAAAGCCTATAAAAGGAATCCCCTCACACACATAGTGCCAGTTAGTTTTTAGTTTTTCTTTCTCCCCCTTTTTTCTCCCTTTAGTTCGTACCATCACCAACACCATTAGGGTGTTTGGTGATTTTGATCTTTGATTTTCAATCTTGTAATTTTTAATCTTTGTTTTGTTATTGTTAAAACATCAATCATCAATACAAAGTCTTGTTTAATCTTTCCATTTTATCTTGTTCATCATCATTTTTCTTTTCTAGTTTTTAAGTTCTTATTTTCTTGATTTGATCTTCAAGAGTTGTTGGGTTTTATGTTTTTCTTGATGGGATTTGTAGTTTATGGTTAGTAGATGCTTTGTGATTAGTTTATTTAAGTTTTTGGTGAAAAACTTGGTGATTTTTGGATCAAAATTGGTTTCCCTGTTCTTCGGGGTAAGTTTCTGTTTTTGAATTCCCAGGTTCCGAATGAACATAAAGTTCCGGATGAACAGTAACTTCCGGATGAACACCTTAAGTTCCGAATAAAGTTTATTTCTAAAAAGTTCCGATTGAGTTTTTCTTTTAAAGTTCCGAATCAGTTGAAAACTTCCGAACGAATTGAAAGTTCCGGATGAACCCAATCTTCCGAATGAACTGAAGTTCCGGATGAGTAGAAAGTTCCGAATGAGTTTTTTGTTTAAAAGTTCCGAATGAACCTAAAGTTCCGAATGAAGCAAAACTTCCGGATGAACCAAACTTCCGAATAAACTTCCGATTAAAGTTCCGGATGAAAAGTTCCGACTCAACTTCCGAACCAAACTTCCGAAGAAAGTTCCGAGTGAAGGTAACCAAAAATTTCCGAATGAAGACTTCCGGGTGAAAAGTTCCGGATGAACAAAGTTACGAATCAAGGTTAAAAAGTTCCGAATCAATAAATTTTTGAGCATCATTAATTGTCACTGTTTCTTTAGTGTTACTGTTTCCTCATTTTAACTTTAATTTCAGTTTTCATTTTAATTTTAAATTCAAGTTTTTATTAATTGTCATTAAATTAATTATCTTTGATTTAAGTTTTCATTTTATTACATTTTAACATTTAGTATATTAGAAAACCAATCCCCTTTTTAGTAACCAAGAACAATCATTCCACTTAAGGCCGAGATCAATTCGAGAGGACTGAGAGAGAAAATCTGAACCCATAGCAAAAACATTAGTATCAATGGGGATGACATTTTGCTTGTGCAGATCTATGTTGATGACATTATTTACGGGTCTACAAACCCAAAACTTTCAAAATGGTTTGAAAAAGTCATGCACAGCAAATTTGAAATGTCAATGATGGGCGAACTAAAATTCTTTCTAGGAATTCAAGTTCACCAATCCCCAAGTGGTATCTTTATTAACCAAGCTAAGTATTGTCAAGAGATAAACAAAAAGCATGGTATGACCTCATGTGACCCCGTTGGGACACCATTATCAACCACATCCCTAGATGTTGATTTGGAGGGAGATGCCATAGATCAAACGAAATATCGTTCCATTATCGACTCCCTCATGTACTTAACAGCAAGCCGACCAAATATATCACATGCTACGTGTTATTGTGCATGATATCAAGCACGACCCACTGAAAAGCACCTCAAGGAGGTTAAACGGATCTTTCGGTACCTCAAGAATACCATTAATTTGGGACTCTGGTATCCGAGAGAAACCGGTTTCTTTCTAACGGCCTATTCAGATTTTGATCACGCAGGGTGTCTTGATACACGTAAAAGTACTTCTGGTGGGGCACAATTTCTAGGTCAAGATAAGCTTGTGGGATGGTATTCCAAGAAGCAGGATTGCGCGTCACTTTCATCAGCCGAAGCGGAGTATGTGTCTCTATCTGCGTGTTGTGCTCAAGTTCTTTGGATGAGAACACAACTCACGGATTATGGCTTCCACTTTGATATATTACCTATGTACTGTGACTCAAAGTCGGCCATAGCCTTCTCCTGCAATCCGGTACAACATTCCCGCACGAAGCACATCGATGTCAGATACCACTTCATAAAGGAACAAGTTGAAAGAGGTATCGTTGAACTATACTTTGTTGGAACTGATTACCAATTAGCTGACTTGTTTACAAAAGCTCTTTCGAAAGAGAGGTTTGCGTATCTAGTTAGGCAAATTGGTATGAGATGTTTGACTCCAGCAGAACTGGAGATTCTGGCAAAGAAGCCTGCTTGATTCACCTATCAAACATCTACTTGTAAATATTTTTGAAAAAGCAAAATACAAAAATATAAAACACATAAAAGCAAAACACAAAATTCAAAAAAAAATTCAAAAAAAAAACAAAAAGATTCTTCTCGACATGTCTTTCAGTATCGATAATATGGACGTACCTAGAAATGTCGCTCAATAACGACACGGGTGTGTACATAAAGCTCGAATGAAAGTTGTAAATATTTTTCAAAACATGTCATTTTTTTAATAAAGGAAATTGTCTATTTTGGATAATATTTCCAAACAACGGGTAAAGCAATCTATCACGGGTTGAGCTTGTCACAAAACATTCCACGTTTTGAGCTCAACACAATGGCTTGTAATCACTTTCAGATTGCAACCCGGTTCTATATTCACATGGGAGTGTACGCTTTAGTGCCCTTACCCTCAGCAAAAGAAGAGAAATCTTCTTACACTTGAGTGGATTCGTCAAGACATTCAAAGTCTAAGAACTCAAGTTTATGCTTTAGAAAAACCTCTTCGCCAAAAAGAAATAGGATTTTTCAAAAAGCGTTGAACACAATTTTTTTCAAGAATTTTTCAATGATTATTCAAAATCTTTCAAAAATTGTGTGTTCAACAACTCCCATCCTCAAATGCGAAATGTGGATCAAATCCTCACAATGATAATTCAATTGGATCAATTTTTGAGGGGGAGCATTTCAACTTCATGCAAAAGATTAACACATCTGTCTCCCGGAGATTTTCAAGACTATTTTTCAAAATATATTTTAAATCAAATTTGGTATCTCTAATATCAAAAGATTTTATATATTAGAGATAGGGAAGAAAATGTGATTAAATGTGATCTTATATAAGACTCAAGCACTTTAACTCTTACCTACATGTGCAGAACACTTTCGATTATCGATGCACATGTGAAGGGGGAGCATTTCTGAAACGACAAAAAACTATCAAGATGTTAAATGTTTTTCAAACACCTTGTTAGATATTTGAAGTGGTTTTTATGGTAGCGATCAAATACCCACAACATCTTTAATTCACGACGTTATTGGTGTCAAAAGGGTGGTTAGTTTTAAGTCCTATGATCCAACCAGAACCGGAGGGATCTTCCCAGGGACAATCCAATAGATCATTAGAAGTCCTTCGGAAAGATGGAGTAGAATGTGAACGTAGCTGTATGCCGACTAAGTACTGATGCTAGCACTGGAACAATCACAACAAGGTGCTAGTAATGATGTCTTGGTAAGCATTGAAGGGGTTGAAGAATGAAAAAGAAATGTAAGGATAAAGGGTGTAAAGAAAGAAGCCCTCCATACAACTTAGGCAGAAACCGGGTCAACACATCATGAAGACAACTCATCATGGACCCAGTGATGTGAAGCACAACCCTTTCCTAGCTACTCAGACTTCTCTCAAAATAAGTTTGTTTTATTGTCACGGAGAACAACATGACTTCTATTAGCTTTCTCATTCCGAGATAGTTGATATTGAATAGGTGGCATCTGCTCCAGCCTCCGACCACTAAAAGTGCACAAATCGAGTCTAGAGCCAAGAGATCAATCAAATCTCGTTAGGACACACGGATGACGAACAAGAGAGTCTACGCCATATCCTTGTGATATTGCTAGAACACTCAGAGTGATACTACTTAGTATTCACAATGATGAGTGGAAATCCTTCCAGTGTTAACATCAAACAGCACTACGGTAGGTCATATGTAAGATTCTTTATTAATTAAACATATGTAGAACTGAAAAGCAACAGTGGTTTGATTCTGAATTGATTCAAACTCGTTTCAGGTTTCTACGCAATATCTTTATGGTCTTGCCAGAACATTCAGAGTGATATTCATTAATATTCACAGTGACGAATGGAAAACCTTCTAGAGTCAACATCAAACAGCGCTACGGTAGGTGACTTGTGAGATTCTTATGAATCAAGCTTCTGTTAACTGGAAAGCAACAATGGTAAGATTCTTTAAGAATCACACTTGTTCCAGGAATTTGAATTGACGACTTTAATCAAGCGGATATTTATCCAAATGATTCACTCTTTATGTTCGCAGTCTTGCTTTGAGACGGTCAGTAAAGAGAACGGCTAGTACAGCCGCGAAACCCTGTCAAGGAGATTCTTAATTGAATCTACCTAATCACAGGTACGATATTTAATATCTTATAACGGTCTTCACCGACCGGAGGTAAAACGCTACCGATTTAGGACGAATGTCAAAGCCACTCAGTCCGTGTCTATGATTTGTCTCGAGAAGGTGGAGTCACAGTGTACTCAGCAAAGTCAAAGATTCAAAACCACATACTCATGCCTAAAGACATATTCAACAATTAATAGTGTGAGCATGTGGATAAAGACACAAGATCGTAAGATGGCAAAGACAAGTCAAGGATGATTTGAAGATCTCAAGATTAAAAGACAAAGTCGAAAGACAACAACAAAGGCTCAAAGATCACAGCATGAAGAAACAAGACTACTATTACACGTTCAAGACTCATTTATGGCGAGATTAGTAATTTCTACAATTCTCCAAATGACAAAGGGTAATGACCTCTCACAAAGGGTAATGACCTCTCATTGGAGGAGATTGTTAGCCTCAAAATATTGAGTCAAACAAGAATGCTCGATCATATGTTTATTATGTATCGTATATTATAGAACGTTGTAATAGGTAGTAGATTAGTCGTGTATTACGGGCTTAACTTTAAGCTAAGGTTCATTCATAAGTAACCAAAGCCCAAAAGGAAAGCCCGGCCCATTATCATATAGCTCATCATGCCACATATAGGCAAGGCTATATAAACCTCTCCTTGCATGTAAGCAGAGGTTGGTTGTCTCATTTTCTCTAATTCTCCTAATCTAATATTCACCAAGTTTCTCACACACTTCTCTCTACTTTCTCTCACTACTTTCTCTCTCTAGAATTCATCTTTTATCTACCTTTCTTTCTTGTTTAATCATCATAATATAAGGGACAACACATTCTCTTCCACCACACGCCAAATGACGACTCAAGACCTATCATTTGAGATTTGGAGCTTTTTGAAGTACTTGGAGAGCATAATAACACCATTTAATTCCCACAAACATCATTACAGTTCAACGGGGTTAATTCTTGACTTTTGATTATGATTCTTGCTTGTTTAATTGATTCACTCATTATGAGCGAGTAGCTTTAGTGTTTGCTTATATTAGATGTAACTTGTGGTTGGATAATACAGACTTGGAGTGGTTGCGCAAAACCCATTTGGGGTTTTTGATGAAATGCATAATTTGATATTTCCTTTGTTTAAATCTTGTGTTTATCAACTAATATGTCTATAAATGATTGAATTAACTTATTTTGAAAGTCATCTGTATTTACTAATTATCCATGATTAGTTGAAACTTTAATCTAGACCAAGGATTACTGAGATTTGTTAAGTGGGTAAATTGATAGTTTTGAACATTGTCGAGTTATACATATAACCTTTTGTGTGATTAGAACATAAATATCAAACATTTTGTGTAATCAAAGATTGGTTTTGGTAGCATAATTTGAGGTGGTGTTTACAAAGACCCTTGTAACATTTTTCGATAATTGTTAGGGTAAATGGTGAAGACTCTCAATGTCTAATCATGTTTGCAACCCAAATAACATAATTGCACCTTGTTGAGTATTTTCTGACTCAAGCGAAGCCTATCTAAGTGAACACTTGTTTTTATTGATACTATTTCTAAACCGTCTTAGTTAATTAGTAATTTTAAAGCCTCATCTTAGTTTAAATTAATTTAGCTTATTTCTAATAGTTCAACAAAAACAAAACAAAAACCTATTTCATAACTAAATACAAAACGAGCATATATTATCTTGATTTGAATTCGGCTTCTTTGGGACGATAAAATCGATACTTGCTTTACTATATTAAATACGGTACACTTTTCATTTGTATGTAGTCTTTATGTTTTAGTAATTTTCGAGAAGCTTATATTTTCGTACATCCAATATTAATTTCAAACTTATATTTTGGTCTATAAAGCTTTTAAATATTCGAGATCTATTGAAACTTTAAATTATCGATATATCATCCAATCATATTACAGTACAATCTACTGACGTGATTTATGCGTAGAAACGAAACTATATTAATAATAACGACAGTATTTATTAATACTATATATGTTCTAAACGGTATGTAAAAAAACACAATTTATAGATATGCTGTTGGGTATGATTATTTAGTGATATCTATTGAAATGTCGTTTGGAATTTTATAAAACGATAGAAAATATCTAATATGATATTCATTTTATGGCGAACTTTGATCTGCATAAGTGCATTCGTAATGTGTTGAAGAAGACATTATATTTATTACGGTCATGCAACATTCAAATTATATACCACCCGATGCACTTCACAATATTCGCGGCCCCGATGCACTTCACAATATTCGCGGCCGTGAAACATACCAAACGACACACGTCCTTGCGCTCTTTTACGTTTATGTTATTAGATGTGTATTGTTGTCTATGTTTGATTTTGTTGTACATGATGTATGAAATAGAGTAAAACATAGTTTTAACTTTTAACATGCTAAAGAAAATACATGACGAGCATTCTATCAACTCAAACACCACCTAGTTAAGGAAATACACAATATTACCACTTTTAAATCTGATATTACAACTATTATATGAAAACCACATTGCCAACCATTGCCAACCATGAATATAGACCAACTATCTCAGACAAATTATTAGTAAAATTCAGCACATATTTTACCATACATGTATATGGCTGATACAGTTACAGAACATGAAAGCCGATAGCTAAGTTCAACTGGTCTTGTGCATTCATAACTTGTGATAATCATATCCCTAAATCGCTATGTCTTGACAAGGACAAGTAGTTATTAGCTTATCTGAGTCCCGAAACTAAGAGTGTGGCACTCCAGGTTTCTCAGATTCACCTGCATACCAGAAACATAGAAATTAAGTTCGTGAAGGGGGTTTTCACAAGGAAAAAATTCAAAATAATTTTTTTGTTGACTAAATATGAACACCCAAAAGGTCTCCAAGCTGAGGTTAGCGATTATCAGAATTTGAGCATATTTTCGGACACATTTATAATAACCTATGCATTTTGCAACAAGCTTTTAGTGATAAGGCTTACCATAACAGCAACCCCCGTCTCACTAAACTTTGGAATGCAAATGAGTCTCACCACCTGACCCTCTGATCCTGCATTTAATTTTCAACAATATTATGGAAGATTAACGCTAGCAATATAAGTTTGAAAGTGGTGAATAAACAGCTCATAACGTGTCGTATACGAACCTTTTAGTATCCGGGTAGCATATTTGTCCTGATTGCCAACAAAGTAAACATGGGGACAGCTTTCAATAAAGAAAGGGTCCCTATCGGTGAAGGGATAACATCCTGTAAACAAAGGATCAATGAACGTTAAAAAGACAAGTCCTAATATCGTTTACAAAGGATCAGCTGTTTTATACGTGAGGGAGAAAAATGGTGAGATGCAATCAATCAACAAATAAAAAGATGATTCTTTTTTTTAATTAAAAGATATACAACTTCCTAAAATTTTATCATTTCAGCTAAATAAGTTTCTTCAACCTACTTTCATAAAAATATTTCAGTGCTTCAGTCTAGGTAACCAAATTTATGTTCTTTGATGTTGGTCGATGGGTGTTGCCAAGAATTGGCCCAACCTACTTGCCCCAAGTTTAAGAGTTACCGGAAAATAAAAATAACTGAAAGATTGTTGCCTTTAAGAGATAAAATAGTTGGTTATATAAAATGGGAAATTTTAAATAAGTTTCCTTCATGTGTATGTGGGTCTAGGTGTAAAATTTGTTACCTAGTGTATTTGGTGCAGTTGGGGCAAGGTGCCTCCACCTTAATGTCCTTTCCAAGAACTCTAACGTATCTTCCGCTTTTGAATACTTCCCAAGATCATCAATATTCTGACCAGATGTTCCAAGAAACCTGAAGATCATTATAAATATGAGTCGGATCACAAGTATTACCCACTAAAAACAAGAACACGTGACTTATATTACAAAGTTTACGTGTCTTACCTCACATTGTCGACATCAAATAGATGAGGGTTAGTGCAGGACCTAAATGTGTTATAGGCTGATGATCCAGGAAAAAGGCATCTGTTCAAAGGCTGTAAGAAAAAAGCATGTTAGAACAATAATCTACTTCATATGGGACATGCTTTATTTTAGATGCTAAAGTGTGACAACCTGCTGTGGTAGAGCAAAGTTTGCAGGGTCATTGTATCCCGGCATGATATCTACAGGTATACCTGCAGCAATCTAATGCAGCCACAGATGATTAAGATCTGTGAAAATTTGACGATTGACTATGTTTTAATGGTATGTAAATTCTTGAAGTACCTGAGTCAAAAAGATATCCAGCTCTTTGATAGGCTCGGATAACTTTGATTGGTCCTTGGAGGCCAAATTCTGCAATTAATGAACGTTTACATGCTGTCATCACAAATATTGTGCCTTTTATAAATTTAGGTGAGGGATTGTAAAGTTGGTGATCAAACATTGCGGTCAAGGATGAAAAAAAAAGTTTCAGTTATCCGGACGTCAAAAAAGATTCAGTTACAAGGTTGTTACTTTTACTAAATATATTTGTTTGACACAATATGTGAAATTGGAGAAAGGGCTTCTAAGATTGATGTTGGATTAATACAATAATAACAGCAGGTAGCTTCATTACCTGACCATTAAGAAGCCCATGCTGAATTTGGACAGAATTTCCAGCAACTACCACTTGAACTATTTGAGCAACTGAATGTTGCTCCTGCACAATAAAAGAAAAAAGGTGAGATAGAATTATTAGAGAAGCCTGAAAAGACAGAGAGAACATAGGGAATAGCACTCACCTTCTCATCTCCTAGATGTCCGGTAATGTGATCAACAAGAAGCTGCAGTTGAAGTGGGTTGGAAGAGCTGCTACCAACATTCAATCCAGATAGTAATACAACATATTTGTCTTCTCCTGATAAGGGATAAGAAATGAATAACGAGAAGATAAAAATATAACTGGATTGGCGTACTATACATAGATGATTGCACATATTTAGCAGCAGCAAAGATAAAATATTCATATTTCTCATGTGCTTCAAACTCAGTTTAAAGCAAGATAAAGTATCGGTATTAAACTATTAATATATCCTCCATTTCAGCTTTATGTGTTTCATCGAGTTGAGTAAAACAATCTTAGTTCAAAATGACATGTAACGCAATCATGAATAGGAAAATGATTGTCAAGTCTAAAATGAATGAATAAAAACATGCCGGAAAATAAGATGATGACAAATGGAAAAATCAAAAGTGAAAATTTAGTGTGAGAAAATAGATGAGGAATGTGTCAAATTGTTAATGGACTAGGCATGAGTTTAGGCATGTATGTTAGGTTTCTCTATCATTGCTCGAATGAAAAAGAACAGTGTAGTTAGAAGATTGCTAAAATATGGGACACAGGTTGGCATAAATCTCCCTTTAAGATGAAGAATTCTGCCAAGACCAGTGATGTAGCCTACTATTAGTTACAACCTTTACCTTCGAAAGCTACCTCATTAACTGATTTTAAAAAGGTGATTTTGCTTTAAGAGACCAAAGAAATGAAACCAGAAAGCTTTTTACACAAAAGAAAATCAATCAAAAATCACTTAGTATGACGCCTGGACAGTTTTCAAAAAAAAAAACATCCTCATATTCAACTTCAATTTTAGGTGAAGTGTCAACTTTTTTTTTATTTCTTTTGGGGGGAGGGGTGGTTAACTCAGAATAACACATCCTACCATTTCCATCAATATTGTTATTTACGCTTGTTCATGTCGAAGTTGATATAATATAAGTTTATACAAATGTACTACTAAGATTCTGGTCAAAAGTTGCAGAAGTGGGTTGTTTTTTAAATAGATTCTTTGGGATGTAGGAGGACCTCTTACTATGGAAATGTATACCGCTTGTAGCACAAACCAATTGAAGATTAGAAATGGGAAGAAGATTATACCTGATTTATTTGGTAGGTCCAACTGTGGTGGTAAGCCGGCTTCAAGGAGATCTTCAACCCAAAAATCACCTCCACTGGTTTCCTTTCCATGTAAAGCAACTACATTGCCTTTGGATACCAACACAGAATATATCAGCATGAAAATAATTTCGGAGCAGATCTTTTGGACAGTTAGATAGCTAAAAAAACAATGCATTGCTGAAGTAACTATAGACCAACGCTTCTTAGTTTAAGTGACTCCAAAAATCTAGCACAATAGAAAATTATTTAACATACCAAAATGAAATAGCATGTTACAATTATCAGCTTTTATAAACATGCGTGGAGTATCTGAGTATCATTTGTTCCGAAGCCATATAATTGATGTTTGCTTAATGAAAGACTAATTACCATGCAAGCAAAGTGTTTAAAAATAGATCAACAGATGTGAAAGGAGGCAGCAGGCATCCCACTTTCAATCGAAAGAGCACCATACTTGCTAATTGAACCTACACTACAAATTGCTACCCTCTGTTACAACAGTTCTATCTTACAGATGAAGTAACTTTATGGTAACCAGAACTACATTTTTTCTTGCAACTGCACCCACCTTTGGTTACTCAATTTTAACATTCAGTAATAATGTAATATGTCACGCTTTTCACTTCACTTGCTTCATAACGGTTTTCCTACTGTGATTGGTTGACAACTTCAACAAGCTTTACTTAATCATGGTTCTTATAATGAAAATTACAAGCTATAGAGAGTACTATTTAGGAACCAAAATGCATATGTGCAAGATAAACTTATACTCCCTCTTATAATGTTGCCTACTTCTAACTTAGTAAGATAACTCCATATGCAGGGTGTGGTGGTCTACATATTAAGTGGACTACTATTATAAAATCACACAAAATGGCCTGATCAAGCATATATTGGTAAAACAATTAGCCTTGTCCAGTTCAACATTGCACCCACAAAAAACCATTCCAGAACCTTTGTAGAACGCAGATCCATTCCAACGTTTATCATGATGCATACCTGTTACATATACAGATGGAGAAAGTACGTTGCCTTTGAGATTTACTCTTCCACTTTCATCTTCAAGAACCAAATTATCATCTGGGTGCACAAAATTATCAGGAGTTACAAGTGGGGTTACAGTCCTCTGCAGAAAATAAATGCAAGAGTTATAAGTTTTATGACCATGATACAGAATAGATGAAGTAGCAGTGATAACCATCATAAATTATACCTCTTTTGAGTACTCACTAAGAATGGTTGGTTTAAGCTTCATATGCTTATAAAGTGTTCCAACGATAACGCACTCTTTCCCTTCCTCTAGCCCCAATACCGTGCAGACTGCATCATAGCAAATATAGAAAAGCATAAGAATAATAATAGCACAGCGTAAACCATAGAAAACCGAAAACTGCAATAGCAAATCGTTACCAAAAATCTAGTAAAAGACTTTCTTGTAAATTTACAGATATAACATTAGATAAAAGGTCAAAAAAATATAATAGTAGGACTCTGTTGCACATATGAAGACCAGAACAGACAACATGTTCATATCTGACTACCAAAAGCAGCATGATACCATGAACCCGAAAATATGTGCCAAACCGCCAATCCGAGAAGCACAATGTGACTAGAAGACTAACATTTCACATCCCTACTTCCGGTTTCTCACATAGTCTTATATATAGCTTCTTTTGCTAATAAAAAACAACGGCTAGATCATACACATATAAATAAAGGAAACAATGATTATCACATTAACACCTCAATCAAACTAACTTTAATCTAGCATGCAAACATGGAAATGTTGCTGGGCACAAAGTACAACAACAACAACGGTACCCAATCCCGCCCGGGCAGGGTATGGGGGAGGTGAGATGTAGACAGATCATACCCCTATCCTCAGGAAACCCAAGGTTAGGGAGACTGGTTCCAGGTAAGACCTCCGGCTAAGAGAAAAAAAGTTCTTTTTTTTTTTAATTTTTTTTTTTTACATGTATATATATATAGAGAGACCGGAGACATTAGAGAGATTTTATTTATTTAAATTATATATAGCTATATATTTATAAATGGTTCTATTTTTATTATTATTAATAATTATTATTTTTTTTTTTTGGGTAAAAGGGACAACAATCCCCGGTTAAATATATTACACCAAAAAATCGTTTAAGAACAAAGGAATGTGGCTGAAGTACCACATTAACCTCAAGCCAAGGCTTGAACAACTCCTAAACCATGCGTGACATGCCACACAATGGAATACTAAAGACAACAAAACCAATCACACCAATCGGGAAAAGCCATTTCCACGACCCCAAAAACTTGACAAAACGCCTAACAAAATAAATCTTGGAGACCAGCAGCATGATTATCGAAATATAGAGTCCGGAAGATCCCATAGGCGTTGAAACAACAAAGCATCCTTTGACTTCTTGAAGTAACACGAAAGCAACTTAAGTCGGACAGAAGACTTAATAATGCTTATGACCTGATCGTGCGACCTTTTTTCATTGGAGAACAAACGACAATTACGCTCCTGCCAAATAAAATAGGAAGTCGCAGCCACCACCAACTTAGCGATCACACAACGAAAAGACCTCCTATGCGCGGTAGGAATCAACGAAACCACAATAGCCTGAATAGAATGGTGAGAACTAGAAAGCCCAGCCAGGCCCTTAACCGCGTCCCAAACGTGTCTAGAAAACACACAATCAAAAAATAAATGTTCATGCGAGTCCGGTTGCCCATTACAGAACGGGCAAAGCAAAGAGTACCCACCATGAACGTCCCAATGTCGCAAACGATCCTGAGTAGACAGCCTACGCTTAGCAACAAGCCACATATGGTAAGCATGCCGAGGAATACAAGACGCAAACCAAACCACATGAAACCAATCTACGACATCTGAACGTGGTCGAATACAGTTCCAAACTTCGGTCACAGAGAAAGCACGAGAGTTCCCATCACAATCTCGCCACTCCAATCTGTCCTCCAAATTACTAAGCGTAGGAACTGCCAAAGATTGAAGAGCGGGGTATTTAATGAGCCATGCATTCGGCCAAAGCCAACCTTCATTACCCACGGCATCTTTCACTTTAGAATATAGAGAAAAACCCGCCCTGTGCATATCACGCCGAGACACCACATCACCAAGCGGTTGCGAATCAGACCACTTATCAAACCAAAGCGAGCATGAAGAACCATTACCAATCTTATAACAAAAGAACTCACGAATCAGAGGTCGCAACTGTAAAAGTTTCCTCCAGCCCCATGTCATGCAACCACGATAAGGAATATCAAAGAAGTGTCTACCTCGTAATTTATACTCATGAATCCATTTGACCCACAAGGACTCTTTCCTAGATAAAAGACTCCAAATATGGGCAGCCATGAGGGCTTTATTGAACACATCAAGACGACGAATACCAAGGCCACCTTCATTCTTAGGAAGACAAACAACCTCCCACGCCACTTTTGCTTTCCCGGAACTCACCTCTCCACCGGCCCATAAAAAACCACGCATTAATTGCTCAATCTCCAGGATAATACGAGTAGGAAGAATAAACACCGAGGACCAATAAACATTCATCGAGCCAAGGACCGACCGAACTAATTGTAACCGGCCTGCTGCCGAAAGAGACTTGTTTTTCCAATCTGAAATACGACATCTAATTCGATCCACAAGCTCACAACAATCACGGAAAATCAACCTGGACGAAACCAAAGGGACTCCAAGATATTTCACCGGAAGGCGCCCCTCTTCAAAAGGCAAGATCTGCAAGATGGCAAGCTTTGTATGGTTTAAAACGTTACAAAAGTACGCAGTACTCTTCGGGAGACTAGGAACAAGACCCGAAGCATTTTTAAACTCCTCCAAAGCACCCATAATCACCGACGCAGAATCCGGATCCCCATGGGCAAAAATAAACAAATCGTCCGCAAAACACAGATTAATTAGCTCTAAATTCGAACAATAACGATGGTATGCAAAGCCCTCCGATTCACGCACCTTTCGACGCAACATAAGAGTAAGGATCTCCATGATAAGAGTGAATAAATAAGGAGACAACGGACATCCTTGGCGAAGCCCCCGTCGACCTTTGAAAAATCCACAAAGAGCACCATTAATACCAATAGAAAACGATGTCGTGGAAACACAAACCATGATCCAAGACACCATCTTTTCATGGAAACCAAATGCCAATAAAACATGCTTCAAAAAATCCCAATCCACCGTATCATAAGCTTTTTGAATATCAATCTTAAAAGCACATCGAGGAGCACCCCGATTCAAGTGATAGTTATGCATTAACTCTTGAGTAAGAAGAATATTATCAGAAATTCTCCTACCCGGGACAAAAGCCGACTGATTTGGACTGATCAACGTCTTTAAACATTCCTTAATCCGATTTGCAATAATCTTTGTAATGCACTTATAAAGCACATTACAACATGAAATAGGGCGATAGTCGGTAACTCGAGACGGCGACTTTACTTTAGGAATGAGAGCAATAATGGTATGATTCAGCTCTTTCAACAGGTTACCATTAACAAAGAACTCCTGAATAGCAGCAATAACATCAGCCCCAATAATTTCCCAACATTCCTTGAAGAAACACGCCGTATAGCCATCCGGACCTGGAGATTTGTCATTCCCCATAGAAAAAATGGCTTCTTTAACCTCTTTAGGAGTAACCGTTTGAATCATTTCTAACGCCTGAATCGGGTCCAATGTCATCAAAAATAGGTCACTCGAATCAAGAGGAATCGTAGTACCCGGCTGACCCAAAAAGGCCTCATAGTGAGACACAAAAGCAGCCGGAACCCCATCACCATAAATCACATCACCATTCAAATCAGTGACCACATTAATTCGATTACGGCTTATACGACCCTTAACCGATTTATGAAAATAGGCTGAGTTAGTATCCCCAACTTTCAACCATTCCACTTTAGCTTTCTGCTTAAGAAACAACTCTTCCGCAACAAGGGCATCAGTGAACGAACGAACCGTGACAGCTTCTTCCTCTCGAAGGGCAATATTAAACGGATCCAAGTCAAGAGCAGCCTGCACACGTTCCATCTCACCACGAATTTTAGTAACATTTTCATGTAAATTACCCTTTTCGTAAAGTAACTTCCGAAGCGGTTTCTTAAGCAACTTCAGCCGCTTTACAACCTTAAACATGTGGAACCCTTGAAAATACGTGTTCCACCCCTCCTGAACAACAGCCTTAAACCGAGGGAAAGTAGTAACAACATTTGCAAACTTAAACGGTTTCGGGGCAGCTTTAGTAATTAAAGGAATTCGTAACACAGCAGGCGCGTGATCAGAAATGCCATATGGTTGAAAGACCGCATAATTTCCAACAAAAGAATCGCTAAAATCACTATTAGCCATAACTCGGTCCAACTTTTTAAGAATCCCATTCAAACCTTGCGGCTTTTGAGTCCAAGTAAATTGAAGACCCACAAAAAAAAATTTACACAAGGGTAAACAAGACACACAAAAAAAAAAAAAAAGCCGAGCATAACGAGAAAAGCACGCTAACCAAAATGAGCCCAAGAGGGCCCGACACACAAACGAGCAAATACACCAAAGCGACGACAAGCATACGACATGGCAAGGGTCACATACTATCAAAGCAAACAAAAAACGAGCAGAGCACACAGGTCCACAAAAACCAACACAACATCACAAAGCAAGTCTAAAGGCAGAAGAAAACCTAAGGGCGAGCAAAGGGGCAAGGCAAAAAAAGGGGATCCAAGCAAGGCCCGGACTGACCGAACATACAAAGGGCAAGCGACAGAGAAAGCAGAAAGAGAAAACAAGGAAGACACTATGGGTCAAACGAGGACAAGGTCTTGCTGGGCACAAAGTAAATACATTTATTTGCCTGTTGTTTCTAATATCCCGTTTCAAAAACATAAGTTTATTATAACAAAGTACTGGCATGCAGTTTCGTTATCTGCAACTGAATTACACAAGCTTTACACAACCGCCAAACTCAACTTCATGACAAAATGTTAATATGCAGAACAGTAATGATAGATTATAAACCAAATCAACATCAATTGGAACAGAAACACCCACTTAAACCAAGCTTCACAATAAACAGAAACGAGATAGATACACAAAAATGAAGATATATAACAAAAGAAGCACTGTACCTGGTAAGTGAGGTTTCCAGTTGGGAAGAAGAGAGTAAATAAGAGTTCTGATCAGGTGTAACCGAATATAGTAAATCTGACTATATTGTTGACCCTTGTACATCTCCTTCTGTATCTCAAACATCTCATCCTGTTAACACACACGACACACAAGAGCATCACAGCTTTGTAAATATATACAGATAAACTAGTTATAATAAGCTCAGAGAACAAAAGGTACCATAGATTGATAAAGGGATTGTTTTCTTTGAATCATATCCGTATCCACATCCATGGCTGTCATCGCTAGAGCAGGTAAGTCTGTAACTCCAAATAGGTAAACGTAAGCATGTAGTAATTTGCAATGCAACGGGACTCTAAAAGCATGCAAGTTTAAATAAAAGAAGTTAAGATCCATCTGGTCCTGTCATTTGTAGCGTTCGGTTTAAATACATTAATCAGTATGGGCATGGGCCGATCACTTGAAAACTATAGTTTGATTCATAAGTTAAGTTCGGATACCATTCACGGAATAAATTAACAAAGAGCTAGCTTCTTGTAATTTGAATTAGCATACGCGTGAATCAAGTTGGTTTCACCTTTCAAGTAAATTCAAGGTAATGTTTAGGCTACTTGTTTCTTAACCCCATGACCTAGACAGACTAATATTTGAGAAATGACCATAAGAATATGAATCTGCAGGTAGAATCAAGAGACACGCATATCTTTGACTGTTTAACATGATTCAATAACAACACTACATTCATTCCTATACACTAGATGACGATAATAAAGCGTAAAATAGGCATGAAAAAATGGAAGTAAGAGCAAATAAAACCATTAAAATAATCAAGAAGCAGTGAATGGGTAAGAAAACGAAAAATAAAAATCCTAATACGAATAAAAGCGACAACATAGTGAGTCGGGGATGAAGCACCATGAAGGTAAGAGTCTCTGAATAAGCTAAGTTAGGGATAACACATTAACTAAATGTTTTTTGTAACACATTCGATGATAATAATATAAGGAACCATTCATGGGTAGCAAAAGTGTTGTGAATATGAATGTGAGAGGTCTCAAGTTGAATTGTGTGACGGCGTGAATTATAAGAAAACATGTTGATGAATCATTTAAAAACCTAACCTAACCTAACCCTAGGAAAGTTAATCAAAGCAACTAATTAAACATTTAATAATAATAAAGAGAATTGGAAATAAAAAAAGATGGGTGAATTACCTGGGAGGAGAGTGAGTGTCAACAACAGAAAACACTAGTAGTATATCAATCAATCAAGACAAGAGAGGGAGGGGATTGTGAGGCAGGCGGGAACTGAAAGCTTCTTATGTAATGTTTGCCGCCATTTCAGAGAGGAGGGATTCTTACTTTCTTTTATTTATTCTTTCTTTCTAATGGTAATGCAAAAGACAAGATGGGGATGTATGCGAGAGGTACGGGGTTCGATGCCCCGCATCTCCATTTTTCGCTCTTATTTCCACTTCTCAACTTTATTCTGTCAAACCCCTCTTATCCATGATTGTATTAAAATGGGTATTTTTGGTTCAGGGTGGCATTTTGATTCTACTTGTGTGTTTAGAAATGTTAGTGACTAAAAGATGAAACCAATTTTGATTCTACTTGTTTGTACGTTTTTTTATATTACACGTGTATACGTGCATAGCGGCGGATAATCTATGATAGTTTAATTGATCTAGTGGTCAAATCGATAACTCGATAACTTGATCGGGTTGACTCGGAAGTCGAACTCGTTACCCGGTGACTCGATCGAGTTGACCTGGTGAGCGAACCTACAAAACGGTGACTCGACCGGATTGACCTGGTGGTCGAACACGTAACACGGTGACTCGACGGATTGACACCGTCACCCGATAATCGAACCCATAATGAACTTTTTATATATTAGTATAGAATTACATTTCGATTTAAATTGAGAATTAGCACATCAATTTGATTCTCAAAAGACACTTGGATTGGAAAATCTCCATTACAGACAAAAGTTCCCTAAGGAAGATGTATTCAAAAAAGAAAAAATAAAGCAATCTCCACCATCCATTTAGATCAATCTAATAGTGTTTATTAATCTTTTTAAATTTAATTAAAAAATACACTTTCATCCTATTTCTAAAAAATTAAATATCTCTCAAACCGTTAATCATTATGAAAAAATATTTATACTGTCACGACGGGAATTAAATTATCTTTCTATAGATATGCACTTCTATATACTTTTGACGAGCTTTTTAAAAAAAGTTCGTAAAAAATATCACATGTGATTCTCGAAAAATTACATGTGATTCTCGAAAATTCATGTTTGATTTATTATTTTTAAAATCACATTTGAATTTGTAATGTCACATGTGATTTGTGAAAATCACATGTATTTTTTTTACGAGAATTTCAACATTTTAAAATCGTTAAAAGTATATGAAAAAAACCGTCTATTAAATGACAAAAATATTTTCGTTATTACTTTAAAATCACATGTGATTTATGTGAATTACATTAAAATGTTTAAATCACATGTAATTCTGTCAATATATTAAAATGTTTGTTGGCATTAATATAAAATATGTTCATTTTAACGGGGTGGAGTCCCCTTTACCCAAAAAAAATATATGTAAAACAAATTGGCTTATGAATTACATGTGATTCGGTGATAATTACATGTGATTTTGCTTGCATTACATATGATTTAGGCATTCCGAAACCTTAACTTTTCTAACAAACCCACTTTTCACTACAACAAAATAAGGCTAATCCAACAATTTATGAGCAACACTTTTAAAATATGTTGCTTTTTATAAAACATTGAATATTAAGCAACATTTCTAAATAAAGTGTTGCATTTTTTAATCTATGACAACATTTTATACAAGTGTTGCAAACCTTTTAAAAGAAGCGGCATGTTAAAATCAAAAGTTTCAACCGCCTCCCTCTATAATGAAATTTTATTTTAAACTCCCGCCCCTTGAAAAGTCATTTTCCCCAAATCAGTTTCCCCTCTTTCTCGCCCAAACCTAAAAAAAATTGAATCTTTCAAACCATTGTTCATCTGCCCTATTTCATATCTTTCGTACCACTTTCTGGTCGCCACTCTATCATGACCTCGTTTCTACCCCGTAATTGGCTTTGCAACTAATATTGCTTAAATCTAAATCCCTTATCAAGGTAACAAATTAAAACTAATTCTACAGAAATAGGTCGTATTTATCATGTTTGAGTTGTATTTTTATATGTTATTTCAATAAATTTCAAGTTTTTATTATATTTAATTTTTGTAGAAGCCTAGTTATAATGTCACTTTTTGTATTGGACGTGAAATCAATCCACATAATAATATTTACTGCTCTTTAGAATTCTATATGACTTAAGTTGTCGTTATCAATACCCAATATATGCAATTTTAAGATAAACCTTTTGAATTACATCGAGACTATTTTGGAATGATGGATTTGTATGTGTTTAATTTAGGGTTAATGTATCTATAACTTTATTGGGTTAGTTGTGGGCTAATCTATGTATACGTATGTGTTACATTGATTCGACCTTAATTAGAACTTAGGATTAAACTTATAGATCTAATTTTATATAGGTAATTGATGGTCTGTAAATTTATAACTAATTATTGTTTTGTAAGTACTTTAAATAAAGTTGGTAATCCTTTTTTTATAATCCTCACCTTCATATCGTAGAAATTTGTGTGCAGATGCCATGGTTCAGTTAAATCTTGGTTTTAAACAAACTTGAATAATATCAAAGAAGGCACAAGAGGCCCTAGTAAACAATTGGGCTTCATATCTGTAGGAGGTTGAGAATTCTTCGTTTCTTATTTGAAACAAGGTAATTATCAATATTTATATGCTAATCATTAATCGTAATATATGCAAGATTAAGTGTCTAAGCTTTACCGTATGGAGTTGGGTGACTGTTAGCAGCATGAGTTATTATTGATGTTTTGTAGAAGGTACACATTTGTAAATCATATTCTATTTGATACTACATGCTGCAATATTATATGTGGCTTTCATATGTAGTGCTTGACCAAAGAGATTATATATGTGACTTTCATTCGATGAGTTTTTGTAGACACTTATATGATTTTATTTATCTTTGAGCTTGTATGACCCCATAGTTATGCTGCAATATATACATACACTTGCCAACATTTACACATACATGTGCGTTTGTGTTTCTTTTTTTTTGATCATTGATTGGATGGATTCAACAATTACTACGCATCTTGATTTGTTTGCCTTAGTAATTATGACGAAATTAGATTGTTTTTAATAACGAAAAATGGTGATTTTTGGACCTCTTACACATGGTCAGATAATCTAATACCATTATTTGGTTAGTTTAATTGCTGATATGTAAATCTTTATATCCAACTTGAACTTCATATCTACTTTACAATGGCTCGGTGGTGGTGGTTAATGATATTATAGGACTCGCGAGATTAGGATGGTGCACTTTTAAATAACTCGTTTGTACTATATGTTTTATCACTTTTAGATTCTTTATTAATTTAGAACTGTCTGGTTCTTATTTCTTAATGTCTAATATATAGTCCATCGTAATCCTTTTGTATCTAGAAAGCAAACTATGCTCTAGTTGTCCGCTTATCGTCTATTGGGGGTATCATGTTTTTTACTAATCTACCGTTGTTATAATGGTTTTTTTGGCGCACTCACAATTATCTCATTATTTTAGTATTTTACATAGCTGATGTGGTCTAATAAGTTCAGATTTCTAACAAGAATGTATTAACTCGCATTGTTAAAATATCATCAGTCCTGACACATTACATGACCTTAGTTTCTGATCTAGTTATTTCAAAATTTTAAGTTATCCATATCTGAGGCATAAAATAGATCGTATGCTGCACACTTTTGTATGGTCATCTGTTAACCGTAACCTATAAGATCTTTCTTTTTATACACATCGGAGATTATTATCCTTGCTATAAGATCCTTGCTGATGATATCCCAAATAAATACTTGTTGTCACTCAGATGTCATGTTCACGTGCACTTAACAAAATACTTACTGTTGTTGAAAGCCTATACTTTGTTGGCTTCCATGGCACGCCGGATTACTCAAGAGATACTTTTGGCTACAATTTATCTCTCGCACCCCTATCATTAATTAGTGATGCAATAGGATTAGAAGTTTCATTAAAAAATTATTGTATTAGAATCTTATAAGCAAGGTTTTTAAATGTGTGAGCAAGGATATAACATATATAGTTGTGGTATATTTTAGCTTATATTTCTAACCACTCAGGTTCTCCAATCTTTGAAATACTCATTCAACGTTTGAAATATATAATCATTTGAATATTTTCAAAACCACTTGGTTGCTTGGGAACTTGTAGTGGATAATAATAAACACCCAACTTCGATTGTCATTTAAATGAAAAGCAATGGCAGTGGCCCATCAAACAAATATTAGTCATTTGTTTTCCCTCTTTAAATAAAAATAAATGGGAGTGGCGAAGGAGAGCGCTAGACGGAACACACAGATGATTTAGATCAACGATAGAGGATTAGAAAAACCATGATTGGAAATAAAAAGAGGAGACGTTGACATGGAAGAATAGACGATGAATATGTTCGAACCCTCAAATACCTTGTTTGTTGTAACCATTTTTTTTATTTCAGGCTTTGGGAAATGAAGTTCGTTACTAATCAGATTGGTGATTTGAACGAGCAAGAATTTCGGAACAAACGAGCGAAGTGACAAGAGTTGCTTCGTAGGATTGGTACTTGTATACGAGTTTCTTTCAAATTTTGATTATTGATCGGTCTATCAACTACAAGAGTTGCTTCATAAGTTCTATCTTTATAGATTTGGACCATTTGATACTTCTATATCCATTAATAATCATGGGTGGGGCTACCAACGAAAATCACTTCGTAAGTTTGGTACTTACAATGCATAATGCATAACTATCCTTTTAATTTCAAAAAATGTAGAAAAAACTGAACTTATATTTTTTTTCGTGTATGCAGGCTTACATTACTTTGACGTACAAGCTGCACATGGAGAAAGTTGGAGCCTGGAAAGATGTCAAGAGTTATGTAATTTTAATTAGATAACGTTTATATGGAATTATGTAACTTACATATATATTTGATTGAATAACTCGATCAAAGTGCAATATTATATTAGTGTATTTAATCATCTACAATGGAATAAAAATACCGATTTGTATTTTAGACTTGTTGGAAAATTATTCATTATACATATTTGGCGTTGTATTGCATGAAACAAAAGTGATACAAATCAATTAAATAAGTGTTGCACTTTGATATAATAAAATGCATTAAAGTGCTGCACTTGATACATTAAAGTGTTGTATGCTAATTACTTTCAAATGAAAAAGCGTTGCAAATCAACTTGAAAAGTGTTGTGTTTAATCTAAGAGTGTTGCACTTGCGTGTATAAGTGTTACATTTGAGCGTACAAAGTGTTGCATATTATTCTAAAAGTGTTGCACATTAAAGTATCACAAATGTTAAACAAGAGCAACACTTTCTAAAAGTGATACATAATCCAATATAAGTGTTACATATATCTAAGGCGACGTTGCATAATATAGCACTTGACAAAGTGTCGCATTATGCATAACACAACACTTTAAAGGCATAATGCAACATTCTAGTAGTGTTGCATTAACTTCATTTTGTTGTAGTGTTTAGTGAATCACATGTGATTTTTTTAATCATGTGTAATTTAGTTAATATATTATACTGTCTCTTTTTTAATCACATATCATTTAGCTTGAATTACATGTGATTTGGTGATAATTACATGTGATTTTGTTTGAATTACATGTGATTCAAATATTTCGAAACCATAAATTTTTCTAACAAACCCACTTTAAATGAATCACATGTAATTTTGTTTAAATCACATGTGATTTTGTTTAAATCACATGTAATTCTATCAGTATATTAAAATCTCTGTTGTCACTCATGTAAAATATATAAAACAAATTCTCTTATGAATTATATGTGATTTTGTTTGAATCACATATAATTTTGTTTGAATTACATGTGATTCGGTGATAATTACATGCGATTTAACTTGCATTACATGCGATTTATCAACATATTAAAGTCTCTTTGGTATGCAAATTAGTCTTTTTGGTCAATGTTAACATCTCTTTTTTGGCTTCACTTTAACTTCAAGTGATTTTTCTTTCATTCTTCCAGCAACTTTCTTTTACGTCACATTTTTCTCGAGCCCGTGACGAACTTCTACATAATATATAACCACACATATACAACACATAATCACATGTGATTTACACGCAAATTACATGTGATTTACAAAAATCACATGTGATTACCATTTATGATGTGATTAATAATCAATTGTAATTTATACAAATATCATGTAAAATCATATGTGATTTAGAAACAAATCACATGTGATTACCTTTTCTGATTTTGTGATTGATAATCGATTGTGATTTTTGCGATTTATGCAAAAATCACATGGGAAATCACATGTGATTTACGTAAATCACATGTGATTTTACGTAAATCACATGTGATTTTACGTAAATCACATGTAATTTACGAATATCTCTATAAGCAAAGCACATGTGATTTACATACTAATCACATGTAATTTACACACGAATCACATGTAATTCGAGTAATTTAAATCTTCTATTTGCAAAAAGTAAATTCCATGCTATCTACATTTTTCTATAAGAAAACAAAATGACACGTGATTTACGTGTAATTACTTTCTTCTTTAGAAAGGGGAACAATGACATTACTCTCACAAAAAAACAACAATATAAAATAAGTTTATCCCGTCTTTAATTAATCAAACCAGTTAATAAATATATAGCAAAAAAAACCAGCAACAAATGCTATTTATCTCACTATCCGAGTTCACAAAACTAGAACTAATATGACATTTGAAAGCAACATGCCCACAAGAAAGAAATTGTTTAAGCTCGAAGTACTTGACGTCTTATCCTTTTAAAAATCAATCTTTGTTGGTTTCATAATTAGTGTATGAATTTCATGTTTTATTTATGTATCCCATTGCAATAGTATTGGATGTGCCTAAAAAGACAAAATCAACCACTAAAAAAGCATTTCAATATTTTGAAGATAATATAGATCTGAATATGCCATGAACTTATCAACGTGGTTACAGAAGAAATACAAAATAGTGGCACAACCATCACAACCATCACAACAAACACGTGCACTTGTAGATCTGCGATTGTAAAATGGAATTTCGATGGTGTTTTGTTATCGTCCAACGGTGCTTTTATATATTCCGGCGGTGGTTATATGTTCTCCGGCAATGTTTGGTAAGAGAAAAGGTTGTGTGTTTTTTAGGAGAGAGAAAGTGAGATAAGAATTGAGAGGTATGAGTTATTTTTTAGACTTTATATATAAATATCAGGATGGTTAAATATCATTAGATTGAAATAAAACCAACGGCTCGAATGAATTCTTTTATTCCTTAAGATGATGTAGTTCTATAAGGAACTCATCTCCTCCATTACATTCATTACAACATACTATATTATTTAGTTTAGATAATAATGAGAATCGTTTGATACCAAAACGTATAACATGTAACACATCTTCTTGACAATGGCGTTATCCGATAGAAAATGGTAGGAATGACATTTCATTCTATGAATTACTGAATAAACTACATTCATTGGCCTTAACCACCACTTCAGATACATGGCAATGGCTAATTAGTAAAGACAATATGTTTCTGTTAGTGATACTCGAAAACGCGTTGATGACATCACTCTCCCAAACAACAACTATGATTCTCTTTGATCCAATCTTCTTCCTACAAAGATGAACAACTTTATATGGAGAGTTTATTTAGATGGATTATTGTATCATTTGGAATTTCTTTATTTTCCTTCCTGTTATACGAAAACTGAATCTACTATTCATATTTTCTTCACATGCTCACTTCCAAAAGAAGTTTGAAGTTTTACTTTCAAGTGGGGTGAACTTGCTCCTCAACAACTTCACTCGTTCTCAGATTGTCGTTCGTGGCTTGGCTTGTTTTCAAGGTTCAAGATTAAACGTGATGGTCTCCCAATAATTATTTTTGTTACAATTTGGACATTATGGAAATATCAAAATGCAGTCACATTTTCTTCTCATCAATTGAGAGAATGTGTTATTTTTATAATATTCGTTTAATCTTATTTTTATAGTTTAACATAGAGAAAATTACTTGTCAAATTGGCAAGATTGATTAAAGACTTCATTGTAATTTTTTCTTTAACACCATATTAGTTTTTAAATAAGTAATTTATTGTTGTTAAAAGAAAAGGTAGTGCTTATTATATGTACACGAAAAGTTTCTTATCTCTTATATAACAAGCGAAGTATACTCCGTATAACATTAAACATGACCATGTATCACCCATATTATTGAGCATCGAAATATGGCAAAATTACTTTTGCATCATGTATACTGTTTTTTTTAGCAAGCATATATACTGTTTTTTTTAGCAAGCATATATACTGTTATTAACACCATCTATTATTAATTTAACCCAAGTGCTTGTACCATAATGGTATCTCACGTTATGTTGTGAGAAGCTTTTGTAATACGTGAGATAGATTTGTTGTGTATCTATTTTGAAGTAGTTAGTTGATGTTAAAAAACAAAAATCTATGCGGAAGTATTAAGCAAGTTTCCTTCTCATGGTCTACAAAGAGTTTAATAAAGTGTAGGCCGGGGTTGATAAATCATAAATGTGGTTCATTAAGTATGATTAAGTAGGTGTTGAGTTTGATTGGTGGTGTTTGTAGCTCATATGTGGCGCAACTAGTTAACATAAACTTTTTAGAATACCTTCGTCTTATATTAAGTGTCTGCTATATAATATTCTAAATCTTTGTTATTGAACTTTAATCATAAATATTTATATTTGTTTTATATAATACTTTATGAAAATAATATGAATAGATTTGGTTTTAAAATGTGTTTTCATTGGCATAATTTTCATCAAGTATTATGTGACACAAATAAAAATATTTATAGTCAAATTAAGATAAAGTTACTCAAAAAAAATTAAACTGGACACTTAATATGAGACGGAGGGAGTAAATATTTCTATTAATTGCTTATTTTGGCAATCAATATTATTTTTTATTCACTTTAATTGTTATACTACTTAAATGCGTAATTCATAATCGTTACCATTTTCTCGATTTTTTAACGTATAGTCGGTATCATTCGTCAAAATCTTTAACATAATGCAAGTGCTACCTACATGTTGATGTTGAGGCATGAAGTGTTATAAAAAAGGGAAAAATTACGAGTACTTTCTTATTTTTAACCCGTTTTATTTTTTAACAACTCGGTTAAAAACATTCAAACCTGTCAATATTCGATTATAAATTATGTCATGTTATATACAACGGTTATATTTGTTAGAGCCTTCAGTACAGTGGTTGGTCACGATGGCGCGACGTTATGGCTGACAGCGCGAGCTCACGGCGCGAGAACTGCTGCGTAACTCGCCTGTTATGAAATTTTTTTGTTGAATTTATAGCCGTTACAACGGCTAGTTTTTGCTTTTGTTTGAATTTTTGACCGTTTGAACAAAAAAAACCCTTACTTTTTACCTATTTTTCACTATAAATTCTTTTTCAAACTAAAAAAATATAAGGTAAAAGTTATACAATATAATCGTACTTATTAAAATATGTCTACTTTAAACATTTACTAATTAATCTCGTGACTTTACCATTTTACTTTCAAATTTGTTCAGATTACATCAATATTACTTTAAAATGACAATATTATCCTTTTAAATGACTAAAATACCCTCCATTAATAGCTACACATATCTATTCTATATCTTTTTCTTATCATTTCAATTATTAACTAGGTAATGTTCAACAACCATTGGTAAAACATAAGAAAATCTTCTTTAGATCTACAATTGATACTTAAGAAACTACAAATTATTGAACTTTCCTTGCAAACAGAAAAAGAATAGCAAAATTATTCATCTACATCTTATTGTACATGCCTTGGGTAACTTGGTTTCAGCTAATGTGGGAGTATTTCGTTACATGTGAATAATGTTAATGATTATTCTCAAACGGGTCGCTAGAATCTTAATGATTATTCGTAGTAATTTGCCAATACAATGAAACAAGGTACCGATGGTCATGTTGCATCATTTTTGGTTTTGATTATTGGTTGAATGTATCATGTGGTCATGTTGCATTATTCTAGTTATTTCTTTTGAACATTTATTATTTCTAGTTTTACTCGTGGAAAATACACAGTTGAACACCCTGTCATTATTTTTTTTACATTATTTATGGTTTTGGTTATTGATTGAATTGAAAGTCCCTAATCAATGCAAGAAACCCTAATCTTACTTTAATCAACACAAGGTATTACTTTTCAAACGTAATCTTATTATTTTATAATAAAGAATTACAAGTGTTATGGATAACACAGTTTGATGACAATGTGTTGTGCACACTTTGAACAACAATAAACCCTAACTTATGAATACAGTCGTAGTTGTTTTGATTCACTAAGTTATATGCACTAATGTTCTTAATATCTCAAAGTGTTAAACATTAATGCATGGATACACATCCTATTTATAGTGTTACGAGTTTGACTTAAACAGTACTTGATGTCGACTACACAAGCTTTTACAAGTTCCCACATCAGTCACATGATGTCCTTATATTCTTGGTAGTCTTCCATTATGCTTTAAGGAACAGTTGTCAAAAACAGTTTCCTTATTCTTCATAGTCTCGAACACACAAATGGCATGTCCAAAGTGTGCTGAGAGTTATCAGGGTATTGCCACCCCTGTTAACTCTCAACCCCTCAGAGTCCCTGATACATCTTGGCTGTTATCCATCACAACCAATGAGTATGTCTTCAGGTAATCTTCGACTTCTCTGACAATGTCTCTGACATGGACTCCTCTGAGGTTGCTCACAGAGACTTGGATCTCTGTGAGTCTTGCGAAACTTGCCTGCCTCCTAGGCACAGGAAAGGGACTATCTAACAGCCTAATTATGTTTAAATCAATGATCAGGGAATCTAACAAGTTTAGATTCCCAACAATCTCCCCCTATTTAAACATAAATAATGCTAGATCTAACTAAGTTGTGAGAAACCGTACTTTCCCAACATTATTTTATTCTTTTTATTCGTGCTTCTTGAATTTTTCCAACGTATTACGTTTTCTTGTATTGCTATATGTAAATCGTGAGATTTTTAAATTATACTTTTTAAGTATTTTTCTGATTATCGATAAATACTTTGTATGGAATTATAAATTTTTCTTTTATTTTTCCACATTTGTTTTAAATCAAAGTTTTTGATTTAAAATCACCCGCGTGCGTTTTACAACGAGTTTATTAAAAATTAATGTACAACGAGAATTTCTAGTGATCGCGATACCGACGGATGCCCAAAACTTTACATTTTATTATCGATTGTTTCGATAATTAATATTTTCGATGATGTTGTTTTAATTACGTATTAAGTCGTGTCGGGAAATCATATAATCATTTTTATGATGCATTGTAACTTTTGAAAAGTATTTTACGAAACCCGAGCCCCGTAAATATTTTTAATATTTACCAATAGCCATTTTCTACCCTTTAAAAACTAGTAATTGTTTTTAAGTCCACAAGTTTCAAACTTGGCAACAATGGTCCCTCCACTACCTACCATATATAAACATTTTCTTTTTATTATTTCTCCACTCAAACACATACAGAACATTTAAAAAAAAAATCATCACCTCCCCTCCCCATTTTTGTTCTTGCCGTGACTTCATCACCACAAACACCTTCCAAAAAAAAAAATTTGATTTCTACTATGATCAATTCAAAACAAAATCTAGACCCCTTCTTAGATTTTTATGGTGAATCTAAACATGTAAAATTCTTCCACATGCATCAATATTTCAAGAACTTTTGATTTCATGATTGTATGATGATTTAATCATCTTGCATATGTTATATTTGGTAAGATTATCATGTTTTGATCCTTAAAAGTCTTGTTTTTAATCTTTGATTTTTGTTAGATTTTTCATACAAGTGTTTTTAGGAGTGTTTGGTTGATGGGTATGATAGTATAGTGATCCTAGGGGTATGAGAATGATTGGTTTGAGTGAAAAATAGATTTGTCATGTTTTCTAAAAAGCTAATTTGGGACAGCAGCGTTAAACAATATGTTTCGTGGGTTTAAGGTCTGTGAAAGACTGAGATTATTTGAGATTTTTGTAGAGTTTTCTGATACGGTCGTTTTGGTATAAGATAGAGCTTATAACTCATTACGAGTCAAAAGTTATGCTAGTTTTAGTTTTCGTGTACCGGAAGTCGGCACAATCCGAAATTGTGGCTGATTTTGGGTCGACTCTCGGGGACTTTAGGCTTGGTTAGATAGTTGATACTACTGATTTTCAAAGTTTAAAAACTGAGTTTGATGAGTCTAGTAGTGGTTTCAAAAGACGGATTGTCGGGTTAGTACTTTTAAAGTGGTCCAAACGGTTTTACAAAACAAGTGTACAAATCTGTCCTAAAATTTGGAGTCGAGTAAAGCGTCGAGCTGATGGATTTTAAAGTGTGAACTTTGGCTCAAATTTTGGTGAGGTCTTATACAGGTTATAAGTGACCTTGACACCAATTTTCATGTAAAACGGACAAGTCTAGATAGGGTAGATCGATGTGTACATTCGGGGTGTACTTGCTGATTTTTATTTTGGACACATAGTTCAATGCTTGTGTTGCGTGAGTTTGAGTGTTCACCATCGGACATGGTGACTTACTCAAGTGCTTAGTCATTATATAAATGACTTAGCTACTGGTCCAAACAGGGGTAAATGATAGTTTGACTTGCGTTGACTTGGCGTCGTATGACGAGTCATTTTCAAGTGTTCAAGTGTTTTAACGAGTAACGTTGGATAAATGGGTAGTATGAATTCATTTGATTCGTGTCAATGGTTTTGAAACATGTATACTTTGAAAACATTTGAGTCATGTTATATTTGGTATATATATCGATATTGAGTTCGAGTCTTAACGCGCGCCTTATTGTGATAGGTTGCGGTTTTCGTGTTTTCCCCGGGCATCCATATCGTCGGTGATCGTCTCACTACATTGTTTCTACTCAGTTGCTGAGTACCGTGATTGACTTAACACGTGGCTAAGGGACACTAAATTTCTAAGGATCAAGGAGGAGGAATTGTTTAATTTGCGTGTTTGGATTAATTCCTACGTGTTATGAAGGTATAGTCACTCCTAGCATTTTAGTTTTGATGTTACTAGTACTTTGATTCTTTTTATTCATGGATTTTGAATTCCTTGGGTGAAACCCACTGAGATTATGGATACTTAGGGCATATTAGGACTTAGGACACTTGCGTGGCGATTTGGTATAGCCTAAGTGTTGCTTGATTGAGTTTAGGTAGCTAAATGGAGTCGTTTTTGTAGTATGGAAATCACCACAGAAACAAACAGGTCATGGCCAAATTTTCTTAAACATATGACCTTGTTTTTATTTGAAAAATGGATACCCACTGATGTTATTAGTATGTGTTGAGTTGTATGGAAAAGGGAAGTGTCCGGATGAGCCCGAAACGGTCGTTTTACTAAACTAGGTCAAATCTGAATGTTATGCTTAAAACGTGAGTAAATTGACTTGGATAAAAAGGATTAATTTATGATTTTATGACTTTTTACAGTAGCTACAAATATAATAAAACTTATCTTTTTGGTCTTGTGTCAAAATCTTTTACCGATTGGGATTTAGGCTTAATCTACCGTAAGGTACGAAAGACGTTTACAACTTTCTGTTTTGATAGTCTGTCACTAAAAGTGCATTTCCCGTTGATTGAAAATAGTTCTAGGGCTGTTCTTTCCCAACTTTTAAAGGTAAGAGAAATGCCTATACATGTCAAGAAATTTCACCTCCTGTACTATTATAGATTTTTAGATATGACCAAATCTTCTCAGCCTTTTTTAGAAAACTGAATGCAGTCCCTTGTTTTGGTTTTTCAAACCGAGTCTTAAACGTGTTCGGAACCCACACATAAATGCTTGGACCATCATACAAGGTTGATATTAGGTTATTACAGTAGGTTCAAGGTGTTGGGTCAAAATTTTAACTTAAGCTTAGGTCTCGCCATCGCACGCAAGTTACCTAGTCATACTATGTCCCACCACTTCTAAAACGTTATTGCTTCATTGAACGCATTCTTATTACGCGTCACCATTGCATAGGTCCGTGAAGACTTATTTTTGCTCAGCCCCTTTTACCTTGTGATTACTTACTAAAGGTGAGTTCATAGCCCCTTTTACTACTTGTACATTGTTTCTAAACGCGGGGTGAGATTTTACATGGTGGAACACATCCATTTAAAAAACTGTATGCTATTCAGAACTTGTATGCTATTCAGACTTGTATGCTTTCCAACAGTTTTCATTGATATTATTGCTTATAGTTAATATCCTTAAGTTTCCTCTCTTGATCATGAACCGTTAATTGTCCCGTATGCTTTGCGCTAAGCGCGAATGTTGTGGGTGGATCCATCGGGATTGACAATCCCCGTCCCGATTACCTTGACGCACTTACATTTGTTTATACTTGAGTATTTAGGCTGAATACTCCCTAGAGGAACTTACTTTGAGTTAAGCTTCGGTTCATGAACTAAACAGCAATAATATTGGTTTCAGACTATGGTTAATGCTCATAACCATTTTCTCTATTTACTTGTTTTACAAATGAATGCTTGTGTTCCACACCTTTATTGCTAAACCTATGAATTTCACTCAACTTTGTGTTGACGATTTTACATGTTTAATCTCAGGTATTATTACTTAGCTTTGCTTGGATGGGAGCCCGCAGGATATTATCGCAGCTTGGAGATTTCTGTGATGCTTTTAAAAGACTGGTTTTAGTATAAACTGTCAGAAATTTATTATATCTTTTGGGCAACTTTATTTTATAAATCATGATGAAATAATATATCTTTCCGCATATAAAACTCTGGGACCTATGTTTAAAACTCTGATCATTTATGATGTGATATATATGCTTTTATTACGTCAGCTTTGTGTCAACTGTAATTCATTGTTTCTTGTACTATGACGTGTTACCCCCTCGTTGCCTAGTTGTTCCATGTCAGATTTTAGGGGTCTCACAGATTGGTATCAGAGCGATGGTTATAGGGAACTGAGTCGTTTTTCAAAACTTAGTCTATAACCGAAAGTTCAAATATTTTATTGTTTCTAAGTGTCAAACACAGAATTTGCCATTGCTGTTCGATATCTTCGCGGGTAACTCTCTAATCCTTATTATTTACTTTTAATTAACGTTGTAGTATTTCATCTCTTGATTACATTTTGAAATATTACTTTACGCTAATGACGATAATTACTATGTCTTTTCAAAGCCTATGTGCTTCATGAATTATCATTGAATGTTACTGTGATTACATCTGCCTATACTGTATTTCTTGAATTCTTGTTCTTGTGAATTGATCTTATTGCAATGATATTATATCGTTATGACGTTACATACTTGTATTCAGAGCACGTATGCTGCCGACTTTTCATACTCATTTTTCTGAGTACTATTGCTATTTCATTTATGCGTGATACGACTGACTTTATATGCTCGTTCGGTTTGAACCGTCTGTTTTTCTTGACTCGTTGATACGTGTTGTGCATACTATCGCGATACCATTGTTCGGGATTGAATAAGTGTTGTTTTCGATGAACTTCTGATTTTCATTCTACTACCGTGTGTGTTGCTTTCATTGTTTATTTCCCTTAAAATATCTACTTAGATACGCAGATTTTCTTTCTGACCATTCATAATTGAATGTCTAGTCTATAGACCATTGTGTAGCTCAATGTGTCTCCCAGAAAGACTAAAGGACATCGTGTGAGTCTCACATATCGAAGAATTTGTTAAATCAGTGCTGAATAATATTGTGGGTTTTCATAATCTTGATTTACCTTTACGCCACCGTTTTACGCGACACTTGTACATGGATTACATCTTACTTCATTGACCATTCTATGTTTCGATTTCAACTTAGAACATCCGTTGTACCTTGAACACATATTCGTCATTTATTATGTGATGATCGTTTGGAATACGATCCTACTTGTATCCTCCCTTTTCATTGAACCTCTTTGCTCCAGGAATGCCACTTGTTATTGTCCTGTTTCTTTCTCGATATATCTTGTGATTTTGGAAATCATGCCACCAAGAGACCTTTCTGCATTGCATCTTGCAGCCGAAGACACGGATGATATGCGTCGTTTTTTTTTTATGTCTCCGATTATCGTTGGCATTCTTGAACCATTTCTATACTATGTTTTCTTTACATGACTAATTATACAGTTTACCTTCTTTCGTCTTTATGGAATCCACAAGTCCTATGTGTACATTAATTTTGAGTTATCATGAAATTTGGATTTAATTTCAAGCTGTGTCGAAAAATATACTTTGTACAGAAACTTTACAAGAAGTTTAACAGTGTCGAGAAAATATTTTTATAACTTTAGACATAAAAATATATATATTTCTACATGTTGAGACGTCCGTTAGGACATAAAATTTGACCAGTAAACTTTAAAATCGAGCAAGTTACGCTCATTTGAGATTGTAAAATCTAAGAAGTTATTTTCTGAATAATGCTAAAATATCATTTTGTTAACAGATTTAATGCTAGGGCATTTTCGTCCATTTTTATTCCGTTTCAAGTCTCGGGTAAAACTAGAAAGTTGTTCAAAACATTGTTTTACATCGAAATATATTAGACTTTGAGTCTTAGAATATCGTTTAGTGAGTTAATTGGTCTAGTCAAACCCAAAGGTCAAAACTAATAAAAGTTAAAAACATGGATTGAAGCGTTTTTGAGTTCGTTTGAGCTCGTAAAACTTTAACTAATGATATTTTGCAAACTAAAAACAATGATTGCGTTTGAAAAGAATAGAATAGTAACTTTGAGTTCGGTCATACATGTACCTAGATCTTGAACTTTTGAAATTCGGTAACTTTCTAATATAGAAGCTTTTCGAAGTGATTGTGCTATTTGTTAACTGATACCCTACTTTCTTAAAAGTATATTTTTGTCAAATAAATTACGATATGCACATACGGATTCCTTATTCCTTCTTTTATTTATGACTTATTTGTCATTCCATTGTCTTTCTTTGCTTCTATCGTACCACTGATTTCGACCGAGATTTGAAGATCTTTCTTTCATATCGTTTGTTATCATCTTGACACGTGTCTCCTGGCGATTTCGGCTAAACCTCTTGAAACCTAATCACCTTGTAACCGTTTTATTGGTTGTCTTGAACTACTCCTTATTTCCCTCTTGTAACCCACTCGCTACTTTATAAACTATTGTCATGTTATCATACAACTCAAACTGGTATTGTTTGCGAATCATTTTACATAAGTTCAACTTGGACTTTACAAAATACTTGAAGGTTATCTTATAAAATTAATTTATATTAATTTTACAATGTATTTTCACAAATTGTTCTAATACGGTCTTATAAAGAACCCTTGTAACTATACGAATTGTCGATTTAAAACAGTTAGCCAGTAACTGATATGCGAAAAATTTTCATAAACTATTTTGATTCCTGTTTTACAAATGGCATTATATGCATATTTTAAATCATATGATATGTAATATTGGTTGACGAAGCTGAGCATCGCATTGCTAGTCCTAAATTATGCATGGCCTGATCACCTATGCCTAATTTAGAAGGAGCCATGCAAGGCCAAATAATAGTCGCCTTAAATATTTAACCAAAAATCAACTTTTTAATTATATTTCTTAAAAAGTTAGATAAATATAAAGTTTTGAAAACTTTTACATCTTATGCGAGTAGCAACAGTTTGCAACATACACATATGAACCATTATATTTTCTTGAACTAAGTACATGCCTCGAGCACATATTTCCTTACTCAACGACCTTTGTTTTACCTGCTACCTCATCATCCTCATGATACGATTTTCGTTACCATTTGCCTAAATTCTTACCATTGATACCCGACTTGAAAGTTTCAACGTTGCTATGCTCCTACATCGATTGACCATCTCTATCTATTTTAGTAGACCTTCGAAACGTCTCTGGACGTGATTAGTGATTTATGACTGGACGTGAACGATGATTACGTGTAATTGCCATGATATGTGTTAAGATATTATCGTCTTGAAATTTCATTCGTGTGAATCATGTGTTGATTTCGCCTTTCATTGCTAATGTTGTTCATCTTACTGGAACTTCTCTCAATTGACTTCTTAAGAATTTTCTTTGATTCGAAAATTCGTTGTGTGGCTTTTCCCTTTCGATCGTATTTCGACCACCGAGAACTTAATAAGCCGTTATTGGTGACGCCAACCGCACTCGTGAATTAATCTTGCTATAATCCTTGTTTCTTATTATTTTTATTATTGACGTGACTATTCTACCACGTTTGTTAAGAATTGATACGACTTTCGTCTTATTCCTTTGTATATTGCTCGCATACAGATTGTTGACCTTTATATGATTCACATTCGTTGCTGTCTTGTCACCTTTTGAAAACCAGAAACTGTTACGTGTTTATCGTTTGATATCTTAAACACTTTCTTTAATTTCTAAAAAAAAATTATTATTAATTTTTAAGAACATTTTATACATTTTATCAAATGTTTAAATTACCAAAATAACTGTTTCAAGTATCGGATCCATATATCCTCTTTGGTAAATTTACCTAATGTTTCAAAGGATATCAAGCTGTATCTTTTAAAGTATTTGATTATATCATACTTTATTGTCAACCTAATGAAATTATTTAAATTAATTTATAATTTCTAACAATGATTCAAAATAACTTGGAAAAAAAAAACCAGATTTTTCTAATGGTAACGATAAACCTGAGGTTTTAAGAATAATTTCATGCGGTCATCCAAAAATTCTTAAGCCGATCAGGATAACTATTTTGAACTGTTCTACTTTTACTTTGAAGTCCTGATCAAGAAAAAAAAAGATTTGACAACTGTTTACCCATTCATTTTATATAGAGTTTGATTTTTAAATCACTACATCTGGTAAAATTTTCTTTTAATTAAGAAAATATTTAAACTGAGTTTTTAAAGTAATCCCAAAATGCTAGACAACTGATTGAGACAACTTGTATTTTAAATGATCATATGTTATTCATTTTCTTTTCCCTTCTATTTCGCTTGTGACTGGATTATTTACGTTTTAAGATTGTCACGTTTTACAGTTGCACGATTTGCGACCCCTTGTTGATTTACAATCTTGGTTCATTTTATCGCACTTTGCCTGTTTAAGCGATTCTTGTGTTCATTCTTGTTAGTTTATCGCACGTATTTCCAACAACTCTATCTCTCGATGTATCTCCGTATTGAAAGATCGTTATCCTAATCCAAGACTGAAAAGTTATACGAAAAGGAGTTAAGAAACTGAAGCATAGTGAATTCTAACCGTTAAGATTCGTCATGGTACGAAAGTTTACCTGGGATGCAATGAATTTTGTTCTACACTTTGTACCTCCTCTTGTTTGCATCTTCTACTATTTTCAGGAGAACTCTGGGGACCAGAGTTCCTTTAGGGGGGAAGACTGTGAGAAACCGTACTTTCCCAACATTATTTTATTCTTTTTATTCGTGCTTCTTGAATTTTTCCAACGTATTACGTTTTCTTGTATTGCTATATGTAAATCCTGAGATTTTTAAATTATACTTTTTAAGTATTTTTCTGATTATCGATAAATACTTTGTATGGAATTATAAATTTTTCTTTTATTTTTCCACATTTGTTTTAAATCAAAGTTTTTGATTTAAAATCACCCGCGTGCGTTTTACAACGAGTTTATTAAAGATTAATGTACAACGAGAATTTCTAGTGATCGCGATACCGACGGATGCCCAAAACTTTACATTTTATTATCGATTGTTTCGATAATTAATATTTTCGATGATGTTGTTTTAATTACGTATTAAGTCGTGTCGGGAAATCATATAATCATTTTTATGATGCATTGTAACTTTTGAAAAGTATTTTACGAAACCCGAGCCCCGTAAATATTTTTAATATTTACCAATAGCCATTTTCTACCCTTTAAAAACTAGTAATTGTTTTTAAGTCCACAAGTTTCAAACTTGGCAACAATGGTCCCTCCACTACCTACCATATATAAACATTTTCTTTTTATTCTTTCTCCACTCAAACACATACAGAACATTTAAAAAAAAATCATCACCTCCCCTCCCCATTTTTGTTCTTGCCGTGACTTCACCACCACAAACACCTTCCAAAAAAAAATTTGATTTCTACTATGATCAATTCCAAACAAAATCTAGACCCCTTCTTAGATTTTTATGGTGAATCTAAACATGTAAAATTCTTCCACATGCATCAATATTTCAAGAACTTTTGATTTCATGATTGTATGATGATTTAATCATCTTGCATATGTTATATTTGGTAAGATTATCATGTTTTGATCCTTAAAAGTCTTGTTTTTAATCTTTGATTTTTGTTAGATTTTTCATACAAGTGTTTTTAGGAGTGTTTGGTTGATGGGTATGATAGTATAGTGATCCTAGGGGTATGGGAATGATTGGTTTTGAGTGAAAAATAGATTTGTCATGTTTTCTAAAAAGCTAATTTGGGACAGCAGCCTTAAACAGTATGTTTCGTGGGTTTAAGGTCTGTGAAAGACTGAGATTATTTGAAATTGTTGTAGAGTTTTCCGAGACGGTCGTTTTGGTATAATATAGAGCTTATAACTCATTACGAATCAAAAGTTATGCTAGTTTTAGTTTTCGTGTACCGGAAGTCGGCACAATCCGAAATTATGGCTGATTTTGGGTCGACTCTCGGGGACTTTAGGCTTGGTTAGATAGTTGATACTACTGATTTTCAAAGTTTACAAACTGAGTTTGATGAGTCTAGTAGTGGTTTTAAAAGACGGATTGTCGGGTTAGTACTTTTAAAGTGGTCCAAACGGTTTTACAAAACAAGTGTACAAATCTGTCCTAAAATTTGGAGTCGAGTAAAGCGTCGAGCTGATGGATTTTAAAGTGTGAACTTTGGCTCAAATTTTGGTGAGGTCTTATACAGGTTATAAGTGACCTTGACACCAATTTTCATGTAAAACGGACAAGTCTAGATAGGGTAGATCGGTGTGTACATTCGGGGTGTACTTGCTGATTTTTATTTTGGACACATAGTTCAATGCTTGTGTTGCGTGAGTTTGAGTGTTCACCATCGGACATGGTGACTTACTCAAGTGCTTAGTCATTATATAAATGACTTAGCTACTGGTCCAAACAAGGGTAAATGATAGTTTGACTTGCGTTGACTTGGCGTCGTATGACGAGTCATTTTCAAGTGTTCAAGTGTTTTAACGAGTAACGTTGGATAAATGGGTAGTATGAATTCATTTGATTCGTGTCAATGGTTTTGAAACATGTATAATTTTAAAACATTTGAGTCATGTTATACTTGGTATATATATCGATATTGAGTTCGAGTCTTAACGCGCGCCTTATTGTGATAGGTTGCGGTTTTCGTGTTTTCCCCGGGCATCCATATCGTCGGTGATCGTCTCACTACATTGTTTCTACTCAGTTGCTGAGTACCGTGATTGACTTAACACGTGGCTAAGGGACACTAAATTTCTAAGGATCAAGGAGGAGGAATTGTTTAATTTGCGTGTTTGGATTAATTCCTACGTGTTATGAAGGTATAGTCACTCCTAGCATTTTAGTTTTGATGTTACTAGTACTTTGATTCTTTTTATTCATGGATTTTGAATTCCTTGGGTGAAACCCACTGAGATTATAGATACTTAGGGCATATTAGGACTTAGGACACTTGCGTGGCGATTTGGTATAGCCTAAGTGTTGCTTGATTGAGTTTAGGTAGCTAAATGGAGTCGTTTTTGTAGTATAGAAATCACCACAGAAACAAACAGGTCATGGCCAAATTTTCTTAAACATATGACCTTGTTTTTATTTGAAAAATGGATACCCGCTGATGTTATTAGTATGTGTTGAGTTGGATGGAAACGGGAAGTGTCCGGATGAGCCCGAAACGGTCGTTTTACTAAACTAGGTCAAATCTGAATGTTATGCTTAAAACGTGAGTAAATTGACTTGGATAAAAAGGATTAATTTATGATTTTATGACTTTTTACAGTAGCTACAAATATAATAAAACTTCTCTTTTTGGTCTTGTGTCAAAATCTTTTACCGATTGGGATTTAGGCTTAATCTACCGTAAGGTACGAAAGACGTTTACAACTTTCTGTTTTGATAGTCTGTCACTCCATTTCCTTTCTGTTTTGATAATCTCATCGGAAGGTGTAAAGGTTGAGAATTGGGAAAGGTCTGTGGTGGATCCTCCTGTCTCTAGCATCGCAGCTATCTTCTTAAGTTTGGTATCAGTATCAACCAAAACTATCTCCTTTCCTTTCTTTGAGACAGAGGACTCCACACTTATGTTTTTCAAAACATCAGCTCTTTTAATAAACGCTGTCTGAGCCTGAGTTTGAATAGCTTTGGGGAGAGAGCTAACAGTGAATTTTAATTTCTTGGCAGCTGGCTCATCATCATCCTCAGGCTTGCTGGTGTTAACCAAAACCAGAGACTTTGATGAGTCAGCTCCATCTTGAGTTTGTTGCTCCCCCTGAGTATCATCCTCATCATCAGGTATTATAACATGTGTGATGACTTGGAGAGGAACAGGTGTACTTGTGGGGTTAGCTGATGATGAGCCTTGTTCAGCAGATGCAAGGCTGAGTGTTGTATTTTTCTCCCCCTCGCGTTTATCCTTACTTCGCAGATGTTTGGATGAACGTGCCTGAAAACGTCTTGCAATCTGCTCCACAGAGGCAGCCATAGCACGTTGTCTTTTTCTTGAAGCCCTGGCAATCTTCAGCAGGAGGTTGGCATTTGCATTAGTATTTGCCTGAACACGCCTGACAATAAAGTTAGCATGGTTGTATTGTCTGGTGCGAACAACATTAAAGTGTCTGTGCATGGTGTGTTCATGTTCATGGAACATAGCAGGGACGGCTGAGTCAATGGCATCCTTGATTCTTGTTGAAAGATGACCGAGTCCCTGGGCTACACCTTTTCTTGCACCATCCTGAATTGGCTCAGTGACAGCCTCAGTCACAGCCTTTTTGATGATGCCTGGAAATGTCACAGTAAAGTTGTGCATCTCAGACTTGATCACATCCAGCTTCCTTGATAAGCGCTCAATATCAGATTGATGATGGACTGGCTGAAGATTCTTGATATTGATGCTTTGCTGAGCATAGTCATCCCCCCTTGGTATTAAGTCAAAGTTGGTCTGGGCAGGATGATCAAACATGAGAAATTCTGCTGTTGGATCATAAGTTGGTCTTTGGAAGACTGTTGTTGCTGAGGTAGCAGAGTTTGGAGTATCAACAGCTTCCTTGAGAGGAGAAGTCTTGTCACCAGCTGGTGTAGACACAGCTATTTCTTTAGGAGGAGAGACAGACAGCTGGTCTTCCTCATCTTCTTCATCCTCTTCATCGAACATTCCCTCGAGAATTCATCTTCAGGCATTTGCTCAATATCAGAGACATAATCCTCTAATGAGAGCATTTCTTCATCAGCATTTATCACAGGCTCTTCATCATTTGGTTTGTCCTGAGTTATTGTATCAGCCTCCTTTTCTTGTTGTACCTGAGATTCGATGACTGGCTGTACAATTTCAGCCTGCAAATTTTTTGTAATTAGTAACAGGGAAAAATAGAAGGGGAATGGTCGCCATTTCGCTGTCCTAGAGAGGCTGAGGGTGATTACTCAGCCACTCCAAAGGATAAATCCTTGGGATTCTTTTAAGTGTGAATAAAGTGTGGTTAATGATCGCCATTCGCTGCCCCTAGGAAAGCTGAGTGTGATTATTCAGCCCCCCCAAAAGGTAAAAACCTTTGGGACTCTTTTGATTGTGAAACATATGTTGTTTATGGATCGCCAGTCGCTGCCCCTAGGAAAGCTGAGTGTGATTATTCAGCCCCCCCAAAAGGTTAAAACCTTTGGGACTCTTTTAAGAGTGAAACATATGTTGTTGTAGGTCGCCTGTTACACTGCCCCTAGGAAAGCTGAGGGTGATGATTCAGCTCCCCCTGAAAGGATAAATCCTTTGGGACTCTTTTAAGGAAGGAACCAAGAGGCTGTGTGAAGTACAGCTGATCTAGGTTGAGACATTAGTGTATTCAGGTTGTTGTTAGCCTGAATACTGTCTAGAGGGTGCAGGGTCATCAGGGTGCTTTATAAACACAAATGAATCATTCCCTGGTGCAAAGACAGGGTGTACAGAAGTCTTAAAGTATTCTAAGTGTAATGACAGACTTCTATGAGTCGAGGATTACCCTAACTTCACCACTCTCTCCTACAGACAAATGAGAGTGGCTGCTTGTGAACCTCTAAAAATGTACACTGATTACCTGTGAGATATCAGCTTGATCAGGCTGGTTTCCTGTTGTCTCAGCTGACTTAGAGACACTAGACGCCTGTTGTTTGTCAGCCAAAGAATCCGAATCCACAAGAGTATCTGGACCAGAGGCGGTGTTAGTCTTCTTTCCCTTGGCCTTAATAACAGCTTTGGAGTGGGAAGAAGAGGGGATTTTCTTCTTCTTAGGCTGTTGGCCAGATGAAGCCTTGGACTTAGTAGTGTGCTGCCCAGAGGTCAAAGACATAGACTTGCTAGCAACACTATAAATATTCACCTTCTAAGAGGAAGGGAGCAAGGGCTTCTCAGCGTTTGGTACCTGGTTGGCCACATTCAGCATATGGGCGGTGACAGGGACATCTTCAGCTCCTATTTCCTTGTAGATGGCGCCGGTGACGCGATAGGGCTTAAGAGCAGTCAAGGCCTTGTTGTGGTAGTTATCTCCCAGCAGACTTTCAAAGATCAGGGACAGGAAGCGCACATAACAGATATTCTTTTCCCTGACCTGATTCCTTCCCTTCAGCTGTTCTACCAGGTTTGAGAATAGAATGCTTCCAACGTCAACATCAGCTCCCCAGATTAATCCATAAGCAATAGCCTGATGATTGAACGACATCTGATCCTGTGATCCCTGCATTCCTCCCAGGGACTTCACAATGTGGGTGAAGAGGACACGCCACATAGGAGTGAAATACTTAATCTTCAGAGGGGATTTGGCGAGGACCTCAGCTGGTGTAAGGGCAGGGTTAACGTCATGGCAAGGGTTGAGTGTGGCCAGGGCTTCCTTGACAGCCTTTTTGTCAACTACCTTCAGGCACTCATCTCCATGTTTTAATCCGGCCACACTAGAAAAGTCTTTTAGGGAGAAGGCAAAAGGGTGTTCATTGCAAGAAAGGCTAAATGTGACTGTGTCTTCTACCACTTCAGCAGAATACCAGAATTCCCTAAGGTATTCTTGGTAAAAGGTGGATGGGGATTTGGTGAAGGCTTCATTTAGGTCACAATTCTGCATGAAATTTACCAGATCTGAATAGGCGCTGTTTGGTGCCTTAATCCATCCAATGGCGTTGTTGGAGGCGAGGATGCTCTCGTTGATCTCGAAGTTAACATTTGAGGCTTTGGGAACTGAAAACGCCATGGATTTGAGGTTGAAGGTGAACGAAAATGGCGGATGGTTGAGAGAGATAAGATCTTAGAGAGAGAAGTAGATTTTAGAATGGTGATGGGTGAGAAGAGAAAGGAGACAATATACATTCAAACTTAAGTGAACAGTTATTCAACCGTATTAAATGCAAGGTGCGAAAATGACTGCTCAAGTGGGTCCCCTTGACCTTTCAAAAAGTTTGTCTCCTCGTTATCCGAAAAATAAATGATTAAATATTTGAGAATGTTTTTTGCATTTACTTGGAAAGTAACTACCTAGTTTCATGTGAAAAACATTTAATATAGAATCAATCATTTAATGAACACATTTAATATCAAGCCACAGGCTTTGAGATATTGAGCATCCCTAGCTCAGCAACTAGTCTGTTGAACGAAGGTTCAGCCAAAGGCTTTGTAAAGATATCAGCTAGTTGCAGCTCTGTGGGAACAAAATGCAGCTCAATATCTCCCTTCATTATATGATCCCTGATAAAATGATACCTGATATCAATGTGTTTGGTGCGAGAGTGAAGAACAGGGTTGTTGGATATGGCAATAGCGCTGGTGTTGTCACAAAAGATTGGCACTTTGTCATACAAGATTTCATAGTCAGCCAATTGACTTTTCATCCAGAGCACCTGAGCACAACAGCTGGCTGCAGCGACATATTCTGCTTCAGCTGAAGACATAGCCACAGAGTTTTGCTTCTTAGCACTCCATCCAACCAATTTTCCTCCTAGGATTTGACAGCTACCTGAAGTGCTTTTCTTGTCAATACAGCATCCAGCATAGTCTGTATCTGAATAGGCCTTGAAATCAAAGCCTGATTCCTTTGGATACCATAGACCTAGGGAAGGTGTTCCTTTGAGATACCTGAAAATTCTCTTAACAACCACTAGATGGGATTCTTTTGGGTTAGCTTGGTACCTTGCACAGAGACATGTGGAGAATTGGATATCTGGACGACTAGCTGTTAGATACATCAGTGACCCAATCATGCCTCTACATAAAGTCTCATTGACAGAGACCCCTGACTCATCAGGGCCCAAGTTGTTGGGTGGAAGCATGGGACATTTCACTGATGCACAATCAGCTAAGTCATATTTTTTAAGTAAATCCTTAACATACTTTTCTTGACAAATTGAAATTCCCTTAGGACATTGTTTAATTTGAAAACCCAAAAAGTAAGTTAATTCACCCATCATACTCATCTCATATTTCTTGGTCATTAATTTAGCAAAACGTTTACTAAGATTGACATTTGTTGACCCAAAGATGATATCATCCACATAAATCTGCACAATGATGAAATCACTCTTGTCCTTGAAGGTAAAGAGTGTTTTATCAATAGAACCCCTGATAAATTTATTTTCAGTTAAGAAATTTGAAAGAGTTTCATACCATGCTCTTGGAGCTTGTTTCAGACCATACATTGCCTTGTGAAGTCTGTACACATGGTTGGGAAACTCGCTGTTCTCAAATCCTTCAGGTTGTGCAACATACACTTCCTCAGCCAAATCACCATTGAGGAAGGCACTCTTAACATCCATCTGATACACAGTAATGTTCATATAGGCAGCATAAGCAAGGAAGATTCTGATGGCTTCAAGTCTAGCAACAGGTGCAAAAGTTTCATCATAATCAATTCCTTCAGTCTGAGAGAACCCCTGTGCTACCAGTCTGGCCTTGTTCCTGATGATGTTCCCAATTTAATCCATCTTATTTCTATAGATCCATCTAGTGCATGTGATATTCTTTCCAGGTGGAGCTGGCACTAGTGTCCATACTTTGTTCCTTTTGAACTGATTGATTTCTTCTTGCATAGCAGCTACCCATCCTTCTTCTACCAGAGCCTCAGCAACCCTTTTAGGTTCAATTTGTGAGAGAAATTCAGCAAAGAGACATTCATTGGCTGAGGCTGACTCTGAGTCTTGAATTCGCTGTCTGGTTGTGACCCCTGCATTTGGTTCCCCAATAATGTTGACAAGAAGAATGTGTTGATCTCTTGACCACTTATTTTGAGGAGCTGGGGATTCAAGGACAGGGGTACTTGAGGGCACAGCTGGTACATTTTGAGTCTCATCCTGCTGACTAGGAGGGCTTTCTTCAAAGACTACTTCAGTGTCAGAGTCTTCTTCAGCCATATCAAGGGAAGCTGTGTCATTATCAGCAGGAGAGTCTTCAGAGATTTGAAGAATTGGTGTGTCATCAATATCATGAGAAGGACCATCAGAGATTTGAGGTTCTTCTTCATCAAGTTCCTGAGAGGTAGGAACTTCTATGTTGTGAGTTGACAGAGGGTCAAAGGCAGGGACATAAGGAGTGAGAGTGTTGGAGTGATGATGTCTGATAGGTCTGGGTTCTGTGAACTCATCACTTGGGAAAGAAATATTTTCATTAAAATCTATTTCATCACCCTCTGTTCCTGTTCTCTGTATGACTTCATCATCTTCATTGAATCTAACATGGAATGTTTCTTCTACTTCTTGTCTTCTGATGTTGAATACTCTGAAGGCTTTGGCTGTTGGAGAGTATCCCAAAAAGAAACCATCATCAGCCTTTTCATCAAACTTTCCAAGTTTATCCCTGTAGTTATAAATAAACACAGGACACCCAAACACATGAAAATAGCTGACGTCTGGAGATCTTTTTCTGAAAACTTCATAGGAGGTTTTACCATGTCTTTTGACAATGATTGATCTGTTTTGAGTGTAGCAGGCAGTGTGAACAGCTTCTCCCCAAAATTGCTTTGGTAAGGCTGCACCATTTAACATAGTTCTTGCTGCTTCAATCAAAGTCCTGTTTCTTCTTTCAGCCACACCATTTTGTTCAGGAGTGCCAGGTGAAGAGAAGTTCTGAGAAATCCCTTTTTCATCACAAAAAGATTCAAGTTGACGATTCTTGAATTCTGTACCATTATCACTTCTTAGAGCTTTGACTCTAATATCATTCATATTTTCAACCTGTCTGATGAAGGACATGATGGTTTCAGCTGCATCACTTTTCCTTCTGAGGAAGAACACCCATGTGAATCTTGAAAATTCATCAACTATGACCAAGGTGTATTTGTTGTGATTAATGGTTTGAGGTTTGACAGGCCCAAACAAGTCCATGTGAAGGAGATGTAAGCACTTGTCAATAGAGAATGATTGCCTAGTCTTGAATGAAGACCTGTGATGCTTTCCTTTGACACAGGCAGAACAAGTTTTGTCTTTGGAAAACATTACTGAAGGTAGACCAGCAACCAAGTTTTGAGTGGCTATCTTATTGATGTTCTTGAAGTTGAGATGAGACAGTCTTTTGTGCCACAGCCAATTGACACTTTCAGAGGCTTTAGCAAGAAAACAATTTGAGCTGTCTTCAGAGCACACATCCATGTTGATGACATAAACATCTCTCCTTCTAGGTGCAATCAGCACAACATCATTGTTTTTGTTGAATATGGTTCCCTGAGTCTTAGTAAACAAAACCTTATAGTCAGCATCACACAATTGGCTGATGCTAATAAGATTGTGTTTAAGACCATTCACATATGCAACCCTGGTAAATGTAATCCCATTGCAGTTCACTGAGCCATATCCTTCTGTGTCACCTGAAGAGTTATCTCCAAATACCACTTTAGGACCTGGCTCCTTTGAGTATCTGTACAGGTATTATTGAATCCCTGTCATGTGTCTAGAACAGCCACTATCTAGATACCATACCGATTCCTTGAGATATTTCTGCACAGATACATAGAAACAGATTAGTTCCTATGGTGAACCCACTTTCCAGTGGGTTCCCTGAATTGCTTATTAGCAACTCTTGTGTTCCTGAAAAACTTTTGGCGTTGGGATGGACAATTCATTGTTTCATGGTTATAACTCCCACAGATATCACACCCAGGGAAGTCACCACACTCGTCTGAGTGATGGTCTGTGAACCCACAGAATTTACAGGGAGGATAAGGTTTGTAATTTCCCTGTTGCCTTTTGGAACTCTGTGGTCTGTCCCTAAAGGGTGTCTGAGCTCTTTTAGCTTCCATGTGTCTGTCATGATCTAAGGTCGAATGGTGAGAATTTTTACATACATTGCAATAAGGTTTGATTAACCTTTCCCCTTTGGGTTCACCTAGGACTGACTTAGGTTCATGAGAAGTAGAGCATTCAGCGGAAGGCTTAATGTGTTGTTTCAAGAGTTCTACTTCTTTCATAAGAGACAACAAGCGATCTTCAGTGGTAGGTTCAACCTTATTCACAGCTTTAGCAGTAACAGGCTTAAAAGCTACTTGTTTACCAGTTTGTTTAGCAGGCACATGAAAAACTTTAGCTGGAGGATTCTCAATATCTGTCCTAAGTTCATCCTTAGCAGATCTAGAAGAACTGCTAGGTTTAACTCCAGAGAGTTTGGGCAAAGGTGGTAGCTCAGCCACATCTTTAGAGACAGGGTCATTTGTCAAAGAGGTATCTGACATATGAATAGTCTCTGTAGATTTAAAGACAATGTCTTTGGGTTTGGTGAGAATCCTCAGTTTATTTTTCTTAGCAGATATATCCCTTTTTAAGTCAGCAGGCACTTCATCCCTAAGCAATTCATCAATAGTAAACCTAACACACAACCATTTTTCAATAATCTTGTTCAATTTAGAGACTTGATCATTTAAAGCTATGTTTTTTAAGGTTAATCTAGATACTTCATTTTGCAGGGATATTTTCTCTAAATTAACCCGCCTGAGAGTTTCACATTCAGCCTTAGCATTTATCATTTCAGATTTAACAGAGTGAAACTTATCAAGTAGGTTCTTTCTTTGTTCCTCAACAAAGTGTAAATCAACAATGGTGTAATCAAGGACATGCTTACGTTCATCACTATCAGACATAGATAAAAGCCTGTGTACCTTTTTCATTGTGATATCAACCCATTGTCCTGATCTAGCATCACCTTTTCCAACAGCTGGTTCATCCTCAGCTATCGCCATAAAATCCCTGACTCTTGTGGTGTCTTCTTCATCTGAAGTTAGTGGTTCATCATTCCAATCATAAGTTTCAGCAACCAACCCTTTCTCTGTCTTTTTCTCACCACCTTTCTTTTTGGACAGAGCTTCAATCTTCAAGTTCATTTGTTCTAACTCAACTTTAAGTGCCTTGTACTTATTTTTGTAATCTTTCTTCTCAGTGTCTGAAGAATTGGATTGAGATGAGTTGTTATGTTGTTTGAACTTGTAGGGTTTGGATGAAGATGATGGATAAGAGGGTGAGGATGTCTTGGTAGAAGGACAATCTTTTTGATAATGTCCAAGCTTTCCACAGGCAAAACATGTTTCTTTTGACCTGTCAGTTGGTTTACTAGCTGATCCTACTCTTCCAGATCTTTTGTAATATCTTCTTTGGTTGGCTAGCAACGCTCTTTCATGGAACTCTGCATTTAGGTCTGACAAGAACTCTTGGCTGCTACGGGTATCTTCTTCAATATCAGAATCGCTGTCATGAGGATGTGTTGCAGAGATCAAAGCTTTGGAAGATGCTCCTTGGACTACAAATCTTTCAGTCTCTGATTTGTAGATAGTATCGATCAGCCCTTATTCATAATTGTACTTACCATAGAGCTGAGCAAGGGTATCATTTTTGATTGAGTTGTTAGCTCTCTGAGTCTGATTCATGCTCAGCCACTTTCTTGGAAGGCTGTTGACAAAAGTAGCATTGATCTCAGCTTGACCAATAGTAACATCATTCATAGCCAGGTCATTTAGAAGAATCTTCAGCCTAGTATAGGTTTGCTGAACCTTTTCACCTTCAAGCGACTTAAAGGCATTAAACTGAAGTCTGAGTGCCTGAATCTTTGTCTCTCTTGTTTCAGAGGGTCCTTCATGGCCAAGAATGAGGTCTGTCCACATTTGTTTAGCTGTGGGACACTGAATGACAGACTTCATGATATGCTTGGGAAGACAGGAAATTATGATGCTTTTGAGACGTTTATCTTGGTTTGCTAATTTCCTATCAGCTGGAGTCCATTGTTTGAGAGGTTTGGGAAGAGGGTTTTCTTCAGTAGATGTAAGCGCCATGGGAATATATGGACCATTTTCTAAAATTTCTAAGAGAAAAGGTTCAAGCCCATCAAGGTATACAAGAAATTGACTCTTCCAACTAGAAAAATCTTCTTCATCAAAGTCTGGTACATTGGTTACGTGTGATCCACCTCTTGAGTCAAGAAGTTGGGGTAGATCATCGTCATTTGCAGGAGGGTTAAGTCTTGGTGAAGATGGGTTTGTGGAAGGTGATTGTGGGTTAGAAGTTTCCGGCATGGTGGATCTTGATTATAAAACTGAGAACGATGTTTCTTGAAGGTTTTAATATCAAACACCGCTCTGATACCAATTGAAAGTCCCTAATCAATGCAAGAAACCCTAATCTTACTTTAATCAACACAAGGTATTACTTTTCAAACGTAATCTTATTATTTTATAATAAAGAATTACAAGTGTTATGGATAACACAGTTTGATGACAATGTGTTGTGCACACTTTGAACAACAATAAACCCTAACTTATGAATACAGTCGTAGTTGTTTTGATTCACTAAGTTATATGCACTAATGTTCTTAATATCTCAAAGTGTTAAACATTAATGCATGGATACACATCCTATTTATAGTGTTACGAGTTTGCCTTAAACAGTACTTGATGTCGACTACACAAGCTTTTACAAGTTCCCACATCAGTCACATGATGTCCTTCTATTCTTGGTAGTCTTCCATTATGCTTTAAGGAACAGTTGTCAAAAACAGTTTCCTTATTCTTCATAGTCTCGAACACACAAATGGCATGTCCAAATTGTGCTGAGAGTTATCAGGGTATTGCCACCCCTGTTAACTCTCAACCCCTCAGAGTCCCTGATACATCTTGGCTGTTATCCATCACAGCCAATGAGTATGTCTTCAGGTAATCTTCGACTTCCCTGACAATGTCTCTGACATGGACTCCTCTGAGGTTGCTCACAGAGACTTGGATCTCTATGAGTCTTGCGAAACTTGCCTGCCTCCTAGGCACGGGCAAGGGACTATCTAACAGCCTAATTATGTTTAAATCAATGATCAGGGAATCTAACAAGTTTAGATTCCCAACATGAATGTATCATGTTGCAATTGAAAAAGAAATTGTTGAACTGTGTATTAACTATATCTGCAGCAAGCTCGCTATTCCTTAACTATGATTGTGGTGATAGTTTTGTTGGGATTTTGAATACTTGTTAAATCATTAACTACGAGTACGCAACAATATAAATATAGTATAGCATACATAATTAAGCAAATAAGAAAAACAATTTGAAAACAAACCTTAATTAATTGAATTAATCAATTAATACATCTTTATCTTGATCTTAAATTTTAACGGTTAAATTACCGTCTCTATGGTTGCTCACACAACACGTCAGCCAAACACGTTATGTGACAACCCAAAACCGAGGTCATTGCTTAATCTTATTCTACGATTATTTTTGAAATTTTTGAATGAGTTTGAACGATATTTATTTTTGGAGGTTTAAGTTTAAACCGATGTTGGAAGGTCTATATTTAATATTTATTAAGTATAAGGAGTATTAGCAAGCGTGATGTCGATGGATGCCAAATATTTTACGTTTTATTGTCGGTTGTTCGATTTTTATTATTTTCGAGATTTTATTTTAAATGACGTGTTAAGTCGAGTCGAGAGTCGATATTATTATTTTTGAGGTACGTTTTAAATTTTTAAAAGTATCTTTATGAAACCCGAGCCCCGTAAATATTATGAAAATTGACTAATAGTTATTTCCCGCTTTTTAGCTAACTATTTACATTTTTAGACACAACTATTGCTAAATTGCAACTTTGGTCCCTACCCCACTATTTATAAACCTAAAACAAACACACACTTCCATTTTCTTCACTTTAAAAATTTCATCTTCTCTCTCTTTTCTCTTCATTTAGCCGAAACACCACCCACACCCCAAAATCCTTACATTTTCAATTTTATCTTGAGTTTAAGGTTGAATCCAACTAAACCAAGCATAGACCCACTCTTATAATTGTATAAGGATCACATTGGTGTAAGAATTTTACACATGCAAGCACATTTTTTTTTCTTGATGTTGGTAGGTAGGAGCTATGATCATGCATGGCATTATCATGATGATCCATGGTGATTCTTGCTAAAAATCTTGTTAAAAACTTCATTTTGATCTAAAGACTTTTATTTTGATTATGATTTTGATGTTATGGTTGATGTATGATGATATTAGGGTATAGTAATGATCATTTTCATGGTTGGTTTTTATCAAAAAGTTGTTTTTGTACAAGATTTTTATAGTCATTTTATAACAGTAAGTAAAGTGTAAAATCCGAATTTTTATGTTTTGAAAATGGCTTAACTTATAGCCTAGGGTTGTAGATAATTTTCTTAGCTTCGATTTGATATAAGGTAGAGCTTCTAGCTCCAAACGAGCGCGAAGTTATGATGTTTTGAATGATCGTGTACCGGGAGACGAGTATCGGCACTACAAATAGTTGTTGTCGATATTTGGATCGAATCTCGGGGACTCTAAATGGATGTTTTGAAAAATGTAACCTACTGATAATGATGTTTTTATTTTATAGGTTGAGTTTACTTTAAAACCCGAGTGTCGGTTTTATAAACGGAGTCGTTTAAATAAGTTAAAACGGTTGTATGAAAAATTAACGTAAATCTGTCCGGATTTTGTAGTTTGAAAATGAGTTGGGTAAATTACTTTAAAAGTAATTTCATTTGATAAACTTGTAGAAGGACTTTCTATATATAGTAAGTTATTTTATCGAGTCGTTTCATAAACGGTTGACGAGTTTAAAAGGGGTAAATAAGCTAGTACATGTAGTATGTACCGGCGGACTTTGTTAAAAGTGTAAAATGGTTAAGTAAATGTGTAGTAAAGTATAATGAAGATATTTATATCGTTTTCTCTCGAGTTTATTGTGACTTTATGAGTTTGAGTTTAATGTTGTTATGTATGATTAATTTCTCGAGTCATTATTTAACGAACGCGCCTTATTTGATAGGTAGCGGTTCTCGTGTTTGAAAGGCATCCATTATCGTCGACGATCATCTCGCTAGATCTCTTATACTAAGGTGAGTCTATAGCCTCGCTTTCTACTCGTTTTAATGTTTTTAATACCCGCGAGGGGGATACATGCTATTTGAAAATAAATGAACACAAGTCATGAGTAATTGTTGGACCCGAATGTTGCCTAAAGTTGATTTCATTGTATTGAGTAACTTGTTGCTAAAGACCCTAAATTCATGAGCCGTTAACTATCTTCTGACTTGATGTTGTGAGTCGGGAATAGCCTCTTATTATAATGATAGTACTATTGGGTTGACCACCCTATCTGAGACCAGGGCATTACGTTGAGTAACCCGCTGGGAAGGATAATTTTACGTGAATAAGATTGTGGTATTCTAGCAACTGATACCCTAGAGGGGCAATGGTTTTATTCTAGTCATGCCGACATTTGGCGTGGGTGACTATTTGGTTAACGGGTCGGTGTCATGAGCTTAAATACAATGTTTGTTTAATAATATCATTATTATTACTGCCTTGAATATAGATTGTGTGTACGACAATTCTATAAATGATTATGATTGATTTTCTTCCTGTGTTCAAATGTGATTTGATAAACCTATAGTCTCGCTCAACATTATTGTTGACTCGTTTTATGCATGTATTTCAGGTAATAGGAAGTGATGGAGCATGGAGCTTTGTTGTGGAGGTTGTGGCTTGGCTTTTGGAAGAATGTTGGTCTAAAATGTTTCTACCTTTTAATGTTGAACAATTTACTTTATGTTGATGTACTGTACTAAACTTGTTGGTTGTTGGTCGAGATCCATGGGGACAAAACGCTTTACTCTGGTATCATGTCAGTACAATTTGGGTTGAAATCTATGTTTTAGACCATTTATGAAAATCATGTTTATATTTATGTGTAAACGTCTCACTTTTGAGTCGTTCAATATACCTTGTGTGATGATGCTTGTGTCTAGCACCCAATTGTGTATTTCCGCTGCGCAATGTAAATTGGGGGTGTTAGAGATTGGTAATCAGAGCTGCAAGTTATAGAGAACTGGGTCGATTTTGAAAACTGTCCTAAACTATAACTTTGGTGTCGAAAGTATTTATTCTTCAAAAGCACACAACTCCTCTACAACGCTCCGGTAAGATCACTTTTAGTTTTGTTTTGCATTGTAGATGTATCCCTCGTAACTGAAATGATTTCTTGAGTATTTATTAAGTAAATACTACGATATTGTATTGGAATTATTGAAAGTACAATGAGTGCTTGTCAATATCATATTTATTTTTTTGCGAGCATTGCATAAACATCATTTGCATTGTGTTGCATAGCATGGATAATGATATGAGTGTATTTACTCATATCATTAGTAGCTAAAAACATTGAAATTATGCATGATTTGTATCAAAAATGCCTTGGATATGCGTGTTTCTTGTTTTCATGTGTGTAGGTACCAAGTTCGCGAAAACCGATGAAAACTGACACGAGATCGATGAAAAAGATTGAAGAAGCCAAAACCGAGCTCGACTTTAGAGGATTTAATAATTTATCGAGAAAACAAGCCCAAATCCTGGCCCAAAAAGGGAAATTAGCATTCGGATGGAAAAATGGGCTTCAAGCCCAGTGATTATTTATTCAAGTGGAGTAGAATGGATGTAATGTTGGGCCTTGGACCCATTAGGGTTTAGTTTCAACTGAATAAACACGCTATAATCCCAAAACTCACATAAATTTGGAAATTGTTTTCCACTTATTCACTTTACATTCCTCACACGTCACTCCCATCAAATAAAGTAAACCGACCCATATTAAAGTCATCCACTCGTTTTATTTTTTTCTCACACGTTTTCTCCCCACTTGTTCTCTCACCCACACACACGAATAAACAATACTTTATTAATAACAAAGTACCTTCTTCCCCAAACTTTTTAACCCCAAAACATGTAAAAGTTCTACTGTTCAAAAAACCCTAGGATGGTAAAAAGATAAAATAACATGGGGCTTTTTATTATTTTGGTTAATTCACTCCAAAAGAAATAAAATCCCCATTGTTATAGGAAGAGAGGATATGGATTGGCTTTGCTACGTGGCGGTTTGTTATAGGAGGCAACACCTCACACCACCAATCCAACCAATCAAAAGCTGCAAAAGAAACACAACTAGCACACGGATGCCACGTTGGCGATCCGTGTGCTATTTGGGATCATCTCAGCCCTTAGATTGAAGAAAGAGAAAGGGAGTGAAGATCAAAGGCTACAAATCATAAGGAATATCCAATTGAAGATGCGAATATCCGTTCAAGGATGCCTTTGGGGGGGCTATAAATACCTCCAATTTATTCTGTATTTCCTATCCCTTTAATTACTTTAGTTTTATAATGTTAAAATTAGAATAGGAAAATTGTATTTCTTTTTAAAAGTATTGTACCAGTTTCAGTTGAATTAATAAAAGTTCTGTTAATTATTTTGATGCGTGATGTTTCTGTTTTAATACCTTTATTTTTCTTTCTCGAATCTAATTTAAATATTATAACTGTGAAAGATATTTCATTAATCTACTCTATAGATTGATGAAGTATTGAAGTAATATTGGGAACAATTTATCCTAAGTGGATAAATATAAAGTTACTGGATAGATTTTCTCTATGGTTCGATTGGTTCGTTTCATTTAGTTGGTGGTTCATTTTGGTATCGCTTAATAATTGAATGGTGGTTTCGGTTATTGGAGAATGGTGACTGGTGGTTGCGGTTCGGATCATAGGTAGCTCAGCGCTATCCTACATCTCAAAGGCTATCGTCAAAAAGGTGCCAAGTCCTTTTATTCTTATAAAAATTTAGTATTAACTGTATTTAGCTATTGTTACTGCTTGGAGTTTATTATTATCATATATGTGAAGTGTTAATTAGGGGTTAAATCTGTTTGTCATGAAGCTGTTGATGTCTTGGATGAAGTTATATTAGAAGTTTTAGAGATTTATGGTAATTTAGGTTGATAATTTGTTAAAATTTGATTTGAACTATTCAGTTAGATTGATTCATTTACTGTTTATTGATTTGTGAAAGTTGATTTAAATTAATTTGTTAATCGTATGAAGTTTCATAACCTGTAAGATGAGTTTGTTTAAGTTATATGGTTGTGAATCTGCTAGTTTCATTGTCCATAAGATTCTTGGGTTCTTTTGGTAAAAATCTGTTTTTCATTAGCATCAACTGCAATAGGAGATTTTCATTGATTGCTGTCATAATATTCATTGTCATATTTGTGCATTTTTTTTTGTATCCATTAGCTGAAAACGCTGCCATCAGTTTGAGAGTTTGGATTGTAGGATTGCTTGATTTTAACTAGTCTAATTTGTCTTAGCAGATGTGAGTAATCTTGTTAACTGATACGTGGTCTTAAATTCATTATCTGTTTGCTGATAGAATTAGGAGTAATGGATAGATGATAAAACTAGTCTGGTTTTTTTTAATTTGTTCTCAGATGTGTAGTTACCAGTAATATTATTCGGTTTGCTTGTGTTCTGACTGTTACTAGGATTTTCTGCTTTATTGTTTCGTTTGCCAGCACTGTGCTATTTGAGCTTTAAACTTTGCTTTGTTACTGTTCATGCTTTAAGCTATCAGATCCATTTGATCTGATAAGCTCATTAAGCTGATTACTATTAGCTTATACATAGTAAGCTTTCCAAAAAGGTCTTTCCTGAGACCAAATTCGCTCAATCTGTCAAAAGTTTTAATTTCCAAAAATTATGTCCCTCACGGGACTTGAACCCGTGACCTCCTGGTCACTCACCCAACGTGTTAACCATTTGGGCTAGAGCCCTTTTTGATTTTATTATCCTCTAGGTTATTAATATAGTATTAGTAATATTAGCAGATTTTGTTTTAACTTAGTTATCTATGTCACGTTTTTTTATTAATATAACACTTTATTTCCTTATTATTAAAGTAATTTCTTTATAAAAAAAAAGTAGTTTAAAATAATAAAAAAAAAATGTTTTTATTTAAATAGTTTAATTAGTTTAATTTTAATTAAGTAGATTTTTATAAAAGTAGCTTTAAAATAGATTTTAAGTAGAATTGTTTTAAAAGTAATTGTTAAAAAAAAAAAAGTAAATTAGTTCTAAAAATTTTATTTAGATTTCTAAATAGATTAAAGGTTAATTTTATTAAATAGATTTATTTTTATAGATTTTAAATAGATAAATTTTTAAATAGTTTTTATCTTTTAGTATTTGTATTAGATTAATATTTAGCGGGGTTTATGATTCATGCACTTTAGGATTATTTTAAATAGCTTAAAATTTGTAGATTTAAATTGTAGTTTAAAAACCGAAAACAAATTCAAATCGATTGTCCAAATCAAAGCAAAACGTCTCAAATTCATAAGATCTTCGTGTACAACGAACTCGACTCACTCATGAGTTTAATTGTATTCGTCATTGGTATTATTGGACTTTTACTTTTTCCTAAAGGTAATTGTCTAATTTACCCTATAACGTATCTAATTATCACATATACTATCCACGACACATAAAAAATTTTGGCGCCGCTGCCGGGGAATCTTGTGTACGATTCGCTTTTGTGGAGATTTGTTGATCGTGGATTTGAAGACCCTTTCCGTCCTCGGAAAGTTTGTTATTTTTCTATTATATAGTATGTATCGTTTTTCTCGTTTTTTGTGAATAATATATTGTATTACGTAGAACAATAATTTTACATACTTGTCAAATAAGCCTTAGTTGGGATTTCATCACCTAGCTATTGTATTCGAACCCAAAACAAAAATAAAGGCAAAATAGATAAATACTAATAAGAAGTTTGAACTCGATTTATACAAACTATAAGGTGGGTATAAGGCGACGAGCTATAAAAGGCCGTCTAAGGAAAAAGGTTTTTAAGTGCTTAGTGCCACCTCGTTTCCCCGCTTGCTTGTGCGTATATTGAGAGGGACAACCTATTATTGGTTTGCCGACTCAAGTAGTAATAAATCTTATTTTTTGTTGTTTACTTATTGAACCTCGAGACGTTTAGGTTTTCACCTATCGTTTCAAAGTCGATCGAGGGTAATTTACTTCCATAGTAGTTATCCTTATTCCTTGTTTTTATCGATCATTATTGATTGAGCAATACCAAATAAAATACCAAAAATAATCTTCTTTCTTGTCTAATTTCTTTTCTTCAATCCTCTAAATTCTCGTCTTTGTAGTATATACAATTACGTTCTTCTCGTCTTGTGATAGATTTTAATAGGCTTGAAATTATTCCTCGTAGAAATAGAAATCGTCAACAACGAATAGTGGAACCCGAGCTTCCACCTATTGTTGTAGAGATGGCCGATAACCGAACAATGGAGGAATTGCTCCGTGCACCCACCGAAGGGTATGGGGAAGCAATCGTTGTGCCGGCTATTTTGGCGGATCATTTTGAGATTAAGACGGGTCTTTTATCGCTCATTCGTGCCGACCAATTTCGTGGCAATGAGACCGATAACCCGCACTCTCACATTCGGAATTTTAATCGAATTACCTCGACTCTCAAGTTTAGAGATGTGCCGAATGACGCGATTAAGCTCTTGCTTTTTCCGTACTCGCTCGAGGGTAATGCTAAGCTTTGGTATGAGAAAGAACCACCGGGTTCGATCTTAACATGGGATGATTTAGTGTCAAAGTTTATGAATTATTTCTTTCCACCGTCCAAGACAACACATTTTAAGAATGAGATCACTAGGTTTGAACAAAAAGTGCATGAATCGTTTGGGGTTGCTTGGGAAAGATTTAAAGATTTGTTGAGACAATGTCCACACCACGGTTTCTCGGAATTGCATCAAATAAATACTTTCTATGATGGGCTTAATATGATTGACCAAGATTCTTTAAATGCCGCCGCGGGTGGTAATCTTTTAAGAAAAACTCCGAGAGACGCGTGGTGTATAATTGAGAATAAGTCTAGAGCACAATATTCACGAAACACACCGGTTGTTTCCAATGTGAATTCATCTAATCACGAGATTGCTAGATTGGATTCTAAGATTGACACGATTTTGAATGAGATTAGGAAGAATCCTCATGGATCCATTAATATGGTTGAGAGTTTTTGTGTATCATGTGGTGGAGCACATCCTAATTATGCTTGTTTAAACACGGGTTTTGATCAAGCTAGTGCTTTTGCCGCGACGGGAACTTATGGCTCCAACGGTCAAGTTCCTCGTCAAAATCATGTTGCTCCACCGGGTTTTCCACCGGTTCAAAATAGGTACAACAATGGAAATAATGGGAATAATTTTAACCGTGGTAACCAAGGGAATTTCAATCAAGGAAATGGGTTTAATGCTAATCAAAACAATCAAGGTTTTCAAGGGAATACTCAAAATGATTTGTCAAGCTATATCAAGTCAAATGAGGCTAATATGAAAGCTTTTCAAAATAACATTCAAGGGCAAATTAATACTTTGAAACTTGATTTTCAAAATACGATTAAAGGGCAAAATAACAAGATTGAGCTTAATCAACAAAGGCTAGAGCAAAACCAAAATCGTATGCACCAAAGTTTGGAACAAAGTCAAAATAAACTGCTTTCAATGTTTGAGGGATTTATGTCTAAACCATCTACCTCTTCGGGTTGCTTACCTAGTGATACCATTCCTAACCCGAGGGGAGAGCTTAAGGCCATAACCGTTTATGATGATGATAATGTGGCAAGAGTGATCGAGAAATTTATGTTCCACTGATGTGTCGTGGATTAACACATATACGTTATAGGACAAATTTAGGTAATTACCTTTAGGAAAAAGTAATTAACCAAAAATAAGTCAAAGACGGATACGATTAAACACGTGAGTGAGTCGAGTTCGTTGTACACAAAGATCTTATGAATTTGAGACATTTCGTTTTGATTTGGACAATCGATTTGAATGTGTCGTTGGTTTTTAAAACTAAAATTAACTCTACGAATTTTTAAGCTAATTAAAGTTACCTAAAGTGCATGAATCGTTAAACCCCGCTAATATTAAAAATAAATCTAAACAATTACTTAAAATTAAAATACTAATTAAAAATTAATCTATTTTAATAATCTATAAAAATAAATCTATTTAAAAATTAAAACTTTTAATCTATTTAACAATCTAATTAAACTATTTTTTTTTAAACTAATTAAACTTTTTTTTTTAAATAAATTTTTTTTTTATTTATTATTTTAATTTTATTTTTTTATTTATTATTTAAACTACTTATTTATATAGAGAGATTAATAAAAAGAAATTAAAAGTTATAAAAAAAACGTGACAATTAAAGGTATAAAACAAAGCTAAACAAATTCTGCCTAAATGATTAATACTATTAAAATGAAATTTATGAGATTAAAATCAAAAGGGCTTCAAGCCTAGATGGTAACACGTTGGACCTTCAAGCAGGGGGTCTCGAGGTCGATTCCCATAAGTGACATAATTTTGATTATATTTTCTTTTTGACAGTAAAATGCTAAATATCACAGGGATGACTTTTGGTCACAGATTTTTTAGTAAACTGATAAGGATATCAGTAGTAAGCTATCAAATCTTTTCAATTTGATAACAAGCACAAATCAATAGAAACAAATGGAGTAAGTTCAATATTCCAAACACCAATTAAGCTAATTTAGGTCAAGTAATTTATAACAGTAAATTAAACTAACAATCTGTTTTTAACAATCAATCCCAAATTAATCAAGCAGCTCTCATCAATCATTCAAATCATGAGCAAAATCAGTTCATAAAACAAATGTTACATCATCATCCTGAATCAATAACATTAAACCAATTTGACAGCTAAATCAGAAAGCTTAAATGAAGCAAACAATCTTTTTCAAACAACCGCAGTAAAACTAAAATCGAGTGAAGCAGGCACATTCAACAGACAATTCAAAAGGGAACAACCAGTATCGAGACTAAATTCTTACATTCTTCATTGAATTTCTACATAACAAATAGCTAAGCTTCTAAATACAAATCTCACAGATAAGAACAAACGAGTCAGTCAATAACTGATGAATCCCCAAACAAATAAGCAGACTAGAAAACTTAAGCAGAAAACAAAAACCAACTTATGCAGTTAAAATTAAAATAAATCAGTTTATCAGATCCAAACAGATCAACCGTATATCAATTCGTTTCAACTAACAGCTCAATCAAAAAGATCTAAACAGAACAATCGTACATCTATGAATCTCCATATCAGCATTTTGCAAACACAGAAAATCTAAAAATCACTTCCTCAAGCATATTAAACGACAGCAGACTTTAGAATGAGTAACAAAATTATATAACATATTCAACTCAGCAATCTAAACAAAATACCTCAATCAATTTACCTAAGCACTCAAACATTTAACAAGATTACTCTAAAAACATGGAAAATAAAATAGAAGAGCACCTTATGTAGAAAACCATTGGGCAGAAGGTTAGCGCTGTGCTACCTTAATGAACCGAAACAAAAACACCACCATTCGAACCACCATTCACGAACCACCAGTTAACCTCGAAAACCTACTGAATCACCAAACACCTCGAAACCACCATACTACTTTTACCTTTTCCAGTGGGGAAAAAGTATTTCCAAATCTTACTTTTATTAATTATTTAATTATAGCTATCATTTAGCTTAATTAAACAACATCAGTTATTATAACTAAAATAAAATCAAGATTAATTGAAGAAAAATAGTAAATTAAAAATTAAGACGAGATTGAAACAAACTCACTTTTATTAATAATATAAAACTGTTACAATACTTTTAAAAAGAAATACAATTAATCTAATCTAATTTTACCATAATAACATTAAAAAGTAAAAAATGGGATACTTTACACAAGAAATTTGGGGGTATTTATAGCCCCCACAAAAGGCATCCTTCTGCGAATATCCGAATATCCGAGGGGATATTCCTTTTGATTTTGTAGCCCTTGATCTCCAATCTTCTTCTCTTTCATCAAATTTACGGCTGAGATGACTTCAAATAGCACACGGATCGCCAACGTGGCATCCGTGTGCTAGTTGTGTTTCTTTTAAGAGTTTTGATTGGTGGATTAGGAGAATGAGTTGTTCCTTCGAATAATCGACTGCCACGTATCCCTTCTCTCCTCTGATTCTCTTCCTTAAAAATTGGGGATTTTTATTCCCACATACTTGAATAAATCATGCGAACAAAACCCCTGTATCAATTTACTTTTTTACCCATTAGGGTTTGTAGTGAATAGTGATTTATTTTTGCAGGTTTTATTTGAAAGTGAAAAGTGGGGAAGAAAAGTGAAGAAGATGAATACATAGGTATCATCGAATGAGTTAATTATGTGGTGAGAGAAAGAAAAAAAACGTGTGAAGGATAAAGTTATGGTGGGTATCGGTTTGAGGTAAAAAGAAGTGAACGAGTGAAATTTAATAAATGCTTAACAAACTCAAAACCCTAGGCCCATATTCGTTTTCATTTTGGGCTTGAGGCCAAATTACCTTTTTCATCCGATCATTTCTATTGATTTGGGCTTTGACCCAAACTTTGACCTAAACTTTATAAAACATGTACACTCTTCCAATATTGATGGGCTTTTCAGGCCTATTTAGCACATGTGGGACCCACTTGTCTTCAAACTTTGACAAATCCGCGACTAAAACGAACTCGACTTTTGGCTCTTGATATTTCTTCAATTCCCGTGTCGATTTTTGCCGGTTTTCACGAACTTGGTACCTACACACATGGAAACAAGAAATATACAAACAAAAGGCATATTTGATACATTATGAGCATAATTTCATTGTTTTAAGCTATAAATGATATGAGTAAAAACACTCATATCAAATTCCCCCATGCTAAGCAATTACCGTGTCCTCACGCAATGATAAAATAAAACTATATCTACACCATTATTCAACTTCTTACATTTATTTTGCAAAGACATAATGTATTGCTTTCATTATTCGAAAAATAACTTTAAGGATCATAAAACTCAAATAGATTCATCGTCCCCGACTTTTCACTTTTCCATGCCAAGTGCAAAAACAAGATCATTGTTATTATAAGTTGGTAGACAAACACGAATTCATGTGGGCCAATTATTCACTTAGACTCCCTTATTCCTAAGTGTATCTCTTATATTTTATTGTTGTCTTGAATGATCACTAAGATACATTGTTGACTTATTTCGATAATTTATTAGACCAAAAATAAAGTGAACGATTTAATCAATAGTTAGCTAAAGGACAAAATCTTTTAAAACTGCTTCTCGGGACTTCATAAAGTTCATATCTTGGCATAACTTGTTTCGCGATTTGAGAACTTTCTCGGATTGATATTTGGCAGTGAATTAATACTTCCAATCTTGAGAGACGTTCACGAAATAATGGTCTTCTCTTCATAATAATTCTTCACTTGAAGTTTTGAGAGATTCATACTTGGACTACGACTTCTTCATTTTTCTCCAATCTTTACTTGGGATTTTGATTTACAACGATTCGCCTCCTTTTTGGACTTGGCTTCATTTATCCTCATACCTTATTTTTGGTCTTTTTGGATAGACTTCTCCATGACTTTTTGGGAGTATTTTGCTTTTCGTCGTGTGTCTCGATCCTTCATATTGATTTTTGATAAATGATTCTTCACATCACTTGAGATCTTTAGCAATAAAACATAGCCCTCATGTCTTGTTAGGACCTTTTTGGACTCGCCAATCTTCGCATCCCGCTTCAATAAGTTATGCCTTGGCTATGAACTCTTATCCATACCGAGCAACTTTTAAACGATCTTGGGCTAGAAGCTAAGTAACTTTTCAAATCGTTCAACCTTATTTATTGCAATTAAATTTATTAACAAGTGATGGGAGAATAGGCTCATAATTAACTCACATAAATTCCCGAAAGAATACCACACTTATAATTGGCTCTATCATCTCTTGTTCTCCATATTGTAAAATTCCAAGAATGAAATCAATGGATACTTAGCCTATTAAATCAAAGTTTTGGGTTTTCAAGTCATCTATAGGATCTTGCATCTTCTTAGACTCATTCAAGTTTTAGAAATTGCGTTTTAAAGTTCCCTTGATAAACGACTTTCTAGGATCAATTATAGGAGCTTGCGAAAAGTTCTTGTCCTTAACTCATATGAATTAAGACCTTCGCGTTTTAAAGCTCCCTATATAATAGCCTAGCAAAACTTAATTCAAATACGTTAAGGAAAAGCTAAGGTTAAAAACTGAGTCGAGTCAAAAACTATTCTTATTTAAAGCCTACATTCGTGTCAAAACACTTATTTCCTTTATTAAAACACAAAAAATTTAAAATTTTATTGAAAAATGAGAAAAACAATACGTTTGGACACGACAAAAGCAATTGCAAGCGATTAAATCGATTGACTCCCCCATGCTAAAACCAAACATTGTCCTCAATGTTTCTTAGCTCAAGAGTAACACCCCCTTGCTAAGACACGAAGAGTTTAATGCAAATTCCTAGCATGGAAAGAGCACGCAAATCTATAAGCCGTTTATTAATTATGCCTCAAGATAAAACGTTAGTCAATAATAATCAAGGGTAAAGAGTGTGCCCCTTTTTGGCATTCAAAGAATGGAAGATCAAGTGGAACGGCAAAAACCGAACACGAGAATCTTCAAATATAAGGGTCGTACCTAAGATTCACAACACAACAAATCACGAACACGAGCTTGAAAGATCAAGCCTTATTAGGTGTTAGAAAAGAGAAAGAAGATAGAAAAACTCGTTTTTGTTCACCGAGTCATGAGCTCGACTCGATCCCCGCATTCATTGGTCCTTAGGGAAAGTGGTGAAAACCGGCATAATAGAATAAAATCCAACATAAAGCGCGATGCCGGGATCAAAGATCTCATCCTCGTTGTCGGATGAAAAACGAAAGGATAAAACTCCAACACAAATCTCTAAAAAGAGATGGTAGTCACAAACAAAAGTATGGATGTAGCATGCTCCACGAGATAAACTCGCACCAATATGATCGAAAAATCTTTCAATTATTACATCGGTGAAAGGCCGAGATTTCCCTAAATCAATGATTCCAGGGTCGAACACCTCGTCCTCGGTGGAGAAAGGAATGGACAACAAGGTGTCGTCCCCCCATGCTAATCCTAAGTCATATGAAGCACATGGTAATGGTGGAACAAAAGTCTCAACCATAGTGGTTTCAACTTGCATGACTTTGTCGACTTTTTCACTCTTAGGAACGTGAACAAAGGGGTCATGGTACTCAATATGAGTCACATGAAAAACCCGCACATTAAGATCAACGCGAGTGGGAGGGAGATTGGGAATAATGTAAATTTGTTCATCCGAGTCGACATACTCATCACAAAAGGTGTGATCATCATCACAAACCTCATCAACCTCCTTCATAAGAAGATCATCATCACAAAGGTTGTGAGATGTAGGAGGTATGATGTTCTCAAAATCCTCTTGAAACAATGGATTATTATTCAATGAAGCTTCAAATAGAGGATTTGAGTAAGTCACAAAAGTGTCGTCATCCTTGTCATCACAAGAAATTTCCGACAAAGTATCGAGTGTGTCACACTCGGATACAAGATCATCATTCTCATTTGAAGGCAATTCATCGGCGAATTCCTTGAGAATGGTAGGTAAAACACAAGAATCACGTTCGATCTCGAGATTGGAGACGTCTTCACTTCCCCGTGGAAGTGGATCAAGGATAGCAAAAAGTTCATCGACGAACTTATCCAACGAATAGTCACTAACCTCACTCGGTGTGAAGCTAGGAATCAAAGGCTCTTCAATTGAAGATTGTGCCTTAAGAACATCAACATGATCCTTAGAAGAGAGTGAAAATGAGTCCATTTTCAAAGATTGTTTAATTAAAGCAATGTCACTCTCAGGATCAAAATTCTTATTATCAAACTCACTAGCATCGAATGGCTCACTCAAGTAACCATCAATTTGTTTTTCAATCTTATCATCCTCGTGTGGAGTGAGTATAGATGAGGTAACATTACAACATGATTCAACAAAATTAGGTTCATTACTTTCTTTACTTTCCAATTTCTTAGGAACCAATCTTGAAATTTTTTCTGGTTTGAAAATCATATGTTTATCCCCATGAAACAATTTAAGCTCCCCTTCTTTCATATCAACTAAAACACCGACCGTACACAAAAATGGTCGTCCTAAAATTATAGGCGCACGAGGATTCGGCTCATAATCAATGATAGCAAAATCGGCTAGGTAAACGAACTCCCCCACTTTAACAATGACATTTTCCGCTATACCAACCGGTCGAGTGGTGGTACCATTAGCAAGCTCAATGATCATTCGAGTGGGTATAAGTCGCAAATAGTCAAGAGTTTTCCAAATGGACAAGGGCATTACGTTAATACTAGCTCCTAGATCGGCTAGAGCTTTGTATTCCCCAAGCTCATCGAAAACACAAGGTATCAAGAAGTGACCCGGATCATTATACTTCTTAGGAAAGAGATCAATGAAATCCGAGGTACTAATCACATTTAAAGTAGCCTTGGTGACATTCCAAAAGGTTTCTTTAGGTGGCACAATAAGCTCGAGCTTCCTTTCTAAATTATCATAAGCGGTGATAGCCTTAAGCTCTCCCCTCGGGTTTGGAATGGTATTACTAGGTAAGCAACCCGAAGAAGTAGATGGTTTAGACATAAATCCCTCAAACATCGAAAGCAACTTATTTTGATTTTGTTCCACACTTTGTTGCAAACGATTTTGACTTTGCTCTAGATTTTGTTGCAAACGATTTTGACCTTGCTCAAACATTTGCTCAAATCTTTGTTCCATTCTTTGTTGATTAAGCTCAATCTTGTTATTTTGCCCCTTTAGTGTATTTTGAAACTCATTTTTCAAAGTTGCCATTTGTCCTTGAATGTTATTTTGCAAAGCTTTCATATTTGCCTCATTTGACTTCATGTAACTTGACAAATCATTTTGATTATTCCCTTGAAAACCTTGATTGTTTTGATTAGCATTAAATCCATTTCCTTGATTAAAATTCCCTTGGTTACCACGGTTAAAATTATTCCCATTATTTCCATTGTTGTACCTATTTTGAACCGGTGGAAAACCCGGTGGAGCAACATGATTTTGACGAGGAACTTGACCGTTGGAGCCATAAGTTCCCGTCGCGGCAAAAGCACTAGCTTGATCAAACCCCGCGTTTAAACAAGCATAATTAGGATGTGCTCCACCACATGATACACAAACATTCCCAATCATATTAATCGATCCATGAGGATTCTTCCTAATCTCATTCAAAATCGTGTCAATCTTAGAGTCCAATCTAGCAATCTCGTGATTAGATGAATTCACATTGGAAACACCCGGTGTGTTTCGTGAATATTGTGCTCTAGACTTATCCTCAATTATTCTCCACGCGTCTCTCGGAGTTTTTCTTAAAAGATTACCACCCGCGGCGGCATTTAAAGAATCTTGTTCAATCATATTAAGCCCATTATAGAAAGTATTTATTTGATGTAATTCCGAGAAACCGTGGTATGGACATTGTCTCAACAAATCCTTAAATCTCTCCCAAGCAACCCCAAACGATTCATGCACTTTTTGTTCAAATCTAGTGATCTCATTTTTAAAGTGTGTTGTCTTGGACGGTAGAAAGAAATAATTCATAAACTTTGACACTAAATCATCCCATGTTAAAATCGAACCCGGTGGTTCTTTCTCATACCAAAGCTTAGCATTACCCTCGAGCGAGTACGGAAAAAGCATGAGCTTAATCACGTCATTCGGCACATCTCTAAACTTGAGAGTCGAGGTAATTCGATTAAAATTCCGAATGTGAGAATGCGGGCTATCGGTCTCATTGCCACGAAATTGGTCGGCACGAATGAGCAATAAAAGACCCGTCTTAATCTCAAAATGATCCGCCAAAATAGCCGGCACAACGATTGCTTCCCCATACCCTTCGGTGGGTGCACGGAGCAATTCCTCCATTGTTCGGTTATCGGCCATCTCTACAACAATAGGTGGAAGCTCGGGTTCCACTATTCGTTGTTGACGATTTTTATTTCTACGAGGAATATTTTCAAGCCTATTAAAATCTATCACAAGACGAGAAGAACGTAATTGCATACACTACAAAGACGAGAATTTAGAGGATTGAAGAAAAGAAATTAGACAAGAAAGAAGATTATTTTTGGTATTTTATTTGGTATTGCTCAATCAAAAATGATCGATAAAAAACAAGGAATAAGGATAACTACTATGGAAGTAAATTACCCTCGGTCGACTTTGAAACGATAGGTGAAAACCTAAACGTCTCGAGGTTCAATAAGTAAACAACAAAAAAAATAAGATTTATTACTACTTGAGTCGGCAAACCAATAATAGGTTGTCCCTCTCAATATACGCACAAGCAAGCGGGGAAACGAGGTGGCACAAAGCACTTAAAAACCTTTTTCCTTAGACGGCCTTTTATAGCACGTCGCCTTATACCCACCTTATAGTTTGTATAAATCGAGTTCAAACTTCTTATTAATATTTATCTATTTTGCCTTTATTTTTGTTTTGGGTTCGAATACAATAGCTAGGTGATGAAATCCCAACTAAGGCTTATTTGAAAAGTATTTAAAATTATTGTTCTACGTAATACAATATATTATTCACAAAAAACGAGAAAAACGATACATACTACGTAATAGAAAAATAACAAACTTTCCGAGGACGGAAAGGGTCTTCAAATCCACGATCAACAAATCCCCACAAAGACGAATCGTACACAAGATCCCCGGCAGCGGCGCCAAAATTTTTGATGTGTCGTGGATTAACACATATACGTTATAGGACAAATTTAGGTAATTACCTTTAGGAAAAAGTAATTAACCAAAAATAAGTCAAAGACGGACACGATTAAACACGTGAGTGAGTCGAGTTCGTTGTACACAAAGATCTTATGAATTTGAGACGTTTCGTTTTGATTTGGACAATCGATTTGAATGTGTCGTTGGTTTTTAAAACTAAAATTAACTCTACGAATTTTTAAGCTAATTAAAGTTACCTAAAGTGCATGAATCGTTAAACCCCGCTAATATTAAAAATAAATCTAAACAATTACTTAAAATTAAAATACTAATTAAAAATTAATCTATTTTAATAATCTATAAAAATAAATCTATTTAAAAATTAAAACTTTTAATCTATTTAACAATCTAATTAAACTATTTTTTTTTAAACTAATTAAACTTTTTTTTTTCAATAAAAACTTTTTTTTTTTTTTATTATTTTAATTTTATTTTTTATTTATTATTTAAACTACTTATTTATATAGAGAGATTAATAAAAAGAAATTAAAAGTTATAAAAAAACGTGACAATTAAAGGTATAAAACAAAGCTAAACAAATTCTGCCTAAATGATTAATACTATTAAAATGAAATTTATGAGATTAAAATCAAAAGGGCTTCAAGCCCAGATGGTAACACGTTGGACCTTCAAGCAGGGGGTCTCGAGGTCGATTCCCATAAGTGACATAATTTTGATTATATTTTCTTTTTTGACAGTAAAATGCTAAATATCACAGGGATGACTTTTGGTCACAGATTTTTTAGTAAACTGATAAGGATATCAGTAGTAAGCTATCAAATCTTTTCAATTTGATAACAAGCACAAATCAATAGAAACAAATGGAGTAAGTTCAATATTCCAAACACCAGTTAAGCTAATTTAGGTCAAGTAATTTATAACAGTAAATTAAACTAACAATCTGTTTTGAACAATCAATCCCAAATTAATCAAGCAGCTCTCATCAATCATTCAAATCATGAGAAAAATCAGTTCATAAAACAAATGTTACATCATCATCCTGAATCAATAACATTAAACCAATTTGACAGCTAAATCAGAAAGCTTAAATGAAGCAAACAATCTTTTTCAAACAACCGCAGTAAAACTAAAATCGAGTGAAGCAGGCACATTCAACAGACAATTCAAAAGGGAACAACCAGTATCGAGACTAAATTCTTACATTCTTCATTGAATTTCTACATAACAAATAGCTAAGCTTCTAAACACAAATCTCACAGATAAGAACAAACGAGTCAGTCAATAACTGATGAATCCCCAAACAAATAAGCAGACTAGAAAACTTAAGCAGAAAACAAAAACCAACTTATGCAGTTAAAATTAAAATAAATCAGTTTATCAGATCCAAACAGATCAATCGTATATCAATTCGTTTCAACTAACAGCTCAATCAAAAAGATCTAAACAGAACAATCGTACATCTATGAATCTCCATATCAACATTTTGCAAACACAGAAAATCTAAAAATCACTTCCTCAAGCATATTAAACGACAGCAGACTTTAGAATGAGTAACAAAATTATATAACATATTCAACTCAGCAATCTAAACAAAATACCTCAATCAATTTACCTAAGCACTCAAACATTTAACAAGATTACTCTAAAAACATGGAAAATAAAATAGAAGAGCACCTTATGTAGAAAACCATTGGGCAGAAGGTTAGCGCTGTGCTACCTTAATGAACCGAAACAAAAACACCACCATTCACGAACCACCAGTTAACCTCGAAAACCTACTGAATCACCAAACACCTCGAAACCACCATACTATTTTTACCTTTTCCAGTAGGGAAAAAGTATTTCCAAATCTTACTTTTATTAATTATTTAATTATAGCTATCATTTAGCTTAATTAAACAACATCAGTTATTATAACTAAAATAAAATCAAGATTAATTGAAGAAAAATAGTAAATTAAAAATTAAGACGAGATTGAAACAAACTCACTTTTATTAATAATCTAAAACTGCTACAATACTTTTAAAAAGAAATACAATTAATCTAATCTAATTTTACCATAATAACATTAAAAAGTAAAAAATGGGATACTTTACACAAGAAATTTGGGGGTATTTATAGCCCCCACAAAAGGCATCCTTCTGCGAATATCCGAATATCCGAATATCCGAGGGGATATTCCTTTTGATTTTGTAGCCCTTGATCTCCAATCTTCTTCTCTTTCATCAAATTTACGGCTGAGATGACTTCAAATAGCACACGGATCGCCAACGTGGCATCCGTGTGCTAGTTGTGTTTCTTTTAAGAGTTTTGATTGGTGGATTAGGAGAATGAGTTGTTCCTTCGAATAATCGACTGCCACGTATCCCTTCTCTCCTCTGATTCTCTTCCTTAAAAATTGGGGATTTTTATTCCCACATACTTGAATAAATCATGCGAACAAAACCCCTGTATCAATTTACTTTTTAACCCATTAGGGTTTGTAGTGAATAGTGATTTATTTTTGCAGGTTTTATTTGAAAGTGAAAAGTGGGGAAGAAAAGTGAAGAAGATGAATACATAGGTATCATCGAATGAGTTAATTATGTGGTCAGAGAAAGAAAAAAAACGTGTGAAGGATAAAGTTATGGTGGGTATCGGTTTGAGGTAAAAAGAATTGAACGAGTGAAATTTAATAAATGCTTAACAAACTCAAAACCCTTGGCCCATATTCGTTTTCATTTTGGGCTTGAGGCCAAATTACCTTTTTCATCCGATCTTTTCTATTGATTTGGGCTTTGACCCAAACTTTGACCTAAACTTTATAAAGCATGTACACTCTTCCAATATTGATGGGCTTTTCAGGCCTATTTAGCACATGTGGGACCCACTTGTCTTCAAACTTTGACAAATCCGCGACTAAAACGAACTCGACTTTTGGCTCTTGATATTTCTTCAATTCCCGTGTCGATTTTTGCCGGTTTTCACGAACTTGGTACCTACACTCATGGAAACAAGAAATATACAAACAAAAGGCATATTTGATACATTATGAGCATAATTTCATTGTTTTAAGCTATAAATGATATGAGTAAAAACACTCATATCATCCACCTAAGCAAAGTTTTCTTAAAGTCACCAAGGCTACTTTGAATGTGATTAGTACCTCGGATTTCTTTGATTTCATTCCTAAGAAATATGAAGATCCGGGTCAATTTTTGATACCTTGTGTTGTTGATGAGCTTGGGGAATACAAAGCTCTAGCCGATCTAGGAGCTAGTATTAACGTAATGCCTTTAGTCATTTGGAAGAATATTGACTATGAACCACTTAGGCCTACTCGAATGATCATTGAGCTTGCTAATGGTACTACCACCCATCCGGTTGGTATAGCGGAAAATGTCATTGTTAAAGTGGGGGAGTTCATTTACCTAGCCGATTTTGCTATCATTGATTATGAGCCAAATCCTCGTGTGCCTATAATTTTAGGACGACCATTTTTGTGTACGGCCGGTGTTTTAGTTGATATGAGGGAAAAGGAGATTAAAATAAGATATGGGGATAAACATATGATTTTCAAACCGGAAAAAATTCCAAGATTGGTTTCTAAGAAATTGGAAAGTGTTGAAATTGATAAACATAATTTTGTTGAATCATGTTGTAATGTTACCTCATCTCCACTCAATCCACACGAGGATGAAAGTTCTAAGATTGAAAAACAAATTGATGATTACTTGAGTGAGCCATTTGATGCTAGTGAGTTTGTTAATGAGAATTTTGATCCCGAGAGTGATATTGCTTTAATTGAACAATCTTTGAAAATGGAATCGTTTTCACTCTCTTCTAAGGATCATGTTGATGTTCCTAAGGCACAATCTTCCATTGAAGAGCCTTTGATTCCTAACTTCACACCGAGTGAGGTTAGTGATTATTCATTCGATAAGTTCGCCGATGAACTTGTTGATCCACTTCCACGGGGAAGTGAAGACGTTTCCGATCTCGAGATCGAGCGTGATTCTTGTATTTTACCTACCATTCTCGAGGAATTCACCGATGAATTTCCTTCTAATGAGAATGATGATACTTTAGTGACTTGCTCAAATCCTCTCTTTGAAGTTTCATTGAACAATAATCATTTGTTTCAAGAGGATTTTGAGAACATCATACCTCCTACATCTCACAACCTTTGTGATGATGATCTTTTCATTAGGGAGTTTGATAAGTTACTTTCCATGGACATTCCTTCGGAATTTGAGGAAGAGTCTAATGACGGTGATGAAGATACTTGGTTTGATCAACCGATTTATGATGATGATAATGTTGACCCGGAGGGAGAAATTACTTTTGCTCCTATTATCCTTCCCACTCGCTTTGATCTTAATGTGCGGGTTTTTCATGCGACTCGTTTTGAGTACCATGACCCCTTTATTCACATTCCTAAGAGTGAAAAGGTCAACAAAGTCATGCAAGTTGAAACCACTATGGTAGAGACTTTTGTTCCACCATTACTATATGCTTCATATGACTTAGGATTAGCATGGGGGAACGACGCCTTGTTGTCTATTCCTTTCTCCACCGAGGACGAGGTATTCGATCCCGGAATCGTCGATTTAGGGAAATCTCGGACTTTCACCGATGCAATAATTGAAAGATTTTTCGATCATCTTGGTGCGAGTTTATCTCGTGGAGCATGCTTTATCCATACGATTGTTTGTGACTACCATCTCGTTTTAGAGATTTATGTTGAAGTTTTATCCTTTCGTTTGTCATCCGACAACGAGGATGAGATCTTTGACCCCGGCATCGTGCTTCATGTTGGTTTTTACTCCAATATGCCGGTTTTCACCATTTTCCCTAAGGACCAATGAATGCAGGGATCGAGTCGAGCTCATGACTCGGTTAACAAAAACGAGCTCTTTCTATCTTCTTTCTATTTTCTAACACTAATAAGGCTTGATCTTTCAAGCTCGTGCTCGTGATTTGTTGTGTTGTGATCTTAGGTACGACACTAATCATTGAAGACTCTCGTGTTCGGTTTTTGCCGGTCCACTTGATCTTCCATTCTTTGAATTCCAAAAAGGGGGCACACTTTCTACCCTTGATTATTATTGACTAACGTTTTATCTTGAGGCATAATTAATAAACGGCTTATAGATGTGCGTGCTCTTTCCATGCTAGGAGATTGCATTAGACTCTTCGTGTCTTAGCAAGGGGGTGTTACTCTTGAGCTAAGAAACATTAAGGACAATGTTTGGTTTTAGCATGGGGGAGTCGATCGATATAATCGCTTGCAATTGCTTTTGTCGTGTCCAAACGTATAGTTTTCTCATTTTTCAATAAAATTTTAAATTTTTAGTGTTGTTTTTAAGTTTTTAATAAATAAAATAAGTGTTTTTGACACGAATGTAGGCTTTCAATAAGAATAGTTTTTGAATCGACTCGGTTTTTAACCTTAGCTTTTCCTTAACGTATTTGAATTAAGTTTTGCTTGGCTATTATATAGGGAGCTTTAAAACGCGAAAGTCTTAATTCATACGAGTTAAGAACAAGAACTTTTCGCAAGCTCCTATAATTGATCCTAGAAATTCGTTTTTCAAGGGAACTTTAAAACGCAAATTCTAAAACTTGCAAAAGTATAAGAATTTGCAAGATCCTATAGATGACTTGAAAACCCAAAACTTTGATTTAATAGGCTAAGTATCCATTGATTTCATTCTTGGAATTTTACAATATGGAGAACAAGAGATGATAGAGCCAATTATAAGTTCGGTATTCTTTCGGGAATTTATGTGAGTAAATTATGAGCCTATTCTCCCATCGCTTGTTAATAAATTTTAATTGCAATAAATAATGTTGAACGATTTGAAAAGTTACTTAGCTTCTAGCCCAAGATCGTTTAGAAGTTGCTCGGTATGGTTAAAGTTCATAGCCAAGGCATAACTTATTGAAGCGGGATGCGAAGATTGGCGAGTCCAAAAAGGTCCTAACAAGACATGAGGGCTATGTTTTATTGCTAAAGATCTCAAGTGATGTGAAGACTCATTAATCAAAAATCAATATGAAGGATCGAGACACACGACGAAAAGCAAATACTCCGAAAAAGTCATGGAGAAGTCTATCCAAAAAGACCAAAATAAGGTATGAGGATAAATGAAGCCAAGTCCAAAAAGGAGGCGGATCGTTGTTAATCAAAATCCCAAATAAAGATTGGAGAAAAATGAAGAAGTCGTGGTCCAAGTATGAATCTCTCAAAACTTCAAGTGAAGAAATATTATGAAGAGAAGACCATTATTTCGTGAACGTCTCTCAAGGTTGGAAGAATTAAGTCATTGCCAAATATCGATCCGAGAAAGGTCTCAAATCGCGAAGCAAGTTATGCCAAGATATGAACTTTATGAGAGCCCGAGAAGCAGTTTTAAAAGATTTTGTCCTTTAGCTAACTATTGATTAAATCGTTCACTTTATTTTCGGCCTAATAAATTATCGAAATAAGTCAACAATACATCCTCGTGATCATTCAAGACAACAATAAAATATAGGAGATACACCTAGGAATAAGGGAGTCTAAGTGAATAATTGGCCCACATGAGTTCGCGTTAGTCTACCAACTTATAATAACATTGATCTTGTTTTTGCACTTGGCATGGAAATGTGAAAAGTCGGGGACGATGAATCTATTTGAGTTTTTATGATATTTAAAGTTATTTTATTTCTTTACAAAATAATGTTGAATAATGGTGTAGACATAGTTTTATTTTATCATTGCGTGAGGACACGGCAATTGCTTAGCATGGGGGAATTTGATATGAGTGTATTTACTCATATCATTAGTAGCTAAAAACATTGAAATTATGCATGATTTGTATCAAAAATGCCTTGGATATGCGTGTTTCTTGTTTTCATGTGTGTAGGTACCAAGTTCGCGAAAACCGATGAAAACTGACACGAGATCGATGAAAAAGATTGAAGAAGCCAAAACCGAGCTCGACTTTAGAGGATTTAATAATTTATCGAGAAAACAAGCCCAAATCCTGGCCCAAAAAGGGAAATTAGCATTCGGATGGAAAAATGGGCTTCAAGCCCAGTGATTATTTATTCAAGTGGAGTAGAATGGATGTAATGTTGGGCCTTGGACCCATTAGGGTTTAGTTTCAACTGAATAAACACGCTATAATCCCAAAACTCACATAAATTTGGAAATTGTTTTCCACTTATTCACTTTACATTCCTCACACGTCACTCCCATCAAATAAAGTAAACCGACCCATATTAAAGTCATCCACTCGTTTTATTTTTTTCTCACACGTTTTCTCCCCACTTATTCTCTCACCCACACACACGAATAAACAATACTTCGTTAATAACAAAGTACCTTCTTCCCCAAACTTTTTAACCCCAAAACCTGTAAAAGTTCTACTGTTCAAAAAACCCTAGGATGGTAAAAAGATAAAATAACATGGGGCTTTTTATTATTTTGGTTAATTCACTCCAAAAGAAATAAAATCCCCATTGTTATAGGAAGAGAGGATATGGATTGGCTTTGCTACGTGGCGGTTTGTTATAGGAGGCAACACCTCACACCACCAATCCAACCAATCAAAAGCTGCAAAAGAAACACAACTAGCACACGGATGCCACGTTGGCGATCCGTGTGCTATTTGGGATCATCTCAGCCCTTAGATTGAAGAAAGAGAAAGGGAGTGAAGATCAAAGGCTACAAATCATAAGGAATATCCAATTGAAGATGCGAATATCCGTTCAAGGATGCCTTTGGGGGGGCTATAAATACCTCCAATTTATTCTATATTTCCTATCCCTTTAATTACTTTAGTTTTATAATGTTAAAATTAGAATAGGAAAATTGTATTTCTTTTTAAAAGTATTGTACCAGTTTCAGTTGAATTAATAAAAGTTCTGTTAATTATTTTGATGCGTGATGTTTCTGTTTTAATACCTTTATTTTTCTTTCTCGAATCTAATTTAAATATTATAACTGTGAAAGATATTTCATTAATCTACTCTATAGATTGATGAAGTATTGAAGTAATATTGGGAACAATTTATCCTAAGTGGATAAATATAAAGTTACTGGATAGATTTTCTCTATGGTTCGATTGGTTCGTTTCATTTAGTTGGTGGTTCGTTTTGGTATCGCTTAATAATTGAATGATGGTTTCGGTTATTGGAGAATGGTGACTGGTGGTTGCGGTTCGGATCATAGGTAGCTCAGCGCTATCCTACATCTCAAAGGCTATCGTCAAAAAGGTGCCAAGTCCTTTTATTCTTATAAAAATTTAGTATTAACTGTATTTAGCTATTGTTACTGCTTGGAGTTTATTATTATCATATATGTGAAGTGTTAATTAGGGGTTAAATCTGTTTGTCATGAAGCTGTTGATGTCTTGGATGAAGTTATATTAGAAGTTTTAGAGATTTATGGTAATTTAGGTTGATAATTTGTTAAAATTTGATTTGAACTATTCAGTTAGATTGATTCATTTACTGTTTATTGATTTGTGAAAGTTGATTTAAATTAATTTGTTAATCATATGAAGTTTCATAACCTGTAAGATGAGTTTGTTTAAGTTATATGGTTGTGAATCTGCTAGTTTCATTGTCCATAAGATTCTTGGGTTCTTTTGGTAAAAATCTGTTTTTCATTAGCATCAACTGCAATAGGAGATTTTCATAGATTGCTGTCATAATATTCATTGTCATATTTGTGCATTTTTTTTTGTATCCATTAGCTGAAAACGCTGCCATCAGTTTGAGAGTTTGGATTGTAGGATTGCTTGATTTTAACTAGTCTAATTTGTCTTAGCAGATGTGAGTAATCTTGTTAACTGATACGTGGTCTTAAATTCATTATCTGTTTGCTGATAGAATTAGGAGTAATGGATAGATGATAAAACTAGTCTGTTTTTTTTTAATTTGTTCTCAGATGTGTAGTTACCAGTAATATTATTCGGTTTGCTTGTGTTCTGAGTGTTACTAGGATTTTCTGCTTTATTGTTTCGTTTGCCAGCACTGTGCTATTTGAGCTTTAAACTTTGCTTTGTTACTGTTCATGCTTTAAGCTATCAGATCCATTTGATCTGATAAGCTCATTAAGCTGATTACTATCAGCTTATACACAGTAAGCTTTCCAAAAAGGTCTTTCCTGAGACCAAATTCGCTCAATCTGTCAAAAGTTTTAATTTCCAAAAATTATGTCCCTCACGGGACTTGAACCCGTGACCTCCTGGTCACTCACCCAACGTGTTAACCATTTGGGCTAGAGCCCTTTTTGATTTTATTATCCTCTAGGTTATTAATATAGTATTAGTAATATTAGCAGATTTTGTTTTAACTTAGTTATCTATGTCACGTTTTTTTTATTAATATAACTTTATTTCCTTATTATTAAAGTAATTTCTTTATAAAAAAAAAGTAGTTTAAAATAATATAAAAAAATAAATAAAATAAAAATGTTTTTATTTAAATAGTTTAATTAGTTTAATTTTAATTAAGTAGATTTTTATAAAAGTAGCTTTAAAATAGATTTTAAGTAGAATTGTTTTAAAAGTAATTGTTAAAAAAAAAGTAAATTAGTTTTAAAAATTTTATTTAGATTTCTAAATAGATTAAAGGTTAATTTTATTAAATAGATTTATTTTTATAGATTTTAAATAGATAAATTTTTAAATAGTTTTTATCTTTTAGTATTTGTATTAGATTAATATTTAGCGGGGTTTATGATTCATGCACTTTAGGATTATTTTAAATAGCTTAAAATTTGTAGATTTAAATTGTAGTTTAAAAACCGAAAACAAATTCAAATCGATTGTCCAAATCAAAGCAAAACGTCTCAAATTCATAAGATCTTCGTGTACAACGAACTCGACTCACTCACGTGTTTAATTGTATTCGTCATTGGTATTATTTGACTTTTACTTTTTCCTAAAGGTAATTGTCTAATTTACCCTATAACGTATCTAATTATCACATATACTATCCACGACACATCAGATAACGTATGACATTTGCATGAGCATTGCATACTAATTATTATTATATTAACGATGACCTTAAGTATCCTTAACCCTTATAATTGTAGAAAATGGCTGGTTTATCTCGTGAGGATGGATGGATTGATTTGACTAATGTAGTGGATGGTGAGGAAGTAGATAACTTTGGTGCTAGTGACGATGAGGAGCCTTTTGAGTTTTTAGATGATGGGATTCCACTTACTGCAGTTGGTCAGACAGAGCCTAAGTAGATACAAGGTAGTTATGTTCCAAGGTTAATGTTGTGCCACAGACTGTTCCAGATTGTCAGCGACCTGTTGTTCGTTCTTCGACTCCTACTTGTGATGCTTATATTAGCAGTTTGCCTGGGATTGCATTTGCTAGGGGTGATGTTCCTGTTGAGTCGAGTAGGGCTGCTAGTGCTCGATCTATTCATGATGGTATTCCTAAGGTTTATTGTCCAGGTCCTAGGTCTTATGATGATATTTTCTGGTTTCTTAAGAAGTTTGATAGGTCTTTGTTTGAAAGGTATTTGGTTGAGGGTAAGACCTCCGGCTAAGAGAAAAAAAGTTCTTTTTTTTAATTTTTTTTACATGTATATATATATAGAGAGACCGGAGACATTAGAGAGATTTTATTTATTTAAATTATATATAGCTATATATTTATAAATGGTTCTATTTTTATTATTATTAATAATTATTATTTTTAGCATGAAAATAAACTTACACAAGGGTAAACACGACACAAAAAAAAAAGCCCGAGAATAACGAGAAAAGCACGCTAACCAAAATGAGCCCAAGAGGGCCCGACACACAAACGAGCAAATACACCAAAGCGACGACAAGCATACGACATGGCAAGGGTCACATACTATCAAAGCAAACAAAAAACGAGCAGAGCACACAGGTCCACACAAACCAACACAACATCACAAAGCAAGTCTAAAGGCAGAAGAAAACCTAAGGGCGAGCAAAGGGGCAAGGCAAAAAAGGGGATCCAAGCAAGGCCCGGACTGACCGAACATACAAAGGGCAAGCGACAGAGAAAGCAGAAAGAGAAAACAAGGAAGACACTATGGGTCAAACGAGGACAAGGTCTTGCTGGGCATAAAGTAAATACATTTATTTGCCTGTTGTTTCTAATATCCCGTTTCAAAAACATAAGTTTATTATAACAAAGTACTGGCATGCAGTTTCGTTATCTGCAACTGAATTACACAAGCTTTACACAACCGCCAAACTCAACTTCATGACAAAATGCTAATATGCAGAACAGTAATGATAGATTATAAACCAAATCAACATCAATTGGAACAGAAACACCCACTTAAAACAAGCTTCACAATAAACAAAAACGAGATAGATACACAAAAATGAAGATATATAACAAAAGAAGCACTGTACCTGGTAAGTGAGGTTTCCAGTTGGGAAGAAGAGAGTAAATAAGAGTTCTGATCAGGTGTAACCGAATATAGTAAATCTGACTATATTGTTGACCCTTGTACATCTCCTTCTGTATCTCAAACATCTCATCCTGTTAACACACACGACACACAAAAGCATCACAACTTTGTAAATATATACAGATAAACTAGTTATAATAAGCTCAGAGAACAAAAGGTACCATAGATTGATAAAGGGATTGTTTTCTTTGAATCATATCCGTATCCACATCCATGGCTGTCATCGCTAGAGCAGGTAAGTCTGTAACTCCAAATAGGTAAACGTAAGCATGTAGTAATTTGCAATGCAACGGGACTCTAAAAGCATGCAAGTTTAAATAAAAGAAGTTAAGATCCATCTGGTCCTGTCATTTGTAGCGTTCGGCTTAAATACATTAATCAGTATGGGCATGGGCCGATCACTTGAAAACTATAGTTTGATTCATAAGTTAAGTTCGGATACCAATCACGGAATAAATTAACAAAGAGCTAGCTTCTTGTAATTTGAATTAGCATACGCGTGAATCAAGTTGGTTTCACCTTTCAAGTAAATTCAACGTAATGTTTAGGCTACTTGTTTCTTAACCCCATGACCTAGCCTTATTTGACAGACTAATATTTGAGAAATGACCATAAGAATATGAATCTGCAGGTAGAATCAAGAGACACGCTTATCTTTGACTGTTTAACATGATTCAATAACAACACTACATTCATTCCTATACACTAGATGACGATAATAAAGCGTAAAATAGGAATGAAAAAGGGAAGTAAGAGCAAATAAAACCATTAAAATAATCAAGAAGCAGTGAATGGGTAAGAAAACGAAAAATTAAAATCCTAATACGAATAAAAGCGACAACATATTGAGTCGGGGATGAAGCACCATGAAGGTAGGAGTCTCTGAATAAGCTAAGTTAGGGATAACACATTAACTAAATGTTTTTTTGTAACACATTCGATGATAATAATATAAGGAACCATTAATGGGTAGCCTAGTGGGAATAGGGTGGTTGTGTGACGGCGTGAATTATAAGAAAACATGTTGATGAATCATTTAAAAACCTAACCTAACCTAACCCTAGGAAAGTTAATCAAAACAAATAATTAAACATTTAATAATAATAAAGAGAATTGGAAATAAAGATGGGTGAATTACCTGGGAGGAGAGTGAGTGTCAACAACGAGAGTGGAGAGAAAACACTAGTAGTATATCAATCAAGACAAGAGAGGGGGGATTGTGAGGCGGGCGGGAATTGAAAGCTTCTTATGTAATGTTTGCCGCCATTTCAGAGAGGAGGGATTCTTACTTTCTTTTATTTATTCTTTCTTTCTAATGGTAATGCATAAGACAAGATGGGGATGTAGCTCACATGGTAGAGCGCTCGTTTTGCATGCGAGAGGTACGGGGTTCGATACCCCGCATCTCAATTTTTTGCTCTTATTTCCACTTCTCAACTTTATTCTGTCAAACCCCTCTTATCCATGATTGTATTAAAATGGGTATTTTTGGCTTCGGGTAAAAGTTATAAAATATCATCGTATTTATTCATTTGTGTCGACTTAAACACTTACTAATTAATCTCGTGACTTTACCATTCTACTTTCAAATTTAATCTGACTATATCAATAATAGTATAAAATGACTATATTACCCTTTTAAATGACTGATATACCCTCCATCTTTTTTACCTATTATGTTGTCTTCATTCCTAAACCACCAATCCTCCCCTATGCTCGAACAAATGACCTAAAGGTTGTAAAGCTTTAGGATATTGTTAAGTTTCCATAACAAAACTGATAGTTGAGATAAGTGTGAAATCACCTAACTAACACCAACTTTCTTCGCATTGTTAGGTAATTATATGCATAGCCTTTTTATGTGGCATCATCCTTCACTGTTGGCATCGCCTTCACTGTATGTCGGATCTATAATCTTTTGTTCTTCAACTACTAAACTTAACCTTCTTTTGCTCAAGTCTATGGTGTCCTCTCTTTTTCGTTTTCCCATCACCGCAAGAATACTGGTCGCTAGTAATGTTGTTGGTTCCACCAACACCCAAGAAAACAATATGTGTCCTTTCTTCACGTATGCCCCATTATTACTGTACTTCAGGAGCCCCTACCAGGGGCGGATCTATGCACGAACCACCTGTGGCACGTGCCACACATAGTTGCTAGCGATTGAGTGCAATTTTCTGTGAATTTTTGATGATTTTTTGAAAGTGCTACACCCATTCTAGAGAGTGAAAATCTATTGATCTATTTGAGTTGTGTTCTTACCAGGAAAGAAAAAAATCTCAAAGATGATGAACAGAAGTACTTTTGTCCTATTTCACTTTTAGTAGACGTGGGTGGCCTATGACCTTGCACTTGATATGTCATTTTTTATTTTGCTTATTTTTTAATGAAAGTATCTTGATATATCGTACGGTTCTAGTTTAATCTTTGATTCAATAAATTTATATTGTTTCCATATTACTATGTATTAAGAGGTCATTATTAACCATGACCCTTCAGTCTTTCACAACGGTTATTTTAGCTAATATCTAAAAAAAATTACAGTATATAACATATCATTAATCTTTCAAATCATTTGTAAAAAGATGTCGCAAAAGGGTGGTAAAAAACAATGAAATTCAAGGGTGATAAGATCTGAGAAAATAAAATAAATATAAAGATCTGGGAAAATAAAATAAATGTAATAAAGTGGAAGAAGATAAGGGCAATATAGTCATTTTACACTAATATTGGTATAGTCGAAACAAATTCGAAAGTAGAATGGTAAAGTCAAGAGATTAATTAGTAAGTGTTTAAAGTCGGCACAAATGAATAAGTACGATGGTATTTTATAGCTTTTACCCTTTTGGTTCAGGGTGACATTGTTTGTTTACAAATGTTATTTACTAAAGATGGAAATCAATCTTTATGTTTAAATGTTTTTATTAACTGTTTTGTCAATCGATTATTTGTATGAAATAATTAGTCGATATTAATTGTACAATTATTTGAATTATACAAATATTGTTTAATTAATTATACAACTAATCGATTGATAACTAACAGTTTTCAAAACTCATTTTATTATACATATAATATATATATATATATATATATATATATAGTAGGGATCCAATAAGAAGAAAAATTAAAATGAGAAGAATAAGAAGAAATCCTGACCACAAATTCCACAAAAGGAGGAGAATTTTAAGGGGAGATGCATCTGACTTTTTAGGTGCATCTGAAATGTGTGGTTGTGGTTTCTTCTCATTCTTCTCGTTTTACTTAATCTTCTTATTTGATCCTAACTATATATATATATATATATATATATATATATATATATATATATATATATATATATATATATATATATATATATATATATATATATATATATATATATATATATATATATATATATATATATATATATATATATATATATATATATATATATATATATATATATATATATATATATATATATATATATATATATATATATATATATATATATATATATATATATATATATATATATATATATATATATATATATATATATATATATATATATATATATATATTGAGGTTCTTGTAAAATAGTGCTTAAAATAAGTTAGTGTAGGAAGTTATGTATCATGTGTATGTTCATCTATATTTATCAATAAAAATGTTACTCTTAGCAAGGTACCGCGTTTCTTTGTATATTATGTATCAAAAAGTTAATCACGTCGAGAAACGATATATCTTTGTAGATCATGTATCAAAATGTTACTCTTAGCGAGCTATCATGTATCTTTGTATTATGTATCAAAAAGTTACTCGGGACGAGCACCGCCACTTCCTTTCATGTTATTTACAAAATGACATTGACCAGAGTTCATCAAATGACAAGATATACTAATACATCTAACTATTCACATTACTTCCTATACTTCCTACGTTAACAACTATCCTACGTTAACCTTCCTCTATATATATATATACTAGTAGGGTACCCGCGCAATACAGCGACGGGTACCATGTAACTAACTTTTGTGACAAGTAATGCAAAGTGATTTTAATTCAGATAACTACAAGCCATAAAGATGCAAACCATTTGAATTTTAAATGAAATTTCATCTTTAAAACATGAATTGGTGTTTTACATATAAAAAAAGCACACTAATTTTAAGGGTAAATAGCATTAAAAGGTACTCATCTTATGTCAAAATTCAACTAAATTTACTCAACTTTTTTTCTTCTCAATTTAAGGTACCGATCTTTTTTCTTGTTGCAATGTTGGGACAATAACAAATTTAAAGGTTATATATTAACGACCGTTTACTTTATTATCGCATCGTTAGTCCTTTATATTAATGACACTTTATAATAACCTCAAAATTCAATTTTGTTTACAGTTTTAGACCATTTTCTATCTTTTTCATTTGATTTTTACCGTTTTCATTCGTTTTTTAATCGTTTTAGTCCGTCTTTTTGTCGTTTTCCCGGTTTTACCGTTTTCGACCTTCTTTAACGTGTTTGATATCGTTTTCGACCCTTTTTTAACAGTTTTCGCCCGTTTCTTGTTGTTAACGCCTATTTATTTTATGGACGAAAAAAACAAAATAACCTAATAAAAACGTTCAGAAATGGTAAAAAAGAAGCCGAAAACGGAAAAAACAGACGAAAACAGTAAAAAGATGTAAAATGAACACAAACGGTCAGAAGAGCTCGGAAACGTAAAAAATGGACGAAACGGTTGAATACGGTAAAAGAACGACAAATGTTGTAAAAATGGACCCAAACGATTAAAAACAAATGAAAACGGTAAAAATCAGACGAAAAGGGTGAAAACGGTCTAAAACTGTAAGAAAATGAATTTTGAGTTTATTATAAAGTGTCATTAATGTAAAGGACTAACGATGCAATAATAAAGTAAACGACCGTTAATATATAACATTTAAATTTGTTAATTGTCCAACATTGCAACAAGAAAAAAGATCGATACCTTAAATTGAGAAAAAAAAAGTTGGATACCTTTAATTGAGTTTTGACTTAAGATGGTTACGTTTTTATGCTATTTGCCCTAATTTTAAATACCTATATTTGTTAATGACGAGTGGGTAAGTAGCTCGCGCGTTGCTGCGAGACGTGATGTAGGTGAAGCTTGGCTGTGAAGTTGTTAACCTTTAATGGTTACACAATTTGATTACATGTAAACTAAATTAAGAGATAAAGTGGGTTCAAGTGTCTATGTATTATGTATGTTGAATTTATTTATTATCATTTGAGGACTTGATTAAGTTGTGGGTCCAATTCACTTTAAACATCTTGTTCCACACTTACACAAATATCTCTCTCTTTCCACTAAGAAGCTAATTAAGAGCCTAATATGGAAACATGTAAAAAAACAAGCCTTAACATATGATATCCTTTCTATTCAATGTATTTATTTCAGAACAAAAAGACATGCACATTACCTGAAGTCCCGAATTAATAATATGTTAAAAAGAGATACAAGTTAGATATTTGTGGGTAACACCGGAAAAGAGAAGCTAATTGGTAAATAATGCACAAAGCCTTTGGGCTAGTACTGGAAAAGGGCCCATAATCAAAACGACAAATGATAACGGCTTTTAGTATATAGGTATAATGAGGTGGAAAGTAGCCCACGCGTCGCGACTAAAGTTAAATTTTTTTGTCTCGCAAGTCAAAAGATATTTTTTAAGTAATTTTGTATTTTAACAAAATAGTAAAAAATTAGGAACTTAAAGGGCGTTTTTGTAAATTTAGAAATTTGCAGGGCTGTTTAGTTATTTTATTTTTTTATTGTTTTTAGGGCTAGCGAAACATCCAGAAGATGTAATAAGATAGGGAAAAAATATTAATTAATTAGGTGCTTTGGATGAAAATGAGCCTGCAAGCTAGGGGTGTCCATTATTTGGATTTGACCCACGGAAACCGTAAACCGAATAGAACCGAACCCGAATTAGAATCAAACCGAAAATAGAATTCGGGTTATGGGTCATAACCGAACCAAACCGAACTACTATTTTAGTTTTTGGGTTGGGTATGGGTTTGGCAATCGGACCCGAAAACCAAAATTATACAAATATATATGTTTTTTTATATATTTTTATATATAAAATAATTATTAAAATTAAATCTAAATATAAAAATACAATTTTTATACTTAAAATAATTGTTTTGCGAAATATTTAAATAATTATGTATTTTTTTTAGAAAATTCAGATAACTCGGGTTATTCGGGTCAACCCGAGAACCGAACTGAATTAAAATTCGGTTTTCTGTTCGGTTCGGTTCGATTTTCGGGTTGACCTAGAAAAAAAATTAACCGAATAAACCGAACAACCCGAGAACCGAACCGAAGGACACCCCTACTACAAGAAATGTTTTGAAACCCGGGTATTAAATCGACCCGATCGAGTCATCGGGTCTAGGTCAACCCGGGTTCACTCGGGTCAACCCGGTTTTCTAAAAAAATTATTTTTTTTATATTTTTAATAATTAACAAAAATTATATATAAAAACCATAAAAATTCCCGTATATCAAAGATTTAAATTGTTTACCGACCAATATAATTTGTAAAAATAAAATTCTATCGCAAATACGTAAAATTTACATATTTAAAAAAAGAAACCGAAAAAATTAAAACCCGGTCAGGTTTCGAGAACTGCGTTGACCCGGGTCACCCCAAACCCGTTGAGTCGAGCCGGGTTTCAAAAATATAAAATCCGAGTCAATATGACCCTTTTTTCGATCAAAACCGATTCAACCGGTTGACCTATCCGAGTCGACCCGAGTTTCAAAACATTGCCTGCAAGATGAATACAGAATACTAATGATAATAAGTCAACACTCGAATCAAGCCCGTATAATACTAAACTTTATAATAGAGCCCAAAACACATGTTTTAATTATCTTTATCCAAACTTGTTCAAAAAAAAATATCTTTATCCAAACTCTGTCACTCTCTTACCTCAAGAACCGACCAAATCTTGAAATAACAACCATGTCACTTGCAAAGATGAATCACATCTTATTTTAATCAGTTAATATCACTTAGTAAATCTGGTTGAGTGGTTTAATCCACACATCCGTGAGGTGACGTCATCATCTAAAAAAATCAGATCTAACGGAAAAGACAGACCGAGTACCAGAAAACTTAGATCTTTCCGTCGTGGTGGATTGGTGGTTTTGGCGACGATGGTGGCTCTGCCGACAGTGATGGTTCCGTCGATGGTGGTGGTTCCGTCTACGGTAATGTATAAGTTTAGTATCTCGATGGTAATATTAGCAGGTGTTACATAGTATATATTAGAACTATCACAAATTTGCCATAAGAAGTAAGTGAGGATGTCTGAATTTTCAGACTTCTATTTACGGAAAAGTCCCAAATGCTTTATTATATAGTAAGATAAGATAAGATAAGATAAGATAAGATAAGATAAGATAAGATATCCCCACTACTTATAAAGGGTATAGGATTTTTTTAAGTACACTTATCTAGGGAAACTAGAAATTTATATAGGAAAGTATAGGAATCTTTTTCATATATTTTCATCTTTAACAATCTGACTTTTTTCAAAACTTTAATATAGCTAACACGTAAAACACACACATCCATCTTATTTCTCTCCCTAAACCCTAAAATAAAGTTCACAGCCGCCACAATTGTATTACCTCCACCTTGATCTGCCGAAACCGCCACCATCTTTTGATGGTTTAGGTGGTTTCAGGTAGTTCTGATTGAGGGTAATGTTTGTTGGTTTGGGTTCCTTCGAGCCTTCATCTTTTTCATTATCTTTCTACACGTCACATCCCCCCACAGATCATCACACATATAGATTTTGATGGATAGGAGCTTCTTTGGTTTATGGTATTTGGTATGAGATGACATCTCATCCTTCTTTGTAGAACAAACCACATACGCACATGCCACAACCCACTTCGTTGCCGCCGTTCATGGTGTGGGCGTTGAGGGTCGGCAGGTGACGTTTTCTTATGCAGGTGATCTCATTTATTTGGGATTTGTATCTTTCAAGCGGTAACCGCAATGTATATTATGTGTTTTAAGAGGTTTTATTTTAATTATTTTTAGGACTGACTGCAGACATTGATGCATATAATGAATCCAGCCGTGCGCGTCGTAAAAGGGTTGGTACTCACAAACAATTGGGTCATCAGCTCTTTGGTTTAGGGTTTAAGTCCCAGGAGTAAGGTATAATTTTTTTATGGGGAAGAAGATGGTAATGCGATGTTTTTTTTATGGGCAAGATTTTATTAACATTTTTAATAACCCTAATCGATCTGGTGTTTGTGAAAGTGTTTCCCCGTCCCTAACTAAGGTACATCATTTCTCCGTTTTATTTTATTCGGCTACAGTAATTAAAATATATCTTAGAATGCACGTGTACAGTGTACACCCTATGCATCATATCCCTCTTCATATATCAGATCATTATCATTACAGAATATGAATAATACTTGACACTGGAAGTTAAAAAAAGATCATGAATCATTGTTTAAAAGCGATGTTCTTTTTGTAATAGGATCAGAGATCAAGCTAAATTTGATTTGTTGTTGTGATATATAGAACTGGAGATCAGTATTTGGTACACTTGAATTGAAGAGATATGTATATATGTTCATTTATAATTAGATTTTTTGTTTTTACTATATTTATTACTGTATAATGAATCCAGCCGTGCGCGTCGTAAAAGGGTTGGTACTCACAAACAATTGGGTCATCAGCTCTTTGGTTTAGGGTTTAAGTCCCAGGAGTAAGGTATAATTTTTTTATAGGGAAGAAGATGGTAATGCGATGTTTTTTTTCTGGGCAAGATTTTATTAACATTTTTAAAAACCCTAATCGATCTGGTGTTTGTGAAAGTGTTTCCCCGTCCCTAACTAAGGTACATCATTGCTCCGTTTTATTTTATTCTGCTACAGTAATCAAAATATATCTTAGAAGGCACGTGTACAGTGTACACCCTATGCATCATATCCCTCTTCATATATCAGATCATTATCATTACAGAATATGAATAATACTTGACACTGGAAGTTAAAAAAAGATCATGAATCATTGTTTAAAAGCGATGTTCTTTTTTTTTATAGGATCAGAGATCAAGCTAAATTTGATTTGTTGTTGTGATATATAGAACTGGAGATCAGTATTTGGTACACTTGAATTGAAAAGATATGTATATATGTTCATTTATAATGAGACTTTTTGTTTTTACTATATTTATTACTGTATAATGAATCCAGCCGTGCGCGTCGTAAAAGGGTTGGTACTCACAAACAATTGGGTCATCAGCTCTTTGGTTTAGGGTTTAAGTCCCAGGAGTAAGGTATAATTTTTTTATAGGGAAGAAGATGGTAATGCGATGTTTTTTTTCTGGGCAAGATTTTATTAACATTTTTAATAACCCTAATCGATCTGGTGTTTGTGAAAGTGTTTCCCCGTCCCTAACTAAGGTACATCATTGCTCCGTTTTATTTTATTCTGCTACAGTAAGCAAAATATATCTTAGAAGGCACGTGTACAGTGTACACCCTATGCATCATATCCCTCTTCATATATCAGATCATTATCATTATAGAATATGAATAATACTTGACACTGGAAGTTAAAAAAAGATCATGAATCATTGTTTAAAAGCGATGTTCTTTTTTTTATAGGATCAGAGATCAAGCTAAATTTGATTTGTTATTGTGATATATAGAACTGGAGATCAGTATGATACACGTGAATTGAAAAGATATGTATATATGTTCATTTATAATGAGACTTTTTGTTTTTACTATATTTATTACTGTATATTTCTTAAAGTTAAATATTTAGCAAGGTTTTTCTATCTAACTTTGTTGTCCAAAGATAGAACATGGAAAAGGACTTATTCCTCACCTTTTTTTATGTACATCAGGAAGCTAATCCATTCTTCCAAGCATCACTCCTTTCATCAAGGGAAACATGTATGTGAATGTATCCTGTTTTTTTATCGTGTTAGTTAAAGTGGCACAATGGTCTTGATACGTATACATGTCCTTATACTGAGTAAATTGTTATTGTACAAATAACTGTTAGCATTGTTCTTTAACCTCATGCATTAGTCTAACCTTGCCCCACCTTTATTAACTAAGTGGGTGTATTGAAATATGTATAAATTTGATTTTAGCTTATGGAAAAAGATTAATACTACAACCTAAGTTTATGTATTGAATAGTTGCCGCAAAAAAATTAAAAAATACAGTGACTGTGTGTGTTTGTTAGATTAAAGTTGAGAAGCTAGATAACCTTTCTCCTCTGCTTCATCAAAGATTTCTCCTTCTTTTGTTTTTGGTTGAGACAATAAGCTACATGGCTCCTTTCACACCTCATAGTGATGATATTTTAACCAGCCTCATGAGTCAGGTTTCATTTTGTTCAATTTTTTACCAAGAAAAACATTCTTTTAGCCCTCTCTATAGGAACATGGGCCGGTGATACGAGTGGGTTGACAGACTACATGGTTTACCTGATGTGCAAATGAGGTAGACTTCTTTTTTTATCCATTTACCTTTATGTAGTGGTTCTACTAATTTAGTCGATACATGCATACAGCTAGAAGCGACATATAAGACCATTTTGACAAACCCTGATTTTGTAAATATATCATATCCTCTCTAAACTTTGACTTGGTAATCAACCTTTGATTGCTATGGAAGCTAGATAATAATTATAAACTCGTGTTAGCATGTGCATTGAGTTATATAGAAGCAGTATTTCTATATCATTATCTAATAAGTTATATGTTGTAGCTTTGTATGATCAGTGCTATAATAAATATGCGTTACAGTGCCAACAATTTTTTTGGCATATACATACTATCTTGTAACCCTTTTATGTTTAATAGATCCATTACAATTGTGCGTTGATGCTTTGATTTAATGAATATTGTGTTAGTTTAATGTAATGTGATGTAATATGACCTTGTAGTATATGGTCCCTACAAAATGTTGACTTCAAACACTACAGGAAGCGGTAACCAGTTTTGCTTCCGGATGTCGTCATACTTAGTCGTTCAGGCCTATAATCAGTTTTCTATCGCGTCTTTATGTTTAGTGTTGTTTTGAGTGTCTCATGGTTGCCTGCAAATTCATGGGTTTTGAGTGTCTCCTGGTTTGTGTTCTATTGATATTCATGTTTTTTACTGTTTGGTATTGCAGGATGAGGGCTACTTTTTTTACTCTTCGTGACTTGAAAGGAAACAAACTTTCTAGAAGTGTCTTCAAAATATCTTTGATTACCATGGTGAAGTTACTACCCATATGGATACTTACAGTAAGTTTTTTTAGTCGTTTTGAAAGTACGTACCTATTTTTTATTACTAAAACATACATATTGAGTTCCTGATACGACATTTTACTAAAACTTACATATATTGAGCTCCTAATATTCCATTTTACTAAAACTAAATATATGAGATGGATATGCTTGATATTAGAACAATGACATATTTTTGAGCCACAATTCTCAACTTCTAATGAAGTGGTAAGTTACTCAAAGTTGTTGTGAGTTCTAGCGCTAAGTTCTTAAGTGGGTCATATTTATATAAGAGGGTGATATTACATTATTGTTTGGTTTGATAAATCATATTACATTATTTTTTGGTTTGCTCAACATGTTTGGTTGATGAAGTGAGATGTCATATATTTCGCTTAGTACCTGTGAGCAGATTAACAACATGACCAAAGGTTGCAGACGTACACATCCCTTTTCATGAGACATAACAAATCATGAAAACAAACTAAGGATTGAGACTTTAGACACCTAATATACTGGTTAAGCTTATATCAAAACAGGTTTCGGGTCAACCCATGTTTGGACTAGATGTGAGTTATCTAGGTCGAACTGCCAACCCATCAACTTGTGTAATTTGACAACCTGTAAAAACGGGTTGGGGCGCGTTTGGGTCATGTCAATCTGGGAACCTTAGTCGGATGTGATCTGACACTCGCTAAAGCAACCAACAAAAAGGATGACAATGTTAATAAGAGTAAAAATAAATTATTCATAATTTCGATACTAATGTAGCAAAACAGATTTGTTTGACGTACTAAGTTCCATTTTTAGATCGATGTAGTTCGAATGAATAATATTTTGTAACATAGAATTTTTTAGTTTTTGGTGTAAAGGGGTATTATGTGTGTGTCTCTCCCTTTTTGTATGCTGAATATGATGGCTTCAAGGTGGTAAAGATGGTGTATGATTACATGCTCAACTTGGCTTAAGCCACCTGATCACATGCAAAAGTTGTTGTTATCTATAGGTTTGACCGGATAATATATTAGTCATTTCGCGTATTACTTTTACGCACTCTTCAAATTAAGAATTTAATAACATGTGCTATTACATTAGTAACTCACACAACTTTTTAGTGTCTGACTACAGATTAGGCATTTTAGCATATTTTTTTTTTGCTTTAGCAATTCTTCTATAGATTAGGCATTTTGATTGTTAATACTGTATAAAAGATAGGCTAAATATGGAAGACATATTTTTACACATAGGTGTTAGAGTTATTCTAACTTCTTTCAACATAATGGTGCAGATATTAACGATGCCCCAAATGAAGTATGGTTTCCGGATATGCAAACAATATACGTAGTCGTTCAACCCCACGATGTAAGTATGGTAGCCAGATTTTACATTGCGTGAATGTTGTAGAAGATCTGAACTTTGTCTCTATGTGTGAATAAGTACTTCACATTTTAGGAAACAACAAAATGAGTATAAAGATTTGGCGCCAAAAGAAACAATATTAAACCCTTACTCACCTTCGCTCCTCCTAGAGAGGAGACATAAATTACAATAGCTAAGAATGAACAAAGCAAAGACGTATATTTAGTCGCTTATGCAACTGTTGTAGCCATGACTGCCTATGCTACTACTGAGTTTGTAGGTATATGTTCTACGGTTTTACAAGTAGCAATTGCTTTTAACCATTTTAGACAATTGTTGGTGCAAATAATGCCCCGATGCCGAAGAGGTTATATACTGACGAATTGGTTACGAGGAATATGGGAAAGTCATGTCCAGAAGAGATACAACAAGGCCAAGCTGGTGATTTGTTGCAATTGGAATATGATCTGGGTTTTAATTATGTAAACTCTTTGCGGGTATAACATCTTCACTCAGAAGTCACACAATATACTTGTAGCCTCCATTAGAACACGTATTGGATTTAAAATTTAAAATTATTATGTATAACTCTTTTTGCAATCTTACTGCCATAGATTTGGTCTAACAATATACACCCTTTTATGGTTAATGATTTTCATGACTCTCTAATATGCCTTTATACTCTCCAAAATATTCGGTCATTGCCCGGTCAACCCGGTCGAGTTATCGGGCACAAGTTCGACTATCAATTCAACCAAGCCGAGACACCAGGTTACCGGTACGAAAACCGCATCAATTAGCAAACTATCCGTTGTTAGGTAATTTTTGGGTCACGAGTTCGACCACCGAATATTTAACATATCGTTAATTATATGTCGCTAGGCAATTCCGACGCTATGCGCGGGTAATCGTCTAGTATATATATATATATATATATATATATATATATATATATATATATATATATATATATATATATATATATATATATATATATATATATATATATATATATATATATATATATATATATATATATATATATATATATATATATATATATATATATATATATATATATATATATATATCTATATTATATATAGGTTTAATTATGACTTGAAACCACAGTTTTGATCCCAGTCATATCCCAGTCACATCTTTTAACCAATAGGATTTGAGTATTTGCTAGAAAATCTCACTTTTTTCCTTTTTTAACTCATTTTGGGCGGGCGACACTTTTTGAAGTGATTTGAAAATGCACTTTGTTTGAAAATCACGTTTTGAAAACGCAGCTTTGAAATTACTGTTTGGAAACTGAGTTTTTGAATCATAGGGTTTAAAAAATATTTTTTTGAAAGGGATTTGTAAGATTCGACCTCATGACCTTCGGGTTATTGGTTTCGGTGTTTTCCAATTGAGCTATTGTATTGTTTTTGTTTAATGATGTTAAACCCATATATTTATTGTCCGGTTATTTAATTAATATGTTATATTTATCCAAATAATTATCCATATAATATATCATACAAATATCTTTTAAAATTTTAAAAATATATCAAAGATATATATGACATATCTGTACATAATACGTCTCCCTAAAGAAACCCTAATGAATCGTATCCCTCTCAGAAAAACGTAATGATTCATATCCTTAAAAACAACCACCTTTAGTATATAATTCTGTTATAATTTTTTAGATATTTGTATGCATATGTTATTTTGTAGTTCTTTATGCAGGAACTATAAGGCACAGATCTTTTACTCAGGAACCCTTTTACATTGATGGAGGTCCCTTGCTACTGCTCGAGATGGTGTTTAATCACTTAGAATTACACAGACCCAAGATCATGTTACAAGAGACACAAAAATGTAACACGCTAAAGAACGCTTCTTTTTCGTTCGTCTGATCCAGCAGGGAATCAAATTGGGGTATCCTTATAATACTTTAAGTTGTGTTGTGTTTGTTAAATCTGTTTTGGTTAAACTCAATATCTTAATTTAGGTGGATTCTAGAATCTCAAAAAAGACTTTGAAATTTCTGAGCAAATTTAATTGTTTGTGACAGCATCCAAATTATATAATTGAGAATAGTAATTTTTATGCTCACTTGAGACTGTAGATTTTGTTTTTCACTAAGACAGCTTTAGTATATATTATTTATATGTTATTTGAGATGGAATTTGGCCATCTTTTTCTCCTTTTGCACAACCAGAACAGTGGATGTGCAGTCGTGAAGCAACAGCTGTTTCTTCAGCTTCTTCAGCGAAGGAAAATAAATCTCATGAGTACAATTGTATTCTGAACTTCTAATTTTTAACAGTGGTTTCCTGATTTTATAACTAATAGTTTGTTAATAAGTTTGCTACCAAGACATTGAACTATGGTTAATCCACAGATCCGTCGTTCTTTAACTGTAACACCCCATTTTGGAAATGGAATCTTACGCATAATCATGGCGTGTCATCAAAGCATACAAGGATAAATGTCTAAGCATTATTTGACCATAAAAGGGAAATACCGGAATCAAACATCGGTAACCCCAAAGTAGAGCTCATCACACACAAACATAAATACTGTAAAAGGAAAGGACGAAACAATGTCCATAGTAACTGTATCAAAGTAAAGGAAATGCATAAAGTAAAGAAAGACAGTAAAGCTTCCAATCCCTATGCACGTACGTTTGAGATCTACGAGCGTCCCTGAGTACCTGCCGTTTTGGGAACATGAAAAGGAAAACGGCTGAGCAAGACGCACAGTGCACGGGTGTACAATATAGCATGAAATAGGATAAACATGTAACATATAACAGCGGAAGACTAAGTTCTGAGTAAACTGGTTAAGTATTAAGAAAACTGGTTTTATAGTTTGAAAAGCCTTATGTTTATCTTATGAAAACTGTTTTAACATAAATATACCATAGCCCATATAGGTCATGAAAAGGTCACGTGCATGAATACTTGGAGGGGGTGACCTCATCATGCTGATTAGAGGGGATGCCTCTAATTAATATACTGGTTTGGGTAGGAGGGATCAACTCCTTGTGAAGGATGCAAGGCACACACCACATTCACCATGATATAGTGAATAAAACATGTAACTAGGATGCACCCATACGCCCCACCTGATATAATAATATGGCCAAAACTGAAAAGGGACGCCACGAGCAATCACTCCGCCGTGGGGAAGTCATAACATTGGTGCCTCCAATGTTATGGTTATGGTACCTCCATAACTAGGTGAAACTGGTCATGCTTGTATATGGCTATAGATTATGCTAATTTAAACATAAGCAGTTCAAAACAATAAAACAAATACTGGGGAAAACAGTTGGCTGCATACGGGGAAATCCTATAAAAGGAAGGAATGTCCATACTGAAAGGACGGGAATCCGTACCTCAAGTCCAGTGAATGAACGGAAGAAAGACTCCTACTTCTGGATCACTAAAGCTACATGAATACACACGTGTTTAAGTATCGATTCACTGATTACGTACTGGGTTTTATGTCTCATTTTAGCTGACTTGGTATGTTTTAGGTCATGGTTCACTGTTTAAAGCCTTAAACTGTGTTTATCTTGTATTCTGATTAATCTGTTTAAGTATTACTGGTATTTCATGTATTATTATACATACTGTGTAATAATAAGTAACTTTCCAAAAATAGCAGGTTTCCAAAAATAGAAAGTTTCCAAAAATAGAAAGTTTCCAAAAATAGAAAGTTTCCAAAAATAGAAAGTTTCCAAAAATAGAAAGTTTCCAAAAATAGAAAGTTTCCAAAAATAGAAAGTTTCCAAAAATAGAAAGTTTCCTAAAATAGAATTTACTGCTTAAAATATATTAGTTTCTAAAAATAGAAAGTTTCCAAAAATAGATCAGCTGCCTTAATTAAATAAGTTTCCATATATAGAAGGTTTCCATGATTAGATTAGCTGCCTGAATTAGATAGATTTCCATATATAGAAGGTTTCCATTAATAGATTAGTTGCCTTATTTAATTAAGTTTCTATAAATAGAAGTTTCCATATTTAGAATTAAGTTGGTTACATAAGCTAACATATAAGTCTAAGTGTTTATAAGCTTGTTTCTTAAGTCATATGATATAGTATATAGTGGGATACCACCTAAATAACTATAACTGCGGCCAGAGAGTCAAATATGATATAGTATATAGTTTAATTATTATTTCATGTATTTTAATTAAACTATAGGTTAAGCATTTTAATTAAAGTATAACATGTTTTAATTAAAATGAAATGAAATACTTAGGTTAAAATGTGTATTATTATTATTAATAATATAACCTAAGTCATGTCTAAATTAATTAATTATAGGCATGTTTTAAATAATTAATTAATTATAACTTATAACATAAAATACTTAGGTTAAACTAATATCATGCTAAATTAATAATTAAAATAACCTAAGTCATGATTTAATTAATATCTCATGTTATTATTAATTTATATCCTAAGTTCATAATTCATAAAAATTAACATGTAGCATGAATCATGATTTAACCAACGAACCATGAATCGGGCATGAATTCGACACCGTACTTCGAGCCAAACTCGGGGTACGTTGCCCCCTTGCTGCCGTGGGTCCCACAAGCACCAACCAAGACCAAAAATGGTCTTGGTGGTGGCGGCAATAAGCAAACCAACCCCCCCCCTCGGGTTTGTTTGCTAGGCGGCTAAAACAAACACCCTTTTTATAACGTTCTTTGATTTTAATTTACCCCAAAACATGTTAGATCAATGTTTAATTATCATGTTTTAATAAGAATAATAATAACATGTTCATGAAAATAATCAAAGATTAAAAAGAATTAAAAAGAAGGGTTTAGAATGATATACCAATACGTAGCTTGAAAGGGGATGAACAAACACGGTTTCTAGCACTTGTTTTTAATGTCAAAAATCAACAACACCCTCCTATGGTGTTGATATAGGTGGCGGCACAAAAAGAAAACAAGGAGGAGGAGAGAAAACTCTTTTAGGGTTTTTATGTTTATTTTCTTGAAAAGTGAAATGAAAAGAAAAGTTACCATAACCCCCCTTTCATGTAAAAGTCAATGGGCTAAGCCCATTTCTTGTTGTTGTGCCGTGGGTATGGGGGCCCCACATGGGGTACCCGTACCTTTCTCGTGTCCTGATGTTTCGTGTTCGTTCGTGGTTAAACGTGTTCGTGTTTAAAGTGTTTCTGTTTCTTTTATCATGTCGTTTATCGTAAACTTTACGCTCGTAATTATATTATATGTATTTACGTAATTATTCTAGTTCGTATTTTAAATGGTGATCATGATTTAATTATGTTCACGTGACATATTTATTAACTGTTTATCATGAGTTCGTACGTAATCGATACTTATCATGTCATACACGTATGCACTTGCTTGATTATTAGCACATGAATGTGATCAATACTAAATGAGGTAAGTTTTAATCTAGGACGTACGATCTTAAGGGCACTATTCATGGTAAAAGCATGCGGGTTTTAAAATTCTTCCCCCCTAAAAAGAATAATTCGTCCCCGAATTATAGATAAAGCAAACTGGAAAGAAGTAACATACCCGAACTCAAAATATGAAGTGAGGGTAAGAAGCCCGGATAGACTCCTCTGTTTCCCAAGTGGCTTCCCGCTCGGTATGGTCCCTCCAAAGAATTTTGACGAATGGAATCGTCTTCCTTCTCATGACTCGTTCTTGCCTGTCGAGCACTCGTTCGGGTTCTTCTATAAAAGTAAGATCTTCACGTATCTGTTCCAGTGGATACTGAACCATGTGAAGGGGATGATACTTGTACCCTCTGAGTAAGGACACATGGAACACGTTATGCACGTGTGAAAGCTGAGGAGGTAACGCCAATCGGTAAGATACTTCACCGATTCGTTCAATGATATCAAAAGGTCCGATGAAACGAGGACTGAATTTCCCTTTGATCCCGAAGCGTTCAACACCACGTGCCGGCGAAACCTTGAGGAAGACGTGATCTCCCACATTAAAATGTATGTCCCTACGATGCTTATCGGCGTAACTCTTCTGACGTGACCGTGCTTCCTGCAGCTTCTGCTTAGCTACTTCGATCTTCTCATTGGTCATTTCTATAATCTCTGGTCCTTCAAGTGTTCGCTCTCCCACTTGATCCCAGCAAGTTGGAGCGCGACACTTTCTGCCATACAACATTTCGAAAGGAGCACATTTGATACTTGCGTGCCAGCTGTTGTTGTATGCAAACTCGACTAAACAGATGTAATCGTCCCAATCACCTGTCCATTCCAACGCACACGACCTTAACATATCTTCCAATGTCTGAATTGTTCGCTCTGACTGTCCGTCCGTTTGAGGATGAAAGGCCGTACTCAGCTTAAGTTGTGTACCCCAAGCTTTTTGCAGACCTTTCCAGAATCGCGACGTGAAACGAGGATCTCTGTCTGAGACGATGCTGGAGGGAGTACCGTGGAGTCTCATGATCTCCCTTCTGTAAGTATCTGCGAGTTTACTTACCGGATCTTCCTTGCGTGTCGGTAAGAAATGAGCTGATTTGGTGAGTCGATCAACAATGACCCAAATAGCATCGTGCTTTTTCTTGGTAGGCGGAAGACCGGTAACAAAATCCATGGTGATTTTGTCCCACTTCCACTCTGGAATATCCAACAGTTGAAGGAGACCGCCCGATCGCTGATGTTCAATCTTAACCTGCTGGCAGGTAAGACATTTGGAGACATAAGTGGCTACATCCTGTTTCATACCACTCCACCAAAAGTGCTGTCTGATGTCATGGTACATTTTTGTCGACCCAGGATGTATAGAAAATGGGGAGCTGTGAGCTTCAGCTAACAATGCTTCCCGGAGTTCTTGATTGTCAGGAACACAAAGTCTCGTGCCCTGCCAAACGATACCGTCTGCGTCCATTCTGAATTCTGTCTGCTTCTCCAAATTCTGAATTATCGCCCAAATCTCTCCATCATCCTTCTGCGCTTCCTTGATCCTAGTCAGTAACTCAGGTTCTACTCTAAGATTCGCCCCGTATCCGTGCTGCCCACGTACCATGATTTCGATGTCTAGCCGCTCCAAGTCTCTTATGTTTTGTTCCTTGATCTCAATGCCGTTGATCATTCCGGACTTTCTGCTGAGTGCATCTGCTACTACATTAGCCTTCCCGGGATGATACTGTAGGTTAATATCATAATCCTTCAACAGTTCCAACCATCTCCTTTGTCTCATGTTCAATTCTCGTTGGGTGAAGATGTACTTCAAGCTCTTGTGATCCGTGAAAATGTCGCATGATTCTCCGTATAAGTAATGCCTCCATATTTTCAATGCGAACACCACTGCAGCAAGTTCCAGGTCGTGCGTAGGATAGTTTTCTTCATAGGGCTTATGCTGCCGTGAAGCATACGCGATCACTTTCCCATGTTGCATGAGAACACAGCCCAGTCCCTTCCCCGATGCATCGATGTAGATCTGAAATCCACCTGTACCAGATGGGAGAGTAAGAATAGGTGCAGATACTAACTTCTGCTTTAGGTCTTCGAAGCTCTTCTCTCGTTCTTCCGTCCAGACGAATTTCTCTCCTTTTCGCATCAGTTTGGTGAGAGGCAATGCCAAACGGGAAAAGTTCTCCACGAATCTGTGATAATATCCAGCTAAGCCTAAGAAACTGTGGACTTCTGTTGCTGACGTTGGTCTTGGCCATTTAGTGATAGCCTCAACCTTTGCTGGGTCCATAGTGATCCCTTCTGCTGATACAATGTGACCTAAGAATGCCACCTTTTTTAACCAGAACTCACACTTGGAGAATTTCGCATACAGCTGCTTCTGACGAAGAATCTGTAGTACCGTACGGAGATGGTCTTCGTGTTCCTCCGTGGATTTAGAGAAAATCAGGATGTCATCGATGAATACAATGACAAACTTATCAAGGAATTCATGGAAGATTCTGTTCATCAGATCCATGAATACTGCTGGAGCATTGGTCAGGCCGAATGGCATGACTACAAACTCATAATAGCCATAGCGGGTACGAAAAGCAGTCTTGGCAATATCCTGCTCTTTAACCCTTAGCTGATGGTAGCCTGACCTTAGATCGATCTTTGAGAAGTGTTTGGCTCCTTGAAGTTGGTCAAACAGATCATCTATACGTGGCAGTGGATATCTATTGCGGATGGTAATCTTATTAAGTTCGCGGTAGTCAATGCAAAGTCGCATGCTGCCGTCTTTCTTCTTAACGAACAAGACCGGTGCGCCCCATGGAGATGCGCTTGGTCTAATGAACCCTCGTTCAAGAAGTTCCTGCAGTTGGTCCTTCAGTTCTTTTAGCTCTATGGGAGCCATACGATACGGAGCCTTAGAGATTAGCTCAGCTCCTGGAACAAGGTCGATGTTGAACTCCACCTCTCGTGCAGGTGGTATGCCTGGAAGTTCAACTGGGAAAACGTCTTGAAATTCCGAAACTACTGGTTGATCCTGAATCGATGGGGATTCAGCATCCATGTCATGAACCGTAGCTAGATAACCTTCGCAGCCATGTGACAGTAATGCACGTGCTTGCAGGGTAGATATGACCTGTACAGACCGTCCGGGTATGAACCCGTTATGAATGTACTCTGGTGCATTAATGTCGCCGAAGATCACCCGATATGAGTGGCAGTCTATGGTAGCATGGTGCTTGGATAGCCAGTCCATGCCGAGAATCATATCGAATTCAATCATGTCTAGGGGAAGTGCATCTACTGCACGAACTTTATCGTCAAACTCTAGAGGAAGACTCTTGTATACATGAGTTATTAATACAGAGTCTTTCAAAGGCGTGGAAATTATAAGCCTATTTTCTAATGGCAAGGGAAGTGTCCTGATGTTCTTGGCATAAGTAGTGGAAATAACTGAATGAGTGGCACCCGTGTCGAAAAGAACACATGTAGCTTGGCCGTACATATACAAAATTCCAGTAATGGTACCTGTAGATTTGTTTGCCTGATCGCGCGATGTCGTGTAGACACGCCCAGTGGTAGGAGGCGGTTTACTATCAGCATGACCCGAAGTACCCTCCATTTCACCCTTACGGCAATCTCTCATACGATGGCCAGGGAGGCCGCACTTGTAGCACGCGTCGGAATCACGACGACATGGGCCAGGGTGTCTGCGATGGCAAGTACTGCAAAGAGGATGAGTGAATCCTCCAGCAGGAGTCCTTGCTTGCTGAGGGCCTGCTGATGACAAAATGTGTTAATATAAAGTATATGCACGAGTATAAGACATATGCGTCATAAGATATTCACCAGTGTTAGCTGAACGGTTAGGTTGAGAACCCCTGTGGTTCTGGTCCTTCCCGTTACCGTGGTTCCTGGTAGAGATTAATATAGTGTCAGCATGAGAGTTATAACATGAAATCATGAGAAGATGCGTAAATAGTAGGACCTGCTGTTGTTGGAGTGTCCCGCATTGTTACGGTAATTATCATTACCGCTGCGCCTTTCCACAACAGAACGGTCGTTAGTGTGACCGTTTCCTTTGGGATGATTAGGCTGCTGCTGAGTAGTCGGCTGAGACCGGTCCCCAGTTTTCTGCCTGGAAGATACAGTTTAAGAGATTATTATAGAACATATAATGATAGGATGGGGTCTGGTTATCGATAGAACACGAAATTTTTACCTCTTGTCGGGTCTTTCAGCTTCCCCGAACTCATCGCGTTCCTGCAACATCTCAAGCTTCCTTGCTGCGTCGGCCACTTGTGCTACTGTATTGAACGTAGCACATACCAGATTGTTCGCGACCGAGGTGCGAAGTGCCCACCTAAAGTGGTGTGCCTGCTCCTCAAAAGTACCAGCTGCTGCTCCCAGAAAACCAGCTAAGCGAAGAAAGCGCTGCATGAATTCGTTGCTATTCTCGCCCGCTCTCTGACGTATCCCATGGTATTCTCGCTTTAGTTTGTCCTGCTCTGCCTTAGGAAAGAACTGCTCCATCACTCTCTCCTTGAATTGGGCCCATGTCAAACCAGCGACCCAATCATCACCTCCTTCTGACTGCGTCAAGGCTAGCCACCAGTTGAGTACATCGCCTTCAAACCGGTAGCATGCCAATCTCGCCTTGAATGCGGGGTCACATCCCATAGCATTGAAGATTTTCTCAATGTGAGTCAACCAGCTTTCAGCATCGCTGGGGCTATCAGTCTTTTCGAAAGCTCTAGGACGGAGCTTGTTGAATCTTTCCAACCACACTGCTAGTGTCACTGGGGGAGGAGGAGGAGGTGGCTGATTGTGCTGCTGATTGTTGGCAGCCTGAACTTCAGCACGAATGTCATTCCTCAGTTGAGGAAGCAAGGCTTGCATGGCAGCCTGAATTGCAGCATTGAGCTGCTCTTGCTCGCGTGTGAGAACCATCTGACAGTATAACATCAAACATATGATTAACAGTTCAAAACATAAAATATATATTATATATATACATGAAAAAAATTTATACCAAAAAAAATTTCACGAGAAAATTTTTATGCAAGAAAATCTTTGTATGAATGCATGATGCAGTTTTATGAAAACTTTTGATGCTCGAGAGTGAACGCCTCTGGTCAGTTCACTCGAAATAAAAGACATATCGAGGGGACGCCTATGGGTCGGTCCCAAATTTAAAAGTTTCGATAAAACACATGCGACTAAATAGGGTCAGTCCTGTACCAACCGTTACTTAGTCAAAAACCCTGTAACAATGACATGTATATGTATGCTTAAAAATGATGAATGCATGAAAACAACTGTCAGTTCTAGGAAGACCGTAGTGACTACCCACTAATCACAGGTCATATTTGAGAGCCTACAGGTCGAAACCTTGGCTCTGATACCATAATTGTAACACCCCATTTTGGAAATGGAATCTTACGCATAATCATGGCGTGTCATCAAAGCATACAAGGATAAATGTCTAAGCATTATTTGACCATAAAAGGGAAATACCGGAATCAAACATCGGTAACCCCAAAGTAGAGCTCATCACACACAAACATAAATACTGTAAAAGGAAAGGACGAAACAATGTCCATAGCAACTGTATCAAAGTAAAGGAAATGCATAAAGTAAAGAAAGACAGTAAAGCTTCCAATCCATATGCACGTACGTTTGAGATCTACGAGCGTCCCTGAGTACCTGCCGTTTTGGGAACATGAAAAGGAAAACGGCTGAGCAAGACGCTCAATGCACGGATGTACAATATAGCATGAAATAGGATAAACATGTAACATATAACAGCGGAAGACTAAGTTCTGAGTAAACTGGTTAAGTATTAAGAAAACTGGTTTTATAGTTTGAAAAGCCTTATGTTTATCTTATGAAAACTGTTTTAACATAAATATACCATAGCCCATATAGGTCATGAAAAGGTCACGTGCATGAATACTTGGAGGGGTGACCTCATCATGCTGATTAGAGGGGATGCCTCTAATTAATATACTGGTTTGGGTAGGAGGGATCAACTCCTTGTGAAGGATGCAAGGCACACACCACATTCACCATGATATACTGAATAAAACATGTAACTAGGATGCACCCATACGCCCCACCTGATATAATAATATGGCCAAAACTGAAAAGGGACGCCACGAGCAATCACTCCGCCGTGGGAAGTCATAACATTGGTGCCTCCAATGTTATGGTTATGGTACCTCCATAACTAGGTGAAACTGGTCATGCTTGTATATGGCTATAGATTATGCTAATTTAAACATAAGCAGTTCAAAACAATAAAACAAATACTGGGGAAAACAGTTGGCTGCATACGGGGAAATCCTATAAAAGGAAGGAATGTCCATACTAAAAGGACGGGAATCCGTACCTCAAGTCCAGTGAATGAACGGAAGAAAGACTCCTACTTCTGGATCACTAAAGCTACATGAATACACACGTGTATAAGTATCGATTCACTGATTACGTACTGGGTTTTATGTCTCATTTTAGCTGACTTGGTATGTTTTAGGTCATGGTTCACTGTTTAAAGCCTTAAACTGTGTTTATCTTGTATTCTGATTAATCTGTTTAAGTATTACTGGTATTTCATGTATTATTATACTTACTGTGTAATAATAAGTAACTTTCCAAAAATAGCAGGTTTCCAAAAATAGAAAGTTTCCAAAAATAGAAAGTTTCCAAAAATAGAAAGTTACCAAAAATAGAAAGTTTCCAAAAATAGAAAGTTTCCAAAAATAGAAAGTTTCCAAAAATAGAAAGTTTCCTAAAATAGAATTTACTGCTTAAAATAGATTAGTTTCTAAAAATAGAAAGTTTCCAAAAATAGATCAGCTGCCTTAATTAAATAAGTTTCCATATATAGAAGGTTTCCATGATTAGATTAGCTGCCTGAATTAGATAGATTTCCATATATAGAAGGTTTCCATTAATAGATTAGTTGCCTTATTTAATTAAGTTTCTATAAATAGAAGTTTCCATATTTAGAATTAAGCTGGTTACATAAGCTAACATATAAGTCTAAGTGTTTATAAGCTTGTTTCTTAAGTCATATGATATAGTATATAGTTTAATTATTATTTCATGTATTTTAATTAAACTATAGGTTAAGCATTTTAATTAAAGTATAACATGTTTTAATTAAAATGAAATGAAATACTTAGGTTAAAATGTGTATTATTATTATTAATAATATAACCTAAGTCATGTCTAAATTAATTAATTATAGGCATGTTTTAAATAATTAATTAATTATAACTTATAACATAAAATACTTAGGTTAAACTAATATCATGCTAAATTAATAATTAAAATAACCTAAGTCATGATTTAATTAATATCTCATGTTATTAATTAATTTATATCCTAAAATCATAATTCATAAAAATTAACATGTAGCATGAATCATGATTTAACCAACGAACCATGAATCGGGCATGAATTCGACACCGTACTTCGAGCCAAACTCGGGGTACGTTGCCCCCTTGCTGCCGTGGGTCCCACAAGCACCAACCAAGACCAAAAATGGTCTTGGTGGTGGCGGCAATAAGCAAACCAAACCCCCCCCTCGGGTTTGTTTGCTAGGCGGCTAAAACAAACACCCTTTTTATAACGTTCTTTGATTTTAATTTACCCCAAAACATGTTAGATCAATGTTTAATTATCATGTTTTAATAAGAATAATAATAACATGTTCATGAAAATAATCAAAGATTAAAAAGAATTAAAAAGAAGGGTTTAGAATGATATACCAATACGTAGCTTGAAAGGGGATGAACAAACACGGTTTCTAGCACTTGTTTTTAATGTCAAAAATCAACAACACCCTCCTATGGTGTTGATATAGGTGGCGGCACAAAAAGAAAACAAGGAGGAGGAGAGAAAACTCTTTTAGGGTTTTTATGTTTATTTTCTTGAAAAGTTACCATAACCCCCCTTTCATGTAAAAGTCAATGGGCTAAGCCCATTTCTTGTTGTTGTGCCGTGGGTATGGGGGCCCCACATGGGGTACCCGTACCTTTCTCGTGTCCCGATGTTTCGTGTTCGTTCGTGGTTAAACGTGTTCGTGTTTAAAGTGTTTCTGTTTCTTTTATCATGTCGTTTATCGTAAACTTTACGCTCGTAATTATATTATATGTATTTACGTAATTATTCTAGTTCGTATTTTAAATGGTGATCATGATTTAATTATGTTCACGTGACATATTTATTAACTGTTTATCATGAGTTCGTACGTAATCGATACTTATCATGTCATACACGTATGCACTTGCTTGATTATTAGCACATGAATGTGATCAATACTAAATGAGGTAAGTTTTAATCTAGGACGTACGATCTTAAGGGCACTATTCATGGTAAAAGCATGCGGGTTTTACATTAACTATCTGTATAATAAGATTTAGCATCTCCTGCACCAAAGCCGCTTCATACCTGAAAATATCATTGCATAATTACGTTACAATTTTAACCTATGCAGTTACAGACAATATGTGCAGTCATCTGTGTTTATATAGTTTTGGACTTTTGGTCCTGCACAGACTATACAGGTTATATATCCTAACCCAATACATGTTTTTTTTTTGTATAGCTAGATATTCGTTAGTTCAGAAAAAAGGGAAGACGCGGTAAGATGGGCGACTTGAGGCCGAATTTGGTTTGAAAGAGGTCAGATCTTCTATGGATCGACAAAGAGCTTGTGGTCGAAGGCGCGTGTACGTAACTTTTACCCTTCATGATTTGTTAATTTGTTTTTCTTGTATACAATGACCTGATGTTGTTGTTGTCGTTACAGTCGTTGGACTCGAGCTACGCGTCTACACTTTATCTTAAAAACCAGCTTACAAGAGTTTCTTATCTGATGTCATTCGTTTAACCATAAATATTTTCAATTTAGAATGAGATTTTATTAAATGCTAGGCCTCAATAATCAGCTTAAAACGACAAGACAAGAAAACCCTGAATAGCTTGCATGAAGAATATGGGCCTAAGTTGTTTTACCCATATTAGTGAATAGTACAGAGACAGAGGACAATAATGTGATGTTAACCTGATAAGCTCACTTTTTGTATGACGAACACCCCTGTTAGGTCAATATGATATCTTTGTAACTTGACCGTCTTATCATCAGGTTTCGGGGATGTTTGGGTTAGAAATTTAATTGCGATACAGGCCTGGCGAAGGCGCGGGCATAGATTTTAGTAAACTATAATATGCTTTTGTTCGTGCTTCGTGTTAACTAACATTTTTTAGGATAGTCACTATTGGCTTAAAGCCTTTCAATTTTCTTCCAGAAAAGTGAACCGATGTTACTGATACTTTTTACTTCAATTTGATTTCCAGGAGGTGTCGAGCGGAATATCAGCTTCGATACGATCGCGCGTTTTCCTTTGGCCCAAAGCTTCCACTAAGTTTTCATATACCCTGGTAATCAAATATCCCACTTTGGGCTACTCACGACCCATTTCAAGCCTATCGGTTTTAGCTGATAATACTGACTCAAGAATCTCAAAGTGTACTTCAGCCTGAATGGGTGGTAATTTCTTTCGCCTTTATCACCTTGAGAAGTCCATATAGCACATAATTAATGCTAAGAATGGAAGAAAGCATGAAACCACTAGGAACTTTATTACTTCCCGGGAAACAATGCATTACAGGTTGAAAAAAAACCTTATTCCTGCTTCCTGGTGCCATCTTATCAACAACGGTACCCAACTTTGGCAGAAGTTCACAGATAGACTCCAGCTGGCCAGGGCTGAAAGCGGATTTCTCAAAAATCACGTCATGTTGGGATTTGTCAAGTCCAGTGTGATTGAGAAGCAATAGAGATGAGAACTTATTACTGGAGTTCTGGCCATCACTGAAAGTAGAAAGTAAGGTTCTATGGTCAACATCTCTATACTTTCATAATAGTACCGAAAATGCATGCAACAATGCTGCAACTGTTTCTGCATTAAGTAAATTGGTGACCAACTTTTCAACAATTGTAAGAAACTCGCATATGTTATGGCTGTGATTGCGTTTGATAAATACACAAATGGCAAGCTTTATTTAAGAAAGGGGTTGTGCTTTCCGAGGTACCAATACCATATTCATTTTAAGACAATAGAATGACACTTGCTCTGGCACTGATTTAAATTCTATCCTATCAGCTAAAACTTGAATTATACACTTCTTTCCTATGTAAGTCATGAAACGGAAGCTATACTCGAATTGCTCATTATGATAAATTAAGAGACTGCCTGTCTCAGATTGCACAGGAGGTGATAAATCAACCACACGTTTTGTTATTTATTTTACACTTATTGGCATATACAGAACACCAACATCCAGGATATGTTAGTCTGATATATCCTCTTAACGTTATTTCTTGCACTTACTTTTATTTCAAACTATTCCAGTTTCTTAGTTCAAGGGTGTTTCTCCGTGTGTTCTAATTTGGTATCTTGCAACTCCTTTTTTTTTTTGGTTTTTGCAGAATGAAGTGGCTATAAAAGTTTCAGTCATCTTAAACATAGGAGCTAAACACTCAAGTATCCCATTTCATCTAATGTTTTGTTGGATTACATGTAAAGAAAACTTATGTCCCGATGAATTTCTGAATGAGCAGTTGGAAGAAAACTTATCATCAATATCAATAGATCGGAATAGTAACATGAGCAATAATTCTCTCTTTAATTCTGTACAGCTGTATAAAACGTACAAAGTTTTGGTTGAGCAAGTTCGCGGAGGTCGTCCTATTTGGCATGTTTATGCAGATGCTGGTGATCAACTGCTCTTCTTTACACGCGGTTTTTACGGGTTAATCTCTGGGGAGAGACAAGTTGGAACAACTTACTACTACAATAGATTAAACTACACAGTTTCACTGACTGATTATAATTTATATCACGTGTCAAACATTTTCAGTTTATAATGTATTTTTTTGTTTGTTTAGGATGTGATGAGGTCAAGACATGTAGGATTGGTGGTGCCAGAATAGATGTCGGCAGCAAATCAAGGGTATGCTTGCTTTTAGAGCTGTTTTTCATTTCGATAAAGCATGCTACCCTTGATTTGTTGTAATAGTAGAGGTTAAGACTTGTGTACTGTATCAAGCCCCATTTTCGCCTTACGGTGTCATTGATGGTGGAAGCTCGGGAGAAGAAATATCTTTCATAGGATTGATTGGATCTGTGTGTTGCTGATGAATTTATAATTGCTTTTGCTAGGTGTTATGCGCGTCTCCATTCAAGGGCTGCAAACTGCAGGAATAAAAAGTGTGGCCACGACAACCAAGTAATTTTATCTACCAGTATTATTATGAATATGAATGAAAAGTAGCATGTTTTATAAGTCCTTAATTTGATTGGTCAGATTTATTTCCTTTGTGGTTACAGCTAAGACAAAAAAGCAGTTTTATGGGCAGCTATCCGAGCAAAAAGTGATCTGGGAGTGTCGTGTCTGCTTGAAGAGGAACTTCTTTGGTTGTTTTTTTAAAAAGTCTTCATATTTCTAACTCATTTGTGTTCTTAATATGGCACACAAAAAAATGTTCTATATTTAAGTCTGTTTGTTGACAGACCATTTTGAGCTCAGGTAATAAAATGAAGAAAAAAAAAGCTAGGTAACATCATATCTCTCTTATTGACACTTACCATCAGGATCTAATTTAGTTTGGTAATTGCTGCTATAAGTATGATGCATTGCAGATAAGAATATCACCTCGCGTGTAACCATTGCGAAGGTTGCCCTTGGAGAGCTATGAGTGAGCGCGGTTCTGGAACCGCCCGGAATCAAACCCGAACAGAGAGAACTGAGAACCAAAAAATATATATTTTAGAAATCGAGAACCGAACCGAGAGTATATTTCGGTTCCTCTTCGGTTCTCGGATTTGGTTTGGGTATTTTGTGTAAGTGTTTCACACGTCTACGTTTTATCTTTAAATATATTTCATATTTAAACATCGTAATAACATAAGCATCTCATAAGGCGTTGAAATGACAAACAAAATCTACGAGTATATCCAATTATTAAAAGTATATGATCTTTTATAAGATAAGTATATGAAGTGAATAAAGAAATCACGTAAGAAACATTAGTTAAGCATAGAAAGCTAATATCTCAATATAAGATTTGGTTAGTATATTTGATTTTGGATAACATGCGCTGTTTGTACAATGTTTGTAATCTGATCCCAAGATAATGTTCCCATCATAAATAATGTTGTTAATTTGATGTAGGCAAGAAGAGCATTAAGAGCTTTGAAAGGAGTGGTTAGGATTCAAGCTTTAGTTCGAGGGAGGCAAGTCAGGAAACAGTTTGCTGTGACCCTTTGATGTATGCAAGCTCTTATTCGTGTTCAAGCGACGGTCAGGGCCCGTAGCGTTCTTATGTCCATTGACGGTCAAGCTGTCCAAAACATGTTTAATGAACGACGCACACAAGACAAACTTTTAAAAGTGGATGAGGTACAAATAATCAACAGTTGAACTGATTCACTATCTTGTCACATTCATTTGTTGATGATTATATTCTATATCTACTCCAGGAAGGATGATGTGACTACAAGAGGTTAAAGCCAAGATTCAAATGAGACAAGAGGGGACTTTTAAACGTGAACGAGTACTGCATACGGTTTTGCTCAGAAGGTAATGCATGTTTGTTCCATGTAGTAGACATTTGGATTCTCGATTTAGAACTGATTATTTAAACTCACAATACTAACTTTTTGATGTTTGGATAAAATTATTTTGAGTTATAGTATAATGGCTAATTTTATTTTAACTTTTAAATATTATCTTCAGGATTTGTTGTATGGTGTATGCATCAAACGAGTAGTTCTTAGCAACATAAAGACACCAGTGATTTAGGTAATACTTGCCTTCATTATTTTGTAATCTGCTGAGTATTTTACCATTATGTGTTGGTTTCTAATGTCAATTTTAGTTGTAAGTTTGAGGAGTCTATCTGGTCCAAAATAGTTGAGCAGGTAATGAACTAATTCAACTTTACAGTAACACCGCATTAACAAATATCATAAACTAAATTAAGATTGATCGACGGTGTAAACATTGACGTGGCAAATTGGGCGCGTTAAATATTGCACTAACTGTAAATTTTGTACGAATATTGTTGACTCAAAATACCTTTTTCCAAATACTTAACTGGTTCCACCAGGAATCTTCGTTCCACCATAGTATTCTTTCTGAGCTGTCTAATTGAGAAGCCCCCCTCCTTTCACCATAGTTTATAAGCACAAAAGGTCTTGAAATAATACTTTATAATCAACCACTAGCTTCTGATGAACAAACCTATATTGGAAAACTTGATGATCAAATCAGGTACAAAAATTTATAATCTAAGCAGTTGTTAAGATTCTTAAGTGTCATGTCAGGTACACGAACATAAGTACACAACACATACGCTGACATATACAAAATCACAGAGCGGTAGGTGATCTTAGAGTGGCAAACCCAAATCCATTCGGTGCAATATATATATACACAGGTTAGTTGGTTCCTACTGCTACTTTGCCTCACCAACTGCCATTCCAATATCTGCACTTTAAAAACATCTCAGAAGAATCCTATTAGCCTACCTCCTAATGATCTGTTAAGGATAAATGTTATATCTGATACATTAAGTCATGGAGGATACATAGTGATTTTAGCAATTTTAAGCCCATTAAATCATGGAGGTAAATAATATACTACTGAAATAATTTAGTTCATTCATGTTTCGCTGTTGCATCAGGAGCATACATACTAGGCTACAAGAGAGTTGTGATGACCTTAGACGCAAATCCAAAATCTCTCATTTATGTTTTTCTTTTTTGACCTACTGGAGCTCCCAATTGGGTGAAGCAAATGATGTAATATCTTGTGGCAAAGCGAAAGAAGAAAATCAGAAACAATGAACTTAAAGTTGACCTTTATTGAACAAAAGTACAAAAATAGTAACTTGAACAAATTCACATGAAGGAAAAGTTAAAAGAAGTAAGGAAACACTTGAAATCGAGATGAAGAAGATGAGAGTCCAAACGGAGGAGTGGTGTAAGGCTACAGATGCTGCACCTGCAATCTTAGCGGGTATGACGAATAATATTTTACTGAGTCTTTTTAATATAAAAAACTCGTGTTTGTTTCGTTACTAATATGCAGTTCTGTCTTTTGGCGTTTATACAGGGTGTATATTCAATGCTTCGTCTTTATTTCGAAAACAAACAAGAACCGTTCAAGGAACAATCACAAGCTTTTCATATGCTGAATTGGAAACTGCAACCAAGAAGCTCTCCCACTCTAATTTAATTGGTGTTGGGGTGATTTAGATGTACTTACAGAGTTGTAGACTCATAATTTCTCCTCAATCTGTGATTCTTAACAGGTAATACTCTTTTGGTTGATCAGTTCTATAGCTTAACAAGTTGGACATACTGCTGATTGTTCACGTAAATAGAAGTAGTTATACACGCTAAAGACCTTTGCCATATGACATGTATAAACCTTATAAAAAATAAAACAAATAATTAAAATGATGCTACAATATATACATGTTTTTTCGTTACATAAGTTAGAGATTTACAAAACAAGTTGAAGCTTACTCAACAAGGGGATAGACTTTGGTGATCGGGAATTTATAAAAATGAGTAGTAAGACATGCTATCCATAACAACAAAAATCAAATTCTTCATTCCCGCTAATACTGTGTTTGGAAGTCAGTCGTATAAAGGTTGCTCTTCATATTGTTGGACATTCTATTTGGAATAGCTTTTGTAAGGACACTAGAAAAAAGATCATCTGTTTAGTTAGGTCTTTGTAATTTGTTATCGTAGAAGATCATACCTCAGATTCTTAAGCTGAGATCTTCGTATTACAACTGGTAATGTGATGTCGCAATCCTATTAGGTGGACAATAGCTATATAGTTTGCACACATACTTTGAACTAAAAGTTTAAGCTAATTAACTACAAATTTGATTTTGTTTGAGTGGAATGTATAATATAAGCTTTTTCTTTTTATGAATGAGTCATTTTTTAGAAAGTTTTCCTATCTCTATTAACTGTAATGTGGATTTGGAAACATTGATAATAGTTTTCCTATCTCTATTAACCGCCACAATATAACTTCTCAAATTATGCTATATTCTTGAGCATGTTACCTGCATCAATGGGTTGATTTTGTATTATATTGTTTTTTAGAGACATTTATCGATATGTTGTGATTGTTCCAATGTTTGTGGAAACTAAGAATTTTTTTCCTTTATTTATCTTTTATGATTTGTATTCTATCAGAAAATATATTAGTAGTATGTGTACATGTGTGTTTGCTCGAGCGAAAATAGTGAGTTGGTTCCATTCGACCTTGGTTGTAATACCATACCCGCTCCACCGGTGGGTTTGGTTTAATTTTATTTTAAACAACTTGTGTCGATACGTTACAATGATTTACGTGTTTATCCGTACAATAAATTCTTTTAATAGTCCTTATAATTTATTTATTATGGCATTAAAATGAAAGAATCATAATCAACGTTGAGATCTTAACTCAAAATCATCACTATTTTAATGTCTCTATATGCTGTTCGAGGATGCGAGAATCCGTAAGGGAAAGGTTTAGGTCCACGGCTTGAAATTCTTCAAAATAAACATTTAACACCATGCAATGAATAACTCATAGTATGCTTTAAAAATATACACAAGCAACTATTTAACAATATATACAATGTAATTTTATAAATATTTACGGAACATTTCGGATTGTTTAACAAATTATATTATTTGGGCTTTTATAAATTTAAAATATAAAGAATTTTTTTTAATTCGGATTGAATTTTTTCTAAAAAAAAGACTATTTTTAACATAAATATAACGTTACGCAAGCATAAACTATAAATAAAATATACTAAAGGTTAAATTAAAAATTCAATAAACTAAAAACACATAAACCATAAACTCTTCGGAACGTCAAAAAAAACGACCCCGCCCATTGGGCGGGTTACGACGCTAGTATATATATATATATATATATATATATATATATATATATATATATATATATATATATATATATATATATATATATATATATATATATATATATATATATATATATATATATATATATATATATAAAAGTTTTATTTTTTTATATCAATTTTTATGGATGTCTTTTATTAAAATATTTATAATAAAAATGTGGGTATTACAAACAACAAGGCATCTTAAGTTACTTGGACTAACATTAACTAAGGTTCTTCATGAAAAAAGTATGTATCCTTTGATTTCAATTGGGAAATGGCACATCAATTCGATTCTCGAAAGACACTTGGATTGGACAATCTTCATTACATTCATTACAACAATTCAGTTTAGATAATATGAGAATTGTCTTATATCATTACGTATAACAAATAACACATTTTCTTGGTAATGGCGGCGTTTGATATAAGATGATAAGAATAGCACTTCATTATCTGAATTACTTAGTGTATTACATTTTTTTTGCCTTAACCTCCACTTCAGATACATGGTAATGGCTAATTAGTAAAAACAATATGTTTCTGTTAGTGATATTCGAAAATACATTAAAGAAATCACTCTTCTGAACAACAGCTATGATTCTCTTTGGTCCGATCTTCTTTCTATAAAGGTGAACATCTTTATTTGGAGACTTTGTTTAGATCGAGTTGTTTAGAATCTCTTGTTATACGGGAATTGAATTTACTGTTCATATTTTTTCACATGCTCACTTCCAAAGGAATTTTGGAGTCTTATTTTTAAGTGGGGTGAACTTGTTTCTCAACAAATTCACTCGTTCTTAGATTGTCGTTCGTGATTTTATTCGTTTTTTAGGTTCAAGATTAAACGTGATCGTTTGCTGATGATTATTGCTGCTACAATTCGGATATTATGAAAATATCGGAATGCAATCATATTTTCCTCTCATCAAATGAGAAAATATGAGAAAATGTAATATTTTTATAATATTCCTTTAGTCTCATTTTCATAGTTTAACATAGAGGAAATCACTTGTCAAATTGGCAAGATCGGTTAAAGAGTAAAGATTTTATCGTAATTTTTTCTCTAACACTTTGTTAATAAACAATTTATTGCTGTTAACAAAAAAAGTGCTCATTATAAGTACTCGAAGAGGTTTTTTTCTCTTATCTAACAAGCAATACTGTATAACATTAAACATGACCATGTATCACCCTTATTATTGACATCACAGCCTCTTTATTCAATTTTCCATATCAAACCAACCTTAAATGCGGTGGATGAAGAAACTCAATAGGAAAAATAAAATAAAATAAAATGTGTGATGTAAGTGAAAAAGATAAGGCCACACTGAGCGTGAAAATATGACAAAATTATTTTTGCATCATATATACTGTTATTAACTTGCTCAACATCTATTATTAATTTTAACCAAAGTGCTTATACCATAATAGTATCTCACGTTATGTGTGTATATATTTTGAAATAGTTAATGTTAGAAAACAAAAATTTAGGCCGGGAGTATTAGCTAGTTTCTTTCTTATGGTCTATTTAGCTCATTAGTCGTTGGTACAAAGAGTTTAATAAAGTGTAGGCCAATGTTGATAAATCATAAATATGGTTCATTAAGTATGATTAAGTAGGTGTTGAGTTTGATTGGTGGTGTTTGTAGCTCATATGTGGCGCAACTAGTTAACATAAATTTTTTTAGAGTTGCGTTGATGTCACAAAACGTTTTTATTAATTGCTTATTTTGGCAATCAATATTATTTTTTATTCACTTATACTTAAATGCGTAATTCATAATCGTTATCATTTTCTCGATTTTTTTAACGTATAGTCGGTATCATTCGTCAAAATATTTAACGTAACGCAAGTGCTACCCAATGTTTTGAAACCCGGGTTTCAAATTAACCCGGTCGAGTCACCGGGTCCAGGTCAACCCGTATAATTTCTTAAAAAAAGAATTAGATTTTTAATAATTAACAAAAATTATATATAAAAACCAAAATAATTCTCGTATATTAAAGATATAAATTGTTTACCAACTAATATAATATGTATAAATAAAATTCCGTCGAAAATACGTAAAAAAAAAAAAATTAAACCCGAAAAAATCGAAACCCGGCCGGGTTTTGAGAACCGGGTCGATCCGGGTCACCCGAACCCGGCAGGTCGAGCCGGGTTTCGAAAATGTAAAACCCGGGTCAATATGATCCGTTTTTCGGTCGGAACCGGGTCAACCGGTTGACCCGGGTTTCAAAACATTGGTGCTACCTACATGTTGAGGCATGAAGTGCAATGTTTTGAAACCCGGGTTTCAAATCGACTCGGTCGAGTCACTGGGTCCAGGTTAACCCGGTTTTTCTATAAAAAGAATTTTATGTTTTTAATAATTAACAAAAGTTATATATAAAAATCATACAAATTCTCGTATATTGAATATATAAATTGTTTACCAACCAATATAATATGTAAAAATAAAATTTCGTCGTAAATACGTAAAATTTACAAAAAAATTTCGAAACAAACTCGGAAAATTCGAAACCCGGCCGGGTCTCGAGAACCGGGTTGACCCGGGTCACCCCAAACCCAGCGGGTCGAGACGGGTTTCGAAAATGTGAAACCCAAATCAATATGACCTGTTTTTTAGACCGGAACCGGGTCAACCAGTTGACCCGGGTTTCAAAACACTGATGAAGTGTTTCTAGAAAAGGAAAAATTACGAGTACTTTTTTATTTTTAACCCGTTTTATTATTTGACAAGTCGGTTATTCAAACCTGTCAATATTCGATATAAATTATGTCATGTTATATATTATGAACGGTTATATTTGTTAGGAGTTGAAAATTCGAACAAATAATAATCAAGAAAAGGTATAATAACCAATATGAAAGTTAGAAAGAAAATACATTTCTGAGTTATGACATTAACTCATCAAACAGCGTATATATGAATGGATTATGTAATACCATTTAAGTACAACAAGTAATGATCTAATTTTTTACCTTAAATTATCTTGATTGTATTATGTACTACGTAATACTTTATGCAAGTTATATGAATGGATTAGAATTTAGGTGTACTTCATTCGTATAATTTTTAACAAGTATTTATAACAAAAAAATAATAATTTGATGTTAAAGTTGAAAAATTGAGTGAACATTTAAAAGAAGTGTATTTTATAACGCATTAAAACGTCAATTACACCATTTAAGTACAACAAGTAATGATCTACTTTATTATTCACAAGATAAAGCTTTAGGCGTGTCAACTAATTTTTCGGTTTTGGAATCACCTCTTTTATAGATAAACAGGTTGATGATAGTGGATGTAACTGAAACGTGTATATAATTTTTAGGTAATGTATAATTTAATTAGAATTTTATGCTCAGTTAAACTTGAACGCATACAGCTCTTTCAAAATAAGTTTAAAAACCATGAATCTATTTCATCAATAAAATTCAAAAGATGCAAGTTAAAATCGTCATGTTGTTAAGTAGACAACAACAATGTGATGTCCTTTCTCCCTTAATTATGAAAAGAACAACCAAATTTGCAATCAAGGCAAGTTGGCATGTCCTGGTCCCTTAGATTTTAATCGGCTACTATCACGTTTGAATCACAAAAAGTATCATTAGCAGGAAATGTGAACCGCGATAACCGACAGAAGTAATCAATCCTAATAAAGGCAAGTTAGCTACCCACCCGAAAATCTTATGAAGTTCAGTATTAGTCCCTTTCGAAAATGGTTTACGTTTTATGTTCAGTCATTCAATAGTTATGTTGCCACTTCCATGATCAGTCATAATCTTACCATTTTGATCTATTACAGTTCTTGGGTTGTCACTGTATTTTGTAATTAGAATTTAGACCTCCCGACTAAAACTGGTCACTTTCTTATTGCTAGAAGAATTAAAGTTAACAAGCTGATAAATCTAGTGCCAATTGTTTAAAGATCAGATACCATATAAATGTAACCAATTGCCAACGGCTATTCCTCTCAGGCGAAGAGGATAAAAAACTAACCATAACTAGGCGATGGTTCGAGAAGGGATACTGCCCGTTTGGATATCACTGCACTACTCAACCTATTAACCACTAACATACCGTTCTAAAAAAAGATACCATATAAATGTAACTGGAATCATCCATATATAATGCTAAAGCAATAAGTCTACAGACACCATGGTGGAGTACAATGTTATTCATTTGACTAGATATCCATGTCCATCTTAAATAGCATCAAAAACCAGACATACACTAAATAACAACACGACTTAAAAAGGAAGACCATTTGCCATTCTCTTAATACTCATTGATCCATCAGACCTTGTTACGGTACCAGTAGACACCCTCTTTGACCTCCTCATCTTTATCGACATAGATGCATTCCTTAGTTTCTCTATACATGGCCTTGAAAATTGATGTCCCGTCAAACTGATAGTATTCTCCCAAAAGCGGCTTGATTGCCTTTGTAGCTTCCATTGCGTGATAATGAGGCATCGTGGAGAACAGATGGTGGGTGACGTGAGTGTCAGTGATGTTATGGAATACCTTGTTGAGGATCCCATAGTCCCTGTCAATGGTGGCTAGAGCTCCACGTAACCAGTCCCATTCAGTTGAGTCATAGTGAGGTAGTGATGGGTGTGTGTGTTGCAAGAATGTGATAAGGACCAAGAAACCATTCACAACAAGCAGAGGTCCAGCATACATGGTTAGAACCCATGTGAGTCCTTTGATCATTGCAAGACGGAAGAGTCCGAACATGACAGCTAGGATACCGGCATCAGAAATGAAGATTTGGGCACGTTCACGGTTGGAATAAATGGGGCTGTTTGGGTCAAAATGGCAAGCGAATCGGTCATAGTATCGACCTGAAACGTTGAACATTAGGTACAAAGGCCAGCCCATGGTGAGTGTGACAAGGAGGGTGAGGATTCTGCCTGGCGGGTTGTTTAGGTATCTAGCGGTTGATCGGACACCAGATTTCAGTTTTGGGACGAAAACTTCATCATGTTCAATTGAACCAGTGTTGGAGTGGTGGCGACGGTGACTGTATTTCCAGGAGAAGTATGGGACAAGTAGAGCCGAATGGAGAACAAGGCCTACAGTGTCATCAAGCCATTGGTAGTCACTGAATGCATGATGTCCACATTCATGGGCTATGACCCAAACACCAGTTAGAACACAGCCTTGACAGGCCCAGTAAACAGGCCATGCCACATAGGCGAGTGACTCAGGGAGGAGAGGGATGTAATTGTTGGCAAGGTAGTAGAAGATGGAAGCAATGGTGAGGTCGTAAACAACATAAGAGAAAGAACGAATGACTGATCGATTGAAACAATGGGGTGGGATGGCTTTCTTGACATCTCCAACTGTGAATGGTGGTTTCTGGGATGGGACCCGCTGGATAGTTTCTGTCTCAGTTTTCTTTCCACCAGTGGCGGGGTCGGACATTCGCCCACCTGCACCCATTGTTCAATGACCTGCAAAGAGAAGCAGAGAATAATATTATTAATGTGATGTAAAAATCTAGATATGAAGTAACCTTATTACAAAAGAGTTTCTTTTTAAAACATGTGGTTCCTGAAAGTGCAAGTTGCTTAACTTTGTTCTGCAACTTTTAGATTTGCAACAGGGACCATCTAGCAAAGAAAAGGACCCGCACTTAATTAGGCAGGACCATGTGCAAATGTCAATTTCGGGAACAAGTGGAGGCTTATTTGCAATAAGGAAAAAGATTCTAAAACAATATTTGTTTATGACAAATTGATTGATTTTTGAAAATTGCTCAGATAAAGTTTGATTCTGACGTTCGCCAAAAAAAATGGTTGATTTGCAACAAAAAGACTGATATGGAAGTTGCAAAACTTGTCCATTCCTTTACGGGCAGAAAGCCGTCATATTAGTCATATTTTGTATAATACATTACAAAATCAGGGCCAGTAAGTCTAGAAAACGTTAGTACTTAGGCTAAAAGAATGTAGCAGATACACAAATTATGACACGTTTTTATTTCTAGCCCGTCTACTATGTTACAGATGGTACAGCGCACAAAACTCTCAAACTAATAATGTAAGATGAACACAGTCACCCGATATGTCCTAAAATTAATGTTGGCCCGTCGTTATTCTTCTATAATAACAACACCGCCATAAAATCCACACTTATGGTTATGGACCAGTAAGAAAATAAATACAAAGAAATAGGGGTAAAGAGGCGTTAGTGAGGATTAGGTGAAGAGCATTTATGAAGCTGGATGGAAAGAGACATCTTGTCATAAATGAAAGGTCTAAATAATCCATTTATTAGAACCAGAAAGAAAAAAAATACCCAGTATCAAGTACTTGTATAAAAAAATACTAACAAGTATAAAAGTTGGCTCATATGAAACAAAGGATTTGTTTAAAGAGTTTTAAGTGCACATGCATAGTCAATAAAAATAATAAGCACATCTCAAAATCCTATCGTTTAAACTCAAAAGAGCAGACACAAGCCACTGTCATTTAAAATAAACTAGATCTAAATCTATGAATATGGGACAACTAGCCCGGGACCATGAAGGTAATAGACAACCTACATCAATGTGTATAAACAAATACGGAACGTTCAATAATTAAGCTTAAGTCGAGTTTTTTTTTTAAATAAAAGATTACCCACAAGGCAGCAACTACACTTTCGATGCTAACAGCAAAAGATAAGCCAGCTACGCTAGTAGTCATGTTTTGACTGAAAATTTTGAAAGCACGCCAAAGATGAAATTAAAAAGCAGGTAAACGACACCCATGACTATGGGAGCACTACGTCATATGTAGTTATAAAGTTGTGTATACTAAAAATGAACACCAATGCGGGAGGCTAATGGGACCCAGTGACGAGGGACATAAGTTCATTACCGGCTGCAACTAAACTTGAACATTAACTACTTGACGTGCTAGTATGCTACATCATCAATCATAACAAAATAATTATATGTGAGGCGGCGGTGGAATCTAGGAAACTTAGATGACAACAACAAGATCCTGATTGAACACATTTGATGTGGGTATATGCCATAAATGACGGGTTGTTGGCAAAGGCATATTCCAACTTGCTATAAATAAAAATAACAATAACTCACTAGTTTGCCAAACCTGGTGAGACCCATGTGCCAGAATCACATGAAACAGAAGTGGACAATCAAAAAACGCCAGAATTGGTGATAGTATCTAACTTTCAAGTCTTATTTTATGTATTGGACTACAATTGATAAATGAGTCTCAACTAACATTACTCATTCCGGTAGCCGGTGAAGGGTTACCTAAAAAGTTACTGTACTTATCAATTACTTTTGCGCTTTCCAGCAAAAACAACAGCAAACGGGTGAAAAACATCTGAAAGTTTTTACTTCAAGAAAACTGCCAAGAATTTGGTCACGGATGCTCTGTCCTCAAAATAAAACCAGCAAATTTCTCTTTAAATTATTGAAGTAAAATTGAAAAATACATGTACTGTATGGTAAAAGGCTTCCAACCAAAAAAAAAATTTTTTTGCAGTAGCAAGTGACATGGACGTTTCATCACAAAAGATATCATACATTAGATCTATCTTAAGAATCTGTCACTTTTTATTTCACTTTTTATTCATTTGTAAGGTTTTTCCATAATTTTCATAATACTAAAAGATTTAACAGCACTTAAAACGGTCCTAATTCGATTGCATGTGCACTGTTTGATATCGACATATACAGTAAAATAATTAGGCCATGTGTCATACTGTTGAATGAACTTGATTTTGAAGCAAAAGATGTGACTTCAGGCTGGGGGGAGTGGTGATAAAAACCCACGGGTGGGTCTGAGGTGTCAAAAACCCACGCGTGGGTTACCAAGAACCTCACAATCTCACCTTAAAAAGCCACGCGTGGGTTGAGGGTCCCAGTGCAAAAAAAACCCGCTACAGGTGAGTTTCTCACCTTTGATGCTAACACATTTTGGTGGGCCCAGCGTATTATATGAACGAAATAAAAGAAAAAGAAGAAAAAAAAATGCAGGTCGGAGGGGGAGGTGTGAAGAAGACGCAGGGGGATGGGGGAGATGAGGGGAGGAGTAATTTGGGCTTTTTTTTTTAATGGGTTATATAATATGGGCTTTTTATTTATATGGGTTACATTTTAATTTATTATTTAAAAAATTGGGCTTTTTTATAAATATGGATTTTTTCCTTTCTTTTTTATATGCTTTAAATTAAATTTATACACTAAATGTGTTTATGAGTTTAATATTTAGTTAGTTTTTAGTTTAAAAATTAAAATTAAATATTAAAAATGATAGTGGAAAGATGAGGTGGAGGTGAGGTGGTGGTGGGTTTTTTTTTTCCTTAAGAACCTTGAAAGGTGAGTTTTGAGTGGGTTAGTGAGAGGAAAGAGAAAGCTGAGGTGGAGCTGACGTGACGGTGGGTTTTTTTTGCACCACTCCCCCTAGCCTTATAAGAGTGTATACAGTGAATCAATAAAAAAAGTTGGCAGATTTGAATACTAACCTAAAAATAGAATAAAAACTACATAATACATAATACAAAATTTAAAGCAAAAGATTTGACTTTAAAAAAGATATTAGTAGCCAATAAAATAAAGTTGGCAAATTTAATCACTTCACCTAAAAATAGAAGAAAGACAGCAGTTCAAAATTCCAATAAAGAAGAAACACTTTAACAAAGAAAATAAAAAGAGTAAAGTTAACAAAAACAGAATAAACCAGTCATGCACCATATTTACATGTATACTGTTGTTAACTTGTAGTCTTGTAATTATTTCACCCGAACAACTAAAGGGTAGGATGTTCAAGCTTATTTCTGGGCTTACAAGATTATCTCATAAGCTCAATATTTCAGGCTTATTTTGAAATCTATGGGATTATATAAGCTTATTATGATATAACAAGCCTATATAAGCTGACAAGTTTTAAAATAAGCCTGAAATATTGAGCTTATGAAATATACGACGAAATGAGATAGCCTCATAAGCCCAAAATAAAAAGCTTTTAAAAAAATTAACACAAACATCAATCAGATCCAAAACATAGAAACCACATTTCACATATATATATATATATATATATATATATATATATATATATATATATATATATATATATATATATATATATATATATATATATATATATATATATATATATATATATATATATATATATATATATATATATATATATATATATATATATATATATATATCACAGTTTTACACAATTAAAAAATCTAAATATTTAGATCTATCAAATATATGAGTTTAAATATAAAAAATACAATTAGAAGCCATACATTCAAATTCAAGTTTCACATATAAAGATAGATTTTATAAATAAATAAATTTATAAGAATGTATATATATGAAAAATGAACATGGGTTAAGAAGAAAAATACCTGAAAATGGTTTTGATCGGAAAAAAGGAAATGACCGACCGGCGTATGGAGTTGACGGCCGATTTGTTCGATACAGTCGAGGAAGAGAAGGGGTGAGATTGGTTGGTATTTAAGGTTTGGTTTAGGTATCAATGTTCTCAATTTGTGTGCTAGTGTACGTCTATGTGGGTCCTACACTACTATATTAAAAATACTCCACTCATATATCAGCTCGAGTTTCTATTTATTTCACACATAAATTAAGTCCATTTTTTTTCAATCTCAATTTTAAAATATTTATGTACCAATTACTCCCTTCTAAAATTGTAACTTTAATACTAACATGAAAGAATCACGTTTTTATAGAAACAGTTCCCCCAAACCCAATTGTTAAATATAAAATTCCCTCTACCAAATCCATTGTTTCGGTTGTTTCATTCGTTGATTAAAACAGTGTCTTTATTTCCATTCGTTGATTCGATTGTGTAAGGCACTGAGTGTTGTGTGTGAAACGATTTTTAGTCGTTGATTTATCGGCTTCCCATACTTTATATCCATTGATGTAATGTAACAACAACAAAAAAATTGGCCATTGTGGTGAATAAAACACACCTCACACACCAATAATTTTGATCGGTTTCCTTTTCATCGATTGTTATGATCGTTGCGGAGGTTTCATACTGTTTATTAACAACTGGGACGAAGCCAAGACCAAATATGACCGGGTGCACAAATGTTTTTGAAATACAATGTAATAGAGGTAAAAAAAATGAATTAAAACGAAAATTTTGATAAAACGGTAAATGAATGAACTTAACCTTCCTAAGAACTCTTTTAGCGAAAACACGCTTACGTACATCCTCATGTTTAATATTATTAATTTCTCCTTACTCTATATCACAAGTTAAAGCGTCGTTAAATTCATTATCACCTATTTGATTACACAAATCAGTTTTAACGAGTTTTTGAACTTAATAGTAGCAACATGCAAGACTAAAACCACTTCAACAACCTATAAACCAAATGATGAGATGTAAGTTTTTTCTTATCCATCGTACTATACAAGTTAGTAAAACCTCTATCATTATAATAGACTTCTTGTTATAAAGGGTCGATTGATTTTGGATCTATAACATATATAAAATAGATTTTGGTGAATTTTTTTTGCTTTGATTTACATTGTTATATCGAGATCTCTGTTAAATTTTAAATTTATTTTTTATTTATACTAACTAAACAATGTTAGAAACACATTTCGATGGACCGGGTGAATTTAAAGTGCATTTTGAAAAAATCGACATTTTTTCTAAAAATTGACACTATATCGAGAAAACCCGTAAGTGTCACGGCACCCACGAGACACCCCCTGGCTCCGTCCATGATTGCCCAGTTGGTTGTGATCGTTGTTTAGGTGGTATGTCATTCTATACTCTTTTGTTTTAATTTATGGTTTTTTCTTTGTATGTTACTGAATATCTAATTTGGGCGCCTACAAGAGGTGTTACAATTTGTTTTGTATCTGATTAAGGTTTGATTAAATTCCGATTAAGGTTTGGTTAAATTCGTATTTGGGAGGTTGCTTTATATGTTATTCAGTAGCTAATTTGAGCATCTAAAATTTGTTTTGGTTTAGTTCTATTAATTGGGCTGCTAATCGCGTATTAAAAATGATCTCATAGATTATGAGTCGCGTATAAGTTGTGTTCATGACTTGGAAATGAATCATTACTTGAGACTTTTTGGTTGAGTTCTGTTCTAAAGCGTGCAAACATACAATAAAACAATATGATCGTACAGTAAGCAAGATAAAGCGTAAAATAAGCAAATATGCAGTCTAATAAGCAAAGTTAATAAAAATAAGCTTAAAAGTAACCAATGACTTACAAAGGGTCCAAGCTCTTATAAAGACACTGACCTGGCAACTTTCACACCCCTTTTTCATATTTTTAGCTTTTTTCCATCCCTAATGAGCTTTAAGCAACTTATTACCAAACCAATAAGCCAAGGGCTTATAACAACCAATATATCTTCAAACATAAAATAAGAACACCAAGATTTTTCAAGCTTGGTAACTTGTAAAACCCGCATTAAAAAATCCTAAGATCATTAAATGCACGAATTTACGGTTAAATTTAAACTTTTTAATTAAATAATATACGCCATGAATCGTGAATATTTAATATGAACTATATGTATATTAATTAATTATCGTAAGTATTACGTATATAAACACGATTATCAATACACGATAAGAATGTACGTATAATATTAAGAAACGTTCAAGAAACGAAAACACGATAATTAAACACGAACACGCACGATAATATTTAAACAAGAAAAAAACAAACATGAAACTATAGGGGGTGTTGTGGATTTCGGCTAGAAGAGGAAGAAAGGGGCAAGTTGGGTCGAGCCCGGCCCATGAACTTTTTACTAGTTAATTAATAAAACCACAATGGATTTCATAAATCACTTTTTACATAAAATAATCAAACCCTACTCCCTTTCTCCTTCCTCCTTGTCGCGGCTCACCCAAGACCACAAGGACGTTCGTTTTGATTTTTGTTTGACAACGGTATCGTGTTCGTTCATTCTTTTAAATCATGTGTGGTATCTCGAATCCTTTTTCTTTGTTTGTTTTTAATTTATTTATGTACAAACATTAAAAACAATGCATGAACAAGTAAATAAACCATAGATCTAGCAAGTTTTAAAAACAAATAATGGTTGGGGGTTTGTTTGCCTCGATCGCAGCCAACCGAGACCACAAGGGGTCTCGGTGGTGTCGCGTGACCAACAGCCGCAACCCCATTGGGGGTCGGCGTAGGATTTAAGCCACCAGTCGCAAACCATGGCTGGCGGTGGTGGTGTTGTGGTTGGCAGCCGCAAGGACCAAGACCCACGGTGGGGTTCTTGGCCCAAGCAATGGGAACCGAGGCCCAAGAGGGGACTCGGTGGGTATTAGACGTAAGCAGGGGGAACCCAGCATGGGCTTGGGGTTCGTGTGATGTGTTTGTGGCTCGGACGAGGCACGACAGCGAGTGCGCAGCCCTCGGGGTGTGGTGCTCGGTTGTCAGGTCTCGGGATGGGGCTTGGGAACTTGACATTTTTCAAGAACACATAATTAAACCGACATGTAAAAACGGTTTATGTTATGTTTTAATTAATTAATTGTATTAATTAGTTTTGGTTTAATTAAAATAAAAACTTAGGTTATGTTTATTTAAATAAAATCATGATATAACATGTATGTATATTTATTTAAATAAACTTATGTTATAATAATTAATAATTTAATTATTCATGAACATAGATTTAATTAATTAAAACTTAGGTTAATTAATTAATATTTTTTATGGTAAAGTTAAATAACATGAAATATGTAATATTATTAATTAATATTAACTTATGATAACATGACATGACATTATTAATTAATAATAATAAGTTAAGCTAAGTAATTATTATTTATTAAACTTTATAATATAATTATACATAATATAAAATAAGCATATGATTAATTATGGAACCATGTTAATTATAGAAACACACTAAATATGATAATATGCTATATATGGAAATACATTAAATATGGTAACATGTTATTTATAGAAACATGCTAAATATGGAAACTTTCTATTTTTGGAAACTTACTAATTATGGAAACTTTCTATTTTTAGAAACTTACTATTTAAGGAAACTTACTATTTTTTGAAAGTTACTATATATGAAAACCTGCTATTTTTGGAAAGTTACTATATATAGAAACCTACTATTTTTAGGAAGTTACTCATTATGTTATAACAAGTACTATAACACTTAAAACATGAAATACATGAAACTAAAACACATGAAACTATAAGAAACACATGAAATAATAAGACAAGACAAGAACAAGTATAATAAGTATGAACACGTCAAGTAAACTAATTAACAAGTATGTAGAAGTAAGACCGACTCTTATTCATGTCCCTTTATTATGTAGCTATTTGTGAAGTCGGAGTGATCTTCTACGTTCGTTTTCATCTTCATTTACTGGACATAAGGTACGGATATTCCGTCCTTCAGTAAGGACATATTTCCTATATTTAGGATTTCCCGTTTGCAGCCATCTATTTTCCCCAGTAGTTTAAGTATCTTAAACACATCAGTATATGCATGATTATTTTAGATTGCCTGAGCTATATACATGCATGCCAGTTTCACCTAGTTATGGGGGTTCCATTACCATAGCACTAGAGGCACCGGTGTTATGACTCTTCTGCGGTGAGAGTGATTGTTCGCAACGTCCCTTTACAGTATTTTACCTATGTTACTATTATCACGTGGGGCGAATGGGTTCATCCTAGGACAAGTAGTATGATTTAACGGTAACTGCGGTGTGTGCCTTGCATCTGTTACAGGAGTTGATCCCTCCACTCATTTTATATATTAATTAGAGGCAGCCCCTCTAATTGCATGACGAGGTCACCCATCTATGTATTCATGCACGTTGATATAACATGACCTATATGGGCTCCAGGCATATTTAAAATACATATTTTTAAGGTAAACTAAACATAAGTCTTTTTAGAAATATAAACCAGTCTTATGGACTTAAACCAGGTTTTCCAGGACATACAATTATTCCGCTGCTATTCATTTCATTTCATTACTTGCTTATATTTATGCTTTACATTGTATGTTATATATCTGCACACTGGGCGTATTGATCATTCGTATTTCTCTTTCCATGTCCCAATACGGCAGGTACTAAAGGGCAAAGCTAGGATTTCAAGAGTACGTGCATCAAATGAGGCGCCAATCTTCTTTTATTCTTTAATGCATTTACATACTTTTGCTTTACTGGACATTGTTTAGTCCTTTCCTTTACATTCTACTTATGCATTTCATGTGTGGAGCTTATGTTGGATCCGATGTTTGTTCCATATTCTTTTATGGTCATTTAATGTTTAGACATTTACCTTGCATGCTATGATGACACGCCATAATTATCCTGTGATATTCCATTTATTAAAATAGGGTGTTACAATTATGGTATCAGAGCCAAGGTTTTGACCTGTAGGCTCTTAAAAATTGACCTGAGACTAGTGGGTAGTCATTAGCGTCTTCCTAAAACTGACATTTTGTTTTCATGCATTCAATGCATGTATCATTGTTGCAGGAATTTTGAGTAAGTAATGGTTGGTACAGGACTGACCATATTTAGTCGTATGTGATTTTATTCGAATTACTTTGCTTGGTGAACCGACCCATAGGCGTTCACATTAGCTCATGTCATTTTGTTTTGATGAACCGACCCATAGGCGTTCATCCTCGTTATGTCAATTTTGTTTTGGTGAACCGACTCATAGGCGTTCACCCAAACTCATGTCATTTTCGTTGGCTATGTCTTCATAAACTCTTCATGCATTCTTTATGTTTATCATATGTTCTAATCAGATTAATCATTTCGTGTTCTTTTAAACTGTCAGATGGTCATGACACGCGAATAAGAGCTAGCAGCAACTGTCCAAGATTTATCATTTGTGTTTTCAAGTCAAGGTCAGGAGGACCAAGATTTATCATTTGCGTCAAGGTCAGGAGGACCAAGATTTATCATTTGTGTCAAGATCTTGAAGGAACCGTTCCAAGAGGGAAGCCACTTGGAAACGGACAAGATCAACCGGACTTCTTATCCGTTTTTCTATTATCGATTAGATATGTCCTTTCAGTCACGTCACATTCCATGTCCTTTTAAGCTATGTCACGTTTCACGTCAACTTCGTTTCCTTTTATCTTGCATACCTTTCCAGTTTGAGTCGGGTATGTTACGCTTCCAGTAACGTTATCTATAATTCGGGGACGAATTATTCATTTTAGGGGGGAAGAGTTGTAAAACCCGTATGATTTTACCATGAACAATACACTTATGATCGTACGTTCAGGGTTAAAACTTTCCTTATATAACATGAACACGTGTCATGAATATTAATTACAAGAATTAAGTACGTGTTATTACACGATAAGTATTAAATACGTGTTAGTACACGATAATTATTAACAATAATAATTATAATCACGAACATAAAATCAAGAACATGAAATCACGAACAGATAATTATTTACTTACGTAATTATTAATACGATGAATGTCGTTACGTACTAGTAATTATAATAACATGAATAATTAATAATTACGTAACACGTAAACACGAATAATTAACTCGATTATTCTTCGTATTTTAAATCAAATACGGTAAGTCATTACGTACGTAATAGTTACATTTAAACGTATAAATATAACCATGGGGAAAACTCACGACATTTCAATATACGATTACGCGCGTCTTTTAACAAGACGCGAATTATATAAAAGGTATAGGCATTTGATTTGGGCCGTTTAGACAAGAGAGAACAAGAAAACATGGGCTCTAGGCCCAATATGAATCTTAGGCCGCCTATAATGTAAAGATACCGGGGGGTATATTTTATTTAGACAGAAAATACCAAAACCCTAAAACATAGTAAACAGGCCGCACTTTTCTTCCCCTTTGTTCTTCAGTCGTCGGTTTTCATCACCAAGAACAGAAAACAAGTCGTGGTTTTGATCAAGAACAAGAGTGTAATTCGTGGTTTGATTCTTAAACCCTAAATCAAGTAAGAAACCCTATTCCGTTTTGTTTTTATGATTATTCTTTGGGTAACTGATCACTGATTTCGGATCTTAAATAGATTAAAACATGTTAATAAGAAGTTAATTATAAAATGGGGGTTCGTTTTGGTGTTGCTGCGTTGTTTGGCCACAAACCGAGACCATTTATGGTCTCGGTGGTAAAAACAGTTCATCAGCCGCAAGCCCCTGCTGTCAGCAGGGGTGCGTTTGGCTTAACAGTGGCAACGGTGACCAAGCAGGGGGAAACCACTGGCTGCGGCCAGTGGTGTGGTTGTTCTGGCAGTGGGAACCGAGAGCTTATGCTCTCGGTGGGAAGTTGATGCAAACAGGGGGGAAAAGACCACTGCCAGTGGCAGCAGCAGCAACACCAAGGGTGTTTGGTTGCTGGTTTTAGACAAGGCGTTTGGTAAACAGTTTTAGAAACTTAAAAGAGGTGTTTGGTTATCATTTTCAAGCTAGTATAATTAATTTAATTTAATTAGAATATTAAATTTATCATGCAATATTAAATTTATTTAATCTATTTAATATTGATTTTTAATCTTGTCAAGTTAAGTTATATTATTTAAAACCTTAGTTATACGAGAATTACTAAATTTGTTGGACCGATTCACGGGTTCACGAGCACGGTTCACGACTTAATTAAATTACAAGTTAGTTATTTTTACAAGACTAAATTTTTTTACAAGGTTAATAGAATTAATTTGACATGTTACTTAATTAATTTAATTACATCATGACTTAGGTTATTTTATTATTAATAATACATGGATTTTAACCTACGTATTTATCATTTAAATTAGACTAGATAATTAATTAATTATTAAACAAGCCTTTTAATTAATTAATTTACATGACTTAGGTTATATTAATAACAAATATTAATACATGTTTTAACCTAGGTACTTTTACTTTTATTTAATTAAATCATGTTATATTTAATTAAATCCCTTAACCTATAGTTTATTTAATTTACATGTAATAATTAATAAACTATACTATATATCACATGACTTAGAATATAAATCAGTAAACATTTAAGCTTATACTATTAGCTTAATAATCCAGCTTATTTCTATTTATGGAAACTTTCTATTTTTAGAAACTTATCTATTTTAAGCAGTAAATCTATTTTTGGAAACTTTCTATTTTAGGGAACCTGCTATTTTTAGAAAGTTACTTATTATTACCCAACAAGTATAATAATACAAGAAATACAAGTAATACTTAAACATAATATCCAGAATACATGATAAACATAACATAACGATAAAATCAGTAAAACATGACATGCACATGTAAAACAAGCTAAGACATGATATAAAATCAGTTACGTACACAGTAATCAGAATACTTATACGCGTATATTATCTATGTATCATTAGTGAGATCGAAGTAGGACTCTCTTCCGTTCGTCTTCTTCGATCACTGGACACAAGGTACGGATTCTCCGTCCTTTCAGTATGGACATTCTTCCTTATTAGGATTTCTCGTATGCAGCCAACTGTTTTCCCCAATATATGTTTTATATGTTTCTGAATTGCTTATGTTTAATTAGATACCTAAAGCCATATAAATGCATGACCAGTTTCACCTAGTTATGGAGGTACCATAACCATAACACTGGAGGCACCAGTGTTATGACTCCACCACGACGGAGTGATAGCTCGTGGCGTCCCTTCAGCTTTTGGCCATATGATGAGACTGCTTTTATACATAGTCTCATCGTCCAAATTGGGCTTAAAATGCATTAAATATCATTAAAAATGCCAAATATATGCTCGTGTTTGTTGCTTGTGTATTTTAGGTACGGATATTGAGGAAATGGCAAAAGATCACAAGAATCATGCAAAAACGAACACGGGAAACGAAGTCGCACAAAGAACCAAGCCCAAAGAATGATTTTTGCAAAAATGACCTTGAAGTTTTGAAGATTGGCAAGAATGGTCCCTCAACTTTGGAAGACTTGTCATTTTAAACCCTTGTAAATCCTCAATTTTACACTTGGGTCCCTAAAATGATGAGACATTACAAGAATGACCCTTGAAGAATGCAAATTATGCATTTATAGTCCTTGTTTAAAGTTATGAAGTTTGTGGTGCCAAATGTGACAAGTTGATAAAAGATGTTTACAAAGGAAATGGCGGAAAATCTGTTTAAACTTTATTTGAACACAATTGGGGAGTATAGGGGACAAACCTGGCCAGACAAACAACTTCAAACCCACCACTCTCCTACTGACACCTCACCCCACTACCCCCACCATCCAACCAGACGCCTCCACCTAATAACCCTAGCCACATCACCAGTCAACAAGTCAATCCCCATTTACTTCTTTTTAAACGGGATTTTATATATTAATTGGGAGAGGGAAACGGATACTGTTCATCATCAACACCTAATCCACCCCTAATTTTGCCTCATAAACCCTAATCCCAATTAGCACCAATGTTGGAAATACGTTTTTCCCAATAAAGTCTCGGTCACATCTTAGTTAGCATAGATCACGAGATATAGACTATTTAGAACTTTGTCTCTTGGAGCGACCTCCCTTAGGGGGAGATTGTTGGAAATACATTTTACGTATTTATGAAGGATCGGTCGCTCCAACGATATATTAATGTAATGGGCTCGTGATCTACTTAGTAAAGATATAGTCCATATAGCCCACATGTAGGGTGGGCTATATATACCCCTCCTAGCATGTTAGGAGGGGTTGGTGGTTCATTCATTTTCACTTTTTCATTTTAATAAACTCACTTTCTCTCTCTACTTTTCTCTCTTCTCCTCTTTCTCTCTCTACACCCTCATCTCCTTCCTTCTTCTCCATTCTATTTCAATAGATAATCCCAACCTTACCAAATCCTAAGAAATCGTAGACCTTCAGTTGGTATCAGAGCCATGGTTAAATCTTGGGATTTGCGTTTTTATCTATTAATTTTCTTGTCAAATCTTTTTATTTTTTATATAATCTTTTCGTTTTTTTATAATATGTCCAATCCGTTTTCTTGGTGAGATTAACTATTTTGTCCAATCAGTAGTTCGTCACTCTTGGTCCAATAATCCAAATCTGTCCAATCTGAATTTTTTTAGATAACTGGGTTTTTAAAAATATCATCAGTTTTTTAATATTTTTTATTTTTTATTTTTTATTTTATTTTTATCAGTTTTTCTTGTTTCTATCAACTTTTGTCCAATCCGTATCTTTTGTCCAATCAGTTTAGATAACTGGGTTTCTTTCAACCTCGTTGTTCCAACAAATCTTGCCCAACAGCCTTTCATTGACACACAGACTCATCGGTGTTCCGAACGAAAGTGTTCCGCACGAACGTGTTCCGAACGAACGTGTTCCGAACGAACGTGTTCCGAACGAACGTGTTCCGAACGAACGTGTTCCGAACGAACGTGTTCCGAACGAACGTGTTCCGAACGAACGTGTTCCAAACCAAGCATTTTTTATTCAAACATAACGGAACTCTACATTAACTCGACATCATCACCCACATCACCTCGACCCTCACACCCTCGACATCACACAAACACAACTCTCGGTCAAACCTCCCAAATTCATCACTCCCAACAGACTCGACACGACCCCACATAACACCCAGACTCGAATCAAACCTCTAATCCAAACACTCGTCTCGACTCCAACATAACCAAGACTCAAATCTTTTGGTATTTGATACAACCTCGACTCTCGACTGAACAAAAAACAAATCCCAGCACCTCAAACAACCCTCGACTCCCCCAAACAAACAACATCACTCGACTCAGACCCTCAACCTCATCAGACCTTAAACCAAAACACACAAGACTCGACTCCAAAAATCACCACTCGACACATTTTCAAAACCCCTTCGACTTACACCACTCGACACGTCATCTCGAAACAACCTCAACTCTCGCATGCAATTAATCTAAAAATATAGAAACCTACTTGAGACCCATTTTGTGGATCTTGAAGCCATAAAAATCGTGTGTTCATCATGATGTTGGATTCGTGTTCAATGAAGATGGTATAGATCTTTGATTCACGAACATCAAAGAGATGTGGGATATGCGATTATAGATCTTTGATTAAAGGATCAGATGAGGTTTTATCTTCTTATGTTCTGAGAGAAAAGATAATTAAGGGGCGGAGTAAACAAAGTGATATGAGGATTTAAGATGATTTGAGAGGATTTGAGAGGGTTTGAGATTTGTGAGATTAGAGAGACGAGATTTGATCTTGGTGGGAGAGAGAAAAGACAGAGGGGTGGATTTAACAGAGTATGTGCATTTGGTTTTGTGATGTATAGCAAAGAAAAAGGGGCGGTGATATCTATGAGAGAGGCTACGTATTGATTTGTTTTGTGTTTTATATGGTGGGTTAGTAAGATACCACGTGTTTTTTGCTTGTCCCAAATGTCACAATTTTACATCTGAAAAGGCGTTTTTTAGTTCATAATTTGCTTTGACTCACGTTTTCTTTTTTGTCATCTTTTGAGAATTTTGGGACACATTTTTCTTTCAACATTTATATCAAAGCAAACGTTTTTCTTTAAAAAAAATCAGATTTTTTAATTTAAATTTTAGTTAAGTTTATTTTTTTTTCAAATTATATATTTTAAAGTTTCATTTTTTAATTAAGTTAATTTTGTATTTTTTTCAATCGATATATTTGGATTTGGTACATCGTGTTGAGGCGGGTATTTTGAAAGAATCAAAGTGGTAAAATATTTGACGGGTTAAAAGTTTTGTGGCCGAATTTGAAGACAAAAGTGACGAGTCAAAGTGACGGGATTTATTTTTAGTGGCTACGGATTTTTGATCGGGTTTGTTTTATCAACGTTTAAGCCGACCACAATTTTTGAGCCGAGAAAAGAGTTACATCATCAATCGAGGATTATTTTTTTAGATTTACTACATATCTTTTGTTGGTGTTGTCATATCCACAATCACTTGTTATCAAATATTCAATGGATTCGTTCGATTCGACATGTCAAAAGGGAGAAGCGCATAAAATGCAAGACAAAGATAGTGATAATGGCATCATTTCATTTCAAATGCTTCAGTATCATCTAGTTACTCTTTCACGAATTCAAGGAGGGAGCGAATTTGTGACACTCTTTGGTCAAGATCGTCATATATTCATGGAATCGATGTTCATCATCTTGAACCAACTAGCAGAGCAACTCAACAATGAAGACTTTAATCACTCTGCATCAGAAATAGCATATCAGGCTCTTGTGACACAACTCACGCCTTTCCTCCAATTCAATATCGTCAAGCTTGAAAGTTCATTGATTTGCCAATCATTTCTTCGAGATACACATACCGAGCTTCGAGTTTTCCGTGATACAACATTGAAACTCATGACATCGGTCTCGTCTTCGATTTATGAAAGATCTCGACTTCAGCAAGCGTATGATAATGGAGTGCAAGAATCTGAGATACAAGAGGAGAATGGTCATACGGTTGACAACTTGGAGCATAACAATGGTAAGAGCACGGAATCAGGAGGACAACATGATACCAGTGGCATGTCAGGGAATGTTTACGAGATCTCTCTTGATGACACCTTACACGTTTATGACGAAGATCCTGCAACCATGGTCCAATGTAATGTTGTTTATGATGTATATGCTGATGACATGCCGCATATTGAGCCTTCTGAACCTAATTATGACAAACATGGGATGGAAAAGAGTGATAGAAATACCACTTCTGATTCATCCGATGTGAGTCATAATGGGGGAGAAAGTGTTCAAAATGCTAAACATCATGATAAATTCTTTTTAACTGCTTCGTTAACTGATTCTGATTCCAAGATTAAAGAGCTCGAAACGATCGTAGCTCAGCAATCAAAAGATCTTGAGGATGCCAAACTTGAATTTTCTAAGAAAACGGACAAATTTGAAGCATACTTTGAAAAACTTGAAAAGTCAAACGTTGTTCTTGAAAGAAAATTGCATCAAAAAGTTTTAGATTCGAAAGCTGAAAAGGATAATATTTTGAAACAAATTCAGTTACTAGAGTCTAAATTGGCATCCCAAGATAGATTGCTCAAAGAAAATGAAACGTTAAAAGCTCAAGTTCAGGAAAAGGTTTTTGCTATAGCTGCGTTGAAAAACGAGTTAAGGAAAAATAGAGGACCTAGTGTGGACACTAAGCTTGAAAAACATCAATCTTGGGGAAACCGCCTACAAATCAGCTCGTCAGACAACCAATTGTCAGACAACCTACTGCATTTAGATCCGAGCGACCACAATCCTCGAGACCGCGTTTTGCCTCCCAAGTTGATTTGGTTCATATTTCTAGACCAGTCACTCCAGCAACTAGGCCCAAAATGACCAAAACAGCTTTAGCAAGACCTAATCATATGAGTGCCTCTAGTTTCTCTAAGAATAGTTCAAAGAACACGTATAGAACGAGTTCAAATGACGTGCGCCATGATTTTGGTCAAAGGGAAACTATTCAAAAGACACATGTAACAGATAGCAATGTCCAACCTAGTCAGGTGCCTTCTAGATTACCCAAAACTGCTAACCGTAGCATGACGTCTCCTAGGAGCATCGATCAATCATCTAGGAATTACTCGGACATTAAATATGCTACCTGTAAAACATGTAGAAAATGTGTCTTTACGGCAAATCATGACTCTTGTGTCAAGAAATTACTTTATGAGGTGAACTCTCGTGCTAGAATTAAGTCCCAGTGGATAGCTAAAATCAAACCCTTTGGTAAAGTTTGGCGCCCCACTGGTAGAACTTTCACTCTTGTAGGAAACGAGTGCCCTTTAACTAGGATAGTCTCCGATTCTACTAAGACTACTAGGGAGGAAATTGATAAAGATGATACTTCACTTAAGCCTAAACTTAAGGTTTTCTATAAAAGGAAACGTTTGCCAGCCAAGACTAGTGAATCATCTACTCTGGTCGCTTCTGACACAAGTAAAGCCAACTGTGAACCCTCACGTGCTTCTAATAGTGATATCGCTAACCCATGTCAAAGCAAGCAAATTCCTAATGAGAATGCAGGTACCAAAGTTGATGTTCCAAAAGAATGAAGCGGTCCAATCGTTGTATACCGTTCAACTAAGGACACTCTTAGAGTTTGGTTGCTGAAAAAGCAGATATCAGAGAAACAAGTGTCTCAGGGGATTCATGGTTAAGCTCGTGTATAAAGGCTCACATTCAAATCACAGTCTGTGCCCCGTGCTTCAAAGAAAGGAAAGTTTATCGCCGATGATAAACTTATCCTAACAACGAGAAATTAAGTTTTCTCGGGCATGAGCTAATATTAAAAACATTCGAAGTTTTTAAGCTCATGCACAATGGTGTATAATCACATTACAGTTTATGCCCCGTTCTTCAAAGGGAGGAAAGTTTATCGCCGATGATAAACTTATCCTTACAACGAGAAATTAATTTTTCTCGGGCATGAGCTTATATCGAAAACACTCCAAGTTTTTAAGCTCATGCACAATGACTTACAGTTAAATGTCAGACTGTAACTCGAACTTAAAATAAAGGAAAGATTATCTTTTATGATAACTTATCCTCTTAACGAGAAATTCACCTTTCTCGGTCATGAGCTTGTATTAAAACATTCGAAGTTTTAAGCTCATAAAGGAAAGTGTATCTTTTAAATAAGAGAACTTTTCCTCATAACGAGAAATTAACCTTTCTCGGTCATGAGCTTTCCGTTAAAACAGTCAAAGTTTTCAAGCTCATGAAAACGACTTCTAAGTAAATGTCAGCTTAGGACTCGTCCATCAGATAAAAGGAAAGTTTATCGCCGATGGTAACTTATCCTTAACAATGGGAAGTTTACAACTTCTCGGACTTGAGCTCGTTTTGTAAGATATTCAACATCTTAAGCTCAAGTAACTGATTTTCAAAACGTTGAACACAATTTTTTCAAGAATTTTTCAAAAGTTTTTTCTAAATCTTTCAAAATTGTGTGTTCAAAATGTTTTGATAAAAAGAGCATGTCTTCTGGAATCGATAATATTTACGAACCTAGAAATGTCATTCACTAATGACACGGGGTTGTAAATAAAGTTCGAGCAGAAGTTTAAAAGATTTAAAACATGCTTAAAATGGTTTGCTATTATTTCAGATAGTAACCCGCTTTTCACTTTGAAGTCAAGCATTTCACCGGAAAGCTTTGACTTCAGAATTCGAAGTTATCAACTCCACAATACGAAGTTCGGTGCAATTTATATCTAAATACTAGACGATGCGACTGCTCAAACGACGACTACAGCTCTTTAAGTAGAACACGGGTCAACAATTGAGGGGGAGCAATTGTCCAGCATTCAGAATCTTCGATGCCAAAAGTACCATAGTTCACAAGTTGGTGTCAAGACAACGATATAAATTGTCCATGTGGTGTAAAGGGGAAGATAATTTCAGAAGTTACGAGGAAGACCAACATTCGTGAACAAGAACCATGTGCTTCTTTCATATGATGTTCTCCATCATTCAGGTCCAACCTCGTAAATTGCTAATATTGTGAATTCGTTATCATATATGATCTTTGCACGTGATAAATACCTTACACTTGTGTTTAAAAGGTATTTAATTTACGTTTCAAGTAGACCCTCATTAATTTGAGGGGGAGCTTGTGTAATTCATGTAGATAATTGGCTTTGCATTTTTCTTCCCAAATTTTCTTAAAATGCTATTAAATCAATTGATACTAAAAACATCGATTGGTTTAATATTTTTAATATGGGGGAGAAAATGTGATTTAATATGGGAAATGATTAATCACAAATGGTTTGACTTAACGTGTTAGCTCATCCCGACATGTGCGAAATGTTTTCGAATATCGTGGCATATGTTAAGGGGGAGCAAAATGGATTTGCACTTCAAAATGGATTTCATGGTGACATACACTTACCCAAAACATCTCTATTCATGACGGTGAAGATTGTGGTGACATAAGGATGGTAGGATAGGTTAAAGTCCAATGATTTCTCTAGAACAGGAGGAATCTTCCCAAGGACATTCCATAGCTAGAAATAGTAGTCCTTAGGAAAGATGGAGAAAGATTGTGAACGTAGCTGAATGCCGACCAAGTACTTAAGTTAGCACTGGAACAAACACAACAAGGTGCTAGTGATGACGTATTGGTAAGCATGAAGGGGTTGAAGAATGAAAAAGAATTGTAAAGATAAAGGGTGTAAAGAAAGAAGCCCTCCTTACAACCTTAGGCAGAAACCGGGTCAATTCATATGCTATTGAGATCATTTGTTAATGATTCTCGATATTGAAGAAAGACATCATGGACCCAGTGATGCAATGCACAACCCATCCCATCTAACTCAAATATCTCTCAAAAGGTATTTGTTTTAATCACACGGAGATCAACACGTTATCTATTGGTTTATTCACTCTGAATAGACTGATATTGAATAGGTGGCACTCCTCTCCAGCCTCTGATCACTAAAATCCAAAATGCACGATCGAGTCTAGAGCCATTTGAGATTATCAAATATCTCATTAGGACACACTGTCATATTTCCTTGCTTCCTCACACACTGTGAAAAGTAAGAAAGATCTTAAGAGTCATACGCAAAATCTTCATGATCTTGCCTGAACATCCGAGTAATACGAAAGTATTTACAATGAAGATGGAAATCCTTCTTGAGCGAATATCAAAAAACTCATGGTAGGTGACTTGTGCGATTCTTTATGAATCAAACTTGTGATAACTGGAAAGCAACAGTTGTTTAATTCTTAATTGATTTTAAACACGTTCCAGGCCTCTACGCAATATCCTAGTGATCTTGCCAGAACACTCAGAGTGATACCTTAGTGTTCACAGTGATGAGTGGAAATCCTTCTAGTGTTAACATCAAACATCATTTGGTAGGTAACTTGCAAGATTCTATATGAATCAAGCTCGTGACAACTGGAAAGCAACGATGGTGCGGTTCTTAATTGAACTTCACTTGTTCCAGGAACATGAATTGACGGCTTCAAATCATGCGGATAATATTATCCAAATGATTCACTCTTTATGTTCGCAGTCAGCTTTGGACCGTCGAATAAAGAGAACGGGTTTACCCGCGAAATCTTGTCAAGGAGGTTCTTTATTGAAATTACCTGCCACAAGTACGATATTCAATATCGTCCAACGGTCTTCACCGACCGGAGGTAAAATGCTACCGAATTAGAATGAAATGTTCAAAGCCATTTCATCCGTGTATAACTGTCTTATGCAGCGTAACAAGAAGGTGGCATTGTGGTGTACAATCCAGAAGAAGTCGTCACCACATGCTTATACTACATACAATTAGTACTTCAACAAATTCAAGAAAGTCTGAAGGTCAAGTATTCCGCTGTATCAAACTCTGAAGCTTTTAAGAATTTAAAGGTATAAGTATGTGGAACATGAAGTCACGAAGAGGCGAATGTCACAAGTGACGAATGCACAAGGTCAAGGCAAGAAAACATGCTTAAGACTTAAGTTAAAGATCACATCAAGGAGATTCACAAGAACAAGATCGAAGACTCAAGCATAGATGCTAGGTTTAAGATTTTGTAAAAAGATGTGACCTCCCTTAGGGGGAGATTGTTGGAAATACGTTTTTCCCAATAAAGTCTCAGTCACATCTTAGTTAGCATAGATCACGAGATATAGACTATTTAGAACTTTGTCTCTTGGAGCGACCTCCCTTAAGGGGAGATTGTTGGAAATACCTTTTACGTATTTATGAAGGATCGGTCGCTCCAACGATATATTAATGTAATGGGCTCGTGATCTACTTAGTAAAGATATAGTCCATATAGCCCACATGTAGGGTGGGCTATATACCCCTCCTAGCATGTTAGGAGGGGTTGGTGGTTCATTCATTTTCACTTTTTCATTTTAATAAACTCACTTTCTCTCTCTACTTTTCTCTCTTCTCCTCTTTCTCTCTCTACACCCTCATCTCCTTCCTTCTTCTCCATTCCATTTCAATAGATAATCCTAACTTTACCAAATCCTAAGAAATCGTAGACCTTCAACCAATTCAAAGGGAAAAGTCAAATTGACTTTTTGGTTTAACTATTTACCCATCTCCCAACATATATTAACACCCAGAAAAGGACTTGACACATCCTTGTCCCCCCCCCCCCAGCTGTTTTTGTCAAGGGACACCAAAGAACAAGACAAGACTCTGAATTTTTGACCAAGATCAACGTTTGTGATCCAAAGACATGCTCCCCACAACTATTTGGACAGCCCAGATCATTTCATTACTGGCATATGCACATGATTCTGGCATAAAGTATCACGAGACAAAGTTTGAATTTTTGAAGACTTCTACTCATGGGCAAAAATGGGAGATCAAGATTTAGGGCTTAGCTGTCATCTAGAATCATCTATGTACGTCTATAAAAGGCACATTAGGAATCAGTACAATTTTTTGTTCCAGATTTTTTCTCAAGTTCTGTAATTCCTTTTTAAGATTTATAAAGTTGGTATTTTTGTTGAAATCATAATTCCTTTTATAGTTTAAAAGTTGGTAGTTGCTTGAGATTAATCTGAGTTCCATAGTTCATGTTTAAGGTTGGTTAAGATAAAGTTTGTAATTCCTTTTTTCAAGAATGTGAAAAAGTTGGTAAAACGTTTTGCTTAACTCATCATTGATTCAAAAATTTCTCTTAAGGTTCCTTTGTGAAAAGAACTTTCTGTTTTCAAAAGGTTTGAGAAAGAAAGAAGTTTTAAGAAAAGAAAGTGAAAAATCTGATTCTGGTTGATTATTTTCTTTTTCACAGCTTATTGCTTATATAAGCCTGCTCATAAGCTGATATAAGCTTATGAGCATCAGCTTATATAAGCCTTAAGTGCTTTTTGATTTGGTTGTGTTGTGCAGGGTACAAGATTGAATCAAGGAAGCACATTTCATTTTATCAGTTATTTGATAACATATATGGCCTTGGGTCCACTTGGATTCCACCAGCTGGCCCCCTCTACATGTTTGCAATAGCCATCATAAGCTCATAAAAGCTGATTAATGAAGGCATCAGCTAAAAACAGGCTTGAACCCTTTTTTCAAATTTTCTTATGCTTTTTGAATTGCTTATGTGAATCTGAGTGTAATCCTGTTATAAGCTAGGAAGAGTGTTTGTTCGTGCTAGTCTAGGATCTTAATGCATGTTCTAGTAGTTGCTAATCATTCTTAAGTTAAATTGACACGTTTTGGTTTGCAAAATTGTGATTCTGAAAGATAAGGGAGTGTTTGTATTTGAGTTTTAGCTAGGAATTAGTGATAGTTTTTGGTTTAAAAATTGCCTAGACAAACTTAGGTTGTAAGAGTCACATGTTATCAGTCATAGGTTTTGAGTTAGGGTAGGTTCTAAAGCAATTTGCATGTAAAAATTTGGTAAGTTGCCTAAAAAACAGTAAGTGCTTTATTTGACTGTTTTTTTTGTGATTTGGTTCACCAAAGTTTGTTGATTGTTCGATATTAGGTTAATCTAGGTTTCTAGATAGTTTGTATGTGATTTGTTTGGATTGTATGCAAGTTATCAGCAGCCAAAATTCATTTTCTTGCCATTTGCACCAGCAAACTGTTCATCAGAAACATATAAGCTTAAACAGTCACTTGATTTGGCTTTTTTGTGTGATTCTTGTGAAGTGATTGTGTGTTTTTGTGTTTATCTAGACTCCCTACACTCCACTGAGTGTAGGGGTGCCTTATTGTCCAAGAGAAAGCCACCAAAAGAGCTTTCCAAAGCTTAAATCCTCCCAGACTTTGTTTTTGCACTAGCAGTGGGAACTCAATTACCCCTGCTAGTGTGTTGGTTGGTACTGCCTTGCTAGAAAACAAAAGTGGTCAACATGTCACTTTCAAAACTTACATTTTTTGTCTTTTGTGACCAAAAATAGGTTTTAGAGCTTAAAACCAGTTTCAGTATTTTTCTTATTTTATTTTTGATTTTTAGTTTATTTTATTTTTCAATTACTGTTCATCTGGTATTTTTTAGATTAAATAGCTATTTTAATTAACTTTTTAACTTTCTGTTTTTGTCTTTTAGTGGTAAAAAGTTATAATTTTCAGTTTTAAAATTTTTCTTATATTCAGAAAAATAGTTTAAGATTTTTAGTTTAAAAAGTTTTCACTGTTCACTTTTTAATTATTTTTTAGAATTAATTTAGCTTAATTAGGGTTTTAATTATAATTAGTTTTGTCTTTTAGTGAAATTTTTTATATTTTTCAAACTTTTTCATTTTTCTACTGTTCTTTAGTATAAATTAGGATTTTTAAAATTGTCAAATTATTTTTAGCATTATTTTATTATTTTTTATGATTATTTTAGTTTAAAAATAGTTTTTAGTGTTTTAAAAATAGAAAAATAGTTTTGAAAATTTAGGAAAAATACTTTTTAGTCTTTAAATAATATAACTAACTTATTAGTTCAATAAAATAATATATTGGACATTTTGTTAATTATATTTGATTTTAGGGCTTTAATTAGCATTTAAAATTAAATATTTAATTAATAAAAGGTTTTAAAATATTTTTGTTGGATTTTTATTCTTATTTATATTATTTTAGACTTAGTTTTAACTTTTAATTAATTTTTAGGTTTAATTTTTAATTTGGTGCTTTTTACGGTTTTACGTGAACGACCTTTTCGTCTTAGTGTAATCCGTCATCGTAACCGTCATTCTCTTCTTACCCCATTTCTATTTTCTTTTCTCATAACAATAAAAATCACAAAGATAATCATTTCATTACACAACGCACTAGCCTCCTTGAGAACGAACTCACTTTAGGGTCATTTACACACGGTTTTCCTAAATCGTCGTGCTTACCCTATATTTACCTCCTTTTCCTAAAGGGGTAATTTTACAACTATCATTGTGGCGCCACTGCCGGGGAGGCGTGTTGTGTTTTGATTTGACATTGTTGTTTTTTTATACTAGCCATAATAGTATTTGTATTAGTAGCACTCTACTAATACGTATTATCGGTTTTTCGTTTTTTTGTGAATACTATTACTATATTGTATACGTAGAACAATAAATACACAAGTACTCCAAATACGTGAGAAATCACAACCTTGACTTGGGAGGTCATTACCCAATCATTGTATTCGAATCTCAAACCAAAGAAAAAAGGCAAAAATAGATAAATACTTTCGAGAAGCTCGATTTTGAAAATACAAACTGTAAGGTGGGTATAAGGCGGATATTATAAAATATATCCTAAGGAAAAAGGCTCTTAAGTGCTTCGCGCCGCCTCGTTTTCCCGCTTGCTTGTGAGTATTTGATTTTGAGAGCTAATCGAGGGTTTTGCCGCCCAAAGTATTATTAAGTATCATATATATTTTTTCTTGGTTTCCATTGATTAAACCCTCTTGAACGTTTTGGTGTTCCACCAACGTTCTAAAGTCATCGAAGGCGTTCACTTCACGTGATCGTTTTCATTCCTTGAGGCTTCTTTAATCAAGATATTTGATTAAGAAGGAGATTTGTAGATTTTTGTCTACTTAATACAATTCCAAAATCCAAAAAAGTAAAAACAATCAAAAATCCAAAAAAAAAAAATTTGAAAACGTTAAAAACACCAAAAAGAATCTTCTTTGCTCATCCCCACGTTGTACGTGACGTTTATGCTTACTCGTAATCAAGCAAGACGTGCACGTAAACGAAAAAACAAAAAGGAGGCAACACCTACTCCTAATCTTTCTAGTGAAGAGACTCCAAGTGAGGAACCTATTGTAGAACAAGAAGCTATCATGCTAATCGTACTATGATGGAGTTGCTTCAAGCACCCACCGAGGGTTTTGGAGAGGCCATTATGATTCCCGCCATCCTTGCGGAGAACTTCGAGATCAAGACGGGTTTAATGTCTATACTTCAAGCCAACAAGTTTCGCGGACACGAGAAAGACAACCCACATTGTCACATTAGGCAATTTAATCGTCTCACCGCGACAAGCAAGTTTAAGGATGTACCACACGATGCCATCAAGATGATGTTGTTTCCATATTCGTTAGATGGACCTGCCAAGATATGGCTCGAGAAAGAACCCCCAAATTCGATTTTGACGTGGGGTGATCTCGTTTCTAAATTTGTGAATCAATTTTTTCCACCATCTAAAACAACACATTTGAAAAACGAGATTTCACGATTTACACAAAGATCTAATGAAAGTTTTTCAATGGCTTGGGAAAGGTTTAAAGAAATGTTACATGAATGTCCACACCATGATTTTTCCGAATTGCATCAAATTGACACTTTTTATAATGGGCTTAATGATCATGAACGAGATTACCTAAATGCCGCCGCGGGTGGTAATTTTTTATGCAAAACGACCGATGAGGCTTTGAAAATCATTGAAAATAGGTCTAAGGTTTATAGCCCTCGTAACACACCGAGTGTTACCAATTTGGGTTCGCCATCGTCTCGTAGCATTAATGCCTTGCAAGATGAAGCAAATGAGGAGAATCGGTTTTTCGATAGGTTTTCGACTCTTATGACTCATTGGAAAGCACAAGATGCTTTGAATTCCGCTTCGGTTAAGGCGGTTGCTAAGAGTTGTATTTCGTGTGGTGGAGCTCATGATCTTTCCGAGTGCATTACCGCGGATGGTAACACTTCGAGTGCTTATGTAGCAACGGGAACTTATAACCAAACCGGTAAAGGTTCCCGCCCAAATCAAGCTCCACCAAATCAAAATGCTAATAACTATCGAAACAACAATCAAAGTGGTGCTTATCAAGGAAATCAACGTAACTACAACAAGGGTAATTATCAAAGTGGAAATGGGCAAATTTCAAACCAAAACCAAAACCGTGATTTTCAAACTACCACACAAGGTTTTCAAAATGATCACACCAAAAATCTTCAAGGAGAATTTTTGAATTATGCCAAGGCAAACGATGCTAAGTTTGATAATATGCAACGTGAAATGGTTAGCTTAAGATCCGAGTTGAAAAACGAGCTTAAAAACGAGCTTAAAAACGAACTTGCTAATGAACTTAAGACTCATGCTAATAAAATGGAAGGAAATGTTCAACGTCTCCAACAATATCAACAAAAAATGGAGCAAGGTCAACATGAGATTAAGCAAGAGTTGTTAAAAGCGGATGCTAGGCAATCTAAGTTTGAAGATCAAATGGGAAAAATGTTTGAAGCTATCATGTGTAAACCTTCTTCTTCGGGTGGTCTTCCTAGTGATACCATCGTGAACCCGAAAGGAGAATTGAAGGTTATTACTACTCGTAGTGGTAAAACTTTCAAAGAACCCATTTCTCGTCCAAGTACTTCTACGGAGAAGGAAAAAGAGAAAGAACCCGAGGTGGTGGTAGAAAAGGAGCAAATTCCAAGCCTACGAAGTACCGCTCAAACCACACCTACGGTTGAACCAATACCAATAGTGGAACTTGAGATTCCAAGGCCGTTGCCTATGCCCCAACCCACACCACCCTTACTTTACCCTTCAAGACGAAACAAGGAAAAGGCACAAGAACGAAATAATTATCAATTTGAACTTTTTATGAAAATGTTTCGTGACTTGCATTTTAATATAAGTTTTACCGACGCCTTGGTCATGATGCCTCGATTTGCCGCGAACTTTAAAAGTATGTTGAATAACAAAGAGAAATTGCAAAATTCGTCTAGTTGTTCTTCGGTTTTTCTTAGCCGCATACCTCAAAAAGTCGGTGATCCCGGTAAATTTTTAATCCCATGTGCAATACAAGATATGGAGGAATGCTACGCCTTGGCCGATCTTGGTGCTAGTATTAATTTGATGCCTCTTGAGATTTTTAAGTCACTCAATCTTCCAAATCTCACTCCTTCAAGAATGTCAATCGAGATGGCTGATCATTCTACGATTCTAGCTTGTGGAGTAGCCGAGGACGTCTTCGTGAAAGTTGGAAAGTTCTACTATCCCGTGGACTTTATCGTTGTTGACATTCCCATCGATCCTAAAGTTCCTCTAATTTTAGGTCGATCATTTTTGGATACCTCGAGAGCACTTATCGATGTGCATGCTATGAACATCACTCTTCGTTTCAATGAGGAAGAACTCGTCATAAATGCAACTCAAAACTCCACACTTTCTCATGTGTATTCTATCACGTCTTTGAACAATGTTAATCCCATCAAAAACATTTGTAAAAGGATTTCAAAAAGAGTTTTAGAAGTTGATGATAAAAACGATTTTTCGTCCCCTCCGCCGGTGGAGGTTAAGAGTGTTAAGCCTAAGTTTCCAATCACGAATGATTCTTCGGATGATGAATATGTTGATCCCGATGGGGAAGTTTTCTTTGTTGACAAACGTTTTGAGAACTTACCACCACCTAAACCAAAACGGTTTTCAAATGTGAGAATTTTTAGTGTGACTAACATTGCTTTAGAAACACCAAATATTTTTGACATAATTAAGTCGGGTTTTCATAAGGAGAGTTTAAAAGATGAAAAAGGGAAAGATTTTAAATTGGATTTAAAAGATTTTTCTACAATGCTAACTCCGTCATCACCTCGTGTTTTGAGTGCTACAAGCTCGTCTTCTCCTTTTGACGATGCTTTGTGTGGACCTAGTGTGGGGGAAGCCCCTTATGTTCCCTCCCCTTTCTCCACCGAGGACGAGATTTTTGATCCCGGAATTGCTTATAAAGGGAAATCTCGGTCTTCCACCGATGCAATAAATGGAAAATCTTTCTATTTGATTGGTGCAAGTCTACCTCGAGTAGCTCATGGTTTTTATGACTTACCCATTGTCCCACCATTCTATTTCTTCTCATCTATTTTCTTTAAACCCTTTGGGTTTGTGTTGACACATGATGAAGTGGCGTTGATTTGTTTTTCCAATGAGAACGAGAACGCCATCTTTGATCCCGGTATTTTGCACCATCAAAGGACTTAGTCCTTAATACCGGTTGTTTTTAGGCCTTGTTTATCATGTAAGCCCCACTAAAAATTGACCATACCAAGATAATCCCTAAATGATCACATTTATGGGGATTCGAGTCAAGCTTTTGACACGGTTATCAAAAACAAGGTGCCTCGTGGGGGAAACCCATGCTTATCCATGTACATATTATTGCTTTCTAATTAGTTTAATGTGAGGGGATTTGTGCCCTTCCAACCTTTGTTCCATGGTTGTTTATGAATTGTGGTTTTTAGATCATGATCTTCACGATTGGAGCCTCTCGTGTTCGTTTTATGGGAGCACTCGATCGTTTGCTTTGAAGAATTTCTCAATATCCAAATGATATATCCTTTCATGTTCTAACCTTAGGTTTATAGCACACTTCATAAACGGCTTTAAATTTAATGGTTACACCCTTTCCATGCTAGATTAGGCATTCGACTACGTCTCTAGTATGGGGGTGTTTGCACCCCTAGACTCGAAACATTGAGGACAATGTTTAACTTTATTATGGGGGGGGGGTGAATAAATACTTGCCTTTCCAAACCTTCACGCTTTCCAAAGTTTATCTTTTTGTTTATCGTTTTGTTGCAAAGTAAGGCTAAAAATGGCCAAATTTTAAAATTTTTCTCATGTTTTATAAGTGTTTGAAGACACGAATGTAGATTTTCCGATGGAGAGGATAAGAGTAATTTTTGACTCGACCGTGCGTGTTGAGCACTTAGCTTTGATTCCTTAACTACACATTAGGCTAAGTCTCTTAAATGAGGACGAGAAATGATAGGGTTAATTATAAGTTACTATGCTTGATACAAGGGTTTTTGCAATGGGTTCAAAATATAATTCTCGGAATCCTCTCGAATTGATCTCAGTTAAAAGTGGAATGATTTCTTCTTGGTGACAAAAATTGGATTTGGTTTTCTATTCTACTAAACAGGGAAAGGAATAAAATGATAATGATAATGATACAAACTTAAAATAAGCAACCAATAAAAAGCAAAACTTGAATTAATACCGGAAAAATATTCTTACTGAAAAATGGTCTATGCGGAATGTAACACCATTCGGAAAGTTGACATCTATGCGGAATATTATGCTCTATTCGGAAAATCCTCTTATGCGGAATATTCTGCTTTATTCGGAAAAATGTTGCTCTATGCGGAAAGTAAGGTTATGCGGAAAAATGTTGCTTTATGCGGAAAGATAACGCTATTCGGAAAAATGTTCTATGCGGAATAACAGAAACCATGCGGAAAAATTAGTCCATTCGGAAAATATGACCATGCGGAAAAATTAGCTTGTTCGGAAAGCAATTCCTATTCGGAATATAAGGGCTATTCGGAAAAATTAAAATGTTCCGAATAAGGGAAAATAAAACTTGGCTATCCGGAAAATTATTCCGAGTAACAGAAATGGAAACACCCCTATTCGGAATATCCAATATTCCGAATAAGGGAAACACAAATTCGACTATTCGGAAAGTTCGTCTTGTTCGGAATATTCTGGGCAGCGAAGAACAGTAACAGTGGCAGATAAACAGGAGACACGGATCTTGATCAAAATCAATCTAAATAAGCAAAAAGGTTTTACCAAACTTACCAAAAATCATTAACATACCATAAGAAACAAATCCCACCAATAAAAACACTAAATCAACAACTTTTTGAAATCAAACTTGAATCAAATAAGAAACTTAAAAACTTGCAATAAAATGGAGATGAACAAGATGAATGAAAAGATGAATGGATTGATTAATTGAAAAGTAATAAGAGTATTGAATCAAACTTACAAGATTGAAAGAAAGAAGAAAAATCACCAAACTCCCTAATGGAGTTGGTTAAGGAACGAACCTAAGGTACTGGAAAAAGGAAAAAATGAAGCTAACTCCCTAATTGTGTGAAGGGAAAAACTATTTATACTCCTAGTGGTTGGTTGGTGAGTGGGCTTCCTCCCTTTCTTCTTGTCTTCTCGTCTTTTCAGAAAAGTTGACGTTTTCGATTCTGATTCGGGATTTGTTGTCGATTAAATCCAACTCGTCTTTTAATTTCTTCGTCAAATAGACTCGAGTTTCTTCGACTTATGAAAATCTTCCGTCTTTACTCCTTTTCTTCAATAAATCTTCGAATAGGCCCAGTGACTTCAAATCTTTTGCATCTCTTGGACAATAGACTTTATCTTGAGTCTTTTTCCTTGATAAATCCCGTGCAATCCCATGTTTTCTTCAATATTTATCCGGTTAGCTCTGAAAACACAATAAACACAAAAACCACGCATAATTCCAAACAATTGATATTAAATACGTGTTTTGGTCTTGTTTTAGCCAGAATTAAGTGGTAAAAGGATGGGTGTTTATACACCTATCAAATCCCCTACACTTAACCATTGCCATGCCCTCATGCAATGCTTAGTGATAAAGCAATTTTACATTTTTCTCATAATCAATCAACCTTGGCCTTATTTAAACTCTACTAAACAACAATTAAAATACTAAGAGAACTTAAAACTTTAAAATAAACAAAAGGATGGAAATAACTTGTAAAGAAATCAAGGACTTACATTAGGGCTTTGGTGTTGCGAAGATTTATCACCCTCAAGTTTCACGTTCCCCAAACTAAGCTTAAAAACGAGATCATTGTTATTATAAGTTAGTAAATCAAACACTTACACACATGGCTTAATTAAATGCTTAAACCCCCTTATTCCTATTTGTATCTCTTATATTTTATTTTTGTCTTAGAATGATCATGAAGATGCATTTTTGGACTTATTTCGATAGTTTATTAAGGCTGAAAGCAAAGTAGGACGATTTGATCAATAGTTAGCTAAAGGACAAAATCTCTTAAAACTGCTTCTCGGGATATCAAAAAGTTCATATCTTGGCATAACTTGGTTCAAGATTCGAGACCTTTCTCGGGCCGATATTTGGCATGTACTTCATACTTCATATCTTCGAGAGACGTTCTTGAGATAATGGTCTTCTCATCATAATAGAGTTTCTTCACTTGGAGGCTTTTGAGGGGTACTCCAACTTTGTTGACCACGACTTCATGATTATTTCTTCAATCTCTAATTGGGATTTTGAGATACAACGATCCGCCTCCTTTTCGGACTTGGATCTATTTATCCTCATACCTTGTTAGGGTCTTTTCGGATAGACTTCTCCATGATCTTTATGGGAGTTGATTGCTTTTCGTCGTGAGTCTTGATCCTTCATATTGATTTTGGGAATAATGCTTTTCACATCACTTTGGATCTTCAGCAATAAAATTGAATCCTCATGCCTTGTTAGGGCCTTTTCGGACTCGCCAATCTTCGCGCCCCGCTTCATAAGTTATGCCTTGGCTATGAACTCTTATCATTACCGAGCAACTTTTAAACGATCTTGGGCTAGAAGCTAAGTAACTTTTCAAATCGTAAGACCTTACTTATTGCAGATAAATTATTAGCAAGTGATGGGAGAATAGGCAAGTAATTACACCAAGTGGGCTTGCGCAAGAATACCGACTTATAATTGACTCTATCATTTCTCGTCCTCCACAATTTAAAATCTCAAGTAATGAGACTCGTGGACACTTAGCCTAATAAACCAATTAAGGTCTATATGGTTAAGGATACTAGCTAGAATAAACTTGGATAAGTCTATTCGGGTTGAGTCAAAATAAACGCAACGGGCCTAATATGTCAAAGATTCCTAAACTAGCTACACCACTTTATTAATATTTTTGACTTTATTGCGGGATATATACATATGAAAGCAACGATAAAAATTTAAAAATTACAACTAAATGGCCAAAGTTAATAAAAAATTTGAAAAATGCTGAAAAATAGGATTTTCCGGTTACATGAAGGCATTTTCATGGAAAAGTCCACTTAAAACTTCGATAGAAGTCTCCCCTACACTTAAGATAAACATTGTCCTTAATGTTTAAGCATGTGGGAAAAGTCTCCCCTACACTTATGACATTGTGCACGTTGGTTAACTCGAGTTAAGGAAGAGACGACTAAAGTGATCAATTTCAAAATGTGAGTATGAAGAAAATTGAATCACGATAGTTGAGAGATAGAACCGGGTTTCGGATAACACGGGAGCACGGTTCTTCAAAGATTTCCAAGATTGCAGTTATCCCTGTAAGCACATCACCACACAAACACAAATGACCAAAATAGGCCCTCCCCTATACTTAGGGGGTTAAAGGGATAGATACTCGGGCTGCCTCCCGAGGAGCGCTTGTTTTTGATAACCGAGTCACGAGCCTGACTCGACCCAAAATTAGTTCATGGGGAACGTGGTGAGGGATGGAATCACCTCCTTGGAGGTGTCCTCACCAAAGTACAACTTCACTCGTTGGCCATTCACCTTAAAATTTGGTCCATTAGGTTGAGCGAGCTCGAGAGTACCATATGGAAAAATTTGGGCAATGGTGAATGGGCCGGACCAACGAGATTTGAGCTTTCCCGAAAAGATTTTCAACCGAGAGTTAAAAAGTAAGACTTTGTCTCCAACATGGAACTCTCGGTTTTTGATCTTGGAGTCGTGAATGAGCTTAGTTCTTTCCTTATAGATCAAAGAATTTTCATAAGCCTCATTCCGAAGTTCATTCAGCTCATTGAGTTGGATCTTGCGTAGGTCACCGGCTTTGTTGATATCAAAATTAGCCCACTTCAAGGCCCAATAAGCCTTGTGCTCCAACTCAATGGGGAGGTGGCATGCTTTCCCGTACACAAGACGATAAGGCGTACAGCCGATCGGGGTCTTGTAAGCAGTACGGAAAGCCCACAAAGCATCATCGAGTTTATCAGCCCATGCGGCATGATGCTCTCCCACGGTTCTTTCAAGAATTCGCTTAAGACCGCGGTTGGATATTTCAGCCTGGCCATTAGTTTGTGGGTGGTAGGCTGTGGAAAGACGATGATTTACACCGTACTTAGCCATGACTCTAGCAAATTGGTCATTGCAGAAATGAGTCCCACGATCACTAATAATGGCGCGAGGCACACCGAATCTAGCGAATAAGGCTTTCAAAAAGTTACAAACCACCCTTGCGTCATTAGTAGGCAAAGCTTTGGCTTCAACCCACTTTGAAACGTAGTCAACGGCTACAAGGATGTATTTGTTTCCTTTAGATGAAGGGAATGGCCCCATAAAGTCGATACCCCAAACATCAAAAATTTCACACTCTTGAATAAAATTCTGAGGCATCTCGTCTTTATGTGTGATTTTGCCTTGCTTTTGGCAAACATCACATCGTTTGACCATATCGTGAGCGTCACGGTATATGGAGGGCCAATAAAATCCCGAATCAAACACTTTTTTAGCAGTGTAGTTGGGACCAAAGTGACCACCGGTGGGTCCTTTGTGGCAAGCATCAAGGATGTCCGACGCTGCCGGTCCATCAACACATCGACGGATAATCAGGTCGGCACATTGTTTGAATAGGTAAGGGTCGTCCCAAAAGTAATTCTTAATGTCAGTGAAGAACTTTTTCTTCTGCTGAGACGTCAACCCTTCCTTGAGAATTCCACCCGCTAAGTAGTTTGCAAAGTCCGCAAACCACGGGGTTTCATTCGACTTCGAGTTTATAGACATTAAGGTCTCCAAGGGAAAAGAATCATTGATTTCTTTGGTCGGATGATCCCCTTGGTAAGGATCCTCAAGTCTGCTAAGATGGTCCGCGGCTAAGTTTTCTGCTCCTTTTTTATCGCGAATTTCGATTTTAAATTCCTGGAGCAGCAAAACCCAACGAAGAAGTCTTGGTTTGGAATCTTGCTTTGTCAACAAGTACTTCAGCGCGGAATGATCGGTATACACGATGGTGGTGGAAAGGACAAGATAGGGGCGAAATTTTTCAAAAGCATAGACAACAGCTAAAAGCTCTTTTTCGGTTGTCGTATAATGCAATTGTGCCCCAGTCATTGTCTTGCTAGCGTAATGGATTGGTTGGAAGTGTTTGTTCACTCTTTGTCCAAGAACCGCTCCAATAGCAAAATCACTAGCATCGCACATCAACTCAAAAGGCAGCTCCCAATTAGGGGTAACTAAGACGGGTGCCTTAGTAAGCTTATCCTTAAGCGAGTTGAAGGCTTCAAGGCACTCTTTGGAAAAGATAAAAGGAGTATCTTTTTCCAAGAGGTGGGTCATCGGGCGAGCGATTTGAGAAAAATCTTTGATGAATCGACGATAGAAGCCCGCATGACCCAGAAAACTTCGCACACCCTTCACGGTTGAAGGTGGAGGCAACTTTGCGATAACATCGACTTTAGCACGGTCTACTTCAAGACCGGCTTTCGAAATCTTATGTCCAAGCACGATGCCTTCTTTTACCATAAAATGGCATTTTTCCCAATTCAGAACAAGGCGAGTGTCTTCGCACCGCTTTAGCATACGTTCTAAATTGGCAAGGCAAGAAGAGAATGAATCCCCGAAGACCGAGAAATCATCCATGAAGACTTCCATAGTTTGTTCAACCATGTCATGGAAGATATCTAACATACACCTTTGGAAAGTCCCGGGCGCATTACATAAGCCAAAAGGCATTCTTTTGTAAGCGAAAGTACCATAGGGACAAGTGAATGTAGTCTTCTCTTGATCTTGGGGATCGATGGGTATTTGAAAATAACCCGAGAATCCATCAAGAAAGCAGTAATATTCATTACCAGCTAGACGTTCAAGCATTTGGTCCATAAAAGGTAGAGGGAAATGATCCTTTCTCGTGGCATCATTGAGTTTGCGGTAGTCTATACAAACTCTCCACCCAATGACGAGACGAGTGGGAATCAACTCGTTGTGTTCATTGGGAACAACGGTTATTCCGCCCTTCTTGGGCACACAATGGATTGGACTAACCCACGGTGAATCCGAAATAGGGTAAATCATACCCGCATCAAGAAGTTTGATAACCTCTGTTTTGATGACTTCATGGATTTTTGGATTCACCCTTCGTTGGCTTTGAATAGTGGGCTTATAGTCGTCCTCCATGAGAATTTTGTGTGTGCAGAAGTGAGGATCAATTCCACGAATATCCGAAATCTTCCAAGCGATAGCTTTCTTATGATCTTTCAACATAGCGACAAGTCGGGCTTTCTCTTCATCCTTCAAATCCTTAGCAATGATGACTGGCGACTTCTTCTCTTCTTCGAGGAAAACATACTCAAGATGGGGTGGCAACTCCTTAAGTTCCAAATCCGGAGGATTGTCGGCGGGAGGCGTATTCGAAGTCGGAGTCTCGATAGCAATAATAGTGGGAGATGGAGGAGAAGGATTGTCTTCTCTGAGGAGGTTTGCAATGAAACTAAGATCGTCATCCCAATTGGCAGTAGAATCGTCATTTTCTTGCTTCACGTCTTCCAAGGTGGCTTCCAAATCTTTCCAAAGGAAATCACTTTCTCCAAAGAGAGATAGTGATGAGTCGATAGAGGAAACGGTCTCAACATTGGGAAGAGAGGTAGGAATGTTTTTACAAGCATCCTTGAAGTGTTCTTCACAAGCCTCATCAAGAACGTCAATACAATTAACACTCTCGGAAGAAGAAGGCTGTTTAGATAACTTTCCCATGTTGAAGACTACTTTATCGTCACCCACTCTCATGATAAGCTCACCGGCTTCAACATCAATGAGAGTGCGACCGGTCCTCAAGAATGGACGACCAACAATGAGTGGCACACGGGGGTCCATCTCGTAGTCGACGACAACAAAATAAGCAGGGAAGGTGAATTTGTCGACTCCTACAATGACATCTTCGGCTATCCCCACTGGATAAGCAACCGTACGGTTGGCCAATTCCAAAGTCATTTTGGTGGGGACTAGCTCTGGGAGAGATAATTGCTTCCAAACACTTAGAGGCATAAGATTAATACTGGCACCTAGATCGGCTAGGGCCATGCAATTCTCTACTCCCGGGAAATTGCAAGGGATAAGAAAACGACCCGGATCACCAAGCTTGGTTGGCAATTTCCTTAAGAGCACTGCAGAGCAATTCTCATTAAGTTGGGTGTTGGCAATATCGAGGAGCTTTTCCTTGTCGCTCAGAAGATCTTTAAACATTTTGGCATACTTGGGCATGTGAGCGAGAGCCTCAGCGAAGGAGATATTGAAATTCAGTTGTTTGAACATTTTAAGGAAATTCGAAACCTGAATATCATCCTTGCTCTTTTGCTTCTCTTTCCTCAACCTAGATGGATAAGGTATATTGGAAGAAGAGGAAGGCTTTGGGAGAATAGGATCACTCACAACCACGGGTGGAGGAGGGGTAGAATGAAGAGGTGGAGAATTTGGGGAAGGAGAAGGATGAGGAATAGGAGCAGGCGACTCGTTCTCCTTAGTCACAATCACCGGTGGAGGTATAGGAGTCTCGGGTTCCTTGGTACCTTTACCACTTCGAGTAGTGATTGCTTTCATCTCCCCTCTTGGGTTCGCAACGGTGTTACTCGGAAGAGTACCCGAAGAAGAGGGTTGACTACTTTGGAAGAAACTAGCCATCATGTTCCTCAGATCATTAGTTTAGCTATCCAACGTGTTTCTCATGTCAGCTCTCAATTCATTTCCTTGCTTGACCAAGTCTGCCTTCAAATTGCGCACTTCTTCTTGGAGATTTCCCACAATCACATCATTGGTCCTCATGTAGGTTGCAACCTCTTGGTGTAAGGCAGTGGTGGCTTGGTTGGGAGGAGCATTGTATGCAGGTGGTTGGTAAGCAGGTTGTTGGTATACTTGATTGTTATGTTGAGGCGGTTGTTGTTGCTTGTGAGGTGGGATGTATGGTTGTCGAGGTTGTTGTTGTTGTTGAGGAGAGCGGTTAAGGTTTTGTTGTTGGTTTGGGTTGGTAGGAGGGAAACCAGGTGGTGAAAGATAGTTGTTGCTGCGGTAGCTAAGCAAGTTACGGTCACCTTGAGGTCTAGCTTGATAAGCAGGTTGTTGGTAGGTGCCATATGCCGCATTCACATTCTCAGCAGGGTAATCTTGGGTGGCGGTACAAGTTGTGTAAGAGTGGGGACCACCGCATATCTCACAAGGTTGGCTGACAGCGTTCACTTGTGCATTTTTGGCGTTGTTGCTGTTGTTGTGGCTGACGGTATGTGTGACAAGCGATTCAAGAAGCGTGGTGATTTTGTCTAATCGCTTGTCGCTGTCATTAGTGCTAGCACTAGCAACATTGGTCCTAACACTCTTGGTTTGCACACGAGATTTGTTCTCAATGATATCCCAAGCAGCATTGGAAGTCTTAGCCAATAAATTACCCCCCGAGGCACTATTCAGTGAATCTTGGTCATTCATGCTTAAACCATTGTAAAAAGTATTTATTTGATGAACTTTGGTAAAACCATGTTGTGGGCATTTTCTTAAAAGATCTTTAAAGCGATCCCAAGATTCACTGAATGACTCGTCGTACTTTTGTTCAAAGGTTATAATCTCATTCCGCAAAGCGGTAGTACGAGAGGGTGGAAAAAAGTAATTGATAAACTTTGTTTCCAAATCCGTCCACGAGAGAATACTCTGTGGCGGTTCCTTATCAAGCCAATGTCGGGCTTGTCCCTCTAAAGAAAAGGGAAAAAGTTGTAACCTTATCACTTCTTGTGGAACTCCATTGAATTTGACCGTGTTGGTGAGTTGTAGAAATCTCTTGATGTGGTCGTGGGGATCATCAATGGTTCGTCCCAAGAATGGCTGAGCGGAGACCATCTGGATAAAGCCTGACTTTAGCTCGAAATTGTTGGCGGCAATTGGAGGGATGACAATTGGATCCGTGTTGCCATCAACATGAGCTTGCAGCAATTCAATCATTGGGCGATTATCCGGAAGGGGCTCATTGTTGTTGTTATTCATGTTGTTGAAAGGCGGGTTGTTGTTGTTATTATTGTTGTTCGGAGGTGGTATGTTATTGTTGTTTTGTACACCAGCCATGTCTAAGTTATCGAGAGGCTCGGGCTCTTGATAAGACGTGGATCGAGTGCGCATACACCTGCAAAATAACGAACAAAGAAAAACAAAGCAAAAATATTTTTGGTTTTTATGTTTTTTTACTTTTTAGGATTTTTGAAAATTTTATATTTTTTAGTGTTTTTGAAAATTTTTATGAAAAAGTAACGTTCACGGGGAACGGATCCCAAAATCCAAGTTCTCACAAAAAACTTTTGATCTTAACGAGAGGAGCCGGCAGCGGCGCCATTTGATACAAGGGTTTTTGCAATGGGTTCAAAATATAATTCTCGGAATCCTCTCGAATTGATCTCAGTTAAAAGTAGAATGATTTGTTCTTGGTGACAAAAATTGGATTTGGTTTTCTATTCTACTAAACAGGGAAAGGAATAAAATGATAATGATAATGATACAAACTTAAAATAAGCAACCAATAAAAAGCAAAACTTGAATTAATACCGGAAAAATATTCTTACTGAAAAATGGTCTATGCGGAATGTAACACCATTCGGAAAGTTGACATCTATGCGGAATATTATGCTCTATTCGGAAAATCCTCTTATGCGGAATATTCTGCTTTATTCGGAAAAATGTTGCTCTATGCGGAAAGTAAGGTTATGCGGAAAAATGTTGCTTTATGCGGAAAGATAACGCTATTCGGAAAAATGTTCTATGCGGAATAACAGAAACCATGCGGAAAAATTAGTCCATTCGGAAAATATGACCATGCGGAAAAATTAGCTTGTTCGGAAAGCAATTCCTATTCGGAATATAAGGGCTATTCGGAAAAATTAAAATGTTCCGAATAAGGGAAAATAAAACTTGGCTATCCGGAAAATTATTCCGAGTAACAGAAATGGAAACACCCCTATTCGGAATATCCAATATTCCGAATAAGGGAAACACAAATTCGACTATTCGGAAAGTTCGTCTTGTTCGGAATATTCTGGGCAGCGAAGAACAGTAACAGTGGCAGATAAACAGGAGACACGGATCTTGATCAAAATCAATCTAAATACGCAAAAAGGTTTTACCAAACTTACCAAAAATCATTAACATACCATAAGAAACAAATCCCACCAATAAAAACACTAAATCAACAACTTTTTGAAATCAAACTTGAATCAAATAAGAAACTTAAAAACTTGCAATAAAAATGGAGATGAACAAGATGAATGAAAAGATGAATGGATTGATTAATTGAAAAGTAATAAGAGTATTGAATCAAACTTACAAGATTGAAAGAAAGAAGAAAAATCACCAAACTCCCTAATGGAGTTGGTTAAGGAACGAACCTAAGGTACTGGAAAAAGGAAAAAATGAAGCTAACTCCCTAATTGTGTGAAGGGAAAAACTATTTATACTCCTAGTGGTTGGTTGGTGAGTGGGCTTCCTCCCTTTCTTCTTGTCTTCTCGTCTTTTCAGAAAAGTTGACGTTTTCGATTCTGATTCGGGATTTGTTGTCGATTAAATCCAACTCGTCTTTTAATTTCTTCGTCAAATAGACTCGAGTTTCTTCGACTTATGAAAATCTTCCGTCTTTACTCCTTTTCTTCAATAAATCTTCGAATAGGCCCAGTGACTTCAAATCTTTTGCATCTCTTGGACAATAGACTTTATCTTGAGTCTTTTTCCTTGATAAATCCCGTGCAATCCCATGTTTTCTTCAATATTTATCCGGTTAGCTCTGAAAACACAATAAACACAAAAACCACGCATAATTCCAAACAATTGATATTAAATACGTGTTTTGGTCTTGTTTTAGCCAGAATTAAGTGGTAAAAGGATGGGTGTTTATACACCTATCAAATCCCCTACACTTAACCATTGCCATGCCCTCATGCAATGCTTAGTGATAAAGCAATTTTACATTTTTCTCATAATCAATCAACCTTGGCCTTATTTAAACTCTACTAAACAACAATTAAAATACTAAGAGAACTTAAAACTTTAAAATAAACAAAAGGATGGAAATAACTTGTAAAGAAATCAAGGACTTACATTAGGGCTTTGGTGTTGCGAAGATTTATCACCCTCAAGTTTCACGTTCCCCAAACTAAGCTTAAAAACGAGATCATTGTTATTATAAGTTAGTAAATCAAACACTTACACACATGGCTTAATTAAATGCTTAAACCCCCTTATTCCTATTTGTATCTCTTATATTTTATTTTTGTCTTAGAATGATCATGAAGATGCATTTTTGGACTTATTTCGATAGTTTATTAAGGCTGAAAGCAAAGTAGGACGATTTGATCAATAGTTAGCTAAAGGACAAAATCTCTTAAAACTGCTTCTCGGGATATCAAAAAGTTCATATCTTGGCATAACTTGGTTCACGATTCGAGACCTTTCTCGGGCCGATATTTGGCATGTACTTCATACTTCATATCTTCGAGAGACGTTCTTGAGATAATGGTCTTCTCATCATAATAGAGTTTCTTCACTTGGAGGCTTTTGAGGGGTACTCCAACTTTGTTGACCACGACTTCATGATTATTTCTTCAATCTCTAATTGGGATTTTGAGATACAACGATCCGCCTCCTTTTCGGACTTGGATCTATTTATCCTCATACCTTGTTAGGGTCTTTTCGGATAGACTTCTCCATGATCTTTATGGGAGTTGATTGCTTTTCGTCGTGAGTCTTGATCCTTCATATTGATTTTGGGAATAATGCTTTTCACATCACTTTGGATCTTCAGCAATAAAATTGAATCCTCATGCCTTGTTAGGGCCTTTTCGGACTCGCCAATCTTCGCGCCCCGCTTCATAAGTTATGCCTTGGCTATGAACTCTTATCATTACCGAGCAACTTTTAAACGATCTTGAGCTAGAAGCTAAGTAACTTTTCAAATCGTAAGACCTTACTTATTGCAGATAAATTATTAGCAAGTGATGGGAGAATAGGCAAGTAATTACACCAAGTGGGCTTGCGCAAGAATACCGACTTATAATTGACTCTATCATTTCTCGTCCTCCACAATTTAAAATCTCAAGTAATGAGACTCGTGGACACTTAGCCTAATAAACCAATTAAGGTCTATATGGTTAAGGATACTAGCTAGAATAAACTTGGATAAGTCTATTCGGGTTGAGTCAAAATAAACGCAACGGGCCTAATATGTCAAAGATTCCTAAACTAGCTACACCACTTTATTAATATTTTTGACTTTATTGCGGGATATATACATATGAAAGCAACGATAAAAATTTAAAAATTACAACTAAATGGCCAAAGTTAATAAAAAATTTGAAAAATGCTGAAAAATAGGATTTTCCGGTTACATGAAGGCATTTTCATGGAAAAGTCCACTTAAAACTTCGATAGAAGTCTCCCCTACACTTAAGATAAACATTGTCCTCAATGTTTAAGCATGTGGGAAAAGTCTCCCCTACACTTATGACATTGTGCACGTTGGTTAACTCGAGTTAAGGAAGAGACGACTAAAGTGATCAATTTCAAAATGTGAGTATGAAGAAAATTGAATCACGATAGTTGAGAGATAGAACCGGGTTTCGAATAACACGGGAGCACGGTTCTTCAAAGATTTCCAAGATTGTAGTTATCCCTGTAAGCACATCACCACACAAACACAAATGACCAAAATAGGGCCCTTCCGTTAGGGGGCGTACAAAAGTCTTGGTAATAAGGCTCATGTTCAAAACCGTTATAAAACCGTGTTTATCGATTCTTCTTGTTGACTTAATTTTTTGACATCATTGTCTATTAGGAGGGGTTATTGATTTAATGGTCTTGGTTACACCGTTAGGACTCTATTTTTAGACCTAAACCTCTATTATCGCATAAGTCAAACAATGTATCCTCGTGAAACATTCAAGACAAAATAAAATATAAGAGATACAACTTAGGAATAATGGGAGGATAAGTACGTGATTAGGGCATATGAGTAGTGTTAGCATTACTAACTTATAATGACAATGATCTCGTTGCACGCTTGGCATGGAATTGGGGTGAAAATCGAGGACGATGTAATTATTTCTAACGAAGCATTCATGTGTTCTTATTCTATGAACCTAAACGTCCCATTTTGCGATGAAAATCATACATTATGTCTAAAACACAAGTAGTAGCAATAGTCGTAGTGTAGGTAGTTTATCATTCAATAAAGTAAATAAAAATGAATTTTGGAGGTGCTACGATACTTTATTCTAGCATTGCGTGAGGGCACGACAATGGTTTAGTATGAGGGAGTGATGAGACTGCTTTTATACATAGTCTCATCATCTAAATTGGGCTTAAAATGCATTAAATATCATTAAAAATGCCAAATATATGCTCGTGTTTGTTGCTTGTGTATTTTAGGTACGGATATTGAGGAAATGGCAAAAGATCACAAGAATCATGCAAAAACGAACACGGGAAACGAAGTCGCACAAAGAACCAAGCCCAAAGAATGATTTTTGCAAAAATGACCTTGAAGTTTTGAAGATTGGCAAGAATGGTCCCTCAACTTTGGAAGACTTGTCATTTTAAACCCTTGTAAATCCTCAATTTTACACTTGGGTCCCTAAAATGATGAGACATTACAAGAATGGCCCTTGAAAAATGCAAATTATGCATTTATAGTCCTTGTTTAAAGTTATGAAGTTTGTGGTGCCAAATGTGACAAGTTGATAAAAGATGTTTACAAAGGAAATGGGGGAAAATCTATTTAAACTTTATTTGAACACAATTGGGGAGTATAGGGGGCAAACCTGGCCAGACAAACAACTTCAAACCCACCACTCTCCTACTGACACCTCACCCCACTACCCCCACCATCCAACCAGACGCCTCCACCTCATAACCCTAGCCACATCACCAGTCAACAAGTCAATCCCCATTTACTTCTTTTTAAACAGGATTTTATATATTAATTGGGAGAGGGAAACGGATACTGTTCATCATCAACACCTAATCCACCCTAATTTTTCCTCATAAACCCTAATCCCAATTAGCACCAATTCAAAGGGAAAAGTCAAATTGACTTTTTGGTTTAACTATTTACCCGTCTCCCAACATATATTAACACCCAGAAAAGGACTTGACACATCCTTGTCCCCCCCAGCTGTTTTTGTCACGGGACACCAAAGAACAAGACAAGACTCTGAATTTTTGACCAAGATCAACGTTTGTGATCCAAAGACGTGCTCCCCACAACTATTTGGACAGCCCAGATCATTTCACTACTGGCATATGCACATGATTCTGGCATAAAGTATCACGAGACAAAGTTTGAATTTTTGAAGACTTCTACTCAAGGGCAAAAATGGGAGATCAAGATTTAGGGCTTAGCTGTCATCTAGAATCATCTATGTACGCCTATAAAAGGCACATTAGGAATCAGTACAATTTTTTGTTCCAGATTTTTTCTCAAGTTCTGTAATTCCTTTTTAAGATTTATAAAGTTGGTATTTTTTTTGAAATCATAATTCCTTTTATAGTTTAAAAGTTGGTAGTTGCTTGAGATTAATCTGAGTTCCATAGTTCATGTTTAAGGTTGGTTAAGATAAAGTTTGTAATTCCTTTTTTCAAGAATGTGAAAAAGTTGGTAAAACGTTTTGCTTAACTCATCATTGATTCAAAAATTTCTGTTAAGGTTCCTTTGTGAAGAGAACTTTCTGTTTTCAAAAGGTTTGAGAAAGAAAGAAGTTTTAAGAAAAGAAAGTGAAAAATCTGATTCTGGTTGATTGTTTTCTTTTTCACAGCTTATTGCTTATATAAGCCTGCTCATAAGCTGATATAAGCTTATGAACATCAGCTTATATAAGCCTTAAGTGCTTTTTGATTTGGTTGTGTTGTGCAGGGTACAAGATTGAATCAAGGAAGCACATTTCATTTTATCAGTTATTTGAAGACATATATGGCCTTGGGTCCACTTGGATTCCACCAGCAGGCCCCCTCTACATGTTTGCAATAGCCATCATAAGCTCATAAAAGCTGATTAAGGAAGGCATCAGCTAAAAACAGGCTTGAACCCTTTTTTCAAATTTTCTTATGCTTTTTGAATTGCTTATGTGAATCTGAGTGTAATCCTGTTATAAGCTAGGAAGAGTGTTTGTTCGTGCTAGTCTAGGATCTTAATGCATGTTCTAGTAGTTGGTAATCATTCTTAAGTTAAATTGACACTTTTTGGTTTGCAAAATTGTGATTCTGAAAGATAAGGGAGTGTTTGGATGTGAGTTTTAGCTAGGAATTAGTGATAGTTTTTGGTTTAAAAATTGCCTAGACAAACTTAGGTTGTAAGAGTCACATGTTATCAGTCATAGGTTTTGAGTTAGTGTAGGTTCTAAAGCAATTTGCATGTTAAAAATTGGTAAATTGCCTAAAAAACAGTAAAAATTGGTAAATTAAAGATGATTCTATACTAAGGATTCAAAACTAAAACGAAGACGAACTACTCGATCACGCAAATTGAGGTAAATAATATTAAAATAATCAAAAATTCAAAAAATTTAAAAACTTCAAAGTACTTCTAAGTAACTTAACAAACTTAAAAATGAAATTAAAAATTAATTAAAAAGGCTTAATGGGCCTCAAAATAGCCTAAAATCAATCTGGATAAAAGGCTTAATAGGCTTTTTGCCCAATAAGAAAATTTTGCCAAAACATAAAAGTAAAAGTGCTACTTGATTCTTAACAACTCTAAAACTTGGCAAAAAGGTTGAATCGGCTTCTATAAGCTATAAGCTACCTTATTGGGCCTTAAAAGCCCAACAAGCAAAATCTTAAGCTTATTAAATAATTTTTTGAATACAAATATCGTATTAAAACAATGTTTATATTTTAATCACTCTTAACATTTTTTAATGACAAAAACATCAAACATATTTTTAGGTTTGTGTTACAATCAACATTTAAGCTTTTTATCCATGATCTTATGTTTCTAAACTTTTGTAAAAACTTTTTCTATACTTTAATATTTTCAGCGTAAACTTAAAATGGGTAAAAACATACATCTCTCTCTTTCCATATATGTAATACAAAAAGTCAAACATTGGCTTAATACATTGTTTGAGTGTGATCTTGGAGAAGTATTTATGACGCAACATAAGTCAGCTCTTACGGACCCCTCGACAAAGAGGCGGACCCCTTGGTGAAAGGGTCTGACGGGGTCTGAGAGTGACTGGTGTCTTGCCTATAAATACCAAGCCAACTCTAAGCTTCACACTCACCCATCTTCGAATCTATCTCTCTAATTATCTATATCTAACTTTCTAACCTTTATTATTCTCTTACTTCTTGTCTCTTGCGATTTAGATCTTTGTTAAATTGAAGATCACTTACAAGAATTCTATCCACAAGCTTTGATCCTTCAAAGTTTACATTGTGTGATTGTGTTAAGTGTAACCTATACAATCACCATTGTTGTACCAATTCTTTTACCAACTTATGTAATAGTGTGGTTGGTGTTGTAGACCACAAAGTATATTGTGTGAAGGGAGTTGTTGTACCCGTATAAAAGAACACGACATCATAGCTTAGGTGTCAGAAAAGATTGTAAGCTAAAGTGTAAAGGTTTCTCCACCGGTGTAAAGGAGATTCTTAACTAGTGAAGTAGAACTCTCGAGTGGATACTCGAGGAGTGGAACAGTGGCAAGATACGTGAGATCTTGCTAGGCCGAACCACTATAAATCCTTGTGCATTGTGCTTTGCTTTATTCTTTCTCTATCTCTATCACTTTTTCAATCATACTTGATCTATATTCATAATAATCACGTAAAACTTTCAAAGAAAATATAACTAATCGGTAAAAACTATTCCCTTCCCCCTTCTAGTTTTCTACAATTGGCATAAGGAGCTACGTACTCAAGATCTTTAAAGTATATTGTACTTTAAAACTTGAATCGATCCATGTATTCTAAAAAATACAAATAAGGTCATGCAAAGACCACCACTCTTTGAAACCGATGCTTTTATATATCGGAAAAATGGTTTTGAAACTTAAGTGAAATCTATGAATATAGATAGTTGGTACATAATCATTGACTGTAATTATGCACCAACGGTCAAGAATTTTACCACTAACCAATTTGAATCGGTTCCACGTGAAAAACAAACCGATGATCAAAAGAAAATGTTGGCAAAAAATAATGAAACCAAAATGATGTTTTACAATGCTCTACCCAAAAAGGAGTATGAAAGAATCTTCATGTGTCAAACCGTCAAACAAACTTGGCACTCTTTAATAGTCACACATTAAGGAAACTTACAAGTCAAGGATAATAAAATTGATCTACTTGTTCAACAATATGAACAATTTTCTATCCTTGAAGAAGAGTCAATTGATGTGGGATTTGCTTTATTTAACACTATCATAACCTCACTTAAAGCATTTGACGAATCTTTCTCCACTAAGAACTTTGTCAGGAAATTTCTAAGAGCACTTCATCCAAAGTGGAGAGCAAAAGTCACGACCATTGAAGAATCTAAAAATCTCTCAAATTTGTCATTGGATGAGCTTATCGGGAATCTTAAGGTATATGAGATGGTGATGGAAAAGGACTTAGAGATCATTAAAGGAAAGAAAGAAAAACAAAGATCAATCGCGTTGAAAGCTAGAGTTGAATCTAGTGATGATGATCAAGAATATGATAGCGATGATGAAGAGCATGTCATGGTCATCCGTGACTTCAAGAAAATTTTCAAAAGGCGGGGAAGATTTTTGAAACAACCATTTGACAACAAAAAGACACCTCGAAATCCCTTTGACATCAAGAAAAGCAAAGAGGAAAGAAAATGCTTCCAATGTGGTAATCTGAATCACTTCATTGGTAATTGTTCAAAGTCCAAGCCAAAGACGCAAAGAGCTTTCATGAGTGGAGCTTGGAGTGCAAGTGATGACGAAGGATATGACTCAAAGAAGGAATAACTGTCACTTATGGCACATGAAACAAATGAGGTAAATTCTGAATCATCTTATTACTCCTCCTCATTAGATCATAACACCTTGCAAATTGAATATAACAAACTTTATGAATTAAGTCTTAAAATCATAAACAAGAACAAACTCTTGAAACCCAAAAACAAAAGGCTAGGAAACGAAGTTTATGAACTAAAGGCAAAGTTACAAAAATTAGAACGAGGTAAATCATCTAAAGATAAATGTGAACATGTCAAGAGCTCACTCTCGAAGTTGAGAAACTTAAAACTAATCAAGAGGCGTTAATCAAACAAAACTAAAAATTTTTAAAGTTTGATAAAAACGTACATTACATCGATGAAATGTTAAGTTTTCAAAGAGATAGCAAAGATAGAACAGGTTGGGGTTTGGGAAACAAGATATACCTTCTAGCTCGAAAACACCACCATAAAACGACACGATAAACGTCCCTGCCAAAACTGTCACAGACAGCACAGGACCCCGTCGGACCCCTGTGCATAAGGGTCCGCCACTCAAGGGATCTGTGGGTTTAACAAAAGAGCAAGTACAAAATCATGCCGAATTTGTGGTTGTGTCCCGTAATCCAAAACAAATTAATCCAGAAAAATATAACACAAATGTTCGAAACCTAGAAAGGAACATTAGAGCTAGAAATGTACAAACTCGACCAAGACCATCTTATACCAAACGCCCCTTTCCGAAAAGCAACCAAGGAATACTATACCTGAAATAGAGATGATCATAGAAAATGTGAAATATTTGATAGGATCCGTTTTGGGAACATAGAATGTAAGAGAAATTGAAGGTATAGTCAAGTTCTATTATTCAACTATGAATATCATAATCAATTCTCAATGGGAAATTTGGTTCCATGGGATGGTTTTGGCAATACTCCAATTGGAATTGCTATGAGAAGCATGTTTAATCCAAATGAACCCAGGAGACGATGGGGACAAAACGCTTGAGTTCTAAAATGTTTAGGTATGCTTGATAGCTAGACTTGAACCAGATGAATGGATTAAGGATAACGGTTGTTCAATAAACATGACGGGTAAAAGGAATCTCTTTAGCACCTACAAATCTACGGACGAAGGTAATGTTATTTTTGGTGGAAACGTCAAAAGCAAAATCATTGGCAAATGTATGATTTCTAATGACCACATCACCATAAATAATGTTGCTCATGTCGAAAACTTAGGATTTAATCTACTTAGCATAAGTCAACTTTGTAGTAACAAATGCAAAGTCCTCTTCGAAGAAAACGAAAGTAAAATACTAAAAGATGGCATAACCATAGCAAAATGAATTAGGAAAAATAAAATATATGTGATGAAGTTTGATTCATCAAAAGACGCCATTTGTTTGACCACAATAGATGACACCTCCACCCTTTGGCATAGGCGTCTTGGTCACATCAAGATGGATCTTTTACAATCTTTGGCTAGCAAAGATCTTGTTAGAAATCTACAAAAAGTAAAATATGAACAACACCTTTGTGATGCATGTAAAATGGAAAAGCAAACACACTCAAGCCATAAAGCTAAAAATGTTATGTCTAGAACTCTTGCACATGGACTTATTTGGTCCATCCGCCGTACAAAGTTACAAAGGTAATCTCTACACGTTGGTCATCGTTGATGATTACTCAAGATATACATATGCAAAATTTTAAAAACCAAAAATGAAGCTTTTGACCATTTTGAGATTTTAAGCAAGAAAATTAAAAACCAAATAGATTGTCGTATTATGTCAATTTGTACGGATCATGGTAGGGAGTTTGACAATGAGTCGCAATTTGGAGCATTTTGTGACACCAACGGTATCACACATAATTTCTCGGCTCCTAGAACGCCTCAATCAAATGGAGTAGAACGTAAAAAAACCGAACTATTCAAGAAATGAGTAGAACAATGCTAAATGAGTCGAGTATGCTACATAAGTTTTAGTGTCATACGGTAGATACCTTCATATATATATTCTTAATCGTGTTTTAATTAGACCACTTCTTGATAAAACACCTTATGAAATATTAAAAGAAAGAAAAACGACTATTGGATATTTTAGAGTGTTTGGATTTTATTCTTAACACTAGGGATTATCTCACTAAGTTCGACCCAAAGTCGTACAAAGGAGTTTTTCTTGAATATTCTCAAAATTGTAAAGCTTACATAGTTCTAAGTAGACAAACAATGTGTCTCGAGGAATCGTTGAACATAACCTTCGATGATAGTCCAACTCCCTCTAGAACATCACCTTTGTTAGATGATGATCTAGTTGAAAATCAAACACATAACCAACAAGTTAATCTTGAAAATGATAAGGTAAATGAACCATTAAACCTTGAAGCTTTAAACATCAAAGAATCAAAAGGTCATCCTCTAAACAACATCATAGGAAAACTAAATGAAAGGACCTTAAGGTCACAAGCTCAAAATGAAAGTAACTTCTTTTGCTTTGTATCTCAAATTGAACCCAAAAATATAGATGATGCCATAGTAGATGAAAGTTGGGTACTAGCTATGCAAGAAGAGTTCAATCAATTTGTGATAAATGATGCTTGGTACTTTGTACCGAGGCTTAAAAATCAAACAGTAATGGGAACAAAATGGGTCTTTCTAAATAAACTAGATGAAAACGGAGTTGTGTCAAGAAAAAAAGCTAGGCTTGTTGCTCAAGGGTATAATCAACAAGAAGGTATGGATTATGATGAAACCTATGCCCCGATTGCTTGCCTTGAGTCCACAAGAATTTTACTTGATTATGCGTGTGCTCATGACTTCAAACTATTTCAAATGGATGTCAAAAGTGCATTCCTAAATGGTTTCATAAATGAGGAAGTGTATGTTGCACAACCACCCGGTTTTGAAGACTTTGAAAAACCTAATCACGTTCAAAAACTCAAAAAGGCTCTCTATGGTCTCAAGCAAGCACCCAAGGCATCGTATGATCGGCTTAAGTCTTTTCTAATTGAACATAAGTGTTCAATGGGTCAAGTAGACAACACGTTGTTCACTAAGAAAAAGGGGTCACATATAATAATTGCAAATATATGTTGATGATATTATTTTCGGGTCTACATGTTAACAACTTTGTGATGATTTTTCTAAAATTATGCATGATGGATGAACTAAACTTTTTCTTAGGTTCGAAAATTAAGTAAATGAAAGACGGTATTTTCTTTAATCAATCTAAATACATGAATGCTCAAGAAATTTGGACTAGAAGAGTCTAAAGAACAAACACACCAATGTCAACAGAAACTAAACTAACCAAAGATGGAACCAACGATTATGTTGATAGTACTAAATATTGAGGTATGATTGGTAGTTTATGTGACCTCACAACAAGTAGGCCGGATATAATGGTTAGTGTTTGTATGTGTGCTCGTTTTCAAGACAACCCAAATGTATCACATCTTGAAGCTGTTAAGAGAATTTTTAGATACATCAAAGGAAACACTCATCTTGGGCTTTGGTATCCCAAGGGTACGAGATTGGAAACAATTGTTTATGCAGATTCAGACCATGTCGGTGACTATGCTGATAGGAAAAGTATAAGTGGTATATGTACATTTATCGGTTGTTGTCTAACCTCATAATTCTCAAAAAAGCAAACGGCACTTGCAATCTCCACAACCGAAGCCGAGTACGTGTCGACAGGAAAAGCATGTCAACAAGCGTTATGAATGAAGCAAGCCTTTGTTGATTATGATATCAAGCTAGAGGACATAACTATCCTTTGTGATAATAAAGGGGCCATTGATCTCAGCAAGAATCCCGTCCTATACTTACAAACCAAACACATCGAAATCCGCCATCACTTTCTAAGAGACAATGTCAAAAAGGTAATATCTCAATAGAAAAGGTATCCTCGGGAGATAACATAGTCGATATCTTGACCAAACCACTTAAGCGTGAACCATTAAACTTACTAAGGTTATGACTAGGACTAATGAAAATTTCGTCTTAAAAATAAACCTTGTTGATCTCTACACAAGCAGACCCCGTCGGACCCCTTCTCACAAGGGTCCGTGGAACTACAGATAAGTTCCCCAAGTCTAAACCAAATACCAAACACCCCAATTATCACACTCTCACTCTTATTTTCTGCATACACGACCATAACCACATTTTTATCATTTCTCTAACCTATCTAAGCAATAACCAACTATTTAATTTGTGCACAATCATCCATTGTAAGTATCCTCTACTTAATTTCACTTTTGATCTGGGGTCTAATTTGTCAGGAGAATTCCGCTTCACGAGAGCCTCACAACCCCAAACCCTCAAATAAGACAACTTGGGGGAGCTTTCCCATGCCATACCTCATATGGTGTCTTATCGACCTTCTTGGTTGGAATAATATTGAGAATTCGCACATCAGACTCTAAAGCATAACTCCAAAAGGACTTCGGTAGAGTAGTTGAGTTCATTATGGAACGAACCATATCCAATAGTTTTTTGTTCCTCCTTTCCGACACTACATTATTTTGGGGCGTGTAGGAAGGCGTGAGATGCGACACAATGCCACATTTCTTCAAATGTTCCACAAAGTCAAAACTCATATATTGGCCTCCATGACCGGATTGAATGGCCTTGATTTTCTTGCCGAGTTGGTTTTCCACTTCATTTTGAAATTCCTTGAATGTTTCAAATACCTCATGTTTATGTTTTAAAAGGTAAACATAACCATAGCGCCTAAAATCATCCATGAACGTAATGAAGTAGCTAGCACCTTCTCTAAACATGGTTCTAAATGGTCCGCACACATCCGTATGAATGAGTCCCAAAAGATCTTTAGCTCTTTTGACCACATGTGCGAAAGGCATATGTGTCATCTTCCCATACACACAAGACTTGCATTTTTCATTGAAAAAATCAACGTCGTTGGGATTCAAAATTCCATCACGTTGAAGCTTCTCGATGCGTTTCTTGTTTTCATGAACAAGGAGACAGTGCCATAGATAGGCCGAGTACAACATCGCATGTTTGGCTCTTTTTCTGCTGACATTATACATATATAACTATCAAGATTAGGACCTTGCATATCAATTTCATAAATGCCAACACGTGGTATTGCATTAAAATAAAGTATGTTGTCTTTGTGAACGGAAATTGCATTATTAAAAATAACATTAATAAAACCGTCTCCCATCAATCTAGAAACTGAAACAACACCTTTATTAATAGAATGCGCAAATGACAATTATTCAAAGTAATAACTAGTATATTAGGAAGTGCCAAATCATATTGACCAGTCGCTTCGACGTTTGCACGCATGCCATTTCCCACGTACAAGCACAAAGCTCCTTGCTTCAATTTCATGCTATCTCTAAGCCCTTGCTATGTATTACAAATATGAGTTCCACAACCTGTATCATATACCATCGACTTACTATTAGATATAACATAATGTTCTATAATGAAGATACCAGAAGTACTAGCTCTGCTATCACTCTTGCGTTTCGTCACCTGAGCGAGATACTTCGGGCACTTCCTTTTCTAATGTCCTACCTCTTTGCAGTGATGACACTTGGAGTCCTTTGCCGGATTATCTTTCTTTGGTGGTGGAGGAAATTTTTGCTTTGGGGCGTAAGTTTCCTTACCCTTTCCATCATTCTTTCCTTTACCTCCTTGTGGTTTCTGACTCTTGTCTTTTCTTGATCTGTGCTGCTCTAATAGCCATTACAGCAGGAGTCTCAAGCTTCTTTGGAATCCCTTTCTCATGTGACTTTGGCATAACGTGTAGCTCTACCTATGTCTTCCCCATGCTATGCAAATTGTAAGTTTGCACAAGTGATTCATAATCCTTCTTGAGAAAGTTCAAGATAAAACTCACAACAAGTTATTTTGGCATGGGATAGCCTAGGCGTTCCGGAGTATCCAAGTAGCCTTTCATTTTCAGAAAATGAGCGCTAACGGATTGTCCAATCTCGTGCCTACCAACATGAAATGCTTTAGTAGTATCATAAAGCTCTTATTTAGCTTTTCCCTCAAACATCATTTTGAGTTTAGTAATCATCTCATAAGCATTGAGATTCTCCATCATTATCTGCAATTCTGGCGACATCAATGCTAACACGAGACAACCACGCTTTTATGTTCTTCAAACACCGCATTGTATGCTTTACGAACTACATGCTCAACATTTTCCTCAGGAGCTGGAACCACAGGTTTGTCCAGATAACTCATTAGGTCTTCAGCCCTAAGTCAAATTCTTAGGTTTCGGTACCACACGGAGAAGTTTGATCCAATCAACTTATCCTTGAACAAGTTCGACCTTAGTGTAGATTCCTTGTTTTGGGAGCAGCCATCTACAAAACAAATTTAATAAAAGATTAATATTTCCAACAATAACTCTCTAATAAAATCAACTACCCAAGTTGAAAATTAATTTTATCAAGAGCTTAAGACCCAACTTGGACTTATTATGACTAGAGACGAAATAATTCAAAAGGTAATCATCAAATGATAATTGACACAGGTGCAACTCTTAGCCATAATGAGGCTATGACTACAATATCTAGTATAAATGTAGTCACGTCATGTTTGCCTCATATCGTACTACGTGCAAAGGTCTGACCAAACATATACGATGTAAGTCTTCCAGTATTAATCTGCTGATTTATAACCTTCGGGTCTGACCCTTGGTTATTATGGCGCCTCACATTGGTTAAATCTTAAGACTGTCTTTGATGACATAACCAATAAAAGTTACTAATAACTTGGTTAGTACAAAACTTACTTAAGTGGGTATTAATAATTTTTGAAAATCATGACAAAAATTCATATCAAAAGAAACATGTAATACTTACTTTTACAACAATTTTCTAAAAAATGAATTTTCCATATTTTTAAACTTTCCTTAAATAAAACATATGCCTCGATTTCATGACTCTACTAGTAATTCAAAACCAAGTTACCCATTGTTTTAAGAACCTTATGCTAATCTTTACGAAGTCCCATAGGTTTGTTCGAACGGCTTTTCCTCACATCTCTTACGAGCACCAATGGAAAACTCAGATGAACCTTGCTATGGTGACATTCGACTCTATGGTGTCTTGGAAGATACACAGATAAGAACCAGAGAAGCTGGCCAGCTGTAGAAGCTTGTTAAGAGCCTTTCTTCTTTAAGAAATCATGGAAATCCTCCCTTTCTAGTCTTGTGATATCTAACTAAAACTTTATAGAAAACGAATAAAAGATAGTTTTTTATATAGTTCTAGAGTAAATAAAATATTTAGTCAATGACCAAATATTTACGAACCCTAGTTATTTCGGTTTAATTTTTGAAAAATCTTTTGCATTTATACAATATAAATATAACAATTTATAGAAATAAATCAAACAAATTAAGCAAGACAATAAACACAACTAATATATCACATATAAACTATAATAAGGGAAGACATTTTCTAAAAGTAACTTGTTTAGGGCACTGAATTTAATAAATCAAAAACCAATTTTTATATTTTATTCTTATTATGTTTTGCAAGTAAAAAAACAGAAGGAAGAAGTCTTCCCAGCTTTCAGCTAAAACTAAAATGTTGTACATAATCTAGTTTTAGTATTCTACAGAGAATCGGACCTTGAAAGTGTACAAATTATCTTATAAAAATTATTTTATGTTCGGGTTTCAAAATCGCAGCCCTAAAACAATTTTATAAAACTCCCCTTAAGCATGCATACACCAATCCAATTAGCGTTTTATTATCACATAGAAATCCCAACATATTTTAAGCATCTAAATCATGCAATCTACAAATTAAACTTCATGGTTCATGGATTTAAACAATTTAAACATGCATAACATATCAGAAAACACGTAAATTGCACACGTAGTTGTAACTAACGTATGCTATAAACCTAAAAACCATGCAAAAAAATTTTTTCCAGAAAATTATGGAGCTAATAACATCTAAATAAACAATTTAAAGATATACAATTAAATCATAATTAACTATTCAAGAAAAAAAAAATACTTTTTGCACATGTTTTAGGCGTTTTTTTTATGTAATTACATTGCATAAATTTGGCTCGTAATGCCACGGTTGGAATTTAACAACCATAACGAATCAAGTATTCATGCATCAAGAGTAAACACAACGGATATGATCGATTATCTATGCATATAAAGTAATTAACATAAAGATAAAGAAAACATACCTTAAGTCCAAGAACGGATGATCAAGTAACCAAAAACCAATCTACCAACCAAACCCTAATTCCAATACACCTTAACCGATTACCACAAACCCAAAGAACAAATTAGATCTTCTCCAAGCTTAGTCTACACAACACCTCAATCAATCACCTTTGATTGCTAGATCTTGATTAAGTGTAATACTTAATAAAAATCCAACACGAAACCCTTGTGGGTCTTTCTTGGCCGTCGACTACAAAGAGAAAAAGGAGGAGAAAAGTTTGATTTAATTCTATGAAATAATGAATCACATCCCTTTGTTTATATAGTGGAGCCATATGTTTATTTATGGGAAAGATTAGAACTTAACCAACAAGTAATAAACCTTCTAGACCCGAAATCTTATTCATTCCTTTCTTTTGTCTATAGGCGACAGATTACTCCCCTAGAAAGTCTTGGTTTGACTTTTTGACTTTCTATAAACTTAGTTATGTAATTACATTAATTACCTTAAAGTGTAAAGTCTTATTTAATTAATCCTTGTTAAACCTTTTAACTTATTAATTAATTACCGTTAAGTATTAACTTCTATCAAATTAAATATACACAATAAATATAGCTATGTTTATTATATCTTTAATAAAAGATAATCTCGATGTCTAAGTGTGTGACCCCTTAGGCCCACGTACTCTCGACCATATTAAATACGATCTATAACTTACGCACATCCAAACATCATCACTACTAAAACTATCAATACTATCGAATTCCTCATCATAAATTGGTTTATCACACCAAAGTTTTTTAAAACCGTCATTAGGGGTGAATGAATAGCTCTCCAAAGTATTACAATTTTAAACAACATTAACATTCTCAATGGGAGAAATGTCAACATCAAGAAACTCATCAACCACCTTTAAGAAGGCTTCATCTTCACAAGATGTGTTAAATGATGGAGGATTGATGGTTTGGTCATCAACATTCTCGAACTCCTCATCATAAAGTGGGTTATGATAAAACAAAGGTTCATAAAGGTAGTTCGAGAAGGTCACAAAGGTTTCGTCATTCTTGTCATCACAAGAAATATCCAAAAAAGCATCGAGAGTGTCATACTCGGATACAAGATCATCATTATCATATTAGGGAGGTCCTCGAGAATGGGGGTGGGTAAAGAAAGTGTTAATATGTGAAAGTTACATAGACTTCACACATTGCAAATCCTTAGTCTTGGTCTTTTGAAGGTGGTCCTTCGGAGGTGGTGAAGACGTATTCTCTTTAGATGGAGTCGAAATTGAACGAATGTTTTCCTCTGGAATTGTCTTTTGATCATCACCGAATAAATCCTAAAATCATTGATCCATAAATTTTCGTAAACCTTTTTCAATTAAATAGGCACACTTCTTATCATCATATTCATCTTCCTTAATACTATTGTTCTTAATTCTTTCAAACATGCATCTAGTATTTTATTGTTAAAATTAGGTTGGTTTTAGGATTTATCGGTTAAAAATTCCATCTTATCATCCCCATATCTTAAAATTAATCTCCCGACAAAAAATTCGATTTCGGCTCGACCGTCGATAAAAATGGTCTCCCTAAAAGGATAGGACATGTAGGATCGCACTCATAGTCGGAAATAAAAAAATCCACGGGAAACTTGAAATTTCCAATTTGAACAAAAAAATCTTCGGCAATACCACTCAATTTATCAAGTGTAAGTTTAGCAAGCTCGCTGATCATGTTGGTGGGGGTAATACTTGGCAAGTTCATCATTTTCCATATGGATAGAGGCATAAGATTGATTATAGCATCGAGGTATGGAAGTGCTACACATCCCTAAATCTCCAGAAAATCACAAGGTATAAAAAACCGGCCTGGATCTTCTTGATTTATGGAAAAGTCTTTTAGAAAAACCGCAACACAAGTTTCATCAAGGGTCACTTTGGTCAGATCGGTGAACTTCTCACATTGAACGGTTGATGGGATATGAGAAACACGAGAAGGTTTAGAAGTAGAAGGAGAAAAAGTAGACGTAAAAGAAGAAGAATGTTTTTCATCTATGGTGACCATCGTTTTCCCTTCGACCATAGAACATGATGAGGTCGAAGGTTGAGACGTTAAAACTCTGAAGCCATCAAGGGTAGGGGTAACAACACGAGATCGACGAGTCCTAATGGCCTTAACATCTCCCTTCGGATTTTCAACGGTGTTACTAGGCAACGAACCCGAACTCGATAGTTTGTTCATAATAGCTGACAATATACTCTCAATACGACTTTGATTTTGGTCCATCTTTTGTTTATTTTGCTGAATTTTATTGTTTTGACCCTTCAAAGTGTTTGAAAACTTGTTTTTCAAATTGCCAATTTGTCCATCTAATCTTTTCGTATTAGCCTCATTTGATTTCGTGTAATTTTGAAAATCATTTGATAAACCATTTTGATTTAGATTAAATCCTTGGTTTTGATCACCATTGAACTCCCTTGATTATAGTTTAGAAAATTCCCTTTAGAGTTTGAAGTTTGACTTTGATTAAAACCTTGGTTTTGATTGTTGTTAAAACCTTGATTTTGAAATCTTAAGTTCTGGCCTTGATAATAATTCCCTTGATTATTTCCATGAAAATTTTTTCATTGATTTGGAAAATTATTGCCTTGATTGTTTTATGGTGGATCCATGTTATTTTGATTAAAATTTCCAAAGACCGCATTAATACTCAAGGTTTGGCCATCCGTAGCCGTACACTCATAATAAGGATGGCCTCCACCATACATAGCACACGTATTCTCAACCGCTTTCACCGTAGCGGGAGCGTCTTTCTTCTTTAATTCGCTCAACAAGCTCGTAAAGACGTCGGTTAATTTGTCGACCTTAGCATCTACTTTCTCAATCTCACGATTAGTGGAGCTAATATTGGAAACACTCGTTGTGCTTCGGATTTGAAAATTTTTCGACCTATTCTCAATAATAATTAATGCACCCCAAGGAGTTTTACACAAAAAGTTACCGTCCGTGGCGGCGTTTAACAAATCTTGCTCATAAAGATTAAGCCGTTATAAAACTTATCGATTTGGTGCAAATTGGTAAACCATAGTGAGGACTGAAGGATTATATAGTTCATAACAATTACACAAAACCCTAAACGAGATCAAAGCACACATAGCGGAAGCGATTTAACAAGATCATAATAATAACACAATTATAATTAATATAATTAGGGTTACATACCTTTCCGCTAAAGCAAATCCACAAGATGAAGAACGAATCACCAATTCGGGTTTATACCGTATATAACCAAGATATAGTCTAAAGTAAGACTATATTACGATCTTGAAAACACGTAATACAACAAGCTAACCGTGATTCTAGCACGTGTAAACCGAGCTATAACGCTTGTAGAAAATCTACCCAACAACCCTAGAGAGGGGCCAGGACTAGATTTAAACTAAAACCGAGCACCAAGAAAAAACCACACCAAACCCTTTGTGGGTTGGTGTTGCGATCGGCCAAGAGAGGAGAGAAAGAGACTGATGAGTGTGTGGAATTATGAGGGTGAGGGGATGTATATATAGGCCTAGTAAATCTTGTAGCCCAACAAATAAAGGAAAAGTTTTTTCCTTCTCCCCTTTGTGCCCTAACCGCCATTCGAACACCCCTCTATGGGGTGTTCCGGAACCTTCCGTCCTTCTTTCTTTTAATCCTCTTTATATATATTCATTAACGTTCATTAATACTTAACTCTTATTTATTTAACGACCGTTAATGTTATATCTCGGTTTAATTTAATAAACGTAATAAATATATTTATTAAATAAATTAATAAATATATTAAATACATTTATTAAATAAATTAACTCTTTACGTATTGTGTGCAACCCCTTAATCTCAAGTTCGTTCCTATCACACGACTATTAAATATAAGTCCATAAACTTTCAGCTCCCACTTGGACATATTTCGAATATCGTGATTACATTGACTATCGTCTAGTTACACTAGCAATGTCACTAGTACAACTCGAGTAAGGTCTCCTGGATAAAAACTTTTAATGATTCATCATTATTATTATCCTTTTATTTCTAATACAACGTTAATAAGGATATGGATCTCAGTCATTCATTTCATTAACCATTCTGTTTCTCGTTCACAGATTCAACAAGATTACCAAAACAAATTTGGGTGTGGCCACACAAACATCTTACTAATCCCACGAGGGGCCCAGCTGTATTAAACTTCAAAATGAAATTGGAGGAAATAAATTCCATATTGACTACAAGCAAAACTTATGAATTATGCAATACTTCTAAAAATAATCCTTATAGCTACCAGTTACGTTTAGCGTTAGATTATTCCACAGAGATGCACTAGACTCAAAACAGTTTCCTGGTATCTCAAGTCTAAGGATAACTATTTATGATTTACTTGATGACAAAGATCCACAAAGTAAAATCATATAGTTGGGATAAGTCCAATATTCGATTCATCGAATATCATCCAAAATCGATTAATATACTTTCAAGTATACTCTATCGCTATTTTGATTTGTCTTATTTTAATAATATTCCCATATTATTAATCGACAACGGACATTTAGCATAACAATTTATTCATGGATTAAAACATGTAAAACAGGATACAAAATTAAGTAATAAGAATAAACGAAACCCAATCTTTATTTTATTAAAATAATATTGTCTTAACATCCTTTTGTAAATACTAATCACAGATTTATTGCATGAAATCGCTAGCTAGTTGTAGCCCAATAGCCTTGGCATGCTTAACTACCTTTGGTCTAGGCAAAGCCTTAGTAAAAGGATCAGCTACGGTATCATCTGTGTGAACTTTTATTAATTTGATTTCATGAGCTTTAACTTGTTCTCGGACGTAGTGATGTCTACGCTTAAAGTGTCTGGCGCCTTTCATGACTCAAGAATCATTGATGAATATATTTGTAGCAGAATTGTCGCAATATATATCAATAGGCTCTTTTATTGAGGGCATCACTCCAAGATCTCCAATAAACTTTCTAATCCAAACAACTTCCATTGCAGCTTCTGAAGCAGCCATGTACTCAAATTGAGTAGCATGCATTGCAATCGTTGTCAGTTTCTTGCTCTTCCAGTCAACTGCTCCTCCATTGATAACAAACACGTAACCCGTCTGAGACTTCATATCATCTTTATCACATTGCCAGGACGCATCGCAGAAACCTGTCACGTTCAGTTATGTGTCTAGTTTCCCTCCAAATAACAAAAACATATCTTTCGTACTCCTTAAATAATTTAGAATATGTTTAACAACAGTCCAGTGGAGCTTCCCTGGATTCTGTTGGTATCTACTGACCAAGTTATGAGCAAACGCCACATCAGGCCTTGTGCATCTTACAACATACATAATAGATCCTACATCCGAAGCGTAAGGCACCTTCTACATGTATGCCTCCTCTTCAAGAGTTGATGCATCCATCTCATGATTCAGATTGTGGTTAACTTCCATAGGTTGAAAACCTTTCTTATAATTATGCATATTATACTTCTTTAATATCTTATGTATATAAGCATCTTGACTTAGACCAATTAATCGTCTTTTCCTATCCTGATAGATCTTAATTCCCAGAATGTATGCAACTTCTACTAAATCCTTCATAGAAAAACATTTACCAACATAATCCTTAACAACTTTAAGTTTTAGAATGTTACTTCCCATGATTAATATGTCATCAACATATAGGACTAGAAATACTACATCACTCCCACTAGCTTTGCGATATACACATGGCTCATCACGATTTTAAATAAATCCAAACTTTTTTATTTCTTCATCAAATCGTTTATTCCATTGACGTGATGCTTGCTTCAAACCATAAATAGATCTTTGAAGTTTGCACACGTGTTTTGGATTCTTAGGATCAACATACCCTTTCGGTTGTTGCATATAGATGTCTTCATCTAAGCGACCATTCAAGAAGCAGATTTAACATCCATTTGCAATATCTCATTGTCATAGTATGCTGCTATTGCTATGAGAATCCTAATAGATCTTAAGTGTGCTACATGAGAAAAAGTCTCCTCGTAGTCTACGCCAAAAGTTTGAGTAAAACCTTTAGCTACTTAACAAGCTTTATAGGATTGTACTTTTTTGTCCATGTCAGTTTAATTCTTATATATCCACTTATGTCTCATTACTTTATCATTTTATGGTGGATCTACACGAATCCAAACATCATTAACTTTCATGGATTTCATTTCCTCATCCATAGCAACGATCCACTTATCCCTTTCAGGATCAAGCATGGCGGATATATAATTAGCATGTTATTTAAGATCCCCTACTTCATCATCATCCTATATATTAAGACATATTTCTATTTGCGTTTTTAATCCTTTTAGACCTACGAAGAGGAACTAATTCCGGTGGAACCGCCAGACTTTCTGGTTCTACAGGAATTATATCGCTAGTGTTTTTAGAAGGTGATGTATCTATATGACTCTCTTCAAGATCATATTTTCTCCCACTGAATTCCTGATTTACAAGATCACATTCAAGGAAGTCTCCATTCCTAGCAACAATCACTTTGTTCTCAGGTGGATAATAAAAGTAGTAACCCATAGTTTCCTAAGGGTATCCTACAAAGATACATTTTACAGATCGTTGTTGGAGTTTATCGACCGAGTCACGTTTCACATACGCCTCGCAACCCCAGACCTTTAAATAAGTCAAATAAGGCTTCTTGCTATGCCATAGTTCATATGGTGTCTCATCAACCTTCTTCATGGGAACGATATGTAAAATGCGAACAACGTACTCTAAAGCATAATCCCAAAAGGATAAAGGTAAAGCTGTAAGATTAAACATAGATCGCACCATATCTAATAATGTACGATTTCTCCTTTCGGATACACCATTTTGTTGTAGAGTATAGGGAGAAGTAAGATGTTGAACAGTTCCATTCTCACTTAGATAATCCTATAAACTCTTGACTTAAATATTCACCACCTCAATCAGAACGAAGAGCTTTAATCTCCTTTCCTTGTTGTAATTCTACTTCTGCTTTAAACACTTTGAATGTTTCAAATACCTCATGTTTATGCTTAAGTAAATAAACATAACCATAACGACTATAATCATCCGTAAATGTTAAGAAGTAGCTAGCACATTTCCTTGACAAATGTCTAAGTGAACCGCACACATCAGTATGTATTAAACCAAGTAGATCAGTATCTCTTTCAATATTGCTATTAAAAGGTTTCTTGGTTATCTTTCCAGAGATACAAGACTCACATTTATCAAATGATTCATCATTGATATTTTCCAAAAGACCTTCACGTTGAAGCTTTTGTATACGAGTCTTCCCAATATAGGCAAGTCTACAATGCCAAAGATAAGAAGAGTTCTTGTCAAACTTTCTCTTCTTATTCATGCTAAATACAGAATTATTATTATATTTAGATTCATTTTTATGCATGTCTATTTCAAACATACCATTCACAGAAATTGCATTAAAATATAAAATACCATCTTTCCAAATAGAAATTCCATTATAATCAATAGTGTGAACGACTCTATTATTCAACAAACAAGAAAAGGAAATAACACCCCTAACAATTGTAGGTGCATAATGACAATCATTTAAAATCAGTACTAAAACCGAAGGTAAAACTAAATTAAATGTTCCTATAGCTTGCTGCTTGTGCGCCATTGCCCCACTTGTAGAAATTTTCCCCCATAGGAAATCTTCCTTTCCAAATTAAATCCCTGCATCGTATTACAAATGTTAATACCGCATCCCGTATCATATACCCATGAATTTAATATGTATGTCAAATTAAATAATTCGATCATATATAAAGTACCTGAAACTGCAACACTCTGCTCAGACTTCTTCTTTATTTCTTGCAACTCTTCGAGGTAAAGAGGGCAATTCCTCTTCCAGTGACCACTTTCCTTGCAATGGTGACAAGTCTCATCCTTCTGAGATTTATTCTTCTTGACAAATTTCTGCTTAGGTTTCGAATAAGTCGCAACTTGCTTGCCCTTATCACCCTTGCCTTTGCCTTTCTTCTTGTTCGCTTGTGGTTTTGGCTTACTCACTATACCCTTTTGTATGGTTAGTACAGAATGCGTAGAAGTAGATGCCTTGTCTTTTAACCCCTTTTCGTAGTCAATGAGCATTGCATGCAAATCATTAACTGTCTTCCCCGTGCAATGCATAGTATAGTTTCGAACAAAATCATTGAAGTCCTTGTTAAGGGACCTATTGATCAAGTTGATAGCCATATTATGATCAAAGGGTTGTCCTAGTGCAATGAGATGTTCCATATAACCCCTCATCTCCATGTAATGGCACTAACAGACTTTCCATAAGCTTGCTTGCAACTATTCAAAGCATCTACTAAGTCGTAGATCTCCACATCTTGCGGCTTTTCGAACATAGCCTTGAGCTCATCAATCATTCTCTAAGGCAAAAATAGCTCATACTTCTTCTGAAGTGGAGGAGCCATATTTCCTAGAATTAAGCAAGCCACCCCCCAGTGCTTCTTAACATTAACAGCGTGTTCAAGCCTTTGCCCGCTTCAGAAGCTCCTTCAGCAAGATCCTCCGGATAAGGAGTAGTCAAGATATCAATAGTACCCGCTACTCTCAAGACAATTCTTAGTGATCGGTACCAATCATTAAAGTTTGGGCCAGTAAGTTCTGGACGATAAAAAATGTTTTGAACGCAGAACTTATAGTGTTATTGTCGTGTTGAGCCATTTCTACAGAAATAAGTTCAAATATTAGTATTTTCGATAATAAAATACTTTTAAGAAAATAAATTACCCCGGTATAAAACCATAGTATTTTCTTGAATTCTAGAACTATAGACCCATTACATCAGTTGATCTGCTAGTAATGAATGTACTCAACATAGCGACTTGTCGAACAATTCAATTGACAAACAATTTTCAAGTTCTAGTTTATTTAAGGGATTTACATTGACAAAAAAACGTTTTGCATTGTAAACATATTTCATCCTTTCTGAATGCCTTAAGTTTCCACATCTCACTGAGTAACTTAATTAAGTCGCCTAATCTAAGTAACGTAAAACCATCATACGAATTCTCATTCTATGAAAGTTTTCTCTCCATCACAACATCATCCAAAAATCTCATTTGGTGACGTAGCAATTTCAAGTGTTCGTCAATTAGGAGCATTCGACTTAAATTTCAAATGATAGTGATAAACTCGTTAATAATTCGAATAAACTTGTGTTTTACGTAAATGAGTTTATAGTTTGTCGTAATCAAAAAGGGGGAGATTGTTAATGCAAAGCAATGCCTAAAAAGATTGTTAGTATTAATTAATCTTTCTTAGTTTTAATCACGACAAATTACAAAGACATTTATTGTCAAACACAATCATAAAACGAATTATCTAACAAACACTATCATCAAGGTAATAATCATTACACTAACATATCTTAATCATGCTTAGTGATCATAAAAGTTATTAGCCTTAAAACTCACTTTTGTCAAATGTAACAAAAGATTTTTAATGCACTTTATTTTTAAGAAAATGTTTTATTAAAATGAAAATGTAAAATTGAATATGGCATATTCCAAATGCCATAAGAATATCCTTTGAAAGTTTAAACAGCCTCATATATTTCAAATTCACTAAAAGACAAAAAGGAGCGGAGTCTAGTACCCGCGGTTCCTTAAGTGCCTACGCGGTTCCCTATCGATAAGGAACCGCCTGGGTAGATAAGGAACCGTCCCCAGATACCCGTTGGCATTTGTCTTCTGTAAATAGTGGATCAAATATGCATTCTCATCAACCCTTTTTGGACATCTCTTTCAGCCTTCTTTCTTCTATCTAATCTTAGTCATTCATAAATGATCACTTAATCTGTTAAGTATGTTTACTTATGATTATCCTCTTGATCTCCATCTTTACCTTGTCCAAAGAGAAGATCACTCACACACTTGTGATGTGATTAAAGATGAAGCATTGATGAAGATCACCTTCTCCTAAAGATCTAGTCATGTTCATCATTTGTTTATTTGTGTCTTGTGTAGATCCAATGTATTTGTGAATACTTAGACTAGTTGTGTTCATCCAAGTATTTGTAGAAACTAGAAGAGGGGGGGGGGGGGGGTTTGAATACTTTCTCATCGGTTTATCTCCTAATTAAAATTCCTTTCAATTAGGTGAGTGCACAAAACTATCTTATACTTGAAAGCTAGTTGCATAATGATTAGGTTCAAATCTAATGCATTAACAATGTGTAGTAAGTATAATGATAATGAATGTAAGTAATGAGTAAGGAAAGAAACAACCTAGTAGGAAAACACCAAGATTTATAGTGGTTCGGCTACGAGGCTCTATCCTCGTTCCTACTCCACTCCTCGAGTACACCTTACTCGAGATTTCCAATATATCCACAAGCTCCATTCTTCGCGGAGAAAAACTTACAACGTCGCTTACATTATTTTCTGACACTAAGTTAAATGTCGAGACCTAATCTTAGCTAGGACCAATCTACACAACGTCGCCCACTTCACCATTTTACGACACAAGGCTAGATGTCGAGTTCTAATCCAAAGCTATAACCAATCTTCACAACGTTGCCTACTTCACCATTTTCTGACACAAGGCTAGATGTCGAGTTCTAATCCAAAGCTAGAACCAATCTTCACGACTCTTCACTTTGAAGCTAAGTGAGAACTTCACGAAACACAACTACATATCACTTTATAGTTTAGTGAGAACTCACAAGACACAACCACATCACTTTATAGTCTAGTGAGAACTAACACAACTAATTACAACTCAACTAAACATATCCAAGTACACACAAGTAGCTTGGATCTACACAACACAAATCCAAGCACACACATGTGCAATGGATTTACACAACTCTAATCCAAGTATTAACATATAGCTTGGATGAACACAACTAGTCTAAGTATTCACAAATACATTGGATCTACACAAGACACAAATAAACAAATGATGAACATGACTATATCTTTAGGAGAAGGTGATCTTCATCAATGCTTCATCTTTAATAACATCACAAGTGTGTGAGTGATCTTCTCTTTGGACAAGGTAAAGAAGGAGATCAAGAGGATAATGATGAGTAAACATACTTAACATATTAAGTGATCATTTACAAATGACTAGGATTAGATAGGAGAAAGAAGGCTGAAAGAGATGTCCAAAAAGGGTTGATGAGAATGCAGATTTGATCCACTATTTATAGAAGACAAATGTTAACGGCTATCTGGGGGCAGTTCCTTATCTACCTATGCGGTTCCTTATCGATAGGGAACCGCGTAGGCACTTAAGGAACCGCTGGTACTAGACTCTGCTCCTTTTTGTCTTTTAGTGAATTTAAAATATCTGAGGTTGTTTAAACCTTCAAAGGATATTCTTTTGGCATTTGGAATATGCCATATTCAAATTTACATTTTCATTTTAATAAAACATTTTCTTAAAAATAAAGTTTATTAAAAATCTTTTGTTACATTTGACAAAAGTGAGTTTTAAGGCTAATCACTTTTATGATCACTAAACATGATTAAGATACGTTAGTGTAATGATTATTACCTTGATGATAGTGTTTGTTAGATAATTCGTTTTATGATTGTGTTTGACAATAAATGTCTTTGTAATTTGTCGTGATCAAAACTAAGAAAGATTAATTAATACTAACAATGTTTTAGGCATTGATTTGCATTAACATAAGGGTATAAATTTAATGTCAAAATCAATGTATGGAGAAGCATGCATACAACTCCATAGCATAAGTTTAATAAAACATTTAGTAAACTTTTCACGAGACTAAATTTCTACATAAATTATGTTGAGGTATTGGTTCAACCAATTAAATAATTTACCCACAACTATTTACAATGTACTTATGGCTAAAGCACAAAACAATAACCTTATTCATTGTGAATTCGGATGTGAATTTGTGGTAAATTAACCTTAATGTACAATTCAAATAATAATCGTATGTAATTTCAATTTGACGCACAGGCGAGCCGGGAATTTGATCAGCGACTAATTGCTTAACACCTCCTTCCTTAACCGGGTACATGACCAGCAGTGCGTTATACCCACTTTATAGTTTGTCAAAAGGAGTAGACTGTTAAATTATTTTTGCAATTCACCAATCAACGTAATCTTATGTAATTTAGATCTCAAACAAATCTTAATTTTAATATGATTTAGTCCATATTATTTCTTTTAAAAAAACCCTTGTTTACGACAATTCGAACAATTTTAACATAGACAAGTAAAAAAACAAAATCATAAACACATAATAACAATTTATATGTGCAATAATAAATCAAATAGCCACATGTAAAAGATTTATTCAATAATCATTAAATCTAGGTTTTTATATTCATATAAAACTCTTCACTAATTTAAGATTTATTGAATTAAATAAAAAAGTAGCACATAAAATCATATAAACATACGATTTTACGATCCATGAAAACATGCACGTTAATTATGGATCCACCCTCAAATCTTAACAATTAAATCTCTTTGGATCGTAACCTTTAATTTACATGACATAACAATTAATCATGCAATATAATCTAAAATTATCCCACATGTAATTTAGGGTTTCAAAAATAATTCTTTTTTTTATTATAAAATTCGACCAAAACCCTAATTTTAAAAACAAAACCCTAATTTTTAAGAAAACCTAAAAAACATGTAGTTTTATCTCAAACAATTATTAGTTATTAAACTTTAGATTTTCGATAATTATAACATGTTAAAACGGCTCTCGATGCCACTGACGGTTTATATAGTTCATAACAATTACACAAAACCCTAAACGAGATCAAAGCACACATAGCGGAAGCGATTTAACAAGATCATAATAATAACACAATTATAATTAATCGAGTTAGTGTTACATACCTCTACGTTAAAGCAAATCCACAAGATGAAGAACGAATCACCAATTCGGGTTTATACCATATATAACCAAGATATAGTCTAAAGTAAGACTATATTACGATCTTGTACACACGTAATACAACGAGCTAACCGTGATTCTAGCACGTGTAAACCAAGCTATAACGCTTGTAGAAAATCTACCCAACAACCCTAAAGAGGGGCTAGGACTAGATTTAAACTAAAACCGAGCACCAAGAAAAAACCACACCAAACCCTTTGTGGGTTGGTGTTGCGATCGGCCAAGAGAGAGGAGATAAAGAGACTGAGGAGTGTGTGGAATTATGAGGGTGAGGGGATGTATAGGCCTAGTAAATCTTGTAGCCCAACAAATAAAATGAAAGTTTTTTCCTTCTCCCCTTTGTGCCCTAACCGCCATTCGAACACCCCTCTATGGGGTGTTCCGGAACCTTCCGTTCTTCTTTTTTAGTCCTCTTTCTATATATTCTTTAACGTTTGTTAATACTTAAGTCTTAATTATTTAACGACCATTAATGTTATATCTCGGTTTAATTTAATAAACGTAATAAATATATTTATTAAACAAATTAATCAATATAATAAATACATTTATTAAATAAATTAACTTACGTATTGTATGCATCTCGTAATCTCAAGTTCGTTCCTATCACACGACTATTAAATATAAGTCCATAAATTTTCAGGAGGACATTGCCTAAGCAATTACTTTAAACGATTCCACGCCTCTCTAAATGACTCATTTGGTTTACGGGTAAACCTCATGATCTCGTTTTTGAAAAGTGTGATCTTAGATGGGGCGAAGAAATGATTAACAAATTTAGATACGAGATCGGCTCATGTTAATATAGATCGAGGTGGTTCTTTCTCATACCAATTTTTGGCGGATCCCTCGAGAGAATAGGGAAAAAACATGAGCTTAATTGCATCATTAGAAACGTCTCTAAATTTGCAAGTAGCCGTATGTCGAGAAAAACTCTAAATATGAACAAGAGGATTATCCTTCTCATCACCATTAAACTTTGTCGGTTGAATCAAAGAAATTATTCTTGATTTGATTTCGAAATCATCCGCAAGGATATCAGGGATCACGTTCGCCTCTCCATAACCCTCGGTGTGTGCTTGGAGCAACTCCATCATCGTACAATTTTCTACCATCGGTTCTTGGGGTTCAACAACAATAGGAATCTTGAGTCCTACTTCTTCTTGTTGTCTCCTTCGAGCTCGATTATGTCGATTCGTCACGTTGATTAAATTTGGAGGTGGATAATTAGACAAACGAGTGCGCATGCAGTAGAAGAAATTAGAGGGGTTGAGAAAAGAAATTAGAATGAGATTAGCATGAAGATTCTTTTTATTTTTTGTGTTTCATTTTTTTTGTTATTTTGGTGTATTAGTAGATAACAATCCACAAAAAAATCTCCTCAATCAAAATCTTGATTAGAGAATCCAAAGGAATGAAAGTAATCACAAGGAGTGACAACCTTCGCTCGACTTTGTAGTATATGGTTAACACTACGAGGTTTCAATAATTGAAGCAAAGCAAATATGAGATTAATAATACTTTAGGTGGGTAAACCACTAATCGGTCTTTCCTCTTGAAAATACGCACAAGCAAGCGGAGAAACGAGGCGACACGAAGCACTTAAGAGCCTTTTTATTTAGGTTGTATTTTATAACAACCGCCTTATACTCACCTTATTGTTTGTATTTCCTTAAGTTCAAACTTTTTACGGTATTTATCTATGTTGCCTTTAACTTTGTTTGATCGATACCAACAAAAATTATCGGAGCGATATAAGTGTGGTGTATTGCAAGGAATACTTATGGAGATATGTATGTTTATTTGTCTACGTAATACAATATAATATTCACAATAAAAACGAAAGAAAAATGAATGGGTGTTACTTGAGTTCAAGTAACACGATTATTTTGTGGCTAATAGTAATAAGAAAAATATACACAATATGCACACTTCCAAAAATGGATCGGCCAAAGATGAAACTACTCAACAAAAACGTATTTTGATGACACAATCACCTCCCAGAAGCGATGCCATAATTGATGTAGTATTTTTTTACTCTTGGTAAGTATTAGTTAACGTAGTCGTAAAAACGTAAAACGAAAACCGAATTTGAGATCTTTACTAACGAGGAAATTAGTTTGCACTAAAAGACGTTCTTGGATTAGTTTCAAGATTGGAAAGAGAAGGGTTTGAATTAAATACGATTCTACACTAAGGATTAAAATCTAGAACGAAGACGAATTATGCGATCACGTAAACCAGAGGTGGAAAATTCTGTCCATTTTGATACATATGGGCACTTTTTGATACTTTTCAAAAAAGGATGGGCACTTTTTGCCCATTCTTTATTATTGATGGGCTAAACGGGCACACATGTAAAATATTAATTAGGCTACTCGGCGAATATTTTATATTTAATTTTCTATCCACAGCTTTCAACAAATATTTTTATTTTTTAATTCTACGTTTTTATATGTTTTGCCCGATTTAGCTGGTGCCCGCTTAGCCCGCCCGTTTCGCCCGTGCCCATTTAGCCTGCGCCCGTTTGGCCCGCTGCCCGTTTAGCTCGTCGCTCATTTAGCCTGCCGCCCGTGCCCGCCCGCCCGTTTTGTCACCTCTAACGTAAATCGAGGAAAAATAATATTAAAATAATCTAAAATTCAAAAAATTTTAAGAACTTCAAAACTAATTCTAATTAACTCAATAAACTTAAAAATGAAATTAAAAATTAATTAAAAGGCTTAATGGGCCTCAAAACAGCCCAAACCAATTTGGATAAAAGGCTTAATGGGTTTATTGGCCCAATAAGAAAATTTCGCAAAAAACAGAAAAGTAGAAGTGCTACTTGACTTAAAAATTGATTATGAACAACTTTTGGCAAAAAGGCTGAATCAACTTTTATAAGCTTCAAATAAGCTATAAGTTACCTTATTGGACCTTAAAAGCCTAATAAGCAAACTCTTAAGTTTAATTGAGAACTTATTGAACCAATCTCATTCTTTTGACAATATATAGTGTATTCAAGTAGAAAAATGGAAAAATACACAACAAAGCTTATCAAATAAGCTATAAGTTCAAAATGAAAAAGCTAAAAAGTTTATCACTTAAGCTTACAGGCTGTAATTTGAAAGAACCTAACTTTTTAAGCTACTAAAAACACAGGAAAAATAATTTTTGAAAAATCTGAACTATTAAGCTAGATATAAGCAAAAAGCAACTTGTGAATAAGGCAAAATCGTCAGGTTGACTATTTTGTCCAATTCAAAGTGTGAAATTTGGCATAGAAGCTAGAATTGAGTTCACTAAGACTCGTAGACACTGAAAATCCCAATAAGCTATCTCAAATAAGCTCAGTAGGCAAATAAGAACAAAAAGAAATGTAAATAAGCTAGTTTTCTAGGAAAATTAAAACCAATAGCAATAAAACTTATAAGATTAATAAAACATGGATAAAAAATGAGATTGAACTACTAAACAAAGTTGTTGCATAATGAAAAAAGCTGGAAAAACAAAATAAGCCGAGGACAACTTATTTATACAAAGATAACCAAATAAGGATAAAACAAATGCAACCCAAGGGCGCAGTGGTTTGGTGTGTGTGTTGTGAGAGTAGTGGTGCACGTTCGAGCCTTGGCCATTACCTTTTTGTGTTTTATTTTTTGACAATCTTATTGGGGGGTTAGTACTAGTAAATAAACACACAATAAGCACACTTAAGTTAACAACTAAGTAGAAAATCAAAGAACAAATGACTAAATGAACAGTTCTAGTACTAAAGCAAGGTAGGTTCTTTGGCCAATTTCTAGCTCAAAATAAGCACTCAAATAAGCTGCAAAACCTAATCTAACCTAGAACAGATATAAACTAATCCTAAACTACTCAAGTCCTAAGTATGTTATTCTAAAACCTTAAATCAAGAAGCCTAAGCTTGTTGATTCAAGATGACATAGAGTTGGTAAAAAATGACCAAGTCCTGAACTTGAATTTTTTCTTAAGTGAATTATAACCCCTAAGAACTATAAGAGGTATAGTGATACTACCTCCATCTCAAATTAAGTGTCTATAATTGACTTTTAAAGTCTTTCCTTTGCAACTTTGACCGTAATTATTTTTTTATATATTATATAACAATTGATGCAATATATACGAATGGATAGAATTTCAAATGTATTTTCCATTGATATAACTTTTATCAAGTATTATTTAACACAAACACAAATATTTGCGGTAAAAGTTACGAAAAAGACTTCGAAAATCAAAAGTAAACACTTATTTTGCGACAGAGAGAGTATCAGATAACAAAGAAATTTAAACAACTAAAAATGATAGATAACATCAAACAAACACAAATCCATATCTACCGATGAACATTTTGATAATTAAATCTTAAGCAGAAATTAAAACTTGAACTAAGCTTAATCTAACCTAAACGAGATGCTCAACCTAAGCCTAACTTAAAGACTTGTTGGGTTAATCTTGTTAATCCAAACACCCTTTATAATCATACTTAGCAACTTTTTAAGCATAAACTTTGAGAAACAAAGCAAGTAAAGGCAAGTAAAAGCAAAACATAAAATTAAACAACAAGGAAACATAAACTAAGCAAGAACTTCAATAAATAAGCAGATTAGGTACTAAGCAAATAAGCAGTTAGAGTATGCAATAAGTAAAAAGGAAGAACTATAAACTCACATTGAGGCTACCCACATCCAGACAGCCTAAGCTTATTATGAGCTTTTAATCACCCCTTTTTGCTGCTTATCAAATCTCCAAAATAAGCTTAATACTCGTGAGCTTATCAATAGGAAAATCATCTACCATAAAACTAATAGCTACATCGAACTAAACTTCTTTCTTGGACTAGAACCTGAAATAAGCAAGGCAACCAAAAAGAACAAGAGTACCACTAAGCTGATGGTCCAGCTTATGTGTCAAATAAGTTGGGCAAGAGCTTAATGCTACAATTATAAGCACACAAAAAAATCAAATAACTTTATTTTTGAAAAATAAAACTTTGTAAAAAGATTTTGCAAGAAAATAAATCAAGGACAACTTAATGGTAACACTTATAAAACACCTTATAGTTTATTGTGACATAAGCTATAAGTTGCTTATTAACAAATGGATCTTCCAAAAACAGAAAGCTTTTGAAATAAGGTTTAAAAGATAAATTTTGCAAGAAAATTTAAACCGACAAATAATATAACACTCCTTAATAAGCTTTGCTTATTCCTTAGGTGTCAACTAAGCAACTTATTCAGAAATGGTTCTAAAAAAGATAATGATTAAATTTTTGATAAAACTTGAAAAATAAAGTTTGCAATAAAATTAAATTGATAGAAATTTAAAACGCAATAATTTAAAAGATAATTTAAAATAAAAGGAAATCAATTCTCAATTCATAGAAATTGTATAAATTACAAAACATGAAAGGAAAAATTGGAACAATGTGCTAGCTACTAATACCCTACAATATATACAAGAGGAGTGAACTAAAAATCATAGCCGAATACAAGTACAAATTTTCAAAAATCCCTAAGCATAAACTAAGAATATGCCGATTTTAAATTTATGCTTCTTGAAGGTTCTTTGAATACCATGTGATGTGGCAGTTGTAAAAATGATCTTGGCTATTAATTTTAAAGTAGTGAGCACGTCTTTGAATCCATGACTTCAATTGATAAACAATCTCTGTTAAAGGATGTAAACCCTTGAATACAGTGAGGTGGTTTGGTCCCTCTGCTTACGTGGCCTCTGAAATGAACACATGGGTGTGATAAGCTTCACCTAGTCTCCAAACGCCCTCGGATAATTTTACATAATCCCTTGAAATGAAGCTGATTACACTTGGAATTAGACTAGGGTTCTTGGGAGGATTAAGGTTTGTTTAATCTATGTTGGGGATAAAATATTTGTTTCCAACGCTAATATCATATAAAGTTTGAGAAATAGCAAAAACAGTCCTTGTGGTTGGTAAAACTTATAATAACCTTTTTTTCCTTTATAACAACTTTCCAAAATGGCACTTTCAGTACTTGTGTTCGCAATTAATGATTCTAAGGACTACTTTTGCGATACTTCCAAACTTTAGGGACCCTTTATGTAAGAACCCGTACTTTCTCATCATTATATTATTCTTTTATTCGTGTTTCTGAATTTTCCAACGTATTTCATTTTCTTGTATTCTTATTTGTAAATCCTGAGATCATGATAATTTTAATAAATTATACTTTCAAGTATTTTCTGATCATTGATAAATACTTTATATGGAATTATAAATTTTTTATTTTATTCTTCCATATTTATTTTAGGTCAAAGTTTTTGACTTAAAATCACCCGCGTGCATTTTACGAGTTTACTCAAAATCAATGTACAACGAAAATTCCTAGTGATCGCGATACCGACGGATGCCCAAAATTTTACATTTTATTATCGATTGTTTCGATAATTTATATTTCCTACGATTACGTTTTAATTACGTGTTAAGTTGTGTCAGGAAACCATATAATCATATTTATGATGCCTTGTAACTTTTGAAAAGTATTTTTAAGAAACCCCAGCCCTGTAAATATTTTCAAGATTGACTAATAGTCATTTTATACCCTTTAAACGATTAAATTTCTTTTTAGTCCACAAGTTTTAAACTTGGAAACTTTTACCCCTACACCTAACACCATATAAAAACCAAACTCTTCCACTAAAACACATACATAACACTTTTATTAAAAAATTTCACAACTCTCTCCCACTCCTCCACCCTTTTGCCGCCACCATCACCATAAAACACCCCTAGATCATCTAATTTCACCATGTTTTAACTAAAACTAGTTAAGACCCAACCTTAGAATTCAATGATGATTCTAATGATACCAAAATTACCAGCATGCATCAACTTTCAAAGTTCGTATGATTCCATGGTTGATTTTTATTTAAATTATCATGCATGTGATGATCTAGGTAGGATCATCTTTTTTTCATGTTAAAAAGGTTTATTTTTTATCTTTGATTTTTGTTAAAATTTAAATACAAGTGTTTTAGGAGTGTTTGGTTAATGGGTATGATAGTAGGGTGATTCTATAGGTATGAGAATAATTAGTTTTGGTTGGAAAATTGATTTGTTATGATTTTCTAAAAGTGTATTTTGGACAGCAGGTCTAGAACAGATTTTTTTCGTGGGTTTATGATTTGAGATAGGATGAGATTATTTGATTTTGTTGTAGAGTTTTCCGAGACGCTCGTTTTGATATATTATAGAGCTTCTAACTCGTTGCGAGTCAAAAGTTATGCTGGTTTTAGTATTTGTGTACCGGGAGATGCAAGTCGGCACAATCCGAAATTGTGGCTGATTTTGGGTCGACTCTCAGGGACTTTAGGCATGGTTATATAAATACTACTACTGGTTTTTAAAGTTTATAAACCTAATATGATGAGTCTATTAGTGGGTTTAAAAGGCGGATTGTTAAAATAGTACTTTTAAAATGGTCTAAACGGTTTTATAAAACAAGTATACAATTCTGTCCCAAATTTTAGGGTCGAGTATAGTGTCGAGCTGATGGGTTTTAAAGTGTGAAATTTGGCTCAAACTTTGGTGAGGTCTTATAAAGGTTATAAGTGACCTTGACACCAATTTTCATCTAAATCAGACAAGTCTAGATAGGGTAGATCAGTGTGTACATTCGGAGTGTACTTGCTGATTTGTATGTTGGACACGTAGTTCAATGCTTGTGTTGCGTGAGTATGAGTATTCACTATTGGACATGGTGACTTACTCAAGTGCTTAGTCATTATATAAATGACTTAGCTACTGGTCCGAGTATGGTAAAGGGATAGTTTGACTTGCGTTGACTTGGCGTCTTATGACGGGTCAATTTTAAGTGTACAAGTGTTTAAATGGGTAGTGTTGGATAATTGGGTTAGTATGGATTCATTTGGTTCGTGTCATTGGTTTTGAAATATAAATACTTTGAAAATATTTAAAGTCATGTTATACTTGATACATATCGATACTTGAGTTCGAGTCTTAAAGCGCCTTATTTTGATTGGTTGCGGCTTTCTTGTTTTCCCGGGCATCCATATCGTCGGTGATCGTCTTACCACTACCGTTTCTACTCAGCTTCTGAGTACCGTGATTCGCTTACCTCATGGCTAAGGTGAGTTTATAGCCCCTTTTTACTTGTACATGGTTTCTAAACACGTGGTAAGATTTTACATGATGGAACACAACCGTTTAAAAACTGTATGCTATCCAGAACTTGTATGCTATCCAGAACGTGTATGCTTTCCAGATGAATTCAATTATATTATTGCATTTAGTCGTTAGCCTTGAGTTTCCTCTTCCGTTCATGAACCGTTAATTGTCCCGTATACTTTGCGCTAAGCGCGAATGTTGTGGGTGGATCCATCGGGATTGACTATCCCCGTCTCAAGTACCTTGACGCACTAATATTCGTTTATACTTGAGCATTTAGGCTGAATACTCCCTAAAGTAACTTGCATTGAGTTAAGCTTCAGCTCATGAGCTAAATAGCAATAATATGCACCGTGACTATGGACAATGTACATAGTTATCCCCCCCATTACTAGTTTTACAAATTCTATTGTGTTGCACATCTTTACTGCTAAACCTATGAATATCACTCAACTTTATGTTGACGATTTTACATGTTTAATATAAGGTATTATTACTTAGCTTTGCTTGGAAGGGAGCCCACAGGATATTATCGCAGCTTGGAGATTTTTGTGTATATTTTTAACTTTGGTCAAATCAAAAGCTGTCAGAAGATTTTCTATATATTTGGTAACTAAGTGTTATAAATCATGATGAAATAATAAATCTTTTCGCATATAAAACTCTGGGACCTTTGCATAAAAACTCTGATATTTTATGATGTAATATACATGTTTTTTTATTACGTCAGCTTTGTGTCAACTGTAATTCATTGTTTCTTATACCATGACGTGTTACCACTCGTTGCCTAGTTGTCCATGTCAGATTCTGGGGGTCTCACGGATTGGTATTAGAGCCATGGTTATAGGGAACTGAGTCGTTTTTCAAAACTTATTCTATAACCGAAAGTTCAAATATTTCATGTTTTAAGTGTCAATCATAGAATCTGCCAATGTTGTTCGATATCTACGCGAGTAACTCTCCAATCCTTGTTAATTACTTTTGATTTTCATTGTAGTATTTCATCTCTTGATTTCATGTTGAAATATTACATCACCTTAATGACGATAATTACTATGTCTTTTCGAAGCCTTTGTGCTTCATGAACTATCCTTGGATATTACTTGATTACATCTGCTCTTACTGTATTTCTGGAATTCTTGTTCTTGTGAACTGATCTGGTTACGATGATTTTATATTGTTATGACGTTACATACTTGTATTCGGAGCGCGTATGCTGCTAACTTTTCATACTCATTCTTCTGAGTACTATTGCTATTTCGTCTATGCGTGATACGACTGATCTTGTATACTCATTCGTTTTGAACCGTCTGTTTTTCTCAGCTCACTGTTACATGCCGCGTATACTCTCGTGATACCATTGTTCGGGATTGAATAAATGTTGCTTTCAATGAAACTTCTGATTTTCATTTTACTACCCTGCGTGTTACTTTCATTGTTAAACCTCTTTAAAATATCTATTTAGATATGCAGATTTCTTTCCGATCATTGTGATTGGATGTCTTGAAAATAGTCTTTAGACCATTGTGTAGCTCAATGTGTCTCCTAGAAAGACTAAAGGACATCGTGTGAGTCACACATCTCGAAGCATTCGTTGAATCAGTGCTGAATAATATCGTGGGTTTTCGTAATCTTGATTAACCTTTATGTCACCGTTTTACACGGCACTTATATATCGATTAAATATTGCTCCATTGACCATTCAACGTTTCGACTTCGAATTACAACATTCGTTTGTACCTTGAAAACACCATCGTCATCTTGAAGTTCATCCTCTATTGTGTAGCGATTGCTTGGAATGCAATTCTATTCCTATAAACTTGTACCCTCCCTTTTCATTAACCCTCCTCGCTCCAGGAGTACGACTTGTAAATGTTCCAATTCTTTCTCGGTATGTCTTGTGATTTGGAAAATCACGCTGCCAAGAGACCTTCCTGCATTGCATCTTAAAATCGAAGACATGAATGTCATGCGCCGTTTGGATTTCTTAGATTTTCGTTGGTATTCTTGAACCATTTCTATACTGTGTTTTCTTTACATGATTAATTTTACAGTTTATTCTCTTTCGTCTTTATGAATCCACAATTCTTGTGTGTACATTAATTCTGGGTTATTATGAAATTTAGATTTAATTTCAAGCTGTGTCGAAAAATATATTTTGTACAGAAACTTTACAGGAAATTTAACAGTGTCGAGAAAATATTTTTATAACTTTAGACATAAAAATATGCTTCTACTTGTTGAGATGTTCTTTTAGGACATAAAATTCAATCATAAAATATTAAAACGAGCAGGTTACGCTCATTTGAGATTGTAAAATTTAAGAATTTAATTCTACGTGTTCTTAAAATATCATTTTGTTGATAGATTTAATGCAAGGGCATTTTCGTCCATTTTTGATCCGTTTCAAGTCTCGAGTAAAACTAGAAAGTTGTTCAAAACATCGTTTTACACCGAATTGCATTAGACTTCGAGTCTTATTTAGCGAGTAAATTGGTCGGGTCAAACCCAAAAGTCAAAGATGACTGAAAAGGGTCAAAACTGATAGAATTTAAAAATATGGATTGAACCGTTTTTGAGTTCGTTTGAGCTCGTAAAATAATTATTATTATTTATAAAATAATTATTATTATTTATAAAATAATAATATCATCCCGGTCAGTTTAATTTCTAAATTCATTCCGATTTAGTCTGTTTAGTTTCTCGATTTATTCTAATTCGGTAACCATTGAACATCTAACATTTAACAAATGCATACCGACTCATCCATTGAACATCTAACATGTAACCAAGACATGTCGAGTCATCCATTGAACATCTAACGTGTAAACAAGACATGCCGACTCATGCATTGAACATCTAACGTGTAACCAAGACATGTCGACTCATCCATTGAACATCTAACGTGTAACCAACACATACCGACTCATCCATTGAACATCTAACGTGTAACCAAGACATGTCGACTCGTCCATTGAACATCTAACGTGTAACCAAGACATACCGACTCGTCCCATCTAACGTGTAACCAAGACATGTCAACTCATCCATTGAACATCTAACGTGTAACCAAGACATGTCGACTCATCCATTGAACATCTAACGTGTAACCAAGACATACTGACTCATCCATTGAACATCTAACGTGTTACCAACACATACCGACTCATCCATTGAACATCTAACGTGTAACCAAGACATGCCGACTCATCCATTGAACATCTAACGTGTAACCAACACATACCGACTCATCCATTGAACATCTAACGTGTAACCAACACATACCGACTCATCCATTGAACATCTAACGTGTAACCAAGACATGTCTACTCATCCATTAAACATCTAACGTGTAACCAACACATACCGACTCATCCATTGAACATCTAACGTTTAACAAATGCATACCGACTCATCCATTGAACATCTAACGTGTAACCAAGACATGCCGACTCATCCATTGAACATCTAACGTGTAACCAAGACATGTCTACTCATCCATTGAACATCTAACGTGTAACCAACACATACCGACTCATCCATTGAACATCTAACATTTAACAAATGCATACCGACTCATCCATTGAACATCTAACGTGTAACCAAGACATGCCGACTCATCAATTGAACATCTAACGTGTAACCAAGACATTTCTACTCATCCATTGAACATCTAACGTGTAACCAACACATACCGACTCATCCATTGAACATCTAACGTTTAACAAATGGAGGAAAAACATTGGCGGGAAAATATTGGAGGGAAAACATTGGAGGGAAAATGTTAACAATTTCTCTCACTTTTTTAGCATAAAAGGAGAACCACACACACTCCTTATCATCACAACCACCAGCAGATCACACACACTTATCATCACAAACACATTGTTATTATGAAATTGTTGAATCATGAAGCTTTTCCGTGTACGTGTGGACGTGGAGATGTAGTTCTTCGACAATCGTGGCAAGATGATACCTTTGGTAGACAGTACTATGCTTGTCCACGTTCAAAGGTGCAACCTTCAATTTCATATGGATGCGGATTTTTTTATGGAAAGACGAACGAGTCATACTACTTGTCACTTCTCTTGGAGGTTCAATGAGCTTTTCTCCTCCAAGCTCTTCTTCAAGACCTTCAACGAGCTTTTCTCCTCCAAGCTCTTCTTCGAGACCTTCAAGGACTCCAATTTCTTCTCCAAGCTCTTAAACGTGTGCAAACTGTGTGCGCTTGAATGGAATGATAAAGGTACTTGACAGTACAGTAGAGTTGTACAAAAATTGCGATAGGCACACAATGGATTCAGCTGCACTACTTCACGACCTTTACGATGACATGGGGAACCTTAGTTTGAACTAGTTAGTGATGTATTTTTTTCCGTGTTGACGAGTCTAATATCGTTGTAATATCCATGTTTAATTAAGCGCGTGTTTAAGTGTCCGTGACGAATAAAATTATGTTTAGGAGTGTTTGTCTGTAAGTCTCCCATGTGATATTACAAAAGGTTTTATGTAATATTTGGAATAAATAAATATTTGTTTTATAAATGTCTCATTTTTATTATATAAACGTCGCAAAAATAAAATAACATCGGATCGATAGTTAAAATAATAACTATTTGGAATAAATAAATATTTTTTTTATGTCTCATTTTTATTATATAAACGTCGCAAAAATAAAATAACATCGGATCGATAGTTAAAATAATAATTATTTGGAATAAATAAATATTTGTTTTATAAATGTATCATTTTTATTATATAAACGTCGCAAAAATAAAATAACATCAGATCGATAGTTAATATAATAATTATATGGAATAGTTAATAATTTTTTATAACAAGCAAAAACTAATTATATATATGACAGGGAGTTTCCCTGGCGACATGTCGCCAGGGAAACTTTTGAGATTTGACGGGTAAAAGCCCGTCACACATTTTCTGCTTAACTTTGAAGCTAATTACGTTTGACAAAGTTTCCCTGGCGACATGTCGCCAGGGATAAATTTGGCAGGTTATTATCAAAAAATAATTATTGTTAATTACGATGGACGAAGTTTCCCTGACGACATGTCGCCAGGGATAATTTTGGACAAAGTTTCCCTAGCGACATGTCGCCAGGGATAAATTGGAGGGAAAATTTCGCGCTCTTTCATTAGGCATCTGATTTTGGACGGATTATCCCTGACGACATGTCGCCAGGTCGCCAGGGATACCCTAGTCAAACTTTGACCAAAAAGTAAATCTACTTTATTGCCGCGTCAGCGTTGTCGCCAGGGAAAAGGTGTTATCCCTGGCGACATTTTGTCGCCAGGGAAACTCCGGTCACCTGTTCCCAGTTTTCTTGTAGTGACATTTATGCAAGGTTCTAAAAGGATCGCAAAGTCCACACAAAGGCATGAGACTTGGTATTCACGCCACGCTATAGACCAAAGCTTGAGTTTAAGGCTTGACGTGAGGCGATAAGTGAAAAATTTGATAAGTAGTCATAAAAATCGTATTTTTTTATATAAAAATAAAAGAAAATTATATTTAAAATATTTTGTTAACTTTATTCCTTATGCATAACACTTTTTGTGCCCTCAACATATTTATAGTATGATATAAATATATAAATTTATACATACATTCATATTTTGTGACGCTTTAATTCACGACTTAAAAACGTGATGACTCGCCATGACTCGCAAAAGCGTGAGGCTTGGGCATGTCACCACGCCACGCCTCACACTATCTAGAACTTTGCATTTATGTATCACTTTACATTAAAAAGAATAAAATAAATTATTGGCGTCACACTGTGTCACTAGCCATAAATAGGAGATAGAATTTGAGAACGTCACTTTTATGTATGAAAATAAAATTGGTACATGATTATTAGTATAAAAATAAATAAATGTTAAAAAGCATATTTAAGTATAGGAAATAGTTCTATCAACTTTATAAAAACCGAAATACACTTAGTGTAGAATTGAATGTCACACATACAAAATGCTACCATGTTTCAACTTATTTACATGTTTCCCATTATTAATTAATTCTTTAACAAGAATCAAATCTCATCTACACTAGTTGATCTAACGGCCCACAACTGTACCTAGTATAACTTATTTTAAGGGTGTACACCACAATAACGATCCCTTATATATATATATATATATATATATATATATATATATATATATATATATATATATATATATATATATATATATATATATATATATATATATATATATATATATATATATATATATATATATATATATATATATATATATATATATATATATATATATATATATATATACTAGGATTTGTTACCCGCGCTCTGCTGCGGGGGAGCACGGGTGTTTTACGGTTATTTTTATAGGGAAGAGTATCTACTTTGGTTGAACACAGAATTAGGTAATACGTTTGAGAGAAGTTGTTCACAAAGAAACAACGTGCATAAGCTAATAAAGCAGGGGTTACATGCCATTAGTTCACAAAAGATCAAAGCATAAGAGATTGTTTCAAAGGCTGCTGGCTACCCGGCACTGATATATAGAAAAGCAGTTAACTATTAATTGGTTGACCATATCCAGGCCTCAAGGTTTCTTCTTGTTGGCCTGTGTTTCTAGTTCGGGAAGTAGAGATCTTTTTTCACAGCCTTCTGCTAGACAATAGCGGGTTTGTCTTTCGAAGATGTAGCTACTGTTGGTGGAACTTTGGCTGGAGTGGCTTTTGGTGGAGTACCTGCACAACAAAGTATAGTGTATGAGTAAACTTAAAACCTGAACATGCATGCTTGGTGTTCCAAATAAGGGAAAAAAATGACCCAAAAGATATTCCTTTTTTTAAACAAAGGGTAACTGTTTGATGGGAGAGTGTATGCAGTGAGTAAGTGGTGCAAATTGAAACAAAGAGTATCCTGCTGAAAAGGTTTTGAAGGTGACATCTTTGTCTTAAGCAATATGTAGATATTATTATGGTGCTATTATTTTTTTTAGCTAGTTTGGGTAAGGGGTAGGCTAGGTGAGCTCAGGTGTCATGTGTAGGTGTGTTTCCAAGTTGGAAATGAACTAAGGTGGTTAAAATTAGTGGGGAAGTGTGAGCTAAGTTTAGTTAGCTATTTGAACTAAAATGTAACTGGAATCTTTTTTGTAGCAACAGTGGAATGGGAAGGGCTTCTATTTAAGGGCATGTATGCATTTGCTAATCCCACACAAACCTCTCACCTACTTTAAAAAATCTAAACAAACAAAGAATGGCATATCTTCCTAGGATCTGGGCATTGGAAGCTGAGAGCGGTAGTACGGACGTGGGCGGTTTGTTTGTTTGGTATCTGGAGAAGGATGTGGTGGCTGACAAAGCATGGAAGCGTAAGGTGGATGCCGCTCGCCAGACAGTTTTCAAAAACGTTGTTGATCGTCAGCATTTCATTCAAGAGATCCAGCAGGTGCAGACCTTTCCAGCCAACCCTATGATCTCCATGATGGTAGCCATGTTGGACAGAAAGCAGTCGGAGGACAACGCATTCATTCAGACCTTGAACACAGAGGCAGCCAGAATCCAGACCATGATCGACCTCAAGGAGGCTTTTGCTCAGAAAATTTTGGCCAACGGGCCTTGGTGAATGGATGCTGTAGGAGTCAGTTTTGGGCTGATGTTTTAGGCCTGAAAATAAAGCTCCATGTTGTTGTCTGTTTGGTTTTTCCACCGTCGAGTCTTTAGGGTTATGTGTCTGTGCTTTAGTTGTTTCTTTTTTAGTTTAATCTTGTGTCTGTAAGATCTATTTCAATGAACCGTGTGGAATGTATGATATTTTGTTTTATATTATTTTTTTTCGGCAGACGTTTCGATTAACGTGGCGTTTAGGAAAAGAAACCTCTCCAAAGAAGACTGCCCTAAGTAAATGCCAGATTATAAGTTCTAAGAAAAGAGTGCGCACCTGTTTCTTTTTGTTCACCTATTTCTGAGACCTTGGTTGATGCACTTTCTGTCTTTGACCCTTTGGTTTGATGTACCTTCTTGTTTAATGTTTGCATCGGCTATTGGTGTCGGGCCTGGGCCTTCAGTTTCCCAGGGAATATGAGCTTGAGATAGGGAAAGAATCAAAGAGCTGGCCTTCTTCCAGATCACTGACAACCGCAGTTACACGATTACAACGACCTCAAAACACAATCAGCTGAAACAAAGTTCCATGATGATAAGGAGCAGAGGTTTCGGGTGGGTATAATATGGACCTGGTTCAAACTGGGGGCGCCTTCTCCTACAAACGAACATGAACATGCACCAAAAGTTATTAAAACTACACCAAAATATAGTAACTGTTGAAAATCCAGCTTTTCAGCAATAGCAATCATACATACTCGCTAAGGTAATATAGCAAAACAACATGTCCTATAGCGATAGAAATGGCATGCGTGAGATATCTCTTTCGTTACCTTTAGACACAAACAAATTTGATACTAACACGCCAAAGCTGTTGTGTTGGTAACAGTTGTATAAAATCAATTTTCACACCATCATAGGTATTTGCTTTTAAATGAAGGTCGCTTATTCAATTTTGTTTTTAAATGTAGTTCCAGTTTTATGTTTTGTACGAATCAACAACATCTTCTTTTTTAAATAAGGAAGAAAAAGAAATCAATACTCAAATCAAGTATAACTATATTTGGATCATGAGCCACATTCACATCAACTATAAGACAACATACATGTATGGTTGGGGTTGGAATTCCATCGTCTGCATCTGATCTAATTCACTTGCCATCGTATTCTTTGAATCCTTGGTAGACTGTTGGAGAACAGATACATTTAGCTAGACTGATAAAAATAAAAAGGAGACCATACAGCAACAAATACCAACTGCATATCTGAAACATGAAAATATATATAGTGCTACTATTCTTTAAAATAACACTATAACCGTAGAGAATGAACGTTACCTTTCGCGAGAGTGAAAGATCAGTCTTCGGGAATTCGTGAAGTAGGTTTCAACGCATCCATAAAGAACGACCATGACAAATAATTAACCAGCATAAAGGCGAAAAGGCCCGGCAGAAACATCATTAACCAAATCTCGCAATCGTTATGCCTGCGATCAGAGGGTCACCATGGCAAGGAACCGGTTCTGTAAAGCGCGTTTACTAAAAGGTTTCCAGTTTTCTCGGGGTATACCATAGGCTCAGATAAGATGCTATATGGGAAAAAAAGCCATAACCCGGCTTGGCTGCGACCTCGCAAGGTCGCCCCGCCAAGATCCGAGATGTGGTATCTTTACCCGCGCCCGTTTACCCTCATCATAGCCCTAAATTAACCTTTACATAAAACTACACCAAAATGTAGTAACTGTTGAAACTCCAGGTTTTCAGCAATAGCAACCATACATGCCCGCTAACGTAATATAGCAGACCAACATGTCCTATAGCGAGAGAAATGTCATGCGTGAGATATCTCTTTCGTTACCTTTAGACAAAAACAAATTTGATACTAACACGCTAAAGTTGTTGTGTTGGTAACATTTGTATAAAATCAATTTTCACACCATCATAGGTATTTGCTTTTAAATGAAGGTCGCTTATTCAATTTTTTTTAAATGCATGTCCAGTTTTATGTTTTCTACGAACCAACAACATCTTCTTTTTGAAATAAGGAAGAAAAAGGAATCAATACTCAAATCAAGTATAACTAATTTGAATCATGAGACACATTCACATCAGCTATAAGACAACATACATGTATGTTTAGGGTTGGAAGTTCATCGTCTGCATCTGGTCTAATTCACTTGCCATCGTATTCTCTAAATCCTTGGTAGACTATTGCAGAATAGACACATTTAGTTAGACTGATAAAATTAAAAAAGAGACCATACAGCGACAAATACCAACTGCATAGCTGAAACATGAAAATATATATAGTGGTACTATTCGTTAAAATAACACTATAACCGTAGAGAATGAACGTTACCTTTCGCGAGAGTGAAATTTCAGTTTTCGGGAATTCGTGAAGTCGGCGTGAACGCATTCATAAACAATGACCATCGGCTAATGAATTGGAGGAGATCAGCATGTCGAAACGATGAGTTATTGTGTTTTAGGTTCAGAGCTGGAGGTATTGAAGGCGAACCCACAAACCCGCTATGGGTGCGACCAAATGGTCGCCCTGGTAAGATCCGCGTGCTGGCAAACAACCCACAGATCCAAAGGTAACGGCCATGACAGTAATTAACCAGCATAAAGGCGAGAAGACCCGACAGAAACATCATTAACCACAGCTCGCAATCGTTATGTCTGCGATCACAGGGTCACCATGGCAAGGTACGGGTTCTATAAAGCGCGTTTACTAAAAGGTCTCCAGTTTTTCCATAGGCTCAGATAAGGCGCTATATGGGAAAAACACCCATAACCCGGCATGGCTGCGACCTCGCAAGGTCGCCACGCCAAGATCCGAGATGTGTTATCTTTACCCGCGCCCGTTTACGCTCATCATAGCCCTAAATTAACCTTTACATAGTGGTATCTTTACCCGCGCCCGTTTACCCTCATCATAGCCCTAAATTAACCTTTACATAAAGGAGGAGAAGCACGGATCCATAAGAGTGTACCAATTTTGCTGTTTTTTCAATGCGTAAGGCCTGAGACATCACAAATCCAAAGGTAACGGGCATCACAACAGTTAACCACCATAGAGGCGGAAATACCCGACATAAGAATCATTGACCACATCTGACAATCGTTATGGCTGCGATCACATGGTCACGAACGCAAGGGCCGGGTCCTGGGAAGCGAGCTTACCAAAAGTTTGTTGTTTTTTTCCAGGGTATAGCATAGGCTCAGATAAGGAGGTATGAAAGGCGAACCCAGAAACCCGCCATGGCTGCGACCGAATCGTCGCCCTGCCAAGATACGGACGCTGAGAAACAACCCTTTTAAAAATTTCCATCCATAGAATTTTCATCATTGCCCATACTATTTTCAACCTGCCTTACTGTTATGGCCAACCCGATTGATTCATTGGGTGAAGTTGGTTAACACGAACCATTTGACATCCGCAGATTCAAAGATCATACGCCTCAGACGAAAAGAGGTCATCCACACAGAATAACTTAGTCATCAGGCAGAAACAATGACTTAACCCGTTGCATTCTCGGCTAAGATATGGAGGTTTGGAAGGTAATATTTGTCTTTTTTAGTTCGTTTTTTCTCGGTATCGATTCGAATTGATCTAACAATTTCTAATTAAGACTTGATTGTTTTTGGTTAACTAAAGATTATTTGGTATTTAAGCTACTTGACAAACAAAACACTTAAAAAAAGTAAAAATAGCTATATACGTAACCTTACTACGCTAAAACATATTGCACGTAAAGCACACTTAAACATACAAAATACAAAAATGTATAAAACAAATTTATACTACAAAATAAAAATACAAAATAGAAAATATAAAACTAATTCTATTAAACTATCAAAATTTCCAACTAAGAATTAGATCAGCTTAAGTAAAAAAAAAACTTGCTAAAACAAAATGTGCCTAAATTGGATTATCTACGGTAGTAATATTAATCTGCTAATATCTCACAATTGTATTAAGTGGGCCAACAACTACTTAGCCCAACAAGATATGTAACAGATTTATTCCTGAACTAGTTGCTAGGACTAAAAACGTAAATAACTAACAAATCAAGGACTAATGAGAACTTATACCAACAGATTTGGACTGTGACCGTCAAAACATGTATAACAATGAAGGATTAAAGATGAACTTTTAACTAAAATCTTTTCAAAGCTTAAAAGAAACATTTTGTGCAAGAATCAGATGAAATTTACTACTGAACTTAACTCTTTTGAATTGAAACTTCAGTTTTATTATACTTCTACTACCTAAATGTCAAACTTGTAGATTCAGATGCTACTGAGCTAAACTCAAACACTATTTTACTGATTCTTAAATCTAAGATTAACTAACTGCATATCGAAACAAAGCAAACCAAACAAGACAAACTGAATTTAGCACATTACAGGGAAGTATTAAACTACTCTAATATCAGCTAGCTAAAACCAAAAATTGCAAAGAAAATAACGTAAGTGACCTGCACATCCGAAGCCAGTCCGTTGTGGAAGAGAAACGCGGCGCTGAGCCGGCTTATAAACCAAACACACCTCCACACGACTCCTACTAAAACTGACGGATTGAGTCTATCAATAACAGAATCTGCATAAACTTCAAATTATACCTGCAAAATCAAATCGAAAACGAGCGAAGAAACACAAAACACCATCTGCTGATCTAAACTACACAATCTACCTGCATGATGAACTGAAACACGAACACAACCTATTCTACAAATCTCACTCCAAAATGGTAGAATTAATGGCAGAAGAAATTGAATTCTATCATAACAAACCTGTAACAGAAAACGTAATGCCGAGCTTATAACATGAATCATAGAGCTACTAGAAGTACTTTATAGAATTTATAGACTAAACAAGCTTAAACAAGCTTTCTGAACTATTAAAGAAGTATTACTCATAAACTCATTAAAACCTATAAGCTTGAAAACTGAAATTGCAATCAAACTGCTCGAAATGAGCTTAAACTGAGTTTCAATAAATGAGTTAACTGTACCAATCTCTGAATGCTAACTGACTGAGAACGAATTCATTAACGGATGTAACCAAAACTTAACTGATCTATTGGAATCTATTAATGGCGGAAAGACTCAAAACTTAATCCAACTAGATTAACTGCTTAATCAAATCAAACTCTCGATATGAATAGAAACCAACAGAAATTTAAAAGAGATTAAACAAAAGCTTGAAACTTTCATTAATGGAGGAAAAAGATGAAGGATCGGTTACAAAGTTAACAGAAAACTAATTCTGTTACAAAAGCTAAACAAGAAAAGATGAGAGAAAATCAAAACTCCTAACTAAATCTAACCTATCTATGTGTAATCTACTCCTAAGCTAACCGTAGCAAATGAAGCCTTCGTCTTCTTTATATAGCCGTCGAGATGGTAGAAGTGACGTGTCTTGTTCAATCAGATTTCGACACGTGGAAAATACGAGGTTGAATTCATCCATCTTCATCTTCATCCCATTTGGGGATTTCTTCAATTCTTGATTCCAATATAATTAACTTGTATCTTCGTGTAGAGGAGAATGAGATGAACATCTTCTCTTCTTTAATCTTTGGCTGATTCTTTCTTGATCATTCATGATTTTCGTTTGTAGGTGTTGGAGTAGAATGGAGAAAAGAATTCGTTTCTTTCTCTCTCTTGAAGGATGAAGAAGAAACGAAAACACGTTTTGGTGTGTGTTAAGTTGACCGAGACTTGGTCAAAAACCAAGTAAATAGAACTTTTCAACATATTCGCCATTTGGTCCCTCAATTTTCATTTCTCTTCAAATGGTTTTAAAACTTTGAAGTAATATCTCTTAACATCCTTAGTCTTTTAAAAATTGCAACTTGAGCCCTTGATCTTTGTATTCTTGGCAAATAAAGTCCTTGAAAGCATCTTTCGTCTTTTTCTTCGTCTTTTCTTCAAATAAATCCTTGAAAGCTCGTGTTTTGTCTCAAATGTACCTATATACCTGAAAATACACAAACACCAAATACACGCGTAATTCTGATAATTAACAGTTAAATATGATGTATTTGACTGTGTTTTTAATGGTTTTAGGATCATAATTGATGAGTGTTTTCACACTTATCAACTCCCCTCCACTTGACCATTGCCATGACCTCATGCAATGCAGCATTTTAAAGCACCAAGTTACACTTTTCTCATAATTAACCCATCTTGGCCATTATGGAATGCTTCTATACTACTCTATACTATATGATGCATGATTTAGAATATTTACAATGCAATGCAAGAAAACAATTCTATTTATATATTTTTTGGATTTTTCATAAATGGTTTTGATGGAAATAACTCATAAAGAAATCATCGACTTAGATTAGGGCTTGGGTACCATGGACACTTATCACCCTCAAGTTTCACTTTCCCCATACCAAGCTTAAAAATGGAATCATTGCATTCACAAGTAAAAAGTGCATCAACTTATTCATGACAATTAAATGTGGAACCGGTTATTATTTGAGCAAATTGCTTGTAAGCAAATTTGTCATTTATTCAAGTGTGAAGTATAAGAAATGTAAAATCCAAAAATAAGGAAGCACGGTTTTAATCCTAAGTAATCCTCTCATCCATTACTTGAAAAACCGCTCACAATTAATACAAGTCCGTTTCAAGAATAATAAGTCATTCGCCTTATGTGTAAAATCCTCATGTCATGCTTTCATAAGTAGCTTCACACTCGCTAAGGAAAGAAAAATAAAACTCACGCAATAATTTACATCCGCCATCTTTTTGAGACTTTGGATCTTCAACCCCGCAACCCGTCAAGGTAATATTGGATTGGAGCAATCTATTGAATCCCCGCAACCCGTCAAGGTAATATTGGAACTCAATAGTCACTATAATTAACACCACACTGCCCCTCTTGGGAGTCTTGCATTATTTTTTTTTTTTCTTTTTTTTTTCTAGCCACTCATTTTTTTCATAAGCCGCTCTTATTTTTCTTTATTCCTCACTAAGAAATTTGAAAAGAAGAAAAGGAAAAACACCCGCTAAGTATGGAGCATGACATAAGTTAGGTACACATAAAACGTGCTAACTTAGAATCTTAAGACGTACTTATATCAACCATGAATGATTAGACAAAAATGCATAAGAGATTACAAACCAATTAAAACCGTACTTGATTATTTATTTACAATTATATACATGCGAAGAAAGTAGAGATAAAGAAGAGAAGGGTTTAACCACAAGTAATTGCCATGAAGTCTATCTAGCCCTTTTACACTTGCTTCAACTCTATCATTTCCCATTCTCCATAAATTTAAAATCTCAAATAATGAAATTGGTGGATGCTTAGCCTAATAGACCAATGAAGGACTACATGGTTAAGGATACTAGCTAGAGAGTGCTAAAATAAGCAAACTCGGGTTGAGTCAAAATATCCATGGCGGGCCTAATATGTCAAAGAAATCTAAACTTGTTAAAACCATGTTTTATTATATTATTTTTTTCCTTTTTATATATTTTGATGAAAAATAAAAGAATATATACAATGCAAATGTGATATGCAAATGAAAAATGATTGATGCAAAAATTATGAATGCATATTTTTGTTGGCCAAAGTAGATCAAAAATTCGAAAAATGATCGAAAAATTAATTTTCCCAATTATCATGAAGTTAAGGCAATGGTCTAGGTAAGGTCACTTCGATAGAAATCTCCCCTACACTTAAGATAAACATTGTCCTCAATGTTTAAGAGTATTGTAGTGAACTCCCCTACACTTATGACATTGATTACTTTGATTAACCCAAGTTAAGGAAGAGACAACTAAAGGATATTCATTTTAAGCACAAGTGTTTAATATCACGATAGCAAAAACTAATCGAAGTGAACCAGATACACGGGCCTCCTCCATAAGCTCCAAGTATGAAATGAGAGAGAGCAACCCTTGAAACAAACACCAAAAGACACGAAGAAAGGCACCCCTCCACTTCAACTCGACTATAACATCCTTTTAATTAAACCTAACCTATTGAAAATCTACTCTACGTTTTCTAACCTAGTTATTCAATGCTTGAGTTTTTTTAACCCTAAGTCGCTAGCTCGACTCGGCCCCGAATTAGGTTGTCCTTGGGGAAACCATCATGGAGAATAAAGGACATCACTTTGAAGCACATCTCACATGATACACTCAAACTTGGCACGTTGCCATTTACTATAAGATTTACCAAATCCGCCTCGATAAATGGAACGGTCCAACGTGTCTCAAGTTTGTCCAACATACGAAATCTCTCAAATAGAAGCACACCAGGATCAAATACATAGTTTCCATCTCTACACTCGAACAACTCCAAAGTAGGTAACATCACCAAAGTAAGCTCATACAAGAAGCGCATATCAATAGAAGTCACACTCGTAAGTGGAGTAGATGAAAACCAAGGTGTCTCAAATTTACGTATCCCAGGATCAAAAACCTTTCCCTTCATGGGAAAATAAGAAGATGAGTTCATATCAACCATATAAGATTCCCCCTTAGTGATCAAAGCATCATGAGAATATGAAGGTGTAGGTATCAAAACATTCATAACTATTATGTCCATATTAGGCTCATCATCATCATCAAAAGGTGGATAATCTTCCATAGAAGGCATAGCGAAAGGAGGATCAAAATTAATAGTGTCTTGTGGAGAAGGTGTAGTCTCTATGTTCCCAAAAAGCAATGTAGTAATAAGACGAACCTCCTCTTCCAAATTAGAAACACTATCGTCGACCTCTATATCAAAATGTGCAAGAGTATCCTCTATGGTGGCATCAATCTCCATAAAAGAGTCCATATCAAAGGTTTTGAGTTCTAAAGGTACCTTAGATGAAAAAGTATCAATCTCTAAGAGGAAAGGATCTTCATCAATAACCAACTTCAAGGGTGGGAGGGTGGGAACATAAGGCTCAAAAGGAGGTGTATTAATGAGAGAATCACTCAAAGGGATGATATGATCATGAAAATCAATAGGTGTATCCTCAAAAACCAGTGAAGGAATATCAATCAAGGGTTCTTCCTCTATAGACTCATTATTAGGTTCTTCACACTCCTCAAAAAGTGGGTTATCAAAACATGTCTCAAAAAGAGGATTTGAATGTATCACAAAATCACTTAGAGGAATAGGTGAAGGAGTCATAGAAGAAATGGAGTCGTCATCATCAGAAGTAAAAGACTCATCACTATCATAAGGATCATCAAAGGTTTCATCACAAGAATCATAAAGTGGTAGAGGAGAAGGATCCACTTTTCCTATAGGAGCAAACTCTTCATCCAAATTAGGAATGTTATCTTGACAAGACAAATCATCGGATGATATAGCATAAGACGCGTCACTAGAATCACAATTTTCATCCTCTATTTGTGGAAAGTCTTTCACAAACTCTTCCTCAATCTCATTATCCCTTTCTTTGAACAATTCATCAAGATCAAAGTCACCAAAATCACTAGTAGTAGCATGAAGGTCAATATGTGATAAAATCTCAATGTGATCATGAGGAGAAGAGGTATCAACACAAGGCTCATCACATGGTTCATTGGAAACCCTCTCAAGCTCTCTTTGGATTGGGATAAGGTTCTCAACACTAGAAACGGTTAATTCATCCAAATCGGTGTTTGTATTGGTGCTAAGAGGCTTGTCCCCCATGGTTAAAGAGTCGGTGGGTTCCACGTGAGGTAAAGGTGATGAAGATGTGTCATCATTAAGTGCCATACAAATCGAAGGTTCCTCATAATCTTCATCTAATAAGCATTGTTTAAGCAACCGAGCACGATTAGCAATAAATCGTTCTTCTTCCTCTTTTTTATCAATCTTAATGAGTAAATCGTCTAACTCTTTCTGGAGGAACTGAGAAGATTTGTTCACCGATGCTCTATAAATGTCACCAAATCTCTTGATATTAAACCGTTTGTTCCTTAAATCATCCTCAAGAGACTGAATTTCTTCCCTTAACCATCGAGATTCTTCTTTCATTTCCTCGATACTCATTTCTCTCATAAGATTAAGAGCCTTTAATTTATATCCATCGTTTCTTCCTAGTTGCTCGACTACAAAAGAAATCTCATTGCGCTTACTAAGAGTATAAGAAGGCGGATCCCTTGATCGACAATCATAACCATAATGGGGTTCTTTTCCACAAAACTCACATGAATAAGTCGAAGAATAAGGTGGAGGTGGATTTCCATAATTAGGTGAATTATAGGTTTGAAAAGAGTCTTGATTATGAAAATTCTCATGATTGTAACCTTGAAAAGTCCCTTCATTTTGAAAACCCTCATAATGTGAAAATCCTTGGTTTTGGTATGGCTCATTAAAAGTTTGATCATGAAATGATGGCGGAGGTTGTGATGAAAAACCGGAATAGCCCATATAGTCATTACAAGTGTAGTCCATTTGAATGTTAGGTCGAAAATTAGGGTTCTCGGTTCCATTGTAAGCATATCCCTCCCCATAATAACCATTATTTTGATCACATAAATAAGTATCGTGTGGACCACCACAAGTCGAACAAGGCGAATAATTAGCGTTGGCGGATCGTTGTTGCAAAATCTCCAACATGGAACAAGTATCCATGTGTAACAAGGTGGCCGAATGTATATACAAGTATAATGACGTTTAAAAGCTTCCTCGGGGAAGGAAGTAATACACCAAAGGTGGTATGTTTACACGTGTGCGAGTACACGTGTAAGTAAACACGAGGAATGAGGGAGTAGCCCTCGGTCGACTTTGAAAAGAATAAGATTATCCTCTTCGAGTTTCGATATGAAATATCCACAAGAAAGTATATATATAATTACTACTTGGGTGCAAGACCTCCAATTAAGCCTTCCTTCTTAGAATACGCACTAGTGAACGGGGGGTTAGGTGGCGCGAAGCACTTAAGTACCTATTAACCCTTAGACGGCATTTTATAGCACGTCGCCTATCTATTCACTTTAGTAGTTTGTATTCTTCGAATTATTGCCAATTGGAAGTATTTATCTATTCTTGCTTAATTTTATTTGATCGATACGCGTGTCAAGGACCGGAACGCCCCTCAACACGGTGTATTGCCTCGGCAATACTTATGGAAGATATGTGTATTGTTTGTTTTTATACTTATACGTATCTACATATAATAATATATAAAAAATATTTTTGTATTTATTTGTTTTTTTAAGAAAAATACTATATCTACGTAAAAACCGATAAAAACGAATAATATATATCTTTGGGTGTAAGCAAACCAAACAAGACAAACTGAATTTAGCACATTACAGGGAAGTATTAAACTACTCTAATATCAGCTAGCTAAAACCAAAAATTGCAAAGAAAATAACGTAAGTGACCTGCACATCCGAAGCCAGTCCGTTGTGGAAGAGAAACGCGGCGCTGAGCCGGCTTATAAACCAAACACACCTCCACACGACTCCTACTAAAACTGACGGATTGAGTCTATCAATAACAGAATCTGCATAAACTTCAAATTATACCTGCAAAATCAAATCAAAAACGAGCGAAGAAACACAAAACACCATCTGCTGATCTAAACTACACAATCTACCTGCATGATGAACTAAAACACGAACACAACCTATTCTACAAATCTCACTCCAAAATGGTAGAATTAATGGCAGAAGAAATTGAATTCTATCATAACAAACCTGTAACATAAAACGTAATGTCGAGCTTATAACATGAATCATAGAGCTACTAGAAGTACTTTATAGAATTTATAGACTAAACAAGCTTAAACAAGCTTTCTGAACTATTAAAGAAGTATTACTCATAAACTCATTAAAACCTATAAGCTTGAAAACTGAAATTGCAATCAAACTGCTCGAAATGAGCTTAAACTGAGTTTCAGTAAATGAGTTAATTGTACCAATCTCTGAATGCTAACTGACTGAGAACGAATTCATTAACGGATGTAACCAAACACTTAACTGATCTATTGGAATCTATTAATGGCGGAAAGACTCAAAACTTAATCCAACTAGATTAACTGCTTAATCAAATCAAACTCTCGATATGAATAGAAACCAACAGAAATTTAAAAGAGATTAAACAAAAGCTTGAAACTTTCATTAATGGAGGAAAAAGATGAAGGATCGGTTACAAAGTTAACAGAAAACTAATTCTGTTACAAAAGCTAAACAAGAAAAGATGAGAGAAAATCAAAACTCCTAACTAACTCTAACCTATCTATGTGTAATCTACTCCTAAGCTAACCGTAGCAAATGAATCCTTCGTCTTCTTTATATAGCCGTCGAGATGGTAGAAGTGACGTGTCTTGTTCAATCAGATTTCGACACGTGGAAAATACGAGGTTGAATTCATCCATCTTCATCTTCATCCCATTTGGGGATTTCTTCAATTCTTGATTCCAATATAATTAACTTGTATCTTCGTGTAGAGGAGAATGAGATGAACATCTTCTCTTCTTTAATCTTTGGCTGATTCTTTCTTGATCATTCATGATTTTCGTTTGCAGGTGTTGGAGTAGAATGGAGAAAAGAATTCGTTTCTTTCTCTCTCTTGAAGGATGAAGAAGAAACGAAAACACGTTTTGGTGTGTGTTAAGTTGACCGAGACTTGGTCAAAAACCAAGTAAATAGAACTTTTCAACATATTCGCCATTTGGTCCCTCAATTTTCATTTCTCTTCAAATGGTTTTGAAACTTTGAAGTAATATCTCTTAACATCCTTAGTCTTTTAAAAATTGCAACTTGAGCCCTTGATCTTTGTATTCTTGGCAAATAAAGTCCTTGAAAGCATCTTTCGTCTTTTTCTTCGTCTTTTCTTCAAATAAATCCTTGAAAGCTCGTGTTTTGTCTCAAATGTACCTATATACCTGAAAATACACAAACACCAAATACACGCGTAATTCTGATAATTAACAGTTAAATATGATGTATTTGACTGTGTTTTTAATGGTTTTAGGATCATAATTGATGAGTGTTTTCACACTTATCAGAAGGCGTACCCAGAAACCCCCCATAGGGAACTTCAGAGAAACCCAAACACATACGAATTTTGTTTCTTCACACACCAATAAAAAAGGGTCATAAAAAATGTGGCTAACCTACCAACAATGTCGGCAAGCAGATTTTCAGCGGCTCAGATCTGGAAGAGAAAAAAGTATGAAATAAACACGATAAGACCGCCATGGCTGCAAAACACTAACAGTGAATTACCCCGCCAAGGTACGACCAATCTTAAAGGTTGTTCAAATTAAGCAACACAAAATTCAGCCATCAATATCATCATTGGCCCATATATAATACCGCAACCACTGTACATTTTCGAAACAGTAAAACGGCCAAAACCAAGTGCAGGAACAATAACCTTATCAGCATCGATATGTAACCGTCCTTATTGTCGCCTGCCATTGGATGGCAGCAACAAAAGGCGGGCGCGTAACACGATCGCCAGCCAACGGACATATTCATTCCAAGCTTTGTATCCCTACGAACCGAAAAATGACTTTAAATAACCAGATCAATAGAATGGACAAATGAACAATAGACCAATTTAACTAACCATCTTATATAAACGGCCATAAATAAAAAAAATACAACCGTAACCAACAGTATGAACTAAGCATCTTATATAAAGTTACAAATAATAAAAAAGGCATAAATTAACCTTTATATAAAGGAGGATCCCTCCCCGACAACCAAAATTTCGTCTCACAACCAAAACACACACCGGCGACTACACCTTTCCGTCATTTGATTTTAGAGAAACCCAAACACATACGAACTTTGTTTCTTCATACACAAATAAAAAAGGGGCATAAAAAATAGGGCTAACCTACCAACAATGTTGGAAAGCAGATTTCTAGAGGCTCAGATCTGGAAGAGAAAAAAGTATGAAACAAACACGATAAGACCGTCATGGCTACAAAACACCAACAGTGAATTATCCCGCCAAGGTACGACCAATCTGAAAGTTTGTTCAAATTAATCAACACAAAATTCATTCATTAATATCATCACTGACCCATATATAAGACCTCAACCAGTGTACATTTCTAAAACAGCAAAACGGCCAAAACCAAGTGCAGGGACAATAAGCTTATCAGCATCGCTATGTAACCGGCCTTATTGTCGCCTGCCATGGATGGCAGCAACAAAAGGCGTGCGCGTAACACAATGGCCAGTGAACGGACATATTCATTCCAAGATTTCTATCCCTACGAATAAAAAAATCACTTTAAATAACCAGATCAATAAATGCACAAATGAACAATAGACCACATTAAGTAACCCTTCTATATAAACGGGCATAAATTAAAAAAAAACACCCGGAACCAACTCTATGAACTAAGCATCTTATATAAAGTGACAAATTTAAAAAAAACCACAAATTAACCTTTATATGAAGGAGGGTCCCTCTCCGACAACCAAAATTTCGTTTTCACAGCCAAAACACACACTGGCCCTTAGACCTTTCGGGTATTTGATTTTACTGACCCCGTTACAAACAGAACAAACAAAAAAGGCTAAATCTTACAAACCTTTGTAGACCGGATCACCAGAAAATAAAAGAAGATCCAGAACGACTGTAGCAACAAGAAAAATAATGGAAACCCAGATGCAACTATGTGGTGATGCTGGTATATATATGGATGTAAGAGGCACATCATCAACGGACACCGTCGCAACACAGATTAATTTCAACGGTTAAGATTGGGTTTCTGTAGCCACTACGATTCCTGTAGCCACTACACAACGGACAATCGCAATTAATGGAAGGGGGCAATCTTGCAATGGACAATTGCAATTAATGGGAGGGGAAAACATCCAATTAACCCCCAATTATTTAATTCGCGAAAGGCCAGATTAACACCAATTAAACCAACAACTGGACCCCAATTTCGCGAAAGGGCAGATTAAACCAGCAATACTACAACCAACGGGGATCAATCAATGCATAACGGGGTCCGTAAAATCAAATAAAGGAAAGGTGTAGGTGCTAGTGTGTGTTTTGGTTGTAAGAGGAAATTTTGGTTGTGAGAGAGGGGGATAGTATTATAAAAAGCGGTTTGTGAGGAGAATCACTGCTCCTATGGATGCGTGATTCTCCTCATTTATATAAAGGTTAATATATATATATATATATATATATATATATATATATATATATATATATATATATATATATATATATATATATATATATATATATATATATATATATATATATATATATATATATATATATATATATATATCCTCTTTGGGAAAATTACCCAGTGTTTCAAAGGATATCAACTTGTATCTTTTAAAGTATTTGATTTTATCATACTTTACTTTCAAAATGAGGAAATTATAAAATTAATTTATAATTTCTAACAATGTTCCTAAATAACTTGGAAAAATCTAAATTTTCTCTAATGGTAACGATAAACCTGAGTTTTAACGATAATTTCATACAGTCATCCAAAAGTTCTTAAGCCGATCAGGATAACTATTTTGAACTGTTCTACTTTTGTTTTGGAAATCCTGATCAAGATAAAGATATAGCAACAGCTTACTCACTAAATATATAGAGTTTGATTTTTAAATCACTAAACCTTGTAATTCATTTTTCCCTTCTATTTCTCTTGTAATTAGATTATTACATTTTCAGATTGTCATGTTTTACTAGTTGCACGATTTGAAAAATCTTTGGTGATTACAAATCCTGATTCATTTTAGCGCAATTTGTCCGTTTAAGCAATTCTTGTGTTCGTTCTACCTCTAGATATATCTCCGTACTAAAAGGTCATTATTCTAATCCGAGTTTGAAAATTTATTCGAAAAGGAGCTAAGAAACTGAAGCGTAGTGAATTATAATTGTGAAGGTACGCCGTGGTACAAAAATTACCTAGGAAGCAACGATTTTGTTCTACACTTTGTACCTCCTCTTATTTGCATCTTCTACCGTTTCCAAGAGAACTCTGAGGGACCAGAGTTCCTGTAGGGGGGAAGACTTTTAGAACCCGTACTTTCCCAGCATTATTTTATTATTTTATTCGTGTTTCTGAATTTTCCAACGTATTTCATTTTCTTTTATTCTTATATGTAAATCCTGAGATCATGATAATTTTAATAAATTATACTTTTCAAGTATTTTCTAATCATTGATAAATACTTTATATGGAGTTATAAAATTTTTATTTTATTCTTCCATATTTATTTTAAATCAAAGTTTTTGATTTAAAATCACCCGCATGCATTTTCCAATGAGTTTACTCAAAATCAATGTACAACGAGAATTCCTAGTGATCGCGATACCGACGGATGCCAAAAATTTTATATTTTATTATCGATTGTTTCGATAATTTATATTTTCGACGATTTCGTTTTAATTACGTGTTAAGTCGTGTCGGGAAACCATATAATCATATTTATGATGCCTTGTAACTGTTGAAAAGTATTTTTACGAAACCCGATCCCCGTAAATATTTTTAAGATTGACTAATAGTCATTTTATACCCTTTAAACTATTAAATTTCTTTTTAGTCCACAAGTTTCAAACTTGGCAACTTTTACCCCTACACCTAACACCATATAAAAACCAAACTCTTCCACTAAAACACATACATAACACTTTTATAAAAAAAAATCACAACTCTATCCCACTCCTCCACCCTTTTGCCGCCACCATCACCATAAAACACCCCTAGATCATCTAATTTCACCATGTTTTAACTAAAACTAATTTAAGACCCAACCTTAGAATTCAATGATGATTCTAATGATACCAAAATTACCAACATGCATTAACTTTCAAAATTCCTATGATTCCATGGTTGATTTTTGTTTAAATTATCATGCATGTGATGATCTAGGTAGGATCATCATGTTTTCATGTTAAAAAGATTTATTTTTTATCTTTGACTTTTGTTAAAATTTAAATACAAGTGTTTTAGGAGTATTTGGGTATGATAGTAGGGTGATTCTATATGTATGGGAATGATTAGTTTTGGTTTGAAAATTGATTTGTTATGATTTTCTAAAAGTGTATTTTGGACAGCAGGTCCAGAACAGATTTTTTCGTGGGTTTTTATGATTAGAGATAGGCTGAGATTATTTGATTTTGTTGTAAAGTTATCCGAGACGCTCGTTTTGATATAAGATAGAGCTTCTAACTCATTACGAGTCAAAAGTTATGCTAGTTTTAGTATTCGTGTACCGGGAGACGCAAGTCGGCACAATCCGAAATTGTGGCTGATTTTGGGTCGACTCTCGGGGACTTTAGGCTTGGTTAGATAAATGCTACTACTGATTTTCAAAGTTTATAAATCTAATATGATGAGTCTATTAGTGGGTTTAAAAGGCGGATTGTCAAAATAGTACTTTTAAAATGGTCTAAACGGTTTTATAAAACAAGTATACAATTCTGTCCCAAATTTTAGGGTCGAGTATAGTGTCGAGATAATGGGTTTTAAAGTGTGAACTTTGGCTCAAACTTTGGTGAGGTCTTATACAGGTTATAAGTGACATTGACACCAATTTTCATCTAAATCGGACTAGTCTAGATAGGGTAGATCGGTGTGTACATTCGGAGTGTACTTGCTGATTTGTATGTTGGACACGTAGTTATGCTTGTGTTCCGTGAGTATGAGTATTCACTATTGGACATGGTGACTTACTCAAGTGCTTAGTCGTTATATAAATGACTTAGCTACTGGTCCGAGTAAGGTAAAGGGACAGTTTGACTTGCGTTGATTTGGCGTCTTATGACGGGTCAATTTCAAGTGTACAAGTGTTTAAACGGGTAGTGTTGGATAATTGGGTTAGTATGGATTCATTTGGTTCGTGTAATTGGTTTTGAAATATGAATACTTTGAAAATATTTAAAGTCATGTTATACTTGGTACATATCGATACTTGAGTTCGAGTCTTAACGCGCGCCTTATTTTGATAGGTTGCGGCTTTCGTGTTTTCCCGGGCATCCATATTGTCGGTGATCGTCTTACCACTACCGTTTCTACTCAGCTTCTGAGTACCGTGATTCACTTACCTCATGGATAAGGTGAGTTCATAGCCCTTTTTTACTTGTGTATGGTTTCTAAACGCGGGGTGAGATTTTACATGGTGGAACACAACCGTTTAAAAACTATATGCTATCCAGAACTTGTATGCTATGCAGAACGTGTATGATTTCCAGATGAATTCAATGATATTATTGCTTTTAGACGTTAGCCTTGAGTTTCCTCTCCCGTTCATGAACCGTTAATTGTCCCGTATACTTTGCGCTAAGCGTGAATGTTGTGGGTGGATCCATCGGGATTGACTATCCCCGTCTCAAGTACCTTGACGCACTAATATTCGTTTATACTTGAGTATTTAGGCTGAATACTCTCTAGAGGAACTTACATTGAGTTAAGTTTCGGTTCATGAGCTAAATAGCAATAATATGCACCGTGACTATGGACAATGTACATAGTTATCCCCCATTACTTGTTTTATAACTTCTATTGTGTTCCACATCTTTACTGCTAAACCTATGAATATCACTCAACTTTATGTTGACGATTTTACATGTTTAATCTCAGGTATTATTACTTAGCTTTGCTTGGATGGGAGCCCAGAGGATATTATCGCAGCTTGGAGATTTCTGTGTATTTTTTTAACTTTGGTCAAATAAAAAGCTGTTAGAAGATTTTCTGTATATTTGGTAACTAAGTGTTATAAATCATGATAAAATAATAAATCTTTCCACATATAAAACTTTGAGACCTTTGTATAAAAACTTTGATATTTTATGATGTAATGTACATGTTTTTTTTGTTACGTCAGCTTTGTGTCAACTGTAATTCATTGTTTCTTGTATCATGACGTGTTACACCCTTGTTGCCTAGTTGTCCATGTCAGATTCTGGGGGTCTCACACTTTATGTATATTAGGATAAATTAAGGGTACAAAGTGAATATTTTGAAATTTGAGGGGTAAATGGTAATTTATTCAATGTTCAAGGGCAAATTGGTAATTTAATCTCTTTAGTGTCTCAAAACTCGTAAAATGACATCCGAATTCGGTTTTCTTGTACATCAACGTTCCTCGTGTCCGTTTTTTCTTGTTTTAAGTATTTTCATGTGATTTATCCATACCTGTGCCTACACATACACAAACAAGAAAACAAGCATATATGGTGCATATTTAACGATATTTTACTCATTTAAGCCCGTTTTATGGTACGAAAAGATGTGTAATTAGAGTCACATCATTAATATTATTCTATGGAACAACATTAAATTTTTAATACTTAAATAGTTAAAATGCTCATGTACCCACGAGTTTTACATGTTTTTTTTATTATGTGATTATATTAATTGATATTTGTATATATATTTGTTGCAAAAAGGATTTGATTTTGTTTAACTAAAATGTTAGCTATCATTTTCTACAGGTTGTGTGTCTAGTAACACATAACGAAATTGAAAAATCATATGTTGTTGTAATATGTAAAATCTCGTATATTTATTTTCATCTCACATCGATATCCGATGTCTTGCATTCATTTTGATATTTATATTAATGTTAATAATAGTTTACATAGATCACATTGCTTGACTTTGTTAAGTGTCAAAATAGAAATAAAATTTATTTGAATATTTATAATCATGTGATTTGTTGATTTTTTAATATAACATATATGTTTTATTTTTATAATATAAAGTTTAGAGTGTATAAAGTTCAAGGGAGTATTTTGTTTATTTTCAAAAGTTAGTAAAAATGTGGAAAATTATAAGTTTACAATCAAGTTCATCTAATTTATTTAAAATTCAATCAATAAAATTTTATTAATCACTTCCTTTTTTTTACGTTTTTATTTTCACAAATTTAACATATATTTTTGTGTGTTTTCATCTAATTCACTAAATTTTTTAATTTTGACTAAATGAAATTTACTTTTGATTTTTTTCGATCATATCGTTCGATTTTTCTTATGTGTAAAAGTTAAGCTATTTGATTTGTACAATTATCTTTTCTATAACCTCCTTTTTTATTAAAATTTTTAAAAAATCTAATTCTTTTATTATATAAAAAATTATAATATATATATATTTTTATTTACTAGCAGTATTTTTCAAAATTTAAATTGTGAGTTTTTTTACTTTTCGAAATTATGTGTTTTGAAAAATTAATAGAATCTTTTTTAAAGAGAAGTTAGCATAGTATGCATATCGAGACATTATCTCGTTAAACCAAGTAGTGTTTACATTTCAAGACAAAGTATATGTATTTGCCCACGTATTTGATATCACTTTTTATTTTTAGTCGGCTGTCAAGCAGGGCGAGCAAGTTTGGCGCACTTTCGATCAGGGGCGGACCTAGGATTTTGAAATGGGTGTTGCACATTTTTTTTCGAAAGAGTTTTACACAAGTTTTCTTCATTAGACGTACTAACCATAAAGAAATAAAGTAGCAAAAGTTATTTTTAGGGGTTGCACAAACAAAAAATCGACACCTTTTTGTTACAAAATACACTTCGTGGCTCAAAAAAGGGTGTGACCCGTGCCACACCCAGCTCCCATGTGGATCCGTCCCTGCTTTCGATTAAAATCGAACTGCAATCTCATTCACATTTTTTATAAAAATAAAAATCGTGTTGTATCATAATTTGCAATTTTGGTTTTGTGATTTTTTACCAATTCGATAACTTTTAGAGGTTTTAACTGTATCGCTCTATCACTTATAACTTGTATTATTAATGTGAGTTTTAACGTTTTCTAGTTTAAAATAATGATTTAGTGTAATAACACATCAATTATGAGTTTATGACATACGAATATTAACGATAATATACATTTTAAGTCTTATAATACACCTAAAATAGTAACTGTAATATTTTTTGGTATTAAAAGTTCAATGTGCGATGCAGTACAATCGCATATTTTACGGTCTTTTCCCTTAAAACAGAACAACCGTTTTTTTTATAAAACAGTTTTTTTACAGGTTTTACGAGTCGCCGTGCAGCTTTTGAGTCACCTATCTAGGTGTCAAGTATCCACGTGATGATGACAAAACTAATATGCATCAGTTTTTTCTTTACATTCTTTTCTTTAGCTTTTAATAAGGTTCTGTTGAAGGTGTCTGAAGTAAATCAGCACCGTTTAATTTGTAGCAGTGTAATCAGACGGTGTAGGTTGTCTATAAGTGGGAGAAAATATCTACGATATTAAAGGTGCGTTTTTGGAACAAGTACGTGGTATTAAGCATCATCACAGCTTAGAATATACGTAATAAGTAAACTTTTTAATAAAAGGATATACTGTATAAAATAAGGCGTAGTATCACAGACATAGAAGTTATTTTTATTTTAGACTTAAAGTAATGAGTTTGTAGTCTAGTTGATCATAACATTGGTATCATCGAACCATGACGAATGAATTAGATCGCGTGCATACTATGTCATACAACTTTAAAAATAATGAATCAAATTGGCATATTCTTCTAAAGGTGAATTACCTTTTCTGTATATGATATATAGGACTATAGGAGGTGATTTGTCTTCAATTTTAACTGGGGACATTTAAATTGTTTGTTTATTAACATTTATATTTTATACTTTTAATATTTGAGTTAAAGTTTATTATCTATTTTATTAAAATGTATAAATATTATACACAAATAATTTAAATGTGTCAATTAAAAGTTAGAATATGTAAATTATCCCTATAATATATTGATCGATATATGTCAATTTCTACTATCTCTGTTTTGTTTTATCTTATGACACCATGACAGAAGAACACACAAATGTTAAACAAACAAGCTTGTATTCAACACAAATAAAGCTCGACATAATATTCCAAGAGCTAGCTATAATAATGATTCACAAAAAAGTGTGCATCGATGAAACATTTAATCTTAAATAATTTTTGTCAAAAATTATTATTTATTTTATAAAAAATAGTTTTAACAACTCTTCTTTCAATTAGACATTAATCGAGTAAACATGAGTCAAAACTCGACCTCTAAGCCTTTTATCCAAAAATTTCTGAATTAAACCTATTAATTTTTCAAAAATGAGTACTAACTAACTAAAGCTCTCTTTTGATAGCTATAATAAATAATTTAAGTCGTTTTTGACACAAACTAGAAGAGGGAAAAATCGACATTTTCTCTAGATTTATGTTTTTGTGACCAAATATAATTAAAATCTAACTATGTTTAAATTTCAACAAGAGATAAAAAAAAACGTATATCTGAGTCTGACGACAACCTTTACCCCTTTAAGGCAAGCGTTAAAGTATTTCTACTATATATTAAAAGAAAACACTTTCTATTTAAAGTAATATTACAAAATCAACGTATTCTTTGTAATGCTTCATGTACAAGTCAACATAGCTCCAAAATTAAAAATAGAAATAATAAATATCATTTAATACTCGTTATTAAAACTAATCAATAAATAATATTAAAACTAATTAATATATAATTTAACTAGAGGATTACCCGCGCATAGCTGCGGAATTGCCTATCAGCAAATAATTAACTACACGATATTTTGAGGTAAGAATAAAATTCAATAGAAAGTCTTGTAACATACGACATTCAAATTTAGATAAATTCTCCAACTTTCAAATAAGCATGTATCTCTTCTCTACTAATATAAAGACATTTATTAAAACTTGAAGGAAACGGTACACCAATTCTGAATTATGAGATACTAATCTAATAACGAATGTTACTCGTTGCGAAACACATCCTATGAATTTATTTGATAACGACCTAAATATACATATTTAATCTATCATTATAATGCCACTTTGTAGTATAAATAAGAGCTTCCGATACTTAATATATTGTGTTTTATATGCAGATATAAAGTTTAAAGGAGTAAAGTGAAGACATACAAAGAAGGGTCCTCAATATGCAAATAAGCCAAAGTTGTTGAAAGAAGATTCTGGATCGCCCAGAAGTGCGGCGCACAAACTCAGAAGTGCGGCGCACATTCACATCTCCAAAGTGCGGTGAACTTTCGGAGAAGTGCAGCGCACATTTGACCCCAGACAGCACTATAAATAGAGGTCACTTCTACTCATTTTACACACACCTTTCTCTCTCAATACTCCATAGCTCGAGTATTTTAGCTTTCTTAGTAAAATTTCAGTATTATTCACTTTTGGGAAATACTTGTAACGAGAGTATTCCACTCTTCGATTCTTGGAGTTACGATACAATCGTGACACTTGTGTACTCCTATATTCAATCTAATCTAAGTATTATGTTCTCTTACTCTTTTCCAATTGTTACTTTGATTACTATGTTAGGCTAAGTTATTTGTGACTATATGGGTATGTGACTATAATTAGTGATGATGCTATGATATGATCATTTATATATGATTTCAAGCCAATGTTGTAAAACCATTTTACCACCTAGTTCTATAAACCATATTTTATCTAAGTTGATTTGTTACAATAGTTTGGCGTTGAGAAACGCAAATTGTTATAATAAGTTTTTAAGAACTTGTCTATGGTCATGAATTTTTGGTTGGAGAGATCCACTTAGAAACTTGATAAAATATTGAACTCATTGGCAACTTGTTTTGAGCTTAGTCGCTTAATTAAACGTAAGTCTTGAATCAAACCCAAGTAAACTGTGTAAACGCCGTTTTGACGAAAAAAGATTATCAATCTTTACCTACATAAACATATCTCGATCATTATTATCATCATCACGAACTTATACGAACTATCCCATATTAGTCATACTTGTTACTATTGATATTATTTCAACTATTTCTTTCTTCAATTATTATCTTGATTACCAAAACGAATCTAAGTCTCACCGAACGATCCTAGCTTACCACTACAAAGCTGTATTACGAACGAAAGGGTATCTTGCCCGTGTTTGTCTTCTAGTCCCTTGTTTTCTCTAAACCTTGTAATATAAATTTAAGACTTGCAAACGAACATCAAGTTTTTGGCACCGCTGCCGGGGACTTATAATCCTGTTTTGTAACCAAATTCGTATAATCTTTGAAGAAATTGAACCATTTGCCACTTATTTTCAAACCAAAATTTTTCTGCAGTACAGAAAGTACGCCGCACAAACCAGAAAGTGCGCCGCACTTCTTGTAGCGAACCAAAGTGCGCCGCACATTTCAACTGAAAACAACAAAAACCTTATTGGATGCACACCCGTTCATCCGGAACACCACCAACATCACCATTACTAGAACCTGAACGTACCCTTAACCGAAGGCTACGTAGACTTCATCGTCGTGTACCTTTAGCTAGGAGACACGAGCAAATTCAACCTCGCATAATCTACCAACCTTTCGACAATCTTTCACAAATCCTATTTCTCACCAAACTCATCAACCGTTACGATCCAATGTCGGACACCGATGATGAACCAATGTGGTCAACCGATAGAGTTGTAGCACCATCTCCTGGCTCCGCAATCGTTTTACCTGAAATTGAAAACGATTTTGCAATTGAAGGGAACCACTTAACACTTGTCAAAAATAACCAATTTGATGGTAGAATCAAAACCGATCCTCACAAACACATCCACGAATTCAGCGGAATTTGTAAAATGTTTAACTATGGAGAAGGACAAGCCGAAGCCGTCCAACTCATGATGTTTCCATCATCCCTGACTGGAGAAGCCAAGTCATGGCTCGAAGAACTTAACGAAGGAACCATTCGAACATGGGAAGGTCTTAGAACTGCTTTCATTAGCCGATTCTTTCCTCCTGCCCTATTTGAAAAACTCCTTGGAGAAATCCGAAGCTTTTCTCAACAAGATCGAGAAACTCTCACTGACGCACGGTTAAGAATGAAAGAACTACTCAGAAACTGCCATGGTCATGGACTTAAAAAAGAAGGAATAATCAAGATTTTCTATCATGGTCTTGATGATGCTACCCAAGATGCATTGAATGCCGCAACGGGCGGAATTTTCCTTTACAAAACTGCTAACCAAGCTTACCAATTAGTGGATGACAAAGTCCTGCTTAAGCTTGATTGGTCCAAAAATCACAAAAACAAAAACCCACGGAAAACCGTAGCTTTTGCCAAAGAAAGCAACAATCCCACCGATACCGAGAAAATTATGGCTCGAATGGATGCCATGTCTCTTAAAATTGATACTTACTATAAGGAGATGAAAAACAAAACCTACAAACATTGTGGAGGAAACCATCCCTCTAGTAAATGTGATAACGATGACACACCCATGACGAAGGAAGAAGAAGCCAACTTCATGAATACCTTTCGTCGAACTCGATTTTATAACGATTATCGTAATCGCGACCGCGATAATTGGAGATCAAATGATAAACCTAGTTATGATCGAGACGAAAAGAAACCCACTCAAACCGAAGACAAACCAACCTTGAAACCAAGCTCGACAACTTTATTGAATCTCAAAGAAAAACCAACATTTTTGTTCGAGAAACATTCACTGACTTCAAAACAAAGTTCGAAACTACGACCAAAAACCACCAAGCTTCCATCCAAAACCTAGAAGCTAAATTTGATCGTTTGGCCGATAAACAATCGGACCGCGCTTCTGGTTCTTTACCAAGCAACACCAACCCAAACCCCAAAAACAACAACAAATATCAACCCCCACAAGCTCGTAACGAGCATGTAAATGTCGTATTCACGCGGAGCGGTTTATCTTATGAATCACCTACCAAACCTACTCAAGTTACACCAATCGAAATTCCATTCGATAGTGATAATGAGGATGAAGCTCAACCAACCCATACCAAACCAACTGAAAACCCAACACCCAAACCATATAAACCAAAAGTGCCATACCCACAACGCTTACGCAAGCAAAAAATGCAAGCTAAGTATGGTAAATTCCTCGACTTAATACAAGAAGTTCGAATTAACATGCCTTTAGTCGATGTTCTGGCTGGAATGCCAAATTATGGTAAATTTATCAAAGAACTTATCAGGAGCAAGCATAAGTTTGAAGAAGTTTCTTCAACTTTTCTAAATGATGAATGTTCTGGCATTGTCCAAAAGAAAGTACCACCAAAACTGGGAGATCCTGGGAGTTTTCCAATCCCATGTAGTTTCCATCACTCATATTATTGCAACGCCTTGGCCGATCTTGGCGCAAGTATCAACCTCATGCCATACTCTTTGTATGCTAAACTCTCTAAAGACGTTTTAAAACCCACAAAAATAAGCGTTCGCCTCGCGGACCGTTCTTTCCAATACCCAATGGGGATAACCGAAAACATGCTCGTAGAAGTCGGAAAATTTGTTTTTCTTGTTGATTTTGTAATCTTAGAAATGGAAGAAGATATCAAGGTACCACTCATCCTTGGTAGACCTTTCTTACACACAGCTGACGCTATAATTCGAGTAAAGCAAAAACAACTCAACCTTGGAGTTGGAGAAGATATAATTTCTTTTTCTATCGACGAAGCAATGAAACACTCGTACTCTAATGACGATACTTGTTTTAGTATCGATGTCATTGAAGAAATCGTTGAAGCCAATTTCGACGCTCTTCTTGATGAAGGAAGCGAAATTTTGTATTCTATCAAAGGAACTATCCTCGAAGAAGAACTTTTTGCTGAATTTGATGCCTTCATAGCCGACCATACTGATGAACCAATCGAAGAAGAAATCGAAACACCATTTGAAACCATAACTTTCAAAACCGATTTCAAAGTTAAGAAATTTGTCGAAGAACCTCCTACAGATTTAGAACTTAAACCTCTTCCTAAACATCTGAAATATTGATGAGAATGCTTTTATACATAGTCTCATCATCCAAAAAGGGATTTAAATGCATTAAATATCATGAAAATGGCCAAATATATGCTTGTGTTTATTACTTGTGTATTTTAGGTACGGATATTGAGAAAATGACAAAAGATCACAAGAATCATACAAAAACGAACACGAGAAACGAAGTCGCACAATGAACCAAGCCCTAATGAAGATTTTTCAAGAAAAACCCTTGAAGATTTAAAGATTATGCAAGAAGGGTCCTCCAATATTGAAGAATTGACACTTTAAACCCTTGTATCTTCATAATTACAAGATTGGTCCCTAAAGTTTGTCAAAACTACAAAAAAGGGCCATCCACTTTGAAGAATTGGCAAATTTAGTCCCTTAACAAAACTAAATTGTCAATATTAGTCCTCCTCAAAGTCAAACATACCATGAAGGCCTTCAAGTTACAAGAAATTATATGTTTGGTCCTTTAAATATGTCAAATTGCAAAAAGGACCCTTAACTTTGAAGAAATGGCAAAAATGGTCCCTCATTAATCATGACTTGTCAATTTCAATCCTCCAAGAAGTCAACCATCCAAGTCAAGACCATTAACTATGAAGAAAATGCCAAAACAGCCCTTCAAGAATCAACAAATGGCAAAAAATACCCCTGAAAATATTTTGGAAAAGTATTTGGGGCAAAAGTGTGAAAAATAAAATTTCAAATACAAAGGGAAACGAGTTTGGCCGGTTTAAACTTCAAGTGACAAACAAAGAAGAAAAGGGGGACCAAACCTGGCAGACAAGGGAACTTACCTTAACCAACCACGCCTTGACACCTGTCCCACTCACCTCCTAAACCAATCAGATCTCTCCATCCCTCCAACTCACATCCCACTCACCTTTTTTATTAACTAATCCTAACAGATTAGTGAAACTGGCGCTTAACACAAATTTTAAACCCAAAAACAAATCAAAACCTGCACTGTTTATCGTATGAACAAGATTGGGTTTTCTTAATCCACTTGTAATTAGGTCACCAAAACCTCCAGAATATTGATTAAGCATGCCCGTAACATAACCCAACCTTAATATTGGCCAACTCACCACTAACATGTCCACATGGGACCTCCCCTGCTACACCTTTGAAGAAGATGCCAAAATAGCCAGAGCAATCCAACCATCCACATTCCAGCTTACATTTTAAGCTTATTCTACACCATCGGATGCAATTCTACTATGCCAACAACTACAAGACGCCAAGAACAAGTCACATGATTCTCAAAAATTCAAACTTCACAAGGGGCATTTGGGGACTTCTACTGCATTAGGGTTCACGTTTTTAACTTTCCTAGACATCACTTGTAGCCTATATAAGGCATAGGACCCTTGCAATTTAGCTTTGCTCTTGAATTTTCCTAAGTTCACAATTCTGTAAATCTCATTTTTCATTAATGAAGTTTGTTTGAAATTGGTGAAGAAAAGTCAAGTGCCATTCTTATTTCCTGTTTATTATTGTTACATGTTAACTAAACCTGAATCCTAAAACCTGTTTTCAAAGGAGTGTGCAAAAGTTTGCATATTTTCCTTAAATCTTGATATTTTGCTACGATCTTGGTACACCTTGGAATTTTTGGGCTATAAGTTGATCATAGCACCATGATATTTTGATATCAAGGTGTTTTGAGGCTTATAACTTGGGGATAATCAAGTGTGGGGTACAAGAGTTGCATTAATCAAGGATTAGTCACTTTACTGTTTTTATATTTTTGCTTCTAACTTTGTTGAATCTTAGCAGGCTTGTTTGTGGAAGCTTGTGCTTGTTCTTGCTAGCACATAAGCTCCAAATTCGTGGGTGTGGATGTACATCCATGAGGTTTGAACCATTATACCTTAAATCTGCTTAAAATCTTGATTTTTGATGATTTTGTGTGTTGTTTGTGTTCTTGCTGAATTTATGGTTTAATCTTGCTTAATACTGTATATTACATCTTTTTATGTGTTTGATTGGGCTTGGGTAGTCTTGGAATACACTTATACTTGTTTAAATTTGATTTGAAAAAGATAAGGGGTGTTTGGGAGTATCTGTTTAAGATCATAGATTGGTATTGTGTTATTGGAAAGTGTTGTTTGTGCTTTGTATCTGTTATTGACTTGGTCGAGTGCTAAAACCTGCAAGTTTTTAGTCTTATAACCTCAAATCAAAGGTTGTGCTATATCTCATTTGTTTTGACTGATTTTGACCTAAAATTTTGGTAATACTTAGAGTATATGCATGTTTAGGGATAAAAGGTGTTAAATCAAAGTTTACATAACCTATCTAAGAGATTTGAGTGTTTGAATTTGGCTTGTTGGTCAAGTATATCAACAAAGTGACAAGTCTGCCTATTTAAGTGTTCATCAGTAACTTTTTAAGCTTGAATCTTGATTTAGGCCTTGAACCAATGCATGTAACTTGTTAATTTATATTCATCTGAATTAAATATAGATTGTGTATGCTTTTGGTGCAATTTGGTTGGCTGAAATTTGCTTAAACAGCTTATTAAGTTCATAACTGCTTATGTTCATGTTTGGGCTAGATCTGGTGATGTTTTGAATTAACTGTGCTAACTGGCTGATTGTGATTGTGTTTTTGTGATTGCTATTGACTCCTTATGATTAACTGATCATTTGGGTGCCTTTGTGAAATTTGAATCCACAAAAAAGTCATATAAGACAAATAGTCAGGGAAGTCAAGCAGTGGGAAAAGTTCCCACTGCTCAACATCTAAAACTAGCCCCTACTAGTGTAATTTGTCATTCAGCTTATTAATAAGCCATATTGGCTTATCCAGACTTGCAACAACTTATTTTTTGTGATCAATCTTCCTCATTTGACCCATTTATTTGAACTGGAGCTTATCAGACCTTGGCTTTGACTTTTTGCTAGAAAACTCATAAGGTTGACTTTAAATTAAGTGCTTATCTGCTTATTCCAGCTTATTGAGTGTGCTTATTGAAAAACTTTTTGTTGATTAAGCTTAGTTAAGTCATTTAAAATCTTTTGAAAGTTGAATCAGCTCTTGGGGTGGCCTAGAACTCGAAAACGACTATTTTGTCGTTTTGTGAAGATAGCTTATTGCTTATTCAGGCTTATTCCTTGTGCTTTTTCCAATTTTATTTTTATAGATCTCTTAAGTAACTCAAAAGAAGCTTGTGTGTCTAATTTGAGCTTATGGCATCAGCTTATAGCTTAATGGGCCAAAAGCCCATTAAGAATAAGCTGCTTTGAAATAAGCTAGCATAAACCCATTTTCAGGTTTTGGGCCTTCAGAGTTTTGTTCTTAAAATCAAATTTTGAGTTAGATAGGAGCTTTTGGGCTTATTTGGTTTACTTTTTCTTATTGGGCCCAAATTAAGCCCATTAAGGGACTGTTTTGTCTTTTAGCCCATTTCTAGGCCCATTAGGGGTATTTTTGTAATTTCAACTTCATTTCTGTGTTTATTAGGTTAAAATAAGCTAGTTTGCAACTTTTTAGAATTTTTTATAAATTTAGAATTTTTAATATTATTTTATTATTATTTTATTATTAAAAATTAAAATTTAGATTTTTCAAGTTTTTTCATTTTTTAGATCAAATACATTAAGTTAGGAATTTTACAATTTTTAGAATATTTTTATTGTCATTAGATTAATTTTTAGAATTATTTTAAGTTTAAATAGTTTTTAATTAATTTTAAATAATTTAAAATTTTTCAAAAATAGTTTTAAATTTAGTTAAGTCATTTTAGAGGTTTACAATTGAAAAAATCTCATTTTGGGCTTTTTGTTAATTAAATTGATTTTTTGGGCTTTAATTAGCATTAAAAAATTATTATTTATTTAAATAAAAGGTTTGAGTGATTTTTAATTTTTTGTAAACTCTAATTACATTATTTAGGATTTATTGCAATTTTCTAGGAATTTTTAGGGTAAAATTTTAATTTTGTCACTTTTTACGGTTTTACGTGTACGACTAATCGTCTTAGTGTAATTCATTATCGTAACCGTCATTCTCTTCTTATCTCATTTTTTTTTCTTTTCTCATGAATATAACCACAAACCATTAATCATCTCTTAACACACACACCAAGCCTCCTTGAGAACGATCCCCAGTTTGGGTCATAACTTGTGGTTTTCCTAAACTACTTGTGTACTTACCCTAATTACCTTTGTTTTCCTAAACAAAGTGTAAAAACACAACTATCATTTTGGCGCCGCTGCCGGGGAGGCGTGTTGTGTTTTAATTTGGAAATTGTTGTTTTTATATATAGCCATAATATCTATTTGTATTAGTAGCACTCCACTAATACGTATTATCGGTTTTCGTTTTTTGTGTGAATATTATTAAATATTGTATACGTAGAACAATAAATTCACAAGTACTCCAAAAGTGTGAAAACACAACCTTGACTTGGGAGGTCATTAGCCAATCATTGTATTCGAATCTCAAACAAGAAAGAAAAGGCAAAAATAGATAAATACTTTCGTGAAGCTCGATTTTGAAAAATACAAACTATAAGGTGGGTATAAGGTGGGTATTATATAATATACCCTAAGGAAAAAGGCTCTTAAGTGCTTCGCGCCGCCTCGTTTCCCCGCTTGCTTGTGAGTATTTTGAGATTGAAAGCTAATCGAGGGTTTTGCCGCCCAAAGTATTATTAAGTATCATATATACTTTCTTGGTTTTATTTGATTAAACCCTCTTGAACGTTTTGGTGTTCCACCAACGTTCTAAAGTCATCGAAGGCGTTCACTTTACGTGATCGTTTTCATTCCTTGAGGCTTCTTTAATCAAGAGATTTGATTAAGGAGGAGATTTGTAGATTTTGGTCTACTTAATACAATCACAAAAATAAAAAAAAGTAAAAACAATCAAAAACCACAAAAAATTGGAAAAACACAAAACACCAAAAAGAATCTTCTTTGCTCATCCCCACGTTGTACGTGACGTTTATGCGATCTCGCAACCAAGCAAGACGTGCACGTAACAGTAGAAACCGAAAGGAGTCAACACCTACTCCTAATCTTTGTAGTGAGGAATCTCCTATTGACGAACCTATCGTAAGAGAAGAACCAACCATGGCGAATCGAACTATGATGGAGTTACTTCAAGCACCCAACGAGGGTTATGGAGAGGCTATTGTAATTCCCGCTATCCTTGCGGAGAATTTTGAAGTGAAAACGGGTTTGTTGTCGATGATCCAAAACAACAAATTCCGTGGTGATGAAAAGGACAACCCGCACAACCATATCCGCCAATTCAATCGTCTTACCGCCACTTGCAAATTTAAGGATGTTGCTAATGACTCGATTAAGATGATGCTTTTTCTGTATTCCTTAGCGGGGCCCGCTAAAATTTGGTTAGAGAAAGAGCCACCCAATTCTATATTGACGTGGAAGGATCTCGTTTCTAAGTTTGTGAACCAATTTTTCCCGCCTCTAAGACTACACATTTGAAAAACGAGATTTAAAAATTTTCACAAGAATTTAACGAGAGTTTTTCAACGGCTTGGAATAGGTTTAAGGAAATGTTACATGAGTGTACTCATCACGGTTTTTCCGATTTGCATCAAATTGACACGTTTTACAATGGACTTAATGATCATGAAAGGGATTATCTAAATGCCACCGCGGGTGATAATTTTTTGTGTAAAACGGTTGAGGAAGTTTTGTTGATAATTGAGAATAGATCTAAGGTGTATAGTCCTCGTAACACATCGAGTGTTTGTAAGGCTTCGTCTTCGGCTTCACCTTCTTTGTCTAATACCATCGATGCTTGCCAAATTGAGGCGAACTTGGAAAACAAAATCTTTGATAAGCTTAAAGGACTTTTAATTGAATTCAAAGTTGGAGAACAAAGTGCTCCCGCTACGGCTAAAGCGGTTGAGGTTTCATGCATGTATTGTGGTGGAGGTCATGATTTCTCCGAGTGCATTACCAACGGTGGTAACACTTCGAGTGCCTACGCGACCACGGGAACTTACAACCAAAACGGTCAAGTTACCCGCTCTAATCAATTGACTCCACCGGGTTTTGCTCCTAATCAAAATGCTAACAACAACTATCGAAACAATCAAGTTGGTTTTAAAAACAATTACAAAGGAAACTATGGGAATCAAGGGGCTAATAATCAAGTTTCAAACAAAAATCAAAATAATGATTTTCAAAACAACAACAAGGGTTTGCAAACTTTGAAAGATCTTCCAAATGAATTTGTTGAATACGCTAATGGAAACGATGCTAGGTTTGACAATATTTAAAGAGAAATCATTAGCCTAAGATCCGAGTTTAAGAACGACTTAAAGAAGGAGTTGAAAAACGAGTTAGCAAATGAGCTTAAAATCCATACAAACAAAATGGAAGGAAATGTAACTAGGTTACAACAAAACCAACAAAAAATGGAACAAGGGAAAAATGAAATAAAACAAGAGATGATTAAGGCCGAGAAGAGGAAATCCATGTTTCAGGACAAAATTTCATCTATGTTTGAGGCTATTATGTGCAAACCGTCTTCGAGTAGTCTTCCTAGTAACACCATATCAAACCCTAAGGGAGAGATGAAAGTGATTACCACACGTAGTGGTAAGACACTCAAGGAACGGACTCCTCAACCAATTGCTCCTACGGAGGATGCAATTGAGGAAGAACCCGATGTGGTGGTCGAAAAGGAGTATGTCCAAATCCCACGAAGTACCGCTCATTCCACACCTACGGTTGACCCATTACCAACATTGGAACCCGATATTCCAAAGGCTATGCCTATGCCTCAACCCACACCACCTTTGCCCTATCCATCGAGACTTAGAAAGGAGAAGCGTCAAGAGCGCGATAACTGCCAATTTGAGCTTTTTATGAAAATGTTTTGTGACGTTCATTTTAATGTGAGTTTAGCCGATGCTTTGGTCATGATGCCTCGATTTGCCGCTAACTTTAAGAGTATGTTGAACAACAAGGAGAAATTGCAACAATTGTCTAGTTGTTCATCGGTTTATCTTATTCGCATACCTCAAAAAGTCGGTGATCCCGGTAAATTCTTGATCCCTTGTGCAATCCAAGATATGGAAGAATGTTATGCCTTGGCCGATCTTGGTGCTAGCATTAACTTGATGCCACTTGTAATCTTCAAGTCGCTCAATCTTCCTAATCTTACTCCTTCACTAATGTCTATCGAGTTGGCCGACCATTCCACGATTCCCGCATGTGGATTGGCGGAAGACGTTTTTGTGAAAGTGGGAAAGTTCTATTATCCGGTAGACTTTATCGTTGTCGATATTCCCACGGATCCTCAAGTTCCTCTCATTTTAGGTTGTTCGTTTTTAGATACGTTTGTGGCTTTAATCGATGTGCATGCTAGAAAGATCATCTTACGTTTCAACGATGAGGAACTTGTTATAAACGCAACTTAAAATTCTCAAATTTCTCATGTTTATTCCGTTGCAACCATAAACCTCGTTGATATGATTGACGTTGTTTGCGAGGAATTTTCACAAGGAGTTTTAGGTTTTGGTGATGATGAAAATAGTGGCAATCCCACTATGTTAGATCCCATTCTTGATAACTCGACACCAACCTTCACTCCATTTGAAGGTGGTGGTTTTACGTTGGAAGAATTCGATGTTCCACGTACTTGTGACGAAGACCTCGACAATGATGAGGGCTTCTCGATTATCAAGGATTTTCTTAACGATTTCCCATTTCCTCCACCCGAGGAGGTTATGAGTATCGAGCCCAAATCTTCAATTGAGGAACCACCTATCCTCGAGTTGAAAGATTTGCCTCCTCATCTTGAATATCTCTTTTTGGAGGAGGACGACAAGTTGCCGGTTATTATTTCGAAAGAACTTTCAAATGATGAAAAAACCGCACTTGTCGATGTTCTAAAGGATCACAAAGGGGCAATTGCGTGGAAGTTCTCCGACATTAAGGGGATCGATCCCAAATTTTGTACCCACAAAATCTTCATGGAGGAGGATTAAAAGCCCGCAATCCAATGTCAAAGGAGAGTGAACCCCAAAATTCACGACGTCATTAAAAAGGAAGTCCTAGAACTCCTTGACGCGGGAATGATTTACCCTATTTCCGATAGCCCTTGGGTGAGTCCTATTCATTGTGTCCCTAAGAAGGGAGGAATGACCGTTGTGCCAAACTATGCCAACAAGTTAATTACCACTAGACTCGTGACCAGATGGAGATTGTGCATTGACTATCGTAAGTTGAATGACGTCACTCGAAAAGACCATTTTCCCTTGCCCTTCATGGACCAAATGTTGGAGCATCTTGCGGGAAACGATTTCTATTCCGTTTTAGATGGTTTTTCCGGTTACTTCCAAATCCCTATTGGTCCTCGTGATCAAGAAAAAACTACGTTTACGTGTCCTTATGGAACATTTGCCTATCGTAGAATGCCATTCGGACTTTGCAATGCACCGAGAACCTTTCAAAGGTGCATGATGGCTATTTTTCATGATATGATCGAGAAGACGATGGAAGTTTTCATGGATGACTTTTCCGTGTTTGGTAGTTCGTTCACTTCGTGTTTGTCGAATCTTGAGAGAATGTTGAAGCGTTGTGAGGAAACCAACCTTGTGCTTAATTGGGAAAAATGTCATTTTATGGTTAAAAGTAGAATCGTCTTAGGGCACAAGGTTTCGAAAGCGGGGATTAAGGTAGATCAAGCTAAGGTAGACGTCATCGCCAAATTACCTCATCCCAAAACCGTTAAGGGAGTTAGGAGTTTCCTAAGCCACGCGGGCTTTTATCGTCGATTCATCAAGGATTTTTCAAAGATCTCTCGAGCTATTACACATCTCCTTGAAAAAGATGCACGTTTTGTCTTTGACAAAGATTGTGTACGAGCCTTTGAAATCCTTAAGAGGAAACTTACCGAATCTCCCATTCTTGTTGCTACCAGTTGGAACCTCTCCTTTGAGCTCATGTGTGATACTTGACTACGTTATTAGGGCCGTATTGGGGCAACGTCATGAAAAACACTTCTTGCATATTCACTATGCTAGCAAGACGATGACCGAGGCTCAACTAAAATACAATACAACGGAGAAGGAATTCCTTGCCGTGGTGTATGCATTTGAGAAATTCCGACCTTATCTAGTCTTGACTAAATGCATAGTGTATATGGATCATTCGGCTATCGAGTATCTCATGGCTAAACAAGATGCAAAGCCGAGATTACTTCGTTGGATTCTCCTCCTTCAAGAACTTGATCACAAAATCGTTGACAAAAAAGGAGCCGAGAATCTAGAGGCCGATCATCTTTCTCGTTTGGAAGATCCTCACCAAAGTGCTTACGAGCCCAAGGAAATCACCGAAACATTTCCGCTCGAGATACTTGGTGTAGTGATTTCTAAGCTTGATTATTCCACCCCATGGTTTGTGGACATAGCAAATTACCATGCGGGCAACTTTATCATCAAGGGTATGACGACTCAAGAAAAACGAAAATTCTTTCGTGACGTCAAGTTCTATTTTTGGAACGACCCTTACTTGTTTTGAACTTGTGCAGATCAAATTATTCGACGTTGTGTCTTTGGTACCGAAGCTTCTAACATCCTTTTAGCTTGTCACGAGGGACCCACGGGTGGTCACCATGGTGCTAATCTCACGGCTAAGAAGGTCTTTGATGCCGGTTTCTTTTGGCCTACTATTTAGCGAGATGCACATGAGCTTGTGAAGTCATGTGCCTCATGCCAAAGACAAGGAAAAGCCTCACAAAAAGATGAAATGCCACAAAATATCATCCAAGTGTGTGAGATCTTTGACGTTTAGGGCATTGACTTTATGGGGTCGTTCCCATCATCTCGTGGTAATAAGTACATCCTTGTCGCCGTTGACTACCTATCTAAGTGGGTGGAAGCTAAGGCTTTGCCCACCAATGATGCTCGTGTGGTAGTCAAGTTTTTGAAAAGCTTGTTTTCTCGGTTTGGAACCCCTCGCGCGATCATAAGCGATCGTGGAACCCATTTTTGTAACGACTAATTCGATAGAGTCCTAAGGAAATATGGGGTTACACATCGTCTTTCTATGGCTTATCACCCACAAACGAGTGGGCAAGTCGAGGTTTCAAACCGAGCGTTGAAGAGGATCTTGGAGAGATCGATTGGAGAAAACTGACAATCTTGGTCAGATAAGTTAGACGATGCTTTATGGGCCTTTAGGACCGCTCATAAGACTCTCATCGGGTGCACTCCCTATAAGCTTGTGTATGGGAAGAATTTTCACTTGCCAATTGAACTCGAACACAAAGCTTATTGGGCCCTTAAGCATTGTAATGATGATATGGAGACCGCGAGAAAACATCGGAAAATGCAATTAAATGAATTGGATGAATTAAGGGATATTGCTTATGAAAATTCATTGATTTATAAAGAAAAGACCAAAAAGTTGCATGATTCAAAAATTAAAAACCGGGTTTTTAACATTGGGGGATCAAGTTTTACTTTTTAACTCTCGTTTGAAAATCTTTTCCGGTAAGTTGAAATCTCGTTGGTCCGGTCCATTCACCGTGACTCAAGTTTTTCCATATGGGATCATCGAGCTAGCTCAAAATGATGGCCCCAATTTCAAGGTGAATGGACATAGGTTGAAGCACTACTTTGGCAGGGAAGTTCCATCCTTGAACTACCTCGACCAAATCACCTTCCCCAATGATAATTAGTATTGAGGGGATCGAGTCGAGCTCATGACTCGGTGATAAAAAACGAGGTGCCTCGTAGGGGAGTCCCATGCTTATCCTATGTACATATTATCGATTTCTAATGTAGTAACGTGTGGGGATTTGTGCCCTTCCAACCTTTGTTCCGTGGTTGTTTGTGAATTATGGATTTTAGATGATCATTATCTTCATGATTAGAGCCTCTCATGTTCGTTTTATGGGAGCACTCGATCGTTTTCTTTGAAGACTTTCTCAATATCCATGATATATCCTTTGATGTTCTAACCTTAGGTTTTTAGCACACTTCATAAACGGCTTTAAATTTAATGGTTACACCCTTTTCATGCTATATTAAGCATTCGACTACGTCTCTAGTATGGGGGTGTTTGCACCCCTAGACTCGAAACATTGAGGACAATGTTTAACTTTAGTATGGGGGGGGGGACGTGAATAGATACTTTCCTTGCCAAAACTTCACGCTTTCCAAAGTTTATCTTTTTGTTGCAAAATAAGGCTAAAAATGGCCAAATTTTAAATTTTTTCTCATGTTTTGTAAGTGTTTGAAGACACGAATGTAGGTTTTCCGATGGCGAGAATAAGAGTAGTTTTTGACTCGACCGTGCGTGTTGAGCACTTAGCTTTGATTCCTTAACTTTACATTAGGCTAAGTCTCTTAAATGAGGACGAGGAATGATAGAGTTAATTATAAGTTACTATGCTAAACGTAGAGTACGTGTATTCTTTCAAAAACTCATGTGTTCTCGTTATTTGCTTATTCTCCCTTCGCTTGTAAATATTTTTTGCTTAATAAATATTGACTTAGCGGTTTAGTCTTGATTGTTGGTTTCTAGTCTTTTCTAGTAGCTTCCATGCAATTAAATTGGGAAGACATTAAGGTATCGCCAGCGTCACGGTTTTAAAGTATTGGCAACCCGAATAATCGAAAGTTTCACCCAATAATAAGATTTCAAGTGCTCACCTAAATGAAGCAAACAATTTGAAGCTCACAAGGCCGAAAAATCTATGCAAAATTGAAAGTGAATCAAGCCTTAATCTTTGAAGCTTTAAAGATCCAAAATTCGCCTTAGCGTGAGGATATACGTCTTTGGCCATAATAAAACCACCGATGAGGCGGATAATAAAAGGCAAGGCAAGACCGAAGTCATAATAAAAGCTTCATGGCGAAGTTGAATAAAAGATGAAGGTAAACCTATGATAATAAGGCCCTTCCGTTAGGGGGCGTATAAAAGTCTTGGTAATAAGTCTCATGTTCAAAACCGTTATAAAACCGTGTTTATCGATCCTTCTTGTTGACTTAATTTTTTGACATCGTTGTCTATTAGGAGGGGTTATTAATTCGATGATCTTGGTTACACCGTTAGGACTCTATTTTTAGACCTAAATCTCTATTATCGCATAAGTCAAACAATGTATCCTCGTGAAACATTCAAGACAAAATAAAATATAAGAGATACAACTTAGGAAAATGGGAGGATAAGTACGTGATTAGGGCATATGAGTAGTGTTAGCATTACTAACTTACAATGACAATGATCTCGTTACACGCTTGGCATGGAATTGGGGTGAAAATCGAGGACGATGAATTTATCTCTATGAGGCACTCACATGTTCTTATTCTATGAACCTAAACGTCCCATTTTGCGATGAAAATCATACATTATGTCTAAAACGTAAGTAGTAGTAATAGTAGTAGTGTAGCTAGTTTATCATTTAATAAAAGTGAATAAAAATGAATTTTGGAGGTGCTACGAGACTTTATTCTAGCATTGCGTGAGGGCACGACAATGGTTTTGTATGGGGGAGTGATGACACTGCTTTTATACATAGTCTCATCATCCAAAAAGGGATTTAAATGCATTAAATATCATGAAAATGGCCAAATATATGCTTGTGTTTGTTACTTGTGTATTTTAGGTACGAATATTGAGAAAATGACAAAAGATCACAAGAATCATACAAAAACAAACACGGGAAATGAAGCCGCACAATGAACCAAGCCCTAATGAAGATTTTTCAAGAAAAACCCTTGAAGATTTGAAGATTATGCAAGAAGGTCCTCCAATATTGAAGAATTGACACTTTAAACCCTTGTATCTTCATAATTACAAGATTGGTCCCTAAAGTTTGTCAAAACTACAAAAAAGGGCCCTCCACTTTGAAGAATTGGCAAATTTAGTCCCTCAACAAAACTAAATTGTCAATATTAGTCCTCCTCAAAGTCAAACATACCATCAAGGCCTTCAAGTTACAAGAAATTACAAGTTTGGTCCTTTAAATATGTCAAATTGCAAAAAGGACCCTTAACTTTGAAGAAATGGCAAAAATGGTCCCTCATTAATCATGACTTGTCAATTTCAATCCTCCAAGAAGTCAATCATCCAAGTCAAGACCATTAACTATGAAGAAAATGCCAAAACAACCCTTCAAGAATCAACAAATGGCAAAAAAATACCCCTGAAAATACTTTGGAAAAGTATCTGGGGCAAAAGTGTGAAAAATAAAACTTCAAATACAAAGGGAAACGAGTTTGGCCAGTTTAAGCTTCAAGTGACAAACAAAGAAGAAAAGGGGGACCAAACCTGGCAGACAAGGGAACTTACCTTAACCAACCACGCCTTGACACCTGTCCCACTCACCTCCTAAACCAATCAGATCTCTCCATCCCTCCACCTCACATCCCACTCACCTTTTTTATTAACTAATCCTAACAGATTAGTAAAACTGGCGCTTAACACAAAGTTTAAACCCAAAAAACAAATCAAAACCTGCACTGTTTATCGTATGAACAAGATTGGGTTTTCTTAATACACTTGTAATTATGGTACCAAAACCTCCAGAATATTGATTAAGCATGCCCTTAACATAACCCAACCTTAATATTGGCCACCTCACCACTCACATGTCCACATGGGACCTCCCCTGCTACACCTTTGAAGAAGATGCCAAAATAGCCAGAGCAATCCAACCATCCACATTCTAGCTTACATTTTAAGCTTATTCTACACCATTGAATGCAATTCTACTATGCCAGCAACTACAAAACGCCAAGAACAAGTCACATGATTCTCAAAAATTCAAACTTCATAAGGGGCATTTTGGGACTTCTACTGCATTTGGGTTCACGTTTTTAGCTTTCCTAGACATCACTTGTAGCCTATATAAGGCATAGGACCCTTACAATTTAGCTTTGCTCTTGAATTTTCCTAAGTTCACAATTCTATAAATCTCATTTTCATTAATGAAGTGTGTTTGAAATTGGTGAAGAAAAGTCAAATGCCATTCTTATTTCCTGTTTATTATTGTTACATGCTAACTAAACCTAAATTCTAAAACCTGTTTTCAAAAGAGTGTGCAAAAGTTTGCATATTTTCCTTAAATCTTGATATTTTGCTAAGATCTTGGTACACCTTGGAATTTTTTGGCTATAAGTTGATCATAGCACCTGATATTGTGATATCAAGGTGTTGTGAGGCTTATAACTTGGGGATAATCAAGTGTGGGGTACAAGAGTTGCATTAATCAAGGATTAGTCACTTTACTGTTTTTATATTTTTGCTTCTAAGTTTTTTGAATCTTAGCAGGCTTGTTTGTGGAAGCTTGTACTTGTTCTTGCTAGCACATAAGCTCAAAATTCGTGGGTGTGGATGTACATCCATGAGGTTTGAACCATTCTACCTTAAATCTGCTTAAAATCTTAATTTTTGGTGATTTTGTGTGTTGCTTGTGTTCTTGCTGAATTTATGGTTTAATCTTGCTTAATACTGCATATTACATCTGTTTGTGTGTTTGATTGGGCTTGGGTAGTCTTGGAATACACTTATACTTGTTTAAATTTGAATTGAAAAAGATAAGGGGTGTTTGGGAGTATCTGTTTAAGATAATAGATTGGTATTGTGTTATTGAAAAGGGTTGTTTGTGCTTTGTATCTGTTATTGACTTGGTCGAGTGCTAAAACCTGCAAGTTTTCAGTCTTATAACCTCAAATCAAAGGTTGTGCTATATCTCATTTGTTTTGACTGATTTTGACCTAAATTTTTGGTAATACTTAGAGTATATGCATGTTTAGGGATAAAAGGTGTTAAATCAAAGTTTACATAACCTATCTAAGAGATTTGAGTGTTTGAATTTGGCTTGTTGGTCAAGTATATCAGCAAAGTGAAAAGTCTGCCTGTTTAAGTGTTAATCAGTAACTTTTTGTGCTTGAATCTTAATTTAGGCCTTGAACCAATGCATGTAATTTGTTAATTTATGTTCATCTGAATTAAATATAGCTTTTGTATGCTTTTGGTGCAATTTGGTTGGCTGAAATTTGCTTAAACAGCTTATTAAGTTCATAATTGCTTATGTTCATGTTTGGGCTAGATCTGGTGATGTTTTGAATTAACTGTGCTAACTGGCTGATTGTGATTGTGTTTTTGTGATTGCTATTGACTCCTTATGATTAACTGATCATTTGGGTGCCTTTGTGAAATTTGAATCCACAAAAAAGTCATATAAGACAAATAGTCAAGAAAGTCAAGCAGTGGGAAAAGTTCCCACTACTCAACACCCAAAACTAGCCCCTGCTAGTGTAATTTGTCATTCAGCTTATTAATAAGCCATATTGGCTTATCCAGACTTGCAACAACTTATTTTTTGTGATCAGTCTTCCTCATTTGACCCATTCATTTGAACTGGAGCATATCAGACCTTGGCTTTGACTTTTTGCTAGAAAACTCATAAGGTTGACTTTAAATTAAGTGCTTATCTGCTTATTCCAGCTTATTGAGTGTGCTTATTGAAAAAATTTTTGTTGATTAAACTTAGTTAAGTCATTTAAAAGCTTTTGAAAGTTGAATCAGCTCTTGGGGTGGCCTAGAACTCGAAAACGACTATTTTGTCGTTTTGTGAAGATAGCTTATTGCTTATTCAGTCTTATTCCTTGTGCTTTTTCCAATTTTCTTTTTACAGATCTCTTAAGTAATTCAAAAGAAGCTTGTGTGTCTAATTTGAGCTTATGGCATCAGCTTATAGCTTAATGGGCCAAAAAGCCCATTAAGAATAAGCTGCTTTGAAATAAGCTAGCTTAAACACATTTTCAGCTTTTGGGCCTTCATAGTTTTGTTCTTAAAATCAAATTTTGAGTCAGATAGGAGCTTTTGGGCTTATTTGGTTGACTTTTTCTTATTGGGCCCAAATTAAGCCCATTAAGGGACTATTTTATCTTTTAGCCCATTTCTAGGCCCATTAGGGGTATTTTTGTAATTTCAACTTCATTTCTGTGTTTATTAGGTTAAAATAAGCTAGTTTGCAACTTTTTAGAATTTTTTATAAATTTTGAATTTTTAATATTATTTTATTATTATTTTATTATTAAAAATTAAAATTTAGATTTTTCAAGTTTTTTCATTTTCTTAGATCAAATACATTAAGTTAGGAATTTTACAATTTTTAGAATATTTTTATTGTCATTAGATTAATTTTTAGAATTATTTTAAGTTTAAATAGTTTTTAATTGTTTTAAAATAATTTTTATTAATTTTAAAATTTTCAAAAATAGTTTTAAATTTAGTTAAGTCATTCTAGAGATTTAAAATTGAAAAAATCTCATTTTGGGATTTTTGTTAATTAAATTGATTTTTTGGGCTTTAATTAGCATTAAAAAATTATTATTTAATTAAATAAAAGGTTTGAGTGATTTTTAATATTTTTTAAACTCTAATTACATTATTTAGGGTTTATTTCAATTTTCTAGGAATTTTTAGGGTAAATTTTTAATTTTGTCACTTTTTACGGTTTTACGTGTACGACTAATCGTCTGAGTGTAATTCATTATCGTAACCGCCATTCTCTTCTTATCTCATTTTTTTTTTCTTTTCTCCTAAATATAATCACAAACCATTAATCATCTCTTAACACACACACCAAGCCTCCTTGAGAACGATCCCCACTTTGGGTCATAACTTGTGGTTTTCCTAAACTACTTGTGTACTTGCCCTAATTACCTTTGTTTTCCTAAACAAAGTGTAAAAACTCAACTATCAAATAGGCATTTCTTCACGAAGAATAAAATACTCCCTGTAATTATTTCATCCCAACTTTCTGAAGAACACAAAGACGATCTAATTGACGTTCTCAAGAAGCATAAACAAGCTTTTGCTTGGAAAACTTTTGACATTCCTGGCATATGACCATCGTTCTGCAAACACAAAATCCAACTTTTGGATAACAAGAAACCGATTGTTGAAAAACAACGAAGATTAAATCCTAACATGAAAGACGTTGTTAAAAAAGAAATCCTTAAACTCTTAGACTCTGGGATAATCTACCCAATCGCCGATAGCCCATGGGTTAGTCATATTCATTATGTACCTAAAAGGGAGGTATCACTGTAGTAACTAACGAAAACAACGAAATAGTACCAACACGAACCATCACCGGATGGAGAGTTTGTATTGATTATCGAAAACTAATTGATGCAACCGCGAAAGATCATTTTCCTTTACCCTTTATGGATCAAATGTTATAAAGACTCGCAAAAAATGAATACTTTTGTTTCCTCGATGGTTTTTCGGGATACTTTCAAATTCCAATCGACCCTATGGATCAAGAGAAAACCACGTTTACTTGTCCATTTGGAACTTACGCTTATAGGCGCATGCCTTTTGGTCTATGCAATGCACCTGCAACTTTTTAGAGGTGTATGATTGCAATCTTTCACGATATGATTGAAGAATCAGTCGAAGTCTTCATGGACGATTTCTCTCGTCTTTGGAAATTCTTTCGACACATGTCTTAACAATCTCGATAAATTGTTAGCACGATGCAAAGAAGCAAATCTTGTGCTAAACTGGGAAAAATTTCACTTTATGGTTAAAGAAGGAATTGTGCTTGGACACAAAGTGTCTGGAGCCGGCCTTGAAGTTGACAAATCAAAAATAGACGTAATCTTAAAACTCCCACTACCTACTAACGTTAAAGGCATTATAAGTTTTTTAGGTCATGCCGGTTTTTATCGTCGATTTATCAAAGACTTTGCGAAGATCGCAAGACCTTTAACGCAGCTTTTAGAGAAAGAAAGAACGTTCGATTTTGACGACGAATGTCTTTCAGCATTCAAAACACTCAAAGAAAAAGTTAGATGCACACCCATTATTATAAGCCCTTATTGGAACTTCCATTTGTGCTTATGTGCGATGCAAGTGAACATGCCCTTGGAGCCGTCCTTGGATAAAAAGATGGTAAACAATTTCATCCCGTCTATTTTGCAAGTAGAACTCTTAACGCAGCCCAACAAAATTACACAATTACGGAAAAAGAACTCATGGTTGTAGTTTACGCATTTGACAAATTTCGATCATACCTCGTATTGTCAAAAACGATAGTTTACACCGATCACCCAGCTTAAAAATACTTGTTCAAAAAGCAAGACGCCAAACCTCGTCTAATACGATGGATATTGCTTTTACAAGAATTTGATTTGGAAATTAAAGATAAAGAAGGAGCTGAAAATGTTGTTGCCGATCATTTATCTCGCATAGTGAATGATGATTCTAGCGCTGATGAAACTGATGATTTTCCCGATGAGCATATAATGAAAGTAAGTACTAACGATACACCATGGTTCACAAACTTTGCAAACCATTTGGCTGTAGGTATTTTACGAAAGGGAATGACGCACCAACAAAAGAAAAGATTTTTCTCTGAACTTAAAAAATACTTTTGGGACGATCCTTAATTATTTAGAATCTGTTCCGATGGAATAATCCGACGTTGTATTTACGGATTCGAATCTAGAAAAATTCTCGACGAATGTCACTACGGACCGACCAGAGGACATTATGCAGCGAACACCGCCGCTAAAAAAGTGTTTGACGTTGGCTTTTATTGGCCAACAATTATTCGTGAAGCTCATACCTTAGTACGACTATGTGAAGCATGTCAAAGGATTGGAAATATTTCTAAAAGAGACGAAATGCCTCTAAACAACATCCAAGTCTATGAAATATTTGACGTGTGGGGTATCGACTTCATGGGACCATTTCCTAAATCTTACAAATGTGAATACATTTTAGTCTCCGTCGACTTTGTATCGAAATGGGCCAAAGCTCAAGCTTTACTAAAAACTGATGCAAGAGTTGTTATAGCATTCTTAAATAAATTATTCTGTCGTTTTGGAATTCCAAAAGCATTAATAAGCGACAGAGGAACTCATTTCTATAACAAACTCATGGAAAATATTATGAAAAGATATAGAGTGAACCACCGATTTTCCACATCTTACCACCCTCAAACGAGTGGTCAAGTTGAAAACACTAATAGATCTCTCAAACGTATACCTGAAAAGACCGTTCAAAACAACCATGCTTGTTGGTCTAAAAAATTAGAAGATGCTCTATGGGCCTTTCACACAGCATTCAAAACACCAACTGGAACCACACCGTATAAACTTTTGTATGGAAAAACATGCCATCTGCCAGTGGAAATTGAACACCGTGCATATTGGGCACTTAAGAACTACAACCCCGATCTTATTGCAGCCGGAGAAAAACGTAACTTCCAGCTTCATGAGTTAGATGAATTTCGACATCAAGCTTATGAAAGTTCACGATTATATAAAGAACGAACCAAAGTTTGTCATGATCGCAAATTACGACAAATAAAAGAATTCAAAAAAAGAGAAAAAGTACTTCTCTTTATCTCGAAATATAAATCCAAGCAACCTAAGCTTACTTCGAGATGGACTGGACCCTATCTAGTAAAACACCAATATCCATCCGGATATGTTGAATTATACGGTAGAGACAATAGCACTTTTATAGTCAATGGACATAGACTTAAGCTCTACCATGAAGAAGAACACTATAATGAAATCGAAGGAGAAGAAATTCCTTCCTTCTTAAAATAGATCCGAGTAGCCGAGTCTGGCTGAAGATTCTAAACTTAGCGCTATTCGGAAGGCAGTCCGTATTTTATTCCCCACCTTTTAACTTAAGTGTGGAGGAGGACCTGTAATTAAAGAAAACCGTCCTTGTATATATTGCATGTGTTTAATTTTGTTTTATAGCATGCAGGAAAATAGCAAATTGGAGCTCTAAGTTGGAATCATCTCTCAAAGTCCCGCAATTTTCTACTAAGCCCCAGGAAGTTCTCGTTTCCCTTGGCAATTTTCCTATTTTTAATGTTTTTATCAGTTATCACCTCGAGGACGGTGTTCAACTTAAGTGTGGAGGAGGTGAAAAATAGAAAAAATGAAAAAATAAAAATAAAAAAAATTCTCCACATGAAAATCTTTTTGAAAAATAATAAAGATATATATGTTTTGTAAATAAATAAGTGTTTAGTAAAGCAAAAATCTCATTGATTGACATTATAATTAAGCACAAAAACCATCACCCAAATATGTGAGAAAAACTTAGCCTTATGTTTCTCTATTTTGTGTGAAAGCCGATAATCTAGTATGCTTCAGAATTTGTGCTTGATCATCATTTACTAAACCGCAGTGAGGCTAATTTATAGATATTTTCGAAAGGAAGCAAAATAAAATCACCCTTATATCATTTTAGTTAAGCTACACTGGCTTACTAAAATATTTGGCACTTGTACGCATGTGTTATATTATCCATTGTGCCAACATCCTTATATGTTATGCCTAACCACTTGTCAAGTCATAAAGTTTATGATGTTCTCTTAAGAAAAAAATGAATGAAAAAGAAAGAAAAATAGTCAAGTATTCTAGTATAATTTGTTCTATGACTTTGACAAAGGCATACTTTTTGATCCTACACCCATATCATTTATCAAGTTAGTATAATTTGTTCTATGACTTTGACAAAGGCATACTTTTTGATCCTACACCCATATCATTTATCAAGTTTTGCTTCTTTGAAAATTTATCTGGTGCTCACGCCACAACGGTTATGTTTATGTGTCATGTACAAGCCTATGGTAGCTATCTATTTTATGTCCGTGCTAATTGAGTGTTATCTTACATTTACCCTTTGTGAGTGACATTTGTGTGAACTTAAAATCCTAACACTATCTACGTGAGGTGCTGAAATTATTTTGTCATTTGCTTTCGCTATTCATAAAAATTAAATCATTTTCCTATCATACTTCACAACACTTAAAAGCATTTTTAAAATTGAATTTGTTTTCTCGCTTTGATTGCTTGAGGGCAAGCAATAGCTAAGTGTGGAGGAATTTGATAACGACCTAAATATACATATTCAATCTATCATTATAATGCCACTTTGTAGTATAAATAAGAGCTTCCGATACTTAATATATTGTGTTTTATATGTAGATATAAAGTTTGAAGGAGCAAAGTGAAGACATACAAAGAAGGGTCCTCAATATGCAAATAAGCCAAAATTGTTGAAAGAAGATTTTGGATCGCCCAAAAGTGCGGCGCACAAACTCAGAAGTGCGGCGCACATTCACGTCTCCAAAGTGCGGCGCACTTTCGGAGAAGTGCGACGCACATTTGACCCCAGACAACACAATAAATAGAGGCCACTTCTACTCCTTTTACACACACAGTTCTCTCGCAATACTCCATAGCTCGAGTATTTTAGCTTTCTTAGTAAAATTTCAGTATTATCCACTTTTGGGAAATACTTGTAACGAGAGTATTCCACTCTTCGATTCTTGGAGGAACGATACAATCATGACACTTGTGTACTCATTTATTCAATCCAATCTAAGTATGATGTTCTCTTACTCTTTTCCAATTGTTACTTTGATTACTGTGTTAGGCTAAGTTATTTGTGACTATATGGGCATGTGACTATAATTAGTGATGATGCTATGATATGATCCTTTATATATGATTTCAAGCTAATGTTGTAGAACGATTTTACAACCTAGTTCTATAAACCATATTTTATCTAAGTTGATTTGTTACGATAGTTTGGCGTTGAGAAACGCAAATTGTTATAATAAGTTTTTAAGAACTTTTCTATGGTCATGAATCTTTGGTTGGAGAGATCCACTTAGAAACTTGATAAAATATTGAACTCATTGGCAACTTGTTTTGAGCTTAGTCGCTTAATTAAACGTAAGTCTTGAATCAAACCCAAGTATATTGTGTAAACGCCGTTTTGACGAAAAAGGATTATCACTCTTTACCTACATAAACATATCTCGATCATTATTATCATCATCACGAACTTATACGAACTATCCCATATTAGTCATACTTGTTACTATTGATATTATTTCAACTATTTCTTTCTTCAATTATTATCTTGATTACCAAAACGAAACTAAGTCAGCGAACGATCCTGGCTTACCACTACAAAGCTATATTACAAACGAAAGGGTATACTTGCCCGTGTTTGTCTTCTAGTCCCTTGTTTTGTCTAAACCTTGTAATATAAATTTAAGACTTGCAAACGAACATCATTCTTCAAGAGCATTCCCAATTAAAATGTCAACAACAGCTTGAGACGTCACGACCAAGAGGTTTTTGATCTACAGATGACAAACAGCCTGAAATAAAAATAATTTCAAACATGAGTTGTTTAGTTTAGATAAAATATGACAAACGTCTTAATGTATGTATAGATTAGCATGTCATCTATGACAACTACAATTTACATGAGACCAAATTTATGTATACATCAGTATAATCTAAGATGCATGAGGTAATAGGCCGAACGGTAAAATCAAAACATGCATGAGGTACAAACCCCTTAAACCAAGCCACATGCCAAAGAATAGATTGCACATACCGATTACTGGAAATGAATTAGAGATTCTTCGTGTTTATATTCATGAACTTGCAAACACACTCTGAACGGACAGAAGACTTTATTAGTTTGTGCTTGTTTAATCATTTTAAACGTATTGATTCAACTTCTATGCTTCTAAGCACAGGGAGGGGATAAAACTAATGTGGTAGAAAACACTGACTAAATACCATATAACTTATTTCAGGCTTGAATTATCCAAGTTAAAAGTTTAACAGAAGTTAACTTGTAGGTTACAAAATTAATGAATCATAAATCCTGGCTATTCATAATGCTTAAACAATCAGTTTTGGTGTCCATTTTGTATAGTTATTTCTTTTAGCCGTAACATATGCATGATTGTTTCCTACCTTAAATTCTTCACAAATTACTCAAATATAACCAATATCAAAGTTTACCTCCAAGTAGATAAGATAACAGTAAAAGAGTCAAATGGATTTCAAAATTTACCCCTAAGTAAACCTTGACATGGGAAATTCTTTGCGAGCCGTTTGGTAATAGCATTTTAAGCAATAATCTATTTGTTCTGTCGCTTTTATTACATAGTAATTACTTATTTCCTTCATATAACCATATAACATTTAGTCCTATCTATAGTATTTCAAATAAGCTCATAATCTAACTATCCAAACACCACTCAAACATTAAGCCTACTGTGGTTTACCCCAAAACAACTTATAAGGCCGGTGTACTTCATCGCTTTGGGCTAAGAATAGCATTCGCGAACACTCCAAATCTTCATGGTTTCAACGATTTTTTCCACACATTTTGATCCAGCAAAGAAAACAACAACTTACAATTTTGAGCCACTCATAGCAGCTACAAAGATGCTAATGATCCAACCATGTAATCCACTACATGTCCACATGCCTTTGTTCTTTTAAATAGTTCCGCACCCAACGTTAAGGTAAAAAAGTGAAGCGATAAACTATCTGATGTTACTCATATGATTCTATCATAAAAGAAAACATCAAATCACGTCATGACGTACCTCATCAGCTTCAAGTGCAATAAGTGTTGGCAAAATTTATTTAAAATGGTCGATGTTTTCTAGAGAGAGAAACTTAGAGAGAGAAATGAAAGAACTTTGTTATATGGAAAACAAGAAATGAAACAACCAACATTTCGCATTAGAATTCACATTTTGCTTAGGTTTCCACTCATAAAGAGAACCTTTTGTCTTAGCTTCATGATTCTTTTTATTTAAATCTGAAATAACATTCCTAGGGTGCACTTCTAATTTCTTCTTCTCAATCCTATTAGTGGAAGGCTTGATCCTATCTTTCTTGTCTTGAGATCCTTTAGCCTTAGTGGACACAGTTACTCCTGTAGAAGCCAAGGGAACATTAGTTACAGATTTTGACTTAGCCTTGATGGGTGTGTTTAAAACAGGCTTAGCTCCTGGGGTCTTAATGAATGGAGTAATGGAAATGGTGGTTTGTTGTTTAGATGGTACAGATATCGGTTGCCCAATGTACTCTAGGTATGCTAAACAATCCTGAACGCGATCCACATATAATAAAAGCTCATATACGCTATGACTTGTGGGATCATGTTCACGCATTTCATCAATAATCTCTCTAGCTAGATCAGCATGTTCTAAAGCATTTTTCATATATGTGGCAAACTTAGTGGGACTTTTCCTAAATTTTGGATCCCGATATAGCACACGTGGGTTGGGTTTGGGAGCACTAGAGGTCGAGGCAGAGACAATAGCTGGATTATCAACACTTTCTCGTCCTTTAAGTTGAAGTGTCTCCTTTAATTCTGCTATAACCATTGTGAGAACTCGTATTTCTCTAGTATTATTTTATTCTTTTATTCATGTCTCTTGAATTTTCCAACATGTTACGTTTTCTGCTATTCTTCCAAAAAAAAAAATCCTGAGATCTTGATAATTTTAAATAAATTATATTTTAAGTATTTTTCTGATCATTGATAATACTTTATTCGGAATTATAAATATTTTATTTTATTTTTCCGTATTTATTTAAATCAAAATTTTTGATTTAAAAGCACCCGTGCGCGTTATACAAAAAGTTTACCCGATTCGATGGAACGAGAACCGATGGCTCTATAATTCGACTTTATGAAGTCAAAATATTATATTTCTATTAATATTTCATTTACGTATTATAACTTGCACCGAGTCGGAACGATTAGCGTTTTTGGGAATCGAGTCGGGTTAGGAGTATTTTGAATTATGGGCTTTAGTTATCTAGCAATAATATTGTTTATGGGCCAAAGCCCATTTTTCTATTTTTTTACATCTGGCCGTCCAACACATACACACATAACATTACTGTTTTTTTTTTTTTTTTTTACCAAACTCAATTTTCTTTCCTTCCCTGTTTTCCCTGGTTCGACTAACAACACCAAGAACAACTCAATCCATCAATTTTTCTTGCTCAAAATCATAATTCAATCACACCAAAACACTCCTTGATCAATCCTTATTGTAAACCCACAAGAATTATACACATGCAATTGATTTTAAGAAAATCATAAATTTCAAGAATTGGTGTTCTTGTATGTTTGATCATGGGATGATCATGCATTATGCCTATTAGTGTTTAGGTATTGATAACTTTCTTAGAACCCTTGTTATGATTATTGTTTTTGGACAAGTTTTAATTTCTACCATGAATGTTATAGAATTATTGTGCCTTGATATAATTTAGTTAGTGTAGGATGTATTTTTGATGTTTTGGATTGAATTAGAGGTTGTTTGGTATAGAGATTATTAGTGCCTAAATTCGGACAGCAGGTTAGCCGGCCCAAAACTCAGATATTTTCTACTGTAACCTGCACTTTTTATAGCTTAAATGGATTCATTGACCCTTTTACATGTTAGTAGCGAGTTGGATGGGCGATCAACTCCTCCGGATGAGTGAGTTATGACCGATTTACGGTTGTGAACCCAATCTGACCCAACAGATTTGTATAGCTATTTTCTACAGGTCATGGGCCATATAATTGATCTTTTAACACAATTTGAGTTAGTATACATTATAACCTAACAAACGCCGCTGACCTCGCATCGATTGCTATCACGGTTTGTAATTTATGACCAAAACGGTAAACCCGAGTTCGAAAACCTAAATTCTGATTTCGTAACCTTCAAAGAATGCAATTTTCCCGACAATTGGTATTAGCTATTTACTCGTGGTTGGTATGGGCCGAAATTAGAGTCTTGTGGCTTTCCAATGGTGGAAATCTCAGACCCTTAAACCTTATAGGTTAACAGGTTATTTTGCCCCAAGTTTGACTAGTGCATTTTGACTATTAGGTGCTTACGGTAAGGCTGTTAGTGTTTTGGACTTTTAAAAAGTTCCGTAAACTCTTAGATCGAATGGTTGGACATTCTAGAAACCCCATGAGATACCCGTTCCAGTTGAGAAAATCCCATCGTTATTAGACTTATGGATTGGGAGCTATGCCCTTTACAAAACAGCTATACCAGAAAATGTGACTTTACGCCTACGGTTAAATAAATTGTTGGTGTTTTTAGGTGCAAATCACTTGGGTTACTTGATTTGAGACCTTAGACTATCTTTTTATTCATTTTTATACAGGTTGTATGTCATGAAGGTCATGACCATACTTAAACTCGGTTGGTTGTGCAAGTTATATACATATTACATCTTTACAAAATATTTTGATACAATTGTTTTATATTTTTATAAAACGCATACTTAAGGGTCGTGATCACTCTTGTAGGTCACGGGTAGCCCTTGGAGTATTTCCAATTGCCATCTACAGCCCGGTTCTCATATCCGTCACACTTGTACTAAGGTACTCTTGCCACTATTGTATTGCTTTAATTTCTATTTAATTAAATACCTTGATTATGAAATTGGAGTTTTTGTATTTATATCATATTCTACTGATGTCAAGGTGTTATTATGATCATGATATGTCTTGTGAACTTGTAGAGGCATTGCTTAGGGTGTGCAAGTGTTTACGTGATGTTAGAAGTAAATTTTAGTGTCAAAAATGAGGTTAAGAATGATAGCAGATTGCTACAGCCATTCATGAAGTTTTTCTGCAAATAAGACCTGCAATTTTCTTGATTTTTGGATAGCCTTGGTTGTGTAGTACAATTGGTGAGTTGGGTGGTTTTTGGAAGTGTCCGTATGAGTAAAATATGATCTTTTTATCAAAACTAGTCAATACCGACATGTGCGCCAAATTTGTGTTTGGGGTCAAAGCATAAAAGGCCAAAGTAGGTATTTTTATGACTTATTACAGTAACATAGGTCAAATATGAACATTTCCAATTGGTTTCAAGTTAAAATCTTTTACGGAATGTAAATGATGGTCAAAATGGTTTTATGCAAATTTTTGTCGAAAAAGTCAAATCTGGATAGTCTGCACTAAAACTGCATTTCCCGTTGATTGGTAATAGCTTTGATAGTGTTTCTTAAAGATTTGAAAAGGTAATAATTTTATCTTTCCAGGGCCATAAAGTTTGAGCTTATAGCTATTATAGAACTTTAGATATGATACAATCTTTACAGCATGTTTCTGAAAATTTAGTGCAGCCAATTTGTTAACGTTAATTTTCGACTCAAAGTGTACAAGCGTTTGCTACTTATGGGTTTGATAAGCATTGTTAATGTTTATAAATATGATCATACAGTGGGTAAGTAGTGTTTTTAAGTCAAAATTGGTTCGAGTCAATAGGTTGCAATGCCTTGCGAGTTATAAGATGGTTTATGTACTAATAGTAACCAAAGTGTTTTCTAAACGTTATTTTTATATCTTATAAGTTTTTCGCACCCCGTCATCGTAGGTCTTGGATGACTTAAAGTTTCTTGATTGCTTGTTGTTACTACTCAGCCCTCAAGTCCATATTGATTCACCTCGTAGCTAAGGTGAGTTCATAGCCCCTTTTACTACTTGTACATTGTTTCTAAACGCGGGGTGAGATTTTACATGGTGGAACACATCCATTTAAAAACAGTATGCTATCCAGAACATGTATGATATTCAGACTTGTATGCTTTCCAACAGTTTTCATTGATATTATTGCTTATAGTTAATAGCCTTAAGTTTCCTCTCTTGATCATGAACCGTTAATTGTCCCGTATGCTTTGCGCTAAGCGCGAATGTTGTGGGTGGATCCATCGGGATTGACAATCCCTGTCCCGATTACCTTGACGCACTTACATTTGTTTATACTTGAGTATTTAGGCTGAATACTCCCTAGAGGAACTTACTTTGAGTTAAGCTTCGGTTCATGAACTAAACAGCAATAATATTGGTTTCGGACTATGGTTAATGATCATAACCATTTTCTCTATTTACTTGTTTTACAAATGAATGCTTGTGTTCCACATCTTTACTGCTAAACCTATGAATATCACTCAACTTTATGTTGATGATTTTACATGTTTAATCTCAGGTATTAATACTTATCTTTGCTTGGATGGGAGCCCGCAGGATATTATCGCAGCTTGGAGATTTCTGTGTGTACTTAAATTTTGGTTTATCTAAAAACTGTCAGAAGTTTATCATGTATTCTTTGTAACTATAAGTTACAAAAACATAATTAAATTATAGATTTCCGCTTATAAAAATCTGGGACCTTTGTTTAAAAACTCTGATTCTTTATGATTTAATGTATAAACTTTTATTACGTCAACTTTATGTCAATAATATCTCATTGTTTCTAGTACCATGACGTGGCGCCCCCTTGCTGCCTAGTTGTCCCGTACCTGATTTTGGGGGTCTCACAGATTGGTATCAGAGCGATGGTTATAGGGAATTGAGTTTTTTTTCAAAACTTAGTCTATAACCGAAAAGTTCAAATATTTCATGTTTCGAAGTGTCAGACACAGAATCTGCCATTGCTGTTCGATATCTGCGCGAGTAACTCTCTAATCCTTATTATTTACTTTAATTATCGCTGTAGTATTTCATTTCCTGATTACATTTTGAAATATTACATTACCGTAACGACGATAATTACTATCTCTTTTCACAGCCTTTGTGCTTAATGAATTATCATTGGATATTACTGTGATTACATTTGCCCTTACTGTATTTCTTGAATTCTTATTCTTATGAATTGATCTTGTTACCATAATTTTAAATTGTTATGGCATTACATACTTGTATTCGGAGCGTGTATGCCGCCGACTTTTAATACTCACTTTTGTGAGTACTGTTTCTATTTCATCTATGCATGATACTTCGTATGCTCGTTCGTTTTGAACCGCTTGCTTTTCTCGACTCACTGTTACAAGTTGTGCGTATTCTTGTAATACCATTGTTTGGGATTAAGAAGTGTTGCTTTCAATGAAACTTCCGATTTTCCATTTTACTACCATGTGCGTTAGTTCCACGGTTAAACCTCTTTAAGATATCTATTTAGATATCCAAATTGTTTTCCGACCATCTGTGATTGGATGCCTTAAAAATTAGTCTTTAGACCATTTGTGTAGCTCAACGTGTCTCCGAAAAATACTAAAGGACATCGTGTGAGTCGCACATCTCAAAGCATTCTTTAAAATCCGTGCTGAATAATATCGTGAGTTTTCGTAACCGTGAGTGACTTTTACGTCACCATCTTACACGGCACTCGTATATCGATTAAATATTATTTCGTTGACCATTCTACGTTTCGACTTCGATTTACAATGTTCGTTTGTATCTTGGAAACACCATCGTCATCTTGTAATTCATATCCTATGATATAACGTGGTGCTTGTTTGGAATACGATTTTACTTCTATGAACTTGTATCCTTCCCTTTTTATTTAACCTTCTCGCCCGGGAGTGTGACTCCTTAATGTTCCATTTCTTTCTTGGTATGCTTTGTGTTTTTGGAAAATCGCGCCGCCAAGAGACCTTCTTACCTTGCATCTTGCAAATCGAAGACACGGATGTCATGCGCCGTTTTGATTTCTTAGATTATGGTTGGTATTCATAAACCAAATTTATATTATGTTTTTCTTTATATGCTTAATTATATAATCTATTTTCTTTCGTCTTTATGGATCCACAAGTCATGTGTGTACATAAATTCCGGGTCGTTATGAAGTTTGATTAAATTTCAAGGTGTCAAAAAAAAAATATATACTTTCTGCAGAAAATCTACAGGTAATTTAACGGTGTCGAGAATAAATTTTTATCAAGTTCAGACTTAAAAATATGTTTATACTTGTTGAGACATTCGTTTAGACATAAAATTAATTACGCTCATTTGAAATTTGTAAAATTTAAGAACTTATTTTCTGCGTATATGAAAATTATTGCTGATGCACTGCAGGGGGTAGAATCGTAAATTTCTGGTCCGTTTCGGCTTTCGGCCGAAACACGAAAGTTGTCTGAAATGTCGTTTTACGTCTACCGCGAAGGACTTAGTGTCGAAACTGAATAGTTATGGGTCTTTTATCTAATAAAGTCTGCGTTTTCTAAAAATATTATTTTGTTGACAGATCTGATGCGAATACGTTTTCGCCTATTTGGGGTCCGTTTCGAGTCTCGGGTAAAAGTAAAAAGTTGTTTAAAATGCCGTTTTACCTTTACCGCATAGGTAACCAAGTCCGAAAACTAGTATAAATGGGTCGAATCTTAAAAATAAAAACCTGCTTTTTAAGATAATATAGTCAAACCTGCGCAGAATGTGCAGGGGCATTTTGGTCATTTTACGTTCGGTTTCAGATCTTGAGTAGAAATAGAAAGTTGATCGAAACATTGTTTACACTAAATTGCTTTAAACTCCGAGTCTTGAAAATTTTATTTTACGGGTTAATTGATCGGGCTAGACCTAAAAGTCAAAGTTGACTAAAAAGTCAAAGCTGATAGAAATTTTAAAATATGGTTTTTAAGCGTTTTTTTTTAGTTCGTTTGAGCTTGTAGAACTTTAACAGATGATATTTTACAAATAACATTCATTAGTTACGTTTGAAGACGTTTAAAAATAGTAACTTTGGGTACGAGTTATACATACATATATCGTGAACTTTTAAAACCGAATGTTTAGATAAACTGTCGGTGAGCTATAATTTTGTCGAAAGTTGTACATTTTTATGTCAATTAGTTAAGATGTGAACGCATACGGAATTCCTTTTTCCTTTCTTTTATATATGACTTATTTGTCATTTTATATTATCTTTCTTTTCTCTCATCGTACCACTGATTTGGGTCGAGATTTGAAGTTCTTGTTTTCACATCGTTCGTTATCATTTTCACACGTGTCTTATGACGATTCCGGCTAAATTTTTAGACCTTATCACCTTGTAACCATTTCATCGATTTCGTATTAATTACCCTTTACTACCCTCGTGTTACCCACTTGCTATTTATACATTGCTATAATGTCGCCATATAAACTCAAACTCGTATTGTTTGCAATCATTTTAGAAATCGTTCTACATTGACTTTATAAAATACTTGAATGTTACTTTCAAACGTCAAGTAATATTGTTTTACGAGGTATTTTCACAAATTATTTTACCTTGATCTTATAAAAGAATTCATGTAACATTAAAGGTGTTGATTTAAATACCAAGTGAATTACTTACTTGTGAAAAGTTTCATAAATTATTCCGATTTCTATTTTTGGTACCATATATATATTTTAAATATATGACATGTAATACTGGTTTGACGAAACTGTGCATCGCATTGCTAGTCCTAAATTATGCATGGCCTGATCACCTATGCGTAAATTAGAAGGAGCCATGCGAGGCTAAATCAGTAGTCACCTTAAATATTTTAATCAGAACCAACTTTTTACATGTCTTTTTAAAAAAAGTTAGATGAAATAAAGTTTTGAAAACTTTTACATATTATGCGAGTAGCACCCTTTCATGATATAAGCACATATTTCCTTGTCTTTTCTTGAACAAATTACGAGTCTGCGAGTACATGTTTCTTTATTCAATGATATATGTTCTACTTATTACCTCATTTTTCTATTATGATATAATTCCCTTTACCACTCGTCTAAATTACTGACCATTGATACCAGACTTGAAAGTGTCAACGTTTTGTGCATCTTCATCGACTAACCTTCTCTATCTATTTTGGTAGACCTTCAAAATATCTCTGGACGTGGATAATGATTTATGACTGAACGTGAACGATAATTTCGTGTATTTGTCATGATGTGTGTTACACTCTATCGTCTTGTAATTCATTCGCATGAATCATGTGTTGATTTCGCCTTTCATTGCTAATGTTGTTCATCTTACTGGAATTTCTCTCAAGTAACTTCTTATTATTTTTCTTTGATTCAAAAATTTATTGTGTGGCTTTTCTCTTTCGATCGTGTATCGACCACCGAGAACTTAACAAGTCATTATTGGTGACACCAACCACTCTCGTGAATTAATCTTGCTTAATTCTTTATTTCTTATTGTCTTTATCATCGATGCATCTATTCAATCATGTTCGTTAATAAATTTGGTACGAATTACGTTTTATCCCCTCGTGCTATTGCTTGCATACTAATTATTGATTACTATTCGTTTCGTACTCGTTTGCTATCTTGTCACATTTTGAAAACCAGAATATGTCACATGTTTACCATTTGGTGCACTAAACACCTTCTTGGATTTTTAAAAAAATTATTATAAATTTTTAAGAACGTTTTACATATTTTATCGAATGCTTAAATTACCAAAATACCCGTTTCATGTTTAATGTCGGATCTATACATCCTCTTTGGTAGATTTATAACTATTGTTTAAAAGGATGTCAAGCTTTATCTTTTAAAGTATTTGATTGTATCATGCTTTACTTTCAACCTAATGAAATTATCAATTTAATTTATAATTTCTAGCAATGATTCTAAATAATTCGGAAACTTGATTTTCTCTAATGCTAACGATAAACATGAGTTTTTAACAATAATTTCATACAGTCATTCAAAAGCTCTTAGCTGATCTAAATAATTATTTGAACTGAGTTACTTTTACTTTGAAATCCTTATCAAGAAAATACTTATGATGCGTTTGAAAGTAATACCAAATCCTAGACAGATAATGGTGACAACTTGTATTTCAAATGGCTATATGTAATTCATATTTCCCCTCTATTTCACTAGTAAATAGATTGTTACGTTTTAAGATTGTCATGTTTTACAGTTTGCACGATTTGCGATTCCTAGTCGATTATCAGTCTTAACTTGTTCTAGCGCACATTTTCCGTTTAAGCAATTCTCGTGTTCACCCCATCTTTTTATATTTCTTCATACTTATTGGTTAATATTTTAATCCGAGTTTGAAATAAATTCGAAAAGTAGTTAAAAATCTGAAGCGTAATTCCAATTGTTAATGTTCATTGGGATTCCCGTCGCGGTGCAGAAATTTCCTGTGAAAGTGAAGAATCAGTTCTAAGCTAGGTATCCCCATTTGTTCGCATCTTCTACCGTCTCCAGTTGAACTCTGAGGGACCAGAGTTCCTTTAGGGGGTTCGACTGTGAGAACTCGTATTTCTCTAGTATTATTTTATTCTTTTATTCATGTCTCTTGAATTTTCCAACATGTTACGTTTTCTGCTATTCTTCCAAAAAAAAAAAATCCTGAGATCTTGATAATTTTAAATAAATTATATTTTAAGTATTTTTCTGATCATTGATAATACTTTATTCGGAATTATAAATATTTTATTTTATTTTTCCGTATTTATTTAAATCAAAATTTTTGATTTAAAAGCACCCGTGCGCGTTATACAAAAAGTTTACCCGATTCGATGGAACGAGAACCGATGGCTCTATAATTCGACTTTATGAAGTCAAAATATTATATTTCTATTAATATTTCATTTACGTATTATAACTTGCACCGAGTCGGAACGATTAGCGTTTTTGGGAATCGAGTCGGGTTAGGAGTATTTTGAATTATGGGCTTTAGTTATCTAGCAATAATATTGTTTATGGGCCAAAGCCCATTTTTCTATTTTTTTACATCTGGCCGTCCAACACATACACACATAACATTACTGTTTTTTTTTTTTTTTACCAAACTCAATTTTCTTTCCTTCCCTGTTTTCCCTGGTTCGACTAACAACACCAAGAACAACTCAATCCATCAATTTTTCTTGCTCAAAATCATAATTCAATCACACCAAAACACTCCTTGATCAATCCTTATTGTAAACCCACAAGAATTATACACATGCAATTGATTTTAAGAAAATCATAAATTTCAAGAATTGGTGTTCTTGTATGTTTGATCATGGGATGATCATGCATTATGCCTATTAGTGTTTAGGTATTGATAACTTTCTTAGAACCCTTGTTATGATTATTGTTTTTGGACAAGTTTTAATTTCTACCATGAATGTTATAGAATTATTGTGCCTTGATATAATTTAGTTAGTGTAGGATGTATTTTTGATGTTTTGGATTGAATTAGAGGTTGTTTGGTATAGAGATTATTAGTGCCTAAATTCGGACAGCAGGTTAGCCGGCCCAAAACTCAGATATTTTCTACTGTAACCTGCACTTTTTATAGCTTAAATGGATTCATTGACCCTTTTACATGTTAGTAGCGAGTTGGATGGGCGATCAACTCCTCCGGATGAGTGAGTTATGACCGATTTACGGTTGTGAACCCAATCTGACCCAACAGATTTGTATAGCTATTTTCTACAGGTCATGGGCCATATAATTGATCTTTTAACACAATTTGAGTTAGTATACATTATAACCTAACAAACGCCGCTGACCTCGCATCGATTGCTATCACGGTTTGTAATTTATGACCAAAACGGTAAACCCGAGTTCGAAAACCTAAATTCTGATTTCGTAACCTTCAAAGAATGCAATTTTCCCGACAATTGGTATTAGCTATTTACTCGTGGTTGGTATGGGCCGAAATTAGAGTCTTGTGGCTTTCCAATGGTGGAAATCTCAGACCCTTAAACCTTATAGGTTAACAGGTTATTTTGCCCCAAGTTTGACTAGTGCATTTTGACTATTAGGTGCTTACGGTAAGGCTGTTAGTGTTTTGGACTTTTAAAAAGTTCCGTAAACTCTTAGATCGAATGGTTGGACATTCTAGAAACCCCATGAGATACCCGTTCCAGTTGAGAAAATCCCATCGTTATTAGACTTATGGATTGGGAGCTATGCCCTTTACAAAACAGCTATACCAGAAAATGTGACTTTACGCCTACGGTTAAATAAATTGTTGGTGTTTTTAGGTGCAAATCACTTGGGTTACTTGATTTGAGACCTTAGACTATCTTTTTATTCATTTTTATACAGGTTGTATGTCATGAAGGTCATGACCATACTTAAACTCGGTTGGTTGTGCAAGTTATATACATATTACATCTTTACAAAATATTTTGATACAATTGTTTTATATTTTTATAAAACGCATACTTAAGGGTCGTGATCACTCTTGTAGGTCACGGGTAGCCCTTGGAGTATTTCCAATTGCCATCTACAGCCCGGTTCTCATATCCGTCACACTTGTACTAAGGTACTCTTGCCACTATTGTATTGCTTTAATTTCTATTTAATTAAATACCTTGATTATGAAATTGGAGTTTTTGTATTTATATCATATTCTACTGATGTCAAGGTGTTATTATGATCATGATATGTCTTGTGAACTTGTAGAGGCATTGCTTAGGGTGTGCAAGTGTTTACGTGATGTTAGAAGTAAATTTTAGTGTCAAAAATGAGGTTAAGAATGATAGCAGATTGCTACAGCCATTCATGAAGTTTTTCTGCAAATAAGACCTGCAATTTTCTTGATTTTTGGATAGCCTTGGTTGTGTAGTACAATTGGTGAGTTGGGTGGTTTTTGGAAGTGTCCGTATGAGTAAAATATGATCTTTTTATCAAAACTAGTCAATACCGACATGTGCGCCAAATTTGTGTTTGGGGTCAAAGCATAAAAGGCCAAAGTAGGTATTTTTATGACTTATTACAGTAACATAGGTCAAATATGAACATTTCCAATTGGTTTCAAGTTAAAATCTTTTACGGAATGTAAATGATGGTCAAAATGGTTTTATGCAAATTTTTGTCGAAAAAGTCAAATCTGGATAGTCTGCACTAAAACTGCATTTCCCGTTGATTGGTAATAGCTTTGATAGTGTTTCTTAAAGATTTGAAAAGGTAATAATTTTATCTTTCCAGGGCCATAAAGTTTGAGCTTATAGCTATTATAGAACTTTAGATATGATACAATCTTTACAGCATGTTTCTGAAAATTTAGTGCAGCCAATTTGTTAACGTTAATTTTCGACTCAAAGTGTACAAGCGTTTGCTACTTATGGGTTTGATGAGCATTGTTAATGTTTATAAATATGATCATACAGTGGGTAAGTAGTGTTTTTAAGTCAAAATTGGTTCGAGTCAATAGGTTGCAATGCCTTGCGAGTTATAAGATGGTTTATGTACTAATAGTAACCAAAGTGTTTTCTAAACGTTATTTTTATATCTTATAAGTTTTTCGCACCCCGTCATCGTAGGTCTTGGATGACTTAAAGTTTCTTGATTGCTTGTTGTTACTACTCAGCCCTCAAGTCCATATTGATTCACCTCGTAGCTAAGGTGAGTTCATAGCCCCTTTTACTACTTGTACATTGTTTCTAAACGCGGGGTGAGATTTTACATGGTGGAACACATCCATTTAAAAACAGTATGCTATCCAGAACATGTATGATATTCAGACTTGTATGCTTTCCAACAGTTTTCATTGATATTATTGCTTATAGTTAATAGCCTTAAGTTTCCTCTCTTGATCATGAACCGTTAATTGTCCCGTATGCTTTGCGCTAAGCGCGAATGTTGTGGGTGGATCCATCGGGATTGACAATCCCCGTCCCGATTACCTTGACGCACTTACATTTGTTTATACTTGAGTATTTAGGCTGAATACTCCCTAGAGGAACTTACTTTGAGTTAAGCTTCGGTTCATGAACTAAACAGCAATAATATTGGTTTCGGACTATGGTTAATGATCATAACCATTTTCTCTATTTACTTGTTTTACAAATGAATGCTTGTGTTCCACATCTTTACTGCTAAACCTATGAATATCACTCAACTTTATGTTGATGATTTTACATGTTTAATCTCAGGTATTAATACTTATCTTTGCTTGGATGGGAGCCCGCAGGATATTATCGCAGCTTGGAGATTTCTGTGTGTACTTAAATTTTGGTTTATCTAAAAACTGTCAGAAGTTTATCATGTATTCTTTGTAACTATAAGTTACAAAAACATAATTAAATTATAGATTTCCGCTTATAAAAATCTGGGACCTTTGTTTAAAAACTCTGATTCTTTATGATTTAATGTATAAACTTTTATTACGTCAACTTTATGTCAATAATATCTCATTGTTTCTTGTACCATGACGTGGCGCCCCCTTGCTGCCTAGTTGTCCCGTACCTGATTTTGGGGGTCTCACAACCATGTTTTTGTCTATGAGCTGAATTTTTAGGTCAGAGGATTCCTCACATTTCCTGTTCAGTTTGTCAATTAATGACTTTTGTTCTGTCGCATTAAAAGCGAGGCGTTCTTCTATTAAACCAGAATTTTGTGAGTCAACCTGCCTTACTTGTTCACGCTCTCCTAGTATAGAATTAATTATATTTTCTAGGACATGATTCTTAGTCTCTGCAGCCTCTAGTTCCGTTTTTGTTTCTAATAATTCTCTCTTAATTCTCATCATCTCTTCCTCTAAATTCTGAACCATCTGAATCATCTTGTCACTTGTCTCAACGGAGTTTCCACAATCATTTAGTTTTGAAAGAGTTTCATTTTTAGATTGATTCTCAATTTCAAGAGATATAGAATGTTGTTGAAGCTCATTAAAACTTTTTGAGAGTGTATTATACGAATCTTGAAGCTTTAAAAATTCAGCGTTGGATTCATGACAAGAATGATTATCTACAGTATCCACATGTTCAACAGTATTCACAGATTCATGCACATCATCACAAATATTCACAGTAGATGAAATTTCATGAGTATATTTAACAGTAACAACTTGCATCACTTCGAGAGACACCATATGTTCTAAAAAGCGGTCATATTCGGATAAAATCTTTTCCTTTTCAATTAAATGTTGTTCATAAGCATCATCCATTTTATTGAAAACTTTTTGAACTTCACCAATTTCAAAACTTAAATTACACGCTAGATCTTAGACTCCTTGTTTAATATGGTCCACAAACGGAACGATCTCTTTCTCAAACACCGTTTTCATGTGTTCGAACGCCCATTCTCCAGCGGTTTGAGCCGTTGAACTCGTACATTCCAGAATGACCTTGTCACACTCGGTAAGGTATTGCCCAATCTCTTCCAAGCTGAGCTTTACCGTACTAACCGGTGGAAGATTCTTAGGAATTTCCTTCGGTTGGTCTGAGTTAACGAGTGTAGGAATTATACTAAGGCATACTCTAGTAGGCATGAAAGTGGATGTTCGGATAGTTCTCTTTTGCATATTAAAACAAATTCTAAGATCTATTGTGACATTTTTTTGCATTCATTTGAACATAATCATATTCAGGATATGTAGAAAGTAATTTTAACCGCTTCTCATCATATGGTGTCATACTCTCAGAATCATTCAAGAACACAATCGGATCTAATACCAATCCTAACTTGGTTACATCATAAAGTCGTGGGTTGTGTTGAAGCGCTTGCTTTGCATATCCCGAGTTAGGTGGTAAGTCTATGAGACGCGATAGATTGAACTCTTTAAATGATGCATGAAACAAGTGTACTATATGTGAAGCAGCATATTGTTTTAAAAGCTTAATTTCCGTTTCTTTTATTCTTTCAGACGTCTTAATTTCCATTTCAATCTGTTTGGACTCAAGAGTTTCAAAATCCGTTTGAAGTTGTTGAAAATTAGTAACGACTGACTCTTTTTCTTTAAGTTCATTCGAAAGATTTGCTCTTAAACTCTCAATTTCTAGCAGATTGTTCATTTGAACTTTCCTAAACCTATGAAATTCAGGATTGGTTAAGGTAGTGGACACAGGAGTCATTTCTAAGGTTTTAACCTTGTCCTTATGCAAAGCAAGCTCGGTCGATAAAGTGTGATTAGCATTAAGAGTTTCAAGGACCGCATTATTCATTTGGCTAAGCAAAGATGCCGGGACCATAACCAAATCAGGTTGAGCAGACGAATTGGTAGTCGTAATAGCTCCCGGTTGTGGTTCACTCAAAGTCTGAGGACTTGCACTGATATTGCTATCATTGTTTGTCTCGTCGATTGAGTTACTAACCACCGGAGGCTGTTCCGAATACTCAGACATTTGCTCAACTTGATAAGGTACAATACTAGTATCTGTAGCAGTATTTGGTACCTCGGAAATGGTATCAGCCCCATATAGTGAAAGGTTTGCCATGAGAGCTGCTTTGGCGGTGTTAAGATCATCACAATCCGAGTCATATGCATCCAAATCATCACATTGATATGCAGCATTGTTGGTGATGACTGTTGTAAGACCATCAGTTTCCGCTACTCCCGGATCTGCAAGGAATGCCAATTCTTCTTCATCAAGCTCACGACCTTGGGCTTGAGCATTCACCAAGTAAATCTTCTCCTGAAACCATGTGCCGTCCCTTTTCCTCTTAGGCTGCTTGCACTCTCGGGCCATGTGCCCTTCCCCTTTGCAGTTGTAGCAAATAACCACCTTCATTTTACCAGTGCTGTTTGCTCTTGTAGCAGTAGTAGTGGATGAACGTGCACCAGCAGTAGACGAATTAGATCTCCCTTGAAGTGGTTGCACCATGACTCTTCCGTCCTGAATTGTTGCCTGTTGTCGAGAGTTAGACGAGTTCCTTAACTGATTGTTAGTTGTTGTTGGACCTCTGTAACCACGTTTGTTCAATGTTTGACTTAAATAAGCAGACATCTGAGCAAGGATATCAGTGGGGCTATCTCCTTGTCTAAATTCAGGGACAGGGATGTCATATTCACAGTAGAATGCTGGTGCTGCTTGAGCTACAATTTGATTGGATGGAGCACTGACTTGTTTGTGAGTAATGAGGTTGAGGAGCCTCAAGTTGTGGATAGGTACAAGCAAGGTTTGATGGAGGTTGATATGGTGAATACTGGTGTGAAGCATAAGGTAATGGGTGTGAATCTCCTTGTGATGATGATGTTGCTGGTTGGTGATAAGATGTAGGCGGCGGTGGCAGAATCGAGTACTGTGAGAAGCTTGGTGTTTGATACACAGGTTGATATGAAGATTTGTGTCCTAAAGCAAGCTGAGAGTTGTGGTATGACAGTGTAGGATGGTTTGCCAATAATGCCATTGGTTCATGATAAGGTCCTTGAGAAATTCGGTTTTGGATCACATGCTTCTCATGTTGTTGTAAGAAAGCATAGAGTTGATCTAAATTGGACTTGTGTAAATCACGAATCATCTTGACATCAGTCTCATATTGACTCCATTTAGGGGGTAGTGTGTTCAAAAACTTGGTGTTTAATTGAAACTGTTCAATCCTTAGATTATAGACATTCATGTCATTCATCAAAGTGGTAAAACGCCAGTAAAAATCATGAAGAGACTCCCCTGGAAGGTATGTGAACCTATCAAACAAATCATACAGTTGACACTCTCGTTCTTGCTTAGTGAGAGATCTCCCTTGTAGCAAAACCGCAAGTCGATCCCAAAGATTCTTTGCCACTGTATGTTCACTTACCATTCGAAAGATATCGGGTGGAAGGGCTTGAAGAATTGTCTGAACAGCCCTTTCATCGGCATCTGCAATGATTTTGTTGGCATCGGTTAACTCATGATACTCCCTTGGCCTTGCCACGTTGTTGACGGTAACCTCTCCCCAACCTAATGGTCCTTTATCAATTGATTGAAGCATAAGTTGACCATTTTGTTTGCCCATGATGTACGTTCTCATACGGCCTTGCCATGCTTCAAATAAATCTTTGAGGAGCAAAGGTGGGCGAGTATCGGTACTCGAAATGATCGAAATATCGGTAAGTGAAGTCATAGTTGGCATATATGAATGTGAATTCATTTTGTGATCCCTTGAAAAAGATTATCAAAGATGATCGAACAATGAAATAAGGTTATGAGTTTTTTTTGTGTTGTTAACTAAAAGATGTTGTTATCTTGTTGTTGTGTTTGCTTTTGAAATTTACCAAATTACCAAATTAAATGCCAAATAGAAGAAATCCACTAAGTATCCAAAAACAAGTTCTATCGGAATGTTCTTTCTGTCGGAATACCCAAATCGGAAAGTCCAGATTGGAATGTCTTACTATCAGAATGCTTAGATTGTAATGTAACCCTGTCGGAATGATGATGGTATCGGAATGCCTAGATCGCAATGCAAAGCTGTCAAAATGATTCAGATCGCAAAGTGCTGTCGGAATGATTCAGATCGGAATGCTCTGATCGCAAAGAGCTGTCGGAATGATTCAGATCGGAATATAGCTGACAAAATTTAGGCAGAGTAACGACTTAAAACTTCTTTATAACCGTCGGAATCCCAGATCGCAAAGAACAATCGGAATATCCAGATCGGAATAAGTATCGAAATCCAAGTATCGCAAAGTAGAACCAGTTACTTTCCGATGGTGATGGTTATTGCGATGGAAGCCCCTTTTCACTTGTACTTTCCGATGGTGATGTTTGCTTGAAATTCGGAATGAAGAACACAAGAACTTTTTGAACTTTTGATCCAAGAAAGATTGTGTTTTTACCAAAACCAAGATACCAAAAACACTCTAACACGAATAACTACGTTATACTACTTGAAATCACGATTAAACACAAAAAAAATTTGGTGATTCGGCAAGAAATACTCAACAACCTACGAAATGCTTATAAACACATACGCAACACTTAAAACAAACCTATATTTCATCCCATTCTCTTGATACCAATTGTAGAACAATTATAATCTTTATGAAACAAGGGGGTTGATATTTTATAGAGAGAGAAACTTAGAGAGAGAAATGAAAGAACTTTGTTATATGGAAAACAAGAAATGAAACAACCAACACCTCTTTCCATGGTGGAAAGAGGTTTAAATACCCAAGTCCTTAATGGACTTGGGTCTCCAGCCCATAAACATGCTCATGGGTCGGGCTATTTAATAAATGAAACTAAACACTACTACGAGCCTATAATTACATTGTTGGAGTGACCGAGACTTTCTATATACGTAAAACGTATTTCCAACAGAAGACACTCTAATTCTTTCAACAGTTCATCCACTGGTGCATGCCCTTGAAACTACAATATATCGACTACATATTTTTTTTGAAAGGCTGGTTATATTGACAACATATTAATTTAAGCTGTTCAAAAAACACAAACAGGGTATTTGATACTCTAAAATAAACTGTGGCAACCCGACTAACTCATGGTTCCAAATCACCCGTTCTAACTCCCACCAGTTCTGACCCCTAGCCTGTAGTGACCATACCCAAGCCACTAAGTTATGAAATATCATAATATTATGTATTGTGTTATCCCAAAAATGGCGATTTATATCGATACCTAAAGAGGATCAGAAACTTGCATTAAAGCTTTAACATCTATCACTATCGCACATGGCTCAAGCTATTAAACAACCCTAAGTATTTGCAGACCATCATATCATAAAAAATTAGTCATAAATTAATTATAGTAGAGGGCTTACGTGGGCATAAACTCTTACTACATAACCCCCTCTCACAAATGTACCATCATGAATACCTTATCAGAAACGCTTATTATACACTGGCCACTAAATCTTTATCAGCAAGTTAAAAGGTTGAAGCTTTATCAACAACCGACATCAACAATTAGTAGTTGATATTCAATAAAAGAATCATAGACAAACTTGGGATACAGATGGTATGTACCTTGGTTATTGATGCACGACCGGTCTGTATGTCATTGGTCTGTATGTCATTGGCATGTGTCAGTGCAACCCATCATTGGCACCAACAGTCTTTTTCCAACCCATCAATGGCACGTAAAAAAGATGTGCGTCAGTGAAACCCAACTTGAACCTTACAAAAAGACTCTTAGTCTTCGACTAAATAAGCTGGAAGTTGGAAAAAGACTGTTTATCTTCTAATTTTTGACTAAATAAGCACTTAAAAGGGTGTTTGGGATTGCTTATTTACACCACATATCTACTACAATTATAAGCAGTTTGAACATATTTCACATAAAAGGGTGTTTGAGATGGCTTATTTACGCAACTTACTCATCTATTATTCTACATGTGGGTCCTTTAACTTTTATCTGAAACCATCCATCTTTGACCGATGTCAAAAGTCGGGACAACTATCTTGTTTAGCAAAACGACAAAGATAACTCACCAAAACTAATGTAATTCTTTTGGGCTTAAAAAGCTTGAATCCTGTCTTTCATTTCAGCAAAAACTTTATGCGCATCTTTTTACTGTGCAACTACATCAACCAATTAGTTGCAAAACGAAAGCAATTAATTATCAATCTGTAAAATTACCTCATTTTTCCAAAGACGGTATAAACTACACACGGTTACCTAGTTATGGAAACATCAATCAGTGAAAGTTACATTCCGGTGATAGAGTGCTAGTGACGACAACAACTCTCTGGCTGTAAAAAAAAGAAAAAACTATAAAAACCCATATCTACGACTAAATACATTTATCTATTAAAAATCTTTAAAACATGATTAATAATCGTTGATCTATTAAAAAGACTCAATTAAAAAAACCTACAACCTTTCAGGCGACGATAAATAGGTTTCCTGTGGTACGTTCAGTGATGGCGTGCATATAATGAATTACTTCACAAAATGGGGAAGTTCCCCTTGACAATCGTCACACACCCACCACCATCGTCACACACCGTTCACCAACACTAAAGGGTAAATGGCGTCATCGAGGTGGCTGTGGTGGCGGCCATGATTTTGAAAGGGGGGCGGGGGAGAGAAAGAGTATTAGGGTTTTGTTTAGAACTGTGTTACAAAACAAAAGAAAACAGGGAAGATATAGTTTCTTTTGACAATTTCAAACATACGGTGGTGACATTAAATTTTTCAACATTTCCTAAATTACAAGGTTTTTCAACATTCAAGATTTTGAGGTTTTTCCTTTATAAGTAGTAGAGATATTCATATTAAAACTAATTAATACATATTAATTAATACACACTTAAAAATAAAAATAACTTAATACACCCCATTACGTAGATATTCTATTATATATTCACATTGTACAACAGTTAAAACCATATATATCTACATAATCGTACAAATTGTGTACCTAAAATGATAAGGTTGAACTGAGAACCGAAGTCACAGTCGGTTCAACTAGCAAAAAAAATGGTCAGAAGACGAATTAGAGAGGACCCATCGAAACTGATAAAAATCATACCGTTAAATTAATTTGTACTACTTTTTTTTGAACAACACATAAATCTGTACTACTTATAAAATATATTGTACTCTCTCTCTCTCCAAAATTTTAAGTAGTACAACATTACAAGGTTTTGGTACAAAACTTTATAACACAAAAATTTCTAATTTTTTTTCTATATTAATTGGTGGGCGATAAACATTAAATGATCAAATTATTACAAATTAATAAGCAAAATGTACAAATGAGTATTGCTATAAATTCTAGTTTTTTAGACACAATTATTTAAAATGTTCACTAATGTAAGTTTAATATCAAATTTATATGTTTGATATAAACCATGCCATTTTTTTTCATAAATTTACATTTTTGAAGACATATATCGTTTAAGTATGCATTTTAGTACAAATTTAGTGAAATACTGATCATTTTGCTAATGAATTTTATTAAATTGTATACATTAAAGTAGGAAGTTTTAAGATCATTTTGATGTATGAAAACATGTAAACATATAAATTAAGAAGATTTTCTATATTTATATGTTATATAATATTGCGACGAATGATACACATATTTACAAAAATCTTTCACCATCAATCATCACAACCCCGTAATATTATTTCTATATTAAATGGTTTATTAATGCTCATAGTTATCTCAACTTAAAGCTATCGTCATTATTAATAAATATAACTATAAAACATCGCACTTGCGGAATTTTAGTTTCAAAATAGCCGCAACACGCAGGTACCCTGCTAGTATATAAATGAAAACTTCGAGTATTTCAAATTGTAAATCACTAACTAATGCAGTCTATAAGGTTCTCATAACTTGTATCAGGTTTTACACTAATTAACATTAGACTTACAATAAAAAAAAATACTAAGAAATTTACACATATAGTTTACTTATGCCTTTAGGCCTTGGAGCTCCTAGTATCATAACCCGTGGCTCAAACCATTAGCAAAACGCGAGCTCTACGGTACCAAACATCACACCATAGCTAACGTTGTGAAAGCTCACACCGTATATGCTAACCCAAAACGATGGGCATAACACGAGACCACGGCCCAAGACCCTACACCATAGCCAGAGACGAAGCCATGACAAAAGCTTACCAAGGCACAATTTGATTCCACGATCTCTGGTAGCAAAACATAAAAACGTTTACATATACCATCATTATTAGCATTAATAAGTTATTCTTCTTTACAACACAAGCTGAAGCGTCGTTAAAATCATCACCCATTTAATTACGTATATCAGTTTTAATGAGCTTCATTTTAGAAAAAAAAACCATCTTTCAACCGTGGTGGTAACACCATGCACGACTAAAGGCAACTACCACATGCAAGACTAAAGCCAACTACAATAACCAATATACTAAAAGATCAGATTGTACTTTTTCTTATCCACCAACAAAATCTTTATCATTAAACATAATATGATAATAGACTCCTAATTTCGTAGAAAGACTTAACATTTCATCATAAGTAAACTAACTGGAATAAATCTCACTAAGTTTCACTAACTTTGATACACTAAATTCTGAAATGTACAATCAAGTAAATCAACACTTCCTTATTAAATGGTCTCCAAACTCTTAAATTTTCATATACATAAAAATGTTTAATATATGAACCTCGAAATGATGTCGATTTGTTATTATAAATTCGTCCATATTCACCATCTCAATACCATGTTTATCACAAACAAATTTAAATCCCTCAAAAGTGAAGTAAAACATGTCGCACTATATTCTTGCAATGCTCGATTGGTTTCTTTTACCAATGAAACGACTTCTAGGATATTTTGATTGTCTTTCCAAAGATGTGACAATGTATTAGTGAGCTCCAGGATATGCAACAAGTACAATAAAAATACAAAATCAAGTGTTTTGAAATACTTTATATGGCCATAAGCTATTTCACGGCTAGAGATATTATCATCTTCGTCATCAACATAGTGAAGTACCTTAAGAACCTTTAGAAATATTTTTATCAAACTAGTGATGGTATTATGATAAACCCCCTATCTTTTTATCAAATAAGATTAGAATACACTTTGTTAAAGCGAGTACATTTAAAATGAATTTGAGAAAAATTGGCATTTTTTTCAAAAAATTAACGCTACATCAAAAAATTTCATACGTGTCACGGGCACCCACGGGACACCCTCTGACTCCATCCCTGACCATAGCTCGTGTTGTGAAGCTTGCGTCGTGGGAAAATTTTATTTTTTATTTTTTTATTTATTTTTGAATATTAAATGTATAACGACTAGTGAAGTTTTTTTCAAAAAAGTTTGACCCTTTTAGGATTAAAAACTATTCATTTTTTTTCAAAGAAAAAACTAAAATTTATATTTTTACCTATATAATCTCATCTATAAACCACATTTTTCATACATCTTCTACATTTCAATATCTCCAAATAAAAAAAATAAATCCTAACCAATGGGTCGATTTTTTTAATAATGTGCATAATTGATAACGCCTCATTTATATATGTTTTTAATGATGCATTTTTCCTTGTTTGCTATGTAAATAAATAAATTATATGTTAAATTGTTACTAATAATAAGTATTGTTTTGATTGTAGTGAAAGAATAAAAATATGGAGGAAAGAAATGAAGATATGGAAAGAAAAGGACTAAAGAATAAATTGTACTGAAAAGGGGCCAAAGTGCGGCGCACATTCACATTTTGCGAATCAGCAAAGTGCGGCGCACAAATGAAAAGTGCGACGCACTTCTGACTGCAGTTACACAAATTAAGTGCCATTATGCATGGCAATTATGGGAGACTCTTGGCTTACACTTCCAGATCTCTTAGGCTACGAAATTTTGGTTATATAACGGACCCAAGACAGGCATAAACATAGCATTCTATCCTCAAATCTCCATTGTTACAAACGGTTTTTCATATAATCAAGGATTTCCTAAATCCTTGATCATTGCTACTAGTCCAAGGTGAACCTTAGTTGGTTCATACTCATTGTGCTTGTGGAAAAGAACTCGGTTAGTTCATTTGTTTGCTTGTAAACAAGTTTGATCAAAACTCATACTTTTGGAGCAATATATTAAATTCACTTTTGTTGGTATAATATCTATCTCAATCATGTTTATTATTTTCTTTGAAGAACAATTTGTTGAGATGATTATTTTTACTGTTATTATGGAGTAGTCTATTGTGCAATTGGTTGAGGCTTAACACCCTTATGATTAGATAGATTTATTGGCTTTGCGAGGGAAAAGTGCGGCGCACAATTAGGTTTGTGCGGCGCAATTTCCTCCTTGGTTCGTGATTATGAGTATGATTTAGAAGCTTTTGTATTAGATGCTATTGTGTAACACCATTGTTATGTGTTGGGTTTATTCATGATCATGACTAGTACTCATGTGAATGGATAAATTTCTTGTCATCTAGTAAATGAATCTTGTTATTCGCTTTTGTCGCGATTAGTGGAATAAAACATATAACAACTCTTACATAATCTCATATATTACTTTAGTAACTGAAATCAAGCATAAACCATTCTTAATGCTTTTTGTATGACATGATCTTTAGAAGGGTTTTTGTTATATTAATTAGATGTTGTGTGTACGACTAGTAATCGACATGTTGTCTTACATTGTTTATGCACTCATATTCATCTTTGCTACCTATCTTTCACATGGTTGTAACCTTAACCAAACGCACCTTTTAAACCATTTTATAAGTATATCTTTAGAACTTGTGACACTCTAGAGGTAATTGTTTTATATTCTATAACACCAGTCCCGTGGAACGAACTGGACTTACCTCAACACTATGCTATACATGACAGGGTATACTTGCCCGTGTTTGTGTTTCTAGTCAATTGTGTGGTAATATCTTGTAATAAAAATTTAAGACTTGTGAAACGAACATCAAGTTTTTGGCGTCACTGCCGGGGATTGATTTGTTATTAGTTTGAAACAATCTGAAATACTTGGTAAACATAAAATTTCTAAACACGCTGTATAGATTTCTGGCAATCTGAAAATGTTTTTAAGAAAACTAACAATTGTGCGCCGCACATTTCAAAAGTGCGCCGCACATTGCTGTCAAATTTGCAAAAATATTGGTTGAAACAATCCCAAAACACCACCAAAACCTTTTACTCTCAACACTTACTGCTGAAAACATAAGAATTGCTTTGTGTGTACTTATGATTTTTGAGCTTTTGGGTTTATCCGTATTACACTTAAGGAAAAACCAAAAATATTTGCTTTCAAAATTTTATTTTCTATTCAATTTGCTCTTTGGTAGAATAATTTGCTTGGATATGTCTTGTTTGATATTTATCATAATTTGTGGTAATTTTTCTGAAATTTTAGCTATAGTAAAAATACGGAAAACAAGAAAACAAACAATAATGAAAAAAATGGCTTTATCTTGCAAAATACTTATGGACGTATTGCTAAACTTGGTCATGATTTCTTATTTTGACTATTTGTTAAGAAATTGCTATGAAAAATGTCTTATAACTTGGGTTGATTGGCTTACAAGTTGTAAAGTTGTGAAAAATATTTCTAGTCGCAGAAAGTGCGTCGCACATCTCAATTGTGCGCCAGCTTTTCTGTGTCACGCAAAAGTGCCCCGCACATTTCAATTGTGCACCGCACAACTGGAGAAACAGAAAGGTGAAGTTGCTTATAAAGCACTCAAATGGAGATATTAATTAAAATTAATGTGTTGCCTAAGAACTTTAGGGTATGAAATATCATTTGGATTTTATGGCACTAACATACTAATGTTTCTTTTGATGTGTTATTGTTTTAAGATTGAGATGGATCTAAATACTAGCTTGGGTAGAATATGATTAGGAGTGGATGAGCATATTAGTCTCAATGACAAAATTGAACCGGAAGGAGAATGGTCAGGTTCTGAATGTAAGGACTCAGCCGATAGTGGGATCCAAAAGGTCTTGACTTTCCATCGTTTGGAAGAGTTAACACCTAGTAAAAAGTATTTGATGCCTTGCTACGTGGAAGAAAAATTTGCTTATGATGGGCAAGGAGATTTGGAATTGGAAAGCAGCTGGATTAGTAACGAATTTGTAGTTGAGCTTGTCTTAACCAACAAAACTCATCGTAATGGAGACAAAGAGATAGATAAGAAGCTCATTGTCATGATTAAATACGAATTGCTTTTCGATGAATTTTTTGTTAATCCGGAAGAAGACGATTGTCTACCATGTGTAATTTTGGGAGATCTTTCCTAAAGCAAGCTAATGCACAACTTGACATCACTTGTGGCATACTCACTTTATGGCCAAAAGTGCATGAAAGCTTAGACTTTGGAGAAATTGATGAAATACTTGACAACCTAAATTTTGATGATTTGGCACCTATTGAAACCGAGGAAATCGATGCTCCTAGATTTGTTTATAGCATGGGCAAAAACAAAAGAAACAAAGGTAAGAAGCCCGCCCACGCGTATAAGTTAAACTATAATGGTGAAGGACCTTCACTCACCATTAACAAGCCTTTAACTAGAGAAGAACTATCAATGAAGGAATTACAAAAAGATATTGAAGAAACAGTTATATTGTTGAATATGCATCGACCTATCATTGAAACTTTGAAATATAGTGATAAATATAAGATGATTGTTAATCGAGTTTTTCTCGATAAATTTAAAGTTGAAGATGGATTAACACCGGAGTATGAAGATGTGGCTATACAAATGCTTCGTGAGAACAAGGTAATGCTTGAGAAAGAAGATCTGGGTTACTTTATCCTACCAATAAGGTTGGAGGGTAAAACTACTTATAATGCCTTGGTTGATACCGGTTCAAATGTTAATGTCATGCCATATGGAATCTTTAAAATGTTAGATGTTGGTAGAGTCAAACCGAGGTTTGATCATATCAAAATGCTTGATCACTCCTACGCGGAGGGATTTGGATGTTTGCTTGGAGTTCTTTGTTAAGTAGGCACAACTACACTACTAGCCGATTTTATGCTTCTTGACATTCCTATAGATCGAGATATTCTACTAGTGGTTGGAAGAAAATCTTTGCACACCATTGGTGCAAACATAGACGTTGGAAAAGCTATTATGACTAGCTTTGATGGGTTTGTCCATCAAAACTATAATGTGCTAAAGGCAAAGAAACACGATGATAGTGATGATGAAGACGATAAGCACTACACCGTGAAAAGAGATGAGAACGGTATATTTGCAACCATGGACGGAACCGGAAGAACTTCTGGATGCATCACTAAGTGAAAGGAGCTACCACAACCCTTTATTTGACATATGTGTATACTAGAAAATTGTGGGGATGCTTGGAGCACTTCTCGTTTCATTGACATATAAGGATTGGCAAGTGGGGAATAAGCGAGAGTTTGAAAACATTGCTAAAGATGGAGATAGTGAATGGTGATGACGAATAGTCCCTAGTCGGGCTGGATAGTCCGACGCACAGGTACTACCCGTATCCATAAGAATGGATTAATGTTTATGTGATGCGCGCACAGCCCAAGAGGCCCAGTAAGTCGTTGTCGCACATACGGTTTATTAGTTAAACCGTATCCTCGTCGCACTATGACATGATCAGACGAGAATATAATTTATCTATGATTATATTCTCCTAAAGAAAGAGGATATACACTTACCTCAGTTATGCGATAAAGATCAATCTATTTTGAGTCATTATCCTTTGCTTTGGCCGCAAGAGTATGAGAGCCCAGCCAGGACTCTCTCGGGTATAAAAGGAACCCCATAGGTTCCACAAAGGTATGATACACACAATACCCTAAACCCTAACACACTCAAATCGATTACTTACTCTCACGCCGGAGTCTAATCGTGGGTCACAAACCTACGGTAAGCCTAACGGTGTCTGTTTTTAGTGCGCAAGGTCCTTAAACAAGTTTCACTTGGTGCAAGAGCTAGAGTCCACAAGACCCCGAATTAAGCCTAATTCGGGTCAAGCTCGGTCCATCCAACTTTTGTATCAACGAATGGCATGTTTCCATGGTTATTATTGATCCATGTGGAAAGAGGTACGAGAAGGTATACGAGACAAAGGACACCAATAGAGAGGTCTCGGGACGCTACACGGAGAGTGTTATCATGTCACCTCTAAAATTCTACTATAACTAAAGATATGGAGGAAAAGTGGAGTGCATCATTGACTCCTAGTTACTTTATGCATTTTTATCTTTTGTATGTAGATAACCAGTAAAACAAAAGTAAAATCTAAGAGTCCTAGATGTTTTAGGATAGTCTTAGAAGAAGAGAATGTTTTCTCTAGTTCACTTGTCATTTTTCTTTTATGAAATCGAATGAATTGGAGGTTTTCTTTGAGATTTTGTGTCTTGTGTAGTAAATTACAGAAACGGTGTCTGTGAGCACAGAATGTGCGCCGCACATTTCAAAAGTGTGCCGCACTGCTGGACGAAATTTTTTTATAAACTTTATTTTTCTTATTTCAAACTAAAAAAACAAAAACACACCCATCGATTCCTTGAATCATCACCAAAAATATTATTCAATTTCTACTCCAATTCACACTCGAGATCATGTCTAGAGTAAGTTTTTAATCTTTGATTCATACATATTTTATTTATTAGTTTTAAATTTTGATTAATTTTTCAATTAGGGTTCTTAGTAATTCATAATCGGATTAAATTAGATTCGTAATTAGAAATAGGGATACTAATTAGGATAGATTTTGATTATTAGATAATATTGAAAAACATAAAAATATGTAAATGAGGGTTTTTGACATTGAACCTTAAGATTGAGCAATGTCGCGGATTAAATTGAATTGGGAATGGTTTAGTGTTGGATTCTAGCCATTATTGTTAATTTGTAACCATTAGTTTGCGGATTTGGTTAAAATTATTAGTTACCCCGACATATGCTAAGATACACAGATTGTGCGCTGCACTTCTCAATTGTGCACCACACTTTAGCAAGTTTTTCTAGAAAGTACGCCGCACATTTCAATTGTGCGCCACACTTTTTGTCTGAAAACCAACATAAAGACCATAACACCAACATAGGGATACCGTTGACCCCTAATGTTTATCTAACGTTAATATATGTTTGTTTGTGTGATAAATTTTGTAGAACACACATTCTGGAAATTATGAGACCGGCTCTTCATAGGAAAGAGGCGAAAGCCTATCGAGTCGGTGAGTGCCGCACTCATGGGAGTTCCTAGCCACCCATTTCTGAGTTGGCCTGGATGCAACACCAACGATAAGACCATTTACAACAATGCTCTTATTCTTCTACTATCGAAACATATTTTTGCACCTAGCATTATAGACTTTGGAGTTTTGAATGAACTTGGTTGTGAAGCTCAAATTAGGGAGATGTTATCAATAGTTGTGATAGAGGCTGGAGGAAATGAAGCCTTGTTTCAATCGAATGCTTGGATTCGTGCTTTTACTTGTAGGGAGAAAATCTATGCGGAGCTTGTTCTTGAGTTTTTCTCAACTTTTCATTTTGATGAAGATGTTGATGTTGATGAGCTAGTGACTAAGAAAATTTTGAGTTTTCGACCTTGTGGAAAAGGACATTCTTTGACTTTTAAAGAATTTGCTAAATACTTGGAGTTGTATACTAGAGAGGGGCGAGATGAGGAAGGTTTTGAAGTTTATTTTCAAGGAGGTGAACATGATCATGGGAATTTTAATGTTAGTGAGTTTTGGGCATTAATTTTTTTCGTATGAGGATCTATTGAGCTTATCTAGGAGCTCAACCACTAGGATTTCTAGTCCACTTTTGAGAGTGCTTCAAAAGATGATTGTTTATGCGGTTTTGTCAAAGAACCACGGGATATGACAAAGTTCAAAAGAATGATTTGTGGTTATTGATCATGTTTAGGGACAAAACCGTGAGCAATATGCTAATGTGGATTGGGTGATTGCAAAGTGGATAAAAAGGAAAGATCGTGGTAGTCAAGAAAGTAGCATGATTGTGTGTGGACAATTTATGACTAGGTTAGCCCGAAGAATGAGACTTTTAACCGAAGAAGTTGTGGGTAGTCTTAGTCCGCCGATCGTGTGTGATACCATTGACAAAATCACCTTGAGGGATTTGATTGGAGTGGATGGAAGGTTGATACGAGAAGACGCACCGACGAGAGCATCATGTGTGAACATGTTGCGAGTTCCTCGTGCATCACTCCAAGATGTTTGTGAAAGAATGGTAAGGATGGAGGTTAGGCAAGACCAACTTGGGTTTATGATAGAGTGACAATGTTATAGTAAGGATAGATACGCTCTGGTTTTTGAGAGAATGGCGGAACAATATAACGTTCTGATGAGTGGACCTTATGGACCACCCGGATATCACCATGAGTCATTCTATTATACCAAACAACCACCACCTTATCCACCATATTTTTACCCATCCAACGCTCCAAGGAATGATGAAACTGAAGAGGATATGTAATGCCTCGTGTTTGTGACTTTTGTGTTAGTCACATGTTGAAACAGTTTCAAACAATTTTTAGGAATTATTACATTTGGTTATGTAATATGCATTTGTTGGCATGTAGAACAAATAATTACTTTGTGTGTGGATTTTATTTATTTTGGTATGTGAAATATGTTTGTGTATATATTGTTTGTGTTAAATTGCAGAAAATAAGCAAGTCAATGCATAATAAGGCGAAGATTGAAGATTTCGGCTTCGTTCACGACTTGGAATAAAAGGGGAGTATTATTCTTATTTTCCTCTATTTTTACTTTTTCCTTATGTTTAGCATTAGGGACAATGCTCATAATAAGTATGGGTGGGGGGGGGGTGATAAGTGGAAAATAAGAGCGTTTTAAGTTGAAATTTTTTGTACTTTTTGTGATAAAAAGTACTTCGCCCATTTCAATTGTGCGCCGCACTTTCTAGCGGATTTTTGAAAAATTTGTTTTTTTGTGTAAAAAAAAGTTTTTGTTAAAAGATTGATAATTCCTGTAATTGTAAAGCTATTCGACTCGGAATTGATAACGTTACATACATAATATCTTATTCACAATTGTGAGGATTTTTAGCCTATAATTCGTAAGCATTCTTACGCCTTAAATCTATTTCGTGAGTATGCCGATGATTAGTTTAATTCTAGAACTTGTACTTGGTAATCTTTACGAGACCGTAGTGGGATCATACTTGTATGATAAGAAGTATTTTAAATGATAAAGAGGCAAAATAAAAGAGAAAAGATTGAAAGTTTTGCCAATGTTTTAAGACGATGATATCTTGTTGAAAACCATGTTACGAGGTGATATAGTAGATCATAAGTATGGGGGAAGACATATTACCCCAAATGTTTGTTGGTATAAAAAAAAGAAGAAAATAATAAAAGGAAAAAGGAGCCTATAAGTATGAAGTGCATAGTATGGAAATAATAAACATGGTGGAAAATGATATGTTGTACACTCTTTTAGCATGTGGTGGTGATAAAAGTTTTTGAAAAAGACCTCTTTTGATATTTTACTTGGTGCTTACGCCAAACAAGTTTAGTTTAGTTCCTTGTAAAAGCTTATGGTAATTTACTTTTCATGACCGTGCTTTTGAGCGATAATTTACCCATTTATATGAGAGTGCGTGAAATCAATATATCTACTTCGTAAGGCGTTTTGTGGCTTTATCTTTACTTTTAATTATTGGCCTTATCTATTCTTTCGACACTTATTAAAATATATTTTTACCTTACTTGAGGACAAGCAAGAAGTTAAGTATGGGGGAATTTGATAACGCCTCATATATGCATGTTTGTAATGATGCCTTTGTCCTTGTTTGCTATGTAAATAAATAAATTATGTGCTGAATTGTTACTAATAATAAGTATTGTTTTGATTGTAGTGAAAGAATAAAACTATGGAGGAAAGAAATGAAGATATGGAAAGAAAAGGACTAAAGAATAAATTGTGATGAAAAGGGGCCAAAGTGCGGCGCACAAATGAAAAGTGCGGCGCACATTCACATTTTGCGAATCAGCAAAGTGCGGCGCACAAATGAAAAGTGTGACGCACTTCTGACTGCATTTACACAAATTAAGTGCCATTATGCATGACAATTATGGGAGACTCTTATCTTACACTTCCAGGTCTCTTAGGCTACGAAATTATGGTTATATACAGGACCCAAGGCAGGCATAAACATAGCATTCCATCCTCAAATCTCCATTGTTACAAAGGGTTTTTCATAGAATCAAGGATTTCCTAAATCCTTGATCATTGCTACTAGTCCATGGTGAACCTTAGTTGGTTCATACTCATTGTGCCTGTGGAAAAGAAATCAGTTAGTTCATTTGTTTGCTTGTAAACAATTTTGATCAAAACTCATACTTTTGGAGCAATATATTGAATTCACTTTTCTTGGTATAATCTCTATCTCAATCATGTTTATTATTTTCTTTGAAGAACAATTTGTTGAGATGATTATTTTTACTGTTATTAGGGAGTAGTCTATTGTGCAATTGGTTGGGGCTTAACACCCTTATGATTAGATAGATTTATTGGCTTTGCGAGGGCAAAATGCGGTGCACAATTAGGTTTGTGCGGCGCACTTTTCTCCTTGGTTCGTGATTATGAGTATGATTTAGATGCTTTTATATTAGATGCTATTGTGTATGATCATTGTTATGTGTTGGGTTTATTCATGATCATGACTAGTACTCATGTGAATGGGTAAATTTCTTGTCATCTAGTAAATGAATCTTGTTATTCGCTTTTGTCGCGATTAGTGGAATAAAACATATAACAACTCTTACATAATCTCATCTATTACTTTAGTCATTAAAATCAAGCATAAACCATTCTTAATGCTTTTGTTATGACGATATTTAGAAGGATTTTTGTTATACTAATTAGATGTTGCGTGTATGACTAGTAATTGACATGTTGTCTTACATTGTTTAAGTGCTCATATTCATCTTTGCTACCTATCTTTCACATGGTTTTAACCTTAACCAAACGCACCTTATAAACCATTTGATAAGTATATCTTTAGAACTTATGACACTCTAGAGGTAATTGTTTTATATTCTATAACACCAATCCCGTGGAACGAACTAGACTTACCTCAACACTATGCTATACATGATAGGGTATTTGCCCGTGTTTGTGTTTGTGTTTCTAGTCAATTGTGTGATAATATCTTGTAATAAAAGTTTAAGACTTACGAAACGAACATCAATAATCTAATATGAAACACCCAATTACCGAGTGCGTCATCATCATTAGACCCGAATACTCCATCCTCCGCCAATTCCACAAGTAGCAATTCTATTCCGCCATTCATCAATCTTATGTCAAGCTCGCCTTATGTTTCAAATTATCAAGCTCCTACCTATAATCCTTTTTTAGATCGCACACCCGAGCAGTTTCAACTATTACAACAATTTCAACGATCCAAACAATCACAACAAATTTCACAACATTCTTCTCAAGAACCGACACAAAAAACCCAAGTCCCAGAGAATCAAGTCGAAAAACGGGATCGTAAAAAAAGTCCGAAAAAAATATGGCGAAGCATACCCGACTCGGGTTTTATGCGGGTAACTAGAGGGGCGCGTGAAGACGCGGCCGAAAGAAAGTCGGATCGTTTGTATTTGTTGTAAGTCGAGGAAGAACTTTTGGCACAATGTTTTATCGAGATATCCAAAGACCCGAAAGTCGGGGATGACTAAGACCGATACACATTTTGGTATAAAATACTTGATATTTATAACTAACGTGCTCTCGATCTAGATCTTCGAGAGCGTAACAAAAATATATTGACGGGTAAATGGATGCCCGAATAGCTAAATAACCAAGTTTAACACGTTATACGACCAAACAAAGGTTCTTACTGCTTAGTGGCGAAAATCAAGAAAATTTAGACTCGGTTGGAAATTTTATATAAAAAAGAGAACAAGAACAAGGATTTCCCACATAAAAGTGCTTAGATTTTTTAGAGATAAATACAAATGAAAAAATCATGTGTCTACCCAATCCCGAAGGAATCAAGGTCGCGCCACAACTGAGACCAATATGTTTGGCGACGACGAAATCCCGCATCCATCCGGTGCTCCACGAAAGTCTAAAGCTCAACGTTCGACAAGCTCTTCGCCGATTTTCGGTTCGCAAAAAGACCACTTTGCAAATAATACTACCACACATATTGGCCGATCATGAGAAATAAAAGGAAAAAATAGAACGTGTGGTGAGTAAAAGATTTGAATTGCTTGAGCTACAAAAAATAAACGAGGTATTGAAAATTCTTGGTTTGGACACTACCAGATTGGCTTTCGAAGAGGCGGAAAAAACTAAAAGATTGAAAGAGGAGGCACGTCTAAAGTATTTAAATTTTTAGAATATTATTGTATTGTAATAGATGTATTTTTAAAAAATTTTAACCTTTTTTATTTTTTATTTGTAATGTATATTTTTATTATTTGTAATGTATCTTTTTATTATTTGTAATGTTTTTATTTATTAATAAAAATTTAATTTAAGTAAAATAGTTTATGTAAGTTAAGAATAACAAGAAAAAAAAGTGAAACCATTATAATAGCAGAACTCTTGTGTTAACTATATCATCACCTTTTTAGTGATGTGTTAATTATAATGTTATGAAATAATATACTGATGTCTTTTCTATTTTTTCATAACACCACATTACACGTGCTCTTAATATTATAGGTCGTACGTGTTTTTCAAGTAAATTTTCTCATGTTTGCAAATATATATTCAGGTGACATGTAAATTTTTGAGTCAATTCTCACGCTTTCACTATAGTTCATGTTGTTTTTTTTAGAATGACGATTTTATTAGAAAAATATTAACTAGCAAGATGCTAGAATTACAAAGGAATAAGAAAAAGAGTCTTAAGCCAATCGATCCAAGTGAACGAGGCTTTACTTCTAGACTTACACCAAGTAAAAGAATAAGAAACTATGTTATCGAAGATAAATCCCGTCAAGAGGTTGTTGCTATCGAATAAAGTCTTGTTGTGGAAGCTCCATACCCCCCACCACATAACGTACATGACAACTTCCAACACCATTTTGATATTAGTTGAGAACCGGATCGATGATATCCAAAACAACCATTCATCGTATGACGAAAATCAATCATAGGACACGTTCCACCATCGGACAATCTTTCTATATAGCTGGTCCGCCACACTGCAACTGAAAAATAAGTGTGTGAAAGTTTCAACCCCACTCTCGCACAAAGGACAAGAGATAGAACCAATATCGATACCTCGATGAGACAAATTAAACCTAGAAGGCAGTGCGTCCATCTTAACCTTCCATGCAAGAATATTAATTTTGATTGGAATGAATTTGATCCAACGAGTTGTGGATGCTATCGTAGTCGTTTGACGCTTATCAATTACTTTCCTTAACGATGCCACAGTGTACACCCCGTCCTTACCCAAAGACCAAACGAACCTGTCAACTTGAGGAGCTAAGTAAATGTTATTGGCTAAGTTTGAGATAGCCAGAAATTGATCATGCTCTACACCTCCCCTTGCACTACGACTAAAGGAATGGTCCAAAGTAGAAGTCGTTAGCTTTTCCCGAATACTCACATCTTTGTTTAGCTCCAACATGAAAACACAGGGAAACGTATCTTTTAGGATACCCTCTTCGCACCATATATCTTTCCAATACCTTGTATTACCACCGTATCCCACTTTTAATTTTAACAACTTAAAAAAATTAACTCCCTGATCATGAAGGTTGTCAACTTCTTTAACAATACTTAGCCAACATGAATTATGGCCACATTTTATTGCACAACCTATGTTGTCGTCGTCTCCATGAATAGCTTTAATAACCCTCGACTAAAGTGACTTTCTGTTGACGAAGAACCTCCACATCCATTTTAGCATGAGAGCACGGTTCAGTGCATAAAGACTCGCGACACCAAGACCACTAGAATCTTTTAAAGACATGATAGTTGATAAGCTGGCATTTATACATGATCTCATCGTTCTTTTCGGGCTTTAAATGCATAAAATGTCATCAAAATACCATATATATGCTTGTGTTTGTTTACTTGTGTATTTTAGGTATGGATATCGTAAAAAAGACAAAAGATCACAAGAAACAAGGAAAAACGAACACGAGAAACGAAGCCGCACAATGAACCAGGCCCTAGTCTATGATTTTTCAAAGAAAAGACCTTGAAGACTTGAAGATGTACAAGGATGATCTCTCATCAATGAAGAAATGACACTTAATACCCTTGTATATTCATAATTACAAGTTTGGTCCCTTAAGTTTGTCAAAATTACAAAAAGGTCCCTCAACTTTGAAGATTTGGCAAGATTAGTCCCTAAAGATTCAAAGTTGTCAACAATGGTCCTTCAATATGTTAAACATACAATGAAGACCTTCAAAGATCAAGAATGTCCAAGATCATTCCTTGAAATATCCAAAAATGGCAAAACAAGTCCTTGTTATCCTTATACCAAAGTTTTATGGCCAGAGTGTGAAATCTGAAACTTCAATAACAAAGGGAAGTGGTTTGTTGTGGCTGAAATACTTGTTATAAACATTTTACCAAAAGACAAGGACTGAAAGTGTACACACCAAACATTCAAACCTCAAACACGCGCCAAACAAAAAATCCCCAAGTTTTTCGGATCAAAACACATACTATTCACACGCATGAACCCAAATTTAACTTTTTACAGCCAAAGGGGTTTTCCAAATTACCTTTACCAAAACATAATTCATCTTCACACGAACACATCCCGCACTTGATATTCCACTCCACTCCACTCGTGGTCCCCACCCATTCAAGCCGTCCACCAATCATATTGCAACTTCCTCTCCAAGGAATGCCACGTGGCCAAATCAACAGCCCACACTCATTACTTGGGCACGAAGGATAAATGGACGTCTAGGATGCATTTGGACAGCTCAACAACTCAAGCACTCAAGGGTAATTCAGAGGATTCAGTAGCTAGGGTTTTGATGTATGTCATGTTCTAGAATCATCACAAGTATTCTATATAAGGAGACCTCAACATGTGAGAGTCCCTTCTTCCAGTTTTTAGATAAAATCCATGTAATCCCTTTTTATGAATATAAAGTTGGTATTTTCCCAAAATCAAATTGTAATTCCTTTTATCTTTTTATAAAAGTGGGTATTTGATTAGCTAAATTATGAGTTCCAATCTTATCAATTATGTTTGTTCAAGTTTTCAAAAGAGAAAAAATATTTTAAGAAAAGGAAAATATTTTTTTGGTGTGTTATTGATATTATCCAACTGTTTTACATTTGTTTATCTTAGCAGGGTTGGAAGCTAGTGGTTGTTCTGCTACAACTTGATCTCTAACAATCCAAGGCATGGATGTATGCCTTGGAGGTACATGTCCCTAGTCCCTTTTACTTAATATTATGCTATGTGATGAATATGAGTATTTGTTCATGAATCAGTGTTTTATTTGTTAAACCTTGTTATTTGAATAATACTTGTTGATATTCAGTTGGATTAATCTTAGTTTGTGGTGTTTTTAAAATGTATCATTTGAAAAAAGTTTATTAATCAGTCATAAAGGGGTGTTTGGGTTTGGGTGTGTTGAAAAAAGTTTATTAATCAGTCATAAAGGGGTGTTTGGGTTTGGGTGTGTCAAGGTGTGGGTGACACAGCCTTTGGCATAAACTGTCTAGACTCACCTTATATGCTAGTTTAAAGTATTTTCAGTCCTTTGTTTTAAGTGTGGTGGTATAAAACCAAGTTTTCATGTGATAACATAAGAACAGTCAAAATATTCAGCAAGGTAGAACTAGTTTGTTTTAATGTTTTATGGTCTTAAATCTTTGAACTTGTTAGATCTTATGTTCATCTAGGGTTGTTGATAGTTTGGTTGTGGTTTGGTAACACTTTAACAAGCCTTGGTCATTTAAATCTCACCAAATAACCAATTGTATCAGCAGACTTTCCTAAACCCCATTTGTTCATCACAGTAACTACAAATTGCTAATTCCAGTGTGTTCTTGTGTATGCTTTTGTGATTTTTGTGATCCTGTTGACTCCCAATAAGCCAAAGCTTATTGTGGTGCCCTTGTTTCCAATAATATCCAACTAGCAAGGCTTGAACTCAAGCCAAAACAAATATGTTCAAGCAGTCGTGGGAACTCCTTTCCCACTGCTTGTTACCACTGACAGTGTTAAACTTGGTCCAGCTTCTAAATAAGCATTTCCAGCTTATTTGAAACGTGCACAACTTATTTTTTTATTATAGATCTTAATATTTTTAGCTTTTTATCTAGACTGGGAGTTTTTAGCTTTAAATCTAGGTTTTATTAGAAAATGAATTCATTTTCATTTTTCATAAGTGCTTATCATATCATTCAGCTTATTTGGCTTAGCTTATTGGGTTTTTCTTGATTGATTTGTCTTATTTAAGTCATTTAGAGTCTTTTGCAAGTTAAATCAAGTTCTGAAGTGGTCTAAATCTCTAAGTCGACTTTTTACAGATCTCTTAAGCATCCTAAAAGAAGGTTGTGTGTTAAATTAGAGCTTATGGCACCAGCTTATGGCTTAATGGGCTTATTGGCCCAATAAGAATAAGCTTTTGACTTATTAAGTTGTGATAAGCTCAGAATCAGCTTTTGGGCCTTTAAAGTTTTGTGTTTAGAATTAAATTTTGAGTTATATTGTGCTTTTTGGGAGCTTATTGGACACTTTTTAGTTTTGGGCTGAAAAGCCCATTAATTTTGGACTGTTTTGTATTTAGCCCATTTGGGGGCCCATTAGGGGTATTTTTGTCATTTTACTTTCATTTTCTGATTATTTAGGTTAAAATAAACTAGTTTGCAAGTTTTTAGAAATTTTTATAATTTTTGAATTTTTAATATTATTTTAATATTTAATTTTAGTTTTTAACCATCTTAAATAGTTTTAATTAGTTTTAAATTTTACAAAAATATTTTTTAGTTTAATTAAGTCATTTTAGAGTTTTACAAATAGAAAAATCCTAATTTAGGCTTTTTATTAATTATTTTGATTTTAGGGCTTTAATTAGCATTTAAAAATTAATATTTAATTAAATAAAAGGTTTGAAAAAGTTTTGATCATTTGTAAACCCTATTTTCATTTTTAGTTATTTTTGGTAATCTTTTGGGAATTTTTAGAGTTAATTTTTATTTTGTCACTTTTTACGGTTTTACGTTTCGTCATCATAGTTTAATTTTAACGTATCCGTCATTCTAATCTCTCATCTTTTCGTTCTCTCATATTAATCCAAAATCTTATCAAGTTATTCACACATAATAAACCTCCTTGGGAAACGAACTTCATTGGGTCATTAGTGCACGGTTTCCCTAAACCGTCGTACTTAATAGTTACCGCATTTACGCTCTTTGATTTCCTAAACAAGAGTGTATTTTACCACAATCAATAGTACTCCATTTACTCCATGAAGCTTTCTTACTTTTATGCTCGTGACCATTGAAGAAATCCCTTCTAATAGATTCCAATTCTTGTAACACTCTAGATGGAGTTTTATAAATAGACATATAAAAGATAGGAATGGTACCAAGAACTGATTTCAAAAGTGTGAACCTGCCCCCGATAAACAGAGCTTTCATCTTCCATTTAGAAAGTGTATTTTAACTTTATCGATCACCTCTTTCCATGCGTCGACCCGATGCATATTACCTCCTACTAATGTGCCCAGATATTTGAAAGGAGTACGAAGAATCAAACAACCTAATTTAGTAACTGCTTGGGTAACCTTGTTGATATTCACGTCTACCCCCATAATTCGAATCTTACTCATATTAATTTTAAGACCAAAAGCTGGACAAAAACATTCCAAGACATTGCTAATTGTATCAATGCTACTATCACTCCATCTCCCAATGAACACAGCATCGTCCGCGAAAAAAAAGTGCGATATGTTCAATGTATCACTAAGGGTGATACCTTTAAACATGCCAATGTCAACCACGCGTTGAAAGAAATATGCAATGTTTCCATGATGAGGATGAAAAACGGAGAAAGATCATCATCTTGTTTAATCCCTTTGAAAAACTGAAACTCCATTGTAGGACTACCGTTTATCAGAATGGAGCCTCTCGATGAGCTGAGGCAACCTTGGATCCATGACCACCATTTACTACTGAAGTCAAGCTTCTTCAAAACTTGGTCCAAAAAATTCCCTCTAACCAAATCATAAGCTTTTTGAAAATACACCTTGAATATGAGAGCTTGTTTATTCTTCATGGAACACAATTTCATGACTTCCTTGAGAATAAATGTGTGACAATCCTCAAATTTCACATATGTGTTATGTGTTATAATTGAATGAATATGAAATTTTGGCTGGAAGTTTTTGCTTTTGTGCCTTACTTAGTAAGATGAATGGGTCCTCACAACCTGAACTGCCATATCAACATATTTCTATATGTTGCAAACACAATGTATATATCAATTCTAAGTTCTAAAAAGTAATCTAATAACTACATTATGAATCAGAACATCTCAAATATAACCATGATACCCTATTTTCCCTTAGAAACACTAGAATCCTTATAAATGAGTTGTAAACTCAAGAATGGTGAACTATGAATGTATAATACATATGAATAAGTAATCAAGGATCATAAACAAATTATAAACTATCATTTAGAAGTATAATTTCATCTAATACTTGTAAGAACAAGCCATTTAAAGGTAAGTACAAGAGTTAAGACCTAGTAACCAAGATTAGCACCTAAAATCTATTTCATAATGAATTAAAACCTAATATTTTGCAACCAGTTACAAAACAAAACTAAGTATCATACTAAGACTATAATCTCACTTTAAGTTAATGTACAAATAATTAAATCACAAAGTACAAGTTTTTAAAGCATGGAACTCTAATTAAGCCTATTACCTCCTAGGATATGATTAGCCTATACAAACCCTTAAACCAAGTGTGTAGAATCATTAGAAGACATAAACGTAATATATAAGACCTAGAATAAGTTTTAAAACAGAGATAAACACTAATTACGTAAAGTACAAAGTCATTAGGCTTAATGACCTAAAAACCCTTATATTAAGCATTTAACTTAGAATCAATACCTAGTCTTTTAGGACAAGTGTACAAACTTCAATATCATTACATTTAGGTTGTAAAATTATCTTAAGACAATGTCCAAATACCCTAATGCATAAGGTACAACGTTTCAATGCATGACTTATAAATTAGGTTAAAATATGTATTTTCACCCTTTAGACATTTTTACTTGGAATAACTTAGTAAAACCAATGTAGAGACTTCATGAACACACTAAGGACAATGTAGGACGTATAAATTGAGTTTCAAACAACAGATAAATTACGAATAATGTATTTAATAAGGATTTAACCCTAGATCATTAGAAACCCTAACCCGGCTAGGTTTTCTTCTTAATTTCACTTAAAACCTTTGTTAAACTTTACAACAAAGACGCAAACTTCTTAATTACATGTGTAAACCCTAATTATACCCTAATCCATCACTAATAACATTCCTAAACCCTTAATTATAAGAATTACAAAGTTACAAGCCTTAGATTTACATCCGCTAGGTTTTTCCCTCCAAAAATGCATTTAAACTCTTTCTGTCCCGAATTTAAACTTAGGATCAGATCTAATAGATATTTTGGGATATTTTTAAGTAGGTGGATAACCTACTTGTAGATTACACATTTTTGTTCTCATCTAAATGATGTCGTGACTTCATTTTAACCATAAGACCAAGATATATTGATTCTAGCTTCCATAGTTTATTCCAAGAATTACTTAGGCTTTCCTTGCATTCCTCTATCACCTTACTATTAATCTTACACATTTCATGTCAAAACTTGGAGGCTAAGTGTTGAAAACTAGTATAAATAGAAACATAACCCTTTCATTATAAACTTACACCTCGATCTCCTTTACCTCCATACCTATTCTGATTTTCCACTTCAAACAAACTTATAAGGATTACTTGAGACCAGAAACCAGGTCTAAGATGTATCCATTGAAGTTCTTGAAGCTTTAGAAGCAAAAGAAGTTCATAAGGGCCCTATAAGTAATTTTGGAGCTACCTAGGTAATCACTATGTTATCTAAGCTTATATCTTGTTATAATGATATTCTAAGACTTTCTATAATGTTATGATGTTAATAAGCTAATCGAATAATCCTTAGTTCATATAATAAGCTAAAATGAAAGTTATAAGCTAAAGATGTAATTAAACCCTAGTTTTTTAATTTACATGAAATATTGAGATAAAATCCATTTCAAAAGATATAGATCTGGAAAACTAATTTTATTATGATTAGAAATATGTTTATAAACTTTGCTTTAAGTTCCTAGATCATTTGGTACAATTTTGAGGTTGTTATGTAATTTTAAGCAAGTATAGGGATTAAAACTGTCATTTTTGAAACTATGAACATTTTGGGCCAAAAGTGTCATTTTACTAAAGTTAAAACTATAAGGATTAATATTTTTAAGTTTGAAACCTTGAGGTTAATATTAGAATGTTGAAATTATAAATACTTAAACTATATACTTAAAGGGTTAAAAGTGTAATTAAGTTAAACTTTTAATAAAAGGGTAATGTTTGCCAACTTTGAAACTAAAGGATATGAAGTATATATATATATTATAATATACTTATCATTTGAAGAAAGTAATAAATGTATCATGTTAGTAGGGAACTTTGTATTAAGATGTTCCATTTTGATATTACTTCTGACTAAGTGGTTGGGTTTACGATTTAATGTGCCCTCGCTCCTCAAACGTTTATAGAATAGCCGGAACAATGATGCTATAAGTAAAACAAATTAAAAATGAAAGAATACCTAATTAATACTTAAGAGTATTAAACTCAATATCAAAGACTTGATACTATACAAAATGTGTTAATCCAGGTTTGTGTGAGACCAAGTTGTTGTTTGTGAGAATAAGTTGTTCTTTGTGAATGAACTATTACTGATGCAACTCAGACTCTATGGATATAAAGTGAGCTCATAGCCTCACTTTTGAAAGTTTGTAAATGAATTGAAAACCCGTGAGGGGGATATATGCTAAAACTGGAATACAAGTATTTTTGTATAATGCCTGATATGATTATTGACACTATGTTTACAACTGCCTTAAAGTTCATTTTTAATCATGGACTGCGAATCATTTCAAGAAAATGAGCGCTAATATGTGAATAGTACTATTTGGGGGTTGATATCCCCTATCCGGGAAAGTCACGCTTGTTGGAAGCTAATGGTTCTGACCTAGGCTAAACGGATACACTTTATTTTGCTAAACTAAGGTTATTTGGCATACTACCTTCTTATAAGGGCAGTTTGTTTATTATGATAATGTCTAGCAGCGATGTCATGAGCATAGTGCAGTAAGACATCTATTTTATGTGTGTGTATAACAACATAGCCCTGACGATATACTTGTATTCAAATTATGTTTAAACCCATGAATTCACTCAACCTTTATGTTGACTTTTAAGCATATATTCTAGGTAATTGTAACTGATAACATGAAGCAGCACAAGAATGGCATAAAGAGGCACGAGCTTGAAATTATTATTCTAGATTTTGGGAACCTCATATTGTAAAACTCTGATTTTAATGATATATAAAGAAAGTTTATTTAATGACTTTTTTGAGTTGTTTTCTATCATTAGGACTTGTGTTTTATGAAGTAATACTCCAAATCAATGTTCCGCTGTATTAAGGTAAAAATCGGGGTGTTACAGATTGGTACTCAAAGCCATGGTTATAGAGAACAAGAATTAAAATATTGACTATAACTACTTTTAAAATAATTTCAAGAAAGTCCCCCGTGTCAAAAGCTAGTGTTGCTACAAGAATGATGTTAAAGTAACATTATGTTAGTGTTGCTACTTTCCAGAATTATGTGTAAGTTTGAAGATCATGCTTATGTGTAAGTGATATTATGTTTAAATATTATGTTTATGTGTACGTAATATAATGTGACTATCATAAATAAGTTATTTATCGACGTCTCTAGAAATATGTATTCCTATCTTCCTCCTATTATCATCTTATCAGATTCTCAAGATGTGTGTTCTGCAAGTAATCCTAACGACTTATATTTCCAATCTTCAGATGAATAATCCTTATGATACCTCAGAAAATCCATCCAAAGATAAGAAAATCCCAAAATCTGTTTTACCTTTTGATGATGATCCTTATATGCAAGTTATACGAGCATATAATGTAGAAATAAATTTTACACCTCAACATCAAATTTATCCATCACCTTACCCTATTAAGATACTATTACCTATATTTGAAAATTTATTTAAAAGTACCTATGAACAACAATTTAAAGATATCCTACCCTATTTGAAAGAACTTCCTCCCAAAAAAATTGAAGATCTTGAAGATAAAGTTTGTAACAACTCATTTTGGTAAATGGAATGTCACGCGTGATTATGGCGTGTCACCAAAGCATACAAGGTAAATGTCTTAAAAACATTAAATGACCATGAAAGGAAATAGCGGAAACAAACATCGGTACCCCAAGTATAAGCTCATCACACATAAACATAAGTATTGTAAAGGAAAAGGACTAAACAATGTCCAAAGAAATAAGTAGCAAAATGTATGATGAAATACATAAAGTAGAGAAGGCTAGATAGCTTCCAATCCACATGCACGTACGCTTAAAGTCTACGAGCGCCCTTGAGTACCTGCCGTTTGGGAACATGAAAGGAAAACGGTTGAGCATAACACTCAGTGCACGGATATACAAGTATTGCATGGAATAACATAAGCATAAAGACTAATAGCAGCATAAATATATATGTCCTAAGTAACCTGGAATCATGTTCATAAACTGGTTTTATATTTTGAAAAGACTTATGTTTTTATGTAAAATATGTATTAATTAGCCAATAGCCCATATAGGTCATGAGGTTCCACCGTGCATGAATACTTGGAGGGGAGACCTCGTCATGAAATTAAAGGGGTTGCCTCTAATTAAATAGTCTGGATAGGAGGGATCAACTCCTAGTGAAGGATGCAAGGCACACATCGCATTCACTCTGGTATTACTGGTAAACATGTAACTAGGATGCACCCATACGCCCCACATGATAATATAACATAATGGCTAAAAGTATAAAAGGGACGCCACGAGCAATCACTTCGCCATGGGGAATTCATAACACTGGTGCCTCCAGTGTTATGGTTATGTCCATAACTAGGTGACACTGGTCATGCATGTATATGGCTTAGGATCTTAAACTAACATAAGTAATCAAACATATAAAACAATACTGGGAAAACAGTTGGCTGCAAACAGGGAATCCTAATAAGGAAAGAATGTCCATACTGAAGGGACGGGAAATCCGTACCTTATCTCTAGTGAACGAAGAAGACGAGAGAATGAAAGTCCTACTTCGATCTCACTAATGCTACATAAAATAGGGTACATGTATTAGTATTCTGTTTACTGAGTACTTAACTGATTATATCGTGTCTTAACTTGGTTTATATGTTCTTGTCTTGTTATACTGATTTTAAGGTTATGCTGTGTTTATCATGTATTCTATGTATTCGGATTAAGTATTACTTGTATTATTATACTTGTTGTGTAATAATAAGTAACTTTCTAAAAATAGCAGGTTTCCTAAAATAGAAAGTTTCCAAAAACAGAAAGTTTCCAAAAATAGAAAGTTTCTAAAACTAGATTAACTTCTTAAAATAGATCAGTTTCTAAAAATAGAAAATTTCTAAAACTAGTAAGTTTCCTGAATTAGAAAGTTTCCATATTTAGAAGTAAGCTGTATTAATAAGCTAATAATATTAGCATAAGTTTACTGGTTAAATATCATAAGTCTACTGGTTAAATATCATAAGTCATGTGATTATTTGTATAGTTTATTAATAATATCATGTTAATTAAATAAACTATAGGTTATATGATTTAATTAAATATAAGCATGATTTAATTAAATTAAGGTGTATAAAATACTTAGGTTAAACATGTATTAATATTATATTAATTATAACCTAAGTCATGTTTATTAGTTAATTATATTACATGTCTTAATAATTAATTAATACCATAGTCTAAGTTAAATAAATAAAATACTTAGGCTAAAACATGTATTATTTCATAATAATTAACCAAAGTCCATGTTAAATTAAATTAATTATTTGTCATGTCTTAATTAATTTAATTCTCTTGTTAAAAATAATATACTTGTAAAAATAAATACTTGTAAGATTTAGTCATGAACCAGACCCGTGAATTTAATTTAGACATGGCGTGAACCGGACCGATTCACCCTTGAACCGGACCAAACAAACACCCCCTTAACAGTGGCTAACCGGCTCAGCCGGTTGCCACTGCCCATGCAAATACACCATCGGCTGCAGCCGGTGGTTCCCTCTCGGCCAGCCGCTGACCACAGCAAAGTTCCCACCGGATCTGTGTCGGTGGTTCCCCCTGCCGCACCTGTGGTTCCCCCTGCTTGACCAAAACCGCCACTGGCTTGAGCCGGTGGTGGTGGCTGCTGATACCGAGACCCCAAACAAACCAAACGGTACCCCGACATAAGTCGGGGTCCCTTGGTTCTTGCTGCCGACCAAAACCAACCACACCAAGACTCGAAGTCTCGGTTGGTGGTGCGAACCAAAACAAGCCGAGAGCCATGGGGCTCTCGGTTGGGTGTCGGCCGAACAAAACCAACCCGAAACATCCCTTAATTTCCCCCCATGATTAAATGACATGTCTAATATACTTGTTTTATTTAATCCAATCTCATGTTCATGTGTTCTTAATTAAATAAAAGAATCAAAGAAAAGGGATAACGGATTACCGAATGCGTGAAACAAATGGGAGTTAATAACACGAACACAACCACTAGAATTAATCAACCAAAATCGATCAAACACCACCCCTTGGTGTTGTTGTTGCCGGCGGAAAACGAAGACAAAAGGAGGGCTAGGGTTTTTGATTTTTAAGAAAACTCTGTAAAGTGAAAAATGTGTTTCTCCCTTTTTTTATTTTAATAAAATCAAACATGGGCTTGGCCCTCTTGTCTCTTGGTGTCCACGGCATGTAGGGCCCACAAAGGGAAACCCGAAGTTTTCCCGTGTCTAATATTTTACGTGTTCGTCTGTTCGTGTTATAATTTAATTAAATGTTCGTGTTATATATAAATACTTGTACGTAACGATATTAATCGTATTATATTAATTAAGTACGTAATTACGTTTTCGTGATTTTACGTTCATGATTTCATGTTCGTGATTATAATTATTATTGTTAATATTTATCGTGTACTATCACGTACTTAATACTTATCGTGTAATAATACGCACATAACTTCTGTAATTGATAATCGTGACACGTGTTCATGCTATAAAAGGAAGGTTTTATATGTACGTACGTTTACTAAGTGTACTGTTCATGGTAAAAGTATGCGGGTTTTACAACTCTTCCCCCCTAAAAAGAATAATTCGTCCCCGAATTATAGATAAAGTAAACTGAAAGAGGAACATACCCGAATTCAAAACTTGAAGTGAGGGTAAGAAGCCCGGATAGACTCCTTTGTTTCCCAAGTGGCTTCCCGCTCGGTATGATCCCTCCAAAGGATTTTGACGAAAGGAATCGTCTTCTTCCTCAAGACTCGTTCTTATCTGTCAAGAAATCGCTCGGGTTCCTCTATGAAGGTAAGATCTTCACGAATTTGTTCTAGTGGATACTGAACCATGTGAAGGGGGTGATAATTGTATCCTCTAAGTAAGGACACATAGAAAACGTCATGAACGTGAGAAAGCTGCGGAGGTAACGCTAAGCGATAAGATACGTCACCGACTCGCTCGATGATATCAAACGGTCCGATGAATCGAGGAATGAGTTTCCCTTTGATTCTAAAACGTCTAACACCACGTGCCGGTGATACCTTAAGAAAGACATGATCTCCTACGTTTAAATGTAAGTCCCTACGATGCTTGTCCGCATAACTCTTCTGACGTGCGCGAGCTTCCTGTAACTTTTTCTTAGCTACTGCGACCTTCTCGTTGGTCAACTCTATCATCTCCGGTCCTTCAAGTGTTCGCTCACCAACCTGATCCCAGCAGATTGAGGCGCGACAATTCCTGCCATACAAAATCTCGAATGGTGCACACTTAATGTTGGCGTGCCAACTGTTGTTGTATGCAAACTCTACTAAACAGATATAATCATCCCAGTCTCCTGTCCACTCCAATGCACATGATCAAATCATGTCTTCTAATGCCTGGATAGTTCGCTCCGACTGTCCGTCTGTTTGAGGATGAAAATCCGTGCTAAGCTTAAGTTTTGTACCCCAAGCTTTCTGCAGACTCCTACAAAATCGCGAAGTGAACCGAGGATCTCTGTCCGAGACGATACTGGATGGATCACCATGAAGTCTCATGATCTCCTTCTTGTAAGTATCGGCGAGTTTGCTGACCGGATCATCCTTGCGGATCGGTAAGAAATGAGCTGACTTAGTAAGTCGATCAACGATAACCCAAATTGCATCATGCCTCCTCTTTGTCTACGGAAGACCGGTAACAAAATCTATGATGATCTTGTCCCACTTCCACTCTAGAATGTCTAACGGTTGTAATAGACCACTAGACCGCTGATGCTCGATCTTAACCTGCTGGCAGGTAAGACATTTGGAGACATAAATAGCAACATCCTGTTTCATACCACTCCACCAAAAGTACTGCTTGATGTCGTGGTACATCTTGGTTAAACTAGGATGGATGGAGAATGAGGAGCTATGAGCTTCATCCAATAACGCTTCCCTGAGTGTAAGATCATCAGGAACACAAAGTCTGGTGCTCTGCCATAAGATACCGTCGTCATCCAACCGAAAGTCCGTCTGCTGATCCAAGTTCTAAATGATCGCCCAAATTTCACCATCATCCTTCTGAGCTTCCTTGATCCTAGAGAGTAATTTAGGTTCCACTCTAAGATTAGCCCAGTAACCGTGTTGTCCACGTACCATGATCTCAATGTTTAGTCGCTCCAAGTCTCTTATAATCTCTTCCTCAATCTTAATGTCGTTGATCATACCGGACTTCCTACTAAGTGCATTTGCCACTACATTCGCCTTGCCGGGATGATACAGCAGATTAATGTCATAATCCTTCAACAGCTCTAACCATTTTTTCTGTCTCATGTTCAGTTCACCTTGAGTGAAGATGTATTTCAGGCTCTTGTGATCTGTGAAGATATCACATGATTCTCCATACAAGTAGTGCCTCCATATCTTTAATGCAAACACGACTGCTGCAAGTTCCAAGTCATGCGTAGGGTAGTTCTCCTCATAAGGCTTAAGCTGTCGTGAAGCGTACAGGATTAACCTTACTCGAGAGTTCACTACACAACAAGCTCCTTATGGTGGAGAAAACTGTACACGTCGCTTAACCAATTTCTGACTCTAAGCTAAAAGTCGAGCCTTAATCGTAGCTAGGACCAATCTATACAACTATACTTAGTACATACACAACTTCCAAATAGACACAACTACTTGGATCTTCACAACTATGACACAACAACAAATGTATAAGATTTGATCTTCAAAGGATCTTTGGTGGTGGACTCAACACTTCACAAGGATAGTGTTCTTTTCTTTGCACTTGAAGAGGAAGGGATGGATGAGATAGATTCACTTCTAAACAAGTATTAATCAATCAAATGATCAAGGATTTGTGTGATTTAAGAAGTATGTTTGAATCCAGAAATTTATGTGCAAAAGAGATGAATTGAAAATCTGAGAAAGGTCCACTATTTATAGGACAAAGGGCCAACGGCTATATCTGCCCGCGGTTCCTTATCTCGGCCGGCGGTACCTTATCGATAAGGAACCGCCAGACTTGACTCCGCTCCCTTTTTGTCCTTTAGTGGTGGAGGTCTTATCTGATTATAAAATATCCTGAAAGAATATTCCAAATCAAAAAAGAATATGCCATTTTCAAATATTTAATTTAATTAAACATTTTCTTAAAAAGAAAGTTTAATTAAAAACTTGTCACACTTAATAAAAAGTGAGTTTTAAGAATAGATTAAATCACGTGATCACTTGATTAAGGTTAGTACTTGTTTATTCATACCTTAAGTGAAAATGGGTAAAATGAAAGATACTTAAACTCAAGAATTTGTTTTTCACTGTTTTCGTAAATGCTTGTTTTTACATATTGTCGTAATCAAAACTAGGCGAGACCAAAAAATGCAAGTAACGTTTTTAGGCATTATTGCATTAACAATCTCCCCTTTTTTGATTCTGACAATACATAAACTCAATCACACAAAAACAAGATTTTCGAAGACGAGTTTATTCATTTCTCCCCCTTTGTCGAAGCAAAAAGGTTGCACAAGTCGGTGTTGAAGAGACGGACTTTGCAAAGACTCCCCCATGGTGCTTACTTCCCCTTGCTTGGGGCACCGAGGAATCGAGATATGGTGAAAAGCTACATAGAAGGGTTAGTTGAACAAAAGAGACAACCAACAAGAGATAGGTATAGGTCACAAAAAATATAATAAAAAGAGAAGAAAACATAAAGACTAAGATCCAAGTGAAGTCATATAAAATAAAAGGAATCATACAAAGATGTATGAAAGAGGAAACAAGCCAAAAGCATAAATCTAATCCTAGTTAATCTAGAATTCTAAGATTTGCTTGAATAAGGTGTCTTGTGGATAAGCAACCAATGCTTATATGAAAGACAAGGTAGTGGCGGAAGGTGGTGGTGGTGGCTTGGTGGAGATCTCATAATCAAAGTGAAGAGGAGGCTTGATTAAGAGACTCTTGATGTAGCTCAACTCCTCATAGATGTGTGCCATAGCAAGATGTTGATATTGACAACAATGACAATATGTCCCATGGTGCATGGCATTATCATGAGAAGGAGGAAGAACACTAAAGGGTGGTGGTGGAAGAAAAGATGTTCCACAATCAACATTCTTGGTAGGAGAAATGTGATTAAGAGTGTTCTTGGGTGAATTTGGATTGAAAGTGTTCTTGGGTGAGTTGGGATTGAAAGCAATTGGGGAAAATAGAGAATCAAGGCTTTCATTGGGAGAATAAGACATTTTGGGATGTGAAGTATGGCAAAATGCTTATGGTTAAAGAGGGAAGGCTCAAGGTATTTTGGGGTGGTCAAAGGGTTGAAGCAAAGATTCTCAAAAGGTGTTGGAAAAAATTTAGAATTTCAGAAATACCCGAAAAAGGAAGCACTGTACGTGGTTCCTTATTGCTTCCGGCGGTTCCTTATTGATAAGGGACCGCGGTTCATATATGGAACCGCCTACAGAGGCTATGTTTTGGTGGTGAAGGAATATTTTTCAGCAAATCTTATTTTTCTAGTCTAACTTATTATAGGGATATGCTTAAAAGCAAAGATAGACAAAGAGAACACATACTAACTCACCAAATAGGGATTTGACCAAAATGCATGGATTTTAAAAAATTGATGTAGGAGGTGTGTAAGACAAGACCCTAAGTCACGACACAATGATCCTCCATGATTCTATCTTGTTCTTGCTATGTTTGAGAGAATCATACATATGAATTATGTAAGCTCGAGATTAATAGCAAGAATCTATGAAAAACGTTTTTAGATTGAATTAACAATGTCAAAACATTTCTTGACCATTTTCGAAAGAGACTTTGAGGATTTTGAAAAGGAGAAGAGAAGATTTTAGGAGACTCAATGACTCAAAGTGATAAAAGACTCAAAAGAAAATAAGAGACTCAATAAAGGGAAAGCAATTAAGGAGTATGTTCCATTAATCCTAGACCTAGACGCAAGTAATTAAAAGGTTCCCCTTAAGTGGCTTAGTGAAGATGTCGACTAAGTTATCCTCGGAGGGTACCTTATCTATTGAAATGTTCCCTTTTTGAACATTATCCCTAAGGAAATGGTGACGAATTTCTATGTGCTTGGTTCGCGAATGTTGCACAGGATTCTTGCTAAGGTCAATAGCACCTTTATTGTCGCACATGATGGGAACATCATCAAGACAAATCCAGTAATCAACAAGCGCTTGCTTCATCCATAGAGCTTGTTGGCATGCTTTTCCGGCACTCACATACTCGGCTTCCGTGGTGGATATCGCAAGAGCGGTTTGTTTCTTGGAGAACCAAGAAGTTAAACAACAACCCATGAAGGTACAAACTCCACTAGTGCTTTTCCGGTCCACATAGTCTCCCGCATGATCCAAGTCCGCGTAGACAATGGTTTCTACGCCGGTCCCTTTAGGATACCATAATCCTAAATGTATAGTGCCCTTAATGTATCTGAAGATACGCTTAACCGCTTCAAGGTGAGAGGTTTTGGGAGCCTCTTGGAAGCGAACACAAAGGCAAACACTAAACATGATATCCGGTCGACTTGCCGTTAGGTACAACAAACTACCAGTCATACCTCTATATTTGGTGTTGTCTACCGACTCACAATCATCATCTACGGTGAGTTTAGTATCTGAGGCCATTGGGGTCTTCATTGGTCTAGATTCTTCTAATCCAAATTTCTTTAGCATTTCTTTAGCATACTTAGATTGACTAAATAAAATACCATCGTCCATTTGTTTAATTTGGAGTCTTAAAAAGAAGTTAAGTTCTCCCATCATACTCATTTCAAACTCATCATGCATGATTTTGGCAAAGTCATCACACAATTCTTGACAAGTTGAGCCAAATATAATGTCATCAACATATATTTGCACGATTGTGAGGTGAGAACCTTTCTTATTTGTAAAGAGCGTGTTGTCTACCATTCCCATGGTATACTCATGTTTAACAAGAAACGCTTTAAGTCCATCATACCAAGCTTTGGGTGCTTATTTAAGACCATAAAGTGCCTTCTTAGGCTTGTAAACATGATCCGGTTTCTCAAAATTAATGAAGCCGGGAGGTTGAGCCACCTATACCTCCTCATTGATCAAACCGCTAAGAAACGCACTCTTTACATCCATTTGTTGAAGCTTAAAGTCTAAGGCACAAGCGTAGGCTAAAAGGATTCTAATGGATTCTAATCTTGCTACCGGTGCATATGTCTCGTCATAATCAATCCCTTCTTGTTGATTATAGCCTTGAGCTACAAGTATAGCTTTGTTACGAGACACAACAACATTCTCATCTAGCTTATTCCTATATACCCATTTGGTTCCTATAATGGTAGAACTTCTAGGTGGAGGAACAAGTTCCCAAACATCATTAGCAACGAATTGATTCAATTCTTCTTGCATCGCAATGACCCAACTCTCATCCGTCAAAGCTTCTTTAACATTCTTTGGTTCAATCAAGGAGATGAAACAAAAGAAGTTGCTTTGGTTTTGGACTTGAGATCTTAGGGTCATTTGATTTAAGTCACCAATGATATTATTGAGAGTATGATCCTTAGACTCCTTAATGTTTACTTCCTTTTCAACACTAAGGTCTTCAACTCCTATTTTTCTAACCTCTTTGGCTTTAACTACTTCTACTTCATCCAAGTCATCATCAACCAATGGTTGTGTCTTGGTTAAAGGAGGGGTTTCATCAAAAGTCACGTTAAGTGATTCTTCAATTACGCCCGAGGTTCTATTGAGGACTATGTAGGCTTTGCTAGTTTGGAAATAACCTAAAAAGATACCTTCGTAAGACTTTGGGTCGAACTTGGTAAGGTAGTTTTTGGTGTTGAGAATAAAGCACTTGCTTCCAAACACCCTAAAGTATTCCAATGAGGGTTTCTTACCTTTAAGAATCTCATAGGGGGTCTTTCCTAGGAAAGGTCGAATAAGAATTCGGTTGAGAATATAAGTGGATGTGTCCACGGTATTGCACCAAAACTTTTGAGGCAAAGATTGCTCGTTTAACATCATCCTAATCATCTCTTGGATGGTCCTATTCTTCCTTTCAACTACCCCATTTGATTGTGGAGTGCGAGGAGCCGAGAAGTTATGGGTAATACCATGAGCTTCACAAAAGGCACCAAATTGCACTTCATTATCAAATTCCCTACCATGATCCGTCCTGTTGGAAATACGTTTTACGCATTTAGAAAGTCTCGCTCACTCCAACAATGTAGTTATAGGCTCGTAGTTAAGTTTAGTTTCATTTATTAAATAGCCCGACCCATGAACATGTTCATGGGCCGGAAGCCCAAGTCCTTTAAGGACTTGGGGTATTTAAACCTCTTTCCACCATGGAAAGAGGTGTTGGTTGTTTATTTCTTTCATTTCAATATATGAGTTTTCTTTCACTTCTCTCTCTAACTTTCTCTCTCTAGAAAAACATCAACCCCCTTGTTTCACAAGATTATCATTGTTCTACAATTGGTATCAAGAGCATGGGATGAGATAAAGGTTTGTTTTCGTGTTGAGTATTGTTTTCTAAACAATTCGTAGAGTACACGTTTGTTTTTGCCGAAATCTTCAAAAAAATTTTGGTTTGATCGTAGTATTAAGTAGTGTAACATAGGGATTTGTGCTTAAAAGTGTTCTTGGTATCTTGGTTTTCATTAAAACATCATCTTTCTTGGATCAAAAGTGCAAAAAAGTTGGTGTTCTTCATTCCGAAATTCTAGCAGAAACCTTCATCGGAAAGTACAAGTTGAACGTGGGCTTCCATCGCAATAACCTTACCATCGGAAAGGGTTTGGTTCTACATTGCGATAGTTGGGTTTTATTACTTATTCCGATCTGGCATTCCGATCGTACTTTGCGATCTGAGATTCCGACGGGTATAAGGAAGGTTTTTAAGTCGTTACTCTGCTTAAATTTTGTCAGCATTCCAATCTGAAACATTCCGATAGGCTTTCCGATCTGAAACATTCCGATAGGCTTTGCGATCTGAGAATTCCGATAGACTTTGCATTGCGATCTAGGCATTCCGATACCATCATCATTCTGACAAGGTTACATTACGATCTGAAGCATTACGATCTGAGTCATTCCGATAGCTCTTTGCGATCTGAATCATTTCGATAGCTTTGCATTACGATCTAGGCATTCCGATAGTAAGACTTTCCGATCTAGGTATTCCGACAGAACGAACATTGCGACAGAACTTGTTTTAGATACTTAGTGGATTTTCTTCTATTTGGCATTTAATTTGGTAATTTGGAAACGTTCAAAAGCAAACACTACAACAAGATAACAATATCTTCTAGTTAACAACACAAAAAAACTCATAACCTTATTTCATTGTTCGATCATCTTTGATAATATTTTTTCAAGGGATCACAAAATGAAGTCACATTCATTTATGCCAACTATGACTTCACTCACCGATATATCGATCATTTCGGGTACCGATACTCGCCCGCCTTTGCTCATCAAAGATTTATTTGAATCATGGAAAAGTCGCATGAGAACGTACATCATGGGCAAACAAAGTGGTCGACTTATGCTAGAATCAATTGAAAAAGGTCCATTAGATTGGGGAGAGGTTACCGTCAACAATGTGACAAGGCCAAGGCAATATCATGAGTTAACTGATGCCAACAAACTCATTGCAGATGCCGATGAAAGGGCTGTTCAGACAATTCTTCAAGCCCTTCCACCCGATATCTTTAGAATGGTGAGTGAACATAAAGTGGCCAAGGATCTTTGGGATCGACTTGCGGTTTTGCTACAAGGGACATCTCTCACTAAGCAAGAACGAGAATGTCAACTATATGATTTGTTTGATAGATTCCAATACATTCCAGGGGAGACTCTTCATGATTTTTACTGGCGTTTTACCACTTTGATGAATGACATGAATGTCTATAATCTAAGGATTGAACAGTTTCAGTTAAACACCAAGTTTTTGAACACACTACCCCCTGAATGGAGTCAATATGTGACTGATGTCAAAATGATTCGTGATCTACACAAGTCCAATTTAGATCAACTCTATGCTTTCTTACAACAACATGAGAAGCATGTGATCTAAAACCGAATTTCTCAAGGACCTTATCATGAACCAATGGCATTATTGGCAAACCATCCTACACTGTCATACCACAACTCTCAGCTTGCTTTAGGACACAAATCATCATATCAACCTGTGTATCAAACTCCAAGCTTCCCACAGTACTCGATTCTTCCACCGCCGCCGACATCTTATCACCAACCAGCAACATCATCATCACAAGGAGATTCACACCCATTACCTTATGCTTCACACCAGTATTCACCGTATCAACCTCCCACCAACCTTGCTAGTACCTATCCACAACTCGAGGCTCCTCAACATCATTACTCACATCAAGCAAGTGCTCCAACCAATCAGTTTGTTGCTCAACCAGCATAAGCATTGTACTGTGAAGATGACATCCCTGTCCCTGAATTTAGACAAGGAGATAGCCCTACTAAAATCCTTGCTCTGATGTCTGCATATTTAAGTCAAACTTTGAACAAACGAGGTTACCGAGGTTCAGCACCAATAACAATCAGTTAAGGAACTCGTCTAACTCTCGACAACAGGCAACAATTCAGGATGGAAGGGTCACGGTGCAACCACTTCAAGGGAGATCAAATTCGTCCACTGCTGGTGCACGTTCATCCAATATTAATGCTACAAGGGCTAACATCACTGGTAAAATGAAGATGGTTATTTGCTACAACTGCAAAGGGGAAGGGCACATGGCCCGAGAATGCAAGCAGCCTAAGAGGAGAAGGGACGACACATGGTTTAAGGAGAAGATTTACCTGGTGAATGCTCAAGCCCAAGGTCGTGAGCTTGATGAAGAAGAATTGGCATTCCTTGCAGATCCAGGAGTTGCGGAAACTGATGGTCTCACAACAGTCATCACCAACAATGCTGCATATCAATGTGATGATTTGGATGCATATGAATCTGATTGTGATGATCTTAACACCGCCAAAGCTGCTCTTATGGAAAACCTTTCACTCTATGGGACTGATACCATTTCTGAGGTACCAAATACTGCTACAGATACTAGCATTGTACCTTATCAAGTTGAGCAAATGTCTGAGTATTCGGAACAGCCTCCGGTGGTTAGTAACTCAATTGATGAGACAAACAATGATAGCAATAACATTGCAAGTCCTCAGATTTTGAGTGAACCACAACCGGGAGCTCTTACGACTATTAATTCGTCTGCTCAACCTGATTTGGTTATGGTCCCTGCATCTTTGCTTAGCCAAATGAATAATGCGGTCCTTGAAACCCTTAATGCTAATCAGACTTTATCTGCCGAGCTTGCTTTGCATAAGGACAAGGTTAAAACCTTGGAAATGACTCCTGTGTCCACTACCTTAACCAATCCTGAATTTGATAGGTTTAGGAAAGTTCAAATGGACAATCTGCTTGAAATTGAAAGTTTAAGAGCAAATCTTTCGAATGAGCTTAAAGAAAAAGAGTCAGTCGTTACTAATTTTCAACAACTTCAAACGGATTTTGAAATTCTTGAGTCCAAACAGCTTGAAATGGAAATTAAGACGTCTGAAAGAATAAAAGAAACGGAAATTAAGCTTTTAAAACAATATGCTGCTTCACATCTAGTACACTTGTTTCTTGCATCATTTAAAGAGTTCAATCTATCGCGTCTTATAGACTTACCACCTAACCCGGGGTATGCAAAGCAAGCGCTTAACCACAACCCACGACTGTATGATGCAACAAAGTTAGGATTGGTATTAGACCCGATAGTGTTCTCAAGTGATTCCATGACACACCATATGATGAAAAGCAGTTAAAATTACTTTCGACATATCCTGAATATGACTATGCTTCAATGAATGCACAAAATGCCACAATAGATCTTAGAATTCGTTTTAATATGAAAAAGAAAACTCTCCAAACATCCACTTTCATGCCGACTAGAGAATGCCTTAGTATAATTCCTATACTTGTCAACTCGGACAAACCAAAGGAAATTCCTAAGAATCTTCCCCCGGTTAGTACGGTAAAGCTCAGCTTGGAAGAGATTGGGCAATACCTTACCGATTTTGACAAGGTCATTTTGGAATGTACGACTTCAACGGCTCAAACCGCTGGAGAATGGGCGTTCGAATACATGAAAACGGTGTTTGAAGACGCGATCGTTCCATTTGTGGACCATATTAAACAAGGAGTCTATGATCTAGCGTGTAATTTAAGTTTTGAAATTGGTGAAGTTCAAAAAGTTTTCAATAAAATGGATGATGCTTACGAACAACACTTAATTGAAAAGGAAAAGATTTTATCAGAATATGACTGCTTTTCAGAACATATGGTGTCTCTCGAAGTGATGCAAGTTGTTACTGTTAAATATACTCATGAACTTTCATCTACTGTGAATATTTGTGATGATGTGCATGAATCTGTGAATACTGTTGAATATGTGAATACTGTAGAAAATCATTCTTGTCATGAATCCAATGCTGAATTTTTAAAGCTTCAAGATTCGTATAATACACTCTCAAAAAGTTTTAACGAGCTTCAACAACATTCTATATCTCTTGAAATTGAGAATCAATCTAAAAATGAAACTCTTTCAAAACTAAATGATGGTGGAAACTCCGTTGAGACAAGTGACAAGATGATTCAGATGGTTCAGAATTTAGAAGAAGAGATGATGAGACTTAAGAGAGAATTAATAGAAACAAAAACGGAACTAGAGGCTGCAGAGGCTAAGAATCATGTCCTAGAAAATAGAATTAATTCTATACTAGGAGAGCGTGAACAAGTAAGGCAGGGAGACTCACAAATTTCTGGTTCAATAGAAGAACACCTCGCGTTTAATGCGACAGAGCGAAAGTCTTTAATTGACAAACTGAATAAGAAATGTGAGGAAACCTCTGACCTAAAAATTCAGCTCATATACAAAAACATGGTTTTGGCCGAGTTAAAGGAGACACTTCTTCTCACCCGACAAGAAGTTGTTAATAACTTAGCTAGCAACTATGCACCGTCCTCTAGTGCTCCAACAACCAAGTCAGTGTTGCTTTATAAGAACCCGCTCCATAAGAAAAACCCGGTTACCTATGATGATTATATGAGGAATGCAACTAAGCATGTAGATCTGGTTAGGGATATTTTAGATGATTTGTATGCGTTAGATCCCTCAAGCAGTTACTACTATTCAGCTCATGAATATATTAAGCGTGTTCAATATTGCTTAGCATATTTGCAATACATAGGAAAACCGGGTTCTACATTACTCACTAATCGACCCATTGCTGTAACTCCATTCAATAAGACTCCAGGAGCAAAACCGTCATTGGCACCATCAAGTAAGGCACCTTTAAAATCTGTAACTAATGTTCCCTTGGCTTCTACAGGAGTAACTGTGTCCACTAAGGCTAAAGGATCTCGAGGAAAGAAAGATAGGATCAAACCTTCCACTAATAGGACTGAGAAGAAGAAAGTAGAAGTGCACCCTAGGAACGTTATTTCAGTTTTAAATAAAAAGAATCATGTAGCTAAGACAAAAGGTCCTCTTTATGAGTGGAAACCTAAGCAAAATGTGAATTCTAATGCGAAATGTTGGAATTGTAATGAATGCATGTTTTCTCAGCATCATGATTTATGCCTTGTTGATCACGTGAATGAAATGCATGCTATTAAGAACAATCTTGAATGGACTCCAACAGGGAAGAAATTTACCCAAGTTGGGTGGCAATGGAAACCCACTGGTAGGACCTTTACTACAAATGGAACTAAGTGCCCTTTAACTAGGATCACATCCACGGAAGTTAGGTCTAAGCGTCCTTTAAATAGGAACACTAGCACTAAGAAATGGAAAAAGCGCCCTTTAACTAGGTCTGCCCCCACTACTGTGCCTACCAGTGGTAATGTCCCCAGTCAAAAAGTACCTCAGAATACTAGACAACTAGAATCTAAGCCAACCACTAGTAAGAAAATCTGGAAACCTAAAGTTTCGTCTGATAGCAAATCTAAGATAATTGTATCTGTACCTGCTAACTCAGAAGAACAATTAGAATCCGATACATCGTCTGTGTTTGGTAAAATTTCCAGGTCGTCCAAATTATTCTTTGGTATTTGGACTCGGGGTGCTCCAAACATATGACTGGAGACCGCTCGATGCTCAAAAATTTCGTCAGCAAGTTTCTAGGAACGGTAAAATTCGGAAACGACCATATTGCAAAGATTATGGGTTATGGTGAATACCAAATTGGGAATGTCACGATTTTAAGGGTTTATTATGTGGAGGGACTTGGTCACAATATATTTTCAGTAGGACAATTCTGCGATTCTAACCTTGAAGTGGCCTTTCGACAACATACTTGCTTCATTCGCGATCTTGCAGGAAATGCTTTGTTAAAGGGTTCTCGAGGGGATAATCTCTACACTTTGTCTATTCAAAACATGATGGCCGCCTCTCCTGTTTGCCTACTCTCCAAAGCATCTAAGACCAAGTCATGGTTGTGGCATCGACGGTTATCTCATCTTAACTTTGATGTTATTAACCATTTGGCTAGAAACGAACTTGTTCGTGGTCTTCCAAAACTTAAGTTCGACAAGGATCATTTATGTTCCGCGTGTTCATTGGGGAAAAGCACCAAGAAATCTTACAAACCTAAAGCAGAAGACACCAACCAAGAACCACTATATCTTTTGCACATGGATCTTTGCGGGCCAATGCGTACAGCTAGTGTGAGTGGTAGAAAATACATCCTCGTTATCGTGGATGATTTCTCAAGGTTTACATGGGTAAAGTTTTTAGCATCAAAGGATCAAGCACCAGAGTATATCATTACTTTCTTAAAGATGATCCAAGTACGTCGTAATGCTAATGTTCGCCGCATTCGGACTGATAACGGCACTGAGTTCGTTAATCAGACTCTTCGAAATTATTATGAAAAGGTTGGTATCTCCTATGAAACATCTGTGGCTCGCACTCCACAACAAAATGGTGTCGTTGAAAGACGTAACCGTACACTGATGGAAGCTGCTCGAACTATGTTGATTTATGCGAATGCTCCTTTATTCTTATGGGCAGAAGCAGTGGCAACCGCATGTTATACCCAAAACCGCTCCATCATTCGCAAACGTCATGGTAAAACTCCATATGAGCTACTTCATGGACACAAACCAGATATTTCATATCTTCATGTGTTTGGTGCACTTTGCTATCCAAATACAAATAGTGAAAATCTGGGAAAACTTCAACCGAAGGCTGATATTGGAATTTTCATTGGATATTCACCCGCAAAGAAAGCTTACCGGATTTATAACCGTCGTCTTGGCAAGATTGTAGAAACTTTGGATGTCGATTTTGATGAGCTGCAGCGATGGCTTCTGAGCAACACAGCTCTGAACCCGCATTACACGAGATGGGAACCGGTACAATCAGTTCCGGATTAACTCCCAACAATCCTACTTCTCCATCATTTTTACCACCAACAAGGTCCGAGTGGGATAAATTATTTCAACCTATGTTTGATGAATTCTTCGATCCACAGAGTAATGATTCTCCAGCAACTGCAGCAGTAGCTCCGATTCCCGTAGTTGTTGCTCAAGATAATGGAAATCTATCTGAGGCATCTACTGTTACTCTTGAACAGGATGTCCCATCCCCCACCAATTCTCAAACAATACCTGAATCATCACCCCCACTCGTTCCTAATGATGTTGAAGAGGAACTATATGATCACGATCTGGAATATGCTCACTTACAAGAGCTTCCCTTCTTTGGTTCACATATACCTGATGACCCTACCGGTGTGTCTACCTCAGAGGAAGCTCCTGCAATCATTCACTCCCGACCACCATGGATTGAAACTCACAACACTAAATGGACAAAGGATCACCCAATCCGCAATATTATTGGTGACATCGATCGACCAGTTTTAACACGCCATCAACTCCAAGAACATGCATTATATTGCTATTTTGATGCATTTCTTTCAGACACTGAACCTAAAAACTGGCAACAAGCCATGACCAAATCATCATGGATTGAAGCCATACAAGAGGAACTTAATGAATTCCAACGTCTGGAAGTGTGGGAATTAGTTTCGTTACCCACCAACGTTGAAATCTTGACACTGTTGTGGGTATACAAGGTTAAGCTCGATGAGTTAGGTAGTGTGCTGAAAAACAAAGCTAGATTGGTCGCTAGAGGTTACAAACAAGCTTTGGGTATAGATTTTGAAGAATCCTTTGCTCCTGTTGCACGATTGGAGGCAATTAGACTATTCCTTGCTTATGCTGCTCACATGAATATGATCGTCCACCAAATGGATGTTAAGACGGCATTTCTCAATGGTGAATTAAGGGAAGATGTCTATGTAAGCCAGCCGAATGGATTCGTCAATTCAGAGTATCCTAATCATGTGTACAAGCTCAAGAAGGCTCTTTACGGGTTGAAACAAGCTCCACGCGCGTGGTATGATCTCTTATCGACGTATCTCATCTCCAAAGGCAAAGTGGACCCCACATTATTCATTCTCAAGGAGGACAACGACATGATACTGGTACAAATTTATGTTGATGATATAATATTTGCTGCTACTAATCAACGTTTATCTGACCGTTTTGAGAAAATTATGTCCACACGCTTTAAGATGTCGATGATGGGAAAAATTTCATTTTTCTTAGGGTTGCAAATTTCTTAGAATCCCAGAGGCATCTTTATTAATCAATCCAAATTTGCTCTTGAATCCTTAAAGAAATATCACTTTGAAAACTGTGACCCCGTGGATACTCCAATGGTGAGATCCAAGTTAGATGAAGATAAGGAAGGGATAGCTGTCGATCCTAAACTTTACCGTGGAATGATCGGCACCCTTCTCTATCTGACTGCTAGCAGGCCTGATTTGCAATTTGCTATAGGCATGTGTGCCCGGTATCAGGCTCGGCCTACCGGAAAGCACTTACATGTTGTGAAAAGGATCTTTCGGTATCTAAAAGGAACACTTAATCGTGGTCTGTGGTATCCGAAGGATTCCTCTATTGCACTAATTTCATATGCAGATGCAGATTATGCCGGGTGTCAAGATACCAGACGTAGCACTTCTGGCAGTGTGCAACTTCTTGGAGATAGACTAATTAGTTAGGAATCAAAAAGGCAGAAAAGCGCTGCGATATCAAGTACTGAGGCTGAATACATTGCTATGTCCGGTTGTTGTGCTCAAGTTCTTTGGATGAGGTCACAATTGACTGACTACGGTCTTGGATTCAACAAAATCCGATGTACTGTGATAACAAAAGTGCAATCGCTCTATGCTGCAACTACGTTCAACACTCTCGAGCAAAGCACATTGACATCCGCTACCACTTCATCAAGGAGCAAGTGGAAAATGGAATGATCGAACTATAATTCGTCAACACTGAGTATCAGCTGGCAGATATATTCACAAAGGCCTTAGATCGAGGACGCATCGAGTTTTTGATCGAAAAGCTAGGCATGAAATCATTTTCACCAGCGACACTTAAGGAGTTGGCAGAAGAGTCTGAAGAATAGTACTGGTAAACTATTCTCGAGTATCCTTTGATCGTGATCATGTATATTATCGTACATACGTAAACCATCAAAAGCAAAATACAAAAATATAAAACATAGAAAATCCATAAAAAAAATATAAAATCAAGAAAATCCAAAAATATTGTTATTTTAATTTCAAATCGGGCATCTCTTTTAGTACGGTAATATTTACGGCTTTAGAAATGTCGATTAATATTGACACGGTGCCATAAATAGAGTCCGTATAAAAGTTGTACAAGTTTTAAAACATGCCCATAATGGCTTGTAGTTATTTCTAACTGCAACCCGCTTTTCGCATTAAAGTCACGTATTTCTTTTGAAAACGTTGGCTCACAACGGGAATTAAGTTTCTCGGGCAAGGTTTACTTTAAAACCTTGTAAGGGGCCAAGTTTACTTTATAACTTGGTCTAACACAAATTCGTGTACGTTTCAGTGCACTTATCTTGTTTAAAATAAGAGAAATCTTATTTCCACCAGAATCGTTCTATAAAATCACTTAACAGGCAAATGTCCTCATTAATAGTTGTGTCCCTAATATCTTTGATTACTGCTCTTTAAATAGAAAACGGGTCAGGGATTAAGGGGGAGCAAATATTAATTCTTTATGGTAACAAATTTGGCCGGTAAAAAGGATTGTCAGAAAATATTAGCTACCCGTCATCTTCAGTTACGCTATGTGTGCCTTGTGTGATTTAAGTATCTCTTGCGTAGGTCATTAACATTTTGGTGTCAAGTATTGGTGTTAGTGTTTGGGAACGAGTTTTGTTAGCCCTAAAATGTGAGCGCCATTTACGGAATTACATTTTATTCATATAGGCAAAACGTGGAGGGACTACTTTTGACATGTTGTCAAAGTGACCTCTTGTCTAGCCTATATATACCCCTCCATACTTCCATGGAGGGGTGAGGATTCTTCTTATTTTGTGTATTTCCCTTTCTCTCTCTAAATACACACACTACATTCAAGTTTTATCTTTCTCTCTCTAAAATGTCTAAACATTACTTTTATCCTCCCCGACCTCCGGATCACCTCTTGTTAGCTTGAATCTTATGATGTTAACAATTGGTATCAGAGCTAACCGGGGGTGTTTTGTGTTTGTGTTTGCTTATTTTTTTGGTGTTCGTGGCTTTTAGCAGCTCATTTATGCTTATTCTTTAAGCTGTTTAGTCACGTAGCTTTTGTTCTTGATTATCAGTCACATATTCTGTCCCATTCTGATTATCAGTCATAAATTCAGTCAAAGTCCCATTTTTCTCTCTTTCCTTCTTTGTGATCTATTTTTTGGTATATCAGCTTTTCTGAAAAGCTGTAAGATTGGTCACTGGTTTATGTCGCATCCATTTTCTTTTTGATCGAATATACTATTGTTATTCTCTTTTCCCAATGCATAAGATCTGGTTTTCTATTTGTGGGTTAAGATATGAAAAAATGATGGAACAGATCCAGTATTTTCGGAACCACCAAAAGAAAAAAAAAGGTCAAAACCCTTTTCCGACAGCTTATTCCGATGGGTTTTCCGAAAAAGCATTCCGATGGGTTTTCAGATAGTCATTCCGATGGGTTTTCAGATAGTCATTCCGATGGACTCTATTTTGATTTTCCGATGGACTCTATATTGATATTCCGATGGAATCAATTTTGATATTCCGATAGACTCTAATTTAACATTCTGATGGACTCTATATCAATATTCCGATGGATCTGAAAAACTCAGTTGACTCAAACATAACTTTACACCGAGTCAACTCGGTATTGACCGAGTTGACCAGGTTAACTCAACTTAGTCAAAGGTCAAAACTATCCCAACAACCAAACCTAACTCCGACTAATCCCTACAACCAAACTCAATGACACTCAAAATCAACAAAATCCAAACCCGACTCTATCTTTTTTAACCTTAACCCATCGACAGACATCCACCATCCTACTTCATCTAATTAGACTATTCTTTATCTCATGTTTAAATCAAGAAACCCGTCATGCAAAAATCTTATTCCAAAAGATCTGATTTAATAAAACGGTTTTTGTTAATCTTTTAAAAGATTTTTTTGCGTTTTATAAATTAACCATCACAGATCTATGATTCGTTTGAATCAAAAACCGACATGCATAACTTTCACCTACCCGAGATCATTCTATTTGATCTAGACGCCACTTCTTCTTCTTCACTTTTCACGGGCGACCATGATGAGATTGATGTCTTTGGTTGCTTGTAAGTGGTTAGAGGCAGTGGATTTGTGAGAGATGAGTTGGGTTCTGTTTTGGGAAGATGATGTTTTGGGAAGATGAGTTGATGGGGGTGCGGAGGTCTCGAGAAAGTCAGGATGGGAGCAGTTGAGATTAGAGATTTGTGAGATTTGGGAAATGGTTGACAGGATGATTTTTCTAGAAAGAAGAGATGGGGGGCGGAGAAATTAAGGATTGAGATTATAGTGCCCTAATTTAGTGGGATGGATTATATATGTGAGTCATTGCACCGGGTTCTACATATGGGAATCACACGTATTGCATATGGGCTCAATGTGATTTTGGGTTATTCGGATGAAATTGATTTTTAGATTGGGCCCGTATGAGATGGAATTGAATCGAGTGTTTCTAATGGATGCGATATGAATAGTGGCCCGGACGAGATTTATCGAGCTATGAAGACATTACTTTTAATGTCGGGTATTCGATATGTCTCGATCCGCGCATCAGTTGGGCATGTGATTGACTTTGGGCTTAAATGACAAGTTATCTAGACAGATTTTGTTCCTCAAAGACGATTCATTTCATGATTTGTTCTAGTTAACGACATTCACAAACACAACACCAAAGCAAACAAAACACTTAACGTTTAAACGATCCGATATAAGATTCACTTTAACGACAAAGGCTAGTTTTGATTCTACAAAGACAAGTGATCACGAAGTGGATTTGGTATTCTTTATTTTGAAGTTGAAGTGGGATTTCATGAAGGCGTCTACTTATTTCATCATCGAGCCTTCCTTCTATTTTTCTACCCCTTTTCTTCAAACCCAGTCTATCGATTGATGACTTGCTTGGGCGATAAAATTTATGATTGAGACTTGAATTATCTAGTTTCCACTGTCAAGGGGTGGATGGTCGACGACATGGATTACTATCATTTTTGGGAGCTTTGTTGCAGTTCTCAGTGTCACACGCAGTTGCTCGTGTGGATAAATTCAAGAGGTATAAGACTTGTTTCTGCACCGTTCTTTAATCGACATAAGTGCAAGCTTAAGTAACAAATTTGGGGGATTGTACTTCAGTTTCAAGTTTGGAATATCAGGTTTACTTCACATATGGTCACAACAAATAGCCGAATGAATTCGAGGTTGGTAAGTTAGACAGAGAGAGATGGAATCAGCAATCAATTCTCACGGGATATTTATGAGCTTCACAACGACAATGGTACTTCATAGTCTAAGCAACATTGTTCAAAGTTTCTCAATGACTTTCAAAACTTTTCAAGACACTTGCTTAAGACTAAGAACTTCTCGAGTATATGGACGTCCACGATAATGATGCTTCCGAGAGTTCGAAATCATCATGGGGGAAGATCGTGTACTTTGAAGTAATCGGATCAACTCCCAGGGGGAAGTAGTGTACATGGAATGGTATCTACTTCACTTTATATGATTTTTATGAAGTATTCTGCAGGCGTGAGAAGAATTGTTGCTGATTTCCTGCATGTTACCCCAAACGGATTATCACCAAAACTTAAACGACATGAAACAGTATAGAAGCAGTGTTATTTTGGTGTGGTTCTTCTACAAATTTCCGCTGTGCACTTAAACCGATGAGCTAGAAGATCGTTCAAACTACATCAAAGTGTCAGAATCTGCTTAAGATACAGATATTGGTTTGGGGGGAAGCTGATTCAGAAACTTCGTCAAAAAGAAGTCTATGAAGAAAGTTTTTTAAGTACATGCTGCATGAATTGGGGGGAAGTTAATCCAAATCATGCATATTACAATTGTTCCACAACAAGCAAAGACAAAGAGGATTCAAGCTGAGGTACAAGTTATGAAGACAAGAAGAATTAAAAGACATCCTTAGCATTGGAAGCGCCTTGGAAGACTTTATTTTGTTGTATTTTTACTTGTTAGGAACATTGTAAGTAATTCCGTATGTCTCCACATTGGGGGAAGATTGTTAGCCCTAAAATGTGAGCGCCATTTACGGAATTACATTTTATTCATATAGGCAAAACGTGGAGGGACTACTATTGACATGTTGTCAAAGTGACCTCTTGTCTAGCCTATATATACCCCTCCATACTTCCATGGAGGGGTGAGGATTCTTCTTATTTTGTGTATTTCCCTTTCTCTCTCTAAATACACACACTACATTCAAGTTTTATCTTTCTCTCTCTAAAATGTCTAAACATTACTTTTATCCTCCCCGGCCTCCGGATCACCTCTTGTTAGCTTGAATCTTATGATGTTAACAAGTTTATTGTATGTTAAGTTAACTTTAACTTTAACTTTAACTAACATTTTAAATAGGGGGACCAGTTTTGCACTTTTGCAAAAGTGGTGGGTGCTTGAATCATCTTTGACTAAGTCAAAACCATACCCCCCCTCCTTCCCGTCTTTACTGAAAAAACACACAAACACACTCTTTTCCGCCATTTTCGAGACCTCAAGCTCCATTTTGATCCGTGATTCCTAACTTATTTCTTGCTGCTTAAATATCTAGGTATTATATCTTTGGTTTCGTTAATCTCTTTAAAACCGTTTCATCTTAATACATCAACACAGGAACGATAGATCATATATTTCGATTTAGGGTTTCTTGATTTTTGCTATGAATATGTCTTTCAAGTGGTGGGATGTTATTTCATTAGGATTCCGATGATTGTCTCATTGCGATGGTATGGTTAGGATTCCGATGGTTTGCTACATTTTGATGGAATTAGGTCTCTTATGATTATGCTATTGCCTTAGGATATACCATGAGTTCGGCCTAGCTTGCACTAATTCTTCTTTAGGTTTAAGTTCTTTAGGGCCATTTAAACGAAACCAAGTGTTATTGAAACAAGTTAATTTTTATCTCATAAGAATACTTGAACGGTTTCTTATTACAGAAGTTCATCTTATTTAATAGGTTGATTCCTATGTAAACAAAAGAGATACAAATTACTTAGTCAATGTCTTGTGTTTTTGTTTCCAGGCCATGGCAGACAAAGCTTCATCTTTGTTCAAGCCCACTATCTTTTGGGTTGAGGGTAATCCTACAATTCCTGACGTAGTGGTTGAAACTAAATCAAAACCCACTGAAGTTTTGGTTGAAATCAAACCAAGACCTACTGAGGTGTTAGTAGAAATCAAACCTAAACCTACTAAGGTTTTGGTCATGACCTCCAAGAAGTCCAAATATTTTAAGAACTAATGCTAGGACGGTATCTCTTTAGAATAAAATTATCACTGGCAGTCATGCCATTATCCTAAGTGTATTGCTAAATGTAAGGACCGTGTTCATCTGATGTATGTGTGAATGTTGTGGTAATAAGTGTAATGATATTTTTCCTGTGTTTAAACTTGGCATAGATTTAATATATCTACATATGTTGTGTATATCATTTGTGAATATGTCATCAAAGCAGGAAAATGTCAATCACCGAGGAAGAACAACGACTCCGTGATCTTGAACTTGTCTCGCTCAGTAATAGGCTTCCATATGCTGAGAACAACTCTAGATTACAAGATGATTTTGATCCGGCTTTACCAGCTTTCAAAATAGCCACGGATATCCTAGCCATATCACCCATCAAAGACACACTCAGACGTACTGCATCTGTTCCCGAAGTCTACATGCATGAATTCTGGAACACTGCATCTTTCTCTAACAAGACTATCTCTTTCGAACTGAACAAAACACCAAGGGTACTCAACTTGAGCATTTTTCGGAAATTGTTTAAGCTTCCTAGGTTGGCACAAGGAGAACAATTTGTGGCTAACCCAAAGAATGATGAAGTGCTTCGAGTCATTCGTGCCATGAATTATGAGGGTGAAATTAACAACCCATCACAATTTAACACCTCACACATAGGGCAACCCTGGAAAGCAATTATCACCATCATCGTCAAAACTAGGGGCACCGATGCAATGAGACCACCACAGGCTTACTTATTTTGGGGATTGTATATTGCATCAAAAGTCGACTATGCACTTCTTCTCTGGCAAGAATTTTGTTATCAGATTACTGGAACGAAGAAGAAATCCGTGCATCTTCCATTCCCGAGATTCACCCAGCTCATTATCCACCATTTTATGAAGAATGACCCAACCATTGACACTCGCGGGAATTTCTTCTATCACACCAAAGATGATGATTATGTGATTCTCTCAATGAATGCAGACACAAATTCCACAACCAAGAAATGCTTAATGATATTGACGCACAATTCAAGCGGGCAAATTTACCACCCTCAGAGAAGCAAAAAGGTAAACGTAAGAAACGAGTTTCACAGCGTCAATCAGCTGCTCCTAAAGATAAACGCTCAGGAAAAATGCAAATTGTTGATGAAGATGATGAAGATGAGCTGATCCACACTGAAGACGATGTTGATGCAAAAGTTGGTTGATCCTTGCTAGACCCGAATTAGGCTTAATTCGGGTTGGCTGGGCTCCGGCTCCTGCACCAAGTGAATCGTTTGGTTAGGATCCTGCACACTAAACAGCACGCGTTAGGCTTACCGTGGGAATGTTTCCCACGATTAGACTCCAGCGTGAGAGTAAGTAATCGATTTAGGGTTTATGTGAGTTTAGAATGCAAGTCGTAATACCTTTGTGGAACCCTTGAAGGTTCCTTTTATAGGCAGTAAAAACCCTAATGGGCTCACTGATGCTTCGGCCCCAAGGAAGAGATAACTACCAGAATTTAGAATGATTGTTATCTTCTAATTCTGGTAGTGAATATCCTCCTCCATTGGGATTGTTAGAAATACGTTTTTACGTATATTAGAAGTATCGGTCACTCCACAATATTATTTATGTTGTAATAGCTCGTAGTTAGTGTTACTTATTAAGTTAAGTAAGAAACCGGCCCATGGGCTTGTCATGGGCCGGCCCAAGTCCATTAGTGGCTTGGAATGGAAGTATAAATACCCCTTTCCTCCTTGGAAAGGGGTTGGTTGTTGTTCACTTTCTAGTTTTCACTTAATAAAAAAGACACATAGTTTTCTCTCACTTTCTCTCTCTAGTTTCTCTCTAGAAAACATCAACCCACTTCATAGATTCATAGGTTATCAAGATTCTACATTTGGTATCAGAGATGGGAACCGGTGCTATTAGTTCCGGATTAGTTCCCAATAATCCTACTTCTACATCATTTTTACCACCATCAAGGCCCGAGTGGGATAAACTGTTTCAACCGTTGTTTGACGAATTCTTTGATCCCCCAAATGATGAAGTGCCAGCTCCTGTAGTGATCGCTCCAATCCCTGAAGTGGTTGCTCAAGCAAATGAAGCTTTATCTAATGCATCTTCAATTAACATTGAACCGGATGCACCTTTACCAAGTGATTCTCAAACTACACCTGAATCGTCACCCTTACTTGTGCCTAATGATGTGGAAGAGGATTCTATTGATCACGATTTGGAATATGCTCACATGCAAGAGCTTCCTTTCTTTGGTGTAGCGATACCTGAAAACCCTTCAGCCGCGTCTACCTCAGAAGAAGCTCCTTCTATTGTTCACTCCAGACCACCTAGGATTGAAAGTCATAGCACTAAATGGACAAAAGATCACCCAATTAGGAATGTCATTGGAGATCTAGATTGACCAGTATCTACACACCATCAATTACAAGAGAGTGCACTCTATTGCTACTTTGATGCATTTCTCTCTGAAGTTGAACCTAAAAATTGGCAGCAGGCTATGACTCAATCATCTTAGATTGAAGCCATGCAGGAGGAACTAAATGAATTCCAAAGACTTGAAGTATGGGAATTAGTTCCTCTCCCTGACAAGGTTAACATCCTTACTTTGTTGTGGGTTTATAAGGTTAAACTTGATGAGATGGGTGCAGTATTGAAGAATAAGGCTAGATTGGTCGCTAGAGGATATAAACAAGCCTTGGGTATAGACTTTTAAGAATCTTTTGCTCCTGTTGCAAGATTGGAGGCCATTAGACTATTCCTTGCGTATGATGCTCATATGAACATGATCGTCTATCAAATGGATGTGAAGACGACATTTTTGAACGGTGAACTAAGGGAAGAAGTCTATGTTAGTCAGCCGGATGGGTTCGTTAGCACGGAGTTTCCTAATCATGTGTACAAGCTTAAGAAGGCTCTCTATGGGTTGAAACAAGCTCCACGCGCGTGGTATGATCTCCTTTCAACATATCTCATCTCGGAAGGCTTCTCCAAAGGCAAGGTGGACCCCACTCTATCTCAAGGAGGACAACGACATGATTCTGGTACAAATTTATGTTGATGATATAATATTTGCTGCCACTAACATAGAATTGTCAAATCGCTTTGAGAAGATAATGTCCACACGCTTTCAGATGTCAATGATGGGAAAAATTTTATTTTTCTTAGGATTACAGATTTCTCAGAATCTCAGAGGCATCTTTATTAATCAATCCAAATATGCTCTAGAATCTTTATAGAAGTATAACTTTGAAAATTGTGACCCCGTGGACACTCCAATGGTGGAGAAATCCAAGTTAGATGAAGATAGGAATGGGATTATTGTCGATCCAAAACTTTACCGTGGGATGATCGGCACCCTTCTATATCTGACTGCTAGCAGGCCTGATTTGCAATTTGCTGTATGCATGTGTGCCCGGTATCAGGCTCGGCCTACCGAAAAGCACCTACATGTTGTTAAAAGGATCTTTCGGTATCTAAAAGGAACACTTCATCGTGGTCTATGGTATCCGAAAGATTCCTCTATTGCTTTAATATCATACGCAGATGCCGATCATGCTGGGTGTCAAGACACGAGGCGTAGCACTTCTGGATCTGTGCAACTCCTTGGAGATAGATTGATCAGTTGGTCTTCAAAAAGGCAGAAAAGCGCTGCAATTTCTAGCACGGAGGCTGAATACATCGCCATGTCCGGTTGTTGTGCTCAAGTCCTTTGGATGAGATCACAATTAACTGACTACGGTTTGGGATTCAACAAAATCCCGATGTATTGTGACAACAAGAGCGCCATTGCCCTTTGCTGCAACTATGTTCAACACTCCCGGGCCAAGCACATAGACATTCGCTACCATTTCATTAAAGAGCAGGTGGAGAACGGAGTGATCGAGCTGTATTTTGTCACTACTGAGTACCAGCTGGCAGATATGTTCACCAAAGCCTTAGATCGAGGACTAATCGAGTTTTTGATCGACAAGCTTGGCATGAAATCATTCACTCCAGCGACTCTCAAAGAGTTGGCAGAAGAATCAGCTGAATAGTGGTGGTAAACTATTCAGGAGTATCCTTTGTTCGTGATCATGTATATTATTGTACATATATAAACCACAAAAAGAAAATACAAAAATATAAAACCAACAAAAACCATAAAAAATATAAAACCTAGAAAAACCATAAAAATTATAAAATCAAGAAAAACCAAAAATATTTTTCGTTTTTAAATCGGGCATGTCTTTTAGTACGGTAATATTTACGGCCTTAGAAATGTCGATCAATATTGACACGGTGCCATAAATAGAGTCCGTATAAAAGTTGTACATTTTTAAAACATGCCCATTATGGCTTGTAGTTATTTCAGACTGCAACCCGGTTTTCATATTAAAGTCACGTATTTCCTTGGAAAACGTTGGCTCACAACGGGAATTAATTTTCTCGGGCATGATTTACAAGCCAAATCATGCAAAGGGATCAAGTTTACTTTACAACTTGGTCTAACACGAATTAATGTACGTCTCAGTGCATTAATTTGTTAAAATAAGAGAAATCTTATTGACACCACGAATCAATCTTTTTCAAGATACTAATTGGAAATGCTTTCATCAATATTTGACTCTTTAAACAATGACTACAGCTCTTTAAATAGAAAACGGGTCATCGTTTAAGGGGGAGAAAATATTAAATTAATCTTCGTCATCAAAACGAATTTTCAAAAGTGATTGTGGAAACTTATTTGGCTAAATGGTTTATAAGTGGTCTTGCTTTAGAATATGACTTGTGCTCGTTCTATGTGATAGGCATTGCTTTAAGATCTTGGAGATATGCTAATAGGTTGAGATGCTTAAGTTGTGTTGGCGAAATTTAACAATGCTTAGGAAAAATGAAAAGATAAAGTATAAAAAGGGAAAAGGAAAGATAAGTGAAGGGTTAAAAATGACTAGTTGTGAAAATTGTAAAATTTGACCTAAGTCAAATCCAATCCCCCCGTCCCTTTACATTATCTTCTTCACTGTTTAATATTTCCGCCATTAAAACACACATACAAGCTTTAAAAACTCTCGTTTCAATCAATCTAATCTGTTTCATCCGTTCCAAAAGGTACAAACATCAATCATTTGATTCCTAATTCACTTAAATCATTTAATCCAGGTTAATTAATTCGCATAAGCAAGTTTATTAAATTAGGGTTCGTTTGCTTAAATTAGGGTTAATTAATTAGGGGTTTTTGATGGGTTTTGCTCGGAATATCATTAGATTGTGTTGTGTTGCCTTAGATTGCCTTAGAACTCACTAAATGCGACTAGATTAATCTTTCATAGCTGCGTTTGTTAAGTTCCGGATGAACATGGATATCAACTTCCGAATGAAGGAATTTTCTGAAAAACTTCCGAATGAAGGAAGTTCCGAACGAACTTCCGAATGAAGGAAGTTCCGAACGAACTTCCGAATGAAGGAAGTTCCGAATGAAGGACTTCCGAATGAAGGAAGTTCCGAACGAACTTCCGAATGAAGGAAGTTCCGGACGAACTTCCGAATGAAAGAAGTTCCGAATGAAGGACTTCCGAATGAAGGAGTTCCGAGTGAACTTCCGAATGAAGGAAGTTCCGAATGAAGGACTTCCGAATGAAGGAAGTTCCGAATGAAGAACTTCCGAATGAAGAAGTTCCGAATGAAGAAGTTCCGAATGAAGAAGTTCCGAATGAAGAACTTCCGAATGAAGAAGTTCCGAATGAAGAACTTCCGAATGAAGAAGTTCCGAATGAAGAACTTCCGAATGAAGAAGTTCCGAATGAAGAAGTTCCGAATGAAGAAGTTCCGAATGAAGAACTTCCGAATGAAGAAGTTCCGAATGAAGAACTTCCGAATGAAGAACTTCCAAATGAAGAACTTCCGAATGAAGAAGTTCCGAATGAAGGACTTCCGAATGAAGAGTTCCGAATGAAGGAAAGTTCTAGATGAAGAGTTGTTGGATTAATAGTTGTTTGCATGTTCTAAGTACTTAATGAAATGTGTTATGCTTAGAAGTAAGAATGATACATATCTATATATTTTTGTGCATCAACCTTTCATGTCTTATTTTAAGCAGATACGATGACTAATCCAACAGTACAAGCAATCCAAGACTCTCGAGCAGCCGCAATTACCGAAGCACGAACACTCAAGTTCATACCAAACAACTACCGGCTGAAGCCAGTTTCAAAATCCACTTACCATGGATTTAAAGTCGCCATAGCAATCCTTGATCAATCTCATTTCAAGAATGCCTTAAGAAGTACTGCCTCGGTGCCTTATGATTACATGTATGAGTTCTGGGCTACCAAGGAAAGCACTTCAAACAAGATCACCTTCACTCTCGACAACAAGCAGCAGACACTTAATGTTTCAGACTTCCGTAAGATATTTGGCATTCAGGACACACCCAAAGGTATGTCATTTTCGAGGGATCCTACTAAAGACGAACTCATGGATTTGTTCGATGCTCTTGGATGTCCTGACATACGAGTTGCGTCTGAGTTTACCACTGCTAAAGTAGGTCAGCCTTGGAGAGCAATGTTGGGTATTCTCAGTAGATGTCTTACACCGAAAACAAGTGGGCATGATGCTTTGCGCAGTCCAATTATGAACATCTTCCATGGAATGTATAAAGGCGCAAATGCAGATTATGCATTATTGTTGTGGGAAGAATTCACCTTTCAACTCTTCCAAAACAAGAAGCTGAAGAATAACTTATTTCCTTACCCTCGGTTTATCAAGCTTATCATTAATTATTGTATGAAGAATGATGTATCTATTGATAGGCGTGCAGCAAGTCGTCATCACACTGAAGAGGCTGATCATATCGTGGATCTAAGGCATGAAGGACCATCTGGTGGTGTTATTCCTGGTCCTATTCCCGATCATCTTCTGACTGATAGAATTAAAGGTTCTGCTGATTACAAACTACTGCAACTAGAAATCAAGAAGCTAAAAGCAAACCTTCAGACTGGAGAAGACTCGTCTACTACGGTCAAGAGTAAAGGTAAACGCAAGCAACCAGCTGCTTTACCTGAACCCGAAACCAAGAAGAAGAAGACTGAGGCTAAGAAGGGAAAGGGCAAGGCTGATGAGTTAGTTCTACACGACGAAGAGGATGTTGATGATCCTACTCTTAACAAGGCTGAGAGAAAAGCAATGAAGATAGCTATTGAAAGGAGTAGGAAAGATACGGGAGGTAGTGGTTCAGGTGCACAGGTGAATATTGAAGAAGAGTACGAGGAGCCAGAGGATGTTGATGAGTTTGGGTCACCTGAACGGTATTCTACTTCGAAGGAGACATCCATTCCTGTTTCAGCAAGTGTGGAAAAGGAGTCCGGTGCTCCTACAATCATGGTGTCTACTCAACCTTTAGTAACTCAACCTTTAGCAACTCAACCTCCACCAATACAACCCCTACCAACCAGACCGGTTTCAACACCATTCCTTCCACCACCAATAACTCCCATCCTTAGTACCGTAGTAACAACCGAGCCTCTTCACTCAACGCAGAGCAGCTCTGCAACGTCTTCAATGGCTGTATTTGTAATGGCCGAAATGTTGGATAAACATACGGATAATCACAAAAGAGAGATGGATGAACTTCGCCAAGAGCTACATAGACGAGCTCAAAGTGAAGAAGCATCTAAGAAAGCCCAAGAAGAGATGCTTGCTAAGTTCGCTGCAGAGATGGAGTTAACACGAAAAGCTCATGCAGAAGAACTAGCTCAGGTTAAGCAGGCTGAAGCTGATAAGCATGCTGCACGAATCACCAGACTTCAAGCGATGAGGGATAAATACAAGGAGCAAAAAGAAGCACTTGAAGCTTCTGTTGAAGAGAGAGTGAAAGAATCCGTTGAATCCATTATGCCTAAACTGCGTGATGAGTTGAAGACACTCGCGGCTGATAACTTGATGATCAAGTCATCCAATCCTTCAGAATCCGCCTACAAAATTGCTTATGAATTAACGGATTTTGAATTAAAGAAGATCCTGAAAGCTCGTATGAGGGAACTTGGATCGTTTGATAAATCTAGGATTCAACGGGCTCTCTACAAATCCCTGAATGACGCTATCATGGAGGATGATAGGTTATTTAAAACGTTTGGAAGTGTGGTACCATACCATATTCTGCCTGAGGAAGAAAGGGAAGAAAGTGAAGAAGAGGGTACTGGTGAAGAAGAAGGTGGAGAAGAAGAAGAAGAAGAAAAGGATGATGACGATGACGATGATGGTGATGATGATGAGGATGATGATGATGATGATGGTGATGATGGTGGTGATGGTAATGAGGAGAGTGCTAAGGGGAGCAACGAGGATAACGATGAGGATGATGATGAGGGTCAACAGCCTGAAAAGGGGGATAAGGTTTCCAGCTCAAAGAAACCTGCTAAGTCTGGAACCAAGTCTAAGAAAGATGTTACGGATAAAGAAAAATCTACCTCAACGGAATCAAGACGAACCAAGTGGCGCCACGATGTGAATGCTACTACGGCATCATCGATTCCCGGTACATCTATTACTGTATCTATACCTGTTACCACTAACCCTGTTAGTTCTGTTGTTGTTGCTCCTGTGATTGCAGAGTCGGTAACTGAACCTGAAGCTACACAACACTCACCCGTTCATGACACCGCCGAGATGCCTGAATCAGAACCAGCAGATGTTCACGTTTCCACTCCTCTACAACAAGAACCACAATCTACTGTTCCTGAATCAAGCACACGGAACTGGGCAGACACGTTGGAGATTGACGAGACTGCACCGCCACAGGCTTGGATCACGGCAGCGGCGCAATATGATCCGATCACAGACGCTGACAGAGATGTTTTATATCTCCGTATCCGCAGTCCAATTGACTTATGTGCATTTCTGGCTCATGAGTATAAGACTTCGGTTACTCCGTCTTTGGTGAAGAGAGCGCTGAAGGATAAGAGAATTCGCGCCAAAACCAGGTTAACCCGAATGGAGTTCGAGTATTATGCTGATGAGATCCTGAAAGCTCTGAATACCGTTCAACGGCCAGGTCTTCATGAATCAGAAAGAGCTCCACCTCCACTTGATCCTACTCAAGATAATCAGATTGCTCTCGACTTCTTCGTCACTTATGATCTTGAGTATCTTCTGAAGGGTTCATCAAAGTACGCAACCTCCTTGACCTTGCTGAAAGCTGCCAACTGGGGGACAATACCCTGGATCGAGGAAAAGGTAAACCGACTCTGGGTCCCAAGGGTAACTCGTAATTATGATATGTATGCTGTTATAGGTGCATCTCATTGGGACGAACGAGTCCGAAGGGCGTACAGGGGTTGTTGCTTAGTCAATTCAGGAAGCAATGTTAGATCCGATATCCGCATCTCCAGTATTTTAGGGCTGAAAAATGAAGCCAAGAATGGCTATTATCATGTGACGGAGATTCGTTTGAAAAGGGAGGATGACAGAGAATACAAAATCCAGCAGGGAGATTTTTCTATCATTCGCCTTGAGGATATCGAAGATATGTTGCTTATGATGACCCGGGATCAACTCACACATATTCCTCGTGAAGACATCATTGCCTTGAATACAGCACTTCGTATGTTCACACGAAGCGTTGTTATCAAGAAACGAGTTGAAGATCTTCAGTTGGGAGTCGAAAGCTACCAAAGGAAGCTTAACCTAACCCGTCCAGTGAATCAAGTGTTACCTCAACATGTAGATAGATGTCCCTATACCGGCATTTCTGTCCTGAATTGCGGCATTTTCTACTTGAACAGTCGAGGGTTAATGAAGTTTATGAGGGTGGGTGAGCTTTAAAAGTACAGTGATGGGACTCTCCTATACGTCAGAGGAAAGTTGGAGCATCTTAATTCGGGTAGGACTTTACCAGAGATGACTGAGGATTGGCATCAGGGTTATCGGCAGATGGCGAAGTATGTGATCAAGAAGATTGATCAAAAGCTCCGTGAACGTAGATTGATGAGGAGCTTGGAAAGATTCGTTGGTGGTAGACCATATTTAGTGCACCACAAGCTACTGCAACGATCCATCTAATGGGTCGTACATTTCAGGTCCACTTTATATTGGTTTTCAATTGTGAATATGTATATTTTTGAATATTGTGCTTTAATGGCTTGATGTAGTGTTAAGGTATGATAATTTTTCAAGAATTTCTCACGAGATTCTAAATCTTTCAAAATATATCATACTACAGCACTACAACTATCCCTTATTAATTTAAGGGGGAGCATTAACATGTTCTATGGCCACACATCGATTTCATTTTTTACCCAAAGACCGGTTAATCCATTCAATATCCCAAATATTAATGGTTAACATTTTGGATAAGGGGAGAAAATGGGATTAAGGAGACTTAAATAATACTTGGCTAAAAGATGAAAAAGACTTAACGATTATCCCACTTAATATGTAAAGCACGTGTTAAGGGGGAGCGTTTTTTGATGAACAAAACACCTAAGGTACAAAACTTTTGATTTCAATATCACAAGTACCTTAGGTGACTTTCAATGATTTTTCATGGTGGCTATACTTTCTCAAAACACGCTTAATTCACGACGAATGTGGTGACAAAAGGGTGGTAGGAATAGGTTTAGTCCAATGATTCATCAGAGCCGATGGAATCTTCCCAAGGACAATTCCCTAGTTAGAATTAGAAGTCCTAGGAAAGTTGGAGAAAGATTGTGAACGTAGCTGAATGCCGACCAAGTACTTAAGCTAGCACTGGAACAATCACAACAAGGTACTAGTTATGACGTATTGGTAAGCATTGAAGGGGTTGAAGAATGAAAAAGAAATGTAAAGATAAAGGGTGTAAAGAAAGAAGCCCTCCTTACAACTTTAGGCAGAAACCGGGTCAATACATATGCTATTGAGATCATTTTTGTTAATGATTCTTGATATTGAAGAAAGACGTCATGGACCCAGTGATGCAATGCACAACCCTTCCCAGCTAACTCAAATATCTCTCAAAAGGTATTTGTTTTAATCACACGGAGATCAACACGCTATCTATTGGTTTATTCACTCCGAATAGACTGGTATTGAAAAGGTGGCACTCCTCTCCAGCCATCGCTCACTAAATCAAAACGCACTATCGAGTCTAGAGCCAAGAGATCATCAAAAGTCTCATTAGGACACTTTCCATTTATTCCTTGCTTTCTCACACACTGTGAAAAGTAAGAGATTTTCATGAGTCCTACGCAGTATTCCTGTAATATTGCCAGAACATCCGAGTAATACGCAAGTATTACAATGAAGATGGAAATCCTGCTTGAGCCAACATTAAACAAGCTCATGGTAGGTTACACGTGCGGTTCTTTTAGAACCAATCTTGTGAAAAACTGGAAAGAAACAGTGGTTTAATTCTTAATTGAACTTAAACTCGTTCCAGGCCTCTACGCATTATCATATGATCTTGCCAGAACACTCAGAGTGACTCTTTATTGATCACAGTGACGAGTGGAAATCCTTCTAGTGTTAACATCAAACAGCACTTGGTAGGTGACGTGCAAGATTCTTTATGAATTGAGCTCGTGACAACTGGAAAGCAACGATGGTGAAAATCTTAATTGAAATTCACTTGTTCCAGGTTTCATGAATTGACGGCTTCAAATCACAAGGATAATTTATCCAAGTGATTCACTCTTTATGTTCGCAGTCAGCTTTAGACGGTCGAATAAAGAGAACGGGTTTACCCGCGAAATCCTGTCAGGAAGTTACTTAATTGAAACTATCCGTCACGGGTAAGATACCTAATATCGTCCAACGGTCTTCACCGGCCGGAGGTAAAATGCTACCGAATTAGAATAAAATGTTCAAAGCCATTTTATTCGTGTCGTTGCTGTGTACCTGTTAAAGACGGTGGCGTTGCTGTGTACCTGTTCAAGACGGTGGCGTTGCTGTGTACCAGTGAAGACGGTGGTGTTGCGGTGTACCTGTAGAAGTCGTTCCCACATGCTTATGTTTTTCTGCATCAAAGTTCAGCAAAAATTCAAGAAAGTACAAAATGAAGTCTTCCGCTGTACCAAACTCTGAAGCTTTCGAGAATTCAACAAAAAGACATAAGTGTGTGGAACTTGGAGTCACGAGGAGGCAAGTTTCACAAGGCAAAGATCGCACGTGAAAGGCCAAAAGAACAATGCTCTCAAGCCAAAGCCTAAAAGATCAAATCAAAATATTCACAACAAAAAGAAAAAGAAGAAAAGAATACGAGCTAAAGAACGAAGACTTAGTATAGTATGCTAGGTTTAGAACTTTGTAACGTGGAGTGACCTCCCTTAGGGGGAGATTGTTAGAAATACGTTTTTACGTATATTAGAAGTATCGGTCACTCCACAATATTATTTATGTTGTAATAGCTCGTAGTTAGTGTTACTTATTAAGTTAAGTAAGAAACCGGCCCATGGGCTTGTCATGGGCCGGCCCAAGTCCATTAGTGGCTTGGAAGTATAAATACCCCTTTCCTCCTTGGAAAGGGGTTGGTTGTTGTTCACTTTCTAGTTTTCACTTAATAAAAAAGACACATAGTTTTCTCTCACTTTCTCTCTCTAGTTTCTCTCTCTAGAAAACATCAACCCACTTCATAGATTCATAGGTTATCAAGATTCTACAGGGATAAAGATATTCCTAGACAGAATATTATTCTGTCTAACCCTACGTCGGCCGTACCGGGCCGTGGGCCGCACACATGTGTGCGGTTACTGTTCATCCAAGCCCATAAACCTAAATGACATTATTCCACCCATCTGTGATGGGCCGGATACGGGTAGTACCCATGGGTCGGGTTCATGACCCGGCTGGGGACTATACGTCATCATGTCCCCCCAGTCTAGTTGTTACAACCATAGGTGTAACCTCTAGACTACCAAGATGCTCCCCGGACGTACCAAGGAAACAATAGTGAATGATAATTTGTCCAAGAATTTGTATTGGCCGCACGTGGAAACCTAGCTTAGGAAGTTATTTCATCAATATCTCAGCCACATATAGCACCCGAGACAAATTAAATATAACATTAAATGTCAAGTCTTACGTAAGAGCCGCATAACCCGACATCAATAACTGTTCATCTGACTTGTTTGACTGACAAAAGTGCAGACAGTCAGAACCTTGAGCAGTGCAAACGTTTGAGTCAGAAGTGACCAGTGGGTCCCACCTGACGTTTCACTTGCCACTTGCCCCCTAGCCACACGATTAAAATAGTGGCAAACACGTGTCACACATCCAACAGGTCGTGACCCACGAGGCAACCCTATAAATAAGCTACCCTCACGGCTGTGTGAAACACACAGTTATAACCTCCATTTCTGCCATTAAAGCTTTCCTCTTAGCTTGAACCAAATACGCACGGATCCCTTCACACGCAGGTTAGAACACCACGTCCTTACACTTTTATTTAGTAATGGCTCATAGAAACAACCCTATCATTGGATCCGTGCTGAATGTTATGACCCAAGACCAATTAAACCATTTTTGTACAAACTATTTCATCCCTACCAACCTACACCCCTCGCTTCCTGACGCAGGAGACCTCATAACTGAGGCTCCAGCGGGCAAGATTGGCCTGTATACTCGCCTCTTTGATGCGGCTAATTACCGCATCCCCTTCACCCATTTTCTTGTAGATCTGTTAGGATACTATGATGTACATATCAGTCAGCTCCACTGCATAGGTGCCTGTAAGATTAGCCAATTCGAGATCCTCTGCCATGCTAGGAGAATCCCCCCAACCGTAGAATTATTTCGGCTCTTTTATGTTCCCAACATAGTAAACGGTTGGGTATCTTTTAAGAAACGATCCTCTAACAGTCCCCAATCGCACAATAAACCAATGGATTCATTGAAAAACTGGTACGATCACTACTTTTTCATTAACGCAGTGGTATGGCCGGGCGATTTCGTCATTAGAGCTAGGATACCTCACGACCCCAAGCCGCACACAAGTACATACAACCCTCGTCATTCCCAAGAGTTAGATCTGAATAGGACCGGGTTCCATAGAAACCTTCCCGAGTCATTCCTATGTTTGCTAGGGATTAGCCGCAATTACTTTGGTCCATCCAATAGGTATCCCGTGTTTTGGAGAAGGCAGCGTGAAGGTAGGCTAACATCCGTACGCAAAAATGTATTCAATTATTCGATAAATGGCTAACATATGCTGTTTTGTGCTTGACAGAAATGAACTTCTTTGGACTTTTGCGTCAGGGCGACCCAAAGCTTGTACCGGAGGGTCTCCGTCCTCTCCGTGAAAATGAACAACCCCTTCTTGAGCATACCCGACCCGTGACGGTTGCTCTTGAAGCCGTGCCGGATCCTCATTCGGACGAGGAAGAGCATGGAAACAACGGTGATGGTGAGAACCAAATGAATGAAGGAGGAGCCGGGCCCTCCTCTCCACATAGGGAACAACAGGGGGATAATATTGAACTAACCACCTCCAGCATTCGCCGACTGATTGGCGATGATGATGAAGAAGTACAACAACAAGTCAACCTGGAAGAAGAGGAAGAAGAAGAAGTCGAGGAAGAGATCGACGAAGCAACCACGTAGCCCGTCGCCAGGCGTACCCGTAAAAGAAGCAACCGTGCAAGGAGAAATGCTTCAGTCGAGATTGGCGAACACAATGCTCCTGCCAAGAGACTTCGAGAAGACCACCCCTTGTATCAATCTGTCGGAATTGCTACCCAGGGTTCCGAGGCTATCCGTGCCGCTCATGTCGATCCCGTCACTCAGATTGCCCCAACCGCCTCCGAATTAGCAAGAAACGACATGTAAGACTCCATCCTAACATGTAAGAATGACAAGTTTCCTTGTAAGCAATACTTAAGATATTTCCCAATACTTGTTGCACAGGGACGACCAGACTGGTGCCGCGCCTCCTTCTGACACCCAAATTGATAAGGGGAAAGGAAAAGAAGTGGAAAGAAACCCCACGCCCCCCACAAAGTCCGGCCCTGTATTTGAAGAAGGTTCTCCCACAGCCTCCCAAGACCTCCCAGCGTCCGGCCCCCCTCAACCGTTCAATCCTGTATGGAATATCACAACGGCATCACGACTGAGGGACGCCGATGAGTGTCGGGAGTATCTCAACAATTGCATACCACCAAGCTTGGTGCGAGAGGTAAATTCGCTCAGTCATGCAGACTTGGCGGATGAGTATAATGGTGCCCTGGTACACCAAATGGCGATGGGTACCTCGATGAGGGTAAGGTTTGAAGCCGCACTTGGGCATGTTGAATCTCTCAAGAGGAAAGTTGGATGGAGGGAGAAGATGATTGTAGATAATGAAGCTCAAATTGCCGACCTCCAATCCCAACTGGCCAATGCCGAGGCGACCATTAAAAAACAGTCAGCCCGCGCGAATGAATACGACCAACAAGTGGCCAATCTTGAGTCACAACTAGATGCTGCAACCACCAAGGTACATATCCGTGCCGCACCACCCATATTATAAAACAAATATATGCTAATACGTTATTTCTTATAGGTAGCCACGGCGGAAGCTTCTGCCCACACGTACTCCAGCCAAGTAGACGTGCTTAACAAGAAACTAGAAGACGCGCACCTGGCCGTCCAAAGCATTGAGAAAGTACATGGGGAACTTGCCGATGAGAGGGCCGTCATCCAAGAGCTGAAAGAGGCATTTGCCCAAAAAGAGTTGATGATTGATGCCCTCACTGCGGAGCGTGACAATGTGCTATGCCCCCAACTGCTAACAGCTATTGCCGGCCGTAGGTGGATGGTTGGGCATGGAGCACGCCTGGCCGTCATGAAGGTATTAGAGGCCCCGGAATTTGTTCAACAATTCGCGAGCCTTGTGTCTGATGGTATTGACCACGGACGGCACGAGGGAATGGTTGAGGCCGTTGAGCTGATCACGAAAGGGGAGGACGCTACCAATCATGCCTTTTTTAAGCCTGAAGCTGCTAACAAGATGACTGCCTCTATGGCTGCGATGCGAGATCTGCACTATCCATTCTTGGATGAGCTGGAGGCCACCAAAGATGCGTCAAATATGGAAATCATGGAAAGGCTCAGTCTTAGCGCGTCCTCCCGTGCTTCCTTCACTCCATCCCCCAGCCACCTGACACTCCCCATATACGAGGACGTAACCAGGATCGTGCTTGACGAAGAACCCTTAAGTGTGGTGCTGGAGAGGACTGCGGCTCAAGCCCAAAAGCGGAAAGAAAGTGATGAGTGGTTGTCGTGTCTGGTCGAAGAGCAAGCGGAGATGGGTAAGTTTTTCCCCCTTATGTAGGATACTCCTACTTTATGATCCCTTTCAGACACTTTGGTTTGTAACCTCTGAATATTTAATGTTTCTATTCGTCCGTGCATGTACACGGCTGACAACATTTGTATTTTGTATATAAGTCCGTGAGTGACCACGGCAATTTTGTTATCTATTTTGGAAACTTGTGTATTTTGACTGTGTTTAAATATTGTACCACAATAGTGCATGATATATCACGTCTTACACACAAAGAAAGAAAATACATACAAGTCTATAATTTACTAGACATGCGACGTGCGTCTTTACTATGCGGAGCACTGTGCGGCTACGGCATATGAGACTTACCCCAACGTCTTGTGAGTAAGGTGTCTAGTAAGGATACATGATCCGTGCGGCTGAGGTTGCATCCCTCTTACGCGGCAAGTTGAATTAGTAGGTTCACTTAATCCTCTTACCCCGCCTGGAGGCGTATAGTACATGTACAGTAATTTGAAAGAATGCATATGAATAAAACATGACATATTTATAATATAAGTAAAATTCATACGACTAACAAAAAATCTAAAAATGATTTGCACGAAACAGGCCGTGGAGCTAGCTAGGCACCACGATATTTTATTAGAACGTTTACACTTTTGTTTGAACAATAATGACAAGTCCTAAAAAACAAGAAAGGAATCTAGACAAACATAAGATAAACAAAACAGATAAAACCTCATGGTTCTTTATTAAGACCGAACATAGCGAAGTATCCATGCGGAAGCCGTAGCTTTCAAAGATAGCACCTTTTGAGATTGGAAATATTCCATGTGCGCTCTAGGTCGCGGCCATCCATGTCACGTAACTTGTACGCGCCTCGTCCCAAGGCTTCAGTGACTTCATACGGTCCTTCCCACTTAGGGCCCAGCTTTCCTGTGTTCTCCGCTCGACTTGCTTCGTTAGCACGATAGACGTAGTCTCCCGGTCGAAAGGAAACACCCTTGACCTTGGCGTCATAATAAGCCTTCATCTTAGCCTTGGACTTAGCCTCATTGATGGCTGCTATTTCCCTTTTTTCTTCCAACAGATCCAGGTTGATTCACAGCTGTTCATCGTTCGTGACGACATTAACCTCCGCCGTGCGGATTGTAGGCATTCCTATTTCTGCTGGTATAACAGCTTCAGTGCCGTAAGCCAATGCAAATGGAGTATCTCCGTTGGCTGTTTTGATCATAGTTCTATGCGCCCATAGCACATGTGATAACTCATCGACCCATTTGCCACTTCGTTCATCCAGACGCGCCTTGATGCCATTCCCCAAGCTTCTATTTGCTCGTTCGACAAGGTCGTTTGTCTGCGGATGCTTAACAGATGCGAAGCGCCGCTTGATGTTCAATGATGCACACCAATCTTTGAATGGGTTGTCCGTGAACTGTTTGCCGTTGTCCGAGACGATTTCTCCTGGTAGACCAAAGCGGCACACAATATGTTCCCAAACAAACTTCTTAACCTGTTTGCCTGTGATAGACTTGACTGCCTTGGCCTCTATCCATCGTGTGAAGTAGTCCATCGCAACAATCAAGAATTTAACTCCCCCCACAGCTACAGGAAATGGTCCTGCAATATCGATTCCCCACTTATAGAATGGCCATGGGGACGTGATAGGTGTAAGTTCCTGCTGCGGGTGCCGTGGTACTGGCCTATGCACCTGACAATCACTGCACTTGCGAATCATGTCGCGCGCGTCTCTGTGCATGGTAGGCCAATAGTATCCTGTCCGTAAGGCTCTAGCTACCACGGACCGTGGACCCGCATGCATACCGCATAATCCTTCATGTATGTCACTGATTACGTATGCGGCTTGCCGTGGTCCCACACACCGCAGCCATGGCTGCAAGAAGGAGCGCTTGTAAAGGATGCCTTCTCGAAGTTCGAAATGTTGCGACTTCCTTCTGATGCGTCGTGCTGCTTTTTCCTCGTCTGGAAGGGCTTCATTAGTTAGATAGTTGATAATCGGGGTCATCCATGTAGGTCCATCCTCCTCAACTATAGCAGCAACCTCCCCTTCCGTTATAGATTTCTCCTTGAGTATTTCCACCAGGACTTGTTTGGACAAGTGAGCGAAGCTTGTGGATGCGATCTTGCTGAGGGCATCCGCCTTTTTGTTCTCGCCCCTTGGGACCTGCTTGATGGAAAATTTACTGAAAGTCGCGATTAGCGACTTGACCTTTTCCAAGTACCTGACCATGTTGTCCTCTTTAGCCACATATCCACCTAGAATGTGGTTCGCGACAAGCCGTGAGTCCACGTAGGCCTCAAGGTTGCGAACTCCCATTCTAGCGGCGATTTTCAAACCCGCAATTAATGCTTCGTATTCTGCTTCGTTGTAGGTGGCCGTGAACTCAAAACGGAGAGCGTACGTGAATTCCATTCCTTCTGGATTTGTGAGGATGAGGCCTGCTCCGGACCCGTCCGTACACGAAGATCCGTCAGTGAATAACACCCATGGTTCTGTTGGGATCTCGTCTTGTTTAACGATTGGTCCTTCCTCATCCGGTTTCTCAATTAGGAAATCTGCCAAGATTTGGCCTTTAACAGCCGTCCTTGGCCTGTAAGATATATTGTGCTCCCCCAATAGGATGCTCCACTTTTATAGCCTCCCTGCTACGTCCGGCCTAGAAATAACCTGCTTAATTGGCTGATCCTTAATGACCACAATTGGGTGTGCCTGAAAGTATCCGCGCAGCCGTTTCGTAGCAAACACTAGTGCTAGGACCAGTTTTTCCATGGAAGAGTAATTCAGCTCCGGCCCTCGTAGTGTTCTACTTATAAAGTAGACCGGAGTTTGCACTGTAACTCTATCTGTCATAAGTACCGCGCTTATTGCGCCATGAGTGGCGGAGAGATACATAATGAGTTCTTCCTTTGGCCGGGGAGCCACTAGCATAGGGAGGGATGCAAGATGCTGCTTTAGTTGGCCGAAGGCTTCCTCGGCTTCCTTCGTCCATCGGAAGTCTCCCTTTCTAATGCACTTCTTGAGCGTCTTAAATAGGGGTAATGACTTCTCTGCGGATTTAGATAGGAACCTATTCAGCCCGGGTAGCTTCCCATTTAAGGATTGCACCTCCTTTCGTGTCTGAGGGGACGGCAGTTGTATCATTGCGTCCGTCTTCTCTGGGCAAGGTTTGATGCCGTTTGGATCAATCAAGTATCCGAGGAACATTCCCTCCGTTGCCCCAAATGTACATTTCTTTGGATTTAACTTCATGTTAATCCTTCTCAGCGTGTCGAATGTCTCTTGGACATCCCGGAGAAGTGCCTCCTCCGTGTGACTTTTTATCACCAAGTCATCAACATAGACTTCCAAGTTGCGTTCTATCTGTGATTCAAAAGCTTTGTCCACCAACCGCTGATATGTAGCACCGGCGTTTTTCAGTCCAAACGGCATTTTCGTATAGCAGTATACGCCCTGGCTCGTATGGAACGCCGTTTTTCTGCATCCTCCTCCGCCATCTAGATTTAGTGATACCCTTTATATGCGTCCAAGAAGCATTTAAAAGGATACCCACATAGGGACTCCACCTTCCAGTCGATTTCCAGTAACGGGTAACAGTCCTGTGGGCAGGCCTTGCTTAGATCCGTAAAATCCACACACATGCGCCAACTTCCGTCATGTTTCTTGACCATGACCGGATTGGACAACCACTCGTGGTAGTATACCTCGCGCATGATGCCTGCATCCACTAGTTTCCGTACTTCCTCCAGTATCACTTGGCTGCGCTCAGGCGCCTGGCCGCGCTTCTTTTGCTTGATGGGTTGGTACCCCTGGCGGATCTGGAGTTTATGCTCTGCTATCGCACGTGGCACGCCTGTCATATGCTTTGGCTCCCATGCGAATATATCTAGGTTTGCACTTAAAAGAGAGCACATGGCCCTTTTGCCGCTATCCGAGAGCGCCCCTCCTATGGATACCTCCTGTTCCGGATAGTCAGGGTGAATGGCTACCTTCCAGTTGGGAGGTGGTGATCCATCCTTGGGTGGAACAGGTGGAGCCGGTGTTGTCACGGTGTGACACTCGGATGCCGGTATGATTGTGTTGTAAATGGTAACAATTCCCCTCTCAACGGGGAATTTGATCATTCCGTGCGCCGTAGAGGGTACCACCCGTATAGCCAAAATGCCTGGTCTGCCTATGATCCCATTGTACGGAGAGTGTGAGCGTATCACCATGAAGTTCATCCACGCCGTAGTGGAATGCTCCTCATTCCCAATGGTTACAAGCAAACGTAATTGCCCTATCGGCCAGATAGTGTCTCCACTAAAGCCAGTAAGCGGCGACGTGGCCGGTACCAATTGGCTTCTTATTTTTAGGCATAACTGCACGAAACAGTGTTCATACAGTACCTCTGCTGACGATCCTCCATCCACATACATGCAACGAACGTTGTGTGTTCCAATGCTTATCTCGATGGTGAGAGGCGCATCAATCACATCGCTTGCTGTGATGGGAGGGAATGAGATTTCCCTGCCGCGTGAAAATTTTTGGCCAACTTTCTGCCTCGTGCGGCGCTGTCTGGATTGGATCATGTATATAGTCGAAGGTTTGTCCTTTTGGGGATCCTTCTTATCATACTTCTTGTTGTTGTCTTTTCCATCCTTCCAATCCTTAACTAGGTGCTTGAGTTTACCTGACTTGATCAGTGACTCGATATGCTTCTTGAGCTGGATACATTCCTCCGTACCGTGGCCTTTGTCATTATGGAACTCGCAGAAGCGATTTCCTTGCCGACGTTCTAGCGGAGTGGTCATTGGGGGAGGCCTTGGGAAGTTCGCCCCTTCCGTCAGCAAGATCTCCCGGTAGGACATCTTTAGGGGGTGAACTTATCGTCCTGCTGTCCTCCTTTGCTTTGGCTCTTATAGTCTGAGCTCTTGTTATTGTTCTGATTGCCTTGACCGCCCGACTGTCTCCGGGACTGATCATTTGACCGGTACCCATTTCTTCGGGATGGGTAGGCCGCGGCAACCGCTGTTTCTCCTTCTATGAAATTTCTGACCCTTTCCATGAGGTCATCATATCTCTCTGGACGCTTGTCATTGAGGCGCCTGATCAGTTCTCTGTCTGTTATGGCGTGCATGTAGTCAGAGATTTTCAGGAGCTCCGGCATGGTTCTTGTGCGCGTGCACTCATCATTGAAGCGTTCAGTGAAGGCTTTTGTGGACTCCCCCGGCCGTTGCTTGACAGTTGCCAATGAGACCGGATCCCTATTATACTTCTTCCTTTGAGTATAATTGTTCTCAAACGCAGTGCGTAGTTCCATGAAACTATCAATGCTCCGTGGGGGGAGTGCCTCAAACCAGTCACGGGCGTTTCCGATCAAGGTCGAATTGAACATTTGGCACCATATAGGCATGGACCATCGCTCAATTTTAGCCTGCGTATCAAATATTTTAAGGTGATCGACCGGATCACCGGACCCATCATAAGTCTTGATACACGCCGGCATGCGACGTTTGGTGTCCTCAGAATAGTTCCGTATGCGGAGGGTGAACGGGTCTTCCCTGGGATCCACCCATGGCCGGGTGAGCCTAGGGTCATCCCATGGTTCACACCATGGACGCGAAAGATCCTCCGCTTCCGCATCTCGATAGTAAGGGCCACCGTAATACTCATCATTGTTTGGTGGTGGTGGAGGGGTGCGCCTAGGCCGGCGACGCTTAGGCGGATGGTCATCTGAGTCCTCCCCGGACGGGTCTGGGGACGGCGGTGGTACCCCATCCTTTGAATAGGGACCACTTTTTTGGGACGAATCAGGAGCCTTTCTCCCAGTGTTCATCCTGTCCCACACACTCGGGCGACGTGCGGTTCTGGCCAGCTCTCGATCTGGTCATTCGGGTGAGCCATCCGACTTTTCTCCCTCTAGTGACTGCATTAGTTCCTGCATGAGGCGATCTCCTATGCGCTCGAACACATTCCGGGGTTGAGGAGTTTCCTCAAAGGTGCCCTGTTCCTGAGGCCGAGCTCTCCTTTTTCTCTGATTTTGGGAGGAGGTGATTGGTCCGGTGTCCCCAAAGTTGAGTCTGGACTGGAGGTTCCTCCCCAGATTCAACCTTGATGCGATCCCCGGGACGATCCTATCGAAGTTCTGCGTGAGAACTCGAGTAAGATCCTCCTCGCTGAGTGGTAGGACCTCTACCTCTTCCTCCACCAATGGTCTGCGCGGCTCCTTGTTAGGAGGGTTGGGCGCACTCCCTGGATCCGGATTGTCCAGGGTTGAAGTAGGTGGGGGTGTTGTGGAGATCGTGCTCATCACCCCCAAGGGCTGGAAGCCACCACGGTTGCCAGGTCCGCTTGAAAGGCGGCTAGGTGATTGACTGGGGATGAGTATCCCGTCCCCTTGGGACTTCCCGTTTCCAGGATTCATATTCCTGGGATTGGCTTGCTGATGCCCCTTCGTCATTGGAAATTCAGAATGAGGTTTTGTTCTAGCTTAGTGTAATGGGTCCCACGGATGGCGCCAACTTGTTGATGCAAAAGTTGGTTGATCCTTGCTAGACCCGAATTAGGCTTAATTCGGGTTGGCTGGGCTCCGGCTCCTGCACCAAGTGAATCGTTTGGTTGGGATCCTGCACACTAAACAGCACGCGTTAGGCTTCCCATGGGAATGTTTCCCACGATTAGACTCCGGCGTGAGAGTAAGTAATCGGTTTAGGGTTTATGTGATTTTAGAATGCAAGTCGTAATACGTTTGTGGAACCCTTGAAGGTTCCTTTTATAGGCAGTGAAAACCCTAATGGGCTCACTGATGCTTCGGCCCCAAGGAAGAGATAACTACCAGAATTTAGAATGATTGTTATCTTCTAATTCTGGTAGTGAATATCCTCCTCCATTGGGATAAAGATATTCCTAGACAGAATATTATTTTGTCTAACCCTACGTCGGCCGTACCGGGCCGTGGGCCGCACACATGTGTGCGGTTACTGTTCATCCAAGCCCATAAGCCTGAATGACATTATTCCACCCATCTGTGATGGGCCGGATACGGGTAGTACCCATGGACCGGGTTCATGACCCGGCTGGGGACTATACGTCATCAGACGAACAGGAAGAAGTACCACTCCGCAGGCCTAAGAAAGCAAGGAAAGCTAAAGGCAAAGAGGCAAGTGTTGCTCCAAATGATCCTGCTCAACAACAAATTTCTGAAGCCAAAAGACTTCGTATTATTCTTCAACAAAGCCGACAGGAAGCCTTTGGCGGATCAGGCTCAAGGGTATTTGAAGACTTAGCAGATTTTGGTAATCCTGATGGTGATACGGAATTTTTCGACGAAGAAGATACTTATGAAGATGAGTATGAAGATGCTGCTACCTTTCAACTTGAAAGTCGGGAACCAAGTGAAGAACGTGAGAGCAGTGCTGACACTGATACAAGTATGATGTATCGAGATGCAAATATCACCACATCTTTGCCTAAACCGACTCACATGGTACTAAATGAAGATGCTCATGCAACTTTCATACCAGACACGCAACTTCAAAGTAAGTCTACTTCAAACTCTGATGATGTTTTGAAATATCTCAATTTAGAAGGGGAGGGTGTTGAGGTCACCAACACTGATCCGTCAACAAATGAACAAATGGTGGATGTCCCTATAACCACTATTACATCGACCACCACTTCCCTACTATCAACCCCAGTCATCAGTGAGGTCCCAACCACCACCATCACACCCGCAACTGTTGAACAACCAGTATCAACCACCACCATTACCACGGAATCTACACCGTCATCCACAGCTGAACAACCTGTATCAACCACCGTCCTAACCACTGTATCTACATCAACACCTATCCCGGTACAACCAGTATCATCCACGACCACCTTAACGGTTTTGGTTACACCTCCACCAACAGAACCACAAGTATCATCCACATCAAATCCTTTTCTCACAGTCAATGATCCGTTGATCCAGTCTCTTCAACAACAGCTAGAGGCTCAAGCTACACAAATAGCTATGTTGACTGAAAGTTTTGCTACTCCTCCCAAGGAACCGCATCCTGATGAGCCCACTCTTCAAAAACTAACAGACAAAGTGTCAAAGCTCAAAGAACAACATAAAGCATTTCGTAAAGAGAAGAAAACTTGGGATAAAGAAAATGCTGCTTTTCTCGGGTCAATTGACGAGCAGATGACCGCGATCATTCGACGCGAAGTCAAGTCTTATGTTGATCAACAACTACCACATCTTGTCGGTAATGGTCTATCTACTCTTCAATTAATGACATTGCTTCAGACACGTCTGCTAGATTTGGGAGCTCATAAATCAAAATACAAACGCAAAGTTCTGCAATATCTCAACAAAGCAATTGATGAAGAGAATCCTGCAGACACTACCGACTCTGAGTCTGATGATGAGAATGAGTTAGAAGAGGAAGATGACGAGGAACACGGTGAAAAGGATGATGGTAATGAGGATAAGGATAAGGAAGGGGATGAGGAGGAAGAAGAGGATTAACAAGGAAAGGATAAGAATGTAGATGACGATGAGGACGAGGACGAGGATACAGATGATGATCAGGATGACGATGACGATAATGACAAGGGTATGAAGTCAACAAGGGTGATAAGAATGACGACACCGGTACAAATGCCGAAGAGACAAACAAGGATGACCATGAGACGGCCACCGAGAAAGGTCTAGAGGACACTGAGAAAAGGTTGCTGACACCACAGAAAAGCCAATGGAGACAACAGTATCAGAAACTCAGCAGGTTGCTTCAGGTATATCTACTGCACCAGAATTCACTACTGATTCTCACATTGAATCTGTAGAATACATGCAAGCAGAAGAACCGACAGAGACAATGCTTGAAGAAGAACCTCACGCTGATATACCGGTAATGCAAACTCAACCTTCAACATCATCTACAGTTCAGCATGACGATGACATGGAAGTTGAAGATTTAAATGTTCCAGAACCGACATTTGCTGAATCCCTTATCATTGATGATACTGTACAAGAGAAACTTTGGCTAACAAACGCAGCACCACAGCATCCATTTGACACTGCAACTGAAATGGAGATGACTCAATTCCTTAACAACCCTATCGACTTCTCGGCTTTTCTAAGGTATTCTCATGGGAAACCGACGATGACCCCGGATCTGATTAAAATGGCAGCTGCAAATGTGGACTTCTTTGACACGTTAAAGATCAGCCATAATGAAGCAGAATATCACATGAATGAGCTTACAAAAGCAATGAGAGCGACAACTACAGGAATTCAGACTCCCGTATTGCGACCTCTTACACCAACGGTCATCACCGGTTCTGCCACTATCCCATTAGAACACTTTGTCTCACACGATCTTGAATACCTTGAAAATGGAGAAAAGAAATATGCCACGTCACTAACAATGCTCAAGGCTGTCAACTTGGAGAATGTTCCATGGATAGAGGATAAAGTGCCTGAGTCAATATGGAGAAAGAAGCCGCTCAAGTTTTATGATACCTATGCTTCACTTGGCATATCTCACTGGGACAAGAAGAAGAAGCTAGCCTATAATCACTTCCATCGTCCCAAGAGAGGTGCTTCTATTGTCTCATCTCACAGAATCAAAAGCATCCTAGGAGCAACCACTCAGACTGTTTTCGGTTATGATTACTTAAATGTAATCTTGTTAAAACGTACCGATGAGAAAGAATACCGCATTGACGAAAGTGATCTCCAGTACCTTCAACTTGAAGACATAGAAGATCTTTTGTTGCTCTTGGCTCAAGAAAAAGTTGACCATCTATCACCCGACATTATCATAGCCTTGAGTTCAAACTTTCGTCAATATGCCAGGAAAATAGTCATTCAAAACCGGGTGGAAGACTTTCAACTTGGAGTAGAAAGCTATCAGAAGAAGCTAAACCTGGAACGTCCCCATACGACTCCACTCAGTAATTTCCATAAGAACAAGAAGGTTTACATGGGGACTACCAAGCCGGAAGCAGGAATTTTTTATCCGAACGCGACTGGCGTCATGCAATATATGCGATTCTCAGAACTGCACAAATTCAATGATGGAACGCTAAAGAATGTTCGAGATGATTTGTTGGTTCTCAATGCCAACTTACCTCTTCCGGCAGTCACATACACATGGACAACCCAGTGTAGAAAGGGATTTTCGTACGCAATCAGGAAGATTGAGGAAGTGCTAAGGAAGCGCCGGTTGCTACGAAGCATAGAACGATTCGTCGGTGGACGACCATATGGAGCTCACCATCGGCTCACGGAACGAACCAATTAATTTTGGTTTGTCTCTTTACAGGTCAACTCCATATGTATCTTATTGTGAATATGTTATCTTTTTACTTTATCAGTTTTTGTGGCTTGTTGTAGTGTAAAAGTATGATATTTTTCAAGAATTTCTCTCGAGATTCTAAATCTTTCAAATAAATCATACTCAAGCACTACAACTTACCCTCATTAATTTGAGGGGGAGCATTAATATGTTCTTTGGCCAACATTTAATTTCATTTTATTACCCAAAGACCGGTTAATCCATTAATATCCAAAATATTGATGGTTAACAATTTGGAAAGGGGAGAAAATGGGATTAAGGAGACTTTATGATATTTGGCTAAAACAATGAAAAAGACTTAAAAGATAAACCAACTTAACATGTGTTATGCACAAGTTAAGGGGGAGCGTTTTTGATGATCAAAACACTTAAGGCACAAAATCTTTGATTTTAATATCACAAGTGCTTTAAGTGATTTTCAAGGATTTTTCATGGTGACTATATAAACCCAAAACACACTTAACTCACGACGAATGTGGTGACAAAAGGGTGGTAGGTATAGGTATTAGTCCAATGATTCATCAGAACCGATGCAATCTTCCCAAGGACAACTCCCTAGATAGAACTAGAAGTCCTAGGAAAGATGGAGAATGAATGTGAACGTAGCTGAATGCCGACCAAGTACTTAAGCTAGCACTGGAACAATCACAACAAGGTGCTAGTTATGACGTATTGGTAAGCATTGAAGGGGTTGAAGAATAAAAAAGAATTGTAAAGATAAAGGGTGTAAAGAAAGAAGCCCTCCTTACAACTTTAGGCAGAAACCGGGTCAATACATATGCTATTGAGATCATTAGTTAATGATTCTCGATATTGAAGAAAGCCATCATGGACCCAGTGATGCAATGCACAACCCTCCCCAGCTAACTCAAATATCTCTCAAAAGGTATTTGTTTTAATCACACGGAGTTCAACACGTTATCTATTGGTTTATTCACTCCGAATAGACTGATATTGAAAAGGTGGCACTCCTCTCCAGCCATCGATCACTAAATCAAAACGCACTATCGAGTCTAGAGCCACGAGATCATCAAAAGTCTCATTAGGATACTTTCCATTTATTCCTTGCTTCTTCACACACTATGAAAAGTAAGAGATCTTTTATGAGTCCTACGCAGTATTCTTGCAATATTGCCAGAACATCCGAGTAATACGCAAGTATTACAGTGAAGATGGAAATCCTGCTTGAGCCAACATCAAACAAGCTCATGGTAGGTGACACGTGTGGTTCTTTACGAACTAATCTTGTGACAACTGGAAAGAAACAGTAGTTTAATTCTTAATTAAACTTAAACTCGTTCCAGGCCTCTACGCATTATCATATGATCTTGCCAGAACACTCAGAGTGACACTCTTTAGTGTTCACCATGACGAGTGGAAATCCTTCTAGTGTTAACATCAAACAGCACTTGGTAGGTAACAAGCAAGATTCAATTTGAATCAAGTTTGTGACAACTGGAAAGCAACGATGGTGAATATCTTACTAGAAATTCACTTGTTCCAGGTTTCATGAATTGACGGCTTCAATCATAAGGATTCTTAATCCAAATGATTCACTCTTTATGTTCGCAGTCAGCTTTGGATGGTCGAATAAAGAGAACGGGTTTACCCGCGAAATCCTGTCAGGAAGTTACTTAATTGAAACTATCCGTCACGGGTACGATATCTAATATCGTCCAACGGTCTTCATCGACCGGAGGTAAAATGCTACCGAATTAGAATAAAATGTCAAAGCCATTTTATTCGTGTCGTTGCTGTGTACCTGTTAAAAACGGTGGCGTTGCTGTGTACCTGTTGAAGACGGTGGCGTTGCTGTGTACCAGTTGAAGACGGTGGCGTTGCGGTGTACCTGTTGAAGACGTCCTCACATGCTTATTCCTTTAGCATCAAATACTCCTGAAAATTCAAGAAAGTATGACCTAAAAGTCTTCCGCTGTATCGACTCTGAAACTTTCAAGAATTCAACAAAGGATAAGTGTGTGGGACATGAAGTCACAAAGAGGCGAACCTCACAAGAAAAATAAAGGCTGCACGTGAAAGGCCAAAAGAACATGTTCCAAGCAAAAAGGCTGATATCATTCAACACATATTCACAAAAGAAAAGAAAAAGAAAGAAAAGAAGACTACGAGCTCAAGAACAAGATCTAACATGCTAGATTAGGACTTTGTAAATTTGGAGTGACCTCCCTTTGGGGGAGATTGTTGGAAATACGTTTTACGCATTTATAAAGTCTCGGTCACTCCAACAATGTAGTTATAGGCTCGTAGTTAAGTTTAGTTTCATTTATTAAATAGCCCGACCCATGAGCATGTTCATGGGCCGGAAGCCCAAGTCCTTTAAGGACTTGGGGTATTTAAACCTCTTTCCACCATGGAAAGAGGTGTTGGTTGTTTATTTCTTTCATTTCAATATATGAGTTTTCTTTCACTTCTCTCTCTAACTTTCTCTCTCTAGAAAAACATCAACCCCCTTGTTTCACAAGATTATCATTGTTCTACACGTCCTAATAGAGACAATTGGACATCCTAGTTGATTTTGAATTCTTCGACTAAAGATTTCGAAATGATCGAAAGCTTCATTCTTAGATGCCAAAAATCTAGTCCAAGTGAATCTAGAGTAGTCATCAACTATAACTAGGGTATAAAGGTTACCTCCATAACTCCGTATGGCGGAAGGTCCAAAGAGATCCATATGTAGGAGTTCTAAGCACCAAGAGGTTGAAACCAAATTCTTGGCTTTGTGACTTGAGTGAACTTGCTTTCCAACTTTGCAAGCATCATAAAAGTGACTATCAAACTTCATCTTGGGGAGGTGTCTTACCAACTCCTTAGAGACTAACGATTGAATAAGACGCATATTAGCGTGACCTAATCTCCTATGCCAAAGAGTAGAACTATCATCTATAGTCGCAAGACATATGTTGTCTTTTGACTTCTTATTGACCTTTATGACATAAAGCCCATGCTTTCTAACACCTTTTCCAATGACCTTTCCATCTTTTACGATTTCATTGTCGTTTTCCTAAAAGATGACCTTACACTTATTGTCATAAATTTGACATATGCTTAAAAGGTTAAACCCTAAATTATCTATGTGCTCAACATTTTCAATAGTCATGGAATCAAGAGAAACCGTACCTTTGCCAATGATATTACCACATAGACTACTAGCGAATGTGATGTTACCTCCATCATATGCTTTGTAGCGCGAGAACAAACTTCGATTACCCATCAGGGTGTTTAGAACAACCACTATCCTTAATCCACTCGTCGGGCTCCAAATCAATTCCCAAGCATATCTCTTTAGAAGTGTGAGCCATAATACATTTCTCCTCTTTGGGGTTGTCATCAACATCTTCACCGCTATCGCTCCAAGAACCACTAACAAATGTCGTGTGATTCTTATCGCGTGAGGGCTTTGGACACTCACTAATGAAGTGATTTGGATCACCACATCTAAAGAAATTCCTATCACCTTTTTCGTTCTTGGCAAACCAATTCTTTAAGAATGGTTTCTTGTCATTGTTGGGTTGCCTCACGTGTTGACCTCGTCTTTTGAAGAACCTCTTGAAATCTCTCACCGCCAATGCATACACCTCGTCATCACTATCCGAGGAACTATCATGATCGCTTTGTGCCTTCTTGGCTTTGAGTGCAAGATACTTCCTTTCACTCTTGGTTTTCACCAATTCCGAGTCCTTCAAAATTATCATCTCATGAACCTTCAAGTTGCCTATGAGTTCATCAAGTGATAAAGTTGAGAGATCTTTTGAATCTTTGATCCCCATGACTTTTTCTCTCCACTTCGGATGTAAGGCCCTTATAAACTTCCTAACATTGTTTTTGCTAGAAAAACCTTCATCAAGTGCTTTTAGACTAGTAATAATAGTGCTAAATCTAGCAAAAGCACTATCAATAGCTTCATCTTCTAAGATGACAAATTGTTCATATTGTTGGACAAGAAGATCGATTTTGCTTTCTTTGACTTGGCTATTACCTTGGTGGGTTACTAAAAGAGTGTTCCAAATATCTTTAGCGTTTTCACACATAAAAATCCTTTCATACTCTTTCTTAGGTAAGGCATTATAAATCACCATTTTAGCCTCATTATTTTTTGAAAGTTTCTTTTTAGTATCGTCATTAGCTTTGTCAAAAGTGACCAATTCCTTTGTTTTAGAAACTTCATTAAATTGATAAGGTAAAAAATCACCATTGGTAATAACATGCCAAAGATCTAAATCTTTTGATTTCACATAAGTCTCAAATCTATTTTTCCAATAAATAAAACTATCAGTTTCAAAAAGTGGTGGTCTTTGCATAGATTGCCCTTCTAGGTACTTGTTGGAATCCATAGATCGATTCAAGTTTTAAAATACAATATACTTTAAAAATACTTGAGCAACCCGCTCTGATACCAATTGTAGAAACTAGAAGGAGGGTTGAATAGTTTCTTATATTTACTTGTTAAATGATGGTTTTCAAAAAATCCTTTTTCTCAAAAACTTAGACTTAAGGAAATAAGTGAAATCTTCTTATGCACAATATGAACAATGATAGTGTAACTAAACTAATACTAACTAATATATATATATATATATATGTGCATAAAGAATAAAGAATGTAAAGAGTTAAGGGTAAAGAAAGATCAAACCAAACACCAAGGATTTATAGTGGTTCGGCAACGAAGCTCACTCCTCGTTCCTACTCCACTCCCCAAGTACTCCTTACTCGAGAGTTCACTACACAACAAGCTCCTTATGGTGGAGAAAACCGTACACGTCGCTTAACCAATTTCCGACTCTAAGCTAAAAGTCGAGCCCTAATCGTAGCTAGGACCAATCTACACAACTATACTTAGTACATACACAACTTTCGAATAGACACAACTACTTGGATCTTCACAACTATGACACAACAACAAATGTATAAGATTTGATCTTCAAAGGATCTTTGGTGTTGGACTCAACACTTCACAAGGATAGTGTTCTTCTCTTTACACTTGAAGAGGAAGGGATGGATGAGATAAATTCACTTCTAAACAAGTAGTAATCAATCAAATGATCAAGGATTTGAGTGATATAAGAAGTATGTTTGAATCTGGAAGTTTATGTGCAAAAGAGGTGAATTGAAAATCTGAGAAAGGTCCACTATTTATAGGATAAAGGGCCAACGGCTATATCTGCCCGCGGTTCCTTATCTCAGCTGGCGGTACCTTATCGATAAGGAACCGCCTAGGATCTAGGGAACCGCCAGACTAGACTCCGCTCCCTTTTTGTCCTTTAGTGGTGGAGGTCTTATCTGATTATAAAATATCTTGAAATAATATTCCAAGTCAAAAAAGAATATGCCATTTTCAAATTTTCAAATACTTAATTTAATAAAACATTTTCTTAAAAAGAAAGTTTAATTAAAAACTTGTCACACTTAATAAAAAGTGAGTTTTAAGAAAAGATTAAATCACTTGATCACTTGATTAAGGTTAGTACTTGTTTATTCATACCTTAAGTGAAAATGGGTAAAATGAAAAATACTTAAACTCAAGAATTCGCTTTTCATTGTTTTCGTAAATGCTTGTTTTTACATATTGTCGTAATCAAAACTAGGCGAGACCAAAATATGCAAGTAATTCCTAGAAACTTGTTTACCAAGGGAACTTTAAAATGCGAATTCTAAACTTGAAAAAGTCTAAGAAGTTGCAAGATCCTATAGATGACTTGAAAACCCAAAATTTTGATTTAATAGGCTAAGCATCCACGAGTCTCATTCCTTGAGATTTTAAATTGTGGAGAACGAGAGATGATAGAGTCAATTATAAGTTTGGTATTCTTTCATGAATTTATGTGAGTTAATTATGAGCTTTTTCTCCTATCGCTTGTTAAATAATTTAATTACAATAAATAAGATCGTACGATTTGAAAAGTTACTTAGCTTCTAGCACAAGATCGTTTAAAAGTTGCTCGGTATTAATTAGAGTTATGCCAAGATATGAACTTTATAAGGTCCCGAGAAGCAGTTTTAAAAGATTTTTCCTTTAGCTAACTATTAATTAAATCGTCCTACTTTAGTTTGGCCTAAATAAACTATCGAAATAAGTCAACAATGCATCCTCGTGATCATTCAAGACAATAATAAAATATAAGAGATACACCTAGGAATAAGGGAGTCTAAGTGAATAATTGGGCCACATGAGTTTGTGATACCTTACTAACTTATAATAACAATGATCTCGTTTATAAGCTTGGTTTGGGGAACGTGAAACTTGAGGGTGATAAACATTCATGACAACCAAAGCCCTAATGTAAGTCTTTGATTTCTTTACTTGTTTTTCCTTCAAGTATTTTGTACTTTTCTATTTTTATTTAGTTTCATTATTGTTTAGTATTTAATAAAGGCCAAGGTGAGTTAATTATGATGAAAAATGTAAACCATGCTTTGAAATTAATGCATTGCATGAGGGCATTGCAATGGTCAAGTGTAGGGGATTTAATAAGTGTGAAAACACTTATCCTTTTACCACTTATTTCTAATAATAACAAGACCAAAACGTGTATTTAATGTCGTAAAAGGCGGAATTATGCGTAGTTTGTGTTTTTATTGTGTTTTAGGACAAAAATATGAAAAAGGAAGAAAACCCGGGCTTTCACCGGCTTTTATCGAAGAAAAAGACAAAAGACGAACTCAAAAGGTCAAAAGTGCAAGAAGAACGGAAGTCAAAGGCCTATTCTGAAGATTTATCGAAGAAAAAGTCTAAAGACGGAAGTTTAACAAAGTCGAAGAACCAAGTCTACTAAAAGAAGAAAATTAGAAGACAAGTTCAAGTTATCATTCGACTAATCCCGAGACAAAGTCGAGAAAGACGACTTATTTAAAAGATGAGAAGACAAGAAGAAAGAAGGACGAAACAACACCTTTCCCTTCCCCTATATATAGTTTCCTAAACATGTCATTAGTTAGTTAGTCTTTATTTTTCTTTAAGACTAGTAGGTAATTAGTGTGTGTTTTACTTTTTCTCTCTCTCGCTTTTCTTTCAAGCTTATCAAACTTTCATCTTAATCTTGTAATCTTGAATCTTAATTTTCAATCTAATCAAGTTTTTAGTTAATTTTCATTCTACCTTTCTTAATCATAATCTATTATTTTGCTATATTAATCATGTAGTTGGTTTAATCTTGTTGAATATGTGACTGATTTGCTTATTAGATTGTGCTTATTGGTTTGGTGTGTTTGAGGTTTTTAGATTATTGTGCTTATTGCTTAATTCTTATGTTTTCTAGTTTTTAAACGAGTTGATTTTGGTAGATTAATATTTTATAAAAAATTAATTTTAAATATTTTGATTATTTAGTGTTCTTAAAAGTTTTTAAATTGTGTCTTATTAGCTTTTTCTAAAATTTGATTTGGTTAAAGTTTTGGTAAGTGATTATTTTCGTTTTGCTTATTTTGAGTTAATCCGGGTTTTCAAAACCCTTTTATCCCGACTTGTGTACTGAATGCATCATTCCGACTTAAGTTGTAAAACTTCATTATTCAGACTTGTGTGATAGACTCCATTTCCCGAATTAGGCGCATTCCCATTATTCCGGATTACGTAAAGGATCATCATTTCGGATTAGCTGCAAAATTGGGTATTCCGAATTAGGTGTGGATTTCAAATTCCGAATTAAGTTCAAGTTTCATTTTTCCGGATTGTGTTGTGATTGTGGATTCTGGATTACCATTCGGAATACATTCCGAACTAGGTTTAGCAACTGGATTCCGGATTGTATCTGGATACGTATTCCGAATTAGGTTCTGTATATACGGATTCCGGATTAATTTGAAGACCAGCATTCCGGATTAAGTACATTATTTCATATTCCGAATTACGTGTGGAGGTTTGGATTCCGAATAGAGTTAGGAATTCCGAATTATGTGTAATCTTTGGATTCCGAATTGAGTCAAGTATCTACATTCCGACTTAGTTACAAGATCTGGATTCCGGATTGAGTGACAAGTTTGGATTCCGAATTAGTTTTGGTTTTTGTTTCCCAAATTAGTTTTTTAAACTTTAATTTTTCCGGCCAATTTTACTTAGCGTTATTCTTTAAGTTTTATTTTAAGTGTCTTGTCTTAGATTTATTAGAAGTTTAAATTTTTATAAAGTTTTAAGTTTCAAATTTACTTTTAAACCTTTAATTTTTCATCATTTATTTTTAAGTCTTAATTTTTAGTTTAACTTTTAAAGCGTTCATTTTTACTCAACGACATTTTCATTTTCACTTTTATTTTAAAATAGATAATCAGTTTCTTTCACCAAGTTCTATTGTGCAGCCTTCATTCTGGACGAGCAATCGAGGTTAGACATCATTCCTTTATTTTTATGTTTAATATCTTTAACGTTTATAAACTTAGTTAATCAAGCTCCCCCTTTTAGTGACCAACACCAATAGTAACACCCTAAACCGTGATCAGTTCGAATTGAATCGAGTACGAACACACACACAAAACCTTTAAATCAACACACATCGCATTCACTCTGGTATTACTGGTAAACATGTAACTAAGATGCACCCATACGCCCCACATGATAATATAATATAATGACCAAAACTGTAAAGGGACGCCACGAGCAATCACTTCGCCGTGGGGAAGTCATCACACTGGTGCCTCTAGTGTTATGGTTATGGTACCTCCATAACTAGGTGACACTGGTCATGCATGTATATGGCTTAGGCTCTTAAACTAACATAAATAATCAAACATATAAAACAATACTGAGAAAATAGTTGGTTGCAAACGGGGAATCCTAATAGGAAAAGAATGTTCATACTGAATGGAAGAGAAATCCGTACCTTATGTCTAGTGAACGAAGAAGACGAGAGAATGAAAGTCCTACTTCGGTCTCACTAATGCTACATAAAATAGGGTTAAAGTATAAGTATTCTCTTTACTGATTACATAACTGATTATATCGTGTCTTAGCTTGTTTTATATGTTCTTGTCTTGTTTTACTGATTTTAAGGTTATGTTGTGTTTATCATGTATTCTATGTATTCTGATTAAGTATTACTTGTATTTCTTGTATTATTATACGTTGTGTAATAATAAGTAACTTTCTAAAAATAGAAGGTTTCCTAAAATAGAAAGTTTTCAAAAATAGAAATGTTTCAAAAATAGATTAACTTCTTAAATTAGACCAGTTTCTAAAAATAGAAAGTTTCCAAAAATAGTAAGTTTCCTGAATTAGAAAGTTTCCATATTTAGATTTAAACTGAATTAATAACCTAATAATATAAGCATAAGTTTACTGGTTAAATAGCATAAGTCATGTGATTATTTTTATAGTTTATTAATAATATCATGTTAATTAAATAAACTATAGGTTATATGATTTAATTAAATATAAGCATGATTTAATTAAATTAAGGTGTATAAAATACTTAGGTTAAACATGTATTAATATTATATTAATTATAACCTAAGTCATGTCTATTAATTAATTATATGCCATGTCTTAATAATTAATTAATACCATAGTCTAAATTAAATAAATAAAATACTTAGGCTAAAACATATATTATTTCATAAATCATAATTAACCTAAGTGCATGTTAAATTAAATTAATCATTTGTCATGTCTTAATTAATTTAATTCTCTTGTTAAAAATAATATACTTGTAAAAATAAATACTTGTAAGATTTAGTCATGAACCGGACCCGTGAATTTAATTTAGACATGTCGTGAACCGGACCGAATTCACCCTTGAACCGGACCAAACAAACACCCCTTAACAGTGGCTTAGCGGTTCAGCCGGTTGCCACTGCCCATGCGAATACACCACCGGCTGCAGCCAGTGGTTCCCTCTCGGCCAGCCGCTGACCATAGCAAAGTTCCTACCGGCTGTGTGTCGGTGGTTCCCCCTGTCGCGCCTGCGGTTCCCCCTGCTTGACCAAAACCGCCACCGGCTTGAGCCGGTGGTGGTGGCTGCTACTGCCGAGACCCCAAACAAACCAATCGGTACCCTGATATAAGTCGGGGTCCCTTGGTTCCTGCTGCCGACCGAAACCAACCACACCGAGACTCGAAGTCTCGGTTGGTGGTCGAACCAAAACAAGCCGAGAGCCATGGGGCTCTCGGTTGGGTGTCGGCCGAACAAAACCAACCCAAAACATCCCTTAATTCCCCCCCACCCCCCATGATTAAATGACATGTCTAATATACTTATTTTATTTAATCTCATGTTCATGTGTTCTTAATTAAATAAAAGAATCAAAGAAAAGGGATAACAGATTACCGAATGCGTGAAACAAATAGAGGTTAATAACACGAAAACAACCACTAGAATTAATCAACCAAAATCGATCAAACACCACCCCTTGGTGTTGTTGTTGCCGGCGGCAAAAGAGGATAAAAGGGGGCTAGGGTTTTTAATTTATAAGAAAACTCTGTAAAGTGAAAAATGTGTTTCTCACTTTTGTTTATGTAAAACCCGCATGCTTTTACCATGAATAGTACCCTTATGATCGTACGTACATGATTAGAACTTTACTTATTTAGCACGTTTACGTTTCACGAATAGGAATTTCAAGTATTACGTACGTGTTATTACACGATAAGTATTTATTACGTATCAAGACACGATAATTATTATCCACAATAATTATAATCACGAACATGAAAATCATGAACGTAAATAATCACGAACCTAATATTATGTATTTACGTATATTTATTACGATTACAAATAAATAATTTACGACACGAACGATTAATAATTAAATCACGTAAACACGACACGAGAACACGTAAATAAATAGAACACGGAAAAACAATGGGTTTCCCCTTGTGGGCCCCTCAAAGCCGCGACATAGACAACAAGGTGGGCCAAGCCCACTTAAAAATTTAACTAAATAGAAAAAGAAGGAAACATGTTTTCATAATACAGAGTTGTTAGAAAAAACACAAAACCCCGCTCCTCCTTTTTCTCTTTGGCCGCCGCATATAAACACCACCAAGGGGTGTTTGGTTGATTTTTGTAGATCCAACTATTGCTAGATCGTTCGTGTTGTTAATCTCCTTGTTATTCACGAATTGGTAATCTCTTAAACCTTTTCTTTTTTAATTGTTTATTAGATCTAAACACATGAAATCATGAGGTTATTAAAAACAAGTTAATAAACATGTATATCTAATCATGGGGTATTAAAACATGGGTTTAAGGGGGTGTTTGGTTCGGCTGGCGCACACAAACCGAGAGCTTAAGCTCTCGGTATGGCTCTATAACCACAACCGAGACCAAGTGGTCTCGGTGTGGGCTTTGTGGCTCGGCAGCAAGCAAACCAAGGGACCCCGACGCATGTCGGGGTTGTCCTTCTGATCTTTGGGGTCTCGACTAAAAAACAAAACAAACACCACCGGCTTAAGCCGGTGGCCATTTATAGAAAGCACGGGGAACCGCCGCATGGGCAGCGACTAGCCTAGACCAAGGGACTACCGGCTTAAGCTGGTAGCACCTTTACACAAACAGTGGCAACCGGCCGAGCCAGTTTGCCACTGTTAAGGGGATTGTTTGTTTGGCCGGTTCAAGGGTTAAACCAGTCCGGTTCACGACATGTTTAGATTTAAAACACGGGTTCGGTTCATGGTGTATTTTTAGAAGTTAATTATTTTTTTACAAGTTAAATAATTGCAAGGTTTAATTAAATTAATTTAACGTGCTATGTAATTAATTTAATTTAGACATGACTTAGGTTAATTATTATTAGAAATAATACATGATTTTAACCTAAGTATTTTATGATTTAATTTTAGACTAAAGTAATTAATTAATTATTAAAACATGGCTTATAATTAATTAATTTTCATGACTTAGGTTATATTAATAATAAATATTAATACATGTTTTAACCTAAGTATTGTTTCCTTTTATTTAATTAAATCATGTTATATTTAATTAAATCTTATAACCTAGAGTTTATTTAATTTACATGTAATAATTAATAAACTATACTATTTAATCACATGACTTAGAATATTATTCAATAAAACTTAGCTTATATTATTAGCTTAATAATCTAGCTTATTTCTAATTATGGAAACTTTCTAGTTTTATAAACTTATTTATTTTAGGCAGCTATTCTAGTTATTGAAACTTTCTATTTTTAGAAACTTATTTATTTTAGGCAGCTATTCTATTTTTGGAAACTTTCTATTTTTGGAAACTTTCTATTTTTGAAAACCAGCTGTTTTTAGAAAGTTACTTATTATTAAACAACAAGTATAATAATACCTGAAATACAAGTAATATTTAATCGGAATAGACAGAATACATGATAAACACAACATAATGATAAAATCAGTAAAACATGACATGAACATATAAAACAAGCTAAGACATGATATAAAACCAGTTTCGTATACAGTAATCAGTGAGATCGAAGTAGGACTCTCTTCCGTTCGTCTTCTTCGTTCACTAGACACAAGGTACGGATTCTCCGTCCTTTCATTATGGACATTCTTTCCTTATTAGGATTTCCCCGTATGCAGCCAACTGTTTTCCCAGTGTATGTTTTATATGTTTTGATTGGTTTTGTTTAATTAAATGCCTAAAGCCATATACATGCATGACCAGTTTCACCTAGTTATGGATGTACCATAACCATAACACTAGAGACACCAGTGTTATGACTTCACCACGGCGGAGTGATAGCTCGTGGCGTCCCTTCAGCTTTTGTCCATATTATTATTATCATGTGGGGCGTATGGGTGCATCCTAGGTTACATGTTTTTACAGATTATTCAGGTGAATGTGGTGTGTGCCTTGCATCCTTCACGAGGAGCTGATCCATCCTACCCAAAAACCTATATTAATTAGAGGCAGCCCCTCTAATTGCATGACGAGGTCACCCCTCCAAGTATTCATGCACGTTGATATTTCATGATATATATTGGCTAATGGTAAACATTTTAAACAGTTTTTATAAGATAAACATAAGGCTTTTCAAACTATAAAACCAGTTTTACTAAGTTATACCAGGTTTTCCAGGACTTAGACATTTCCGCTGCTATATGTTGTTTATGCTTATGTTATTCATTCTATGCTTTTATATCCGTGCATTGAGCGTTATGCTCAACCGTTTTCCTTTCATGTTCCCAAAACGGCAGGTACTCAGGGACGCTCGTAGACTTTAAGCGTACGTGCATATGGATTGGAAGCTTCCTAGCCTTCATTACTTTATTCATTTCTTCATACTTTGATACTCATTTCTATGGACATTGTTTAGTCCTTTTCTTTTACAGTACTTATGTTTGTGTGTGATGAGCTCTACTTTTGGGGTACCGATGTTTGTTTCCGGTATTTCCTTTATGGTCATGTGATGTTTTATACATTTATCCTTGTATGCTTTGATGACACGCCATAATCACGCGTGACATTCCATTTACCAAAATATGGTGTTACAATTATGGTATCAGAGCCAAGGCTTCGACCTGTAGGCTCTCAAAACACGACAAGTGATTAGTGGGTAGTCACTATGGTCTTCTTAGAACTGACAGTCGGTTTTCATGCATTCATTGTTTTCATGCATACATATATATGTCATTGTCGCAGGTTTATGACTAAGTAATGGTTGGTACATGACTGGCCCTATTTTGTCGCATGTGCTTTTATCGAAACTTTTAACTTTGGGACCGACCCATTGGTGTCCCCTCGCCATGTCTTTTGTTTTTAGTGAACTAATCATAGGCGTTCACTCTCGCGCATATAAAAGTTTTCATAAAACTGCATCATGCATTCATGTACTAGTTTTTCTGCATAATATTTTTCTCATGATTTATTGGTATAATTTTTTTTCATGTATATAGTTTATGTTTTGCTTAGTTAATCATGTATTTTTATGTTATACTGTCAAGTGGTTCTCACACGCGAGCGAGAACAACTCAATGCAACAGTCCAAGCTGCAATGCAAGTTATGCTTCCTCAGTTGAGGAACGAAATCAGGGCTGAGGTGCAGGCTGACAACAATCAGCAGCAGCATCCAGTACCTCATCCTCCTCCTCCAGCAACATTGGTCACATGGCTGGAGAGATTCAATAAGCTACGCCCTCTATCCTTTGAGAAGACAGATAGCCCCAGCGAAGCTGAAAGCTGGTTGGCTCACATTGAGAAGATCTTTGATGCCATGGGTTGTGACCCCATCTTCAAGTAGAGGTTGGCCTGTTATTGGTTCGAAGGTGATGTGCTATCATGGTGGATGGCACTGAAGCAGTCTGAGGGAGGTGATAATTGGGTGGCTGGTTTGACTTGGGCTCAGTTCATGGATTTGGTGATGGGACAGTTCTTCCCCAAGGCTGAGCAAGACAAGCTGAAAAGAGAGTACCATGGAGTCAGACAGAAAGCTGGAGAGAACAACAACGAGTTCATGCAGCGCTTTCTCCGTTTGGCTGGTTTTCTTGGTGCAGCAGCAGGTACTCCCGAAGAGCAAGCATACCACTTCCGGTGGGCTCTTTGTACATTGGTCGCAAACAAGTTGGTGTGTGCTACGTTCAACACGGTGGCACAAGTGGCCGATGCAGCACGTAAGCTGGAGATGTTGTAAGAAAGAGAAGAGTTCAAGGAAGCAGAGAGACCCGATAAGAGGTAAACATTCGTTAATCAGCGGTGACCAAACTGTATTCTTTCAGCATATGTCAATATTTACATCTCTTTTAAACTGTATCTTCTAGGCAGAAGACTGGGGACCGGTCTCAGCCGGCTACTCAGCAACAGCCTACTCAGCCCAAGGGAAACGGTCAGACTCACGACCGTTCTGCTACGGATAGGCGTGGCAGTAATGATAATTACCGTAACAACGCTGGAAACTCCAACAGCAGCAGGTCCTTATACTTACTCATTTTCTTATGATTACATGCTATAGTTCTTAATTCGGACACATTAGAGAATCTTCAACCAGGAATCATGGTAACGGAAGGGACCAGAACCAGAGAGGTTCACAGCCTAACCGTCCAGCTATCACTGGTATTCCATCTTACGAATTATCCGCATTGTCCTTTATACCTATTATCATGTCTCATGTATATTGTTCTTATCAGGCTCTCAGCCAGCAAGGACACCTGCTGGAGGATATACTCATCCTCTTTGCACTACCTACAACCGTAGGCACCTAGGGCCATGTCGCCGCGACAGCGACGCATGCTTCAAGTGTGGTCTTCCTGGCCATCACATGAAGGACCGTCGCAAGGGCGAGATGGAGGGCACATCGGGACATGTTGATACCAATCCGCCTCCTACTAGTGGACGTGTTTACACGACATCTCGTGATTAGGCCAACAAGTCTACAGGTACCATCACCGGAATCTTGTATATGTATGGTCAAGCTGCATGTGTTCTTTTTGACACGGGTGCTACTCACTCGGTCATGTTGATCCCAAACTTAGATCGATTTAGCTTGTATAAACGAGATTAAATCAAGTTAAACACGTAAAGAAACTTTGTTGTGTATAAAAAAATTTAAGTATTATGCGGAATTAATACTTAAACAAGAACACACAAACAATTGTAAAACAAACTTTCACTTGATTGATAATAACAAACTTGCTTACAATGAAATTGTTAAACATATGAAAAACTTATATGAAACATAACCTAAAGGTATTCTTTTATAAACATAAGAAGCCTTGTACAAGAGTCTACGTATCAGCTATTCTAGGTAAAGATAATTATAGAAAATACATTGTTGATCCTATCTTTACTAGAAACATACTAGAAACATAATACGCGTAGACTATATCTTTCTATCAGTGCTTGACTTCAACCTATCAACGCTTGACTTCTTCATGTCAACGCTTGATGTGTCAACGCTTGTTTTCTTCTTATCAACGCTTGTTTTCTTCTTGTCAGCGTCTAAGTGTACTGGCTACATTTTATTCCCAACAATCCTCCCCTAAACTTGATATCTACTCTAGTAATCAAGTTTCTGAATAAAAATTAAGAACTAGGAGGAATCTTACAAATCTTATCATATTGGTAATAAACATGCCTAATCAAATATTTGGCCACATCACTTGAATAGTCAATCTCCAACTGTGTTGTCTTCATCTTGTCCAAAACTTCTTTGGACATGGGATACTCAGCATCTACAAGAAGATACTCAGCAAACTTTGTAGAGCTCAAATAATACACACCAACAGCTGAATACAAACATCATTGAAGTCCACTGATATCATCCTCAAGATTCTTCCAAACAGGATCTTCTTCTTCTGGTGCACACATTCTCTTGAATGTTGACCAAAGCTTTATTCCATTGACTGAAGTAGGTGCTTCAGTCTCATACTTGGCCATTAACAACCTCCAAAGGTCTGCCAAGTATTCCCTATCCATACTTACAAAAAGATACATAAGAGTAGTATATGTGTGTACCTCTTTCCCATATCTGCCAATCTTCCAAAACCCACTTGCATCCTCTTCATAGCTAATGATAGGGTTTCTGGCATCAAGAGGTAACACTTGTACCATATCTGAAGCTTCCATGGGTGAGAGCTTAATGATCCTTCTAAGAACAACTTCACTGGGAACCACTTTATTTAGATCTTTAGGAAACACAAGTGGAACTCCCTTCTTCAAAGGCCTTGGAACAATCATTGCCTTTTGAATCTCCATCTCTTCTGCAAGTTCTTCTTTCCTTTCATCTGAAAGAAGTCTAAGAGTATTCATTTCCTGCACTCTTACCCAAATGGGATAAGCCTTGTACTCCGATTCTTCAAAGGATAATCCCTGCAATTTCTTGAAGGTCTATCCAGTTCCATGAGATCTGAGTAACATGTAGTAAAGCTCTCTTCTATCCCACTTCAGCAGTGAGAAAACATTGCTAGCCTTATGTTTCAGAATTACCTTGTAGTCTCTTTGAACTCTTAGAAGAATCTCCAATCCCCAAATTTGGTCTGAAATTTTCAAATCTGGATTCTCCATAATCCTATTCTCCCAAGCATGGTACATCTGAACAACTTCTGGCATATCAAAGTCTACTTGCAACTTTAACTCTCTAAGCTACTCTCTTGCCAAGTCATCACCATATTCAAGTCTTTCTGGTTGTTCAATTATCATCACACTTGAATCTGAACTCCCTTCATCACTTCCTTCTTGTTCCTCAGAAGTGACAACAAATGGTGATTCACCAACCTTCTTTATTTCTTGTTCCACAAGTTGTGCAGCCAACCTTGAATCGAACTCCACTTGTGATGCATCCTTTGGAACTTCTACTTCTACCATGATTCCTTTACCCTTATCTAATGGATCAATGATGGGTAAAGATGATGATGGTACCTGTGAAGACACTTCTTTGATGATAGCTGATGACTGGAATACATCAACCATATCTGCAGGTCTGTCAACGCTCAAATTTTGTGTGTCAGTGCCCAACTTACTCTTGTCAGCGCTTGATGTGTCAGCCCAAATTTTGCTTGTCAACGCTCACCTTACTTGTCTCAGCGCCTCTTGTAAACTGCTCCAACATAGCTGTAAAAGACAAGTTCAAATTTGTAGGAGTAACCAGAGATGTATCAAAACCTGGTTGCTTCTTCAATTCAGTGAGGGCTTCAGCAACACCCAAAGATTCTCCATCATGTGAGCCTTTGTCACTCACATGGATCTGCTCATCCTCCCCTTTGGAAGATTCCTCCATTTCACGCCTAATGTTAGCATCCTCCAAAATAACAATCATCTCCCTCAAATTACTTGAGTTCAAGGCCTTGTGTACTGACTGTTTGTACCACGTCTGCATTTTGCTTTTGCAAGCTAATGCAGACAGCCGTCAATTCCATCAATGTGTATGGTTCCAATCTGCCCTCCTCTATAATGGGTATTTGACCTCCCAAAGTAGAGTCATGGGGCATGGATGAGGTCTTAAAGATGTTAGGACTGTCTTGGCCTACATCTAAGCGAGTACCAATAGTCCCAGCCTCATCTATAGCACCAACCACACTTGTGGTGGTGGTTCTCTCTGCAACATGGCTAGGACCACTAGAGGAGAATACTCCAGTAGTCCTTGGGCGTTTTTGCAACCTATATTCAGGTAGGGTAGAAGATGATGTGGATTGGGTGGTAGTTTGAAGGTTAAGGGGTGGCTGGGTCTGTGAAGGAAAGGTGTCAACGTTTAGATTACTTGTGTCAACGCCAATATTTAATGTGTCAGCGTTGAAGGATTCTTGATCAATTTCCATGTGTTGAGGTGAAGGAAAAGGTTCTGGTATTGGGTCAAGTTGTGGTTGTGGATCTGGTTGGGGTTGTGCTGCTGCAATAACAGCAAGCATAGCTTGGGTGAGGGGTAATTCACAGTGAGGGGGTGAATTCATCTTACTAAAAATAGCTTTCTTTTGCACAGGTATCTCATAAAAATCATCTTGATCCCTTGTGCAGTAAGTTTGCACATCAAAAACCATTTGCAAAAATCTGGGATAAGCCAAAGTCATCTTATTCCCTTTGTTTTTACACATGCCATCAAAAATCAGTTTTGAAAAATTAAACTTTTGCCCATTTGTAATGCATACAATTGCACTAGCAATTGACCTGTTAATTTCATTATGTGCAGTACATTTAGGACTCAAACATTGAAGGATGACATGTATGAGGTACTTCCAGGTTGGGGGGAACTCTTGTTTATGATATTTGTTTAAAGTACCCTCATCAGGGAAAGGATACCCCAAAGCCCGAAGTCCCTGTTCTATTTCATTAATGGGGAGGGTGGTTATACCATCTGCATCATTAAGATGCAAATCCTGGCGAACCAAGGCTTCAGTAACCACCCAAGTACACCCATGAACAATAGCTGTTAATATAGTCACATTATTAATTGTTGATGAACTAACAGTGTTCCAAAACTGTTTAATATGAGTGACAGGGATGAGAGGAGCATGAGAAAGTGCATACCTAAGTGGAGATGCATTCAAATACGCCACCATCTGAGTGTATTGTGGAAACAAAGTATCATCAGCCGCCAAATAAGCAATCATGTTGTGCTGACTTCTGAATCCTAATACCAAGTCACTTGGTTTAAACTTAGGTGCCATTGTTGAAGAAAGCTGTTTGTGAATTATTGAGGAAAGATGAATTATAGGAGAAAAAGTGTTAGACAAGAATAAGACAGTACCCTGTTTAAAAATAGGAGCCAAATATATAGGAGAGATAGGCACATGTGATTGGTCAAAAATAAGGCAAGTATTTTCAAAATATAATGATGAAAATATTGAAAAGAAAATAAGTTATCTTGTGCATTAATTAAAAGTTATCTACTCCCAAAATTACGGCCCCAAAATTCTTCAAAAATAACAACTGGGTAGGTCCCAATGAGTGTCAACGGTCAAAAATAACCCATCAACGCCCAACGGCTATATTCTTGTCAACGTTTGCCAAAGCCATGTCAGCGTCTAAATTGGTCACAACAACGCTTGGAAAAATATTTGTCAGCGTCCAAAAATAAAAGTAATAAAAATGAAAAAGGACCTTAACAAAGTAATTTATCCTAGTGAAGATAACCTATAAATTGATAATTATTATAGGGCGGCAAACACTGTCCACTTATGCACACTTGCTTATGCAAGATAGACATAACAGTCCTCTAGTGTTCCTTGCTAACCAAAATTCTTAACAATTAAGTTATCTCATAAAATCCCTTGTAACTCCCAGGTAAAACCAATATAAGTCATTCCCAAGTCTCCCAACAGACCACATCCAATTCTAGGCCAAAAAGGTCTTGGCAGCATGCATAGTATGTCAACTTTGCATGCTATAGTGCCTCATGATTTAGTAAACTAACTCATACTCACCAGTGGACACAATCTAGAATTATGATAAGAGTATTAATGAATACCCAAAAGTCCTAAAGGTTCCTAAAACCTCCCCTTAAACCGTGATACACAAGTTGCCAAATAATATGCATGTAAATAAAAATTTATGTCAAGATAGGAATATAAATATTCCAACCATCATCATAAATTGAAACATGCTTTAATGATGCTCTAAGGATCCATAAGCAACTTTGTATCCAATGGTACAATGCTAACAACGCCTGCACACTTAGATCAAAAACCACAAAACTAACATGTTGCTGACAACGTCACGATAACACTTATCAGCGTTAAGATAACCTTTGTCAGCGTTAGACAAATATAATGGAAAATCTAACTTTTCAAAAAGACCAATAACAATGCATATCCTGTACATACTTCTACAATATGACCCCAAAACACATATTAAGTGAGATTGATCATTCCAATACTTGTTACCAAGTATTGAAACCTTCCAGTATCAAAAGGTTTAGTTAATAAATCAAACACATTTTCTTCTGTGTCAACCCTATCTGGTTGTATTAAACCCTTTTCAAAACAATCTCTTATAAAATGATGTCTAATGTCTATGTGTTTTGTTTTAGAATGATGTACAGGATTTTTAATAATGCATAAAGTACTATTATTGTCTACAAAAATCTTGTTATGCATGAAATTATACCCATAATCCAACAGCTGGTTCTGAATCCACAAGACTTGTCCACAACAAGCAGCTGCAGCTACATACTTTGCTTCAGTTGTAGAATTGGCCACCACTGTTTGTTTCTTGCATTGCCAAGATATCAACCTACTCCCAAGAAACTGACATCCACCAGTTGTGGATTTTCTATCAAATTTGTCACCACCATAGTCACTGTCTGAATATGCAATAAGCTCCAATGGTGAATCTTTTGGATACCATAATCACAGATCTGGATAACATCTAAGGTACCTAAAGATTCTCTTGACAGCATGAAGGTGACATTCTTTGGGAGTCACGTGATGGCGTGCACATGCACACACAACAAACATAATGTCAGGTCTTGAGGCTGTGAGATACATCAATGAACCAATCATTGATCTATAGTGCCTGACATCCACATCTTTTCTATCTCCAACTTTTCCCCAAGGGTATTATCTATCCATAGGAGTACTAGCCCTTTTCTCATGTGGAGAAAAGCCAAACTTCTTCAACTACATATTTATCCTGAGAGATGAAGATACCATCTTCTTTCTACTGAACATGTAACCCTAGAAAGAAGTTCATCTCCCCCATTGCACTCATCTTGAACTTGTCTGACATAAGCTTGGAAAAGTCTTCACTCATCTTTGGGTTTGTTGAGCCAAAGATGATGTCATCCACATAAACCTGAACAAGTAAGACATCATTACCAGTCTTCTTTGTAAATAAGGTCTGGTCTATGGTGCCCCTTTTAAATCCATTTTCCACCAGATAGGTGGACAACGTGCCATACCATGCTCTTGGGGCTTGATGAAGTCCATACATAGTTTTCTTGACTCTATATACCTTGTCTGGATGCTCCGGATCTTCAAAACCAGGAGGCTGCATTACATAAACCTCCTCTACAATTGTACCATAAAGAAAAGCACTATTCACATCCATTTGATAGACAGTAAAGCCCATGCAGGAAGCATAGGCTAGAAATATCCTTATAGCCTCAATCCTTGCAACTGGTACAAAGACCTCCTCATAGTCTATCCCTTCCTCTTGTGTATATCCTTGAGCCACTAAACGTGCCTTGTTTCTGACCACAATGCCTCTTTCATCTTTCTTGTTTCTAAGAACCCATCTTGTCCCAATAGGTCTGACATATCTGGGACAATCAACTAACTCCCAAACATCCTGAATAGCAAATTGGTGAAGCTCATCCTGCATTGCTTCTACCCAACTTGGTTCTTTGAGAGCATCAAAAATCTTCTTAGGTTCCTGTTGTGACAGAAAACAGGCAAACAAACATGCTTGAACAAGAGGGGTATCAACCTTCTTGTGTATATTGGCAATAAATCCTCCAAGATTCTGATGAGATCTTCTAGTTTAAACAGGAGACATCACATCACCAATAATTAGAGAAGAGGGGTGATCCTTCATTGTAGAAGTAAGAACTCCTCCCTCAAAAAGTCTGTTGTCTTCAATCTCATCATCCATGTTACCAATATCTTCTTCAGACTCTCTTCCATCAATATCTGTATGAACCTCTCCATTTCTGCTTGAAGGTTCACCTTTTTCAAAATTGGAAGAGAAAATATGGTCAAAAGAGTTGTCAACGCCTGAACCAAGGTTGTCAACGTTAGAGCCATCAACGCCTGAAATAGAGTTGTCAACGTTTGAGCCATCAACGCCTGAATTTGTCTTGTCAGCGCCAGATTTTCCTTTGTCAGCGCTTGAAGGACCATGCATGTTGTTAACTGGTGATACTTGGGGACCACCATTTTCCTTTCCAGCAGCAGCTGCAGCAGCAAAAGCATCTGTCCATATGGGAATAGTAACATACTCAAGTATGGGTGATGACTTGTCTGCTTGTGATCCAACCTCTTCATTAACCTGTGTACCTGAAACATCAACAACTGGTTCTTCCACAACACTTGAAGTTACCTTCATAATGTTTGGATTAGTAACAAGCATATAATTCAAAGTCCTAGATAGAGGTTCCAAGTCAAATAACCAATTTGGACCACTTTCAGGATCACTAGGTTTACTTTCTAAAAACCTAACATGTACCTTTTCAAGTATATGTTTTTCCTTCTTAATGTAAACCCTATATCCTTTACTCTGCACTGAATAACCCATGAAGTAGCCTTCATCACCTTTAGCACTAAATTTACCTAAGGCATCACTAGTGTCCAGCACAACTATATGACAACCAAAAGGTTTAAGAAAACTAATATTAGGTTTCCTTCCCTAAAGTAACTCATAAGGTGTTTTGTTATGTATCTTGTTGACTAATGCTCTATTCTGAACATAACAAGCTGTATTCACAGCCTCAGCCCAAAAAGCAATGGGAAAGTGAGCATCAGCCAACATAGTCATGGCTGCTTCAATTAGGGTTCTATTCTTTCTCTCAGCAACCCCATTTTGTTGTGGGGTTCTGGCAACACTAAACTGTCTAGTAATCCCTTTCTTGGCACAAAAATCATCCAACAGTTTATTTCTAAACTCACCACCATTATCACTTCTAAGCATCTTAACTTCATTACCAGTTTTCTTTTCAATTTGATTAATAAAGTTAATTAAAGTATCAGCAGTGTCACTTTTCAAGGCTAAAAAGAAAGTCCAAGTAAACCTAGAAAAGTCATCAGTGATGACAAAATAGTAAGATTTACCATTCAAGCTTTCTATATTAGTAGGACCAAACAAGTCCATATGCAGCAAGTGAAGTGGTTTAGAACTAGAGTGCACCTGTTTAGACTTAAATAAGACCTTGTGTTGTTTGCCTTTAAGGCATGCAACACAAGAGTGGTCATTGTGGAAAGCCTTTTCAGGCAAACCATTAACCAAGCCATGTCTCACAAGTCTGTTTATATTTTTAAAGTTAATGTGCCCTAGTCTCCTGTGCCATAGATTACTCTCATCAACTGAAGCCTTAGCATAAAGACATGACAAGTTATTATTCATCCTAATCCCATTAAGATTCACATTATAAATGTTCTTATGCCTAGGTGTTCTATAATCAATGAATTTCTCATCTGGTATTTTAAAATCCTTGCCCAACACCAAGCATTCAGTATCAGTAAAAAGAACCTTATTTTTGTTATCACAAACTTGTGATACACTAAAAAGATTATAGTCAAGTTCTTTTACCAGAAACACGCTTTCAAAACGCAAGTTGTTGGTGAGAAGAGTTCCTTTGCCTGTGATAGTTCCATATCCGCCTCCAAAGTAAACTTTATCACCATCCTTAATGGGAGTGAAGTTTGTGAGATAATCTTCCTTCCTAGTCATGTGCCTAGAGCATCCACTATCCCAATAGCCATAATCATTTACCTGCTTTTGAATGCCCTGCACATAAAGAAAACAAATTAGTTTTCTTTGGGAACCCAAGCCTGAGCAGACTTGGAGTCATTTAGTTGTTCAACAAGAACAGACTTAGTCCTCATAACAACCCCTTGTTCATCCCTTTTTGGATTGAACACCCAGTTAACTCCAATTGGTTTTGTGATGACCTTTGAAATATAATTAAATCTGTTACAGGTCATAGAAATCCCATTAGAATTAGGGTTTTGATCTTGCTTAGGTCTCCATGTCAAGCTAGAAGAAGCTTTAGACCCCTTTCCCTGTGGTTGCAAATATTTACCATTATTTAGTATGGCAACGTTTCTGTCAGCGTTTGATTTGGTCTTGTCAACGCTGAAATTACCCTTATCAGCGTTGAACCTAGGGTTTGCTACAGGAACCCATTGCCTATTAGACCATGTATTGGTCTTCTGAAAAGGTCTTTGTCCATAAGTGTTAGACCCTTTAGTAAAGAATGGGGCTGGTCTAACAACTTGTGGACTTTGCTCCACAAAAGTTTTGGGTCTGACAGTGTTTGACCTTTTGTCAGCGTTGACCTTGGAAGTGTTGACACACTTATAGGCTAAATGTGAAAAGCTACCACAAGTATAACAGGCTTTTCTAGACATAACTCTAGGTCTAGAAGAAAAGAAACCTGTTCCATTATCACTAATTTGGCTTTTTGGTGACCTAGTATTTCTATACATTTCTGCATATTTAATGCTAGGTTTTCTAACAATGTTTGAGCCAAGGTCAACAGTCTTGCCAGTGATTGGGTTTGTTATTTTGATAGGGGTAGGCTCATTTGGACTATCACTAAGCATGCCACCTTTGACAAACAAGGTAGGGTTGGCTTTCTTCCATTGATCCAAATCAGTCAACTTTTGCCTATATTCTTCTACTGGGGTAAGGACTCTTGGTGGAGGAATGAATTCCTCTTCTTGGAGTTCTGGTAAACCAATCCAGGATAAGTCCTTTCTTTGGACACCATAGAAGTCCCCAGCTGGTGGTGGAACACCAGCATACTCTTTCATCCCAATCCCAGTCATATCCCTAGAATCTCTTTGTTTACTAACACATTCTCCTAGGGTTTGTGAGGCTTTATCAAATCTCTGAATTTTAAGATCTACATTATCCTTATTCTTGATAGCCTCATCTAACTTAACCTGTAGTTCAGCATTGACCCTCTCCATGATATTTCTAATATCAATACTAGCATTTAAATCATGTTTAAGATATTAATTTTATCTTTTAGGGCAAGCTCCATTTTCTTATACTCAGCTATAGTCTTTTCAGTTTGAGTAAGAGCAAGTTGATAGTTAGACAACTTGCATCTCTCATTACTCACATCTGTTAACAATCTTAAAACCTCTTTGTTAAGTCTTTCAATATTTAAACGACAACCCTTACTACAAAAAGCATCATCATATACCCCATTGTCTGATGAAGATGAGGAGTGTGCCATGAGAGCACAGTGAACATGCTCTTCTTCTTCCATCTCAGCAACCAAAGCTTTATTCTCTTCCTCATCCTTAGCCAAATAGCTCCAATCCCATCCAACACCATCAATTTCATGCATTGCAACCATGGCCTTGGGATCCTGAGCCTTAACATTTTGGCTTGAGGGTTTTCCAGCATCAGATCTTCTTAAAGATCTGTATTCTCTCATAAAGTGTCCCATACGATGACAATTGTAGCACTCAACCTTGGATTTATCAAATCCAGCAGTGTCCTTGGCATTAAAAGTCATCTTTTTCTTGAATCTTCTATTCCATCTGTTTGCTCTTATACTTGCAAGAGCCATATTCCACTTTATGTCCATCTACTCCAAATGATCATCACTTATTTGCGCAAGGTCCTCATAAGTAATCACTGAACCATTGGGCAATGAAGCAATGTATGCACACATAGTATCCAGATCAATACCAGCAGGCTTAACTCTTGGAGGGTCAATTTTGTATGTGTCAGCGTCTGAATGTGAGGCGTTGACAGGATATGATCCAGCGTTGACACAGGTTGATCCAGTAACCGGGTGCATGTATGAATCCTTCTGATCAATTTGACCTTCACTATGTGAGAAGAAGGCCATGTTTCCATTGGTAGACTTGCTTCCATGATCCAAAAGAGTTTCATTCTCTATCAGCCTCAGTTTATTGTACACATCATCAAAAGTAGAACTTTTGTGAGTGTTATTGGTAATTATAGACCTTGCCTCAATCTTCCATGCATCACCAAGGCTTTTAAGAAAAGTGGCAATAAGGTAAACATCACCAATCACTGTCCCCATGAAGGACATCTTGCTTGTAATGTCAAGAATTCTGCTTCTCACACTACTTAGCTTCTCATTAGGTTGAGCCTTAAAAACAGCATACTCATGCAAGAGTTGCTTCTTTCTCTTCCACAGTATTAGCATTACCTCCATAGGCAACTTCAAGGGCTCCTCAAAGGTCTTTTGCAGACTCATAACCTCTGTATTTGTGCTGATTTTCTTGTCCCAAAGAGAGTTTCAGAATGCTTAGGGTTTTCATATCAACTCTTCTTTTTGCTATGTCCTCAACTGAGATAGCTCTACCATCATCAGGTTTTTTTTTCTATCCTCTTCAGTAGAACCTTGAACAGCTGTTCTTACAGCAATGGCATCTGCAATCTTTTGAGCCTTATTGAATGTGTTTCCATATTTAATAATTTCCCATAGAGTATAGTCATGGATTTGCAGATATTGCTCAAAGTTAAACTTCCACAGCTCAAAATTGTCTAGGTCTAGCATGGGAATCTTGATGTTGTGGTTTGAGGAGGAGTAGGAGTTTACTTCTGGGGTAGACATGATGTTTTTAGGGTTTTTTGAAAATTAGGGTTTTTGGTGATTTAGGGTTCTTGTGTTCTTTTGATCAAAGTTTCTCAACAAGCTCTGATACCACTTGTTGATCCCAAATATAGATCGATTTAACTTGTGTAAACGAGATTAAATCAAGTTAAACACGTAGAGAAACTTTGTTGTGTATAAAACAATTTAAGTATTATGTGGAATTAATACTTAAACAAGAACACACAAACAATTGTAAAACAAACTTTCACTTGATTGATAATAACAAACTTGCTTACAATGAAAGTGATAAACGTATGAAAAACTTATATGAAACATAACCTAAAGGTCTTCTTTTATAGACATAAGAAGCCTTGTACAAGAGTCTACGTATCAGCTATTCTAGGTAAAGATAATTATAGAAAATACATTGTTGATCCTATCTTTACTAGAAACATACTAGAAACATAATACGCGTAGACTATATCTTTCTATCAGTGCTTGACTTCAACCTATCAACGCTTGACTTCTTCCTGTCAATGCTTGATGTGTCAACGCTTATTTTCTTCTTATCAACGCTTGTTTTCTTCTTGTCAGCGTTCAAGTGTACTGTCTATATTTTATTCCCAACAGGTCATTTCTACTGCTTATGCTAAGAATGTTAGGATACTACCCATGCCACTAGAGAGTATACTAAATATTTCCACGCCTTTAAGAGACTCTGTATGCATCACCCATGTGTACAAGAGCCTTCCCCTAGAGTTTGATGACAAGATTCGTCCTGTTGACGCACTTCCGCTAGACATGAATGATTTTGACATGATATTGGGCATGGACTGGCTATCCAAGAATCATGCTACCATAGACTTCTATTCATATCGAGTCATCTCGGTGATGTTAATGCACCAGAGTACTTTCACAGCGGGTTCATACCCGGAAGGTCTGTACAAATCATATCAACTCTGCAAGCACGTGCATTTCTTTCACATGGTTGCGAGGGCTATCTAGATACTGTTCATGACATGGATGTTGAATCCCCATCAATTCAGAATCAGCCCATAGTGTCAGAATTTCAAGATGTATTTCCAGAAGAACTTCCGGGCATACCACCTGTACGTGAAGTAGAATTTAATATTGAGCTCAACCCAGGAGCTGAGCCGATTTCCAAGGCCCCTTATCGCATGGCTCCCATAGAGTTGAAGGAGCTGAAGGATCAATTGCAAGAACTTCTGGAACGAGGCTTCATTCGACCGACCGCATCTCCATGGGGCACACCGGTCTTATTTGTGAAGAAGAAGGACGACAGTATGCGTCTTTGCATAGACTATCGCGAGCTCAACAAGATTACCATCAGGAATAGGTATCCTCTACCACGTATAGATTATCCGTTTGACCAACTCCAAGGGGCCAAACATTTCTCCAAGATTGATTTAAGGTCGGGCTATCATCAGCTACGGGTTAAAGAGCAGGACATCGCCAAGACTGCTTTCCGTACACGCTATGGCCACTACGAATTTGTAGTCATGCCATTTGGCCTTACTAATGCTCCAACAGTGTTCATGGATTTGATGAACATAATCTTCCATGAATTTCTGGACAAGTTCGTCATTGTATTCATTGATGACATCCTGATATTCTCTAAGTCCAAGGAGGAACACGAAGACCATCTTCGTACAGTGTTACATATTCTTCGGCAGAAGCAGCTGTATGCTAAATTCTCCAAGTGTGAGTTCTGGCTAGACAAGGTGGCCTTCTTAGGTCACATTTTATCAGCAGAAGGAATCACTATGGATCCAGCAAAGGTTGAGGCTATTATCAAGTGGCCAAGACCGACATTAGCGACTGAAGTTTGCAGTTTCTTAGGCTTAGCTGGTTACTACCGTAGGTTCATGGAGAACTTTTCCCGTTTAGCACTACCATTGACCAAACTGATGCGGAAAGGGGAGAAATTCGTCTGGACTGAAGAAAGAGAGAAGAGCTTTGAAGACCTAAAGCAGAAGTTAGTATCTGCACCGATTCTTACTCTCCCATCTGGTAAAGGTGGATTTCAGATCTACAGTGATGCATCGGGGAAGGGATTTGGCTGTGTTCTCATGCAACATGGGAAAGTGATCGCGTACGCTTCACGACAGCTTAAGCCTTATGAGGAAAATTATCCTACGCATGACTTGGAACTTGCAGCAGTTGTGTTTGCATTGAAAATATGGAGGCACTACTTTTATGGAGAATCGTGTGACATTTTCACGGACCATAAGAGCTTGAAGTACATCTTCACTCAACGAGAATTAAACATGAGACAGAGGAGATGGTTAGAGCTGTTGAAGGATTATGACATTAATCTGCAGTATCATCCCGGCAAGGTGAATGTAGTGGCAGATGCACTTAGTAGGAAGTCCGGAATGATAAACGGCACTAAAATTGAGGAGGAAATTATAAGAGACTTGGAGCGACTAGACATTAAGATCATGGTACGTGGACAACACGGTTACTGGGCTAATCTTAGAGTGGAACCTGAGTTATTCTCTAGGATCAAGGAAGCTCAGAAAGATGATGGTGAAATCTGGGCGATAGTTCAGAATTTTGAGAAGCAGACAGAATTTCGAGTAGACGCAGATGGTATCTTATGGCAGGGCACGAGACTTTGTGTTCCTGATGATCAAGAACTCAGGGAATCATTGTTAGTTGAGTCTCATAGATCCCCATTCTCTATTCATCCTGGTTCGACCAAGATGTACCATGACATCAAACAATGGTGGAGTGGTATGAAACAAGATGTTGCGACTTACGTCTCCAAATGTCTTACCTACCAGCAGGTGAAGATCGAGCATCAGCAATCTGGCGGTCTTCTTCAACCGTTAGATATTCCAGAGTAGAAGTAGGACAAGATCACCATGGATTTTGTTACCGGTCTTCCGCAGACAAAGAGGAAGCACGATGCGATTTGGGTTATCGTTGATCGACTTACCAAGTCAGCTCATTTCCTACCGATCCGCAAGGAAGATTCGGTCAGTATACTCGCCGATACTTACAAGAAGGAGATCATGAGACTTCACGGTGCTCCATCCAGCATCCTCTCAGACAGAGATCCTCGTTTCACTTTGCGATTTTGGAGAAGTCTGCAGAAAGCTTGGGGTACAAAACTTAAGCTTAGTGCGGCTTTTCATCCTCAAACAGATGGGCAATCGAAGCGAACGATTCAGACATTAGAAGACATGTTGAGGTCATGTGCGTTGGAATGGACGGGAGATTGGGACGATTACATCTGTTGGTAGAGTTTGCATACAACAACAGTTGGCACACAAGTATCAAGTGTGCTCCGTTCGAGATGTTGTATGGCAGAAAGTGTCGCGCCCCAATCTGCTTGGATTAGGTTGGTGAGCGAACACTTGAAGGACCAGAAATGAATGAGTTGACCAACGAGAAGGTCGCAGTAGCTAAGCAGAAATTGAAAGAAGCACGGTCACGTCAGAAGAGTTATGTCGATAAGCATCGTAGGGACTTACATTTTAACGTAGGATATCACGTCTTCCTTAAGGTATCGTCGGCACGTGGTGTTAGACGTTTTGGAATCAAAGGGAAGCTAAGTCCTCGATTCATCAGGCCGTTTGATGTCATTGAGCGAGTCGGTGAAGTATCTTATCGTTTAGAGTTACCTCCGCAACTTTCTCATGTTCACGATGTTTTCCCATGTGTCCTTACTCAGAGGGTACAAGTATCATCCCCTTCACATGGTTCAGTATCCACTGGAACAGATTCGTGGAGATCTTACTTTCATATAAGAACCCGAACGAGTTCTTGACAGACAAGAACGAGTCATGAGAAGGAAGACGATTCCATTCGTCGAAATCCTTTGGAGGGATCATACCAAGCGGGAAGCCACTTGGGAAACAGAGGAGTCTATCCGGGCTTCTTACCCTCATTTCATATTTTGAATTCGGGTATGTTCTTCTTTTCCAGTTTACATTATCTATAATTCGGGGACGAATTAATCTTTTTAGGGGGGAAGAGTTGTAAAACCCGCATGCTTTTACCATGAATAGTACCCTTATGATCGTAAGTACATGATTAGAACTTTTCTTATTTAGCACGTTTACGTTTCACGAATAGGATTTTCAAGTATTACGTACGTGTTATTACACGATAAGTATTTATTACGTATTAAGACACGATAATTATTATCCACAATAATTATAATCACGAACATGAAAATCATGAACGTAAATAATCACGAACCTAATATTATGTATTTACGTATATTTATTACGATTACAAATAAATATAGTTTACGACACGAACGATTAATAATTAAATCACGTAAACACGACACGAGAACACTTAAATAAATAGAACACGGAAAAAACAACGGGTTCCCCTTGTGGGCCCCTCATAGCCGCGACATAGACAACAAGGTGGGCCAAGCCCACTTAAAAATTTAACTAAATAGAAAAAGAAGGAAACATGTTTTTATCATACAGAGTTGTTAGAAAAAACACAAAACCCTGCTCCTCCTTTTTCTCTTTGGCTGCCGCATATAAACACCACCAAGGGGTGTTTGGTTGATTTTGGTAGATCCAACTATTGCTAGATCGTTCGTGTTATTAATCTCCTTGTTATTCACGAATCGGTAATCTCTTAAACCTTTTCTTTTTAATTGTTTATTAGATCTAAACACATGAAATCATTAGGTTATTAAAAACAAGTTAATAAACATGTAGATCTAATCATGGGGTATTAAAAACATGGGTTTAAATGGGTGTTTGGTTCAGCCGGCGCACACAAACCGAGAGCTTAAGCTCTCGGTGTGGCTCGTGTAACCACAACCTAGACCAAGTGGTCTCGGTGTGGGCTTTGTGGCTCGGCAGCAAGCAAACTAAGGGACCCCGACGCATGTCGGGGTTGTCCTTGTGGTCTTTGGGTTTTTGGCTGAAAAATAAAACAAACACCACCGGCTTAAGTCGGTGGCTATTTATAGAAAGCAGGGGGAACCGCCGCATGGGCAACGGCTAGCCTAGACCAAGGGACCACCGGCTTAAGCCGGTGGCACCTTTACACAAACAGTGGCAACCAGCCGAGCCGGGTTGCCACTGTTAAGGGGATTGTTTGTTTGGCCGGTTCAAGGGTTAAACCGGTCTGGTTCACGACATGTTTAGATTTAAAACACGGGTTCGGTTCATGGTGTATTTTTACAAATTAATTATTTTTTTACAAGTTAAATAATTACAAGGTTTAATTAAATTAATTTAACATGCTATGTAATTAATTTAATTTAGACATGACTTATTTGAATTATTATTAGAAATAATACATGATTTTAACCTAAGTATTTTATGATTTAATTTTAGACTAAAGTAATTAATTAATTATTAAAACATGGCTTATAATTTATTAATTTTCATGACTTAGGTTATATTAATAATAAATATTAATACATGTTTTAACCTAAGTATTATTACCTTTTATTTAATTAAATCATGTTATATTTAATTAAATCTCATAACCTATAGTTTATTTAATTTACATGTAATAATTAATAAACTATACTATTTAATCACATGACTTAGAATATTAATCAGTAAAACTTAAGCTTATATTATTAGCTTAATAATCCAGCTTATTTCTAATTATGGAAACTTTCTATTTTTAGAAACTTATTTATTTTGGGCAGCTATTCTATTTATGGAAACTTTCTATTTTTAGAAACTTATTTATTTTAGGCAGCTATTCTATTTTTGGAAACTTTTTATTTTTGGAAACTTTCTATTTTTTAAAACCTGTTATTTTTAGAAAGTTACTTATTATTAAACAACAAGTATAATAATACCTGAAATACAAGTAATACTTAATCGGAATAGACAGAATACATGATAAACACAACATAATGATAAAATCAGTAAAACATGACATCAACATATAAAACAAGCTAAGACATGATATAAAACCAGTTACGTATACAGTAATCAGAATACTTATACACGTATATTATCTATGTAGCATTAGTGAGATCGAAGTAGGACTGTCTTTCGTTTGTCTTCTTCGTTCACTGGACACAAGGTACGGATTCTCCGTCCTTTCAGTATGGACATTCTTTCCTTATTAGGATTTCCCCGTATGCAGCCAACTGTTTTCCCATTATATGTTTTATATGTTTTGATTGCTTATGTTTAATTAAATGCCTAAAGCTATATACATGCATGACCAGTTGCACCTAGTTATGGAGGTATCATAACCATAACACTAGAGGCACCAGTGTTATGACTTCGCCACGGCAGAGTGATAGCTTGTGGCGTCCCTTCAACTTTTGGCCATATTATTATTGTCATGTGGGGCGTATGGGTGCATCCTAGGTTACATGTTTTTACAGATTATTCAGGTGAATGTGGTGGGTGCCTTGCATCCTTCACAAGGAGCTGATCCCTCCTACCCAAAAACTTATATTAATTAGAGGCAGCCCCTCTAATTGCATGACGAGTCCACCCCTCCAAGTATTCATGCATGTTGATATTTCATGACCTATATTGGCTAATGGTAAACATGTTAAACAGTTTTTATAAGATAAACATAAGGCTTTTCAAACTATAAAACCAGTTTTACTAAGTTATACCAGGTTTTCCAAGACTTGGACATTTCCGCTGCTATATGTTGTTTATGCTTATGTTATTCATTCTATGCTTGTATATCCGTGCACTGAGCATTATGCTCAGCCGTTTTCCTTTCATGTTTCCAAAACGGCAGGTACTCAGGGACGCTCGTAGACTTTAAGCATACGTGCATATGGGTTGGAAGCTTCCTAGCCTTCATTACTTTATGCATTTCTTCATACTTTGATACTCATTTCTATGGACATTGTTTAGTCCTTTTCTTTTACAGTACTTATGTTTGTGTGTGATGAGCTCTACTTTTGGGATACCGATGTTTGTTTCCGGTATTTCCTTTATGGTCATGTGATGTTTAATACATTTATCCTTGTATGCTTTGATGACACGCCATAATCACGCGTGACATTCCACTTACCCAAATGGGGTGTTACAGTTTATTTTAATAAAATCAAACATGGGTTTGTCCCTCTTGTCTCTTGGTGTCCGCGGCATGTAGGGCCCACAAGGGGAAACCCGAAGTTTTCCCGTGTCTAATATTTTATGTGTTCGTATGTTTGTGTTTTCGTGTTATAATATAATTAAATGTTCGTGTTATATATAAATACTTGTATGTAACGATATTAATCGTATTATATTAATTAAGTACGTAATTACGTGTTCGTGATTTTACCTTCATGATTTCATGTTCGTGATTATAATTATTATTGTTAATAATTATCGTGTACTATCACGTACTTAATACTTATCGTGTAATAATACGCACATAACTTCTGTAATTAATAATCGTGACACGTGTTCATGCTATAAAAGGAAGGTTTTTATATGTACGTACGTTTACTAAGTGTATTGTTCATGGTAAAAGTATGCGGGTTTTACAAAGTTAAAGGACTTAGGAAAGGCCGAAGAATCATACAACCAGATTTTGAGAAATTAGAAGAGGATTTTAAAGAAGCCAAGGCCAAGTTGCAGAGAAGACAAGTGATCCACGATGAAGAAATTGTTCAAGCTCGACTAAAGATTTCAACCCTAGAGTTAATCATTGAGGACATTCAAATTAGACATCAAGCTAACATACAAAGTCTTTTTGGTGCCATCAAAAAACTCTAGAGATGAAGACATTGGACTAGAAGTTGTAAATATTTTCAACTTTCTTACTTTACTTTTATATTAATAGTGAAGCTTGTCCTATAAACAGATGAGTTGTTAATAATTAAAAGTTGTGTTTCTCATCAAATATAGTTATTTCATACTTATTTCTGAGAAGTAAGAGATCCCTGTTTCTTGATTTTCTCATGAATGATTATGAATTAAATTGTATTAATTCTAGAAAAAGCATATACTTGATAAAGTATATATTTTTGGAATTTCTGTTATCTTCTATGATAATATGAATTATCGGTTGATAATTAACCCGCAATTTTGAAGAAAGACTTAAGAGGATATATGGTATGTACAAAAAAGCTTGCCTTATATAAGATAAAGTTGTTACATATTGTGGTTGCTTATATTACGATTATGTATGAGTCATATCTTTATAAATCAATTGAAAACTTTGGAATTACGTTCCTCAATTGGATTTATTATCCTTAGATATGAATGATAATCAACATGATAAGTTTTCTATATATCCTACCAAATAAACCCAAAAGATATACCTTGTGTTGGATAAGCATTTATATGTATCCATATACATATGTGACAGATGCATTATAATATGAGTATACCTTGATAATAAATTCTTTCTCTTCTATTTGTCACTCTAAACCATAAGGGTCTTCGACGAATGATTAATGATGATGTGGCTACAATCCTGCAATTACAAATTGTAAATGAGAAGTACTATTCAAAAGAAGACTCGATGACTAGATAGTTTTTAATATATAAGGAAGAAAAGGTGCGATTAGTATCACCCGTTTGATTGAAAGAGCCAAAATAATTTTCTCTCATATTAATCGTATTGCGAATTGTAAAGTGAAGCTTGCGACCAAAAAATAGCACTTCGTCAGTTATATTATTGGATTATTTATACTCAACCTATTGAGATAAAAGAAGTTCATTAGATCGTTTGATTTAAATTTCAAATATCTCTTATAAAGATAATATTATTCTCCAATCGAAATCGAGAAGGTGAAAGAAGAACCCCGCTATCTAATGATAAAAGGAATTAATCTCGAGACATACACGAAAAGATTTTAAGAGTTAGTAGAGTCGTATCTTATTACCAATACCCAAAAAATGATAAAGGTTTATCGAGGAGTTTTATCCAAGATTTTGAAGAAAGATTACCACTTCTAAATCCCAAAATATTGGAAGAAGTCATTAACATAACCCAAAAGTTGATGAACAAGGTAATTAAGCACAATCCTATGCAAAAATTAGAAGAACCTTAAGTGTAAATTTAACAATGAAAGAACGTCCATAAATTCTAATAAACTAAAAACTACCATAACTTAGGATTATGAATCCAACCTACGGTGAATATGATGTAAAATTTCTTCTGCGTAAGAAATGCACCCTGCATCACACAGGAATTTGCACCATCTGGTGTCGGATTTTCAACATAGTAGGTCATTGGACTAGGATTTGTAAGGGCGAGTGGCCTTATAAGTTATATGTTTGGTAGAATTATCCTGTATTTTATATGAAATAAAATACCGACTTCTATTTTAGCGTTATTTTTCTCTAAGAAATAGTATTCTTAGATTTTATATGTAGGAACGTCTTACCTACGCAAAAGTAAGAAGAAAATCTAAGGGCATCATGAATATGCCAAATACTAGAATATTCGTCTTATCCTCATTATAATATTGAAATTAAGATAATACTCGAAAATTTCTAAGGCAATGAACGTTCAGTTTATTTGATTGAAATAGGACGCTTCTTTAGTCAAAATCATAAATTTAAATCACCAAATTTATGATTTCTCCCTTGCATAAAGTTGGACGCATCTTTATGTAAGTAAGAATTTATAAATGGGCTTAAGGGTATTCGGTGTAAGACCGGTGTAGACTTAATGAATCATCAAAAATTACACAAATCTAAGTATTCCATTTCTATTAAAACCCAAAGAAACTCTGAAATCCTTATATTATACTTTATGAGATGAAGCAAAATAATGAAAGTCATCCGACTTACTAGTGATGAAGCAAAATAATGAAAGTCATCTGACTTACTAGTTCAACCTGAATTTCCTCCATGGAAATATGAAAGAACAATAAAGGATTGTTACTTCATATAGGCATGACGCCTTCCAAGTCATTATTGTCTTACTTAAAAAGCTGCAGGATTTATTCCTATTAAGGAAATCGATAATATGGAAACTCTGACAAGGTTATATGAGAAATAATCTATCGACATAGAGTATCAATATCTATCATCTAAGATCGTGACGACTGTTTCACATCTTAATCCTCATGAAATACCCGAGGTGATATATTATACTTAGTCCATTAATTTTAATAAAAACATAAGTATACTAATGTACTAAGTGGAAGAACTAACCAAATACTAAACTACATACTCCATGTATGAGTTATGAATTTTGGAATGAAACTTACCATTAGTAAAATTTCTTGTATAACAATAGTTATCATGCTAGTATAAAAGCAGTACAATTTGAAGCACTCTATGGAAAGAAGTGCCATTTACGTATCCGTTGAGCTAAAGTGGGAGATTTTCAACTTACAAGACCCAAAATAGTTCATGAAACTGTTGAAAAGATTATTTAAACCCAATAAAGATTACACACTGTAAGGTGAAGTTATGATAATTTACAATATAAATCATTAAGAATGAGAAATCACGTCATATTATTATGTTTACCTTGAAAAGGTGTTATTCGATTCCTGAAAGCAAAAGCAAAAGTACATTGGACTATTTAAAGATTTTTGAATTGGCAGTGACATATTAACTTGAGTTTCCCAAAGAACTCAGTAATATTCATGATACTTTTCGCATTTCGAATCTGAAGAAGTGTTTATCTGATGAATCTCTTAATGAAAGAGTTTCCACTCAACGATGAACTAAATTACGTGGTATAATATTGAATTTATAATTGTTGAAGTATGAATGGAAACTTCAGAGAGGGTATGAATATGTTTGGAAACGCGAGGATTTTACTCGTCTTTGTTATATGGCATCCCCTTTATCTAAATCTCGGGATGAGATTTCTTTAAGGGGTGGAGACTGTGATAAACCTCAAATTTCACATATGTGTTATGTGCTATAATTGAATGAACATGAAAATTTGGCTAGAAATTTTTGCTTTTATGACTTACTTGGTAAGATGAATGGGTCCTCACAACCTGAACTACCATATCAACATATTCCTATATGTTGTACACACAATGTATATATCAAGTCTAAGTTATAAAAATTAATCTAATATAAGAACATCTCGAATATAACTATGATGCCCTAATTTCCCTTAGAAACCCTAGATACCCTATAAATGAGTTGTAAACTCAAGAATGGTGAACTATGAATGTACAATACATATGAATAAGTAATCAAGGATCATAAACAAATTATAAACTATCATTTAGAAGTAAAATTTCATCTAATAAGGTAACAACAAGCCATTTAAAGCTAAGTACAAGAGTTTAGACCTACTAACCAAGATTAACACCTAAAATCCATTTCATAACGAATTAAAACCTATTATTTTGCAACCAATTATAAAACTCAACTAAGTATCATACTAAGACTATAATTTCACTTCAAGCTAATGTACAAATAATTAAAGCATAAAGTACAAGTTTTTAAAACATAGAATTCTAATTAAGCCTATTACCTCCTATTATATGATTACCCTATACAAACCCTTAAACCAAGTGTGTAGAATCATTAGAAGTCATAAACATAACATATAAGACCTAGAATAAGTTTACATAACTAGATAAACACTAATTACCCAAAGTACAAAGTCATTAGGTTTCATGACCTAAAAACCCTTATATTAAGCATTTCACTTAAAATCAATACATAGTCTTTTATGACAAGTGTACAAACTTCAATAGCATTACACTTAGGTTATAAAATTATCATAAGACAATGTACAAGTACCTTAATGCACAAGGTACAACATTTCAATGCATGACTTATAAATTAAGTCAAAATATGTATTTTCACCCTTGGGACATTTGTACATGGAATAACTTAGTAAAACTAATGTAGAGACTTCATGAACACATTAAGGACAATGTAGGATGTATAAATTGAGTATACATCAGTAGCCAAATCAATAATAATGGATTTAAAAAGGATTTAGCCCTAGATCAATAGAAACCCTAATCCGGCTAGGTTTTCTTCCCAATTTCACTTCAAACCTTTGTTAAACTTCAAACCAAAGACCCAAACTTCTTAATTACAATGTGTAAACCCTAATTATACCTTAATCCGTCACTAATCACATTCCTAAACCTTTAATGACAAGAATTACAAAGTTACAAACCCTAGATTTACATTCGGCTAGGTTTTTCCCTCCAAAAATGCATTTAAACTCTTTCCCTCCCAAATTCAAACTTAGGATCAGATAAAATATATATTTTGGGATATTTTTAAGTAGATGGATCACCTACTTGTAGATTACACATCCTTGTTCTCATCTAAATGATGTCGTGACTTCAATTTTAACCACAAGACCAAGATATTTTGATTCTAGCTTCCATAGTTTATTCCTAGACTTCCTTAGGCTTTCCTAGAATTCCTTAGTCACCTTACTACTGATATTACACGTTTCATGGCAAATATTGGAGGCTAAGTGTTGAAAACTAGTATAAATAGCAACATAATCCTTTTATTGTAAACTTGCACCCCGATATCCTTTACCTCCATACCAATTCTGATTTTCCACTTCTAACAAATTTATAAGGATGTCTTGAGACCAGAAACCAGGTCTAAGAAGTAGCCATTGAAGTTTTTGAAGCTTTAGAAGCAAAAGAAGTTCATAAGGAGCCTTAGAAGTCATTCTGGAGCTACCTAGGTAATCACTATGTTATCTAAGCTTAGATCTTGTTATAATGATTTTCTAATACTTTTTGTTAATAAGATAATCTAATAAGCCTTATTTCATATAATAAGCTAAAATGGAAGTTATAAGCTAAAGATGTAATAAAATCCTAGTTTTGTAATTTACATGAAATAATGAGATAAAATCCATTTCAAAAGCAATAGATCTGGAAAACTAATTTATTATGATTAGAAATGTGTTTATAAACTTTTTTTTAAGTTTCTAGATCATTTGGTACAGTTTTGAGGTTGTTAGGTAATTTTAAGCAAGTATAGGGACTAAAAATGTCATTTTTGAAACTATAAACATTTTGGGCCAAAAGTGTCATTTTACTGAATTTAAAACTATAAGGATTAATGTTGTTAAGTTTGAATCCTTGAGGTTAATATTAGAAGGTTGAAATTATAAATACTTAAACTATATACTTAAAGTGTTAAAAGTGTAATTAAGCTAAACTGTAGAATCGTAGTTTCTTAGGATTTAGCAATCTATTATTTATCTATTGAATGGAAGGGAAGGAGGATGAACTAGAGAGAGAAAGAAGAAGGGAAGGAGTGTAGAGAGAGAAAGAGATGTTTATTGAATGAAAGTGAAAATACAAAATGAGCAACCCCTCCTAACATGCTAGGAGGGGGTTTATATAGCCCAGCCTACATGTGGGCTATATGGGCTATATTGGATCACGATCCCAATATCATTGGAGTGACCGATCCTTTCTAAATACGTAAAAACGTATTTCCAACAATCTCCCCCAAAGGGAGGTCACTCCAAGTTACAATGTCCTAAATAGTCTATAGCTCGTGATCTATGCTAATAATGATGTGACCGAGACTTTCCTTGGAAAAACGTATTTCCAACAATCTCCCCCAAAGGGAGGTCACACCATTTTACAAAATTTTAAACCTAGCATACTATGCTTGAGTCTTTGATCTTGTTCTTGTGAATTTGCTGATGAGATCTTTGACTTTAGTCTTGAACATGTTCTCGTGCCTTGACCTTGTGCATTCATCACTTGTGATATTTGCCTCTTCGTGACTTCATGTTCCACATACTTATACTTTTATAAATTCTTGAAAGCTTCAGAGTTTGATACAGCGGAAGACTTGACTTTTAACTTTCTTGAATTTGTTGAAGTATTAAGTGCAGAAAGCATAAGCATGTGTTGACGGCTTCTTCTGGATTGAACACCGCAATGCCACCTTCTTGTTACGCTGCATAAGACAGTTAGCAACAAAACATATACACGGATGAAATGGCCTTGAACATTTCATTCTAATTCGGTAGCATTTTACCTCCGGTCGGTGAAGACCGTTGGACGATATAAAAATATCGTACTTGTGACAGGTAGTTTCAATTAAGAACCTCCTTGACAAGATTTCGCGGGTAAACCCGTTCTCTTTATTCGACCGTCCAAAGCTGACTGCGAACATATAGAGTGAATCATTTGTATAATAATATCCACATGATTTGAAGCCGTCAATTCATGTTCCTGGAACAAGTGAAATTCAATTAAGAACCGCACCATCGTTGCTTTCCAGTTGTCACGAGCTTGATTCGTATAGAATCTTGCAAGTTACCTACCAAGTGATGTTTGAGGTTAACACTAGAAGGATTTCCATTCGTCACTATAAATACTTAATAGTATTACTCTGAATGTTATGGCAAGATCACTAAGATATTGCGTAGAGGCCTGGAACGTGTTTAAATTCATTTAAGAATTAAACCACTGTTGCTTTCCAATTATCACGAGTTTGATTCATAAAGAATCGCACAAGTCACCTACCATGAGCTTTTTGATATTCGCTCAAGAAGGATTTCCATCTTCATTGTAAATACTTTCGTATTACTCGGATGTTCAGGCAAGATCATGAAGATTTTGCGTAGGACTCTTATAATCTTTCTTACTTTTCATAGTGTGTGAAGAAGCAAGGAATTCTGAAAGTGTGTCCTAATGAGATATTTGATGATCTCAAATGGCTCTAGACTCGATCGTGCACATTGGATTTTAGTGATCAGAGGCTGGAGAGGAGTGCCACCTTTTCAATACCAATTTACTCGGAGTGAATAAATCAATAGATAATGCGTTGTCTCCGTGTGATTAAAACAAATATCTTTTTAGAGATATCTGAGTTAGCTGGGATGGGTTGTGCATTGAATCACTTGGTCCATGATGTCTATCTTCAATATCGAGAATCATTGAAAAATGATCTCAATAGCATATGTATTGACCCGGTTTTTTGCCTAAGGTTGTAAGGAGGGCTTCTTTCTTTACACCTTTTATCTTTACAATTCTTTTTCATTCTTCAACCCCTTCAATGCTTACCAATACGTCATCACTAGCACCTTGTTGTGATTGTTCCAGTGCTAACTTAAGTACTTGGTCGGCATTCAGCTACATTCACAATCTGTCTCCATCTTTCCTAAGGACTACTATTTCTAGCTATGGAATGTCCTTGGGAAGATTCCTCCGGTTATAGAGGAATCATTGGACTTTAACTTATCCAACCATCCTTATGTCACCACAATCTTCACCGTCGTGAATAGAGATGTTTTGGGTAAGTATATGTCACCATGAAATCCATTTTGAAGTGCAAATCCATTTTTCTCCCCCTTAACATATGCCATGATATCCGAAAACATTTCGCACATGTCGGGATGAGCTAGCACGTTAAGTCAAACCATTTGTGATTAATCATTTCCCATATTAAATCACATTTTCTCCCCCATGTTAAAAATATTAACCCAATCGATGTTTTTAATATCAATTGATTTAATAGCATTTTAAGAAATTTGGGAAGAAAAATGCAAATCCAAGAATCTTCATGAATTACACAAGCTCCCCCTCAAATTAATGAGGGTGTACTTGAAACGTACATTAAATACCTTTTAAACACAAGTGTAAGGTATTTATCACGTGCAAAGATCATATATGATAATGTATTCACAAGATTAGCGATTTATGAGGTTGGACCTGAATGATAGAGAACATCATATGAAAGAAGCACATGGTTCTTGTTCACGAATGTTGGTCACCTCATCATGTCTGAAGTTATCTCTTGACTCCATGTGTACGATTGATATCTTTGTCTTGACACCAAAATGTGAACTTGGCACTTTCAGCGTCAAAGATTCTGAATGCTGGACAATTGCTCCCCCTCAATTGTTGACCCGTGTTCTATTGAAAGAGCTGTAGTCGCCGTTTGAGTAGTCGCATCGTCGAGTATATAGATATCAATTGTAAATTGCTATGATTGGTGGAGATGATAACTTCATAAAAACAAGATTTCTCTTGTTTTAACAAATAAATGCACTGACACGTACATAAATTCGTGTTAGATTGTGTTATTCCGTAAACACAATCCCTTACATGGTTATAAAGTAAACCATGCCCGAGAAAATTAATTCTCGTTGTTGAGTCAAAGCTTTCCGGTGAAATGCTTGACTTAAGTATGAAAAATGGGTTACTATCAGAAATAATAGCAAGCCATTTTGAGCATGTTTTAAAACATTTGAACTTCTGCTCGAACTTTATTTACAACCCCGTGTCATTATTGAATGACATTTCTAGTATCGTAAATATTATCGATTCCAGAGTACATGCTCTTTTTATCAAAACATTTTTGAACACACAATTTTGAAAGATTTAGAAAACCTTTTGAGAAATTCTCGAAAAATTGTGTTCAATGTTTTGAAAACCAATTACTTGAGCTTAAGATATTGAATATCTTATAAAACGAGCTCAAGTCCGAGAAGTTGTAAACTTCCCGTTGTTAAGGATAAGTTTATCATCGGCGATAAACTTTCCTTTTAACTAAAGAACGAGTCCTAAGCGGACATTTACTTAGAAGTCGTTTTCATGAGCTTGAAAAAACTTTTGAATGTTTTAACGTAAATCTCATGATCGAGAAAGGTAAATTTCTCGTTAGTAGGAAAAGTTCTCTTATTTAAAAGATACACTTTCCTTGATGAGCTTAAAACCTGGAATGTTTTACTACAAGCTCATGACCGAGAAAACTTAATTTCCCGTTACGAGGATAGATAAGCTTTCCTAAAATTAAAGTCCGAGTTACACTCTGATATTTAACTGTAAGTCATTGTGCATGAGCTTAAAAACTTCTAATGTTTTTATTATTAGCTCATGCCCGAGAAAAATTAATTTCTCGTAGTAAGGATAAGTTTATCATCGGCGATAAACTTTCCTTTTAATTGAAGAACAAGTTCTAAGTTGACATTTACTTAGAATTCGTTTTCATGAGCTTTGAAAAACTTTGAATTTTTTAACGTAAAGCTCATGACCGAGAAAGATGGATTTCTCGTTAAGAAGAAAAGTTCTCTTATTTAAAAGATACACTTTTCTTTCTGAGCTTAAAAACTTGGAATGTTTTAAGACAAGCTCATGACCGAGAAAAATTAATTTCTCGTTACGAGGGTAAGTTATCATAAAAAGATAAACTTCCCTTTATTTGAAGTCCGAGTCATTGGCTGACATTTAACAATGAACCATTTTACACGAGCTTAAAACCGTTGAATAGTCTTAAAGTAAGCTCGTGTCCGAGAAAATTTAATTTCTCATTTTTGAGGATAAGTTTATCATCGGCGATAAACTTTCCTTTATTTGAAGATTGGGTCATCATCTGATATTTAATGAAGAGCCTTGTACACGAGCTTAAAACTTTTGAATAGTTTTAAATTTAGCTCGTGTCCGAGAAAAATTAGTTTCTCGTTTTGAGGGTAAGTTATCGTTGACGAGATAAACTTCCCTTTCTCTGAAGTCCGGGTCATCGTCTGCATTTAACGAGGAGCCATATACACGAGCTAAAAACCTTTGAATGTTTTTAAAATAAGCTCGTATCCGAGAAAACTTAATTTCTTGTTAAGACGGTAAGTTATCGTCGCGTAGATAAACTTCCATGTATCTAGAGTCCGGGTCATCGTCTGAAATTTAACAATGAACCATAATACACGAGCTTAAAACTTTTGAATAGTTTTAAATTTAGCTGGTGTCCGAGAAAAATTAATTTCTCGTTTTGTGGGTAAGTTATTGTTGACGAGATAAACTTCCCTTTCTCTGAAGAACGGGTTACAGACTGTGATTTATCTATAAACCTTAGTGCATGAGCTTAAAAACTTGGAATGTTTTTTATATAAGCTCATGCCCGAGAAAAATTAATTTCTCGTTATAAGGATAAGTTTATCATCGGCGATAAACTTTCCTTTCTTTGAAGATCGAATTATAGTCTGTAATGTGACTATAAGTCCTGTACACACGATGTTTAACTGTGAATCCCCTGAGACACTTGTTTCTTTGATATCAGCTTCTTTAGTAACCAAACTCTGAGAGTGTCCTTAGTTGAACGATATGTAAAGATCCGACCGTTGTGTTCTTGTTGAACGTGGACTTTGGTACCTGCATGCTCATCAGGAGTTTGTATGCTTTTATGTGGGTTAGCGATATCTATCTTAGAAGCAAGTGGGGAGTCACAGTTGGTCTTACTTGTGCCAGATGTGACCTGAGGAGATAATTCACTTGTCTTAGTTGGCAAACGTTTTCTTTTATAGAAAACCTTAAGTTCAGGCTTAAGTGATGTATCATCCTTATCAATTTCCTCCCCAGTAGTCTTAGTAGAATCGGATACTATCCTAGTTAAAGGGCACTCGTTTCCTACAAGAGTGAAAGTTCTACCAGTGGGGCGCCACATTTTACCAATAGGTTTGATTTTAGCCACCCACTGGGATTTAAGTCTAGCACGGGAGTTCACTTCATTAAGTAATTTCTTGATACAAGAATCATGATTGGCTTTAAAGACACATTTCCTACATATTTTACAAGTAGCATATTTAATGTTCGAGTAAGATCTAGAATTCCTAGATGATTGATTGATGCTCCTAGGAAGTGACATGCTACGTTTAGCAGTGTTGGGTAAACTAGAAGGCATCTGACTAGGTTTGAAATTCTTATCTCTTACTTGTGTCTTTTGAATAGCTTCCCTTAGACCAGATTTATGGTGAACGTCATTTGAACTGGTTCTAGACGTGGTCTTGGTATTTTTAGAGAAACTAGAGGCAATCATGTGATTAGGTCTTGCTAAAGCTGTTTTGGTCACATTGGGCCTAGTTGCAGGAGTGACTGGTCTAGAAAGATGAACCAAATAGGCAAACCGCGGTCTCGAGGATTGTGGTCGCTCGGATGTAAATGCAGTCGGTTGTCTAACGAACTGATTTGTAGGCGGTTTCCCCAAGATTGATGGTTTTTCAAGCTTAGTGTCCACACTAGTTCCTTTAGTTTTCCTCAATTCGTTTTTCAACGCAGCTATAGCAAAGAACTTTTCCTGTACTTGAGCTTTTAAGGTCTCATTCTCTTTGAGCAATTCATCTTGGGATGCCAACTTAGATTCTAGTAGTTGAATTTGTTTCAAAAGATTATCCTTTTCAGCTTTAGAATCTAAAACTTTTTGATCCAATTTTCTTTCAAGAACAACGTTTGACTTTTCAAGTTTTTCAAAATATGTTTCAAATTTGTCCGTTTTCTTGGAAAATTCTAATTTGGCATCCTCAAGATCTTTTGATTGTTGAGCAACAATCGTTTCGAGCTCTCTAATCTGGGAATCAGAAGTAGTCAATGAAGCAGTTATAATACAATTATCATGATGTTTAGCATTTTGAACACTTTCTCCCCCATTATGACTCACATCGGATGAATCAGAAGTGGTATTGCTATCACTCTTCTCCATCCCATGTTTGTCATAATTAAGTTCGGAATGCTTAATATGCGGCATGTCATCAACATATACATCATAAACAACATCACAATGTACCATGTTCGCAGGCTCTTCGTCATAAACGGGTAAGGTGTCATCAAAAGAAATCTTGTGAGCGTTGCCTGACGTGCCACTGGTATCATGTTGTTCTCTTGATTCCGTGCTCTTGCCATCGTTAGGCTCCAAGTTTTCAACCGTATGACCATTCTACTCTTGTATCTCAGATTCTTGCACTCCATTATCATACGCTTGAAGTTGAGATCTTTCATAAATCGAAGACGAGACCGATGTCATGCGTTTCAATATTGTATCACGGAAAACTCGAAGCTCGGTATGTGTATCTCGAAGAAATGATTGGCAAATCACTGAACTTTCAGACTTGATGATATTGAACTGGAGGAAAGGCGTGAGTTGTGTCACAAGAGTCTTATATGCAAGTGCCGATGCAGAGTGATTAAAGTTTTCATTGTTGAGTTACTCGGCGAGTTGGGTCAGAGTGGTGATTATTGAGTCGATGAATATATGACGATCTTGACCAAAGATTGTCACAAATTCGCTCCCTCCTTGAATCCATGAGAGAGTGACAAGATGAGACTGAAGTATTCGAAAGGACGTTATACCACTTTCTCTAGCTGTGTTTTGCATGAGAAGCAATTCTCCCTCTTGAGATATTGAAGTCAACGAATCCATTGAAGTTTAATGAAAAATAAAGGAAGAATTACTTATCGATGAAAAATCCGTCTTCACTTACAAATACCCGATCAAAAATCCGTCGGCAAAATAAACCTTGTCAATTTATCACGTTACTTTGTCACGTAGTCACGTCACTTTTGTCGTCAAATCCGGCCACAAAAACTTTTAACCCGTCAAATACACGATGTACCAAATCCAAATATGTCGATTGACAAAAATACAAAATTAACTAAACTAAAAAAAATAACTTTAAACTATATAAATATAAAAAGTTAACTTAAAAAAAATAACGTAACTAAAAATAGAAAATAAAAATAAAAATAAAAAATCTGATATTTTTTTAAAAATCTGATGTTCTATCAAATTGTTTTGATATGTCTTTTAAACAAAAACTCACCACACACCAATATTAAAAACACACGTCTTCTTTGATATAAATTTTGAAAAGAAACGTGTCCAAAATTAAAAAGTGACATGTATCCTTGGTTTCTCCGTCTTATTTATATCCTACTACGCCAGTCAACAAAATAACAAAAGCGCTTTGTAACCTCCCACCCTATTTGTTTGCCCCTATATCTCTCTCTCTCCTAAAGTGTCTTGTAAACTCAGCCAAGCAGAAACCTCCGCCTCTTTCTTAATTCTTTTACTAATCTCAGCCACCAAATCGTCTTCTCAAACATACACTAACCAAATCATTATCAATCTTTCTCAAATCACTCAAATCAATCTTATCAGCTCAACCAATGAATCACACAGTCACGCACCGTTATTATCTTTGCTTCTTCTTTAACTGAATACTCCCATGAAGATATGCAACAATCAAGGCATCAAGATCCAATCATGGATCTCGGGTAAGGTTAATTTTTTATTGCATGTTGGTATTTTTGATAAAGACAATCGAAACAAAATAAGGATTATAACAAAATTGTTATTGATCTTTATTTAAATTTCGTATATAAAGATTGGGTAAACGAGAAAAACAAAAAACCCAACAGTAGATCTATGATGAAAGCTTCTTGTGTGTTTAGATCAAAAAGATCTATGATAATCAAGTATCACGCAAAAGAAAGTAAGCTGAGATCATCTATACTTTTATAATCGAGTCTTGATTAAGAGGTGTTTGTGCTTTTTGGTCTGTTTGTGTTGTCGACTCGAGTCTTAACAAAGGTTTTGCGAGTCGAGGGTCTTGTTGTGAGAGTATGTGGGTCGTGAGGTCTACGAGTGTGAGTGTGTGAGAGTGTGAGTGAAGGAAAGAGGGTGTGTCGAGTCGTCGAGTGTTTGTGGGTTTGTTTTGAGAAAGAGGTTAATTTTTGAAAAAAAATTCCGTTATGTTTGAATTGAGTGAAATTCCTTATCCGGAATACATCATTATATGCTTATCCGGAAAAGAAATTTTTGTAGGCTTATCCGGAAAAACAAATTTTGTAGCTTATCCGGAAAAAAATTCGATTGCTTATCCGGAATGCATCTTCTATTGCTTATCCGGAAAACGTGTAAAATCTCTTATCCGGAATGATAAATTCTGCTTATCCGGAAAATGTCTCGGCCTTCTTATCCAGAAAACAGTTTAAAAAGCTTATCCGGAATAAAAACTTAAACCACTTATCCGGAATCCATAGTAATGCTTATCCGGAAAACCGATTCAAATGCTTATCCGGAAAACAGCTCAATCTCTTATCCGGAATTCCTTCTTTTACGGCTTATCCGGAAAAACTGTAACTCAAAGTTGATGAAACGTGATATAGTGAGGAAGCAGATACAGTTAAGGTGATAGAAAACTGATTTTCAACAAACTGATAAAAAATTTGATACTTTTGTGACAAAAGATGAGACAAAAGAGATTATCAAAAATAAAAAAATTATAGAAAAATAAAAAGATTATAGAAAACTGATTATAAAAAGATTATAGAAAAGATTTTTACCACCAAATCAAAAGATAAAAAAGTTAATCCTAAGAATCAACCAAAGCTCTTGATACCAATTGTAGAATCGTAGTTTCTTAGGATTTAGCAATCTATGATTTATCTATTGAATGGAAAGGAAGGAGGATGAACTAGAGAGAGAAAGAAGAAAGGAAGGAGTGTAGAGAGAGAAAGAGATGTTTATTGAATGAAAGTGAAAATACAAAATGAGCAACCCCTCCTAACATGCTAGGAGGGGGTTTATATAGCCCACCCTACATGTGGGCTATATGGGCTATATTGGATCACGAGCCCAATATCATTGGAGTGACCGATCCTTTCTAAATACGTAAAAACGTATTTCCAACATAAACTTATAATAAAAGGGTAATTTTTGCCAATTTTGAAACTAAAGGATATAAAGTATATATATATATATATATATATATATATATATATATATATATATATATATATATATATATATATATATATATATATATATATATATATATATATATATATATATATATATATATATATATATATATATATATATATATATATATATATATATATTAGCCTTTAGACCCGGCCAGTGGACGGGCTAGCTTTAAGTATATATATTTTAATTGAAAATTGAATTTATGTGTGTTTGTATTAGAAGTTTAGTATATATAGTGTTAGTTATGGCATTGATATTTTAATAATGTAGCATAGAATATACAAAAATAACGTAGTTTAAGATATTTTATTTATTTAAGAATATTATGAGTTAATTGAATTTACATACATTAACGGTATGAATAAGTTTGTTACATAAATTTTTTTAGGAATTTTAATAATAGTGTATAAATATATTATGTATTTTTGAATTTTATGAGGTAATAAATTTTGTATATGTTAATGTTATGAATAAGGTTTTTACATTAATTTTTTTTGAAATTAATATTATTGTTGTGAATTTTAATAAAATTTTGTATTTAAGGTATCATTTGTAATTCATATATATATATATATTATAGAATTTTGTATTTAAGACATCATTTGTAATTCCTATTTTATTTTTGAAGCATTTTATGGAATCATTTTTATAGAATTTTTTATTTAAGGCATTGTTTCACCATCCTTCCTTATATATTTTTATATAATTTAGTATTTAAGGCATCATTTGTAATTCCTATATATATTTTTATAGAATTTTGTATTTAAGGCATCATTTGTAATTCCTATTTTATTTTTGAAGTATTTTATGGATTCATTTTAATAAAGTTTTGTATTTAAGGTATTGTTTCACCATCCTTCCCTATATATTTTTATAGAATTTTTTATTTAAGGCATCATTTGTAATTCCTATATATATTTTTATAGAATTTTATATTTAAGGCATCATTTGTAATTCCTATTTTATTTTTGAAGCATTTTATGGAATCATTTTTATAGAATTTTGTATTTAAGGCATTGTTTGACCATCCTTCCTTATATATTTTTATATAATTTTGTATTTAAAGCATCATTTGTAATTCCTATATATATTTTTATAGAATTTTGTATTTAAGGCATCATTTGTAATTCCTATTTTATTTTTGAAGCTTTTTATGGAATCATTTTTATAGAATTTCTTATTTAAGGCAATGTTTCACCATCCTTCATTATATATTTTTATATATTTTTGTATTTAAGGCATCATTTGTAATTCCTATATATATTTTTATAGATTTTGTATTTAAGGCATCATTTGTAATTCCTCTTTTATTTTTGAAGTATTTTATGGAATCATTTTTATAAGATTTTATATTTAAGGCACCATCATACCTTATATATTTTTATAGAATTTTATATTTAAGGCATCACTTGTAATTCATATATATATTTTTATAGAATTTTATATTTAAGGCATCATTTGTAATTCCTATTTTATTTTTGAAGCATTTTATGGAATTATTTTTATAGAATTTTGTATTTAAGGCATTGTTTCATCATCCTTCCTTATATATTTTTATATAATTTTGTATTTAAGGCATCATTTGTAATTCCTATATATATTTTTATAGAATTTTGTATTTAAGGCATCATTTGAATTCCTGTTTTATTTTTGAAGCATTTTATGTAATCATTTTTATAGAATTTAGTATTTAAGGCATTGTTTCACCATCCTTCCTTATATATTTTTATAAAAAAATTTATTTAAGGCATCATTTGTAATTCATATATATTTTTAAAGAATTTTGTATTTAAGGCATCATTTGTAATTCCTATTTTATTTTTGAAGCATTTTATGAAAACATTTTTATAGAATTTTGTATTTAAGGCATTGTTTCACCATCCTTCCTTATATATTTTAATAAAATTTTATATCTAAGGCATCATTTGTAATTCCTATATATATTTGGATGGAATTTTGTATTTAGAGCATCATTTGTAATTCCTATTTAATTTTTAAAGCATGTTATGGAATCATTTTTATAGAATTTTGTATTTAAGGCATTGTTTCACCATCCTTTCTTATATATTTTTATAAAATTTTGTATTTAAGGCATCATTTGTCATTCCTATATATATTTATATATAATATTTTATTTAAGGCATCATATGTAATTCCTATTTCATATTTAATGCATTTTATGGAATCATTTTTATAGAATTTTGTATTTAAGGCATTGTTTCACCATCCTTCCTTATATATTTTTATATAATTTTGTAATTAAGGCATCTTTTGTAATTCCTATTTTCTTTTTGAAGCATTTATGGAAACCATTTAATGAATTACATGTGTCATTTTAATAGAATTTTGTATTTAAGGAATTGTTTCACCATCCTTCCTATATAATTTTTGAAACATTTTATGGAGTCAATTTTATAGAATTTGGTATTTAAGGTATCATTTGTAATTTTTATTTTATTTTTGAAGCATTTTATGGAATCATTTTTATAGAATTTTGTATTTAAGGCATTGTTTCACCATCCTTCCTTATATATATTTATAGAATTTTGTATTTAAGGCATCATTTGTAATTCATATATCTTTATAGAATTTTGTATTTAAGGCATCATTTGTAATTCCTATTTTATTTTTGAAACATTTTATGGAATTATTTTTATAGAATTTTGTATTTAAGGCATTGTTTCACCATCCTTCCTTATATATTTTTATTGAATTTTGTATCTAAGGCATCATTTGTAATTCCTATATATATTTTGATATAATTTTGTATTTAGGGCATCATTTAATTCCTATTTTATTTTTAAATTATTTTATGGAATCATTTTTATAGAATTTTGTATTTAAGGCATTGTTTCACCATCCTTCCTTATATATTATTATAGAATTTTGTATTTAAGGCATCATGTGTAATTCCTATTTTATTTTTGAAGCATTTTATGGAATCATTTTTATAGAATTTTGTATTTAAGGCATTGTTTCACCATCCTTCCTTATATTTTTTTATAGAATTTTGTATTTAAGGCGTCTTTTGTAATTCCTATTTTGTTTTTGAAGCATTTATGGAAACCATTTAATGAATTACATGTGTCATTTTAATAGAATTTTGTATTTAAAGAAATTGTTTCACCATCCTTCCTATATAAGGGTTCTTGATATATATATATATATATATATATATATATATATATATATATATATATATATATATATATATATATATATATATATATATATATATATATATATATATATATATATATATATATATATATATATATATATATATATATATATATATATATATATATATATATATATATATATTATAATATAGTTATCATTTGAAGAAAGTAATGAATGTATCATGTTAGTAGGGAACTTTGTACAAAGATGTTCCATCTCAATATTACGTTCTGACTAAGTGGTTGGGTTTACGACTTAAAGTGCCCTCGCTCCTCAAACGTTTATAGAAAGGCTTATGAGTATGATGGCCCGAACAATGATGTTATAATTACAAAAAATTATAAATTAAAGAATACCTAATTAATACTTAAGAGTATTAAATTCAAGATCAAAGACTTGATACTATATTAAAATGTGTTAATCTAGGTATGTGTGAGACCAAGTTGTTGTTTGTGAGAACAAGTTATTCTTTGTGAATAAAATATATCTGATACAACTCAGACTCTTGGATATAAAGTGAGTTCATAGCCTCACTTTTGAAAGTTTGTAAATGAAATGAATACCCGTGAGGGAGATATATGCTAAAACTGTAATACAAGTGTTTTTGTATAATGCTTGATATGATTATTGACAATATGTTTACTACTGCCTTAAAGTCCCTTTTTAATCGTGGACCGCAAATCATTTCTAGAAAATGAGAGGTAATATTATGAATAGTACTATTTGGGGGTTGAAATCCCCTATCTTGGCAAGTCGCGCTTACTGAAGCTAATGGTTCTAACCTAGGCTAAACGGATACACTTTATTTTGCTAAACTAAGGTTAGTTGGCAGACTACCTTCTTATAAGGCCAGTTTGTTGATTATGATAATGTCTAGCAGCGCGGTCATGAGCATACTGCAGTAAGACATTTATTTTATGTGGGTGTATAACAACGTAGCCCTGAAGATATACTTGTATTCAAATTATGTTTAAACCTATTAATTCACTCAACCTTTGTGTTGACTTTTAAACATATATTCCAGGTAACTGTAACTTATAGCATGAAGCAGCACAATGATGGCTTGAAGAGGCACGAGTTTGAAATTATTATTCTAAATTTTAGGAACCTCCTATTGTGAAACTCTGATTTTAATGATATATAAAGAAAGTTGATTTAATCACTCCTTTAAGTTGTTTTCTACCAATATGACTTGTGTTCTATGAAGTGATACCCCAAATCAATGTTCCTTTGCGTTAAGGTAAAAATCGGGGTGTTACAAAATGGACCGTCCATGATTTGTCTCCCCGAAACAAACGCGGATTGAACTTCATGAACAAGGACATCAAGCAGTGGCACAAGTCTGTTCGCCAAGATTTTTGTAATGATCATGTACAAACTACCTATGAGACTAATGTGTCTAAAATCGTTAACCTTGTTGGCATTGGGAATTTTTGGAATGAGAGTTATGAACTAAGAATTATAGCCACTCGAAAATTCACCATGCGTGAAGAAAAAATTAACTGCCATAAACACATCATTTCCAATTAAGTCCCATAACTGGCGGTAAAATCCGAATGTGAAACCATCCGGGCCCGGGGCTTTATCGACACCATAATCCAAACCGCCCGTTTAACCTCCTCACCTGTAACATCCGCCTCGAGCTCAAACTACTGTTCCGGACATAAAGATTTAGGAAATTCCATGTCAATCAGAATGCAATCACCAGCAGGCCGAGCGAATCTACTCTCAAAATGATTTATAACTTCCATTTTTACTGGACCTAGAGTATTAATCTGTATCCCTTCTTTCATAACCCCTCAAGTACTCATCTATTTTCTCATTTTATTAAGAATCACATAAAAAAACGTGAGTTCTCGCCACCCTCAACTGACCACTTAATCTTTTCCTTCTATAAATATTCATTTGCATGGGCTTTGTTAATATCATGCATGGAATTAACGACCTACATTCTATTAAAAACAATCTCTTTTGTCCCATTCCCCTTTTCTATCTCTGTGTCTAATCTAATAAGTTCATCCTGAAGGTGTTGCAGGTCTGCCTTTATGTAAGGTGTGTGGACAGCTTTCCATTCTCTAATTTTGGTTTTCAGGAATCTCATCTTATTCATCAGATTACGCATAGCATTAGATTGATCCCCTAAGCTGAACCTTATATGTCCTCGACGAGTTCTCTAAACCCTTCCACCTTCAACCAGTGATGATAGAATTTGAATGGAATCGGACCATAATCCACTATAGATTCACGAAGTAATATAGGGCAATGATTTGACAAAAAACGGTTCAAAGTAATGGCACTAATGTTGGGGTAAGAATTCCATAAATTCTACGATAATAGAAAACGGTCCAACTTACTCATTTTAGTCGCGGATTTGTGACACCACATATACGTGTTCCCACCTAAAGGAACCTCTTCTAACCCGGCATTACAAATAAAATAATTGAACACATCTACATCACGAGCGTTAAACACCGAACCGAATCGCTCCGATTGCAGCCTAACCTCGTTAAAATCTCCCATCATGATTACGTCCCATTTCTAGTTGTTAATCATAATGCACAAGTAGTCCCAAAGCATACATTTCTCTCTTTTCCCGTGAGGAGCGTACACGACGACAAGGAGGATATCTAAATTAATTTTCAACCAAACACCCTAACAATAATGAAATAATCTGAAATAGTGGACTCGTTCTTCCGAAAGCAATTAGGATCCCACGTACATAATATACATCCTGAATTTTCGACCAAATCACTATGTACGAAATCAAAACCGAAATTCCCCCAACAAGACTTAACCGTGAATACCTCCATGTTTTCCTATAAAGCCAATATGTTAACTTTATGCTTGACACATAACTCCCGTACCTAATCTTTTCTGGTCTTTTGGGCAAGACCTTGAATATTAAGAGACATAAAATTCATTGGTGAACCACATCCTCTCCATGTGATTCTATAATCTTCATTATGTCATTTTGACAACCTTTCATTTTGTATCCCATGGTTTGACCTACTTTAACTAGTTCTTCTAGGCAGTGCAAAATAGAACCATCTGTTTTTGGAGCATTAGACGTTTTGAAGTGGCCTGAGCTTCCCGACTTGGAGCCATTATTGTTAACTGAATTTTGCTGACTACAACCCTCATTTTCCACTTGATTCGCCTCTATCAGGCCTGGCACATTCGCTTCAATTTGGTCCAATTGTTCCTCATTCATATTAGGAGTAAACACCGGTAGATGTGGACGGCTACTACTCTCAGTAGTAGTAACATTCGCCTGTTTGGTGTCTTTGTTAAGCATGTCATAAATATTAAACGGATCCTCTGACTGTACTTCTTTGTGACCTTCAGATTCATTAAACATCGTTTCTTCAACAACATCAGGATCATTTTAGTCGCTGAGTTATTCCTCCTCTGGAATGTCTCTGTTTGTATCTAGCACCCCCTCGTCTATTAGGCTCTCGTCGTCTGACTCAACCGTGAATTCGGGTACCCACCCGGGAACTTCCTTAGCTCGAATCCAAAAGACTTTACCTTGAAAAATAATTTTAAGGGTTTCATACATGTTACTATTCATCTTGGTGGAAATACATAATCTATTGGAATGATAGTAATTATTCTCATGATCATCCACCTCCAATAGTTCACCCCATTTCCTAACAATCTTCTTAAAAGCGTTATCGGAACATAGTTTGAACGACACACCCTCGACATCCACACCTTCCATGGAAAAATCCAAGGATACTTCTTTGATTTCTGAAAACCATGATCTTACCCCCAAGCTACCTTGAAATGCCTCTCTAGAATTGTTGTTACTAAAGTCCAACATAACCCATTTTTCACCCTTGAACCGAATGGATAATTGATGAATGCATTTCTTATGTTGCATAAAGATGCGAATTCTTTCACTCTCGCCATTAAAGAGTGAGACACATCCTGTAAATTCATGCAGTCTTCCTCTAACAAAAGAGCAGGATTGGGACTAATCTCTGATTCGCTCTGACCTTTCAAAACATGTGCGAAAGATCTACTACCTTGCTTAACCTTATTGGAAACGTATGAGTCTTAAAAGCTTCACTTTTGTTACCACCATCTCTCTTCTCTTGGGACTTAGAGTCCTTCGATGGAGTACGTTGGAACCTAGCTACGTTCGCATGGAACTTAAGCCGTCCCACCCAGATAGTGCATAACTTTTGAACCAATTGATCTATGTTAAAAACATTTATAAAGCGAACGAAACCAAATCTTTTACCTCCCCTGGTTTTCTTCGTCGGAATGAACAAATCCACTACATGGCCATACACTTTGCATGAGTGGAATAAATCTTTGGCAGAGAATGCATCCGAAAAATTAGTACCAAATATCGAAGTAGAAATCTTTGATACATCATCTTCTTTCGAACGAAAGTTAACCATCTTAAACGGTGAAACGGAAATACAAAGAAAAAACAAAGCAAAAACCCTAAAAATGTGATGAGACTGAAACCCTAAGAAGAACGACAAACACATAAAAATAGATCATGGGATGTGCTGGGAAAAAACCCTCAAAACAAAATAGAATGCGATGAATATTACTCCAATCAAGGTCAATCCGTAGATCAAACCCTAGATTTTGTAACTAAGTCGAATCTACTCCTATTGTAATGGAGAGTAATGACAAACATCGCAGGGATCCAGCGTTATAAGCTTGAAAAAATTAAATAGGACACCAATCAGGAAAAGAGTCATAGTTAATCTCTATGGTCTCGAGAATAACTGTAAGTGTAAGATCAAGTTCGCTTTTAGGAGATCAATCGCATGGAGATCGATCTCAAGACAGCAGGATCTTTGCACGAACGTATTATGAGAGAGGTAGTGGATCAATTGACGAAAAAATTAGGGTTTGTGGCTGCCATTGATGTTTTTTTCTTTGTTTAGTTCACGCATGTTGTTTGGTTTATGTTAGTTTGCATAAGGTAACTTGTTATTTCTGCTTATTTAGTCATGTTTAAGTATTTAGATTTATGGTTGAAAAAATTTCTTCCGTCGTTTGTTAATGCAACTTTTCCCATTTGCCTAATTTTGTTTATGCAAAGTTTTGTTTTGTTGTTCTCGATTCATGTTTATAGTGATTATGATTCGTACCACGATTCGTTTGTTAATGCAACTTTTTTTTTTCAAATACGTATTTAGATTCATTTGCCTAATCAAGCATTTAGGATTCATGATTCGTTTGTTAATGCAACTTTTTTTTCAATCACGTCTTAAAAATCATATATGATTTTATGATTTCAGAAAATCATATATGATTCGTGATACGAATCATATAGTATTATCTCAGACGCGATTTAAGAAAAAAAATCGAAAAGAAGTTCGTCGAAAGTACATACATGTGCCCACCGATAGAAAAATGATTTAATTCTCGTTGCAATAATATAACTTTGTTGCTTGAGGATTTATCATTTGTAAAATATTTAATTTTTAAAAAAATGATAGAAAGTGAGTTTTTAAGAAATAGATAACTGTGATTAGTTGATTGAGTATTTTATAGGTTTACATTGATCTCAACTCTATATTTATATTCAGCTATTATTTGTAAGTTTTTGTCGTGTTTCTATTTGTGTATGGTACTATGGTTGTTTGATCATCAAAGTGTTCAGGGACGGAACCAAGATACAAAACGATCATGTGTACTTATAATAAACTGTACGATGCTACAAACAACGTTTTTAGGTACGAGGTGCATTTAGCACAAATCTAACAAAAATCGGTTTTTTTTAACAAATATAACACTACGCAACAAAAATCTATGGATGTCCCGGGACTCATTCTGGTTTCGTCCCTGAAAATGTTTGCGCTAAGAACTTAATTTTGGGTTACTAGTGGCGACTGGCGAGAAGTTGATTTCTTGCAAAATAGGTGCTTTTACATTGGGTCGATTTTTAAGAGAATTTTGTAAAACTGGCATCGAAGATGTTATCTATCTATAACTTGAGTCAATTTTTATTAAATATGAATGCTTTGTTATTTAGGGATTTTTTGCGTTCTAAAGATATAATATAATAATGAAAATGAATAATTATAAATTCATAAAAAAGTAACATAAACATTACTCAAAGACCGTGATCTCTCGGTATTCTTTTGTAATTTTATGTGAGCTATTGTTTTCTTATCTTGCGCTTTTAGAGCATAAGTTTAAAATATTCATTTAATATAACCAAATTACAATAAATAGATAAATTAGCAAAAAATAAATGACAAAAACTAAATACTACATTCGTTCTAAAATTATTATTTATTTTTCTTTTTTCGTCTGTCTTAAAATTATTGTCCACTTTTAAAAATAATAGTTGTGTTTATTTAATTTTATCTTATTACCCTTACTGCAAATTGATATTTACAAAAATAAAAGAAAACTAATTAATTATTAAAAGGTAAAATTTTTTGTATTTTCGTAAAACTGACAATAATTTTCAGACAAATATAGTTGTAATAAAAAGAACGAGGAAAAGTAGAAAACATACCCTCTACGAAGACAGTAAAAATTAAAGCAGTAAAAGGTTTTGGCACGAGGTCATGTTTAACACGATTTTTTTTAAAATAAAATCAACGTCTATTCATCACAGTATAATGTCAAAAGCTATTGTATAGTCGGATTTCACAAAATTGCATGGAAAGTCATGAAAAACTTGATTTTACGTTCTAATCGAAAAGATTGCTAAAAAATAATTAATGCGGTGTTTGGAATTACGTTTACAACTAGATTGTTTACTTATTTTATAAGCTAAAATTACTGTTTAGATAGTAAAAGAAAAAAAATTGATTATTTGCGTTTAAAAGTTTTAAAATTGAGTTTTAAAAAAGTAAGTGAAGATCTACTTATTTTTTTTTAAAAATAGAGATCAGATAAAATAAATCTATTTTAGTCATTTTATGTATCAAATAAACAATAATCTGATTTGTCAAACATTAAAAAAATTAATAATCTGATTATTACGATTTCAAAAAAAAATAATAAAATTCAAACATTATTTTTCAAAACCATATTTTTTAATTGTTGATTTTAATAAAAAAATCCCAAACACCAAAAGCTGCGTTAAAGGAATGTTGTACACCACAACATAAAATATCAATATGGAAATTAGATACCAACTTCTAAAACAACTTATGTGCTGTGTAGAATATTTAATGATTGGTTCCAGAAAAATATTTGTGTAATTTTGATGTCGATATTACATATTGTCCTTTAATAGCAAAGGAAAATATGTGATTGGTAGAGATTGAGTTCATTTATGACAAAAATTATAAAATAATATAGACCATACAACGTATGATCGGATCTGATTTGATGTGTACTGATAGTCTCTTACCTAGTCACCGTACAATCACCCTCTCATCCATTGCCACAAGGAGATATGCGTTAGGACGAGGTGATTTTTATCCATTGACAATCTAGAGCCTTACACAGATGGAACTGACTGGGATTTAAGGGCGTTGGTTTTTTTAACGGCGATAAATATTATATAAAAAATAAATATGGCGTTAGAGAACTTACAAAAACGGTCGTAATTAATGTTAAAACAAAACTTCTAAATTTAAACCAAGAAAAAAATATAAGACATATATAATAGAAAATATCTCCTCATCGTATAAAAATTGAAAGTTATGTTATTTTTAAAACGTCAAAGAGTTTAACAAGTAACTGCAAAAATAATATAAGCACGATCTTTCTTTTCCTTTGAGGCATACAAAGCCTTAAACCATGTATCCCGCTCGCCACAAGAGGAAAAAGATAGAAATGTAGAACCAAACCTTAAACGAGCAAGACGTCAAACCGTAAAAGCTATGTCACAAAAGAAAAAGGTACGGTCACTTGATTCCACACAAACATTAGACAAGTGATAGAATCAATGTGTAAGCCACGAGAAGAAAGGCTTAATCGATTTGGGAGCCTATTTAGGAATAGCCACCACATAAAGATGTTAACCTTTCTAGGGATAACCTTACACCATCGAGTGTTTGGGGATAAAGAAGGAAGAGTGATATCATCGATGTGCTTCCTAACATTATTCATCGGAAAAGAGCCATCATGAGAAAGTCTCCACAGGCAAGTGTCAGAATCAACAATATCATTAGTCTCCAAACTAGCTATATCAAAGATAAGAGAGTCAAATTCAGCATTTGTTCTTCAAACGTTAACCGGCCTACTCCAATCCCAAGCCCAAGAACCATTTACAATGCGTTGTTGAATAAGGCAATCTTTATTGTTTTCCAGGTAAAACAATCGGGTATATCTAATATATAAAGGTTAATCGCCTAACCAACTGTCTTTCCAAAAGCAAATGGGTGAGCTATCAACAACCTTAAATCTGATAGAATTTAAAAAACAATAACAATAGAGTGTAAATGACATATCGAGCCAACAATGCTAGCCCGAATCCTATTAGTTTGGCAACCCTTAATATCAATTCCAGCTTCATCACCATGAATCGCTTTAATCACTTGAACCCATAAAGCTTTTGGATTTTGAAAAAAAAACGTCATATCTATTTTAATAAAATAGAGCAATTAAAATCCTTAAGGCTATCAATGACAAGACCTTCTGTATCTTGGAGGCAAAAGGTGTGACACCTAGACAAAAAATGCTTATGATACAACATTTAGTACAACATCACAATCAGTAGAGGAGTGACGAATCATATGAAAGTTGTGCCAATGGTTTAAATATACCTCAAATCCGATCAGATTAAAAAAATGACATAATACCACTTTTGGTAGCTCATAAATATGACGCAAAAGCTTATCTCGTAGAAAGAGAAAAATGGTGCGCATTGATACCAAGCACCCTATGCCACTAGCTCCCCGTTTTACCCTTTTAGAGCACTCGGAGCGGTTGGGCCTAAAAGTAGTGTCAAATGCGTCACGTAGGATTATAGGGCTTTAGCATCAGATTTTCTTTTGCACAACGGGGCCCAAAATGTGGTGACAAATGGTGTTTTTTTTAATTTATTTAAAACATAATATAGTTTTTATATAAAAAAATACATACGTTTATTTTCATTTATATAAATAAATATATATTTTTTTCATTTTAGGATTAATAGTGCAAACGAAAAAGAACAAACAATATAACTTATATACTTTGAGGACTATTTCTGTAAATAATTAAAGTAAAGGTTTAAGTTAAAAAAATAATTTAAATAAAAATAAGTAAAAAAGAACATCATCTTAATCATTAGATAAGTGGTCAGTCACCACTCTCACTCTTAAAAGTCAAATGTTGTTTAATAAGGACTCATAAGTTTATGTCAAAAAGAAAAAAAGGACTCATAAGTTTATGTAAAAAAAAAAGACTCATAAGTTTTCTTATTTTGCAAAGAATCCTCATGATCAAATAGATACATTTGCGTCCGTTAAAGTAGAGGTGTTCAAATTGATTTTTTCTTTTCTTTCAAAAGTTGAGTCAATCGATTAATAAACCGGTTTGATTAAACCGATTCTGTTTAAAACCCATTTTTATTAGGTTTCAACTGTTCACCGCTTCGTTACCCGTTTTAACCGTTTCATCCAGTTTTAACCGGTTTTTTATTATTTTATAAACTGGTTACGAAATCGTCGGTTCGATTTGAAAAAATCGGTTTAAAAAAACTTTCTTCGGTTTTTTTGGTTCGCTTCATGAATGGTTTTTCTTACCCATCCCTATGTTAAGGGATTAAGTATTTTTGGGATGTTACTTTAAAGTTGATGTAAGTTAGGGTTGCAGAAAATTTGCTACGGATGAAAGATTTCCTTGACTCACATTCACATTTGTTTCCCGAATGCTCATTTGCGTTCATATGAGAGAAAAAAGGCAAAACGTTTTATTATTATTCCAAACAATGCCAAATAGATGAGAGGATATTGTGGTTATAAGAGAAGTGTACGGATTGTGGTGACTAAACTATTGAAGAATCAGCTTATTTTTATTTGGTGAGAACCAAAGTCTCTTATTCAACGTTGAGACTCAAGTTTAAGCAATCATTGCAAGTAGATAGTACGTAAGTCCGATGGGGAATTGCAAGAGAAACGGACGGAGAGTGATAGGTGATGTCTTAAAGAGCCAAGTTTGGGGAAGCTTTTGTTGTGGTATGAAAATTTTCGTGAGTTTCGATTTTAGAAGTCAAGTATTGAACTCATAGGGCAAGGTCTGGGCAAGGAAGCTCTTGTTTGCTTTAGTTGTAAGAAAATGTGTCTTGTATTGGTTGTTTTAGTTTGCATTCGATGTGGGGTTTTTTTCTTTCTGTTGTTGGATATCTGCTTCTCTCATGAATGGTTATGAGAAATCATATCGTAATCTCTTCAATTGGTAAACTATAAGTACAATATTTACTAGATACCACTTTTTACAAAATAAAAAAAATGATGTGCACACAACACAAAATAACGTACACATCATAAAATCAATCACATTTTGTGATGCATATATTACAACATTATATGTATTTTTGTAATGTGCCCACCAATTTGTGTAATGTGCGTATCACTTCTTTAAACAAAAATTGGTAAGATGAAATCCATCAAATGAAACATGTGACAATTTTTAGTACAACCTCAAAAAACAATGGTAACTTGAGCTACACTTAAAAAACGTTTTTAAGCTGTTTAAGACGTTTGAAACAAGTCGATATTTGAAGTTTGAACGCAATTTATAGTATTTCTCTATCAATCAGCTATCTCACAAAATCACAATAATTTTGACTTCTTTTTAGAATTCAATCATTGTAAACTCGAGTGCTTATAAACTCAATGACAACCGACCTTATCAAACATTTGTCAACTTTTATCATAACTTTAAAATCAAAATGACCACTCTGGCCCATATTGGTCGTAGGACTTGTCAGTGTGAAGTCGTTTAATGGGTCAGTTAAATGCCCCTCTAGCAACAACCCATCCAAGACTTTTAAATTTGCTATGCAAAAGAAAGTAGAAACGGGACCTAGCGAGATTTCAACCCTTGTGGGAAACCAATAACCTTACCACTTCCACCATTCGGCCACTTTGTGATGGTCGAAACCAATAACCTTACCACTTCCACCATTCGGCCACTTTGTGATGGTCGAAACCAATAACCTTACCACTTTCACCATTCGGCCACTTTGTGATGGTCGCAAACAAAGTCAAATGTATAAAAATTGCATCAATATCTTGTTGCACAACTTCGTAGCACTCAAGAGTACATTGAGCCAACAATGATTATTATTTTAGGCAAAACACAAACTTTACAGTGGACCAAAAACATCAACAATAAGGGTACATACTACTAATAGGTAGTTGTCGAAAAAAATTACAAAAATAAGGTCTCACAGCCCTTAAAGGGGCACAAAAAAGGATGTATTGCCAAATGTGATGCAGGGCATGTTCGCTCCGGCTCTTCGGATTTAGCCGCCGGTTCTTCGGTAAACATGTGAAGTCAAGTGTTCACTAGTTCTAATAGATTGAAGGGTGAAAAGCGACAATTCATAATTGTCGTAGTCTATTTTTTTTATATTATGTTTTTCGATTTGTTTCCTTGTTTCTACTTGATTCTTGTCTTTCTCTCCAAGACAATATCATGCTTAAATGTACCTGTTAGTTTTAGGTTTAAACAGATTATGAGTTTATAAAATAAGAGTGTTTCTCTTGAAGTCCCGGTTGAGCACCCTTTTAAGGGTTCATGGAATTCCTTGTTCATTGTTATTGTGTGGTTTCTAGCATTCACAACGGTCCCGCCATCATTTGGTATCAAGAGCTTAGGTTGGAGAAGAAACAACACAGCTTATTGAAGCCTTATCGCGAGAAACAAATTTTTTTGTTTCCGTTCGTCATTTTCTGCACAGCCGTGAGAAAATTGACGGCACGCGTTCGTTCACCGTTGGATCTCTATAGTTTTTGGGCACGATGTTCAAGACGCATAGATCTATGATTCCACCGTTCGGATTTGCGATTGGAGATTTCTACAGGGAGATACACCTGGCTGAAGTGGCTGTTTTTTCTGCAGAATGGTTTTTGATATCTTTGGCTATACTTACCCCACGAATGTGTGGACGTGGAACACATTTGGTTATATAGCTCGTAGATTCGCCGGACGAGGCAACGAAACAATTAACCAAGTACCACGTGTTGTAAAGAATGAAGACCTCCTAAAACAAGTGAAGGACCTTTAAGATGGATTCCAAAATCAAGCTAACCGTAGACTCGCCGATTGAGGCAACAGTCACGTGAGTGAGGATGATGTCACTTCACCCGGATCATCTTATTGAATGGTTGGCATGATGAAACGTGATTCTCGATAGAGAAGCCGTATTAAGGAAACGGAGGGGGTTAGAAAGTTTCAGAGTTCGAGACTTGGAAAGACAAGACTCGAGGACGAGTCTTTTCCAAGAGGAGGAGAATGATGCAGGGCATGTTCGCTCCGGCTCCTCGGACTTAGCCGCCGGTTCTTCGGTAAACATGTGAAGTCAAGTGTTCACTAGTTCTAATAGATTGAAGGGTGAAAAGCGACAATTCATAATTGTCGTAGTCTATCTTTTTTATATTATGTTTTTCGATTTGTTTCCTTGTTTCTACTTGATTCTTGTCTTTCTCTCCAAGACAATATCATGCTATAAATGTACCTGTTAGTTTTAGGTTTAAACAGATTATGAGTTTATAAAATAAGAGTGTTTCTCTTGAAGTCCCGGTTGGGCACCCTTTTAAGGGTTCATGGAATTCCTTGTTCATTGTTATTGTGTGATTTCTAGCATTCACAACGGTCCCGCCATCATTTGGTATTAGAGCCTCTAAAACGTCAACAATAAGTAGCCATATACTAAAACATACCATCGATCTCTATGCAAGTTTATATAAGAAGAAAGTTTTACTACAACAAAGAAAAACAAAGGCTGAAACGCATACAAAAAATTTAATGTGCCAAAGAGAAACATCTTAGCATCTAACAAACCTATTTCCGCAGCTCAGCAGCACCATGTGCAAAGTGGCACTTTTCACCAAAGCTGCAAGATCCCTTGGCAAAATTGTCGCACATCTTCGTCTTAATGTTGGTCTTTGGAGCATGTGATGGGCCCCCGAGATGCATAGCCGGTGGTTTACTAAGTGGACCGGTCACAGCTGGTTTGATACTTAAACTCAATATTAGTTCTCTGACCATGGCCTGAGCTTCGTTTATTTGATCAAACGTACCTTCAAGCTCAATGTTCTTTAGATTTGAGTCGCTTTCATGATCCCGAATAGAAAGTCTGACTCCTGTTTGTCTGCAAATCAGCTTTGAGTTCACACCGGCTGTTCCAATTATAGCACCTGCGAGGGAAGCATCTACACTGATTTTGGCAGTAGCAGAGGCACCGAAGCTGGTGGCAGCACTTGGTGGTGCAGGGCGGCTTTGAACTGGTCCTAGGCTTCGTGGGGCTTCATGCGATAGAGCAACAGGCTTCCCGAGCTCCCAGTCTCCATGAGCAAAGTTGCACTGGTCACCAAATTTGCAGCCTTCAGGGGTGCTGTATCTGTTGCACAACTTGGATTTAACGGTTGATGTGGGTCCATTTTGTGTGGTGGCTGGAGTGGTTGAAATTGGCGGAAGATTCATCAGCTGGGCAACAGCATTATAGCCGCCAGGGAAGAAATGGAGGAAGTGACAGTTCTCCCCAAATGGACAGCCGTCGAGACTACAATAAAAACCGTTGGTTAGTGCCTTTCTAAAAAAAAGCGTTGGTTAGTTCAGAATGCAAACTAGACATAAAAAATACAACAGCAAGAACTATGCAATTCATGTGAACATAATGCACAGGGTAATTCGTATAATTAATCAAGGCACAAGAAAATATACAGGTCCTTCTGTAAATTAGAAGCAGCAGAATGTGGTTCAGTGTTTCTTTCAAAACCTTGAACTGTAGAAATCAAAGGATGTGATGGCTTATACTAAGATAGCCCACAAAAAAAACGTGAACCATATCAAGCGAGTGTGAGTTAAAAGGGTCAAATCTCATTACTATTGACTACAACCAAAAGGGGAAGTTACGGCGGCCAAGCTAAAACTTGCATCGCTTTCAGTTATTTGAAATTACTGTGTCCTGAGCTATAAAGAAATTATAATGTCCTTCCTGAAGTTAGAGATGTAGAATGCACGGGTATAACATCATATAAATATGCTACACTTTTAAAATCAAAATTGTTGCTTGTGCAAGACAAATAAGTTCGCCCAATAAGCTAGGATTCAGGCCAAGCATACAAATAAGCAGCACAGAATTAAAATTTTGGTAACCGGGTGTAGAAACCTAACTAGATTTTGGCATGTATTTAACTACTCCCTCAGTCCCAAAATAATTGTCCCCCGACAAAAAAACACGGTTTAAGAAAAACATAATCATTACTGCGCACTGCTTTGTCTCTCTTACTTTTTACAGAATAATAATCTTACCCTCAACTAATTAATTAATTACTTGTATTTTTTTAAATTTTGAAATAATAAACCAAAGCAAAAACGGTAATATGGTAAAATTTATCAAACTTTCTATCTGCTTTTAGTAGTGGACAACTAAATTGGGGCGTCCTAAAAAGGAAACCTGGACTATCAATTTGGGACGGAGGGAGTATAAATTAGTTATATGCACAAGGAGGTCATACAAAGTTAAATAAACATATGATGTATTAACTATCAAATATTTACCATCTAGGTCAAATTACATTCATTTAGAGCATAAATTAGTAAATAATTCTGCTCCTAAGTGAGATGGTCCTCTTTATTCACAAAGTTAAGGTAGCATGTCTGTGCTATATTCAGCAATGATATATATAGGCCTTACGCAAGAAGCTGGATCAAAAAGCAATCAGATACTCTCCCTTAGTACTTGATAACAAGATTATGCAAACGGAGACCTGGGCCAAAACACGTACAATGTCCCACACTGTATACAGTGATACTGTAGAACAGAGCCACCATAGTATGCATCTCATCAAGACCTTACAACTATAAAAAAACGTCAAAAGAGGCGTACTAAGTCAGTTTGGTCTAATGTGTGCCAAACCAAAACTCAAACAAAAAAAAAACTCTTGATTACATAGTACTTCCATATATGATAGTTAAAACATTTTAAAGAAAACCTTAATCTATTTGCATAAGTTGATGTTAAAATATAAATCTTGGTACTTTAGTTTTTAGTTTTGCCTAAACACCCCCTAAAAACCTGGATTTCTTATTAACTTCATCAGAACAATACTTAATAGTCTCTTTGAGCCGAATTTTGTATTAATAACATCAAATAAGACGAGATTTTAATACTTTGGTGACCTCCTTTTGACATTATTATAGTCTGGTGCCCTTTTGAGACTGTTTGCATCATGTGGTTTGCCTTGTTGTATATCATCCAACAATGAATGACACGATTTTTTGTGAAGTTATGTGAGCAGTGTTTAGTTGATAGAATTATCATGTCAAATATCTTGCAAGCATAATTATTAACAAATTATACTTGCATCCGACATGTGAGCGAAATAGTTACATATTTATGGGAATAAGTTGTAAAATCAATTTTACTTGTGGGTTCTGCAAAAACATAATTTGAACAAAAATACCATTTAGGTTACAACCCTCAATCTATAAATTACAACATCAAGTGCTGACTTTTTACAGAGAACCATAGGTTACCAGAAGTCAAAGAATAAGAAAAACAAATCACAACGTGAAATGCTGAATTTTTGCAGAGAGCTATGAAAACATAAGAAAACAGGGTTCATCAATAACGGCATAGCAAAAAATGGTGCAAGTAACATCTACATTTGATATACAAATATAGCATCTTTTCAGTTACATTTCATACTTCCATTACCACCTAGATGATAATTTATAGTAGTAATAAATGAGTCCATTATGTATATTACTAATATTATGACATAGTACATGTATAGTTAATTATAATTTACTTGGTTGAACAGGCAAGAATATAAACCTGAAGTACTTCATGCAAGGCTTCGATTTGCTTCTTATAGCACTTGGTAAAGACTCCGATTCTGTTACAAGACATTAGGTGTTTTCTTTCAGTTAGACTTCTTGCAATCTTATGTTCTGCACATTCTAAGTACATATTGAGGATGAAAGAGAAAAATAGATTACACTTTGACTTCCTATATGATACATTTTCCAGAATCATATAGCCTCTTTTTTTAACAAGGTTCATTTAAGGGCTGTTGACTTGAGTCAAAGTGAACCTTTTATTTAGGTCCCCAAATAAACAATAAGATGATTAAAGGCGGAATATATTAGATAAAGATCAGTGTGATAATTAACAATTTTATTGATATTATTTTATCAAGAATGAACATGTTTGCATATCAATTGAAGCTTGGTTTGGTTATCAATTGAGAACCAATTGATATGAAGAACATGTTGATTTGCATATTAATTGAGGGGGTTGGTTTATCTCATAAAAAAAGAACCATCTATCGTAATCGTTTTTTCTTCTTATCTCTTCACTGAATCTCGTTCGTATCACATCCAAATACATAATTAATCATATAAAATTAAGGGCCAAGCTGATGATTATCGATCATAACAACCCACCATCTATAAGTAAAAAAACGAAGTGAGATGTGTTTATAACAACTCATCCCACATAGTTCTAAATTAGAGGTTAAATGATTGAGGAGTTAGCGTTGGTATATTTGCGAATATTTTAGCATTTGGATTTTGGACTCAGGTTGTAGGATACTTATCTCTCATTAATCTTCTTAAAAAAAATTAAATTACACGCTAGACCATTCTAGAAAGCTAGAACCAGAAGACAAGAAGCTAATGAGGGTTGAAATATATTATAGTTAAGAGTAATAAGGGTTGAAGCAATAAGGTAGTGGGTCCTAGAACTTATTCATGAATGTTTCGTTTATGACCTGGTACACTACATTTACGAACTTAATTAAGATCCCATGAATGTTTTATTGATCTTCATGTGATGCCATAGCAGGATCAAGCAATAAACGGTTTACAGACTTTTTAGCTCAATGAGCATAATAGAAGACTGAATGAAAAGACAGTTACAGCTAAATGTTTTGTTGAAGACACTAGTTTTATAGTAGCTGATGGTATTTAGTTATTCTTAAAAAATTAGAGTGTTTTAGGCTTTTAGCCTTTTACGAGGTACCATATAGTTTGCAGAGGGAAGTTGTAAGTAGCTTCCTCTGCGTATGAGAAAGTGGTGTAAGAATTACGAAAAAATACTGTTTATAATACAGACTCTCCTATTTCTAAAGGAGAGTATCGGTACATAACATTTCACTCTAACTAAGACTCGCAATAAAGAAGATCCAAATATATAAAGGAAGATCCAAATGAACATAACCTATACTACAAGAAGTAAAACCTGACAATCGTATTTTATTAGACACTAAGAATTAAAAGAGCAACAGCATTAGGAGAAACAAGAAAAGCCTGAAGTTCCACCAGAATATAACATGACAAAGGAAGATCCAACAATGGTCTTAAATAAGGACTAACCCGTATATGGTAAAAAGAAGAAACTACAGTCTCCAAAAACATTGACCAAGTTTCAGAATTCAAGCCACTTTTAAAATCTTGTTTCAACTCTTTAGTTACATTCAGAAAATACACGAGAACAAGAATAAAAAACAACTTTACCAAACTCTCGGAGACTCAAACTACAACGTATGACTAACAAAAACAGAAAGACATCCCGGTGTATAAGAGGTCAACATCTCAATTTGCAGAGAAAATTGCAAAGTCAGCCTAATTGATACTCAACAATTTCAAATGCAATTACGATGCACAGCGAGTAAGGTCTAGCATTAAATCTATAAACACAAATGCAACACTCGCGAGACACCAATGCGAGTACACGAAACTAGTAATTAACCAAATTCCAGATACATAATTCATCCTCAAAGAAATAATACATAAAAATTAATGAATTATAAATGTGAATGAGAAGGAAGTAATAACTAACCTGACTTGAATTTCTTAGCAGCTCCATTGGGTTTAGGAAAAGGGAATCCTCTCTTACGAATATCCATTACAATCAAATGAATTTGTTATTTTTATCAAAAACCCTAACTAACTATAAATTCAAGTTGAGAAAATTAGGGCTCAGAGAGGGACAAGAAGAAGAAGATAAGAAAATTAACTACAGTCAAACTTTTTCCTGGATGGAAATTGGGATAAATTTTTAAAAATGCAAACAATTGTCCCGTGGGCTGAATGTTAAAAATACTAGCCACTTGGAGTGTTATCGGATTGGATTACTAGGTTCTTGTCGGGTTAGGTGAGTTAGGGTTTTGAGTAACTTTATGTAGCTGTTTAGCCGAATTAATGGCGACTCCGGTTGCCGGTTTAACCCGTTGGCTCAGTTCGGTTTTTAAAACTATATACACTGTCATTTTAGTTAGACAACATATGTACGTTTTTTGTAGAAATATGCTTTTAGTTGTTGTACAACGTATATATATACTTTGTATTTTAAAGTCATGGTTATTTTAATTATATATTAAGTTGTATTAACTATTATTTTCAAGTGTGTATTAATTATGTATGTATTAGGAGTAATTAGTATTAATATGAGTATAGATTACTTGTACCATGTGTTATTCTAATTGTAAAAGGAGGTGATGGGATAATTTAATTACATAATTTAATGCAAATATGTTATAATTAAATGTGTTGCTACTTTTAGTATGTAAGCTTCTTTTGTTTGTACAAATAGTTTAAGATGTTGTAACTTGAAATTTCAAGTAAGCCTTAAATAACATGTCAAAATACTTTATAAGAGAGTATGATACAAGCAGGTATGTGATCTCCTGGTTGGTAATTAAAAGTTAGTAGTGTGTATATTATCATATTTGATAATCTGGTTGAAATTCAGCTTCTGTAATATATCATATTTGATAATATAGTTGAAATTTAGCTTCTGTGAGATATCATATTTGATAATCTGTTTGAAACTAAAAGCAAATCTTTTTATTTGTGCAGTGAAAGCTATTTTCAATGCATTTTGAATCAATCATCTCAAGGCCAAAGAAGTGAACATAAAAAGCAACGATCATCAAACCAAAAGTGAGTTACAAAAAAACAATGTCAAGAAGTGGAATATGGAATTCCGGCTGAACGACCAAAACGACATGTGCATGAGATGACAAAAGACGAGTGCCAAGTTTGCAACCAAAGTGTCGATGCATGGAATCAAGATCCATTATTTTAGTCATTTGACTTGTTTATATTATAGTAATTTGTGTATGTTGTTGTAATGATTTAACTTTGTAATGCTACTAAATCATTGAGTATTTTTTGTTGAATATGGAAATGGCGAATGCGGATGTAACTTTTGGATAACATGCCTATTTTGTTGATTTTTGTCATTTGAAGAATAGTTTTTTTATCTTTTTATTAGTATCATATATGATAGTGAAATATCATATATGATAATCCATGTAACTCTTAAATTCTGCCATATATGATACTACATTATCATATATGATACTACATTATCATATATGATAATGATTATCATATATGATACTCAAAAAAAGTTTGATAGATTAAACAAAAGATTTGATGAATTCATGATTACAACAAAGAGTCTGCTCAATTAATAAATAAACAATTGTTAAAAAGATAAAAAAAAGAGTACTTTTAAGTAGTATCATATATGATAATTCAAACAGAATGTAACCTAATGTAAAGTCATATATGATATACATCTGTTATCATATATGATAACCATTTATTCATTATCAAAAGATGCAAAAACAAAAGTGTCTTGTGAATTTGTGATTAACACCAAAACATTATTATTGAAACTACTCTTCTTCTTCAACAATAAACTCTTCTTCGAGCACATTATCACATGATGAATTCATGATTAACACCTACTTCTTCTTGATCCTTAAACATATATGTGCACGTCCTTTTGTTATGATCAACATCCCTCTATGCTTTGCTCTAATCGAGCAATTGCAACATCCTTATCCACTCATTGATGCGTTCGCACAGTCTGCATATATACAAGAGATGAAAGAATATATTTGATTATGGTACTAAGGTATGTGAAACATATTTAATTCTCAATTATAAGCCACATATCACTCACCATATCTATTAATAGCCACTTTGAGTTTGATGGCCAAGCTATATACAATAGGTTCAAAGTGTAAAAAGTTATGTGTAGTATCATATATGATAAAAATCAGGTTTGAAGAGTTTAAAGAGATTTTGTGAAAATTAGTCATACAAACCTGTTTTTTCTTGTGGTTTATTAGATATATCATAAATGATACATCATGTATTATATTTAATATGCCTATCATATATCTATCATATATCTATCATATATGCTAAATGAAGTATCATATATGATACATCAAGCTTAATTTAGCCTACATCAGCAACATAAAAATTCCTAATAATACAGCTTATTCACACGAACATAAACTTATTCATAACTCTCTTGCTCAAATAATATGATAATTAGTTTAGAAAAAAAGCTAATAAGCTAGCTTATAATTCAACACAATAAGATAAAATCATCTAATTAACAAGCTTATTCATAACTCTCATCTATTTCAAAATCTTATTCATAACTCTCATCTAATTCAAAATCTTATTCATAACTCTCATCTAAATCAAAAGTCTATTCAAATAAATCAACTTATCCACATAAATCACATAACAAGCTAACTTATTTATTAAGAACAATGAATTCAAATAATTCGTTCAATGTAAGCTAACTAAAAGCTTATAATTATGACGATGATAGATTAATAAGCTTATTCAAATCAAGTAAGCTAAAATAACAAAAGAGCTCTAACCTGGTGATGGATCAATTCGCGATGGATTCATGTTGATGGATTCGTGATTGTTTCATAATCATCGCTTCGAGTTCGTGATGGATTTTTCACGATGGATAGATGATGTTAGAGAATATATGTAACACTTTACTTGTATAAGTGGACCGTTACGTGTATTTATGGCATGTCATTAAAGCATATAAGGTTAATGTCCTAAAACATTAACTTACCATAAAGGAAATACCGTAATCAAACATCGGTAATCCAACATAAGCTCAAAACATGTAAAGTAAATACTTGAAGAAAGGACTAAACAATGTCTAAACATGCAAATAAATGTATCAAGTGCATAAGTAAAGAAGTCTGGATAGCCTCCATCCAAATGCACATACTCTCAGAATCCTAAGAGCGTCCTGGTGAACATGTCGTTAAAACATGAAAGGAACTACGGCTGAGCATAGCGTCCAATGAACGGATATAAAGCATGATAAGAATAATAAAATGAAGCAGATAATAAAGTTTTGAAGCTGTAAGGCTGATAAGTAAATTTGCAGGGAAAAACTGTGTATAATCTGAAATGTCTAATTCATAAATAGTAAAGCTGAACTATTATCTGTTAAATCTGAAAATATGCATTTACTGTATTTTAGTTGCCAAGAGCTTATATAGGTCATGTGCTGTAACAACGTATGCATGAATACATGGAGGGGTGACCTCGTCATGCTGTAGAGGGGTGACCTCTAAATAATGTACTGGGTGGAGGGATCAACTCCAATGTGAAGGATGTAGAGCACACACCACATTCACCTGATAATCTGTAAACTGATAACCTAGGATGCATCCATACGCCCCGCTGATAATACATGTAAAACCAGCATGCTTTTACCATGAACAGTACACTTATAATCGTACGTACATGATTAAAACTTTCCTTTTATAGCATGAATACGTTTCACGAACAGAAATTACAAGAACTACGTACGTGTTATTACACGATAAGTATTAAGTATGTATAATTCACGATAATTATTATAGATAATTATTAAATCACGAACATGAAATCATGAACGTAAAATCACGAACGAATAATTATGTATTTACGTAATGATTATTACGACTACGTACAAGTATTTATATTAACACGAATATTTAATAATAACGAAACGTAAATACGAGCACACGAACACGTAATAATTTAGAACACGGGAAAGTTACGGGTTTCCCTTTGTGGGCCCTAGTAGCCGCGGCACAACAAGGAAAGAGAGGGGGCCCAGCCCATGTTGATTTTATTAAAGAAACAAATATGGAAAACATAAACATTACAGAAGAATTTTTAGAAGAGCAAAAACCCTATTCTCTCTTGCTCTCTCCTTAGGCCGGCGGCTACATCAAAGAACAAGGGTGATTGGTTGATTTTGATCCAACAAATCATAAGTACGTGTTCGTGTATTCAAGATCTATTGATTCTACGTGTTTTGGTAATCCGAAAACCTTTCTTTTTAATTCTTTTTTATGTTTTTATGAATACATGATCATGGTGGCCGAACTAAAACAAGAATTAAAACAAGTAAACCATGGTGGGTAAATAATAAAAGGTTGTTTTCGGGTTTGGTGTTCGGCTGCCACACAAACCGAGAGTCTCACGACTCTCGGCGTCGTTTTGTTTGCACCAACACGCGAGACTCATGTCTCGGTGGTGGGTTTCGGTCAACAGTAGGGAAACAAGACACCCCCGACATGCGTCGAGGGTGTCTTGTGGTTCGGTTTGTCTCGGCAGCCACATAGCCCCACCACCGGCAACTTCCGGTGGCTATTTATGGTAAGCAGGGGGAACCGCACACAAACAGGGGGACCACTGGCTACTGCCAGTGGGAACCCGGTGTGGTCAGCGGCTGGCCGAAGGACAAGACCACCAACTGTAGCCGATAGCAGCTTAACCGCAAGTAGAGGCAACCGGCTTAGGCCGGTTTGCCACTATTTTTGGTGGGGTTTGGTTTGGACTGGTTCATGGGTTCACGGGTCCGGTTCACGGCATGTTTTTAATAAAAATAATACATGGGTTCGGTTTATTATTTTTACAAGTTTAATAGTTTTACAAGTTTATTTATTTACAAGTTAATTAAATTAATTTAACGTGTCATATAATTAATTTAATTAAAGCATGGACTTAGGTTTATTATTATTATTTAATAATACATGATTTTAACCTAAGTATTTAATTATGTAATTTAGACTATAGTAATTAATTAATCATTAAAATATGACATATAATTAATTAATTTTCATGACTTAGGTTTTATTAATATAAATATTAATACATGTTTTAACCTAAGTATTATATACACTTTAATTTAATTAAATCATGATTATATTTAATTAAATCGTATAACATATAGTTTATTTAATTAACATGTTATAATTAATAAACTATACTATTAATCACATGACTTAGTATATTTAATTAGTAAAACTTAAGCTTATCTTATTAGCTTATTAATCCAGCTTATTTCTAATTATGGAAACTTTCTATTTCAGGAAACTTACTATTCTTGGAAACTTTCTATTTTTAGAAACTTAGCTATTTTAAGCAGTTAATCTATTTTTGGAAACTTTCTATTTTGGAAACTTTTTATTTTAGGAAACCTGCTATTTTTAGAAAGTTACTTATTATTACACAACAAGTATAATAATACAAGAAATACAAGTAATACTTAATCAGAATATCCAGAATACATGATAAACACAGTATAACGTTAAAATCAGTAAAACGAGACATGAACATATAAAACAAGCTAAGTCACTATATAAAACCAGTTACGTACTCAGTAATCAGAATACTTATACATATATACTATTTATGTAGCGTTAGTGAGATCGAAGTAGGACTCTCTTCCGTCGTCTTCTTCGTTCACTGGACATAAGGTACGGATTCTCCATCCTTTCAGTATGGACATTCTTTCCTTATTAGGATTCCCCGTATGCAGCCAACTGTTTTCCTAGTATATGTTTTATATGTTTTGATCTACTTATGTTTGATTTAAATGCCTAAGCCGTATACATGCATGACCAGTTTCACCTAGTTATGGAGGTACCATAACCATAACGCTAGAGGCACCAGTGTTATGACTTCACCATGGTGGAGTGATAGCTCGTGATGTCCTTTTCAGCTTTTGGCCATATTATTTTATTATCATGTGGGGCGTATGGGTGCATCCTAGGTTACATGTTTTTAACAGATTATTCAGGTGAATGTGGTGTGTGCATTTCATCCTTCACAAGGAGTTGATCCCTCCTACCCAAACTTTTATTAATTAGAGGCAACCCCTATAATTGCATGATGAGGTCACCCCTACAAGTATTCATGCACGTTGATATTTCATGACCTATATTGGCTTAATGGTTAACATGTTAAACAGTTTTCATACGATAAACATAAGGCTTTTCAAACTATAAAATCAGTTTTACTAAGTTATTCCAGGTTTTCCAGGACTTAATCAATTTTGCTGCTATATGTTGTATATGCTTATGTGATTCATTCTATGCTTGTATATCCGTGCACTAAGTGTTATGCTCAGCCGTTTTCCTTTCATATTCCCAAAACGACAAGTACTTAGGGACGCTCGTAGACTCTAAGCGTACGTGCATATGGATTGGAAGCTTTCTAACCTTCATTACTTTATGCATTTCTTCATACATTTTACTACTTATTTCTATGGACATTGTTTAGTCCTTTTCCTTTGCAGTGCTTATGTTTGTGTGTGAAGAGCTTATACTTTGGAGTATCGATGTTTGTTTCCCGTATTTCCTTTATGGTCATGAAAAGTTTAAGACATTTATCCTTGTATGCTTTGATGACACGCCATAATCACGCGTGACATTCTATTTATCAAAATAGGGTGTTACAATACAGATAAATGGCCAAGCTGAAATAAATGGGACGCTGTGAGAAATCACTCCCCCGCAGAAGAGTCATGACACCGGTGCCTCAAGTGTCATGGTTACGGTACCTCTGTAACTAGTACATAACTGGCCGTGCTTGTATACAAAGCTTAGGCAATATAACTTATTTATTAAGATGATTACTGATAAAACTTATACATATACTGGGAAAACATTTGGTTGCAGACGGGGAATCCTAATCATGCATAGAAAGGAAGTCCTTACTGAAGGACGGGAAATCTGTACCTCGTGTCCAGTAATGAAATAAGAATGAATGCTGAAAGATCTATTCCGACTTCACGGTTACTACATAAATAAGGGACGTGAAATGAGTTGACTAGTTACTGTTTATTTTACTGATTATAACTGTTCTTAGTTAAATCTATATATTCCTGTATTTATGTTTGTGTATAAACTGATAAATCTGATTGTTCTAATACTTCTGACTAACATGTTTTCTGTATACCTGATTATTGTATAATGTGTAATTCCGATATAATTATTATTACTATAAATAGTAATCTGATATAAAAAGAAAGTTTCTAAATTAGAAAGATTTCTAAATTCGTTTCTTTGAAAATATTAATTAAATCACACGTTTCAAAATAATTGAAAGGTAAAACAATAACGATTTAATTTTACTAACTAAATTAATAAGATTTAATAATTTAATTAATCTATTTATAAAACTCCTTATAAAATGATTTAATTAATATAAATATTTTCTCACGTTATAATTACTAGTTATCCCGAAAACCCCTGCTAAAAATCTTCCCTGAGACACCCATGTCTCGGGTTAACCAAACCGGCCCACCATGACACGTCGTGGTTTCCCTTGCTGCTGATGTCACCCAGCAGTAGCCATTGGCCTAGTGCCAGTTGCTACTGCTTGTGTAGTGGTTCCCACTGCCCCATATAGTTCCTACTGTTTTTTGGTCATATTCTTCCCACTGTTAATGCAGTGGTTCCTACTCCAAGTGCAGTGGTTCCAACTGCTTCAAACAAACACCCATTGATGAGTTATTAATCCCATTGTATGTACTCCCAATCACCCCTTTACCGCCTGTTAACCCCAAACACCCCCTGCTATGTTTTTGGTTATGTCTTATCGAACAATAGCACCACCGAGAACCCTAGTGGTCTCGGCTGTATAATATAACCCCACCGAGAGCTTTTATGCTCTCGGTTTTTGTGATCAAACCCAAAACCTGACACCCTCTTTGATTCATTAATCATGTTTTCAAGTATCTGATTCACTTGTTCTTGATTCCTACAGAAATTCGTGATATAAAGAGAGAAAGAAAGGAACAATTACCGTAAACTGATTAATGAATGACAATAACGAGCACGCGAACCCATGATCAAAAACACAATTCGATTCCCTTTCTTTTTCTGTCGGCAGCCATCCCACGACCTCAACCCTAATTCGTTCCTTTTTTTTGTTTACTGTTTGACCAAAAGGGAACATAAAAGCTCCCGTATATTTCTTTGAGGTGGGATGGGCTCCAATGGCCCAGAATTTCCTTCTTATTCTTTCTTTTAACAAACGCAACCCAAAACCATCTATAAGATTTCGTTTTCGTTTCACTTGTTTAAAAATCATACAACTTGTGTGTTCGTGTTTTAAATCCAGTTATATACTTATTCATTTTTTCTGAATCAATAATACTTATGTGATACTTGCATAGTTAAAATTAATTATTATACTGAATAATTAATTACGTAACATTTTTAAATAAAACAGAACTACGTGAAATTAATATTTGTTGGTTTAAAACATTGCATACTTTTTCGTATTTTAATCCTCGTGATATATTCTGACGTGAATTATTTATTTCCTGAATAAATAATATTCGCATAATATCTGAATTTATACTGTTATTAATTATCTAAATAATAGTTACGGAGCGTTTAAATTAAAGCTGTGATTGTTTGTAATTAATGTTCATGGAGCAGCGCCTTAGACTCACTGGTATGGCAAAGCCCTAGGCTAAGGATTGACTTAGGTACTTTTAAGGCGGGTTTTACAACTCTTTCCCTCTAAAAAAATAATTCGTCCTCGAATTAAGGACGTGATAATGCTGTGGTTTTACAATTATTCTTCCCCTCTAAAAAGGAGAAATTCGTCATCGAATTAAAGGTAATAAGCTGATGAAGTTATAAAAGGCTGGGAAAGACACTGAGGCTGAAAGAATAAGAAAGCTGAAAGGACATATAAGCTGAAAGATAATTCGTCCTCAAATTAAGACATAATGCTGCTGAAAGGTATAAATATGACATAACTGAAGTGAACATGGAACGTGACATGACTGAAATAACTTGACTGAATCATTGAAGGAAAAGGATGAGAGGTCTGGATGGACTCCTCCGTTCCAAGTGGCTTCCCGCTCGAAACGGTTCCTTCAAAGATCTTTAACGCAATGGAAAAAAATCTTGGTCCTGATGACCCTATCCTGACGATGCTGAATAGTTTCTAGTTCCATACTTAATATTGATTTTCTGAATTTGATAGAATGAATAAGCTATAGCATATAGGATACATGAAAAGGTACGTACAAATATCTTGAAAAGATAACATTTATATCTCTGAGTAAGCTGCTGAAAACATATAGGGACGAACTACGTGAACAATTTTGAACGTGCTACGTGAGCAATTGTGAACGTGGTTCGCGATTATATGAGGAACGATGTTCATGAAGCGTGTCGTGAATGTGATACGTGAAACATACCGTGAACGTAATACTAGGGCATATAATGAACGTATGCTGATTGAGGAAGGAATGCCAATCGATATGGCCCGAGACGTGAAACGTCTGCCTGGGTATGGAAAAGTTGTGCTAAACTTGAGTCTGGTTTCTCAAGCTTTTTGTAACCGTATTCGGTAACAAACTGTGAAACGTGTATCGCGAGATGGAACACGAACTTGAACGTGATAATGTCACAAAAGCGAACGTGAACTGAAATCATGAGATAGCATATAATATGGACTGAAACAACATCATAATTGTGAATGTGAGACGTAATCGTGAAGGTGAACGTAAACGTGAATATGGATGTGAAATTTCTATCTGATAAGATGGTTGATGGAACAACTTGAAATTGTACGCTCTATTGCTGAATTTCCTGCAGGTCTGCTACTGCGTAATCTCTTCGAATGAGAGAAACCGCGTAGGCTGGTTTAAATGGTCGACAATGACTTAGATAGTATCATATTTTCTGAGTTCTGTGGTAAACTGAAAAAAAATCTTCCTGGAATCTTGTCTCCTTCCTGACCAGAATTTCTACTGGTAGTAATAACTCGCTAGCATGACGGCGTTCTATCTTAAACCTACTAGAATGGCAGTCATTTAGATATGAACATAGCTGCCTCTACGTTTTATACTTCTTCTGTTAAAAATTCTGTCTGGGATTATGGTACATTCTGGTGAAATCTGGGTGAATAGTCGTGAAAGAATTTTGAGTCTCCGTAAATTAGATCTCTCCTAGCGTAGGATCTTATGGAATACAAAATTTTAGTGTAGGTCATCTCCTTTATGCGTAAGCTTAGTCATGGATAGCTGATCATGATAACTGTTAGCAATTTCTACGGTAGCAGTCACTAAATCTTAGAATTTTGTACTTCAGTCACAAACGTCGGTCTTGACCATCTGGTGATGGCCCCCACCTTTGTAGTACTTCTGAAATTTCTTTCTGCTGAAATAGGGTGGCTCAGAAATGCCACCTTGTTCAAGTGGAACTCACATCTGGAAAGCTGCGTATATGATTTTCTCCTATCAGAGAATCTGCGGAATCGTAAAAATATATAATCCTCTTGTTCTCCTCTAGAATTTAGCAGATCATGATGTTATCGATAAATATGCTGGTGAACTGGTTTAAGAATTCGTGGAAAAATTTATTCATAAATTTCATAATATAGCTGGAGCATTAGGGAGCTCAGAAGTATAATTCAAAATTTTAGAGAGACTATAACGTGTGCAACAGCAGTCTGGAAAACCTCATGTTCTTTCTCTCACCACTGCTGGTGGCATGATCGTGAATCGTTCTAGAAAATATTTAATACGTCGTAGCAGGTCAGGTAAACTTTCTATACGCGCGATGACATCGATTATGAATTGTGATCTTGTAAAGTTTTCGGTGATCGATACTTGATCTCATGTTATCGGTCTTCTTTCTGATAGACATAAAACGGTGCACCTTCTGGGGGGTGCTAGGGCGATTAAAGCCTCGTTCCGGTAACTCTTGCAGCTAATGCTGCAACTCTTTTAACTCAGCTGAAGTCCTGTGATAAAGAGTTCTGAAAACAGTTTCTGTCCTTGAGACAAGCTCGATGTTAAACTCTATCTCGTGGTTAGGAAGGAATTTCTAGAAAACCTTCTGGAATGACATCTGGAAACTTTGGGATAATCTGCTGATCATGAATTTAAGGAATTTCAGAAGTCGCATCATGAATGGTGACTAGAAGTCTTCGCAGCTATAAGATAACAATTCACGTGCTTGTAAAGCTAAAACAATTTGTACTGATTTTTTCTGGCAGAAGTATAATGAATATGATCAGGAGTTAGTAAGACGGATCTCATCGTTAACTAAAAATAAAACTTTAATAAATATTGGTAATACTGTGGAGTCTTTTCTGGCTGAGAGGTAGGTAATATTTGATTTAAGATAAAGCTGACATGTGAATACGTGAAGTAAACGTGGCAGATCTTGCTAAATGTGTTCGTCTGTAACCTCATAGAATGAACATTGTATGTCTAACCTGACAATACTGTCGTGGTGGTAACTAGATTTTTAATGGTCTGATTTACACAAGGCATACAAGAATGGGTATACTCCCTTGGAGGGTACCCTGAATTTCTGAGGGCCTGGTTTAGAAAACACACTAGAGTTATGAGTCTTGACTCGTGCCTTGGGAAGATATTCGGATGACATGTATCATAACTGGTATCCTGGCAGGTGTCTTCCGAAATGATACTTGAGACTTGTGGCTCGACTGATGTATTGACTGATGATTTAGTGGGTGGATCTGAACAAGGTTGAAATTTATTTATATAGGTAACTGCTAGGGTTAACGTACCGGTTAGACTGCTGACCTCTGTATTTCTGGTCACGTCCGTTTCGAAGTTATGATGGTTACTGACTGATTAATTAATAGCACGGTGGTTGTCACTACCGCCTTGTTTGTCAATTTCATGACGGTCATTATCATGACCGTGATTCATGTAACTATTTATGCTGAGTGGCCGGCTGGGTATCGGTTCTCACTCTTCTGAAAGAAAGGTTAGCTGAGTGAAGTGTGACATCTAGCTAAGAAAATGAAAGCATTCAATGGGATGGTAGTGTCTGATGGTTGAAGTTTATTCTTGTCATAAATTTCAACTTTATAGTTTCCGTCCTTGCTCTTGAAGAGTCTTCATAGTATAAACAGCATCAGCATCTTGGGGAATCTCCAAAGTATCAGCAGCATCAGCATTCGTGAGGTCTCCAAAATATTAGCAGCAACAGCATCTGGTAAAATCTTAAACTCTTGAGCAGCAACAACATCTGGTAGAGTATCGACAAGTGGAAACGCCTGAGATGATTGAGGATTGATTAGAATACACATGGAGTAAGGTACATGGAGTACACCTGGACTACTGCACCTGCGTACACAATGAATACTACACATGGAGCATAATTGAGACACTGATGGAAATTTATGGGATGATCGATACTGGTGTCAATTATCTGACATGATCAAAAGAAATAAATTTGATTTAACTGGTTAGCATACTGAATTGAAACGAGTGACATGATGGGATGACAATTCCTGCGTAGACTTAATGCTGGTTGTATAGAGGCTCAAAAGTATGATTAAATGGAGTTTCATCGATGGTTAGCATGAAGATATGATTAATGAAGACCAAACCTGATTTATCATGAAAATGGTATTTTTACTGAAATTCTTCTGTGTATTAGCATGAAAACATCATCACCCTGATGAAAACATAATTCCCATGAGGAGACATGAAACTTTATCAGCATGAAAACGAAATCCATGTGAGAGTATAAAACTTGACTGATATAAAGAACATAGAAGGATAATCAACTGAGGTTTAACATCAAATGGTGTGGATGGCTATGGTTCAATCTACAACATTTACAGGAGAAAGCATGTGACTAAGTATGGGCGATCCTAGTTCGATCCATACTTGTCAAAATTTTATGAGAAATGCCATGTATAGAAATTTACAATCTGGGACTAAATATGGTTGGCTGTAGTCCCATCCATACTTGTCAAACTTTTATAAAACGTCATGATATGAGCAAGGGTGAACGCTTTTGGGTCGGTTCACAAAACAACTATCGTCTGAAAACATGAAATTTGACCTGAACAATGGTGAACGTTTATGGTTGGTTCACAAAATGACATTCGACTGAAAACATGAATCTGGCATGAGTAAGGATGAACGCCTATGGGTCGGTTCATCAATACAAAATCTGAACGGGCAAGGTTGAACGCCTATGAGTCGGTTCACCAAAACAAAATTCGTAGAAAAGCACATGCGACTAAATATGACCACTCCTGTACGAACCTTTTACTTAGTCAAAAACTTTAAGAAGATTGACTGATAAATGAAGAAAACTGACTGATAAATGCATGAGAAACATGAAAGATAACAATGCCAAAATCTGGGAAATTCCTGGTGACTACCCACGAGTCACAGGTCAAGTTTTAGAGCCTACATGTCGAACCTTGCTCTCTGATACCATAATTGTAACACCCCACTTGGATAAGTGGACCGTTACATTTTTTTATGGCGTGTCATCAAAGTATATAAGGTAAATGTCCTAAAACATTAACTGACCATAAAGGAAATACCAGAATCAAACATCGGTAATCCAACATAATCTCAAAACATGTAAAGTAAATACTGGAAGAAAGGACAAAACAATGTCCAAAAAGGAAAATAAATGTATGAAGTGCATAAGTAAAGAAGTCTGGATAGCCTCCATCAAAATGCACATACTCTCAGAATCCTATGAGCGTCCTGGTGTACCTGCCGTTAGAACATGAAAGGAATTACGACTGAGCATAACCCCTAGTGAACGGATATAAAGCATGATAAGAATAATGAAATGAAGCAGATAATAAAGTTCTGAAGTTGTAAGGATGATAAGTAAAATTGCAGGGGATGTGTATAATCTGAAATGTCTGATTTATAAATAGTAAAGCTCAACTATTATCTGTTAAATTTGAAAACATGTATTTACTATATTTTAATTGCCAAGAGCTTATATAGGTCATGTGCTGTAACAACGTCTGCATGAATACATGGAGGGGTGACCTCGTCATGCTGTAGAGGCGTGACCTCTAAATAATGTGTTGGGTGGAGGGATCAACTCCAATGTGAAGGATGTAGAGCACACACCACATTCACCTGATAAGCTGTAAACTGATAACCTAGGATGCATCCATACGCTCCGCTGATAATACTGATAAATCGCCAAGCTGAAATAAATGGGACGCTGCGAGAAATCACTCCCCAGCAGAAGAGTCATGACACCGGTGCCTCAAGTGTCATGGTTACGGTACCTCCGTAACTAGTACATAACTGGTCATGCTTGTATATAAAGCTCGGGCAATTTAACTTATTTATTAAGATGATTACTGATAAAACTTATACATATATTGGGAAAACATTTGGCTGTAGACGGGGAATCCTAATCATGCATAGAAAGGAAGTCCTTACTGAAGGACGGGAAATCCGTACCTCGTGTCCAGTAATGAAATAAGAATGAAAGCCGAAAGATCTATTTCGACTTCACGGTTACTACGTAAATAAGGGACGTGAAATGAGTTGACTGATTACTGTTTATTTTACTAATTATAACTGTTCTTAGTTAAATTTATTTATTCCTGTATTTATGTTTGTGTATAAAATGATAAATCTGATTGTTCTAATACTTCTGACTAATGTGTTTTCTGTATACCTGATTACTGTATAATGTGTAATTTCGATATAATTATTATTACTATAAATAGTAATCTGATATAAATAGAAAGTTTCTAAATTAGAAAGATTTCTAAATTCGTTTCTTTGAAAATATTAATTAAATCACACATTTTAAAATAATTAAAAGGTAAAACAATAACGATTTAATTTTACTAACTAAATTAATAAAATTTAACAATTTAATTAATCTATTTATAAAACTCCTAATAAAATGTTTTAATTAATATAAATATTTTCTCGCGTTATAATTACTAGTTGTCCCGAAAACCCGTGCTAAAAACTTCCCCGAGACACCCATGTCTCGGGTTAACCAAACCGGCCCACCACGACATGTCGTGGTTTCCCTTGCTGCTGATGTCACCCAGTAGTAGCCAGTGGCCTAGTACCAGTTGCTACTGCTTGTGCAGTGGTTCCCACTACCCCATATAGTTCCCACTGTTTTCTAGTCATATTCTTCCCACTATTAATGCAGTGGTTCCCACTGCTAGTGCAGTGGTTCCCACTGCTAGTGCAGTGGTTCCCACTGCTTTAAACAAACACCCCATGATGAGTTATTAATCCCACTGTATGTACTCCCAAACACCCCTTTACCGCCTGTTAACCGCAAACACCCTCCCTGCTGTGTTTTTGGTTGTGTCTGATCGAACAAGAGCACCACCGAGACCCCTAGTGGTCTCGGCTGTATAATAAAACCCCGCCGAGAGCTTTCATGCTCTCGGTTTTCGTGATCAAACCCAAAACCCGACACCCTCTTTGATTCAGTAATCATGTTTTCAAGTATTTGATTCACTTGTTCTTGATTCCTACATAAATTCGTGATATAAAGAGAGAAAGAAAGGAACAATTACCGTAAACTGATTAATGAATGACAATAACGAGCACTCGAACCCATGATAAAAAACACAAGTCGATTCCCTTTCTTTTTCTGTCTTTTTTCTGTCGGCAGCCATCCCACGACCTCAACCCTAATTCGTTCCTTTTTTTAACTCTTTGACCAAAAGGGAACATAAAAGCTCCCGTATATTTCTTTGAGGTGGGCTGGGCTCCAATGGCCCAAAATTTCCTTCTTGTTCTTTCTTTTAACAAACGCAGCCCAAAGCCATCTATAAGATTTCACTTTCGTTTCGCTTGTTTAAAAATCATACAACTTGCGTGTTCGTGTTTTAAATCCCGTTATATACTTATTCATTTTTTTCTGAATTAATAATACTTACGTGATACTTGCATAGTTAAAATTAATTATTATACTAAATATTAATTACGTAACATTTTTAAATAAAACTGGAACTACGTGAAATTAAAATTTGTTGGTTTAAAACATTGCATACGTGTTCGTATATTAATCCTCGTGATATATTCTAACGTTAATTATTTATTTCCTAAATAAATAATATTCGCGTAATATCTGAATTTATACTGTTATTTATTATCTTAATAATAGTTACACAACGCTTAAATTAAAGTTGTGATTGTTTGTGATACAAGGGATTAGCCAAGTATAAAATTGTTCGTTATTCAAGTCTTTTCGAATTGATTACAAGTTGAAAGTGCGACTCAGTCGTTCTTGGTGGAAAAATAAAGAGAGGTGGTTATCTAGTTTAAACTAATAGTAAAATGAAAGTGTCGTTGAGTAAAGATAAAAGCTTTAAAAGTTAAACTAAAAAAGAGGATTGAAAAATAAATGATTAAAAACTTAAAGTGAATTTAAAACTTAAAACTTTGTAAAAATAAACCAAGACAAAACATGTTTAAAATAATACTAAGTAAAAATGCGGGAAAAATTAAATTTGAAAACTAAGATAAATAAAACAAAAACTAGGGTTAGATCGCAATACGATCGTAACTCAGATCGCAAGATGGATCGTGGTCCCTGATCGCAGTGGTGGATCGCACTCAAGAAATGAGGGATCACACTATTGGATCATGACTTGGATCGCACTCACTGATCTCAACCACGATCGTAATAAGTGGATCGTAGTATTTGATCGTGACAATGGATCACAATGAGGAATCGCACTCAACAATCCTAACCACGATCGCACTAGGGATCGCAGCCAGTGATCGTAACCACAGATCGCAGCAATGGATCGCAACAAATGGATCATAGCTATGATCGTGATGTGTGATCATAGTATGATCGAAGTAAAGGATCGCAAGTAGAAACCCTAGGGGTTTATGCGATCACACTTACTTGATCGGAATGGGTAAACTCATAAAGCTGATACGATGGGATTCAAAGAGCAATAAGCAAAAGTAAATAAGCACAAATAAGCAAGACGAATAAGGACTTATTCAAATCTTAACCAAATGAAAACAAGCATGAATTTAAAAACTTTTAAAACATGAAATAAGCAAACTTTATAAATCAAACTTTAAAAAGACTAAACTTTTAAGAAAACTCAAAAGTAAATAAGCTAAATACAAAATAAGCCAATAAGCATGATAAGCTCAAAGATCAAATCGTATTTAAACTAAGATATGAATAAAAAGATAAACTTTTTAATCACATAAACATCAAGATGAAGCAAAATCAAAGATTATCACGAATCAAAGATAAACAAAATAAAAAAAGGTAGAAGAAGATTAAAGATGAAAAGCTTAAACTTGAACTTGTAGATTAAAGATTCCAAAATACAAGATTAAACTAAAGCTTAAACATGAAAGAAAGAAAAGATGAAATTCTAGTGAGAGAAAGTTAAACACTTTCTCTCTCTAAAAATTAAAACTACAAAAGAAAAATGAACTAGCTAACAACTAACTAACACCCTCCTAATGTGTCATTAGGAGGGTATATATAGGAGGTGGGGAGGTGCATGTGTTGCTTCCTTTTTTCTTTCTTCTCGTCTCGACTTGATTTAAATTCTTTGTCTTTCTCGACGTCGTCTCGGGATTTGTCGATATAAATTGAACTTGTCTTATAATTTTCTTCTTCTATTAGACTTGAGTTCTTCGACTTCATTAAACTTCCGTCTTTAGACTTTTTCTTCGATAAATCTTCAGAATAGGCCTTGGACTTCCGTTCTTTGTACACTCTTGATCTTTTTACTTCATCTTTTCTCGTTTTCTTTGATAAAAACTCGTGATAGCCCGTGTTTTCTTCCTTTTTCATATTTTTATCCTAAAACACAATAAAAACATAAACCACGCATAATTCCGACTTTTATGACATAAAATACACGTTTTAGTCTTGTTATTATTGGAAATAAGTGGTAAAAGGATAAGTGTTTTCACACTCATTTAATCCCCTTCACTTGACCATTGCAATGCCCTCATGCAATGCATTAATTTCAAAGCACGGTTTACATTTTTCATCATAAATAACCCACCTTGGCCTTTATTAAAAAGATAGAAATATATACAAAACAACTAAAGAAATCAAAGACTTACATTGGGGTTTTGGTCGTCATGAATGTTTATCACCCTCAAGTTTCACGTTCCCCAAACCAAGCTTATAAACGAAATCATTGTTATTATAAGTTAGCAAACTATCACGAACTCATGTGGCCCAATTATTGACTTAGACTCCCTTATTCCTAGGTGTATCTCTTATATTTTATGATTGTCTTGAATGATCACGAGGATACATTGTTTGACTTATTTCGATAGTTTATTTAGGCTGAAAATAAAGTGGGACGATTTAATCAATAGTTAGCTAAAGGACAAAATCTTTTAAAACTGCTTCTCGGGACCTCTTAAAGTTCATATCTTGGCATAACTCGCTTCACGATTTGAGACCTTTCTCGGACCGATATTTGGCAGCGACTTCATACTTCGAATCTTGAGAGACGTTCTTGAAATTATGGTCTTCTCTTCATAATAGGAATTTCTTCACTTGAAGTTTTTGAGAGATTCTTCATATATGGACCACGACTTCTTCATTTTTCTCCAATCTTTATTTTGGACTTTGATATACAACGATCCGCCTCCTTTTAGGACTTTGATTTATTTATCCTCATACCTTGCTAGGGTCTTTTCGGATAGACTTCTCCATGATCTTTAGGGGAGTATTTGCTTTTCGTCGTGTGTCTCGATCCTTCATATTAATTTTTGATAAATGATTCTTCACATCACTTGGGATCTTTAGCAACAAAATGTAGCCCTCATGCCTTGTTAGGACCTTTTCAGACTCGCCAATCTTCGCATCCCGCTTCAATAAGTTATGCCTTGGCTATGAACTCTAATTAATACCGAGCAACTTTTAAACGATCTTGTGCTAGAAGCTAAGTAACTTTTCAAATCGTACAACCTTATTTATTGCAAATATATTTATTAACAAGCGATGGGAGAAAAAGCTTATAATCAACTCACATAAATTCATGAAAGAATACCAAGCTTATAATTGACTCTATCATATCTCGTTCTCTACAATTTAAAATCTCAAGGAATGAGACTCGTGGATGCTTAGCCAATTAAATCAAAGTTTTGGGTTTTCAAGTCATCTATAGGATCTTGCAAATTCTTAGACTCTTTCAAGTTTAGAATTTGCGTTTTAAAGTTCCCTTAATAAACGACTTTCTAGGATCAATTATAGGAATTTGCGAAAAGTTCTTGTTCTTAACCCGTGAGAGTTAAGACTTTCGCGTTTTAAAGTTCCCTATATAAAAGCCTAGCAAAACTTGACTTAAACACGTTAAGGGTACTAGCTAGAGTAAACTTAGATAATTAAACTCGGGTTGAGTCAAAAGATTCACACGTTGAAAAATTAAAACCACTTTATTAAAAATTTATTGTAACAAAGAAAGTAAATAACGATAACAAAAGAAAATACGATATACTACTAGGCCAAAATAGATTAAAATTTTTGAAAAATGTCGAAAAATCAAATTTTCCGGTTAAAATGAGGACAAATTAATGGAAAAGCCCACTTACTTCGATAGAAGTCCCCCCTACACTTGATATAAACATTGTCCTCAATGTTTAAGCATGTGGGAGTAAACTCCCCTACACTTAGGACATTGTGCACGTTGTTTAAATCTTGCTAAGGAAAAGACAACTATAGTGATTTCAATGTGAACATATAAGATATGAAATATTGAATCACGACAGTTTAGGATAGAACCAGGAAGACGGGTACACGGGATCACGGTTCGTTAAATGTCATCAAAAGTGCTTTTTGAAGCTTTAATCCCTGCACATCATAAGAAACAAGACAACAAACACATACGGGGCTCCCCCTACACTTATTATGAAAACGGTAAAGGATAGATCAACGGGTTGCCTCCCGAGAAACGCTTGTTTTTGTTAAGCGAGTCACGAGCCTGACTCGACCCACAACTAATTCAAGGGAAACGTGGTGAGGGATGGAATCATCTCATGAGAGATGTCCTCACCAAATTACAGCTTCACACGCTGGCCATTCACTTTAAAATTAGGCCCATTTGGCTGAGAAAGCTCAATGGTGCCATAAGGGAAGACTTTGGCGACGGTGAATGGACCAGACCAACGACTCTTCAGCTTGCCCGAGAAAATCTTCAACCGAGAGTAAAAGAGTAAAACTTGATCACCAACGTGAAACTCTCGGTTCTTAATCCTTGAATCATGAATGATCTTGGTCTTCTCCTTATAGATCAATGAATTCTCATAAGCTTCATTCCTCAGTTCATTTAGCTTGTTGCGTTGAATCTTCCGAAGATCACCGGCTTTGTTGATGTCAAAATTAGCCTACTACAAGGCCCAATACGCCTTATGCTCCAACTTAATAGGGAGGTGGCATGCCTTCCCGTACAAAAGACGATATGGAGTGCAACCAATCGGCGTCTTATATGCGGTACGGAAAGCTCACAAAGCATCATCTAACTTATCGGCCCACGAGGCACGATGCTCTCCCACAATACGCTCTAATATTCTCTTCAGTCCACGGTTAGATATCTCGGCTTGACCATTTGTTTGGGGATGATAAGCGGTGGAAAGACGGTGATTGACACCATACTTAGCCATGACTCGAGCAAATTGATCATTGCAAAAATGAGTACCGCGGTCACTGATGATAGCACGAGGAACACCGAATCAAGCAAAAAGTTGTTTCAAAAAGTTCACAACCACCCTCGCATCGTTCGTAGGGAGAGCCTTTGCTTCAACCCATTTAGATACGTAGTCAACGGCTACGAGGATGTACTTGTTCCCTTTGGATGATGGAAATGGCCCCATAAAGTCGATACCCCATACGTCAAAGATTTCACATTCTTGTATGAAATTTTGAGGCATCTCATCTTCATGTGTGATCTTACCTTGTCTTTGGCAAGCATCACAACGCTTAACCATTTCATGAGCGTCAAGATAAATGGTGGGCCAATAAAATCTAGAGTCGAAAACTTTCTTCGCGGTGTAATTAGGACCAAAGTGACCACCGGTGGGTCCTTTGTGGCAAGCTTTAAGGATTAATAATGCTGCCGGCCCATCAGTACACCGACGAATGACAAGATCCGCACATTGTTTGAAAAGGTAAGGGTCGTCCTAAAAATAGTGCTTAACGTCTTTAAAGAACTTTTTCTTTTGTTGGGACGTTAACCCTTCCTTGAGAATTCCACCCGCCAAATAGTTTGCAATGTCCGCAAACCATGGGGTTTCATCAAGATTGGAGTTAATAGACATCAAGGCCTCAAGGGGAAAAGAGTCATTAATCTCTTGATTTGGGAGCTCCCCTTGATAAGGATCCTCGAGTCTACTAAGATGATCCGCGACTAGGTTTTCCGCTCCCTTTTTGTCACGAATTTCGATTTTAAATTCTTGTAGGAGCAAAACCCAACGAAGAATTCTTGGCTTGGAATCTTGTTTAGTTAACAAGTACTTCAACGCGGAATGATCGGTACACACAATGGTGGTGGAAAGAACAAGATAGGGGCGGAACTTCTCAAAAGCATACACTACAGCTAAAATCTCTTTTTCGGTAGTGGTATAATGCAATTGAGCCCCCGTCAATTCAAAAGGTAACTCCCAATAAAACTTTTGATGTGATCGTGATAGTATAGTGATAATTAAGATACGTTATAGGGTAAATTAGAAAATTACCTTTAGGAAAAAGTAATAGACTAATATTACCAAAGACGAATTCAATTAAGCACGTGATGAACCAAGTTCGTTGTACACGAAGATCTTATGAATTTGAGACGTTTTTGCTTTGATTTGGACAATTGATTCGAATTGGTTGTCGGTTTTTAAAACTAGAATTAAATCTACCAATTTTAAACTATTAAATCTTATCCTAAAGTGCATGAATCGTAAATCCCCAAATTGTTTAAATCTAAAACAATTAATTTCTTAAAAATTAAAACTATTTAAAAAATAAACTATTAACAAATCTATAAAAAATAATCTAATGAAATAATTTTAACTCTATTTAAAATTCTAATAAAACTTTTTAAACTAATTAAATTTATAAAAACATTTTTATCTTTATTTTATTTTTATAATATTTTAAAACTTATTTATTATTTTTAGAACTAAAAACTTACTCTAATAAAAATACTAATTTAAATTAAAATAAACGGAAATTAAAGAAATTAAAACTAACTTAAAGTCTGCCACAAACAATTAAACTATATTAATGAAGTAACAGAAAACTAAACAAAATAAGCCAGTTAGCTCAGATGGTAAAGCTTGAGGCTCATGACCAGGAGGTCATGGGTTCGAGTCCAGATTGGGACATATTTTTGGATTTTTTTTGAACAAATATGATTTAACAATGTCATAGGAGGTGACTTTTTCACAAAATTAATGAAAAGCTGAAAAGGATTTCAACTTATGAGCTAATCAGATCAAAGGGATCTGATAAGCTAATTGCTTGAACAATTAAACAGCAAAATTACTCAAAGCATCCAAACAAATTCACAGCCTTATACGGCTTAAATCATACAGCAAAATCACAATAACTGGCACTTAAAACAGTTCAGCAGTCTATTATGAGCAGATACAAAATCTATCAGATTAACACAGTAAATCAAATGCTGCAAAAATCAATGGCAGACTTTCAAAATACATGAGCAAGAAAAGAAGGCAACACTAGCAAATAATATATCAGCAGACAAAATAAAAAACGCAGACCTCGTAAACAGTGAACAAGTATGTCCCAAATTCAAATAAATCAGCACCCTATCAAAACTAACTACTCAACAAATTCCAAATGCGCAGGTAACTCAAACTAAGCAGCAGACTAAATACGATATTAGAAACAAGCAACAGGTAGTAATAAAACACCAGATCTGATAATAGCTTTAAGAATACAAGAACAGATTATCAGAACATCAAAACTCGAAAATAACTAACATAAGTTCATGCTACGTTCGAATCCTAGTTCAGGTAAACATCTCAGCAAGGAAACATACCAAGTTTACAAATTCCATATTCAAAACTTCCAAGCAAATGAACAAACTGTAACCCAATCATATCACATGAATAAGGAAGTCCCACTAATTCATTAACTGAACATTTAAGCAGGTTTATCAACATTAATCAACAATAAACAAACAAATATAAACTCAGATTCAAAATCAATAAACTCACTTAACCATATTAAACTAAGCAGATTAATACACATTAACATTAAAAAGAAAAGAACATAGAACCTTTTGGAGATTCCTTTGAGAAGAAGGAAAGCGCTGAGCTTCCTTGTGAACCCGAATCTACACCACCAGTACACATCACCACCACCATAATATTCGATCCAGTAACATCATCATCCGAACAGTCAACAGTAACGAACTGATTTTTAAAACATTCCAGTAGGGAAAGTTTATCCCCAATTCTATCTTCTTAATATTCAGTTTAAGCTATTATTTAAGCTTAAATAAATATTATAATCGTTAATAATACCAAATAGATCAAAGTAAATTGCATAATTGATTTTAACAGTAAGTAAAATCTAAGAAATATTTCGAAACCAACAATATTTTATTAATAACAAAATCTGTTACAATACTGGAGAAAATAAAATAATACAAATTACTTCTAAAACTAATCTAGCATTATAACTTTAGAAAATAAAAAGGGATGATGAATTACAAGAAAATAAAGGGTTTTTATAGCCATCCCAAAGGCTGTTGAGGAGAGCATATTCGGATCTCCAAGAGCATATTCCATCTTCAATTTTAGCCCTTAGATCAGCATCTTGATCTTCTCTCTCATGTTGGTTTTGATCGTAGGGCTGATAATACACAACTAGCACACGGATTGCCAACGTGGCATCCGTTTGTGCTAGTTGTGCTTCTTGGATGATGAGGTGTCCCCTTTTGATTGGAGGATAAGGAATGGTGAGGTGTTGTCTCCAATAAATCTTTGCCACGTACCATATTCCTTCCATCTCTTCTCTTCCTTAAACTTAGGGGATTTAATTCCCCCAAGTGTGAATCACACGTGGGACAAGAAGCCCTAATTTTTATTAACCTTTGGGTAAATAGTGAATAGTGATTAGGGTTTATAGGTTGCAGGTTTATTTGGGTGAAAAGTGAGAAGATGATGCATCGGTTATAACGAATGTATTTTTTTTAATGAGTGTGTGAATATGTGAGAAAGTGGGTGAGGGACATTTTTATTTATTGTGTGTGGTATGTAACGTGAAAACGTGTGTAAGTTGTGTGAGGGTGAGATGTGAGTGGAATAAATGGGTGAAAGTAAAAAAACATTTACTCGTTTGTTTCATAACCCTAAAAGGCTCAATTGGGCTCATCCGTTTTTGTTATAAATCATTTTGGGCTTGGAATAAATTTGGGCCCAACAAATGACCTTATTCGTCCGTTTATTTAATTTGCAAATTAGGCCAAATCTTGGACTTTTAATCCTCAAAGTAAATAACTCGGATTCCTTATTGGGCTTTTGGGCCCAATACCCAAAAGTGGGACCCACAAGCCCAATAAACTTCATTTTAGATTAAATCCGCTAAAAGCGACTTGAAATTTGGCTTCTTCGATATTTTCTTCATTCTCGTGTCGATTTAGCCGGTTTTCGTGAACTTGGTACCTACACACATAAAACAACAAACAAACGAATACAAAGCAATATTGATACATTTTTTGCACTTATTGATTGTTTTTAGATACAAATGATATGAGTAATTACACTCATATCAAATTCCCCCTTGCTAAGCAATTGCCGTGTCCTCACGCAATGATAAAATAAAATACTAACTACACCATTATTCAACTTTTTCAAATTTATTTTGCAAAGACATAATGTATTGCTTTCATTATTTGAAAAATAACTTTTAGGATCATAAAACTCAAATAGATTCATCGTCTCCGACTTTTCACTTTTCCAAGCAAAGTGCAAAAACAAGATCATTGTCAATCATAAGCCCCAAAATTAAAACAACTCATACAAGTAATTTGTGTTAAACTCAATCTCCTATTATTCCTAATTGTATCTCTAGATTTTATTTGTCATTCACCCAAAGGCTCATTTGACTTTATTTTGATATTTATTAGTCCAAAAATGAAGGTAAGAACGGTGTAAACTCAACACTCAAAACCTAACCTCGACTTCAAAAACCGTTGTCACTAAAGAAAGCCCACATCAAGGATAACTTAACACGATTTGAGGGATAAATCCCGGACCCGAAATTTGGCTAATATGGCTACTTAAAGCAACAATAAAAACCTCCAAAGTTAATTATGACCTTATAAATGGAGTTAGCAACAACGACATCATAACACCTTTTGGCTCTTTAAGATGCAATTGTGCTCCTTATTTAAAATCCACACCCGAAGGCTCCTTGGACAAAAATAAGGGAATTGACTTCACCATCCCACCTTACGGATCATGATGATGAAGCATTTTTTATTCAACACGTCCCCTCGCCATACACCCTAAGGCTCTAATGACAAGGTTAGTGCTACATGACTCCCACCCGAAGGCTCCTAGAGAACATGTTTTTATTTATTCTTCTTATTATTATGATATTTATAGTAAGCCAAATTTCCGCAATCCCATGATCAAAAGTCCATGACGCTGACACCCTTAATGTTTTCTCTCTTTAATTACAAGGGAAGAAAAAGAAGGAGTTACGAGTTAAGATATCAAGCCTAAACCGCTAAAAACTTCATTTATTAAGCAATTATTATTCAAGCGTGGAAAGTAAATACGAGGAGATTAAATCAAACACAAAAATACTTACACAAAGAAGAGTTAATTTTAGAAACTTATGATTGAACTCTATCATTTCTTGTTCTCCATATTGTAAAATTTCAAAAATGTGAAATCAATGGATACTTAGCCTATTAAATCAAAGTTTTGGGTTTTCAAGTCATCTATAGGATCTTGCATCTTCTTATACTCTTTCAAGTTTTAGAATTTGCGTTTTAAAGTTCCCTTGATAAACGACTTTCTAGGATCAATTATAGGAACTTGCGAAAAGTTCTTGTTCTTAACTCGTATGAATTAAGACTTTCGCGTTTTAAAGCTCCCTATATAAAAGCCTAGCAAAACTTAATTCAAATACGTAAAGGAAAAGCTAAGGTTAAAAACCGAGTCGAGTCAAAAACTATTTTTATTTTCACCAACGGAAAGCCTACATTCGTGTCAAATGCACTTATTTTATTTATTAAAACTTAAAAATAACACTAAAAATTTAAAATTTTATTGAAAAATGAGAAAAACAATTACATTTAGACACGACAAAAGCAATTGCAAGCGATTATATCGATTGACTCCCCCATGCTAAAACCAACATTGTCCTCAATGTTTCTTAGCTCAAGAGTAACACCCCTTGCTAAAACACGAACACGCAAATCTATAAGCTGTTTATTAATTATGCCTCAAGATAAAACGTTAGTCGATAAAAATCAAGGGATAAAGAGTGTGCCACTTTTTGGCATTCAAAGAATGGGAAGATCAAGTGGACTGGCAAAAACCGAACACAAGAGTCTTCAAATATTAGGGTCATACCTAAGATTCACAACACAACAAAACACGAGCACGAGCTTGAAAGATCAAGCCTTATTAGTTGTTAGTAAATAGATAGAAGATAGAATGTATGGGACTCCCCCACAAGGCACCTCGTTTTTGTTCACCGAGTCATGAGCTCGACTCGATCCCCGCATTCATTGGTCCTTAGGGAAAGTTTGAAGATCCGGGACAACCTCCGTAGGTATGTCCCCTCCAAAGTAATGTTTCACACGATGACCATTCACCTTAAAGTTAGGCCCGTCCTTTTGAGCTAGCTCAACGGTGCCATAAGGGAAAACTCGTGAAACGGTGAATGGTCCGGACCAACGGGATTTAAGCTTGCCCGAGAAAATCTTAAGTCTAGAGTTGAATAAGAGGACTTGATCACCAACATTGAAAATGCGGTTTTTGATCTTAGAGTCATGAATCCTCTTAGTCTTCTCTTTATAGATCAAAGAATTTTCATAAGCTTGATCCCTTAATTCACTTAGTTCATTCAATTGAACCTTGCGATGATCACCCGTGGTCCTCAAATCAAAGTTACAATGCTTAAGAGCCCAATACGCCTTATGTTCGAGTTCAATTGGCAAGTGGCATGCTTTTCCGTAGACCAACCTAAATGGTGTACAACCAATTGGCGTCTTGTAAGCCGTACGGAAAGCCCACAATGCATCGTCCAATTTATCCGACCATGAAGTGCGATTTTCTCCAATAGAACGCTCCAAAATCCTTTTAAGAGCCCGGTTTGAAACCTCCACTTGACCACTCGTTTGAGGGTGATAAGTCGTAGAAAGTCGATGAGTGACACCATATTTCTTTAGAACTTTTTCAAATTGTTCATTACAAAAATGGGTCCCACGATCACTTATAATAGCCCGCGGAGTTCCAAACCTAGCAAAGAGTTGTTTCAAAAAGTTCACCACAACTCGAGCATCATTCGTGGGCAAAGCCTTGGCTTCAACCCATTTAGACAAATAGTCCACGGCTACGAGAATGTATTTATTTCCTTTCGAAGATGGAAATGGCCCCATAGAATCGATCCCCCACATGTCAAAGATTTCACAAACTTGGATAATGTTTGAGGCATTTCATCCCTTTGTGAGTTCTTTCCTTGACGTTGACAAGCATCAAAAGAAGCCGGCATCAAAGACTTTCTTCGCGGTGGCGTTAGCACCATGATGTCCCCCGGTGGGTCCCTCATGACAAGATTTAAGGATATCTTGAGCTTCTTTGCCAAACACGCACCTACGAATCACTTGATCCACGCACACACGAAACAAATAGGGGTCGTCCCAAAAGTAGTAGGATATATCCTTGAAAAACTTTCGTTTTTGTTGGGACGACATACCCTTAATCACAAACTTCCCCGCTTGGTAATTTGCGATGTCCGCAAACCATGGGGTACTATCATCACCACGAAAAGCAATCATACCAAGCGTCTCGAGAGGAAATGTTTCATTGATTTCCTTGTTCTCTCGATCGCTTTGGTGAGGATTCTCAAGTCGAGATAAATGATCGGCCGCAAGATTCTCGGCTCCTTTTTTGTCTAGAATTTTGACATTAAATTCTTGAAGGAGGAGAATCCACCGGAGCAACCTCGGCTTAGCATCTTGTTTATTAAGAAGATATTTGATAGCCGAGTGGTCCGTATACAATATGGTTTGAGACAAGACGAGATATGGTCTAAACTTTTCAAAAGCATACACAACGGCAAGAAACTCCTTTTCCGTTGTAGTATACTTTGTTTGAGCATCCGTCATAGTCTTACTTGCATAATGTATAGGCAAGAAATGTTTTGATTTACGTTGCCCCAAAATCGCACCTACCGCATAATCAGTAGCATCACACATAATTTCAAAAGGTAGGTCCCAATCCGGGGCAACCAAGATTGGGGATTCGGTTAATTTCCTTTTAAGCATCTCAAAGGCTTGAATACACTCATCCGAAAAGATGAAAGGAGTCTCTTTTTCCAAAAGATGGGTCATAGGCCGAGCTATCTTAGAGAAGTCTTGTATAAAACGTCGATAGAAGCCGGCATGGCCGAGAAAACTCCTTACTCCCTTAACGGTGGTGGGTGGAGGTAATTTGGCAATCACGTCGATTTTAGCCCTATCAACCTCAATACCGGCCTTAGAGATCTTATGTCCTATCACAATTCCCTCTTTGCACATGAAGTGACATTTTTCATAATTAAGCACAAGATTTGTTTCCTCACAACGTTGCAACATTCTTTCAAGGTTAGAGAGACATGAAGTGAATGATTCCCCAAAAACCGAAAAGTCATCCATGAAGACTTCCATGGTTTTCTCGATCATATCATGGAAAATGGCCATCATACACCTTTAGAATGTCCCCGGAGCATTGCATAGTACAAAAGGCATGCGAGGATAAGCAAATGTTCCATAAGGACAAGTGAATGTGGTCTTTTCTTGATCACGAGGGTCAATGGGGATTTGGAAATAGCCGGAAAATCCATCCAAAAAGCAATAGAATTCATTCCCCGCTAGTCTCTCTAACATTTGATCCATAAAAGGTAATGGAAAATGATCCTTCCTAGTGGCATCATTAAGTTTCCTATAGTCAATACAAACACGCCAACCGGTCACAAGTCTAGTAGGAATCAATTCGTTATCCTCATTAGTAACAACCGTCATCCCTCCTTTCTTTGGAACACAATGCACGGGGCTAACCCATGGACTATCCGAGATAGGGTAGATCATTCCGGCGTCTAGAAGTTTAGTGACTTCCTTTTTGATCACCTCATGAATCTTTGGATTGACCCTTCTTTGATTTTGGATAGCGGGTTTATAATCATCCTCCATTAGAACTTTATGAGTACAAAATTTTGGATCTATACCCTTAATGTCGGGGATTTTCCATGCAATGGCCCGTTTATGTTTCTTAAGCACTTTGATAAGTTCATCCTTTTCATTTTCCTTTAATCCCTTAGCAATAATCACCGGTAATTTATTCGTTCCCTCAAGAAAGGCATACTCCAAATGAGTGGGTAATTCCTTAAGTTTTAATTCGGGTGCTTCCTCAATAGATGTTTTCACTTTAGTCTCATTCACAACTTTTAAATCCATAGGTAGCGATTCATAAGGATCTTCATTCAAAAAGGCTTCAAGTAAATCGATATCTCCCTCCATATCATGATAATCCTCATCATATGTAGATAGCAAATCCGGTGTGCTAAGAAAAGCATCCACCTCCTCCAAGATAAAATCACTAGCCCCAAATGGAGTAAGGGGTGGAGACGAAAGGGCAATAATAGGATCTGATAAAGAAGGATTGCCACTTTCGGAATTAGCCGAGAATCCAAGCACTTCTTGAGAATATTCTTCACAAGTAACATCAATCACATCGATTTGATTAATTGATTCCTCGTAATACTTGGTAAAATATTTAGTGTTATCACCAACATCAAGTGTAACACTTTCATCATCAAAACGTAAAGTCAACTTCCCCGCTCTCATGTCGACTATAGAACTAGCCGTCATTAAAAACGGTCTTCCCAAAATAAGTGGTACACGAGAATCTTCGGGATAATCGCAAACTACAAAGTCCGTTGGAAAGACGAGTTTCCCTACTTTGACAAACACGTCCTCGGCTATACCTTTTGGAAAGGTGGTCGATCGATCCGCTAGCTCGAGAGTCATCTTAGTAGGTGTAAGCTCGGGAAGTGATAACCTTTTCCACACAGAAAGAGGCATCAAATTAATGCTAGCGCCAAGATCGGCTAATGTTAAGCATTCTTCCATATTAGGGAACTCACATGGTATCAAAAACTTGCCCGGGTCTCCAAGCTTTTTGGGAAGCTTTTGTGTAAGAACCGCGGAACAATTAGCATCTAAAGATGTAGACATTTCAACCGATTTCCCTTTATCGTTCATCAATCTCTTAATAGTCGAAGCAAACTTAGGCATGTGAAGCAATGCATCCGTAAAACTAAGATTAATATGAAGATTATTAAACATCTCTAAGAAAATAGCCATTTGAGCATTGGAGTTTTCGCGGAGCTTCTCATGGTTAAGTCTCGAAGGGTAGGGTAGTGTGGGTTTAGTCTTCGGAAGCTCGGGTTCCGGAATAGGCAATTGGTCTACCTTTGGTGGATTAGGAATTTCCTTTTCTTTAACCACCTTGGGTTCTTGCTCCACTTCCCTCACCGGAGAGGTACTCACATGTGGAAGCAAAGGTTCGTCTAAAGCTTTCCCACTACGTGTGGTTATAGCTTTCATCTCACCCTTCGGGTTTGGAATGGTGTTGATAGGTAAGCCACCCAAAGACGAGGAAGGTTGACTCATAAATGATTCAAACATTGAAAGCAATTTATTTTGACTTTGTTCCATACTTTGTTGCATACGATTTTGACTTTGCTCTAGCCTTTGTTGATTAAGCTCAATCTTGTTATTTTTCCATTTAATCGTATTTTGAAAATCGAGTTTCAAAGTATTAATTTGCCCTTGAATATTATTTTGAAAAGCCTTCAAATTTGCCTCATTTGACTTAATGTAGCTTGACAAATCATTTTGGTTATTGTGAAAACCTTGATTGTTTTGATTAGCATTAAACCCATTTCCTTGATTGTAATTCCCTTGGTTACCACGGTTAAAGTTATTCCCATTGTTCCCATTGTTGTACCTATTTTGAACCAGTGGAGCAACATGATTTTGACGAGGAACTTGACCGTTGGAGCCATAAGTTCCCGTCGCGACAAAAGCACTAGCTTGATCAAACCCCGTGGTTAAACAAGCATGATTAGGATGTGCTCCACCACATGATACACAAACATTCTCAACCATATTAATGGATCCATGAGGATTCTTCCTAATCTCATTCAACAAAGTCGCGAATCCATTATCAATCTTAGAGTCCAATCTAGCAATCTCGATATTAGATGAATTCACATTAGAAACACTCGGTGTGTTTCGTGAATATTGTGCTCTAGACTTATTCTCAATTATGCACCACGCGTCTCTCGGAGTTTTTCTTAAAAGATTACCACCCGCGGCGGAATTTAACGAATCTTGTTCAATCATATTAAGCCCATTATAGAAAGTATTTATTTGATGCAATTCCGAAAAATCGTGGTGTGGACATTGTCTCAACAAATCTTTAAATCTTTCCCAAGCAACCCCAAACGATTCATGCACTTTTTGTTCAAATCTAGTGATCTCGTTCTTAAAGTGTGTTGTTTTAGATGGTGGAAAGAAATAATTCATGAACTTAGACACTAAATCATCCCATGTTAAGATCGAACCCGGTGGTTCTTTCTCATACCAAATCTTAGCATTACCCTCTAGCGAGTACGGAAAAAGCATGAGCTTAATCGCGTCATTCGGCACATCTCTAAACTTGAGAGTCGAGGTAATTCGAAGAAAATTCCGAATGTGAGAGTGCGGGTTATCGGTCTCATTGCCACGAAATTGGTCGGCACGAATGAGCGATAAAAGACCCGTCTTAATCTCATAATGATCCGCCAAAATAGCCAGCACAACGATTGCTTCCCCATACCCTTAGGTGGGTGCATGGAGCAATTCCTCCATTGTTCGGTTATCGGCCATCTCTACAACAATAGGTGGAAGCTCGGGTTCCACTATTCGTTGTTGACGATTTCTATTTCTCCGAGGAATATTTTCAAGCCTATTAAAATCAATCACAAGACGAGAAGAACGTAATTGCATACACTACAAAGACGAGAATTTAGAGGATTGAAGAAAAGAAATTAGACAAGAAGAAGATTATTTTTGGTATTTTATTTGGTATTGCTCAATCAATAATGATCGATAAAAACAAGGAATAAGGATAGCTACTGTGGAAGTAAATTACCCTCGGTCGACTTTGAAACGATAGGTGAAAACCTAAACGTCTCGAGGTTCAATAAGTAAACTACAAAAATAAGATTTATTACTACTTGAGTCGGCAAACCAATAATAGGTTGTCCCTCTCAATATACGCACAAGCAAGCGGGGAAACGAGGTGGCACAAAGCACTTAAAAACCTTTTTCCTTAGACGGCCTTTTATAGCACGTCGCCTTATACCCACCTTATAGTTTGTATAAATCGAGTTCAAACTTCTTATTAGTATTTATCTATTTTGCATTTTATTTTTGTTTTGGATTCGACTACAATAGCTAGGTGATGAAATCCCAACTAAGGCCTTATTTGAAAAGTATGTAAATTTATTGTTCTACGTAATACAATATATTAATCACAAAAAACGAGAAAAACGATACATACTATATATAAGAAAAATAACAAAACTTTCCGAGGACGAAAAGGGTCTTCAAATCAACGATCAACAAATCTCCACGAAAACGAATCGTACACAAGATCCCCGGCAGCGGCGCCAAAATTTTTGATGTGATCGTGATAGTATAGTGATAATTAAGATACGTTATAGGGTAAATTAGAAAATTACCTTTAGAAAAAAGTAATAGACTAATATTACCAAAGACGAATTCAATTAAGCACGTGATGAACCAAGTTCGTTGTACACGAAGATCTTATGAATTTGAGACGTTTTTGCTTTGATTTGGACAATTGATTCGAATTGGTTGTCGGTTTTTAAAACTAGAATTAAATCTACCAATTTTAAACTATTAAATCTTATCCTAAAGTGCATGAATCGTAAATCCCCAAATTATTTAAATCTAAAACAATTAATTACTTAAAAATTAAAACTATTTAAAAAAATAAACTATTAATAAATCTATAAAAATTAATCTAATGAAATAATTTTAACTCTATTTAAAATTCTAATAAAACTTTTTAAACTAATTAAATTTATAAAAACATTTTTATCTTTATTTTATTTTTATAATATTTTAAAACTTATTTATTATTTTTAGAACTAAAAACTTACTCTAATAAAAATACTAATTTAAATTAAAATAAACAGAAATTAAAGAAATTAAAACTAAATTAAAGTCTGCCACAAACAATTAAACTATATTAATGAAGTAACAGAAAACTAAACCAAATAAGCCAGTTAGCTCAGATGGTAAAGCTTGAGGCCCATGACCAGGAGGTCATGGGTTCGAGTCCAGATTGGGACACATTTTTGAATTATTTTTTTTGAACAAATATGATTTAACAATGTCACAAGAGGTGACTTTTTCACAAAATTAATGAAAAGCTGAAAAGGATTTCAACTTATGAGCTAATCAGATCAAAGGGATCTGATAAGCTAATTGCTTGAACAATTAAACAGAAAAATTACTCAAAGCATCCAAACAAATTCACAGCCTTATACGGCTCAAATCATACAACAAAATCACAATAACTGGCACTTAAAACAGTTCAGCAGTCTATTATGAGCAGATACAAAATCTATCAGATTAACACAGTAAATCAAATGCTGCAAAAATCAATGGCAGACTTCCAAAATACATGAGCAAGAAAAGAAGGCAACACTAGCAAATAATATATCAGCAGACAAAATAAAAAACGCAGACCTCGTAAACAGTGAACAAGTATGTCCCAAATTCAAATAAATCAGCACCCTATCAAAACTAACTACTCAACAAATTCCAAATGCGCAGGTAACTCAAACTAAGCAGCAGACTAAATACGATATTAAAAACAAGCAACAGGTAATAATAAAACACCAGATCTGATAATAGCTTTAAGAATACAAGAACAGATTATCAGAACATCAAAACTCGAAAATAACTAACATAAATTCATGCTACGTTCGAATCCTAGTTCAGGTAAACATCTCAGCAAGGAAACATACCAAGTTTACAAATTCCATATTCAAAACTTCCAACCAAATGAACAAACTGTAATCCAATCATATCACATGAATAAGGAAGACCCACTAATTCATTAACTGAACATTTAAGCAGATTTATCAACATTAATCAACAATAAACAAACAAATATAAACTCAGATTCAAAATCAATAAACTCACTTAACCATATTAAACTAAGCAGATTAATACACATTAACATTAAAAAGAAAAGAACATAGAACCTTTTGGAGATTCCTTTGAGAAGAAGGAAAGCGCTGAGCTTCCTTGTGAACCCGAATCTACACCACCAGTACGCATCACCACCACCATAATATTCGATCCAGTAACATCATCATCCAAACAGTCAACAGTAATGAACTGATTTTTAATGCATTCTAGTAGGGAAAGTTTATCCCCAATTCTATCTTCTTAATATTCAGTTTAAGCTATTATTTAAGCTTAAATAAATATTATAATCATTAATAATACCAAATAGATCAAAGTAAATTGCATAATTGATTTTAACAGTAAGTAAAATTTAAGAAATATTTCGAAACCAACAATCTTTTATTAATAACAAAATCTGTTACAATACTGGAGAAAATAAAATAATACAAATTACTTCTAAAACTAATCTAGCATTATAACTTTAGAAAATAAAAAGGGATGATGAATTACAAGAAAATAAAGGATTTTTATAGCCATCCCAAAGGCTGTTGAGGAGAGCATATTTGGATCTTCAAGAGCATATTTCATCTTCAATTTTAGCCCTTAGATCAGCATCTTGATCTTCTCTCTCATGTTGGTTTTGATCGTAGGGCTGATAGTACACAACTAGCACACGGATTGCTAACGTGGCATCCGTTTGTGCTAGTTGTGCTTCTTGGATGATGAGGTGTCCCCTTTTGATTGGAGGATAAGGAATGGTGAGGTGTTGTCTCCAATAAATCTTTTCCACGTACCATATTCCTTCCATCTATTCTCTTCCTTAAACTTTGGGGATTTAATTCCCCCAAGTGTGAATCACACGTGGGACAAGAAGCCCCAATTTTTATTAACCTTTAGGTAAATAGTGAATAGTGATTAGGGTTTATAGGTTGCAGGTTTATTTGGGTGAAAAGTGAGAAGATGATGCATCAGTTATAACGAATGTATTATTTTTTTAATGAGTGTGTGAATATGTGAGAAAGTGGGTGAGGGACGTTTTTATTTATTGTGTGTGGTATGTAACGTGAAAACGTGTGTAAGTTGTGTGAGGGTGAGATGTGAGTGGAATAAATGGGTGAAAGTCAAAAAACATTTACTCGTTTGTTTCATAACCCTAAAAGGCTCAATTGGGCTCATCCGTTTTTGTTAAAAATCATTTTGGGCTTGGAATAAATTTGGGCCCAACAAATGACCTTATTCATCCGTTTATTTAATTTGCAAATTGGGCCAAATCTTGGACTTTTAATCCTCAAAGTAAATAACTCGGATTCCTTATTGGGCTTTTGGGCCCAATACCCAAAAGTGGGACCCACAAGCCCAATAAACTTCATTTTAGATTAAATCCGCTAAAAGCGACTTGAAATTTGGCTTCTTCGATCTTTTCTTCATTCTCGTGTCGATTTCGCCGGTTTTCGTGAACCTTGGTACCTACACACATAAAACAACAAACAAACGAATACAAAGCAATATTGATACATTTTTTTCACTTATTGATTGTTTTTAGATACAAATGATATGAGTAATTACACTCATATCAGGTAACCAATACCGGTGCCTTAGTTAATTTATCCTTAAGAAGATTGAAAGAGTCAATACACTCTTTAGAAAAGATAAAAGGAGTATCTTTTTCCAAGAGGTGGGTCATCGGGCGAGCGATCTTAGAAAAATCTTGAATGAAACGACGATAGAAACCCGCATGACCAAGGAAACATCTCACACCCTTCACGGTTGAAGGTGGAGGTAAATTAGCAATCACTTCAACTTTAGCACGGTCGATTTCAAGACCGGCTTTGGAGATTTTATGACCAAGAACAATACCTTATTTTACCATGAAATGGCATTTTTCCCAATTAAGAACGAGACGAGTGTCTTCACACCGTTTGAGCATACGTTCTAAATTGGCAAGGCAAGTAGAGAAAGAATCACCATAGACCGAGAAATCATCAATAAAGACTTCCATAGTTTCTTCAACCATGTCATGGAAGATAGCCATCATACACCTTTGGAAAGTCCCAGGAGCATTGCATAAGCCGAAAGGCATTCTTTTGTAAGCAAATGTTCCGTAAGGACAAGTGAATGTGGTTTTCTCTTGATCTTTGGGATCGATGGGAATTTGAAAATACCAGGAGAAACCGTCTAAGAAGCAATAATAGTCATTACCCGCTAAACGCTCAAGCATTTGATCCATGAAAGGGAGAGGAAAATGATCCTTGCGAGTAGCATCATTGAGCTTGCGATTGTCTATGCAAACTCGCCAACCCGTGACAAGTCGAGTAGGAATCAACTCGTTGTTTTCATTGGGAACAACGGTTATTCCGCCTTTCTTAGGCACGCAATGGACGGGACTAACCCATGGCGAATCCGAAATAGGGTAAATCATTCCAGCATCTAGAAGTTTGATAACTTCTTTCTTGATGACGTCATGAATGTTAGGATTAACCCTTATTTGGGTTTGGATTGCGGTTTTAAAGTCATCTTCCATGAGAATTTTATGAGTACAAAAGTTCGGATCAATTCCGTAGATATCAGAAATTTTCTAAGCAATTGCCTTCTTATGATTCTTCAGCACGTTGATAAGTCGAGACTTTTCTTCCTCTTTCAATTCCTTAGCGATGATGACGGGTAAATTCCTATTGTCTTTAAGGAAAACGTATTCGAGATGTGACGGTAAATCCTTAAGCTCTAAATCTGGAGGATTTTCGATGGAAGGCGTAGTCACATTCGGATCATCGATAGTGATTTCCTTAGGAGATGGTGGAGAAATATGGTCCTCATTGAGAAGTTTCTCAATGGTACGAATGTCTTCATCCCAATTGGAGGGAGAATCGTCATATTGTAAGTCCACATCCCCCAAAGTTGCTTCAAATTCTTTCAAAAGGAAATCACTTTCTCCAAATGGAGTCAGTGAAGGAGCAATAGAGGCAACAGTCTCAACAATGGGTAGAGAAGAAGAACCACTTTTACAAGCGTCTCTGAAATGCTCTTCACAAGCCTCATCAAGAACGTCAATGAAATTAACGCTCTCGTGTTCATAAGGTTGCTTAGAAAGTTTACCCATGTTGAAGACGATTTTATCGTCACCAACTCTCATGATTAATTCGCCCGCAGCTACATCAAAGAGAGTGCGACCGGTCCTCAAGAATGGACGTCCAACGATTAATGAAACACGGGGATCCATCTCGTAGTCAACGACAACAAAATCCACCGGAAAGGTGAATTTTTCGACACCGATGAAGACATCTTCGGCTATCCCCACCGAATAAGCAACCGTACGGTTAGCTAATTCCAATGTCATTCGTGTGGGGACTAGCTCGGGTAGAGATAATTTTTTCCAAACACTTAACGGCATTAGGTTTATACTAGCACCTAGATCGGCTAGGGCCATACAATTCTCTACCCCGGGGAAGTTGCAAGGAATGAGAAAACGACCCGGATCACCAAGTTTGGTTGGTAATTTCCTTAAGAGCACTGCGGAGCAATTCTTATTAAGTTGGGTCTGAGCGATATCAAGGAGTTTCTCCTTATCACTGATAAGATCTTTAAACATTTTAGCATATTTCAGCATGTGAGCGAGAGCCTCAGCAAAGGAGATGTTGAAATTCAGTTGTTTAAACATTTTTAGAAAGTTACAAACCTGAATATCATCCTTGTTCTTCAACTTCTCTTTCCTCAACCTTGAGGGATAAGGTATATTAGGTTGAGATGAAGGCTTTGGAATGGAATTCTCACTCACATCCATGGGTGGTGGAGGGGTGGAAGTAGAAGGTGGAGGAATTGGTGAAATAGAAGGTGGAGGAATTGGAGAAGGTGACTAGTTTTCCTTTGTCACAATCACCGGTGTAGGTGTAGGAAGCTCGGGTTCCTTTAAACCTTTTCCAATTCGAGTGGTGATTGCTTTCATCTCCCCTCTTGGATTAGCAACGGTGTTACTCGGAAGAGAACCCGAACCAGAGGCTTGATTACTTTGGAAGAAACTAGCCATCATATCCCTTAAGTCATTTGTTTGACTGCTCAAAGAGTTTCGCATATCGGCTCGAAGATCATTCCCTTGTTTCGCCGTATCTCCTTTCAAGTTGATGATTTGCCGTTGAAGATTCTGCACTATCGCATCATTAGTCCTCATGTAAGTTTCAACCTCGTGATTAAATGCGGTGGGTTGGGTGGGAGGAAGAGCATGGTAGGCAGGTGGTTGATAAGTGGGTTGTTGGTAAACTTGGTTGTTTCCTTGAGGTGGATATGGGTTTCTTTGGGTTTGACATTGATTGGGAGCTTGAGTTTGGTTTTGATTGTTGCGATTGAGGTTGTTTTGGTTTTGAGGTGGAAAACCGGGTGGTGAAAGGAAGTTGTTTGAATGATAACTGAGCAAATTGTGATCACCTTGAGGACGTGCTTGATAGCCTCCCGTAGAAAAGTTACCGTTGGCGGCATACACATTTTCCGGATTGTCATGAGTCGAAGGACAATCGGTGTATGAATGAGAACCCCCGCATATTTCACATGACTGACTCAAAGCATTAACTTGCGCATTGATGTTTTTGGCATTGTTGGCGGTTTGTAAAGCAAGTGCTTCAACAATCGAAGTAAACTTATCAATTCTCTTGTCGGCGTCACTAGTACTAGCACTAGCCACATTAGCCTGAACACTCTTAGTTTGTACTCTAGACTTATTCTCAATAATATCCCATGCGGCATTAGAAGACTTAACCAAAATGTTACCCCCCGGGGCACTATTTAGTGAATCTTGGTCTGCTTAAACCATTGTAAAAAGTATTAATTTAATGTACTTTTGTGAAACCATGTTGTGGACACTTTCTTAAAAGTTTCTTAAAACGGTCCCAAGATTCACTAAATGTCTCACCGTACTTTTGTTCAAAGTTAATGATTTCATTCCGCAAAGCGGTAGTACGTGAGGGTAGGAAAAAGTAGTTGATGAATTTGGTCTCTAAATCCGACCACGTAAGAATACTTTGTGGCGGTTCCTTATCAAGCCAATGGCGGGCTTGTCCCTCTAAGGAGAAAGGAAAAAATTGCAAGCGTATCACCTCTTGTGAAACGCCATTATACTTGACCGTATTAGTGAGTTGAAGAAAGCTTTTGATATGGTTGTGAGGATCATCAAGTTTACGCCCCAAGAATGGTTGAGTAGAGACCATTTGAATGAAGTCGGGGTTTGAGTTCAAAGTTGTTGGCTCCAATCTCGGGTATGACAATAGCATCGGTGTTGCCCTCTACTTGCGATTGCAAAAGCTCGATCATTGGTCGATTGTCCATGGTGAAAATAGGTGGAGTTTCGACTTTGGCTTGAATTGCTTTCTTCTTACGAGCACGGGTACACATACACACCTACAAAAAGAAAAGATAGACAAGAAATATTTTTGGTTTTTTATGTTCTTCTATTTTTTTGAATTTTTGAAAATTTTAATTTTTATGGATTTTTGAATATTTTATAGCAAGAAAAATAACGTTCAAAAGTGAACGGATCCCAAAATCCAACGCGTCTCTCACTAAAAACCGTTAATCTTAACGAAAAGAGCCGACAGCGGTGCCATTTGATACAAAGGATTAGCCAAGTATAAAATTGTTCGTTATTCCAGTCTTTTCGAATTGATTATAAGTTGAAAGTGCGACTCAGTCGTTCTTGGTGGAAAAATAAAGAGAGGTGGTTATCTAATTTAAACTAATAGTAAAATGAAAGTGTCGTTGAGTAAAGATAAAAGCTTTAAAAACTAAACTAAAAATGACGATTGAAAAATAAATGATTAAAAACTTAAAGTGAATTTAAAATTTAAAACTTTGTAAAAATAAACCAAGACAAAACTCGTTTAAAATAATACCAAGTAAAAATGCGGGAAAAATTAAATTTGAAAACTAAGATAAATAAAACAAAAACTAGGGTTAGATCGCAATACGATCGTAACTCAGATCGCAAGATGGATCGTGGTCCCTGATCGCAGTGGTGGATCGCACTCAAGAAATGAGGGATCGCACTATTGGATCGTGACTTGGATCGCACTCACTGATCTCAACCACGATCGCAACAAGTGGATCGTAGTATTTGATTGTGACAATGGATCGGAATGAGGAATCGCACTCAACAATCCTAACCACGATTGCACTAAGGGATCACAACCAGTGATCGTAACCACAGATCGCAGCAATGGATCGCAACAAGTGGATCGTAGCTATGATCGTGATGTGTGATCGTAGTATGATCGAAGTAAAGGATCGCAAGCAGAAACCCTAGGGGTTTATGCGATCACACTTACTTGATCGGAATGGGTAAACTCATAAAGCTGATACGATGGGATTCAAAGAGCAACAAGAAAAAATGAATAAGCACAAATAAGCAAGACGAATAAGCACTTATTCAAATCTTAACCAAATGAAAACAAGCATGAAATTAAAAAAATTTAAAACACGAAATAAGCAAACTTTATAAATCAAACTTTAAAAAGACTAAACTTTTAAGAAAACTCAAATGTAAATAAGCTAAATACAAAATAAGCCAATAAGCATGATAAGCTCAAAGCTCAAATCGTATTTAAACTAAGATATGAATAAAAAGATAAACTTTTTAATCACATAAACATCAAGATGAAGCAAAATCAAAGATTATCACGAATCAAAGATAAACAAAATAAAGAAAGGTAGAAGAAGATTAAAGATGAAGAGCTTAAACTTGAATTTGTAGATTAAAGATTACAAAATACAAGATTAAACTAAAGCTTAAACATGAAAGAAAGAAAAGATGAAATTTTAGTGAGAGAAAGTTAAACACTTTCTTTCTCTAAAAAATAAAACTACAAAAGAAAAATGAACTAGCTAACAACTAACTAACACCCTCCTAATGTGTCATTAGGAGGGTATATATAGGAGGTGGGGCGGTGCATGTGTTGCTTCCTTTTTCTTTCTTCTCGTCTCGACTTGATTTAAATTCTTTGTCTTTCTCGACGTCGTCTCGGGATTTGTCGATATAAATTGAACTTGTCTTATAATTTTCTTCTTCTATTAGACTTGAGTTCTTCGACTTCATTAAACTTCCGTCTTTAGACTTTTTCTTCGATAAATCTTCAGAATAGGCCTTGGACTTTCGTTCTTTGTACACTCTTGATCTTTTGACTTCGTCTTTTCTCGTTTTCTTTGATAATAACTCGTGATAGCCCGTGTTTTCTTCCTTTTTCATATTTTTATCTTGAAACACAATAAAAACACAAACCATGCATAATTCCGACTTTTACGACATAAAATACACGTTTTAGTCTTGTTATTATTGGAAATAAGTGGTAAAAGGATAAGTGTTTTCACACTTATTAGTTCGTAATTAATGTTCGTGGACTTTTAAGGCGGGTTTTACAATATGTAGAGAGTAAAGAAGATCGGGGTAAGAGATATATAAGACGGTGTGTGTGTGTGTGTTTTGTGATGAAAAAAGAAGAAAAAAGATTGGCTAAAAGTCGAAAATACACAACTTACTTTCTAGAATAATTCATTATGCCCACTAAACTTTTTTATGTTCGATTTGCAAACTTGCCACGTAGGATTTTGGTCAAACATTTTAATATACCTTTAACTTAACGGAACCATTAGTTATTTCGTTAACTTGGAATTTAATTTTACATTATTGGTCCCTTAGCTAACTATCATCAAATCATCATCATCTTCATCTTCATAACAAGAACAAAAAAAAATAAAGATCTTCAACCCGTAATTTCTTCAAACCAGACAAAGAGCTAACATCTGGGTTTATAAAAATACTTTTACTGCAATATGCTTCAACTTTTTCTGGTCTAAACGTTCAGTAAAATCTTCAACCCGTAAAATCTAGGTTTCTTATGGATTTCAAACGTTCAGTGAAAATCTTTATCCATTCATTATTATCCAAAAAAGAATGGATTTTAGATTGAATTATTTTTATGGTTCATTCTTATCCAAAAAAGAATGGTAATTCTTCATTCATTCTTATCCAAAAAAGAATGATAATTCTTCCAACGGGTTGAAGATCTAATTTCTTTTTTGGATGTAAGTCAAATGGATGCATTCATTTTACTAGTTGAAGATCTAATTTCTTCAAACGTTCAATAAATACTGGTACTGGGTTTCTAATGGATAAGAATGATGGTATATGAACTGAAACCGTAAAGAATGGTGGTACATATTTGGGTTTCTTATGGGTAAGAATGGTGGTACATAAACTAAAACCATAAAAAATGGTGGATAAAGATTTTAAAGAATGGATCCTGAGATGGATAAAGATTTTAAAGATTCCACTTAGGTCTTGAGGCAAGCAATGCCAAACATACGAATTATCTCTAGAGCTTCCATCTAGTTAGTATTTGCCATCATTTACTCGATATCATCTATCTTAATTTAGGAATTTAGATCAGCTATGTTCATAGGTTAATTGCTCATTTGATGTCGCTTGTTCATTTTAGACCAGTTTCTGGAGTTAAGATTACTTCGTGGCCAGTGAATAAACGCAAGTTACTTCATATATATGAGCTAGCTTTGATTTGTAATTATGATTATATATTCAGTAACATTAAGATCAAACTGTCTGTTTCTTTCTAAATCGGGTATGTGGAAATTTTGAATCATTTACTTCCAGTTATGTTTTTCTGTTCAGAATGATGTTTGGGTCTGGGCATTTGGATTTTGGATCCAAGAATATGATGAATATAGGATTTGGTGGGTGTAGATCTTGGCAGATATGTTTTGTGAATTAGCCTAAGTATTTTGGATATTGAGATGTGAGGACGAGAGTGACGTGATGATCTTAAGGATTTATGTTCATATTGATGATGGTAATTTTGGATCTGGTTCTGAAAGAGGATCTGGTTCTTGTTGGTGTTGATGAAGATGATGATGATTTGATGATAGTTAGCTAAGGAACCAATAATGCAAAATTAAATTCCAAGTTAACGAAATAACTAACGGTTCCGTTAAGTCAAAGGCTTATTCAAATGTTTGACCAAAATCCTACGTGGCAAGCGTGAAAATCAAACATAAAAAAGTTTAGTGGGCATAATGGATTATTTTAGAAAGTACGTTGCGTATTTTCGACTTTGAGTGAAATGATGAAAATACCTCTGCAATGTAAAATATTGATTTAATCTCACCAATTGGATGATAGTGAAATGACAAGTGAGAATGAGTCTCTCATATCTTAGATAAGTTTGTGTAGAAACTAGAAGGGGGGTTGAATAGTTTCTCATCGGTTTATCTCCTAATTAAAATTCCTTTCAATTAGGTGAGTGCCAAAACTATCTTTTACTTGAAAGCTAGTGGCATAATGATTAGGTTCAATTCTAATGCATTAACAATAAGTAGTAAGTGTAATGATGATGAATGTAAGTGATGAGTAAGGAAAGAAACAACCTAGTAGGAAGACATCAAGATTTATAGTGGTTCGGCAACGAGGCTCTATCCTCGTTCCTACTCCACTCCTCGAGTACACCTTACTCAAGATTTCCACTATATCCACAAGCTCCCTTCTTGGCGGAGAAAACCTTACAACGTCGCTTACATTATTTTCCGACACTAAGCTAAATGTCAAGACCTAATCTTAGCTAGGACCAATCTACACAACGTCGCCCACTTTACCATTTTACGACACAAGGCTAGATGTCGAGTTCTAATCCAAAGCTAGAACCAATCTTCAGAACGTTGCCTACTTCACCATTTCCCGACACAAGGCTATATGTCGAGTTCTAATCCAAAGCTAGAACCAATCTTCACGACTCTTCACTTTGAAGCTAAGTGAGAACTTCACACAACACAACTACACATCACTTTATAGTTTAGTGAGAACTCACAAGACACAACCACACCACTTTATAGTTTAGTGAGAACTAACACAACTTATTACAACTCAACTAAACATATCCAAGTACACACATGTAGTTTAGATCTACACAACACAAATCCAAGCACACACATATGCAAAGTATTTACATAACTCTAATCCAAGTATTCACACATAGCTTGGATGAACACAACTAGTCCAAGTATTCACAAATACATTGGATCTACACAAGACACAAATAAACAAATGATGAACATGACTAGATCTTTAGAAGAGAATGATCTTCATCAAGGCTTCATCTTTAATCACATCACAAGTGTGTGAGTGATCTTATCTTTGGACAAGGTAAATAAGGAGATCAAGAGGATAATCATAAGTAAACATACTTAACACATTAAGTGATCATTTACAAATGATTAGGATTAGAAAGGAGAAAGAAGACTGAAAGAGATGTCCAAAAACGGTTAATAAAAATATAGATTTGATCCACTATTTATAGTAGACAAATCCCAACGGCTAGCTGGAGGCGGTTCCTTAGCTACCTAGGCAGTTCCTTATCGATAGGGAACCACATAGGCACTTAAGGAACCGCGGAGTGTAGACTCCGCTCCTTTTTTTCTTTTAGTGAATTTGAAATATCTGAGACTATTTAAACCTTTAAAGGATATTCTTATGGCATTTGGAATATGCCATATTCAAATTTACATTTTCATTTTAATAAAACATTTTTTTAAAAATAAAGTTTATTAAAAGACTTTTGTTACATTTGACAAAAGTGAGTTTTAAGGCTTGATGAGACGGCTTTTATACATGGTCTCATCGTTCTTTTTGGACTTAAAATGCATAAAATACCATCATAAATACCCAAATATATGCTTGTGTTTGTTGCTTGTGTATTTTAGGTACGGATATTGAGAAAATGACAAAAGATCACAAGAATCATGCAAAAACGAACACGGGAAACGAAGCCGCACATTCAACCAAGCCCTAATGAAGAAATTTCCAAAGATAACCCTTGAAGATTTGAAGAATTGTGAAGAAGGGTCCTCCAATATGGAAGAATTGACACTTTATACCCTTGTATCTTCATAAATTACAAGTTTGGTCCCTAAAGTTTGTCAATATTGCAAAAAGGACCCTCAACTTTCAACAATTGGCAAAAATGGCCCCTCATCTTTGAAGAACTTGTCATATTTGACCCTCCAAATGTCAAATGAACAAGTATGATCACACAAGATTGAAGATATGTCAAGAAATGCCCTTAGGAAATGATCAAAGTTGCAAAAGTTAGTCAAATACACAAAAGGACTAACTTTGCAATTGAATTTGGACTGTTGGTGTAAAAGAGTTAACAAAATGGACTGACATCGCAAAGCTTTTGGACGGGGTTAACTAACTTTGGGGATGGGTAATGAAAATCCCACCCATTAGCCCAACTCACCTTTTGGCCCATACCCTTTATACCCGGTTTTTAAATAATAAGCCACGGTCAAACATAGTCAAACCCCCACTAATCCCCCATTTCCCACTAAAACATGTATTTAAAAATCCATCTTACCCAAAATAGATTAAAACCACCCTAATCTCCCCCTAGAACCCTAACACCCCCAGATTAAATCAAACTCAAAAAAAGGGGGTTTACCCTAATTGACTCCAGTTCACTAATTCATGTTACTCTCACCATAACCCACCTCACTAATCACTCTCACACTCACCCATGTGATACCCCTGACCCTCCCCTGCACAAGAAAACAAAAAAGTACATGACCATCAACGAACCAGAGTAATTCACTTGGCCCCCAAGCACATATGAACGTCCAAGATGGGTTTTTCATCACTGGCATCCTCACAACATTCCAAAAATCTCACATGGGCGTTTGACGAATTCAAAAATTGAGCATCAAAGTGGCATATTCAGGGAATCATCCAAGGGCTTATTGGGAAGTTCAGCATTACGGTTTTTACTTTCTAGAATCATCAATGTAGCCTATATAAAGGCGTGTTAGGACTTAGTTTAAGGTGTTCTTTTTTCTCTCCGTTTGTCACAGACTTGTAAATCCACTTTTATTTAGTGAAATAAAATTGGTGTTGGATTGTTGATGAGTAGCAAAAAGGACCTCATTACTCTTATGCAATTTACATTTTCAAGTTTTAGTCTCAAGTTTTAAATTCAGTTGGTTACTAAGATTGTTAAGCTATTAGAAAATTGTCCAAGAGCTTTAAGCTAAGACCATAAGCCTGATAATCCATTGATTATCAAGCTTATGTGAAGAGTAAAGCTTTTGTTGATTTGGTTTGGAAGAAGTTTTTAAGTATAAAAAAAAAATTTATATACATCAGCTTTCATTTTTATTTTTTTTTCAAATAAGCCAAAGTCAGCTTAATTGATAAGCTTGTTTGAGGCTTATTTGTTGTATGATACAGAAACCTTGTGCTTTGTTTTCTTCTCTTAGCAGGATCCAAAAGCCATTTCATTTGGAAGACATTATTGGTGTGTGTGTCAACAGTGACCACCTCCAATCTTTCTCTACTTGCTTACTTAATCATCAACCATAGCACAAGCCACCTGCTTGTAGGAGGTGGCTTATCAGCCACTGTTGGGCTTGGAAGTAAGCCCAACAAGGTAGCTCTTATTATCCTTTTTAAAATTTTAAGTTTCTGAAAATAATGGTGTTTTATGTGATTTCTGTATGAAAGGTGTTCTAAGTGTTTTAATCTGGATTGATTTATGTTATTTTGTTATGATATGCATGTTAGAAGTATTCTTAATCAGTTTGGTTAGCTCTTGTATTGATTTTCTTTGAAAATTTGGTTTCTGAAATTTTTAAAGGAGTGTTTGGATTATTGTTTTAATCTGTTTGCTAGGGTAATTGGTGTAGTAAAAACGTGTTAGAAAGTTTAAAAAGGGGTGAGATAAGTTCTATGCTAGTTTTAGTCTAAGTTTGGTCTAGTTTTGAGACAAGTTGTTGAGTAAAAAGGGAAACATAGCTTAGAATCTGCTAAACACTTTTTCTGCTTGTTTTTCTTGCAAATTTGAAACTTGAATCTTGTAACTTGCTAGAGTGTAGGTTTATTTAAGATTGTAGTTTGTTTGTAGGATAATTGGTGCACTTGTGTGCTTAATCCTAGCCTGTGAAACTCATTTGTGTGCTAGTATCAAGCTTAAAAAAACCCCCACAGACCTCAAACTTGTCACAGCAACTAGGATTTGCTTAGGTGTGCTTTATTTGTGAGATTTTTGCTTGCAAGGTGCTTGATTTCCTGTTTATATTGACTCCCTACACTCCAAAGAGTGTAGGGGTGCCTTTGTTCCACAAAAACAACACCAAGAAAGCAACACACCAAGTCCTCTTGGTGCTTTATCCACTTGTGAAGAAAAGCAAGAACAAGGCAAAACCTGCTTGTTTTCAAAATATTGAATCTGGTCACGATTTGGACTTTAATCTTGTTAAACCTGTTAAAAATTGGTGATTGGAGTTGTGTTTCAAGCAAGAAAGTGTTAACAGGTTTGGGTTTGAAGTAAAAAAAAAAAGTAAAAAGTAAAAAGGGGGTTGCTCAGCCTCGAACCCGCATCATTACACTCACAACACCACACACATACCGTCGCGCCCTTGGGTCTTTTACTGACCAAGGGTGAGACACAAGGGTACTTAACCCCTTCTTTGTTAGCTTTTAGAATATTAAGCCGTAGCTTATTTTGTGGATTCCAGCTTATTCAATAAGCATTTTTAGCTTATTCTATTTTTCTTAGGATAGTATTAGGTCTTAAGATTTTTCTGGATAGTTTTCATATTTTTCCTTTCTTTTTATTATTTTCTATGCATTTTTATTCACCCGTATTTTAATAATTCATAAAAAAATAGTTACAAGTAGTTTTTAAGTTAGGAAAAATAATTTTTAAGTTTTTAATTAATATTTTGAGGTTTACATTAGATTAACTTTCCAAAAACTTTAATATTTGATTTTATTTGATTTTAGGTTTTTTTTTTAACTTTAAAAATTAATATAAGATTATAAAAAAGGTTTTAGGAACTTTAAATTTCATTTTTCTCTTAGTTACATTATTTTAAGTTTTTAGAAATTTTTTAGAATTTATTTTATAAACTTTTTATTTTTGGTATTATTTTAATATTATTTAATTGGTAAAAATAGAAAGTTTGTTTTTTCTAGTTTTTTTATTTTTACTAGGTTAAGGACATTAAATTAGGAACTTTGTCACTTTCCAATTAATTTTTAGGCTTTTCAATTAATTTTTAGAATTAATTTAAGATTTAATACATTTTAATAGTTTTTAAGTGTTAAAAATAGTTTAATTTGGTTTTAAAATTTTTAAAAATAGTTTTTAGCTTAATTAGGATATTTTTGAGGTTTACAAATTATAGAACCTTGCTTAGGGCTTTTTAATAATTAAAAGTGATTTTTAGGGCTTTAATTAGCATTAAAAAGTCATTATTTAATTAATTAAAAGGTTTTGGCAAGTTTGGATTTTTTTGTAAACTCTTAGAATATTATTTGGGATTTTTAGTAATTTTTAGTAATTTTTAGAAATTTTTAGGTTAAAATTTTAATTTTGGCACTATTTACGGTTTTACGTTTACGCCTTTTTCGTCGTAGTTTAATTAATTTTCGTAACCGTCCTTCTCTTCTAATCCCATTTCTTTCTCAATCAATATAATCACAAACAAAATCAACTCTCAACACAACGCACTTGCCTCCTTGGGAAACGAACTTGCTTGGTCATTAGTGCTCGGTTTTCCTAAACCGACACTTAATACTACCACTATTTGTCATCCTTTTCCTAAAGGGTACAAAAACACTACATCATTTTGGCGCCGCTGCCGGGGAGGCGTGTTGTGTTTTGGTTGAACCATTGTTGTTTTTTATATATAGCCATAAAAGTATTTGTATTAATAGCACTCTATTAATACGTATTATCGTTTTCGATTTTGTGTGAATATTATTACTATATTGTATACGTAGAACAATAAATTCACAAGTACTCCAAATACGTGAGCACTCACAACCTTGATTCGGGATTTCATCACTCGATCATTGTATTCGAATCTCAAACCAAAGAAAGAAGGCAAAAATAGATAAATACTTTCGTGAAGCTCGATTTTGAAAATACAAACTATAAGGTGGGTATAAGGCGGATATTATAAAATATATCCTAAGGAAAAAGGCTCTTAAGTGCTTCGCGCCGCCTCGTTTCCCCGCTTGCTTGTGCGTATTTGATTTTGAGAGTGAATCGAGGGTTTTGCCGCCCAAAGTATTACTAAGTATCATATATATTTTCTTGGTTTCATTTGATTAAACCCTCTTGAACGATTTGGTGTTCCACCATCGTTCTAAAGTCATCGAAGGCGTTCACTTCACGTGATCGTTTTCATTCCTTGAGGCTTCTTTAATCAAGAGATTTGATTAAGGAGGAGATTTGTAGATTTGTGTCTACTAATACATTCCAAAAATCCAAAAAAAAAAAAAGTTAAAAACAATCAAAAACCACAAAAAAATTGAAAAAGTAAAAACACCAAAAAGAATCTTCTTTGCTCGCCTTCTCGTTGTACGTGACGTTTATGCAAACTCGCTCTAAAGCTAGACGTGCTCGTAAACGAAGAAACAAATCACTCACTCCTACTAGTGAGGACTCTCCTATTGACGAACCCATTGTAGTGAAAGAAGCACCCATGGCTAATCGAACTATGATGGAGTTGCTTCAAGCACCCACCGAGGGTTATGGAGAAGCGATTGTGATTCCCGCTATCCTTGCGGAGAATTTTGAGGTTAAGACGGGTTTGTTGTCCATGATTCAAAACAACAAGTTTCGAGGGGACGAAAAGGACAACCCGCATAACCACATTCGCCAATTTAATCGTCTCACCGCCACGTGCAAGTTTAAGGATGTTTCAAACGACTCGATTAAGATGATGCTTTTTCCGTATTCCTTAGCGGGGCCCGCAAAAATTTGGTTAGAGAAAGAGCCACCCAATTCTATATTGACGTGGAAGGATCTCGTTTCAAAATTCGTGAACCATTTTTTTCCGCCCTCTAAGACTACGCACTTGAAAAACAAGATTTCAAAGTTTTCGCAAGAGTATAATGAGAGTTTTTCAACGGCTTGGAATAGGTTTAAGGAAATGTTGCACGAATGTCCTCATCATGGTTTTTCCGACTTGCATCAAATAGACACGTTTTACAATGGCTTGAACGATCATGAGCGTGATTATCTTAATGCCGCCGCGGGTGGTAATTTCTTGCGTAAAACGGTCGAGGAAGCTTTGTTAATCATTGAGAATAGGTCTAAGGTGTATAGTCCTCGTAGCACGTCGAGTGTTCGTAAGGCTTCGTCTTCATCTTCACCTAGTTTGTCACACACCGTTGATGCTTGCCAATTCGAGGCTAATTTGGAGAACAAAATTTTTGATATAGTGAAAGGCTTGTTAGTTGAGTTTAAAGTTGGTGAACAACCCGCTCCCGCTACGATTAAAGCGGTTGAGGTTTCTTGTATGTATTGTGGTGGAGCTCACGATTATTCCGAGTGCATTACCAACGGTGGTAACACTTCGAGTGCCTTCGCGGCCGCGGGAACTTATAACCAAAACGGTCAAGTTCCTCGCACTAATCAATTGACTCCACCGGGTTTTTCACCAAATCAAAATGCTAACAATTATCGAAACAATCAAGTTGGTTACCAAAGCAATCAAAGGAACAATTATAAGGGTAATAACAACTATGGGAATCAAGGGAGTAGTAGTAGTAGCCAATTGCAAAATCAAAATCAAAACCGTAATTTTCAAAACGCAAGTCAAGGTCTTCAAAATAATAAAGAACTTCCATTAGACTTTCTGAATTACGCTACTTCAAATGATAAGATTTTGGAAAACATTCAAGAACAAATGGCTAATCAAGCTAAGGACACGGCTAAGAACGCAAAGGAGTTAGCTAATTTTATTAAGGAAAATCTAGCCATGAGAAATGAATTGAAAAATGATTTTGCTAACCAAATTCGAGGTCAAAACAACAAGATAGAGCAAAGTCATGCTAGGCTTGAACAAAGAATTGACCAAAAAGCCGCTATCCAAGATGTGAAGTTTAATAATTTTGATGCTAAGCTTAATGCAATTTTAGAAGCCGTAATGGGAAACAAAGCCTCTACTTCGGGTAGTTTGCCTAGTAACACCGTTTCAAACCCGAAGGGAGAGATGAAAGTGATTACCACACGAAGTGGTAAGGCACTTAAAGAACCGACTCCTCGACCAATTACTCCAACGGTGGAGGAAATTGAGGAAGAACCCGAGGTGTTGGTCGAAAAGGAGCATATTTCAAGCCCACAAAGTACCGCTCATGCCACGCCTACGGTTGACCCATTACCCATATTGGAACCCGAGATTCCAAAGGCTATGCCTATGCCCCAACCCACACCACCCTTGCCTTACCCATCGAGACTTAAGAAGGAGAAACGACAAGAGCGCGACAACTACCAATTTGAGCTTTTTATGAAAATGTTTTGTGATTTGCACTTTAATGTGAGTTTCGCCGATGCCTTGGTCATGATGCCTCGATTTGCCGCTAACTTTAAGAGTATGTTGAACAACAAGGAAAAATTACACCAAATGTCTAGTTGTTCGTCGGTTTATCTTAATCGCATACCTCAAAAATTCGGTGATCCCGGTAAATTTTTGATCCCTTGTGCAATTCAAGATATGGAAGAATGCTATGCCTTGGCCGATCTTGGTGCTAGCATTAACTTGATGCCACTTGCAATATACAAGTCGCTCAATCTTCCTAATCTTACTCCTTCACGAATGTCTATTGAGTTGGCCGACCATTCCACGATTCTTGCATGTGGATTGGCGGAAGACGTTTTTGTGAAAGTGGGGAAGTTCTACTATCCCGTAGACTTTATTGTTGTTGAGATCCCCACGGATCCTCAAGTTCCTCTTATTTTAGGTCGTTCGTTTTTAGATACGTCTATGGCTTTAATTGATGTTCATGCTAGAAAGATCACCTTACGTTTCAACGACGAGGAACTTGTTATAAACGCAACTCAAAATTCTCAACTTTCTCATGTTTATTCCGTTGCTACCATTAACCTCGTTGATATGATCGACGTGGTTTGCGAGGAATTTTCACAAGAAGTTTTAGGGTTTGGTGATGAAGAAACTAGTGGCAATCCCACTATGTTAGATCCAATTCTTGATAATTCGACACCAACCTTCACTCCTTTCGAAGGTGGTGGTTTTACGTTGGAAGAATTCGATGTTCCACGTACTTGTGACGAAGACCTCGACAACTATAAGGACTTCTCGATTATCAAGGATTTTCTCAACGATTTCCCATTTCCTCCACCCGAGGAGGTTATGAGTATCGAACCCAAATCTTCACTTGAGGAACCACCTATCCTCGAGTTGAAAGATTTACCTCCTCACCTCGAGTATGTCTATTTGGAGGAGGACGACAAGTTGCCGGTTATTATTGCGAAGGAACTTTCGGATGATGAAAAAACCGCACTTGTCGATGTTCTTAAGGATCACAAAGGGGCGATTGCGTGGAAGTTATCCGACATTAAGGGAATCGATCCCAAATTTTGTACACACAAAATATTAATGGAGGAGGATTTCAAGCCAACAATCCAAAGTCAAAGGAGGGTGAACCCCAAAATTCACGACGTCATCAAAAAGGAGGTCCTTAAACTCCTTGACGCGGGAATGATTTACCCTATTTCTGATAGCCCTTGGGTGAGTCCTATTCATTGTGTCCCTAAAAAGGGAGGGATGACCATTGTGCCAAACGATGCCAACGAGTTGATCCCCACTAGACTCGTGACCGGATGGAGAGTGTGCATTGACTATCGAAAGTTGAATGAAGCCACTCGAAAAGACCATTTTCCCTTGCCCTTCATGGACCAAATGTTGGAGCGTCTTGCGGGAAACGATTTCTATTGCTTTCTAGATGGTTTTTCCGGTTACTTCCAAATTCCCATCGATCCTCGTGATCAAGAAAAAACTACGTTTACGTGTCCATATGGAACGTTTGCTTATCGTAGAATGCCATTCGGACTTTGCAATGCACCGGGAACTTTTCAACGATGCATGATGGCTATTTTTCATGATATGATCGAGAAGACGATGGAAGTCTTCATGGATGACTTTTCCGTGTTTGGTGATTCCTTTACTTCGTGTTTGTCGAACCTTGAGAGAATGTTAAAACGTTGTGAGGAAACCAACCTTGTGCTCAATTGGGGAAAGTGTCATTTTATGGTTAAAAGTGGAATCGTCTTAGGGCACAAGGTCTCGAAAGCGGGGATTGAGGTAGATCAAGCTAAGGTAGACGTCATCGCCAAATTACCTCATCCCAAAACCGTCAAGGGAGTTAGGAGTTTCCTAGGCCACGCGGGCTTTTATCGACGATTCATCAAGGATTTCTCGAAGATTTCTCGACCCATTACACATCTTCTTGAAAAAGAAGCACGTTTTGTCTTTGACGAAGATTGTGTACGAGCCTTTGAGATCCTTAGGAGGAAACTTACCGAAGCTCCCATTCTTGTTGCTCCAAATTGGAACCTCCCCTTTGAGCTTATGTGTGATGCAAGTGCTTACGCTATTGGGGCCGTTTTGGGGCAACGTCATGATAAGCATTTCTTGCCTATTCACTATGCTAGCAAGACGATGATCGAGGCTCAACTTAAATACACTACAACGGAAAAGGAGTTCCTTGCCGTGGTGTATGCATTTGAGAAATTCCGACCTTACCTCGTCTTGACGAAATGCATAGTGTATACGGACCATTCGGCTATCAAGTATCTCATGGCTAAACAAGATGCAAAGCCGAGATTAGTTCGTTGGATTCTCCTCCTTCAAGAATTTGATCACAAAATCGTTGACAAAAAAGGAGCCGAGAATCTAGCGGCCGACCATCTCTCTCGTTTGGAAGATCCTCACCAAAGTGTTTACGAGCCCAAGGAAATCACTGAAACATTTCCGCTCGAGACACTTGGTATAGTGAATTCTAAGCTTGATTCTTCTACCCCATGGTTTGCAGATTTTGCAAATTACCATGCGGGTAACTTCATCATTAAGGGTATGACAACTCAAGAAAAACGAAAATTCTTTCGTGATGTCAAGTTCTATTTTTGGAACGACCCTTACTTGTTTCGAACTTGTGCGGATCAAATCATCCGCCGTTGTGTATTTGGCACCGAAGCTTCTAACATCCTTAGAGCTTGCCATGAGGGACCCACAGGTGGTCACCACGGTGCTAATCTCACGGCTAAAAAGGTGTTTGATGCCGGCTTCTTTTGGCCTACTATTTACCGAGATGCACAAGATCTTGTGAAGTCTTGTGATTCATGCCAACGACAAGGAAAAGCCTCACAAAAAGATGAAATGCCACAAAATATCATTCAAGTATGTGAGATCTTTGACGTTTGGGGCATAGACTTTATGGGGCCGTTCCCATCATCTCGTGGTAATAAGTATATTCTCGTTGCGGTTGACTACCTTTCTAAGTGGGTGGAGGCGAAGGCCTTGCCCACCAATGATGCTCGTGTGGTAGTTAAGTTCTTGAAAAGTTTGTTTGCTAGGTTTGGAACCCCTCGTGCTATCATAAGCGATCGTGGAACCCATTTTTGTAATGACCAATTCGAAAGGGTTCTAAGGAAATATGGGGTTACACATCGTCTTTCTACGGCTTATCACCCACAAACGAGTGGGCAAGTCGAGGTTTCAAACCGAGCATTGAAGAGGATCTTGGAGAGATCCGTAGGAGAAAACCGACAATCTTGGTCGGATAAGTTAGACGATGCTTTATGGGCCTTTAGGACCGCTCATAAGACGCCCATTGGGTGCACTCCCTATAAGCTTGTGTATGGAAAGAATTGTCATTTGCCTATCGAGTTAGAACACAAGGCTTATTGGGCCCTAAATTATTGTAATGATGACATGGAGACCGCGGGAAAACACCGGAAAATGCAATTAAATGAATTGGATGAATTGAGAGAAATTGCTTATGAAAATTCATTGATTTATAAAGAGAAAACTAAAAAGTTGCATGATTCAAAAATTAAAAACCGGGTTTTTAACATTGGGGATCAAGTTTTACTTTTTAATTCAAGACTTAAAATATTTTCCGGTAAATTGAAATCCCGTTGGTCCGGTCCATTCACCGTGACTCAAGTGTTTCCGTATGGGACCATCGAGCTAGCTCAAGATGATGGTCCTAACTTCAAGGTGAATGGACATAGGTTGAAGCACTACTTTGGTGGGGAAGTTCCATCCTTGAACTACCTCGACCAAGTCACCTTCCCCAATGATAATTAGTATTGAGGGGATCGAGTCGAGCTCATGACTCGGTAATCAAAAACGAGGTGCCTCGTGGGGGAGTCCCATGCTTATCCTATGTACATATTATTGCTTTCTTAGTCTAATGTAGCTTACGTGTGGGGATTCGTGCCCTTCCAACCTTTGTTCCGTGGTTATTTGTGATATGTGGTTTTTAGATCATGATCTTCACGATTGGAGCCTCTCGTGTTCGTTTTTATGGGAGCACTCGATCGTTTGCTTTGAAGACATATCTCAATATCCATGATATATCCTTTATTGTTCTAACCTTAGGTTTTTAGCACACTTCATAAACGGCTACTAATTTAATGGTTACACCCTTTCCATGCTAGATTAAGCATTCGACTACGTCTCTAGTATGGGGGTGTTTGCACCCCTAGACTCGAAACATTGAGGACAATGTTTAACTTTAGTATGGGGGGGTGAATAGATACTTGCCTTGCCTAACCTTCACGCTTTCCAAAGTTTATCGTTTTGTTGCAAAATAAGGCTAAAAATGGCCAAATTTTAAAATTTTTCTCATGTTTATAAGTGTTTGAAGACACGAATGTAGGTTTTCCGATGGCGAGAATAAGAGTAATTTTTGACTCGACCGTGCGTGTTGAGCACTTAGCTTTGGTTCCTTAACTACACATTAGGCTAAGTCTCTTAAATGAGGACGAGAAATGATAGAGTTAATTATAAGTTACTATGCTAAACGTAGAGTACTCGTATTCTTTCAAAAACTCATGTGTTCTCGTTGTTTGCTTATTCTCCCTTCGCATGTAAATATTTTTTGCTTAATAAATATTGACTTAGCGGTTTAGTTAGGATTGTTGGGTTTCTAGTCTTTTCTAGTAGCTTCCGTGTAATTAAATTGGGAAGACATTAAGGTATCGCCAGCGTCACGGTTTTGAAGTATTGGCACCCGAATAATCGAAAGCTTCACCCAATAATAAGATTTCAAGTGCTCACCTAAATCAAGCAAACAATTTGAAGCCCCACAAGGCCGAAAAATCTATGCAAAAATTGAAAGTGAATCAAGCCTTAATCTTCGAAGCTTTAAAGATCCAAAATTCGCTTTAGCGTGAGGATATACGTCTTTGGCTAATAAAACCACCGATGAGGCGGATAATAAAAGGCAAGGCAAGACCGAAGTCATAATAAAAGCTTCATGGCGAAGTTGAATAAAAGATGGAGGTAAACCAAAGATAATAAGGCCCTTCCGTTAGGGGGCGTATAAAAGTCTTGGTAATAAGTCTCATGTTCAAAACCGTTATAAAACCGTGTTTATCGATTCTTCTTGTCAACTTAATTTTTTAACATCGTTGTCTATTAGGAGGGGTTATTGATTTGATGGTCTTAGTTACACCGTTAGGACTCTATTTTAGACCTAAATCTCTATTATCGCATAAGTCAACGATGTATCCTCGTGAAACATTCAAGACATCATAAAATATAAGAGATACAACTTAGGAATAATGGGAGGATAAGTACGTGATTAGGGCATATGAGTAGTGTTAGCATTACTAACTTATAATGACGATGATCTCGTTGCACGCTTGGCATGGAATTGGAGTGAAAATCGAGGACGACGAAATTATTTCTAACGAAGCATTCACGTGTTCTTATTCTATGAACCTAAACGTCCCATTTTGCGATGAAAATCATACATTATGTCTATAACACAAGTAGTATTAATAGTAGTAGTGTAGCTAGTTATCATTCCAATAAATTGAATAAAAATGAATTTTGGAGATGCTACGATACTTTTTTCTAGCATTGCGTGAGGGCACGGCAATGGTTTAGTATGGGGGAGTGATGAGACGGCTTTTATACATGGTCTCATCGTTCTTTTTGGACTTAAAATGCATAAAATACCATCATAAATACCCAAATATATGCTTGTGTTTGTTGCTTGTGTATTTTAGGTACGGATATTGAGAAAATGACAAAAGATCACAAGAATCATGCAAAAACGAACACGGGAAACGAAGCCGCACATTGAACCAAGCCCTAATGAAGAAATTTCCAAAGATAACCCTTGAAGATTTGAAGAATTGTGAAGAAGGGTCCTCCAATATGGAAGAATTGACACTTTATACCCTTGTATCTTCATAAATTACAAGTTTGGTCCCTAAAGTTTGTCAATATTGCAAAAAGGACCCTCAACTTTCAACAATTGGCAAAAATGGCCCCTCATCTTTGAAGAACTTGTCATATTTGACCCTCCAAATGTCAAATGAACAAGTATGATCCCACAAGATTGAAGATATGTCAAGAAATGCCCTTAGGAAATGATCAAAGTTGCAAAAGTTAGTCAAATACACAAAAGGACTAACTTTGCAATTGAATTTGGACTGTTGGTGTAAAAGAGTTAAAAAAATGGACTGACATTGCAAAGCTTTTGGACGGGGTTAACTAACTTTGGGGATGGGTAATGAAAATCCCACCCATTAGCCCAACTCACCTTTTGGCCCATACCCTTTATACCCGGTTTTTAAATAATAAGCCACGGTCAAACATAGTCAAACCCCCACTAATCCCCCATTTCCCACTAAAACATGTATTTAAAAATCCATCTTACCCAAAATAGATTAAAACCACCCTAATCTCCCCCTAGAACCCTAACACCCCCAGATTAAATCAAACTCAAAAAAAGGGGGTTTACCCTAATTGACTCCAGTTCACTAATTCATGTTACTCTCACCATAACCCACCTCACTAATCACTCTCACACTCACCCATGTGATACCCCTGACCCTCCCCTACACAAGAAAACAAAAAAGTACATGACCATCAACGAACCAGAGTAATTCACTTGGCCCCCAAGCACATATGAACGTCCAAGATGGGTTTTTCATCACTGGCATCCTCACAACATTCCAAAAATCTCACATGGGCGTTTGACGAATTCAAAAATTGAGCATCAAAGTGGCATATTCAGGGAATCATCCAAGGGCTTATTGGGAAGTTCAGCATTAGGGTTTTTACTTTCTAGAATCATCAATGTAGCCTATATAAAGGCGTGTTAGGACTTAGTTTAAGGTGTTCTTTTTTCTCTCCGTTTGTCATAGACTTGTAAATCCACTTTTATTTAGTGAAATAAAATTGGTGTTGGATTGTTGATGAGTAGCAAAAAGGACCTCATTACTCTTATGCAATTTACATTTTCAAGTTTTAGTCTCAAGTTTTAAATTCAGTTGGTTACTAAGATTGTTAAGCTTTTAGAAAATTGTCCAAGAGCTTTAAGCTAAGACCATAAGCCTGATAATCCATTGATTATCAAGCTTATGTGAAGAGTAAAGCTTTTGTTGATTTGGTTTGGAAGAAGTTTTTAAGTATAAAAAAAAAATTTATATACATCAGCTTTCATTTTTTTTTTCAAATAAGCCAAAGTCAGCTTAATTGATAAGCTTGTTTGAGGCTTATTTGTTGTATGATACAGAAACCTTGTGCTTTGTTTTCTTCTCTTAGCAGGATCCAAAAGCCATTTCATTTGGAAGACATTATTGGTGTGTGTGTCAACAGTGACCACCTCCAATCTTTCTCTACTTGCTTACTTGATCATCAACCATAGCACAAGCCACCTGCTTGTAGGAGGTGGCTTATCAGCCACTGTTGGGCTTGGAAGTAAGCCCAACAAGGTAGCTCTTATTATCCTTTTTAAAATTTTAAGTTTCTGAAAATAATGGTGTTTTATGTGATTTCTGTATGAAAGGTGTTCTAAGTGTTTTAATCTGGATTGATTTATGTTATTTTGTTATGATATGCATGTTAGAAGTATTCTTAATCAGTTTGGTTAGCTCTTGTATTGATTTGCTTTGAAAATTTGGTTTCTGAAATTTTTAAAGGAGTGTTTGGATTATTGTTTTAATCTGTTTGCTAGGGTAATTGGTGTAGTAAAAACGTGTTAGAAAGTTTAAAAAGGGGTGAGATAAGTTTTATGCTAGTTTTAGTCTAAGTTTGGTCTAGTTTTGAGACAAGTTGTTGAGTAAAAAGGGAAACATAGCTTAGAATCTGCTAAACACTTTTTCTGCTTGTTTTTCTTGCAAATTTGAAACTTGAATCTTGTAACTTGCTAGAGTGTAGGTTTATTTAAGATTGTAGTTTGTTTGTAGGATAATTGGTGCAATTGTGTGCTTAATCCTAGCCTGTGAAACTCATTTGTGTGCTAGTATCAAGCTTAAAAAAACCCCCACAGACCTCAAACTTGTCACAGCAACTAGGATTTGCTTAGGTGTGCTTTATTTGTGAGATTTTTGCTTGCAAGGTGCTTGATTTCCTGTTTATATTGACTCCCTACACTCCAAAGAGTGTAGGGGTGCCTTTGTTCCACAAAAACAACACCAAGAAAGCAACACACCAAGTCCTCTTGGTGCTTTATCCACTTGTGAAGAAAAGCAAGAACAAGGCAAAACCTGCTTGTTTTCAAAATATTGAATCTGGTCACGATTTGGACTTTAATCTTGTTAAACCTGTTAAAAATTGGTGATTGGAGTTGTGTTTCAAGCAAGAAAGTGTTAACAGGTTTGGGTTTGAAGTAAAAAAAAAAGTAAAAAGTAAAAAGGGGGTTGCTCAGCCTCGAACCCGCATCATTACACTCACAACACCACACACATACCGTCGCGCCCTTGGGTCTTTTACTGACCAAGGGTGAGACACAAGGGTACTTAACCCCTTCTTTGTTAGCTTTTAGAATATTAAGCCGTAGCTTATTTTGTGGATTCCAGCTTATTCAATAAGCATTTTTAGCTTATTCTATTTTTCTTAGGATAGTATTAGGTCTTAAGATTTTTCTGGATAGTTTTCATATTTTTCCTTTCTTTTTATTATTTTCTATGCATTTTTATTCACCCGTATTTTAATAATTCATAAAAAAATAGTTAAAAGTAGTTTTTAAGTTAGGAAAAATAATTTTTAAGTTTTTAATTAATATTTTGAGGTTTACATTAGATTAACTTTCCAAAAACTTTAATTTTTGATTTTATTTGATTTTAGGTTTTTTTTTAAACTTTAAAAATTAATATAAGATTATAAAAAAGGTTTTAGGAACTTTAAATTTCATTTTTCTCTTAGTTACATTATTTTAAGTTTTTAGAAATTTTTTAGAATTTATTTTATAAACTTTTTATTTTTGGTATTATTTTAATATTATTTAATTGGTAAAAATAGAAAGTTTGTTTTTTCTAGTTTTTTTATTTTTATTAGGTTAAGGACATTAAATTAGGAACTTTGTCACTTTCCAATTAATTTTTAGGCTTTTCAATTAATTTTTAGAATTAATTTAAGATTTAATACATTTTAATAGTTTTTAAGTGTTAAAAATAGTTTAATTTGGTTTTAAAATTTTTAAAAATAGTTTTTAGCTTAATTAGGATATTTTTGAGGTTTACAAATTATAAAACCTTGCTTAGGGCTTTTTAATAATTAAAAGTGATTTTTAGGGCTTTAATTAGCATTAAAAAGTCATTATTTAATTAATTAAAAGGTTTTGGCAAGTTTGGATTTTTTTGTAAACTCTTAGAATATTATTTGGGATTTTTAGTAATTTTTAGAAATTTTTAGGTTAAAATTTTAATTTTGGCACTATTTACGGTTTTACGTTTACGCCTTTTTCGTCGTAGTTTAATTAATTTTCGTAACCGTCCTTCTCTTCTAATCCCATTTCTTTCTCAATCAATATAATCACAAACAAAATCAACTCTCAACACAACGCACTTGCCTCCTTGGGAAACGAACTTGTTTGGTCATTAGTGCTCGGTTTTCCTAAACCGACACTTAATACTACCACTATTTGTCATCCTTTTCCTAAAGGGTACAAAAACACTACATCAAGGCTAATCACTTTTATGATCACTAAGCATGATTAAGATATGTTAGTGTAATGATTATTACCTTGATGATAGTGTTTGTTAGATAATTCGTTTTATGATTGTGTTTGACAATAAATGTCTTTGTAATTTGTCGTGATCAAAACTAAGAAAGATTAATTAATACTAACAATATTTTTAGGCATTGCTTTGCATTAACAGTTTGGTATCCAAACAAACTTAAATCATAAAAAATATATATGATATATGTAAAATGTAAGATACGAAAACAGGTTAGAACATTTCTACACTTACAAATTAGGTACAAATATGGCCGATATTGCCATGTTAATCCCAATGACTTTCACTTCCGACTTTGTGAACTTGAGAATATGACAATGCACTTACTTAGCGATGAGACTGCTTTTATACATAGTCTCATCGTCCAAAAAGGGCTTTAAATGCACTAAATATCATAAAAATGGCCAAATATATGCTTGTGTTTGTTGCTTGTGTATTTTAGGTACGGATATTGAGAAAATGACAAAAGATCACAAGAATCATACAAAAACGAACACGGGAAACGAAGCCGCACAATGAACCAAGCCCTAATGAAGATTTTCCAAGAGAAACCCTTGAAGATTTGAATATTATGCAAGAAGGGTCCTCCAATATTGAATAATTGACACTTTAAACCCTTGTATTTTCATAATTACAAGATTGGTCCCTAAAGTTTGTCAATATTACAAAAAGGGGCCTCCACTTTGAAGAATTGGCAATTTTAGTCCATCAACAAAACTAAATTGTCAATATTAGTCCTCCTCAAAGTCAAACATACCATGAAGGACTTCAAGTTACAAGAAATTACAAGTTTGGTCCTTTAAAAATGTCAAATTACCAAAAGGACCCTTGACTTTAAAGAAATGGCAAAAATGGTCCCTCATTAATCATGACTTGGAAAATTTTGTCCTCCAAGAAGTCAAACAAACAAGTCAAGACCATTAACAATGAAAAAAATGCCAAAACAGCCCTTCAAGAATCAACAAATGGCATGAAATACCCCTGAAAATATTTTGGAAAAGTATTTGGGACAAAAGTGTGAAAAAGAAAACTTGAGTTACAAAGGGAATCCGGATTTAGCTAGTTTATTTGCAAATGAAAGGAGTTATAAAGACAAGGGGTTAATCTTGGCAGACATCACAACTTACCTAGACTAATCACCACTTGACACCTGTCCCACTACCACCTTTCCACCAATCACCACTCACCCTACTGCCATGTCACACTCCACTCACCCCATTATTTAACTAATCCTAACAGATTAGTAAAACTGGCGCCTTAACATGTTTTTAAACATGTTTAAAACCAAAAACGGATTAAACTTGTAACTATTCACTCCAAGAACAAAATTGGGTTTTTGTTAATGGCTTGAAATTAAACCCTAATATGATCCAGATTTATGATTAAGCTTACCTTAATCATAACCTAATTCACAAATAACTTGCCACATCACCCATCAACCCCACATGAGATTCCTATGCTACACTCTTGTACTGCCAAAACTTGGACAGCAATCCAACCATCCACACTGAAGCTTACTTTTTAAGCTTGATACAAGCCCTTGGATGCAATTACACCTTGCCAGCTACAACAAAACGCCAAGAACAAGTCACATGATCTTCAAAGTATTCAAACCCTCAAGGGCATAACTGGAACTTCATTAGCTAGGGTTTCACGTTTTTCAGCTTTCCTAGTTCACTTGTAAGCCTATTTAAAGGCCTTAGGATACTACATTTTTTCTTTGCTCTTTAATTTTCCTTGTTCACTTTTTTGTAAATCATATATTCAAGTTAATGAAATGTGTTTGAAATTGTGAAGAAAACTCAAGTGCCAATCATTATATCTACTTATTATTGTTGCTTGTTAACTGTTCTTGAATCCTAAAACCTGTTTTCAAAGGAGTGTGCAAAAGTTTGCATATTTTCCTTAAATCTTGATATTTTGCTAAGTCTTGTTCAAACCTTGGAATTTTTGGGCTATAAGAGGATCATAGCATCCTGATATTGTGATATCAAGGTGTTGTGAAGCTTATAACATAGGGATAATCAAGTGTGGGAAACAAAGGTTGCATTAATCAAGTTTTTCACTTTTCTGTTTTTGATATTTGTGCTTCTAACTTTGTTCCATCTTAGTAGGCTTGTTTGCGGAAGCTTGTGCTTGTTCTTGCTAGCACATAAGCTCAAAATTCGTGGGTGTGGATGTACATCCATGAGGTTTGCACCATTCTACCCAAAATCTGCTTAAAATCTTGATTTTTGGTGATTTTGTGTGTTGCATGTGTTCTTGCTTAATTTTTGGTCTAATCTTGCTTGAATCTGCGTATTATACTTGTTAATGTGTTTGATTGGGCTTGGGTAGTCTTGGAATACACTTATACTTGTTTAAATCTGATTTGAAAAAGATAAGGGGTGTTTGGGATTATCTGTTTAAGATCATAGGTTGCTATTGTGTTATTGAAAGTTGTTGTTTATGCTTGTTATATGTTATTTACTTGGTTGAGAACTAAAATCTGCAAGTTCATGGCTTTAAAACCTTGAATCAAACATTGTGCTATATCTCATTGGATTTGACTGATTTTGACCTAAGATTTTGGAAATACCTAGAGTATATGCATGCTTAGGGCTAAAAGGCGTTAAATCATAGTTAATATAACCTGGTTTGAAGATTTGAGTGTTTGAATTTGGCTTTTTGGTCAAGTATATCAACAAAAGTAAAAATCTACTTGTTAGTGTTCAAAAGTAACCTTATTGTGCTTGAGTCTTGATTTAGGCCTTGAACTATTGCATAACCTGTTTAAACTTGTTCATTTAAGTTTATTATAACTTGTGTATGCTTTTGGTGCAATTTGGTTGGCTGAATTTTGCTTAAACAGTTTATAAGTTCATAACTGCTTATTGTTCATGTTTGGGCTAGATCTGGTGATGTTTTGAATTAACTACACTGATTGGCCGATTGTGATTGTGTTTTTGTGATTGCTATTGACTCCTTATGATTAACTAATCATTTGGTTGCCTTTGTGAAACTTGAATCCACAAAAAGTCATATAAGACAAAAAGTCAATTAAGTCAAGCAGTGGAAAAAGTTTCCACTGCTCAACATCCAAAACTAGCCCCTGCTAGTGTAATTTGTCATTCAGCTTATTAATAAGCCATATTGGCTTATCCAGACTTGCAACAACTTACTTTTTGTGATCAATCTTCCTCATTTGACCCATTTGTTTGAACTAGAGCTTATCAGACCTTGGCTTTGACTTTTTGGTAGAAAACTCATAAAGTTGACTTTAAATTAAGTGATTATCTGCTTATTCCAGCTTATTGAGTGGGCCTATTTGAAAACTTTTTGTTGATTAAGCTTAGTTAAGTCATTTAAAAGCTTTTGAAACTTGAATCAGCTCTTGGGGTGGCCTAGAACTCGAAAACGACTATTTTGTCATTTTGTGAAGATAGCTTATTGCTTTTTCAGGCTTATTCCTTGTGCTTATTTCAAATTTCTTTTTACAGAACTCTTAAGTAACTCAAAAGAAGTTTGTGTGTCTAATTTGAGCTTATGGCATCAACTTATAGCTTAATGGGCCAAAAAGCACATTAAGAATAAGCTGCTTTGAAATAAGCTAGCTTAAACACATTTTCAGCTTTTGGGCCTTCAGATTTTTTTTCTTAAAATCAAATTTTAAGTTAGATAGGAGCTTTTGGGCTTATTTGGACAACATTTTTCTTATCGGGCCTTAATCAGCCCATTAAGCTAACTGTTTGGACTTTTGGCCCATTCTAGGCCCATTAGGGGTATTTAGGTAACTTCAACTTCATTTCTGTGTTTATTAGGTTAAAATAAGCTAGTTTTTTTAGAATTTTTTATAAATTTTGGATTTTTAATATTATTTTATTATTATTTTATTATTAAAAATTAAAATTTAGATTTTTCAAGTTTTTATATTTTTCTTAGGTTAAATACATTAAGTTAGGATTTTTACAATTTTTAGAATATTTTTATTGTCATTAGATTGATTTTTATAATTATTTTAAATTTAAATAGTTTTTAATTGTTTTTAAATAGTTTTTATTAATTTTAAAATTTTCAAAAATATTTTTAAATTAAGTTAAGTCATTTTAGAGGTTTCCAATTTAAAAAATCTCATTTTGGGCTTTTTGTTAATTAAATTGATTTTTTAGGGCTTTAATTAGCATTAAAAAATTATTATTTAATTAAATAAAAGTTTTGAGTGATTTTTGATTTTTTGTAAACTCTAATTACATTATTTAGGATTTATTGCAATTTTCTAGGAATTTTTAGGGTAAATTTTTAATTTTGCTACTTTTTACGGTTTTACGTGTACGACATTTCGTCTTAGTTTAATTCGTCATCGTAACCGTCATTCTCTTATTATCTCATTTCTATTTTCTTTTCTCATAATCATAATCACATCATTAATCATCTCTTAACACACACACCAAGCCTCCTTGAGAACGATCCCCACTTTGGGTCATAACTTGTGGTTTTCCTAAATCACTTGTGTACTTACCCTAATTACGCTCTTTTTCCTAAAAGACGTATTTATACACCTATCATTTTGGCGCCGCTGCCGGGAAGGCGTGTTGTGTTTTGATTTGGCAATTGTTGTTTTTATATATAGCCATAATAGTATTTGTATTAGTAGCACTCTACTAATACGTATTATCGGTTTTTCGTTTTTTGTGTGAATATTATTAATATATTGTATACGTAGAACAAATAATTCACAAGTACTCCAAAATTGTGAAAACACAACCTTGACTTGGGAGGTCACTACGCAATCATTGTATTCGAATCTCAAACAAGAAAGAAAAGGCAAAAATAGATAAATACTTTCGTGAAGCTCGATTTTGAAAAATACAAACTATAAGGTGGGTATAAGGCGGGTATTATAAAATATAACCTAAGGAAAAAGGCTCTTAAGTGCTTCGAGCCGCCTCGTTTCCCCGCTTGCTTGTGAGTATTTTGAGATTGAAAGCTAATCGAGGGTTTTGCCGCCCAAAGTATTACTAAGTATCATATATACTTTCTTGGTTTCATTTGATTAAACCCTCTTGAACGTTTTGGTGTTCCACCAACGTTCTAAAGTCATCGAAGGCGTTAACTTCACGTGATCGTTTTCATTCATTGAGGCTTATTTAATCAAGAGATTTGATTAAGGAGGAGATTTGTAGATTTTGATCTACTTAATACAATCACAAAAATCCAAAAAAAAAGTAAAAACAATCAAAAACCACAAAAAATTGGAAAAATACAAAACACCAAAAATAATCTTCTTTGCTCATCCCCTCGTTGTACGTGACGTTTATGCAAACCCGCAACCAAGCAAGACGTGTACGTAAACGTAGAAACCGAAAGGAGTCAACACCTGCTCCTAATCTTTCTAGTGAGGAATCTCCTATTGACGAACCTATTGTAAGAGAGGAACCAACCATGGAGAATCGAACTATGATGGAGTTACTTCAAGCACCCACCGAGGGTTATGGAGAGGCTATTGTGATTCCCGCTATCCTTGCGAAGAATTTTGAAGTGAAAATGGGTTTGTTGTCGATGATCCAAAACAACAAATTCCGTGGTGATGAAAAGGACAACCCGCACAACCATATCCGCCAATTCGGTCTTACCGCCACTTGCAAATTTAAGGATGTTGCTAATGACTCGATTAAGATGATGTTTTTTCCGTATTCCTTAGCGGGGCCCGCTAAAATTTGGTTAGAGAAAGAGCCACCCAATTCTATATTGACGTGGAAGGATCTCGTTTCTAAGTTTGTGAACCACTTTTTTCCGCCCTCTAAGACTACGCATTTGAAAAACGAGATTTCAAAATTTTCAGAAGAATTTAATAAGAGTTTTTCAACGGCTTGGAATAGGTTTAAGGAAATGTTACATGAGTGTCCTCGTCACGGTTTTTACGATTTGCATCAAATTGACACGTTTGACAATGGACTTAATGATCATGAAAGGGATTATCTAAATGCCGCCGCGGGTGGTAATTTTTTGTGTAAAACGGTTGAGGAAGCGTTGTTGATAATTGACAATAGATCTAAGGTGTATAGTCCTCGTAACACATCGAGTGTTCCTAAGGCTTCGTCTTCGGCTTCACCTTCTTTGTCTAATACCATCGATGCTTGCCAAATTGAGGCGAACTTGGAAAACAAAATCTTTGATAAGCTTAAAGGACTTTTAATTGAATTCAAAGTTGGAGAACAAAGTGCTCCCGCTACAGCTAAAGCGGTTGAGGTTTCATGTATGTATTGTGGTGGAGGTCATGATTTCTCCGAGTGCATTACCAACGGTGGTAACACTTCGAGTGCCTACGCGGCCATGGTAACTTACAACCAAAACGGTCAAGTTACCCGCTGTTATTCCCATTTAATCCATAACACAAGATTCTTAGAGAGAGAAAGAGAAGAAAAGTAGAAAGAGAAAGTAGAGATAGAAGTGGAAGGTTTACACTAAAACTATGTGTTTAATGAAATGAACCAACACCCTCTTTCACATGTGAAAGAGGGTTATATACCCCACGGCTCTAAGGCCTTTGTGGGCTTCATCTTGGGCCGGGCTTGGCTTTGTTTTGGGCTTACGCCCCTAACTTATACAATATTAGCTTAAAGTCCAAGCCCGGTTTTCCCGACTAACCTATTACAATACAAGACCTTTTAACGACTAAGATGACCTATTACATTCTTGTTCGACTATATAAAATATAGGGCTAACAATCTCCCCCAATGTATCGGTCATCTTAAAAAGCTTAAAAAGCATAAGATGATTGAGTGAATACATTCTTGTAGAGGAGATCTTCTTGCTTTGGTCTTGTATCTTGGTCTTGATCTTGTTTGTAACAACTTTGTTCCTTCATGCTTTCGTGATCTTTATCTTGAGCCTTTGTCATTTGACTTTGAGTGCTTGAGATCTTCATCTGTACTCCTTGTGACTAAGATGACCTATTACATTCATACATTCTTAGGTATCTTGATTATCGCCATCTTGTGCTCTTGTGACTTCTGAATCGACATCGGTATCACAGCTACGCCACCTTCTTGATATGCAGCAACATGTATAGACACGGATAAAATGGCTTTGAACATTTCATCCTAACTCGGTAGCGTTTTACCTCCGGTCGGTGAAGACCGTTAAACGGTATTAAAATACCGTACCTGTGATCAGGTAGATTCGATTAAGAACCTCCTTGACAGGGTTTCCCGGCGGTAGTAGCCAGTTCTCTTTACTCGACCGTCTCAAAGCAGACTGCGAACGTAAAGAGTGAATCATAAGGATAAATTATCCGTCTGATTAGAGTCGTCAATTCAGATTTCCTGGAACAAGTTTGATTCTAAAAGAATCGCACCATTGTTGCTTTCCAGTTTGTCACAAGCTTGATTCATAGAGAATCTTGCGAGTTACCTACCGCAGTGCTGTTTGATGTTGACACTGGAAGGATTTTCATTCGTCACTGTGAACACTAATGAGTGTCACTCTAAATGTTCTGGCAAGATCACATGGATTTTGCGAAGAAACCTGGAATCAAGTTTGAATCAATTAAGAATCGAAACTTAGTTGCTTTCCAGTTCTCACAAGTTTGATTCGTGTAGAATCGCACAAGTTACCTACCATGAGCTTGTTTAATGCTGGCTCAAGCAGGATTTCCATCTTCATTGTGAATCGTATCACTCAGATGTTCTGGCAATATCACAAGGATAATGCGTAGGACTTGATTGTGTCCTAATGAGATGATAAATTGATCTCGTTTGGCTCTAGACTCAATAAGTGCATTTTGGTAATCGGAGGCTGGAGCAGACTGCCACCTTTTCAATATTAACTGACTCGGAGTGAGAAAGTCAATAGATACGTGTTGATCTCCGTGACAATGAGACAAGTTTCTTTTGAGAGAAACTCGAATGGCTGGGAAGGGTTGTGCATTGCATCACTGGGTCCATGATGACTTGTCTTCAATAGATGTATTGACCCGGTTTCTGCCTAAGTTGCATAGAATATTCAACTCCTTCAATGCTTACCAATACGTCATCATTAGCACCTTGTTGTGATTGTTCCAGTGCTAACTTAAGTACTTGGTCCGCATTCAGCTTCATTCCACTCCATCTTTCCTAAGGACAACTATTTCTAGCTATGGAATGTCCTTGGGTAGATCCCTCCGGTTCTGGTTGGATCATAGGACTTAGTTTCCTATCCTAAACCACCTTTTGACTCCATCGTTCCGTCGTGGATAGTAGGTTGTTTTGGGTAAAGATCGTAACCATAAAACCATTGAAAACCATTCAAAGTGCTTGATAAAAATCAAAACTTTTAACACTTGAAAGTTTTACATTTCTGAAAAGCTCCCCCTACACACATGCATCGATATACGAAATAGTTTGGCATGTGAAGGAAAGAGTTGTACTTGAGTCTTTAAGATCACATGTTGCGATATATTACATTTTAATCACATTTTCTCCCCCTATCTCTAATATAAAAATATAATATTAGAGATACCAATTGAATAAAATATGACATTTTCCGAAAAATCGTTGGGAGAGAAACATGTGTGCACGCATGAATCATGGAACATTTTCAGTCGGGTCGCTCCCCCTCAACAATATATGTGTGTCTTGAGAAAAAATTTGACAAAATTTTAGAAAAACGACACCACAAAATATGTTGAGGTACGGAGTTGAGATGCCTTTTCTGATATAATATATTACATTTGACAATTTTATATCATTTTCGGAATGTGTTGGATACATAAAATATGACAATTTTAGAGATGTACCCAACAACATTAGAAGGCTTGATTTTAAAACGCTCCCCCTCAAAAATTGATCAAAATAACATATGACATTTTTAGATATAAAAACCTATTATGAGGAAGGGAGTGTTGAACACACAATTTTGAAAGATTTAGAAAAACCTTTTGAGAAATTCTTGAAAAATTGTGTTCAACGGTTTTAAAATAATCAGGATAGAAGACTTCTCTTCTATTGATTAGGGAAAGCGCACTGAAACGTACACTCCCCTTTCGGGTCCGTTTTTCATGAGCTCAAAACTTTGATTGTTTTGTGACTAGCTCATGACCGAGAAAAATAAATTTCCCGTTGTGAAGGATAAGTTATCATCCGTGATAAACTTTCCTTAAGTTGAAGTTCGAGTTCTAAGCTGACATTTACTTAGAAATCGTTTTTCATGAACTTAAAAAATTTGAATGTTTTTATGAGAAGCTCATGACCGAGAAATATGAATTTCTCGTTGAGAAGGTTAAGTTATCGTCCGAGATAAACTTTCCTTAGTTGAAGTCCGAGTTCTAAGCTGTGATGCGCCTAGAAGTCATATACACGAGCTTAAAACTTTCGAATAGTTTGAATGTAAGCTCGTGTCCGAGAAAACTCGAATTTCTCGTTTTGAGGATAAGTCATACTCGGGATGAACTTTCCTATCTTGTGAGCCCGGGTTACAGTCTGTAATTTGACTATAAGCCTTGTACACGAGCATAAAACTTTTGAATAGTTTTACTATAAGCTTGTGACCGAGAAATATGAATTTCTCGTTTTGAGGGTAACTTATCGTTGAAGAGATAAAGTTCCCTTTCTTTGACGTTCGAGTTACAGCCTGAAAATGTGACTGTAAGTCATTGTAGAAGCTTAGTTTTGAAGCCCCTGAGACGCTTGTTTCTCTGATATCTGCTTCTTCAGCAACCAAACTCTGAGAGTGTCTTTTGTTGAGCGGTATGAATATGGAAAACCTTTGTGTTCTTGTTGAACCTTTACTTTATTACCTGCACTTCCATCAGTAGTTTGTATGCTTGCATGTGGGTTAGCGATATCTTGATGAGAACCATGTGGGGGTTCACCTTGAACCTTTGTCGAGCTAGAGGGAAATATCTTTCCAGTAGGAACCCACCTAAGACCTATTGTTTTGAAGGTTCTACCCGTTGGTATCCACCTAAGACATGGTCGAGGAGACATAGTTTTCTCATGCACAGCGGAAGACTTAGTTGGAGAAAACCTATTTCCTTTAGGGTTCCGTCTCTGAGGTGCTCTAGCTTTTTGGTTCACCTTGTTCAGGACTTTAGTGATACAATCATCATGAATGGCATTAAACACGCATTTGTTACATTTCGTGCAAACAAAGTTCTTAGCATCTGAGAAGGCTCTAGAGTTCCTAGGGTTGGCAGAATTGTGCACATCATAGAAGGGTCTAGAATTCCTAGATGTGTGAACAACGCTCCTAGGTTGTGGTTTGGTCCTATCTCTTGCTTGTGTCTTGTTTTTAGCATCCTCTAGATAGCTTTTATGACCCGTGTCATTTGAACTACGCCTAGGCATGTTCTTGGAGCTAGATCTAAAGTTGCTTGAAGCATTCATGTGATCGGGTTTTGCAGAAGCAGTTTGTCTTAAAGTCGGTCTAGATTGTGGAGTGACTGGTTTAGGAAAATTGCTACGCACGTCAACTTGGGATGCAAACCTCAGATTCGACGTTTTGAGTCGTTCAGATTTAAACGCATTCGGTTGTCTAGCAACTGAGCGATTTCTGACTGGTTGAGAAGGAGGTTTCCCCAATACTGACTGTTTTGCTAACTTAGTATCCACACTATTTCCTTTTATCTTCCTTAATTCGTTTTTCACCGCTGTCAGTGCAAAAACCTTTTCCTGAATCTGAGCCTTTAATTGCTCATTTTGTAGAAGTAATTGAGCAACGCGTTGTTCTAACTTAATGTTCATATTATCAAATATGGCGTTATCATCATTCGTATCATTACTTTCTACAGTGTCGATAGTTTGCACAGATATTTCACTTAATGAAGCAGGCGGAGGACTTGGATTTTGAGAAGCCAACTTTGATTCTAACAAATTTATTTGTTTCACAAAATGTTCTTTTTCCGCGTTGAAATCTTGAATCTTACGATCCAATTTTTGTTCAAGAACAACATTTGCTTTTTCAAGTTTTTCAAAATAAGCTTCAAATTTGTCATTTTTCTTTGAAAATTCGAGTTTGGCATCCTCAAAATCTTTTGTCTTCTGAGCTAACAGACTTTCAAGCTCGTGAATCCTAGAATTAACATCCTGAGAAGTCTCTCCACCATTAGTACTCGTATCTGATGAATCAGGTGTGGTATTGCTATCAACCTTTTCCACTAGATACGTGTCAAGAATGGGTTCAGATTGCTCAGTATGTTGAGAGACATCGTATTCAGCATTTAAATGTACCATAGCCATTGGCTGATCATCATAAATGGGTCTGATATCCGCATCATTGGTTGTTTGATCATTCCCTGAGCTGGTACTGATATGCTGCGTTTCTGATTCTGTCCCGCTGCTCTCTGTATCAACCGAAGAAGCATCCAATGCTTGATCTCTATCGACAGTGCTCTCTTTCGTCTGCATCAGTATTTGATTCACCCTTCTTTGAAAGTGCCTTTGATGGCGTGTTCTTTCAGCAATTGACTTCTTTATGTTGCTCATATGTTGAAGAAGTGTCTCTTTGAACGCTTGAAGATCTACGAGAGTGTATTTGGTAAAGTATGTGCTTGTGAACTCTCGATCGTTTTTGGATAAGCCACTTGAGTCAATGAATTGCTGGAACTGATTGTTGAGAGATAAAAGGACCTCCATGGATATATTCTCGTGAAAATCGTATCTGTCAAGTTCTTGTTGAAGATGGTCCACATTAAGTAGCATCGTTCTGATGAATGTCTCAACATCTTGACCAAATAGTAAAAAGAATACCCGTTTGAATCCAATTTCAAGACGAGTGCCTTTTAGGTGTTCTCTTGAAAGAACCTGAAGGTGTGACTGAAGCAACTTTATGTGTTCCATGCATCTTTCTTTTGCTTTCGACATCTTGTATTTGATTGCATGAACGGTTTTGGTGGTAGAATCCTTGTTAGAAGGTTTACTGATTGGAGTCTCAGTATTTGTCTGAACCTCTGGATTCTGCATCTTCTCTTTATTCATCTCAGTCATGGACGTTGTTGGTGTTGAATCCACGAAGATGTCCATTGAACGGATGTCTCGAAGAGGATATGATGTGTATGGATTATGGATCTTAGTGGATGTGTTGTGATTTGATTGTGGTTGAAATTCCGAAAAATCTGATTTTTGCTCAGTCCGACAATAAATTCCTCAGTCCGACAAAACGGTAAGCCGAAAAAAATTTGAATCACCAAATTTTGAAATCGAGTTAGAAATAGCCAAAAACTAGTAGGGAAAAAATTTGAAAAGTGAAAAATTTTGACAAAAATAAAACCTAAAATTGGCCTAAAAATTTGAATTTTGGTCCGAAAATTTGAATTTTTGGTCGAAAAATTTTTCGCATCGCCAAAATTTGAAATCGAAGTTTAAATGGCCTAAAAATGGTCTAGGAAAAAATAAATTTTTCAATGGTTTTCCCGCCAAATTACTCAAACAAAATACCCATCGGAATGTCCATCGGAATGTTCAGATCGGAATGTCCTATCGCAATGTTCAGATCGGAATGTTCTATCGCAATGCACTGTCGCAATGCCCAGATCGGAATGTTCTGTCGGAATGTGGCTGTCGGAATGTTCAGATCGCAATATGCTGTCGCAATGTTAGATCGGAATGTGGCTGAGAAAAATTGGACAGAGTAACGACTTAACAAAACCCTTAAAATCCGTCGGAATCCCAGATCGCAATGCACGATCAGAATATCCAGATCGGAATAAGGTATCGCAATACAGTGATCGCAAAGTAGAATCCTAAGATTATTGCGATCAAATCCCCCACAATTGTACTTTCCGATGGTGACACTTGCTTGAATTTCGGAATGAAGAAAAATAAGAAATTTCGCAACTTTTGATCCAAAAAATTTGTGTTTTAGCCAAAACCAAGATACCCAAATCACTACTACTAGTATGTATATGATTTGTATCAAGAAAAGACCATAAAAACACAAAAAGAAAGATAGGACGTGAGATATGGATCAAAGAGGCCACGAAAATTCAAGAACACCACACACGAATCTTCAATCACCTATCCACTATAGGCTTTGATACCAAATGTTATTCCCATTTAATCCATAACACAAGATTCTTAGAGAGAGAAAGAGGAGAAAAGTAGAGAGAGAGAGTAGAGAGAGAGGTGGAAGGTTTACACTAAAACTATGTGTTTAATGAAATGAACCAACACCCTCTTTCACATGTGAAAGAGGGTTATATACCCCACGGCTCTAAGGCCTTTGTGGGCTTCATCTTGGGTCGGGCTTGGCTTTGTTTTGGGCTTACGCCCCTAACTTATACAATATTAGCTTAAAGTCCAAGCCCGGTTTTCCCGACTAACCTATTACAATACAAGACCTTTTAACGACTAAGATGACCTATTACATTCTTGTTCGACTATATAAAATATAGGGCTAACACCCGCTCTAATCAATTGACTCCACCGAGTTTTGCTCCTAATCAAAATGCTAACAACAACTATCGAAACAATCAAGTTGGTTTTAAAAACAATTACAAAGGAAACTATGGGAATCAAGGGGCTAATAATCAAGTTTCAAACAAAAATCAAAGTGATTTTCAAAACAACAACAAGGGTTTGCAAACTTTGAAAGATCTTCCAAATGAATTTGTTGAATACGCTAATGGAAACGATGCTAGGTTTGACAACATTCAAAGAGAAATCATTAGCCTAAGATCCGAGTTTAAGAACGACTTGAAGAAGGAGTTGAAAAATGAGTTAGAAAATAAGCTTAAGATCCATACAAACAAAATGGAAGGGAATGTAACTAGGTTACAACAAAACCAACAAAAAATGGAACAAGGGAAACATGAAATAAAACAAGAGATGATTAAGGCCGAGAAGAGGCAATCCATGTTTGAGGACAAAATTTCATCTATGTTTGAGGCTACTATGTGCAAACCGTCTTCGAGTAGTCTTCCTAGCAACACCATATCGAACCCTAAGGGAGAGATGAAAGTGATTACCACACGTAGTGGTAAGACACTTAAGGAATCGACTCCTCAACCAATTGCTCCTACGGAGGATGCAATTGAGGAAGACCCCAAGGTGGTGGTCGAAAAGGAGCATGTCCAAATCTCACGAAGTACCGCTCATGCCACACCTACGGTTGACCCATTACCACATTTGGAACCCGAGATTCCAAAGGCTATGCCTATGCCTCAACCCATACCACCTTTGCCCTACCATCGAGACTTAGGAAGGAGAAACGTCAAGAGCGCGACAATTACCAATTTGAGCTTTTTATGGAAATGTTTCATGACGTTCATTTTAATGTGAGTTTTGTCGATGCTTTGGTCATGATGTCTCGATTTGCCGCTAACTTTAAGAGTATGTTGAACAACAAGGAGAAATTGCAACAATTGTCTAGCTGTTCATCGGTTTGTCTTAATCGCATACCTCAAAAAGTCGGTGATCCCGGTAAATTCTTGATCTGTTGTGCAATCCAAGACATGGAATAATGCTATGCCTTGGCCGATCTTGGTGCTAGTATTAACTTGATGCCACTTGCAATCTTTAAGTCGCTCAATCTTCCTAATCTTACTCCTTCACTAATGTCTATCGAGTTGGCCGACCATTCCACAATTCCCGCATGTGGATTGGCGGAAGAAGTTTTTGTGAAAGTGGGAAAGTTCTATTATCTGGTAGACTTTATCGTTGTCGATATTCCCACGGATCCTCATGTTCCTCTCATTTTAGGTCGTTCGTTTTTAGATACGTCTATGGCTTTAATTGATGTTCATGCTAGAAAGATCACCTTACGTTTCAACGACGAGGAACTTGTTATAAACGGAACTCAAAATTCTCAAATTTCTCATGTTTATTCCAATGCAACCAGAAACCTCGTTGATATGATCGACGTTGTTTGCGAGGAATTTTCACAAGAACTTTTAGGTTTTGGTGATGATGAAAATAGTGGCAATCCTACTATGTTAGATCCCATTCTTGATAACTGGACACCAACCTTCACTCCATTTGAAGGTGGTGGTTTTACGTTGGAATAATTCGATGTTCCACGTACTTGTGATGAAGACCTCGACAATGATGAGGACTTCTCGATTATCAAGGATTTTCTTAACGATTTCCCATTCTCTCCACCCGACGAGGTTATGAGTATCGAGCCCAAATCTTCGATTGAGGAACCACCTATCCTCGAGTTGAAAGATTTACCTCCTCATCTCGAATATATCTTTTTGGAGGAGGACGACAAGTTGCCGGTTATTATTTCGAAAGAACTTTCAAATGATGCAAAAACCGCACTTGTCGATGTTCTAAAGGATCACAAAGGGGAAATTGCGTGGAAGTTATCTGACATTAAGGGGATCGATCCCAAATTTTGTACCCACAAAATCTTAATGGAGGAGGATTACAAGCCCGCAATCCAATGTCAAAGGAGGGTGAACCCCAAAATTCACGATGTCATCAAAAAGGAAGTCCTAAAACTCCTTGACGCGGGAATGATTTACCCTATTTCCGATAGCCCTTGGGTGAGTCCTATCCATTGTGTCCCTAAAAAGGGAGGAATGACCGTTGTGCCAAACGATGCCAACGAGTTAATTCCCGCTATACTCGTGACCGGATGGACAGTGTGCATTGACTATCGTAAGTTGAATGACGCCACTCGAAAAGACCATTTTCCCTTGCCCTTCATGGACCAAATGTTGGAGCGTCTTACGGGAAACGATTTCTATTGCTTTTTTGATGGTTTTTCCGGTTACTTCCAAATTCCCATCGATCCTCGTGATCAAGAAAAAACTACGTTTACGTGTCCATATGGAACGTTTGCCTATCGTAGAATGCCATTCGGACTTTGCAATGCACCGGGAACCTTTCAAAGGTGCATGATGGCTATTTTTCATGATATGATCGAGAAAACGATGGAAGTCTTCATGGATGACTTTTCCGTGTTTGGTAGTTCGTTCACTTCGTGTTTGTCGAATCTTGAGAGAATGTTGAAGCGTTTTGAGGAAACCAACCTTGTGCTTAATTGGGAAAAATGTCATTTTATGTTTAAAAGTGGAATCGTCTTAGGGCACAAGGTTTCGAAAGCGTGGATTGAGGTAGATCAAGCTAAGGTAAACGTCTTTGCCAAATTACCTCATCCCAAAACCGTTAAGGGAGTTAGGAGTTTCCTAGGCCACGCGGGCTTTTATCGTCGATTCATCAAGGATTTTTCAAAGATCTCTCGACCTATTACACATCTCCTTGAAAAAGATGTACGTTTTGTCTTTAACGAAGATTGTGTACGAGCCTTTGAAATCCTTAAGAGGAAACTTACCGAAGCTCCCATTCTTGTTGCTCCCAATTGGAACCTCCCCTTGGAGCTCATGTGTGATGCTAGTAACTACGCTCTTGGGAATAAATCTATGCTTACTTGTTACCCCTACTAGTTGATTATCCGTACCCCTACTAGAGTAAGTTCCCCCTGCTAACTAACAAAGGCAGGGGGATTGGTTCCCCTGCTGAAGTCAAAGGCCCTGCTGTCAGAGATAAACTTGGAATAGATTTTTACGCGTTTCAGTTATTATTCCTTAATACTTTCCAAGTTTATTAATAGTGATCTTGTACGTGAGTCCTTATGGCTATAAAAGGACTCACTAGGTTAGCATGCAATGTGTGTCTTTCTCTATTGTCTTTCATTGTCATACTTTAAGGTTTTGTAAACCCTAATACCATTTTAGGGTATTCGTATATCATTGATATATTAAAGTTCAACGTTTCAATCATATTGTTCTTGTGCTAAACATTATATTCCGCATCTTGTTTAGTTACGTTGCTTTGCAAAGTTTCTCTAGTGTTAGATTGAATTCTTTCTTTCTTTCACAACCCTTAAACAAGCTATTAAGGTTTAAGATCTGACTTTGGGATCAACAAGTGGTATCAGAGCTTGTTGAGAAACTTTGTCTAAATCAAGAACAAAACCCTCATAGCAACCATGTCTTCAGACTCTTCCTCAAACAGCAACAACCACAATAACCTCAAGTTACCTATGTTGGATCCTGAAAACTTTGAATTATGGGAATTCAGAATCCAACAATACCTGAAAATGGAACACTATGTTCTCTAGGAGATCATAGAATTTGGTGATCAATTCAACAAAATGTTAGCAGTTGAAGAGGGCAAGGAAGAAGAAAAAGGTGAAAGTTCCAAAGGTAAGGACAAGAAGAAATCTGCTGCTCTTTGTGATAAGGAAATACTGGCCAGAAGGCATGATGTCAGGGCTCACAGCTCGTTGCTGTTGGCTCTACCTGATAGACATCAACTTAGATTCAGAAAATACAAAACAGCTAAGGAACTATGGGAAGCCATAGGCACAACCTTTGGAGGAAATGAAGCCACAAAGAAGAAGAAGAAGAAGAATCAAATGTTGGATGATTTTGCTTCTTTCAAAGCAATTGGTGATGAATCAATTGGAGCTATTTACAATAGGCTTCAAGATATGGTGGCCCAGTTGGAATTCTTTGATATTGAGGTGTCAAGAGAGCAGGTGAGTACCAGGTTTCTTAACAGCCTCCAAAAAGAATGGTTTGTCTATAAGGCAATTTGGCAGAATAAGGATGACTTGGACAACAAGAACATTGATGACATATACAATAACTTAAAAGTTTTTGAACCTGTTGTCAATGAGATGAAGTCAAAAGGAACGATTCCCACCAACTCAAGTGGATCCACTGATTCCCCTGCTAACATGGCATTCATATCACAAAGCAGTGGAATCTCCAAAAACAGTGGAATTGAAGTAGCCCCTGCTGCTTATTCCCCTGCTACCAGGTCTGGATCATCTTATGATGAAGAAAGACCAGCTACATTCAGCCTTGATACTGCTTGTGCTTTTATAGCATCTCAAGGGCCACAAGGATCTACTGTGTTACATGAAAATCTAAGTTAAATCAGTAAGCAAGGGCTAGAACAGATGGATATCAAGTGGAATATGGCTCTACTTAGCATGAGAGCCAATAGGTTCTACAAGAAGTATGGGAAGAAGATCTCAATCAATCCCTCTGATGTGGCTGGGTTTGATAAAACAAAAGTTGAATGCTACAACTGTGGCAAGAAGGGTCATTTCGCAAGAGAATGCAGAGGACCTAAGACTAGAAACAACTATAGGAAGGAAACCAGAGATGATGATTCCGGTGCTAAAGCCATGGTAGCCATGCAGGGGATAGATGGAGCAGGTGGATGGGACTGGAGTGCCATGACATAGAATGTGGAAAGAAATCAAGCTTTGGTTGCTGAGGAAAAAGAAGAAGAGTTTGCACTAATGGCCATGTCAAGTTCCAGCTCTGACAATGAGGTATATGACGATTCATATTGTACTAAAGCTTGTAGGAAAAATACTGAGTCTTTGAATGATCAAATCAGAAAGGTAAAAGCTGACTATATCAATTGTGATAATGATCTTGATAATTATAGACGTGCTTTAGAACAGTTAGAGTCCACCATAAGAGAGTTTAAGCAAAGAGAAAGTGATTATAGGGATCACATTGTGATTCTAGAAAGAGATGCCAAGGAGAATAACCAATCTATTAAGGAGTTGACTGCTGAACTTGAAATCTTTAAATCTAACAAAAAGATAGATGAGGAAACTATTGAAAAATTTGGAAAAGCTTCAAAAGATTTAACCAAAGCAGTTGAAATTGGTCAATCTCCTAGGGACAAAACAGGGTTTGGGATTAAAAATGAGCATGCTACCATACCACCACCCCCTGCCAACATCCATGCTCCTTTTCCTAGAAAATACCTGTCTTGGACTGGTCTCCCTTATTTTCAAAAACAGGATGACATTGAGTTTGACTTGAGTGCTTACATACCTAATAATCTTGATATTGAAGAGTCTCTAGTAAAAACCAGTGTTATTAGGGATTTTGAAAAGGAACAGGTTGCTTTAAAACAATGGAAAATTGATAACCCTGTTCTATTTTCAAGAGAAGGAATTTTTGGTAGTGATTCTAGTTCTAAGAGTAGCTCCCCCGAATGTAAAACCAGATCACAGTCCCCTAAGTCCACCATTAAATATGCTGGTATGTACAGGACTGTTAGAGGTAATCAAAGAAATTGGAATGACCAAAAGTCTCATCAATTAGGAGAAGACTTTGTGATTAACACCAAGCCCTGCTTCACATGTGGCAGTTTTGAGCACACTTATCAAGAGTGTAAGGCACCAATGGAGGTGGTGGCTGCAAATCCTTTAAAGGATATGCAACCTAAAACCATTCTTCTAAATGCAAGGGCAAAATCCTTCTCCCCTGCCAAGTATGTTGCCCCTGCCTTGAGAAACAGGGTGATGGATAAATATGTTGTTCCTGCACTTAGAAAGGAGAATGATGTTCACACCAAGCCAAGCACCTCTGTGACCATCCCAACACCTCATAATGCATATAGATCTGGCCCTAGACCTTACCAACACATGAATAGAGGCCAAAACAAAAAATGGGTTCCCTCTGCTAAGCATAGGGATTCCCCTGCTAAAACTGGGGTATCCCCTGCTAATAAAGTTTTGCCTTCTAGGAGCATGGGTAGACGGGGAAAAGCTATGAAAGCCTCAGCTCGTTGGGTCTGGGTACCCAAAAGGGGTACTCAATCTAATGGTGTATCTCTAGTTTTTGACAAGCTATCCTACATTGATACACGAGGTAGATCCAAGTCTGTAATGGCTTGGGTCCCCAAGAAAAACTAATTTGTTTTTCTTTTTGCAGGTGACAAAGAAGACAAAGGATGATAGAGCATATTGGGACAGTGGATGCTCAAGAAGCATGACTGGACAAAAATCTTATCTGTCTAATTTTGTGCCCGTGCATGACAATGATGGTGTTTCTTTTGGAGATGGGCATGGAACAATAACAGGAAAAGGAACTATTGTCACCAATGGGATGACCTTTGACAATGTTTACTTGGTGAAAGAACTCAAGTACAATCTCTTCAGTGTGTCACAAATAACTGACAACAAGAATTTTGTCTTGTTTACTGACACTGAATGCCTGGTGTTAGGAAAGGAGTTTGTCTTACCACCAGATACTCCTATTGTACTCAGAACACTAAGACAAAAGAACATGTACACAGTTGACCTCAAGGACATCTCTCTCCAAGATAATGAAACCTGCTTCATTGCCAAAGCCTCAGTAGATGAATGTAAGAAATGGCATAGAAGACTTGGTCATCTGAATTTCAAGAACATGAACAAACTAGTGAAATATAATCTGGTTCATGGTCTTCCTTCTAAGTCTTTTGTCAATGAACATACTTGTGCTGCCTGTCTGAAAGGGAAGCAACACAGAGCATCTTGCAAATCAAAAACAAGTATGTCCACCACCAAGCCATTGGAACTACTGCATATGGATCTCTTTGGTCCTACTTCTGTGGCAAGCATAATGAAGAAATGGTACTGCCTAGTGATTACTGATGATTTTTCAAGGTTCACATGGACATTCTTTCTATTTCAGAAGAGTGACACAGCTGATGTACTCATTGGGTTCATCAATCAGATTGAACTATCAAAAAGCATGAAGGTAGTCACCATGAGATCAGACAATGGTGGTGAGTTCAGAAATCAGAAATTGGACTCTTTCTGCATAAACAAAGGAATCAAGAGGGAATTCAGCATTGCAAGAACACCTCAACAGAATGGAGTGGTAGAAAGAAGGAATAGGACACTCATTGAAGCTGCAAGAACTATGCTGTCCGATTCAAAACTTCCAGTTATCTTTTGGGCTGAAGCTGTATCCACTACTTGTTATGTACAAAACAGGGCCTTGGTGGTTAAGGCACACAACAAGACCCCCTATCAGCTGTTCAATGGAAGACCTCCTTTAATTGACTTTTTCAGACCTTTTGGATGTCATGTGATCATCTTGAACACTATTGACAACCTGGGCAAGTTTAGTGAAAAGGGTGATGATGGATACTTTGTGGGTTATTCATTAAACAGCAAGGGATATAGGGTCTTCAACAAGAAGACAAGCAAAATCACAGAAAATCTTCATGTGAACTTTCTTGAAGACAAACCTGAAGATGTTCAAACAGGTCCTGACTGGTTCTTTGATATAGAAGTACTTTCAAAATCTATGAATTATGTACCTGTTGCATTGCAGAACACTAATATTTTAGGTACTCAAGAACCAACTGGTGCAGAGAAGTCACCCCTGAGGTACATGAATGTACCCTCACTATTTCCTATTGAAGATGATGATAAAGAAGATAATCCTTCTCTAGGAAAAGAACAGCCAATTTCATCCCCTGCTATGTCATCTCCTGAAAGCAGCGGAATGGCTGAAGGAAGTGGAATCCAGGATTCCCCTGCTAGACCAATTGCTTCCCCTTCCACAAAGGATCCAGCTGCTAATGAAACTAATGATGAAGAAAGAGATTCCCCAATCACTTTATCATCTACACCAATATCTGATGGTCCTATTATATCCAGCAGTGGAAGCAGAATCATCAAGAGTGGAGGCCCAAGTTACTCAGAGCTACATTCAGCTCATCAGCCCCCATCTCTAGGTCATGCTGTATCTTTTGGGAGTTCTTTTGAGGACTTATTTCCTAATCAAAACAGCCTCATCAATTCTGATTTGGAAGAAGATGAAACAGAAGTAATCATGCAGCCTACCTACATAATCAATAAGGATCACCCTATCTCTCAAATCATTGGTGATCCTGAAGCCCCTAGACATACAAGGTATACAGCAAAGGAGCACAGCTTCATTGCTAACATCACCATGAAGTTCAATCATGACAACATGCAGTGTTGTTTGTTTACTACATTCTTGTCACAAGAAGAGCCAAAGAAGATTTTCCAGTCTTTAAATGACCCAAGCTGGGTTGAAGCCATGCAAGAGGAGCTCTTACAGTTTGACATACAAGAGGTTTGGATTCTGGTAGATTGTCCCAAATGGGCAAGGCCTATTGGGACAAAGTGGGTACTCAGGAACAAAAAGGATGAAAGGGCGATAGTTGTCAGGAACAAAGCAAGACTAGTGGAACAAGGGTATACACAGGAAGAAGGAATTGACTATGAGGAGGTATTTTCTCCAGTTGCCAGGATTGAAGCCATTAGATTATTCCTTGCTTATGCTTCATTTATGGATTTCACTGTTTTCCAAATGGAGGTGAAAAGTGTCTTTCTATATGGAACCATTGATGAAGAAGTCTATGTTATGCAACCTCCAGGGTTTGAAGACCCAGAACATCCAGACAAAGTATACAAGGTGAAAAAGGCTATGTATGGACTTCACCAAGCTCCCAGGGCCTGGTATGGTACTCTCTCTAAATATCTCTTAGATAATGGATTCAGCAGGGGGAAGATTGATCAGACCCTGTTTACCAAGAAACAAAAGGGCGACCTTCTGCTAGTACAAGTCTATGTTGATGACATCATCTTTGGATCCACTAACTCTATGCTTAGCAAAGAGTTTGCCAAACTGATGCAGGATAAATTTCAAATGAGTGCCATGGGATAGCTAAACTTCTTTTTGGGGTTACAAGTTCAGCAGCGGAAATATGGGATATTTATCTCACAAGACAAATATGTGGCTGAGATTGTAAAGAAGTTTGGCATGTCTGATGGAAAGAAGGTGTCCACACCAATGGACAAGGATCATCCATGGGGTAGAGATGGTCCTGGAAAGCTTATTGATGTCAGGAACTACAGGTCTATGATTGGGTCTCTTATGTATCTCACAGCTTCAAGACCTGACATCATGTTTGCAGTTTGCTTATGTGCAAGATACCAGGTGGCACCAACAGTGTGTCATTTATTTGCTGTAAAAAGAATTTTTAGGTATCTAAAGAGTCATCCCACCTTAGGACTTTAGTATCCAAAGGAGTCACCATTTGAGTTGATAGCTTACTCAGATAGTGATTATGCTGGTGACAACAATGATAGGAAGTCCACAACAGGGGGATGCCAATTTTTGGGAAGCAGACTTATATCTTGGCAATGTAAGAAGCAGACAATTATGGCCACATCCACCACTGAAGCTGAGTATGTAGCAGCTGCTGCATGCTGTGGTCAAGTACTTTGGGTGCAAAATCAACTGCTTGATTATGGGTATAACTTTCTTAAAACCAAGATATTCATTGACAACAACAACACCATTTGCATTATTAAGAACCCTGTTTTTCATAGCAAAACTAAACATATTGAAATTAGACATCACTTTATCAGAGATTGTTTTGAAAAAAGACTGATTGTCCCTGAGAAAATTGATACAGAACTTAATGTTTCTGATCTTTTAACAAAAGCTTTTGAAGTAGGGAGGTTTCAGTACCTGGTTGCAGGTATTGGAATGGTTACTCCCTAAAAACTGATGTCTATTTTGTCATGTATATTCAGGGTTGCTTTACTGCTGTTGTTGTATAGTTGTTAGTCCATTTTTCCATCACTTTTTATTCTACTTTTTTTTAACACAAATTCCCCTACTGGGGGTTCATTCCCCTGCTAAGAGAATTTTTCTCTTTAAAGCTGGGTTTGTTCTTTTTACAAAGTGGTTATATGTGGTTTTAGACAAACAATGCAGAGTTTCATGTGGTGCATACTATTCTCATTGGTGAATCAGGTATATGCTCTATGTTTCAGGGGAGGTTAGGTCACACCTTTAGGACTCAGGGTATCCTTAGGATACTCATATATGATCTTAGATCATATACATTGGTGAGTGAGGGTTCAGGGTGATGAGGACTTGCTGCAAAGCTTGTCAGAACTCTGAAACCTTGAGGCACTTTAATGGGTGCTTACACTTCTCTATTAAAACAACTTGTTGTTCAAGTACAGATGTATGGTACACATTGCCAAGACTAACTGACCATAAGTAAGGGAAAAGGTAGGGATGGTGACTAGGGTATGCATGTTTTCTTGGGCTGACCTGGTGCAGGGTGACTTATGTGTTGACTTTTTGTGCTGAGACATTTGCTGAATAGAGGACTCTTGAGTTTCTATGTATCTATCTTGTGTATACAAGTGTGTGCATTAGAGCAGAGCTAGTTAGCATTGGTCTCTCCATGACTAGTCCAATACCCCTAGGAAAGTTTCCCCTGCTTTCATCTTTTGCTTCCCCTGCTTTCATAACATTCCCCTGTTTGACCGTTGACCAACAATACCGTTACCCTGTTCATAGCCGTTGGGCCTGCTAGCATAAATTTTGGTTAGGGAATATTTAATTGTTTTTAAAAGATATTTAAGGCGCTTTCTTTGCTGATTGGTAATCTTTTCTTTATTATTTCAAATAAATTACTTTTTTATCAAGATTTATCTTTGATATTTTTGCAATTTGAAAATTTTGGTCCAATCACAGCTCTTCAATTCGCCTATAAAAACTTAATTCCCTTCACCAGCAGGTCCATCTCACTCTCTCAACTTAATCCCACCTACGTCTCACCTTTATAAACCTTTAAAATATTTTCAAACTTTATCATGCCTCTCAAAATTGCTGCTAATCATAACCAAATTGCTTTATTACATGATGAACCAGTAGAGTTTGCTGATGCTGTGGCCTTTCTAAAGTCCTCATACTTTAGAGTGGCCCTTCTCATCAACCCTAGAATTTATACCTCACACATTCAGCAGTTCTGGTCTAAATCCATGACCAAAACAGTGAATGGAGAGGTTACAATTCAAAGCACTGTAGATGGTCATCCCAAGGTGATTACACCTGCCTCCATCAGGGAGAATCTTCTTCTTGATGATGAGGATGGGATAACCAACCTATCTGAGGCTGAAATCTTTGCGGGTCTAGTTAAATTGGGGTACACTCTTTCTAAAAACCAAAGATGTAAGTTTACTAAAGGTTAGTTTGCCCCTCATTGGAAGTATTTGATTCATACAGTTTTACAATGTTTGTCACCAAAAACCACTGCTTTTAATAAATTTGGTAGTGAGATGGCTTCTGCCCTGATCTGCTTTGCAACAGGGAGGAAGTATTGTTTGTCTCAAATGATTTTTAAAGGAATGGTTAAAAATGTTTCAAGCAACTCAAAGTTTTTTATGTACCCAAGGTTTATAAAACTTCTGCTGAATATGAGTGATCATGGTCCAATTAAACACAAAAACTATTTTTCAGCAACCAAGCATACCACCAAACTATTCACCACACTTCTTGCACCATCACCACAGTTTTCTGGCAGGTCCATTCCACTCACTTCAATTATGGGAACCAAATCAGACAGGAAGAAGCCAAGAATCAAACAGCTAAACACCAATCTTCTGATTCCCCTGCCAAGAACCTACACCCTGCCAGTCCTTTACCCCCTGCTGATCCACAACATGAAAGGCGATCTAAATCCAGGTTTGCCAGGTCTCCCTTGCCTGGTGAATCTTCACAAGCAGTAGAGAGGAGAGTCTCCAAGGGTTTGGAGCAAACTGAGGGTTTGGTTGCCACTACTGTCTCATTCTCAAGGGGTGAGCAGGACAGTGACACCATCAGTAAGTCCTCTCCCTCACTCCATGATATCCAAAAAGGGGAGAAATCCCCTTCTAGGATTGAGAGCAGCATGAAACCTTTGACTAATTTGGAATTGACGAAAATGTGTATGAGTCTGAAAAGGCAGAATGCACAACTGGTACAAAATGTCAAAAAGCAAGGTCTGGTTATCAATAACTTGGAAACCAGACTTGCTACTCTTGAGGGGAGGAGAAATCCCAAACTTATTATATCCACAAATGAGGATGCTTCCAAAGGGGAGGAAGTTCCAAATACAGAAGAGTCTACTCAGTACTATTCATATCCTGGTGGTGTCCATGGAAAGATAGAAAGTGCTGAGAAAGGGGTAGAGAAAGGAAGTGGATCCCACTACTGTAAGTCCCTGCTTCAAAGGTTTCCCCTGTTGTTGCTGATCCCACTACTGTAAGTCGTTCCCCTGCTAAGAACATTACTCAAACATTTGTTAGAAAGAACAGAAAGCAACCAGCTCAGAAGGGGATTACAATCAAAGAACCTGCATCTAAAGTTAAACCAGCACCAGCAGTGGATCCAAAAGACAAAGGAAAAGGAATCATGGTTGAACAGCCTAAGAGAAAATACAAGCATCTAACTCCTGAACAGCAAAGGGCTCAAGAAGCACATGATGCACAAGTAGCTCTCAGGCTACAACAAGAGGAGATGGATATGCAGGATCAAAGAATGCAAAAGATGAGGCCCAAAGATATGCTCAAGCAGGTTGAGATTATGCACAGAGAACTGGATGACAGGGTACCTCATGTTGGAGAATTTCTTGATCAATGGGAGAAGGAGTTAATAAATGCTCCTTTGGAAGACAGGTATGAGTTGACTTGCCTTGTTTACAAATATCAAACTGAGTATCTGGAAAGAAGGGCAAATCAAATTCAGAGAGAGAAGTATTTAACTTCAGAGAAAGGGTAACTTGAACACTACAAAGTTTTGCTTAAGAGACATAAGAAGTGGAAGGATTATGACTTCAGAGATATGAGTTTTGAAGCCATAAAAAGAGCAGTCAGACCAGTCCTAAGATTGTATGATGTGGAGGATTGGATGACTATGAACTCTCCTGAGGAAGCTGAGTATCTCAGGAGACAAAGTGAAATGCTGCAGAAAGCTAGGGAATCTAAGAAAAGAAAAGCTGAAGGAACAACTTTGGAAACTACACAAGCAGGTGCATCATCCCAAGCAGGTGCATCATCACAAGCAGGGGCATTACATCAAGCAGGTGGAAGTTTTCCAGAAATTGAGAAGTTTGCACTTAATATAAAAGGGCAGCCAAAAGACTCAAGAGAATGAAGAAGGTTGGCATAGTTACTAAGGAGTCTCAACGGCCTTCAAATGATGAAATTGATAAACAGCTAATTCTGCAGGAAAATGATGATATCTCACCTAGTGAACTTGGAAAGAAGTTTGCTATCATAGAATATGCTGTTTTTGAACACAAAGGGAGGACTTGGTGGAAGCTTACAAGAGCTGACAATACAGCACAGATATTTCTAAGTCTAGATGTCATGTTTCAAACCTTAGATAGTGAGGACTTAGAAGATCTGTGGAAAATTTTGAAGAAGACTTTTGCTGCAAAACCTCCTACCATGGATGGTGTGGAGAAGGATTGGGTAATCTAGGAGTGCATGCATAGGATGTATGAGCATGAGCTATTTGATCCTATATTTGATGCAGTGAATAAAGGAGATTTGTTGTATTGGAAGCTGTTTACCAATTCTGGGGTCTATGAGGTAGTGATGGAAGGAGTAAGTGTGTACTTGATCAATCATAGGTATTATCCCTTCACTCAGGAGACCTTGAAGAAACTAGCACAGGCTAACTTGATTGTAGATGCTAAAACGCCTGTTGCTTATGATCTGGTAAGAATGATTCATAGTCAGATTTGGCCAGAAAGTTTGTAAGCATCCTCATCAACTAGTATTTATTCAGAAACTTGTCTTTAGGGGAAAGCACAAGTTTAGGGGAGGATTGTTGGGAATAAATCTATGCTTACTTGTTACCCCTGCTAGTTGATTATCCGTACCCCTGCTAGAGTAAGTTCCCCCTGCTAAATAACAAAGGCAGGGGGATTGGTTCCCCTGCTGAAGTCAAAGGCCCTGCTGTCAGAGATAAACTTGGAATAGATTTTTACGCGTTTCAGTTATTATTCCTTAATACTTTCCAAGTTTGTTAGTAGTGATCTTGTACGTGAGTCCTTATGGCTATAAAAGTACTCACTAGGTTAGCATGCAATGTGTGTCTTTCTCTATTGTCTTTCATTGTCATACTTTAAGGTTTTGTAAACCCTAATACCATTTTAGGGTATTCGTATATCATTGATATATTAAAGTTCAACGTTTCAATCATATTGTTCTTGTGCTAAACATTATATTCCGCATCTTGTTTAGTTACGTTGCTTTGTAAAGTTTCTCTAGTGTTAGATTGAATTCTTTCTTTCTATCACAACCCTTAAACAAGCTATTAAGGTTTAAGATCTGACTTTGGGATCAACATACGCTATTGGGGCCGTATTGGGGCAACGTCATGAAATGCACTTCTTGCCTATTCACTATGCTAGCAAGACGATGACCGAGGCTCAACTAAAATACACTACAACTGAGAAGGAATTCCTTGCCGTGGTGTATGCATTTGAGAAATTTCGACCTTATCTCGTCTTGACGAAATGCATAGTGTATACGGATCATTCGGCTATCAAGTATCTCATGGCTAAACAAGATGCTAAGCCGATATTACTTCGTTGGATTCTCCTCCTTCAAGAATTTGATCACAAAATCGTTGACAAAAAAGGAGCCGAGAATCTAGCGGCCGATCATCTTTCTTGTTTGGAAGATCCTCACCAAAGTGTTTACGAGCCCAAGGAAATCACCGAAACATTTCCGCTCGAGACACTTGGTGTAGTGAATTCTAAGCTTGATTCTTCTACCCCATGGTTTGCGGACATCGCAAATTACCATGCGGGCAACTTCATCATCAAGGGTATGACGACTCAAGAAAAACGAAAATTCTTTCGTGACGTCAATTCTATTTTTGGAACGATCCTTACTTGTTTCGAACTTGTGCGGATCAAATTATTCGACGTTGTGTCTTTGGTACCGAAGCTTCTAACATCCTTACACTCTGTTCCCGAGTTTATATTTTGGAGTGAAAGGGAAATGTTTGGGATGGAAATAAAAAAACTTTATGTTCCTAAGATTTTCAAGGAGAGAAGTGAAATGTAAAGGAGAGTAAATTACACAAAATTTACTCTCCAAATCTTATTCCCAATTTGGAGAGTAAAGGAGTGAAATTGTTTTTAAGGCTTTTTTTGTTACATGCTTCTCCTTTCTTTCCAACTCAGGAACACAAAGTAAAAAAAATCATACTTCTATCCTCTTTACTTCTCTCCTTTTTTTCCATCTTCATCTCTTTTCTTTCCATTTTTTCTCGGGAATAGAGTGTAGAGCTTGTCACGAGGGACCCACGGGTGGTCACCACGGTGCTAATCTCACGGCTAAGAAAGTCTTTGATGCCGGTTTCTTTTGGCCTACTATTTACCGAGATACACATGAGCTTGTGAAGTCGTGTGACTCATGCCAACGACAAGGAAAAGCCTCACAAAAAGATGAAATGCCACAAAATATCATCCAAGTGTGTGAGATCTTTGACGTTTGGGGCATTGACTTTATGGGGCCGTTCCCATCATCTCGTGGTAATAAGTACATCCTTGTCGCCGTTGACTACCTATCTAAGTGGGTGGAAGATAAGGCTTTGCCCACCAATGATGCTCGTGTGGTAGTCAAGCTTTTGAAAAGCTTGTTTTCTCGGTTTGGAACCCCTCGTGCGGTCATAAGCGATCGTGGAACCCATTTTTGTAACGACCAATTCGAAAGGGTCCTAAGGAAATATGGGTTACACATCGGATTTCTACGGCTTATCACCCACAAACGAGTGGGCAAGTCGAGGTTTCAAACCAAGCGTTGAAAAGGATCTTGGAGAGATCGATTGGGGAAAACCGACAATCTTGGTTGGATAAGTTGGACGATGCTTTATGGTCCTTTATTACCGCTCATAAGACGCCCATTGGGTGCACTCCTTACAAGCTTGTGTATGGGAAAAATTATCACTTGCCAATTGAATTGGAACACAAGGCTTATTGGGCCCTAAAGCATTGTAATGATGATATGGAGACCGCCGGGAAACACCGAAAAATGCAATTAAATGAACTGGATGAATTAAGGGATATTGCTTATGAAAATTCATTAATTTATAAAGAAAAGACTAAAAAGTTGCATGATTCAAAAATTAAAAACCGGGTTTTTAACATTGGGGATCAAGTTTTGCTTTTTAACTCTCGATTGAAAATCTTTTCCGGTAAGTTGAAATCTCGTTGGTCCAGTCCATTCACCGTGACTCAAGTTTTTCCATATGGGACCATTGGGCTAGCTCAAAATGATGGCCCCAATTTCAAGGTGAATGGACATAGGTTGAAGCACTACTTTGGCGGGGAAGTTCCATCCTTGAACTACCTCGACCAAATCACCTTCCCCAAGGATAATTAGTATTGAGGGGATCGAGTCGAGCTCATGACTCGGTAATCAAAAACGAGGTGCCTCGTGGGGGAGTCTCATGCTTATTCTATGTACATATTATCGCTTTCTAATGTAGTAACGTGAGGGGATTTGTGCCCTTCCAACCTTTGTTTCGTGGTTGTTTGTGAATTGTGGATTTTAGATGATCATTATCTTCACGATTGGAGCCTCTCGTGTTCGTTTTATGGGAGCACTCGATCGTTTGCTTTGAAGACTTTCTCAATATCCATGATATATCCTTTGATGTTCTAACCTTAGGTTTTTAGCACACTTCATAAACGGCTTTAAATTTAATGGTTACACCCTTTCCATGCTAGATTACGCATTCGACTACGTCTCTAGTGTGGGGGTGTTTGCACCCCTAGACTCGAAATATTGAGGACAATGTTTAACTTTAGTATGGGGGGTGAATAGATACTTGCCTTGCCAAACCTTCACGCTTTCCAAAGTTTATCTTTTTGTTTATCGTTTTGTTGCAAAATAAGGCTAAAAATGGCCAAATTTTAAATGTTTTCTCATGTTGTATAAGTGTTTGAAGACACTAATGTAGATTTTCTGATGGCGAGAATAAGAGTAATTTTTTACTCGACCGTGTGTGTTGAGCACTTAGCTTTGATTCCTTAACTTTTTATTAGGCTAAGTCTCTTAAATGAGGACGAGAAATGATAGAGTTAATTATAAGTTACTATGCTAAACGTAGAGTACTCGTATTCTATCAAAAACTCATGTGTTCTTGTTGTTTGCTTATTCTCCCTTCGCTTGTAAATATTTTTTGCTTAATAAATATTGACTTAGCGGTTTAGTCTTGATTGTTGGTTTCTAGTCTTTTCTAGTAGCTTCCATGTAATTAAATTGGGAAAACATTAAGGTATTGCCAGCGTCACCGTTTTGAAGTATTGGCAACCCGAATAATCGAAAGCTTCACCCAATAATAAGATTTCAAGTGCTCACCTAAATCAAGCAAACATTTTGAAGCTCACAAGGCCGAAAAATCTATGCAACATTGAAAGTGAATCAAGCCTTAATCTTTGAAGCTTTAAAGATCCAAAATTCGCCTTAGCGTGAGGATATACGTCTTTGGCCAATAAAACCACCGATGAGGCGGATAATAAAAGGCAAGGCAAGACCGAAGTCATAATAAAAGCTTCATGGCGAAGTTGAATAAAAGATGGAGGTAAACCTATGATAATAAGGCCCTTCCGTTAGGGGGCGTATAAAAGTCTTGGTAATAAGTCTCATGTTCAAAACTATTATAAAACCGTGTTTATCGATCCTTCTTGTTGACTTAATTTTTTGACATCGTTGTCTATTAGGAGAGGTTATTAATTCGATGGTCTTGGTTACACCGTTGGGACTCTATTTTTAGACCTAAATCTCTATCATCGCATAAGTCAAACAATGTATCCTCGTGAAACATTCAAGACAAAATAAAATATAAGAGATACAACTTAGGAAATTGGGAGGATAAGTACGTGATTAGGGCATATGAGTAGTGTTAGCATTACTAACTTATAATGACAATGATCTCGTTGCACGCTTGGCATGGAATTGGGGTGAAAATCAAGGACGATGAAATTATTTCTAACGAAGCATTCACGTGTTCTTATTCTATGAACCTAAACGTCCCATTTTGCGATGAAAATCATACATTATGTCTAAAACGCAAGTAGTAGTAATAGTAGTAGTGTAGCTAGTTTATCATTCAATAAAAGTGAATAAAAATGAATTTTGGAGGTGCTACGATACTTTATTCTAGCATTGCGTGAGGGCACGACAATGGTTTAGTATTGGGGAGTGATGAGACTGCTTTTATACATAGTCTCATCGTCCAAAAAGGGCTTTAAATGCACTAAATATCATAAAAATGGCCAAATATATGCTTGTGTTTGTTGCTTGTGTATTTTAGGTACGGATATTGAGAAAATGACAAAAGATCACAAGATTCATACAAAAACGAACACGGGAAACGAAGTCGCACAATGAACCAAGCCCTAATGAAGATTTTCCAAGAGAAACCCTTGAAGATTTGAAGATTATGCAAGAAGGGTCCTCCAATATTGTAGAATTGACACTTTAAACCCTTGTATCTTTATAATTACAAGATTGGTCCCTAAAGTTTGTCAATATTACAAAAAGGGCCCTCCACTTTGAAGAATTGGAAATTTTAGTCCCTCAACAAAACTAAATTGTCAATATTAGTCCTCCTCAAAGTCAAACATACCATGAAGGACTTCAAGTTACAAGAAATTACAAGTTGGGTCCTTTAAAAATGTCAAATTACCAAAAGGACCCTTGACTTTGAAGAAATGGCAAAAATGGTCCCTCATTAATCATGACTTGGAAAATTCAGTCCTCCAAGAAGTCAAACAAACAAGTCAAGACCATTAACAATGAAAAAAATGCCAAAACAGCCCTTCAAGAATCAACAAATGGCAAGAAATACCCTTGAAAATACTTTGGAAAAGTATTTGGGGCAAAAGTATGAAAAAGAAAACTTGAGTTACAAAGGGAATCCGGATTTAGCTAGTTTATTTGCAAATGAAAGGAGTTATAAAGACAAGGGGTTAATCTTGGCAGGCATCACAACTTACCTAGACTAATCACCACTTGACACATGTCCCACTACCACCTTTCCACCAATCACCACTCACCCTGCTGCCATGTCACACTCCACTCACCCCATTATTTAAGTAATCCTAACAGATTAGTAAAACTGGCGCCTTAACATGTTTTTAAACATGTTTAAAACCAAAAACGGATTAAACTTGCAACTATTCACTCCAAGAACAAAATTAGGTTTTTATTAATGGCTTGAAATTAAACCCTAATATGCTCCAGATTTATGATTAAGCTTGCCTTAATCATAACCCAACTCACAAATAACTTGCGACATCACCCATCAACCCCACATGAGATTCCCCTGCTACACTCTTGTGCAAACTGCCAAAACTTGGGCAGCAATCCAACCATCCACATTGAAGCTTACTTTTTAAGCTTGATACAAGCCCTTGGATGCAATTACACCTTGCCAGCTACAACAAAACTCCAAGAACAAGTCACATGATCTTCAAAGTATTCAAACCCTCAAGGGTATAACTGGAACTTCATTAGATGGGGTTTCACGTTTTTTAGCTTTCCTAGTTCACTTGTAAGCCTATTTAAAGGCCTTAGGATACTACATTTTTTCTTTGCTCTTGAATTTTCCTTGTTCACTTTTCTGTAAATCATATATTCAAGTTAATGAAATGTGTTTGAAATTGTGAAGAAAACTCAAGTGCCAATCATTATATCTGCTTATTATTGTTGCTTGTTAACTGTTCTTGAATCCTAAAACCTGTTTTCAAAGGAGTGTGCAAAAGTTTGCATATTTTCCTTAAATCTTGATATTTTGCTAAGTCTTGTTCAAACCTTGGGATTTTTGGGCTATAAGTTGATCATAGCATCCTGATATTGTGATATCAAGGTGTTGTGAAGCTTATAACTTGGGGATAATCAAGTGTGGGGAACAAAGGTTGCATTAATCAAGTTTTTCACTTTTCTGTTTTTGATATTTGTGCTTCTAACTTTGTTCCATCTTAGCAGGCTTGTTTGTGGAAGCATGTGCTTGTTCTTGCTAGCACATAAGCTCAAAATTCGTGGGTGTGGATGCACATCCATGAGGTTTGCACCATTCTACCCAAAATCTGTTTAAAATCTTGATTTTTGGTGATTTTGTGTGTTGCTTGTGTTCTTGCTTAATTTTTGGTCTAATCTTGCTTGAATCCGCATATTATACTTGTTAATGTGTTTGATTGGGCTTGGGTAGTCTTGGAATACACTTACACTTGTTTAAATCTGATTTGAAAAAGATAAGGGGTGTTTGGGATTATCTGTTTAAGATCATAGGTTGCTATTGTGTTGTTGAAAGTTGTTGTTTATGCTTGTTATCTGTTATTTACTTAGTTGAGAACTAAAATCTGTAAGTTATTGGCTTTATAACCTTGAATCAAACATTATGCTATATCTCATTAGATTTGACTGATTTTGACCTAATATTTTGGAAATACCTAGAGTATATGCATGCTTAGGGCTAAAAGGTGTTAAATCATAGTCAATATAACCTGGTTTGAAGATTTGAGTGTTTAAATTTGGCTTGTTGGTCAAGTATATCAGCAAAAGTAAAAATCTGCTTGTTAGTGTTCATCAGTAACCTTATTGTGCTTGAATCTTGATTTAGGCCTTGAACCATTGCATGAAACCTGTTTAAACTTGTTCATTTAAGTTTATTATAGCTTGTGTATGCTTTTGGTGCAATTTGGTTGGCTGAATTTTGCTTAAACAGCTTATAAGTTCATAACTGCTTATTGTTCATGTCTGGGCTAGATCTGGTGATGTTTTGAATTAACCGCGCTGATTGGATGATTGTGATTGTGTTTTTGTGATTACTATTGACTCCTTATGATTAACTGATCATTTTGGTGCCTTTGTGAAACTTGAATCCACAAAAAAGTCATATAAGACAAAAAGTCAATTAAGTCAAGCAGTGGAAAAAGTTTCCACTGCTCAACATCCAAAACTAGCCCTTGCTAGTGTAATTTGTCATTCAGCTTATTAATAAGCCATATTGGCTTATCCAGACTTGCAACAACTTACTTTTTGTGATCAATCTTCCTCATTTGACCCATTTGTTTGAACTGGAGCTTATTAGACCTTGGCTTTGACTTTTTGCTAGAAAACTCATAAAGTTGACTTTAAATTAAGTGCTTATCTGCTTATTCCAGCTTATTGAGGGGGATTATTTGAAATTTTTTTGTTGATTAAGCTTAGTTAAGTCATTTAAAAGCTTTTGAAACTTGAATCAGCTCTTGGGGTTGCCTAGAACTCGAAAACGACTATTTTGTCGTTTTGTGAAGATAGCTTATTGCTTTTTCAGGCTTATTCCTTGTGCTTATTTAAAATTTCTTTTTACAGAACTCTTAAGTAACTCAAAAGAAGCTTGTATGTCTAATTTGAGCTTATGGCATCAGCTTATAGCTTAATAGGCCAAAAAGCCCATTAAGGATAAGCTGCTTTGAAATAAGCTAGCTTAAACACATTTTCAGCTTTTGGGCCTTCAGAGTTTTGTTCTTAAAATCAAATTTTAAGTCAGATAGGAGCTTTTGGGCTTATTTGGACAACATTTTTCTTATTGGGCCTTAATCAGCCCATTAAGCTAACTGTTTCGACTTTTGGCCCATTCTAGGCCCATTAGGGGTATTTAGGTAATTTCAACTTCATTTTTGTGTTTATTAGGTTAAAATAAGCTAGTTTGAAACTTTTTAGAATTTTTTATAAATTTTGGATTTTTAATATTATTTTATTATTAAAAATTAAAATTTAGATTTTTCAAGTTTTTATATTTTTCTTAGGTTAAATACATTAAGTTAGGAATTTTACAATTTTTAGAATATTTTTATTGTCATTAGATTAATTTCTATAATTATTTTAAGTTTAAATAGTTTTTTAATTGTTTTTAAATAGTTTTTATTAATTTTAAAATTTTCAAAAATAGTTTTAAATTAAGTTAAGTCATTTTAGAGGTTTACAATTTAAAAAATCTCATTTTGGGCTTTTTGTTAATTAAATTGATTTTTTTGGGCTTTAATTAGCATTAAAAAATTATTATTTAATTAAATAAAAGGTTTGAGTGATTTTTGATTTTTTGTAAACTCTAAATACATTATTTAGGATTTATTGCAATTTTCTAGGAATTTTTAGGGTAAATTTTTAATTTTGCTACTTTTTACGGTTTTACGTGTACGACATTTCGTCTTAGTTTAATTCATCATCGTAACCGTCATTCTCTTCTTATCTCATTTCTATTTTCTTTTCTTATAATCATAATTACATCATTAATCATCTCTTAACACACACACCAAGCCTCCTTGAGAACGATCCCCACTTTGGGTCATAACTTGTGGTTTTCCTAAATCACTTGTGTACTTACCCTAATTGTGCTCTTTTTCCTAAAAGACGTATGTCTACACCTATCACTTAGGCACTTAGCAAGCTACGTGACTTTGTAAACCATAAAAGTATAAAAGCTTTTTAGAAAGAATGAACTACATAATGGGCCACATAAAAATGTCTGGGCCACATAAAAAAGTCTGGGCCCAATATCAGAAGATATATAGAGATACAATTGGATGATTTGTGTTGTTGACAGCCATGGAAAGAAAAAGAAAATCTAAAAAAAATCAAATGCAAAGAAGAAGATCGTGTTAGAATATTAGGAGTAATATTAAACATAGGTTAGGGACTTAAGTGTACTTTGTAATATAGATTAGGAATAGACTTGTATTAGGAAGTATTTTGGCTAACCTCCTTAAGTTGGTTTATAGGAAGTTCCTATTTGACTTAAGGAGGTGCCTACCCCCTCATCTCTATAAATAGGGATGAGGGGGGATCCTAGTTGATTGTATTCTTCTTCCTCAAGGTAGTCTGTATTAGGGTTATTAATAAAGAGGTAGTTGAGGGTATACATTGTGCATATATTTTTCGGTTCTCTGTAGTCTCTCGTGTTCGCTACTTGTGCTCGATACAACTCGCGATCTAGCGGTTCCGCGTTATCGAACTTCGGGTTTGTTTTCGGTTTCGTACAACAAGTGGTATCAGAGCCGTGGTTATTGCGGTGTCCGAAGATCGATTGCTAGATCGAGGTTACGAGTTGGTCTTAAATATATCGAGGTGTTAAGATTCGCTTAGGTTTCGAATCGTTTTTTGAAGTTGCGATCGATCAAGAATCTTTAATTAAAAAGTGACGTAAGGGTGCTTTGTAGTTTACCAAAGTGGATGTAATATTTGAATATTATGTAATATTCAATCTCACGTGGGATTAATTAATACTACAAAGTTGACTATTTGGAAGAAAAAAGTTTCGTTTGTTAAATCGACTTTGGTTATCGTCATTATTTTCTTTTTTGAGATTTAAAAAAAAAGAAAAAAAAGGGATGATTAAGCTCAAGGTTTGTTGTTGCGGGATTTTCTTGTGGTATAAGTATCGATCGCGGTTTACTTGCGTTTCAACTTAGCGATCAGGATTACTTGATCGGAATCGAGGTGTTAGAGTTTTTCTAATAAATTCGATTTGCAAGAAGGGTATTTTCTTGTGGTTCAAGTTTTGATCGTGGTTTGCTTGTGGTTTCAAGTTTACGATTGGGTTTGCTTGTTCATGATCGAGGGTTTAGGGTATATAATAAATTCGATTTACAAGAAGGGTATTTTCTTGTGGTTCAAGTTTAGATCGTGGTTCGCTTGGGTTTCAAGTTAGCGATCGGGTTTGCTTGTTTGAAATCGAGGGTTTACGGTTGTCTAATAAATTCGATATGCAAGAAGTATTTTTCTTGTGGTTCAAGTTTGATCGTGGTTCACTTGGTATTCAAGTTTATGATCGGGTTGCTTGTTCATAATCGAGGGTTTAGAGGTTTTCTAATAAATTCGATTTGCAAGAAAAGGTTTTAGCAACAACGGGTATATTGCACACAGCTTGTGAGGCTTGTCGGTAAAGTTGGTTAAGAAATAACTTGACAAGGTTTGTAGCAAGGTAAAAGAAGATTCAAGACTTGTCGAGGTTGCAAGATTTCTTAGGTTATTAGAAATCGGTTTTGCAAAATTAAAAGTACGACAAGGGTTACTTCAAAAGGAGTCGGGTACTTTCTTGATTCAAGGGTTGTCGATTTGTTGGATAGGTAAATTTCCAAGGCTCATTCGATATTTGAGTAAGAAAGGGTGTTCTTTTGAAGGGTTACTTGGTTTGATCGATTTCTAAAAAGTTTTTCTTAGGGTTATATCGATAAAGCAAGGGTTTTTCTTTACACAAGGGGACTTCGTAATTTGTGATTGTGAGGTTTAATATATCACAAGGTTTAGCGAATTATCGAAGGGACTTTGTCGGTTTGTGATTGTGAGGTTTTTCACAAGGTTTAGCAAACAACAAAGGGATAAAGAAAAAATGGCTAGTTTTATAACTAGGTTTAACAACGAGAAATTCGATGGATTTAATGTACATAAGCATGGAGGTTCAAAACAAGTTGGGTTTAAACAACTTGGTCCTGGTGTTAAAACAGGAGTCCATAGAGTACAGGTTGATAAACGTGTTTAGTTTGAGGTGGAACTGCAGGGAGCTCAAGGGGGTCGTAAAGCTGAGGTTTTTCAGGTTAGTAACGATCATGTTGTAGTGTCTCAAAGACGGTTTGAGGTGGAACTGCATGGAGCTCAAGGGGGTCGTGAAGCTAAGGTTTTTCAGGTTAGTAATGATCATGCTTTAGTGGCTCAAAAACGGTTGGAGGACAAACAACCTGAAGAAAAGACAAACAGGGGTTGCTTGGTAAATGAGCAGGAAAAATGTACACCTTGGTATAAAGGTGGGAGCAAACATTACGGTAACCGGAGTACCTGGTCAATAGGGTGCGGAGGGTAATGTTGCTGAGAAGAAGAACGTGAAAGAGTCTATGGAAGCTAATCTAGAGAAATTATAAAAGTACAATGCCCGGTCGGCCAGGTGGTTCCCTGTTCGAGGTTCCAACATCGGTAAAAGGTGTTGAGTATCAGTTATGTTTAAGTGTTACTCCTAAGGTGGAAATTGTTAGAATATTAAGAGTAATATTAAACATAGGTTAGGGACTTAAGTGTACTTTGTAATATAGATTAGGAATAGACTTGTATTAGGAAGTATTTAGGCTAACCTCCTTAAGTTGGTTTATAGGAAGTTCCTATTTGACTTAAGGAGGTGCCTACCCCCTCATCTCTATAAATAGGGATGAGGGGGATCCTAGTTCATTGTATTCTTCTTCCTTAATATAGTCTTTATTAGGGTTATTAATAAAGAGGTAGTTGAGGGTATACCGTGTGCATATATTTGTCAGTTCTTTGTATTCTCTCGTGTTCGCTACTTGTGCTCGATACAACTCGCGATCTAGCGGTTCCGCGTTATCGAACTTTGGGTTTGTTGTCGGTTTCGTACAACTGATCGAATAAGAAAACCTAGAAAAATAAAAGAAGATCGAATAAGAATCGAAATATGGTCGAAAGAAAAAATCTCTATTTGATAGGGCTTCTTCCTATACCTATGAATTCTATTGGACCCAGAAATGATACATTTGAAGAATCCATTGGGTCACATAACCAGATTGCTTACTTGTTGATATCCTCTCTCGTTTACCTAATAGTGTAGAGGCGATTCGAACATGTACACAATTTTTTAACCTTGTATTTAAATACGAGGACGAGGAATAGGCACGCTCTCGCTGACCTAAGTCAAGCTTATATGGTTTTTTGGGGCTGGGCTTTTGGTTTTTACATAAGATCCGAAAATTCTTTTCCTTCTTCGACAACTTCCTAAGTCAACGTGGCCAATTGAATAGCAACAAATTCATGCTGCATTGCTATTTCAACAAAAAGATTGAATCCCAAGTCCACAATTATATTCGTTATGCTATTACCAATAATGTTCAAGAGGTTGATTTGAGTCTTCGTGATTACTGTCAGGGCACTTTTTTTGTTTTACCTGAGTTTTTTTTTTCATCAGTTCAAGTTTTACTCATCTCAGATTGCATGGGTGCGATTTTGATCAAACTGGTCTCATTAGTTGGAAAAACCTTAAGAGTTTAACCATTATCAGTGGTATTTTAAATGATGATTTGATTCAAAATATATTATCAGAAACATTGGTGTTGCACGATTGCCATGGATTTGAGCGGCTTGATATTACTAACAAAAGTGTTAAGAGCTTGGTGTTGTCTGGGCTGTACTTGTTTTTTTTTGCCTGGGCAGGAAGCATATTCTATCAAAATCAATGCTCTTTATATTTTTTTCCCTAACAATCGATTATACACGGGTATTCAAGCATTTGTTGTTAAATGTGTCTTTGGTCATTAAGGTTGAATTAAATTATTCCGGCGAGACATGTGAGCCTAAGGAAATGAATGGAGAGATGCTCAGAGGATTAATACTAAGCCTTGCCCATGTCAAGGAGATTAAAATCAGGAAATTATGTTTAGAGGTACAACTTTCTCTTTACTTTGGAAACTTGCTGTTTGATAATCCGTTTTGGATGTGATTAACATGACTTGAACAAATAGATATTGATTGGGATGACTGTCATGTGCCTTTTCATATATAATATATCTATACATTATAAAGCATTTGGGACTATTCCTAAATTAGAAAGTCTGAAAATTCAGACACCTTCATTTATAGAAACATATGTGTGTTGATGTCATCCCCACCGCCGCTATCCTCGCCGACGCGGTCCTCGCCACCGCCGTCCTACCGTCGTCTTCCTCACCACCGCACCACTACCACTGCATATTCCGTCACTGCATACGTCGGGACCTCCGCTATCAAGTGATTCCGCCACCAAGACCTGCCTTGATTTAACCGGTGGTGTTTAAAGATTGGGTCAAATTCAGTGAACAGTCAACACAGAATCAGTTTAAAGATTGTGTTGTTGTGTTCACGATGTTTAAAGATTTGGTGAAAATCAGTGGAGAAAGAAGATGTAAAATATAAAGAGAAGAAGAAGATGGGAATGAAAGTGATAAAGAAATGAAGGCACATGGGATACCATAGTTTTTTTGAGAAGAACAATAAAGTAATTTTATATTAGTAGTATTATTTTTTTGAAATGGACAAAATTTTGTATCTTGTTTTAATCGTGGGGTTTAAAAGACTTATGATAAAATTATAAATATAATTAAAATGAGTAGGGTGATTCATAATAGTATATATTTCACACGTTCAATTAAAAAAGCAGAGTGATCACATGTTTAGCTAGCTAATAAAACTTATCTCGGACGAAACAAATAAGATCGACCGAAACTAATCAAAGTGAATAAATCAAGTCGGATAAGATCATTTTTTTATTTTTTATGCGGATAAACTTTAAGCACAAGGTATTCAACGATGCAACGCACGGGTACGTTCTAATATTAATTGATATGTTTAACTATGATAATCATATTAAATGAAGGACGAAATCACCATACTGAAACACACACATCCTGTTAGTGTTAGAATTAGAATCAAGCCAACCTTTCTTCAAACCTAGGGATAGGTATATAATGTTAGACATATACCAATTCTTTTTTAAAGATGTCTTTTTATATTTCTGTTTTACCCCCTATATATTCAGAAAATCAAATTTAGAATCACTTCATCCAAACACTCAAAACTTGTAATCGATTTAGTTGCACGTCCAAGCACTCCCCTTAGACTCACAACTAATTAGCGTGTAGGTCATCAAACCATACATATGTATAGCCGAAGAAACTATGAACGCAGTCAACAGTTCTTGTCACAAACACATATGTGTGCTTTCTTGATGTTGGTCATTGGGATAGGTGTTACTCTTGTTCCTTTCGTTCTTGAGGGGTATAATTGCAAGTCTCATTTTCATTTTTATACCTTGATAAAAGTTAACTCATACAGGCATTGCATCATTCTCATTTTCGTTATCTTTTCATTGTTTTTACTTTTTTTGGTAGCAGGCTCTCGCTCATTTAAAATCGAAAGGTTTTATATGTCCATCGAACTTGAAAGTTCCTGAAGTGATTCATTCCAAATTGAAGCGTAGACGGAAAAGAACTATTACTTGTGAAAGTTTATGGACTTAAAATCGATAGTCGTGTGATAGGATCGAACTCGAGATCACGGGATTGTACACATTACGTAAAGGGTTAATTTATTTGTTAAATATGTTTATTATATTTATTAAATCAAACCGAAGCTTAAACTAACGATCGTTAAATAATTAAAAGTTAAGTATTAAACGACCGTTATGGAAATTAAATAGAAGCTAAAAGAAGGAGTCGGAAACGTTCCGGAAGCCCCTTGTGGGCTTATGTGACCGTCGGCCTAAGGGAACAAGAAGGGGAAAGAAAAAGATTTTGTTTCCTAAATTGTTTTAGCTTAGAGGAAAAGTTTTTATAAGGCTATATAAACAAACTTAAGCCTTCATAAAAATTACACAAAAATCCCTCTTTCTCTCTTGCTTTGATCGCCGCCAAAACACCCCTCAATTAGGGTTTTTTGGTTTTCGATTTTCTATTTATTATTATCTAGTCCTAGCCCCTCTATAGGGTTGTTGGGTAGATACTCCATAAGCGTGGAAGCTCGGTTTGTTCGTGCTAGACTCACGATTAACTCGTCGCATTACGTGTGTACAAGATCGTGATATAGTCTTATTTTAGACTATATCCTGGTGGTGTTCGTGATAAACCCTAGTTGCTGATTGTTCCGTTGATCTTGTGGATCTTCGCTAGGATAAAGGTATGTAACCCTAATTCTATTGATTATAATTGTGTTATTAATTATGATCTTGTTAAATCGCTTCCGCTATGTGTGCTTTGATCCATATTAGGGTTTTTAATAATTGTTATGAACTACATAAACCTTCAGTGGCATCGAGAGCCGTTTTAACATGTTATAATTATTGAGATCTTAAGATTGTTTTTAACTAATAATTGTTTTGAGTTAAAACTACATGTTTTTTTGAAAAAAAAAATTTAGGGTTTTGGTTTTGTTTTTTTTTAATTCGATTTAAAAAATAAAGGTCGGTTTGTTTGTTTTTTTTTTAGCCGATTATAAATTAAAAAAAAGATAGTTTTTTTTGTGAAACCCTAAAATTGCATGTTTTTATCTTTAGATAATTACATGATTAATTGTTATGTCATGTATTTAAGGTTACGATCCGTAGTGATCTAATTAATTTGTTAAGTGATTTGGGTGGAACTTTGATGAATTGCATGATTAATTGTTATGTTATGTGAATTCATGTTTCGATCCGTAGAGATTTAATTGTTAAGTTATGTGGGAGATCCGTGATGAACATGCATGTTTTTCATGGATCATATGTTTTATGTGGTAATTGTTACGTGTTTTTGCTACATGTTTTATATGATTCAATAAATCTAAAATTAGGGAAGACTTTTATATGAATATAAAAACCTAGATTTGATATTATTTATTGAATAAATCGTATGCATGTGGCTATTTGATTTATTTATTGCACATATAAATTGTTATTATGTGTTTATGGTTTAGTTTTTTTGTACCTATTTGTTTTCATACGTTTTATATTGATTGTATGTTGTAAACAAGGGTAATTTTTCCCAAGAATAATTAATATGGACTAAATCATATTAAATTTAGTGAATTGTTTTGAGATCTAATTGACATATGATTTGCGTTGATTGGAATTACAATAATAACTTAACGGCCTACTCAACTTTGACAAACTATAAAGTGGGTATAACGCACCGCTGGTCATGAACCCGGTTAAGGAAGGAGGTGTTATGCTTCAGCGCTGACCAAATTCCCGGCTTGCCCGTCAAAGTTGGAATTACCTACGGTTATTATTTACATAATTCCTTAAGGTTGATTTACCGCAAATTCACATCCAAAACACAATGAATAAGGTTATTGCTTTGTGCTCTAGCCAAGTTCTAGGAGACGTACATTGTGAATATTTGTGGGTAAAATCTTTAATTGGTTTAACCAATACCTCAACTTGCAATATATATGGAGAAAATTTAGTCTCACCAAAAGGTTTACTAAATTTTTTTTTATTAAACTAATGATATGGAGATGTATGCATGCTTCTCCATGCATGATTTTGACATCGAAATTTATACCCTAAATTTAAAGTCATATGCCATCTAATTGACGAACACTTGAAGTTACAATTTTCGTCATATGAGATTTTGGACGATGTTGTAATAGAGAGAAAACTTCATGACTGAATAAGATTGCACATGAAGGTTTTATGTTCTTTAGATTAGTTGACTTAATTGAGTTACTCAGTAAGATCTGGAAACTTAAGGCATAAAGAAGGGATGAAACATGTTTACAATGCAAAATGACTTTTGGAAATGTAAATCCCTTAAATATTTAGAAATTACAAATTTGTTTGTCAATCATTGTTCGACAAGTTACCATCTTGAATACTTTCATTGCTAGCAGATCAACTGATGTGATGAAATTATGTCATTATGGATTCTAGTTTTCAAGAAAAATACTATGGTTATTATTACCGGGGTAATTTTATTTTCTTGAATGGTATTATCGAAAATACTAAGATTAAATTTTGTAAATTCTTTTGAAATATATTAATGCAACGTTACAACGTAAAAGGGGTTTTATTCATTTATTGATATACAACCCGTATGGTTGAGGATAGAGTCAATTTACAATGAAAAGATAAACTTAAACTCTTTTCATGAATGAAGGAGTTATATGAATTTTAGAAATGTCAAATTCAAAATACATAACTCGTAGCAAACTTTAATAGTTAAGAAAAGTGCATATTTTGAGTTATTAAAAGTTACCGCTAATTGGTTATAAGGCAAACTAGCATATTTGTCTAGTAGTTGTGCTTTGACCATTTATAGGCACTACATACCATTGTGGGGTTGGTAGACCTATTAAGGAAGAAATTGCATGCCAAGTCTTTCAAGTTAAAAGCAGTTGATGGATAAGTCATCATTTACGAAGTAGAGTACACTCTTAAACACTATAAGTAATTGTTACGAATGTGTTTTTCAAAAGTGTAAGAAAGTAAACACAACACTAATTATTTTCACCGATTATGAAACATTTTCAATGTTGTCAAGTTCAGTGGGAGAATTGTGTTGTATTACTGATTTTGAGTCTATTAAAACATTCTCTAATTCAGTGGGAGTTACAAGCCTTGTTGTCTTGGTAATAACCCATATTATCTTTAGTATGTTCTAGGATAATTACTTTCGAATTGTTGATACTATTATCTCCAAGGATATTTATGTATTGATTCTTGTTGATTAAGTGTTTCTACATCTACTTGTAAAAAGCTAACATATGTGGCACAATCATATTTTGTATAGACGAACGTTAGACGTGATGTTTATCTTATATATGAGGTTGTTCCATGCACAAGTGGGAGAAATGAACATTGTGTGCAAGAAACAACTCATAAAGATATGATTCTCTTGTCTTCAAGATAAGATACTAACAATCTAATTAATATTAGATGAAAGTTAGATCATGTGTCAATATGAGTAGAAGACTACTTAAAAGTATATATATCATTCACATTAAGAAACACTTGTTGTTTTGATTTAGTCATGTGAAAGCTTGTACTAAATTGTAAACTCAAGGGTAAAATATCCACATGTCGTAAGATCGGGCGTGAAATGTTTTGAAGTTTCTTAAAATGGACAAATTCCTGGAATGACATAAGATACATACAGTAATCTTATACTACTAATGAAACCTAGTGCTGTTCATATAATAGTATAGTAGTGAATTAACTTGAAAAGATTAATGAAACCTAGTGGTGTTCATGATTTACTTTAGTTATACATGTTTATGATTTATTGTATAAAGTCACAAACATAAAGTCTTGAAAGACGTATAATATAAAGTAAGACGTTAATGTATTGTCTCTATTTCACTAAAGACATATACATGTAACGTGTAATGGACTTATAACTTTTATGAAGTGACTTTGTATTAGAAGTACTTGAGTTATAAAGCATGTAAAATGGTTAGAAAATCTATTATACCATTAAGATGATTTAGTTGGTATATAGGTAAGCCTAAAGATATATATTTATCTTAAATATTGTTAAGATTGACTTACAATATTTCCCTAAATGAAATACATCAGTATTATGGTATGTTCATTAGGAGAATCAAAATTCTCAATATGAGGGTGATGTTTGATTCAAGATAACTATATCTTCCTTTATTCCAAAAGATATCAAGGTTAGAAAGTTGAGTATGACTTGAGCTAAGAAGATTAATAAGATACCATTATATATGGAATGTAATGAATCACGTTATATCTTAAATGGAGTTCGAATTTTGCTAAACTACTTATGAAGTGGATTGTTTAGAAAATAAAGAGTATGGAACGGCCATTGTGTTTTGTAATGTCCCATATAGATAATGTTGGAGTGTTGATCTATTTGCTATGTATTTAAAGAGTAATTTTAAGTTACTAAAAGCAAGTGGGGGTTTTGATCTTGAAAGATAAAATTATAAGATACATAATCTTCTAAAATACACTAGTAATTATCATGAGGTAGGCTTGTAAATGCTAACTCTCAAGATAAAGGAATTTAAGTCATAGGTCCGCAAGGATATCTTGGATATGTGATTAATATGCTGAGAAATATGAGTTACAAATAATTGTTATGATTTGTTACCAAATATTGTTTTGGGTAAACTACTCATACTATGATTGTTATAGATGTTGTCCAACAAGATAATAAAATTTCGGTTTTGGTTTATCTTAAATAGTTTGACTAGAAATTGGAGATGAGTTTCGTCAAAGAAAGAAAAACGCCAATTGTGGTGGTTTAATCTTTGTGTTGAAATTATATGGACAAAATTGTACACACATTTAATGTATATATTATGAGTAGATTATTAATCACACTTAAGTAATTAATTGTGATTGAGTATTCTTTCCTAAACACATTAAATGTATAAAGATTTTTTATTGTCATATTTTAAATTGACAAATTTGGATATGTATGAACTATTTCTTGAATGACTACTTGAGAAAGGACTTAAGTAATCGAAATGAGTTTACTGCTTCAAAATAAATCTTTGGAAAAGTACAAAAATGTAATTATCCATGAATGGATAAAAGCATGCATCTAGGAGATTATTCTTATGTTTAATTTGAAATCCAAGATTGGATTTAAATTTGATTAAGATGATTTCTGAGTATTCCTAAAAGCTAGTGGGAGTATTATGGTTATTTTCTTAAATTATTTGTGTCAAAAAGACATGTAAGAAAGTAAGATTTCATTCAAATTAAATGTTGATTTGGTTTAGATTTGAGATGAAACTTTGCTTTGGAGATTTAGAAAATAGGATATACATAACCTTGGAACAAATAATATTTGTTTATGCGGTGGAAATACAACATAATATGCCATGTAGTAAATTTATATGGATATTTAGAACATGAAGAAATCTAAATCTGGTTTGAGAAATTCTCATGTCGTGTTGTATTTATACCATGCTTAAAATGCATGATGATTTGAATATATTGATCTATTTAAAAGTTATTAAATAACTTGTGTAATAAATATTCTGAAGGAATATGTTTGGAAATAGAATAACATCCTAAATCTTGGACCGGCTTCCATATTCTATAGATAAGTAATTTGTCAATCGTTGTGCAAATTATCATAACCAACAAACTTGGAGGTTTGGTTGGAATCAAACATTACATAATAGATATTAAAGGTAATGTATTTATATCTTTTATGACAAGTTGTAAAACTTGAAAAGATATAATTGAGGTAACACTCAATGTTAGTAATGGGATCTTTGGAGATGACATGTTGATTAAAGTTGCATTATACATTAAAGAATTAGAATACTTTTAACTTCAAATATGTTTTGGAAGTTTAAGAAATTGGTGATCAAGGATGTTTCACAATTTTGATACTATGTGACAATATCAAACTATTTGAATGCACATGTACAGGAATTTCAATTAATTGAATTATTAAAGAACGTATTCTCAAAATTCCAATAGGTCAATATTGGTCATTTTATGCTTTGCCAAACAAGTATGAATGTCATTGCTAGAGGCATGATGCATGTACCAATTTTATGCATTGATCTATTTTGGTATTTGGATAAAGGATGTTAAGACATTATTGAATTGATGAAATAAATATTGGTTTCGTTTATTTTTTGTTATTTAGTTTTGTATCCTATTTTACATGTTTTAATCCATGAATATTATGATATTTCTAAATGTCTGTTGTCGATTAATATTATGAGAATATTATTAAACTAAGACAATTCAAAATAGTGACAGAGTATACTTGAAAGTATATTAGTCAATTTTGGATGATATTTGATGAATCAAATATTGGACTTATCCCAACTATGTGATTTTACTTTATGGATCTTTGTCATCAAGTAAATCATAAATAGTTATCCTTAGACCTGAGATACCAGGAAACTGTCGTGGATCTAGTGCATTTCTGTGAAATAATCTAATGCTAAACGTAACTGGTAGCTATAAGGGTTATTTTCAGAAGTGCTGCAAAGTTCATAAGTTTTGCTTGTAGTCAAAATGGGATTTGTTTCCTTCAAATTATTTTGAAGTATAATACAGTTGGGCCCCTCGGGGAAGTAGTAAGATATTTGTGCGGCCGCACCCAAATTTGTTTTGGTGATCTTGCTATATCCGTAAACGAGAAACAGAATGGTTAATGAAAGGAATGACTGAGATCCATATCCTTATTAACGTTGTATTTGAAATGAAAGGATAATAATAATGATTATATATCTTTAAAAGTTTTTGTCCAGGAAACCTTACTCGAGTTGTACTAGTGACATTGTTAGTGTAACTAGACGCTAACCAATGTGATCACGATATTCGAATTTTGTCCAAGTGGGAGCTGAAAGATTATGGACTTAAAATCGATAGTCGTGTGATAGGATCGAACTCGAGATCACGGAATTGCACACATTACGTAAAAGGTTAATTTATTTATTAAATATATTTATTATATTTATTAAATCAAACCGAAGCTTAAACTAACGATCGTTAAATAATTAAAAGTAAAGTATCAAACGACCGTTATGGAAATTAAATAGAAGCTAAAAGAAGGAGTCGAAAACGTTCCGGAAGCCCCTTGTGGGCTTATGTGACCGTCGGCCTAAGGGAACAAGAAGGGGAAAGAAAAAGATTTTGTTTCCTAAATTGTTTTAGCCTGGAGGAAAAGTTTTTCTAAGGCTATATAAACAAACCTAAGCCTTCATAAAAATTACACAAAAATCCCTCTTTCTCTCTTGCTTTGATCGCCGGCCAAAACACCCCTCAATTAGGGTTTTTTGGTTTTCGATTTTCTGTTTATTATTATCTAGTCCTAGCCCTTCTCTAGGGTTGTTGGGTAGATACTCCATAAACGTGGAAGCTCGGTTTGTTCGTGTTAGACTCACGATTAACTCGCAGCATTACGTGTGTACAAGATCGTGATATAGTCTTATTTTAGACTATATCCTGGTGGTGTTCGTGATAAACCCTAGTTGGCGATTGTTCTGTTGATCTTGTGGATCTTCGCTAGGATAAAGGTATGTAACCCTAATTCGATTAATTATAATTGTGTTATTAATTATGATCTTGTTAAATCGCTTCCGCTATGTGTGCTTTGATCCATATTAAGGTTTTTAATAATTGTTATGAACTTTATAAACCTTCAACTTGATCATGGTCCTAAAGGGGATGAAGTTAATTCATTTGATAGCACCATGAATTCATATATAGGCTAGTCATAGTTTCTGCTTTCCAAATGCATTAGAATTTAGTAATCGCAAACTATTTTGTTTTAGCAGATTCTCTATGATCCCTGTCTCTATTATTGTAATTCTGCTCTGTTCATTTTCTGGATATATCACGTTGATTATTGAATGTGATGCTGAAATGCTTTTTATGGTTATTCTTTGTTCAAGTAGTAAGATGATGAATGTTGATGGTAGGATTGTTGACTCTAGTTGCAGATTGTTCATGGTTTACATGAGATTTATAGGACAGAGCTTTCCATTGAATCAGCCGTTGATCAAATTATAAGGTTAGTTTAGTCAAGTGATATGTATACGACTGAGCAGATTGCTTGCATGACAAAGAGCATCCTTACTGGTTGCATAAGTGTATCGACACTGGAAGTGACCGGCCTGTAAAAACTGAAACATTATGTATCTACATTGAAGTATTGAATGTAGTGTAATGTGTTTTGAGCTTCATTTGTTCGTTGTATCATATCAAGCTTTAGCAATTTCCTTTTCTTCTGTTTCATTAGTTAAAGGTAAGCCATTTTATGTTTCATTTCTTACGCTAATCAATTTTCTATATCTATGAAGATAATGGGTCATTTTAAGCAACACTAATCCTTGTGGTTCCTATTAATTCCAGAATCCAGACATGTGTGCTTACTACACAGACTTTCTTTTGTTGGTGCTCATCTTTTGTACAATAAAAGATGGTGACCGACAGAATGTAGTAGTTTGTTGTAGCTTCCATGAAGTGTAAAATGTTATTGTGCAAAGGGCGAGTAGGAATTAAAGTTGGTTTGATCAAGAGTGTTTTGACTTTTGAGAATGATTAATGGAGTAAATTACAAAGTAAAAAAAAAATTGTGCAACCCTGAACAAATGTAATTGTCACGACTCACGTGTGAAACAAATTTTTGGGCATATAGCATCACTACGAATTTAGTGGTTATATATCCGTATATAAAGGGGTTATGTTTGTGTGATGAGTTTGGCAGTCACCAACAAAACACACTCGGTAGTTTTCAGGTTCAGAACCCAGAATTTGAAGTTTGCACACTCTGCAAGTCTGCAAACCCATTTGCATAATGGTTTATGGGGTATACATTTATTTACTACTTGCATGTGATGGCTTGTGTTATAGTGGTTTATGGGGTATACATTTATTTCCCCAATTCAAGTATTCGAATATAGCACCCGATTATCTAGTTTCATGAGCTTATATACCAAAACATAGTGCATAGGGGGTGGTAACTCATCTTTTGGTTAGTTCTACTTGCTGTTTTGGCTATTAAAAATTGAGTTGTCAGAGCGCCATTTGGTTAGTTTTGCATTAAGTTGCTGGTTACAGATCCCATCTAATTATTGCAATAGCCTTTTTAAGCATGCTTTGTTTTGTCTGGTACTTTTGGTTTATCAGGATCAATAAGTAAGTCATTCGGAAAACCAACCATTAGCTAACAACGCAACTATGAACATAACCTAACGTCCTAACCACTAGTCCACAACCATCATTTAATTACGATAAACAAAGCTCATAATCTAACTCACAAAGATGCAAATACATAATCTGATCCCCTTTTGACTACCAACACGTGGTTGATAAATCAACTGCAAAAACAGATTTTGGGCATAGTGCAAGCAAGGCAACCAGCCATTTCAAATCTATCCAAAACTAGATATAATGCTAAACAAGAAATTGGGTCAGAATTAGTCCTACGCTCACAAGGTTATGGCTTTACATAATATTACTCCACAAAATATTAATGCGTCTTTGCAAGATAAATCCCTCTTTACCCAATTATTCGCTTCCTTTTACGACGGATCCCGCCACCTCTTGATCCTGAATCACCACTTTCAGGTGAGTCTTCGACCACTGTTTGTTCTTGTAGAACCAGACCACGATTCCTTGAAAATTTCCTTATTGGTGTTGTGGGCAAAACGGACTCATTTTCAGCTGAAGGAAGTTTTCGTTGAGAACTTGGTGATGCATCAGCTGGGATCCTGTATGGCATGAGTTCTTCTCCTTCATTTACTGATTCCTGCATCAACTGTAAATCCCAAACACGTGTCAATAAACAGGTTTTATACAGCTAGATGGTCTTATTTCTGAAGATATCTGTTGTTTCTCGATTAGTGCGGATATGTGATGTATAGTAATAGGGCTGAGCGGCGGACCCAGACCGGACCGGACCGACCAAAACCAGACCGAACCGACCGAGGACCAAACTGGTCCGGGTCGGTCCGGTAAAATAAACGAAATTTTGCTAAGACCGGACCGACCAGACCGAGGACCAAGATGGTCTAAAATCACGGACCAAGGGCCGGACCAAAGTTGATCGGTCCGGTCCGGTCCGACGGTCCAAATGCTCACCCTTAATTGTATACAAATACAAAAACAAACGCAATATACATTGTGTGACATAAGATTATAATACATACATCTTATAAGTCAGTAGAATTTCTACTGACATAATCTTAACATCCTAAACTAGACAGCTAGCTACTAAGTATCAAATATTGAATTTGTCAAATCAGAATAGTACTTATTGACTTCATGTCTGATACATGGTTTATTATAAGCAAAATCAGTAATCAACTACGTGAGATGATATCAAAAATTTTAATCAGATTGAAACACATATTGCAACAAACTTGATTCTATCTAACATACCTGCAGAGTAATATCAGTAATAAAAGCAAAATTCAGATTCTTCTAGAATTACCTTCCAATCTCGAAAATCAAATCTGAATGTAAAATGAGTGTATGCGACCTCCTTAGAAGCAACTGCATCAGCAGCTGGAGCATTCCTTGGTGCTGAAAGAAACAGCAGTAAAACATAAGGATCAAATAAATCGATACAAGAAATTAGTTCTTTTTAAGAAACTTACAAACTCGATGGCATCCTTTCTCATCAACTTTGATCTCAGCCCGACCATCTTTAACAAGAAAAGACAACGCAAACAGATTTTCAACAGTTTGTGCGAACGAGCTTCTGTTCAACACCAATCTTTCAAGCTTGGCAGCTCTATTACTTCTTAGCACGTTAAACATAGTTGCCATGTTCTTATCAGTGTCTGTCTTCTCCTCTGTAACACTTGATGCAAGCTGTAAAAGCCAAGTAATTTTAGTCAATGTTCTATTGCAAGCATAACACGAAAATGAAAAGGCTGATCCCTCTCTCTAACTTTATATATGTTCAAGGGATGTTCAATTATAGCTAGAATTCAAAATTATCAAAAAAAATACATATTAAAACTCGCGTTGCTTTTATAATCAAATTCCACAACTACTTGACATCTTAGTATGCAGAGGTTTATTAGCTAGAACTAAACTTAGTATCAATCCAATAAAATCGTTTGACTAATTTCATAAACCCATCATCATCCTTGAGACAAGAATGTCATTTTTGGTAAATATTTCTATTAATTTTGTGAATCTTTAGAATTATAAGATACTCAACCATAAGATGATCTCATTACAATTAGTTAAATTATAAATGACAAACACATTCAAACACTTATGTGTACCATGTACTGCAGCTGATACTCTGACACACTTTTTTTTTTTGGTAATACCTGGGTATCCAACTCGACATTGCAAGCTGACTAGCCCGGAGTTGTGGCGGGTGAATCTTAGTGGCCACCCCCAAATGCACCCACCTAGTGAGGTTTGAACCCTTGACTTCTGGTTTGAAAGTCAATGACATTACCATTAGGCCATTTGGTGATGGTTACACCCTCTGGTTTTCTAAACAAAGTTAACACAACTTCACAATCATAACCCTTTACCTAAATGGAGATTTCAATATTACCTCTTCAGGTCGAGCTTTTTCAGTCAGCCTTGAATGCTTTCTATGCACAGTAACCTTTCGCTGCTTTACTTCAGAATTCATTGGCCCAAGCCTGCAACAAAATATCACTTTTCAGATAAAGACACAGAAAAAGACTACACAGAGATATATAATCATATATATACATACATTGTGCAGCAACCATCACCCTTGACAAAAACATGAGATACCACAATCCCAAGTTTCTTCCACTTAACAGCATTCCTAGTTCCATCAGTACCATCATTTCCGCCACCAAGTCGTCCAAATCCCTTTAGCAGACTAGACACAAAATCCCCTGCAGTCACACCTTCGTTACTTTGCGCCTTGACAGAAGTCACCAACGTATTGGTGATATCCAGTAACGCCTCTGCATCAGCAACCTGCTCCCTAGGCTTCTGAACTGCAAACCAAAATAGCACATATTAATTGATAAAAATAACTTCTGAAATAGCACACAATCATCTTTCTTTTTATCTTAAACGGTTAACACAATCATTTGAAACATTTCTATACAGCATTTTCCTCAACAGTGAAACAAAAAGCATAAATTCATCTAAAGAACAGCTTCACAAAAGATACCACAACTATTAGCAAACAAACAAAAAAATACTCCGTGCTATCTTAATCAATTATAACATCCACGCGAACTATTACAAAAATCACTTAAATTAAGCTATAAATTGCAACTAAGCAACCAATATTAACACCAACTTCCCAGATCATATAATTACGCCAGCAAATTAGTGGTTGTTTGTTTAAGCTTATAGAGCCGGCTTATGACTTAAATCATTTTTGGCTTATGTTTCATAAGCTCACTTTTTGTGGCTTATAAAACATAATCCAGAAACATTATAAGTCAATAAGCTGGCTATATAAGCCAAAACAATCAACCCCTAACTTGTTTTTTTATTGGGTACGGTGTGCTTGGGGTTGCTTTTTTCTGCCTTTTTGCAAATCTACTGTATAAACAAAAACAGTTTCATATTATCCAAACAGCTTATTCTTCCGTGCAAATTTTCAGGTAAAATAAGCAAATAATGATAAGCACACGGTGGCTGCTTATTACAAAATGTTTATTCTTGTTGAAACCAAAATTACTTCTTTTACAAACATATATAACTTTAATACACTCAAATACAAACATTAACATAATCTAAACAACAATGTGACATCAACAATTAACTAAAACATATAAAAAAACAAATACAATAAAACAAATGAAGTACCTAGCTGATGCAAGCTTTCGACTTGGTCGAAAATCGACTTGAAATTATCCGAATGCGTCTTCGTTATCTCATCTCGCTTATCTGCAACAATTTAAACACACAATTAACTAATACTCCACTATCATATTTCTAATAAACTTAATTTAATAAAACACAATTAATTAAAACATAAATTAAGAAATAATTATTAATTACCACTGATGAGATTCTTAACAGCGAGATAACGAGATCGAAGAACCCTACGCTCCAATCCACAGTCGTTTTGATCATTATTATCATCCTCAGCCTCTGCTTCTTCGTTTAAATCGAACCTTTGTTTACTCGATTCGCCTTTTTCGTAGTTTCGTACCATTTTTTTTTTATTTATTCAAACCCTAATAAAATTATAAAAAGAGGGAATAGTGGATTTTGGGGTTAAAGGGGGGAGGGGGAGTTTGTTGGTTTTACCTAGGGCTCTAATAAAAAGGAAAAGGAAGTGATTTGAAATTTTTGATGAAAATTTGGGTTTGGCCGCCCATCGTGTGGTGAAAGATTGGAATTTGGATTTTTTTTTTTTTTTTTTTTCCTTTTTTTTAGTCGTGTCTCGGAAGCTTTGTGATTTTTGCCGCTTTTTTTTGTGAATTTTGGTCTCTCCATGTTTTGGTTTTTTCAAATTTTCACAAATTTTTGTTATTTATTGCTTTTTTTTTTTTTAAATGCATACAAATTTTTAGATATTTTGCTTGATTAATTTAAGTTTAAATTCACTCGGAACTTTTCATTTTCATCCAAATATATTATAAATATATCAAAGCATGAAGGAAACGACGTCGTATAACATTCTGCGATGTCGTTTTGTGCATTTGTTGATGTCATTTGAGATCTCATTAAAACACAAGTGGCCCACACTATTTGAATATAAAAAACAAACTTACAAAACAAGGCCTTTCATTTTACAAGGTATTACAAAATCGACCTTAAACATTTCATTACGTCGTTTTAGAAAAACAAAATTTATTTATCAAATATCGATAGTGGAAGTATCGATTCTTTTGGGGAAAAAATACTATTGAAAACTCTGTCTAATTGTGAATCAAAAAAGTTTGCAATGCTTTTAACATACGTATGATTTTATAAAAAATGTTAAAATTTAATACACATTTAAAATATATTTTTTATCGAAATAGTTTTTAAGATTATTCGTTCTCTACGAGGCGAGTTATTGACATTACACACTTCGTCGTGAAACGCAGCTAAATGTCGTTTTAGTACTAAATATCATTGTAACCAATGTCGTAATCCACATTAGTAATCCACATTGCAAAGTTGTTTTATTTCTTTTTGGTGTCGTTTTGAAACCCTATCAAACAGCAATGCCTCATTATGCCAAGAAAAAAATAAATTTACAAAACACTCTTTTATGTTAGGTGACGTATTAAAACGTTTTAAATAACGACTTTAAACTTTTAATTATTTACACCTTTCTGATATAGCAAAGTTTATTTATCGAGTAGGAGGCTTATATCTATCGATTCTTTTGCAAAACAAACATCATCGAAAAGCCCATCTAATTACGAACCAAATGATCCAAATATTGCAATGCTTTTAACATGCGTATGATTCTATAAAAAACGTTAAATTTAATACACATATAAAATATATTTTTATCGAAATAGTCTGTGTAGTTATTCATTCCTGCAAGACCAGTCGTTGACGATAACAATCCTTCGTATTATCTATCTATTCCAGTAGTTGATTTTGCATCCTCCGCAGCGAAGCGCGAGATATATGCCTCGTTTATATAAAAGGATTACCCTCTCAATGTTAAATAAGAAAATAATAAATAGAAAATAGTTAAAAACTTAAATTCTTTATATAAATTATAGTACAAAAATTATAAAAACATTCAATACATAGTCACGGGTTAAATCATCGGGTTAATTCGGTTGAATCATCAGGTCACGAGTTCGATTGCCAGGTCACGGGTTTGATCACCTGGTCAAGTCATCGGGTCACAGGTTCGACCACTGGGTCACAAGTTTGACAACCGAGTCAATTCGTTCGAGTCACGGGTTCAACCATGGGTCAAACCATCGAGTCATCGGATACGGGTTCGACCACCATTTCAACCCAATTGAGTCATCGAGTTACCGGTTCGACCACCGAGTCAATTAGCATATCGTTAACTATCTGTCACTATAGATTTTCAGGTTACGTGGAGGGGCGGAGCCAGAAAGTTTGGCTTGGGGGTCAAAGTTTGATATTTTTTATAAACCACACTACAAAATGGTTCTTAAGAAGGTCAAATTATAAAAAAAAAACTCGAAAATTTTCGAAAATTTACACTAGAATATATTTGCTAGGAGGGTCACATGACCCTCTTGACCCCCCCCCCCCCCCCCCCCCCCCCCCCCCCCTCCCTCCCTCCGCCCCTTGTTACGTGTTCGACCATCGAATCGATTAGCATGTCGTTAATTATTTGTCATTAGGCAATTCTGTTGTTATACGATGGTAATTGTCTAGTCTAATAAATGAGATTAAATCAAAAAAGAGTTATTAGGTATTTTGTATCCTCATTTTCATTTTCTATATATATCTCCACCAAACAGTAAGAACCTACACATTTCTAGAATTAAAACTAAAATCAAAAATTTAAACAAGTCATCAAAATCATCAAATCACACTCATATACATGAGACAGACATGTATGCTTCCTTGCTCATATAGTCCTTTGACCAAAAGTATGCTCATACAGAAAATACTGCACACATACACTTAGGTTGCTTTAACCTTTGATTTGTGAGAACTATTACCAGTATTATGTATTGCATGTGATCAGATTGACTTATTTAAAAGGCCTCCTTAACATGATTGATTCCCATCATAAAATTGTTCTTTAAGCCAAATGTCAAATGACTAAGTCACCATAAATGAAATGACAAATTGTGAGTCATCTAGTATAAACTAGCTAGCTAATAAATAGTATAGCAACCCGGATGTAGTGTACATCATGCAAATCATTCCATCCTTATTTGCTTACCCTACAAATGCTAGTCTAAAACCAAGAAAGTATTTGCCTAAAACATTTTTTTACTGTAGATGAAAAACAAGACTAACATCATTAAAATTTACATTACCATAATTAGTTTTTACAAAAAATTACAACACTTATCAAGACAAAATAGTTTTCTTGAAGAACCCAAGACACATTAGGGTCAAGTCTGGTTGGCCCAACAAATTTATGTCTTATAAGAACTTTATACATTCCCTGTACTTGACTCTTAAGTAACAGTATCCTTTATCCAATCTCAGGTCTAATATTTCTTATTTTCATCATAAGCTAGTCTGTTTACAACTTCCTGTGTCTTAATAGTTTTGTCGGTATTTCCTTTTGACTGAGTTTCATTGGGTCTCCAAACCATGTTGATCGACACTGTTTTATTATGAAACTTGTTGACAGCTTGTCTCACCCTACTTATTTTGTTTTCAGTAGGTTTAGACTCAGACTTATTAAACCCAAGTCTAACAGCTTTATTCTTTTGATAAGAATTTTTATGCTCTAAAGTTGTTTTTGTTAGTACAAACATTACGATGTTTTGTCGATGTAATCTCTTTATGTTTTGGTGATGACAAACGTATAACTAGCAATACGTTATGTAAAATATGTAAGGTACTCGTAATCACTTATGCATCCATATGTATACTTCTCTCGACACCTTCAAGCTCGCATTCGTCATCAATCACTTAAGGTATGATTAAACAAGTCATTAACTTAATCAAGTGATCAAGGATCAAATATTTTCTTAAAACTCACTTTTATTTAAAGTGACAAAGTATTTTTTTAGATAACTTTATTTTTAAGATTTTTTTTATTTAAATGGAAAAGCTTGTTAGATATTTCATTGGATATTCCCTAGTTTGTTACAGCCTACCCATACAAGCTTTCGCCGTTAAAGGACAAAAAAAGAATGTAGTATATGATGCGGTTCCTTATAGGGACCCAAGGTTCTTTATATATAAAGAACCGTGGGGAACAATGAAGAACTGTGACTTTATAGTCGTTTCTCCTTCTGTGCCTATAAAGAGTGGCTCATTTACAACTTTTGGAACGACCCTTTTTGCACATTCTCTCTCAGTTCTCACACTTCTTAATCCTTGATTATTTGTTTTATTAATCTTGTTTACGATGTGATTCCTCTTCCAACCTCTCTTCCTCTAAGTGCAAAGAGAAAAACACTTTAATTACTATGAAGCATTATTCTCCTAATATGATGAGATATATCCTTTTAAAGATCAAGTAATGGTTATCTCTTTAATATCATATTAATCATGTATATCCAAGTGATGTGCACACTTGGACTTGATGTATGTGTAGTAGATCCAAGCGGTAGGTATACTTGGATGTGTTGTAAGGGTAGTAGATCTAATTGATGGGTATCCTTGGACAAGATGTTAGGAGTGTAGATCCAAGTTATGTGTATAATTGGAAGTGTATGTGTCTAAGTTCTCACATGGCTTTACAGTGATGTGGGTATGAGTGATATGTGTAGATTAGTTATATCTAAGATTAGAACTCGGCCTCTAGTATTGTGTAAAAAGATGGAATTAGGCGACGGGCGTAGATTGTTCCTACCTGAGATTAGGACTTGACATTTAGCTCAGTGTCAGAAAATGATGTAAGCGATGTGTAATATTTTCTCCACCAAGAAAGGAACTTGTTTATCAGTGAAGTAACTATCGAGATGGGTACTCGAGGAGTGGAGTTGAGCGAAGAGTAGCTTCATGACCGAACCACAATCATCGTCTTGGTTAGCATCCCTTTTGCATTATGCACTCTACATTTATAGTTGCATAATATAATTGTTGTGTGATGTTGTGTGCATCTCATAATCTAAACATCTAATTTGTGGAAAAGTTAAAGCTTAGTAAGTGTATGCTTCATGTTTAGATTGTGATCAAGTGTGCATCCCATATTCTAAACATCTTAGTTTCAGAAAATCTAAGGCTTAATACATGTGTGCTTAATGTTTAGACTATTGCTAGATGTACTCTTGATGATGTGTTTCATTACTTGTTGTTTATTATTCTTATGGTTTTTATCTCAATAAACACATCTCATATTAAGTCAAACTTAATCAGGAATTTGATACAAAAGAATGTTAAGGTTTAAAAATAATAATACTTTCGTCCACTGATGGCGGTTCATTACTAGCACTCGAGGTTCCTTATTGATAAAGAACCATGGTCATGTTTTCGAACCGTTACCGATTATGTTAATTCACTTATGCCTAAAAACGTTACTTGCATTTTTTGGTCTCGCTTTGTTTTGATTATGACAATATATAAAAACAAGCACTTACGAAACAATGAAAATCGAATTATTGAGTTCAAGTATTTTTCATTTCATCCATAATCACTTAAGGTATGAATAAACAAGCTTAACCTAATAAGTGATCAAGGATTTATAATTTTCTTAAAACTCACTTTTATTTAAACGTGACAAAAGTTTTAATAACCTTTAATTTTAAGAAAATATTTTATTAAAAAGAAAATAGAAAATTGAATATATGATATTCCTTTTGGATAAAGGATATTTCATTTGCTTATTTATTTCACGAGACGAACTTTCTCCGCTAAAGGACAAAAAAGAACAGAGTATAGAGCCGGCGGATCATTATAGGTCCCCACGGATCATTATTGATAATAATCTGCATGCCTTTTTAATGATTTGCGCTCAGAACTAGCCGTTGGGCCTTTCTCCTATAAATAGTTGACTATTTCCAAATTTTCATTACACCTCTTTTGCACACAAATTATCATATTTAAAACCCCTTCTTTAATCACACAATCATTGGTTATTTGGTTAATTATACTTGTTTAAAAAGTGAATCTTTCTTCTCCCATCTCATCATCTCAAGTGCAAAGAGAAGAACACTTTCATCCTTGAAGTGTTGCGTCAAGTTCAATATCTACTCAAGATCCAAACTTTGTTTCATTCTTGTGTTATTGTGAAGATCCAAATTGTTGTGTATATTTCGAAGTTGTGCATGTATTGTGGTTAATACTTAGCCTTAAAGTATATTGGTGTAGATTGGTCCTAGATAAGATTAGGTCTCGACTTTTAGCTAAGAGTCATAAATTGGTTAAGCGAGGTGTAATGTATCTCCACCTCAAGGAGTTTGTTTTGTTTATGAACTCTCGGGTAAGGAGTACTCGAGGAGTGAAGTAGGAACGAAGAGTGAGCTTCGTTTTCGAACCACTATAAATCCTTGATGTTCGGTTTGATCTTTATTTTCCTTATCTCTTTTTATTCATTATTCATTATTGCATATATTTTGTGATTATTAGTTTAGATACACTATCACTTGTTCATATTGTGCATAAGAATATTTCACATAAACCACTTGAACCTAGTTTTTGAAAAGGATTTCTGAAAACCAAGCTTTGGATCATTTTAACTAGTGAAACTATTCACCCCCCCCCCCTTCTAGTTTCTACAATTGGTATCAGAGAGGGTTGCTGAAGCTTTTGAAATATATTGTATTTTAAGTCTTGAATCGATTTATGGATTCCAATAAGTACCTAGAAGGGCAATCTATGCAAAGACCACCACTTTTTGAAATTGACAGTTTTATTTATTGGAAAAAATAGATTTGAGACTGATGTGAAATCAAAAGATTTAGATTTTTGGCATGTTATTACCATTCGTGACTTTTTTCCTTTACAATATAATAAAGTTTCTAAAAAGAAAGAACTAGTTTACCTTTGAAAATTCAAATGATGACACTAAAAAGAAATTTGCTAAAAATAATTAGGCTAAAATGGTTATTTATAATGCTTTGTCTAAGAAAGAGTATGAAAGGATTTTATATGTGTAAAACCGCCAAAGAAATTTGGGAAACTCTTTTGATAACCCACCAAGGTAATAATCAAGTCAAATAAAGCAAAATCCATCTTCTTGTTCAACAATATGAACAATTTGTCATCTTAGAAGATGAGACTATTAATATGCATTTGCTAGATTTAATACTATTATTACTAGTCTAAAATCACTTAATGAAGGTTTTTCTAGCAAGAACAATGTTAGGAAGTTTCTTCGTGTGTTGCATCCAAAGTGGAGAGCTAAAGTCACGACGATCGAAGAATCAAAGGATCTCACCACATTGTCATTTGGTGAACTTGTTGGAAACTTGAAAGTTCATTAGATGATAATCTTGAAGGACTCAGAGATAGTCAAAAGCAAGAGTAAAAGAAAGTCTCTAGGATTAAAGGCCAAGATGGTGCATAGTGATCATGATTCGTCATCCTCTGATAGTGAAGATGAAGAATATATATGGCGGTTAGAGACTTCAAGAAGTTATTCAAGAGGAGAGTACAATACGTAAGGCAACCTAGCCACGATAAGAAACCATTCTTGAAGAACCAATTTGTCAAGAATGATAAAAGTGATAGGAAATGCTTTAGATGCGGTGATCCAAATCATCCAATTAGTGAATGTCCTAAGCCACCTCGAGACAAGAATCACGCGACGTTCGTTAAAGGGTCGTTGAGTGATAATGGTGAAGAATGCGACAATAATGCTAAAGATGAGAAGTGTCTCATGGCTCATTCTTCAAAAGAGGTACATTCTGAAACCGAATACTATAACAATGATAGATCTTCACTAGATGATTTAGAATTATACAATAAATATGATAATCTATGCAAACTAAGTCTAAAGTTCATAGAATATAATAAATTGCTAAAATCAACTAAGACTAAACTTGAAAATGAGATTAGTGAGCTAAAAGGTAAATTAGCTAAAATGGAGAAAAATAAAAAAGTTGATTTAGGATGTCTAAGTTGTGAAAACCTTATGCGGGAGAATGAGAATCTCAAGAGCACATCCATTAAGTTGGAAAAATTCATGAAAGGTACTAATGCTCTTGATGATATGCTACGTAGACAAATTCATTCTAAAGAAAGACTTGGTTTAGGTTTTAGCACTAATGAAGCATCTACAAGTGAAACCAAACAAGTTAAACTTTCAGAAAAATTGTCCACTGACCGCGGATCAAAATTGTACTATGTTGTTCCCTATATTTATGAAACCGCAGAGGAAGATAAGGAACCCCAGACGGGAGGTTTAAAAAAACGTGAAAATAAACTTTTCTAAAAAATATGTTTTAGGTAAAGGGCCAAAACATCTTTTCATAAATAAAGCCAAAATACCTCATTATTGATGAAAAGAGTTTAGTAGATTATACACTTCGTTGAGTAAACTTTTAATGAGAACAAAAGATGTAATAAAGAAATTGTTGTCACTAAATAATATGATGATAGATTAAAGAAATGAGATGGAAGAGATATGAATTTTAGAGAGAGAAAGTAGAGAGAGATGATTAACTTGTGAAATTAGATTAAGAATAATGAGATCATCCACCCTCCTAACATGCTAGGAGGGTGCTTATATAGTCCACCCACATGCGGGCTCTCTAATGGACTATATTGTTTTGGACCGGGCTTGAATAAATGCTTAGTACCTTGAAAGAGGCCTTTTAAGCTAACCATCAAGCCCGTAATGTCATGACTATTTTAACTAACTATTACAACGTTCTAATAAATATTACAATATAAACCTATGACCAAACATTCTTGTTTGACTCAATATTTTGAGGCTAACAATCTCCCCAATGTGAGGTCATTCCTCTTCGACATTTGGAGTCCAATGGAGATTTATGAATTTCGTCATAAATGAGTCTTGAACGTGTAATAGTAGTGTTGTTCCTTCATGCTGTGATCTTTGAGCCTTTGTCGATGTCTTTAGACTTTGTCTTTTATCTTGAGATCTTCAAAATAACCTTGACTTGTCTTTGCCATCTTGCGATCTTGTGTCGTTATCCACATGCTCATGCATTGCATAATCTTGATAGCTTGCTAACAATCTCCTTTGAAGAGAGGTCATTCCTCTACATAAATTGATAAGAAAGATTTTGATCATCAGAGTTGCGGAAGTCTTTAGCTTTCTTGATTGTTGAATGTCTTTGGGTATGAGAATGCGGTTTTGAATCTTTGACTTTGCTGAGTACACCGTAACGTCACCTTCTCGAGACAAAACTTAGACACGGACTGAATGGCTTTGACATTCGTCCTAAATCGGTAGCATTTTACCTCCGGTCGGTGAAGACCGTTACACGATATTAAATATCATACATGTGATTAGGTAGATTCAATTAAGAATCTCCTTGACAGGGTTTCGCGGCTGTACTAGCCGTTCTCTTTACTCGACCGTCTCAAAGCAAGACTGCGAACATAAAGAGTGAATCAATTGGATAAATATCCACTTGATTAAAGTCGTCAATTCAAATTCCTGGATTTGATTCATTAAGAATCTTACCATTGTTGCTTTCCAGTTGACACAAGCTCGATTCATAAGAATCTCGCAAGTTACCTACCGTAACGCTGTTTGAGGTTAACGCTAGAAGGATTTCAATTCGTCACTGTGAATATTAATGAATATCACTCTGAATGTTCTGGCTAGACCATAAAGATATTACGTAGAAACCTGAAACGAGTTTGAATCGATTAAGAAACAAACCACTGTTGCTTTTCAGTTTACATGTGTTCAATTCATAAAGAATCTTACACATGACCTACCGCAGTGCTGTTTGATGTTAACACTGGAAGGATTTCCACTCATCATTATGAGTACTAAGTAGTATCACTCTGAGTGTTCTAGCAATATCGCAAGGATATAGCGTAGGACTCTCTTGATCGTCATCCGTGTGTCCTAACGAGATTTGATTGATCTCTTGGCTCTAGACTCGATTTGTGCACTTTTAGTAGTCGGAGGCTGGAGCAGATGCCACCTATTCAATATTAACTATCTAGGAGTGAGAAAGTCAATATATATCGTGTTGATCTCCGTGACAATAAAACAAACTTCTTTTAAGAGAAGCCTGAGTTAGTTGGGGAGGGGTTGTGCATTACATCACTGGGTCCATGTTGCGTTGTCTTCATGATGTGTTGACCCGGTTTCTGCCTAAGTTGTATGGAGGGCTTATTTGTTTACACCCTTTATCCTTACATTTCTTTTTCATTCTTCAACCCCTTCAATGCTTACCAAGACATCATTAATAGCACCTTGTTGTGATTGTTCCAGTGCTAGCATCAGTACTTAGTCGGCATTCAGCTACGTTCACATTGTACTCCATCTTTCCTATGGACTTCTAATAATCTATTGGATTGTCCTTGGCAAGATTCCTCCGGTTCTGGTTGGATCATAGGACTTAAACCTAACCACCCTTTTGACACCAGTAACGTCGTGAATTAAAGATGTTGTGGGTATTTGATCACAACCACGAGTGCTTGAGTCTTTAGATCACATTTTAATCACATTTTCTCCCCTATCTCTAATATATAAAATCGTTTGATATTAGAGATACCAAATTTGATTAAAATATATTTTGAAAAATAGTCTTGAAAAACTTTCGGGAGAAAAATGTGTCAAACTTAGCATGAATTTGGAACGCTCCCCCTCAAAAATTGATCCAATGGAATTGTCATTACGAGGATATGATCCATATTAAACTTTTTGAGGATAGGATTTGTTGAACACACAAATTTTGAAAGATTTTGAATATCATTGAGAAATTCTTGAAAAAATTGTGTTCAACGCTTTTTGAAAAATCAATTCTTTTTAGCGAAAAGCTTTTTCTAAAGCATAAACTTGAGTTCATAGACTTTGAATGTCTTGACGAATCCACTCAAGTGTAAGAAGATTTAACTTCTTTTGCTAAGGGTAAGGTACTAAATCGTACACTCCCCCGTGAATATAGATCCGGGTTGCAATCTGAAAGTGATTACAAGCCATAGTGTTGAGCTCAAAACGTTGAATGTTTTGTGACAAGCTCAACCCGTGATAGATTTCTCTACCCGTTGTTAGGATAAGTTATCTTTAAAGATACACTTTCCTTTATTTGAAGTTCGAGTTACAATCTGACATTTAACTGTAAATCGCTTCAAGCTTAATTGTGAAACCCCTGAGACACTTGTTTCTCATATATCAGCTTCTTCAGCAACCAAACTCTGAGTGTGTCTTTTGTTGAATGGTATTCAAAGATTGGACCTTTGAGTGCCCGTTGAGCCTTTACTTGTGTACCTGCATGTAGAATATTGATAATCAATGAATCTATGAAGGGGTTTGTTGATTTCTAGAGAGAGAAAGTTAGAGAGAGAAAGTGAGAGAAACTATGTGAATTTTATTAATATGGAATCAAAGAAATGACAACAACCAACCCCTTTCCTTAGTGGAAAGGGGTATTTATAGTCCAAGCTAAACATTGGGCTTGGGCCGGTCCATGACAAGCCCATGGACCGGTTCTTACTTAAGTTAATAAGCAAATAATAACTAATTACTAACTACGAGCTATTACAACATAAATCATATTGTGGAGTGACCGATACTTCTAATATACGTTAAAACGTATTTCTAACAATCTCCCCCTAAGGGAGGTCACTCCACGTTACAAAGTTCTAAACCTAGCATACTATACTAAGTCTTCGTTCTTTAGCTCGTAGTCTTTTCTTCTTTTCTTTCTTTTGTTGTGAATATGTTGATTTGATCTTTTTGGCTTTGACTTGAGAGCATTGTTCTTTGGCCTTTCACGTGCGATCTTTGCCTTTCTTGTGAACTTTGCCTCCTCGTGACTTCATGTTCCACACACTTACGTCTTTTTGTTGGATTCTTGAAAGCTTCAGAGTTTGGTACAGCGGAAGACTTCATCTTGTACTTTCTTGAATTTTTGTTGCAAAAGACATAAGCATGTGGGAACGACTTTTACAGGTACACCGCAACACCACCGTCTTCACTGGTACACAGCAACGCCACCGTCTTCAACAGGTACTCAGCAACGCCACCGTCTTTAGCAGGTACACAGCAACGACACGAATAAAATGGCTTTGAACATTTTATTCTAATTCGGTAGCATTTTACCTCCGGTCGGTGAAGACCGTTGGACGATATTAGATATCGTACCCGTGACGGATAGTTTCAATTAAGTAACTTCCTGACAGGATTTCGCGGGTAAACCCGTTCTCTTTATTCGACCGTCCAAAGCTGACTGCGAACATAAAGAGTGAATCACTTGGATAAATTATCCTTGTGATTAAAAGCCGTCAATTCATGAAACCTGGAACAAGTGAATTTCAATTAAGATTTTCACCATCGTTGCTTTCCAGTTGTCACGAGCTCGATTCATAAAGAATCTTGCACGTTACCTACCAAGTGCTGTTTGATGTTGACACTAGAAGGATTTCCACTCGTCACTGTGGTCAATAAAGAGTCACTCTGAGTGTTCTGGCAAGATCATATGATAATGCGAAGAGGCCTGGAACGAGTTTAAGTTCAATTAAGAATTAAACCACTGTTACCTTCCAGTTTTTCACAAGATTGGTTCTAAAAGAACCGCACGTGTAACCTACCATGAGCTTGTTTGATGTTGGCTCAAGCAGGATTTCCATCTTCATTGTAATACTTGCGTATTACTCGGATGTTCTGGCAATATTACAGGAATACTGCGTAGGACTCATGAAAATCTCTTACTTTTCACAGTGTGTGAGAAAGCAAGGAATAAATGAAAAGTGTCCTAATGAGACTTTTGATGATCTCTTGGCTCTAGACTCGATTGTGCGTTTTGATTTAGTGAGCGATGGCTGGAGAGGAGTGCCACCTTTTCAATACCAGTTTATTCGGAGTGAATAAACCAATAGATAACGTGTTGATCTCCGTGTGATTAAAACAAATACCTTTTGAGAGATATTTGAGTTAGCTGGGGAAGGGTTGTGCATTGCATCACTGGGTCCATGATGTCTTTCTTCAATACCGAGAATCATTAACAAAAATGACCTCAATAGCATATGTATTGACCCGGTTTCTGCCTAAAGTTGTAAGGAGGGCTTCTTTCTTTACACCCTTTATCTTTACATTTCTTTTTCATTCTTCAACCCCTTCAATGCTTACCAATACGTCATCACTAGCACCTTGTTGTGATTGTTCCAGTGCTAGCTTAAGTACTTGGTCGGCATTCAGCTACGTTCACATTCTTTCTCCATCTTTCCTAGGACTTCTAATTCTATCTAGGGAATTGTCCTTGGGAAGATTCCATCGGCTCTGATGAATCATTGGACTAAACCTATTCCTACCACCCTTTTGTCACCACATCCGTCGTGAATTAAGCGTGTTTTGGGAAGGAATTGCCACCATGAAAAATCATTGAAAATCACCTAAAGTACTTGTGATATTGAAATCAAAAGTTTTGTACCTTAGGTGTTTTGTTCATCAAAAACGCTCCCCCTTAACACGTGCTTTACACATATTAAGTTGGATAATCTTTAAGTCTTTTTCATCTTTTAGCCAAGTATCACTTACGTCTCCTTAATCCCATTTTCTCCCCTTATCCAAAATGTTAACCATTAATATTTGGGATATTGAATGGATTAACCGGTCTTTGGGTAAAAATGAAATCGATGTTTTGGCCATAGAACAAGTTATTGCTCCCCCTTAAGTTAATAAGGGATAGTTGTAGTGCTTTGGTATGACATATTTTGAAAGATTTAGAATCTCGTGAGAAATTCTTGAAAAATTATCATACCTTAACATTACACCAAGCCATGCAAGCACATTATTCACAAATTTACATATTCACAATTGAAAACCAATATAAAGTGACCTGAGATGTACGACCCATCAGATGGATCGTTGCAGTAGCTTGTGGTGCACTAAATACGGTCTTCCACCCACGAATCTTTCCAAGCTCCTCATCAATCTACGTTCACGGAGCTTTTGATCGATCTTTTTGATCACATACTTTGCCATCTGCCGGTAACCCGGATGCCAATCCTCCGTCATCTCTGGCAAAGTCCCACCCGAGTTCAGATGCTCCAACTTATCTCTGACTTGTATAAGAGTGCCATCGCTATACTTGTGAAGCTCACCCACCCTCATAAACTTCATCAAACCTCGACTGTTCAAGTAGAAAATGCCGGAATTCGGGACAGAAATGCCGGTATAAGGACATCTTTCTACATGTTGAGGTAGCACTTGATTCACAGGACGGGTTAAATTGAGCCTCCTCTGATAGCTTTCGACTCCCAACTGAAGATCCTCAACTCGTGACTTGATGACAACGCTTCGTGTGAACATACGAAGTGCTGTATTCAAAGCAATCAGGTCTTCACGAGGAATGTGAGTAAGTTGATCTCGGGTCATCAGAAGCAGCATATCTTCAATATCCTCAAGGCGAATGATGGAAAAATCTCCTTGCTGGATTTTGTATTCCCTGTCATCCTCCCTTTTCAAGCGAATCTCCGTCACATGATAGTAGCCGTTCTTGGCTTCAGTTTTCATTCCTAAGATGCTGGAGATACGGATGTCGGATCTAACATTGCTTCCAGAATTGACCAAGCAGCAACCCCTGTACGCCCTTCGGACTCGTTCGTCCCAATGAGATGCACCTATGACAGCATACATATCATAATTACGATTCATTTTTGGGACCCAGAGTCGATTAACCTTTTCCTCGATGAAGGGTATTGTCCCCCAGTTGGCAGCTTTCAGCAAAGTCAGGGATGTTGCATACTTTGATGACCCCTTCATAAGATACTCAAGATCATTGGTGACGAAGAAGTCAAGAGTAATCTGATTATCTTGAGCAGGATCCATTGGAGGTGGAGCTCTTTCTGATTCATGAAGTCCAGGCCGTTGAACGGTTTTCAAAGCCTTCAGGATCTCATCGGCATAGTACTCGAGCTCCATTCGGGGTAATCGGGTTTTGGCACGCAGTCTCTTATCTTTCAGTGCTTTCTTCACCAAGGATGGAGTAACCGAAGTCTTATACTCATGAGCAAGAAATGCACATAAGTCAATCGGACTTCGGATACGGAGATACAACACATCTTTGTCAGCATCTGTGATTGGATCAAATTGTGCTGCTGCCGTGATCCAAGCTTGTGGTGGTGCAGACTCGTCTATCTCCAACGTGTCTTCCCAGGCACGAATGCTTGGTTCAGGAACCGTAGATTGTTGTGCTTGTTGTAGAGGAGTGGAAGTGCGAACATCTACTGGTTCAGTTTCAGGCATTTCGGCAGTGTCCTGAACTGGGGAGTGTTGTGCAGCTTCGGGTTCTGTCACTGATTCTGCAATCACAGGAGGAACAACAGCAGAACTAATGGGGTTAGTGGTAATAGGTACAGATACAACGATAAAGATACCAGGAACCGATGACGCTGTAGTGGCATTCACATCGTGGCGCCACTTAGTTCGTCGTGATTCCGAGGATGTCGATTTGTCCTTCTGTGCTGCATCTTTTGTGGACTTGGTTCCAGTCTTAGTAGCAGTCTTCTTAGAGCTGGTAACCTTGTCTCCCTTTGTCGGTTGTTCACCCCCATCATCATCCTGATTGTCATCCCCGTTACTACCCTTAGCACTCTCCTGATTCTCATCACCACCATCATCGCCATCATCATCATCCTCATCTTCGTCATCATCCTCATCATCCTCATCATCCTCATCATCATCACCACCCTCGTCATCGTCTTTATCCTTTTCTCCTTCTTCTTCTTCTTCTTCCTCTTCTTCACCCGTACCCTCTTCTTCACTCTCTTCCCTTTCTTCCTCAGGTAAGATGTGATATGGTACCACACTTCCAAACGTCTTGAATAAGCTATCATCCTCCCTGATAGCATCATTCAGGGATTTATATAGAGCCCGTTGAATCCTCGACTTATCATACGACCCAAGTTCCACCATACGAGCCTTAAGGATCTTCTTCAATTCAAAATCCGTCAGGTCATAAGCAATCTTATAGGCGGCTTCTGAAGGGTTGGATGATTTGACCATCAAGTTGTCAGCAGCAAGTGTCTTCAACTCATCGCGAAGTTTAGGCATTAAGGATTCAACGGATTCTTGCACTCTTTCTTTCACAGATGCTTCAAGTGCTTCTTTTTGTTCCTTATATTTATCCCTCATCGCTTGAAGTCTGGTAATACGTGCAGCATGCTTATCAGCCTCAGCCTGCTTAACCTGAGCAAGTTCCTCTGCATGAGCTTTACGTGTAGCTTCCATGTCTGCAGTGAACTTGGCAATCAACTCTTCTTGAGCTTTCCTTGATTCTTCTTCCCTCTGAGCTCGTCTTTGCAACTCTTGGCGAAGTTCATCCATTTCGCGTTTGTTAGTATCAAACATCTCGGCCATCACTAATGCAGCCATTGCAGATGTTGCAGAGCTGCTTTGGGTTGACCGGAGGGGCTCGGTTGTTACTGCTGTACTAGGGATGGGGATTATGGGTGGTGGAAGAAATGGTGTTGAAACCGGTCGGGTTGGTAAAGGTTGTATGGGTGGAGGTTGAGTTGTTAAGGGTTGAGTTGACACCATGATCGTAGGAGCAACAGGTTCCTTTACCACACTTGCTGAAATAGGGATTGATGGCTCCTTCGAAGTGGAATAGTGTTCTGGTGACCCAAACTCATCAACATCATGCGGTTCCTCGTACTCATCCTCGATATCTACCCTCGCACCTGAACCACTACCGCCTGTATCTTTCCTACTCCTTTTAATAGCAATCTTCATCATTTGTTGCTCGGATTTATCAAGAGTAGGATCAACAATATCTGCTTCATCACGTAGACGCATCAAATCCTTACCCTTTCCCTTCTTACCCTCTGACTTCTTCTTCTTGGGTTCGGGTTCAGGTAACGCAGCTGGTTGTTTGCGTTTACCTTTACTCTTAACCGTTGTGGATGAGTCTTCTCCAGTTTGAAGGTTTGCTTTCAGCCTCTGGATTTCTAACTGTAGTAGCTTGTAATCTGCAGAACCTTTGATTTTATCAGATAGAAGGTAATCAGGAACAGGACCCGGAATCACACCAATAGACGGTCCTTCATGCCTCAGATCTACAGTATCATCAGCTTCTTCAGTGTGATAGCGACCTCCTGCACGCCTATCAATAGTAGCATCAAGCTTCATAAAATAATTTATGATAAGCTTAATAAACCGAGGATAAGGAAAGAAGTTTGTCTTCAGCTTCTTGTTGTAGAAGAGTTGAAAGGTGAATTCTTCCCATATCAACAAAGCATAATCTGAATTCGCAGCTTTGTACATGCCATAGAAGAGGTTCATTATCGGACTGCGCAAAGCATCATGGCCACTCGTTTTTGGTGTAAGGCATTTACTGAGAATACCCATCAATGCTCTCCAGGGTTGTCCTACCTTAGCAGTAGTAAACTCAGATGCAACTCGTATTTCCGGACATCCAAGTGCGTCAAATAACTCCGCGAGTTCATCTTTAGTAGGATCCCTTGAGAAAGACATGCCCTTGGGTGTATCCCGTATACCAAGAATCTTACGGAAGTCTGAAACGGTGAGTGTCTGCTGCTTGTTGTCGATGGTGAAGGTGATCTTGTTCGAAGTGATTTCCTTGGTTGCCCAAAATTCAAACATATACTCATAAGGCACCGAGGCTGTATTCCTAAGGGCGTTCTTGAAATGAGAGTTATCAAGGATGGCTATGGCGACCTTAAAACCATGGTGAGTGGATTTAGAAACTTGCTTCAGCCTATAGTTGTTGGGTATAAACTTAAGGGTTCGAGCTTTAGCAATATCGGCTTCTCTAGATTCTTGGATAGCTTGTACTGTTGGATTAGTCATTTTATCTGCTTAAGATAAGACATGAAAGGTTGATGCACAAAGACAGATAGATATATATCATTCTTACTTCTAAGCATAACACATTTCATAAGATAAAACAACAAGTACATAGATAGCATGCAAACAAGAATAATCAATCTCTTCATCCGGAACTTTTCCTTATTCGGAACATCTTCATCCGGAACTTTTCCTTATTCGGAACTTCTCTTCATTCGGAACTTCTTCATCCGGAAGTTCTTCATTCGGAACTTCTTCATCCGGAAGTTCTTCATTCGGAACTTCCTTCATCCGGAAGTTCTTTCATTCGGAACTTCCTTCATCCGGAAGTTCTTTCATTCGGAACTTCCTTCATCCGGAAGTTCTTCATTCGGAACTTCCTTCATTCGGAAGTTCTTCATTCGGAACTTCCTTCATTCGGAAGTTCTTCATTCGGAACTTCCTTCATTCGGAAGTTCTTCATTCGGAACTTCCTTCATTCGGAAGTTCTTCATTCGGAACTTCCTTCATTCGGAAGTTCTTCATTCGGAACTTCCTCATTCGGAAGTCCTTCATTCGGAACTTCCTCATTCGGAAGTTTTTTCAGAAGAAATCCTTCATTCGGAAGTTTTGAGCCATGTTCATCCGGAACTTTTGCCAACTAAACTCAGATGTTTGATCTAGCACGTTTGTGAGTTTCTAAGGCAAACTAAGGCACATAAGGCATCATATCTTACTAATCCGAACAAAACCCATCAAAAATCCCTAATCAATTTAGCCTAATTGGGGCGAACGAACCCTAACTAGATTTAAATAGATTAACCAGTTGGATTTGTATGATTTAAGCGAATTAGATATGAATAATTGATGTTATTTACCTTTATTTAGCGAATGAACAGGATCAAGATGAATTAAACGAGAGATTGTAGAGCTTGTGTGAGTTTGTTTTCAACAATGGCGGCAAAGTGTTAGATAAACAGTGAATGGGAATAATGGTGAGGGGCGGGGGGTGTGTAGTTTGACTTAGGTCAAAAAATTTTGACAAGTTTCAACTAATATCACTTTAGTCCCTACACATTTTCATTCCTTTTTCTTTTTGTTTCCTAGTTTTTTCCATTACACTTAACTCTTGTTAAACGTACACACAACTTAGCAAACGCATCTATTAGCATATCCTCAAAATCTAAAAGCCATGCCTATCACTTAGAACGAACACAAGTCGTTTTCTAAAGCAAAACCACTCAATTACCATGTTGCCCTTAATTTTCACAATCACTTTTGAAAAGCAATTTTAATGACAAAGATGATTTTACTATTTTCTCCCCCTTAAACGATGACCCGTTTTCTATTTAAAGAACTGTAGTCATTGTTTAAAGAGTCAAATAGTGATGAAAGCATTTCCAATTTATCTCTTGAAAAATTTTGATTCGTGGTGTCAATAAGATTTCTCTTATTTTAACAAATGAATGCACTGAGACGTACACAAATTCGTGTCAGACCAAGTTATAAAGTAAACTTGATCCCTTTGCATGATTTGGCTTGTAAATCACGCCCGAGAAAATTAATTCCCGTTCTGAGCCAACGTTTTCCAAGGAAATACGTGACTTTAATGTGAAAACCGGGTTGCAGTCTGAAATAACTACAAGCCATAATGGGCATGTTTTAAAAATGTACAACTTTTATACGGACTCTATTTATGGCACCGTGTCAATATTGATCGACATTTCTAAGGCCGTAAATATTACCGTACTAAAAGACATGCCCGTTTTAAACGAAAAATATTTTTGGTTTTTCTTGGTTTTATATTTTTTATGGTTTTTCTAAGTTTTATATTTTTTATGGTTTTTCTAGGTTTTATATTTTTTTTATGGTTTTTGTTGGTTTTATATTTTTGTATTTTCTTTTTGTGGTTTATATATTTACGATAATATACATGATCACAACCAAAGGATACTCTGAATAGTTTACCACGACTATTCAGCTGATTCTTCTGCCAACTCTTTGAGAGTCGCTGGAGTGAATGATTTCATGCCAAGCTTGTCGATCAAAAACTCGATTCGTCCTCGATCTAAGGCTTTGGTGAACATATCCGCCAGCTGATACTCAGTAGTGACAAAATACAGCTCGATCACTCCGTTCTCCACCTGCTCCTTAATGAAATGGTAGGGAATGTCTATGTGCTTGGCCCGGGAATGTTGAACATAGTTGCAGCAAAGGGCAATGGCGCTCTTGTTGTCACAATACATCGGGATTTTGTTAAATCCAAGACCGTAGTCAGTTAATTGTGATCTCATCCAAAGGACTTGAGCACAACAACCGGACATGGCGATGTATTCAGCCTCCGTGCTTGATATTGCAGCGCTTTTCTGCCTTTTTGAAGACCAACTGATCAATCTATCTCCTAGGAGTTGCACAGATCCAGAAGTGCTACGCCTCGTATCTTGACATCCAGCATGATCGGCATCTGCGTATGATATTAAAGCAATCGAGGAATCTTTCGGATACCATAGACCACGATGAAGTGTTCCTTTTAGATACCGAAAGATCCTTTTAACTACATGTAGGTGCTTTTCGGTAGGCCGAGCCTGATACCGGGCACACATGCATACAGCAAATTGCAAATCAGGCCTGCTAGCAGTCAGATATAGAAGGGTGCCGATCATTCCACGGTAAAGTTTCGGATCGACAATAATCCCATCCCTATCTTCATCTAACTTGGATTTCTCCACCATTGGAGTGTCTACGGGGTCACAATTCTCATAGTTATATTTCTTAAGAGATTCTAGAGCATATTTGGATTGATTTATAAAGATGCCTCTGGGATTCTGAGAAATCTGTAATCCTAAGAAAAATGAGATTTTTCCCATCATCGACATCTGAAAGCGTGTGGACATTATCTTCTCAAATTGTTTAGACAATTCTATGTTAGTGGCAGCAAAAATTATATCATCAACATAAATTTGTACCAGAAGCATGTCGTTGCCGTCCTTGAGAGTGAAAAGAGTGGGGTCCACTTTGCCTTTGGAGAAGCCTTCCGACATGAGATATGTTGACAGGAGATCATACCACGCGCGTGGAGCTTGTTTCAACCCATAGAGAGCCTTCTTAAGCTTGTACACATGGTTAGGAGACTCCGTACTCACGAACCCATCCGGTTGACTAACATAAACCTCTTCCCTTAGTTCACCGTTCAAAAATGCCGTCTTCACATCCATTTGATAGACGATCATGTTCATATGAGCAGCAAACGCAAGGAATAGTCTAATCGCCTCCAATCTAGCCACAGGAGCAAAAGATTCCTCAAAGTCTATACCCAAGGCTTGTTTATATCCTCTAGCGACCAATCTAGCTTTATTCTTTAATACCGAACCCATCTCATCAAGTTTAACCTTATAAACCCATAACAAAGTAAGGATGTTAACTTTGTCAGGGCGAGGAACCAATTCCCATACTTCTAGTCGTTTGAATTCATTGAGTTCCTCCTGCATAGCTTCAATCCAAGATGATTGGGTCATAGCCTGCTGCCAATTTTTGGGTTCAACTTCAGAGAGAAATGCATCAAAGTAACAATATAGTGCACTCTCTTGTAATTGATGGCGAGTAGAGACTGGTCGATCTAGATCTCCAATAACATTCCTAATTGGGTGATCTTTTGTCCATTTAGTGCTATGGTTTTCAATCCTAGGTGGTCTGGAGTGAACAATAGAAGGAGCTTCTTCTGAGGTAGACGCGGCTGAAGGGTTTTCAGGGATCGCTACACCAAAGAAAGGAAGCTCTTGCAAGTGAGCATATTCCAGGTCGTGATCAGTAGTATCCTCTTCTACATCATTAGGCACAAGTAGGGGTGATGATTCAGGTGTAGTTTGAGAATCACTTGGTGAAGGTGCATCCGGTTCATTGTGAATTGTAGATGCGTTAGATAAAGGTTCATTAACTTGAGCAACCACTTCAGGTATTGGAGCAATTACTACAGGTGTTGGAACTTCATCAGTCGGTGGATCGAAGAATTCATCAAACAACGGTTGAAACAGTTTATCCCACTCGGGCCTTGTTGGTGGTAAAAATGATGTAGAAGTAGGATTGTTGGGAACTAATCCGGAGCTTATAGCACCGGGTCCCATCTCATGAAGCGCGGGTTCAGAGCTGTGTTGCTCAGAAGCCATCGCTGTCAGCTCGTCGAAATCAGCGTCCATAGTTTCTACAATCTTGCCAAGACGACGGTTATAGATTCGGTATGCTCTTTTGGACGGTGAGTAACCAATGAAAATACCTATATCGGCTTTTGGTTGAAGCTTACCCAAGTTCTCACTATTGATGTTTGGATAACACAGAGCACCAAACACATGGAAAAATGAAACATCGGGTTTGCGGTCATGTAGAAGCTCATAAGGTGTTTTTCCATGGCGTTTCCGAATGATAGAACGGTTTTGGGTGAAACATGCAGTAGAAATAGCCTCTGCCCACAAGAACAATGGAGCGTTCGCATAAATAAGCATGGTCCTAGCAGCTTCCATAAGTGTACGATTCCGTCTTTCAACGACACCGTTTTGTTGTGGAGTGCGTGCAGCGAATGTTTCATGTGATATACCAACTCCTTCATAATAATCACGAAGAGTCTGGTTGACGAACTCAGTACCATTGTCTGTACGAATACGGCGGACAGTGGTATTCAAACGTACCTGAATGAACTTCAGAAAAGTGATGATAGCCTTCGGAGCTTCATCCTTTGTACGTAGAAATCTAACCCATGTAAATCTTGAGAAATCATCCACAATGACGAGAATGAATTTCTTACCGCTCACACTTTCAGTTCTCATCGGTCCACAAAGATCCATATGCAAAAGATGAAGTTTTTCTTGATTAGTGTCTTCAGCTTTGGGTTTGTAAGATTTCTTGGTGCTTTTCCCCCTTGAACACGCGGAACATAAATGATCCTTGTGAAATTTAAGCTTGGGAAGACCACGAACTAACTCGTTTTTAGCCAGATGATTAATAGCATCAAAATTAAGATGAGATAATCTGCGATGCCATAACCATGACTTGGTCGTAGAAGCTTTAGAGAGAAGACATACTGGAGAAGCGGCCATCATGTCTTGTAAGGACAAAGTGTAAAGATTTGCACCACGAGATCCCTTCAACAAATCTTTTCCTTCCAAGTTGCGGATGAAACAAGTGTGTTGTCGAAAAGCAACCTCAAGGTTGGAATCACAAAACTGTCCTACCGAGAATAAGTTATGACCAAGACCTTCAACATAGTATACCCTAGAAATCGTCACATTTCCAATCTGATATTCACCATACCCCATAATCTTTGCTATATGATCATTCCCAAATTTAACCGTACCAAGAAACTTGCTGACGAAATTTCGGAGCATCGAGCGATTTCCGGTCATATGTTTTGAACAACCGGAGTCCAAATACCACAGGATGATTTGGACCACCTGAAAATATCACCACACAAAGACAATGTAGAGGTATCGGAATCTGAGTGTTCCTTGTTATTAGCAGGTACAGATTTAATAATCTTAGATTTGCTAACTCTAGGTTTCTTAGATTTCCTAGCCTTTTTCTTCTTAATTGGTGGTGTAGATTCTAATTGGCTCAAATCCTGAGGTATTTCTACACTGATAGGCACTATAGTGGGGGCTGACCTAATTAAAGGGCGCTGTTTCCATACTTGAGTGCGAGTGTTCCTAACTAAAGGACGCTCAGACCTAGCCTCAATGGATGCATTCCTAGTTAAAGGGCACATTTTACCATCGAGTGTAAAGGTCCTACCAGTGGGACGCCATTGCCAGCCAACTTGGGCACGAGTTCTACCCGTTGGCTTCCATTCAAGACCATTCTTAATAGCATTCATTTCATTAACGTGATCAATCAGACACAAATCATGACGCTGGGAAAACATACATTCATTACAATTCCAACAATTTAAATCAGAATTCACGAATGGTTTAGGCTGCTGCACAGGCGCAGAGCTTTTAGTCTTAACATGATTCGTTTTATTTAAAACTGAACTAGCATTCCTATTGTGGACTTCTACTTTCTTCTTTGTGGCACTACTAGTGGAGGGCTTGATCTTAGCTTTCTTGAGTGGCGATCCTTTAGCCTTAGTAGTCTCTTTTAATCCTGTAGAAGGCAAATTGGGAACATTAGCAGCAGATTTTAAAAGTGTCTTACTTGATTGTGCCAATGACGGTTTCGCTCCTGGAGTCTTATTAAATGGAGTGACAGCAATGGGCCTATTGTTAAGTAGTGCAGAACCTGGTGTACCTATGTATTGCAAATAAGCCAAGCAATATTGAACTCGCTTAACATATTCATGAGCCGAATAATAGTCGCTACTTAAGGGATCTAAGGCATAAAGATCGTCTACAATATCCCTAAGAAGATCGACATGCTTAATGGCATTCCTCATATAATCATCATAGGTAAGCTGGTTTCTCTTATGAAGCGGATTCTTATAAAGCACTACTTTCTTGGTTGTTGGAGCACTAGTGGACGGTGCAGAGTCGGTAGCTAAGTTATCAACAACTTCTTGTCGGGTGAGAAGAAGTGTCTCCTTTAACTCAGCCAAAACCATATTTTTGTCTATGAGCAGGATGTTCAAGTCAGAGATTTCTTCGCACTTTTGGTTCAGTTGTTCAACATAATATTGTTGCTGTGTCGCATTAAAAGCGAATCGATCTTCTAGTGAACCATAAAGAGCGGATAGTCCCTGCCTTGTCCGATCCATCTCCCCTAGAACAGTTGATAGTCTAATTTCTAAGACCTGGTTTTTAGACTCTGCGGCCTCTAGTTCCATTCTTAATGTTTCCTTTGATGATATCTCTCTCTTCAATCTCATGATTTCTTCCTCTAATGTCTTAACAATTGCAATCATCTTGTCACTATTCTCAACACCGTTTTCACAAACATTTGATATCAAAAGATTTTCATTTTGAGCTTGTTGTTTTAACTCTAAAGATATACAATGTTGTTCTAGTTGATTAAAGCGTTGAGAAAGTAAATTATAAGAATCTTGTAGCTTTAAAAACTCAGCGTTAGATTCGTGACAAGAATGATTATCTACCTCATTTACAGTTTCAGCAACATTTACAGAAATATCACAAACATCATCACAAATATCCTCACAAATATTCACAGCATCACAATTCATCATAGCGGATGTAAGCTCATTCGAATATTTAACATTTACAATAGTAAGCACATCACACGAGATTACTTCGGACAAGAATCGGTCATATTCGGTTGAAATCTTTTCCTTTTCAATTAGTTGCAGTTCGTAAGCGGTGTCCATTTCATAAAACACTTTTTGAACTTCACCAATTTCAAACTGAAGATTTTCCTTAAGAGATGCAAAACTTCTTTTTAAACTTTCGACAAACGGATTGATCTCAGTTTTAAACACCTCGTTCATGTGTTCGAAAGCCCATTCTCCGGCATTTAAGCCATTTGAAGTCGTACATTCCAAGATGACCTTGTCAAAGTTAGTAAAGTATCGGTTAATCTCTTGCAAGTTTAACCATACAGTGCTAACAGGTGGAAGATTCTTTGGAATTTCCTTAGGACCTTCCATGTTGACAAGTGTAGGAAATGTACTAGGGCTTTCTTCCTCTATCATGTAGGTTGGTGCTGTAATAAGATCTTTGTCCATATGGAAGCGAACTCTAAAATCAGTTTTAGCAAGCTCCTTATTCATTTTAAAATAATCACAATCGGGATATTTTGCTGAATTGTATGACCGATCCTCATCAACTAGAACCTTACTTGTTCGATCATTGGGAAAAACAATCGGGTCTAAAGCCAATCCTAATTGAGTTGCATTATAAAGTCTAGGACTATGTCTTAAAGCTTGTTTTGCATATCGTGGATTAGGGGGGAAGGCCTTTTAGACGTGATAAGTTAAACTCTTTAAACGAAGCATCAAATAAGTGAACTAGTTGTGAAGCAGCGTATTGTCTTAACAGCAAGTAGTCTAGACTTCTAATCTTATTAGTAGCATTAATCTCCATTTCAGTCTTCTTAGATTCGAGTAATTCAAAATCAGTTTGAAGTTTTTGAAAATTAGTGACCACTAACTCCTTTTCTCTAAGTTCACTAGACAAATTTGCTCTTAAGTTTTCGATTTCTTGCAAGTGACCCATTTGTTTGTTTCTAAAGTGATCATATTCGAGATTAGTGAGAACACTAGACGAAGGCACTAATTCCAAAGTTTGTACTTTCTCATTGCTTAAGGCAAGCTCATCAGACAAATTCTTATTCTTAGCTAAGGTTTCTAAGAGTGCAGCATTCATTTGGCTAAGTAATGTAGCAGGAACCATGACCAAATCTTGTTGAGCAGGAGTAGGCGTATGCGAACTGGGTCCCGGTTGTGATTCACTCAAAGTCTGGGAACTCACATTGATATTGCTATCATTGTTTGTCTCCTCATTTGAAAGACTCACCACCGAAGATTCATTCGAATCAGCACTCTCTTGCCCAACTTGATGTGGTTGAATACTAGCATCAGTGGCATTATCGGTGTTATTAATAAGTACCTCAGATTTCTTATCTGGCCCTAAGCTGGAGAAAGTTGCCATGAAAGCAGCCTTTGCAGTTTGAAAGTCATCACAGTCGGAATCATACGCATCAAGATCATCGGCTTGGTAAGCTGCATTCTGCGTAGTGACAACGTCTTGTTCAGCAATCCCTGGGTCAGCAAGAAATGCAAGCTCCTCTTCATCAAGTTCCCTTCCTTGCGCCTGAGCATTTACCAGATAGATCTTTTCTGCAAACCACTGTCCATCCCTTCTCCTCTTGGGTTTCTTACAATCCCTGGACATATGACCCTCTTCCTTGCAATTGTAGCATGTGATCATTCTCAACTTGCCTGTATTAGCCCGTGGAGGATTGTTGACCATTGGAGCAGGAGCAGGATTGGTGGTGCGAACATTGGTTGATGTGGAAGTTCTCCCCTGATATGGCTGAATTGGCTGAACCATTACCCTGCCATTCTCAATTGTAGCTTGTTGGCGAGAATTGGATGAATTCCTCAACTGATTGTTGGTAGGAGCTGATCCTCTGAATCCTCGTTTGCTTAAAGTTCTTGTGAGATAAGCAGACATAGTAGTTAGCACTTCAACTGGGTCAGCTCCTTGTTGGAATACAGGAACGGGGACTTCCTCATCATCACAATATAGTGCTTGATCTGGATGAGCTGCATAATCAGTAGAAGGAATACTCATTTGATCAGGGTAGCTTGTTGGATATGCTGCATTCTCTTGATAAGAAGAATATGATGGCTGAGCATAATGTGCAACATTTACTGGATGAAGTTGTGAAGCATACTGTGGTGAGGGTGCATTGAACCGATATTGTTGCTGATGTGAGGTGGGTGGTTGTGGTAGAATCGAGTATTGGGGAAAGGCTGGTGTCATGTAAGGTGATTGATGATAAGCTTGATGTCCCAAGATATAGGGTGTGTTGTTGTGAGACAAGCTTGGTTGATTCGCCATCAATGCTAAAGTATCTGGGTGCATACCACGAGGAGAACGGTGCATAATCACATGCTTCTCATGCTGCTGAAGGAAGGCATAGATTTGATCTAAGTTGCACTTATGCAAATCCCGGGTTAACTTCACATCGATAATATACTCACCCCATTCAGCTTGAGGTAGAGTATTCAAGAATTTGGTGTTAACCTGGAATGGTGCAATCACAAGATTGTATACATTCAGATCATTCATGAGTGTGGTGAATCTGAAGTAATAATCGTGGAGCGTTTCCCCTGGGTTGTAGGTGAATCTATCAAACAAATCATACAGCTGACACTCCCTTTCTTGTTTGGTGAGAGACGTGCCTTGTAGCAACACCTTTAACCGTTCCCATAGATCCTTTGCCACCGTATACTGACTCACCATCCTATAGATGTCATGGGGAAGAGCTTGGAGAATTGTTTGAAGAGCTTTTTCATCTGCATCTGCAACAAGTTGTTGAGCTGGAGTGAGTTCTTCAAATTCTCGTGGTCTAGTCACGTTGTCAACCGTAATGGTACCATAGTCGAGTGGACCATTCAAAATCGATTTGACCATAAGCCTTCCGTATGTCGGTTTCCCCTTTAGATATTGCATCATTCGACCTTGCCATGCCTCAAACACCTCTTTAATAAGCATCGGTGGACGACTATCAGTTCCCGTTATGATCGATATATCCGTAAGAGATGTCATCTGAGGCATTACTGAATTTGGATTCATTTTGTTTTTCTTCAAAGAAACAGAGATTATCGGTTGATCGAGCAGTGAAGTAAAGCTTGTGAATTGTGTTGTGTTTTTGTTGTAAGAAACCAAGATTAAATCCTCTAAAAAATCGTCGAAAAAACAAGCAAAATAACCCTTGATTCGGAACTTTTTGTTGATTCGGAAGTTTGATTCGGAAGATTACCTTGATTCGGAACTTTTTGTTGATTCGGAAGATTACCTTGATTCGGAACTTTTGGGTTGATCCGGAACTTCTTGGTTCGGAAGTTCTTGATCCGGAACTTTGGCTTGATCCGGAACTTCTTGACTCGGAAGTTCTTGGTTCGGAACTTTGGCTTGATCCGGAACTTCTTGACTCGGAAGTTCTTGGTTCGGAACTTTGGCTTGATCCGGAACTTCTTGACTCGGAAGTTCTTGGTTCGGAAGTTTCTTGATCCGGAACTTCTTGACTCGGAAGTTTCTTGATCCGGAACTTCTTGGTTCGGAAGTTTCTTGATTCGGAACTTCTTGACTCGGAACTCCTTGATCCGGAACTCCTTGATCCGGAACTTCTTGATCCGGAACTCCTTGATCCGGAACTTCTTGATCCGGAAGTTTTGCTGAACAAACAGAAACCCCCTCCGATGAACAGTCGAACAGTAAAAGTTAAGATTAAGCCCAGATTTTGACCAAATAACCCAAAAAGTTTTGTGCTTTCGACTAAAATAAGTAATAACTAGTACTTATCCACTAATCCCAATCACAAAAACACCAAAAACACCAAGAATCAAGATGATTTTTCTTAAAGAACACTAATACAATCAAAAACTAAAAAACCACACAAATCACCACCTTAAATCACCCCATAGCTCTTGATACCAAATGTAGAATATTGATAATCAATGAATCTATGAAGGGGTTTGTTGATTTCTAGAGAGAGAAAGTTAGAGAGAGAAAGTGAGAGAAACTATGTGAATTTTATTAATATGGAATCAAAGAAATGACAACAACCAACCCCTTTCCTTAGTGGAAAGGGGTATTTATAGTCCAAGCTAAACATTGGGCTTGGGCCGGTCCATGACAAGCCCATGGACCGGTTCTTACTTAAGTTAATAAGCAAATAATAACTAATTACTAACTACGAGCTATTACAACATAAATCATATTGTGGAGTGACCGATACTTCTAATATACGTTAAAACGTATTTCTAACAATGCACTTGCATCAGTAGTTTGTATGCTTGCATATTGGTTAGTGATATCTTTGTGAGAACCATGTGGGGGTTCACAGTGAACCCTTGTCGTGCTAGAGGGAAATATTATTCCAGTAGGAACCCATTTAAGACCAGTTGTTTTGAAGATTCTACCTGTTGGTATCCACTTAAGATAAGGTCTAGGAAGCGTAGTTTTCTCATGCACAGCGGAAGACTTAATTGGAGAAAATCTATTTCCTATAGGGTTCTGTCTTTGAGATGCTCTAGCTTTTTGATTCACCTTGTTCAGGACTTTTGTGATGCAATCATCATGAATGGTATTAAACACGCATTTGTTACATTTCGTACAAAAAAGTGCTTAGCATCTGAGAAGGATCTAGTGTTCCTAGGATAGGCTGATTTGGGCACATCATAGAAGGGTCTAGAATTCCTAGATGTGTGATTAACACTCCTAGGTTTCGGTTGGGTCCTATCTCTTGCTTGTGTCTTTATCTTAGCATCCTCTAGATAGCTTTTATGACCTGTGTCATTTGAACTACTCCGAGGCATGTTCTTGGAGCTATTTCTAGAGTTGCTCGAGGCATTCATGTGATTGGGTTTTGCATAGGCAAAATTTTTTAAGGGGGATCTAGATAGTGGAGTGACTGTTTTTGGCAAACTGCTACGCACGTCAACTTGGGACACAAACCTCGAGTTCAATGTTTTGGGTCGGTCAGATTTAAACGCATTCGGTTGTCTAGCAACTGAGCGGTTTCTGAATGGTTGAGTATGAGGTTTCCCCAAGATTGACTGATTTGCTAACTTAGTATCCACACAATTTCCTTTTACCTTCCTTAATTCATTTTTCACCGCTGTTAATGCAAAAACCTTTTCCTGAATCGGAGCTTTCAATTGCTCATATTGTAGAAGTAATTGAGCGACACGTTGTTCTAACTTAATGTTCATATTATCAAATATGTCGTTATCAGCATTCACGTCATTACTATCTACAGTGTCGATAGGTTACACAGATATTTCACTTAATGAAGCAAGCGGAGGACTTGGATTTTGAGAATCCAACTTTGATTCTAACAAATTTATTTGTTTCACAAAATGTTCTTTTTCCGCATTAGAATATTGAATCTTACGATCCAGTTTTTGTTCAAGAACAACGTTTGCTTTTTCAAGTTTTTCAAAATAAGCTTCAAATTTGTCATTTTTCTTCAAAAACTCGAGTTTGGTGTCCTCAAAATCTTTTGTCTTTTGGGCTAACATAGTTTCAAGCTCATGAATCTTAGAATCAATATATTGATGATCATCATACACAACATTTAATTGTACCTCAGCCATTGGCTCCTCATCATATATGGGTCTGATATCTACATCATCGGTTGCTTGAGCATTCCTTGAGTTGTTGCTGGTATGCTGCTTTTCTGTGCCAATCGAACAAGCATCCAATGTTTGACCATCATCGACATTGCTCTCGTTCTGCTGCATTAATCTGTTATTCACCCTTCTTTCAACTTTTAGTTTATGACGTGTTCTTTCAGCAATGGACTTCCTTATAGCACTCATGTGTTGAAGAAATGTCTCCTTGAATTCTTGAACTTCTAACCGAGTATATTCAAAGAAGTATTTGTTGATGAATTCTCGATCATAGTGTATAGAGACTTGTGTATCAAAGAATTGCTGAAACTGATTCTCGAGAACCAAAACGGCATATATGGATTTGACCTCTTGAAATTCATCGTTGGCAAGTTGTTGTTCAAGGTGATCTACATTGAGTAGCATCGTGCTTGTGAATGTCTCAACATCTTGATCAGTGAGTGACATGAATACCCGTTTGAATCCAAGTTCAACGCGAGTGCCTTTTAAATCGTCATTTGAAAGAACTTGAAGGTGTGTCTGGAATGATCTAAAGTGTGTCATGCATCGTTCTTTTGCAACCGACATCTTGGATTTGAGTGCATGCACATCTTGTGTTACGGAATCCATAATGAGTGTTTCAGATGATGAAGTGACTTTGGATCTTAGGTAGATATGGTGTGATTGGTTTGTGGTTAAAATTCCGAAAATTTCTGATTTTTTCTCAGTCCGACAATAAATTCCTCAGTCCGATAAAACGATAAACCAAAAAAATTTTGAATTACCAAATTTTGAAATCGAGTCCGAAATAGTCAAAAACTAATAAGAAAATTTTTTGAAAAGTGAAAATTTTAACGAAAAATAAAACCTAAAATTGGCCTAAAAATTTGAATTTTGGTCCGAAAATTTGAATTTTTGGTCGAAATTTTTTTCGCATCGCCAAAATTTGAAATCGAAGCTTAAATGGCCTAAAAATGATCTAGGAAAAAATAAATTTTACTATGGTTTTCCTGCCAAAAAACTCTTTTTTTTGGAAACTATGATCCGGGATTAGTCTAGAGGGTGGCTAAGTCTAAAAACACTTCAAACAAAAATTTGGCTTAATACGGAATCCATGTGACAATGATCTAGTTCGGAATATGAATCAAGTACCTAGTTCGGAATCTGTTAAACCTTGACCTAATTCGGAATCTGTGAGTCTCAGACCTAGTTCGGAATCTGTGAACATCAGACCTAGTTCGGAATCTGTTAAACCATGACCTAATTCGGAATCTGTGAGCCTGATCTAATTCGAAATCAGTGAATTCTGAGCTAGTTTGGAATCAAGAGTGTTTTGACCTAATTCGGAATCAAGAGTGTTCTGACCTAATTCGGAATGATGGATTTCGGAGCTAGTTCGGAATCGATAGTGTTCTGAAGTAATTCGGAATCGATGAAACACTGACCTAATTCGGAATCCACAGATGGTACTAACTCGGAATACACTCAATCTCACCTAATTCGGAAAACGAGTTCTCACGTAGTTCGGAAAACGAGTTCAGAATATCCCTTTCTCACCTAATTCGGAATCGATATCTCACCTAGTTCGGAAAACGAGTTCTCACGTAGTTCGGAAAAAACGTGATCACTGAGCTAGTTCGGAGTACCCCTTATTCCTACCTAATTCGGGATAATCCTAAACCCTAGTGACCCGAATTAAAACACAGTATCCCGAATAACCAAAAATTTCGTACCTTTTGATTTTACCCAAAAATCAAGTCAAAAGTTCCAACTTTTATGAAAAAATCACCAAAATGAAGAACACAAATTCCTACCACAACTTTGTAGGCAATTTGTATAAAGATTTTGATCTCAAAAACACAAATTTTTTTGATAAGAGATGATCTTAAGATGAAAATCACACGAAATCAAAAATGATAACCACAAACTAAACACAAATCTACCCTATGGCGATTGATACCAATTGTTCTCCCTAAATAATGTGATGATAGATTAAAGAAATGAGATGGAAGAGATATGAATTTTAGAGAGAGAAAGTAGTGAGAGAAAGTAGAGAGAGATGATTAACTTGTGAAATTAGATTAAGAAATATGAGATCATCCACCCTCCTAACATGCTAGGATGGTGCTTATATAGTCCACCCACATGCGGGATCTCTAATGGACTATATTGTTTTGGGCCGGGCTTGAATAAATGCTTAGTACCTTGAAAGAGGCCTTTTAAGCTAACCATCAAGCCCGTAATGTCACGACTGTTTTAACTAACTATTACAACGTTTTAATAAATATTACAATATAAACCTATGACCGAACATTTTTGTTTGACTCAATATTTTGAGGCTAACAAAAGTCATCTACTCATCCTCCTCCAAGAGTAAGAAATGATTCAAGAGCTAGAAGTAGAACACCCGCACCTAAAAATAATGACCATTCTAAGTCACAACCTAGAAGTAAAACACCTACACCTAGAAACAACAATCGTTCTAGATCAAGGTCTAAGACACTTAAGAAAATTAATAGACACCAAAATACTCCGGTAAACTGGAAAAATTTTTAACAACAATTTTTTTCTCCATGGACCAAAAAAATGCCATGAGCAATCACTCCGCCGTGGGGAAGTCATAACACTGGTGCCTCCAGTGTTATGGTTATGGTATCTCCATAACTAGGTGAAACTGGTCATGCATGTATATGGCTTAGGCTCTTAAACTAACATAAGTAATCAAACATATAAAACAATATTGGGAAAACAGTTGGCTGCAAACGGGAATCCTAATAAGGAAAGAATGTCCATACTGAAGGACGGGAAATCTGTACCTTGATTCCAGTGAACGAAGAAAGACGAAAGGATGAAAGCCTACTCCGATCTCACTAATGATACATAAATAGGGGACATGTATAAGTATTATGTTTACTGAGTACGTAACTGATTATATCATGTCTTAGCTTGTTTTATATTTTCTAGTCTTGTTTTACTGATTTTAATGTTATGTTGTGTTTATCATGTATTCTATGTATTCTGTTTAAATATTAACTTGTATTCTTGTATTATTATACTTGTTGTGTAATAATAAGTAACTTTCTAAAAATAGCAGATTTCCTATAATAGAAAGTTTCCAAAAATAGAAAGTTTCCAAAAATAGATTAGCTTCTAAAAATAGATCAGTTTCTAAAAATAGAAAGTTTCCAAATATAGTAAGTTTCCTGAAATAGAAAGTTTCCATATTCAGAAATAAGCTGAATTAATAAGCTAATAATATAAGCTTAAGTTTACTGGTTAATTATCATAAGTCATGTAATTATTTATATAGTTTATTAATAATATCATTTTAATTAAATAAACTATAGGATATACGATTTAATTAATTATAAGCATGATTTAATTAAATTAAAGCATATAAAATACTTAGGTTAAACATGTATTAATATTATATCAATTATAACCTAAGTTCATGTTTATTAATTAATTATAGTCCATGTTTTAAATAATTAATTAATACTATAGTCTAAACTAAATAATAAAAATACTTAGGTTAAAATATGTATTATTTAATAAATAATAATAACCTAAGTCCATGTTTAATTAAATTAATTATTAGTCATGATTTAATTAATTTAATTTTCTTGCTAAAATAATATAACTTATAAAAATGATAACTTGTAAAAATTAGTCATGAACCGAACCCGTGTTTTAATTTAGACCTATCGTGAACCGGACCGAATTCCCCATGAACCGGACCAAACAAACACCCCCTTAGCAGTGGCTAACCGGCTCAACCGGTTGCCAATGCTGGTTCATTTTCACCACCGGCTTAAGCCGGTGGTTTCCCCTGGCCTGCCTCGGCTAGCCACTGCCACAACAACAAGGTTCCCACCGACAGTCAGCCGGTGGTATCCCTTTCGCTTCCGTTCCCCCTGCTTGACCAAAACAGCCACCGGTCTTTGACCGGTGGTATTTCTTGCTGCTGCGTTGAGACCAAGAACACTACAAGGCCACCCCTTGCGTCGGGGTCCTTGATCTTTGTTGCCGAGACACCACAGCCCCACACCGAGACCATAGAGTCTCGGTTGGTGGTGATACAACGACCACTGAGAGCTTCGGCTCTCGGTTCTTGCGTCGGCACAACCAAACCCGAACCATTTCCATTCTTTTTATTTTCCCATGTTTTCTAACTTGTTTATTTACTTGTTTTTATGATCCCCGTGTTCATGTGTTCTTGATTTAAACAAAAAAAATAAAAGAAAAGGAATTAAAGGTTTACCGAATGCGTGAAACAAATGAGAACCAATAACACGAACTCTAACACTTGTTTTTAATCACCAAAATCAACAAACACCCCTTGGTGGTGATGCTATAGCCGGCGACCAAGGAGAGGAGGCAAAGAGCTAGGGTTTTAATTTTTTTTAGAAAACTCTGTAGAATGAAAAAGGTTTTCCTTTTTTGTTTAATTTAGTTAAAACCAAAACTGGGCCTGGGCCCTTCCTTGTCTTTGGTGTCCGCGGCTATAAGGGGCCCACAAGGGAAACCCGAACAATTTTCATGTCTTGTAATTTACGTGTTCATTTGTTAACGTTTTCGTGTTATGTCGTAATTAATTATTCGTGTAGTATAATACTTGTACGTAAACGATATTTATCGTTCTATAATGAATACATACGTAATTACATGTTCGTGATTTAACGTTCGTAATTTCATGTTCATGATTATAATTATTATGGTTAATAATTATCGTGTACTATCACGTCCTTAATACTTATCGTGCAATAACACGTACGTAATTTCTGTAATTAATACTCGTGACAAGTGTTCATGCTATAAAAGGAAAGTTTTAGTTTGTACATACGTTTACTAAGTGTATTGTTCATGGTAAAAGTATGCGGGTTTTACAACTCTTCCCCCCTAAAAAGAATAATTCGTCCCCGAATTATAGATAAAGTAAACTGAAAGAGGAACACACCCGAATTCAAAACTTGAAATAAGGGTAAGAAGCCCGAATAGACTCCTCTATTTCCCAAGTGGCTTCCCGCTCGGTATGATCCCTCCAAAGGATTTTGACGAATGGAATCGTCTTCTTCCTCATGACGCGTTCTTGTCTGTTAAAAACTCGCCCAGGTTCCTCTATGAAGGTAAGATCTTCACGAATATGTTCTAGTGGATACTGAACTGTGTGAAGGGGATGATAATTGTACCCTCTTAGTAAGGACACATGGAAAATGTCATGAACGTGAGAAAGCTGCAGAGGTAACACTAAACGGTAACATAGTTCACAGACTCGCTCGATGATATCAAACGGTCCGATGAATCGAGGACTGAGTTTCCCTTTGATTCCAAAATGTCTAACACCACGTGCCAGTGATACCTTAAGAAAGACATGATCTCCCACGTTAAAATGTAAGTCCCTATGGTGCTTGTCGGCATAACTCTTATGACGTGCACGAGCTTCTTGTAATTTCGCCTTAGCTACAACGACCTTCTCGTTGGCCAACTCTATCATCTCCGGTCCGTCAAGTGTTCGCTCACCAACCTGATCCCGGTAGATTGGGACGCGGCACTTTCTACCATACAACATCTCAAACGGTGCACACTTGATGTTGGCGTGCCAAATGTTGTTATATGCAAACTCCACCAAGCAGATATAATCATCCCAATATCCTATCCACTCCAATGCACATGCTCGAAGCATGTCTTCCGATGTATGAATAGTTCGCTCTGACTGTCCGTCTGTTTGAGGGTGAAAAGCCGTGCTAAGCTTAAGTTTTGTACCCCAAGCTATCTGCAGACTTCTCCAAAATCGCGAAGTAAACCAAGGATCTCTGTCCGAGATGATACTGGGTGGAGCACCATGGAGTCTCATGATTTCCTTCTTGTAAGTATCGCCGACTTTGCTAAGCGGATCATCCTTGCGGATCGGTAAGAAATGAGCTGACTTAGTAAGTCGATCAACGATAACCCAAATCGCATCATGCTTCCTCTTGGTCTACGGAAGACCGGTAACAAAATCCATGGTGATCTTGTCCAACTTCCACTCTGGAATGTCTACGTTTGTAGTAGACCACTAGACCGCTGATGCTCGATCTTAACCTGCTGGCAGGTAAGACATTTGGAGACATAAGTAACAACATCCTGTTTCATACCACTCCACCAAAAATACTGCTTGAGGTCGTGGTACATCTTGGTTGAACCAGGATGAATGGAGAATGCGGAGCTATGAGCTTCAGCTAATAACGCTTCCCTGAGTGTAGGATCATCAGGAACACAAAGTCTGGTGCCCTGCAATAAGATACCGTCGTTATCTAACCGAAAATATGTATGTTGCTCTAAGTTCTGAATGATCGCCCATATTTCACCATTATCCTTATGAGCTTCCTTGATCCTAGAGAGTAATTTAGGTTCCACTCTAAGATTATCCTAGTAACCGTGTTGTCCACGTACCATAATCTCAATGTCTAGTCGCTCCAAGTCTCTTATAATCTCTTCCTCTATCTTGATGCCGTTGATCATACTTGACTTCCTACTAAGGGCATCTGCCACTACATTCGACTTGTCGGGATGATTTTGTAGATTAATGTCATAATCCTTCAACAGCTCTAACCATCTTCTCTGCCTCATGTTCATTTCACGCTGAGTGAAGATATATTTCAGGCTCTTGTGGTTTGTGAAGATATCACATGATTTGCCATACAAGTAGTGCCTCCATATCTTCAATGCAAACACGAGTGCTGCAAGTTCCAAGTCATGCGTAGGGTAGTTCTCCTCGTAAGGCTTAAGCTGTCGTGATGCGTAAGCAATCACTTTCCCATGTTGCATGAGAACACAGCCGAGTCCCTTCCCTGAAGCATCACTGTAGATTTGAAATCCACCTGTACCAGATGGGAGAGTAAGAATCGGTGCAGACATCAGCCTCTGGTTTAGGTCTTCAAAGCTCTTCTCTATTTCTTCAGTCCAGACGAATTTATCCCCTTTCCGCATCAGTTTGGTCAATGGCAGTGCTAAACGGGAAAATTCTCTATGAACCTACGGTAGTAACCAGCTAAGCCTAGGAAACTGCAAACTTTAGTCGCTGATGTCGGCTTTGGCCACTTGGTAATAGCCTCAACCTTTGCCGGATCCATGGTTATTCCTTCTACAGATACAATGTGGCCTAGGAATGCCACCTTGTCTAACCAGAATTCATACTTAAATAATTTAGCATACAGTTGCTTCTGGCGAAGTATCTGTAATACAGTACGAAGATGGTATTCGTGTTCCTCCTTTGACTTAGAGAAAATCAGAATATCGTCAATGAAGACAATGACGAACTTGTCCAGAAACTCATGGAAGATACGGTTCATCAAGTCCATGAAAACAGCTGGAGCATTGCCAAGGCCAAATGGCATGACTACAAATTCGTAGTGCCCGTAACGTGTACAGAAAGCAGTCTTGGCGATGCCCTGCTCTTTAACCCGTAACCGATGATAGTTGATGTCCGTTTGCAAGTCTTAAATTTATATTACAAGGTTTAGAAAAAACAAGGGACTAGAAGACAAACACGGGCAAGTATACCCTTTCGTTCGTAATATAGCTTTGTAGTGGTAAGCCAGGATCGTTCGTTGAGACTTAGTTTCGTTTTGGTAATCAAGATAATAATTGAAGAAATAAATAGTTGAAGTAATATCAATAGTAACAAATATGACTAATATGGGATAGTTCGTATAAGTTCGTGATGATGATAATAATGATCGAGATATGTTTATGTAGGTAAAGAGTGATAATCCTTTTTCGTCAAAACGGCGTTTACACAATTTACTTGGGTTGATTCAAGACTTATGTTTATCTAAGCGACTAAGCTCAAAATAAGTTGCTAACAAGTTCATTATTTTATCAAGTTTCTAAGCGGATTTCTCCAATCAAAGATTCATAACCATAGACAAGTTCTAGAAAACTTATTATAACAATTTGCGTTTCTCAACGCCAAACTATCGTAACAAATCAACTTAGATAAAATATGGTTTATAGAACTAGGTGGTAAAATGGTTCTACAACATTAGCTTGAAATCATATATAAAGGATCATATCATAGCATCATCACTAATTATAGTCACATACCCATATAGTCACAAATAGCTTAGCCTAACATAGTAAGCATAGTAACAATTGGAAAAGAGTAAGAGAACATCATACTTAGATTGGATTGAATAAACGAGTACACAAGTGTCACGATTGTATCGTTCCTCCAAGAATCGAAGAGGGGAATACTCTCGTTACAAGTATCTCCCAAAAGTGGATAATACTGAAAATTTACTAAGAAATCTAAAATACTCGAGCTATGGAGTATTGAGAGAGAGAGGTTTGTGTAAAATAAGTGGAAATGGCCTCTATTTATAGTGTTGTCTGGGGTCAAATGTGCGCCGCACTTTGGAGACGTGAATGTACGCCGCACTTCTACTTTGTGCGCCGCACTTCTGGGCGATCCAGAATCTTCTTTCAACAACTTTGGCTTATTTGCATATTGAGGCCCCTTCTTTGTATATCTTCACTTTGCTTTTTCAAACTTTATATCTGCATATAAAACACAACATATTAAGTATCGGAAGCTCTTATTTATACTACAAAGTGCCATTATAATGATAGATTGAATATGTATAATTAGGTCGTTATCAAATTCCTCCACACTTAGCTATTGCTTGCCCTCAAGCAATCAAAGCGAGAAAACAAATTCAATTTTAAAAATGCTTTTAAGTGTTGTGAAGTATGATAGGAAAATGATTTAATTTTTATGAATAGCAAAAGCAAATGACAAAATAATTTCAGCACCTCACGTGGATAGTGTTTGCATTTTAAGTTCACACAAATGTTACTCACAAAGTGTAAATGTAAGGTAAAACTCAATAAGCTCGAACATAAAATAGATAGCTACCATAGGTTTGTACATTACACATAAACATAACCGTTACGACGTGAGCACCAGATAAATTTTCAAAGAAGCAAAACGTGATAAATGATGTGGGTGTAGGATCAAAAAGTATGCCTTTGTCAAAGTCATAGAACAAACTATACTAGAATACTTGACTAGTTTTGTTTTTCATATATCTTTTTTTAACAGAACGTCATAAACTTTATAACTTGACAAGTGGTTAGGCATAACATATAAGGATATTGGCACAATGGATAATATAACACATGTGTACGAGTGCCACATATTTTAGTAAGCCAGTGTAGCTTAACTAAAATGATATGAGGGTGATTTTATTTTGCTTCCTTTCGAAAATATCTATAAATTAACCTCACCGCGGTTTAGTAAATGATGATCAAGCACAAATTCTGAAGCATACTAGATTATCGGCTTTCACACAAAATAGAGAAACATAAGGCTAAGTTTTTCTCACATATTTGGGTGATGGTTTTTGTGCTAAATTATAATGTCAATCAATGAGATTTTTTCTTTGCTAAAAACTTATTTATTTACAAAATATATATATATTTTTATTATTTTTCAAAAAGATTTTCATATGGAGAAATTTATTTTATTTTTTATTTTTTTCGGTTTTTCTATTTGTCACATCCTCCACACTTACGTTGAACATCGTCCTCGAGGTGCTAACTGATAAAACATTAAAAATAGGAAAAATGCAAAGGGAAACGAGAACTTCCCGGGACTTAGTAGAAAATTGCGGGACTTCGATAGATGAATCCAGCTTAGAGCTCCAATTTGCTATTTTCCTGCATGCTATAAAACAAAACAAAACACATGCAATATATACAAGGACGGTTTTATTTATTTACAGGTCCTCCTCCACACTTAAGTTAAAAGGTGGGGATAAAATACGGATTGCCTTCCGAATAGCGCTAAGTTTAGAGTCTTCAGCCAAACTCGGCTACTCGAACCTATTTTAAGAAGAAAGGAATTTCTTCTCCTTCGATTTCATTACAGTGTTCTTCTTCATGGTAGAGCTTAAGTCTATGTCCATTGACTATAAAGGTGCTATTGTCTCTACCGTATAATTCAACATATCCGGATGGATATTGGTGTTTTACTAGATAGGGTCCAGTCCATCTTGAAGTAAGCTTAGGTTGCTTGAATTTATATTTCGAGATAAAGAGAAGTACTTTTTCTCCTTTTTTGAATTCTTTTCATTGTCGTAATTTGCTATCATGCCAAACTTTGATTCGTTCTTTATATAATCGTGAACTTTCATAAGCGTGATGTCGAAATTCATCTAACTCGTGAAGTTGAAAGTTACGTTTTTCTCCGACTGCAATAAGATCTGGGTAGCAGTTCTTAAGTGCCCAATATGCACGGTGTTCAATTTCTATTGGCAGATGGCATGTTTTTCCATACAACAGTTTGTACGGTGTGGTTCCAGTTGGTGTTTTGAATATGGTACGAAAGGCCCATAGAGCATCTTCTAATTTTTTTGACCAACAAGCAGGGTTGTTTTGAACGGTCTTTTCAAGTATACGTTTGAGAGCTCTATTAGTGTTTTCAACTTGACCACTCGTTTGAGGGTGGTAAGATGTGGAAAATCGGTGGGTCACTCCATATCTTTTCATAATATTTTCCATGAGTTTGTTACAGAAATGAGTTCCTCTGTCGCTTATTAGTGCTTTTGGAATTCCAAAACAATAGAATAATTTTTATTAAGAATGCGATAACAACTCTTGCATCGTTTGTTTGTAAAGCTTGAGCTTTGGCCCATTTCGATACATAGTCGACGGCGACTAAAATGTATTCACATTTTTAAGATTTAGGAAATGGTCCCATGAAGTCGATACCCCACACGTCAAAGATCTCGCAGACTTGGATGTTATTTAGAGGCATTTCGTCTCTTTTAGAAATATTTCCAGTCCTTTGACATGCTTCACATAGTCGTACTAAGGTATGAGCTTCACGAATAATTGTTGGCCAATAAAAGCCATCGTCAAACACCTTTTTAGCGGTGGTGTTCGCGGCATAATGTCCTTCGGTCGGTCCGTAGTGACATTCATCGAGAATTTTTCTAGATTCGAATCCGGAAATACAACGTCGAATTATTCCATCGGAACAGATTTTAAATAATTAAGGATCGTCCCATAAGTATTTTTTTAGTTCAGAGAAAAATCTTTTCTTTTGTTGGTGCGTCATTCTCTTTCGTAAAATACCTACAGCCAAATAGTTTACAAAGTCTACGAACCATGGTGTACTGTTAGTACTTACTTGCATTATATGCTCATCGGGAAAATCATCGATTTCATCATCGCTAGAATCATCATTCATTATGCGAGATAAATGATCGGCAACAACATTTTCAGCTCCTTTTTATCTTTAATTTCCAAATCAAATTCTTGTAAAAGCAATATCCATCGTATTAGACGAGGTTTGGCGTCTTGCTTTTTGAACAAGTATTTTAAAGCTAAGTGATCGGTGTAAACTATCGTTTTTGACAATACGAGGGATGATCGAAATTTGTCAAACGCGTAAACTACAGCCATGAGTTATTTTTCCGTAATTGTATAATTTTGTTGGGTTGCGTTAAGAGTTCTAATTGCAAAATAGATGGGATGAAATTGTCTACCATCTTTTGTCCAAGGACGGCTCCAAGGGCATGTTCACTTGCATCACACATAAGCACAAATGGAAGGTTCCAACTGGGGCTTGCAATATGGTGTGCATGTAAGTTTTTCTTCAAGTATTTCAAATGCTGAAAGACATTCATCGTTAAAATAGAACGTTCTTTCTTTCTCTAAAAGTTGAGTTAAAGGTCTTGCGATTTTCGCAAAGTCTTTGATAAATCGTCGGTAAAAACCGACATGACCTAAGAAACTTCTAATGCCTTTAACATTAGTAGGTGATGGGAGTTTTGAGATCACGTCTATTTTTGCTTTGTCAATTTCAAGGTCGGATCCAGACACTTTGTGTCCTAGCACAATTCCTTCTTTAACCATAAAGTGACATTTTTCCCAGTTTAGCACAAGATTTGCTTCTTTGCATCGTGCTAACATTTTATCGAGATTGTTTAGACATGTGTCGAAAGAATTTCCAAAGACGTAGAAATCATCCATGAAGACTTTGACTGATTCTTCAATCATATCGTGAAAGATTGCAATCATACACCTCTAAAAAGTAACAGGTGCATTGCATAGACCAAAAGGCAGCGCCTATAAGCGTAAGTTCCAAATGGACAAGTAAACGTGGTTTTCTCTTGATCCATAGGGTCGATTGGGATTTGAAAGTATCCAAAACAACCATCGAGGAAACAAAAGTATTCATTTCCTGCGAGTCTTTCTAACATTTGATCCATAGAGGGTAAAGAAAAATGATCTTTCGCGGTTGCATCATTTAGTTTTCGATAATCAATACAAACTCTTCGTCCGGTGATGGTTCATGTTGGTACTAATTTGTTGTTTTCGTTAGTTACTACAGTGATACCTCCCTTTTTAGGTACACAATGAATAGGATTAACCCATGGGCTATCGGCGAATGGGTAGATTATTCCAGAGTCTAAGAGTTTAAGGATTTATTTTTTCACAACATCTTTCATGTTAGGATTTAATCTTCGTTGTTTTTCAACAATTGGTTTCTTGATATCCAAAAGTTGGATTTTGTGTTTACAGAATGATGGACATATGCCAGGAATGTCAGAAGTTTTCCAAGCAAAAGCTTGTTTATGCTTCTTGAGAACGTCAATTAGATCGTCTTTGTGTTCTTCAGAAAGTTAGGATGAAATAATTACAGGGAGTAATTTTTATTCGTGAAGAAAAGCATATTCCAGATGTTTAGGAAGAGGTTTAAGTTCTAAATCTGTAGGAGGTTCTTCGATAGATTTCTTAACTTTGAAATCGGTTTCGAAAGTTATGGTTTCAAATGGTGTTTCGATTTCTTCTTCGATTGTTTCGGTTGGTTCATCAGTATGGTCGTCTATGAAGGCATCAAATTCAGCAAAAAGTTCTTCTTCGAGGATGGTTCCTTCGATAGAATACAAAATTTCGCTTCCTTCATCAAGAAGAGCGTCGAAATCTGCTTCAACGATTTCTTCAATGACATCAACTAAAACAAGTATCGTCATTAGAGTACGAGTGTTTCATTGCTTCGTCGATAGAAAAAGAAATTCTATCTTCTCCAACTCCAAGGTTGAGTTTTTTTTGCTTTACTCTAATTATAGCATCAACTGTGTGTAAGAAAGGTCTACCAAGGATAAGTGGTACCTTGCTATCTTCTTCCATTTCTAAGATTACAAAGTCAACAGGAAAAACAAATTTTCCGACTTCTATGAGCATGTTTTCAGCTATCCCTATTGGGTATTGGAAAGAACGGTCCGAGAGTCGAAAGCTCATTTTTGTGGGTTTCAAAACTTTTTTAGAGAGTTTAGCATACAAAGAGTATGAGTGATGGAAAGTACACGGGATTAGGAAACTTCCAGGATCTCCCAGTTTTGGTGGTACTTTGTTTTGGACAATGGCAGAACATTCATCATTTAGAAAGTTGAAGAAACTTCTTCAAACTTATGCTTGCTCTTGATAAGTTCTTTGATAAACTTGCCATAATTTGGCATTCCAGCCAGAACATCGACTAAAGGCATGTTAATTCGGACTTCTTGTATTAAGTCGAGGAATTTACCATACTTAGCTTGCATCTTTCTCTTGCGTAAGCGTTGTGGATATGGTACTTTTAGTTTATATGGTTTGGGTGTTGGGTTTTCAGTTGGTTTGGTATGGGTTGGTTAGGTTTCATCCTTATTATCACTATCGAATGGAATTTCGATTGGTTCAACTTGAGTAGGTTTGGTAGGTGATTCATAAGATAAACCGCTGCGCGTGAATACGACATTCACATGCTTGTTACGAGCTTGTGGGGGTTGATGTTTGTTGTTGTTATTAGGATTTGGGTTGGTATTGCTTGGTAAAGAACCAGAAGCGCGATCTGATTGTTTATTGGCCAAACGATCAAATTTAGCTTCAAGGTTTTGAATAGAAGCTTGGTGGTTTTTTGTCGTAGTTCCGAACTTAGTTTTGAAGTCAGCGAATGTCTCTCGAACAAAAATGTTGGTTTTTCTTTGAGATTCTATAAAGTTGTCGATTTTGGTTTCAAGGTTGTTTTTGTCTTTGGTTTGAGTGGGTTTATTTTTGTCTCGATCATAACTTGGTTTATCATTTGATCTCCAATCATCGCGGTCGCGATTACGATAATTGTTATAAAATCGAGTTCGACGAAAGGTATTCATGAAGTTGGCTTTTTCTTCCTTCGTCATGGGTGTGTCATCGTCATCACATTCACTAGAAGGATGGTTTCCTCCACAGTGTTTGCAGGTTTTGTGTTTTATCTCTTCAATTTTAAGAGACATGGCATCTAGAGCCATAGTTTTCTCGGTATCGGTTGGGTTGTTGCTTCCTTCGGCAAAAGCTACGGTTTTTCGTGGGTTTTTGTTTTTGTGATTTTTGGACCAATCAAGCTTAAGTAGGACTTTGTCATCCAATAATTGGTAAGCTTGGTTAGGAGTTTTGTAAAGAAAAATTCCGCCCGTTGCGACGTTCAATGCATCTTGGGTAGCATCGTCAAGACCATGTTAGAAAATCTTGATTATTCCTTCTTTTTTAAGTCCATGACCATGGCAGTTTCTGAGTAGTTCTTTCATTCTTAACCATGCGTCAGTGAGAGTTTCTCGATCTTGTTGAGCAAAGCTTTGGATTTCTCCGAGGAGTTTTTCAAATAGGGCAGGAGGAAAGAATCGGCTAATGAAACTAGTTCTAAGACCTTCCCATGTTCGAATGGTTCCTTCGTTAAGTTCGTCGAGCCATGACTTGGCTTCTCCAGTCAGGGATGATGGAAAGATCATGAGTTGGACGGCTTCGGCTTGTCCTTCTCCATAGTTGAACATTTAACAAATTTCGCTGAATTCGTGGATGTGTTTGTGAGGATAGGTTTTGATTCGACCATCAAATTGGTTATTTTTTACAAGGGTTAAGTGGTTCCCTTTGATTGCAAACTCGTTTGTAATTTCAGGTAAAACAATTGCGGAGCCAGGAGTTGGTGCTACAACTCTATCGGCTGACCACATTGGTTCATAATCGGTATCCGACATTGGTTCGTAACGGTTGATGAGTTTGGTGAGAAATAAGATTTGTGAAAGGTTGTCAAAAGGTTGGTTGATTATGCGAGGTTGAGGTTGCTTGTGTCTCCTAGCTAAAGGTACACGACGATGAAGTCTACGTAGTCTTCAGTTAAGGGTACGTTCAGGTTCAGGTAACGGTTATATTGGTGGTGTTCCGGATGAACGAGTGTGCATCCAACAAGGTATTTGTTGTTATCAGTGGAAATGTGCGGCACACTTTTGGGTTTGTGCGGCGCACTTTGGTTCGCTACATGAAGTGCGGCGCACTTTTTGGTTTGTGCGGCGTACTTTCTGTACTGCAGAAATTTTTTTTGGTTTAAAATGAGTAGTAATGCTTCAATTTCTTCAAGGATTATACTAATTTGGTTACAAAACAAGATTATAAGTCCCCGGCAGCAGCGCCAAAAACATGATGTTCGTTTGCAAGTCTTAAATTTATATTACAAGGTTTAGACAAAACAAGGGACTAGAAGACAAACACGAGCAAGTATACCCTTTTGTTCATAATATAGCTTTGTAGTGGTAAGCCAGGATCGTTCGCTGAGACTTAGTTTCGTTTTGGTAATCAAGATAATAATTGAAGAAATAAATAGTTGAAGTAATATCAATAGTAACAAATATGACTAATATGGGATAGTTCGTGTAAGTTCGTGATGGTGATAATAATAATCGAGATATGTTTATGTAGGTAAAGAGTGATAATCCTTTTTCATCAAAACAGCGTTTACACAATTTACTTGGGTTGATTCAAGACTTATGTTTCTTTAAGCGACTAAGCTCAAAACAAGTTGCCAACAAGTTTAATATTTTAACAAGTTTCTAAGCGGATTTCTCCAACCAAAGATTCATGACCATAGACAAGTTCTAGAAAACTTATTATAACAATTTGCGTTTCTCAACGCAAAACTATCGTAACAAATCAACTTAGATATAATATGGTTTGTAGAACTAGGTGGTAGAATGTTTCTACAACATTAGCTTGAAATCATATATAAAGGATCATATCATAGCATCATCACTAAATATAGTCACATACCCATATAGTCACAAATAGCTTAGCCTAACATAGTAATCAAAGTAACAATTGGAAAAGAGTAAGAGAACATCATACTTAGATTGGATTGAATAAACGAGTACACAAGTGTCACGATTGTATCGTTCCTCCAAGAATCAAAGGGTGGAATACTCTAGTTAAAGTATCTCCCAAAAGTGGATAATACTAAAAATTTACTAAGAAAGCTAAAATACTCGAGCTATGGAGTATCGAGAGAGAGAGAGAGATGTGTGTAAAATGAGTGGAAATGGCGAAGTAAATCGAGGATCTCTGTCCGAGATGATACTGGATGGAGCACCATGAAGTCTCATGATTTCCTTCTTGTAAGTATCGCCGAGTTTGCTAAACGGATCATCCTTGCTGATCGGCAAGAAATGAGCTGACTTAGTAAGTCGATCAACGACAACCCAAATCGCATCATGCTTCCTCTTGGTCTGTGGAAGACCGGTAACAAAATCCATGGTGATCTTGTCCCACTTCCACTCTGGAATGTCTACGGTTGTAGTAGACCACTAGACCGCTGATGCTCGATCTTAACCTGCTGGCAGGTAAGACATTTGGAGACATAAGTATCAACATCCTGTTTCATACCACTCCACCAAAAATACTGCTTGATGTCGTGGTACATCTTGGTTGAACCAGGATGAATGGAGAATGAGAAGCTATGAACTTCAGCTAATAATGCTTCCCTGAGTGTAGGATCATCAAGAACACAAAATCTGGTGCCCTGCCATAAGATACCGTCGTCATCTAACCAAAACTCTGTCTGCTGCTCTAAGTTCTGAATGATCGCCCATATTTCAACATCATCCTTATGAGCTTCCTTGATCCTAGAGAGTAATTCAGGTTCCACTCTAAGATTAGCCCAGTAACCGTGTTGTCTACGTACCATAATCTCAATGTCTAGTCGCTCCAAGTCTCTTATAATCTCTTCCTCTATCTTGATGCCGTTGATCATACCCGACTTCCTATTAAGGGCATCTGCCACTACATTCGCCTTGCTGGGATGATTTTGTAGATTAATGTCATAATCCTTCAACAGCTCTAACCATCTTCTCTGCCTCATGTTCAGTTCATGCTGAGTGAAGATATATTTCTGGCTCTTGTGGTCTGTGAAGATATCACATGATTTGCCATACAAGTAGTGCCTCCATATCTTCAATGCAAACACGAGTGCTGCAAGTTCCAAGTCATGCGTAGGGTAGTTATCCTCATAAGGCTTAAGCTGCCGTGATGCGTAAGCAATCACTTTCCCATATTGCATGAGAACACAGACGAGTCCCTTCCCTGAAGCATCACTGTAGATTTGAAGTCCACCTGTACCAGATGGGAGAGTAAGAATCGTTACAGATACCAGCCTCTGCTTTAGGTCTTCAAATCTCTTCTCTCTTTCTTCACTCCAGACGAATTTCTCCCCTTTCCGCATTAGTTTGGTCAATGGCAGTGCTAAACGGGAAAAGTTCTCTATGAACCTACGGTAGTAACCAGCTAAGCCTAGGAAACTGCGAACTTTAGTCGCTGATGTCTGCTTTGGCCACTTGGTAATAGCCTCAACCTTTGCCGGATCCATGGTTATTCCTTCTGCTGATACAATGTGGCCTAGGAATGCCACCTTGTCTAACCAGAATTCATATTTGGAGAATTTAGCATACAATTGCTTCTGGCGAAGTATCTGTAATACAGTACGAAGATGGTCTTCGTGTTCCCCCTTTGACTTAGAGAAAATTAGAATATCGTCAATGAAGACAATGACGAACTTGTCCAGAAACTCATGGAAGATACGGTTCATCAAGTCCATGAAAACAGCTGGAGCATTGCTAAGGCCAAATGGCATGACTACAAATTCGTAGTGCCCGTAACGTGTACGAAAAGCAGTCTTGGCGATGTCCTGCTCTTTAACCCGTAACCGATGATAGCTGATGTTCGTTTGCAAGTCTTAAATTTATATTACAAGGTTTAGACAAAACAAGGGACTAAAACACAAACACGGGAAAGTATACCCTTTCGTTAGTAAATTAGTTTTGTAGTGGTAAGCCATGATCGTTCGCTGAGACTTAGTTTCGTTTTGGTAATCAAGATAATAATTGAAGAAATAAATAGTTGAAGTAATATCAATAGTAACAAATATGACTAATATGGGATAGTTCGTATAAGTTCTGATGATGATAATAATGATCGAGATATGTTTATTTAGGTAAAGAGTGATAATCATTTTTCGTCAAAACGGCGTTTACACAATTTACTTGGGTTGATTCAAGACTTATGTTTAATTAAGCGACTAAGCTCAAAACAAGTTGCCAACAAGTTCAATATTTTATCAAGTTTCTAAGCGGATTTCTCCAACCAAAGATTCATGACCATAGACAAGTTCTAGAAATCTTATTATAACAATTTGCGTTTCTCAACGCCAAACTATCGTAACAAATCAACTTAGATAAAATATGGTTTGTAGAACTAGGTGGTAAAATGGTTCTACAACATTAGCTTGAAATCATATATAAAGGATCATATCCTAGCATCATCACTAATTATAGTCACATACCCATATAGTCACAAATAGCTTAGCCTAACATAGTAATCATAGTAACAATTGGAAAAGAGTAAGAGAACATAATACTTAGATTGGAATGAATAAACGAGTACACAAGTGTCACGATTGTATCGTTCCTCCAAGAATCGAAGAGTGGAATACTCTCGTTACAAGTATCTCCCAAAAGTTGATAATACTAAAAATTTACTAAGAAAGCTAAAATACTCGAGCTATGGAGTATTGAGAGAGAGAGGTGTGTGTAAAATGAGTGGAAATGGCCTCTATTTATTGTGCTGTCTGGGGTCAAATGTGCGCTGCACTTCTCCGAAAGTGCGCCGCACTTTGGAGACGTGAATGTGCGCCGCACTTCTGGGCGATCCAGAATCTTCTTTCAACAGCTTAGGCTTATTTGCATATTGAGGCCCCTTCTTTGTATATCTTCACTTTGCTTCTTCAAACTTTATATCTGCATATAAAACACAACATATTAAGTATCGGAAGCTCTTATTTATACTACAAAGTGGCATTCTAATGACAGACTAAATATGTATAATTAGGTCGTTATCAATAGCCCGACCTCAAATCAATCTTGGAGAAATGTTTGGCCCCTTGGAGTTGGTTAAACAGATCGTCAATGCGTGGTAACGAATATCTATTCCTGATGGTGATCTTGTTAAGCTCACGATAATCTATGCAGAGACGCATACTACTGTCTTTCTTCTTTACGAATAGAACCGATGCTCCCCATGGAGAAGCACTAGGTCGGATGAAACCGCACTCCAACAGTTCTTGTAGTTGTTCCTTTAACTCCTTCAGCTCTATGGGAGTCATGCGATAAGGAGCCTTAGATATTGGCTCAGCTCCTGGGATGAGCTCAATATAAACTCTACTTCACGAGTAGGTGGTATGCCCATAAGTTCATCTAGAAATACGTCTGGGAATTCTAACACGATTGGCTGATTCTAGATATATGGAGATCCAGCCTCCATATCATGAACAGTAGCAAGATAGCCCTCGCAACCATATGACAGTAGTGCACGTGCTTGTAAGGTTGAAATTATTTGTACAGACCTTCCGGGTATGAAACTGTCGTGAATGTACTCTAGTGCATTTACATCACCGAAGATGACCCGATATGAATGGCAGTCAATGGTGGCATGATGTTTGGATAGCTATTCCATGCATAATATCATGTCGAAATCGCACATGTCCAGAGGAAGTGCATCAACTGGGCGAATCTTATCGTCAAACTCGAGGGGAAGACTCTTGTACCCCATGGGTTATGTGTACAGAGTCTCTTAAGGGCGTGTAAATGTTTAATACATTCTCTAATGGCATTGGGGATATCCTAACATTCTTGGCATAAGCAGTAGAAATGACCGAATGAGTAGCACCCGTGTCAAATAAAACAAATGCAGTTTGACTATGCATATACAAGATTCCAGTGATGGTACCTGTTGACTTGTTGGCCTGATCACGCAAGGTTGTGTACACCCGTACAATAGTAGGAGGTGGCTTGGAGTCGGCATGTCCAGATGTGCCCTCTATCTCACCCTTGCGGTAGTCCTTCATGCGATGACCTGTCTGGCCACACTTGAAGCAAGCATCGTTGTCGCGGCGACATGGCCCTTGGTGTCTACGGTTGCAGGTAGTGTAGAGAGGGCGAGTATACCCTCCAACAGGTGCCCTTGTTGGCTGGGAGTCTGTTCAGAAAAGTATACATGAGACATGGTTTATGGGTACAAACAGGACAATGCAGAAAATCGTAAGACATAATACTAGTAATAGCTGTACGGTTGGGCTGTGAACCTCTGCGGTTCTGCTCCCTTTCGTTGCCATGATTATTGGTAGAAGATGTTGAAGTGTCAGAATTATGAATTATAATCATGTAACATAATAATTGAGTAAGTTTAGGGACCAACTGCTGTTGGAGTTGCTAGCGTTGTTACGGTAATTATCATTACCGCCACGCCTATCTGAAGCAGAACGATCTTGGGTCTGACCCTTACCCTTGTGCTGAGTAGGCTGATGCTGAGTAGCCGGTTGAGACCGGTCCCAAGTCTTCTGCCTGAAAGATGCAATTTATAGAGAAAGATAAATATTTGGATAGTACTGAAGGAATTGAAATGATTACCGCTGAGTGACGAATAATATACCACTTCTCGGGTCTCTATGCCTCTCCAAACTCGTCTCTCTCCTACAGCATCTCTAACTTACGTGCTGCATAGCTACTTGTGCCACCTTGTTGAAGGTAGCACACACCAAGTTATTGGCGACCGATGTACGAAGAGCCCAACGAAAGTGGTATGCTTGCTCTTCGGCAGTACCTGCTGATGCGCCAAGAAAACCAGCCAAACGAAGAAAACGCTGCATGAACTCGTTGTTGTTCTCCCCATCTCTCTGCCTAATCCCGTGGTACTCCCTCTTCACCTTATCCTGCTCAGCCTTGGGGAAGAACTGTCCCATCAACAACTCCCTGAACTGAGCCCAAGTCAACCCAGCCACCCAATTGTTACCTCCCTCATACTACTTCACTGACTTCCACCATCGAAGCACGTCTCCTTCAAACATGTAACATGCCAACCTTGTCTTGAAGACAGGGTCGCATCCCATTACATCAAACATCTTCTCGATATGAGCTAGCCAGCTCTCCGCCTCATTGGGGCTGTCAGTCTTCTCGAAGGATCTAGGACGTTGCTTGTTAAATCACTTTAGCCATGTGATCAGTGTAGCCGGAGGAGGAGGAGGAGGATTCGGATGCTGGTGCTTGTGCTGATTGTTGGCATCTTGCACCTCGACCCTGATTTCATTCCTTAGTTGAGGAAGCATGGCCTGCATCGTAGCTTGAATTGCTGCATTTAGTTGTTCCTGCTCGCGTGTGAGAACCATCTGACAATATAAAACAAAATGCATGATTAAACTGATTAAAACATAATATATATTCATGAAAAATATTTATGCCAATAAATCATGAGAAAAATTTTATGCATGAAAATAGTATATGAATGCATGATGATGAAATATCATGGGTTTGGGTGAACGCCTTTGGGTCGGTTCACCTAACAAAATGACATGAAGAAGATGAAAGCCTATGGGTCGGTTCATCAAAACAACACGATAGATAAAAACACATGCGACTAAATATGGCCAGTCCTGTACCAACCATTACATTGTCAAAATTCATGCGACAATGATACATGATATAAATGCGTGAAAACAAACTGTCAGTTCTAGGAAGACCATGGTGATTACCCACTAATCACAGGTCATGTTTTGAGAGCCTACAAGTCGAAGCCTTGGCTCTAATACCATAATTGTAACACCCCATTTTGGTAAATGGAATGTTACGCGTGATTATGGCGTGTCATCGAAGCATACAAGGTAAATGTCTTAAAAACATTAAATGACCATGAATGGAAATACCGGAAACAAACATCGGTAGTCCAAGTATAAGCTCATCACACACAAACATAAGTACTGTAAAGGAAAAGGACTAAACAATGCCCAAAGAAATAAGTAGCAAAATGTATGATGAAATGTATAAAGTAGAGAATGCTAGATAGCTTCCAATCCATATGCACGTACGCTTAAAGTCTACGAGCGCCCTTGAGTACCTGCCGTTTAGGAACATGAAAGGAAAACGACAAAGCATAACGCCCAGTGAACGGATATACAAGTATAACATAGAATAACATAAGCATAAAAGACTAATAGCAGCGGAAATGTATAAGTCCTAAGTCACATGGAACATGTTCATAAAACTGGTTTTATAGTTTGAAAAGACTTATGTTTTTATGTAAAATCTGTATTAATTAGTCAACAACCCATATAGGTCATGAGGTTCCACCGTGCATGAATATTGGAGGGGAGACCTCGTCATGCAATTAGCGGGGTTGCCTCTAATTAAATAGTCTGGGATAGGAAGGATCAACACCTTGTGAAGGATGCAAGGCACACATCGCATTCACCATGAAAATCCTGTAAAAACATGTAACTAGGATGCACCCATACGCCCCACATGATAATATAATAATAATGTCCAAAGCTAAAAAAGGACGCCACGAGCAATCACTCCACCGTGGGGAAGTCATAACACTGGTGCCTCTAGTGTTATGGTTATGGTACCTCCATAACTAGGTGACACTGGTCATGCATGTATATGGCTTAGGCTCTTAAACTAACATAAGTAATCAAACGTATAAAACAATACTAGGAAAACAGTTGGCTGCAAACGGGAATCCTAATAAGGAAAGAATGTCCATACTAGGACGGGAAATCCGTACCTTGTGTCCAGTGAACGAAGAAAGACGAAAGGATGAAAGCCTACTCCGATCTCACTAATGCTACATAAATAGGGGACATGTATAAGTATTCTGTTTACTGAGTACGTAACTGATTATATCATGTCTTAACTTGTTTTATATGTTCTTGTCTTGTTTTACCGATTTTAATGTTATGTTGTGTTTATCATGTATTCTATGTATTCTGTTTAAGTATTAACTTGTATTCTTTTATTATTATACTTGTTGTGTAATAATAAGTAACTTTCTAAAAATATTAGGTTTCCTAAAATAGAAAGTTTCCAAAAGTAGAAAGTTTCCAAAAATAGAATGTTTCCAAAAATAGATTAGCTTCTAAAAATAGTTCAGTTTCTAAAAATAGTTCAGTTTCTAAAAATAGTAAGTTTCCTGAAATAGAAAGTTTCCATATTTAGAAATAAGTTGAATTAATAAGCTAATAATATAAGCTTAAGTTTACTGGTTAATTATCATAAGTCATGTAATTATTGTATAGTTTATTAATAATATCATGTTAATTAAATAAACTATAGGTTACACGATTTAATTAATTATAAGCATGATTTAATTAAATTAAAGCATATAAAATACTTAGGTTAAACATGTATTAGTATTATATTAATTATAACCTAAGTTCATGTTTATTAATTAATTATAGTCCATATTTTAAATAATTAATTAATACTATAGTCTAAATTAAATAATAAAAATACTTAGGTTAAAACATGTATTATTTATTAAATAATAATAACCTAAGTCCATGTTTAATTAAATTTATTATTAGTCATGATTTAATTATTTTTGTTGCTAAAATAATATAACTTGTAAAAATAATAACTTGTAAAAATTAGTCATGAACCGAACCCGTGTTTTTAATTTAGACCTATCGTGAACCGGACCGAATTCCCCATGAACCGGACCAAACAAACACCCCCTTAGCAGTGGCTAACCGGCTCAGCCAGTTGCCACTGCTGGGTTCATTTTTACCACCGGCTTAAGCCGGTGGTTGCCCTGGCCTGCCTCGGCTAGCCACTGCCACAACAACAAGGTTCCCACCGGTAGTTAGCCGGTGGTACCCCTGTTGCTGCCGTTCCCCCTGCTTGACCAAAACAGCCACCGTTCTTTGACCGATGGTGTTTCTTACTGCTGCGCCGAGACCAAGAACACCACAAGGCCACCCCGACTTGCGTCGGGGTCCTTGATCTTTGCTGCCGAGACACCACAACCCCACACCGAGACCATAGAGGCTCGGTTGGTGGTGATACAACGACCACCGAGATCTTCGGCTCTTGGTTCTTGAGTCGGTACAACCAAACCTGAACCAATTCCATTCTTTTTATTTTCCCATGATTTCTAACATGTTTATTTACTTGTTTTTATGATCCCCATGTTCATGTGTTCTTGATTTAAATAAAAAGAATAAAAGAAAAGAAATCAAAGGTTTACCGAATGCGTGAAACAAATAAGAACCAATAACACGAACTCTAACACTTGTTTTTAATCACCAAAATCAACAAACACCCCTTGGTGGTGATGCTATAGCCGGCGGCCAAGGAGAGGAGGCAAGGAGCTAGGGTTTTAATTTTTTTTAGAAAACTTTGTGGAATGAAAAAGGTTTTCCCTTCTTTTTTAATTTAGTTAAAACCAAAACTGGGCCTGGGCCCTTCCTTGTCTTTGGTGTCCGCGGCTATAAGGGGCCCACAAGGGAAACCCAAACAATTTTCATGTCTTGTAATTTACGTGTTCATTTGTTAACGTTTTCGTGTTATGTCGTAATTAATTATTCGTGTAGTAACTAATACTTGTACGTAAACGATATTTATCGTTCTATAATGAATACATACGTAATTACATGTTCGTGATTTAACGTTCATGATTTCATGTTCGTGATTATAATTATTATGCTTAATAATTATCGTGTAATATCACGTACTTAATACTTATTGTGCAATAACACATACGTAATTTCTGTATTTAATACTCGTGACACGTGTTCATGCTATAAAAGGAAAGTTTTAGTTTGTAAATACGTTTACTAAGTGTACTGTTCATGGTAAAAGTATGCGGGTTTTACAATTTTCTTTAATCAATATAAGTATGTTAAAGAAATGCTAAAGAAATTTAGATTAGAGGACTCTAAGCCTATGAAGACTCCTATGGCCTCAGATACTAAACTCTCCGTAGATGATGATTGTGAGTCGGTAGACAATACCAACTATATAGGTATGATTGGTAGTTTGTTGTACCTAACGGAAAGTCGACCCGATATCACGTTTAGTGTTTTTCCTTGCGCCAGTTTCCATGAGGATCCCAAAACCTCTCCTCTTGGAGCGGTTAAGCGTATCTTCTGATACATTAAAGGCACTATACATTTGGATTATGGTATCCCAAAAGGACCGGCGTAGAAAGCGTAGTTTACACCGACTCGGATTATGCAGGAGACCATGTGGACCGGAAAATCACTAGCACTATTTGTACCTTCATGGTTTGTTGTTAACTTCTTGGTTCTCTAAGAAACAAACCGCTCTTGCCATATCCACCACGAAAGCCGAGTATGTGAGTGCCGGTAAAGCTTGTAAACAAGCTCTATGGATGAAGCAAATGCTTGTTGATTACGGGATTATACTAATCCTTGGAATGATATAAAGAGAGAGAGATAGATGAAGAACTAGAGAGAGTAAGTAGAGAGAGAAAGTAGAGAGAGGTTGGAGAGAATAATGAAATATTAGATTGATGAATGTAAAATGTGAGAACCAACCCCTCCTAACATGCTAGGAGGGGGTATATATAGCCCACCCTACATGTGGGCTTTGTGGGTTATATTGTTACATTACTAGATCACGAGCCGATACTAGATGTATCTCGTTGGAGTGACCGGTCCTTTCTAAATACATAAAAACGTATTTCCAACAATCTCCTCCTAAGGGAGGTCGTTCCTAGAGACAAAGTCATATATAGTCTATAGCTCATGATCTGTGCTAACTATGATGTGACCGAGACTTTTTTTTGCAATTTCGTATTTCCAACAATCTCCCCCTAAGGGAGGTCACACCATTTTACAAAATCTTAAACCTAGCATACTATGCTCGAGTCTTCGATCTTGTTCTTGTGAATATGCTGATGTGATCTTTGACTTTAGTCTTGAGCATGTTTCCTTGCCTTGACCTTGTGCATTCATCACTTGTGATATTCGCCTCCTCGTGACTTCATGTTCTACATACTTATAGATTTATAAATTCTTAAAAGCTTCAGAGTTTGATACAGCGGAAGACTTGACTTTTAGCATTTCTTGAATTTGTTGAAGTATTAAGTGCAAAAAGTATAAGCATGCGGGGACGAATTCTTTTCGGACACCGCAATGCCACAGTCTTGTTACGATGCATAAGACACTTAGCAACAAAACATATACAAGGATGAAATGGCTTTGAACACTTCAACCTAATTAAGTATCATTTTACCTCCGGTCGGTAAAGACGGTTGGACGATATTAACTATCGTACTTATGGCAAGTAGTTTCAATTAAGAACCTCCTTTACAAGATTTCGCGGGTAAACCCATTTTCTTTATTTGACCGTCCAAAGTTGACTGCGAACATAAAGAGTGAATCATTTGGATAATATTATCCGCATGATTGAAGCCGTCAATTCATATACCTGGAACAAGTGAAATTCAATTAAGAACCGCACCTTCATTGCTTTCTAGTTGGCACGAGCTTGATTCATATTGAATCTTGCAAGCTACCTACCAAGTGCTGTATAATGTTAACACTAGAAGGATTTCCATTCGTCACTGTAAACACTAAAGAGTGTTACTTTGAGTGTTCTGGTAAAATCACTAAGATATTGCGTAGAGACCTGGAACGTGTTTAAGTTCAGTTAAGAATTAAACCACTGTTGCGTTCCAGTTATCACAAGTTTGATTCATAAAGAATCGCACAAGTCACCTACCGTGAGCTTTTTTATGTTCACTCAAGAAGGATTTCCATCTTCATTGTAAATACTTGCGTATTACTCGGATGTTCAGGCAAGATCATGAAGATTTTGTGTAGGACTCTAAATATCTTTCTTACTTTTCATAGAGTGTGAAGAAGCAAGGAAATATAGAAGTGTGTCCTAATGAGATATTTGATGATCTCAAATGGATCTAGACTCAATCGTGCATTTTAGATTTTAGTGACCGGAGGCTGGAGAGGAGTGCCACCATTTCAATACCAATTTATTCGGAGTGAATAAATCGATAGATAATGTATTGATCTCCGTGTGATTAAAACAAATACCTTTTGAGAGATATTTGAGTTAGATGGGATGGGTTGTGCATTGCATCACTGGGTCCATGATGTTTATCTTCAATATCAAGCATCATTAAAAATGATCTCAGTAGCATATGTGTTGACCCGGTTTCTGCCTAAGTTGTAAGGAGGTCTTCTTTCTTTACACCCTTTATCTTTACAATTCTTTTTTCATTCTTCAACCCCTTTAATGCTTACCAATACGTCATAACTAGCACCTTGTTGTGATTGTTCCATTTCTGACTTAAGTACTTGGTCGACATTCAGCTACATTCACAATCTTTCTCCATCTTTCCTAAGGACTACTATTTCTAGCTAAAGAATGTCCTTGGGAAGATTCCTCCGGTTTTGGATGAATCAATGGACTTACCTATCCTACCACACTTTTGTCACCTTAATCGTCACCATCGTTAATGGAGATGTTATGGGTAAGTATATGTCACCATGAAATCCATTTTGATATCTAAATCCATTTTGCTCCCCCTTAACATATGCCACGATATTCGAAAACATTTTGCATATGTTGGGATGAGCCAGCACATTAAGTCAAACCATTATTGATCTCAATATTAAGTCACATTTTCTCCCCCATATTAAAAATATTAACCCAATCGATGTTTTTAATATCAATTGATTTAATGAAATTTTAAAATAAATTGGGAAGAAAGATGCAAAACCAATTATCTTCATGATTTTCACAAGCCCCCCCCCCCCTCAAATTAATGAGGTTGTACTTGATACGTAAATTAAATGCCTTTTAAACACAAGTTTAAGGTACTTATCTCGTGCAAAGATCATATATGATAATGTATTCACAAGATTGATAATTTACGAGGTTGGACCTGAATGATGAGAACATCATGTGATAAGATCACGTGGTTCTTGTTTCTGTATGTTGGTCTCCCTCGTCACGTCTGAAGTTATACCTTGACACCACGTGTACGATTGATATCGTTGTCTTGACACCAATTTGTGAACTTGGCACTTTCACATCACAGATTTTGAACGCTTGACAATTTCTCCCCCTCAATTGTTGACCCATGTGTAGAAACTAGAGGGGGGGGGGGGGTTGAATAGTTTCTTAAATTTACTTGTTAAAAATGGGTTTTCAAAAATCTGTTTCAAAAACTTAGGCTTGAGCAAATATGTGAAATCTTCTTATACACAATATGGACAAATGCTAGTGCAAATAAACTAATAATCACAAGTATGTGCAAGTAAAGAATAATGAATATAAAGAGATAAGGCAAAGAAAGATCAAACCAAACACCAACGATTTATAGTGGTTCGACAACAAAGCTCACTCCTTGTCCCTACTCCACTCCTAGAGTGCTCCTTACTCGAGAGTTCACTAATCAACAAACTCCTAAAGGTGGAGAAACCGTACACAACGTCGCTTAACCAATTTCTGACTCTAAGCTAAAAGTCAAGCTCTAATCTTAGATAGGACCAATCTACACCAATATACTTTAAGGACTAAGTATTAACCTCACTACATACACAACTTCTAAATAGACACAACTATTTGGATCTTCACAACATAACTTCCAAATAACACAACTACTTGGATCTTCACAACAAAACTAAAATGAATGAATAAAACTTTATCTTCAATAGATCTTAAGGTAGACTCAACACTTCAAGGATGAAAGTTGTTAATGCAAGTGATGCCTAAAAACATTATTAGTGTTAACTAATCTTTCTTAGTTTTGATCACAACAAACTATACAAGACATTTATAGTCAAACACAATCCTAAAACGAATTATCTAACAAATACTATCATCAAGGTAATAATCAGTACACTAACATATCTTAATCATGTTTAGTGATCATAAAAGTGATTAGCCTTAAAACTCACTTTTGTCAAATGTGACAAAAGATTTTTAATAAACTTTCTTTTTAAGAAAATGTTTTATTAAAATGGAAAATGAAAATTTGAATATGGCATATTCCAAATGCCATAAGAATATCCTTTGAAGGTTTCAAACTGCCTCAGATATTTCAAATCCACTAAAAGACAAAAAGGAGCAGAGTCTACCTCCACGGTTCCTTAAGTGCCTATGCGGTTCTTTATTGATAAAGAACTGCCTAGTGTAACAAAAGAACCGCGCACAGATAGCCGTTGATTTTTGTCTTCTATAAATAGTGGATCAAATCTGCATTTTCCATTACCCTTTTTGGACATTTTGTTGTCCCATTTATTTCGGATTATTAAACAAGAAAGAAAGGTAGAAAATAGATGAATTCTAGAGACGGAAAGTAGAGAGAAAATGGTTGGAACTTTTGGAGGATTAGATTAGAGAGTGAAAAAATGAAATGACCAACACCCTTCCTAACATGCTAGGAAGGGTATATATAGTCCACCCACATGCGGGCTTGTTTATGGACTATATTCTAATGGGTCGGGCTTTCCTTTTGGGCTTTAGTTACTTATGAATGAACTTTAGCCTAAAGTTAAGCCCGTATAACACGACTAATCTACTACCTATTAAAACGTTCTAATATACGATACATAATAAACATATGACTGAGCATTCTTGTTTGACTCAATATTTTGAGGCTAACAATCTCCCCCAATGAGAGGTCATTACCCTTTATGAGAGGTCATTACCCTTTGTCATTTGGAGAATTGTAGAGATTACTAAGCTCGCTATAAATGAGTCTTTAACGTGTAATAGTAGTCTTGTTTCTTCTTGTTGTGATCTTTGAGCCTTTGTCATTGTCTTTCGACTTTGTCTTTAATCTTGAGATCTTCAAATCGTCCTTGACTTGTCTTTGCCATCTTGCGATCTTGTGTCTTCATCCACATGCTCACACTATTAATTGTTGAATATGTATTTAGGCATGAGTATGTGGTTTTGAATCTTTGACTTTGCTGAGTACACAGTGACGCCACCTTCTTGAGACAAAACATAGACACGGACTGAATGGCTTTGACATTCCTCCTAAATCGGTAGCGTTTTAGCTCCGGCCGGTGAAGACTGTTATACGATATTAAATACCGTACATGTGATTAGGTAGATTCAATTAAGAATCTCCTTGACAGGGTTTCACGGCTGTACTAGCCGTTCTCTTTACTCGACCGTCTCAAAGCAAGACTGCGAACATAAAGGGTGAATCAATTGGATAAATATTCACTTGATTAAAGTTGTCAAGTCAAATTCCTTGAACAAGTGTGATTCATAAAAAATCTTACCATTGTTGCTTTCCAGTTGACACAAGCTTGATTCATAAGAATCTCACAAGTCACCTACCGTAGCGCTGTTTGAGGTTGACGCTAGAAGGATTTCCATTCATCACTGTGAATATTAATGAATATCACTCTGAATGTTCTGGCAAGACCATAAAGATACTGCGTATAAACCTGAAATGAGTTTGAATCAATTCAGAATCAAACCACTGTTGCTTTTTAGTTTTACACATGTTTAATTCATAAAGAATTTTACATATGACCTACCATAGTGCTGTTTGATGTTAACACTGGAAGGATTTCCACTCATCATTGTGAATACTAAGTAGTATCACTCTGAGTCTTCTAGCAATATCACAAGGATATAGCGTAGGACTCTCTTTATCGTCATTCCGTGTGTCCTAATGAGATTTGGTTGATCTCTAGGTTGTAGACTCGATTTGTGCACTTTAGTGGCCGGAGGCTGGAGCAGATGCCACCTATTCAATATCAACTATCTCGTAATGAGAAAGCTAATATAAGTCATGTTGTTCTCCGTGACAATAAAACAAACTTTTTTTGAGAGAAGCCTGAGTAGCTAAGGAAGGGTTGTGCACTTCATCACTGGGTCCATGATAAGTTTGTCTTCATGATGTGTTACCCGGTTTCTACCTAAGTTGTATGGAGGGCTAATTTCTTTACACCCTTTATCCTTACATTTCTTTTTCATTCTTAAACCCCTTCAATGCTTACCAAGACATCATTACTAGCACCTTGTTGTGATTGTTCCAGTGCTAGAATCGGTACTTAGTCGGCATTCAGCTACGTTCACATTCTAATCCATCTTTCCTAAGGACTTCTAATAATCTGTTGGATTGTCCCTGGGAAGATCCCTCCGGTTCTGGTTGGATCATAGGACTTAAACCTAACCATCCTTTTGATACCAATAAAGTCGTGGATTAAAGATGTTGCGAGTATTTGATCCTAACCATAAAAACCACTTTAAATGTCTAACAAGGTGTTTGAAAAACATTTAACACCTTGATAGTTTTGTCGTTTCAGAAATGCTCCCCCTTCACATGTGCATCGATGATCGAAAGTGTTTTGCACATGTAGGAAAGAGTTAAAGTGCTTGAGTCTTATAAAAGATCACATTTTAATCACATTTTCTCCCCTATCTCTAATATATAAAATCTTTTGATATTAGAGATACCAAATTTGATTAAAATATATTTTGGAAAATAGTCTTGAAAATCTTTGGGAGAAAGATGTGTCAATCTTTGCATGAATTTGAAATGCTCCCCCTCAAAAATTGATCCAATTGAATTGTCGTCGTGAGGATGTGATGCACATTTCGCTTTTTGAGGATGGGAGTTGTTGAACACACAATTTTTGAAAGATTTTGAATAATCATTGAAAAATTATTGAAAAAATTGTGTTCAACGCTTTTTTGAAAAATCCTATTTCTTTTTGACGAAGAGGTTTTTCTAAAGCATAAACTTGAGTTCATATACTTTGAATGTCTTGACAAATCCACTCAAGTGTAAGAAGATTTCTCTTCTTTTGCTGAGGGTAAGGGCACTAAAGTGTACACTCCCCCATGAATATAGAACCGGGTTGCAATCTGAAAGTGATTACAACCCATTATGTTGAGCTCAAAATGTTGAATGTTTTGTGACATGCTCAACCCAAGATAAATTGCTCTACCCGTTGTTGGAAAAAATTGTCCAAAATAGACATTTTCCTTTATTAAAAGTAAAAATGACATGTTTTGAAAAAATATTTACAACTTTCATTCGAGCTTTATGTACATACCCGTGTCATTATTTAGCGACATTTCTAGGTACGTCCATATTATCGATACTGAAAGACATGTCGAGAAGAATATTTTTGGATTTTGAAAGATTTTTCCATTTTTTTATTTGGTTTTTCTATGGATATTTACGTTTTATTTTATTTTTGTATTTTTCTCAAGTCTTTCGAAAATAATCCAAAATAGACTTTTGTACAACAGAAGAAGGTGATATCGAATGTACAAAATTGGAACCCGTTGAGGAAGAAGTGGGTTCAGAATCCGGTGAGGTACCTGCAATCACAGAAGAAGAGTTTGCACAAATACTAGTATTAGGAGTAACAAATTCCTTTTCAGAGTGTAGAACAGTAGCATTAGTGCTAGCGCAGGTTTCATCATTCTTCTCTATTGGAATCCACTTAAGACCAACTTCCGTGAAGATCTGACCCGTTGGTTTCCACTGAAGACTAGATTTAGTAGTAGTTTTCTCTTGCACAGCGGAAGACTTCTTTGGAGAGAAACTATGTCCTTTTTGAATCCACGTTTCAGATTTGTTGTTATTGCTTTTCTTTGCGATGGGTTTGTATCTCCTTGTTGTCTTATGGGATTCTGCATTCTTTCTTTGTACAAAGGCACGTGATTTGACCTCATAAAGGTATTGCAGAATGCAATTATCATGATTTCCATTGTAAATGCCCTTTTTGTAAGTGGGGCATACGGGGAATTTGGGATTCACGAAAGTACTTGTATTCCTTGGTTTTCCAAATCATTCAGGCGTAGTGTTCGAAACAAGACTATTCATGGATGGTTTCCAATTCCTAGATTGCTGGTGAGGGATCCTAGGTTTTGGTTGACTACCATTAGTAGTGTGTTGAACTCTAGCGGGATTTGGTGAACTAGGTTTTGAATACACGGGTTTGTCTTTCTGAATCTTCCCTTTTTTGTTTAGCATCCTCTAGGTTGTGGGTATGAACGAAGTCATTTGAACCTACAGATTCCTTTGTGGACGCGAAAGTCACACGTTTTGGAGGAGTCCTAGAAGTACTAGGTGCATTCACATTGTTGGGTTTAGCAACAATGTGCTTTCTAAATGGAGGAACATAGGGTGAAATGGTTGGTTTTGGAACACTTGGTTGCACATCGGTCTTAGGGGGTAACCTAGATTTTACATGAGAAGAATTGGAGAAAGGAGTCGGTTTTCCTAAGATAGATGGCTTTGGATCCTTGTAGGCATTGGGTTGTCTAACAGGTTTCACAACTTTAGGTTCCACAGTTTTCCCACCCATTTTGGCAACGAGTTTCTTCAACTCTTCTATTGCTATGTCCTTTTCTTGCAACTGAGCTTTCAAGTATGTAATTTCCATACCCTTTTCTTTCATTTCTCGACACAAGGCGAAAAGTTTTACTTACAAGTTATTATCATTTGGACCTTTTCCGATGTCTTTTTGCAAAGCAAGTTCAAGAGAATGACAATGTTTTTGAAGGAAATCAGTTTTATGTTGAAGTAACTCAAAAGCCTTTTTATCAACATTTTCTTTACGTTTCGAAAGCTCAGTTTCAAGACGTTCACACACTTTGATCTTATCAAGATATTTGCATGAAACATCAAAATATTCATCGATATCAGCACAAGATTAAAGAGTAACACACAAAATACCTTTGGAAAGACATTCTTCTAAGAGGAGATCATATTCGTTTGAAAAATCTGATTTGTCATTTTGAAGTTCATCTATTGATTTTTCAAGAGACGCAACATATTTCAAATCATCATACATTTCAGACCGAATCAAGTTTTCAAACTCAGGAACATGTTCTTTGATTATCTTCGTATTTGGTATTAAAAGTTCTTTCACAAGCACAATTATGTCGTGAGGAATCTCTGTTTTCCACTTATCCTTTTCACGTTTTTCGCAATCGCTTTCAATAATTAATTTAACATTATCAATGTATTGTTTAAGAAAACCAAGTGTTTTTCTACTTTTGCTTTTAGAAGCATCAAGAGGCAAATAGTTAATATATTTAAAAACATTAGTTTTCTTCTTAGTGGCAAAAGCTTTCTTCCATTGAATTCTTCTTTGTTTGCATTCTAAAAACAATTCCTCACGAGACTTTTGTTTTTGTGTAGTGAAAAGACCGTATAGACTATTCTCATAAGCATAATTATATGGTTTCACAAACTCTTTATTGACCGGTGATCTACTCTCCTCTTCCTAAAGGGATGTCTCATCAGTAACAAGAGGACATTCAGGATCGGTCCATTCGGACTCATCCATATAAAGGCGGGGGTTCGCAGCTTGAGCTTGGGCAAGGTAATCAGGACTTGCAAAGATAGCTTGACCCTTTAACATCGACGGAGGTGCTATCATTCACACTGTTTGAATAGAGTCATGCGTTTTATAAATAACTTTCTTCAAGAATTCGACTTGTTTTTCTAGTTCCGTTACTTTTTCAGTATCTTTTTCATGTCTAATTTTGAAATTTTGTTTTAACGTTTCAACCTCTTGTTTCTTAACATCAAGAATTTTAGCAGTCTCGGTGTTATCCATCAAAAGCCGTTGTTCAAGTTTGTTGACTTTGGTGGTAGCAAGGTACGTTTTTTGACATTCATCCATTAATAAGACATTAAATTGACGTTTCTCTTTGGTTAATAACTCAAGAGTTTCGTTGTATTTCTTTTCAAGATCGTCCTTTTGACTTTTTAACGCACTACCCTTGTAATCCTCAAGCTCTTTGGTATTTTGAAGAAGCTCAGCTCTATAACTTTCAAGGGTCTCATTAGATTTAATTAGAGCGGATTTTCATTCTTCAAAGTTTTGAGTGAGCGCTGCGTTTGCCTTCTTTAATTGCTTTTGACTCTTTCTAGTTTCATTGACATCTTTTTGTAAACTAGCAATTAAATTAGCAAGCACAACACGCTCCTCATCATCATACTCATTTGCATGTTGATCATCCTCAAACTCATTATTGCACATGTCTGATGAATCGGGTGTGGTATTGCTATCAACCTTTCGTCATACATCTGTCAATAAGGGTTGTTGTTTGATCACTATGCTTATGCGTATTGGTATTGGCAAACACATTAAATTCACCATTGCGTGCCTCTTCCAATGGCTCAGAATCGAAAACAGGACCATGATCATAGGAAGTCTCAGAACTGATGCGTTGTGTGCCAGTGATGCTGCTTTCTTTCCCATGTATGGTATGATCATTCTGCGCACCATGCTTTGTGTTCCCTGATCTGCAGTTGTCAGTTGCATTCCTCGATACTCTCCCGTTACTTACAGTTGAAACTGGACTCGTATCCACTACATGAATCTTTGTAATCGTGCACTCTTGCGTTTTTAGCCTTTTGTCATTCATCTTATTTATTATGTCTTTTGCATGAAGTAAGCGTTCATCCATAAGCCTCTCAATTGATTCCACGTTTTGATGTATCAAGTCTTTGAAAGATTCTGCGTCCATTTTAGTGTAGTCTTTAAAGTGCTCTTGTGCATCTTGAACTTCTGAATCAAAATTGGTATTCTTGAATAGCTTTGAGGCAAAGAATGGTTGAAACGGTGTTCTGAGTGTTTTGAGGGCTTTCTTAGAATTTGTCTCATGAAGGTTTTTGTTGAGTAATTCATTCTCAAGATTTTTCAATTGGTCTCTTAACTCATAAGTGAACGTGCGATGGTCATTTCCCAAGAAGCAATGAAAAGCATGCATATAAAAAGGATCGTACGAGAAGGTCTCTCTTTCAAGACGTTTTAGATTCGTTTTAAGATCACAGAAAGCTTGCATACAACGTTGTTTAAGGACGTGTTCTTGAAGTTGCATCTCTCGTTCTTCTCTGTCTGAACACGCATTGCTCTTTTCCATGATGATGGTGTCTCAGTTGATGAAGTGACTTTGGATCTTAAACAGATACGGTGATTGTTGTTGAAGATAAAAAATTCCGAAAAATTCGATTTTTTCTTAGTCCGACAGTAAATTCCTCAGTCCAACAAAACGGTAAACCGAAAAATTTTGAATTAACAAATTTTGAATTCAAGTTAGAAATAGCCAATAACTAGTAGGGAAAAATTTTGAAAAAAGGAAAAATTTTGACAAAAATAAAACCTAAAAATGGCCTAAAAATTCGAATTTTGGTCCGAAAATCGAATTTTTGGTCGAAATTTTTTTCGTATCGCCAAAATCTGAAATCGAAGCTTAAATGGCCTAAAAATGGTCTAGGAAAAAATAAATTTTACTTGGGTTATCCCGCCAAAAAACTCTTTTTTTATAATCTTTGTGTAAATTATGTTCCGGGACAAGTCTAGATAGTGGTTAAGTCTGAAAAGTACTCTAACAAAATTTAGATGTCCATCGCAACATCCATCTGAATACCCATCGCAATGTCACCCATCGCAAGTCTGATCGAAAGTCTAGATCATAACTTCTGATCGTAACTCTTGATCGTAACCTCTGATCGTAACTCTTGATCGTAACACGTGATCGCAACCCTGATCGCAACTCTCGATCGTAACACGTGATCGCAACCCTGATCGCAACTCTCGATCGTAACACGTGATCGCAACCCTGATCGCAACTCTCGATCGTAACACCTGATCGCAACCCTGATCGCAACGCTCGATCGCAACACGTGATCGTAACACCGATCACAGTGTTAGATCGTAACACAGATCGTAGTGTCAGATCGCAACACAGATCGTAAGAGGTGATCGTAATAATCGATCGCAAGTAGAAACCCCAGGTTTATGCGATCGTAATATTCGGATCGTAACGAATAAACAAGTTCGAGACTTTTAGGAAACAAGAAAGATGAGATTTTTACTTGGGAATTCGTGTTTCTAGCCAAATCAGTATCTCCAAATCCTTACTACAACTACTTAGAAGAAATATATATCTCCAAATCATCATTCACTATACGAGATAAATGATCGGCAACAACATTTTCAGCTCCTTTTTTATCTTTAATTTCCAAATCAAATTCTTGTAAAAGCAATATCCATCGTATTAGATGAGGTTTGGCGTCTTGCTTTTGAACAAGTATTTTAAAGCTGAGTGATCGGTGTAAACTATCGTTTTTGACAATACGAGGTATGATCGAAATTTGTCAAACGCGTAAACTACAGCCATGAGTTCTTTTTCCGTAATTGCTTAATTTTTTTGGGCTGTGTTAAGAGTTCCACTTGCAAAATAGATGGGATGAAAATTGTGTACCATCTTTTTGTCCAAGGACGGCTCCAAGGGCATGTTCACTTGCATCGCACATAAGCACAAATGGAAGGTTCCAATTGGGGCTTGTAATAATAGGTGTGCATGTAAGCTTTTCTTTAAGTATTTCGAATGGTGAAACACATTCGTCGTTAAAATCGAACATTCTTTCTTTCTTTAAAAGTTGAGTTAAAGGTCTTGCGATTTTCGCAAAGTCTTTGATAAATCGTCGGTAAAAACCGGCATGACCTAAGAAACTTCTAATGCCTTTAACATTAGTAGGTGGTGGGAGTTTTGAGATCACGTCTATTTTTATTTTGTCAACTTCAAGGCCGGCTCCAGACACTTTGAGTCCTAGCACAATTCCTTCTTTAACCATAAAGTGACATTTTTCCCAGTTTAGCACAAGATTTGTTTCTTTGCATCGTGCTAACATTTTATCGAGATTGTTTAGACATGTGCCAAAAGAATTTCCAAAGACGGAGAAATCGTCCATGAAGACTCTGACTGATTCTTCAATCATATCGTGAAAGATTGCAATCATACACCTCTGAAAAGTAGCAGGTGCATTACATAGACCAAAAGGCATGCGCCTATAAGCGTAAGTTCCAAATGGATAAGTAAACATGGTTTTATCTTGATCCATTGGGTCAATTGGGATTTGAAAGTATCCAGAAATCAAGGAAACAAAAGTATTCATTTCCTGCGAGTCTTTCTAACATTTGATCCATAAAGGGTAAAGGAAAATGATCTTTCGCGGTTGCATCATTTAGTTTTCGATAATCAATACAAACTCTCCATCCGGTGATGGTTCGTGTTGGTACTAATTCGATGTTTTCGTTAGTTACAACGGTGATACCTCCCTTTTTGGGTACACAATGAATAGGACTAACCCATGGGCTATCGGCGATTGGGTAGATTATTCTAGAATCGAGGAGTCTAAGGATTTCTTTTTTAACAACGTCTTTCATGTTAGGATTTAATCTTCGCTGTTTTTCAACAATTGGTTTCTTGTTATCTAAAAGTTGGATTTTGTGTTTGCAGAACGATGGACATATGCCAGAAATGTCAGAAGTTTTCCAAGCAAAAGCTTGTTTATGCTTCTTGAGAACGTCAATTAGATCGTCTTTGTGTTCTTTAGAAAGTTGGGATGAGATAATTACAGGCAGTAATTTTTCTTCGTGAAGAAACACATATTCCAGATGTTCAGGAAGAGGTTTAAGTTCTAAATCTGTAGGAGATTCTTTGACAGGTTTCTTAACTTTGAAATCGGTTTAGAAAGTTATGGTTTCAAATGGTGTTTCGATTTCTTCTTTGATTGTTTCGATTGTTTCAACAGTATGGTCGGCTATGAAGGCATCAAATTCAGCAAAAAGTTCTTCTTCGAGGATGGTTCCTTCGATAGAATACAAAATTTCACTTCCTTCATCAAGAAGAGTGTCAAAATCGGCTTCAACGATTTCTTCAATTACATCGATACTAAAACAAGTATTGTCATTAGAGTACGAATGTTTCATTGCTTCGTCGATAGAAAGAGAAATTCTATCTTCTCCAACTCCAAGGTTGAGTTGTTTTTGCTTTACTCTAATTATAGCATCAGCTGTGTGTAAGAAAGGTCTACCAAGGATAAGTGGTACCTTGCTATCTTCTTCCATTTCTAAGATTATAAAGTCAACAGGATAAACAAATTTTCTGACTTCTATGATCATGTTTTCAGTTATCCTCATTGGGTATTGGAAAGAACGGTCCGCGAGTCGAACGCTCATTTTTGTGGGTTTTAAAACGTTTTTAGAGAGTTTAGCATACAAAGAGTATGACATGAGGTTGATACTTGCGCCAAGATTGGCCAAGGCGTTGCAAGAGTATGAGTGAGTGAAAGTACATATGATTAGGAAACTTCCAGGATCTCCCAGTTTTGGTGGTACTTTGTTTTGGACAATGGCAGAACATTCATCATTTAGAAAAGTTGAAGAAACTTCTTCAAACTTATGTTTGCTCTTGATAAGTTCTTTGATAAATTTGCCATAATTTGGCATTCCAGCCAGAACATCGACTAAAGGCATGTTAATTCGAACTTCTTGTATTAAGTCGAGGAATTTACCATACTTAGCTTGCATCTTTTGCTTGCGTAAGCATTGTGGATATGGTACTTTTGGTTTATATGGTTTGGGTGTTGGTTTTTCAGTTGGTTTGGTATGGGTTGGTTGGGCTTCATCCTCATTATCACTATCGAATGGAATTTCGATTGGTGTAACTTGATTAGGTTTGGTAGGTGATTCGTAAGATAAACCGCTCCGCGTGAATACGGCATTCACATGCTCGTTACGAGCTTGTAGGGGTTGATATTTGTTATTGTTCTTGGGATTTGGGTTGGTATTGCTTAGTTAAGAACCAGAAGCGCGATTCGATTGTTTATCGACAAAACGATCAAATTTAGCTTTAAGGTTTTGAATGGAAGCTTGGTGGTTTTTGGTCGTGGTTTCGAACTTGGTTTTGAAGTCAGTGAATGTTTCTCGAACAAAAATGTTGGTTTTTCTTTGAGATTCTATAAAGTTGTCGATTTTGGTTTCAAGATTGTTTTTGTCTTCGGTTTGAGTGGGTTTCTTTTCGTCTCGATCATAACTTGGTTTATCATTTGATCTCCAGTTATCGCGGTCGCGATTACGATAATCGTTATAAAATCGAGTTCGACGAAAGGTATTCATGAAGTTGGCTTCTTCTTCCTTCGTCATGGGTGTGTCATCGTCATCACATTCACTAGAAGGATGGTTTCCTCCATAGTGTTTGCAGGTTTTGTGTTTTATCTATTCAATTTTAAGAGACATGGCATCCATTCGAGCCATAATTTTCTCGGTGTCGGTTAGGTTGTTGCTTCCTTCGGCAAAAGCTACGGTTTTTCGTGGGTTTTTGTTTTTGTGATTTTTAGACCAATCAAGCTTAAGTAGGAATTTGTCATCCAATAATTGGTAAGCTTGGTTAGGGCTTTTGTAAAGGAAAATTCTGCCCGCTGCGGCGTTCAATGCATCTTGGGTAGCATCGTCAAGACCATGATAGAAAATCTTGATTATTCCTTATTTTTTAAGTACATGACCATGGCAGTTTCTATGTAGTTGTTTCATTCTTAACCATGCGTCAGTGAGAGTTTCTCGATCTTGTTGAGAAAAGCTTCGGATTTCTCCGAGGAGTTTTTCAAATAGGGCAGGAGGAAAGAATCGGCTAATGAAAGCAGTTCTAAGACCTTCCCATGTTCGAATGGTTCCTTCGTTAAGTTCGTCGAGCCATGACTTGGCTTCTTCAGTCAGGGATGATGGAAACATCATGAGTTGGACGGCTTCAGCTTGTCCTTCTCCATAGTTGAACATTTTACAAATTCCGCTGAATTCGTGGATGTGTTTGTGAGGATCAGTTTTGATTCGACGATCATTGGTTATTTTTAACAAGGGTTAAGTGGTTCCCTTTGACTGCAGAATCGTTTGCAATTTCAGGTAAAACAATTGCGGAGCAAGGATTTAGTGCGACAACTCTATCGGCTGACCACATTGGTTCATCATCGGTGTCCGACATTGGATCGTAACGGTTGATGAGTTTGGTGAGAAATAGGATTTGTGAAAGATTGTCAAAAGGTTGGTTGATTATGCGAGGTTGAGGTTGCTCGTGTCTCCTAGCTAAAGGTACACGACGATGAAGTCTACGTAGCCTTCGGTTAAGGGTACGTTCAAGTTCAGGTAACGGTGAGATTGGTGGTGTTCCGGATGAACGGGTGTGCATCCAACAAGGTATTTGTTGTTTTTAGTGGAAATGTGCGGCGCACTTTTGGGTTTGTACGACGCACTTTGGTTCGCTCAGGAAGTGCGGCTCACTTTTTGGTTTGTGCGGCGTACTTTCTGTACTACAGAAAAAATTTTGGTTTAAAGAGAGTAGCAATGGTTCAATTTCTTCAAGGATTATATGAATTTGGTTACAAAATAGGATTATAAGTCCCTGGCAGCGGCGCCAAAAACTTGATGTTCGTTTGCAAGTCTTAAATTATATTACAAGGTTTAGACAAAACAAGGGACTAGAAGACAAACACGGGCAAGTATACCCTTTCGTTCGTAATATAGCTTTGTAGTGGTAAGCCAGGATCGTTCTCTGAGACTTAGTTTCGTTTTGGTAATCAATATAATAACTGAAGAAATAAATAGTTGTAGTAATATCAATAATAACAAGTATGACTAATATGGGATAGCTCGTATAAGTTCCTGATGATGATAATAATGATCGAGATATGTTTATGTAGGTAAAGAGTGATAATCCTTTTTCGTCAAACCGGCGTTTACACAATTTACTTGGGTTGATTTAAGACTTATGTTTATTTAAGCGACTAAGCTCAAAACAAGTTGCCAACAAGTTCAATATTTATCAAGTTTCTAAGCGGATCTCTCCAACCAAAGATTCATGACCATAGACAAGTTCTAGAAAACTTATTATAACAATTTGCGTTTCTCAACGCTAAACTATCGTAACAAATCAACTTAGATAAAATACGGTTTGTAGAACTAGGTGGTAAAATGGTTCTACAAAATTAGCTTGAAATCATTTATAAAGGATCATATCATAGCATCATCACTAATTATAGTAACTGATAGGTGTGAAAACACCCATCCTTTTACCACTTAATTATAATAATAACAAAGCCAAGACGTGTATTTAATGTCGTAAAAGTCAGAATTATACGTGTTTTGTGTTTTCGTTGTGATTTAAGAACCAAAATGTGAAAAGGGAAGAAAACACGGGCTTTCACGGGCTTTTATCGAAGAAAAAGACAAAAGACGAAGTCAAAAGATCAAGAGTGCAAAAAGAACGGAAGTCAAAGGCATATTATGAAGATTTACGAAGAAAAAGTCTAAAGACGAAAGTTTAACGAGGTCGAAAAACAAAATCTAATAAAAGAAGAAAATTAGAAGACGAGTTCATTTCATATTGACAAATCCCGAGACAACGTTGAGAAAGATGAAGAAATTAAAAGATGAAAAGACAAAGACAATGAGAGAAGAAATCAACACCACATCACCTCCTTCTATAAATACCCTCCTAATATGTCATTAGGAGGGGTTAGTTAGTTTTTAGATAGAATTATTTTTATGCTTTAGGAGTAGCTAATTACTTTCTCTCTCTATGTTTTCAAGCTTTTCTTATTAATCTTGTAATTGAATCTTTAATCTTAATCTTTAATTCAAGCTTTTAATTTATCATTCTCATTCTACCTTTCTTAATTTTAATCTTGTTTAATTTTCATAATCATGTAGTTGTTTAATCATGTTCTTGTTTTAATTGATGTGTTTGATTGATTGTGCTTATTGATTTTGATGTGTTTGATCTTTTTAGCTTATTGTGTTTAGTGCTTATTGTGTTATTTTTCTTATTTTTAATCAAGTGTTTTAATAGTTTATTTTATAAAAAGTTAATTTTAAATATTTAGATTATTTAGTGTTTTAAAAGTTTTTAAATTGTGGTTTATTATCTTTTTCTTAAATTTGATTTGGTTAAAGTTTTTGGTAAGTGCTTATTTGTTTTTATCTTATTTTTACTTTTTGATTAAGTTGTTTCTTATCCGGGTTTCTTTAAACCCTTGTTTCCCGAATAGCTAGCAAAGTTCAACATTCCGAATAGTAAGTGAAATCTCACATTCCGGATAAGCACCATAGTTATGATTCCGGATAAGAGCAAGAAGGAGTGATTCCGGATAAGGATTTTGGTTATTCCGGATTTCTAGAGAAACGCCAATTCCGGATAAGCTCATATTGGATTCCGGATAAGAGTATTACTAATTCCGGATAAGCCCTTAACCTGGATTCCGGATAGTGAGAAATCCAAGATTCCGGATAGTAACAAATTGCCTCATTCCGGATTGCATGTATTTTAGGTATTCCGGATATGAGTGAGAATCAGTATTCCGGATATGAGTGAGAATCAGTATTCCAGATAGTGAGAGGAAATCAGATTCCGGATAGTGTGAAGTTTTGGTATTCTGGATTGTGATAGGATCTTGGATTTCGAATTAGTTTTAAACATTTACTTTTCCCGCCATTTTACTTAGCATTTTTCAAAAGTGTTTTATCTTAGTTTTATTTTTAAGTATACATTTTTATGAAGTTTTAAGTTTTCAAATTTACCTTTTGTCAAGTTTAAATCTTTTAGCTTTAATCTTTCGTCATTTACTTAATTTAGATAAAAGTCTTTATCTTTAGTTCAAAGTTTCAAGCTTTCATTTTTTTAATTACTCAACGACATTTTCACTTTTAGTTTAAAATAGATAATCATTCTACTTTCTTTTCACCAAGAACAAATGAGTCGCACTTTCAACTGTGGTCAATTCGAATAGAATCGAGACGAAACGAACTTTTTATATACAAAATCTCTTGTATCAAATGGCACCGCTGCCAGCTCTTTTCATGAAGATTAAGAGTTTTTTGTGAGAGACGCGTTGGATTTTAGGATCCGTTCACTTTTGAACGTTATTTTCTTGCCAAAATTTTTCAAAAATTCTAAAAAAATTAAAATTTTTCAAAAATCCAAAAACATTTAAAAAATCATTAAAAGCATTTCTTTTTCAAAAGTTTTGCACCAAAAATATTTTCTTTTCACGTTAACTTTATTTCTTCTATTTCTTTCCTATTCTTTTCTTTTGTAGGTGTATGCGTACCCGTTCACGCAAAAGGAAATCCATTCAAGCCGCTACTATTGAACTTCCTGTTGTAGAGCATCCCGTTGTAACCACAATGGAGAACCGTCCAATGATCGAGCTCTTGCAATCACACGTCGAAGGCAAAGATGATGCGATTGTGGTGCCGGCTATTGACGCCAACAACTTCGAGCTCAAGTCCGGTTTCATTCAAATGGTTTCCGCAACACCTTTCTTAGGCCGCACTCATGATGATCCTCACAATCACATCAAGAGGTTCGTACACTTATCCAATACTGTTAAATACAATGGGGTTTCACAAGAGGCAATTCGTTTGCTCCTCTTTCCTTTCTCCCTCGAGGGACAAGCCCGGACTTGGCTTGATAAGGAACCACCCCAGAGTATTGTCACATGGACGGACCTTGAGACAAAGTTCATAAACTATTTATTTCCACCCTCACGTACTACCGCTTTGCGGAATGACATTATCAACTTTGAACAAAAGTACGGTGAGACATTTAATGAATCTTGGGATCGTTTTAAGGAACTTTTAAGAAAGTGTCCACAACACGGTTTTATAAAGGTACATCAAATTAATACTTTTTATAATGGATTAACTTTGAATGATCAAAATTCACTAAATAGTGCTTCAGGGGGTAATATTCTTATCAAAACTATGAATGAGGCTTGGGCTATCATTGAGAACAAGGCCAAAGTCCAAACCAAGAGTGTTAGGGCTACTATGGCTAGTGCCAGTGAGAGTGAGTTGACCAATCATCTTAAGGAACTTACTTCAGCTATAATACAACTTGTTTTAAGAGATAATCCTCCTAATCAACATGCCCATGCTCTAAATATTACTTGTGAAACTTTTGGTGGGCCACACTCTTATGCTAATTGTGATAAAGCTTATGATCAATCTCACGGGGAAGTGTATGCGTACAACAACACCGAGAGAGTTCATTTCAAGCCTAATGTCGATGTTAATCACTTGTCCTACAACTCAATCAATTACTTGGCTCCACCCGGTTTTCAACAAAGACCACACCCACCCACCCATAACAACCAAGGGCCACCAAGAGCAAATGTTCAACAAAATGAAAATGTAAGGGGATACAATGCAAACCAAGGCAATTATCAAATGCAAAATCAAGGCTTTCAAAACCAAGGTTTCAATCCTCAAGGTTTTCAACCATATGACCAATACCCAAACCAAGGTTTTCAACAACAAGGGTTTAATTTACCTCATCCGCACATGGACTTGATTCTACAAAAACTAACCGATCATGAGAAAACCATGAAGGAAATGCAAGAGTCCACAGATAGGAAATTCGTTCAAATGTTTCAAACCCTTCGTCCCCAAGGTGCTCTTCCTTCTACAACTGAAACAAACCCTAGAGCTAATGTGAGTGCTATTACTACACAGAGTGGAGCAACTCTAGTAGGACCATTTATCCCTCCCCAAGTTACTCCATCTACACCTCCTCCACCCCCATTTATCCCTCCTACTACCACGCCTAGTACTAGTTCTCCATTACCGTCTCCACCTCTTAATGAAGAAGTACCAAAGACAAAACCTTTATCGTCCCCACCTTCCACCTCTAAACCTTCTACTTCTCAACCATCAACATCTCAACCTTCACCTTCTACACCTACACCACCTAAACCCAATATTCCTTATCCTTCAAGATTAGACAAGTGCAAAGTGCTCACTAAGGAGGATTCTCAAATCACTACCTATTTGAAGATGATCTCCCAAATGAATTTCAACATTAGCCTTGTTGAAGCACTTGTCCAAATGCTGAAATTTGTGAAAGCATTCAAGGATTTGCTTAGTAAGAAGGAAAAGATGGCTGAGTTTGTCAACACCCACTTAAATGAAAATTGTTCTGCAGTCCTTCTTAAAGAACTTCCGGAAAAACTTGGAGATCCCGGTCGTTTTGTGCTACCTTGTATATTTAACAAAGTTGAAGAATTTACTGCCTTAGCCGATCTCGGGGCAAGTATAAATTTGATGCCATTAAGTGTTTGGAAAAAGTTATCATTACCCGACCTTACACCAAAAAAGATGACTCTTGAGCTAGCAAATCGAACTCTCGCTTACCCCGTTGGTATTGCCGAAGATGTTTTCGTTAAAGTTGGTACCTTCACTTTTCCGGTCGATTTTGTCGTTGTTGATTATGAGATGGACCCTCGTATTCCGTTAATACTTGGACGACCATTCTTGAGAACCGGAAAAGCTTTAGTCCATGTTGTCGAAGGTGAACTCATCTTAAGGGTCAGGAATGATCAACAAGTGTTTAAGATGGGGAAGATTACAAGCAAATCAAATGGAAAAGAATCGACGAAAATGATTGATGTGCTTCAAGACGAGCTTGATACAACTACTTTGTAAAGTACAAAGCTTGATGATTTTGTGATACACAACAATCCTCTTTTCGAGACTTGCTATGATAATCCACTTTTTTAAGATTATGTGGATGATTCTAATGATTCTCTCTCCAATTTGGATCCCCCACCAATTTATGATTCTCCACGGATCTATGATGATTATGATGTTGATTCTAGTTCCGATGTGGATGATTATGATGATTTTTCTTCAGAGTATAAAGACATGCCAACTTATGATGATTTTGATGATGTTGACACTCTTTCGGGTGATTCTCAAGTGTTATGTCTTCTACTGATGATTATGCTCCTATTTTTGATGAAGATCCTCCGCCAACAGTGCTTAATACTACTTTGGACGATTACTCATTTGAGGAAGATTTTGCCACTTTTCTTAATACATACTTTCCTAATGAGCATGAGTCTCCTCCTTTGGACTTTGATTATGGTCTTTATCCGCCTTCGGATATTAAGAAACCCATTTCAAAGGAGAAGAAACCGGACGACACCAACATCCGTAGTACCTATGTCTTAACGCCTCTCTTTCCACCTTCTTCGGATAAGATTGTGCGTTTTATGGGCGAATATTCAAGGTCTACCAAGTCTAAGTCTTATTTTCCCCTAAAGGAAAATGTGTTCGATCCGGGTATCGCAATTTTTAAGCCATCTCAGTATCCATCTGATGAAATAAAAGGGAAGACTTTTGGAAACAATGGAGATATGCTTTCACTTCATCATACTTTCTACCACCGTGCTCAACAATTGCTTAAGGGAACCTCGCCTACTCTTATTTGGCTTGTCTTGTTCACCTTAAGCTTGTGCTATTTGTTGGACGAAAACCATGTATTTGACCCTGGTGGATGTTTTTCAAGGTACTTACCATTCTAATTAAGGTCGAGTCAGGCTCACGAATCGGTGAACAAAAATAAGCGCTTCTCAGGAGGCAACTCGATGATCATCCTTTTTATCCGTTATTATAATAAGTGTAGGGGGAGACCCTAGTATGTGTTTGTTGTTTTCTTTCTTATGATGTGCAGGGATTCGAGCTTTCAAATATCCATTCTTGATGACTTTTGACGATCCGTGTACCCGTCTTCCCAGTTTTATCCTAAACTCTTTTGATTCACTATTTTATATTCTTCAATATTAAAATAGGAATCACTTTAGTTGTCTCTTCCTTAGCAAGATTTAAACAACGTGCACACTGTCCTAAGTGTAGGGGAGTTTACTCCCACATGCTTAAACATTGAGGACAATGTCTATCTTAATTGTAGGGGGGACTTGTATCGAAGTTAAGTGGGCTTTTCCATGAATCTGTCCTCATTTTAAACGGAAAATTGATTTTTTGACATTTTTCAAAATTTTTGATCTATTTTGGCCTTGTTTTATTTCCTTTGTAATCGTTATTTTCTTTCATTGCTAGAATAAATTTTAATAAAATGATTTTAATAAGTTTAGATGTGTTTGATATATTAGGCCCGTTATGACTCTTTTGACTCAACCCGAGTTTACTTATTTGAGTTTTCTCTAGCTAGTATCCTTAATGTGTTTAAATCAAGTTTTGCTAGACTTTTATATAGGGAACTTTAAAACGCGAAAGTCTTAACTCATATGGGTTAAGAACAAGAACTTTTCGCAAGTTCCTATAATTGATCCTAGAAAGTCGTTTATCAAGGGAACTTTAAAATGTGAATTCTAAACTTGAAAAAGTCTAAGAAGTTGCAAGATCCTATAGATGACTTGAAAACTCAAAACTTTGATTTAATAGGCTAAGCATCCACGAGTCTCATTCCTTGAGAATTTAAATTGTGGAGAACGAGAGATGATAGAGTCAATTATAAGTTTGGTATTCTGTAACACCTCATTTTGGTAAATGGAATGTCATGCGTGATTATAGCGTGTCATCAAAGCATACAAGGATAAATGTCTTAAACATTACATGACCATAAAAGAAATACCAGAAACAAACATCGGTACTCCAAAGTAAAGCTCATCACACACAAACATAAGTAATATAAATGAAAAAGGACTAAACAATGTCCATGGAAATGAGTATCAAAAGTATGAAGATAAGTGATATTATGATTTTGCTAGTTAAAAGTGTTGTTCGTACTCGATTCAATCCGAATTGATTTCTGGTTAAATGTGTGACTCAATCGTTTTTGGTGAATAAAAGAAGGTTTGGTTATCTATTTCTACTTAAAAGGTAAAAGCGAAACGTAATAAAAATAAACCAAAAACAAATAACTAATAATAAAGGAGCAAAACAAATAATAAAACGTAAATTAAAACAAAACAATTAATAAAAGTAAAACTAAACGAAGAAATTAACTTTCGACTGAAAAATAAAATTAACTTAATGAAAAAGGAGAAAATAAAACTAAGAGGGAACTTTAAAACTAAACGAGATAAAAGCTAAAGCGGGCACTAAATAAAAGATAAAACTTAAACTTTAGGAAAAAATACTAATACTAAAAATTGATGTACGTGACTTTCACAATATGAAAACTATCACAATATGAAAAACTATCACAATATGAAAACTATCACAATATGAAAACTATCACAATATGAAAACCTATCACAATATGAAAACTATCACAATATGAAAAATTATCACAATATGAAAACTATCACAATATGAAAACTATCACAATATGAAAACTATCACAATATAAAAACTATCACAATATGAAACCTATCACAATATGGAAACTATCACAATATGAAAACTATCACAATATGAAAACTATCACAATATGAAAACCTATCACAATATGAAGTATCACAATATGAAAACCTATCACAATATGAAGTATCACAATATGACTGTTGAAAATTGGGCAGCGTTTCGTCGCAATATGCCTTATACCCGATCGCAATGTACGATGCCAGGGGCTATCGCAATCCACGATCGGAATAAGTGATGGAATGATCTATCACAATAAGCTGTCACAATGTAGAAACCCTAATGATATTGTGATGGAAAGATCACAATATTCGGATGGAGTAAAAATAAGCATAAAAATCAAATAAGCACTTTTTCAAAAACTTAACCAATTCAATACTAGGAAGAACACAATAAGCTACGAATGAAAAACTTTCAAGATGCCAAATAAGCAAAATTTATAAAATAAACTTTAAGAAAAAGATTAAACTTTAAAAAGATAAAACCTTTAAAAACACTTAAATGAAAATAAGCTAGACACCAATTAAGCAAAAAACACAATAAGCTAAGACCATGAATCATATGAAAATGATAATAACCAAAAAGATAAGAACTTTAATCAAATTAAGCATAAAGATGAAAACTTTAAGATTAATCAAACAATACAATAGATTTTTAAAAACAAGAAGAGAAGAATGAGATGATTTTGAAAAACTTGAAATTAAAGATGAAGATTAAAGATTCAAATACAAGATTAAAGTGAAAAGCTTAAAACTTTAAAGAAAAAATTAGAGAGAGAAAGTAAAAACTAGAGAGAGAAAGTAAAAACAACTACTCCTACTCCTACTCTAATCTACTCCTAATTTTCTAACACTCTAAAATGAAGGAATGGAAGACTATTTATAGGAGGAGAGGGAGTTGTTGTTGCTTCCTTTTTTTCTCTTATCTTTTCGTCTTTTAAATTCTTCGTCTTTCGTGACTTTGTCTTGGGATTTGTCGAATAATAAAATGAACTCGTCATTTAAACTTCTTCTTTTATTAGACTTGGTTCTTCGACTTTGTTAACTTCCGTCTTTAGACTTTTTCTTCGATAAATCTTTAGAATAGGCCTTTGACTTCCGTTCTTTTTGCACTCTTGATCTTTTGACTTCGTCTTTTGTCTTTTTCTTCGATAAAAGCCCGTGAAAGCCCGTGTTTTCTTCCTTTTTCATCTTTTGGTCCTAAAACACAATAAAAACACAAACCACGCATAATTCCGACATTTACGACATAAAATACACGTTTTGGCTTGGTTATTATTATAATTAAGTGGTAAAAGGATAAGTGTTTTCACACTTATTAATAAGCATAAAGTAATGAAGGCTAGAAAGCTTCCAATCCATATGCACGTACGCTTAAAGTCTACGAGCGTCCCTAAGTACCTGCCGTTTTAGGAACATGAAAGGAAAACGACTGAGCATAACACTCAGTGCACGGATATACAAGCATAGAATGAATAATATAAGCATATACAACATATAGCAGCGGAAATGATTAAGTCCTGGAAAACCTGACGTAACTTAGTAAAACTGGTTTTATAGTTTGAAAAGCCTTATGTTTATCTTATAAAAACTGCTTAACATGTTTACCATTAGCCAATATAGGTCATGAAATATCAACGTGCATAAATACTTGGAGGGGTGACCTCGTCATGCAATTAGAGGGGCTGCCTCTAGTTAATATAAGTTTGGGTAGGAGGGATAAGCTCCTTGTGAAGGATGCAAGGCACACACCACATTCACCTGAATAATCTGTAAAACATGTAACCTATGATGCACCCATATGTCCCACATGATAACATAATAATATGGCCAAACGCCGAAGGGACGCCACGAGCTATCACTCCGCCGTGGTGAAGTCATAACACTGGTGCCTCTAGTGTTATGGTTATGGTACCTCCATAACTAGGTGAAACTGGTCATGTATGTATATGACTTAGGCATTTAATTAAACATAAGCAAATCAAAACATATAAAACATATACTGGGAAAACAGTTAGCTGCATACGGGGAATCCTAATAAGGAAAGAATGTCCATACTGAAAGGACGAAGAATCCGTACCTTATGTCCAGTGAACGAAGAAGACGAACGGAAGAGAGTCCTACTTCGATCTCACTAATGCTACATAGATAATATACGTGTATAAGTATTCTGATTATTGAGTACGTAACTGGTTCTATATCATGTTTTAGCTTGTTTTATATGTTCATGTCATGTTTTACTGATTTTATCGTTATGTTGTGTTTATCATGTATTCTGGATATTTTGATTAAGCATTACTTGTATTTCTTGTATTATTATACTTGTTGTGTAATAATAAGTAACTTTCCAAAAATAGCAGGTTTCCTAAAATAGAAAGTTTCAGAAAGTTTCCAAAAATAGAAAGTTTCCAAAAATAGATTTACTACTTAAAATAGATAAGTTTCTAAAAATAGAAAGTTTCCATAAATAGAATTAAGCTGGATTATAAAGCTAAAAAGATAAGCTTAAGTTTTACTAATTAATATTCTAAGTTATGTGAGTAATAGTATAGTTTATTAATTAATACATGTAAATTAAATAAACTATATATTATAAGATTTAATTAAATATAGCATGATTTAATTAAATTAAAGTATATATAATACTTAGGTTAAAACATGTATTAATATTTATTATTAATATAACCTAAGTCATGGAAATTATTTAATTGCATGTCATGTTTTAATAATTAATTAATTACTTTAGTCTAAATTAAATCATAAAATACTTAGGTTAACATCATGTATTATTAATAATAGTAATTAACCTAAGTCATGTCTAAATTAAATTAATTATATAGCATGTTAAATTAATTTAATAAATCTTGTAAATAAATAAACTTGTAAAAATAATTAACTTGTAAAAATAAGTCATGAACCGAACCCGTGTTTTAAATCTAAACGTGTCGCGAACTAGACCGGGTTTACCCCTTGAACCGGACCAAACAAACACACCCTTAACAGTGGCGAACCGGCTTTGCCGGTTGCCACTGTTTTCGCAAAACAGCAACCGGCTTACGCCGATGGTTCCCCTTTGTCTCTCGGCTAGCCGCTGGCTAAGCAAAGTTCCCACCGACAGTTAGCCGGTGGTTCCCCCTGCTGCCGTGACTGGTGTTCCCCCAGCTTGGTCATATTAGCCACCGGCATAAGCCGGCGGTGTTTGTTTGTTTTCAGCCGAGACCCCCAACAACACCACAAGGCCACCCCGACATGCGTCGGGGTCCCTTGATCCTTGCGGCCGAGACACACAGCCACACCGAGACCATGGGGTCTCGGTTGGTGGTGATCCAACAACCACCGAGATCTTAGGCTCTCGGTTCCATGCATCGGCCGAACCAAAACAACCCAAAAACCACCATGTTTTATTACCCCGTGATTTAATTAACATGTTTTATTTATAGTTTTTAATAAACCCGTGATTTATGTTGTTCTTGATCTAATAAATAATTAAACAGAAAAAGGTTTAAGGATTACCGATGCGTGAAACAATTAGAAGGCAATAACACGAACACCACACTTGAATTAAATCAACCAAGATCAACAAATACCCTTTCCTTGTGTGTTTATACCCGGCGGCCAAAAGAGGGAGAAAAAGGGAGCTAGGGTTTTGTTATTTTCTAACTTTTCTGTATTATGAAAAATATGTTTTCACTTTTTCTTGTTTTAGTTAAAACTAAAAGCGGGCTTGGCCCCTTTGCTTGTTCTTGCCGCGGGTAGGTGGGGCCCACAAGGGAAACCCATTGTTTTCCGTGTTCTAATTATTTACGTGTTCTCGTGTCGTGTTTACGTGCTTTATTTATTCCTCGTTCGTGTTATAATATTTATTTATACGTAAATACATAATAATAGGTTCGTGATTATTTACGTTCATGATTTCATGTTCGTGATTACAATTAATGTTGATAGTAATTATCGTGTATTAATATGCTTAAATACTTATCGTGTAATAACACGTACGTAATACTTGTAATTAACATTCGTGAAACGTAAACATGTTATATTAGGAAGGTTTTAATCATGTACGTACGATTATATATGTACTGTTCATGGTAAAAGCATGCGGGTTTTACAACTCTTCCCCCCTAAAAAGAATAATTCGTCCCCGAATTATAGTAACGTAAACTGGAAAAGAGGAACATACCCGAATTCAGAATATGAAATGAGGGTAAGAAGCCCAGATAGACTCCTTTGTTCCCCAAGTGGCTTCCCGCTAGGTATGATCCCTCCAAAGGATTTTGACGAATGGAATAGTCTTCCTCCTCATGACTCGTTATTGTCTGTCAAGAACTCGTTTGGGTTCTTCTATGAAGGTAAGATCTTCACGAATCTGTTCCAATGGATACTGAACCATGTGAAGGGGATGATACTTGTACCCTCTGAGTAAGGACACATGGAAAACATCGTGAACATGAGAAAGCTGCGGAGGTAACGCTAAACGATAAGATACTTCACTGACTCGCTCAATGACATCAAATGGTCCAATGAATCAAGGACTGAGCTTCCCTTTGATTCCAAAACGTCCAACACCACGTTACGGTGATACCTTAAGGAAGACGTGATCTCCTACGTTAAAATGTAAGTCCCTACGATGCTTGTCAGCATAACTCTTCTGACGTGACCGTGCTTCTTGCAATTTCTGCTTAGCTACTGCGACCTTCTCATTAGTCAACTCTATCATTTCTGGTCCTTCAAGTGTTCGCTCACCAATCTGATCCCAGCAGATTGGGGCACGACACTTCCTGCCATACACCATCTCGAATGGAGCATACTTGATACTTGCGTGCCAACTGTTGTTGTATGCAAACTCTACCAAACAGATGTAATCGTCCCAATCTCCCTTCCATTCCAACGCACATGACCTCAACATGTTTTCTAATGTCTGAATCGTTCGCTCCGATTGCCCGTCTGTTTGAGGATGAGAAGCCGTGCTAAGCTTAAGTTTTGTACCCCAAGCTTTCTGTAGACTTCTCCAAAATCACGAAGTGAAACGAGGATCTCTGTCTGAGACGATGCTGGATAGAGCACCATGAAGTCTCATGATCTCCTTCTTGTAAGTATCGGCGAGTTTACTGACCGAATCTTCCTTGCGAATCGGTAAGAAATGAGCTGACTTAGTAAGTCGATCAACGATAACCGAAATCGCATCGTGCTTCCTCTTTGTCTGTGGAAGACCGGTAGCATAATCCATGGTGATATTGTCCCACTTCCACTCTGGAATATCTAACGGTTGTAGAAGACCGCCAGATCGCTGATGCTCGATCTTAACCTGCTGGCAGGTAAGACATTTGGAGACGTAAGTCGCAACATTCTGTTTCATACCACTCCACCAAAAGTATTGCTTGATGTTATGGTACATCTTGGTCGAACCAGGATGAATAGAGAATGAGGAGCTATGAGCCTCAGCTAACAATGCTTCCCGGAGTTCTTGATCATCAGGAACACAAAGTCTCGTGCCCTGCCATAAGATACCGTCTGCGTCTACTCGAAATTCTGTCTGCTTCTCCAAATTCTGAATTATCGCCCAAATTTCACCATCCTCTTTCTGAGCTTCCTTGATCCTAGAGAGTAACTCGGGTTCCACTCTAAGATTAGCCCAGTAACCTTGATGTCCACGTATCATGATCTCAATGTCTAGTCGCTCCAAGTCTCTTATAATTTCCTCCTCAATTTTAATACCGTTTATCATTCTGGAATTTCTGCCAAGTGCACCTGCCACTACATTCGCCTTGCCAGGACGATACTACTGATTAATGTCATAATCCCTCAACAGCTCTAACCATCTCCTCTGTCTCATGTTCAATTCACGTTGAGTGAAGATGTACTTCAAGCTCTTGTGGTCCGTGAAAATCTCACACGATTCTCCGTATAAGTAGTGCCTCCATATCTTCAATGCAAACACGACTGCTGCAAGTTCTAAGTCATGCGTAGGGTAATTTTCCTCATAAGTCTTAAGTTGCCGTGAAGCGTACGCGATCACTTTCCCATGTTGCATGAGAACACAGCCAAGTCCCTTCCCTAATGCATCACTATAGAACCGAAATCCACCTATACCAGATGGGAGAGTAAGAATCGGTGCATATACTAACTTCTACTTTAGGTCTTCAAAGCTCTTCTCTCTTTCTTCAGTCCAGACGAATTTCTACCCTTTCCGCATAAGTTTGGTCAATGGTAGTGCTAAACGGGAAAAGTTCTCCACGAACCTACGGTAGTAACCAGCTAAGCCTAGGAAACTGCGAACCTCAGTCGCTGATGTCGATCTTGGCCACTTGGTAATAGCCTCAACCTTTGATGGATCCATAGTGATTCCTTCTGCTGATACAATGTGACCTAAGAACGCCACCTTGTCTAACCAGAACTCACACTTGGAGAATTTAGCATACAACTGCTTCTGGCGAAGAATCTGTAACACTGTACGAAGATGGTCTTCGTGTTCCTCCTTGGAATTAGAGAATATCAGGATGTCGTCAATGAAGACAATGACGAACTTTTCCAGAAATTCATGGAAGATTCTGTTCATCAAATCCATGAACACTGCTGGAGCATTGGTAAGGCCAAATGGCATGACTACAAATTCGTAGTGGCCATAGCGTGTACGGAAAGCAGTCTTGGCGATGTCTTGATCTTTTACCCGTAGTGGATGATAGCCCGACCTCAGATCAATCTTGGAGAAATGTTTGGCCCCTTGGAGTTGGTCAAACAGATCGTCAATGCGTGGTGGAGGATACCTATTCTTGATGGTGATCTTGTTGAGCTCACGATAATCTATGCAAAGACGCATACTGTCGTCCTTCTTCTTCACGAATAAGACCGGTGCGCCCCACGGAGATGCGCTCGGTCGAATGAAGCCTCGTTCCAGAATTTCTTGCAATTGATCCTTCAGCTCCTTCAACTCTATGGGAGCCATGCGATAAGGAGCCTTGGAAATTGGCTCAGCTCCTGGGACGAGCTCGATATTAAACTCTACTTCACGTGTAGGTGGTATGCCCGGAAGTTCTTCTGGAAATACATCTGGATATTCTGACACAATCAGCTGATTCTGAATTGATGGAGATTCAGCATCCATGTCATGAACAGTAGTTATATAGCCCTCGCAACCATGTGAAAGTAATGCACGTGCTTGTAGGGTTGATATGATTTGCATAGACCTTCCGGGTAATAACCCGTTGTGAATGTACTATGGTGCATTAACATCACCGAAGATGACTTGATATGAATGGCAGTCTATGGTAGCATGATGCTTGGATAGCCAGTCCATGCCCAATATCATGTCAAAATCATTCATGTCCACCGGAAGTGCGTCAACAGGACGAATCTTGTCATCAAACTCTAGGGGAAGGCTCTTGTACACATAGCTTATGCGTACAGAGTCTCTTAAAGGCGTGGAAATGTTCAGTACATTCTCTAATGGCATAGGGGATATCCTAAAATTCTTAGCATAAGCAGTAGAAATGACCGAATGAGTAGCACCCGTGTCAAATAGAACACATGCAGCTTGAACATACATATACAAGATTCCAGTGATGGTACCTGTAGACTTATTGGCCTGATCGCGAGAAGTCGTGTAAACGCGTCCACTAGTAGGAGGCGGCTTAGTATCAACATGTCTCGATATGCCCTCCATCTCGCCCTTGCGGTAGTCCTTCATGCGATGGCCAGGGAGACCACACTTGTAGCATGCGTCGCTGTCACGACGACATGGCCCTGGGTGTCTACGGTTGCAGGTAGTGCAAAGAGGATGAGTATATCCTCTAGCAGGTGTCCTTGCTGGCTGGGAGCCTGATAAGAACAGTATACATGAGACATGATAATAGGTACAAAGGACAATGCGGAAAATTCATAAGATGGAATACCAGTGATAGCTGGACGGTTAGGCTATGAACCTCTTTGGTTCTGGTCCCTCTCGTTACCATGATTCCTGGTAGAAGATTCTCTAATGTGTCAGAATTATGAACTATTGCATGTAATCATAAGAAAATGAGTAAGTATAAGGACCTGCTGCTGTTGGAGTTCCAGCGTTGTGACGGTAATTATCATTACCGCCACGCCTATCCGTAGCAGAACGATCGTGAGTCTGACCGTTTCCCTTGGGCTGAATAGGCCGTTGCTGAGTAGCTGGCTGAGACCGGTCCCCAGTCTTCTGCCTGGAAGATACAGTTTAAAAGAGATGTAAATATGGACATATACTGAAAGAATACGGTTTAGTCACCGTTGAATAATGAATGTTTACCTCTTCTCGGGTCTCTCTGCCTCCCCGAACTCTTCTCTTTCTTGCAGCATCTCCATCTTACGTGCTGCATCGGCCACTTGTGCCACCGTGTTGAACGTGGCACACACCAAGTTGTTTGCGACCAATGTACGAAGAGCCCACCGGAAGTGGTATGCTTGCTCTTCGGGAGTACCTGCTGCTGCGCCAAGAAAACCAGCCAAACGAAGAAAGCGCTGCATGAACTCGTTGCTGTTCTCTCCAGCTTTCTGTCTAATTCCATGGTACTCTCTCTTCAGCTTGTCTTGCTCAGCCTTGGGAAAGAACTGTCCCATCACCAAATCCCTGAACTAAGCCCAAGTCAAACCAGCCACCCAATTATTACCTCCCTCATACTACTTTAGTTCCTTCCACCATGATAGCACATCACCTTCGAACCAGTAACAAGCCAACCTCGACTTGAAGACGGGGTCACAACCCATTGAATCGAAGATCTTCTCAATGTGAGCCAACCAGCTTTCAGCGTCGATGGGGCTATCTGTTTTCTCGAAGGATCGAGGTCGTAGCTTATTGAATCTCTCTAGCCATGTGACCAATGTTGCTGGAGGAGGAGGATGAGGTACTGGGTGCTGCTGCTGATTGTTGGCAGCCCGCACCTCAGCCCTGATTTCGTTCCTCAGCTGAGGAAGCATAGCTTGCATTGCAGCTTGGACTGCTGCATTGAGTTGTTCCTGCTCGCGTGCGAGAACCATCTGACAGTATAACATAAAAATACATGACTAAACTAATCAAAACATAAAATATATACATGAAAAAAAAAATTATACCAATAAATCATGAGAAAAATTTTATGCAGGAAAACTAGTACATGAATACATGATGCAGTTTTATGACAAATTTTATATGCGCGAGAGTGAACGCCTATGGTCAGTTCACTCAAAATAAAAGACATGGCGAGGGGATGCCAATGGGTCGGTCCCAAAGTTAAAAGTTTCGATAAAAGCACATGCGACTAAATAGGGCCAGTCCTGTACCAACCATTACTTAGTCATAAACCTGCAACAATGACATATATATGAATGCATGAAAACAATGAATGCATGAAAACCGACTGTCAGTTCTAGGAAGACCATAGTGACTACCCACTAATCACAGGTCGTGTTTTGAGAGCCTATAGGTCGAAGCCTTGGCTCTGATACCATAATTGTAACACCCCATTTTGGTAAATGGAATGTCACGCGTGATTATGGCGTGTCATCAAAGCATACAAGGATAAATGTCTTAAACATTACATGACCATAAAGGAAATACCAGAAACAAACATCGGTACTCCAAAGTAAAGCTCATCACACACAAACATAAATACTGTAAATGAAAAGGACTAAACAATATCCATGGAAATGAGTATCAAAAGTATGAAGATAAGCATAAAGTAATGAAGGCTAGAAAGCTTCCAATCCATATGCACGTACGCTTAAAGTCTACGAGCGTCCCTGAGTACCTGCCGTTTTGAGAACATGAAAGGAAAACGGCTGAGCATAACGCTCAGTGCACGGATATACAAGCATAGAATGAATAACATAAGAATATACAACATATAGCAGCGGAAATGATTAAGTCCTGGAAAAACTGACGTAACTTAGTAAAACTGGTTTTATAGTTTGAAAAGCCTTATGTTTATCTTATAAAAACTATTTAACATGTTTACCATTAGCCAATATAGGTCATGAAATATCAACGTGCATGAATACTTAGAGGGGTGACCTCGTCATGCAATTAGAGGGGCTGCCTCTAATTAATATAAGTTTGGGTAGGAGGGATCAACTCCTTGTGAAGGATGCAAGGCACACACCACATTCACCTGAATAATCTGTAAAACATGTAACCTAGGATGCACCCATACGGCCCACATGATAACATAATAATATGGCCAAAAGCTGAAGGGACGCCACGAGCTATCACTCCGCCGTGGTGAAGTCATAACACTGGTGCCTCCAGTGTTATGGTTATGGTACCTCCATAACTAGGTGAAACTGGTCATGCATGTATATGACTTAGGAATGGCTTAGGAATTTAATTAAACATAAGGAAATCAAAACATATAAAACATATACTAGGAAAACAGTTGGCTGCATACGGGGAATCCTAATAAGGAAAGAATGTTCATACTGAAAGGACGGAGAATCCGTACCTTATGTCCAGTGAACGAAGAAGACGAACAGAAGAGTCTCCTACTTCGATCTCACTAATGATACATAGATAATATACGTGTTTATCATGTATTCTGGATATTCTGATTAAGCGTTACTTGTATCTCTTGTATTATTATACTTGTTGTGTAATAATAAGTAACTTTCTAAAAGTAGCAGGTTCCCTAAAATAGAAAGTTTCCAAAAATAGAAAGTTTCCAAAAATAGAAAGTTTCCAAAAATAGATTTACTGCTTAAAATAGATAAGTTTCTAAAAATAGAAATTTTCCATAAATAGAATTAAGCTGGATTATTAAGCTAAAAAGATAAGCTTAAGTTTTACTGATTAATATTCTAAGTTATGTGAGTAATAGTATAGTTTATTAATTAATACATGTAAATTAAATAAACTATATATTATTACATTTAATTAAATATAGCATGATTTAATTAAATTAAATTGTATATAATACTTAGGTTAAAAAATGTATTAATATTTATTATTAATATAACCTAAGTCATGGAAATTAATTAATTACATGTCATGTTTTAATAATTAATTAATTACTTTAGTCTAAATTAAATCATAAAATACTTAGGTTAAAATCATGTATTATTAATAATAATAATTAACCTAAGTCATGTCTAAATTAAATTAATTATATAGCATGTTAAATTAATTTAATAAATCTTGTGAACCGAACCGGGTTTACCCCTTGAACCGGACCAAGCAAACACACCCTTAACATTGGCGTACCGGCTTGTCCGGTTGCCACTGTTTTCGCAAAACAGGCACCGGCTTACGCCGGTGGTTCCCCTTGGTCTCTCGGCTAGCCGCTGGCTAAGTAAAGTTCCCACCGGTAGTTAGCCGGTGGTTCCCCCTGCTGCCGCGGCTGGTGTTCCCCCTGCTTGGTCATATTAGCCACCGGCATAAGCCGGTGGTGTTTGTTTGTTTTCAGCCGAGACCCCCAACAACACCACAAGGCCACCCCGACATGCGTCAGGGTCCCTTGATCCTTGCGGCCGAGACACACAGCCACACCGAGACCATGGGGTCTCGGTTGGTGGTGATCCAACAACCTACGAGAGCTTAGGCTCTCGGTTCCATGCGTCGGCCGAACCAAAACAACCCAAAAACCGCCATGTTTTATTACACCGTGATTTAATTAACATCTTTTATTTATAGTTTTTAATAAACCCGTGATTCATGTGTTCTTGATCTAATAAATAATTAAAAAGAAAAAGGTTTAAGGATTGCCGATGCGTGAAACAATTAGATGGAAATAACACGAACACCACACTTGAATTAAATCAACCAAGATCAACAAACACCCTTTCCTTGTGTGTTTATACCCGGCGGCCAAAAGAGGGAGAAAAAGGGAGCTAGGGTTTTGTTATTTTCTAACTTTTCTATATTATGAAAAATATGTTTTCCCTTTTTCTTTTTTTAGTTAAAACTAAAAGTGGGCTTGGCCCCTTTGCTTGTTCTTGCCGCGGGTAGGTGGGGCCCACAAGGGGAAACCCATTGTTTTCCGTGTTCTAATTATTTACGTGTTCTCGTGTCGTGTTTACGTGCTTTATTTATTCCTCGTTCGTGTTATAATATTTATTTATACGTAAATATATAATAATAGGTTCGTGATTATTTACGTTCATGATTTCATGTTCGTGATTATGATTATTGTTGATAATAATCGTCTTGTATTAATATGCTTAAATACTTATCGTGTAATAACACGTACGTAATACTTGTAATTAACATTCATGAAACGTAAACATGTTATATTAGGAAGGTTTTAATCATGTACGTACGATTATATATGTACTATTCGTGGTAAAAGCATGCGGGTTTTACATATTCTTTCATGAATTTATGTGAGTTAATTATGAGCTTTTTCTCCCATCGCTTGCTAAATACTATAATTGCAATAAATAAGGTTGTACGATTTGAAAAGTTACTTAGCTTCTAGCACAAGATCGTTTAAAAGTTGCTCGGTATTAATTAGAGTTCATAGCCAAGGCATAGCTTATTGAAGCGGGATGCGAAGATTGGCGAGTCCGAAAAGGCCCTAACAAGGCACGAGGGCTACATTTTGTTGCTAAAGATCCAAAGTGATGTGAAGAATCATTTATCAAAAATCAATATGAAGGATCGAGACACACGATGAAAAGCAAATACTCCCGTAAAGATCATGGAGAAGTCTATCCGAAAAGACCCTAGCAAGGTATGAGGATAAATAGATCCAAGTCCTAAAAGGAGGCAGATCGTTGTATATCAAAATCCCAAATAAAGATTGGATAAAAATGAAGAAGTCGTGGTCCAAGTTTGAAGAATCTCTCAAAAACTTCAAGTGAATAAATTCCTATTATAAAGAGAAGACCGTTATTTCAAGATCATCTCTCAAGATTCGAAGTATGAAGTCAATGCCAAATATCGATCCGAGAAAGGTCTCAAATTGTGAAACGAGTTATGCCAAGATATGAACTTTATGAGGTTACGAGAAGCAGTTTTAAAAGATTTTGTCCTTTAGCTAACTATTGATTAAATCGTCCTACCTTATTTTCAGCCTAAATAAACTATCGAAATAAGTCAACAATGCATCCTTTTGATCATTCAAGACAAAAATAAAATATAAGAGATACACCTAGGAATAAGGGAGTCTAAGTGAATAATTGAGCCACATGAGTGTGTGTTAGATTTACTAACTTATAATAACAATGATCTCGTTTTTAAGCTTGGTATTAGGAACGTGAAACTTGAGGGTGATAAACATTCATGACAACCAAAGCCCTAATGTAAGTCTTTGATCTCTTTACTTGTTTTCTTCCCTTAAATATTTTGTAATTTTCTATGTTTTTAAGTTTCCTTAATGTCTTGTGTTTAATAAAGGCCATGGTGGGTTAATTATGATGGAAAATATATATCTTGCTTTGTAATTAATGCATTGCATGAGGGCATTGCAATGGTCAAGTGTAGGGGATTTGATACGTGTGAAAACACCCATCCTTTTACCACTTAATTATAATAATAACCAAGCCAAGACATGTATTTAATGTCGTAAAAGTCGGAATTATGCGTGGTTTGTATTTTTGTTGTGATTTAGGACTAAAATGTGAAAAGGGAAAAAACACGGGCTTTTATCGAAGAAAAAGACGAAAGACGAAGTCAAAAGAACAAGAGTGCAAAAAGAACGGAAGTTAAAGGCATATTCTGAAGATTTATCGAAGAAAAAGTCTAAAGACAGAAGTTTAACGAGGTCGAAGAACCAAATCTAATAAAAGAAGAAAGTTAGAAGACGAGTTCATTTCATATCGACAAATCCCGAGACAACGTCGAGGAAGACGAAGAAATTAAAAGAAGAAAAGACAAAGACAATTAGAGAAGAAATAAACACCACATCACCTCCTCCTATAAATAACCTCCTAATATGTCATTTAGAGGTGTCAGTTAGTTTTTAGATAGATTTATTTTTATGCTTTAGGAGTAGCTAATTACTTTCTCTCTCTAGATTTACTTTCATGTTTTCAAGCTTTTCTTATTAATCTTCTAATTGAATCTTTAATCTTAATCTTTAATTCAAGCTTTTAATCAATCATTCTCATTCTACATTTCTTAATTTTAATCTTGTTTAATTTTCATAATCATGTAGTTGTTTAATCATGTTCTTGTTTTAATTGATGTATTTTTTTGATTGTGCTTATTGATTTTGATGTGTTTGATCTTTTTAGCTTATTGTGTTTAGTGCTTATTGTGTTATTTTTCTTATTTTTAATCAAGTGTTTTAATAGTTTATTTTATAAAAAGTTGATTTTAAATATTTAGATAATTTAGTGTTTTAAAAGTTTTTAAATTGTGGCTTATTGTCTTTTTCTTAAATTTGATTTGGTTAAAGTTTTTGGTAAGTGCTTATTTGTTTTTAGCTTATTTTTACTTTTTGATTAAGTTGTTTCTTATCCGGGTTTCTTTAAACCCTTGTTTCCCGAATAGCTAGCAAAGTTCAACATTCCGAATAGCAAGAGAAATCTCACATTCCGGATAAGCACCATAGTTATGATTCCGGATAAGAGCAAGAAGGAGTGATTCCGGATAAGGATTTTGGTTATTCCGCATTGCTAGAGAAACACCGATTCCAGATAAGCTCCTATTGGATTCCGGATAAGTGTATTACTAATTCCGGATAAGCCCTTAACCTAGATTTCGGAAAGTGAGAAATCCAAGATTCCGGATAGTAACAAATTGCCTCATTCCGGATTGCATGTATTTTAGGTATTCTGGATACGAGTGAGAATCAGTATTCCGGATATGAGTGAGAATCAGTATTCCGGATAGTGAGAGGAAATCAGATTCCGGATAGTGTGAAGTTTTGGTATTCCGGATTGTGACAGGATCTTGGATTCCGAATTAGTTTTAAACATTTACTTTTCCCGCCATTTTACTTAGCATTTTTCAAAAGTGTTTTATCTTAGTTTTATTATTAAGTTTACATTTTTATGAAGTTTTAAGTTTTCAAATTTACCTTTTGTCAAGTTTAAATCTTTTAGTATTTTAGCTTTAATCTTTCGTCATTTACTTAATTTAAATAAAAGTCTTTTATCTTTAGTTTAAAGTTTCAAGCTTTCATTTTTTTAGTTACTCAATGACATTTTCACTTTTAGTTTAAAATAGATAATCATTCTACTTTCTTTTCACCAAGAACAACTGAGTCACACTTTCAACTATGGTCAATTCGAATAGAATCGAGACGAAATGAACTTTTTATATACAAAATCTCTTGTATCAGTCACATACCCATATAGTCACAAATATCTTAGCCTAACATAGTAATCAAAGTAATAATTGGAAAAGAGTAAGAGAACATCATACTTAGATTGGACTGAATAAACGAGTACACAAGTGCCACGATTGTATCGTTCCTCCAAGAATCGAAGAGTGGAATACTCTCGTTACAAGTATCTCCCAAAAGTGGATAATACTGAAAATTTACTAAGAAAGCTAAATACTCGAGCTATGGAGTATTGAGAGAGAGAGAGAGGTGTGTGTAAAATGAGTGTAAATGGCCTCTATTTATAGTGCTGTCTGGGGTCAAATGTGCGCCGCACTTCTCCGAAAGTGCGCCGCACTTTGGAGACGTGAATGTGCGCCGCACTTCTGAGTTTGTGCGCCGCACTTCTGGGCGATCCAAAATCTTCTTTCAACAACTTTGGCTTATTTGCATATTGAGGCCCCTTCTTTGTATATCTTCACTTTGCTCCTTCAAACTTTATATCTGCATATAAAACACAACATATTAAGTATCAGAAGCTCTTATTTATACTACAAAGTGACATTATAATGATAGGTTGAATATGTATAATTAGGTCGTTATCAGTATCAGAGAGATGGTCACTCAAGATATTTGAAGTATATTGTACTTTAAAACTTGGATCGATCTATTGTCTCCTCAAATTAGAACGTTAAGTCGTACTAAAGTTTCTCTTTGGTCAAAACTATTTTTCTTTGAAAATAGGCCTTTTAATTGGTAATATAACATCTCATTTAAGTTAGTATTATTTATGCATTTTAGATTTACTCTTGAAATGTATCTACTAGTTTGCATCTTGTTTTGTGTAGGTACTCATGAAGATCAACCATTCAATTGATTATGGACTGAGTTACTTACATTTGTAGAAGACTCGTCTTGTTTGATTTCCAACATTATTGAATGATGATATCAAGATGGATGGGTGTGAGACTAGTCCTTGTAGACTTAGTAGTCACTTTAGTCATGGTTGGGCTTTGCATTGATTCCTTAATTGCTTGGAATGCACTTTGTGGCCAAGGTATGTTTTCATTCTTCCATACGCCCTTTTGATCACTCTTTTGATCATTACTTGACTATGTGCTTGTTCTTGGCATCCTTTCCTTGACATTTTTTTGTGGTTTGTGATTCTCTTCTTTTACCCTCTCAAACCTTCATTGCTTGGATACTTGACTCACTATGGGGATGTAGAGTGACTAGTAGAAGCTTAAAGTATCAAGCATGATTTCCATGGTTTACACCCTCACGGTTAGTAGGCCCTATATCATATGTAACTTATGCCATTGAGCTTATCTCTAGGATTATTGGTTAATCCCTTGAGATATCAAACTACTTCAGAAGTTGTAGTTGGATTTTACACATTTGGAATTGAAATATTCCAAGGATATTGTTATTGTAAATTCTTACAATGATTTTTGTCCGATCATATGGGAGAGAAAGTGAATTTATACTTTGCTCACATTTTGAAGTAGACTAAGACTAATCTTGAAAGTGATCTTATTCTATGTATCAAATTTGCTTGGTATAATTCACTACCAAAGCCGTTTAGACATTCGCTAGAAAGGCACGTCTTAAACCACTATATATGACACAAGCTCTTCGTCTCCTTGACTTGAAGATTGTCATTTGTATCTTGAGCATTGTACTTGGTCTTGATTCACCCCTCTTTACTTCTCTCCTCTTTGCTTCTTCGCAACGAGTAGTCGTTTGTCCGTTTCAGTCTTTTCCTATCTCGATTCAACTCGTAATCCTTCATTAAGGCATTATTACCTAGTGTTGAGGTGGTCCAGTGATTTCCTAAAGGCTTAAGATATATTTTAAGGATTTTAGAAAAATTTGGTTTTGAAAAATTCTTTAATTTTCCTTGATAAAAACTCGCCACTGTAGGCGGTTCTTTATCTGTCGCTGCTCAAACGCGCGGTTCTTTATCGATAAGGAACCGCGGTCAGTGATTGCGATTAAAGCGCCAGGTTTTATAAAAATATCATTTTTTTCAAACAAACCTTCTCTCTCTCTTCTCCATTAGAGCTGACGGTTTCTCCCATTTTCCACCATTATTAAACCTTCAAAACCTTCAATCACCCAAGATTATTTGATTCCAATTTGTGGGTTTCACTCATCCTTCATCCAAGATCAATTATCTGTAAGTCATTTAATTCAATTTCATCTAACTTGTTATAGGGTTCATACTTTCATAATTGGGGATTCTTAAAATTGATATTGAATTAGAACCTTACTAGGAATGTGAGTTGACATAGTTATTTTACTATGATTCCTTAGGTTCATATTCATAAAGATTTCACTAAACCCTACTTGTAGAACAATCTGAATTTTGGCTAAATAATTTGGTTAATTGATGGAATTGATATGAACCCATGAACAAGTTGGTAATGGCATTGTTAATGCTTACCTAAAAAGTTTGTTTTGAAAAACCAATGTTCAAGTTCATTGTTGATTTTACATGGTTAATATGTTATTGTCAATGATGAACTAGATACATTGTGAACATGAGAATGATAAGGATCAATCCCTTGTTTGTCAAGAAATTGATGAAACACATTCTCATCGTTTTTATTTTTGGCTTATATTTTACATATTAGTTATTGGGGAAATATGTTTGTATGTTGTATTTAGGTACTATCATGTCTTCGGGATATCAAAATGACCACCATCGTACTAGAGAATACATGCCTAATCTTTCTTCTTCACGTCGAACTCGTTCTCTTTAAAAAAAATTTCGTTGTCTTGAATCTCATTGTTTTCATGAAGGACGCATTGTTCCTTATAACTTTCTTGGACTTGACTTCATGCTATTCATGTTCAAATACATTGGCTTTGATTGTTTGCTTGACTTTAATGAGCCAGTATTTCATTCCTTTCTTTTGGAATTCTTTAGCTCGTACACATTAATATGCATCAATAATGGTTTATCTATAAGATTTTCCATCAAGGGGAAAACATTTGTATATACTCTTGAAGAATTTGGTGAAATTCTCAATGTACCATACGGAGGTCAATGTAGGTTCACCGATACTTGGAGTTTAAACTCTTTAGAATCGACCCCTATTGATGTGAATTAGGTGACCGAGCTACCCTCGACTTCGGCCATCTCTTGTTTTATTGCTAAACCTCGTGAACATCCTATTCTTAGTAATTTTAAAGGAGAATTTCGTGCTCTCACTCCTTGGGAATTACTAACTAGCGATCTTAATGATTTTATGATCCTTTAGGCCGAAATCATTAGGGAAAATGCAATGTGTCTGGATGGTAATCGCAACCATGTGTCCGCTTGTCTTGCACATATGTTGTATTGTGTTGCTACTTCCACTCCATACAACCTTGCATTTTTCATGGCTAGAATAATAAGATTTGTTCTCAGTGGGTCTCGCTCTAGTCTTCCTTTTGCCATGATTCTCTCACGGCTTCTTAGAAAAATTCTTCTTGACTTTCCTCCTTTAAATGCTTCATCCTTTCACTCCGTGGATCGAGTCATGCTTCCCATTAAAGGAAACATCTCTCTTGAACCCACACATGATTCAAATGAAGATGGAAATGTCTCTCAAGACGACTCTCTCAACCCTTGCTATGATTTGTCATCCTCTATCTCTCAATTGTCTTCTCTAGACATTGATTCTAACTATCAATTTTGTCTTAGTCTTCATCTTCAAGAACGCATAAGAAGTGAATCAAGGCAATGAGGAAATGCTCATGGATTAATGTTACATCCCACTCTTAATTGGTTAACATGTTTGTAAACATGTTTGTATTGTTGAACTATTTCTTTTATCTTTCTTTATTTTTAGGATGGTATGTGTATTAACTAATACTATGTGTTTGGATTATTTACTATTTTAATCCTAGGTGCTTATGTGATCGAACTTTCGATTTACATAGCTTTGTGCATCTTATGTGTTAGTTAGCTTCCTAGATTTTGATAATAGTTCACTTTGGCTTGATAAACCTTTGTGTAAAATCTGGGCTAGCAAATGTTTCAAGAAGTGCATTTTTTGGAACCCACTGGGGGCGGTTCTTTATCTTCCCCGCGGTTCCTTAGCAATAAGGAACCGCGGCTCTACATAAGGAACCGCCATCACCTGTTTCGAGAGAATCTTTGCTTTACACTGTTTTCCCTTAATCTGTGTAAACATTGATAAATTTTTTGCAAAAACCTGCAATTTCCTAAACTAGGCTACCTAATTTTATTATTCACCTAAAATGATTTTAACCCATTACTAGTTTGGATCATCCCTTCCTCTTCTTAAACCCCTCCTTGTTGATCTTGTTCTTTATCCCTTAAACTTCTTTCTAAACCTCTTCACAACCATGGTGTCCACTAGAACAACCAACTGTCCCAATATTTCCTCTTCCAAAAGAAACCTCAAGATGAAATTCAAGTTTCCTAAACTTGGTTCTCCATCTTCTCACAAACCCAAGAGTGAAACTTCTCCTATTTTCATCTCTTCATCACTTTCACCATCCCTTGCTCCATGCAAGACCAACTCAACTCATGATACCAACCATTCATATGTTTCTACCTCTTCCTCATTCCAATCAAGAATGAATGAGTTGTCCTCACCCTTTACTCCTAGTCCTCCCTTGGATGTGAATACTCAACCTCAACCTCATCAAAGAATTCCCTTTGTTTTTGAGTTTATTCCTTTCACTCCACCAAATTCACCTATATCACCCATATCACCTTTGGACACTATGCCTCCACCACCTCCTCCCTCAAACACTCTACTTTTGGGTGTTCCCATTTCTCGCTTCTTGGGTGATCCACACTTGTTTGACTTTTTCATGCACAATGGAACAAATTGTCCTTGTTGCTTGAACAACTTTCACCTCATTTATATCCTTAGGTTGGAGATGATTGGGGCTCACATCAAGTTGCAAAGCTTCTTGTTGAACCTATTTTCCAATCCTCCTCCTCCTAGGAGATGAATGATGACTTTCAAAATTAAATGTTTTTAAAGAAAGTCAAGCCAAAGAAGACTATGATATCAAGAACTAGTTTAAGCTAAATTTGTATTAGTTAGTTGCTATTTCTTTTCTTTTATTTCCTTTCCTTCATGAGTTTTTCATGAAGATGTTCTATGGATTTAGTTTTTATGTGTTTCAACCTATGTGGTCACCTTAATCAACTTCAGTTTATTAAAAATTGAACCTAAATCTATCACAACCTCTAAAGCTTGACTAAAAGTTGGTTCGAAATGTTATCTAAATATTTTGTCACCCTTTGTCAAGAAATTCTTTGTGAGTGTGTTGCTTTTATGCAACACAAGCATATTCTAGTGCTTAAAGAGGTAAAAATCCAAGATTTGCAAATTTTTGAAAAAGTCTTATTTTTCTTCAAAACATTGATAAATCATGGTTTCAAGTCCACTGTATACGGCTCAATAGCAGTCGCGCGACTCCATATTGATATGGAACCGTCGGTCCCTTTAAGGAACCGCGGACAGCAAGCCCGTTTTTGGTCTTTCTTCTTTGACCACTGTCTTTGTCAAGATTCTTTGTTTACCCAATTTGGCTAAACATTTCTTAAAACCTTTTGTTTTCATTTCAAATCTTTGCCTTGTCTATTTTCTTTAAATTCTTCACTTTTAGGAGTTCTATTCTTCATCCCTCACAATGTCTAACTCTTCCATTCCTAACCTTGACATATCCTTATCACAAACTTCTCAACCTAAAGCTTCTTCTTCTAAGCTTTCAAAGAAACTAAAAATCTCGGTTCGACCCGTTTGGATCAAGAAGAACAAGAATCCTCATGATTCCTCTTCTCCCAAACCTTCTAAGAATTTTTCTTTCTCTCTGATCAAATATTGGAATGAGACTTACTCTATAAATCCAATTACCGGAGAAAAGGAAATTCTTCCACCATGTTAGAAATACGTTTTACGTATATTAGAAGTATCAGTCACTCCACAATAATATTGATGTTGTAATAGCTCGTAGTTAGAAAATAGTCATTAGTTACTTATTAACTTAAGTAAGAACCGGTCCATGGGCTTGTCATGGACCGGCCCAAGCCCATGTTTGCTTGGAACTATAAATACCCCTTTCCACCATGGAAAGGGGTTGGTTGTTGTCATTTTCTAGTTTCCATTTTATTGAAATAACACATAGTTTCTCTCACTTTCTCTCTCTAACTTTCTCTCTCTAGAAATCAACAAACCCCTTCATAGATTCATAGGTTATCAATATTCTACATTTGGTATCAAGAGCTATGGGGTGATTTAAGGTAGTGATTTGTGTGGTTTTTTAGTTTTTGATTGTATTAGTGTTCTTTAAGAAAAACCATCTTGATTCTTGGTGTTTTTGGTGTTTTTGTGATTGGGATTTGTGGATAAGTATTAGTTTTTACTTATTATTGTTGAAATCACAAAACTTTTTGGGTTATTTGGTCAAAATCTGGGCTTAATCTTCATTTTTTAGTGTTCGACTGTTCATCGGAACATGTTTCTGTTTATTCAGCAAAAGTTCCGAACCAACAAGTTCCGGATCAAGAAGTTCCGGATCAATAAGTTCCGGATCAAGAAGTTCTGGGTCAAGAAGTTCCGGGTCAAGAAGTTCCGGATCAAGAAGTTCCGGATCAAGAAAGTTCCGAACCAAGGAAACTTCTGAATCAAGAAGTTCCGGATCAAGAAGTTCCGGATCAAGAAAGTTTCGAACCAAGGAAACTTCCGAACCAAGAAGTTCCGGATCAAGCCAAAAAGTTCCGGATCAAGAACTTCCGAATCAAGAAGTTCCGGATCAATCCAAAGTTCCGAACCAAGAACTTCCGTATCAAGAAGTTCCGGATCAAGCCAAAAGTTCCGAATCAAGGTAATTCCAAGCCTAATCTTCCGAATCAAACTTCCGAATCAACAAAAAGTTCCGAATCAAGGGTTATTTTGCTTGTTTTTTCGACGATTTTTTTAGAGGATTTAATCTTGGTTTCTTACAACAAAAACACAACACAATTCACAAGCTTTACTTCACTGCTCGATCAACCGATAATCTTTGTCTCTTTGAAGTTGACAAAATGAATCCGAATTCAGTAATGCCTCAGATGACATCACTTACGGATATTTCGGTGATTACGGGAACGGATAATCGCCCGCCAATGCTCATCAAAGAAGTTTTTGAAGCTTGGCAAGGCCGGATGATGTCTTATCTTAAGGGAAAACCGGTTTATGGGAGGCTTATGGTTAAGTCAATTTTAAATGGTCCACTTGACTATGGTACTACAGTGGTCAACAATGTGACTCGACCAAGAGAATTTGAAGAACTTACACCAGCCCAACAACTTGTTGCCGATGCAGACGAGAAAGCTCTTCAAACAATTCTCCAAGCTCTTCCCCATGACATCTATAGGATGGTAAGTCAGTATACAGTGGCAAAGGATTTATGGGAACGTCTTAAGGTGTTGCTACAAGGTACGTCTCTCACCAAGCAGGAAAGGGAATGTCAGCTGTATGACCTGTTTGACAGATTCACTTACAACCCAGGGGAAACGCTTCACGATTATTACTTCAGATTCACCACACTCATGAATGATCTGAATGTATACAATCTGGTGATTGCTCCATTCCAGGTTAACACCAAATTCTTGAATACTTTACCTCAAGCTGAATGGGGTGAGTATATTACCGACGTTAAGTTAACCAGGGATCTGCATAAGTGCAATTTGGATCAACTATATGCTTTTCTTCAGCAACATGAGAAACATGTGATCATGCACCGTTCTCCACGAGGTATGTACCCTGATTCATTAGCTTTGATGGCGAATCAACCAAGCTTGTCTCACAACAACACTCCTTATATTTTGGGACATCAAGCCTATCATCCATCACCTTACATGACACCAGCCTTTCCCCAATACTCGATTTTACCACAACCACCCACCTCACATCAGCAACAATATCAGTTCAGTGCACCTTCATCACAATATGCTATACAACCTCACCCAGCAAATGTTGCACCTTATGCTCAATCTTCATATTCATCTTATCAAGAGAATGCAACATATCCAACAAGCTACCCTGATCAAATGAGTATTCCTTCGAGTGATTATGCAGCTCAAGACCAAGCAATGTACTGTGATGATGAGGAAGTCCCCGTTCCTGTATTCAAAAAAGGTGCTGATCCAGTTGAAGTGTTAACCACTATGTCTGCTTATCTCACAAGAACTTTAAGCAAACGAGGATTTAGGGGATCAGCTCCTACCAACAATCAGTTGAGGAATTCATCCAATTCTCGCCAACAAGCTACAATTGAGAATGGCAGGGTAATGGTTCAGCCTATTCAACCATATCAGGGGAGACCTACCACATCTACTACCAATGCTCGAACGGTCAATCAGGCTCCAATGGTCAATCCTGCTCCACGGGCAAGTTGCGAATGATTACATGCTACAACTGCAAGGAAGAGGGTCATATGTCCAGGGATTGTAAGAAACCCAAGAGGAGAAGGGATGGACAATGGTTTGCTGAAAAGATCTATCTGGTGAATGCTCAAGCACAAGGAAGGGAACTTGATGAAGAGGAGCTTGCATTTCTTGCTGATCCAGGGATTGCTGAACATGACACGGTCACCACACAGAATGCAGCATACCAAGCAGATGATCTCGATGTGTATGACTCAGACTGTGATGACTTTCAATCTGCAAAGGCTGCTCTCATGGCAACTATCTCTAGCTTAGGGCCAGAAAAGAGATCTGAGGTACTTATTAATACCACCGATAATACCACTGATGCTAGTATTCAACCACATCAAGTTGTGCAAGAGAGTGCTGATTCGAATGAATCTTCGATGGTGAGTCTTTCAAATGAGGAGACAAACAATGATAGCAATATCAATGTGAGTCCCCAGACTTTGAGTGAATCACAACCGGGACCCATTTCGCATACGCCTACTCCTGCTCAACAAGATTTGGTCATGGTTCCTGCTACATTACTTAGCCAAATGAATGCTGCACTCTTAGAAACCTTAGCTAAGAATAAGAATTTGTCTGATGAGCTTGCCTTAAGCAATGAGAAAGTTCAAACCTTGGAACTAGTGCCTTCGTCTAGTGTTCTAACTAATCCCGAATATGATCACTTTAGAAACAAACAAATGGGTCACTTGCAAGAAATAGAAAACTTAAGAGCAAATCTGTCTAATGAACTTAAAGAAAAGGAGTTAGTGGTCACTAATTTTCAAAAACTTCAAACGGATTTTGAATCACTAGAGTCTAAGAAGAATGAAATGGAGATTAATGCCACTAATAAGATTAGAAGTCTAGATTACTTGCTGTTAAGACAATACGCTGCTTCACAACTAGTGCACTTATTTGATGCTTCATTTAGAGAATTTAACTTATCTCGTCTAAAAGGCCTTCCCCCTAATCCACGATATGCAAAACAAGCTTTAAGACATAGTCCTAGACTTTATAATGCAACTCAATTAGGATTGGCTTTAGACCCGATTGTTTTTCCCGATGATCGAACAAGTAAGGATCTAGTTGATGAGGATCGGTCATACAATTCTGCAAAATATCCCGAGTGTGATTACTTTAAATTGAATAAGGAGCTTGCAAAAACGGATTTTAGAATTCGCTTCCATATGGACAAAGATCTCATAACAGCACCGACCTACATATTAGATGAAGAAAACCCTAGTACATTTCCTACACTTGTCAATATGGAAGGTCCTAAGGAAATTCCAAAAGATCTTCCACCGGTTAGCACTGTATGGTTAAACTTGCAAGAGATTAATCAATACTTTGCTAATTTTGACAAGGTCATTTTGGATTGTACGACTTCAAATGGCTTAAATGCCGGAGAATGGGCTTTCGAACATATGAACGAGGTGTTTAAAAATGAGATCAATCCGTTTGTCGAAAGTCTAAAAGGAACTTTTGCATCTCTTAAGGAAAATCTTGTGTTTGAAATTGGTGAAGTTCAAAAAGTGTTTTATGAAATGGACACCGCTTACGAACTACAACTAATTGAAAAAGAAAAGATTTTAACCGAATATGACCGATTCTTGTCTGCAGTAATCTCGTGTGATGTGCTTACTACTGTAAATGTTAATTATTCGAATGAGCTTACATCCGCTATGATTAATTGTGATGCTGTGCATATATGTGATGATGTTTGTGATCTTTCTGTAAATGTTGCTGATACTGTAAATGAGGTAGATAATCATTCTTGTCACGAATCTAACGCTGAGTTTTTAAAGCTACAAGATTCTTACAATTTACTTTCAAAACGCTTTAATCAACTAGAACAACATTGTATATCTTTAGAATTAAAACAACAAACTCAATATGAGGATCTTTTGATATCAAATGGTTGTGAAAACGGTGTTGAGACTAGTGACAAGATGATTGCAATTGTTAAGACATTAGAGGAAGAAATCATGAGATTGAAGAGAGAGGTATCATCAAAGGAAACATTAAAATTGGAACTAGAGGCCGCAGAGTCTAAAAACCAGGCCTTAGAAATTAGACTTTCGTCTATTCTAGGGGAGATGGATCGTGCAAGACAGGGAATGTCCAAACTTTATGGTTCACTAGAAGAACGCTTCGCTTTTAATGCGGCACAGCAACAATTTTATGTTGAACAATTGAACCAAAAATGTGAGGAAATCTCTGATTTGAACATCCTACTCATTGACAAAAATATGGTTTTGGCTGAGTTAAAGGAGACACTTCTTCTCACCCGACAAGAAGTTGTTGATAACTTAGCTACCAACTCTGCACCGTCCACTAGTGCTCCAACAACCAAGTCAGTAGTGCTTTATAAGAATCCGCTTCATAAGAGAAACCCGGTTACCTACGATGATTATATGAGGAATGCCATTAAGCATGTCGATCTTCTTAGGGATATTTTAGACGATCTTTATGCCTTAGATCCCTCAAGTAGCGACTATTATTCGGCTCATGAATATGTTAAGCGAGTTCAATATTGCCTAGCATATTTGCAATACATAGGTACACCAGGTTCTGCACTACTTAATAATAGGCCCATTGCTGTCACTCCATTTAATAAGACTCCAGGAGCGAAACCGTTATTGGCACAATCAAGTAAGACACCTTTAAAATCTGTTGCTAATGTTCCCACTTTGCCTTCTACAGGATTAAAGAGACTACTAAGGCTAAAGGATCGCCACTCAAGAAAGATAAGATCAAGCCCTCCACTAGTAGTGCCACAAAGAAGAAAGTAGAAGTCCACAATAGGAATGCTAGTTCAGTTTTAAATAAAAAGAATCATGTTAAGACTAAAAGCTCTGCGCCTGTGCAGCAGCCTAAACCATTCGTGAATTCTGATTTGAATTGTTGGAATTGTAATGAATGTATGTTTTCCCAACGTCATGATTTGTGTCTGATTGATCACGTTAATGAAATGAATGCTATTAAGAATGGTCTTGAATGGAAGCCAACGGGTAGAACTCGTGCCCAAGTTGGCTGGCAATGGCGTCCCACTGGTAGGACCTTTACATTAGATGGAAAAATGTGCCCTTTAACTAGGAATGCATCCATTAAGGTTAGGTCTGAGCGTCCTTTAGTTAGGAACACTCGCACTCAAGTATGGAAACAGCGCCCTTTAATTAGGTCAGCCCCCACTATAGTGCCTATCAGTGCTGAAATACCTCAGGATTTAAGCCAACTAGAATCTACACCACCTATTAAGAAAAGGAAGGCTAGGAAATCTAAGAAACCTAGAGTTAGCAAATCTAAGATTATTAAATCTGTACCTGCTAATAACAAGGAACACTCAGATTCCGATACCTCTACATTGTCTTCGTGTGGTGATATTTTCAGGTGGTCCAAATCATCCTGTGGTATTTGGACTCCGGTTGTTCAAAACATATGACCGGAAATCGCTCGATGCTCCGAAATTTCGTCAGCAAGTTTCTTGGTACGGTTAAATTCGGGAATGATCATATAGCAAAGATTATGGGGTATGGTGAATATCAGATTGGAAACGTGATGATTTCAAGGGTATACTATGTAGAAGGTCTTGGTCATAACTTATTCTCAGTAGGACAGTTTTGTGATTCCAACCTTGAGGTTGCTTTTCGACAACACACTTGTTTCATCCGCAACTTGGAAGGAAAAGATTTGTTGAAGGGATCTCGTGGTGCAAATCTACATACCTTGTCCTTACAAGACATGATGGCCGCCTCTCCAGTATGTCTTCTCTCTAAAGCATCTAAGACCAAGTCATGGTTATGGCATCGCAGATTATCTCATCTTAACTTTGATGCTATTAATCATCTGGCTAAAAACGATTTAGTTCGTGGTCTTCCAAAGCTTAAATTTCACAAGGATCATTTATGTTCCGCGTGTTCAAGGGGGAAAAGTACCAAGAAATCTTACAAGCCCAAAGCTGAAGACACCAATCAAGAAAAACTTCATCTTTTGCATATGGATCTTTGTGGGCCGATGAGAACTGAAAGTGTGAGCCGTAAGAAATTCATTCTGGTAATTGTGGATGATTTCTCCAGGTTTACATGGGTTAGATTTCTACGTACAAAGGATGAAGCACCGAAGGCTATCATCACTTTTCTGAAATTCATTCAGGTACGTTTGAATACCACTGTCCGCCGTATTCGTACAGACAATGGTACAGAGTTCGTCAATCAGACTCTTCGTGATTATTATGAAGGAGTTGGTATATCACATGAAACATCCGCTGCACGCACTCCACAACAAAACGGTGTCGTTGAAAGACGGAATCGTACACTTATGGAAGCTGCTAGGACCATGCTTATTTATGCGAACGCTCCATTGTTCTTGTGGGCAGAGGCTATTTCTACTGCATGTTTCACCCAAAACCGTTCTATCCTTCGGAAACGCCATGGAAAAACACCTTATGAGCTTCTACATGACCGTAAACCCGATGTCTCATTTTTTCATGTGTTTGGTGCTCTTTGTTATCCAAACATTAATAGTGACAACTTGGGTAAGCTTCAACCGAAAGCCGATATAGGTATTTTCATTGGTTACTCACCGTCCAAAAGAGCATACCGAATCTATAACCGTCGTCTTGGCAAGATTGTAGAAACTATGGACGCAGATTTCGACGAGCTGACAGCAATGGCTTCTGAGCAACACAGCTCTGAACCCGCGCTTCATGAGATGGGAACCGGTGCTATTAGTTCCGGATTAGTTCCCAATAATCCTACTTCTACATCATTTTTACCACCATCAAGGCCCGAGTGGGATAAACTGTTTCAACCGTTGTTTGATGAATTCTTCGATCCCCCGACTGATGAAGTTCCAGCACCTGTAGTAATTGCTCCAATACCTGAAGTGGTTGCTCAAGCTAATGAACCTTTATCTAATGCATCTACAATTCACATTGAACCGGATGCACCTTCACCAAGTGATTCTCAAACTACACCTGAATCGTCACCCCTACTTGTGCCTAATGATGTGGAAGAGGATTCTACTGATCACGACTTGGAATATGCTCACTTGCAAGAGCTTCCTTTCTTTGGTGTAGCGATCCCTGAAAACCCTTCAGCCGCGTCTACCTCAGAAGAAGCTCCTTCTATTGTTCATTCCAGACCACCTAGGATTGAAAACCATAGCACTAAATGGACAAAAGATCACCCAATTAGGAATGTTATTGGAGATCTAGATCGACCGTCTCTACACGCCATCAATTACAAGAGAGTGCACTTTATTGATACTTTGATGCATTTCTCTCTGAAGTTGAACCTAAAAATTGGCAGCAGGCTATGACCCAATCTTCTTGGATTGAAGCTATGCAGGAGGAACTAAATGAATTCCAACGACTTGAAGTATGGGAATTGGTTCCTCTCCCTGACAAGGTCAACATCCTTACTTTGTTATGGGTTTATAAGGTTAAACTTGATGAGATGGGTGCGGTATTGAAGAATAAGGCTAGATTGGTCGCTAGAGGATATAAACAAGCCTTGGGTATAGACTTTGAAGAATCTTTTGCTCCTGTGGCTAGATTGGAGGCTATTAGACTATTCCTTGCGTATGCTGCTCATATGAACATGATCGTCTATCAAATGGATGTGAAGACGGCATTTTTGAACGGTGAACTAATTGGAAATGCTTTCATCAATATTTGACTCTTTAAACAATGACTACAGCTCTTTAAATAGAAAACGGGTCATCGTTTAAGGGGGAGAAAATATTAAAATCATCTTCGTCATTAAATTGATTTTCAAAAGTGATTGTGAAAATTAAGGGCTACATGGTAATTGAGTGGTTTTTCTTTAGAATACGACTTGTGTTCGTTCTAAGTGATAGGCATTGCTTTTAAATATTGGAGATATGCTAATAGATTGCGTTTGCTAAGTTGTGTGTAAGTTAAACAAGGATTAAGTGAATTAAAAAAGTTAGAAACAAAAAGGATAAGGAGTGAAATTGGAGGGACTAAAGGTGATATTTATTGGAACTAGTCAAAAAATTGACCTAAGTCAAAACTACACCACCCCGCCTCACTTTCTTTTCACTGTTTATTTCTATCTTTGCCGCCATTGTTGGATAAACACACACAGACTCAAAAACAACTCGTTTAATCCATCCGTTCCTGTTCATTCGTTAAAATAAGGTAATTATCATCAATATTTAACTTATAAATTCGTCTAATCCATCATCTATATCTCTTTAATTGATTCGAATAATTAACATTATCAGATTTAGGGTTTATTCCTTAATTAGGGTTAATTATTTAAGGGATTTGTGGTGGGTTTTGTGCGGATTAGTATGATATGATGTTTAAATGCTTTAGATTGCCTTAGAAATTCACAAACGCGTTTAGAATTAATCTTCTTAGACTGAGTTTCTATGTTCCGGATGAACAAGGATAAGAACTTCCGAATGAAGGATTTTTTCTGAAAAACTTCCGAATGAGGAAGTTCCGAATGAAGGAATGTTCTGAATGAAGGAAGTTCCGAATGAAGAACTTCCGAATGAAGGAAGTTCCGAATGAAGAACTTCCGAATGAAGGAAGTTCCGAATGAAGGAATGTTCCGGATGAAGGAAGATCCGAATGAAGAACTTCCGGATGAAGGAAGTTCCGAATGAAGAACTTCCGGATGAAGGAAGTTCCGAATGAAGGAATGTTCCGGATGAAGGAAGTTCCGAATGAAGAACTTCCGGATGAAGATGTTCCGAATGAGGAAAAGTTCCGGATGAAGAGTTGTTTGATTATTACTGTTTGCATGTTATATGTACTTGTTGTTTTATGTTATGAAATGTGTTATGCTTAGAAGTAAGAATGATATATATCTATATGTTTTTGTGCATCAACCTTTCATGTCTTATCTTAAGCAGATACAATGACTAATCCAACAGTACAAGCAATCCAAGAATCTAGAGAAGCCGATATTGCTAAAGCACGAACCCTTAAGTTTATACCCAACAACTACCGGCTGAAGCAAGTCTCAAAATCCACTCACCATGGTTTTAAGGTCGCCATAGCCATCCTCGATAACTCTCATTTCAAGAACGCCCTTAGGAGTAGTGCCTCAGTGCCTTATGAGTATATGTATGAATTTTGGGCTACCAAGGAAATCACTTCAAACAAGATCACCTTCACCATCGACAACAAGCAGCAGACACTCACAGTTTCAGACTTCCGTAAGATTCTTGGTATACGGGATACACCCAAAGGCATGTCATTCTCGAGGGATCCTACTAAAGATGAACTCGTGGAGTTATTTGACGCTCTTGGATGTCCGGAAATACGAGTTGCGTCTGAGTTTACCACTGCTAAAGTAGGACAACCTTGGAGAGCATTGATGGGTATTCTCAGTAAATGTCTTACACCAAAAACAAGTGGCCATGATGCTCTGCGCAGTCCTATAATAAACCTCTTCTATGGCATGTACAAAGCTGCAAATTCAGATTATGCTTTGTTGATATGGGAAGAATTCACCTTTCAACTCTTCTATAACAAGAAGCTGAAGACAAACTTCTTTCCTTATCCAAGGTTTATCAAGCTTATCATTAATTATTTTATGAAGAATGATGCTACTATTGATAGGCGTGCAGCAGGTCGCTATCACACTGAAGAAGCTGATGATACTGTGGATCTGAGGCATGAAGGACCGTCTATTGGTGTGATTCCGGGTCCTATTCCTGATTACCTTCTGTCTGAGAAAATCAAAGGTTCTGCTGATTACAAGCTACTGCAGATAGAAATCAAGAGGCTGAAAGCAAACCTTCAGACTGGAGAAGACTCGTCTACAACGGTTAAGAGTAAAGGTAAACGCAAACAACCAGCTGCGTTACCTGAACCCGAAACCAAGAAGAAGAAGACAGAGGGTAAGAAGGGAAAGGGTAAGGCTGATGAGATGCGTCTACGTGACGAAGAAGACGTTGTTGATCCTGCTCTTGATAAAACTGAGAAACAAATGATGAAGATAGCTATTCAAAGGAGTAGGAAAGATACTGGCGGTAGTGGTTCAGGTGCAAGGGTAGATGTTGAGGATGAGTACATGGAACCAGATGATGTTGATGAGTTTGGGTCACCTGAACATTATTCCACTTCGAAGGAGCCATCAATCCCTATTTCAGCAAGTGTGCAAAAGGAGTCTGTCGCTCCTACGATCATGGTGTCAACCCAACCTTTAGCAACTCAACCTCCACCAATACAACCCTTACCAACCAGACCGGCTTCAACACCATTTCTTCCACCACCTACAATTCCCATCCTTAGTACCGCAGTAACAACCGAGGCTCTCCAATCAACCCAAAGCAGCTCTGCAACATCTACAATGGCTGCATTGGTGATGGCCGAACTGTTGGATAAACATGTGGATACTCACAAACGAGAAATGGATGAACTTCGCCAAGAGTTACAAAGACGAGCTCAAAGTGAAGAAGCATCTAGGAAAGCTCAAGAGGAGATGATTGCTAGGTTCGCTGCAGATATGGAGTTGACTCGAAAAGCACATGCAGAAGAACTAGCTCGGGTTAAGCAGGCTGAGGCTGATAAGCATGCTGCACGTATCACCAGACTTCAAGCGATGAGGGATAAATACAAAGAGCAAAAAGAAGCACTTGAAGCCTCTGTGAAAGAAAGAGTGCAAGAATCCGTTGAATCCCTAATGCCTAAACTGCGTGATGAGTTGAAGACACTTGCTGCTGACAACTTGATGATCAAATCATCCAATCCTTCAGAAGCCGCCTACAAGATTGCTTATGACTTGACGGATTTTGAATTGAAGAAGATCCTTAAGGCTCTTATGGTGGAACTTGGATCGTTTGATAAGTCTAGGATTCAACGGGCTCTATATAAATCCCTGAATGATGCTATCATGGAGGATGATAGGTTATTCAAAACGTTTGGAAGTGTGGTACCTTATCACATTCTACCTGAAGAAGAAAGGGAAGAAAGTGAGGAGGAAGAGGGTACTGGTGAAGAGGAAGAGGAAGAAGAAGGAGAAGAAGAGGAAAAGGATGACGATGATGGTGATGATGAGGATAAGGATGAGGATGATGATGACGAGGATGAGGATGATGATGATGGCGATGATGGTGGTGATGGGAATGAGGAGAGTGCTAGGGGTAGTAACGGGGATGACAATCAGGATGATGATGGGGGTGAACAGCCTAAAGAGGGAGACAAGGTTACCAGCTCCAAGAAAACTGCTAAGACTGGAACCAAGTCCAAGAAAGATGCAGCGCAGAAGGACAAATCTACATCATCGGAATCAAGACGAACTAAGTGGCGCCACGATGTGAATGCCACTACAGCGTCATCGGTTCCCGGTACCTCTATCGCTGTATCTTTACCTATTACCACTAACCCCATTAGTTCTGTTGTTGTTGCTCCTGTGATTGCAGAATCAGTAACGGAACCCGAAGCTGCACAACACTCACCAGTTCACGACACTGCCGAAATGCCTGAAACTGAACCAACAGATGTTCGCACTTCTACTCCTCAACAACAAGCACAACAATCTACGGTTCCTGAACCAAGCACACGAGACTGGGCAGACACGTTGGAGATAGACGAGACTGCACCACCACAGGCTTGGATCACGGCAGCAGCACAATATGATCCGATCACAGACGCTGACAAAGATGTGTTGTATCTCCGTATCCGAAGTCCGATTGACTTATGTGCATTTTTTGCTCATGAGTATAAGACTTCGGTTACTCCATCCTTGGTGAAGAAAGCGCTGAAAGATAAGAGACTGCGTGCCAAAACCCGATTAACCCGAATGGAGTTCGAGTATTATGCCGATGAGATCCTGAAGGCTCTGAATACCGTTCAACGGCCAGGACTTCATGAATCAGAAAGAGCTCCACCTCCAATGGATCCTTCTCAAGATAATCAGATTGCTCTTGACTTCTTCGTCACCAATGATCTTGTGTATCTACTGAAGGGGTCATCAAAGTACGCAACCTCCCTGACCTTGCTGAAAGCTGCCAACTGGGGGACAATACCCTTTATCGAGGAAAAGGTAAACCGACTCTGGGTCCCAAAGATAAATCGTAATTATGATATGTATGCTGTCATAGGTGCATCTCATTGGGACGAACGAGTCCGAAGGGCGTACAGGGGTTGCTGCCTGGTCAATTCTGGAAGCAATGTTAGATCCGACATCCGCATCTCCAGCATCTTAGGAATGAAAAATGAAGCCAAGAATGGCTATTATCATGTGACGGAGATTCGTTTGAAAAGGGAGGATGACAGGGAATACAAAATCCAGCAGGGAGATTTTTCCATCATTCGCCTTGAGGATATCGAAGATATGCTGCTTCTGATGACCCGAGATCAACTCACACATATTCCTCGTGAAGACCTGATTGCTTTGAATACAACACTTCGTATGTTCACACGAAGCGTTGTCATCAAGTCACGAGTTGAAGATCTTCAGTTGGGAGTCGAAAGCTATCAAAGGAAGCTCAACTTAACCCGTCCTGTGAATCAAGTGCTACCTCAACATGTAGAAAGATGTCCCTATACCGGCATTTCTGTCCCGAATTACGGCATTTTCTACTTGAACAGTCGAGGTTTGATGAAGTTTATGAGGGTGGGTGAGCTCCACAAGTACAGTGATGGAACTCTTCTACAAGTCAGAGGAAAGTTGGAGCATCTGAACTCGGGTGGGACTTTGCCAGAGATGACGGAGGATTGGCATCCAAGTTATCGGCAGATGGCGAAGTATGTGATCAAGAAGATCGATCAAAAGCTCCGTGAACGTAGATTGATGAGGAGCTTGGAAAGATTCGTGGGTGGAAGACCATATCTAGTGCACCACAAGCTACTGCAACGATCCATCTAATGGGTCGTACATTTCAGGTCCACTTTATATTGGTTTTCAATTGTGAATATGTCTATTTGTGAATATTGTGCTTGTATGGCTTGCTGTAGTGTTAAGGTATGATAATTTTTCAAGAATTTCTCACGAGATTCTAAATCTTTCAAAATATATCATACTAAAGCACTACAACTATCCCTTATTAACTTAAGGGGGAGCAATAACTTGTTCTATGGCCAAACATCGATTTCATTTTTTTACCCAAAGACCGATTAATCCATTCAATATCCCAAATATTAATGGTTAACATTTTGGATAAGGGAAGAAAATGGGATTAAGGAGACGTAAGTGATACTTGGCTAAAAGATGAAAAAGACTTAACGATTATCCTACTTAATATGTGTAAAGCACGTGTTAAGGGGGAGCGTTTTTGATGAACAAAACACCTAAGGTACAAAACTTTTGATTTCAATATCACAAGTACTTTAGGTGATTTTCAATGATTTTTCATGGTGGCAATTCCTTCCCAAAACACGCTTAATTCATGACGGATGTGGTGACAAAAGGGTGGTAGGAATAGGTTTAGTCCAATGATTCATCAGAGCCGATGGAATCTTCCCAAGGACAATTCCGTAGATAGAATTAGAAGTCCTAGGAAAGATGGAGAAAGAATGTGAACGTAGCTGAATGCCGACCAAGTACTTAAGCTAGCACTGGAACAATCACAACAAGGTGCTAGTGATGACGTATTGGTAAGCATTGAAGGGGTTGAAGAATGAAAAAGAAATGTAAAGATAAAGGATGTAAAGAAAGAAGCCCTCCTTACAACTTTAGGCAGAAACCGGGTCAATACATATGCTATTGAGGTCATTTTTGCTAATGATTCTCGGTATTGAAGAAAGACATCATGGACCCAGTGATGCAATGCACAACCCTTCCCAGCTAACTCAAATATCTCTCAAAAGGTATTTGTTTTAATCACACGGAGATCAACACGTTATCTATTGGTTTATTCACTCCGAATAGACTGGTATTGAAAAGGTGGCACTCCTCTCCAGCCATCGCTCACTAAATCAAAACGCACAATCGAGTCTAGAGCCAAGAGATCATCAAAAGTCTCATTAGGACACTTTCCATTTATTCCTTGCTTTCTCACACACTGTGAAAGGTAAGAGATTTTCATGAGTCCTACGCAGTATTCCTGTAATATTGCCAGAACATCCGAGTAATACGCAAGTATTACAATGAAGATGGAAATCCTGCTTGAGCCAACATCAAACAAGCTCATGGTAGGTTACACGTGCGGTTCTTTTAGAACCAATCTTGTGAAAAACTGGAAGGTAACAGTGGTTTAATTCTTAATTGAACTTAAACTCATTCCAGGCCTCTTCGCATTATCATATGATCTTGCCAGAACACTCAGAGTGACTCTTTATTGACCACAGTGACGAGTGGAAATCCTTCTAGTGTCAACATCAAACAGCACTTGGTAGGTGACGTGCAAGATTCTTTATGAATTGAGCTCGTGACAACTGGAAAGCAACGATGGTGAAAATCTTAATTGAAATTCACTTGTTCCAGGTTTCATGAATTGACGGCTTCAAATCACAAGGATAACTTATCCAAGTGATTCACTCTTTATGTTCGCAGTCAGCTTTGGACGGTCGAATAAAGAGAACGGGTTTACCGGCGAAATCCTGTCAGGAAGTTACTTAATTGAAACTATCCGTCACGGGTACGATATCTAATATCGTCCAACGGTCTTCACCGACCGGAGGTAAAATGCTACCGAATTAGAATAAAATGTTCAAAGCCATTTTATTCGTGTCGTTGCTGTGTACCTGTTAAAGACGGTGGCGTTGCTGTGTACCTGTTGAAGACGGTGGCGTTGCTGTGTACCAGTGAAGACGGTGGTGTTGCGGTGTACCTGTAGAAGTCGTTCCCACATGCTTATGTTTTTCTGCATCAAAGTTTAGCAAAAATTCAAGAAAGTACAAGATAAAGTCTTCCGCTGTACCAAACTCTGAAACTTTCGAGAATTCAACAAAAAGACATAAGTGTGTGGAACATGGAGTCACGAGAAGGCAAATTCACAAGAGAGGCAAAGATCGCACGTGAAAGGCCAAAGAACAATGCTCTCAAGCCAAAGCCAAAAAGATCAAACCAACATATTCACAACAAAAGAAAGAAAAGAAGAAAAGACTACGAGCTAAAGAACGAAGACTTAGTATAGTATGCTAGGTTTAGAATTTTGTAACGTGGAGTGACCTCCCTTAGGGGGAGATTGTTAGAAATACGTTTTACGTATATTAGAAGTATCGGTCACTCCACAATAATATTGATGTTGTAATAGCTCGTAGTTAGAAAATAGTCATTAGTTACTTATTAACTTAAGTAAGAACCGGTCCATGGGCTTGTCATGGACCGGCCCAAGCCCATGTTTGCTTGGAACTATAAATACCCCTTTCCACCATGGAAAGGGGTTGGTTGTTGTCATTTTCTAGTTTCCATTTTATTGAAATAACACATAGTTTCTCTCACTTTCTCTCTCTAACTTTCTCTCTCTAGAAATCAACAAACCCCTTCATAGATTCATAGGTTATCAATATTCTACACACCACCACCAAAACCTTTCAACACTCCACAACTAAATGACCTATCTTCTTTCCCAAACCTCACTAGTCATTGTGAAAAAATTTCTTATCTATTATCTCCCTCTCCACCAAACTCTCATCTGGATGGTCCTCCCCCATCTAACGACTTTGTTTTGCATCATGGATCCTCGTGTGCTTGTTGTCGATTTCAACAAATTGAACTTGCTCATGTTTATAACAAGCTAAATTTCCTTGAATTCCTTCTCACTCGACCTCCTCTCAAAGTTTTCGTTCTCGTGAACAAAACTTCGAATGATGCCTCGTCGTCTTTCTTTTCCAACTAAGGCACATTTTGCACTTTAGTTGTTTGAGTCAATAAAACTTAAGCAATCTAGGAAGATTATCACTACTAGAGTAGTTTATGCTATGTGGTTTATTTTCCATATTTTTTGTTTTAAATATTCATATTGTGTGTATGAATATTTCTCTTGTATGCTCTTTCATATTTGTGTAATATGAATGTTATGTGTGTTATCCTTTCCCGCTAATTCTTTTTCACACATTTTTTAAAGAGTTTATCATGGTTAAAATTTATAATTGCTTATGGGTGATTCCATAAATTCTAATTTTTTTAACCCTTTGACATTTTAATAATTTCAATTGGTTTGGATGTTTCTTTTCTTCCTTTATTCCACCAATTGAACTTTGATGTTGTCAACACAGACATACTTAGCAAATACTTACTTCTAATTTGAGATTTCTTTTCTTTCTCCCTCTCAAGTTATTTAGTAGGTAGTGCACATATATACATTGGTGTTTCTTTTCTTTCTTCTAACCTTTGTGTAGCATGTCACCTTAGCTCTTTTACTTGGTGCCCCAAGCAAGGGGGAGCTACTAGCAAAGTCGATTCTTCTCTTCTCCAAAGACTTGTGCTAACCTTTTTGCTTTGACAAAGGGGGAGAAATGGTAGTGAATAAACTCGCTAATAATTCGAATAATTTTGTATTTTACGTAAATGAGTTTATAGTTTGTCGTAATAAAAAGGGGGAAATTTTTAATGCAAGTGATGCCTAAAAACATTATTAGTGTTAACTTATCTTTCTTAGTTTTGATCACAACAAACTATACAAGACATTTATAGTCAAACACAATCGTAAAACGAATTATCTAAGAAACACTATCATCAAGGTAATAATCAGTACACTAACATATCTTAATTATGTTTAGTGATCATAAAAGTGATTAGCCTTAAAACTCACTTTTGTCAAATGTGACAAAATATTTTTAATAAACTTTCCTTTTAAGAAAATGTTTTACTACAATGGAAAATGAAAATTTGAATATGGCATATTCCAAATGCCATAAGAATATCCTTTGAAGGTTTCAACCTGCCTCAGATATTTCAAATCGACTATAAGACAAAAAGGAGCCGAGTCTACCTCCGCGGTTCCTTAAGTGCCTATGTTGTTATTTATTGATAAGGAACCGCCTCGTGCAATAAAGAATCGCGCACAGATAGCCGTTGGTTTTTGTCTTCTATAAATAGTGGATCAAATCTGCATTTTCCATAACCCTTTATGGACATTTCTTTCAGCCTTCTTTCTCCTTTCTAATCCTAATCAGTTGTAAATGACCACTTAATGTGTTAAGTATGTTTACTTATGATTATCCCCTTGATCTCCTTCTTTACCTTGTCCAAAGAGAAGATTACTCACACACTTGTGATGTGATTAAAGATGAAGCCTTGATGAAGATCATGCTCTCCTAAAGATCTAGTCATGTTCATCATTTGTTTATTTGTGTCTTGTGTAGATCCAATGTATTTATGAATACTTGGACTAGTTGTGTTCATCCAAGCTATTTGTGAATACTTGGACTAGTTGTGTTCATCCAAGCTATTTTTGAATACTTGGATTAGTGTTGTGTAAGTCCATTGCATATGTGTGTGCTTGGATTTGTCTTGTGTAAATCCAAGCTACATGTGTGTACTTGGATATGTTTAGTTTAGTTGTAATGAGTTGTGTGAGTTCTCACTAAACTATAAAGTTGTGTTGTGTAAAGTTCTCACTTAGCTTCAAAGTGAAGAGTCGTAAAGATTGGTTCTAGCTTTGGATTAGAACTCGACATCTAGCCTTGTGTCAGAAAATGTTGAAGTAGGCAACGTTGTGAAGATTGGTTCTATCTTTCGATTAGAATTCGACATCTAGCCTTGTGTCGTATAATGGTGAAGTGGGAGACGTTGTGTAGATGGTCCTATCTAAGATTAGGTCTCGACATTTAGCTTAGTGTCGGAAAATAATGTAAGCGACGTTGTAAGGTTTTCTCCGCCAAGAAGGGAGCTTGTGGATATAGTGGAAATCTCGAGTAGGTGTACTCGAGGAGTGGAGTAGGAACGAGGATAGAGATTCGTTGCTGAACCACTATAAATCTTGGTGTCTTTCTATTAGGTTGTTTCCTTCCTTACTCCTTACTTACTTCCATTATCATTACACTTACTACTTGTCATTGTTAATGCATTAGAATTGAACCTAATCATTAAGAAACTACCTTTCAAGTAAAAGATAGTTTTGGCACTCACCTAATTGAAAGGAATTTTAGTTAGGAGACAAACCGAAGAGAAACTATTCAACCCCCTTCTAGTTTCTACAAAAGTGTTCTTCTCTTTTCACTTAGAGAGGAAGAGATGGGAAGAGAAAGATTCACTTTTAAACAAGTAACAATCAACCAAATAACCAAGGATTTGAATGATTTAAGAAGTATGTTTGAATCTGGAAATTTGTGTGCAAAAGAGGTGGAGGGAAAATCTGAGAATGGTCTGTTGGAAATATGTTTTTACGTATTTAGGAAGGTTCACTCCAACAATATATACGTAGTATGGGCTCGTAGTCATAGTCTAACATATAACCCACAAAGCCCACATGTAGGGTGGGCTATACAAACCCCCTCCTAGCATGTTAGGAGGCGCTGCTCATTGTTCTCATTGTGACATTCAATCTAATATTACATCTTTTCTCCAACCTCTCTCTTATTTCTCTCTCTAAGATCATCTATCTCTCTCTCTTGTAATCATTCCATCCATAGTATAATCCAAGGATTACGATAAACTAACATTTGGTATCAGAGCCATGGGATGATTGCTTTGTTTTTGTGTTTGTTTCTTGATTTTCGTGGGTTTTGATCCAAAATCATTCGATCCAATTTTTTTTTTGTGTTTTTTGTGGTTTAATCTTGTTACAAATCATCTACATAGTTGTGGTAGAGATTTGGGTTTCTTATTTTGGTTAAAAAATAAATTTTTTGGGTGTTTGGGTCATTTTTTGGCTTTAGATTTCGACTTGGGTTGCAAGATCTCGATAAAGAAGGAAGTTAGTCACGGAATTTTGTTCATTTTCGGAATTTCTTCAATATTCCGAAAAACAAAACAAGGTTTCTGTATTGCGAAAATCCAAACTATAAATATTTCGAAAACCCAAAGTAACGATATTTCGAAAATCCAAAGAAGTACCATTCTAAAAATCTTGGCAGTATCAACATTCCGAAAATATTTTGCTTTTTGGGATTCCAAAAATCTTCAGCACCAAGGTATTCTGAAAATATTTTGATTTTTGGGATTCCGAAAATCTTCAGCATCAAGGTATACCAAAAATATTTTGCTTTTTGGGATTTTGAAAATATTCAGCACCAAGGTATTCCAAAAATCCTAAGCATTTGTATTATGAAAATTTTCAGCAAGGTATTCCGAAAATCATTATATTGATTTATTCGAAAACTGTTAGGAAGATTGGTTTATTCCAAAAATTATTAGGAATATTGGTTTATCCCGAAAATACTTAAGAAAACTTGAAGCCTCATATTCCGAAAAACCCAAGTTTCATATTCCGAGAATCATTCAAGTGTTATTCCGAAAATTGGTTTAATATTCCGAAAATCTCTAAAAGTTCACTGATTCCGAAAGTGAAAAGCCCATATATTCCGAAAACCAAAAGTTCACTGATTCCGAAAACCAAAAGCAATTTTTTCTGAAAATCAATTTGAAAAATTCCGAAAATCATTAGGATATTTTTCCGAAAAGGTGATTTAGAAAATTTCGTACATTCGTGAGTTATTTGGTCTTGCAGAATTTTTGGTTTCTCGAGAACACATACTTAGGGGATTTAATCAATTTTTCTTCACTAATCAAGGGATTTAATCCACAACAACAGACACAATTACTTTCTTTCATTGCCGATCGATAAGTAATCCTTACCTTCATTTTCCATCGAACTTCAATGGATTGGTTGAATTCGACATCTCAAGAGGGATAATTGCAGAAGATGCAAGAAAAGATGTCAAGTCTTATTTAGACAATTTGAATGTCATCTCGAAGAGCTTACAAAGCTCATGTATGGACCACCCTTTGTGGCAGTCTTTGGTCAAGATGCTCCTTTCTTCATCGACGATATGATGATAAACTTGGATATTCTTCAGCAGAAACTTGCCAAAGAAGACTTTAATCACATTGAATCCGTATCTGCACTTCAAGTTCTTTTGAAACAATTATCGATTTTTCTTCAATTCGATGTTGCCAAGAAAGAAAATTCAGCGCTCTGCATGTCATTCCTTGAAGATATATATACCGAGATCCAAGGCTTCCAAGGAACCGTGTGCAAATACGTGAACTCTCTTATGCAGTTTTTTCAAGAAAGATCACGACTTCAACTTGCTTATGATAATTGGGAGCAAGAAAATCAGATGCAGTTGCACAAGGATAATGGTCATACGGATGACACAAAGGAGACCGCTTTGGTTAACGATCATAGCAGCGTCCATGCATCACGACAACATGATTCAAGCATGCATAACGAAGAGCCAATAGTTGGGGTACAGTTAAATACTGTATCTAACAATGATCTACATCATGTTGAGAATTCCGAACCTACCTATGCCAAACATGGGATGGAAAAGGGTGATACCACTTCTGATTCATCCGATGTGAGTCATAATGGGGGAGAAAGTGATCAAAATGCTAAAGATCATGATACGTGTTTTATGACTGCTTCTTTAACCAATTCCGCTTCTAGGATTGAAGAGCTTGAAAAGATATAACTTAATAATCAAAAGATCTTGAGGATGCCACACTTGAATTTTCGAAGAAAAAGGACAAATTTGAAATATATTTTGAGAAACTTGAAAAATCAAATGTTGTTATTGAACGAAAATTGGGTCAAAAGATTTTAGATTCTAAAGCTGAAAATGATAATTTGTTGAAACAAATTCGTTTACTTGAATCTAAGTTGGCATCCAAAGATATCTTACAAAAGGAAAACGAGACCTTAAAACAACATTGTAATGAGTTAAATAATTCTATCGTAGAGATGAGGTCTAAAACTCTAGAGTCAACGACCTTGTTAACTACTAAAATTGTTGATTTAAAGGCTCAAGTTTAGAAAAAGGTTTTTGCTATAGCTGCTTTGAAAAACGAGCTAAGGAAAAATAAGGGCACTAATGTGGACACTAAGCTTGAAAAACCATAAATCTTGGGGAAACCGCCTACAACTCAGTCCGTTAGACAACCGACTGCATTTTGATCCGAGCAACTTAAATCCTCGAGACCGCGGTTTGCCTCCCAAGTTGATATGGTTCATCTTTATAGACCAGTCACTCCACTAACTAGGCCTAATGTAATCAAATCAGCCTATGCAAAACCTACAAACAAGACTGCTAGTGATTCTAGGTATTGTTCTAAGAATATGCCACAACATAGGTCGAATAGCATGTGTAAAACCCGTAAAAATAAGGTCATAATTTAATTCTACTTTCAATTATTTTGAAGTATTTTATAACGTTAAATATTATTATGTTTAACGGTTTGAGTTGAAGCCGATATTAAATATTATATTTTAATATTTTGACGAGTAACGAGGACTACTAGTGATCGCGATACCGACAGATGCCCACTATTTTATATTTCATTATCGATCGTTTCGATATTTAATATTTTCGACGATATCGTTTTTAATTACGTATCGAGTCGTTATATTATTATTTTTCGTGTGCCTTTAAACTTTAAAAAAAAAATATTTTTACGAAACCCGAGTCCCGTAAATATTTGTAAAATTTACTTTTAGTCATTTCCCGCTTTTTAACTTAAATGTTGCATTTTGGTCCATAACTATCCAATATTTGCAAACTACACCCTACCCCACTATATAAAAAGCCAAATAAAACACACACAACACATTTCTTCCACTAAAATTTTTCACCATCTCTTTCTTTCTCTCTCTATTTGCCGAAACATTCACCCCCATCACCAAATCCATACAATTTTTAATTTAACTCAAGATTTAGGATGATTTGAGCTAATCCAAAACAAGACCCATCTTAGTTTTGATCTTGTGATCACATTGGTATGATTTTCTTCAACATGCATTAACATTTTTTTTTCAAAATTTATTTTCTTGATGAACTATACTTGTTTGATCCATTTTGAAGGAATAAATATGTGTTAATATTATTATATTACATAGTGGAGTGTTTGCATGTTTGAACTTTTTAGTTTGATTTATTAGATTTGTACATGCAAGTGTGTTAGAGGTTTGATCATAGTGTAGGAGTGTTAGAATGATCATATTGGTGGTATGGAAATGGGTAAAATGTGTTGAAAAATTGATTTTGTATGATTTTTAAAAGGTCAATTTTGGGCAGTAGGTTTAAGGCCATTTTCGAGGGTCTTAAGTCTGAATATAGGATGATATTATTGGATTATATCATAGAGAATTTCGTTAGCTTCGATTTGATATAAAGTAGGCCTTCCAACTCCAAACGAGGTGGAAGATACACTAGTTTGATTTTCGTGTACCGGGAGACGAGTGTCGACACAATCCGAAAATTGTTGTCGATATTTGAATCGAATCTCGGGGACTATAAAATGAGTTTCATAATGATTCAAGGGCTGTTCTCAGGCTCCAAGTTTAGCATTTTGAGTCTATTTTTAGAATCAAGTGGCGGTTTTACAAATGGAGTTGTTTAGAATGGTCAAAATGGTTTCGTAAGTCAAGGTCGCTAAACTGTCCGGATTTTGTAATTCAAAGATGAGTCGGGCAGGGAACTTTAGAAGTAAAATCTTTTGATGGGCTCTTGGGAGGACTTTATACATATAGTAAGTAAGTTCTCCGAGTAGTATCATAAAAATTTGATGTGTCTAAGTATGGGAAAACGGCTTAGACATTTGGTATGTTCCGGCAGAATTTTGTTAAAGGCATAGAACAATAAAATGAATATATAGGAGAGTGTAATAGTATCACTTGTATCGTTTTCTCTCGAGTTTGTCGTGATTTTATGAGTCGAGTTTTATATTCTTATGTATGGTTTATTTCTCGAGTCTATTTTTAATGAACGCACCTTAATTGATAGGTTGCGGTTCTCGTGTTTGAAAGGCATCATCTATCGTCGGCGGTCATCTCATTACCACTATTGGCTAAGGTGAGTCTATAGCCTCGCTTTATACTAGTTATTAAATGATTTTTAAACCCGCGAGGGGGAATACATGTTTTATAAACTTAGAACACAAGATTTTTATGGTATGCTTTGTCCCTCTATGAATGGACCCGTGGTTGCCTTTAAAATGCATTAAGTGATTGCCTTTGTTAAAGCCTCAATTATGGACCGTTAACTAGCTTATGATGGGCTAGCCGCTAGTATAATTAATAGATCTATGGGGGAAGCCGCCCCGGTTCAGTTTGTGTGGACTTGTCACAGAAGCTTAGGCCCGACCTCCACACTGTTTGGACATATTGTATTGAGAAGTCAGGTATACGGCAATTTACCAATAATCTGGAGGTAACGACAATTAATAAATCTCTCGTCTTATTAGACTGATATGGGAGTGTCTAAGGGCTCGGTTCCATGAGCTTATTGCAATTTATGCTATATACAATTATCATTGTTGATGCAAATTATTATTTGATGCTTATAAGCATGCCACAAACTTATAATCTTTGCTTGTGTTCAAATTGATTACATAAACCTATAGATTCACTCGGCATTTTTGCTGATTGTTTTACTCACATGTATTTCAGGTAATCAAGAAGTGGAAGCTTGGAGGTCACGGGAATGAAGTTGTGCACTGCTTTTGTTGTTCTAACTCTTTGATTTATTTATCGTTCCATATTTTTAAAACAAACTAATATGTTGTTTTAACTTATCTTTTGGTAACGATTACTTGGGACTACACTACTCTGATGAATGTTTTGAGAACGATAAATCTAAAACGTCTCTTTTCGAGTCGTTCTTTATAAATTATGTGTTGTTGTATCATTGTTTAGCACCCAAAGATGTATTCCGTTGCGTGTAAATTTGGGGGTGTTAAAGATTGGTACCAGAGCCATGAGTTATAGAGAACTAGGTCTTTATTTTAAAAACCTAAACTATAACTGCTAGTTTTTATTTTTCAAAGAGTCATGTGCACGGGACTTCGCATGACTTCAGGTTCAAGCTACTTCTGAGATTACAATTTTAGTATACGTTATTACGTATACCTTATTGGCAAGTATTTATAAATAAATACTATGATCCATTTATGGATATATATATTTATATCTAGGATCCCTTTATCGATATATATTTATGTCGTTAAACTTTTCGATAAAAGTTTGTCATTTATTAATGATTAACTTAAATAAATACAATGAATTTCATGATCTTTCTGTATTTATCTTTGAAGTATTTAAATTGCTTTTATTGCAAAATTTTTATATTATGACCTTACATAACTTCATCTACGCGCGTTACATTTATTACTTAACCCTTTGAGATATCTATATAGATATCCAAATCGTCTTCCGACTGTTTGTGTTTAGACGTCTTGAAACGTAATTTCAAGACTATTGTGTAGCTCAATGTGTCCTTGGAATAGACTAACCGCTATCGTGTGAGTCACACATTTTGAAACATTTCCTATAATCGTGTTGAATAATATCATGGTTTTTTATAATATTTTGTTGATTTTTATTATCGTTTTACACGACATGCGAAGATTTAATTCATTGACATATATATGTATCGACTCCGAAGTGTATTGTTCACTTATATCTCGGTAACGTCATCGTCATTTTATAAATAATCGTCTAGATTATGGCACAAGAATTGGAATACGATTTTACTTATATAAAATTGTATCATTTGTTTTTCATTAACCTTCTCGCTCCCGGAGTGTAGCATGTTAATGTTCCATTCTTTTCTTGTTATGTTTTGTGTTTTTGACAATCGTGGCACCAAGGAGATTTGCCTACATTGCATTTTGAAATTTAAATTACGAACGTCTTTCACCGTCTTGCTTCCTAAATTTCGTGTTGAATACCTTGAAGCATTTTCTGTCATTCATCATGCTATATTTTATTTGATGCTCACTACGAGATTTATTTTTCGTTGTTATAAAATCCACAAGACATGTGTGTATATATGTATATATTTTGAGCCGTTAAGAAGTGTCAAAAAATACACTTTATGCAGAAACTGTAGGGGCAGTATAAACAGGTCAAAACTTAAAAGTAAAACCTGCGTTTTAAAAATAAAATAGTCAAACCTGCTCAGAACTTACAGGGGTATTTTGGTCATTTTACATTGGTTTTCAGGTCTCGGGTAAAACTAGAAAGTCGTCAGAAACGTCGTTTTGCATCAAAATGCTTTAGACTCTGAGTCTTGGAGATGTCGTTTATCGGGTCAATTAATCGGCTCATATTTAAAAGTTAAATCTGATAGAAAATCCGGAACATGAGTTTTAAACGTTTCTAAGCAGTTTTGATTTCATTTGAGATCGTAAAACTTTAACGAATATTATTTTACAACTAACGAATATTGGTTGCATGTGAAAATGTTTAAAAATATAAACATTACAGGATTAGCAATTACCGGATTAATGGTGTAATTTAAAAACGAATAACCTACTTTCTTAAAAGCATGTTGTGTCGAGTATCTTACAAAGAATACACATGTGGATTGTTTTATCCTTTTCATATATATGACTCATTTGTCATTCGGTGTTATTTTATTTTCGTTTTCTTCTAACCTTCCACTGATTTGAGTTGAGTTTTGAAGTTTTGCCTTCACATTCTTTCGCTGACATTCTTATCGCGTATCTCATGACGTTTTCGTCTAAACCTTATAACCCTTTGAAAACTTAACAACTTGTAACCATTTCATTGGTTGTTTTATAAGCTATTATTTGCAACTTTTTGCAAACCTTTGGTTATTATATACTTCATCAAAATGTCACCTTATAATTTTAATTGACATTTTTATTACAATTATTTTCATAAATTATTTTACTTTGATATTATGAAATAATTTTTATAACATTTGAGTTATTGCTTAAAAATCTCGCCAATTACTTGTATCCTATAAATTATAAACTATTTTTAAATTCCATTTTACAAATGGCATGGTTTATGTATAAACATAAGAAACATAATACTTTTCGACGAAACTGAGCACTGCATTGCTATTCCTAGATTATACATGGCCTGATCACCTATGTCTAATTTAGAAGGAGCCATGCTAGGCTGAATAGTAGTCATCTTAAAAATCTTGATAATAATCAACTTTTTACTTGTATTATGATAAAGATAAATAAAATGAAATAAAGTGAAAAGTAGTTTTAAAAACCTTTATATTTCATGCAAGTAGCGCAATTTCTATGCATCCGCATATGTTTTCTTACCTTTTCTTGAACGAATTACGCGCTTACGAATACATTTTACTCGACAATCGTTTTTCCACTTGTTACTTCATTTTGTCTTATAACTGATTTCTTTTGACCGTTCGTCTAATTACTGACTGTTGATAAAAGACTTGAAAGTCTCGATGTTTTATCCTTCCTTCTCGTCCAATGTTCTTTATGCGATTTTATAGATCTTTGGAATGTCTCCGCACGTGAATAATGAATTATCACTAGAGTGATTTCCGTATATCCGGGATGACGTCCGTCACTCTCGTTTGTCTCGAAATCCACTCTTGTGAATTGTGCTTTGACTTCTCTCTTTAAACACTAACATCGTTCATTTGATTTGTTTTAGTTACAAGTGATTATTAGGAATTTTCTTTGATTAAAATTTTTGTATGGATCTTATTTCCGATCATGTATCGACCACCGCTAAGTTAACGAACTGATATTGGTGAACCATCGACCGCACTAACAAAATTGACAACTTGTTTAATCTATTATTTCTTATCGTCTTACCATCGATGCCTTTATTTTATTATTCTCTTTTAGAATTCATACGACATTTGTTTCGTCCCCTTTTTGTACCGTTGATTTCATACTAATTGTTGACCCTTAGTTCCATTCGTATTCGTTTGTTATCTTGTCACATTTCAAAACCCGAATATATCCCATGTTTATATTGAAATAATAAACACCTTTATGTACTTCTACAACGTATTATAAAATTTTATGGAACTTTTATACATTTTCCAATGATTTTCAATTATCGAAATAACCATCACAAGTAAAAGGTCAAATTTATACATCATATTTTGTATAACTAAAACTAATGCTTAAAATGAAATCATGTTCTATCTATTGAAGTAATTGATTTATCATACTTTACATTTAATATAATGAAATTACCAGTTTAATTTATATTCCTAATAATGATTTAATTTGGAAATTATATTTCTAAATCGTAACCATCAGTATGAGTTTAAGTAATAAATTCATGTCTTTCTTTCAAAGTTTCTTAAGACAACCAAAATAAATTATGAAGCTATTTAACTTCTATTTTTAATATGTCATCTTTATCAAGAAAGTACCTCAATTTAGTTTTAAGGTAATACCAAATCCGGGACGGATAATTGTGACAAACGTTATTTTAATATTAATATTTAATTCATTCTTCGCTCTCATTTTTCTAGTATTGCGAATTATTATGTTTTATGGTTACGTGAGTCGAGATCCCTTGTCGATCGTCAACCTTAAATCATTTTACCACATCTTGTCCGTTTATGTGTTTATTGAATTCATTTTTATCTCGTTCTATTCCTCGTATTGAAGATCACTATTTTATTCTGAGTTTACAATGAATCTCGAGAAGCAGTGTATAAGAAGAAATGATAAGTGTCACCAGGATTTATGCGTGTACTTGTGGAAGGATAGAGGACCGAATCTCTTAATGAATGGAGTTAATAAATTCGTTACGACCTCGAGGAGTATGTTGAAGCCGACACCGCAAGTGGAAAGACTCTGGAGATCAAGTAGTTATTATCAAGGGTTCGTTCAAGGTTTTCTCGATGATTAACGATGGAGATCTATAATCGATGTTTATGTTCGACCTCTTCTTTTATGTACTTATATGGTGTGTGATCTAGTCAAATGATCGTAAGTTGTGAGAACTTGAGGCGGCATCATCCGATGACGTCCGATCATGTAGAGCACATATTATGTAATATCTTTTTGACTTTCAACGACGATGTTCATTGAGTTTTTTAATGCGCGTTGGCGAAAGTGGGATGATGTCTTTGTATTATCTTTTGAGTAGGGACCCGCGTGTAAGCACCCTCCGACGACAAAAATGTTTTCTTATTAGTTCTTTTTGATGTGTGTCCATGGCTATCCGATAGATGGATATCCCTTAAATTTGCAACCTTCCCTTTTAACTGGACTTACCCGAGAATCCTGTCACCTATTCTTGTCGTCGAATGAGCTTCGTGTGATTCATAAAAATTTTCATGTTTCGAGCTTGACGGGTGACTTGTGGATAAGGATTTATTTATTCCTTTTTGGTGAGATACAACTTGACGACAAGTTGCGTTTTGTAAAAGAACCAGTGGAGATCGTGGATCGAGATACACGTGGGAACGTAAGGACTTCTTATTAATGAATGCTGTCATCCTTCCGGGCAGTGATCAACTCGTGTATGAGGTGAGTTGAGCGCCGGGACGTCGCTCCCTTAAGGTGGTGAGGATGTAAAACCCGTAAAAATAAGGTCATAATTTAATTCTACTTTCAATTATTTTGAAGTATTTTATAACGTTAAATATTATTATGTTTAACGGTTTGAGTTGAAACCGATATTAAATATTATATTTTAATATTTTGACGAGTAACGAGGACTACTAGTGATCGCGATACCGACAGATGCCCACTATTTTATATTTCATTATCGATCGTTTCAATATTTAATATTTTCGACGATATCGTTTTTAATTACGTATCGAGTCGTTATATTATTATTTTTCGTGTGCGTTTAAACTTTAAAAAAATAAAATAAAAATATTTTTACGAAACCCGAGTCCCGTAAATATTTGTAAAATTTACTTTTAGTCATTTCCCGCTTTTTAACTTAAATGTTACATTTTGGTCCATAACTATCCAATATTTGCAAACTACACCCTACCCCACTATATAAAAAGCCAAATAAAACACACACAACACATTTCTTCCACTAAAATTTTTCACCATCTCTTTCTTTCTCTCTCCTTTTGCCGAAACATTCACCCCCATCACCAAATCCATACAATTTTTAATTTAACTCAAGATTTAGGATGATTTGAGCTAATCCAAAACAAGACCCATCTTAGTTTTGATCTTGTGATCACATTGGTACGATTTTCTTCAACATGCATTAACATTTTTTTTTCAAAATTTATTTTCTTGATGAACTATACTTGTTTGATCCATTTTGAAGGAATAAATAGGTGTTAATATTATTATATTACATAGTGGAGTGTTTATATGTTTGAATTTTTTAGCTTGATTTATTAGATTTGTACATGCAAGTGTGTTAGAGGTTTGATCATAGTGTAGGAGTGTTAGAATGATCATATTGGTGGTATGGAAATGGGTAAAATGTGTTGAAAAATTGATTTTGTATGATTTTTAAAAGGTCAATTTTGGGCAGTAGGTTTAAGGCCATTTTCGAGGGTCTTAAGTCTGAATATAGGATGATATTATGGGATTATGTCGTAGAGAATTTCGTTAGCTTCGATTTGATATAAAGTAGGCCTTCCAACTCCAAACGAGGTGGAAGATACACTAGTTTGATTTTCGTGTACCGGGAGACGAGTGTCGACACAATCCGAAAATTGTTGTCGATATTTGGATCGAATCTCGGGGACTATAAAATGAGTTTCATAATGATTCAAGGGCTGTTCTCAGGCTCCAAGTTTAGCATTTTGAGTCTATTTTTAGAATCAAGTGGCGGTTTTACAAATGGAGTTGTTTAGAATGGTCAAAATGGTTTCGTAAGTCAAGGTCGCTAAACTGTCCGGATTTTGTAATTCAAAGATGAGTCGGGCAGGGAACTTTAGAAGTAAAATCTTTTGATGGGCTCTTGGGAGGACTTTATACATATATTAAGTAAGTTCTCTGAGTAGTATCATAAAAATTTGATGTGTCTAAGTATGGAAAAACAGCTTGGATATTTGGTATGTTCCGGCAGATTTTTGTTAAAGGCATAGAACAATAAAATGAATATATAGGAGAGTGTAATAGTATCACTTGTATCGTTTTCTCTCGAGTTTGTCGTGATTTTATGAGTCGAGTTTTATATTCTTATGTATGGTTTATTTCTCGAGTCTATTTTTAATGAACGCACCTTAATTGATAGGTTGCGGTTCTCGTGTTTGAAAGGCATCATCTATCGTCGGCGGTCATCTCATTACCACTATTGGCTAAGGTGAGTCTATAGCCTCGCTTTATACTAGTTATTAAATGATTTTTAAACCCGCGAGGGGGAATACATGTTTTATAAACTTAGAACACAAGATTTTTATGGTATGCTTTGTCCCTCTATGAATGGACCCGTGGTTGCCTTTAAATTGCATTAAGTGATTGCCTTTGTTAAAGCCTCAATTATGGACCGTTAACTAGCTTATGATGGGCTAGCCGCTAGTACAATTAATAGATCTATGGGGGAAGCCGCCCCGGTTCAGTTTGTGTGGAATTGTCACAGAAGCTTAGGCCCGACCTCCACATTGTTTGGACATATTGTATTGAGAAGTCAGGTATACGGCAATGTACCAACAATCTGGAGGTAACGACAATTAATAATCTCTCGTCTTATTAGACTGATATGGGAGTGTCTAAGGGCTCGGTTCCATGAGCTTATTGCAATTTATGCTATATACAATTATCATTGTTGATGTAAATTATTATTTGATGCTTATAAGCATGCCACAAACTTATAATCTTTGCTTGTGTTCAAATTGATTACATAAACCTATAGATTCACTCGGCATTTTTGCTGATTGTTTTACTCACATGTATTTCAGGTAATCAAGAAGTGGAAGCTTGGAGGTCACGGGAATGAAGTTGTGCACTGCTTTTGTTGTTCTAACTCTTTGATTTATTTATCGTTCCATATTTTTAAAACAAACTAATATGTTGTTTTAACTTATCTTTTGGTAACGATTACTTGGAACTACGCTACTCTGATGAATGTTTTGGGAACGATAAATCTAAAACGTCTCTTTTCGAGTCGTTCTTTATAAATTATGTGTTGTTGTATCATTGTTTAGCACCCAAAGATGTATTCCGTTTGCGTGTAAATTTGGGGGTGTTAAAGCATGTCTAATAATCACTATGTAGATGCACCTAAGAAAATGACAGAAGTAAGAACTACTATCTCTAGATCTCATTCAGACCCCAAACACGATGCTTGTTCCGTACGCATGAAAAGTGTCTTCACGACAAATCATGCGGCTTGTGTAACTAAAGTCTTGAAGGAGCTGAACTCAAGTGCTAAAAGAGAGATTCCTAAAGGAAATAGGTTTTCTACCGCTAACTCTTCCGCTGTGCATAAGAAAACCATGTCGCCTAGATCCAATCTAAGGTGGCAACCCACATGTAGGATTTTTAAATCGGTTAATCCTCAATGGGTTACAGGAAGGATGTTTCCCTCTAGCACTACCAAGGTTGACAGTGAACCCCCACATGGTTCTAAGATAGATATCGCTAACCCATGTGCAAGTATGCAAATATTTTATGCAAGTGCAGGTACCGAGATCTAGGCTCAACAAGAACGAGGCAGTAACTTTATTGTATATCGTTCCAAACCTCGAATGCAGAAGAAGCAGATCCTACGAATCAAGTGTCTCGGGGGATTTGCAGTTAAGCTTACTTAATATGGTTCACAATCACCTTACAGATTGTGACCCGAACTTCAAATAAAGGGAAGTTCATCTATTCAACGATAACTTACCCTCAAAACGAGAAATTAAATTTTCTCGGACACGAGCTTACATTAAAACTATTCAAAGGTTTTAAGCTTGTGTATATGGCTTACAGTCGGATCACAGATTGTAACCCGTGCTTCAAAGAAAGGGAAGTTTATCTCATCAACGATAACTTACCCTCAAAACGAGAAATTTAATTTTCTCGACACGGGCTTGGATCAACACTATTAAAAAGTTTTAAGCTCGTGTAAATAGCGTGTAATCAAATCACAGATTATGCCCCGGACTTCAAATAAAAGAAAGTTTATCGTCGATGATAAATTTATCCTCACAACGAGAAATTAATTTTTCTCGGGCATGAGCTTATATTAAAAACATTCGAAGTTTTTAAGCTCATGCACAATGACTTACAGTTAAATTTCAGACTGTAACTCGGACTTTAATTTTAGGAAAGCTTATCTTTAATGATAACTTATCCTCTTAACGAGAAATTAATTTTTCTCGGTCATGAGCTTGTATTAAAACATTCCAAGTTTTAAGCTCAGAAAGGAAAGTGTATCTTTTAAATAAGAGAACTTTTCCTTATAACGAAAAATTCACCTTTCTCGGTCATGAGCTTTACGTTAAAACATTCAAAATTTTTCAAGCTTAAGAACACAAATTCTAAGTAAATGTCAACTTAGGACTCATTCTTCAGTTAAAAGGAAAGTTTATCGCCGATGATAAACTTATCCTCACAACGGGAAGTTTACAACTTCTCAAGCTTGAGCTCGTTTAGTAAGATATTCAAAATCTTAAGCTCATTAATTGGTTTATTAAAACCGTTGAACACATTTTTTTCAAGAAATTTCGAAAGGTTTTTGAAATCTTTCAAAATTGTGTGTTCAACAATGTTTTGATAAAAAGAGCATGTCTTCTAGAATCGATAATATTTACGATCCTAGAAATGTCGTTTAATAATGACACGGGGTTGTAAATAAAGTTTGAGGAGAAGTTTAAAAGATTTAAAACATGCTCAATATGGGTTGTTATTAATTCAGATAGTAACCCGCTTTTCATATTCAAGTCAAGCATTTCACCGGAAAGCTTTGATTCAACAACAAGAATTATTTTCTCGGGCATGGTTTACTTTATAACCATGTAAGGGATTGTGTTTACGTTATAACACATCTAACATGAATATATGTACGCTTTAGTGCATTTATTTGTTAAAACAAGAGAAATCTTGTTTTTATGAAGTTATCATCTCCATAAACCATAGCAATTTACAATTGATATCTACATACTCGACGATGCGACTACTCAAACGACGACTATATCTCTTTAGATAGAACACGGGTCAACAATTGAGGGGAGCAATTGTTAAGCGTTCCGAATCTTTGATGCGAAAGTGCCAAGTTCACTATTTGGCGTCAAGACAACGATATCAATCGTACATATGGTGTCAAGGAGGAGATAATTTCATACGTTATGGGGAGACCAACATTCATCAACAAGAACCACGTGATTTTATCACATGATGTTCTCATCATTCACGTCCAACCTCGTATATGGCCAAAACTATAAAGGGACGCCACGAGCAATCACTCTGCCGTGGGGAAGTCATAACACCGGTGTCTCCAGTGTTATGGTTATGGTACCTCCATAACTAGGTGACACTAGTCATGAATGTATATGGCTTAGGCATTTAAAACTAACATAAGCAGATCAAAACATATAAAACAAATACTTGAGAAAACAGTTGGCTGCAAATGGGGAATCCTAATAAGGAAAGAGAATGTCCATATTGAAGGACGGAATATCCGTACCTTGTGTCCAGTGCACGAGGAATGATGAAAGGATGAAAAGTCCTACTCCGACCTCACTAAAGCTACATAAATAAGGGACATGTATGAGTTGTCTGATTATTGAGTACGTTACTGGTTATAACATGTTCTTAACTTGTTTTATATGTTCTTGTCTTATTTACTGGTTTAAATGATATACTGTATTATTCATGTATTTCATGTCTTATGATTATGTATTATCTTGTATTCTTTTATTATTATACTTGTTGTGTAATAATAAGTAACTTTGTAAAAATAGCAGGTTTCCAAAAACAGAAAGTTTCCAAAAACAAAAAGTTTCCAAAAATAGAAAGTTTCCAAAAACAGATCAGCTTCTAAAAATAGAAAGTTTCTAAAATAGTAAGTTTCCTGAAAGAGAAAGTTTCCATAATTAGAAATAAGCTGGATTAATAAGCTAGTAATATAAGCTAGTGTTAACTAGTTAAAAGTCATAAGTCATGTAATTAATAGTATAGTTTATTAATTAAATACAATAGGTTATAGCTGATTATCAATTAATAATGATAGTACATGTTTTATTAATTAATAATATATCATGGTTAATTAATAAACTAAAGGTTGTACAATTTAATTAAGTCATGGTTTAATTAAATTAAGTCTAATAAAATACTTAGGTTAACATGTACTATTAATTTTAATTAATAATCCTAAGTCATGCATTATTAATTAATTATAAGTTCATATATAAAATAATTAATTAATAAAACTATAGTCTAAATTAAATGACAAATATACTTAGGCTAAAACATGCATTATTTATAAAAATAATATAACCTAAGTCATATTTTAATTAAATTAATTATCTAGGCATGTTAATTAATTTAATTTACTTTTAAAATAATCTGTAAATATCCCGAGCCCGAAACCCGAAACAAAACCCAAAACCCGAACACCAACCACCACCAACAGCCGCAGCTGCGGTGGCGGCTGGTGGTTGCGTAGCCAACGGCGGCGGCTGCTGCCGCTGCTGCACCATTGCTTGCCACTGCCAGCACAAGGGTTCCCACCGGCTGCAGCAGGTGGTGTCCCCCTACTGCCCTGCGTGTTCCCCCTGCTCGAACCACATAGCCACCAGCAGTAGCCGGTGGTTCCTGCTGCTCGTCCGAGACACACACCGAGCCCCTAGGGGTCTCAGCTGTGGAAAAACAAAGGACACCGAGATCTTTGAGCTCTCGGTTGGCTGCCGAACCACAAACACAACCAAACAAAACCCTCCCCTTGATTTATTTTAATCCATAACATGTTTTTATCACTTGTTTTTAAAGATCTAATCATGGGTTCATAAATAAATTAAAAAGAATTAAAAGATCAAGGTTCTTGATATACCGTACACGATGATTAAACAAGGATTAGGAACACGAACACAAACACGTAGGAATCCAAGATCAAAAATAAAAAACGAATGCTCCTTGTTTCTTTATGGATGCCGCGACTATGAGTCACCAAGGGGGGCTAGGGTTTTAAATTTTTCGTTAAAATTTTGTAAATGGTTTTCCTGTGTTTTACTTTTTACCATTTAGTCAAAATTTAAATAGGCTGGGCCCCATTTTGTCTCCCTTGTCCGCGACTACAACAAGCCCACAAGGCAACCCGTGCCTTTTTCAAGTTAAACTATTACTCGTGTATTCTCGTGTTAATTATTTGTTCTAGTTCGTGCTTAATGTTTGTGTTACATATACTTCGTATATATATCGTGTTCTAATAGCCGTGTTATAATTATTATACGTAATAATTATCGTGTTTATAAATGTTCGTGATAATATGTTCGTGATTATAATTATTATACTTAATAATTATCATGTATTATTACTTACTTAATAATTATTGTGTATTAATACGTACGTAGTTTCTGAATTTAATGTTCGTGACACGTGTACATGACATAAATGCAAAGTTTTAATTGGCTCGTATGTTTACGTAGTGTACTGTTCATGATATTTATATGCGGGTTTTATAAGATAATTTGTTTTACGATTGTGTTTGACTATTAATGTCTTATATAGTTTGTTGTGATCAAAACTAAGAAAGATTAGTTAACACTAATAATGTTTTTAGGCATTACCTGCATTAACCATCTCCCCCTTTTTGATTACGACAAACTATAAACTCATTTATGTAAAATACAAAATTATTCAAATTATTAACGAGTTTATTTACTATCATTTCTCCTCCTTTGTTGAAGCAAAAAGGTTAGCACAAGTATTTGAAGAAGAGAAGAATTGACTTTGCTAGTAGCTCCTCCTTGGTGCTTAGTCCCCCTTGCTTGGGGCACCAAGTGAGAGAGCTAAGGTGACATGCTACACAAAGGTTAGAAGAGAGAAAGAAAAACAAATGTATATATGTGCTATAACACCCCATTTTGGAAATGGAAATATCACAGCAATTATGGCGTGTCATCAAAGCATACAAGGAAAAATGTCTAAACATTACTTGACCATAAAAGGAAAATACTGGAATCAAACATCGGTAGTCCAAAAGTAAAGCTCATCACACACAAACATAGTATAAAGGAAAGGACTAAACAATGTCCAAAGCATAAGTATCATAAGAAAGGAAATGCATAATGTAAAGAAGGCTAGACAGCTTCCAGTCCATATGCACGTACTCTTAGTGTCTACGAGCGTCCCTGAGTACCTGCCGTTTTGGGAACATAGTAAAGGAAAACGACTGAGCAAATACGCTCAGTTCACGGATGTACAATAAAGCATGAATAGGATAAGCATATAACATAATAACAGCGGAAGAAAACTAAGTCCCGAGTAACCTGGTTAAGTCTTAATAAAACTGGTTTTATAGTTTGAAAGTCTTATGTTTATCTTATAAAATCTGTTTGTCATATTTTACCATTAGCCAATATAGGTCATGAAAATCCACCGTGCATGAATACTTGGAGGGGTGACCTCATCATGCAAATTAGAGGGGCTGCCTCTAATTTAATATACTAGTTTTTGGTAGGAGGGATCAGCTCCTTGTGAAGGATGCAAGGCACACACCACATTCACCATGAAATCCAGAATAAAAACATGTAACTAGGATGCACCCATACGCCCCACATGATAAATATAAATAAATGGCCAAAAGCTGAAGGGACGCCACGAGCAATCACTCCGCCGTGGTGAAGTCATAACATCATTGCCTCTAATGTTATGGTTATGGTACCTCCATAACTAGGTGAAACTGGTCATGCATGTATATGGATATAGGTAATCTTAATTAAACATAAGCAATCAAACACGTAACTTAAACTACGGGAAAACAGTTGGCTGCATACGGGGAAATCTTAATAAGGAAAGAATGCCCATACTGAAAGGACGGGAATCCGTACCTTATGTCTAGTGAACGAGAAAGACGAACTGAGAGGAATCCTACTTCCGAATCACTAGTGCTACATAAATACATACATGAATAAGTATCTGCTTACTAAATACATAGCTGGTTTTATGTCATGTCTTAGCTTATTTTATGTGTTCTTACCATGTTTTACTGTTTCAAAGCCTTAAACTGTGTTTTATCTTATATTATGTTTAATCTGATTAAGTATTTCTGGTATTTCATGTGTTATTATACTTACTGTGTTATTATAATAAGTAACTTTCCAAAAATAGCAGGTTTCCTAAAATAGAAAGTTTCCAAAAATAGAAAGTTTCCAAAAATAGAAACTTGTCAAAAATAGAAAGTTTCCAAAAATAGGAAGTTTCCAAAAATAGAAAGTTTCCATAAATAGATTAGCTGCCTTATTTAATTAAGTTTCTAAAAATAGAAAGTTTCCATAATTAGAAATAAGCTGGCTAAATAAGCTAATTATATAAGCCTAAGTGTTTTCATGATTATTTCCTAAGTCATATGATATAATGTATAGTTTAATAATTATTTCATGTAATTAAATTAAACTATAGGTTAAAATATTTAATTAAAGTTTAACATGTTTTTAATTAAATAAGTTAAATACTTAGGTTAAAATATGTATTATTATATATTAATAATATAACCTAAGTCATGTTAATTAATTAATTATATCCCTGGTTTTAAAATAATTAATTAATTATAAGTCTTAAATATATAAATACTTAGGTTAAAATAATGTCATGATCATTATAATAATCAAAATAACCTAAGTCATGTTATTAAATTAATCATATCATTTTATTAATTTAATTTATAACCTAAGATCATAAACATAAAAAAAACTAACATACACCATGAACCGGATCTAAGCTAAAAATAATGAACCGGACATGAAATCGACACCGTACCCCGAACCAACTCAGGGTACCCCGTGTTTTACTGCTGCCGTGGGACCCACACACACCAACCAAGACCATATGGTCTTGGTGGTGGTCGGCTTGGCAAACCGAAACCCATTCGGGTTCGGTGCAGCCTGCGGCCAAAAACAACACCCATTAAAACACCCTTTTGATTTTATTTAACACCAAATCATGTTAGATCCATGTTTAATTATTATGTTTTTGTAAGAACATCTCATGTTCTTAATTTATAAAAAGATTAAATCAAAAGAAACGGTTTAAAAAGGATTTACCGAATTCGTAGATCAAAAGGACGAAGAACAGACACGATCAATCACCAAAATTCCAAGATCCAAGATCACAAACCACTCCTTATGGTGGTTGTAGGGTGGCGTCACAAATGAGAAGGAGAAAGGAGGTTTTTTAGGTTTTCTTAAAAATCTTCTGTAAAGATTAATTGAGTAGTAAAAAGATATTAACCCCCTTTAGTAAATTTGACAAATGGGCTTGGCCCATTTGCCCTTGTTGCCGCGGGTAGGGACCTCACTTGGGGTACCCGTACCTTTTTCCGTGTCTCGTTGTTAATTTAAACGTTTGTGATTATTTGTGTTCGTGTTTTAAATGTTCTCGTTACGTAAATACCGTGATCTAATATATTTAGTTACGCTCGTAATAAATATATATACGTAATTAATAATAGTTCGTGTTTTAATTATGTTCATGATTTCATGATCGCATGTTCGTGATTAATTATTGTCAAATAATTATTACATGATCGTGCATAGTAAATACTTATCGTGTTCTAACACGTACGTAATACGTAAACTCCTAACACGTAATCGTAATCATGCTATATTAGGAAAGTTTTAATCTAGTACGTACGATCCTAAGGGTACTATGCATGGTAAAAGCATGCGGGTTTTACAACTCTTCCCCCCTAAAAAGAATAATTCATCCCCGAATTATAGATAAAGTAAACTGGAAAAGAAGAACATACCCGAATTCAAAATATGAAATGAGGGTAAGAAGCCCGGATAGACTCCTCCGTTTCCCAAGTGGCTTCCCGCTCGGTATGATCCCTCCATAGAATTTTGACGAATGGAATCGTCTTCTTTCTCATGACTCGTTCTTGTCTGTCAAGAACTCGTTCGGGTTCTTCTATAAAAGTGAGATCTTCACGTATCTGTTCCAGTGGATACTGAACCATGTGAAGGGGATGATACTGGTACCCTCTGAGTAAGGACACATGAAACACATTGTGCACATGCGAAAGCTGCGGAGGTAACGCCAATCGGTAAGATACTTCACCGACTCGTTCAGTGATATCAAACGGTCCGATGAAACGAGGACTGAGCTTCCCTTTAATCCCGAAGCGTCTAACACCACGTGCCGGCGAAACCTTAAGGAAGACGTGATCTCCTATGTTAAAGTGTATGTCTCTACGATGCTTATCGGCGTAACTCTTCTGACGTGACCGTGCCTCCTGAATTTTATGCTTAGCTACTGCGATCTTCTCATTGGTCATCTCTATGATTTCTGGTCCTTCGAGTGTTCGCTCGCCAACCTGATCCCAGCAGATTGGGGCGCGACACTTTCTACCATACAACATCTCAAATGGAGCACACTTGATACTTGCGTGCCAACTGTTGTTGTATGCAAACTCCACCAAACAAATGTATTCGTCCCAATCACCCGTCCATTCTAACGCACATGACCTCAACATATCCTCCAATGTCTGAATGGTTCGCTCTGACTGTCCGTCCGTTTGAGGATGAAAAGCCGTGCTAAGCTTAAGTTGTGTACCCCAAGCTTTCTGCAGACTTTTCCAAAAGCGCAAAGTGAATCGAGGATCTCTGTCTGAGACGATGCTGGATGGTGCAACGTGGAGTCTCATGATCTCTCGTCTGTACGTATCTGTGAGTTTACTTACCGGATCTTCCTTGCGGATCGGTAAGAAATGAGCTGATTTGGTAAGTCGATCAACGATAACCCAAATTACATCGTGCTTCCTTTTGGTAGGCGGAAGACCGGTAACAAAATGGTGATTTTGTCCCACTTCCACTCTGGAATATCTAACGGTTGAAGGAGACCGCCAGATCGCTGATGCTCGATCTTAACCTGCTGGCAGGTAAGACATTTGGAGACGTAAGTGGCCACATCCTGTTTCATACCACTCCACCAAAAGTACTGCTTGATGTCATGGTACATCTTAGTCGAACCAGGATGTATAGAGAATGGGGAGCTATGAGCTTCAGCTAACAAAGCTTCCCGGAGTTCTTGGTCATCAGGAACACAAAGTCTCGTGCCCTGCCATACGATACCATCTGCATCTACTCTGAATTCTGTCTGCTTCTCCAAATTATGTACTATCGCCCAGATTTCTCCGTCATCCTTCTGAGCTTCCTTGATCTTAGATAGCAACTCTGGTTCCACTCTAAGATTAGCCCAGTAACCGTGTTGTCCACGTACCATGATCTCGATGTCTAGTCGCTCCAAGTCTCTGATGATTTCCTCTTCGATTTTAATGCCGTTGATCATTCCAGACATCCTACTAAGAGCATTTGCTACTACATTTGCCTTTCCGGGATGATACTGTAGATTAATGTCATAATCCTTCAACAGCTCTAACCATCTCCTCTGCCTCATGTTCAATTCACGTTGAGTGAAGATATACTTCAAGCTCTTGTGGTCCGTGAAAATGTCACATGATTCTCCATATAAGTAGTGCCTCCATATCTTTAATGCAAACACGACTGCAGCAAGTTCCAGGTCGTGCGTGGGGTAATTTTCTTCATAAGGCTTAAGCTTCCGTGAAGCGTACGCGATCACTTTCCCATGTTGCATGAGAACACAACCAAGTCCCTTCCCTGATGCATCGTTGTAGATTTGAAATCCACCCGTACCAGATGGTAGAGTAAGAATAGGTGCAGATACTAGCTTCTGCTTCAGGTCTTCAAAGCTCTTATCTCTATCTTCAGTCCAGACGAATTTCTCCCTTTCCGCATCAGTTTGGTCAATGGTAGTGCTAGGCGGGAAAAGTTCTCCACGAACCTACGGTAATAGCCAGCTAAGCCTAAGAAACTGCGGACTTCCGTCGCTGATGTCGGCCTTGGCCACTTAGTAATGGCCTCAACCTTCGCTGGATCCATAGTGATTCCTTCTGCTGATACAATGTGACCTAAGAATGCCACTTGTCTAACCAGAACTCACACTTGGAGAATTTAGCATACAGCTACTTCTGACGAAGAATCTATAGCACTGTACGAAGATGGTCTTCGTGTTCCTCCTTGGACTTTGAGAAAATCAGGATGTCATCGATGAAGACAATGACGAACTTGTCCAGAAATTCATGGAAGATTCTGTTCATCAAATCCATGAACACTGCTGGAGCATTTGTTAGGCCAAATGGCATAACTACAAACTCGTAGTGGCCATAGCGAGTACGAAAAGCAGTCTTAGCGATGTCCTGCTCCTTGACCTGTAGCTGATGATAGCCTGACCTAAGATCGATCTTGGAGAAGTGTTTGGCCCCTTGGATTTGGTCAAACAAATCGTCAATGCGTGGCAGCGGATACCTATTCCGAATGGTAATCTTGTTGAGCTCGCGATAGTCTATGCAAAGACGCATACTGCCGTCCTTCTTCTTAACAAACAAGACCGGTGCGCCCCATGGAGATGCGCTCGGTCGAATGAAACCTCGTTCAAGAAGTTCTTGCAGTTGATCCTTCAGCTCCTTCAGCTCTATGGGAGCCATGCGATAAGGAGCCTTGGAGATTGGTTCAGCTCCTGGAACCAACTCGATACTGAACTCCACTTCTCGTGCAGGTGGTATGACCAGAAGTTCTGCTGGAAACACATCTTGGAATTCCGACACTATAGGTTAATCCTGAATCGATGGAGATTCAGCATCCATGTCGTGAACCATAGCTAGATAACCCTCGCAGCCATGTGACAGTAGTGCACGCGCTTGCAGGGTGGATATGACTTGTACAGACCGTCCGGGTATGAACCCATTATGAATGTACTCTGGTGCATTAACATCACCGAAGATAACCCGATATGAACGGCAGTCTATGGTAGCATGATGCTTGGATAGCCAATCCATGCCCAAAATCATGTCGAAGTCATTCATGTCCAGCGGAAGTGCGTCGACAGGTCGAATCTTATCATCAAATTCTAGGGAAAGACTCTTGTATACATGGGTGATTAATACAGAGTCCCTCCAAGGCGTGGAAATAGTAAGCCTATTTTCTAGTGGTAAGAGAGGCATCCTAATGTTCTTAGCATAGGCAGTAGAAATAACAGAGTGAGTAGCACCCGTATCGAAAAGAACACATGCAGCTTGACCATACATATACAAGATTCCAGTGATGGTACCTGTAGACTTGTTGGCCTGGTCTCGAGATGTCGTGTAGACACGCCCGGCAGTAGGAGGCGGCTTGGTATCAACATGTCCGGATGTACCCTCCATCTCGCCCTTACGGCAATCCTTCATAATATGGCCAGGAAGACCACACTTGAAGCACGCATCAGTATTACGGCGACATGGTCCTGGGTGCCTACGGTGGCAAGTAGAGCAAAGAGGATGAGTGTATCCTCCAGCAGGTGCTCTAGCTTGCTAGGAACCTGATAAAACATTTTACATAAGACATGGTAATCGGGTACAAAGGACAAAGCGGATAATCGTAAGATTGAATACCAGTGATAGCTGGACGGCTAGGCTGCAAACCTCTCTAGTTCTGGTCCCTACCGTTTCCATGGTTCCTGGTAGAAGTTTTGCTAAGTGTCAGAATATGAGGTATAACATAAAACATAAGGAATTGCGTAAGTATTAGGACCGGCTGCTGTTGGAGTGCCCAGCGTTGTTACGGTAGTTGTCATTACCGCCACGCCTATCCGTAGCAGAACGGTCGTTAGTCTGACCGTTTCCCTTGGGCTGATGAGGCTGTTGCTGAGTAGCCGGCTGAGACCGGTCCCCAGTTTTCTGCCTGGAAGATACATTTAAGAGATGAATAATTGACATATGGAAAATATACGGATTGGTCACCGCTTGAATACGAATGTTTACCTCTTGTCGGGTCTTTCAGCCTCCCCGAACTCATCTCTCTCCTGCAGCATCTCCAGTTTCCGTGCTGCATCGGCCACTTGTGCTACAGTGTTGAACGTAGCACACACCAGATTGTTTGCGACCGATGTGCGAAGAGCCCATCTAAAGTGATGTGCCTGCTCTTCCGGAGTACCTGCTACCGCACCAAGGAAACCAGCCAAGCGAAGAAAGCGCTGCATAAACTCGTTGCTATTCTTCCCAGCTCTCTGTCGGATCCCATGGTACTCTCTTTTGAGCTTGTCCTGCTCAGCCTTGGGAAAGAACTTCTCCATCACCCTGTCCTTGAACTGAGCCCAAGTCAAACCAGCAACCCACTCGCCACCACCTTCAGACTGCATCAATGCTAACCACCAGTTGAGTACATCGCCTTCGAACCGATAGCATGCCAACCTCGCCTTGTATGCGTGGTCACAGCCCATAGCGTTGAAAATCTTCTCGATGTGAGCCAACCAGCTTCCAGCATCGCTGGGGCTATCTGTCTTCTTAAAAGCTCGAGGGCGGAGCTTGTTGAATCTCTCCAGCCATACCGCTAATGTCACTGGAGGAGGAGGAGGTGGCTGATTATGCTGCTGATTGTTGGCAGCTTGAACTTCAGCCCTGATGTCATTCCTCAGTTGAGGAAGAAAGGCTTGCATGGCAACCTAAATTGCAGCATTAAGCTGCTCCTGTTCGCGTGTGAGAACCATCTGACAGTATAACATAAAACATATGATTAAACAGATCAAAACATAAAATCTATATATATACATGAAATTTTTTTATACTAAAATTTCACGAGAAAAATTTTATGCAAGAAAATTTTGTGTATGAATGCATGATGCAGTTTTATGAAAAATTTTGTATGCTCGAGAGTGAACGCCTCTGGTAAGTTCACTCAAAACAAAAGACATAGCGAGGGGACGCCTATGGGTCGGTCCCAAATCTAAAAGTTCCGATAAAACACATGCGACTAAATAGGGCAAGTCCTGTACCAACCATTACATAGTCAAAAACCCTGCAACAATGACATGTATATGTATGCTTAAAAATGATGAATGCATGAAAACAACTGTCAGTTCTAGGAAGACCGTAGTGACTACCCACTAATCACAGGTCATATTTGAGAGCCTACAGGTCGAAGCCTTGGCTCTGATACCATAATTGTAACACCCCATTTTGGAAATGGAAATATCACAGCAATTATGGCGTGTCATCAAAGCATACAAGGAAAAATGTCTAAACATTACTTGACCATAAAAGGAAAATACTGGAATCAAACATCGGTAGTCCAAAAGTAAAGCTCATCACACACAAACATAGTATAAAGGAAAGGACTAAACAATGTCCAAAGCATAAGTATCATAAGAAAGGAAATGCATAATGTAAAGAAGGCTAGACAGCTTCCAGTCCATATGCACGTACTCTTAGTGTCTACGAGCGTCCCTGAGTACCTGCCGTTTTGGGAACATAGAAAAGGAAAACGGCTGAGCAAATACGCTCAGTGCACGGATGTACAATAAAGCATGAATAGGATAAGCATATAACATAATAACAGCGAAAGAAAACTAAGTCCCGAGTAACCTGGTTAAGTCTTAATAAAACTGGTTTTATAGTTTGAAAGTCTTAAGTTTATCTTATAAAATCTGTTTGTCATATTTTACCATTAGCCAATATAGGTCATGAAAATCCACCGTGCATGAATACTTAGAGGGGTGACCTCATCATGCAAATTAGAGGGGCTGCCTCTAATTTAATATACTGGTTTTTGGGTAGGAGGGATCAGCTCCTTGTGAAGGATGAAAGGCACACACCACATTCACCATGAAATCCTGAATAAAAACATGTAACTAGGATGCACCCATACGCCCCACATGATAAATATAAATAAATGGCCAAAACCTGAAGGGACGCCACGAGTAATCACTCCGCCGTGGTGAAGTCATAACATCAGTGCCTCTAATGTTATGGTTATGGTACCTCCATAACTAGGTGAAACTGGTCATGCATGTATATGGCTATAGGTAATCTTAATTAAACATAAGCAATCAAACACGTAACTTAAACTACGGGAAAACAGTTGGCTGCATACGGGGAAATCCTAATAAGGAAAGAATATCCATACTGAAAGGACGGGAATCTGTACCTTATGTCCAGTGAACGAGAAAGACGAATTGAGAGAAATCCTACTTCCGAATCACTAGTGCTACATAAATACATACATGAATAAGTATCTGCTTACTAAATACATAGCTGGTTTTACGTCATGTCTTAGCTTATTTTATGTGTTCTTACCATGTTTTACTGTTTCAAAGCCTTAAACTGTGTTTTATCTTATATTCTGTTTAATCTGATGAAGTATTTCTGGTATTTCATGTGTTATTATACTTACTTTGTAATAATAAGTAACTTTCCAAAAATAGCAGGTTTCCTAAAATAGAAAGTTTCAAAAAATAGAAAGTTTCCAAAAATAGAAACTTTCCAAAAATAGAAAGTTTCCAAAAATAGAAAGTTTCCAAAAATAGAAAGTTTCCATAAATAGATTAGCTGCCTTATTTAATTAAGTTTCTAAAAATAGAAAGTTTCCGTAATTAGAAATAAGCTGGTTAAATAAGCTAAGTATATAAGCCTAAGTGTTTTCATGATTATTTCCTAAGTCATATGATATAATGTATAGTTTAATAATTATTTCATGTAATTAAATTAAACTATAGGTTAAAATATTTAATTAAAGTTTAACATGTTTTTAATTAAATAAGTTAAATACTTAGGTTAAAATATGTATTATTATATATTAATAATATAACCTAAGTCATGTTAATTAATTAATTATATCCCTGGTTTTAAAATAATTAATTAATTATAAGTCTTAAATATATAAATACTTAGGTTAAAATAATGTCATGATCATTATAATAATTAAAATACCTAAGTCGTGTTATTAAATTAATCATATCATTTTTTTTAATTTAATTTATAACCTAAGATCATAAACATAAAAAAAAACTAACATACACCATGAACCGGATCTAAGCTAAAAATAATGAACCGGACATGAAATCGACACCGTACCCCGAACCAACTCGGGGTACCCCGTGTTTTACTGCTGCCGTGGGACCCACAAGCACCAACCAAGACCATATGGTCTTGGTGGTGGTCGGCTTGGCAAACCGAAACCCATTCGGGTTCGGTGCAGCCTGCGGCAAAAAACAAACACCCCTTAAAACACCCTTTTGATTTTATTTAACACCAAATCATGTTAGATCCATGTTTAATTATTATGTTTTTGTAAAAACATCTCATGTTCTTAATTTATAAAAAGATTAAATCAAAAGAAAAGGTTTAAAAAGGATTTACCGAATTCGTGGATCAAAAGGACGAAGAACAAACACGATCAATCACCAAAATTCCAAGATCCAAGATCACAAACCACTCCTTATGGTGGTTGTAGGGTGGCGGCACAAAGGAGAAGGAGAAAGGAGGTTTTTTAGGTTGAGTAGTAAAAAGATATTAACCCCCTTTAGTAAATTTGACAAATGGGCTTGGCCCATTTGCCCTTGTTGCCGCGGGTAGGGACCCCACTTGGGGTACCCGTACCTTTTTCCGTGTCTCGTTGTTAATTTAAACGTTTGTGATTATTTGTGTTCGTGTTTTAAATGTTCTCGTTACGTAAATACCGTGATCTAATATATTTAGTTACGCTCGTAATAAATATATATACGTAATTTATAATAGTTCGTGTTTTAATTACGTTCATGATTTCATGATCGCATGTTCGTGATTAATTATCGTCAAATAATTATTACATGATCGTGCGTAGTAAATACTTATCGTGTTCTAACACGTACGTAATACGTAAACTCCTAACACGTAATCGTAATCATGCTATATTAGGAAAGTTTTAATCTAGTACGTACGATCCTAAGGGTACTATGCATGGTAAAAGCATGCGGGTTTTATATGTGCACTACCTACAAAATAACTTGAGAGGGAGGAAAAAAAGAAATATCAAATTAGAAGCAAGTATTTGTTAATTATGTCCAAAGAGTGTGTGTTGACAACATCAAAGTTCAATAGGTGGAATAGAGGAAGAAAAGAAACATCCAAACCAATTGAAATGACTAAAATGTCAAGGGGTTAAAAATTTAGAATTTATGAAATCACCCATAAGCAATTTTAAATTTTAACCATGATCAACTCTTTAACAAATGGGTGAAAAAGAATTAGTGGGAAAAGGATAACACACATAACATTCATATTACACAAATATGAAAGAACATACAAGAGAAATATTCATACACAGAATATGAATATTTAAAGCAAAAAATATGGAAAATAAAACACAAAGCATAAACTACTCTAGTAGTGATAATCTTCCAAGATTACTTAAGTTTTATTGACTCAAACAACTAAAGTACAAAGTGTGACTTAGTTGGAAAAGTAAGACGACGAGGCATCATTCGAAGTTTTTTTCACGGGAACGAAAACTCTGAGAGGAGGTCGAGTGAGAAGGAATTCAAGGAAATTTAGCTTGTCATACACATGAGCAAGTTCAATTTGTTGAAATCGACAACAAGCACACGAGGATCCATGATGCAAAACGAAGTCCTTAGATGGGGGAGGACCATCAAGATGAGAGTTTGGTGGAGAGGGAGATAATGGATAAGAAATGTTTTCACAATGCCTAGTGAGGTTTGGGAAAGAAGATAGGTCGTTTAGTTGTGGAGAGTTGAAAGGTTTTGGTGGTGGTAGAAGAATTTCCTTTTCTCCGGTAATTGTATTTATAGAGTAAGTCTCATTCCAATATTTGATCAGAGAGAAAGAAGAATTCTTAGAGGGTTTAGGAGAAGAGGAATCATGAGGATTCTTGTTTTTTAATCCAAACAGGTCGAACCGAGATTTTCGGTTTGTTGGAAAGCTTAGCAGAAGAAGCTTTAGGTTGAGAAGATTGTGACAAAGATATGCCAAGGTTAGGAATGAAAGAGTTAGACATTGTGACGGATGAAGAAGAGAACTCCAAAAAGAGAAGAATATAATGAAAGTAGACAAGGCAAAGATTTGAAATGAAAATGAAAGGTTTTAAGGAATGTTTGGCCAAAATGGGTAAACAAAGAATCTTGACAAAAACAATGGTCAAAGAAGAAAGACAAAAAACGAGCCAAAAACAGGCTTGCTGTCCGCGGTTCAGTAAAGGGACCGGCGATTCCTTATTGATAGGGAACCGCGCGACTGCTATGGAGCCATGATTTTTCAAAGTTTTGAATAAAAATAACTCTTTCAAAAATTTGCAAATCTTGGATTTTTACCTCTTTTAGCATTAGATTATGCTAGGGTTGCATAAAAGCAACACACTCACAAAGAGTGTCTTGACAAAGGGTGACAAAATATTTAGATAACATTTTGAACCAATTTTTAGTCCAGTTGATTTAGGTTCAATTTTAAATAAATTGAAGTTGATTAATGTGAGCACATAGGTTGAAACACACAAAAACTAAATCCATAGAACATCTTCATGAAAAACTCATGAAGGAAAGGAAATACAAGAAAAGAAATAACAACTAACTAATGCAAAGTTAGCTAAACTAGTTCTTGATAAGAAAGTCTTCATTGGCTTGATTTTCTTTAAAAATATTTATTTTTGAAAATCATCATTCATCTCCTAGGAGGAGGAGGCATGGAGAACAAGGTAAGCAAGAAATATTGCAACCTCCTATGGAGACCAAACATCTCCAACCTTAGGTTTTGAATGATATAGTTGTTATAGAGACAACATGGGCAATTAGTGCCATGAGCTTCCAAAAAACCAAAGAAGTAAGGATCAACCATGAAGTGAGAAATGGGAACAACCAAAATTGGAGTGTTTGTTGGAGGAGGAGGTGGTGAAGGCATAGTGTCCAAAGGTGATATGGGTGATATGGGTGAACTTGGTGGAGTGAAAGGAGAAGTAATCAAAGGCTCAACATCATCATTCACCAAGGGAATGCTTTAAAGAGGTTGAGGTTGAGTATTCACATCCAAGGGAGGACTAGGAGTGAAGGGTGAGGACAACTCATTCATTCTTGATTGGAATGAGGAATAAGTAGAACCATGTGAATGGTTGGTACCATGAGTTGAGCTGGTCTTGCATGGAGCAAGAGGTGGTGAAGGTGATGAAGAAATGAGAATAAGAGAAGTCTCATTCTTAGGTGTATGGAAAAATGAAGAACCAAGTTTGGGTAACTTAATCTTGATCTTAAGGTTTCTTTTAGAAGAGGATATTTTGGGAGAGTTTGATGTTCTAGTGGACACCATGGTTGTGTGTAAAGGTTTAGAATGAAGTTTAAGGGATGAAGAAAAAGATCAACAAGGAAGGGTTTAAGAAGTAGAATGGATGATCCAAACTAGCAATGGGTTAAAACCATTTTAGGTGAAAAATGAAATTAGGTAGCCTAGTTTAGGAAAGTGCAGGTTTTTGCAAAAATTTCACCAATGTTTACACAGATTAAGGGAAAACAGTGTAAAGAAAAGATTCTCTCGAAACAGCAGCTGAGGGTTCTTATATATGGGCGCGGTTTTTTATCACTAAGGAACCGCGGAGAGATAAAGAACCGCCACCAGAGGGTTCCAAAAATGCTACTTCCAGAAATTTTGCTAGCCCAGATTTCACACAAAGGTTTATCAAGCCAAAGTGAACTATTAATCAAAATCTAGGAAGCTAACTAACACATAAGATGCACAAAGTTATGTAAATCGAAAGATCGATCACATAAACACTTAGGATTAAAATAGTAAATAATATAAACACATAGTATTAGTTATTACACATAATATCCTAAAAATAAAGAGAGAAAAAGAAAATAGTTCAAGAATCCAAAACATGTTCACAAACATGTTAACTATGAATCCAAAGCTTCACTTCTTTTTGCCAAGTCCCTTGATCAATTTACTCAAGCCCTTGAAGGAACTCCTTGACTCCACTTGATGATCATACAACTTACCTTGAGTTTTAAGATTAGCACGATAGACATCCTCAAGTCCGAAGTTATCCGGAAGTCTACTAGTGGCATGGTGAGGAGGAGGGATAATTTCGTCTAACCCGTCCATGAAGGTGTTCATGGATGGGTGGGAGTCAGTCGAAGAGCCAACATGAGCACTAGTGCCTATGCCACCACCATCACTTGGTGACATATTAACGTCCTCATCATCGGACTCTTGTGGCTCGTACTTTCTCGAACCTCGATCACTTCTAGTCTTTTGTGATTGTACCTCTTGAATAGGTAGCATAACCCGATTAACTGGACGAAAGCGAGAAAGATTAAGGTCGGGAAAGTCTTCACCAACCTTCTTAAGAAGGCGAGTAAGGAGCATGGCATAGGGAAGATTTGTTTTGGATTTGGAAAGAGCATAATTTATCCGTCAAGCGATAAAATATGCAAGATTGTATTGGGTGTTGGTAGAGATGCAAAATAACGTATGCGCCATACACGCCGAAATATGATCCCGATTTCCACCAAGAAAAAACACATTTTCCCTAAGGATGTCGGCCCATCGGACCATACAATCATTAAGGTCGCTTAAGAGAACCTCAAAATGTTTCACCGAACGTTTGTTTGAGTGGAGGCTTCTTACAACGTTTCCACTACGCTATTTAGAGATGACGTCAAGGATGAAGTAAAGATTAATCTCTTCATTGTCATTTGGAGGATAATCGAAGGGATTAAGGAGAGCATCAAGTTTCCATTTATCCGTAAATCGACAAGTACCTACAAATGGAACACGAAGAGCTGCACCAAATTTTTCGAGAGAGTATTGTATAAGTCGACCATCAATGATGAACTAAACAAATATTCTATCATTATCAAACATGAGAGAATATGTGCTAAAGAACTCCAAGAGAAATTCAAGATATATATCTTCCTCGATGTACAACACGCAATCAAACTCGATTTGTTTGAACATCGACTTAGTATATATATAGCCCTCAATATCATCTTGGACGACTCTACCCTCGTGAAAGCAACGTTTTTGAAGTGAAAGATAGCTATTGGCAAGTTGTGGGAAAGAACAAAGATCGGCCAGGTTTGGCATATATTGTTTAGTGTATTGGTGATCTTGTTGATATTTCGAAGGCATGATTAGTACCTAAATACAAAAATAAAAAAATATTTTCCCAATCACTCATATGTTAAATATAAACCAAAAATAAAAAAAAGATGAGAATGTGTTTCATCAATTTATTGACAAACAAAGGGTTAATCCTTATCATTCTCATATTCACAATGTACTCAATTCATCACTGACAATAACATATTAACAATGTAAAATCAACAATGAACTTGAACATTAGTTTTTCAAAACAAAGTTTTTAGGTAAGCATTAACAATGCAATTACCAACTTGTTCATGGGTTCATATCAATTCCATCAATTAACCAAAATTATTTAGTCAAAATTCAGATTGTTCTACAAGTGGGTTTTAGTTAAATCTTAATGAATATGAACCTAAGGAATCATAGTAAAATAACTATGTCAACTCATATTCCTAGTAAGGTTCTAATTCAATTTCAATTTTAAAAATCCCCAATTATGGAAGTATGCTTTGGGTCCACTAGATATGGATCTTACAACCTGTTAAGGATGGTGAACGACTTCTGTAATCACAAGTCTATTCACAGAGAGACTCTAGATGAAACACACAGTATAAGTGCGTGATACAAATACTATGAACAAGAAGAAACATAATAACTATAATAACTTGATCCTTACTAAGGATTTCTACTATTAATATGAACTAAATAATGTTTGATGAAGGTGTGTCTAACCCTTATGCCAATGGTTCCTTTTATACTACAAGGAAACCCTAATACAACATTAAACCAAAACGTGTAACTTCTAATATGCATATCCTTTCCTAACATATCTCATGCATATCCTAACAAACTACTCAGAATAATAATGTTTGACTTTCTACTAGACCAGGAGCACGTGTTGCTCCTACTACTACTAGGACCAGGAGGAACTACATACCTCCTAACATACCTATTACAAATGTCTATTACAGAGGTCCTAACAATCCTCCCCTAAACTTGAATTTGACTTGTTGAGTTCAAGTTTCCTGGTAGATCTTGCAAAACAGCTTGAGGATTGGAACAGCAACACAAACAGCAGCAGCATAACCATCAGCATGAACAACACAAAGACTGCTGCAACAAGTAACACCTAGAAGCTTCTTGAAAGCTTGAAACAGATCTGCACCTTGTTGAATCTTGACAGCAACATGAGCAGATTTGATGAGCCTTTACCAAGTAGCTACTCACTCTTGGGCTAGCTAGTATTTGTGGTGGAATAAGCATCACCCTGGGAGACCAGAACCTAGCCCAACTCTTAGAACGTGAATCAATGGTAAGTGGGGGTACCCTAATGATTTTGGGCAAATCATCACAACCGTCAACTGATTTGATATGAGTCTTTACCAGAAGCCGTACCCTTCCGGACTAGCCAACTCTTAGCAATGAAGCATCGGTGAGCTGAAAACCCTATAGCTTTGAGCAAGCTATTACAGCTATCAACGGATTTGATATAGATCTTTACCAAGAGCCGTACCCCCTTGGACTAGCCACTTTTCAGTCTAAGACCAAGGCAAGTGAAAACCATCCAGTTTTGGGTAACCTGGCAACCATCAACGGATTTAATAATCACACCAGAGTCGTGCCCTCATGGTGAATCAACTCTTTCTTGTCTATTAAACATGGTGAGTTGAGCACCATTTGTTGTTTGGACTGAGTCCAACACCGAAAGTACCTCTCAAAACAGCCCAAGTGTGAAAATTCCAAGTGGAAAATAATGTCATGATGGAAAAGTATAAGCATATATTATATTATTTACAAGTTTCGAAATTCCATCACATGTTTAAAGTATAAGCAGATATTATATAAAAGTATGTTTTTTTAAAACTATAAAATGTGGGTCACCAATCACTATACATATTGGTGAAAAGAATGTTAGTATAACACAAGAATAGAAGAACCAAACCAATCACTTACCAGAAGCTGCAACCTTGTCTGCATGCAGCCGGGCTTGAATACCTTCAACCAAGGTAGTGGCCATGGCAGACTCATTACCAGAAGGATCATTAGATACCATCAGATGACATTCCATCATAGCTTCCATGGTAGCAATGGTCAATGGATACTCCATATCCGTAAGCATAAACACAACGAAACCAGTCTCAAGCTCTAACACATGAACACCACAACCAACATAAACTTCCACCTCCGTATCACCCATCGAGGTTGATCCTTCCATACACCAACATGGGGAGAATCAGGAGGGGAATCTAACATCAGCTTCAAATCACCCCAAATAGTCAACCCAGGCCAGTTGGGAAGCTCACTCGGAGACTTAGGAATCTCAACATCTACCAAACCATACAACAACATAAGATCACGACGCTCCACCCAGGTCAAAATGTTTTGCAATCCATAGACATAGCGAGTGTAGCCATCACTAGTCGTAATCTTATGAGTAAAGATACCACGAGAAATAGGAGATGGCTGAACTTACCAAGCTACAATCACACCCTTGCCCATGTGCAACTCTGATACAAGCATTTTCAATGGGTTCAGATTAAATGTCTCTCGATATCCTCTCGAATTGATCTAGGCCTTAAGTGGAATGATTGTTCTTGGTTACTAAATAAAGGGGTTTGGTTTTCTATTCTAAAAAGTGGAAATGAAGGTTTAAATCAAAGGCAATTACTCTAATTAAGATTAACAAAAACTTGGCTGAAAATTTAAAGTTCAAAATAGAATCAAATTAAAATTAAAGTTAAAAAATAAACTGTGAAATATGGGTAGAGAAACAGTAGATTAATCAACAGTAAAATAATAGCATTAAAATACTCAAAAATAATTGATTCGGAACTAACTGATTCGGAAGACACTATTCACTCATCCGGAACTTGCTCATTCGGAACATACTCATCCGGAACTTTCCGAATGAATGTTCATTCGGAACTTCTCCTTGATTCGGAAGTCACTGGTTCGGAAGTTTTAAACTTCCGAATGAAGAACTGGTTCGGAACTTATGGCCTGAGTCGGAACCTTCCGGATGAAGGTTGATTCGGAAGTTGCTGATCCGGAAGTCACTGATCCGGAACTTAGTGTTTGGTTCGGAAGTTTCCGAATGAAGCCTTCATTCGGAACTTTTTGTCTTGGTTCGGAACTTTGGAAACCCAGATACAGAAACAGTAACGAAGAACACGGAACACAGGTTTTTAATCAAAATCAAATCAAACACTTAAAAAGGTTTTACCAATTTAAACACAAATCATTTAGACAATATAAGCAACAAATCCCACTAATAAAAACACAAATCCAAACAACTTTTGAAGATCAAATCAAGAAAAATAAAACTTAAGAACTTGAAGATAAAAATGGAGATGAACAAGATGAAATGAAAGATTAAACAAGAACTTTGAATTGGATGATTAATGTTTTGACAAGATGAAACAAGGATTAAAATTACAAGATCAAAGAACTAATAATAAAAATCACCAATCACCCTAGTGGTGATGGTGTTCTACGAACCAGGAGGAAAGAAAAGGGAGGAAGAAAGAAAAACTAGCTCCCTAAAATGTGTGTGGGATGGCCTATTTATAGGTGTTTCCTTTGGTTGGTGAGTGGGCTTTCTCCCGTTCTTCGTGTCTTTTCGTCTTTTCAGAAAAGTTTCCGTTTTCGATTCTGATTCGGGATTTGTTGTCGATTAAATTCAACTCGTCTTTTAATTTCTTCGTTTAATAGACTTGAGTTTCTTCGACTTATATAAATCTTCCATCTTTGGTCCTTTTCTTCGATAAATCTTCGAATAGGCCCAGCGACTTCAAATCTTTTGCATCTCTTGGACAATAGACTTTATCTTGAGTCTTTTTCTTCAGTAAAACCCGTGCAATCCCATGTTTTCTTCAATATTCATCCGGTTGGCTCTGAAAACACAATAAACACAAAAACCACGCATAATTCCAAACAAATGATATTAAATACGTGTTTTGGTCTCGTTTTAGCCCGAATTAAGTGGTAAAAGGATGGGTGTTTACACACCTATCAAATCCCCTACACTTAACCATTGCCATGCCCTCATGCAATGCTTAGTGATAAAGCAAGCTTACACTTTTCTCATAATTAATCAACCTTGGCCTTATTTAAAATTCTACTAAACAAAAATTAAAGAAATAAAACTTCAAAGATAACAAAGGGATAGAAAACCATTTTCACGTGAAAATAGCTACATGGAAATAACTTGTAGAGAAATCGATGACTTACATTAGGGCTTTGGTGCTGCGAAGATTTATCACCCTCAAGTTTCACGTTCCCCAAACTAAGCTTAAAAACGAGATCATTGTTATTATAAGTTAGCAATTCAAACACTTACACACATGGCTTAATTAAATGCTTAAACTCCCTTATTCCTAGGTGTATCTCTTATATTTTATTTTTGTCTTAGAATGATCATGACGATGCATTTTTGGACTTATTTCGATAGTTGATTAGGGCTGAAAGCAAAGTAGGACGATTTGATCAATAGTTAGCTAAAGGACAAAATCTCTTAAAACTGCTTCTCGGGATATCAAAAAGTTCATATCTTGGCATAACTTGGTTCACGATTTGAGACCTTTCTCGAGCCGATATTTGGCATGTACTTCATACTTCATATCTTCGAGAGACGTTCTTGAGATAATGGTCTTCTCATCATAATAGAGTTTCTTCACTTGGAGACTTTTGAGGGGTTCTCCAACTTTGTTGACCACGACTTCATGATTATTTCTTCAATCTCTAATTGGGATTTTGAGATACAACGATCCGCCTCCTTTTCGGACTTGGATCTATTTATCCTCATACCTTGTTAGGGTCTTTTCGGATAGACTTCTCCATGATCTTTATGGGAGTTGATTGCTTTTCGTCGTGAGTCTTGATCCTTCATATTGACTTTAGGAATAATGCTTTTCACATCACTTTGGATCTTCAGCAATAAAATTGAATCCTCATGCCTTGTTAGGGCCTTTTCGGACTCGCCAATCTTCGCGCCTCGCTTCATAAGTTATGCCTTGGCTATGAACTCTTATCATTACCGAGCAACTTTTAAACGATCTTGGGCTAGAAGCTAAGTAACTTTTCAAATCGTAAGACCTTACTTATTGCAGATAAATTATTAGCAAGTGATGGGAGAATAGGCAAATAATTACACCAAGTGAGCTTGCGCAAGATTACCGACTTATAATTGACTCTATCATTTCTCGTCCTCCACAATTTAAAATCTCAAATAATGAGACTCGTGGACACTTAGCCTAATAAACCAATTAAGGTCTACATGGTTAAGGATACTAGCTAGAATAAACTTGGATAAGTCTATTCGGGTTGAGTCAAAATAAACGCAACGGGCCTAATATGTCAAAGACTTCTAAACTAGCTACACCACTTTATTAATATTTTTGACTTAATTGCGGGATATATACATATGAAAGCAATGATAAAAATTTTAAAATTACGACTAAATGGCCAAAGTTAATAAAAAATTTGAAAAATGTTGAAAAAGATGATTTTCCGGTTAATTGAAGGCATTTTCATGGAAAAGTCCACTTAAAACTTCGATAGAAGTCTCCCCTACACTTAAGATAAACATTGTCCTCAATGTTTAAGCATGTGGGAGAAGTCTCCCCTACACTTATGACATTGTGCACGTTGGTTAACTCAAGTTAAGGAAGAGACGACTAAAGTGATCAATTTCAAATGTGAGTATGAATAAAATTGAATCACGATAGTTGAGAGATAGAACCGGATTGCGGATAACACGGGCGCACGGTTCTTCAAAGATTTCCAAGATTGCAGTTATCCCTGTAAGCACATCACCACACAAACACAAATGACCAAAATAGGTCCTCCCCTACACTTAGGGGGTTAAAGGGATAGATACTCGGGCTGCCTCCCGAGGAGCGCTTGTTTTTGATAACCGAGTCACGAGCCTGACTCGACCCAAATTCAGTTCATGGGGAACGTGGTGAGGGATGGAATCACCTCCTGAGAGGTGTCCTCACCAAAGTACAACTTCACTCGTTGGCCATTCACCTTAAAATTTGGTCCATTAGGTTGAGCGAGCTCGAGAGTACCATATGGAAAAATTTGGGCGATGGTGAATGGGCCGGACCAACGAGATTTAAGCTTGCCCGAAAAGATTTTCAACCGAGAGTTAAAAAGTAAGACTTTGTCTCCAACATGGAACTCTCGGTTTTTGATCTTGGAGTCGTGAATGAGCTTAGTTCTTTCCTTATAGATCAAAGAATTTTCATAAGCCTCATTCCGAAGTTCATTCAGCTCATTGAGTTGGATCTTGCGTAGGTCACCGGCTTTGTTGATATCAAAATTGGCCCACTTCAAGGCCCAATAAGCCTTGTGCTCCAACTCAATGGGGAGGTGGCACGCTTTCCCGTACACAAGACGATAGGGCGTACAGCCGATCGGGGTCTTGTAAGCAGTACGGAAAGCCCACAAAGCATCATCGAGTTTATCAGCCCATGCGGCACGATGCTCTCCCACGGTTCTTTCCAAAATTCGCTTCAGCCCTCGGTTGGATATTTCGGCCTGGCCATTAGTTTGTGGGTGGTAGGCTGTGGAAAGACGATGGTTTACACCGTACTTAGCCATGACTCGAGCAAATTGGTCATTGCAGAAATGAGTCCCACGATCACTAATAATGGCACGAGGCACACCGAAGCGAGCGAAAAGAGCTTTCAAAAAGTTACAAACCACCCTTGCGTCATTAGTAGGCAAAGCTTTGGCTTCAACCCACTTCGAAACATAGTCAACGGCTACAAGGATGTATTTGTTTCCTTTAGATGAAGGGAATGGCCCCATAAAGTCGATACCCCAAACATCAAAAATTTCACACTCTTGAATGAAATTCTGAGGCATCTCGTCTTTATGTGTGATTTTGCCTTGCTTTTGGCAAACATCACATCGCTTAACCATATTGTGAGCATCACGATATATGGAGGGCCAATAAAATCCCGAATCAAACACTTTCTTTGCGGTGTAGTTAGGACCAAAGTGACCACCGGTGGGTCCTTTGTGGCAAGCATCAAGGATGTCCGACGCTGCCGGTCCATCAACACATCGGCGAATTATCAGATCAGCACATTGTTTGAATAGGTAAGGGTCGTCCCAAAAGTAAGTCTTGATGTCGGTAAAGAACTTCTTCTTTTGCTGGGACGTCAACCCTTCCTTGAGAATTCCACCCGCCAAATAGTTTGCAAAGTCCGCAAACCACGGGGTTTCATTCGGCTTCGAGTTTATAGACATTAAGGTCTCCAAGGGAAAAGAATCATTGATTTCTTTAGTCGGATGATCCCCTTGGTATGGATCCTCAAGTCTACTAAGATGGTCCGCGGCTAGGTTTTCTGCTCCTTTTTTATCGCGGATATCGATTTTAAATTCCTGGAGCAGCAAAACCCAACGAAGAAGTCTTGGTTTGGAATCTTGCTTTGTCAACAAGTACTTCAACGCGGAATGATCGGTGTACACAATGGTGGTGGAAAGGACAAGATAGGGGCGGAATTTTTCAAAAGCATAGACAACAGCTAAAAGCTCTTTTTCGGTTGTCGTATAATGCAATTGTGCCCCAGTCATTGTCTTGCTAGCGTAATGGATTGGTTGGAAGTGTTTGTTCACTCTTTGTCCAAGAACCGCTCCAATAGCAAAATCACTAGCATCGCACATCAACTCAAAAGGAAGCTCCCAATTAGGGGTGACCAAGACGGGTGCCTTAGTTAGCTTATCCTTAAGTGAGTTGAAGGCTTCAAGGCACTCTTTGGAAAAGATAAAAGGAGTATCTTTTTCCAAGAGGTGGGTCATCGGGCGAGCGATTTGAGAAAAGTCTTTGATAAATCGACGGTAGAAACCCGCATGACCCAAGAAACTTCTCACACCCTTCACAGTGGAAGGTGGAGGCAACTTTGCTATAACATCGACTTTAGCACGGTCTACTTCAAGACCGGCTTTCGAAATCTTATGTCCAAGCACGACGCCTTCTTTTACCATGAAATGGCATTTTTCCCAATTTAGAACAAGGCGAGTGTCTTCGCACCGCTTTAGCATACGTTCTAATTGGCAAGGCAAGCAGAGAAGGAATCCCCGAAGACCGAGAAATCATCCATGAAGACTTCCATGGTTTGTTCAACCATGTCATGGAAGATAGCTAACATACACCTTTGGAAAGTCCCGGGCGCATTACATAAGCCAAAAGGCATTCTTTTGTAAGCGAAAGTGCCGTAGGGACAAGTGAATGTAGTCTTCTCTTGATCTTGGGGATCGATGGGTATTTGAAAATAACCCGAGAAACCATCCAAAAAGCAGTAATATTCATTACCGGCTAATCGTTCAAGCATTTGGTCCATGAAAGGTAGAGGGAAATGATCCTTTCTCGTGGCATCATTGAGTTTGCGGTAGTCTATACAAACTCTCCACCCAGTAACGAGACGAGTGGGAATCAACTCGTTGTGTTCATTGGGAACAACGGTTATTCCGCCCTTCTTGGGCACACAATGGATTGGACTAACCCACGGTGAATCCGAAATAGGGTAAATCATACCCGCATCAAGAAGTTTAATAACCTCTGTTTTGATGACTTCATGGATTTTTGGATTCACCCTTCGTTGGCTTTGAATAGTGGGCTTATAGTCGTCCTCCATGAGAATTTTGTGTGTGCAGAAGTGAGGATCAATTCCACGAATATCCGAGATTTTCCACGCAATAGCCTTCTTGTGCGCTTTCAACACAGCAACGAGACGAGTCTTCTCTTCATCTTTCAAATCCTTCGCAATAATGACGGGCGATTTCTTGTTGTCGTCCAGGAACACGTACTCGAGATGAGGCGGCAACTCCTTAAGTTCCAAATCCGGAGGATTTTCGACGGGAGGCGTTTTCAAAGTCGTGGCATCGATAGCAATAACCGTGGGAGATGGAGGTGAAGGATTGTCTTCAGTGAGAAGATTGTCAAAGAAACTCATGTCTTCATCCCCCTCGGTGGGAGAATCATTAGTAGCTAAATTCGCATCTCCCATGGTAGCTTCAAGATTGTTCCAGAATAAATCACTATCTCCAAATAGAGACAACGATGAATCAATAGAGGACACGGTCTCAACAGTGGGAAGAGAGGTAGGAATACTTTTGCAAGCATCATTAAAGTGTTCTTCACAAGCCTCATCAAGAACGTCAATACAATTAACGCTCTCATATGAATAAGGCTGTTTAGACAACTTTCCCATGTTGAAGACTACTTTGTCGTCACCCACTCTCATGATAAGCTCTCCGGCTTCAACATCAATAAGAGTGCGACCGGTCCTCAAGAATGGACGACCAACAATAAGTGGCACACGGGGGTCCATTTCGTAGTCGACGACAACAAAATCAGCAGGGAAGGTGAATTTGTCGACTCCTACGATAACATCTTCGGCTATCCCCACTGGATAAGCAACCGTACGGTTGGCCAATTCCAAAGTCATTTTAGTGGGGACTAGCTCTGGGAGAGATAATTGCTTCCAAACACTTAGAGGCATGAGATTAATACTGGCACCTAGATCGGCTAGGGCCATGCAATTCTCTACTCCCGGGAAATTGCAAGGGATAAGAAAACGACCCGGATCACCAAGCTTGGTTGGTAATTTCCTTAAGAGCACTGCAGAGCAGTTCTCATTAAGTTGGGTGTTGGCGATGTCGAGGAGCTTTTCCTTGTCACTCAGAAGGTCTTTAAACATTTTAGCATACTTGGGCATGTGAGCGAGAGCCTCAGCGAAGGAGATATTGAAATTCAGTTGTTTAAACATTTTAAGAAAGTTAGAAACCTGAATATCATCCTTGCTCTTTTGCTTCTCTTTCCTCAACCTAGAAGGATAAGGTATATTGGAAGAAGAGGAAGGCTTTAGGGGAATAGGATCACTCACAAGCACGGGTGGAGGAGGGGTAGAATGAAGAGGTGGAGAAATTGGGGAAGGAGGAGGAATAGGAGCAGGCGACTCGTTCTCCTTAGTCACAACCACCGGTGGAGGTATAGGAAGCTCGGGTTCCTTGGTACCTTTACCACTTCTAGTAGTGATTGCTTTCATCTCCCCTCTTGGGTTCGCAACGGTGTTACTCGGAAGAGTACCCGAAGAAGAGGGTTGACTACTTTGGAAAAAACTAGCCATCATGTTCCTCAGATCATTAGTCTGGCTATCCAACGTGTTTCTCATATCAGCTCGCAAATCATTTCCTTGCTTGACCAGGTCTGCCTTCAAATTGCGCACTTCCTCTTGGAGATTTCCCACTATCACATCATTGGTCCTCATATAGGTGGCGACCTCTTGGTGTAGTGCAGTGTTGGTTTGGTTTGAAGGAGCATTATATGCAGGTGGTTGGTAAGCAGGTTGTTGGTATACTTGATTGTTACGTTGAGGCGGTTGTTGCTGCTTGTGGGGTGGGATATATGGTTGTCGAGGTTGTTGTTGTTGTTGAGTAGGGCGGTTAAGGTTTTGTTGTTGGTTTGGGTTGGTTGGAGGAAAGCCAGGTGGTGAAAGATAGTTGTTGCTGCGGTAGCTAAGCAAGTTACGGTCACCTTGAGGTCTAGCTTGATAAGCAGGTTGTTGGTAGGTGCCATATGCCGCATTCACATTCTCAGCAGGGTAATCTTGGGTGGCGGTACAAGTTGTGTAGGAATGGGGACCACCGCATATCTCACAAGGTTGGCTGACAGCGTTGACTTGTGCGTTTTTAGCGTTGTTGCTGTTGTTGTTGCTGACGGTATGTGTGACAAGCGATTCAAGAAGCGTGGTGATTTTGTCTAATCGCTTGTCGCTGTCATTAGTGCTAGCACTAGCAACATTGGTCCTAACGCTCTTGGTTTGCACACGAGACTTGTTCTCAATGATATCCCAAGCAGCATTGGAAGTTTTAGCCAATAAATTACCCCCTGAGGCACTATTCAGTGAATCTTGGTCACTCATGCTTAAACCATTGTAAAAAGTATTTATTTGATGAACTTTGGTAAAACCATGTTGTGGGCATTTTCTTAAAAGATCTTTAAAACGATCCCAAGATTCACTGAATGACTCATCGTACTTTTGTTCAAAGTTTATAATCTCATTCCGCAAAGCGGTAGTACGAGAGGGTGGAAAAAAGTAATTGATGAACTTTGTTTCCAAATCCGTCCACGAGAGAATACTCTGTGGCGGTTCCTTAGCAAGCCAATGCCGGGCTTGTCCCTCTAAAGAAAAGGGAAAAAGTTGTAACCTTATCACTTCTTGTGGAACACCATTGAACTTGACCGTGTTAGTGAGTTGTAGAAATCTCTTGATGTGGTCGTGTGGGTCATCAATGTGGCGTCCCAAGAATGGTTGAGCTGAGACCATCTGGATAAAGCCTGACTTTAGCTCGAAATTGTTGGCGGCAATTGGTGGAATAACAATTGGATCCATGTTGCCATCGACATGAGCTTGCAGCAATTCAATCATTGGGCGATTATCCGGAAGGTGCTCATTGTTGTTGTTATTCATGTTGTTGAAAGGTGGGTTGTTGTTGTTATTATTGTTGTTCGGAGGTGGTATGTTATTGTTGTTTTGAACACCAGCCATGTCTAAGTTATCGAGAGGCTCGGGCTCTTGATAAGACGTGGATCGAGTGCGCATACACCTGCAAAAGAACGAACAAAGAAAAACAAGGCAAAAATATTTTTGGTTTTTATTGTTTTTTTACTTTTTAGGATTTTTGAAAATTTTATATTTTTTAGTTGTTTTTGAAGATTTTTGAAAAAGTAACGTTCACGGGGAACGGATCCCAAAATCCAATTTCTCACAAAAAACTTTTGATCTTAACGAGAAGAGCCGGCAGCGGCGCCATTTGATACAAGCATTTTCAATGGGTTCAGATTAAATGTCTCTCGATATCCTCTCGAATTGATCTAGGCCTTAAGTGGAATGATTGTTCTTGGTTACTAAATAAAGGGGTTTGGTTTTCTATTCTAAAAAGTGGAAATGAAGGTTTAAATCAAAGGCAATTACTCTAATTAAGATTAACAAAAACTTGGCTGAAAATTTAAAGTTCAAAATAGAATCAAATTAAAATTAAAGTTAAAAAATAAACTGTGAAATATGGGTAGAGAAACAGTAGATTAATCAACAGTAAAATAATAGCATTAAAATACTCAAAAATAATTGATTCGGAACTAACTGATTCGGAAGACACTATTCACTCATCCGGAACTTGCTCATTCGGAACATACTCATCCGGAACTTTCCGAATGAATGTTCATTCGGAACTTCTCCTTGATTCGGAAGTCACTGGTTCGGAAGTTTTAAACTTCCGAATGAAGAACTGGTTCGGAACTTATGGCCTGAGTCGGAACCTTCCGGATGAAGGTTGATTCGGAAGTTGCTGATCCGGAAGTCACTGATCCGGAACTTAGTGTTTGGTTCGGAAGTTTCCGAACGAAGCCTTCATTCGGAACTTTTTGTCTTGGTTCGGAACTTTGGAAACCCAGATACAGAAACAGTAACGAAGAACACGGAACACAGGTTTTTAATCAAAATCAAATCAAACACTTAAAAAGGTTTTACCAATTTAAACACAAATCATTTAGACAATATAAGCAACAAATCCCACTAATAAAAACACAAATCCAAACAACTTTTGAAGATCAAATCAAGAAAAATAAAACTTAAGAACTTGAAGATAAAAATGGAGATGAACAAGATGAAATGAAAGATTAAACAAGAACTTTGAATTGGATGATTAATGTTTTGACAAGATGAAACAAGGATTAAAATTACAAGATCAAAGAACTAATAATAAAAATCACCAATCACCCTAGTGGTGATGGTGTTCTACGAACCAGGAGGAAAGAAAAGGGAGGAAGAAAGAAAAACTAGCTCCCTAAAATGTGTGTGGGATGGCCTATTTATAGGTGTTTCCTTTGGTTGGTGAGTGGGCTTTCTCCCGTTCTTCGTGTCTTTTCGTCTTTTCAGAAAAGTTTCCGTTTTCGATTCTGATTCGGGATTTGTTGTCGATTAAATTCAACTCGTCTTTTAATTTCTTCGTTTAATAGACTTGAGTTTCTTCGACTTATATAAATCTTCCATCTTTGGTCCTTTTCTTCGATAAATCTTCGAATAGGCCCAGCGACTTCAAATCTTTTGCATCTCTTGGACAATAGACTTTATCTTGAGTCTTTTTCTTCAGTAAAACCCGTGCAATCCCATGTTTTCTTCAATATTCATCCGGTTGGCTCTGAAAACACAATAAACACAAAAACCACGCATAATTCCAAACAAATGATATTAAATACGTGTTTTGGTCTCGTTTTAGCCCGAATTAAGTGGTAAAAGGATGGGTGTTTACACACCTATCAAACTCTGTCTTACTATCTGAAGCAGCATCAAGGAGATTGGTAGGATCTCTCTTCTCAAAGGGGACAGACTTACCACGACGAGCCTTCTTCTTTCTAATAGAGCGGCGAGGTGAAGGGACACCATAAGAAGATTCATCCTTGACCTTTCCAGCAGCAGTAGCATCAGCAGTAGGAGAAACAAAGTCCTTACCAACCATAGGATCAGATTTAGCTGCACTAGCGGATGAGGTAGGAAGTGGTTCAGTCACCGGTGTTGATGTTGGCTTCACAACATGAGTAACATGAGTGGGATTAGTAGCAGGAGTTGTAGTAGCTTCATTGGTGGTGGTAGTATCAACATGAGAGTGAATGGGATTAACAGTTGAAGTGGTGGTGGTAGGAACAGCAGTAGAAGAAGCACTAAAAGATGGAACCCCAGAAGTATCCTTGTGAACATACGACGAAGAGGTGGGAGCAGCAACAGGCTTAGAAGTGAGGACAACACGAGGAGGTGGGCGATAAATCAAGTGTTCATGGACAGGTGTATTTTGACGCTTGATCATCTTTGTGTAAAGATCTTTAAGCTCATCAAATGACAGCCTCCTCACCCTTTCCCATGTCCATCATGTCTGATAGTAAGCAGCCAATTGATTCTTAACATATTGCTGCATCAACCTTCTCTCCTCGGTACGCGACAAAGGTCTGTTACGGCGCTTTTCACGAAGCTGGGCAGCAAGAGACAACTGTTGTTTACGCATCAAAGCCATTGCCCGTTGAACACAATTGCCTTGATTCACATCAGCACCCAACAAATTTGTGAACTGCGAGTAGTCAGAAGTAAGTATGGTAAGCACCCTCATCCAGTCATTGTCATTCCAATGCATGGCGTCATACCTCAACTACTCACGTCTTTGTTGTTGAAGAGCTTCATCCCCAGCCCTGGCCTGTTGGTCAAGCCCCTCTTGCAATCGCTGAGCAGCCTCTTCCCCCAATCTTTCTTCCTCTAATTGTCTGCGAGTACGCTTCCTGGAAGGAGAGGGTGCATCAGTCATAGGGTCTTTACCCTTGGGATCATGAGAGGGACATCAGAAGATCTAGCAGAAGGACCAGCATAATCATCCATTGGCTTGGGATCAGCAGCAGCATTAGGAATGCATGAAGGACTAGGAGGAGCAGGCAAATCATCACTCGACTTATCAACAAATGCAGCTGATAGGTGTGTAAACACCCATCCTTTTTACCACTTAACTACAATAATAACCAAGCCAAAACGTGTATTTTATGTCGTAAATGTCGGAATTATGCGTGGTTTGTGTTTTTGTTGTGATTTAGGACGAAAATGTGAAAAAGGGAGAAAACACGGGCATTCACGGGCTTTTATCGAAGAAAAAGACAAAAGACGAAGTCAAGAAATCAAGAGTGCAAAAAGAACGGAAGTCCAAGACCAATTCTGAAGATTTATCGAAGAAAAAGTCAAAAGACGGAAGTTTACTTAAAGCCAAAGAACTCAAATCTTATTTACGAAGAAAATTCAAAGACGAGTTTAAAGAAATCCCGAGACAAAGTCATTAAAGTCGAAGCACTAAGAAGATTAAGGACTTAATGATGCAATTAAAGAAAGAAGAAAGAGGAGAGGAAACTTCCTAATCACCTCCCTAATCCTCCTATAAATAGATTAGATTTCATTCCATTTGTTTTTGTTGGCTAGAGTGACACTAGTTCTTCCACCCTTTTAATTACTTGTTCTTTACATTCATGTCAATTTAAATACATTGTCTTGCACCTTAAATACCTTTAATTTCAAGTAAGTTTCCATTTAATTATTGTCAATCTTTACTTTTATTGTTTGATCTCCTATCTTCCTTTCTTATTTGATCATTAATCTTTATGCTTTATTGTTCATGTTTATGTTTTTGATGTTTTATTGATTTGATTAAAGTGGGTTTTGATTATTTTGATTATTATTGTTAGTGTTTTTGATTTGGTTTGATTAGTATTTGTTATTAGATCATTTGTGATCAGTTTGATTTAATCTTGTGGTTGATTTTGATTAGTTTTGTCTAGATTCGTAGCTTTTTGTTTGTCCCGTGTTCTTCGCTGTTTCTGATCTTCCAGGTTGTTCCGAATCAAGACTTTATTCCGAATCAAGGTTTGTTTGTTGGTTATTCCGGATCAATCTATTCATTCGAATCAAGGTTTTGTTAAGAATATTCTGAATCAGTGGAATATTTCGGATCAGTGTGGTATTCCGAATCAGCAAAGTTATTCCGAATAAAGGACTTATTCCGGATAAAGTGACATATTCCGGATCAAGGTCTTTCATTCGGAATAATTGATATTCCGGATCAGCTGTTCATTCGGAACATTCCGGATAAAGGAGTTGTTGTGAATTATTCCGAATCAAAGATATTCTGGATCAAGGATTCATTCGGAACATTCCGAACGAAGGGAAGATTTATTCCGATTAAGCAACATTCCGAATCAAGCTATTTATTCCGAATCAAGGGGTGTTCATTCGGAACATCTGTTATTCCGGATCAAGGTGTTCATTCGGAATATATTCCGAATCAAGGATTTTGGTAAATATTCCGAGTAAAGAAGAACATTCCGAACGAAGGTGACATTCCGGATGAATGTTTATTCCGAATGAGGGTATTATTCCGAATGAGCATTTTTAGTTTCTTTTAAGTTTCTGTTTGTTAATTTTTAATTTACAAGCTTTACTTTTCCCGCCTTTTTCCTTAGTCGCACTTTAAGATTACTTGCCTTAGATTTATTTTAAGCTTGCCTTAGTTTAAGTTTTAGTTGCATTTTAAGTTTGCCTTTAGGATAGTTTTAAGTTTGCGTTATTTACTTTTGATTGCCTTTCAATTTCTCGTCACGCTTTTTAATTGCTCGTCATTTATTTTAAATTAGATTTAGATTTACTTTTCTTGCTCTTTACTTTAAAGTTTTTGCACCTTTTAATTTTACTACAGCGACACAACTATTTGTTTCCACCAAAGAACGATTGAGTCGCATAGTTAATCCATTTTTCAATTTGAAGAGACCTGAACAACGAACTTTAATTTTTATACTGGCAAAAGCCTTGTATCAAATGGCGCCGCTGCCGGCTCTTTTCGTGAAGATTAACGGTTTTCGGTGAGAGACGCGTTTCGTGAGCGTTATTTTATTGCTTAAAAATTTCTAAAAAATCCCTAAAAATTAAAAATTTCAAAAAATCCATAAAAATTAAAAATTTTCAAAAATCCAAAAAGATTTTATCTTTATCTTTATAGTGTATATATATTCTCTTTGTGTTTGGTTTCTTTTTCTTTTGCCTTTGTAGGTGTATGCGTACTAGATCTTCTACTTATCAAGAGCCCGAGACTCCTGAAGATTTAGCTATGGCAGGTGTGAACAACAACAATAATCCACCGCACCTCAATAATAACAACAACAATGTTCTTCCACAGCCCGATCTTCGGACAATGGAAGAGCTTTGTCAACCCACAATGTTTGGACGAGGAGGACCGATTGCGCCGATGCAAATCACGGCTCCGGAGTTTTCGTTGAAGCATCACATGATCCAGCAGGTGCAAACTAATCCATTTCGAGGAATGCCTGATGATGATGCCAACAAACACCTCGACAAATTCATTACTATCACTCAAAGCATGAAGTTGCCCAGTGCCACAATGGATGTTCTTCGCCTTCAACTCTTTCCACATACTTTATCACACCACGCCGAGAAATGGTTTGATTGTCTCCCGAAGAATTCAATTCATACTTAGGATGACATGACTCAACGCTTTTTGTCGCGCTACTTTCCACCATCCATGGTTACGAGCCTTCGCAATCAAATCAGCGGTTTCATGCAAGAACCCGATGAATCTCTCTTTGATGCTTGGGAAAGATATAATGTTTTAATTGATCGTTGTCTAAACCCCAACATGCTCCCTATGACCTTAATTGATACTTTCTACAACGGTTTGACTTTTCGTGATCGTGATACGATTAATGCAGCCGCCGGTGGCACATTTATGAAAAGAAGACCCGAGGAGTGTAGAGAGCTTATTGAGAACATGACTACTCATCACAAAAACTGGGATTCCTCCGCTTCTTCAAGGAACAACCCGAGAGTCAATGTTTCTTCTACTTCAGCAAACCCCGACATGACCGAATTCACCCGCATGATGGCCGAAATGAACAATATATCTTGCTCCTCGCTACAAACCAACAACAAGTTAAAGCGGTGGCCAATCCTTGTGAGACATGCGGCGGTCCTCACTCATACACTGATTGTCTTTCTACTCAAGGAAATCCGGAAAACGTGTATGCGGCTTATGGTAACTATTCACCGGAAAATTATCAAGCCCGACCTCAAGGGGATAGAAATTTGCTAAGTTACCGGTCCAACAACTATCTTTCACCCGGTTTTTCTCCTCAAAACCAAAACCCCAACAAAAACTACACTAGAAGCAACCAAATTCCACCTAGAGCTTCTAATCCTTATCACCCACCCGCTCAACAAGCCCCACCCATCAATCAAGATGTTGAAGCCTTAATGAGAACCCAAGGAGAGCAAATCAAGAATCTACAGAGCCAAATTATCAATTTGAAAGGAGATATCACCAAGAAAGGGAATGACATTAGATCCGAGCTTCGAGATAATATTCAATCCTCCTTCAGCAATCAAACGATTGATTTGAAGAATATGCTGGCTAGTTTCTTACCCACCACTCCCTCTACTTCGAGTTCTCTACCTTCAAACACCGTCACCAATCCGCGAGCGAATGTGAGTGCTATTACTACCCATAGTGGAGTTACTTTAGTAGGACCACCTATTCCGCCCCCATCATCTACACCTCCTCCACCACCATTTATCCCTACTACTCCCACACCTAGTATTAGTACACCATTACCGTCTCCGCCTTGTCGTAAAGAAGTACCCACGACGAATCCTCCACCAACCCCACCTCCCACTTTTAACCCTTCAACATCTGAACCTTCACCTTCTACACCTCCACCACCCAAACCCAAAATTCCTTATCCATCTCGCTTAGGCAAGGCCAAAATGCACACTAAGGATGACACTCAAGTGTCAAACTATTTGAAGAAAGTTTCAGAAATGACTGTCACTTTTCCCCTTGTCGAAGCTCTAGCACAAATGCCTAAATTTGTCAAGATGTTTAAGGAATTGCTTAGCAAGAAGGATAAGATGGCCGAGTTTGTTAATAATCGATTAAATGAAAATTGTTCTGCCGTCCTTCTTAAAGAACTTCCAGAAAAACTTGGAGATCCCGGTCGTTTTGTGCTACCTTGTACTTTTAACCAAACCGACAAATTTACTGTCTTAGCCGATCTCAGGGCAAGTATTAATTTGATTCCTTTAAGTGTTTGGAAAAAATTATCATTGCCCGACCTTACACCCACCAAAATGACTCTTGAGCTAGCCAATCGCACTCTCGCTTACCCCGTTGGTATTGCCGAAGATGTGTTCATTAAAGTTGGCACATTCACTTTTTCGGTCGACTTCGTCGTTGTTGATTATGAAATGGACCCTCGTATTTCGTTAATACTTGGACGCCCATTTTTGAGAACCGGTAGAGCTTTAATAGATGTGGATAAATGTGAGCTCATTTTAAGAGTCGGGGATGATGCACAAGTTTTTGAAATGGGGAAGCTTACAAGCAAATTCTATGGAAGAGAATCAGCGAATATGATTAATGTGCTTGATGATTTTGTCGTCTACAACAATCCTCTATTCGATTCTTGCAATGATAATCCACTTTTTCAAGATGATGTGGATGATTCTCTCTCCAATTTGGAACCTTCACCCATATATGATTCTTCACCGATCTATGATGCTTATGATGATGATTCTAGCTCCGATGGGGATGATTATGATGACTTTACTTCTGAGTATCCCGACATGCCCACTTATGATGATTTTGATGAGGCCGATACTCTTTCGAGTGATTCTTCTCATGATGAAGATCCTCCGCCTACCATGCTTAATCCTACTTTGGATGACTACTCATTTGAGGAAGACTTCCTTACTTTTCTCAATACCTACTTCCCTCATGAGAGTGATGCTCCTCCTTTAGAATTTGATGATTATGGTCTTGATCCTACTTCGGATTTGAAGAAAATTCTTTCAAAGGAGAAGAAACCGGAAGACACCAACATTCGCATCACGTATGATTTAACACCTCTTTGTCCACCTTCTGAGGACGAGGTTGTGCATTTTCTTCGCGGATCATCTTCAAATTCTGATGAGCCTGTGTGTTATTTTCCCCTAAAGGAAAAGGTGTTCGACCCCAGTATCGATATTCTTCAGCCATCTCAGTATCCGTCTGATGAAATAAAAGGAAATATCTTTGGAACTTATGGAAATATACTTGCACCTCTTCACCCTTGCTCCCACCGTGCTCCATCTTTGCTTAAGGGAACCTTGCCTACTCTTCTTTGGCTTGCCTTGTTCGCCTTAAGCTTGTGCTATTTGATGGACGAAAACTATGTATTTGATCCCGGTGGATGTTTTTCATGCTTCTTCCTATGTTAATCAAGGTCGAGTCAGGCTCACGACTCGGTAATCAAAAATCAAGCGCTTCTTGGGAGGCAACCCATGTATCTATCTTTTAGCTATCTTTATCCTAAGTGTAGGGGAGACCCGTTGGTGTCTGCTATTTCCTCTCTTCTCATATTCAGGGATTCGAGCGCTCAATGATCCACTCTTGATGATTTTTGACGACCCGTGATTCCGTGTTTCCATCTTCCCGGTTCTATCCTAAACTCTTTTCGATTCACTATTTTATATTTTCCAATATTAAAATAGGAATCTCTTTAGTTGTCTCTTCCTTAGCAAGATTTAAACAAAGTGCACAATGTCCTAAGTGTAGGGGAATTTACTCCCACATGCTTAAACATTGAGGACAATGTTTATCTCAAATGTAGGGGGACTTCTATCGAAGTTAAGTGGTCTTTTCTTTGTATTTGTCCTCATTTTAACCGGAAAATCAATTTTTCGACATTTTTCAAAATTTTTGATCAATTTTGGCCTATTAGTTTTTACCTTTGTACAGTTATTTTCTTTCCTTATTAGAATAAATTTTAATAAAGTGGTTTTAATTTTCAAACGTTGTGAATCTTTTGATTCAACCCGAGTTTACTTATTTAAGTTTACTCTAGCTAGTATCCTTAACGTGTTTAAGTCAAGTTTTGCTAGGCTTTTATATAGGGAGCTATAAAACGCGAAAGTCTTAACTCTCACGGGTTAAGAACAAGAACTTTTCGCAAGTTCCTATAATTGATCCTAGAGAGTCGTTTATCAAGGGAACTTTAAAATGCGATTTCTAAACTTGAAAAAGTCTAAGAATTTGCAAGATCCTATAGACGACTCGAAAACCCAAAAGTTTGATTTAATAGGCTAAGCATCCACGAGTCTCATTCCTTGAGATTTTAAATTGTGGAGAACGAGAGATGATAGAGTCAATTATAAGTTTGGTATTCTTTCGTGAATTTATGTGAGTTAATTATAAGCCTATTCTCCCATCGCTTGCTAATAAATTTATCTGCAATAAATAAGGTTGTACGATTTGAAAAGTGACTTAGCTTCTAGCCCAAGATCGTTTAAAAGTTGCTCGGTAATGATTAGAGTTCATAGCCAAGGCATAACTTATTGAAGCGGTATGCGAAGATTGGCGAGTTCGAAAAGGCCCTAACAAGGCATGAGGGCTACATTTTGTTCTAAAGATCCAAAGTGATGTGAAGAATCATTTATCAAAGATCAATATGAAGGATCGAGACACACGATGAAAAGCAAATACTCCCGTAAAGATCATGGAGAAGTCTATCCAAAAAGGCCCTAACAAGGTATGAGGATGTAACACCCCCAAATTTGTACAACTCAATACGGCGGAAGACTAGTTGGTGTTACGGGTTAGCACATTACTCACATCATAGACAACGCATAAAAATCGCGTCGTTTATTAATAAAGCATTTCCATTCATAAATATCAAAGTTACATCGGTCCCAAGTCATATTATTTCATACAAAGTTTTACAAGATATTTGAATGGAAAATATTGTTTAAGTGCGGGCCATGAATTCTTGTCGTCTTCCCGAGAATTACCTTCAAGTACCTGAGATAAAACATGTTAAAAGAAAAGGTCAGCGATAACGCCGAGTGAACTCATAGAGTTTAATAAATTCCATCAATATAATATCAGTATAAAATTATTACTGAAAATCATCTTGCACAAATCATTTTAATAGGCCATAAAATAGCCAAAATCATTTTATACCAATCCTTATCGAAAATCATAATATAGGCATTTGCCTTAAAAATTATTATACGAGCCATCGTAAAAACATCATACAATACGTCTTATGACGTTGTATAAAATCAAATAAAAACCGTTATATGAATATGGTTATGAAAACCAAAACACAAACATAATATCAATAGTATGACCCAGTATTGCTAGTCAGGCAATACATCGTAATTCGAAGCATCTAATAGTATTTCGTTAGTTTTGGATTATTATAAGCCGCATGACATTGTTACCTTACTAAACCAACAACGGGTAGCTAACCCGATACCAATTTTGCCCATCTAAAGTAGCGTGTCGTCACAAAGGTCACGCTATGGAAATCTTCTCATACATAAATTCGCTTACCAATCAATATGGCACGACGGGGATCAACCGTCAAGGCGCGAACTGGGGTGATCGTCCCCAAATAGTACTATTAAATGTATAAGCGTCTACCAAATCCCGGTAGTTCACAATTCATGCTAATGGGACTTTTAGTGACATAACCTAACTTTAATAATCCATTTAATTTCATCCATCGGGTCCTTTAATCATTTATCGGGTCATACAATCGGGTCATTCAATCATTCGGGTCCAAAATCAATAAACAATCAATCGGGACAAATGGTGTCCTATTTAATAAAAAACTAACATGTTATCTCCCTCGCGGGTTTATAAAACATTTATAAAAACATTTAAAAGAGTGCGAGGCTATGAACTCACGTTGATGTGGGAAGGCGGGTTATCGGCAATTCGGACGTACGGTACGTGCTTCAATCACGGAAACCTAGACAAATAATACTCGTCTTAGACTCATGTCCAATGACTTTATAAAAATAACAATTATGTATACATATGATGATTATATACATATGATGATCAAGTGGGTTTACATATCCTCATTTACTCATTTTTGTGTTATATGTCGATAACCTTTATACTAGCTTACTAGTTTTACCCATTTACGTGTTTTAAGTCCAATAAACTTATTATAAGTTCTTTAACTTGTTTTAATCCATGTTATACTTATATTATCAGTATCTATAATTTACAAGTTGGGCCTAAATGGGTTAAGCCCAATAAGTTCTTTTTATAGGTGTTTATCTTATTTAGTCCAATTATTAGCCCAAGTATTAGTCCAATATGTTTACTTAGCTCGTTAATGTCCGTATGCCCTATAGTTCGGGTTTTATCGGTTTTTACTTGTTATTCATGTCTATATATCAGTATATAAGTTTTGTAAAGTTTTCATTAGACGGGTCCAACCATCTAAGTTTTATTTAACAAAAACGTTAATTTTACGGCGATAGCCGAAAAAGTCGTAAAAATCAAGTTTATAGTTTTATAACTTATAAAACTTAACAAGTTACTATTTTTATAAAATGTCCACTTATTTAACCTTTTACATACTTATATAAATAAAATCCATAAGTTAGTGGGTTTTTATTTTACATTTTATACTATTAAATTTTGAGTGCTTATATAATAGTATTATTCTTTAATTTCCAAAAATCTGATTTTTAACTTCATGTTCACCATTTTTAACATATCTAGAGTTCTATAATGAATTGTAAGCTCAAATTTTTATCAAATAAACTACATGATATGTGCCACATTTAACTCTTCTATAGCTACTGTTGAATCATCTTCTAAATATTTTCTAGAAATCGTCCAAAACAATAACCTCAGATTTATACCCTAAACTTGTTTTGATCATATCTCACTCATTATTTTGATTCCATTGCATGGCCAACTCTCACATGTGCACAAGACCCATAGCTTACTGTAAATCCATTCTACTTCATCATTTTATCAGTTTACCATATGGTTCTTTACTGTTTTATACAGCCATCAAATTTAACTAAGATTTTAACCTTGTTTCTTATGGTTTTTCACCTTTTTATCCATGATTATCAACAACAAATCCCCAGATAACATTTTTATCATCATATAATCATCATAAATATATACAATAGGAAATAAAATACATATTTACATAATCAAAATAACAAGAAGATGAGGAGGACAATCTTTATACCACCATGATGATGTAGGTTGATCAAAACATGGATTTTTGATGGAGAAACTTGTGCATAGCCAAGACCATCTTTAAGACCACCATGCTCCATGAAATCCTTGTGGAAAATCAGACCTAAGACATCATAAAAACTCCTCCATGGATGTTATAACTTGCACCAATCTTCATTTTTTTGAAAGGAGATTAACATATGTTGATTATAACATATGTTTTTGGTTAAAATTTGTATGAAATGGGTGTTTGAAGTGTAAAATGGGACGGCATCACCAAGAGAGAAAGAGAGGATATTGTGTGGTTTGCATGTGTGTAAATGAGAGAAGTAGTAATGGTTTGATGGTTTTGTGAAGTAAGTAGCTTCATATTGAAGCTAAAGACATGTGTAAACACTTAGCTACCAATTTGACACATATAGTGTTGTGGTGGCAATGCAAAAACCATCCCATATTGCTAGTGGGGTGGGACAATGTATTTTGTCCCATCTCACTAGTTTACGGGTATTCCTCGATTCTAGTTTCCTCGATTTGCGTGCCCTGTCGTTTTACGAAAAACATTTTTATAAATTATGAATCAACGTCACAAAACGAATCCAATAAAAATTGTTTCATCAAAAACGGAGTTCGAAAACGTAAATACGTAATCCTAGGGTTTCCGGTTTAGTCGTAAAGGACGTTAAAATAAAATCGTAAGTCCTAATCTCTTCTCGTAAATTTGTGAGTTTATGAACTAACACAAATTTAAAACTCCAAAATAATATTCACGGATAAATTTATTTTCTGAAATGTCGGACTGTCACCAAAGACGGTGTATGTAAACGTAAGCACGTAACGTTGAATCCTCCGGTTTAGACGTAATCGATGCTACTCCAAGATGTAAATCCAAATTTCTTCCCAAAAATATGTGAGTTCATATTGTAACATTAAAATAATGTTTTTAAATAATATTCGAGAATAAAATATCAACCATAAATTGACGGATTGTCACAGAGGATATATAGATCCAAGTCCTAAAAGGAGACGGATCGTTGTATATCAAAATCCCAAATAAAGATTGGAGAAAAATGAAGAAGTCGCGGTCCATATATGAAGAATCTCTCAAAACTTCAAGTGAAGAAATTCCTATTATGAAGAGAAGACCATTATTTCATGAACGTCTCTCAAGATTTGAAGTATGAAGTTGCTGCCAAATATCGGTCCGAGAAAGGTCTCAAATCGCGAAGCGAGTTATGCCAAGATATGAACTTTATGAGGTCCCGAGAAGCAGTTTTAAAAGATTTTGTCGTTTAGCTAACTATTGATTAAATCGTCCCACTTTATTTTCAGCCTTAATAACTATCGAAATAAGTCAACAATGCATCCTCGTGATCATTCAAGACAACAATAAAATATAAGAGATACACCTAGGAATAAGGGAGTCTAAGTAAATAATTGGCCCACATGAGTTCGTGTTAGTTTGCTAACTTATAATAACAATGATCTCGTTTTTAAGCTTGGTTTGGAGAAAGTGAAAACTTTAGGATGATGATCATTCATGACATTTTCAAAACCCTAAGGTAAGTTTTTGATTTCTTTACTTGTTTTGTTATTTTCTATCTTTTTAATAAAGGCCAACGTGGATTGATTATGATGAAAAGTGTAAAATGTGCTTTGTAACTAATGCATTGCATGAGGACATTGCAATGGTCAAGTGTAGGGGATTTGATAGGTGTGTAAACACCCATCCTTTTTACCACTTAACTACAATAATAACCAAGCCAAAACGTGTATTTTATGTCGTAAATGTCGGAATTATGCATGGTTGTGTTTTTGTTGTGATTTAGGACGAAAATGTGAAAAAGGGAGAAAACACGGGCATTCACGGGCTTTTATCGAAGAAAAAGACAAAAGACGAAGTCAAGAAATCAAGAGTGCAAAAAGAACGGAAGTCCAAGACCAATTCTGAAGATTTATCGAAGAAAAAGTCAAAAGACGGAAGTTTACTTAAAGCCGAAGAACTCAAGTCTTATTTATGAAGAAAATTCAAAGACGAGTTTAAAGAAATCCCGAGACAAAGTCATTAAAGTCGAAGCACTAAGAAGATTAAGGACTTAATGATGCAATTAAAGAAAGAAGAAAGATGAGAGGAAGCTTCCTAAGCACCTCCCTAATCCTCTTATAAATAGATAGATTTCATTCCATTTGTTTTTGTTGGCTAGATTGACACTAGTTCTTCCACCCTTTTAATTACTTGTTCTTTACATTCATGTCAATTTAAATATATTGTCTTGCACCTTAAATACCTTTAATTTCAAGTAAGTTTCCATTTAATTATTGTCAATCTTTACTTTTATTGTTTGATCTCCTATCTTCCTTTCTTATTTGATCATTAATCTTTATGCTTTATTGTTCATGTTTATGTTTTTGATGTTTTATTGATTTGATTAAAGTGGGTTTTGATTATTTTGATTATTATTGTTAGTGTTTTTGATTTGGTTTGATTAGTATTTGTTATTAGATCATTTGTGATTAGTTTGATTTAATCTTGTGGTTGATTTTGATTAGTTTTGTCTAGATTCGTAGCTTTTTGTTTGTCCCGTGTTCTTCGCTGTTTCTGATCTTCCAGGTTGTTCCGAATCAAGACTTTATTCCGAATCAAGGTTTGTTTCTTGGTTATTCCTGGCCAAGATAGTCAGCCCATCCTCCTCAACATCTTCATCAGAATCAGAAAGCACAACTTTCTTCTTTTGGCGCTTTAGCTATGACTCCGATGCTTTAACCCTATTCGCCAATGGAAGCACGAAGTCTCGTGTGAGCTTGCGGTGCGGATTGAAGTCATCTTCCAAAGAAACAATCTTCGCATAATATATGTGCATAAGATCTAGCAAAGAAGTTAGAGTAATAGATTCCTCAACTTCCCTACCAAGAGGACTTGGCTTGGGGGATGCATCATTAGGACCAAAAGCAACAGATGGGTCATCCATATGAGCATGAGAGCTGGAAGGCTTCTCAACAGAGTGCGAAGTTAGGCTAGGAGGGGGAGTATCAGCAAATGAGGACTCATGTGGGCGAGAAGAGGGGGCAGCTTTTGAGTTGGATGGCATTTATACCACCACCTCTCTAGCTGGCTCCTCAACCTCCACATGAGGCACACCAGTAGCAGGGTGCTCCTCCTCCATAGGATCATTCTCCAATGGAAGTTCCTCCTCGGCTTCATCTGCCGGAGGAATCACATTAGGATCCCCTTGGGCAAGGCCCAGCATAGCATCAGTAAGAGGCCTCAAAGGACCCTTATAACCAAGTGCCATATTCGCATACACCTTGGAACTAAGCTTTGGGGTCTCATATTCCTCTCTATTCCTAGGTAGGCACATAATAACCTGCTGCAAAAACCTAGGGTACATCAAGCACTTCTTCCTAGAGCCAGTATCACTAAGGTTACAAATCATGGCATCAAACAAGTAACGAGAAAAGTTAAAAGTACGACCCTGAGCAATACAAATAAAACCAGTAGCAAAGGGGATGGGAAAAGCATCCCAACTCCCATACTTTGGACTCAAACAATGAATCAAGAAATGAACCAATAGCTTCCATTGAGGGTCAAATCTATTCTTCTGGAAGTTAAACTTCCCCCCATGATTATAACTTATAGCAGCCATACCACCCAATACCTCGGAATTGGGAATAGAGACAATGCCGTCTTCATCCTGAAGATGAAGGGAAGATCTAATGGATGCCTCAAACACCACATATGAGCGACCATCTATGGTAGCACGGAGTTCTAGTGGGTGACCCAAAACATCAACGAGGTGGGTAGTTGCCCAAAACTGACGTATAACAGTATCATACAAAGTGGGGCAAACAGTAAGAGCATACCTTTGAATGGAAGCTTCAATGTATTCCAGGATGTCTGTGAACTCTTCTCTTTTAGGACCTTCGCCAAGATAGGCCACCTTGTTGTGATCGGGTTTGTACTGGAGTGCGGCCATTGTTGATGATTGAAGTAATGGAAGAGGATTGATCGAAGATGGTGAAGAGTAGGAGCATATGTGTGTGTGTATGGTTGGGATGATTGAGTCAAATGAGGGATTTGACCATAAATAATGGTCATAAAACTGTTCATTGACCCCTAATTATGGGGGTTGCCCTTTCAAAATTAAGTCATTAATGCAAGAGTAATCACTTGCCCCTTAAACCATTATTTGAAAATCCCAATTACCAAAGATAAACCAAAAAGATATACACCAGAAGTAACTCGCGATAACTGAAAGTCAAAACGCGTAAAGGTCAACACTAGGAGCACCAAGTGGTCAATGAAAGTCAACGAAGTGAAAAGTGACCCAAAATCGATATTAGAAGCCAACCATGAGTGAAATAGAAGGGTTTGTACCCACTAGGAGCAGAAGACTGCCACTAGGAGTAACCAAAATCTTACACTAGAAGTTGCACACACCGCAAATACCCATGAAAACTGTTGTTAGAATCTACCATATGTTAGATTGTGCAATGAAATATGTACAATAAGCCTCCCCTTAGGCTTAACCTCCCCTCAATCCTAGGCCTCAAGGATTGAACATACCAATGTGAACCACCAAGTGGTTGAATCTCGGACCATCAAATGATATAGTTAATAAATCAGCAACATTATCATCCGTATGCACTTTAAGAACCTGTATCAGCTTCTTCTCATTGGCATCCCTTATAAAATGGTACCTAATCTCAATATGCTTGGGTCGTTGATGAAAGACAGGATTCTTCACAATGCAGATAGTGCTTTGATTGTCGATGAAAATTTTGGTGTTCATGAAGTTGAACCCATAATCCAGCATCTGATTTTGTATCCACAAGACTTGTCCACAACAACTAGCAGCAGCTACGTATTCAGCTTCTGTCGAAGAGGTAGCTACTATTGTTTGTTTTTTACATTGCCATGAGATAAGTCTTCGACCCAAAAACTGACAACCACTAGTAGTAGATTTCCTATCGTTATTGGCACCTGCATAGTCACTATCACTATAGGCTTCAAGAACAAAAGGTGATTCCCTTGAATACCACAAGCCTAGCTTGGGTTGTGCCTTGATATACTGAAGATTTTCTTGACTGCATTCAAGTTAGATATGGTTGGAGCCACCTGATGTCTAGAACAAGCACTTACTGCAAACATGATGTGCGGACGTGATGTAGTCAAATACACGAGTGAGCCAATCATTGACCGGTACATATGAACATTTACCGAAGGATCTGGCTCATTCTTGAGTTTAACTTTAGTGACTTCATAAGGTGTTGTTGCTGGTCTAAGAGGTTCCACATCAAACTTCTGAAGAATCTCATGAACATACTTATCTTGACTTATGAAGATACCATCCGACTGCTGGTTGATTTGAAGACCAAGGAAAAATGTGAGTTCTCCCATGGCACTCATCTGAAATTCGCCTTTCATTAGTTGTTCAAACTCATCACACCATTCCTTCTTAGTAGAACCGAAGATAATATCATCCATATATACTTGAACTAGGACGATGTCCTTGGCATTCCTTTTAAGAAACAGCGTTTTGTCAATTGTGCCTCTTCTGTAGCCGTGTTTCGACAAGAAAGTGGACAGACGCTCATACCAAGCTCTAGGAGCCTGATGAAGTCCATATAGAGCTTTAACCACCTTGTAAACTTTCTTGGGGTGAAGTGGATCCACAAAGCCCTTAGGTTGAGTGACATAAACTTCCTCATCAATCTTGCCATAGAGAAATGCACTCTTGACATCCATCTGAAAAATAGTAAAGCCAACATAAGAAGCAAAAGCCAAAAACAGACGAATGGCCTCAATCCTAGCAATAGGAGCAAAGACTTCAGTATAGTCAATTCCTTCAAGTTGCGTGTTACCTTGTGCAACCAGCCTAGCCTTATTTCTCACCACAATACCCTTGCATCTTTCTTGTTTTTGAGAATCCATTTGGTACCAATTGCTGTCTTTCCATCTGGCAAATCAACTAGGATCCAAACATTCTGAAACAAGAACTACTGCATCTCCTCCTGCATAGCCTCCACCCAACTTTGATCCTCAAGAGCATGTGAGACTGACCTAGGTTCCACCTGTGAAAGAAAACAAGCAAACAAGCAGTGAAGAAATTTTGTGTTATTATTACGCTTTTGGTCTTTAATGTAGCTCACAAGAGCATGTCCGGAATATCATGTCAAGTCCAACAGAAACAACTTTTGGCATGAAATTCCACATAATCTCATACCTTTCCTAAGGCAACATAAAAGTTCAAGTAACAACAATAAGGTAACCTGATAAAGGTGTGAATTAACTTATGCACAAGTTTAATGTAGAGTTTCAAGAACCTCACAGTTGAAATGTAGCTGCCATATACATGACGTCATGATTATATTTATCCAAATGTTGTTTATTAAGCTAAATGATTGGGATGTTATTTGTTCATTCTCAGCAGAAGTAACAAAAAGAGTGAAACGATTGTCATGAGGTCCTATATAGCTTTTTATCACTTATATTAGTATATGATTGATATTTAGATATATAGATCGATTGATCAAAGTAAAAAAGAACAGTAGTTGCAGCTATGACTCAAGCTAAACAGGAATTACCTGCATAAGTATAACCAATAATTTGTTCCTTATCCATGTTTGGGACATAGTATAATAAATGGGTTTCTTGTAGTAGCTCTGTTAGTTCAGACCGCAGAGTGTGTTGAGCTGCTATCATATTCCCGTTTCTGGAAAGCTCCTGGCACTCCCTAGTTACACATCAAGAAAAGTGAGTTACATAACTTCTTTACATATTTACGTATATAAACTTTAAATTTTTAGCTCTCATAGGAAGCGCTCATTTGGAAATATCGAAATCATGTTTGTTTCGAATCAAAATCACCTCGAAAGGATTTACTTTGCGACTACGTAAAAAGTTTGTCAGACACTTGGAAACTGAGACCTTTAACTTTCCACTTCCCATATACGGGCCTCATTGTCAATAAAACTTCAGTTATTGTCCCATAAAATTCCTTGTTATTAAACCATTCTACAGCAGCTTGTGCAGCATACGGATCCTCATAAAGTCACCGTAGCATCCCCTTTAGGTTAGTTTGTTACCTTGTCTCGGTATATCCATGTCGGTTTTTTCATTATCTTCATCTGACCCGTCAGGCCTGATGCTTGTAACATCTTTCTCGTACTCTTCAACCTCAACTTCTGGTTGCTTATCATCGTTACCAACTGCTCGATGGTGGACCGCTTCTTGATTCTTTGTCATGCGTATTGCTTGATTTAATGTCATTTTAACATCATCAACCTGCAAACACAAGAAATTATGTACAACTTTAATCTTTATTTTGTAAAGTTGGTTTATATTTGGGACAAATGAGCTCACATGTTGACCGACTTCAACTACTATTTCCTGAATACTTTCTATGACACTTGTTCCGCAAGCCTCAACTTGTGTTTCTGTCTTTTCAATCACAGCTGTTTTTTCCTCATCACCCTCTTCTACTTCCATAACTTCTTTGATTGTTCTGGTGGATACTTGTCTATACTTAGATGCAGGTAAACAATGATAGGGGTTTGCCGTAAACACAAGAACATGAGCCACAGTTGCGATGGCCATTTGTCGCCAAAAAAGCAACATGTAAACAGACCATTATAATCGAAAATGTTAAAGTGGATGACTTACTTCGATAAATATTCTGCAATTCCGTATGAAATATTCCTTGTTTAGGAAGAAATGTTAAGGTGAATCCCTCATATACCTGTTATTGTAATGTAGAAAATGGAATGTACTTGTATTCAGAACATCAAAAATTTAACTTATTTTATATCTATAGTAGCATGTTATCAGTTTTAACCCGCATATCCAAACACCCACAACTACCACACAAAAGACATAATTTTAGGGAAATTCCTCGTGACCGTGTGAATCATGAGCAACCGCCTTGTTAATATAAAAAATGAACGACTATAGACCTTGCTGACCTCTATATTATCTTAAATTTTATATATTTTTCTTAAATTTATAAGCAGCCTATTGGCATTCTCTGACCTTAATTGTGGATGGGCGTTGCTCCACATGAGGTAAACATGACGCAAGTATCAAGGTAGAACACGTGAAGCTCAGTTATTATAACCTGTCTTTTTTCTTTCCCTTTTTTTAGAATGGCAAATGTTAGTGGTTAGTGGGTCGAGTCGTGCAATGACATCCAAGCGGAAGAATGTCTTCTTCGAACCCTCGTCAAGTTATGTTAGACTCTTTATCCCTTTTGCCTGAAAGGCCCTTAGCAGGTCTTGAACCCAAGACCTCCAAGAAACCTCCCCCAAAAAACCACTTTGTGTCTAGAAGCCGTTAGGCTTTTATAGGCTTCCTATCACGTAGTAAATTTATATGTGCTGGTCGTGTACAACTACCTATCATCCTATGATGTGCATATGGTTAACAAATAACAACCGACCCCTACTTTTGATACTTGAACTTTGTTACAGGTTGGCATTCTACAACTTTTCTCATGTAACACGTCTTAGTAGGAGTTTCATCATAAAAACTCATCATAGGTGTTGCTTGAAACATAAGACTCCTACGTAAAAATACAAAAAGAGATGTAAATTTTCCGTGTGTTTTTGGTTATAACAAACAATTAATACTCAAGGTATCTAAAGGCATGTGTACCTGATGAAGGAGATCATCAGAAAGTAATAGAAAGATATGTACCAACATGTTATAAACAATAAAACACTATGTTCATGTAAAGATGGGAATGATAAAAAGGACGTTCAAAATAGAAACTCCACCCAAAAGCTTCGCTAATCACTCTTAGAGCTTTTCGTTATCATAATCCGAAGTGCTTAACTTGGTCGATGATCTTAATTGCAGCCACATATCATAATATATTAGACATAATGTACACAATGGGATAACCGTATCTATGTGGAGCAAGTTGTGGTACAAACCTATTCACATCTTTCCTCAATTCCTTTATGTCACCAGCCCCGTCAAGTATAACGGTATCACCCTTTAATATTGTAATATAAAATTAAGCATACGTTCGAAATATTAGCATATATTACATACTCAAGTCAACCTAATAAATTACTTTGGAGTATTAACACCAATGTTTTCTGTAAAATCGAGGTAGAACAATGATCAAGTCAATGAAAAGTACTAAAAAGGATATAATAGCAAGTGATTAAATAGAAAATGTAGATGGTACCTAATTAGGTGAAGTTGGGTTTTGGTTGGAAGAACTTTCTTAATCATCTCCGGAGCATCGATTAGAACCTAGTCACCTTGCATAGCTTGTAAATCGCCATTATAGCAAGAATTGCATTCCTTCGTACAAATGGATGTCGGTGTTCAATTTGTACGTGTTGTTTTATACATAAAAGTGGGTAAGAACTTACTGTAATATGATAAAAAGGTTTCTCAATTGGTTTTATATTTAACATTTCACGGTCCTTTTTTAACCCATTTACTGCAAGGCCAATATTCTCATTTTGTAACTATTTTAATGGCTTATGCTATATAAAATCATTTTGGTGGGCTTATTTAAAAACCAACGTAAAGGTCTGGTCCAATCACCTTTTAAAGCTAATATAAGCTCTCTTTGAAGGTTGATATTTTCTTCTTTAGATATCACATGCTTATTCATACAATATGTTTTAGTTATTTTTTATCTTCGGGTTTCTTGAATTTTAAGATGAGAGGAGTTACCTCGTGTCTGCATACAGGAAACCTCTAAATGTCTTCAACCAAGCCATTTAGCCTATAAGAACTGAGTTATATTAGAACAAACTAAAAATATACTTATAAGTGAATGAATACATGCAGGTACCGGTTTCTAAATTAGTAGATGCCATGTGTCGTTTCCTAAACTGAGTTTGCATCGAGTAGCCATGGCTGCATGCTGCAGGTCTATTGTAAGATGACCTCACTGTGTACCGCCAAAAATTAGTCTGGATACTGAGGATGGCGAGCTTCATTTCCAGTTTTCTAGCACACAACCAAATATAGCAACCAATTTTGATCTGTATATAAAAGATCATCAAGCTTATAAAATATACAAAAGCATAAAAGCATACAACATTACATATCAGATTACAGCAAGAAAACGACAACCAAATTTAAACATACTCAATCTAGAGTCATTCAAGTAGAAAATCTAAGACCTGTTCTTACATGCTAAAGATCCAGGACCTGCTGAGCATGAAGATGGCTTAAATCCACCAGTAACCAACTTAAATGTTGATGCGGCATTTATTCTTCTTTTCCTCATCTCAAGTTCCTTAATTTTTGAACTGGATGAATAAGACGAATCTGAGAAGATGTTGTTGATTTGATCAATGCTCGTTTATCACCCATGGTAACTTTTAGTAATTTGTTCCAGACTTTTAGTTTTCTAGCCTCGTTACACACTATAAGCGCAGCAAGTGCAGTTTCTTTAACTTTTATAATCAGTTATGGATCAGCTTCGGGCGGCTGCAGTTTTATTGCTTCTGTATGCATCCTTTTTAGGATCAAGTTAATAGCATCATCCATAGAGATAAAAATCTTCAACAAATCTCCCACTTTGTATGAACTTCGTTATTTCCCAAGCATCCAATGAGAATAGGTACAACATTGCTTCTGGTTACTTCTGACCATTAACCCTGTAGTAGCCGCATCAGAGAGATTAGTTTGACCCACCAACATTTTATAAAAATATATCTGCTTATTGTTCAGAATGAAACAACTTAAGAGGTTTTCCCTCTACAACTTTGGACGGTTCTTGTTTCTTTTTAACATTAAAAAACATTTTTACCCATTTATCTCGTTTTTCATAAAAAATAACTGAACTTGACCTGCTTTCATTTAACAAGGTCAGTAAATTTGTAAAAAGCATAATCAAATTAAATCCTATCTTACTTTAGTACCTGCTCCATGTCTGTAGGACCATCCTGTGACCCTTCTTTGTCACCATGTGTGGCATTTTTGTTCATTGCACTGGTGTTCCCAATAAGAAGATCTGCTGGGACTTGACCAGACTTCATAGCCTGATCCACCCCCATCAGCATTAGTACATCACCAATATCTAAATTTATAAGGCAAAACACATTTTATAAGTACAGGAACGTTATGATGTGATTTTAAGGACTCTATTGTTAAAGGATTTTACAGAGATATTAGTCAACTGGATTGTAGCCATAAGGGTTCTAAAAAAAATAAGTTGTAGAGTCCAATTAAGTAAACGGATTATTACAATAAACCTGGATAGGGCCTTACAGATATAAGATTCAGGTGGAACGTGACAAACATTGCAATTGGCATAATTATTATTATCTGTAACATTAATTAAGGTGTCGAAAAGTTCCCTCTTTTTCATGTACACTATGTTGCCAATATCTACAACAATGCATTGCTAATAGTCTCGAGAAACACGCATTTCGCGTCGTCTTTTACAGCTTGTGCAATCCTGGGCTATCATCACAGACAGTCAAGTGTGTGATTCTCGATATGCATGCATGTCACTATGTCAGCATGATAAGTGATAAAGTTACATTAAATTTTCGTGTAAATCTGGTGGTAAAAAAATTGTGATAAATAAAATAACAGAAGTATAAAAACGTCAATTATCTATAGCTGAATCATAACTAATGTATGTAATTAAAAGGTTTTTCAAGGAGTAAATTAGCCACGGGTCACCAAACCCGAGGGCATCATAAGATGCCATTAGAGCTCAACAAACACTCATATAGTTCTCTATCTCGACTTCACACACATCCAGACACTATTTACCGAAACTAATTATCCAGACACTATTACCCCGTATTACCTAGTTAGTTTCAAATCCCAATAACAAACACCCCCTTACTGCTCTATTTCCATAATTTAACTAAAATGTCACAGCTTAATCACTTGGACACACATTTGTCTAAAAAGATTTCATTTTTCCAACATGTCACATATGTACAGTTCTGGAACATCAAAAAACCTTGTTATAATAAGAACTCACATTTCTTGTCAGCTGATTGTTTGCCTATCTAATTACTTCCTTAGAGCAAATATCACACCTAGATAAAAGAAGTACAAATGGAAAAGCAAACATGAGTCTGAGAGTTGGTGAAACTTCCATAACGATAAAAAATGTGTGCGTAATAATCACAATGACCTGCCTAGAAGGATTATAAAACATACCTCTCGAAGCAACTCAGGCGGAAACCCAGTATCTTCAAATGACGTATAAGGTGGACACATGTTGAACACTTGTAACCTCTGAAAGCCGCTCTTCATTAGGGGATTTTTAGTGAAGCTCAAGAAGGCCATTGTTAAGCACTTGGCTACTGTCGTTGTTGTTTGCAGACACTTTAGTCAGAAGTATTTATTATGACATGCTTCCTTAATTCATTCCAAAGACTTGATCACCGCACTGATCTTAATTGTTGCTGTTCAATCGAGTGTTGGCTAGCGCCTACATACACAGAATATACCAAAGACCAGCAATACACCATTTGGACTAAAATTACATTAATTTTAAATTTGGCCAGGAAATAAAGGGAAACAAAGACTTCTTGCTGTGATTTGCAGCTGAAGTTGATTCAGGAGTCTCAGTGTTCTTGGCCGATCTGTTTGTTTCCAATCATATTGTTTCATTTCTCTTGGCAGGAGCGAGTTTTTTATTTGCCGCTAAGAAATTCCGCTCACATAGTCTTTCGTTTGACCGGTTTGGAATCCACAAAGAACCTGAAAGATATTACCAACAGTAGGTTACAAGTTTAGTCATGTTAATATTGCTAAATGTGTAGGTTGATCCAAAAGTTTTGCTTTGAACTTACACTATCTGGTAGAGATTCCACAAGATGGAATAGGAGTGAAATTCTCTGGCGGGATCGAACCATAGGTATATGCGTTGCTCACGATCGCCTTTACCTCTTGTGAATACGTTAGTTTGTAGAATGTATGGTTGCCTTGTCCTGTTTCCTAAGAACTAAAAGTCTATCTCATCGTTCTCTACGTTTTGTGATGCCAACTGTATATTTTAGTCAATACCGACGTTAATTAGTTCTCCGCATGTAAATCAATAGCTCATCCAAGAGATCCCATACGTCCCCTCTCCAACACTACATCCTTATCCATTAAGTTACTATCAAAAATGTTATTCATATTTATATCAGAATATCAGAATATTTTATATCTATTATAACCCAAATGATTCTCTTGGATAAGGATAGTGTTAGATTGATTTACATATCAGATATTCTGATATGCTTTTAATTATCATAATATTTGATTCTCTTGGATCACTATAAGCATATCATTGTAATTAAAGTTTTGAGTCAGATTGGTATGCCTGTTAACAATGGTACATATCAACTTTAATCACTCTCCAACTCCAATCATTTGTTAATAAGGACAATGAGGTGCTATAAATCATTTGTTAAATTTTCATATCATGTCAAGCGTCAGCTAACCTAATCTCATAAGATTGCAAACAACAGGATAAGCTAGTAACCATATAACATTGAATTTTAGAGATGTTGTCAGTAAATTTGAATCATTTGCGGAAGCTACCGCTATTAAAATGTTTATAGTTTCAAGTGCTAGACTGAAGCGGGTCACCTTTCTTGTAAATTTCACCACAAACTCTACCAACGGCTATTAAAGATCCACTTATTCTTATCACTGAAAAAGGAGGAGGGTGTTTGCAGGCCGACTCGACCTAAAATTCAATTTGAACTAAAAAGAAGATGCACCAGTTCTTGAGGCTAATGGTACTAATCGGATATAGTGGGTTACATAGAATACATACCCAGATGGAGTTCTTACATAGATTGTTTTGGTGTATTCAGCCCGACTTCGATACCACATAATCCATACTACCTATTATCAGCCTTACCTATGTCTTGTCAAATTAATCATAATTTTCAAATAACCAAACCACCTTAACTAAATGAGAGAAAGAACACAAATGTATGACTATGGTAATCCAAATCTATAGTATTAGTGCTGATCAACCTTGCTAATTTTTCTGAAATTAATCATAATGGTCAATTAACCAAACCACCTTAACTAACTGCAAAAAACAAACAAATGTATGACTATGCTAATCCTAAATCTAGAGTTCTAACTTGTTTTACCATCGCATTTTTTTTGGGTTTCTAAATGATTTATAACATAACCAAATGTTGGGGATTTTGTAAAACTATTATGTTTTACCCTAACCCGCAATAATTAAATAATAGCAAAAATAAACACACTTACCTCATTAATTCCTGTGTTCAGACTCAATTAAACCTAACCAAACATAAAAAATGTTCAATCTGATTAGGGTTTATGTGGGATCCAAAAACTTGATGTTTGAATCGCTCTTTTATGTTTAAAAAACATTGATGCCATACCCAATTCTTTCATGAAGAATCAGTTAACTGAATCAATGATTGAAAGGGTTTCATGGATGTTGGATCGGGAAAAATGGGTGTGAAGTCGCAGGTGTATGAAGAATCAGTTAATTGATTCAATGATTGAAAGGGTACTGGTGTATGAAGAATCAGTTAATTGATTCAATGACTGAAAGGGTTGCATGGGTGTCGGATCAGAAAAAATGGGTGTGCAGAGGCTGGTGTGTGTGTTTTGTTAGTCGGTGGGTTGTTAAGAAAATAAAAAAAATGGTTTTAACCTTTTATATATAGCTGCGGTAGCAAGACGCCGCTTTTTGCGAATTGCGTTTTCGTACATTTATTTTCGTGGGTTTTTGAGATTTTTAGGCAACAAACAATTTCTATTGGTTTAGAAGTGCCATGTCACATATGACTGGGATTAAGGATGTGGTATCAAGTCATAATTATACCTATATATAATATAAATATATATATATATATATATATATATATATATATATATATATATATATATATATATATATATATATATATATATATATATATATATATATATATATATAAATTATATAGAGTTAGGATCAAATGAGAATAAACCTTAAAATAAGAAGGATAAGAAGAAACTATAGCCGCATATTCGAGATGCATCCACTTAAATTAGATGCATCTTTATAATCTTAGATGAATTATAAGGCATCATAATGTGTTGTATAGCATTAAATTAGATGCATATACGTATATTAGATGCATTTTATGATTTATCTATATTTTTGTTCCTCTACACCTGCCAATATCATGAAAATCAATTTGCACCATCTACATATCAAATTAACTTTCGAAACTCAAGATGGTGCATCTACATGAATATAAATACATCTAATGCAAGTTGTTGCATCTCAAACGCGTGGTGTTAGTTTCTTCTTACCACTTCTTATTTTAAGTTTCTTCTCACTGGATCCTTACTATATATATATATATATATATATATATATATATATATATATATATATATATATATATATATATATATATATATATATATATATATATATATATATATATATATATATATATAAAGTTAGGTTAATGTGGTGTAGTAGCTAAAAATTATTAAAATGAAAAGTAATATAAACCATTAGATGTATTAAAGATGATGTCATGTGATTGATATTTAAAAAATGGCATTTTTGTAAAAAAATTAAAAACTAATGGCAAGATTTTGCATTAAATCTTTCAAATTAAACGTGAGGAAGACATAGTAATTTACATCTAGATTCATAACTGTCAAAATTAAATTATATATATTAAAAGCTAGAAACTTTTAGCAACTTTTTAACATGATTATTTCAAAACTATGATACACATATAAAACAAAATTCATCATTGATACATAAAGTAGTTATTTATATAAAAATAAAAGAGTGATGTCACAACAAACTTGTACATGCTTCTTTTTGCAATTTGAAACATACAAATTGTTATCAAGTGATACATACACATGATAAAAAAACAAAGTATAAATTTATTATTCATCAACTGATACATGCACTTGATAAACAAAAACAAAGACTATAAATTTATTATTCATATCTTTTATACAACTCATTATACATAAAGTATTTATTTAAACAAAAATAAAAGAGTGATGCTACCACAAACTCGTACATACTTTCTTTTACACAACGTCAGAATTTAAATATGTAAACTTTCAAATACTACAACTCATATTTTAACAACAGTACATCAAGTACTGATACAATAACTAAACACCGTGTCTAGCTCCTTTTCATTAACTCGTACATTAAAAATAAAAGATATGATACATATCACTTTTCCATGCACGTCAAACTATTGATACATGTCTAAACGTTGATACATATGATTTATTATGATAATTATATATCATGTGCATTTCAATTTCTGTTGAACTCGTACACCATCAACATGCATACCATGTACTCATAAACCATGGTGTACTTTAGCCTTGCCACAGACGACTCAAAAATCACCGACTCATACACAATCAACTCGTACACCCTGTGCTCGTACATCAGAGTATACTCGAGCCTTGCCATACACGACTTGTAAATCACCGACTCGTACACCACCAAAATATATAATAACTGATATAACATATGTGGTGTTGAGAATCGACCACGATGGTTGGTGGTGACGGTTACAAGTTACCAAAAACCAGGCCGAGGCTAATGTATTCGAGTTTTGAGATCTAATAAAGATCCAAAATACGACTAAATTGAAGCTAGCTAGATTTAGAGTCCAACAAATATTCCGATTGCAACGTTCTAAGAAAAACAAGAAAGGATTTGTGAATGGTCCGATTATTTTGATGTTGATGGTAGAAGTTATGGATGTTTTACATGAGAGAGAGTGCTAGGTTTGATATATTTAAGATGATATTGAATGAAAATAGGAGTGAGCAAGATGTTACGCATGACAGATTCATCATAACTTACATTACTCATGCATAGATTACTAAAATGCCCTTGACCATAAAAAAATAATTATTTTATTATATGTTTTCTTTTAATCACATTAAATCTCATCTTAAACCAAATTAAAGATCCAATGGTTTAAAATACTTTTTATTTTAACAATTTTAACACACTACACTACTATAACTAAATTCTCTCTCTCTCTCTCTCTATATATATATATATTATATATAGGTATAATTATGATTTGAAACCACACTTTTTAATCCAGTCATATCCCAGTCACATCTTTAAACCAATAAGATTTGAGATTTGCCTAAAAAATCTCAACACTTGCCTAATTTTCGTCATTTATGGCCGGAACGCGTTTTTTGAAAACGTATTTTTTTAAATCGCGTTTTCAAACCGCGGGTATATATAACTATACACCTTTATTTTTTCATTTTTTCACCCACAACCACTGGATGAAAAAACACACACACACACACCATCTATTTTCCCCTAAAAGAATAAACAACGAGATGTAGACCCTAAACCAAAAAACATAAAAAAAGTCGATCTGTGATCTTTGTTGCTTGATTTAGTTTCTATCGTAACACTTGAAGAAAAAATTAAATATCACATTCATATTCTCCTTCTTTTCGATCCCTAATCTCAAACCCTATTAACATCAAATCCAAGAAAAAACAACTAATCTGGTAATTTTTCTTTTCATTTGATCGATTAATATAAAGAACATGATACTATTATCAGTTTTTGTCTCTTCATTCGATCGATTCAACAATCATGGTACTATTTTTCTTTTCTATCAAATTTACTTCTTTAGTGGCATAGCACATAGATTTGGATAGCATCAAACCATAATTTGATTTGCTATTTTGTTAACCAATTTAAGCTAATTGATTGAATTATGCTAATTCGATTTTCTTAGTCTTAGTTTGTATTAGTTAATTAATAATTTTTAAATTCGGTTTCTATACTGGGTTTTAGTTTTGTAGATAATTGAAATTAATTGATGGTTTTGGCTAAAATATATTCTTGGGATTTCGTTTATGATGGGTTTGTCACATCAATTTCTTCTTTTAGTTGGCTGATTTAAGTTTATTGGATTTTAAGTCGCTTAAGTATTGGTACAGATATATTGCTAATTGATTACAAACACTCCATGGCTAGACAACACCACGTGGTGTGGTGGTCACCAGAGTAGCTGTTGCTCGATGAGAACACGATGGCGATATGGGGTGGCGGTTGATGATGATGTTCATCAAAGGCCAACAAGAACGTCACTTTGAGAAATAAATGTAAGAAAATCTGTCATATTCATAGTATTTTGATTTTATAATTTGAAGGTGATAAATGAACCAAAGGCTGCAAGTTGAAGGTTCAGTATAATATAATTAAAGTTGAGATCAAATGATTGGTAATGTTGTTCAGTATTCATCTTCTAATGCAGCATTGAATGACATGAATATTTATTTATAGCTTATATTGTCTCTTTTGTTTGCAGCTGTTGGATACAGGTAAATTTTCGTTTAAGTAGAAAATGAAACTGCTTTCTATAGTTGGTTCTTCTCATCCAGTTAAAGTAGGGCTGTGTCTATTGTAGCACATTCCTTATTTATATTTATCTTTACTTGCAATTTTCTTAGAATCAGTGTCTTAGCAATGATTGGGATGTTTAATATATATAGTTTATAGATTTTGTCTCACTTAATGAATTGTGGATGTCTAGGTTATCAGTACTGCCGGGCCTTGCAACTGTATTATTATTGTGTTGGAGGCAATATAGCCAATAACCCACAAACGTCTGATTGAAAAAGAGCTCGAAGGGTTTGGCATTAGGTAAGTTTATACCTGAATAATCTCTTCATGTTCGTTTCTTCGGTCTTGATTTCTTTTGGTTGAGTAGTTGTTTAAAGTGAATCGCCATCTTGGATCATATGATGATTACTTCTATATCATATGAAATGAGATATTGCTGGTTATGCTAAATTTACTAAAAAAAAGCAGATAGATACATAACCCTACCTACCCCTACAGGTCCCACGAAAAGTGTAAAAGAATACTCGTGGTATCTTACTATACAAAATGAATTGATGCATGTATTTTTTTTAGTTTTCAGTTAGAATGGCGTGACTACAGACAAGACATTGACAGTGGCTCAACTGGTCATGCAATTTACCGAAGTTGCTATGCAGACGCTTTAGGGGCCTTTTATAGGTATGTATTTTTCATATATCACATTGTTTAGAAAATTAATATATCATAAAAGATAAGTCAGATATAGATTACAAGTATCCACTGCTTGAAAACCAAATCAATTCTTCCACCAGAAAAAATCAACCATCCACAACCCTAATTTAGAATCAGGTAGCCTCAAAATCAATCCTGTCTTTTATATTACACATCCGTTGTATAATATTAGCGCCGTAATCCACGAAAAACATATTAAAATAAACAGTTATTTTAATTAGGGTTGTGGATATGTTGCACAGTTCATCAGATACTCACATCAAAACAGCCTTGGTAAACTATGTTATGCTGATACAAGATCGATGAGAAAAATAGGTGTAAATATGTCATCCACAATTGTTATTGTTATCATATTTAGGTTTTCATTTATCTGTAAGAATGAATTAAAAGCATTGAGTGTGTTTTTTGTTTTGGGTATGTAGTAAATAGACTTTGGAAGGAAGGAAATAAACAAAACTGTGACTGAATATGTACCAAGTTGGTTATTTGATATGTATTTTCTTAATTTATGGTGGTGTAGGGTGCCACTTTGCGTTTTACAGTTCATTCATACGTTGTAGCACTGGTTGATTGTGGATTTGTGATATTGTGGTGGTGCTGTGAACTTGAAAAAGATAGGCACGATGGCTTTCACCTATATTAGCAAGAACAAATAGTGGCCCGACTTTTGTGTCCTTAGTTGACCTATATGATTTTCTATGATTAAAAATCTTACTAAAGCAGGTATCTATTGCAGGTTATCTATCAAAAAGTTAGTTGAACAAGTAGGGGTTTTGGATTCGTTGGTTTTCATCCATCGAAGAGGTCGAGGAAGCCGTAAATTACAGATATCCTATTTATCTCAGTAGAAGAATGCGAGGCAAGTTCGGCGAGTTGTGACCATGTGCATTGACATGACTGATTCTAACTATTGCAGGTTCGTGCATATTTACAATAAAACTTAGGACATATGCTGAAAAATTAATTGGGGGAGCTTTTAACCCTTTTGACCCATTTCTATTTTGAAGGTAGATAACGATATTGTGTTACGGTGCTACCTTGTGGTGCTGGAAAGTAACTGAACTTAGATATTTAGGATAACCATCTGTGAACTATAGGAATGTAGTTGCGACGACGGTGTACAAGAAAACTCCTGCATTTGTTAGGGAAACACCCGAATCTATCAAAAAGTTTGTTGACGATAAATATCTCTTACCAAGATTGGATACTATTGAATATTCCGCAAAAGATATCGCAAACACTCTTGACCAAATAAAATTTCAGTTGGGGCGAACAATGCCATGATCAGTTTTTGTACCTGCTTGGGAATTACCTTTCTGACGTTCAGCAGACCTTGAGCATGGGAACCTGCATCTGTGCAGGAATCTTCCAAACATTAGTCGCCACATAAGGTAAAAAAACTTGAATTTGGCATTAGCACTCTTTTTTATAACATGTCTTTATTTGCTACAGCAGATGAAAGCAAAAAAGACAACCCTCTTTCGCATATATGTGTCTTTGCTACTGAAACAAAAAGAATAAGCATATGAGGTTTCCATACATAATCCCAAGTCAGAGAAAAAGGCCCTTCCAGTTATATTTTGTCGAGTGCAATGTGACTAGGGGACTAATTTCCATGTTTTAGAAATGTATTTTTGTCACATGTGATCGTAAAACATCAATGCTGGTTAAGTTAGACTTTGTCTTGTCGTGGTTATCTTATGCAGCTTTTCTTTCATGACGATTTACAATAACTTAAGATGAACTCTCCTTGATCATCTCTACTGAATTTTTGGCATTAAAACCGATAGATAACTACATAATAGCTCCTTGAATAACAAGAGCTTCAGGAAATAGCGTTTGGACTTGCTTAAATACTGATGTTTGGTATGATCTTCGGCATCAAAGTAGAATTAAATGCCTTCCTATAATTTGCTTATTTAGAACTGGTAAGTGAAGTCGTTAACTAAATCCTTTTTGTCAAGAAATGTTTCTGATAGTCAATTGAAATGGGACTACAAAGGTCAACACCAAGTCATCCGCTTAGGTGAATGGCTGTCGAAGATAGAGGTAGATGCATGCGTGACACCTAACTTAATATTAGCCGGACAAGTAAACGTGATTGATGGTTCGAGTGTGTGGAATGGTGCCATTTTAAGAGGTGAATTTCCTGCTCATCACCAGTGCCTAACTGAAGTAAAAAGATAATTGGGGTACATTCTCTTTTTGGTGTGTCTAATGTGGTTATACTTTATGCTTCTATCCTTAAAGGCTAAAATCAGAGTGGTTGGCCATTAAGCAGCAATAGATGTCGTTTATAGTTAGACAACTCGCAGGGAGTGTATTGGGTAAATATGAGTTGTGGTGAAATGGGTCATTGGGAGTGTATTGGGTAAATATGAGTTGTGGTCAAACGGGTCATTGTGAGTCTATTCATTGCTAATGGGACCGATTAAGTTGCCCCATATGTGAACTCTTTCTAATACCCAGTAATGAAAAAATATATGAAAAACCAGAATCTTGTCCTACACGAGGGAGATCTGGATCACAACTTCTTCAACAATTTTATGCACGTACAGGTTAGTATGATGCACATTTTTGAAATTGTATAATATTGTGGTTAAATAATATTTTCTTTTTTGTTTTACTTGAGACGTAATAATCTATTTGGTTGAAAAACGAGTAGTCTAAAACATAGGCATCTATGTTATATGAAGACAATGGAAAACCCTATGATCTGAATATGATCCTTTTAGCTAAATTATTGCTTCTAAAACACTGAAAGCATGGGCTACAACCTCATATCTTCATGACTTTGCCACAAGAAGTAGCACACTAACGTGTTGCAATTGGTGATACAAAAATGAAGTTGGCCTCTCTACAATGGTTCTGGCGCAGGTAATGGTTAATAATATGCTTAGTTTGTTTGGTGTAATGTAATTAACAATGGTGCAGTTTGCAGCATCTCGGTTTTATTAAAACCAATATCATACCTCATCTGTAACATGTTCAGTTCTGCACCACCATGTGGTCGCACTACCATTGACCGTCACCACCACCTCCAAACCACCCATAGCCTCCATCTCTCGAACCCTGCTGTTGTCGGTACATCACGAAGACCACCTCCGCCATCCAACCCGACCACTCGATCCCTAGAGGATTCCCACCTTGAATGCTATAATTATCATCTGGTATCACACTTTTAAGAATACCCGCAAGAAAGTGCATAACTACCGAGATTACCCATAATATTAAAGTCGCCCATTCCTTTTTTGTTCTTTTGGTTACAAATAATAAGCTGGATAAAGATTCACCACTTTTCAATGATACCCACATAAGTGCTAAATCGATCATCGGACCAACATGACTCCAACGCCAAGTGTCTGATTCATTTTGATCAATCTTCCAAGAGTAAAAATTGAGCAGTTATGCTTCCTAAGTGATGGCGGTGAATTCTTTTAAATTTTCTTCTCAGTCATTTTTTCTAATGCAGGAACATCCAACCACCAGTTGAGAGGGCAGAGAACAGGTTTGAAAAAATATGATACACAATACCCATACTAAATGCCGACTTTCCACAAACGTAGTTGTTCAGCCAGCAAGGCTGATAAAAAAACTGCAAGGGACGAGGACGCGATTTATAGCGGTGCATCGTATGAATTGAGTTCGAGTTATAGTGGAAGTCAATACGAAAAAAATTCTCCTCAGACCGGATTTTTCTTATCCATCGCATACGAGCAGAATTATTCCTTACATGAGGCTTATCTGGTGTATTCAACAGAAGGCTATAATCCACCAATAGCTGCAACTCGCCATCTCCAAATCCGGCACCTGTTCATTCTTCAGTTTTGGCTTGGCTCCAGCATAGACCACAATAATAAGTTTGATAGAAGGTATTTGGCGATTGCAGACAACTACAATGCTTTGGAACATGTACCATCATTAGTAACTCTCATTCACCACCGTAATGTAATTTTTCTTCGAAATATGTTGGTATATGCCTAAACCTTTGAAGTGTTTCTTGCGAAGTCTGACATAAATGATATTTCTGAAAATAAAGTAAAGAAATATGTAACATTTGGCAACGGTCTTCTTAGCGACTTTATGTTGGCCCAACCGTAAGTTAGCTTCCCAAAACTTCTTTTTTTATTAGTCCAGGTTTCGTAACAATTTATGTTTTTTTGTAAAACTCATATAAGATCAATTTATATTTATATTTTTTATTAGGTTGTATCAACTTCAAGTGCCATCATTAATAAACGAGCAGGTAATACGGCAGAGGCACTAATAAGTGTGAAAACACTCATCAATAATGATCCAAATACCACTCAAAACACTGTCAAATACATCTTATTTAACTTTAAAATATCAGAATTACGCGTGTATTTGTGTTTCAGGTGTTTTTCAGGTAAAAAGATACATCTTTGAGCAAACATGCGTTTTCAAGGGATTTATATCACAAAAGACGAAGAAAAAGACGAAAGATGCTTTCAAGGACCTTATTCGCCAAGCTTTCAAAGATCGAGGACTTAAGTTGAAATTTCTACAAGATAAAGGATGATAAAGGAACTTGATTTCACAGTGTAAAAGACTTTTGACAAAATAAAAAGATGAGGGATTAAAAGGAAAACATGGAAAGTTAAGTAACTTGTTTACTTGGTCAACTGACCAAACCGGTCAAACACACAAACACGTTCACCTTTCTTCTCCAACAAAGAGAGAGAGAAACAGCCGGTTTCTTTTCTTCACCACCATAAACATGCAAACGAATTTCAAGGAAGATACACAGGTTTTCAAGCGAAGTCTATAACTAGAAAGATGTTCCTTTTGATCTCCTCTACAAGAAGATGATTCTTAATTAGATCAAGACTCAATATTGAAGAAACGCCCAAATTAAGAATGAAGAACGAAGAGTTCAACCTCGTATTTTCCACGTGTCATCAAGGGATTGGATGAAACACGTCATCAATACCTCTACTCCACCATTCAGACGCCTATAAATAGAAGACGAAGGCTTCATTTTTCGACGGTTAGCTAGGGTGTAGGATTCACATAGTTAGTTAGTTAGTTTTAGAAGTAGGTGTAATTTCACATATTCTCTTTGATTCTGTTTTCAAAACTGATTAATTTGGTTACATAATCAGTTAGCCTTTGTAACCGATTCTGCTATTAATGAATTTTGTTATCAAGCTTTCATTTTTCTCTGTTCATCTATATTATGTTTTCAAGTTTGTTAAATACCATTTGAATTAAGTCATAAACTTCTGTTACGATTTTGAGTTTCTCTTGTGAAAAACTTGTCACCATTGATGAGATATCAAGCTTTGTCATATACTGATTATACATTCCAAACATAGTTTAAGCTTCAATTCGTTTTTAATGAATTCCGTTATAAGATTCGGTTAAGAATTAGTTACATTTCTGTTATGGTGGTAGCCACATTCGTCCATTAATGAGATTCAAAGTTTTCTTATACTTAGTCTTTTTCTATTGTTACTGCAATTTTATCAGTTCATAGCTTATTAGAGTAAACTAGCTTTGAATCAGTATCTAGTATTTTGAGTCCAAATTTCATTGAGCTTTTCTTTTAGTTTAAACTGCTCATTTCAAGACTTGAGGTAATGCGAAGAATCTGATTAAGATTGCTCAGAATAGAATAAATTTGGCAGTAATCCAGTGAGGTTAATTTGATATTGGTAATGTAGATCAAAGTTTATACAATAGTCAGTATTGTTCGAGTTTATGCAGTTTTTTTGCAGATTAGATATGTACGTTTGGATGGCTAATATAGTGACAGAATAGCTGGTGAAGCAGTTTTGATTTCAGTTCGATAGCAAGTAGATAGCTTAACGACGTCACGATTTGAAAAGCGAGCTCAGCGCTCCGCTTCTCGTCATCAACGGACTGGCCTGGATGTAGCAGGTCAAGCACGTTTCATTTTTTTGTTTTTTCTAATAGAACTGCTAGTTATAGAATCTGTTATATAGACTCTTTTCGAACTCTTTGATTTGCTGTTATGTCGATGCTAGTTATTTGTTCCAGCTCATATCTTTGCACATGATTCTGTTGCTTAGATTTTCCTATCAGAATTAGGATTAAAGATTGGTTTAGAACAGATTAGATATTTAGTGAATTGTTTTAGGCAGTTGAGTAAGACAGGTTTAGATGCTCGGTAGGATTGAGGTTTCTAGCTTGATTTAGATGTAAACTAATAAGATTGAGAAAAGTAGGAAAATAACCAAGTTTTTGAGTAGTCAAAGCTTTTTAGGAAGTTAAAGTTTTTGATAGACTGATAAGTTGTTTTCCTATTTTGATATAAATATGGATAATTGATTTCTTAGAAAAGGTATAAAAGGTAAAATTAGTTCACACATTGAATGAATTCTAGGAACTGTTACATTTAGCTTTTTGTTCAAGAATGGTAGTTTCACACATTAGGCCCTTCACTTTATATACTTGCATTACAGGTACAGTCCAAGTTAGGTAGAAGATTAATTCAGTTAGACCTTCCTTGTTAAGTCAATTAAAGATTTAGTCCTTCCAGTTAGATTTTTTTAGAAAATTAGTGGGTTAGACAGTTAGTAGCTGTTGGGCCAGTTTACTTTCGGGCCTTACTTTAAATTTGGATTGTGATGTTTTGTTTTAGCTTAATATAGACGTTACTTCAAATTGAAGTATTAGTAGATTTTCAATTATTGTTTTATAAAAGTTGTTTTACATTTTCATTTTTTTTCTATTTTGAATTTTGTAATTTGTATTTTCATTTGTAGTTAAAATGTGTTTTTTTATTAATTTTGTGTGCATTTTAAAGTAGTAATTGCAATGTGTTTTTAGATAGTACGTATACGTAACGTAATATAGATATTTTTACCTTTTTACATGTTTCTTGCCGATTAGACATAGAATACCAAATAACATTCTTTTAACCAAAAACGATTAAGTTGAGCTTGAAATTGTTACATCAATTTGAATCGATACCGAGAAAAACGAACTAAAAAGACAGACATTAAATGGCGCCGATGTCGGTTCTTTTCGTGAAGATTAACGGTTTCGAGTGAGACATATTGGATTTTGGGATCCGTTCACTTTGTGAACGTTATTTTTACGTATTATAAATAAAAAACATAAAAAAAATAAAAAAAAATAAAAAAGTTAAAAATACAAAAAAAAAATCACAAAATCAATTCTTTTCCTAAAGAATTGAACCAAAAAAAATTCAAAAAGTAATCTTTTTCCTAAAAGATTACACCTAAAAATATATATTATATCGGTTTTCATCGTTTTTACGTACATATAGTATTTTTCTTAAAAAAATCAAATAAATACAAAAATATTTTCTCTATATTATTATATGTAAATACGTATACGTATAAGAACAACCAATACACATATCTTCCACAAGTATTGCCGAGGCAATACACCGTGTTGAGGGGCGTTCCGGTCCTTGACACGCGTATCGATCCAATTTAATTAAGCAAGAATAGATAAATACTTCCAATAGGAAATAATTCGAAGAATACAAACTACAAAGTGAATAGAAAGGCTATGTGCTATAAAATGCCATCTAAGGGTCAATAGGTACTTAAGTGCTTCGCGCCACCTAACCCCCCGTTCACTAGTGCGTATTC